>CANTUV010000047.1:2500-4852647 GCA_947685225.1 Garcia nutans | reverse complement strand
GCCTTGAAAGATGATGGGATCAGCATGGGAAAAGTTTGAGCTTGGTGGGCCCAAAATCTTTACTGTGCATGAATTGGTAACTTCTCTTTGATTTTGTTTTGCTTTATTTTTTCTGCAATCCTAGGTCCTCTTACTGAAGTCTATTTGTACTGAAGGCAGAGGTTATGTTTGACATGATTCGTGAATGGCCTCGCTACATCAACGTTCCCTTCCCCCATTGCGAAGGTAAATATTTGACCTGTTGTATGTTGGAAATTTTTATATTATTTTCAAACAAGAAAATTGAAAATCCTTTCAAAATTATGCTATCAACCAATTTTTACTTTAGCTTAACTTTACTAGTATGTGATTAAACAATCCGCAGTGAATACAATATAATGCTTATGCTTTGTCATTTTATTATTCCACCATGATATCCTGTGGATGAAATTGACAAAATGCTCTTTTAGATTCTTGCTGTATCAAATGTGGAATGTTGATAAAACAAAAGCAGGCTATGTTTCTTCCCAAATTGTTTGTGCGCCAAAAAATTTTTGTGCATGCATTTGAGGGTTACCAGAATTGTATCATTCAAATTTAAAATGAACACATGCTTTGGGAAATGGTTACAGGCACTTGCCATGCCACGAGAAGTGTTACTCAACAAGGCTCCATTTCCATTACCCACTCCAAACATGTTCAATTTGGATGAGATCAATGCCCTTACCAAGGATACGGTTGTGTCGAAAATGGTTAGTGTTATGTTAACAGGCATTAAGCACTTTGCTCTAGCCTCAATCCTTGTCTCAAATCTGTTTGCATTTTTATATTCCTTAATTTCTTACCTCTCTTGCAGCCTTAACATTCAATGATCTTGGGATTGAGCCACATAAGTTGAGAGGATACCCTATTGAGTTTCTTATCTCATATCGCAAGGGTGGCCCAGAATTTGGTTCTACAGTCTGTGAAAAGATATCCCCAGATTCTTTTCCATAAGTTGTTTGGATCTTTCTTTTTCAAATGTTTCTGGTCCATTACCTGTTTGGGAAATTTGGAATGAATAGATAATGGCCTTCTTGAGAGAATAGAAAGACCTTGAAAGCATGAATCTTAACACTCTTGCTCATGATGGAAGAAATTATATTCATCTCAATAACCAATACTTGATGATTGAGAAACTTGTTGATCAATGTTTATGACAAGAACATCTTTATCCATTGTAGAGTTTATGGGATTTACTAATAAGTTCCCAAGACTTGGCATCAAAGGTTTTGAAAGCATATTCGGTTTCCATGGAAACACTCTTAGGAAAGAATGATGAAGCGGATAATCCTTAAATAGCTTCTTGTATTGTATGATCGTTGGACATATTATGGGCATTCTTGTAAGTATGAAAATTCGTTAAAAAAAAAATAATGAAACAAGTTCTTACAGCGGATTCTCAATTCCTGGAGTTTATTTCATGGAGAGGAAACTGGATTTTGTTGTGTCAAATTCTGTTAAATGAGGTAATGTTCTTTTTTTGTCTATTGTTTAAGATGGTCGTGTTGACTCGGTAGTCCCAGGCAACTTTCTATGTGGTTGATGGGTGAGGGTAATTATCTGTTGCATTTCCTTGTCCTTACTCGTATCTCCACATGAAAATAGTCATGTTCGGCGGTTGAAGTGTATTTGCTGTTAAATTATGTAGAATCTATTTTGAAGGGGGGGGGGGGGGGGGGGGGGGGGATCCATATCTATATAACGAGGATATAGATGCGTGTCTAAAATTAAAGCATCTGTAATTAATATTTTTTCCTTTTCATGGTGAGCAAAAATCTCCTCTGAAACAATGGTTTAAGAGAATGTATATTTATCATTAGATTGTGTCTTGGTGTTTAGTTGATACTAATATATGCATACGGTAACATATCTATCAAATTCCAATTTATAATGGCTTCAACAGCAAGAGAAATGCTTAGATTGTCTGCAAAGTCATTCCAAGAGAACATTACTTTAAGCTGTAGCAGGGGGGAAAGGGTTCAAATTATATAACCCACAATGCAAGTAAAGAAGAAGCAATGAAATCAAATATTGATAAAACTTTCTTGTATCTAACAATAATATCGTTTAACCATTTTCTATCTCATGGACCCAGAATGCAGTTATGGCTCCTTGGATGATGTCAACTTGAAGGGAAGAAATATTGGGGCTCAAATGACCATCCACCATGAAAATTCTCCATCAGGTGAGCCTCAACCCCAACAAAGTTGCTTCATTAATATTTATGTAAACAATAATATTCAAGGGGCAAACAATTCTATTTTGATTGAGAGTAAGCTTAAGATGAACAATCCTGGTGTTTCCATACTTTTGAATGACTTGAAGATAGGTGAAAATTTGAGGGTGTCATCAATGAAGAAAAAAAGAATGAAGAAAAAGGATAATTCGGGATCTAAATTAGGTTTTTCTACCATATTTGTTGCATTTATCTTATTACTCCTTTTATAAGTATCACTTTCATAATTTCTAGTTATTTTTTATTCTTTTAGTTATATTATTTAATTCTTAAAATTTTCATACCGTAAAATTATGATTTCTAATTGTAGTACCAAATTAATTAGTTTTTACCATTCAATTTCATTTATAACTTAATCTTAATTTGATAGGGTTTCTTGAACGTTGATAGCTCATTCATAATTCAATTTTAAGCTATTTAATTATGACTAATATATGGATAAAATTAGAAGGGGAGCCTTGGCGTAACGGTAATTATTGTCGCTTTGTGACCTGATGTCACGGGTTTGAGTCGTGGAAACGGCCTCTTGCAATTAATTGCAAGGGAAGGCCGCGTACAAAGACTTAATGGGTCTGATCCTTCTCCGGACCCCACTTATTACGGGAGCATTCATGCACAGAGCTGCCCGATGAAATTACAATGTCTAAATACAAATTGTTTAGAGAAAAATTGTTAATAGTAATTAATTTCTTTATATATATATATATATATCTTTACTTGATCCAAGAGATTATTTTTATTTGTTTGCTACTTGAAACCCCCTCATCTAGTTGACATTTGTTTCACCTAACTAAAATTCTTCTGAACTAATAATAATTGTCATTTGCTAATAAATATAAATACTTTTCAAAATTTGACTCTAAACTCAGATTTCTAGGACACGGCTCAAAAGTCCCATTATATATATAATATAATCACTAATGTAACGGCAATATACTATAAAATCCCATAATAATAATCAATACGTGGCAAGCACCCATTTCTCCTTGAACTATATGATATAAAAAAGGGCAAAAAAAAATGTAGATTTGGCTTGTCCACAAGCCAAGTTCTGTTACAATGTCACATTAAATATATGGGGGGATTACAAGTTGTTGTGTGGTGATAAAACATGTTAGTGGTTGCCCACTCTGTTCTTCAACATTCACTTGCTATACCCTAAAATTATATTAGAATATATTATAAATTTATAATAATAATATATAGTTTGCTCTTCATTTCTGTAATTGCCATAGGCCATAACCTTTCCCTACATCTACATATATGTATGATTGTTTCCAATAATATTATTGTCTCTACCCAAATATACTTCGAGATATATTAAGAAAATTCTAATATAAATCGGGTATATATACACTCCGCTGTTAAAAAATTATCGATAAAAGTGATAATAAAATTACAGTTTTATCATCTGAAGACATTACCACATGTATGTTCAATACTAAAATGGACTACTCTTCTGGCTTTTAGAGGTTTCTGCCTTTGTAGAGCCCCTAGATCTTGTGGGCATATAATTAAAGATTTCAGAAAAATGTAGTAATTCTTAAGAGAATTTGAAGTCTGATGTTAGCTTAATTAATTGATTAATTTTTCCAAATGATTTATGTGTATATATGTTAATTATTAACCGACAGACTATGTCATAAAAAAAATAATTAAAAATCTATTTTATATCTTGTTGGCCATTACATTGAAAACATAATATAATTTGTAGGGTTACTTATCTTAGATTCAATGGATTTGTGCTATAAGATTGCAAAAATATCATTAGTAATAACCAATAGCATGAAGGCCGGCCATTGTTTTTAAAATTATTAGATTTTTTAGTTGGGTGATTCTAATTTTTTTTTTAAATTAATATAGAAATTATTTTTAAAATTATAAAATTATTAAGTGCCAAATTAATAAAAAAATTATTCGATATCATTTATATTTCTAACTTGACATTTTTTAGAGTCTAACGTGACATAATGTAATCATTATTATGTTAACTCAACATGCTAATATTAATGCCATATTAGTTGTTGTCAACGGCTCTGCCAATAGAGGAAATACCAATATGAAATTGAAAGATGATCAAGTTAAAAAAAAAATAAACTAAAAAAATAATAAAGTGGGTTACTCAATGTTTCAGAAATATCTAGTAAAAATTACCCTACAATTTAAACATCAATTAATCAATAATTAAAATAATGGGATTAAGATAAAACAAGAGGCAAAGAGTTGTATGATTGTATGAAACAAAAAAGAGTTGTATTATTGATTTCTTGATAAAGCTGCTTCAAAAGAAGATTTCAATTCCATCTTTAGAACTTTTAGACATCTAGAATATAAAATATGGCAAATATGCCAATTATTATGCACAAATTTAATTATAATAATTGCGCATTTAATTGTGTAAAAAGAAGAGCAAAATGATGACGGAAGAAAAAAAAAATTTAATTAAATTGCAAATATTAAAAGATAAAATAAAGTTAAAGGCTCTTATGATTATTAGGTTTTTTTTATATATCATTAGATAGAATATTTATTTATAAATTAATATAAATTAATTTTTATATTTATGATATGGAGCTTCAAATCTCATATCTTAAAATTTTGATAACATATTTTAGTCAATTTAATTAATTATAGACTTAATTTATTTACTAAATTTTTAATTAATTAAAACATAATTATCAAACTCCAAATACTAGTGAAGGAGAGCAAGTTAATAAGACAATCATTTTCTAATTATATTCATATTATTATTATGAATCTATGAAATGCTAATTTAGAAGACATAACAGCATGCCATGAATTATAATCTTGCAGGCAAAGGGCAGATCTTTTGCCAATGAGTGAGGGCATGACAATTTCAAATAATAAACAATGAATATATAAAAAGAATATTTTATGCATTATATATATATTTTAAATTTTCCTATAAATAAATTATAATAAAAGAATAAAGTTACAAGAATTAAAAGCATGTTATATTTATTCTTTTGGAAAATTTTAATGACCAATATTGTGATCAATTTCATTCATGAAATATTTTTCTCTTGATCATCCAAGTTTTTAAGAAAAAAAATTAGAAATTTTATTTATAAGAAAAATGAAAAGAATTTTGGTGAATTTATTTTAATTATTTTTTTATTTTTTTAATTATCAGATTTAGACTATACATAATTTTTAATTTAAAAGGGTAACTATAATTTTATTGGATTAATGTTTATTAATATTATATAGAAATTTCTTTAAAAATACTTAAAAAATAAAAATATTTTTAAAAATACAAATTTTTAAAAAATAATTCACTTTTCAACTTTTTAATTTTAAAAATATTTCACTTTGAAAAACTATATATCTAAAATTTTAATATGTATTTAATATATTTTAAAAATTATAAAATATTTAGAAAAAATAAAAAAAATAATATAGTATAATTTTCTCTATTTTTATATGGATATAAAGTGTATGTTACTCCAAGCCAAAAGGGCCAAAGCTTCAAATTTAATATTATCCGGTACTTAAAATTTAATATTAAGATTTTTAATTTGATAATTATAAATTTATATAAAAATTATTTCCTCTCATTGCATTTAAAAAAGGATAGAAAGACTAGCAAAATAGTGGAGAAATGAGGAAAAAAACCCTCATCCATTGTATAAAATTAAAGAAAGCAAATTTTATTAATATATATATATTTATTTATTTATTTTACACATTAGTGCATGATGGACGGACACCAACTTAATTCAAGTAAAAAAAAACACCATTTCCAACTAATTAATTAATTTGAAGACCATTTCTTTCAAAAATGTATTCCATTACAAGAAACATTTACAATTTGTGCTATGTTGAAAACTCACTATTTTTTTTTTAATTTGCTAAATATCAATCAAACATAAAAAGAATTTCAATTTCAATAAATTAAAAATATAAATTATATATATTTTCTCATTAGGCTGCAATTTTTATATAAAATATACTCATTAAATATTTTTCACATGTGACTTTATAGGTAAATAAAAATAATATTAAATATATATATTATTATATTATATATTTAAATTCTGATCGAATTATTAGTATTTAAATTGATAAATTCTAATAATTTTTTTAATTATTTTTAAGAAAACTCTTCTTACCTATTATAGATTGCCACGTTACTCTTAGAAACATACCAAATTCATTTGATTAAACCATCGTCATTAAGGTCATAGGGATTCAGCAATAACAATAACTTAAAAATTAACAGTTTCTTAAACAAAAAATTAATGTAATAATAATTAATTAATTAATCAGAAAATCATGTTACAGGAACGTGATATTAACCTTCATAGACCGACACGTCACATCAGAATTCTGACGTGGCAAAATCCTACCCGCTACCGACAGCAGACAACCCTCGGCACACGAAGCTAACGTGCACCTCTTTTGTCATCTCTGTCTTCTTTTACGCGTTCTGTTTCTCTCTTTTACCTCTCTTTCTCTCAGCACAGAGCTCTCTCTCTCTACACTGAATCTAATCTCTTTCTGTAAGTTTCTCTCTCTCTCTCTGATCTAAGCATCTGTTTTTTGTTCGAATTCGTTCCAATAGTTTAGTCTTTTTGATGTGCCAGTTTTCACATTTTCTCCGTTTTTGGCTGAGAAAGATCCGTAACAGATTGCTCGATTACAGTGATTCCTTGTGAGTCGTGTTGATTCAATCTGTAATCTGCAAATTTCACTTCTTTTAACTCGAAAATTCCCTTTCTTTTTTGGTTTCTATTGTGTTTGGCTCGCTTAATCGCTCAAACAGTTAAGATCTCTGCATTGGTTTCACGCTCAAGGTACTTGATATAAAGCTTATCAAGTTCAAAATTTTGGATGATTATTCTAGTAGGTTTTGGGGTTTGGGGTGTTTTTTGTTGTTATATGGTTACAATTGTTCAATTTGGGAACTGGGTTTGATGTGTTTCTTTGTGTAATGTGGCATTTGATTAGAGATTGAAATTGGAGTTAAGGATACTGTAATGAGACGCCGCCCTGCGGCGAGTGTCCCTTTTGAGCAAATGGATAAAGGGACTGGAAAAAATCAACAGAATCGGCTTTGTTTGTTGGCTTCTCTTTCTGCATTTTTCTGGATTTTGCTATTATATTTTCATTTTGTTGTTTTAGGAAGCAGTAGTAATGTTAATGAATCTGTTAAATTAGAGTCTCATCCGATAAACCCTGAATCAAAAACACCTTCCTTTGTAACTGATGACCGTTTGACAAATGTTCCGCTGAAAGCTACCCCTTTGAGAGATGCCTCATCGAAAACTACCCCTAGTAGCAGTAATAGTCAAAAGGAGAATTTCCTGTTTATGAGAGCTTTGAGAACTATAGAGAATAAGAGTGATCCGTGTGGAGGGAAGTATATTTATGTCCATGATTTGCCTCCTAGGTTCAATGAGGATATGTTGAAGGAGTGTAGGAGTTTGAGTCTTTGGACCAATATGTGTAAGTTCACTAGTAATGCTGGGATGGGACCCCCACTGGAGAATGTGGAAGGGGTTTTTTCAAATACGGGGTGGTATGCCACAAATCAGTTTGCAGTGGATGTGATATTCAGTAATAGGATGAAGCAGTATGAGTGCTTGACAAATGATTCTTCCATTGCCGCAGCAATTTTTGTGCCATTTTATGCTGGGTTTGATATTGCTAGGTATCTTTGGGGATATAATATTTCAAGGAGAGATGCTGCTTCCCTTGATTTGGTTGATTGGCTTATGAAGAGGCCAGAATGGGGGATTATGCAAGGCAGGGATCATTTTCTTGTGGCAGGGAGGATAACATGGGATTTCAGGAGGCTAACTGATGAAGAATCTGATTGGGGCAATAAGCTACTGTTTTTGCCTGCTGCAAAGAATATGTCAATGCTTGTGGTAGAATCAAGTCCATGGAATGCCAATGATTTTGGCATTCCGTATCCAACTTATTTCCATCCTGCCAAGGATGATGATGTGTTTATTTGGCAGGATAGGATGAGGAATTTAGAAAGAAAATATCTTTTCTCTTTTGCTGGGGCACCACGTCCTGATAACCCTAAATCAATTAGAGGCCAGATCATTGATCAGTGTAGGAAGTCAAATGTGTGCAAGTTGTTGGAATGTGATTTTGGAGAGAGCAAATGCCATTCTCCTGGCAGTATAATGCAGATGTTTCAGAGCTCCCTTTTCTGCTTACAACCTCAGGGAGATTCATACACACGAAGATCAGCTTTTGACTCAATGTTGGCAGGTTGCATTCCTATCTTCTTCCACCCTGGATCAGCTTACACACAGTATACCTGGCATCTACCGAAGAACTTTACTACTTATTCAGTGTTCATTCCAGAGGATGATATTCGCAAAAGAAATGTTAGTATAGAGGAACGGCTTAGTCAGATTTCTCCTGAGCAGGTCCAGATCATGAGGGAGAAAGTAATAAGTCTCATTCCACAGCTTATATATGCCGATCCTCAATCTAAATTGGAGACTCTTAGAGATGCTTTTGATGTTGCTGTACAGGCTGTCATTGACAAAGTCACAAGGTTGAGGAAGAACAGTATTGAAGGCCGAACAGAATATGATAATTTTGTGGAGGAGAATAGTTGGAAATATGCTTTGTTAGATGAAGGACAGGGTGAAGTGGGAGCTCATGAATGGGATCCCTTTTTTTCAAAACCAAAGGATGGTAATAGTGATTCTGGTGGTTCTGCCGAAGCTGCAAAAAACTCATGGAAGAATGAGCAGAGAGATCAATCATGAGATCGAGGTGATGATATAGTAATAGCAGTTAAGAGTAATTCCTAATGTACTACGGTGGCATAGAACAAGAGCTTCCACCTTGGCTTCAATAAGTCAGGTATAGAACTTTGTGAAGGCCTGCAATGAAAATATTGTAGAAATTATGTTCAAGTTTATGGCACGCAGTTCCTTGTTTGTCAAACAGAAACACAGGCTCATATTTTCTGTTTCTAATATACATAATGGAAAATTTTGGTTTTCTCCATCTCTTGCATTATGAATTTTGCTTAGCAATTCTTTGTATTGTATTCGTAGCTGCTGAGGTATCATCTTTTTGTTTCTTTCCCAATCATTGCATAGAAGAAATGATAATAAGATTTGAGTTGTTTGATATACGGCTTAAGCATTTAGTGTAATACCAAAAGCTTTTAAATTTACCATTGTTATGCTTTTACCCGCTTGCTTCCATCTTGTTCTGTTCCAGCAAATGTGCTATTGCTAATGATTCTTAGTTGCCATGAGCAACTATCTGATCACTGGAGATGATAGGTTGGATTTTGCTTTTATTCACTGGGGAGATTTACAGTTAGCTTAAATCGGTTCAATGTCTCGTGTTAATTCATTTTATGTTATATCTGTTCAGAGGAGATGGATGAAATTTTGAAGTGAAATAGAATTGGTATTGCACATGAATTTTTCTATGTGAAGTTCAAGTCGAAAGGCTGAGTTGGATTGTAATGACCAGAATTTTGTGAAATTGCACAACTCTTTTTGTGGTTGAACAAAGAAATGGACAACTTGTCATATCATGGAAACTTCAGTGGAAGCATGAACTTTTTGTACATATGAGTTGTCCAAAAGTGTCAGCAAGCGAGGGTGAAACTTCCACATGCAGGCTGTGGCAAAATCTTCCCTGTCCTTTGCGTCAAATTATTTATTCTAGTATTGAGGGAAGAAGGTTGCTACTAGGGGTGTTCATTGGGCCCGTGGCCCGACCAACCCGGCCCGGCCCAAACCCATGCTAGGGTCGGGCCACGGGCCTCAAAATTCAACCCGAGCCCAGCTCGGGTCGGGCCTCGGGTTGGGATAAAAAATCTCGGGCCGGCCCGACCCGGCCCGAAATATTTATTTTTTTATATTTTTTAATTTTTTTAAAATTTATTTTTTGATAATTTATTTTTTTAAAATATTATATATAAAAAATTATATAATAATTTATATATTATTAAATATAATTTAGTATAATAAATTTTTAAAATAATATTTATAAGTAAATTTTATTAAAATTTGTAAAAAAAATTATTTTTTTTAAATTTTAAAAAAATCGGACCGGCCCGAACCCGGCCAAGCCCGAAGTGGCCCGGCCCGACCGGGCTTCGGGTCGGGCCACAGGCTGCAAAACTGCAGCCCGAAAAAATTCGGGCCGGGCTTCGGGCCGGGGTCAAACCCGGCCCCACCCGGCCCGTGTACACCCCTAGTTGATACTAAAATTCAAATTCTTTTCCTAAATAATTACACTTTTACATCTTGAATTCCTAGTGTGTGAACAACGTAATCTTGTTACAAGGATCTCCAGCATGAGTTGGACCTGATAGTGTTCAAGCCCACATCAAAACTTGGCCGAATCCTTCGCTGGGAAGATCAAAATAAGGCAAGCCAATTATGAAAACAGAAAACTACAAATCCCAGCTCAAGTCAAATAAGAAATTTCAATGATCCATTGTTCATTAAAAGTGATTTTATCTTAAGGGCTCTTTACAAAACTACTTACAAATTCAAATTTTTTTTAAAAAATATTGTTTATATAAATTTTTTTTTATAAAAAATATCTAAAAACTTTATAAAATTATGTAAATATTATACATCATTATATTTTTACAATTTATATATGTTTTGTATATGTTTTATATATTATAAAATCCTTTAAAAAAATTTAAAATTTGAATTTATTTCTGGTATTAGGTGTGTTGTGTATATATTACAGATATGTCATGTATATATTGTGCATATATTATATTTTAGCCTTTATATATTGTACAATTTTAAATATTACTTAATTATAATATATATGTTATAGATATATGTTTATATATTGATTAATTATAGTATATATGATATAGATATGTTATTTATATGTTGCAGATATGTTACTGTTTATTTTATGTGTATTATGTATATGTTATGTATATATTTATTTTTTTATATGTATGATAAAAATATAATAATAAAAAATAAATAAATATTAAAATAAAAAACAAATTAAAAAAATATAAAAATTTTAAAAAAAATTGCCTTGAATAAAAAAATAGAAAAGAAAAAAAAAAGTCATTCATCATACATTTGAAAAAAAATTATAGCCATCCCATGTTTAAAACTTAAAGTGTAAATATGATATTTTATGTAAAGTTTTCTTATCTTAATTCTCAAGAGGTGAGATGAAACGATGAAGATATTTTCTTTCTTGGTTAGAGCTCTTGAATTCAAGTCCTAGATAGCTTTATTCCTTAATGGACTTACTCAGTGTGAATCCAAATTAATCTACAACCTCTTAAAGTGATTTATCTTAAAGCTATTCTTTAGTATTTGAGGCTTTAATCTCTAGACTCTTTCATAAGATTTGCATAATTTACAGTTCTCTTATAAGGGTGAATTTTAATATCTGTTTATCCGTCAATGAAATCCATTTCATGTGAGATGATCTTACCATATATCAAGGTGGAGGTAAGTGTTTGACATGCGCATGGGGTGAGGACCACAGAATGAATTTGGGCAGGATTGGGGTGTGTGCAGTGTGCATCACTGCTTGGGCTCCAGTTACAAATTAAAATATTAATGGCAATCCAGTTTCACTTGCAGGGATTACTTCACCACAATAACTAGCACTCAGTTTCAGAGGGGACACAAATAATTCACACACGGTTAGGTGCTGGTGGTGGTGGTGAAGTGGTTAAGGGTGTAATGTGGCTGGCTTGGTGGTGCTTTAGCTAGCATGTCTGGTGGGATTGACATGATCCTGCTTCTTCAAAAATTCTTAGATAGAAAAATAGGTTGAAATAATTTGAATCAAATAAAATTTACAAACTAAAAAATATATCTAAGCAGATTAATTTAGACAGCATTGAAATCAAAATCTCCTTAAACCCTAAATTTCACTGATAACTCGAAATATTTCTGGTTTTCAAAAGTTCAATTTGTATTTATTAATTGACTGAAAAGAGATGATCATAATAGCTGTCTAAACATAGTAGTAATTTTCTTCTTCTGTTCAACTTAACCATAATTTTATAAGATATAAATTAAATTTATCTTTGGATTTGATCTAAAAATAATATATGATATTGAAATTAAAAAATTCATAAATGAAAAGAGTACAATTTTTATCATTTTTATATTTGGGGAAAACCATATGTATTTCTATTCTACCCGTGTAACGGTCTAAGACTAATTCTATTTCAGGTATTGAGAAGCTAAGGTGACCCCAATGATGTTTTTTTCATATAAAACACTAGAGTGAGAATGGAACCTAAAACATTGTTCAAGGGAATCCAGATCCTCGTCAATTTGAATCTATCATCTTTATATTTAATTATTCATAAAATAATCTCATCTTATCAGTAGAGTACTGATTAACGAATATATAAGGTCATAAAGAAATGGTGAGAAATTCAATATACGCAGAGTATGAACCATGCATTTAATGCACTTTCTTTCTTGTAAAATTTTCCTAGAACACTTTCTTTCTTTAGTCTTTAATTCTTGAAAATTATTACCTCATTCAAGACAACAAGGACAACCTGAACACAAGACAAAGATTCAATTCAAATACTTTTGAATCTTTTCAACATGTATAAATGAAAATTCAATTAAAGTTGCCTCAAAACATCTCGTGAAACTAAAAAACATTTTCAGCTCCTCTCAAAAGAAACTATAGCTTCTCTTTCTCTCTCTCTCAACAAAGGATCCTCGTGATGAAGAGCTCTTAAATTTCACGAGTTTCATATTGCTTTCACTCAGACTCCTCAGAAACACTGCCAAAATCCTGTTTTGAATTCTCCCCAACTCCTTCAAATACCCTCCTTTTCCTTCCAAGAATCGTGCATTTTCCACATTCTTGCATCATTTTTATCTTCACTTTTTTTACATGGAATCCAAAACTCACCTTTTCTTTTCCATTCTTTTCTTTAACTTTGTCCTCCTACAAGCAGACACTCTACAAACCTACATTGTTCAGCTCCACCCGCATGGCGTAACAAGATCTTTTTTTGCCACCAAGTTTCACTGGCATCTTTCATTTCTTCAGCAAACTGTTTCATCCGAAGAAGACTTTTCTTCTCGACTTCTTTACTCTTACCGTTCTGCCATGGATGGTTTTGCAGCTCAGCTCTCTGAATTGGAGCTCGAGTCATTGCAGAAATTGCCTGATGTTATTGCAATTAGGCCAGATAGAAAGCTCCAAGTTCACACTACTTATTCTTACAAGTTCTTGGGACTTAATATCCCCGGTGAAGGTGCTTGGTTTAGGTCAAGTTTCAGTCGTGGAATGATAATAGGTGTTCTTGACACTGGAGTTTGGCCTGAGAGTCCAAGCTTCAATGATCAAGGAATGCCACCGGTTCCCAAGAAATGGAGAGGGATTTGCCAAGAGGGGCAAGATTTTAATTCTTCTAATTGTAATAAGAAACTCATTGGTGCAAGGTTCTTCACTAAAGGTCATCGCGTGGCATTCACTTCATCATCATCAAATGTCATTCAGGAATACATATCGCCTAGAGATTGTCATGGGCATGGAACTCACACATCATCGACAGCTGGGGGAGCTTCAGTTCCAATGGCAAGTGTGCTTGGTAATGGAGCTGGAACTGCACGAGGTATGGCCCCTGGCGCCCCACATTGCAATGTACAAAGTTTGCTGGGTCAATGGCTGTTACAGCTCAGATATACTTGCTGCAATGGATGCTGCAATTAGAGATGGAGTTGATGTCCTCTCCCTTTCTTTGGGAGGCTTTCCATTACCACTTTTTGCTGATACCATTGCGATAAGCAGCTTTCGAGCAATAGAGCATGGAATTTCAGTTATATGTGCAGCAGGAAACAATGGCCCTATCCCGAACTCAGTTGCCAATGAAGCTCCATGGATTGCTACCATCGGTGCAAGTACAGTAGACCGAAAATTTCCAGCCATAGTTCAATTGGGTAATAAAAAATTCCTTTATGGACAATCCATGTACCCAGGAAATCAGCTTTCGAAAACTGTAAAAGAGCTTGAACTAGTTTACGTAACTGGTGCATCCACAGGGAGTGAATTTTGTTTCAGAGGTTCTCTCCCAAAAGCAAAAGTACATGGCAGAATGGTAGTTTGCGACCGAGGTGTCAACGGGAGGGCAGAAAAAGGTCAAGCTGTGAAAGAAGCTGGTGGAGCTGCAATGATCTTAGCCAATACAGAGGTCCAACTTGAGGAAGACTCAGTTGATGTTCATGTGTTGCCTGCAACATCAATCGGTTTTGCAGAATCAGTACGCTTAAAAACTTATATAAACTTTACAAGTAGACCAAGAGCTCGAATCATATTTGCAGGCACAGTCATTGGGAAATCCAGAGCACCAGCAGTAGCTCAGTTTTCAGCTAGAGGGCCAAGTTTAACCAACCCTTCAATCCTCAAACCAGATGCTATTGCACCAGGGGTAAACATTATTGCAGCTTGGCCTCAAAACTTAGGCCCTACTGGTCTTCCAGAAGATTCTAGAAGAGCAAATTTCACTGTCATGTCAGGGACATCCATGGCATGTCCCCATGTCAGTGGAATTGCTGCCCTGATCCGCTCAGCTCATCCCAAGTGGACTCCTGCTGCTGTTAAATCTGCAATAATGACTACTGCAGATGTAACTGACAATTCAGGAAATCCAATAATGGATGGAAACAAACCAGCAGATCTTTTTGCCATTGGAGCAGGGCATGTAAACCCAGAAAGAGCGATTGATCCAGGATTGATATATGATATCAGGCCATCTGAGTATGTCACTCACCTATGCACAATTGGATACACAAGATCAGAAATTTTCACCATCACACACAGGAATGTAAGCTGCAACAAATTATTGCAGTTTAACAAGGGTTTCAGCCTCAATTACCCTTCCATCTCTGTTATATTCGAGCATGGAAAGACAATTAAGACGATCAAGAGGCGACTAACAAATGTAGGAAGTCCCAATTCCATTTACTCGGTGGAAGTAGCAGCTCCTAAGGGAGTCAAAGTGAGAGTAAAGCCTCAAAAGCTAGTTTTCAAACATATAAATCAAATATTAAGCTACAAAGTGTGGTTCATATCCAGGAAAACAATTGGAAGAGAGAGAAGGAGCTTTGCACAAGGGCATTTGACATGGGTGCACTCTGAAAATAATCTTTACCGAATTAGAAGCCCCATTTCAGTAACTTGGAAGTACAAGTAGCAGAGTCGTAGCATTGCTGATGGTTGTGAACCAAATTGTTTAGGCTTCTGTTCATTATTGATACTGGATTATTAGAGGATTTTTATTCGTGAAAATTTGAAATCATTGACTTTAAAGATTAGCTACTTGGCTACAATCATTCAAGGAAATAAAACTTCACTATCTTTCTCCATAAAAAAGACAAAGACATGCATGAATTTGCATACTGCAAAAATAGCAAATCATTAACTTCTCTATCATTTTGGTTCTACACTGAATAGGACAAAATATATACAAATACAAGACTGAATACATTAATAACAAGTAAATATGTTATACATTAGTGCACTAGTACTTGATAAAAAATGGTTGAAACTGTTCTTTGCAGAGTAGTTAAATACGAAGTGAAGCACCTGACATACTAGTCCATATTGACTAACTGTGAGCTTCTCTTAAATATAAAATGATGCAGAAAGCAACAAGTTCTAGTACATAAGCCATCTCAGTTGTACATTGCAATAACGGAGGAGAATGAAAATTGTACAAAGGTAAGAACTGCAAAAATTTGTCAAAAAACGAAGAGGAATAATGGTAGTTGCAAGTTGCAACATTCCTACTTGCACATGAACCAAGATCTTCAAGTCTTGGTTGAAAAAAAAGAAAAAAAAAAGACCAACAAGATGGCAGATGTAAAAGTGAAGGAAAAGATATAAATTGCCTCATTTTTTGATGAACTGTAAGCCATTTGCATTAGCATATCGCTCCATGAATCTCATGAATCTGTCCCAATCCCGAGGAGTACGCATGACATATTTGGCCTCAATTCTTTCTGGCTTTCCATTAACAAATTTAGCACTAACATCAACTGATTGGAGAACCCCTTCCTCATCAATCATGTAAAAACCAGTTATATCACCAAGTTCACCAGAAGAGTCAAAAACTGAAGGTTGCTCAAAGGTGAAAATGGCCATACCATTTGTGCCATCCCTCGATTTGGTTAGCCTTACGTCTGGTATCGTCTGTTCATCAGTTCCTTGGATAAATTGAATGGTTGGTTTGACCATCATTGTAATAAATCTGGATGCTTGCTGCCTAATTGAAACCAAATGTTGATGGGGTAGGCACAACGCTTGGCCATTGAATGGGGACCGCACCCTATGATGGACAAGTGAAGATACTGAGTCTGGAAACAAGACAGATATTAGAAATTTACAGTTATTGCAAATTTGCACTTAGCAGATTAAAAAGGTCATGGATGGCAAGGTGCATGTGGTTCTACTTGTAAATTATTGAATAAGTGCTTACAGTATGAAACTAGTTTCCTACTGTCAGTATAACTACATCATCAAATCATTTTTGTGATTGTAATTGGCTAAATTCTGGTCCTCATATTTTCACAAAAGTATAACTAGCATGTCATTGCCATTAACATGGAAAAGAAAGCATCACATGCTACTTCTTTAAGCTTGACAGCCTAACAGTACTTCCTGAATGCTAAATTCTTTTTTTTTTGTTTATTAAGCTTTGATAGTAATCTGAACACATAATCTCTTGGCTTGAAGGCCACTCCAGTAAGATTAAACCAAAGCTCATTGGTAATGCTAAATTCTCCACTATCTCTAACAGAGGAACCATGCCAATAACTCTATTGACTCGTTGTGTGTGTATTAGAATCACATTCCCCATTTATAATGTGATACATATACAGCCCCTTGTAAACCAAGCCAAGTGTTTCTCTCACCTTTCCCAACTTTCTTCTCACTTCCTGCAGCAATCCATAGACCAGCGAATCATTGATTAAAAAAAAATTCCCACAGACGTAAGTTCATTATTCAATAAGCAATACACTAAAAACTCACCAAATCAAGTGAAAAGGTGGCAACTTTATATGTGAGTAAGGCGCTCAAAAAAGGTTATCAAAAACAAAATGTCAAGAACCCATATGTAATTAACAAAAATTTAGCCATCATCAATTCATAACAGTTCCATAGCCAATAAAACAAGGATTTAGAAAGCACCCACTTGATGAAACAAGAAATAAGTACCTGGGAAAGAGCGTGGTAGGTGCAAATAATGTGAAACTGGAGAGGCAAATGCAAGAGATTGCAGAGCTGCCATTGAATAGAGATATTATGGAAAGGAAAGAGTGGGAAAGAACAGACAGTGAGTGAGTGAGTGTGTACAAAAGAGTGTTTGGGTGTGGTGTTGGGACAATATGGTGTGTAAAAATGACAGCCATTCACTTTGTATCTTCATCACAGGGGAAGGATTGCTGCTGGCATTCTCTCCGCCCCCTCTGTCACTCTACTGTACCATGACAGCTGGAATATATCACAACTGGACACGTGGCACTAATTTGGGCCTGTTCTTGTTTGAATATTTCTATTCTATCAAGTAGGCCCTCTTCAGCCCTATAGAATAGGAGGTGGCAAAAATTGGACCAACATTTCTGTACAAAAATATTTAAAAAATAAAAATATTTTCAATTTTTTAAAAAAGATTCACTTTTAATTTCAAAAATAATCACTTTCAAAGATATATATACGCCCCTAATATTTCTCATTTGTTGTTTGCTGATGATAGTTTCTTCTTTTTCAAAGCTACAGTTCAAGAGGCTGAGGTTGTGTGTAATATTTTGTCCGCTTATGGGGCAGCTTCTGGTCAGGGCGTTAATCTGCAGAAGTCAGATATCTTTTTTTAGTTCAAATGTTCAGGATCAGTTGAGGCATTATGTTTGTTCAGTGTTGAATGTGTTTACATCTCTTAATCATGGGAGGTATTTGGGCTTGCCTTCGTTGATTGGTAGACGAAAGAAAGTTGTTTTTTCCTTTTGTGAAGGACAGGCTTCGAAAACTTCTTCTCAATTGGAATCGTAGATTCTTGTCAAAGGCTGGTAAAGAGGTTATGTTGAAATCTGTGGCCCAGGCTATACCTTCATTTTGTATGGGTACTTTTCTGTTACCTCTCTCATTATGTGATGAGCTTCAGAATGGTCATTTTAAGGGGGCAATTTCAGAATGTTGATGGTGCGTTGTATGAAGGGGTTGGGCGGTATTCTTTTGGAGCTGTTTTTCGTGATTCCAATAGTCATTTTATGGGGGCAATTTCAGGTCATGAGGGGGGTGTTATAGCTCCAAGAGTCGTGGATGCAATAGCATTAAGGGAAGTGCTTTCTTGGATCAAGCAGCGTAATCTCACCGAGATCGTTATCGAGATTGATTGTCTACAATTGTGTAATGTTGTCCAACAGGGGCTTGATGATTATTCGGATTGGAATCCTGTTGTGGCGAATATTAACTCCATTGTAAGCCAGCTTCATAATGTTTCTCTTTGTTGGAGTAGGAGGCAAGCAAACGAATTAGCTCATAAACTTGCACGAGAAGTGTGTTCCTTTGCTCGTTTCTGCTTTTGGGATATAATTCCTAATGTTATTCAACCGCTTGTACTAGCTTCTTCATTAATTTAATACAAGTGGTTTTCTTTTCAAAAAAAATATAAGAATTATATATGTGCAAGTTAAAAAAATAAATAAATAATTACTTGTAATACTTATAATGATTCAATATATTTCACATTAAAATAATAAGCAATTTTGTTATTTCATAATAATCAATATATTTCATAAATATACATGTACTTTTTTCTTATACAGAGTGCCAAAATTTTTATCAAGATTCTCTCACATACTTAGATTAGGTTGATCGGGCCAAATCAAATTCAAAATATTTGAAAAACACCGAATTATAACACAATATAATTTAGTATTGTTTTTTTTTTTAAAAATAATACATAAAAATACATGAATTGTAATATTTAAAATTTTTAAATATTAACTTTTTAAATTATATCAATATAGGATTGTGTATAATGTATAGAGTGACCCGAGTATTTATAATAGATGAGAAATATGATTAGTTAAGTCTTGAAAAGTTAAAAATTAATTTGGATATGAATTTAATCGTTATTTCTACAAAATAATTCTTAAGTGATAAAATTTTAAAGAAATGTCATTTTTATTCTAGAATTGAATTTTAATTGAGATTAGAATGTGAAATATGAATAATAGAACTTTAAATTTAGTTAAAGAAATTATTTTTATAATTTTAGAGAATTAAAAGTCAAATTTAGAATAAATTAAAAAAATAGATACACCAAAATTATGATGAGCATATCTTATATGATCAAAACCTAATAAAATATATATAAATAAATAAAAATCATTTTTCTCCTTCTTTCTTCCATCAAAATTGACCTAACTCCTTCACCATTGCTAAAATTTCACTTTTCTTTTTCCATCCATCAAACTTAAGCGAAAAAGTAAATATATATATATATATAATAATAATAAAAAAATTTTAGTAGAATTCATTAGAATAAGTAAAAAATCTTAAAATTATCACCATAAATTAAAAAAATTGAGAAAGGGAGAGGAAGAGCTACTTTGAAAAGAAATTTATGCTTGTGTATTAATAGTTTGCTATTATTTATTTTTTTATTTTTAATGCTTATGGAAGCTAATTAGGAATTGTTATACTAACCTAGAGAGATTTAAAAATTATGAAATTTCATTTCGGAGTTTATCTATGTATTAGTAGATTATTTATAAAATTTTATAATTTTTAAAGATGATTTAGTATGAAATAAAAATAGAAAAATAAAAGCTGTCATGACTGTACTTATAGAGCCAGAATTTTAATGTTTAAAAAACTCAATTGAAAACTATAGTAAAATAATTCAGAAAAATCTGAAATTTTACATATAAAATCATATACATGTTTAAGATATATAATTAAAATTTTATAAATTTTAATAAATATTTAATTATAAAAATAAGATAAAAAAATAAAACTGTCAGAATAGTGACATTAAAACCAGAATCCATATAGTTAAGTAAACATAATTTATAAACAAGGTAAATTAAAGTATAAAATTCTAAAATTTTATATACAAGTTCCTATATGTGTTTTTGTTTATGGTTAAAATTTGATTATTCAAAAGGTGTAATACCTAAATAAAATTGAAAAATAAGTACTGCTAGTAAAGTTATTATAAAAATATAATATATAGGTTTGAAATCATAATTTTTAAATATAGTAAAACAACTTAGAAAAATATGAAACATTAAAAATAAGTTTATGTATGTTCCTAAGACCTATGTCTAAATCTGTATAATTTTTAGTGGAGATTTAATATTAAAAAAAATTAGAAAAAAGAGACTGCAAGAGAAAATAAGAATCTAACAGATTTTGAAGAATTGAAAAATAAATTAAATTTTAAGTAGTAAATGGATATTAAATTGAATTGTTAACGTTTTAATGTCAATTGGTTAGTGAGAAAGTGATTATTATTTTAAAGAATTATTAAAAATATTATCATTATTATTGACTATTAAATTGACTTAAAATGAGAAAATAATTGGATTGTCCGATTATATTGATATTAAACCTAGTTTTTGGATTGAATGGCTAGCTAAATGGTAGACATTCATACTGATAGTAGACACTTTATGTCACCAATTACAGTGGATATTTGTGTCATCAGAAGACACTTTGTATCACCAGTGATAGTGAGTATTCGTGTCATCAGTAGGTCATTGGCCATTTTTTTTATAGTAGTTATTTTTTTTTCATCAGTGATCCCATTATCTAAACTTAGATTTTAAAATCAGTATATAAGAGTAAAAAAATTAAGTGAAATTTAATGAAAATGAGCACAGTGTAATGCAAGGGTTTATAAAAATTGTGTAAAAAAATATAAATGTATTATGAAACTTTTATCTTAATTAATAATATTTTAAAAACTAACTACAAAGTGATTATTTTCTTTTAAATTTAATTTAAATTTTAGAGCTTGTTATGAATTAAGTAAATAATTTGAATATAATTAATTAAATTAATTATTAATTTACTTTATGATCAAAGTGAAGATCTTATTTTTATTTGTTATTATAAATATTTTCTTTATGTTATAATTTTGGCAAATTATGAGTATGCAAGCACCACTAGATATTACTTAGCGTGCTATAATTATTTCTAACATACAGATCAGATAAACAGAGTAGATCCAGCTGAGTGAGTTCTAGCATTTTAAGATCAACTGCAGATCAGAATGTGATTAATAAAGAAGTTTGTATTATGAATTTAACTTTGTTCACATAGCATTATTATATCTACAATGACAGTTGTATAATTATGTTTAACTTAGAGTATTATATACTTTTTTTATTATAGTTTGAGCTAACTTTATATTAAGACTGTTAGTTGTAGTAAATATCTAACGAACTAAAATTTGAATAAAATTAAAAGTATTTGATTTCTTTGTGGATGATAGATGATGGATTCTGAAAATTAGAGTTGAGGTTGAATAAATGAAATATTGAGAGTGTTTTCTTTTGTAGATTGTGTTTTAATTGAAAAAAATATTATAAATATCAAATTTTAAGAAAGACTCTATCAATATTTTTTTTTATATTAAATTTAGTTTTTATTTAAAATTAAATATATAAATGTATTGATATTGTATGATATCTCTTGATAAATCTTAATAGGCTTGTCTAGGAGTGTTATATGGGTATTGAGAAAAATAATATAACATATTTCATATTATTTTAAAGATCATATTATATTAAATTATATTATTTATTTGACAAAAAAAATTTATGTTTTTCTTTTGTGGTTCAGAAAAAAATTATGTTATTTTATTTCAACGAATTTGAGAAAAGTTGAACAATAAATTTGGAATTAAAAAAAAAATGGAATTCAAAAAGGGGAAAGTGCAAAATCCAAATCAATTTTTTCTCCAAAGACGTATTAGAACAGATCACTGCTTATGGTTTGGTGCAATGTCTTTAACCATGATTAGATGGATGTGAGATGGAATTAATTTGTTGTAGTTTAAATTGATTTTTGTTTTTTAAGAAAAATTATATTCATAATGGTTACTTCATATTTCTAAAAAAAAGGTTGCTTCATAAAAAAAATCAAAATACTAATTAAATAATTATTTTAAGTGTATGCTAAATGTAAATAATAATTTTTTTCATTACATAACCCAATATAATAAGTAATAATAACAATAAGACAAAATCACTAATTTGATATGTAATAACAAACATTAAGCATATGAAAGCATCTTTTTGAATTACAAATTAATACATGTAATAAATACAATATGTGAAATATTGCATCTAATTACATTAAAAATTTTGATTTTTTAGATTTTGTTACAATATCAACACACATATTATCTGAACAAGAAACACCTTCAAAATTTTATTCTTCACATTTATTTAATTTTCAAAATATTTTAATTAATAATTTACAAAAAGCATATTTTTATAATTTTATCAATATTTTATTAATTTAATAGCCTAATAAAAAATTATTATAGTAATATGAAAATATTTATTTATAATTCAATTAATTATTTATATAAACAATTTTCTTATAAGTATAAATTTAAAAATAATTAATCATCTCAAGTTTGAATAAAATATAGGTTTAATACATTATATATTTGGAGATTGAACTTTTTTATACATAAAAAAAATCTTCATATAATTAATTTTTAGAACCTTACTCATTCATTTCTAATATATATATATATATATATATATATTATAAAAGCCAAGGATATAAGAAATATTGAAAGAGTGATACATCATCAATTTTTTAAAATAATGTTCTCTTATTTTTTTATTTTAATTAATTTTTATTTAATTTTAATAATTTATATAAAATTTAATATTTATTATATTTATGACTATTAATCTTATATTAAATATTAACTGCACATTAATATAATTTTATACTGTTAATAAAATAAATTATGTTTGTGACTTTTAATTTTAAGAATATAAGAAGTATTAAAAGAGTGACACATCATTAATTTTTTAAAATAATGCTTTGTCATTTTTTCTCTTTTTAATTAATTTTTAATTAATTTTAATAATTTATATAAAATATAAAATTTAATATTTATTATATCTGTGACTATTAATCTCCTATTAAATATTAACTAAACATTAATAAAATTTTATACTATTAATAAAATAAACTATGTTTGTGACTTTTAATTTTTAAGAATATAAGAAGTATTAAAAGAGTGACACATCATTAATTTTTTAAAATAATGCTTTGTCATTTTTTCTCTTTTTAATAAATTTTTATTTAATTTTAATAATTTATATAAAATATTAAATTTAATATTTATTATATCTGTGACTATTAATCTCCTATTAAATATTAACTAAACATTAATATAATTTTATACTATTAATAAAATAAACTATGTTTGTGACTTCTAATTTTTTAAAAATTAATTACACATTAATGTGACTAAATTAAATTAATTATACATTAATATAATTTAATAATATATTTATAATTTTTTAGAAATTTAAAAAGTTAAAAAATATAAAACCCTTAACATTCATAATAATTTATAAATATATATAGGATAAAAACTAATTATTTATTAAATATAAATTTATAAATATATATAGGATAAAAACTAATTATTTATTAAATATAAATAAGTGACTTTTTATCTTCATGCATTAATTAATAATTTTAATTTTAAAATTTATTAATAATTGTTACTTATTAAAATTATTAATTTATTAATAATATATTAAATATGAATTTTTATTTTTACATGTTAAGAGTTTCAATTAAAATATGTACTAATAATTACCTATTCATTAATAATTTATTAATATATTAAATATTTAACCTTTCATCATCATCATTTAATTCACTTATGAAAATTTTATTAATTTAATTATTCATTTCAGTACTATATATCCTTTTAAATTAGCTTGGATTGTTCAAAATTATCTCTAAATTTACTATAAGGAATCAAATGGAAAGTAATGTAATAAAAATTTTGATAAATTTGTAAATTTTCAAATTACAGAAATTTGTATCGTAAAAAAATAAAATTATATAGAAAAGCTATGTTGGATGCAAAGAGACTCAATTATGGTAAATTCAAAACTCTTATTTTTAATATTTATTTTCTCTATTTTTTATTATTTTTTTATTACAACAATATTATAATTAATTTTTTATTATAATATTAGTTTTATAATTAATTTTTTTTATAATGCGGTCACCAACTCATCATATCTTATATAATTTATAGTCTTTTTTTAGTACTGTTATAAATTATTTTTTACCTATTAGATATATATTGGACAACTCTCTTTATAATGGAGAAAGCATTAAAAAGTCTTATATGCTACTTTACATAATATATAAATATTAAGTTTGAATTTTTAATTTAATTCAAAACTATAAAATTTATATAAAATTTAAAAAAACATTTTATATATATTTAAAATTAAATAATCATGAATAAAATAAAAAAATTACCAGCATAATTTTTTTTTCTAAACAAATATCAAATTCATTACTCAATTTGCTAGAGAATTATATTTTATTATATACACATTTTTCATTTCATAATAATGAGAGAAATTAGTTAATTTTAATAAAAATATAAAATTACATAATATTTCTTTATTAAATATATTGTTTTAATATAAAATATAGTTATTAAATATTTTAATAAGTAATATTAATATAGATATAATAGACATTTTTATATATCAATTAATTTATCAAAATTATAAATATGTTATTATTTATAAATAAAAAATATACTTATTAACTTAGATTTAAGAGCAATTAATATTTATAAATATGATATATTTGAACTTAGAACAAGAAGATTTTTCAATAAAGAAAAAAAGAAAGTTTTCAACCATGTTTCAACATTTGAATGCAGTTGGCCAATTTCTACTAAAATAATTTTTAGACGTTGGCTTACTGACCACAAATTAATGTGAATAAATTAGTAATTTTATTTAGAATTGAGCTTGAAGTTATTTGTATAAATTAAATTTCTGGCTTTATTATAAATTTTTAAGTTTTTACCTTCTTACGAAATCATACTTGAAAATAAAAATTAAAGTCAATTTTTTCTCCTTTTAAACATTAAATAAAATAAAAGTTAATTTTTTTAGTAATAATGTGCGTACAGTGCCAAATGTACTTTTTAAAATTAAATTTCTTTAATCGTTTATATAGATATTATTATGAAGAAATTGAAGTCGGGGGTTATAATGTACTTTAGACAATCTAATATGCTATTTAGCCTAAATTTAAGCATTTTTTATTGTTTGTAAATGTGATAAGAAAAAATTATTATTGGCTTAGGAATTAGGGTTTAGGGTTTATATAAATGGAATGTGTTTGTACACCCACATATTTATTTCTTTTCAATATTGCTCTATGAGATCATAGTTTACAATCTCTCTTTTATAAGTTTGCTCATCCTCTGTCTATATAATGAGTTTCTATGTATTAGTTAGGGATAAGACCTGATAGCTTAATCCTTCTTTCTAAATAAAATTATGAAGTTCTAAAACATCTCTTCTTCTTCAGCCTGAGTTATTATTCTGTTTATTTATAAATAGTGTGCAATGATCCAGAAGAATTAATATTGAGTATGTTAATCAGAGATAGTCAAAAGAGCAATGTCCTATTAAAGCTTTGGGTATAGTTGTGTTCATGGTCGATGCTTGAGACCATCTAGTGAAGCAATATTTTGTTTATTCCTCTGGATGAGAGAGTATGCTCTGTATGGAACTTGCTGATTATATTTCAATACATCAGAAATATCTATGGTTCTCTGAGGTATATAAGCTGAAAACCAAACAGTAGCTGCTGGTGGTGGTAAACAGACCTAAGGAAGAAGAGCCTTAATACCATGACTACTTCTCAAAAAGAAATCGTTAATCATACTTTCTCTCTGTTAATTCTTTCTTCTTGCTCTCAGTCTATTACTAATAAAATAGATCACCTTGTAGAAATAGCCTATATTCCAGAAAACTATAAAAGTTGAGAGTTCTCAACTCCTTATCCTTAATCCTTATCTTATTTTCCAAAAATCTAATTACATAAGAAAGATTTACAACCTTATTTCTACAAAAAGACCTCATGCAAAAGAATACATCCAAACTTCTTATTTGAATTAGTGTTCTTTGTCTTCAACCTCTGCTGAACAATATGCTATCATGGAGATTCCACATGAGTTTATCTCTCAGTGAAAGAAACAATGATACTCTCATTTTCATCTTGGAGGTGTGAGGATTGTTCTCTCTTATCATGGACAGAAAAGTCTTTCAGTTACTGCCAGACTTTCTCTGTTGGATACCATATATTTCACTTTGAGAACGTAGTGATTGATACTATTCTCACAACACTTAATACTGAAAGTGTTATCATGATCTTTTTTTCTAATTATAATTTGTCCTTGAATGATGTGCACTTGTCTACTGCCTTGAAGATATAAGTTCATATTACTGGAGTTGAACAAATTGAAGGATCTCTATCTGCAACCATCCATCACCATATAGTATACAGATTGCAGGACCATGCAATCAACCTATCTGCCCCAGGAGTATATATTGATGTTCTATATATCTATGCAGATACAAATATTACATCTATAATTGTTCAAACACCTAAATAGTTGTCCAGAGACGTTCTCATGAAACTCATTCCTCTTGAGTGGTTACTGCTTATGAGAAACAATAGTAAAACTCCAGATCTGTTCAGACTATGAATCCTATTTTTATAATAAAGAAAGATGGTACAGTTAAGATTGTCTTTCAGGAACCTTCAAAGGATTCAGAGGAAGCTAGTTCTAGTTCTCTCCCAGAACTTTTTCATACATGTATGATAGTTCCAATCTCTCTCAGAGATACAGAGAAAATTTCAATCCACAGTTTTTCATCTGATGGTAGTTGGTCTATGCTAGAAAGGTCAGAGGCCATTTTATATGAGATACCCTAGGTTCAGGAGAATGTGACCCTGGTTGTATGTGCTGTGAAGATATAAGAGATATTTAATATCCTTCTATTAATTCAACTAGACTCACTGGACCTAAGATATTTTTTCTCTTCATGCATATCTGAAGCCACATGATTTAAACGTCCTCCTCCTAATTTAGATAACTCTCTCTGGATAGGAATTTTACCAAAAATTCAGAAGAAGGAGCATCCACTCCCTCTCCATATTTATGATGAGTCTCTCAAATTCTTACAAGTTGAAAGACTTTTTAATATTCCAAAACTTTCAGAACTACCCATACCACAAAAGATTAAACGATGTGCCCTACTGATATATCAACCTTTAACCCAAACACCACAACCTCAAGCCTGTATGATGTTCTCTTCAGCATCATCAAATTTTCTACCACTTGAAAAATAAACTGATCAACAGTCCAAGATCAGTATTAAACCATTCATCTAACCAAACACTGCTCTTTCCACTGGACAATTGAAAGAATTTTCTCAATGAGAAGAAGTTCTTAACTGATAAACTTAGAATGCTTAGATTCAGAATAAATACCTAATGTCCATTGACTCCAAGATTGATCAATTATCTGTTAAGACAGATAAAATCTCATTAGCTTTGAAGTTTATGTCTATTGATATTCAACAGTACCATAATTCTCTCCTCATGAGAATTAATCAGTTAGACACTAAACTCAGGATGATGATCCAACAGCAAAATCTTGGACCGAACTTTTCTCAAAAAATGAAAGAAATTCAAACCTTGAAATCCAGATTAGAGATAATGGAGAGAGATTTGTTGTCAAAATAATTTCAATCTATTTCCGATCCCTATTTCCCCATTTTCTCACTTGTATATCAACATGTGCCATTTACAAAACCTAATTTTGGAACTGTTCATGAATTATTTCCCTGAATGAGGCCTCAGACTCAGAAAATGCCAGTTTCTTCATCTTCTGTATCTCCAGTCACTTTTGTACAGAAGCCTTCATCTTCTCAGAAGACATATGCTGCAATAACAAAAGTCCCCACAACAATTTTAGAACCTCCTCCTCTAGGAGTATTTGAATCATTTCCCCAACAGCATATGGCTCTTACTGCAGCCTTTGAAACTGACTCATCAAAAGACTCAGATTCAGTTAATGTTTTTACTGATTCTAATTCATAATGTCAACAAACAAATATCTCTCAGCTCTTGATGGTTGATCTTCCTTCTACTGCAGATCCTCCTTTTGCAACTGAATCAATAGTAGAAGATCCCTCAGTTGAAGATTCCATAGAACATGATCTTAGATTTGAACACTAAAGGACTTCTAAGCCTACCAATGATCCTTTGTTCACTTTTGATACTTTGCCTACAAGAAAATGTAGATCAAGGATTTTTGAGTTTAATGCCTGGTTAAACTTGCAAATGGAAAAAAAAAGAAGGTGCTTCTCTCCCTCAGGTGTTATGAGAATTTGCCTCTTGATTCACTGGAAGTCTCAAAAAGTGGTTTACTTCTATGGATGAATACACTAGATTAGTATTCTTTACAAAGAGTATTTCTGATGCTCTTTTGCAAATTTACACAATATTCTTAGGAGATTATACAATTATTTCTAAGAGACAAAAAGAAGAAATCTTTAACATGAAGTGTTGTTCTTTAAAAGCTAAAGATCTTGACTTTTATTATTAGAGAATGTCTGAGAAGTTCTACATGTTAGGTGGTTATAGTGATCCCATTATGAAACATGTTTATCACATCTCTCTACCTAAAGAACTTCAATCAGAGATCAATAGATCTATTCAACAGACAGGCAGAAATCTTCAACAAGTTTCTTTGGGTGAAATTCATCAGTTTACTTATGCAGCTCTCTAGTAAACTGTGTGAACACCACAGAACTATGAAAAAATTCATAAAACATGACAAAATTTGTAATCTGCTTGTAAACAACTAGCCTCTTTCAATATAAAATGTAAGGAGAAGAATTGTGGTCCTCAACAATTCAGAAAGAAAAGAAAGAAGTTTAGATTCTTTAAAAGTCGTTCTGCTTATTAAAAAAGAAGACGAAACTCAAGAGATTGATGTTATACTTGTGAAGGAAAAGGACTTTTTGGAGTAAAAAGACATTTTGCAAAAAACTGTCCTAAAAAACCAATGAAGACAATAAAGTTGATTCAACAAATCAATCAAGCTTCAATCTCACTTCCTGATAATGTAGAGATTGAATATGTTCTCTCAGAATAGAGTGAAGCAGACCAGGAGATGATTATGGCTCTCCATGTGGATGGTGATGATTCTTATTCAGAATCTAGTTATATTGATTCTGATCAAGATGATTATCTTCTTATTTATCATCTCTAGCAATAGCAGTTGCCCTCTGCTTATTCTGTTGATCACTCACTATTGACTCTCTTAGTCTAGATTTCAATACTTCCTTCTAAATATGACAAGGCTTTTTTTCTTAATAGTTTTCATAGATATTGGAGCTCATAAATTGATGATGAATCCTGCTATATTACCAGATACTTATTAAAAGTCCCACATTGAACATTTTCTGAGCAGCCAATGAAAATGTGCTCTCTATACATTTAATCATTAAGAAGAAAATTGGAATTCAATTTTTTCTAGATTTTTATTATCTGGACTCATATTTTTAGTTCAACTCTACAAGATAAACACCTACTGATAGGTTTTGATGTTTATCAGTAAGCTCAGAATCTTCAAATCCTTCCTACTAGAATTCGACATAAGAAGTTCTTTAAAGCTTGCACTGACATACAGAGAATTTTTTTCTCTTTCATAAGTTTCAGCAGATTTTGAAGATATTAAAATTTTATTATTTCCTACTTCTGCTAATTCCTATGCTGAATCTAAAGCCTTTATGAAAAAAATGCATATTTCTTCATTTCTCTTCCTTTTAAGAAAAATGAAGATATAAATCCTACAAAGGCTTCCCATCCTGGAATGTCTGCTTCAAACCTTATTGTTGCCTGAAAAGAATGTAAATCCTTACTGCAATAAGGATTGATTGAACATAGTAAGTCCAATTGGGCTTGTCAAGCATTCTATGTAGAGAAACATTTGGAAGTTCTTAGAGGAAAAAAAAGACTTATTATTAATTAAAAGCCTCTTCATCTGTTTCTTGCAGATGATAAGTTTCATTTACCAAAGATCATTACACTCATGGTTGACTTGAAGGAGCCAAAAATATTTTTAAAATTTGATTTAAAAGCTTATTTTTGGCAATTGGGTATTAAACCAGAAGATAGGCCCAAAACAATATTTTGCATTTCAGATGCTCAGTATCAGTGAACAGTAATACCTTCTATATTGAAAGTTGCTCCATAACTATTTTAAAAAGCCATGATAAGAATTTTTCAGCCCATTTTGTGTTCAGCCCTAATCTACATTGACGATATCCTCTGGTTCTCTCCAACAGTAGAAACCCATCATAAACTACTCTAGCAATTTTTTTCTATTGCTCAACAGTATGATATTATAATTTCTAAAAAGAAAAGTACCATAAGTTGATATTCTATTGACTTATTGGGCTTATATTTTGAGAATGAAGTTTATACTCTAGGTTCATATATAGCAGAAGAACTGCTTAAATTTCCCGATGCAAATTTGACTTTTAAGTAGATTCAATAATTTTTTGGTATAATTAATTATATTATAGATTTTTATCTTGCTATAGCTTAACCCATGAGTTTGTTATCCAAGTTATTAAAGAAAAATCCACCACCTTGGTCAACTGAATAAACAGAAGTTGTACAGATCATTAAGAGGATTGCTTCTCATCCAACTCTCCTACATATCCCTTCTGATGGTCTTAAAATCTTGTAGACAGATGCTAGTGATAAATTTTGGGGTACTATTTTTCTTGAAAGAATTAATAAAAAAACCTATTACTGTGGCCATGCTAGCGGATAATTCAAATAGTGAGAAACACTATCATTCTATTTATAAGGAAATTTTGGCTGCAAAATATGGAATTAAGAAGTTTGAATTTTATCTTATTGGTCATCATTTTCTTATCATCCTTGATAATACTTCATTTCCCAAAGCCCTAGACTTTAAACAGAAAGTCCTACCTCCTCAATAACTCCTCAGACTCCAAGAATGTTTTTAAAATATGACTATTCCTTTGAGCACATTAAAGGCCAAAAGAATTTAATCTCAGATCTTTTATCTAGATCTTCTAAACCTATTCCTGTTATCACCCTTGCCAATAGTTTTTCCTATATCATGATGAACAAATGATACAAACCTGAAAATTTTTCACCCATACCATCTTTTTGGAGAAATCCTAATGTAGAATTCCCTCCAAACTGTCCAAACACTACCCCTACAATAGTTCAAGAATTTACTAGAACCCACATTATTGTTTATCTTGAACATATCCATAATCATTTTGATATGGATTCAGAAGTTAATGCATTTTATCTGGAATATTCATAGATACTGGTTTATCATTTTTGTCCTACTCATCCAAAATATACAGCTGAATTATGATTTTTATGGTGTATTATTATACTGTATAATCATGCCGTGAAAATTCCTATTTTAGATATGCTCAACTATATCTCTAGTGATACTACTATAAACCCTCTTCCTTATAAGCTTCTCAAACGGGTCAATGGCATTTCATGGTGGTAAAGATAGTTACTGAAGATTATTCATGAAAAACGGTTATGGCAAAAACCAGATGAAGAAGCAAAAAGTTACCATGCCATTTTCATTCTGCATAAACCAATTTTTCAATTTCCTCAGACCGGAGTTTTTTGGTCAATAAATCAAGTTGTTCACTGAAAAACTTATTTTGGTCAAATCTTTCACAATTATTATAAGTAAATTGAATTAAGAGCTCATCTTTGCAGTCTCAATGATTCAAGAACTTTTCTTCAGACAATAAAAAAACCTCTAATTTGCACTTCAATGTTAAAAATAAGAATTAGACCATACATGACTAACAATATACTGAGATAACTATAGACCTCCCTTTCCAGCTCACGGGAGAATATTTCGTTGACTATGGACCCATGGACTATGAATAGATAGAAAAAGCATGTCTCAGCACTTCTCAGCCTCCAGCACAAAGAGATTCCTCTTTATCTCTTCCAGCTCCACTAAACCCACATATATCAGCATCTTTAGTTGTCACTACAGTTTCAGCCGACACTATAGTTGGTGACTCTTCAATTCAACTAAATATTGATGGAACACCAACCACACAGTCATATATTGATGAGGTTTTAGTCAGTGCTTAGTCCACTCAGCCCACTCAGACTGATAGTGTTGACTATATGACATATATGATAGATAATCCTTTAGTGCGTTCCTCTTATGACTCAGATGATGAAGACTATATGAATATGAATCTATCCCCCAGTCACTTTATTTGACGCTATAGTCTTTCCACTCAGCTATCATACTGTAGTCTTTTTACTATTTATATTAGTATTTTGTCTATAATAATTCACTCTTTTCAGAGTGTGTGTATTGTTTATGTAAGTGGGATGTATTTGTATGCCCACATGTTTATTTCTTTTCAATATTGCTTTATGAGATCATAGCTTACGATCTCTCTTTTGTAAGTTTGCTCCTCCTTTGTTTATATAAGGAGCTTTTATGTATTAATTTGGGATAAGACCTGATAGCTTAATTCCTCTCTCTAAATAAAATCATGAAGTTCTAAAACATCTCTTCTTCTTCAACCTAAGTTATTATTCTATTTATTTATGAGTAGTGTGTAATGATCCAGAAGAATTAATATTGAGTATGTTAATCAGAGACAGTAAAAAAAGTGATGTTCTATTAAAGCCTTGGGCGTAGTTGTGTTCGTGGACAATGCTTGAGACTATTTGGTGAAGCAATGTTATGTTTATTCCTCTTAGGATAGAGCACTTGCAGCTCAGGTTGATCCTATTTCGATACATCAGAAATATCTATGATTCTCTGAGGTATATAAGCTAAAAACCAGACAGTAGCTGCTATTGGTGGTGAACAAACCTAAGAAAATCTGTGTTATCTGGTATAACAACGCACTGTATTTATGATTGATGAACTGTGTGTTCTCAGTATGGTGAGCTTTTGACTCTTAATATCCATACAACCCCCTAGTCAACGAAATGTTGATGGAACACCAACCACACAATCAAATATTGATGAAACTTTAGTCAGTGCTTAGTCCACTCTGCCAACTGATACTGATAATGTTTACAATATGACATATATGATAGATAATCCTTTAGTGCGTTCCTCTTATGACTCAGATGATGAAGACTATATGAATATGAATCTGTCCCCCAATCACTTTATTTGACGCTACAGTCTTTCCACTCAGCTGTCATACTATAGTCTTTTTACTATTTATATTACTGTTTTGTCTGTAATAATTCAATCTTTTCAGAGTGTGTGTATTGTTTATGCAAGTGAGATGTGTTTATACACCCACATGTTTTTTTCTTTTCAATATTGCTTTATGAGATCATAGCTTATGATCTTTCTTTTGTAAGTTTGCTCCTCCTTTGTCTATATAAGGAGCTACTATGTATTAATTTGGGATAAGACTTGATAGCTTAATTCCTCTCTTTAAATAAAATAATGAAGTTCTAAAACATCTCTTTTTCTTCAACCCGAGTTATTATTTTGTTTATTTATGAATAATATACAATGATCCAGAAAAATTAATATTGAGTATGTTAACCAGAGATAGTTAAAAGAGCGATGTAATATTAAAGCCTTGGATATGGCTATGTTCATGAACGATGCTTGAGACTATCTGGTGAAGAAATATTTTATTTATTTCTCCGAGAATAAAGTATGCTGTGTATAGAACTTTGCAGCTTAGGCTGATCATGTTTTGATACATAAAAAATATCTATGATTCTCTGAGGTATGTAAGTTGAAAATCAGACTGTAGCTGCCATTGGTGGTAAACAGACCTAAGAAAATTTGTGTTGTCTGGTATAATAACGTATTATATCTCTAATTGATGAACTGTGTGTTCTTGGTATGGTGAGATTTTAACTTTTAATATTCTTATAACCCTCTGGAGATATCATTTAATGTTTCGTATAAAATAATATATTGAAATTGTAAATATAATAATAAAACTATGGAAAGATAATAATTATTAAATTTTATTTAATAACTTTTTTTAAAAAAATAAATTTACATAACATAAATTTATATTAAAATTTTTTTATAAATTAAACTAAATTAATAAAAAATTTTGCTAGCAGCATATGATTCTAACAAATTTTTTATGACTTTAAAAATATTGTTATAAAAAATTAAATATAATATAATATGTAATAATTATAATTAAATTATATAAAATATAATATAAAAAATAAATTCGCACGTGGCGTGCCTATAGCTAATGTATACATAGAGAGAGAGAGAGGGGGGGGGGGGAAGAGAGAGAGAGAGAGAAATTAGAGGCCATGAAACATGTCGTTTTCCACTTCCACATTTGAATGTAGTACCAAATCAAAGACTACTGCCGACCTTTTCTAGTGCTAAATCACAGACCACCTAACAACTACTTTTAAATATTAATTTAAAACAAAAAAAAATTAATTGTATTTGTTTTTAATAATTTATATAATAAAAGTAAATAAAACATTAAATGTTAAATTCACCATTCATTGCAAAATTAAAGTCAAATATTATTTATATATATTTTTCAGTTTCTGCAATTATATTATAGATTCTAAATAATAATAATAATATTTATATTTAATTTTCAAAACCGAGTGAACTGATTCAGTCTCAAAGTTCCGATATCCCCCATGACTCGCGTCTTGGCCGCTCTTTCTCTCACTTTCTTACATTAAGTTCTCAATTTTCCCGCAAAGTTGGACTTTTTTTATTTTCTTTTATTTTGCATAATAATATTGTGTATATATATATATATATATTCCTTTTTCTGTGTAGACAAAAATGTAAACAAGTCTCTTCTTCACCAACTCTCTCTGTTTCTCTCTATATTTTTTTTTGTGCAATCCGAATCTTCAAATTCGATCTGTTCCATATTCTTCCAAAAAAAGACGGTGTTTTTTTTTTGTCTTTTGAGGTAATTGGGGCTAGAAATGGGAGCACTGGACGAAGAAGGAATAGCAAGACGGTTCTGGATCAAGTCAAAAAGCGACTGGATTTTTGCTATGTATAGTCCTTACATTGTCACCTTAGCCGCTGGTAATTTGGATTCTCACTCTTTTCTCCATTGTATCTCCCAAGATGTCCATTTTCTCAAAGCTTTCTCTCACGCGTAAGCAAATTTTATTATTATTTTTTCGACTGATTAGTCGTTGTTTATTGAACGAGTAATTAAAGAATAATTCGATTGTCAGCTTTGTGATTTTTTTTGTTCAGATATGAACTGGCTGAAGAATGCTCAGATGATGATGAGGACAAGAGCGCAATTCGCAAGTTGAGAAAAAGAGTCAAAGATAGGCTTAAAAATTCCGACTCTATTGTCCATGCATGCTTCATGATACCAATTCCCTTTTTTTGTTCTTCTGTGTTTTTTCTTCAAATTTATAAGCTTTCTTGAATTGGGTTCTTCAAAGTTAAGATTTTGATGTTTGAGCGAATTTACTCAAGTTTTTCTTGTTTGATTCACTAAAAGTGCTTCATTTGCATACATGTATATTGTTTTCTTTTTGCTAAAATGGGTTCTTTAGTAAATAGGAATGGCGCTTCGAACCTCCAGCGGAGAGCGCTGCCGTCACTGCCACTCTCAAATATGCAGATTTTTTGTTGGCAACAGCTTCCGGGAAAGTTGAAGGAGAAAAAGTTCCTGGTAAAATTGCAACTCCTTTTGAGAGGATAAAGGTTGCTGCTTATACACATGGTGCTATGGCACCTTGCATGAGATTCCATGCCTTTATATCTAAAGAGATTCATGTGAAAGGGGAAGAAAACTTAATTCCCCTAAAACCTAAAATATGCATAGATCACTAGATTATTCAAATTAAATTGCAAAGGACAGAATTGCGTACCTGACATCATCGTATGTTGATGCTGAAGACGATTCTGGGGTTTGTCGCCTTCCAGGGGATACACACTTTAGATTATGCGGAAGCACTACTGAAGGAATGTAATGTTCTCTAAAATTGTTATGTTCCCTGGAGACCACGACCCCTTATTTATAACTGATGATGATGATTTCTATTTTGGTCCTTCAACAAAACATAAATTCTTATCGGTCTCTACACTTATAATCCTATTACGAGTAGGACACCTCAATAGTCAACAAATCCTAATTTGATCAAAACTTTAATTGACTATTTTAATTTGACTGCAACACACATTCAATATTTAAATATATTTAGCCCACATTTAGGATTAATTTTAATCAATATAAAATTAATTCCAACAATCTCCCAGTTGGGCTAACATATATTAAATGTAAATGTATATACCTTAATGAGCTCATAAAAGCAGTCATACTGAAGGTGCCTCAAACAATCTCGTCCATTGATTATATCGATAAAGGACTGAAGGGCCAGTCGCCACATTCATCGTGAGTCAAACCACCATCAATCACATTACCAATACTCTCAAATGACATAGATCAATAATAGGAGTGTAGCATGGAAACTACATGCAATGTGATCTAATCATGCCTGTTTCCAACTGGTCAATCTTAAGTGAGATCAATCAATAATAATACAGAGTGTAACAAAATAAATACTTTATTTTCTGCAGAAACTGAGTATTAATAACATAATATATCCATTACAAAACAGAGTATACACAAATATAATGTAACCATAATGAACAAACTCCCACTGAAACTAAATAGTCTCAAATAATGTGACACCCATATGAGCAGTGTGCTCATGAAAAACTTTCGGTATCACAGCCTTAGTGAGCGGATCCGCAATCATGGAGTTTGTTCCAATATGCTCTATGGATATCTGTCCACTCTGTACTCTCTCCCTCACAGCCAGAAACTTTATCCCAATGTGTCTCGATCGAGAAGAGCTTCTGTTGTTGTTGGAGAATAAAACCACTGAGTTATTATCACAGTATAACTTTAATGGTCTTTCAATGCCATTCACAATGCGCAGCCCTGTGACAAAGTTCCTCAGCCAGATTGCCTGATTGGATGCCTCATAACTTGCTACAAATTCTGCTTCCATGGTGGAGGTAGCTACTAGAATTTGTTTCACACTCTTCCAAGAAATAGCACCGCCAACCAAGAGATATATGTAGCCTGGTGTGGATTTCCGACTGTCTTGGCATCCCGCGAAATCAGAATCAGTATACCCAATGATCTCAAGCTGATCTGATCGCTTGTATATGAGCATATGTCCCTTAGTTCTCTGAAGATACCTCAAGACTCTTTTGGCTGCTTTCCAATGATCCATTCCTGGATTGCTGAGATATCGTCCTAACATGCCAATTATGAATGAAATATTTGGACGAGAGCAAACTTGAGCATACATCAGACTCCCAACTGCTGACGCATAAGGAATCTTCTGCATCTCCTGAATCTCAAGTTCACCCTTTGGACACTGATCAAGACTGAATTTATCTCCTTTAGCAACTGGGGTATCAATTGGTCTACTGTTGTGCATACTAAATCTCTTGAGCACTTTCTCAATATAGCCCTTTTGTGATAATCCAAGAATACCTCGAGTACGGTCTCGATGTATTTGAATCCCTAATACAAAAGAAGCTTCACCTAAATCTTTCATCTCAAAGTGTTTTGAGAGAAAGACTTTGGTCTCGTGCAGCAAGTCCTTACAGTTAGTAGCAAGCAATATGTCATCCACATATAAGACCAAAAAAATAAACCTACTCCCACTGAACTTGTGATACACACAATCTTCCACAGCATTTGTCTCAAAACCAAAAGAGACAACCACTTCATGGAACTTGAAGTACCACTGACGAGAAGCCTGCTTGAGTCCATAAATGGATTTCTTTAATCTGCATACCAGTCGCTTTGGGTCTCCAGACACAAAGTTTTCTGGCTGCACCATATAGATAGTTTCATCAATGTCTCCATTGAGAAACACAGTCTTCACATCCATTTGATGTAACTCAAGATCAAAATGAGCAACTAGAGTCATGATTGTCTTAAAAGAGTCCTTCGATGATACTGGAGAGAAGGTCTCTTTATAGTCAATCCCTTCTTTCTGAGTGAAGCCTTTAGCTATAAGATGTGCCTTATATCTTTCCACATTACCTTTAGAATCCCTCTTGGTTTTAAATATCCATTTGCAACCAATGGGTTTCTTTCCTTCAGGTAATGGAACAAGATCCCAAACTTGATTGTCTTGCATAGATTTATATTCTTCACTCATTGCCTCAATCCACTTATGAGAGTTGGAATCCTGCATGACATGATGAAAGCTGATTGGATCATCTTCCACCATGTCTACAGTGTCCTCATGTTCCTGAAGATATACTACATAATCATCTGGAATGACATTTCTTCTCTCTCTAGTGGACCTCCTTAAAGGCATAGGTTCTGGCTCAAATTCTTGAGGTTGTTGAGCTTGTTCTTGAGGAAGTTGTTCAATATTGTCTTGTATTGGAACTTGATGTGCTTCTGGAACAGTGAAAGACGTAGGAACCAGAACACTGTTAGGAGCAATGATAGGAATAGACACTGAGTGTTCCTGACTCGATCCCTCCTCAAAGACAATGTTTCTAACCTTACTTCTCCCTCCAAACTCAACATCCTCAAAAAATTTTGCAATTCCCGTCTCAAAAATAGTCCTGGTAGTAGGATTATAAAACTTATAGCCCCGTGATCACTCAGAATATCCAATAAAGTAGCTGCTAACAGTTTTGGAGTCCAGTTTAGTTTCATTAGGCTTATAAGGCCTAGCCTCAGCAGGACATCCCCAAACATGAAGGTGCTTTAAACTGGGCTTGCGTCCAGTCCAAAGCTCATAAGGTGTCTTTACAACTGCTTTAGTTGGTACTCTGTTAAGAAGATAGACTGCTGTCTTTAATGCTTCTCCCCACAGAGACTCAGGTAAAGAAGAATGACTAATCATACTTCTAACCATATCCATAAGAGTCCTGTTACGTCTCTCAGATACACCATTCATGCTGGGTGTACCAGGCATGGTGTATTGAGGGACTATACCACAGTCCTGCAGGAAAATAGCAAATGGCCCTGGACGTTGTTCACCTGAACCGTCATATCTGCCATAGTACTCACCTCCACAGTCAGATCTAACAGATTTAATCTTCTTTCAGAATTGATTTTCAACTTCGGCCTTATAAGATTTGAAAACGTCCACAGACTCAGATTTCTCATGAATGAGATATAGGTACCCATAACGTGAGTAATCGTCTATGAATGATAAAAAGTATCTTTGACCATTCCTAGTTGCTGTAGGGAATGGGCCACAGATGTCCGTATGTATCAACTCTAAGACGTTTGATGACCTATTGGCACCTAATCTCTTTTGTTTAGTCTGTTTACCTTTAATACACTCAACACAGGAGTCCAAATCTGTGAAATCAAGTGTATTTATGATACCATCTGACACAAGACACTCTATTCTAGATTTGGATATGTGACCCAAACGTCTGTGCCATAGAGCAGCTGAGTTATCCATATTCAGCTTTCTTTTGGTACCTATAGTACTAACTTGCAGGGTCTCATTATAAGAGGCATCGATATCTAACATATATAGATTATGAAGTGCATACAAGAAACCAGTACCTAAAATTTTTGAATCCATAGATAAAGTAACTTTATTGTTTCCAAATGAACAAGTAAAACCAGATTTATCCAAATGGGAAACAGAAATTAAATTTCGCCTAAAAGACGGAATAACAAAAGTATCTACTAGATCCAAAAAATTTCCAGTTCTTAAACGCAATCTAAAATGTCCTATTGCCTCTACTTCTACCGGTTCGCCAGTTCCCATATAAACGTATCTTTCACCGTCAGTTGGCTTTCGGTAACTTAGGCAACCCTGCATTGAAACACTTATGTGACTAGTAGCACCAGAATCTATCTACCAAGTATTTCTAGGTACCGAAGTTAAATTAACTTCAGAACATACTAAAACCAAATATTTTCCCTTATCAGCAGTCTTATTATCAGTATTTTCATTCATAGGGACAAAGTTGGGATTACACGGCATGCTAGCTGAATTTAGAGAAAATAAATAATAAATAAATGACATAAGCTCACAATCCACAAAAATTGAAACAAATCACAGAAGTAGAGTTCAAATATTGGAAACAAGATACCGGACACAACATTAATATTCTCATCTTTGGACATAAAATATTAACTGTAATTGGTATCTCAACGCAATAATCAAATATTGATAATTCAGTCCTGTCAAATAATAAATCTTCCTTTGGGCCGATTTATTATCCACATGGATGAACACATAATAATTATCACATATTTATTACCGCAATGTATTCTCAATTCAGCCATATAGCACCTTTCTTTGGGCCGGTATGCTACCCGCAATGAATTTTAATACACCTGTCTAATATCTCAAATAAATCAATTTACACAATAGAGGTCACTTTGGTGACTTTTTGCTTCAATTAATTTATTATTAAAAATATTAAACACAATCAGGACTAAAATACCAAAATTTAAACTCACTTGAATTAAATTTTAAATTACAATCAAAATTGCAATTTTAAAATTAAATGAATTTTTTTTAAATAAAAAAAATAAAAAAAAATGAAAAGGAGTAAGGTTTACTGTATTCTTCTAAACCAAAACTAAGAACAAAAAAGAAAAAAATTTAAATGTTTACTGTATTCTTCTAAACCAAAACGAAGAACAAAAAAAAATTTAAACGTTTACTGTATTCTTCTAAACCAAAACGAAGAAAAATTTTTTTAATTAATTAATTTCCATAATTAATTAACTAAATTAATTAATTCCAGAAAAAATCACAAACCCAAAATTCAAGTCTAAAAATTTCGATTTTTCCAGAATTAATTAAATAATCTCAGTAATTTAATCCAAAAAATAAATCAAACCAAAATTGATTTCAGATTACTAATTTTGATTCCAAATTAATTCTAGAAAATTACAATCACCGAAATAATTTTCTAGAATAAAAACAATAATCAATACCGCAATTTTAATCGAAAAATCTAGCAACCTAGCACAGGGCTCTGATACCAATTGAAAAGGGGAAGAAAACTTAATTCCTCTAAAACCTAAAATATGCATAGATCACTAGATTATTCAAATTAAATTGCAAAGGGTAAAATTGCGTACCTGACATCATCGTATGTTGATGCTGAAGACGATTCTGGGGTTTGTCGCCTTTCAGGGGATACACATTTTAGATTATGCGGAAACACTACTGAAGGAATGTAATGTTATCTAAAATTATTATGTTCTCCTGGAGACCACGATCCCTTATTTATAACTGATGATGATGATTTCTATTTTGGTCCTTCAACAAAACAGAAATTCTTATCGGTCTCTACACTTATAATCCTATTACGAGTAGGACACCTCAATAGTCAACAAATCATAATTTAATTAAAATTTTAATTGACTATTTTAATTTGACTACAATACACATTCAATATTTAAATATATTTAGTCCATATTTAAGATTAATTTTAATCAATATAAAATTAATTCCAACATCGTAGTCTTCTTGATCCCGATGATAGCAGTCACATTTACCGAATGTGGATTGATAATTATTGCTCTGAAAGCTTTGAGGTTCGTTAGATAACTGTGCACTTAACTTTCTTCTTGGATTTTCTCAACGAGGACGAAGAACAATACTTACTCTGGAAAATTTTCATGTTCTTACTGAATTCAGGCAGCAACTCAGCAAATAGAAGACATGCTGGATAAACTAAGCATCTCTTTGACAGGCGAAGAACTCGATGTCTTAGAAAAGCTTTATCTTCAAGCTATAAAACATAAAGTGGATTTTTTCTCTACTCAACAAATTGTCCAGCAAACAGTAGTGCCTTTATCTAAGCTGCAAGACCCTACTGATTTCCACCTCACTGTATTTTGTGATTTTGACATGACATGCACTACTGTTGATTCCTCTGCCTTATTAGCTGAGATTGCGATAATAACAGCTCCAAATGTTGATCTCAATGGATCTGTAACACAACTCACTCGAATGTCCTCAGCTGATTTGAGGAGCACATGGGGTGTTCTTTCAGCTCAGTATGTGGAAGAACATGATCAATGCATGGAAAGCATCATGCCTATCGAAACAGGTTCGTTAACTTCTCAGTTGGATTTTCCTTTAGTTCTGTGGCATGTAGTTTGGAGATTGTGCAGCAATTACTTAGATGACTTATCATCTTAGGATGCTTTCCTTTTCTTGCAGCGGAAAAATTTAATTATGAAGGCCTAAGCAAAGCTCTTGAGCAACTTGCGGATTTTGAGAAAAGGGCAAATTCAAGAGTGATTCAGTCGGGAGTATTGAAGGGTTTAAATTTAGAGGATATAAAGCGGGCTGGTCGACAACTTGTGTTTCAAGACGGTTGTAGAGGATTTTTCCAAAAGATTGTGAGAAATGAAAATGTAAAAACTGATGTCCATATCCTTTCATACTGTTGGTGCGGTGATCTTATTAGATCAGCTTTTCCATCAGGTATTCCTTGTTAGATTATCATATGATGATTTTTTTCTGTTTCACTCGCGGTTAATCATTGCCAGCAAGCATATGAGTTCATGCCCCAAAAGAGTTTGTGTGTATTTGAGCTTGCAGATTCGTGCATTAATGCAGATTTAAGTTATTGACAATTCTAATGAGCATTTCTCTAGCCTAGTTTTATGGTCAACACTCAAAGATAAATGCAGTTCTTTCCCGAAGTTGCAGATAACTGTCTTACACATAATGAAAGGGGCAGGGACTCACTTTGGCATTTTTAGAAGTTTAGTTGGCTTAGTTGATTTTGCTGCATATCATATTGCTGTTATGGTTGTTCCCTGCCTTGATCACATTGGCTAAGGGTTTATGGTAGGCATTCACTTTGATTATTTATGTATTCATAGTTTTGTGCTTGCCTGGTTAATACTATTACTAAGGGATACAAATACTGTTGATGCAAGTGCTCTTTGTCCTTTTCCATTTTGAGGTTATTCTTCCGAAAATAATCTTGAGTTTATTTCCTATGAACAGGGGATCTAAACGTTATACAAGTACATTCAAATGAGTTGGCTTACGAAAAAACTATTTCAACAGGCGAAATTATTAGGAGAGTAGAGAGTCCCATGGAAAAGCTTCAAGCTTTCAACAACTTAAAGGACCGCAACACTGACAGCCAGCAGCTGACTGTCTATATTGGAGGATCAGTGGGCGACTTGCTTTGCCTACTCAAAGCAGATATAGGTAATGTGATTGGTTCAAGCCCAAGCCTAAGGAGATTGGGAGATCACTTTGGCATCTCTTTTGTTCCATTATTCTCGGGTGTGGTGCAAAAGCAGAAAGAACTAGTTCGAGGTAGGTCTCCTAACTGGAAGGGGCTGCAGGGCACACTCTATACAGTCTCTAGCTGGGCTGAGATACATGCATGCATTCTGGGATCATAATTTATGATCTCTTTTCTTCTTAAATTTATTAGAATAAACACCATTGAAGATGACAGACTTGAATGAAACGTAAAATTCGTGTCTTAGAAGGGGCCTAAGGCTGGAGTATCTTTTTTAGTGTCTTTTGAGCTTATTTTGTTGAGAATCCATATAGCCGATCTCAACTTGTTTGGGACTAAGACTTAGTTGTTGTTGTTGTTGTAAACACCATTGAATATAAAGTAGAATAGAGTATATAGGTACAGAGTGGCAAAATTTTTATCATGGGGCCACAGGCTAGCCCTTATTCTTTTTCATTTTAGGGACTGCCCATCAAGAAATACAGGAAAATTATAGTAAGGATCACAAGAGTCAGATTACATATAAGAAGCCCTCTCTTTCCCCTGCCATTATTCACCTGCAATTTTCTTGAAGCTTCTTTTTGGTATTGAACTTGAAAATTCCAAGTTCTTCAGACAGAGATTTTACCGGTAACTTACTTTGTCTTGGTGGCAAAGAGAAAGTGGTGGAGTTGTCATAAATTAATATGGTTGTAATGTATAGTTTGGTTTGATGTCAACTAATGTTCTTTGATTTTTTTTTCTTTGTTGAATTTTCTTGTTCATGTATTTGATATGGAAAAGCACTTGCAAAAATGTATGTGGACCATTGCTAATTACTTTATTGATGGAATGCATTAAAAGTTTTGCACAGCTTTTGACAACTCACATCTCTAACTTTAACCTTCAACATCTTACATAGAAAATTATTTTCAATATGTTTTTTTTTAATTATTTAGTGAAATCATATATAAATATTTGTGTTCATTAAATGCCAATATTTCTTTTATCTCTAATTTTTTTAATAAAATAACTATATAAGCCTTAAAATTTCATTTTTCCAAAATTTATAACAATTAAAATACTTTTATTTAAAATGTATGAACATTTAGTGTAAGTATTTATAAATTTATTAATTATATATTGATTTCATTACTAAATAAAACCGAGTCTCCATTTTCCTAATGGTAGGTATGAGCATTGGGATTAACTCCACCTCTTAATAGTTGTCGAAAAAAATTTTGAAAATCGATCAATTCTGATCTGTTCGATCAATTTGATTAAATTTTTATTTAGTTTATCAGATTTGGTTGATTTTTTAATAAATATATAAATTAAAATCGACTAACTCAATCAATTTAAATCGATGTAATTGATCGAATTAATCATCTCGATATTTTTTATTTTTTTTGCTCATTCCTACATAATAGGAATATATATATATATAAATAATATGCCAAGTATTGAGTTAGGAGTATTACAATATCAATTAAAGAGAGCCACGAATACTCCTAAATATAAAAAGTTTTATAAAAAAAATTATAATTAATTTAATAAGTGATTATTTAATAATTTTTCTCATTAATTAAAAAATATTTATTATAATTTTATTTATATGAAAAATATTATAATAAATATTTTCTAATAAATAAAAGAGAAATTGTTAACCATCTTTATATAAAAATATTAAAAAACTGAATTTTTTAAAAAAAAAAGTAAACTATTTTCCTTTTCTTTATCTTAAATTTCAAATTTGTTTTTCGATTGAAAACCGAGAGCTAATTACGGAGACTTTGAGCTATGTAGACATAAAATTAATGCATATTTGATACCAATTCAATTATATACGATGGAATTGTCAAATCATTGACTTTTTTAAACTGTACTTGTAACTCATTCGAAAAATTAAAAAAAAAAAGATATATATTAGACAAAAAAAAATTAGGAAAAGAATTAGAAGGTGTTTCTCAAAACTTAAAAGCTGGTCAAAACTGATTATAAGCAGTTTTTAGATTATAAGTTGTTTATTTAAGTGTTTCTGAAAACTTAAATAGTAGATTATAATCTGATTTTAATCAGTTTTTTAAAAGTTGGGTTTTGCTACTTTTTTTTAAGCACTTATTTTTTAAGCAGTTTTGACCAAGTAAAAGACCATACTATCCCTACCTAATCTTCAATATTTTAAATTTGCCCACCATATACACTTTAGTTCCCATCAAAATTCTTTTACGTTTCTTCTTAAATAAATATTATTATTATTATTATTATTATTATTATTGCAAAATAAATTTTTAATTGATATTTAAAAAATTATTTTTGTACAATAAATAAACTCAGGGACAGTTTGGTCATTTTGACAGTTTCTGCAATTAAAAACTGATTATAAGCTGATTTTACAGAAACACTTAACTGATTATAAACTGATTATCAGCTGATTATTAACTAGTTTACAGAAACGCTTAACTGCTTATTTTTAATCTGATTATAATCTAAAAATCACTTATTCACAATAAGCTGAAAAGCTCCAGTTTTGAGAAACACCCTCTTAGATAGATAATTTTTTCAGATCTATTTTGCAGAAGAGGTGCACTTGTTATCATTCTGTCTGCACAAAAAAATTTAACTCTTAATTTTTTAAGAAAACATATCCTTAACTTGCAAAAGTTGATATATCAAAAAAAAACTTTAATTTTTTTTATGACATATATCAAAAATATATTCAACATATATCACAAACATATCATTTTCTTTTTGTAAATTTTGATATATGTATAGTGTTTTTATGATTTTTTTTATTGCAGAGTATTTTTGTAATTTTTAAAAATTATTTTTGTAAATTTCCCTAATTACTTCGGGTTAGGTTTCAAAGCATAACCCAACAATAAGATGGGTTGGTGTGGGCTTTGCTCCATTAGCTAGCCCATTAATTGAAATTATATTTTTTATTTTTTTTAAAATTATATAAAATATTATTTTTTCTTCACAATTTTATTTTTACTATACTTTATTTTTTTCTAATACTATATATATTTTTTATATTTTTACAACATATATCAAATATATCAAAAATATCCTAACATATATTCAACATGCATATAAAAATGTACTAAAAAAAACTAGTTGCCACTTGCCATTCATTTGTTTATGAATTTTTCAATATCTTAACTAAATAAAAAAAAACAAAGAAATTACTTGCAGTTATGAAACTATATTAGAAAAATATTAATTGATATAAAACAATTTGAATCAAGTTAAATCCAAATTAAATAATATTATTTTTCATATTAAATATAAAATCAAACTATAATTAAATAATATCACTACAAAAAATTAAAATTAATTTACATAAGTTATAAATTTAATAATGAATTACATTAAGCCCTTAAGTACTATAACTAAGAAACTCGATAACTTATAATAATTAGTATGAAATTAATTATATATAATAAGATAAGAATTCAACTTATCTAAAATTAAAACAATATAGTTGATGATTAAGCTATTGATTAATAGTTAAAGAGTTGAAGAATAGTGTGTTTTTAAGTGCAAAACTTGGTTCCATTAAACTACAAACATTTAAATGTTGATTTTCGAACTCCATAATTTGTTTGCACTTATTATTTTAACAATTGGGCTCTTTATTCACAAAATCACTAGTTCATATTATTTTTTAAAATCTCTTACTTTATATATACGTTTTTGAAATTGCATTACATGTAATTTTTAATTTTTTCTTTTAAAAATATTCTACAGTTCTTATATACATTTAATATATAGAAATTATGCTATAGATATATACACATACTAAATATATACTATATATATATATTTAAAAATTAAAAATTGAAAATGGGTATTTTGCACTTTATTTGGACGGTGGTATATAATGATTTAATATAATATGATATTGTATTTATTTTAATTTCCATACTCATAGCATGGTTTAGTGTGATTTTTTTAAGGTTTAAAAACTATCACTTTTGTTAAAAATTTTAAACCACCAAATCATTAGTTTTCTATGATTTACTAAATTTATCTTTCAAAGCCATCCTCGACAATTTTATTATATTACAAAATTAACATGTCTGACCTAATATTTCTTCGTTCTCAATAAAACACTAATTTCTTTATCTTTCTTCGTCATTTTTCTTATTTATTTTCCAGCAATCTTTGCTTCTTCCCTTGTCTATTGCAATAATTATTCTTTGTTTCTTCTTTGCAATCACAAAATTTAGTTATTTCTAAAAATATTTTTTTAGATATTATGAAAAAAAAATCTTTTTTTCTTCTTTACATATCCGATGTGAGATACACCAACACTATCAACATTAAAAGGAAAAAAAAAAAAGAAGAAAAACTCTCTTCAAATATTAATGGGAATATACTCAAACTCAAATCCATTTTTTCATTCATATTTTGATATGAAAGATCTTACTATATATATATATATATATATATATATATATATGGCACATCAAAATATATGGTTTTGAGGTATGAGGTCTTATTATAACTTCATCAATTGCATACCATTCCTATTTAGGTAGCAAATTAAGAAGGACACAATTACAAACATGGAAGAAAGAAAGAAAGAAAGCATGTGAGACATCATGTGCTATTACAACATTATGAAAGTATGGTTTCATTTTAGCAAAATGGCTTAAACCCCATGTGAGCCACGTCATTCCACTACCATCAATTTAATTAATTAGTTCCCTCAAATATGGTTTTTTGTTTTATTTATATTATTCTTATCTTACACTAATTATGTTCTTATATATATATATATATTTCACTTCATTCATTTTTACTTTTATTTTTCTCTCTCTAATAATTTATTGATTTACTTTTATATTTCTCTCTCCAATAATTATTGCTATATATATATATATATATATATATTACGAAGAAGAAGAAGTAGCAGCAGCAAATTAGAGAGTTAGTTTCCATAGGAAGTTGCTCTTTCACATGGCCTCCATCCTTTTCTTTTTTCATTAATATTATTTCTTCTATTTTACTAACAAAAAATGGATACTTTCACATGCATGCATATGAAAATTTTCACATATTTCCTCTCTCTACATGCATGTTATTATTTTTGCCTTTTTTTTAAAAAAAAATTTAGAAAGTTATATATATATGTATATATTAATTATAACAAGAAATTGGCATTATTAACTATTATGTGCATCACTTTCCTCCCATTTCCTCCTGTTTCCCTCTTCATTTTTATTTTTTATTTTTTTATTAAATTTATTGATAATTGTTGGATTTAATTAATTTCATGTGGGCAGCTCTCATATATTTTCTTTTTAATTGTTTTATTTCTTGAGCACTCCTGCTAAAATGGCATATTTGTATACAATCTCATTAATTACTGCATATATTCTCTTTATTGAAGTGATTTTTAAGGAATGAACCAATTTTAGTAAATAAAAAAAGTAGGCTCACCTTTTTCTTTCTTTTTTTTTTTTAAATAATAATAATTCTGAAGCACAAGGTTTTATATACTTTGCTAGGCTTCTTTTTCCCCATGTATTAATATTAATATTATTTTATAAACCTTTTATTTTTTTGTAATAATCTTATAAATTAGAGATTTCATATTCGAGATTTACATGCATCTATCAATTATATAATAAAATTTTTTTACCAATTTAATAAGAATTATTTTAAAAAATGATTCCTATAATATGTTCCATAATATTATTTTGATATATTGAACCTTTCATTAAAAAAATTCATTACATTAGATAATTAATGTAATAAAATAAAATTTCTGATTTAATCATCGCAACTCTTTCACAATATATATATAAATAATATTAATTTTATTGACTAATCAATAAAAAATAAATTATTCTTATGAATCAAGTTTTCATGCATTTATTGAGAGCTTTAAATAGGAATTATATCAATTTTAAGAACCTTAGAGGGTGTTTCTCAAAACTGAAGCTTTTTAGCTTATTGTGAATAAGTGATTTTTAGATTATAATCAGATTAAAAATAAGCAATTAAGTGTTTCTGTAAACTAGTTAATAATTAGCTGATAATCAGTTTATAATCAGTTAAGTGTTTCTATAAAATCAGCTTATAATCAGTTTTTAATTGCAGAAACTGTCAAAATGACCAAACTATCCCTGAGTTTATTTATTGTATAAAAATAATTTTTAAATATCAATTCAAAATTTATTTTGCAATTATAATAATAATAATAATAATAAAATTTATTTAATAATAATAATAATAATAAAACTTAATAATAATAATAATAATAATAATAATAATAATATTGGTGCTATCAATAAATTATACAAATAAAAAACTACCATGTAAATATTACCAAATTAATTAGAATCCTAAAAATATTAATTAGAATCTTAAAAATAAAAGAATTTTGATAGAAACTAAAGTGTATAGGGTGGTCAAATTTGGAATATTGAAGATTAAGTAGGGATAGTATAGTCTTTTATTTGGTCAAAACTGCTTAAAAAATAGTGCTTAAAAAAAAGTAGCAAAACCCAATTTTTAAAAAACTGATTAAAATCATATTATAATCTACTATTTAAGTTTTCAGAAACACTTAAATAAACGACTTATAATCTAAAAACTGCTTATAATCAGTTTTGACCAGCTTTTAAATTTAAGAAACACCCTCTTAATTGGGTATATTATTTCTTAACTAAGAAAATTTTCATCAACATCGCAATCTTATAATATATGAATAATTATTAACATCTAATTCTAAATTATGGTAAATGCTCTAACTAAAAGGGGGAGAGATAGTGCCCCGCACATAAAAAAAAAAAAGAATTGGTAGTGCCCACATCAAATATTTAAGTAAATATAAAGAAAATGATGATTTTGACATTGTTTGTGTGTTTAGGCTTTACCACAGAACATGCAAAGATTCCATCTTGCTCAATGATCATAACAAATAATAACTAACCTACTCTCACCATTTTTTTTTATTCTTTTAATTTAATTGATTAATTTGAAAATCCCTAATTAATTAATTAGCTAATTAATTAATGATGGTGCTGATCTGTCTTGTCTTCAAATAAAATTAAGCCAGCAATAATTAGAAGGATATAAATTACTATTGCATAAAATAAATAAATTATTATGAGAGAGTAAATCATTATTTAGGGTTTATTGGAAATCATCACATGTACATCAATATCATGATTCTCAAATTCTTGTCATACTCATAAAACCCATAATAATAATAATAATAATAATAATAATAATAATAATATAATTACAAACAAACAAATAAAAAAAAAAGAGAAACTTTTGTCATGCTTAGAAGTTACCCTTGACCTTCAAAAGTTTAATCCTTAGAATCAATCATTTTAAGCATATATGTAACTTTGGATCCCTCAAAACTCTTCTTACACCCTACTATTTCATCATAGAGGATTTAATGAGTATCATAAGTTGGCTGTTATTAATTTTTTTTAAATATTAATTTATATTAATTTTGTTTCAAATTAATAAAAATATTTTTTATTTTATAGTTAAAAAATTAATTATTTTAATTAAAATATAAATTTACATATATTTTTATTATTATATTATTAATAATATAATTAAGATGTATTTATTAAATATTTTTAATAAATAACGTTACATATGGATAAATAGAGATTTAATATTAACTAATTTATTAAAATAGTAAATAAATTATAATTTGAGATAAATAAAAAAATGTCTATTAATTGAGAATGGAAAAATTATTACAAATAAATTTTAATTATTGATTAATTATTAGTTGCTTTATTTTTTCCTATTTTTATAATTAAAATTGAAAAAAATTTAGTTAAAATCAACTAGCTATATGCAAAAAATTGCTCTAAAAGAAACTCAGAAAGGTTGGAAATAATCCAAACCTAAGTTACTCAACTAAATTACTTTAAAAAGTAACTTTTCAGCAACTTAAAAGGTGTGATTGAGTGTTTGGAAAAGAGACCAGATGTCGTAGGGCTCTTAACTCTTATACCATAAAACTGTTTATAATTTTTAAGAATTCACTTGTATTATTTTTGTATTTCGGTACTGTTTATATTTACAAAAGTTCGTAGTTATGTAAACTTATCTTTAAGTTATAGTTGGTTATAATAATATAATAAAATACAGCTGGTATCTTTATCAAAATTCATTCAATCTTAATCAATTATTAAGAGTTCGATTTTTGGTGTTGGATATAAAATAACTTTAAATCTTTAGCCCCTTTTTAAGCCAATTATTCCATCTATCAAGATGCCTATAAGTCAACTTGGGGATTAATTACTATTTTTGATGGAGATGACTGTAGGCTAGGCGGATACCTGGTTGTTGAAAAAAAAAAGTAGCTTTTCAGCAATAATTTAGCAAGGAAAGCCGTTTCTACTATTGTCCATAACACAAATGAATTTATAGCATTCCTATACATAATTTAGTAAAAATTCATTTCTTAAAAGTGCAACCCTGCTCCCGCATTATGCAGGGTTCAGAAAAAAAAAAATGGATGTATGAGGTCTGTTGTACATAGTTTATTCTTTTAATTTCAGGAGGTTGTTTTCATGATTCTTACATCCGACCACATATCACATTGCATCAACACTTAAAATTTCTCTTCAAAAATTCATTTCTTAATGGGATAATAAATTTAATTTTGAATTTCCTTTTTATATTAAGTTTGAATTGATTTGAAATTAATACCCATTTAAATTAAATTGAGTATTTTTCTTTTTGAACATTAAAAATGATTATAAATTTATAAACAGATTACAGTCACAATATTAAACAAGTATAAACTCTATGATCAAAAACTATTTCATAATAACTTCGGATCATAGTAACAAAAACTTAAACAAATAGAAATAAAAATATGAAAATAAGAACTCATTAGTAAATATATCAAGATATTATTTAAAGCTATAGTGTTAAAGTAACAGAAGAAGTCAATAGTAAGAAACACATTCTCTAGCCATGTTTAATGTCGGAGAAACTTCCAATGAGTCCAAAAGCATCTTCTTCATTACTTTCTGATTAATTAGCTGTTGCAAGAATCCAAGATCTCACGACCTCTCCATTATTAAACTAATCAACTCTTCATTATTTATTTATATATACTTACACTTACTCATTAACCAATCTTTCTTAATCTAATTTCTCCCCATATGCTTTTGTCACAAACACTTGCACTTTCCTTCTCTTTGTCTCTCCTTTCACTGAAAAGTAAGTGAAAATGGAGAAGAACTAGTTAGGGACTAGTTTGAAAAGAAAAGGCAATGAACATCAACAATATGAAGTTGAAAATCTTGATTTTCTTCTTCTGTTGTTACTCTGCTGCTGCTGCTTCAAATGGAGAGATTTCGGCTTTGTTATCGATAAAAGCTGGTCTTTTAGATCCTCTAAACATGCTGCAAAATTGGAATTTGAGTAATAGCATTGCGCATTGTAATTGGACAGGAGTTTGGTGCAATTCACGTGGAGTTATTGAAGGACTAGATCTTTCTCATATGAATCTCAGTGGCAGTGTATCAGATGATATTCAACAACTGAAAAGTCTCACTTCTCTCAACTTGTGCTGCAATGGGTTCTCTTCATCGTTGACGAAATCTATTTCTAACCTCACTTCATTGAAAAGTATTGATGTGAGTCAGAACTTCTTTGTTGGTAGCTTTCCTATTGGTCTTGGCAAAGTAGCTGGTTTAACTTTACTAAATGGTTCAAGCAATAATTTTTCAGGATTTATTCCTGATGATATTGGAAATGCAAGTTTGCTCGAGATTCTGGATCTTAGAGGGAGTTTCTTTGAAGGTCCTATTCCAAAATCTTTCAAGAACTTGCAGAAGTTGAAATTTCTTGGCCTTTCTGGGAATAATCTCACCGGCGAAATACCAGCAGAGCTGGGGCAGCTTTCATCACTAGAGAGGATAATAATCGGATACAATGAGTTTAAAGGTGGGATTCCAGCAGAGTTTGGAAATCTCACCAATTTGAAGTATCTTGATTTGGCTGTTGGCAATCTTAGTGGTGAGATTCCAGCTGAATTGGGGAGGCTGCAATTACTTGAAACAATTTTCTTATATCAGAACAATTTTGAAGGCAATATTCCTGCAGCAATGGGTAATATGACTTCTGTGCAATTGCTAGATCTCTCTGATAACTTGTTATCAGGAGAAATTCCAGCCTCAATTGCTGAATTGAAAATTTTACAGCTCTTGAATCTGATGTGCAACCATTTATCAGGTTCAGTTCCAACTGGACTTGGGAAGTTGACGCAATTGCAGGTACTTGAGTTGTGGAATAATTCACTAGCAGGTCCATTGCCTCATGATCTTGGAAAGAATTCAGCATTGCAGTGGTTAGATGTATCATCTAATTCTTTCTCTGGTGAGATTCCAACTGGATTATGCAATGGTGGCAATCTCACTAAGCTCATTCTATTCAACAACGCCTTCTCAGGTCCAATTCCTCTAACCTTATCGACTTGTCTCCCACTTGTCCGTGCTCGTATGCAGAATAATTTTCTTTCTGGGACAGTTCCAGTAGGGCTTGGCAAACTCGCAAAGCTTCAAAGATTAGAGCTGGCAAATAACAGCCTGACAGGCCAAATCCCAAATGATCTTTCTTCTTCTTTATCACTTTCTTTCATCGATCTCTCTAGAAACCAACTCAAATCTTCTCTTCCTTCAACAATCCTTTCCATTCCAAATCTACAGACATTTATGGCCTCAAATAATAACTTAGAAGGTGAAATCCCAGATGAGTTCCAGGACTGTCCTTCACTGTCTGTGCTTGATTTGTCGTCAAATAATTTCTCTGGAACTATTCCTGCTAGCATTGCTTCATGTCAAAAATTGGTAAACTTGAATCTAAAGAACAATCAGCTGAGTGGAGAAATCCCAAAAGCAATTGCTATGATGCCCACATTGGCTGTTCTTGATCTGTCAAACAATTCATTAACTGGAGGAATACCGGAAAATTTTGGCAGTTCACCTGCCCTAGAAGTGATAAATGTTTCACACAACAGACTAGAAGGTTCTCTTCCTGCAAATGGTGTTTTAAGAACAATAAATCCAGATGATCTTATAGGCAATGCAGGTCTCTGTGGTGGTGTACTGCCTCCTTGCAGCCACAATTCACTCATTGAATCACAGCAGGACTTGCACAAAAAGCGCATTATTGCTGGATGGATAATTGGAATTTCATCAGTTTTAGCAGTTGTAATTGGGCTAATTGGTGCTCGATTTCTCTATAAAATATGGTATTCAAGCGGAAGTTGCTTCGAAGAAAGTTTTGAAATGGGTAATGGAGAGTGGCCTTGGAGATTGATGCAATTCCAGAGGCTTGGTTTCACCAGTGCAGACGTTCTAGCATGTGTAAAAGAATCAAACGTGATTGGCATGGGAGCAACTGGAACTGTCTATAAGGCAGAATTGCCACAATTAAACACAGTTATAGCAGTTAAGAAGTTATGGAAATCAGGAACAGACATTGAAACTGGAAGCAGCAATGACTTTGTTGGAGAAGTCAATCTCCTGGGGAAGCTAAGGCATCGAAATATTGTTCGGTTATTAGGCTTTCTTCATAATGATACTGACATGATGATACTGTATGAGTATATGCACAATGGCAGCCTTGGAGAAGCCTTGCATGGTAAACAAGCAGGGAGATCGCTGGTTGACTGGGTTTCACGGTATAATATAGCAGTTGGAGTTGCTCAAGGACTTGCTTATCTGCACCATGATTGTCACCCTCCAGTTATTCATCGAGACATCAAGTCCAATAACATACTGCTCGATGCAAATCTTGAGGCAAGAATTGCTGATTTTGGATTGGCAAGGATGATGCTCCGGAAGAATGAGACAGTTTCCATGGTGGCTGGATCCTATGGATACATCGCCCCAGGTAATTTTTACGTTTTCAGTTGCAGAAACTATATCTAATCACAAGGGGGCTATTTTTTTTTAATATTTTATATATATATATATATATATATTTAAGTAAATAAATTTTGACCTCAATTATTTTGTATTTTTGTTATTTTACTTTTCTTCTCCGTTTTTCTTTTTTTTTGGATTTTTTCCTTTTTCGGTCAAGTTTGAAGACAATTCACAAAGAAAATAAGATTTTTAATTATTAAGGGAAGTTGATTAAGGTGCTTATAATTAGTAAGTGAATTAAAAATTCTATTTTTTTTTTAGTTTTATTTGTAAAATTGAGTTATTGTAAAGATAAATCAGTATTTAAAAATTTTACTAAAAATCAATTAAATTATCAAAATTCTCACTTGAAATCCTAAATTTTTCATGTTTAGTTTTTGATAATTTCATCACTCTCATTTTCTTTTGATTATGCATATCTAGATATTATACTAATAATTTAAGCATGAACTTCTATTAAATATATTAGCTCTTAATGCTTATAAAATGGCTATAGTGATTTTTCAATATTGACTGAATTTTTATTGGTAATAAGATTATATTAATTGTGATATAAATTTAAATTTTATGTTATTTTTACAACTAAATAAATAACAAAATAATAATAATAATAATATGAAATTTGTTTGGTAAAAAGTATAATATATTTAATCTTGTTGGTCAATTTATTGTCAAAATTTATTAAAAGTTTTGTGTTATATTAGCTTTTATAATTTTGACCCCCTTGACATACGATTCTGCGTCCAACCCCTACTATATACATATATGCACCTTGTATTAATTTGCCAAATCAAGCTAGGAAAATATCAAGAAAAACTGCTTACTAGAGAAGTTCTTCATAAATAATGACATTATCTTTCTATCATTTGGCAGAGTATGGATACACCTTGAAGGTGGATGAAAAGATTGACATATACAGCTTTGGAGTGGTTCTGCTGGAACTTCTCACCGGAAAAAAACCACTAGACCCTGAGTTTGGAGAATCCGTCCACATCGTTGAATGGGTTCGGAGAATGGTTAGGGATAGCAAACCTTTAGAAGAAGCACTAGACAAGAATGTAGGTAATTGCAAGCAAGTTCAAGAAGAAATGCTATTAGTTCTTAGAATAGCACTTGTTTGCACTGCTAAGCTTCCCAAGGACAGACCATCCATGACTGATGTTATAACAATGCTTGGAGAGGCAAAGCCGCGGAGAAAAAGTAGCAGCAACAGCACTGGATATGATGGCAACAAAGAGAAGCCAGTCTTTAGCACTTCACCTGTAAATGACCTTGTATAGGGAGATAAAAAGAGTTCCCTTTGCCTTTAATTTTGTTCATTCTTAATTTGTATGTAGTCTTTGTTAATGATTGTAATCAACCATCCAAAGTGTTGCTCAGAAAATTAACCAGTATATGACATTTGATTCTCCAGGCAAATAAGATGCTCATTTTTGTGTAACAAGGTTCAAAATTAGTTAGCCAAATCTGAAGCATAGCCACAGCAACTACATGAAGCTATTCAAATAAACAACTGCAGACACGAGATGATTAACCAAAGAACTGATACAATTCCATACTTTGAAAGCAATATGATCCAGAATGAATTTACAGTATATTCCATATGATTAAGAACACTTCAGCATATATTTAGATAAGGAAAGATTTAAATGTAAAAATCAATTGGGAAATAAAAGCAAAAGTTTCAACAATTTCATATTCATAAGGATGAGAAAGCAATTAAGCATTCTGGAATTTACAGGATCTGTGACTGCATTCGCTGAATTATGCAAGTGTGCATGTGTAATATAGTATCTTCCAAAAAGTGTGGTAAGCATTTTGAGAGGTAAAACGAGAATGAACAAATAGCAAATAGGATAATACAGCAACCAAAAAAACCAACACCAAGCCGCAGAAAACCAGTCATTACTTTTCAAAATGCCTTCTTTATTTTCTATTTTCTCCTTTGTATATCACTCTTTCAAGCCATAGATTGTCTTCATCTTACTCAAGTTTAAGAGGGAAAGTCTAAATAGCCTTGCTTTTCTGTCTCCCATTCCTTTCTTGGAACCTTGGAGCTACAAATTCAGAATTAACCTAATATAATTAGTAAAAGAAGTTCGGCTTCAGAGGTGAATCAGAATGTTGCTTTCATGTTTGTTTACCAAGTCCAGTTGCCTCAGATTTCCTCGTGATTCTGAGCCTCTTGACACAGCCAAGGAACATCCTGAATGCAACCAAATTCATAGGAAGAGGAAAATTAATGGGAATACCAAGGCAAACAAAATGACACAAAAAAAAGCCGTAAAATTCTGAAGAATTTATTTGTCAAAAAGTATGCAAGATAACCTAAAGCACATAACTATTCTTCTTCTTCCCTTTCCTTTTTCTCTCTTTTTTTTTATAATATTTCGTTCTGTACCAATTCCTTATCTCCTCTTCCATAGCAATGCTAATGATCAACCATATTTTCTCTTTATGAACTATTTTTATTCCTCCCTTTTTTCCTTTTTCTTTTAATATATTGCATTGTGTCCCAATTCCTTATTTCCTCTTCCATGGCTGTGTTTATTGCTCAACCATATTTTCTCTCTTTGCTTCTTCTCCATTAATTATGTCTTTTAGTAATATCTTCATTTCATGGCCATAAGGTCTAAATACAAACAACACCTGCCCTACAAGCTAGTATCTACTAACATGCATTGTAGAGTTTTTGCCATCATAATCTTCAAAACAGATTGTCAGAACCATCTATTGGCTAATATTTTAGAATGGTCCAAATAACCTTGGCTTTCAGGCTCAGAAAAAATTTTCAGAATTTTATTGTGTCATATATTAACATAAATTCAGATGCATGTGCTAAATTGGATGATACATACACCCAAGGAACATCTCCAACAAGCATCCAATCTCCTTCCCTATCCTCATAAGTAAGCACAAACTCGGATGAAACATCCAGCAATTTTGGGCAACCTGCAGCATCTGCCATTCTGTTATGCTCCGGCATACTTGATCCTGATTACAAATTATGTACCATCAATCGAATTACTAGCCAAATCTAATAAGATAATAATACAAAAAATTGAATGGCTTAGCCACCATTACTGAGCAACACATACACACAGTTAAAACAATGATATCCAAAGTTACTTGATAATAATCCTAGCTGTTTAGAATATTTATCTGGGTAAAATTTTGCTAACCTTTTAAGATCTCCTATCTAAGATCTCAATAAATTTCTGCAATTCTCAAGAAACTCAAAATTTTTATAAGATGGATCAGGTACAAAAAGCAAAAAGCAAGCTGATGGATCGGGTACATTTCCTATTGATACGACAATATCCATACGAAGAATCATTAAATAAACCATCCAATCTATTGTTTATGAAATCTGGGATAATAATTAACAAATCATACAAATTCCAGACCATAATGATCACAATATGGTAATAACACTAAACTCTTAGAAGACCAACAAAACCAGTAAGTTCCAACACATTGCTTTTTAGTTTCTTGATTCAGTCCTTAATTGCGTTATTAACTTGTCATTTGGAACATCAATATGAAAATGATAGGAAATACTTACGTATGGTATTGATGGTTGAAGTGTGTCTGAGGAACATATCTTCCAAAGTTTGGGCTAAGGTCTCGTAGCAACCGTGAGCATTCATATCAACCTTTCTTCCTATAGGAATTCCATCCATATTCACCTTGACAAAGAGGGAAGTTCTAACCTTGCAATTGTTGTTGTTCATGTTGCTTCCATCATTAGCCTTCTCCACCACAATATTCTTGCTTTTAGTTTTTCCAATCATTGAGCTAAATTCTTCAGTGGCCAATGACTTTGCTTGGTTGACCATGCTGTTCATCCTATAAGCTCTAATTGGAGGCCAACCCACTACTTGACTGCTTCAATGTTAAAAGAAAATCCCATTAGTGGAGGTAAACATATTTGAAAATGTTAAAGATAAAACAAAGAATGCACCTTAAACAAAAGAACCTATGTGAGAAAGTTACCAAAAACCAGAATGAGAACAAAAACTTTTCATATAACATTACATATAAATTTTAGATCAACTTAACGGTGTAAAAGTAGGTCTACATTTGAATGTTAATCATAACTCATAATTAAGAGGGAAAAACATGTAGGCTTAATCACATGGCTCTCAACTTTGAAAGTTATAAAACTGCTTGGCAGTATTTAATCAAGCAATTATCAGCATAGTAGGGAATATCAATTATTTCATGGTGTGGCAGCATATAATAGAACCTCAAATTGTGAGATATGCACAAAGAAGAAGAGTATTTTGGAAGTGAAATGTCAAGATAGTACAAATAATACAAAAAGTTCACCAAGAAAATATACGGCACACAAACTGCTATTAACACAAGTTAAAATCATTAGTATTGCCCAGTATAAGAGAGTTAGAGTGGGTAATGGGATAGAAAAAAAATATATACGTGCAGAAGAACAATAAATTCAGGCCACCCTGATTATGGAATAGAACAAGATGCCACATGAACAAAACTAGTTCAGAACAAAATACGAAGGTGGATGAAAATTTTCCATAATATACATGAATATTCTTTGCAGTTTTTTGCACCAACATCAATTACAATTATAATCATAATACAGTGGAAGCATTCTAATTTGGTAACTTCTTGCCATAGTCTTGGTGAATTCATTTTTCTAAGCTAGTAAAATAAATACCATTTCTTGAACCAAACCTTGATATCTCATATCAGGCAGAAAGGAGGAACCACGGAGGTCATGGCCCTGAAGTTTACACAGTTCCATCCCCTGTGCCCCATCCTTTTTCCCCCTGTTTCATTTATACAATTTATTGAATCTCCTTTCCACGTCTAGGGTTAACACCTTCTGTTCAGCGGTCTAGGGGCCATTTTATTACTTCAATTTGGCATTGCATCTGTATATTTTTGTCAGTGGACCTATTTAACTCTCAATAACGCATCTTAACTAAAATTTGAATTCCTGAAGAATCTGCTACATATAAAGTTGCAGTTCATAATTCATATATATTTTAACATTGTAAACAGTTGTTTTTTTTTAAGCTGGGCTTTGGGCTTTTACATTATATTAGTGCTTAAAAAGTTGCTTCTATGCCATGCTACTTAATTTAAAAGCCTACATGTTATGCTTCTCACAAAATAACAATAGAGCTATTTAAAATTGTATAGAAAAAAAAAAAGAAGAAAAGGCAAATATTCCATTTAAATTTCAAAGAAGATACTTAATTTATATAAAGAAATTCCCCACAACCACACTTCACAGTGTTTATGGATTGCAGGGTTGGTTCAGTTCAATTCTGTTTTATCCATTTTTAAGATCTATTAAACCTTGCAATTTTGGGAATGATTTATTCCTATATATTACAAAAGGTTGGATCCAATCTTGAGTGGGAGACATATGAGGAACTTTTTTTCATTTTTCATTTATATAAATTATAGAACTTTTTTTCATTTTTAATTTATATAAATTACATATGATCTAAACATCATCATGTAAATTGAAAATGTTATATGTCTTACATTACTCTATGTTAAGACTTGCTTTAGAAAACATATATATTCTTTCTCAAACTAATTAAAGCAAAACATGTAATTAATCCAAACTTAATTTCTCTGAAGTTCTTTCCAGGTTGGATCCATTAGTAGGAATCGAAAAATTAATAGAAGAGACAACTTCAGAAAATCCAAACTAAAAGCAAACCGAAAGCATATCTAAAGCACAGTTATTTACAGGTAACACTATATTGATAGAAATTTGTAGGCCTAGAGGTTGAGTAGAAAAAGTAGGGAAGGGATAAAGGTTTGGCTAAAGGATCATAGATTCGATCCACGTTGTTGTTTTCATGTACAAAAAGGCTGAAAAACAATATTCATGTAGTCTAAATTATTAAAAATAGTGAAACGGATTAGAGAAATACTGAAGCAAGCATATTTAAAAAGCTTATTAAATGAAGTGCTCCCTCCCTCAGCCTTGGTGAACCTTTTTGCTCTTATTGACCATTTATCATGAAAACTTAAATTAAAGCTAAGAAGTTGGGTAGCATAGTTCCATTAGTTTTTACTGTTTTTCATTTGAATATTATATATGTTAGATAGATCCATGAAATTCCAAGAATAGATAATCAAGAAACCAACCCAACAACCTAATCCTTTAGTATAAAACCTAATAAAGGAAAATTAATTAAAAAAAACATAGTATTAGTAATGATCTTCCTTTTTTCTATTCGAACTTAAATACTTGGATCAAATATTAGGTAACATGAGCAATTAAAAATTATCAAAATTGGATAAATATATAAAATCATTCTCCAATACATATATATAAATAAACTATATAATAACCTGGATTTAGCAGCATTAAGAGGAGAGACAGAATCAGCACTCCTCTTAGTCCCAGCCGTGGCATTAACTCTGCTCAACGTGGAAGAAGAAGAAGAAGAAGAAGAAGACATGGATGAAGAAGACGAAGAAGAAACAACAGAAGGCAAATCTTTAGCCGTCAAAATTCTAGCATATTGATGACAACTACCCTTTATTGTGTGTTGGGCTTTGCAGCAACCAGAACTGCCAAGACTTAATCCAAGACCCAATTCCAGCTCAGACTCATCTGGGCAAGAAGAATCCTCCGATGACATAACAGCGTTGTCCTCTGTAGACACCGTCGACATAGAAACTCCACCTCCACCGCCACGGAAAACGCCCTGCATAGAGAGAGAGAGAGAGAGAGAGAAGGGTGGGTTTGATTTTTTATTTTTTTTAGAATGGTTGGAATTTTTGGTGGGTAATGAATGTAATGAGAGAAAAGAGAAGGCAAAGTAGTAAATGGGAAAGGTAAGGTTGGTGTAGTGCAAAGCGAGAGAAAATTTTTGGGTCCCATCTGTCTGGTTTTATGCCCCCTCTCTACTTTCCTTCCTTTTGCATCTTTCCCCTGTTTTATTTATTTCTCGTGCTCCCGATATTTTCAATTTCTCGGAAATAATATATTTTTTCCATAAAATATTAACTTGGATAGTTTTTTTAATATTATACTCCCCGTATCATTTATATAGGAAAAATTTTCTTTTTTGGTATATCTTTTATATAGAAAATATATCATTTTAAGTAAATTTTGGGAAGTGAAATGAGACAAAATACCATTTATATCCTTGCCTTAAAAATTTAATTTGAGGGATGTTTTTTTGGAGGTATTTAAGTAAATAGATATGAAAAAAGTAAAATTTTCTTAATTTTTATGTCCATTTTACTTTTTTATGTAAATGATACGGAGGGAGTATTAGATGGTGACTCCGTCATTAATTTATTATGTAAAGCATGTGTATTTATAGTTAAATTATATTTTAGCATATATATTTACTTGGATAATTAGTAATACTTGTTAGGTTTTATTTGGATGATTAAAAATATAATTTAATATTATACAATAATATAGTATAAGATTATATTATAAGTATCATTTATTATATTTAAAGGCACGATATAATATAATTAAATAAATTTTTATTTAGCTTAATAATATTTTAATAGATTATATAAATAAAAAATTATAAATATGTATTTAGCATCTAAATAATTAATTGCATATATTTTGTGAAAGATAAAATAATTTATAAATGCGTATTTAGCATCTAAATAATTAATTGCATATATTTTATGAAAGGTAAAATTTTAATGAGAACTCATTATATCAATAATTTAAGAAACTCATTAAAATTCAAGCATCTATATTTAAAATTAAATAATAAAAAATGTGGAGTGATTTTAGGTAAAATGTTAAGTTCTTACAAACTTAATTAATAAAACAAAAGGAAAATTCTTTAAAATAATCTAACTCTTAATTAATAAAATTTAATTTAATAATAATGATTTTGAATTCTTTTTATTATAAATGTTTTTAAAATCATGCATAGAAGAAAGGCCAAGGTGTTTTTTATTTGGTTGCAAAGGTAATCTTTTATTATTATATTTGTCTATTTCTTCCTTTACTTCATTTTCATTTTTTAAGCTTTTTTCGATTGAGACTTCTATAATTTGTGTGTGTGTGTGTTTTATTTATTTGTCTATGGCCTCAGGTGATTTATGATGAAAGGAAGTTTTGACTTGGTTTAAAACAGGCATTTGGTTAAATAATTAAAATTTTTAATTAAAAGTAGAGAAGTATATATTTTCTTAATTTTATTTATAATTATTTTAAATTTTAATAGTAGTATTTATTTTATTTGAGTAATACTCATTTTTAATAATTTTCTTTAAACACTAATTTTTATTAATTTAATTTAAAAAAATATGTAATTTATTATAACAAATAAAAATAAATACATAATAAAATAAATATATTTTATAAATCAATAAATTAATTAACCTAAATGTTTTAATAATAATTAAATTGAACTATGTCAAATTTAAACATTTTATTAAATGTATAATCAAGTGAACACAACCTATAACTCCAATTCCATTGAATTAGAAAACTTAAACATCTCAATTCCATTGGATTAGAAAACTTGAAATTTTATTCAAATTCAATTCAATTAAATTTTATTTAATTACATTAAAAATTAATTCACATTTAAACAGTTTAAGATCAAATATGGAAAAAAAAATTCCATTATTAATTTTAAAATTTTGTAAGGAGCAATGTTTTTAGAATCGGACCGGAGATCAGACCGGCATTCCAATTAGGTCACTAATTTTATTGGTTAGACCGGTTCAATCAGATTTTTGACTTTTTAGAACCGGCATTATTACGCATAAAAATATTAAAAATTCTAAAAGAGAGATCAACTTATATAATATAAAATTAAGGATGAACTAAATTGACGGCAGTAGAAAAGAATTAAAAGACAAACTGTTCTGAGGAGCAAATTATTCCTATTTCTAATCGGTTTGAAGACAAAATCCGGTTTCCCTGCCGGGCTGAAATAAGAATCGAAGTCCAAAATCTCTTATCTCATATAACGAGAAATACAAATAACAAAAATAACAAAAACATGCATGAAAAAAAAAAAGAAAAAACATATCGAAACTTCCGCGGACAGAAGCGGGACCCAGATAATTTATCCTGGGTAAAGAAAAATGGGGCCCATAAGTAGAAGCTCCAAACGACAAGCCGACAAGGTGGGACCAAAATCACGGGGCTCGACACGTATGAGTTAGGACCGAAATGGGACCCGTGCAGGTAATCAAGTAGTATTACACTACGCAATGGCGATACTCGATTTTAATTGTGACAACTCAACCATATTGGAAATTTCATCAACGGAATGCCCAAGCAAAAATTATTGCTATTATTAAACTTAATAATAATTAAATGCTTTTGGAGTCCGCATTTAATAGAACTCTTTCGAATCCGAAAAAATAAAAATAAAAACAATTGTTGTATTTAATTACTATTCCTCCAATCACAAATAATTACCTTCCTAAAATTTTTATATAAAAATTGAAAAAATTATATAATAATTTATTTTATATAATTATTTTACTAAATCACTTTCCTCTTTAATTTATTACTCATTTTATTAGTATTAATTTCTTTAATAATTATATTGAAGTAAATTTAAAATAAAAATAAAAAATAATCTTAATTTTTTATCAAGTCATAATTATTTTTGAATAAAAATTATTACTCTAAAATAATAATTATCTATAAATGAAAGGAATACAATACAAAATAAAAATTAATTTTTTAATATTTTATAATCAAATATTTAATTTTTAGAATTTATTCATAACTTAATTTGTTCGATTTCTATTATAAAATTATAAACTCTTAATATTTTTATGACTTTAAATTTTAATGCTATTATTTGTTAATAATATTGCAAAATAAACATTTATTTGATTTATAAAGTTACAGTTTATTAATTGCTATTAATTAGAATATCAAATTGATCATTGGATAATCTAATAATTAAAAATATGTGTTACTTTTATTTAAATTTTTAGTTTAAATTTAAATATTTTTCTATCCTACATGTAATTATTAAAAAAATCGAATTAAAAATTTTAATTTTCATATTAAAATTTTAACTATAATTTTAAATCATCAATGAATAGATTTTTAAATATTTATTGACAATTTTACTTAAAATTTAATTAATCATAAATTTATTAATTTGAAGATAATAAAAATTAAAAAAACATGTCCAAATATATTTATAATTTTTAAATAATAAAATTAAAATATAATTTAGTTGAAAAGATAAACTTATTCTCTAATCTTATTAATTAATTTTTTTTATCATTAATACTTTTATTTGAAAAAAAATTAAATATAAATTTAAATAACATAAGTAATAAATTGTAAAAAAATTAAAAAATTAATAATTTATTATACTCTATACAAATATTATATGAAAAACTTTTAACACTTTTTTTTAAACAGCTAAACCATGAGCCACACGTTTCACAGAGCGCTTAATAAATTTAACCTTGGTCTCATCTAATTCTTGTAGATGTAAACAGATAAATAATTTTTAACACTTATTTTTTAAGTGAATATTAATTTAATTGAAACTTTAAATTATAGAAACAAATAATTTAAAATTAAAAAAAAAACAATAATTTTAATTTTAAGTATTTAAAATTAATTTAAAAAAATTATTTAGGAAGTTCCATTGGGTGGAGTTTTCTCGTGCGCCTCAAGGGAGAAAACGAGAGAGAGAGTAAATGAAGTCGACGGCGTACGGAGGCTGTCGGGCGATGTGAGGACAAAGTCCACGGTTGATTACTTTTTCGTAATTAGAGAAAATTTGTGGGGGAAGAAACAGGAAATTAAATTTTAAAAGAAACTTCTTAATATTACACTTCATATTGAATCATACTTATTTTAAAAGAAACTTCTTAATATTTTAAATAATATTACCTACTGATTATAAAAAATTTTACAGTACATAAAATATAAATAAATAAATCATACAAAGCAAGATTATGGAAACTAATATATTTTATAGCAAAACTAGAGGGGGATTTTTATAATTAAGCTTTACTATTAAACAATATTTATTTTATGTATTTGTACATAATTTTCTAGAAAAGTATGATGCCCATATGGAGCATGTGTTTCTCATTTGTATACATGTGAAATTCATTTTTTATATAAATTTGTATGAATTTTACATATTTAAGAGTATAAAAAACTTATTTGATGTATTGAATATAATATATTCATTTCTATAAATTTAGAAAAAAAATTATATTCTCAATCAATTAATATATTAAATATCTATTATACATATATTTAACATTATTTATTAAAAATAGATATATTATAATAGAAAAAAATTGCTGTGCTTCAGTTGAATATATAAAGCATGTAGACAAAAAGGCACACAACTACTAATGAACGCTATTTATTTCATTCAAACTGACCATCCTTCTTGTGCTTAAAATCAAGCTTGCCAAGCATTTAATGCTGTAATGGACCAGCTTTTTTCTTTCAATGGGAGACAAGGGTCTCTCCAATTCCAAAAAAAACTAAAACATAAAGAAAAAGGAAAGTTCAAAAACACACTTTAGAAATGTCTAAATGATTTGTAAAGGGTCTTTCTTTTCTCCCAATTGTAATACGCCCAAATCAATTGATAAGCTACTTTCTCCTTTAGCTATTTCTAATGTTTCCCTCTTAAGATAAAGCATATATTAAATACAAAGTGAAGCAAGAAGTGTTTTTCTGGAAACAAAATTAGAGTTCAGAATATGGCCTACAAGATTAACCATCTTCTCCATCCTTTATCTGCAATTCCCTGGAATTGAAACCCCAGCCAAAACAAGGGTTCAAGAAATGAATACACTAAATTTTATTTTGCAAGAACTGGACCAAGTTTAAAAATGTTTACGAGCACATTAGATGTAGCTCAAGTTCATCCTAATACTGGAAGAAAAATTATATATGTGGGGAAAAATGAAACCTGAAAAATGTTACCCATATACTTCACAATATGCAACTTTCTCACTTGTTCTCCTGCTTTTGAGGTTCCCGTGGGCATGCTGTGCACGCCTTACAATCTTGACGGGGGTAGTTTTCAGAAAGATTAATCCGCATCGTTTGCTCCTCTTCATTACCAGGAACATGAAGAAGTGCTTCCATTATTAGGATTTCCCAATCACGAGGAAGGAAAAAGGAAAACCAATTGTCATCTGTTAAAAAACAGAAAGTCATTCACTAGTTATTTCAAAACAGGATTTTCAGCACCACTAGTTTGTCCTTTAAAAACTTCAATAAAGGAATAACTTGATGACATTATTGATGGTGCTAGTCCATGGAGAGGGAAGTAAAAGAAAAAGAATTTATGACACAGCAAAAGCTATAACAAGTAAGAGACCAATTCAGGATATCATCCAGGATTAGAACAAAAATTAATAATTTGCCCATCAGCAAAAAGGTTCTCAGACAAAGTATTAATTTGGATCTCATAAATGCAACAATATGAAGAGCTCAAAGAAGAAATCAAAACATAAAGCAAGCAAAATGCAGAATGATAAATAAATCACAAACCTCCATTACGAACTGCCTTCAATTGGAAGACACCATTGCCATGTGGACCAGACACAGGAAATGTGCAAGATACAGAATGCCTTTTGTGAGCTACTGCAAGAGATGCATTGTACCATGGACCTTTAACAATTGGTTCCCCTATAGCATCTTTGAGTGCTTGATTCTTACTGGCTTTCTCAATGGCCTTGCTGAAAAATTTGAGAGTAAAAATGATAAATATGCAGACAATGAAAAATATAAAAGTAATATAAGCCATCACTTAACCAAGCAGAATTCTTATCAACCTGCTCAACCAACATCCTTCCAGCCCTCCTCACCATCCACAAAAAGGTTACTCTCACTTTGCTTGTCTTTTATTCAACCAAAGATAATCTAAATAATAGTGTTTCTAGATATGAACTGCCAATATTTCTATATCTGCAATGGCTTTAGACAAGAAGTGATGCATCAATACGGCACGCTTTCTATAAGGATAAAAGAAATATAAAGCAAAATAGGCAACTATGGATGTAAAGTTTATTGCAACTATTATCATAGCTTAAGGGAAGAAAGAAAGGTGGTCACTATCATGGACATCATGGTGCTATGTTAAAGCAAAATTTTAGCTTTACAATAATTAAATATTTAGATTTTCTATAATAAGAAGCTTACCTCTAGGAATGCGAAAGAATAGATGAATTATATGATCTTTGAAAGCTAACAATCATATTTTCTAATAATATTAACAGTTTATATATACACAATCCATCCAGAGAATAAGGAGAAAAAATTGAATTTCCCATATCCATTGGAAATCTCCCAGTCCATTACATGCCTAAAGATGCAGATTAACACATTTAATATCCTTAATTTCATGTATAATGTAAAATTAATAAATTAGATGTCTTGACACAAGTAATGAACCAAAAAAGCTGTGAAGGCCCCATATCTGATTATTGTTCCAACCTTTGAGGTCCCAAGTACTATGAAAACAGCCTCATCTATCGGCAACTTTGTGTAAGCTGCATGAAGAACTGCAATCAGACCTGGAACCTGCAACCCCTTGGTTTCAAATCCAAAACTCTTGCTACAACATCACATAAGGGCCACTTACAAACAACCAACCAGTAAGAGCTAATAGCTACATAACTAGCTCATGGAGTAATATAACATTGCACTAATTTGGACATGGGAAATACACCTTGGTATCAAACTGCATTTGATTGTAGATTCAATAAGTACTTTCCATCAAGTGGAGAACTGGTGAGAAGATTATTAAGTCAAGAATAACATAATCATAGGTCACAAAGATGCTCAGATATAATGCCAAAAACCGTTCTCATTTACAGCATCAGAACCAAGTCGAGAATGTACTAATCACTAATCATCTCCCAATGAACTTAAAAAAATGTTCTTTGATTATCAGATTCAATGAGTTATTTTGGCACTCTCTCTCCAAAATTATCCTAGAAATATCTCTAAAAACCTTAAATCAGGGTCTTTAAGAAGTAGAGAACAAACTGGACAAAATATTCAGCCTGTCAAATAATCCTTAGGAATACCACTAACTGAGCCATCTAAGCGTAAACAATAAATAATATAAAAGAGCATCCACAGTACAGAAGTCATCTAACCAGTCCCTAGTTTGTTAAAAAGCAATATGAATTATGAAAAAGAAATAATTAAAACCTACAAAATCAAATTCAAAGCACAACATGCTTTTCTCTCCCATTCATTACACAAACAAATGCATATACTAACTTTCCAAGAAACACCCACGATTTAATTTCGCAATATAATACAAAACGTCTATTAGAGAGAGAAAGAGTAAAACGCTTGATACAGAACCAGACATTACAATTAATATGCTTTCTGAAACACGAGAACCCATATCAAAATTAACTAAATTGACCATGTATTGGAGTGCACAACTTAAAAGCACCCAAAATTAAATGAAACAGACCTGCTGCAGCCTTGATATATGAAAAGATCATCAAGAGCACTCAAAGCAACACCGCCAGTTACAGTAATCAATAGAAAAGAAACAGCCTTTCGACCGAATGACTTGCTCTTTTCTTCATCCACAAGTTTCGCGGCACTGTGCAAAACATTAAATTCATTTTTTTAAAAATAATGGGTATTAGAGTTTACTTTAATTGGAATTCATAATTTACCAAATTAGAAACCAGGTCAATAAAAAATTCAACCTTCTCTAAATTACAACATAGAAAAATACATTTTATTCGAAAGAAAATTTGGTTTGCTAAAGCTATTACCTGGAAAGCTGTGAAGATGGAGAGCTCCTGAAGAAGGAAACCAACCTTCTCCCCAACATCTCTTTGCTCTGCTCAATTGTTTGATTTGCAGTACCGCTTTTGTCAAATTCGGAGTCGAGCTTGGCAGGCGGCTTGGTTTTCCAATGAATGAAATTGGGCTTTTTATTTGGGTCGAATCTGGGTTTATGGATCCTTAAAAAGCTTGTCCATGGACAAACCCATTGGCATTTCTTAAAGGGAAATTTATAAAAATCAAATATTTTTAAAGAATAAAATAAAAAATTATGAAAAAAATTTATAAAAATATTATGCATATAAAAATTTAAAAAAATATTGTATAAATGAAAAATTAATAAAAATATAAAATTAATAAAAATATAGTATATTTTTTATATATTTTTGATAGATGTGAAGTATATGTTGAATAGATTTTTAATATATAGCCTAAAAATATAAAAAAATTAAAAAAAAAAGCATTTTTATAAACTAAAACATAATAAAAATAAAATTTTAAAAAATTTATAATTTCCTCTTTCGTCAAATGAGATTTCTTCAAAACATTCAAAAATAAAATTATTTTTAAAAACAATCACTTTCATTTTTCTTTCTAAAATATTAACTTTTTAATTTTTAATTTTAAAAAATCTCTTTTTAAGCTATAAGTGTACTCAAATTTCATATGTACACAATTAATATTTATTAAAGATGTATCAAAACTTTATTGTTTAAAAAAGAAAAAAAAATCACAAATAGTGTAAATTTTCTAAATGTATATATATTTTTAAAATTTTTAAATGATTAATTATGAAGTTAGTTATGTTTAAATTTTAAATTTATTTGATAATTTAATAAAAGATTTAAAATAAAACTTTAATTTGTTAAAAATTTTACTTAATTTAAATTTAATTAAAATTAATTCACTTAAAAAAAACTTAATATATTTTATTATAAAATTTAATTTCATATTCATTTGATTGAAAAGTCATGTAATATGAATTACTACTATGATTTTACAAATAATTTACTTTTTACAGAATTGATTAACCAGAAAACTTAATTAATATCAACTCGTGTGTATGTTTGTAGGTAATAATAAACATGAAAACATAACAAAAAAAAATTAATCATAATACTGATTTATCATTCTACTAAATTTTAATTAATTATATTATATTACATTGAAATTTAAATCCTAATAAATTTTATTATAATCATATGACATATATTATGGTAATATATTTAGATTTAAAAATATATGTCCAAACTCAAATCTCAGAAAAACGCCTAAATATTAAAAAAATAAAATAAAATGATTTGAATCAAATGTCAAAGGGCAACATGAAAATCAACTGAAAAAAAAAAACTGACAAAAATAGAAAAGAAAGAATCTTTTCTATTGCCTTCTATACTATCTTACAACTCACACCCAGAAGCCTATAGGTGCATATTTTTATGTTTGAATATCAGACATATTTGACTCTGAAAATCGCTGCAAGAATGAATAATCAGTAACTCAGCACACTGAGTTAGCAGCCTTAATAATTCTGAATCAACAAAACAAACTTGCAGCAGAAAAATGGGGACCTAACATCTTCATTTTTCCACAACCCCATTCACCATAAAAAGCCATAGCTGGGAACCAATGTTCATACCTGAAATTCCAATACAAGAACAAGACTTGTACATTAATAGTATAAACCGCGGATTCGATGATTCTTTCCCGTGTTAATCTGAACACAGAAGGAACATGAGATTAGATAAAGTCTGCAGCAAACTTAGCCTCTTTCATCTCCTACCCAATTATTCTTTTCCTTTGGTCCAGTAGGACCTTCTTCACCATAAAGCTCAACTGGAAGCTTGTAAAAAATGTTCTCCGCAGAATATCTAAGCATCACAGGTAAAAGGTTAATTATCCTGTCTAACTCATTTCTGGAATTGTATACAATTTTTGGACCCCATTCTCTCATAAATTGCAACCAATCAGGCTCAATGATATTCCCTGCTATATACTCAGCTGCAATAATTTCATAATGGGTGCTTGAATCCACGTATAAGCTACTACGAGCTGCATCATTTCTAATACCAATCCCAAGTTTTTCAGACCCTTGGATGTAGGTCCCAGGATAAGGATAGCTCGCATGTCCATTTTTAGAAGAGTAAACAATAGGTCTATTGCCCTCTATATACTCCAAATCATATGCCTCAACCAATTCGCCACCACTGTGCTGAGAGAAATACATACTCCACAGCTCTCCACTAAAATTGCTAATTCGTAGAGTGAAATGCTCCCAGTCACCTACATGCTGCCCAATCTTGCTAAGGCTAACATCTAGAGGTCCAATTTTAAGAGTAGCTGGTCCATTAAAAGGACAAAATACCCACATTGCAAGATCAGTGAAAGTTCCTCCATTTGCAGGCTTTACATGAATGTAAAGTTTTGCACTTTCCAAGTTTCCAAATTTGACAGTATCTCTACGATCATCACTAGGTAAGTCTATCCAATATGTTCCATCATTCGTCCCACCCCCTGGCAAATTAGAGCCACTAACATCAATAGGTTCACCTGTCACCTCACCAGCTTTGTATAAAAGTGCTCCATTTTTGAAAAACCATGAAACAGAAGATGGTAAATAGACCTCATCAGGATGAAAGAAAACTCTGGGCCCATAGTGGTTGATGAGTGCATGGATCTGTTCAAGATTTGGCATGCTATGTAATTCTGGATTTGAATTCCTCAAGCACACTATACCCAGTTGCTCTCCAGATGTCCAGTAGCTACTGCAGAAAAATGCGCCAACTGAAACGCCTTTCCCCAGCATTCCCCGATGAGTGGGTCTTGTGCTCCAAACTTGAAAAGGAAAAGTTGAAACTTTAGAGTGTATATGAAGAATTGGGCGATAAGCTTCACATTCATCTGTCAGTTCTTCTCTAACACACCTCACTTCATCCAAATCTGGCTTTTCCGGGTTCTTGGTAACTAAATAGCCCAAGGACTTGTAGCCTTCAGAAGGCTGAGGTAGCCAGAAGAAACCACATCCATCAGAGTTTTCCTCGCTTCCATTGTAAGAACTCCAGACTAATGTATAATCAAGGGGCTTTTGAAGAGCAGGTGACTTGATATGATTGCCAAAATTTGCAGCTTTGTTCTCAGAAAAGGCCACCTCCCTGGCCACAAGAAGAGAACATCTTAAAGGCTGGTCATTAAGTTGGCAGTAGTGACCGAGAATACAAAATCCATCAGGTACTCCTGCCGGTTGGTAGAATGAAACACCTTTCTTCCTGTCTTGTGAAAGATTGCAGGTCCAAATCAACTCAAACCTGGAGATTTTAACAACTTCAATTTCTCCAAGATTTATCCTTCCAGATGCAAAACCCTCTCCTGAAGACAACATTTTTAAGGAAATTAAAGCAGATAGCCAGTAACAGAAACCATTCAGTATGAATATAATTGAGACTCAAATAATTCCTCCTCAACATTTTGATTCATCATTCTTCATTTCAAACCTAAAACCAGATACTACTGTAGCTAGAAATTTGAGGTTCAATTATGAAATAAAATGTTCACTGCTGTTTATTTCATCATAGCAATAATAACCATTCAAAAAGCAACCATGATTCTAAATAAAAAAACCATAAGAGAATTCGTGGGTTCAAAGAATTCTGCTGTCTTGTAGTAATCAATGAGACTAAAGAAACCGCCAAGACTTGTGACTCAATTTGATTGAGCAACAACAAATATCACTTCGTTATGTTCTATATATAATTAATGTGAGTTGGGAAATTGGTCAGGAAAGGTCCTAGTGATTGCATTGGTTTTAAGAAGAATATTTAAAGAATTTTCTCCTTTTACCAAAAAAGTATAACAAAACGAACGCTTACCAAATGCATTATTAGAAAAGGAAATAAAAGGACAATAGGAGAGAAAAAAGGAGTAGCTACTGTATAGAGTTTCATATATGATTCCACCTAAAAACAAAAACTAAAAGCAATGACACAATAGAAACCGGCAAAAGTAACCATATACAAGCATAACGGGAAAAAGAAGTGACAACCTGCATCTCTGAAAACCACTAGTGATGAGAGCCACAAAATCCTTCCAAACCACTATGTAAAATATGCATAAGAATAATACAAAACCCACAGCTATATACACAGCAAGAAATTTCGAGAAGAAGTTCACATAAACATCCCTAGGTTGTTTTTTCCAAAATACCAAAAGACTAAATCTTGGAGCTTAGAAGTTGTAAATAAATTCCAGTTATGTGAAACAAATATTCAAAAGGATAAATCAAACTCAATTGTGATGAGCCCGCCCAGATGACAAAAAAGTTCAAGACATGACTTGGAATGTAGATTTGTAACTCAAATTAATGGAGGGGGAAAGCCATAAAAGAAAAAAAATATTGAATCTTTTTTGTCAAAACAATAAGTGAACAGTAGGAAGATGCACCTCCAGGTTGCAGAAAGAAAAGACCATCAGGTTGCAGAAAGAAAAGACCATCAGTTTCTAGAAAGGCATCCTCTGCAGGAAAAGTATAAAGATCGAGAGAAAATAATAAAAGATGAGAAGTAGGATAATAGGATTCATAAAAGGAATAGAATATATTCTGCTTAAATTGGCTCTTTATTCTACAACAACCATGTGAACTAAAAATCAAAATGCCATTTGTTGATGACGCAAAGTTTGAAATCACATTCAGATTCATCATATTTAAAGAATAATTAGTGACTAGTTTACATAAAAAAAAATCAAACCATAATAAATATTGAGACTAATAAAAAGCAAACAATTTCAATCAAGGCAGGTGCTTTACTCAAAGCGTAGCAGCTAGCAGTATATGAACTGAAATCCTCTTATTGCCAAACTACAAAATAGACAACCATCCACAGAATACTACAACAGTGCAACTAACCAAAAAAAAAAAAAAGAAAACAATATCAACATGAAATGGCAAATTATTAAGGCCTCATATTGCAAGAAAAATCCTAATAAGAAATGAAACATCAACAATATTGATCCAAAGCTTCAATTTAATAATAGCCCAAAATGAAAAAAAAAAAAAAAAAGAAAGGAAATTGAACGCTTGACCCATCAATGATAAAAGGCAAAAATCAAGAATCCATTCACGCCCATTAAAAGTACGGAAAAAATATGATAAATCAAAACTAAAAGAAACAAGAAGAGGTACCAGGAGGCCAATCGGGAAGAGGAGAAGGGAGAGAGAAGGTGTCGGTTTGAGGTAACAAGAAATGGTCGATACTCTTCCAATAGAAACACTTGCAGCCAAACATCATTTTCTTCTGGGAAAAGACAGGGACAAAACCAACGAATCAACCTTAAAAAACGTGAAATCAAATGGGGCAGTCTCTGTGAGGAGACAGAATTCTAAACTGGGAAGCATATTAAAGGTCCTGGGAGATGGGAAGAAGAAGGAGAAGCAGGTGGGCGGTTGATTGTGGGCCTTTTAGAAGTAATTACGTAGCGATAATATTTTGCAAGTTGCAGCAAAAGTAAGTGCGATTCCTGATTGAAGTTCTTCGCAAAGCGATCCTCATTCTTCATGGCTTTGGCTGTGATCATTTTTTTCTTCTTTTTTTTTCGGACAAGGTTCTTGTCATCATTTTCATTATTATATAAAAAATAATAAATAATTATGATAATAAATGTCAATTAATTTCACTCCTATTTTCTCATATTGTGGGCCATAGCCCATAAATATGAGATATTTATAAAAAGAATAATAGGGATTTTTTCAAAAAAAATTTAAAAAATAAATATATTTTTAAAAATATCACTTTTTAATTTTAATTTTAAAAATATTCTTCTTTTAACTTTTAATTTTAAAAATATTATTTTTAAAAATATATTTTTAATATATTTAATATATTAAAAATATACTAAAAATATTAAAAAAATTAAAAAAATTAAAAAAATGCTATAAAGTGTTATTTTTTTAAAATAATAATATATTAATAATATTTGAGGATATTATTATAATTTCATATATTAAGGTTATTATTGTAATTTAATATATTATTTAGTATTTTTTCGTAATCTAATAAGAAATCATCATTCATGATTAAAAAAAAAGAAATAATTTTTTTAAATTAAATATGAACATTTTGTTGATCAAAAGAGCTGGGCTAATATTTATGCAAAGTAACATTTATTTTAATAAGCAAATTGACATTTAATTTCTTATAAATGAAAATATCAACGTCCTCCAGTGCATTATTTTTCAAATTAAATATTCTAATAAAAATAATTTTTAATTAAAATAGTAAAATTAATATTTATACTTACTATAAAACATGTAAATTTATTGATAAGAGATCGTTCTAGCTGAATTAGAGACTTCAAATTTAAATTTATAAATATATAATTATTTTAAAATTTAAAATTTAAAATTTTATCATTTTGATTGTCCGACTCAATTCAACTCTATAAAACATAAAGATAATTTATAATATATATATATATATATGTATATATATACACTTAGCAAGTAAACATTGAAAATCTTGCAAACAAAAAATTAGAACACAAAGAAGAAAGAAATACTATAATATGATTTATTTGAAAATTATTATAAAATTATTGTCTAATTTAATAAGATATGTATTTATTTTGAAAAATAATTAATGCCATTTAAATTAAAATCAAATTATATTTATAAAATAAAATAATTATTCTCATTAATATTATATTTATAATAATATAGTAGTTAATATTCAAATTCCAACAATGTTCTTTTCTTTTTTGAATTTTCATTCTTTTTTTCTTCTCTTGAGCTTGGTTGTTCTTGGTTTATTGATGGACAACTCTGTCCTCTTTTTTATATTTTTTTCTTATTTATTATTTAAATTTTTTATTTTTTAAATTTTATATATTTTTATATATTTTAATCTAAAAATAATTTTTAGATCGATGTAAATTTAAAATTTTGCTCTCATTTTTATTTGAGTGTCTTTTTATTTTTAAAATAAAATAAAATATATATAATTTATTTTTTTATTTTTCTTTGATGGAGATTTATTTTTTTAATATATGTTATTTATCATTCTCAAATGGAAAGTGTCATTTTTTTATAAAAGACATTTTAATATTTTTTTATAAATAATAAGTGAAATGAGTATTCTATTAAAAATTAAATTATTCAAGATATATTTTTATTATTTGTATTAAAAAAAGTTTAAATATATTTAGTGCCTTTATTAGTTATATAAATTTTATATATTTTAAGATTATATAATTTTATTTATATTTTATAAATATATTTTATAATTTATTAATAAAAATTTATTTTACATTCAAAAACAATAAATATCAAAATTTTTATTAAATTCATTAAGATTCATAAAAAAAAGACAGTTAATTGAAATGAATATGAAATTTAAATTTAAATTTTAAATATAAATAAAATAATTGAAACAGTAATAATATTAATATTTAATTATATTATTAACAAAAAAATTATTATTTTACAAATTTAATATTAAATAAAGCATAATTAATCTCAAAAAAATAATAAAATAAAATTTCAAATTAATGAATTTTTACAAATTAATTATCCAGGAAGTTAACTCCGCCTGCGAGTATCGTAGCCGGTCCCAAGCCCGGATAAAGGAGGAGGGTTGCGGTAGGTTGGCGGCCAGTGTAAAAATTTTGCCAAACTTTCTATGGATTCTCAAAACTATCATTATACCGTTGGGACGTGCTCACCTAGGCACGCGCTACATCGGCACCCGGGTGTAGTGTTAAATGAGCAAGGGGTTCCATCACATCGACGCCTGGGTGTGGTGGAGTATGAGCAAAGGTTCCCATGCCATGGACGGGTATGGGTAAAGAAGTTAGTCCCGCCATATCAGCGCCCGGATGTGGTGTCAGACAGGAAAGGGCTACCGCATTATGGACGAATGCGGCTAAAGAAGCAAGTCCAAGGGAGCCGATTAAGATTAGGTAGTTGGAATATTGGCACTCTGACTGGGAAGTCTATAGAGCTTGTGGATACTTTGAAAAGAATGAAGGTTAGTATTGCTTGTTTGCAGGAAACCAGGTGGAAGGGAAATAAAGCAAAAGAGATTGGTAACTCAGGATATAACCTGTGGTATTGTGGCTTGGATAACAATAGGAATAGTGTGGGCATTATTATTGAGCCTACGCTTAAAGACAAGGTGGTGGAAGTGAAGAGAAAATGAGACAGGATTATCTCTTTGAGGCTTGTTTTGGGAGATGACACTATTAATGTTATTAGTGCTTATGCTCCCCAAGTAGGTTTGGACGGAGCATCCAAGGTTCAGTTCTGGGAAGATATGGATGATATCATGCAATGTATTCCGGATAATCAGCAAATCTTCATTGGTGGGGACCTTAACGGGCATGTTGGTAAGGACAGTAATGGTTATGACAGGGTCCATGGGGGTTATGGTTTTGGCAACAGGAATGAGGAGGGAAAGAGCATTTTGGATTTTGCGGTGGCTTATGATCTAGTGCTGGCGAATACCTGCTTTGAAAAGAGGGGGTCACACTTGATTACCTTTAAGAGTGGACGAACCCAAAGTCAAATAGACTTCATACTTACTCGAAGACGGGACAAAAGTAAGTGTAAGGATTGCAAGGTCATTCCGGGTGAAGCATTGACGGCGCAACATCGTATTGTGGTTTTAGATGTTAAGAATAAAAGTAGCTGGAGGAATGATAAGAAAATATTGAAACCAAGGATAAGATGGTGGAAATTGAAAGACCTAGCTCAAGGTACCTTTAAGGAGGAGTTACTAAAGGAAGAAATTTGGAACCTTGAGGCTAGTGCAGAGGACTTGTGGACAAAAATGGAAGGTGACATTAAGAAAGCAGGTAGTAAATTGCTTGGGATCTCTAAAGGGGCAGGGCCTCGACCGCACAATGCATGGTGGTGGGATGAGGAGGTTCAAAAGGCTATTAAGGCTAAGAGGGAATGGTATAAAAAGTTACCGAATGCGGTTAATAGCGAGGCCTTTGAGGAATATAAGAGGGCTAAGAAAGAGGCAAAGAAGGCTGTTAGTGTAGCTCGTGGCAGAGCCTTAGAAGGGATTTATCAAAAGTTAGGTACTAAAGAGGGAGAAATGGGCATTTATAAGATTGCAAGGATGAGAGAAAGGAAAAACAGAGATTTAAGTCAAGTCAAATGTATAAAGGACGAAGATCAACGGGTGTTGACAGGAGATGTTGAGATTAAGGAGAGGTGGAAGGCTTATTTTGAGCAGTTATTCAACCCTGAACATGAACAAGATTTTCAAGGTCTTCATGCAACAAATGATTATATCAGCTGGTCTAGGAGGATCTTGCATAGTGAAGTAAGAGAAGCCTTGAAGTATATGAAAGTTGGTAAAGCTTGTGGCCCGGATGGTATTCCTATAGAGGTTTGGAAGAACCTTGGAGAGGTAGGAGTTGCCTGGTTAACTAAACTCTTTAATGCTATTGTGAAAGGACGTAAGATGCCAAATGCCTGGAGGAAGAGTATCATGGTACCTATATATAAAAATAAGGGAGACATTCAATGCTGTACAAATTATCGGGGTATCAAACTTATGAGCCATACTATGAAATTATGGGAAAGGATTATTGAACACAGATTGAGGAAGCTTACAAGAGTTTCGGAGAATCAGTTTGGGTTTATGCCAGGGAGATCTACCATGGAGGCTATTTCTCTTCTAAGAAGACTAATGGAATTGTATCAAGAGAAGAAGAAAGATCTTCACATGGTATTTATTGACTTGGAGAAAGCCTATGATAGAGTACCAAGAGAAGTGTTATGGTGGGTTTTGAAGAGGAAAGGAGTCAACGGCAAATATATCAACATCATCAAGGACATGTATGAGAATGCATCCACTAGTGTGAAAACACCTGGTGGAGACACTGATGCTTTCCCTATTACTACCGGATTGCATCAAGGTTCGGCCATGAGTCCATATTTATTTACCCTGGTTATGGACGAGCTAACCAGAAGCATACAAGACGATGTTCTTTGGTGTATGTTGTTTGCTGATGACATTATTTTAATTGATGAGACTAGTGCTGGTGTAAACCGTAAGTTGGAAGTGTGGAGAAAAACCCTCGAGGACAAGGGTTTTAAGTTAAGTAGAAGTAAAACGGAATATATGCACTGTGAGTTCAGTCTAAGGAAGAAGCAGGAACATGAGGTTAAGTTGGATGGAGTTTTGGTTCCTAAAACCAAGCACTTCAAATATTTGGGTTCGGTGTTCCAGAATGATAGCCGTATAGATGAAGATGTGGCTCACAGAATACAGGTAGGGTGGTTGAAGTGGAAGGGTGCGACTGGGGTTCTATGTGATAAGAAAATACCTCTGAAAGTGAAAGGTAAATTCTATAGGACGGTTGTTAGACCTGCGATGCTCTATGGTAGTGAGTGTTGGGCACCAACGGGACAACAATTGCATAAGATGAGTGTGGCAGAAATGAGGATGCTAAGATTGATGTGTGGACATACCAGACTGGACAAAATTAAGAATGTTCATATTCGACAAAAAGTCCAAGTAGCGGACGTCGGAGATAAGGTGAGGGAAGGAAGACTTAAATGGTATGGGCATGTTTTAAGAAGACCTCCTAATGCTGCGGTTCGTAAGTGTGAGAATTTGTTGATTGAGGGGGCTAGAGGTCGTGGCAGACCTAGAACTGTGTGGAAGGAGGTGATAGCAAGAGACTTACGTGTCTTAGATCTTGATGCGGATTTGATTAATGACAGACTTGAATGGAGACGTAAAATCCGTGTCTTGGAAGGGGCCTAAGGCTGGAGTATCTTTTTTGGTGTCTTTTGAGCTTATTTTGTTGAGAATCCATACAGCCGACCCCAACTTGTTTGGGATTAAGGCTTAGTTGTTGTTGTTGTTGTTGTAATTATCCAGGAAGTTCTTAAAGAATTTTCTTAATTTATAAATGTATAAAGAAAAATTGTTGCAAAATCAAAGAAAATTCCTTAAACATCCCACAAGACAGAGGCCACGTGTATGGGCAAGCAACGAAACCGACTTAAAAAGAAAAAAGAAAAGAAAAGAAAACGTGTCCAAAAAACAAAGAAACAATTTGCGGTCACATTTAACCAACGTGTGACTAAATTTTTAATAGTATCTTCCGAGAAACTAAGTTTCGAATCAGATTCCATGCTGTCAACATTCCTCAAACTCCAACATTGATCTCATGCATGATTAATTTAGCAGCGGCGGAACTACCGGGTCAGGAGGGCTACGAATCTCCTCTTACCAGCGGCCAGGAAGGAGGTTTAGCTACCGTTTTCGCTCCTAGATTGATGGCTTTGCAAAGAAGACAAGAAAAGGGAGCTTGCTCGTTCAAAGGCGAGAGGTAAAAAATGAACAAGCCCCTTCTTACTGCTTAAATTTCTAGTTTAGCCACCGAATGTTATAAATATTCTCTTATGCTGTGTCTCTAAATTTTTTTGCCGCCTATATTATCATTTTATAAAATTAATAAAAATTAATTAATTTTTTTAATTATATTATCGTCGTTAACTAGTTAATCAATAAATTCAGAATATAATATTTTTAATATTAATTAATTAAGAATATTTTAGTCTATTTAAAAAAAATTATATAATATTGAGAGAATATAATAATTTTTTTAATAAGTGAATATGAGCTGAAGGCAATAATTTAAACGAAAATGAGATAGTAAATACATCTCATGTTAAATTAAGAATATAATAGAAAAATATACATAAATTGATATTTTCAATAAAAATAATTAAATTTTTTTTTAATTTTTATGAAATGAGAAGAAAATTTATTTATTTGAGACAGAGAGAATATTAATATGCTTTATTTGTATTCTTGTTGTTGGATTTTTATATTTAGTTGGTTTTTAGGTGTTTAAAGTGATTGTATCTCTCTAATTTGAATGAATTCCCATTCTTGATAAAAAAAAAATGGTAATAATATTGAATTATAATTTAATAATAAATGTATATATATAATATATTTAAGATTTTTTATATTAATATTAAAAAATTAACAAGTAATAACAAATATTAATCCTAAATATATAAAATAAAATTTTAATTTTTTATTAAAATATTTATAAGTTCAATACATTCATCAAATATATAAAATATTTTATTATGATAAAAATAATTTTTAGTATTAACATTCAATGTAATACATGCTCCCCATACATTTTTCAACTTTTTGAGATTGTTAATTATTGTTATATTTATTTCTATTTTGAAATCAAATGACATTGTAATTTAGTTTTTTTATTATATTAAATTTATCAAATTGCTAAGATTAAAAATAAATTGTTCACCTAATTTCATTTATAATATTTCTTTAAAAATTAAATTTTCACCAATAAAAATAAAATAAATTATCTTATTTATCTAATCAAATTAATTCTTAAAGTAATATTAATTTCATAATAGTTGGCGGCGGGTAAAATTAAATAAGTAATATAAATAAATTTAAATTAAGTATAAATTTAATTCAATTTTATCTTTTAATTTATTAATTTAAAATATAATATATTATTGGTCTGGAACGAAATTACTTGAGTCAAATCGTTTAATCAACCTATCAACTGAGTCAATTCGCAATGTTCGCTAGGTATTATTTGCGTATTTGAAAGGGCATAACTGCGTAAGCATTTTTTTGATCTGTACAACTGCGTAAGCTTTTACAGATTGAACAAAACAACAGAGTTGATATTTGTAAGTGATGTTGATATTTGTTAAAGATGCAACTGTACCAAAGCCTCTCTCCACCGCTCAAAAGGTCTGTACTTTCCTTGAAACGCCATAACCAAATTCTATATCAAACTCTTGTCTCTCTGTTTCTTATAATAAAAAGGGAAGAAAGTTTAGAACTTTTATCATTTCTTTTCTTTTCTTTTTTTCCTGGGTTTGAATTGCTACAGTATTAGAATTATTTTCTCCAAAGAATTCATATTATTATTATTAAAAAAAGCATGCTTTTGAGGAGCTCTTCAACCCCAGTTATTGGTTCTCTTCTTTCTTCTTTCTCAGATAGTCCTATTGATACCAATTATAATAGCATCCCCAAGCATTATTCAGTTCTTAATAGGTCCCCATTTCGTCAAATGCCTGGTGGATGTCTCCATCTTACCAACAATGTCTCCTGCAATTCATCTCCCTTGTCTCCTTCCATTGCTGATTTCTCTAAATCTGGTCTTCGTAGAGCTCAATCTGAAGGCAATCTTGAAGGTTTAGCTGTTCATTATGGTTCTTGTAGTAGAAATGGTGAAAATTTAGGCGAATCCCCCAAGAATGATAGTAATAATATTAATAAGGTTTCTGGGAGAAAGAAGTGTTTGGTTTTGGAAACTATACCATCTTTTTCTCTTTGTAATTTGAAAGCTCGCTGTGAAGAAGAAGAAGAAGAAGAAGAAAAGGAGGAGGAAGATTATGATGATTCGAGTGACATTGCAGAAGAGGAAGAGAAAACAGGAAGTTTGCCAATGAAAGCTGGCCCTTTAGGGATAAGCGATGTTGTTTTGAATGTGCAAGTAGGTGTTATTGATAGAGGTTTTAATAAGGGTTATCCCTTCCGAAGAAATGTGAAGAAATGTACCTTGCTAGAGGGCTTGGGATTGATGGTGGTAGCAGTGGAGGAAATGGTGGTGGCAGCAACGGTGGTAATGGAAGTGGTGGTGAGTTTCACTGGGCAGGTGGAGAGGGTGGAGACAAGCATGGCACAGAGGAGTATTATAAGAAGATGGTGCAAGAAAATCCTGGCAACCCCTTGTTTTTAAGGAATTATGCTCAATTTCTATATCAGGTGTCTTATTATCTAAAATTTTCCATCATTGGGTTCTGATTAAGATTTGAATTCACAATCTTACAATAATTAGAAAGGTTAAAACTTGTTGGCTAGCTACTGAAAACCCATAAACCGCAATTGTTTTACAGTCAAAGAAAGTTCTTAAAGGAGCAGAAGAGTATTCAAGAGCTATATTAGCAGATCCTAAAGATGGTGAACTTTTAGCACAGAATGCAAAGTTACTATGGGAGCTACACAATGATAAAGATAGAGTTTCAACCTACTTTGAACGGGCAGTTCAAGCTTCTCCTGAAGATTGGTATGTGAAATGTTATCTTAATTTAAATACATGAGAATGTTTGCTTTATTATGATCATGAATCAAAGCTTAACTGAGTTTCCATTCTTATATTACAGCCATGTACACGCAGCATATGCCAGTTTTCTCTGGGAAACAGAGGAAGAAGATGATGAGTGTATCGTGCAAAAAGATTTTGAAGCTATGCCCTTACATTTCCATGGAGGAGTAGCGGATCCTACAGGTGCTTAATGTATCAGAGATAATAAATGACTTTGTTTAGGGGAAAATAGGAAGAAGCTGTTATGTTTTGTATGAAAAAGAACAATACTTAGCAGCTTCTTTGACCATTAAACAAGTATATAAAAAGCATCTCTTTTGATGTTTTTTATATGTCGTATTTAATCATTGTGATAACGTTTCTTATGCAGACAAAAACATTGAATATATACATACAGATTTATTCCTATTGGATGCCTAAGCATTTCAATTATACTTCTGGAAGAATAGTGATTGGTTGTCGGTTAATCAAGATTAATATATGGTCCCAAACCCAGAATTTCTAATCCGTTTCTTACTATTTTTTTTCAAGTTGTGGCAACCCTCTTCCATGGTAGATTTAACAATTTAAATTTTAAAAGAGGGCCTTGGGATATTATATACTCATTTTTTCAAGAAAGAAAAATTATTTTTTTTATAAAATTCCTGAAAATACACAATATTACAAATGTATTAACTCAGAAAAATATTATCAAAGTAAACAAAATATTCTGGTCAATATATAAGTTTACAGGTTCTGTACAATATAAATAAAATTTATTATACATTTCTGTAAATTTATTAACAGATTATTATAAATTTATTATTCGCTTTTATAGAATAATCAAGAAATTCTGATAATAAAAAATAAAAATTTTGATAAGGGGTGCTGAATTCTACAATAAATAAGGCAAGGATATGAACATGAAGATCAAGACAAGGGAAACACAAATTTTCAGATAAAGGAGCCATTTGTATAACCATAAAATTATGAAGCCAACACATCACATTCCCTCGCAACATTGGGGCTTACATTGCCCAAAATCTCCCGCTTGAATTGCATATAAAAACCATTCAAGGGGATCAGATATTACCACCACAGGTAATAACTAACAACATTAAACGGATATCTCTAGCACTTAAGATGAAAAACAAACAACACACCTCAAAATGTACGCGTTAAAAAGGAAAATGTTCCATCAGGAATCAACAAACTCAAAAACCTCCCATCATTTTTAGTTCAGAAAACTTGGATTTTGGCTCCGAGTACTTCCTGCCTGTGTGCACAATTTGTTTCTCAATACCACTATGTCTATCGCCCACCACGCTGGTAGAAACCATTGCCTCTTTGTCTGGCATAGTCACCGCCATCTTGAGCACTTCCCCTACCCAAACTACGGGCACCCAGACGTCCCCTCGGTGCATCTGTTTGGTAACCACCTCGGCGTCTTCCCCTTCCTGCTCAATGAAATTCAAAATGCAGTTTACAGTGTTATCACAACAGAAATCAAGCAAAGTCATTTTGTACATCTATTTTGACGATACTATGATTAGAATGACGGCTACTTCAAGAATATATAAAATTAAAAGCAAGGATGTGTATAACGGTAACATGAACAATACACTTCAGATGCAACAGGGAAACCAAGAGCCCCAAACTACTATAAGCAAAACAACTGAGCAGCAAGGACTTATGCCACTCAAGCTACCAAAGCTTACCCCAGCTCCTTTTTCATCAATGAACACAGGACTTATATGAAGGACTGCAGTCCATTTAAAAAATTCCTACCTCTCTATCTAAATATGGTATGCATAGATTTCAACTCAAGGGGCATGAAGATGAGAAATGCTACACCGAGTATAATTAAAATAGAACCACTTTCTGTTTGACAGCTTCTGTTAGTATCAGTGTATCACCCACAGGCACAAACAAGTGACCAACACACCACTACCTCAGCCAGGTTATAATATTTAAGACAAAAAAATTATTTCCACCATTTATACTGTCGTCAACCACTGTGGTAACAACTGCCATTGGCACTAAACCAATGGCATCACATTTTTCATTGCCTTCTCCATTTTCTATTTCCATTTTTCCATTTTTGTTTTGAGCAATATTTTCTATTTCCATTTTTGTTTTGAGCAATATATTTCCTTGATTCAACTTCTATTTTCGAGTCCACTTAAGAAAATGGAAAAAGAGAGAAGGTTATACTGCAGTCATATGAATGTTCAGAGGTTATGGTGATGAAAAATTCACAATGTGCAAATGAAAATTTTATACCACCACATTAGTTCAGCTCCTAACATTCATCCTTAATTATCAATGTCTTCCAGGCTGCAACATATTGACATGACTCCATATGACCCTCCATTAAGCTTTTTATAACGTGGCATAGAATATACGTGCAAATAGAGAACAAAATCATACATAAGCATGATCCAAGTGGGCACAGAATACTGTAGTTGAATAATCCAAGCATCAATATCGAAACATGAGCAAATGAAACATCAACTTGTTGCACATAGCCTAATGTCCATTTTATCATAGAACTATGACATTGTCTGCTTAAAATGCCATTTGAAAAGTATCATCCATAAAAAGAATTTCAAAACAGTTAAAATTAGGCTTCTCAAAAAAGAAACTGTTAAATTGGCAAGTATAAATCGCAAATGGTCAACAAAAAGAAAAAATTCATGAAGAAATTGTGTCCTAGAAGTCTAAGAAAAAGAAAAAAGAAAATAATGTGAATTCATAATAATAAAAAGGACAAATCCATTTTACCACACAGGATAAAAAGGAAAAACTATAAATAAGGAAAATGCATTTATAAACATACTTCCACCTCGAGAAGCAATGCCACTATTTGGTCTTCGCTCCTCAATGTAGACTTGCCTTCCAGCCAGCAGTATTGGAGATGCCTAATGAAAGGACAAAATCAGCTGACTGATATATCTAGAATTACAACATTAAAAGAATAATATATAATTGCTTCAACAAATGGTAAAAAAAGATTCCAGGCTTGAATGATTATTAAAAAAAATTGAATTCTTTCAGTCATCATCCCTTTTGACTTGTAAATTTTAATTAAAATGAGCAAAATTTTAGGATCCATCAACCAAAAAGAAAAATCTCAAAGCAATAGTAATCCTTACAAATATAGTCCAGAAGCACATAGTAAAGAAATCAAACTTCTCATAATAAAAAATCAAACTTCTTATGATAAAAAAAATAAAACCTGGATTGCATTTTGAACACTGGCAAGGTCTTCAAACTCAACAAAAGCATAGCACACGCCAACAACATCCTGCTAGTATAAATAGCGATTTCAGCTCAGTTCAAGGTTATATATGCAGTAACTTAGAAAGACAAACACATAAGAAGTTTCACCTTCCGATTTCTGATGAACACACCATCAGGCTTGATTCTACCAAAGTTCCTAAACTCCTGCTCAATTTCTACAGCAGTAATATCGGAGGGCAAGTTTCTCACATAGACAGATTTTGGTTCACCTGAACAAATTAATAATCAAGAATCAACTTGATGCTCTCAAGTATCATGACTTTCTTATGTTAATTGCAATGAACATATCTTACCCCAAGTTTCAAGGATACTGATAATTTCCAAATAAGGAGCAAAATCTCAAGCAATAATAAAATAAAACAACACACACAGAGAGCACACACAAAGATTGGTTAAGGAAACATCATGACACATGGTGTTGCTGATCAATCATGTACCCTCCAAACAAGTTTGCTTATGTTGAGAAATGGATAACTGAAAAAGTATTTGCCAAATGTTTATGCATCATGAAACCAATTCAAAAACAAATGCCTTCTCAAGATTTTGCACATACATGACTCGCCTATAGACTAGTTACAAAGCACCAGACCCAACTGTCAGTTTGCAACTATCTCTGAACATATTTCCATCCAGATCACTCAACTCATGCAAGAATGCTCAAAATGACCAGCCAAAGAACAAAAACAAACATTGCTTAAAGTAAATATCAAGAAACTAACCTTCATCTAGTCCCAAGCCTTCCTCTGTTGCCTCAAATCCAGATTCAGGCACATAAGATAATACAGGGTCTGATTGTGGAGCAGTGGGAAGTGGTACATGATTCCAATCTGAGGCAATCGGGAAACTCTTGTTAACAGCTGGCTGGGTAGCAACTGATGGCTGCCCCTTTGCTCGTAGCTATCATATTTAGACCAACAATGAAACAAAGATTAAAAAATTTAGTTATAGTGCCCCAACAAACTTGCACAAATCAAAACATGAAAAAAAAGAAAAAAAGAAACAAAAACTCCATTCTCATAATCCACGCTCTACTGCTTAAATATTTATGACAAATACTAAAACCGAAGTTTTTTCCTCAACTTCACATACGGTGTTTCCCTTTCTTACATACACTTCTTATCACATGAATGAGCTGGAAGCAGCTTTAATTAAGCACAAAAATGCAAAAGTACATTTAAAACCAAGGAAAGACCATGCACAAGCAATAGAATTGATACATACTATAGATGCATAAGTTTTTTTTGGAGGTTCTTCAGCAGGCCCCTCAGGAACAGGAGCTGGGGGATCTTGCACAACGTTCACAGCACCTTGAAATGAAGTCAGCATCTCCTCAACAGGAGTTTCTTCGACTACAACTTCAGTCTCGAAGTCTTGTCTCTGCTGTTGCTCTGGAAGACTGTACTTGTCTACTGGATCATCGTCTAAATGAACAGAGTTCACATACTCCCTAGCTTCTTCCTCCAAAACATAGTCGGAAACTACAAACTCAAATATTTTTAACATAATTAGAAGGGGATACTTTCTATCATCAAATGATCCTAATAAATTTAATGCAGATGATGGCAAAGAAAACATATGTCTAAAAGACTAAAAATTGGATTTCTAAGGTAGCTTTTACCACACTCCTTTCTGTTCTTTTTTAACTGGAAGGTTCAAAACTAAGAGGTGTTTCCACCCCAGATATTTACCAGTTGATCTAATATTCAGTAGATAATCTTAAAATGGAAAAGAAGATGAAATGCACCTAAGAATAAAAGGAAGAACAAACTTCTTGAAACTAGTTACATCAACACTAATAACTCACATTCAAATAGATATGATCAAAAGTAAGTTGCAAATTTAACATTAGTCATACATAGGAGTACAAATTACAGAACTTGCAGCTGCTACCACATAGCAACTTCTGCCTATTATCTAAGGCTTGAAAGTACTCATTTTCTAGGTCAAAAGGCTATATCTCAACCAACATACAAATCCTATAAGCTAGTAGACAAAAATCTCATAAAGAACTACTTAATCAATCAGAACTTCAAGGCACAACCAGGTAATTCCCAATGGAAATTTACAGTTTCTCGCAAACATCATGACCATATTACCTGGAGGCTCTGGAATAGGGCTAGAAGCATTCAATTGTACATCATGAGTAATCTCAGATGATATAGGAACTGAATGTTGCTGGTATACATTTTCAGATGGGATGGGAGCTGGAAGTTGCTGATAAATGATTTCCTCATCAATGAACTTGAAGATATCGTTAAGAACAAAGTAACCTTTTTCCTGAGGAGCCAAGAAAAAAGTCTGCACAAATTTTCTCCTGCTGCTGAAATCCTTGTTTTTGACAGAACCAGATACCATCACTAGAACGCCTTCATTCCAAGACTCAAGAGAATTGATTGTCTTGATCTCAATGGCGGTAAAATTTAGAGACATGACAATAGTATGTATTTGCTGGAGAGAAACATAGATAGGCATAATGAAATAATTAGCAATTACAGGAATGACAAAGATACTGCCCGAAAAAGCATAATTGTTTGATTAAAAGTACCCCATTATTAGGGTCAGAAATGAATCTAGAAGGTCCTGTCACTAAACCACAGGTTCAAGTAATAGGACCTATAAACCAGAAATATAGCAGACAAATCCAAATGTTGGCTGTACCAGAAAACAAGATCATGATGTCATGACTTAGAGTGTGAATGCAACCTTCCCCTTGATAAATGTTAATATAAAAAACACCAAGCAGCACTAACATAATAAAAAAAATCAAAATCAGGAATTTTCTAAGTGTTTGAAGACAACCATAATATGATATCTCGCTTCCAGCATCAGCAATAGCAGATTCTTAAGGATCAAATGAAGAGGTAAGAAAATTAGAGGAACCAGGCATGCATGTCTGGCACTTAGACAAATGAAATATGCAATCATCCCCATCCTCTCACATTTTAGCACACCCCACCAAAAAAAACTCAATTGTGTATATACTTCAATAATAAATTCATAATTTTTTATGTATACTTCAGGCCTCTAGAGCACAAGTATGTATGCATATCTTTCCGTTTCAATGCAAAACAAAGAAAAATTGAAAAGCAACTACCCGAGAAATGTTACATAAGCCACCAATAATTATTAATTACACATAAGGAAGAGGCCAGTAGTTTCTAATCAATAATAAATGCAATCAAAACAAGTCTGCCGCTGTACCCAAAAAGGGTCAAAATACCACTATTCCTCAGCCTGTTCATAACCAAAACTAAAAAAATAAATATAAAAACCACTAAAATAGAAAGAATCAAATATTTCATCATCACAATCTACCCAAGAAATTAGTCACAGAGCAAAACCCATTTAAAGAAAATCTTTTTTATGGATTTCCGATTTGCATATAGAAAAATCAGTAAAAACATTAAGAGAGAGACAAAAAAAACAAGTCCACCAATACAATTCCATTAATTTAAAAACAAAAAGAAAAAAGAGTTACCAGCATTGTGGAAGCAGACTCGGTTGAATCCCCATCAACACGAATCATAGTGCTAGCATCAGCATAGAATTGATGAACAAGTTCTGGTTGTTGTTGAAGGACTTGGTAATACTGTCCTACAAAGTAGGAACCCACCTAAAAACAGTAAAAAATATATATCTTTTTAGGCCGAGGCTTTGAAAAATAAATCAAACTGAATAATAATAATACAATTAATTAAAAAGATCATTTTCCGATTAACAATGAATTACCTGAACAGCACTAACAGGTCCTGGATATGCACTCGCCATTATTAAATAAAAAAAACAAAACAAAAATCGCTTTTGCCAAGAACAAAAGCGCACGACTAAGAAGATCAAAACAGAGGAATTAGCAGATCCAACACTATTAAAGTGTTGATTTTTACAGATAAACCCCCCAAAAAAGGGTTTATGATGAAATCTTGATTTTTTTTTGTTCACACAAAACGCAAAAGGCAATCGATAGAGAAAGAGATGATAAAATTGGGGAAAAGGGTTTAGCAGAGACGATTTGAAGAATCTAATAAGAATAGGCAAAGGAGGATAGATAGATCTACGGAAATTAGGGATTTTGTTTGTGCGTATTGTGATTCGTTAATAGAACAGAAAATTACTAGGGATGGCCGCACGAAATCATAGCTGTACAAATGGAACACTTTGAATTGAATTATAACCGTTGACTACGGAGAAGATTGGTAGATTATGGGAATCTGGAGATTTAGAATTATGAGATCAGAACCGTTAAAATTGGAAATCGTAATGTCAAAGGACAAGAAGGAATCTAAGCAAATCTGGGTGTAATCTAAGAGGTAGCGGGTGAAGCTGGGTACTGTGTACTATATTACTCAATCAATGAAATATAATGCGACAGAAAGCCTACAACTAACCAAATTTCCAGGAAAATAAGGAAAGTGAAGTCAACCAAACATGGGGTTACCATTGGACTTGATTCTGACTTCAACTGAGTCGCTATTTTTTTTTTTTAATAAGAGGATTTTTTTTATAATTTAAAAGCTGGTTAAAACAGATTATATCTAATTTTTAGATTATAATTTGTTTATTTAAGTGTTTCTGAAAACTTAAACAGTAGATTATAATATCATTTTAATCAGTTTTTTAAAAATTAAATTTTACTATTTTTTTTAAGCATTTATTTTTTAAGCAGTTTTAACCAAATAAAAAATAATATTATCCCTATTTAATCTTTAAATTCCAAATAAATTTTATTAAATAAATTATTATTATTATTATTATCAAATAAATTATTATTATTATTAAATAAATTATTATTATTATTATTATTGTAAAATTATTATTATTATTATTATTGCAAAATAAATTTTGAAAAATAAATTATTATTATTATCAAATAAATTTTATTAAATAAATTATTATTATTATCAAATAAATTTTATTATTATTATTATTATTATTATTACAAAATAAATTTTGAATTAACATTTAAAAATTATTTTTATACAATAAATAAACTCATGGACAGTTTGGTCATTTTGACAGTTTCTCAATTAAAAACTGATTATAAGCTGATTTTACAGAAACACTTAACTGACTATAAACTGATTATCAGCTGATTATTAACTAGTTTACAGAAACGTTTAACTGCTTATTTTTAATCTGATTATAATCTAAAAATCATTTATTCACAATAAGCTGAAAAGCTCCAGTTTTAAGAAACATCCTCTAAAATTAGCCATTTGGGTTTGTTCAAAGATATATATATATATATTTTAAATTTTTTCATAAATATTAAAAAAGTGTTTAATATTTTTTTAAAAAATAATAATAAATTAAAAATTAAATATAAAATATTAACAATTAAATATAAATAAATAAAATATAAATATCGATAATAATAAGTTATTTATTTTAATTAATACTAAATTTAATATTTTAACAAATTTAATTTTAAATTTAAAAAATTAATATACAAATATTTTGAAAAAAAAGGTGTAAGAATAGATATTATTATGATATTATTCTAATCTTAATATTTTAAAATAATTTATTTGTAGATTAAGTATTATAAATTTTAAGAAAATTTTAGTATATATATAAATTTTATAAAATTAAACTTTCATCATTAAAAAAATAAAAAATAAAAAAATCTACTTTATTAATTAAATCAACTCATAAAATAACAGATTATTTTATTTATCTATCTAATAATAATTGATTATAACTATATCTATATTGTAATAAAGTGAGTCAAAAATATTTTTTATTATATAAATCTATATATTCAATCGAATTTATGGTAAGAAATTAATGAATTAATTTTTTTTCAATTGCTAATGCAAATACAATTAAATTTTAAAAATACTAGTATCTAAATTTTTTATTTTTTAATTATAAACTTATCCATATATCTCCTTCATGATAAAAAAAAATTAATATAATGATAAAATGGATAAAAGAAAAGTAAAATTGCTATTTTTATTTACTGTGAATTTGCTTATATTTTAAATATTAGAATAAACTTCATTTTTAAAATAAATAATAATTTTTTATTAATTACATACGAAAAAATGTAATTAATTACATACAGAAGAAATGTAACACCTAAAATAAGAGAATGTATAAAAATATCTTTGAAGTTTGTACGATAATATAAATTTAAGTTTAATATTTATTTTAGCTTATTTATATTCTTAAAATTTTAAAAAAGCTAAAAAATTAGCTCATTATTTAATAAAAAAACTAATTAACGTTAACCATGTTTAAATTTTCATTGAAATGTGTCAATATTTTTTTTAAGTTTGCGAGAAAGTATGAATTAACACTTAATTTTCTTTTTTTTTTGCTTAATTATATATTAAAATAATATTTTTATCTATTTATAAATAAAATCACACATATTTAAGATTATTTTATGGTAAATAATATTTTTACCTATTTATAAATAAATCACACATATTTAAGACCATTTTATAAAAAATAATATTTTAATTAAAATTATTATTTGATATTATTTTAATATATTTTGAAAATCATTTTTCACATTATATACATATATATATAGATATTGCATCAAATGTGTTATTTCATTATTAGAATGTATTTAAAAAATTTTCTTAAAATTTTTAAAAATAATAATATTTTAAAAATATCTATTTTTAAAAAATATTGCTCCTAATTTTCAATTTAAATTATTTTTTATTTTAAAAATATCAAATTTTAATTAATTTAATAATATACCCTACAATTAATCAAATAAAATTATTTTTTATTTTAAAAATATCAATTTTTAAATTTGAAATTAAAAATTAAAAGCAATTTAAAAAAATAGATTTTTTCAAAATATTTTTATTTTTTAAAAAAATCTCTTAAATATATCATCATAATGATATAACACATAAAATATATTTATATATAAATATAATATGAATAATAATTTTAAAGGCTCATTAGAAGAAGTAATAAATAATAACTTTAATAAAAATATTATTTAATACAAAATACTCTTAAATATACTCAATTTATTAAATAAAAATATCATTTTAGTATATGATTGAGTAAAAAAATAATAAGTGTCAATCTGCACTTTCTTATAAATTTAATAGATATATTTATACTTTTAAATGAAAAACTTAACATAAAGTTAATGGCAATTAATTTTTTACTAATAATTTATGAGCAGCTAAAACTTTACGAATATAAATCAACCATAACAAACATTAACCTTTAATGCTTCAATTTGTACCCACAATTAAAAACATTAAAAAAAAATTATACATTATCCCCACCTAAAATTCCTAAAAATAAATAGTAAATTTATTATAATATGAAAGAGGTTTATCATTATTTACAGTTTAATTCAAGTTATTTCATAATTAATGTTTTTAGCCCTCAAATTGTATTTATATCCAATATATCTTAGTACATACAATATTTTTTAATTTCTAAAATCAAAAAAATAATAATACCCGTATTATTATATAATAAAAAAATTTAACCTTTCAAAAACAATAATTTTTAATAAAAATTATTGTCAACTTAAAATATTATTTTTCAAATGACATGAATAAAAAAGTGCTGCCAAATGTAACTTTAATCAAAGATTAAAATTGAGAAATTGAGAAAATTGAGAAATTTAACAATAAAATTCTTTTATTATATTTTTAAAATAATTTTTACTTCTTTTGAAAAATTATGAAAAGAAAAAATCAAAGAAAAAGGGGATATCCTAACCCCAGTTTCGCAAGCCTTTTATCAATAATGCCCATAAAGAAGTAAAAAGCAAAAACCAGTCTTGCCGGTCTGCATTTTCTGTTCTGTTTACCAGAGTGGAAAAAGAAAACTCTGATTTCGATAAAAAAAAAAAAAAAAAAGAAAACAAACCTCAGATGAAAAAGAAAAAGTATAATAATTAAAAACATACTTACAGCCATAAAAGTATATTTTTTTCTTAATAATTAAAAAATTGACAACTCCCCAGCCAGAGTTCCCTTACCTTCAAAACATAAGAAAATTTGGAAAGGGTTAAAAGGTTTTTTTTAGTGTATGTAAATATAAACTCCAGGATTAACTACAAAAAATTCTGCAAAAAGTCAAAACTCACAGGAAAAAAGAAACCTAAAAAATGGCAAACGATAACATGACGTACTAACTGCAATGCTACAGTACCTAAATTGATAAAACTTCTCATCTTCCTATCCCTTGCAAAAGCATTTCAGCTACACCATTCCCTGTATTCAAAAACAAATCACCCCTAAGTTACATGTATAGGTTTAGCAAAGAAATGGTTTTCAAGGCCAAACCAATTACGGGTAAACACCTAGTCTTGCCAATTCAGTAGCAAGCCCCGTAATAAGGCTGTGGAACGGACGATGGCTGCTGAGCCGGGCCCAATGTTGCTGTGGCACCCGGCTGAGCGTAACTTTGTTGGGGGAAAGCCTGCTGAAGTATAAATCATCTGAATCAGTACTAGGAAAGACAAATTCTTCGAGATGTTATTTTTAGAGTCCTATAATGCCTTCAAATAAACAAATTATCTGTAACTGTAAATACTGTCTAAGCACCAATAAATATGATTAAAATGAATTCCTATGTTATGGAAACATGAAATCAGAAACTGTTGGGAAATTAAATGTAACTTTTGAGATGTGCAAACATGAAGTTTTATAATGTGTCTTGCATGTATCCCCCATTAGAAAGAAAATCCAGCATATGTTGAATTACAAAATGGAAACAATTATAAGAATAAAATACAAAGAAAATTAAGAGTATATGTTGAATTACATATGGAAACAATTATAAGAATAAAATACAAAGAAAATTAAGAGTAAATGTTGAATTACATATATCCCCCATTCTTAAGATTCTTACAATTAGAACCCAGAACGATTTAAACATTTTAAATTTAAAATCATGAAAAAATATTAGATTCCCAAGCCATTTTCTAATAGATCAGTTTTAAGGATTTTGGTGATGCATCCAATAAGCCAATTTGACATATTGCTATGAAATTTATGGAAAAACTTTAAAAGCTAAGTTGAATTGTTTTAACATAAATTGCAAATCAACTGTTACATTCAATACAAATTGAACATGTGAACTTAACCTATTTTATGGCTAACAGGAAGTACCTGGACAGGATATGTAGGAGGATAAGCACTGTAAGTAGCGGGTTGGGCAACAGATGCGGGTACTTGCGGAGTAGTATAGGTGCTTGCATAACCACCATATGTGCCGTATGCAGGCTATCAAAAAGTTAAAACAGGTCACTTCACTTTCATCACACAAATCACAATACTCATTCAAATTGAATTTTATCTTTTTTATGTGGTCGAAAGTGTAAGCAGCACTACACCATCAAATTACTACCACTACAAAAAAAAAGTTCATTTGTAAGTTTTCCACAAAAGCAAGCATATGAAATATTCACAAAGAAGATTAATATTTTACTGAAAAGAGAGTGAGCTACTAACTACCATAATCACACACTCAAGCACGTTTCATTGAGAAGAGAGATCATAGATCAAACATGGCAATGCAGACAAAAAAAAAAATTTAATCAGCTGCAAGATAGATGGCATGTCTACTACATGCCAGCACCATTATCTTAGCATCCTCTTAGTTTATCTATGCAACGGAAAAGAATAAGGCAAATTTAGTCCAACAGTAGGTAATCAGATGGCAAAACAAAAATTGACCAGGGGCTACATATCTTGCTAAGAATGTAGCAATTACATGGGATCAAGTGCACAAACACCAAGACAGAATTTGAAAGGAAGACCAACCTGTTGGCCATAGCCAGAGGTCCACTGTTGTACCGGTGCTTGTGCACCAGGCTGCCAAGCTTGAGGCTGTGCTCCAAAACCTGCTGCCCACTGGTTTTGGATGCTTGGATATGCACCCATAAGAGATTGTGCAGGTGAAGAGGCATCAGTGTAAGATTTTGTTAATTTTGTTTTTTCTGAAGCTAGATAATCCTCAGCATGCCGCTTTTTAAACTCTGACTTGCTCCTATGGGATAAAAAGAACCTGGCATGTCGATCATTGGCCTTCTTAATAGATTGAGCATCCCCAAACATGCCTAAAAACTGTAGAAAAAATTGTAAGAATGAGAAATAAGACCAAACATTCAACTCTTTTTGAACCTAGACCTAATACCATTCAAGAGTAAATCACACAAAATGCATATGTAAGGTCTGCCTCAAGATAAACGCCTTTTCAGTGCCTAAACTACAGCATGAATGCCATTTGCAAAAACAAGGTAAAGATTTCACCATTGGAGTATGATGAAATTCATTCTGGAAAACTTTGTCACAAGTACATTGAAGACACTAAAAGATTCAAGGAGTGCAAGTGACTGCACAAACACTGCAATTGGAGTTCAGTATTAACATTAATGTGTACGATAAGATAAAATTTACCATATGGACACTTCTCGCAATGATTTTGTCTGTCATGTGTCAGTGCTACACTACATACACATAGTGCGCAAAAAATATTAAGAATATAGTGCCCAAAAAATAATAAGAACATGGCTTTTTGATGAACTTAACACAATCAGTATTTTAGTATTGTCCTGAGAACAAAATTCATAGTTGGATTTAAAAAGAAGGAAACTTCTCAACTCAATTATATTTCATGTAGTTTACAACGGTATACTAAGGGTCTAAAATAATAACATCTAGTTAAACATGAGAAACAGCTTTTTATGACAGTTAAGAGTGGGAAAAATTCTACTGGAACAGCATATAGCCAGTTGTAAAATTTACAGATCATTGTGCAGCCAACCTTTTATTCAAGTCAAGAAGCCAAATCACCTATCAGCTAAAAAGTAGAATGGCAAAAATGGAAATATAAAAATTTATTACCTCCAAGAAAATGCAAGATACTTCTTCTCTATCAGAAGCACTTGCAGAACTGATGCTATTTGAGCTGGCCATTATAAACTTATGAATTAATGAATCTAAATAATAAATCCGCTTAGACAAAGGCTGAATTGACTCGAGATGTATAAACGCCTACACATGAAAAAACCATATGGAAGAAAATATTAGCTAAGAAAGTATGCTGTGACTGATAATTAAAAAGATAAATAATTGTTTTTCTTTGCAAGTGCATTTCAGAAAAAGAGAACAAACCTCAAGAAGTGGTTTAGATAATGGAGCATTCTCTAGTGCTTCAACTAGAATCTCCCTAGCCTTTTCTACGTTCCCAGAAACCTATCAAAAAGGCATGCAGGACCATGATGAATTAGAAACAGCATGAGAATTTAGACGACATTTGCATGACAAAGGGTATTTAACATATATGGCAATAATTATAAGCAGTCAATAAGTTCAATTACTAAGTTCTAAACATGACATAATTCTTCACTAACCCCATCATAGAAAATGGAAAAAAAAAATTTTGCATCACTATGGGTGGTATGGGACAACAAAACCTTCAACAGATATGACCTTATCTCATTAATCTAAGGCAAAAGCCCATTGCTAGAAGAGGATAAATTAAAGTTATATCACGATGGGGGTCCTGCAAGGGAAAATCTCAAAAGTTCATTTGTTCAGTCTTGGGTGCCAAGCGGCTGCTCAACATACTCAAAACTGCAATTTGTTGGTTGAGAGTAGAGGACTTTTGCCTATGTATCAACTGTAAGGAGTGATGTTAAAATGCAATATGATAACTTCGACTCCTAGTTTCAATACATGTCATTTAACCCTCAAACACAGATATAGAACAATTGACTTTACATAGACAAATACAATGTTGAATTAGCTTTATGGCCAGTATTTCATCATTCTATAATGTTTTGATCAGTTCAATCTTTGACTCATTAGTTTGATAAAACATTTTTTCTGTTTTATCTTTTTTCCTCACAAAAAAAATTGATGAGGTAATTGTCAACACAGGAAGAAACAACATTATTAATCCAGTTTAAGGATGCTTCTCTTAATTAGAAAGCATTTACCTAAATAACAAAAATATATCAGATATCTGATTCTAAAATACAAATAATGAGAAGCCAAGGATAAAAAAGGTCACATAGACGACTTAACCCAGCTTACCAAATATAGAAATCGAGAGTACTGCGCATATAACATTGGCAACACCTGTGAATGCTCTTTTCCTTTTTCAATGGCTATGGTCTGTTCGTACAAAGAACAGGCATCTTTGAGGTTCCCCTGAAAAACAGAGCCAATGAACAAGTTAAAACATCTGAGATCTTCCTGACATTTGAAATCCAGTAATGTTTTCCAGATTGCAAGGCTTGATGAGTAAAAATCTGCTGATATTATCTTACCAGCCGATGTTCCATGTTGGCATGCTTAACAACTGCTTCAAGAAGACCAGGAGTAATTTCAGTGTGTATAAGTTGATATGCAGCTCGGGCACCAGTTATGTCTCCACTCTGCTCTCTAAATCGGGCAGCAAAAAGGTGAATCTCTGGTTGCCTCTGTAAAATACAAAGAAGTCAAACATCCGCATTTAACTGAACTAAGCCCCTGAAACCCCCCAGCAATAACTTGGGATGAATCCAAAAATTTTTGTGCAGGGGGCCAAATTTCACATGCTATAGAATTACATTCATTTTAAAATAAAAAAATGCAGTGAATAAATTTAATATCATATTTAAAATAGTACAAAATTACATGTTACAAGTATTTTCATAATAAAAAATCATTTATGCAAGGTAATAACCACATAGCAATTTACAAACTCTTTATAATTTATAAATTTTTGGAGTTGAAATTGTATTTGAGAAAAAAAAAGATTTTTTCATATTTTTTAATTTTTTAGTGATATGAAAAATGTTAGTAAATTAATCAAATTTGTTGTTTTCTCTGATAAACTTTGCCTATAAATGGATTTCTTGTGTATAGCCGGTCCCAAATCTGGATAAAAGAGAAAGGTTGCATTAGGTGACAACCGGCGTAAAACATTTGTCACATCTCATGATATGAATTCTAATAATAATATCTTTAGGGCGTTCCCCACTTGCGACGCGCTACATCGGAGCCCGGTTATAGTGAAGAATAAGCAATGGTGTAAGGCGTTCCTCGAATGTGACTCACCATGTCGGCGCCCGGACGTGGTGCATAATAAACAAGGGTTCTCACATCATGGACGGGTGTGGATAAAGAAGTTAGTCCAAAATACGAGTAATACGAGAGATACATGTTCAGATAATGGTCAAAGATTCTATAAGAAGAAGCATAAGAAATAACAAGTAGGGAGTAAGATCAAAGGAACTTAGAATATTGGATCTCTTACAGGTAAATTGAGAGAACTTGTTGATACTATGGAGAGAAGGAAAATTAGTATTGCTTGTATTCAAGAGACTAAACAGGTTGGAGAAAAAAGTAAAGAAGTTGAGAAAACTGGTATAAAATGTGGTATACAAATACAGATAGAAGTAAAAACGGAGTAGGTATAGTTTTGGATCGGAACCCAAAGGAGACGGTTGTAGCAGTAAAAAGAGTAAGCGATAGGATTATTTCAATTAAACTTGTATTCTTGAATGAGACCATCAACATATTTAGTGCATATACCCCTCACGTTGAATTGGATGGGGAGAGCAAGCAAAAATTTTGAAAAGATATGAACTTATACGAGGAATTCCAAATGATGAAAATATTTTTATAGGAGGAGACTTAAATAGACATGTAGGAAAAGACAGAGTAGGTTTTGAGGAAATACATGGAGGGTATGGTTTTGGAATTAGAAATAAAAAAGGTAAGAGTATCCTTGATTTTGTTTTAGCTTATGGTTTGATTCTGACAAACACATATTTTATAAAAAGGAAATCTCATCCAGTGACCTTTAAAAGTGGGCAAAATAGAAGCCAGATTAACTTCATACTCACAAGAAAAGCCAATCGAACTCGATGCAAGGATTGTAAGGTTATTCCAAGTGAGGCTTTGACCACTCAGCATAGGTTAGTGGTTTTGGATATCAAGTTTAAGAGGTTAACTAGTAGGCCAATGAGGAACAATATTCCTAAGATTAGGTGGTGGACTTTAAAAGATAAAAACAATTGTTATTCAAAGATGAGTTGGTCAAAGCTGGAGGGTGGGAGGAAGATGTGAGTATGTCATCAAATGATATGTGGATAGGCATGTCTACAACAATTAAAGGAGTAGCTAGAAAGATTCTTGGAGAATATAAAGAGTGTGGACATCCCTCGAAGGAGTCTTGGTGGCGGAATGAGGAAGTGCAAATAGCGGTAAAAAATAAAAGGGAATGGTATAAGAGTTTGCCCAAGTGTAATAACAATGATGCTTTTGAGCAGTACAAACAAGCGAACAAAGATGCTAAAAAGGCAGTTAGTCAAGCAAGAACACAATCTTTAAAGAGTTTGTATGATAAACTTGGAACAAAGGAAGGGAAAAAAACTATCTATAAATTGGCTAAGATAAGGGAAAAGAAATATCGTGAATTAAACCAAGTTAAGTGCATTAAAAATAAAGAGAATGAGGTTTTGGTTCAAGAAGAGGATATTAAAGAACGATGGAGAAGCTATGTTGAGGAACTTCTTAATGGTAACCATAGTGGTAACATTAAGGGTTTAGACGTTAGGCTAGAGAAAAATGTGAAATGCACTAGACGTATTAGGTTTTCGGAAGTTAAGAAAGCTTTGAAGATGATGAAAGTTGGTAAAACCTGTGGACCAGATGGAATACCTATTGAGGTTTGAAAATGTTTAGGAGATAAAGGAGTTGCATGATTGACATCTTAGTTCAATAAAATCTTAAGTACAAAGAAAATGCCTAATGAATGGAGACAACGAAATTTGATACCTATTTTGAAGAATAAAGGAGATATTTAGAATTGCTCAAATTATAGAGGTATAAAGCTTATGAGTCACACTATGAAATTGTGGAAGAGTTGTGGAACACCGTTTGCGGTTAGATACTTGTATCTCCTCAAATCAGTTTGGCTTTATGCCTGGTTGATCAACTATGGAAGCTATTTTTCTTATAAGAGATTTGATGGAAAAAGTATAGAGAGATGAAGAAAGGCTTACATACGGCTTTTATTGACTTGAAAAAGGCGTATGATAGAGTCCCTAGAGAGGTTTTATGGTGAGTCCTAGAGCGTAGAGGAATATCTATACGATATATCCAAGTCTTAAAGGATATATATGGGGGAGCCATCACTAGTGTACGCACTGTGGGAAGAAATACTAAGAATTTTTCCATTTCTATTGAATTACATAAAGGTTCAGCTTTGAGCCCTTATCTTTTTGACTTGGTCATGGATGAGCTAACAAGACATTTACACGATGACATCTCTTGGTGTATGATGTTTGCAAATGATATTGTATTAATAGATTAGACTCAAACATGGGTAAATAAAAAATTTGAGTTATGGAGAAGCACTTTAGAATCTAAAGGTTTTAAGCTAAGTAGGACTAAGACTGAATATATGCATTGTAGATTTAATAGCGAGAATAGAGAAAGATGTGAAATTATTTTAGACGGAATAGCAGTACCTCATAGTATTTATTTTAAATATCTTGGCTCTATTCTTCAAGAAGATGGGGGTTGTGAAGAAGATGTAAATCATAGGATTAAAGCTGGTTGGATGACGTGGAGAGATGCTACAGGAGTTCTATGTGATCGAAAGATGCCAATTAAATTAAAAGAAAAGTTTTACCGCACTCCAATATGGCCTGCGATGATGTATGGCAGTAAGTGTTGGACAGTAAAAGGACAAAACATGAGTAAAATACATGTTGTAAAAATGAGAATGATAAGATGGATGTGTGGTCATACTAGGATGGATAGAATCCGCAATGAGTGCATTAGAGAAAAAGTGGGGGTAGCACCTATTGAGGATAAAATAAGAGATCATAGATTGAAATGGTTTGGCCATGTGAAACGAAAACCTAGCGATGCGCCAGTTAGAAAGCCCGAACAAGTTAGAGTAGATATAGCTAAGAGAGGCAGAGGTAGGCCTAAACTGACTTGGTCAAAGGTGGTCCAAAATGATCTTATGATGTTACATTTATTAGAAGAGATAACCCTAAATCGTATTGAGTGGAAAAGAAGAATTCATATAGCCGATCCCAATTGACTTAGGATTAAGGCTTAGTTGAGTTGAGTTCAGTTGTTTTCTCTGATAACTTTTCTAATTTGTTATATGACAAAAGATAAGGTAGTCAATTTACTATGAATAAGATAGTCAAAAGGTGGGCAATTGCCCACTATTTCACAATGTAACTTCACTAGTCGCTTTAACGGTCCCTCAAATCCCCCAGCTTCATCCTTACAAGAAGATTTAGCCCTATCTTGTGCCAAAATTTGCTCCATATTTAGTTGTTTTACCAGTCAACTGACGAACTAGCCGTCACCTTAAGTCATTTGAATTGGAAGTCCACATTTTTCTTTCCATTTTCTTAGAAAATAACTAATTTGTAAAACAAATGTAACCTAGGGAAACTAACAGCAATTCTAGTCAAAATTAACACCCAAACAAAAGAGTTACTAGATGATATCTAGTCAACTAATTGCAACTTAACTAACAATAAAGTCCCTTAAGGATCAGAACTGAACACCGAACATGGAATTTCATACCTTGACAAATACTTGAGTTGCACGAGCAAGTGCATTGTTAGCAAGATCCATGCTTCCATAGGTTTCCATGCACAAGATGTAACGTATCCAATACTCAGGATAATTGGCACAAGCAATAAGGCATCTTTCATATAGCTTGACCACCTGATTCATAAAAACATAACATCATCGACTGGAAAGCATATAACAACCCACAATATATTAAAAGAACAGAAAACACAAAGCACAAAGGAGCTATGCATAAGAAATACTCCATTCGGGAATAGAAAGGCCCCTCAAATACGAAAGGAGGGACCCTCCTTGCCTGATAGACAGATGTTAGGAAGACTAGATACCTGCATGCATAACATATGAATTTTAAGAAGAATAAAATCTCAACACTTACATGAACCTAGAACGTCCACTGACAAATAAGGGTTTGAAATACTTAGCCTTAAAGAAACCAAATCGAAGGCCCATGCTTTAGTCTCAGTTCAATTTCCCGTTTAAAAAGTTGCTTCATCCAACGGTTTAGCCAATAAAGCATATGATGCAGCAGATATTATTTAACTGTAAGCCAATTTATAACAAGGACAACTAAAAACTACGAACCACAGAAAAAGTCAAGGACAGACAGTAAACAAATCCAAATACCTTATTCAAATCATTCTCTCTTTCTGTGAAATCCAAGTAGCTATGCCAATTTTCAAGCTCTGCAACATTGAGGGGCCGCACATGAAAGTAAGGTCTCCTAATGGCATTTTCAAAATCAGATATCTTAGTATCAAACTCCTTAGCTTTCTTATACATCTCTTCTCTAATGGCGATATACTTCTCCAACTCTTCTGCTTCTGTCAAGCCAGCACTTACAGGTTTAGCAGATTGCTCAGTAGTATCAGGATGAACTTGTCCCTCATTTGCTTGGTTAGCAACCTCTGAAGGGATCGGCTCTATAGCAGCAGCTGCTGCTTCTTCAGCAGTCCTCAATTCTGACAAAGGGTGACTTGCAACAAGAGCCTTAAATCTGTAAGCCAAACAAGGATATAAAAGAAATTACACGCTATGCAACAAACTAACAAAAGAACCATGCAAATAAATTCAGCAACACATTGCCCAAAATAAATGCGAATATTTATAAAAGATCAAATAACACCAAAATAAATAAATATAAAACAAGAAGGAGAAGGATTGAAACTGAACAGTATCGACACAAATATCAACAATTTTGAAAAATAACCTTCATACAACATCTTAAGATGTTAAAATAAGCACATGTAACACAAAGCCAATCAAATCAACAGATATTTTGTTAATTCGTGATTAAGAGATTATTTTGTTAATTCGTGATTAAGAGATCCCAAACAAACTTAAGGGCCACTGCAAATGACAAATTGCACCCACATTCTTAAGTGCCTTTCATACACCCAACCCCTAAAACGTATGAACAGATCAAATATATTGCTGAAAGCAAAACCATTTCTTTATGCGGCCAATATGCATTGAACCTTCTTTCAATGAACCCTCAAACTTTGATAAGTTGTGGAAATTGCAACTTCTACAAAAAGCACAGACCAAATAAGTTCATAACTATTTGCTAACCACACCACAACAGTATTAAAATAATTTGAAGGGGGACCACAATCAATTTGCTTTGCACCAAAAGCCCCCCACCCCCCAAAAATAATATGGTTAAAAATGCAAGATTCTTTATGAACATAAAAAAGTTCACTGATACAGATGCATTTAGAATAAAGAAACACATTCTGAAGACAAAAGGAAAAGAAAAAAAAATATCCTACCAAGCAATGTCTACCAACTACAATCTACTAATTATCACAATTTCACAATAAATGCATATTAAATATCCAAATCTAATGTGTTTAATAAGCTATAAAGACATCTGAAAAATAAAATAAACACCTTATACTCAGCTGCCCCTTGAAGGCTATTGCTTCTGCTCATGCAAGCGTCATCAAAGACACATGGACAGTAATTTGAACATAAACAATAAGCCATCATGTCAAGCAAACACAAACTAACCAATCTAGTTACAGACATTTCACCACCTAATACCACTATTCTACATAACAATGAATGAACTACCTCATAAGACATGACAATTCAACAATGTGAGGCAAACAACCAATTGTGGATGCCATAAACAAAAACTTACCGATTGAAATAATCATCCAACTGTTTATTCGGAATCTCTAATATCCTCGTGTAAATCATGGCAACATGGCCCCACTGTGCATGCATTTCTTCATATTCAATGTACTTATCCCAAAGAGGGTAAGATAGATAATCGGTTCCAACATAAGCTAATCCTTGCTCAAAAAGCCTGAAGCACAATAAAAATATTGTTAAGACAACAACACAGACAGACACTGCCAATGCTGACACATCCATGAATGGGAGACAACGCACAAATGTTGAAGGAGAAGGAACAATTCACTCTAACAGCATGACACTTCTAAACGCTGCATTTACCTTCCTGATAAAAATCATACTATGTCTGAAATGGAGCAGTGAATGAGGCCATCTTAGAACTTAACTGAACGAGGTCTTCCCAGCAGCATTTTGCATATTGATGCACCTCAGAGTGTCAAAGTTAAAGATAGCGTAAATTCAAAAACAACTACATTCCTATGACACAGACCATAGGAGAAGAAAGATGTACAATGATGTGACAATAATAGGTTGGAAATCCTAAAAGAAAATTCAAACAGCATAGAGTGGCCCCAAAACCAAGGGTTTGCACATCAAAAATGCATTTCTAAAGCACTCCCATCACATCTTTCACCATAACGTGAGGAATCACTGTTGCAGGCATACTGAAATTTTGTTAGAGAGCAACAATATTACTAGATTCTTGTGACACAGGAAATCAACCAATCATGATTCCGACGTACACCAACAACATCAGTGGGAACATGAACAGCTATTACCTTCTAATTGTGTCTGGATCTTCATATGTGTTTATTGCAAATACACAATAATGCAACCAAATGTCCACTGAATATGTCACTCCCAGAACAGCTCGTTCATATACCTCCACCACTTTGTCCATAGAACCAATGCGTGCCTCATGATCTGCATACTTCTTCCAATAACCATAACACAATGGGAATTCAGCCAAAAAGACATCATATACTTTTCGAATTTTCAATATCTTATCCTGCATCAGATTTGGATGAAAATGTTAACTCCAAAAGAGAAGAAAAAAGAGTCAAACAGCAAGTGCAACTTTTAGCAAAAGGAACCGTGGAAAAAATAAAAGCTCCAATGCTCTAGCACGTGTCTTTATCAAATTAGAGTTTATATGAAAAACATGAATGTAATCTATTCACAAACTCACTCTCAATTTGAGAAGTTCCCCGTTTAGAACTAAACCTAATCTTCAATCCAACCAATATCTGATTTCCTTTTTTTTACCTTTCAAGAATAAAAATAAATAAATAAACTAAGAGGTTGAAAGAAAGTATAATTAAATACACAATTAGCTGCATGTGTAATGTGATTTTGCTTCCCATTCTAGGATTAAGTTATCCAAGTAATACAAAATTTTACTTATACTTCAGTAACTCCATTTCCCAATACCATACGAAAACACGCACATACATTCAATCAGTTAAGAACAGCTGGCTTTGTGCCTAACAGAGGTATACATGTTAAAAATCAGCCTGCTATTCACCCAATTTTGGAAGGAAAAAAAAAACTGGTGTGAAGTATAAATGTTCATGAGCTTAGTCACTAGCAGTTCAACATATAATTGTAAATCCATACCCCCGCCACCTTCTCTGTCTCATCAATCAAGGCAGTCCATGCATCAAAGTCCAAGGAATTAGCCTTCACAATACTCCACAATCGCTCCTCTTCACCCGTCATCGGTGGCACTATAGACAAAATAAATGAAACACATATGAAATGCTCAACAGAAGGAAATCCGCATAAAAGTTGATGAAGACAGACCAGAGACAGAACGATATCAAGAGCTAAGTAAAGGTCCAATAAAATAAAATAACAGCTCATTAAGAGCATTAATGTAGATGTGAAGGACTGGAAACACATTAAAAAGAATGAACATCAACATGCCAGCATATGAAGATAAATTATTTACTGAAAAGAAAATTCAACACCAAATTGCTCTATGTGATATCATGACATGGCAAATTGCATTCTTTAGTTTGATATTTACAGAACTAATAACAGGCCAGTTCATGTTTCAAATAGCAGTAATATATTTACAACAGAGAGGCCAACTGATTGTGTCAAAGCTTTTATTTATATTGCTTCAAACAACAATAGCTCACATCCAATTTTCTGTTGAATGAATAAAAACTAGTCCACGTTAATTCGAAAAATAGAACAGGAAGACTACTAGAAATTAGTTAAAAGTAAGCCAAATGAAGAGAGTTATTTATTTCCACATTGCAACTTGATGTGAAAAATACTTAAGATGGTTGAAGATTATATTGTGCTTAACCACAATTTTTAAATGACTCAATCAGAGGCAAAGAAACTCTCACTTACTATATACACATATATCAAGAACATGCAGAAGACGTACCAGAACCATCCACAACAGCATCAGCTCCTGCTACAACATCTACAGCAGTACCATTCTCAGTCGATGTTACACTTCCTACTTCACCACCAACATTACCATTAACAGAAGAATCATAAGCTGCGTGAGATGGAGGCAGAGACACATTCTCCGTAGCACCTACATTCTCACTAGTAGCAACAATTCCAGCATTTGGCTTAGCCTCATATGTTGCATCAACATGGCCCTCTTGTACAATATAATTAGAATCTGTACCATATATATTGCCGTCAGCAGTAAAATTAGAAGCAGAAGGTGGCACAGTATGAGCTGCATCAGCAGCAGAAGCTGCAAAAACTCCAGTACCCTCGGTGGTATAAACATTAGAGTCAGGAGGATATCCAGCCGCCGCATATTCCGTAACTGTGGATGTTCCAGTAACTACCATCTCACTGTCTCCCATACTCGATTAAGCCACACTTCAATATCTATAATTCAAGCTGTCCATAGCACAAAACACCACAAATTTTAAGCCAAAAGAACAAATAATTATAAAAAAGCTTCAAAAATCACAACTGTAAATATCAATGATAAAGCATAACCTAATTACAAGAATACCTAAGTATGAAAATACAGTAACTGCACAATTAATGTTGGAAAAAAATGTTGCAAAGCTAACAATAGATCCAAAATTTAGAACATAAAGGAGTACACTGAATAAGAAAAAAAAAACAAGAAACCCTAACTAGAAGCATTATCGAGCTAACCCTAAGTAAGACCATGACTACAAGCAAGCAGAGAAGACGGAAAGAGGGAGAAGGAGGCGAGAAAGCAATGGCCATGAACTTACCGCTGAGAGATACGGCAGCGTCCTTAAAGTTGCAGAGAGCTGTAGATTTGGCTACGGCGTTTCCAATACCAAGACAGACGAGGGCTCGGCTTTGTTTGGGTTTTCATTTTTGAGTTTCGGGCTTTTGGTGGGTGACACGAAGAGGTCAAGTACAGTAATCTCTACTTGTGTGGGTAACCTGTTGGAAAATCTCGTCCGTCCAATCTTAGTAAAATTGTCTTATTTAAACCGTTGGATTAGATTACTTTTTAACATTCTGCAAGGTCAAGTGAGTCTTTTTCTCTTTTTCTTTTTTATCTTTTTTATAAGGTCAAGTGAGTATTTAAGGTAAATAAATAAGTTTTTTTCTCTTAATCATATTAACTAATAGTATAATCTTGAATCCAAATAAATTCAAAATACATTAATATATTTTTGAATTCAATTCAAGTGTAATCAATTTTGTCTAATTAATAAATTGCAATTTTAAATGAATTGCTAATAAATATAAAATTTTGTAGAACTGATTTATATCAAATAAGTTATGCAATGGAAAAATGGAAAGCAAGAGATCCTTTTATAATTGTGTTTGTCTCCAATATATTTTACGGCCAAATTCTAATATAATCTTTTAATTTGAAATATCATTTGAGAAAAATATAGAGACATTTACATAATTATTAAAAAAAAACTTTTATTTTAAAATTTTATAAAAATTAAAAATATTCATACTTTTATAAAAAAAATTGAAGCAAAATTTCAAAAATATATCATTATATTATATATATACTAAAATTCCTACCTAAGATGAATAGTACAATTTCAATTATGCCCTTATTGCCTACAAGTTAGTTGGATCTTTTACATTTATTTTTTTACTCTCAATTGTTAATTAATTGTAAGTTTTTAAAAAATAATTAATAAATTTATAATATATAATAACAAATATCAAAATATGTCAATAAAAAATCTATCTATTTATAATTTACTTCTTCTTTAAATTTTTATTTTTTTATTAAATTATATTTAATTTAAAATTTTAGTCATCTTATTTGTATTTAACATTAAATTTTAAATTTTAATTTTATTTCATTGTCAATATTAATATTAAATTTTTATATAAAAATTTAAAATTAGTCTTATATTTATTAAGATATTAAGAAAACAATTAATGAATATTTTCTAATATGTATTAAAAAATTACAAAATACATTATTATTTTAAAAAAATTAAATATGTTTGATACTTTTTATTTTTTATTTTAATTTTTTATATTGGTATTGTCTTGAAGATTTAAATATTATATCATTGGTATGTGCTAAAACTTTATATTATCTTATTAGAATTTAAATTTAAAATCTTCTAAATTTTTAATTTAATTTAATTTAATTTTTGATATTTTATTAATTTTAAAAATAAAATTATAAAATACATGAATATATATTGTTAAAAAACTATTTTTTTAAATGTATTTTCAATATAATTATAACTAATCATGTTATTTAAATAATTTCATATAAAAAATAATTTATTTTATTATTTTTATATAATTTTATATAAAATAATATTCAATGAATAATGTATGTCATAAAAATAATAATTACAATTAAACATTGAATTTATTTTACCATTTATTAAAATGATTTTTATTTTTATTTTTATTTTTCTATAATCAAATAAGATTAAATATTTTATTTGCCTTCAATACATCAAACATTTCTTGCTATAAATATTTTTATAACATATAAATATGAAAATTTTAATATTATATCTTACTATTTTTTATGTATTAATTATATTAATATATAAATTATTTTTTACGTAAGATATTACAAAACGGTTGCATAGTATAGGTTATTATTTGGCCCATAATATACTAAAATTCTCACATAAATAAATAGTAAATTTTTAATTTTACTCTTCCTTTCTCCCCCCTTTTATTTTGTAGTTTAGTTTTTTTTTTTAACTTTCTTTTTTTCACAAAAGTAGCTATTCTTTTATTCTTTTTTTAAACTATTTTTTTCATTTTTTATTATCTATTGGGTTGTAGGTTTGAAATGCTATCATTATACCTTAAATTTGAAGTATAATAATAATAATTTTATGTTAATTTAAATGTAAAAATAAAATTAACTTTTGACTTTATTATAATGCATTATAAATTTAATTTTAAACTTTTGAAACAAAATAATTGAATTTATAATATTGTGAAGTGATAAATTATTAAGTAGTTAATTATTGGTCGATTTATGTGTATAGATTTTTAAAATCGCAAATGTACGGTTCGTAACAAGTAATAAAGTGTAAGTAAAAATTGATCCTATATGGAATGAATAATTTAATTAACTAAAGTTAAAATCAACTATTATTTGAAAAATAATTAATTAATTTTATATTATCTAAAAAATTAAATTCTTAATTCTTAATTGTAAATTCAAAATAAAATTTGAATTTAAAATAAAATTAAACTAAGAAAAATATCTATTAATTCAAACTTTAAATTCAAATTCAAATTCAAATAATTAAATTCAAATATTTGAGATAAACAATAGGATTAGGTTTTATTAAAATTATTTTAAATGGGTAAAAATATCTTTTCAAACTAATTCAATTTTTTCTTGAATCAAAGTTATCAATTTCTTAAATATTATTTTTTATCTTTTTCGAGCAAGAAAATTAATAGTTGAAGTAATTTATTAATTCTATTTTCATGAACAATAAAATTAAAACAACCTATAAGATTCAAAGGAACTAAATTAGTCTTAAAATTATTTTTTTTATCTCTAAATAGAATTTTCTTAAGTTGTTGATTTCTAAATCTAAAAACATACCTACCTTTCACTTAACATATGATTTTAATTGAACATGAAATCGGTGGCCAGTCAATCACAAACATTAAGAACGAAATCAATAAAACTTTAATCGTAATAAATAAATAATAATTGAATTAAGTAATACCCATTATTCACAATCCTAAATCCATCTAGTCCCATTAAAGGAATTAGTTGTTCATGGCTAATTTAAACAAAAAGAATATAGTAATTAAGAAAATAAATATTAAATCCATAATTTTAATATTCAAAATTAATAAATGAGCAAATACTTCAAATAAAACATAAACCAATTTAAAGAGTTCAAACTAAATATATGAATAGTTTAGTTGAGTTGATGAAGTTATTATCAAGCCCAGTTTTCTTCTTTCTTTTGATCTCTAATGGTGAAAAACTAATCTCCCCTTGAAAGATGAAAAAGTATAGTAAAAAAATTACCTCTGGATGCCCCCCCATGTTAATGTTTACGTCCACCTTCAAATTGTCTCTCTCAACTACTTCAAACTAGACTCCTCCTCCTCCTCAGCTTCTGCTCAGTATTTTAATTCAAACTTCAAACTCAATTTTTCATCAGATATCATCCTTATCTCTAATTGACTCTTACAAAATAGTAGATAATTTTGAGCTTTTGAATTACCTTATTTGGATTTCAGATACTCAAGTTATGGCTTATTTACTATCAGTGACCCGGACTGGACTTCTGCTTCTGAAATTTAAGCCCAATTTCGACTTTTAAGTTGAAAATCCAAACAAATTCAGAATTTAACGAAACATGGCTCTCTGAAAATCTTAAGATGTCTTCTATCAACATTATGATGAATATTTTTTCAATTTTACATTTTAAGACCACCAAAATTATTCTTGAAATTTTAAAGGTTTAATTCTGCCTAAAAATTTCAGTTTACACACACTTACAAAAAATTAATTTAAACTAAATTAAATTCAAGAATAATAAAATAAAAATACATAAATAAGCTTAGAATATATTAATTCAAGTCAAATACATGTTAAATTTGATAGAAAATATAATATCAATTTACACTTAACAAATTCTCTTATACTTAAAATTTTGTTTGTCCTCAAGCAAATTAACATCATTAAATCAAATTCCAACAATCAATCAAACACAATCAACCAAAGAAAAATAATAATCACTTTTTTTTAAACTTAAAATATTAAACTTTAAAGAACCATAACATTAAGCAACTTCACAAACCAAGCACACTTATACATTAATTGATTAACAAGAATTTTCATGTCAAACCATAGTCATAAAAAAATCATCATAATTTCATTAATCTAAGAATATAGCAAGCATCACTAAGTAGCCAATTAAACACAACAATTGAGAATCAATAAGAACTATACATTTATCAATATTATTATATATTTAATGGGTGCATTTTATACTTTATCCCATTATTATTGTTAATTTCTTTTTATTTCTTTCTTTCTTATATATATATATATATATAGTGGATGTATTTTATGCTTCATTCCATCTTAAATATTAAAACAAGTGTTTCTTACGCTCCATCTCATAAAAATATTTAACATAATAACTATATTAATTGTGCATAATTCTCACATCATATCCTCATAAAATTAAGCAATTTATTATATTAGTGATACATGTTAACTCAATAATCTATTATATCACAATGAACTTAAATCACTATGATAAAAATAATTTTAAATATTCTTTTGAAATAAGTACTATTCATTTATAAAATTGCCCAATATCACAATCTTATTCATTCCATGCATTAAATTAAGAATAACCAAAAATTATTTCAATATAGCTAAAAGAATTCAATTATCAAGTTGAAATCTAAAATAATAATAATTAATTTACTTACTAACAAATAAAGATTAAGTAGAGATCACAAACCAAATAGATTTCAAAGTAGAAGTAGAATAAGTTATATTATTTATTAAAAACTAAAATTTAAAGTCTATTATAATTAAAAATAAAGAGATAAAATTAAGTAAGAAATAAAATAAAACATAATATAAAAAAATATTATTTAAATCAAACTAACAATAATAAGAGTTATTTATGGGCTTCTAATCATCTTCCTCTTCTCCCTTAATGGTTATTTCATCGAACTGAACTTTTTTAGGAATCTTTAGAGATCTTTCTTTCTTTTTTCTCTATAATTTAAATTGCCTGCCTCTTTTCATCTTTGTTGGTAATGGCTTAGATTCATAATCTTCACTTAAGATATTATATAAAACTACCAAGTTAAGTTGGGATCCAACTTTTTTCCATGTTTTCTCTAATTTTTTTCTCTTCACTATCTCATTGAGATCAAAAGTGCATTCATAAGAATCATGATAAGCATGCCTAAAAGCAGAGAAAGCAGTAAGTTGCTCAGGTATTTTTACAGATGAATTAATAAAAGGTTCTTTGGGATCTCATATGCTATCTCCATTCCAACCCCAAGTAAATAATTTCTCTTTATTGTTCATCTTTCTTTCTTCTAAGGTTATGTTAATTATGAATTAAGGTGATAAAAACTTAATCTTATATAAAGGAGAAATAAAGACTAATCCTAAAACCATTCAACTAAAGAAATTCTAGTTAAACTCTTATTATTAAAATTTACTAATTAAAATCAAATTCTTAGTCTATTAAGGATAATAAATTAAATTTAAAATAAAAGATAATATCTTAATCCTAGATAAACTAAGAAATCTAACTAATATTTAAATAAAACCTAATAATAATAACTATTATTGTTATTTATATTTTTACTTTTTTTTCTTTCTTTAGGCAAAAACTTGAAAAATATTTTTTTCTTTCTTTTATTTTTTGCAAAATTTGAAAAAAAAATTCTTTTTTTTTATTTTTAAATTTCAAAAACTCTCTCTCTATATATACTTTTTTAAATCTTAAATTTTAAAATTTTAAAATTAAGATTTTGATTTTTTTATTTATTTAAATATATATCTATATTTTTATTTTTTATTTTTATATTTTTTTTTCTAATTTTGAAAATTTTACAAAAACAAAAATAAAAAGCAAAAAGTAAAAAACAAAAAATAATAAAAATACAAACAACAATGCAATAAATATAATTCACAAAACACAAATTAAACAAACTAATAAAACAAAACAAATAACAAAATAAATATTTTCATCCCACACTTAAAAAATTTTATTGTCCTAAATGAAAAACATGTAATCACAATAAAAATATCATAAATAACAGTAAAAAGAAAATATGATAAGAAAAAGAAAATGATGAAAGTTTCCCTGAATCATAGTGACGATGGAGGTGAGGGAGTTGGTGAAGGAACAGATAAATCTGAAAGTCAATATATTTCATGAGCTTGTAATTGTGATAAGTCTGACTCCTTTTCATACTAATAAGTCTGTGATTCATGGTCCCTATTTGATCGCCATATTATCTTTGTTGCGCCTCCATAATGTTCAGTTGCGTGCTCATCTACTGATTCATGTCGTCCATTGCATCAAGCTGCTTTAAAATTTATCGCCATCTCTGTTCATCATTGGCATTATCATCACCTTCTTTATCATCAGTCTCCTCTTTCTCATTGTCCTCTTCTTCATGTGTTGGTTGATCAGTTAGTCCACTACTACTAGATCCTCCTTGAAATAATTTTTTGTAGCATATTCTTGTTGTGGGATCTCTTAAACTACTGTTAGCATCTAAAATCTCAGCACGACATAAAGTATTAAATGAATATGACTCTCTACTAATACATTCTATCAAAGTATTGCTAGAATCGAAAATGTTAAAATAGACTGTTAATCCATTAACAATATGTCCTAATGTAATAGTACTCTTAGGATGTTGAGTAATAAATATTAAGTTTTGAAAAATATGATATGTTATAGATACTTTTTTATTCTTATAAGCACAATACAACATAAATAATTCTTGTACTTACACTTTATTACTTTGCTTTTTGTCAAACATAACATGACACATAAATTTATACAATAATAATAAATTATGATCACGAATCAGTTCATTAGGTGCATTTCTTATATTGAATGAATCAAACTCAGTTAAAGTTTTTCAAAATTTATCAATATTAAATTTTTTAGAATGGGTACAAGCACCTCCCTTAGATAAACTAAAAGTTTTGAACATAATAGCATGATCAATTGCATAATTAACACAAAATATTCTACACTTTAAATTTTCATCCTTAAATTTGGATATTTTAAGGGTTGTGAAAAATTCAAGAGTGAGTTCTTTATATGTGCCATATCTCTTTTGAACTAAAATTTTCCAACATAATCTAGTAATTAATTGTTTCATTATATCATCTAACCGCAAATGTTCAAAAATATCATGCTAAAATATCTATAAGAAGTAATATTTTTTAAGCATAGAGAGAGATATTTATTACATTTTTTTAATAAAAAATTAGAAAAGGAGCCTCAAAACGAGAAGATATATCTACCTCATCCCTTGAAGAGCTTGAAACATTCATTTTTCCCATTCTTAAAGAAGTTTTTCTTGCAACACTCTTAGTTCTTGAAGCCATTTTTTATTAATTTGAGGAATGAATTTAGTAGATTAGGTAAAGATTTGTTTGATTAAGTAAAAAATTGAGAAGATTTGAGTGAGATTTGTATGGATTTGAGAAAAAGAAAAGTTAGGAATTTGAAAGAGTTTTTGTGTGTGTGTGCGAGAGAGAGAAGAAAAAGATGAAAAGAAAAGTGAGGAGAAATAAAGGCTGCAAATGGGTTTTTATGTTATAGTTTTTTTTCTTTTTTTTTTTCGTTGTGTCAGTCCTGTCGCGATCGCAAAAGTCACACGGGCGCGATTGGTGGGGGATAGGCTGTTGTCGCGATCCCACGATCCTGCGCTATCGCGATAGAGCCTCGCACCATCTTTTTATAGGAATGCCCTGTCGCAATTGTGAAAGGCATCTGACATGTAACAGTACGAAAGCGCCGCTGCTCGAGTGAGGTGGGCATTCACCTCTGTCACGATCGTGTGATGTCAGATCATGATAGAAGCCATAATTTTTTTTAAATAAGTAAAAAAAAACCTAACTTAAACTCACCTATTTTCATTCTTTCTTCTCTTCCTTAACCATTTGCTTAATAAACAAAAACAAAAATACAAAAATAAGAAAAAATAAATTAAAACACTAATCTACAAAAATCAACAAACTAAATTAATAATAACTATTAACACTTTAACCTAACTAAATCAAATAAACTAAAACTACTAAGAACCAAATAAAATTAAAAGGAAACAAAAAGATAAAAATTTGGGTTATCTCCCAAAAGTACTTGTTTAACCCTTATTTCTTAACTCAAGTTATTAAGGGTTAAACAAATTATTAACCCTTATTTTATTTCTTAACTCATTAGCCATTATATTTTACTCTTAATTAATTATATTTTTTTCTTTTAACTCGTGCACTATTATATTATTATTATTAGCCTATTATGAGTAATGCGTATACTAAAATATTTCAATAGTCACTATTTCAATAAGAGTAATTTTTCAAATCTTTATTCTTTTATTTTAATTTTAATTCTTAGTGAATTTTGTTAGTTATTTTTAGGGATAATGTTCAATTACACTTCTTAACTTTAGTGAAAATCTCATATAAGCACTTAAACTTTTTTTAGCCATTGTAATTTTTTTTTTTGTTAAAAATCACACATCTATGCCTCTGCAGTGATGGAATTTGCATTTGGCCATTAAGTGTATCTATCTGTCTATATGGGACCTATTTCTTTATATGTTGTAATTTATATTTTTTTATTATGATATAAAAGATAAATAATTAATAATTTATTAATTAAAAACTCTTTTAAATTATAGAATAGATGACACTAAATAAATATAATTGAAAATAAAATGTCATTTTTTTGTTTTATATTAAAAATCATATTATTTATAAGCAGTTTAAAAATTTTCTCCTAATAAACTTATATAAGAGAAACAAAATCACTTGAGAAGAATAATAATTTGCTTATCTATTTTTCTTTTTGCCCCCATATATATATATATATTAAAAAATAATTTTTTTTATATTTAATATAAAATATTAGTTTTTATCATCAATTTTAATTTATATTAGAAGGACGTTCTAGATTACTTCGAAAACATATATATTTTAATTTTTTTTAAGTTTATAATTGAAAGATAAAAAAATTAGATATTAATAGTTTTAAAGTTCTTTAATATTTTGCATGAGAAATTGATAAAAAAATTGATTCATTAAAAAATATTTGATTGGATATGAAGATTTATATAATAAAAAATATTTTTGATCTATTTTATTAGAATATATACAGAAAGAAAAGTTATAATCAATTATTGCTAGATGGATTAATAAAATAATTTATTATTTTACGAGTTGATTCAATTAATAAAGTCAATTTTTTTATTTTTTATTTTTGGGTTGATATAGGTTTAATTTTTTATTATATAGTTTTTTAAAGCTTATTAGAATTATAATATTCTCCCTCCTCTAACTTTTTCTCTTTTTTAAAATATTTATATTTTAATTTTTTAAATTTTAAATTAAATTTATTAAAATATTAAATTTATTAAAATATTAAAATAGATAATTAATTGTTATAGATATTTATTTATAAAGTTCATATGGGATAAACATTTAAAATATATTATAACTTTTAAAAATAAAGCCGAGAGTAAATAAAACATAAAAAATAAAAATAATATTTAAAAAATCACATAATGATTACATAATTTATTTATTTGTACTCAATTGTTAATAACTTATAATAATTATACTAATACTTTATTTATTTGCAGTTAATTGATAATATCTTATTTTTAATTGACTAAATAATTATGAAGTCCCTCAAATTTTGTATATTACACTAGTTAGTCTCTGTATTTTTAATATCTAATTTTTGAATTTCTGTATTTTTAAAAATTAAACTATTTAGTCCTTTTGTCAAAATTTTTATCCTAAAATCACTAGTCAACTACTTTGATATTATAAAATAACTTATTTGTTCTTTCTTTATATATATTTATTTTTGTTATTTATTAAGTTTATTTTATTTTTAATTTTATTTTATACATATATCGTTTGTAAAATAATAAAGATATTATTAGTATTATTTAAAATTATTTTTTAGTAATATCTATAAAATTAAAATAAATGATATATATGGATTATCTGCAAAATAATAAAAGATATTATTCATATTATTTAAAATTATTTTAAAATAATATTTATAAAATTAAAATAAATTATATGTAAGAAATATAAATAAAATTAAAAATAAGCATGACTTAACAAATAATAAAGAAAGAAATATATAAAGAAATGACAAATAAATTATTTTATAATATTAAAATAGTTGACTAATATTTTTAGGATGAAAATATTAACAGAAAGACTAAGCAGTTTAATATTTGAAAACAAAGGATTTAAAAATTAGATGTTGAAAATATAAGAACTGAATAGTATAATATGCAAAAATTCAGAGACTTTATAATTATTTAGCCTTTATAATTTTTAATTTACTTTTTCTTATCTTTTAAAAAAATAATACTTGCCTTCTATGTTATTTATAAAAAAAATTAAAATATATATATTTCTAACTAAAATATAAATATTTTTGAAGCAACGGTAGAAAATAAACCTTATAATGTGCCCCTTCTATGTGAAGTTAAATCCCCTTCTTTGTGAAGTTTCTTCCCTCCTCCCATAGAGTTCTATCTTGGCTTAGCATTTTTCTCTTGTTTGTTCTCAGTTACAGGATGTTTTGAATTGAAGCCAAGATCTCCTTATTGGGTTTCCTCGTCGACTTCCTCTGCATAGCATTTTCTCATAGCCTAAGGGTATTATAGCTTGAAGACCACAGACGCATCTCTTTTTTCATTCTTTATGGTTTTTGTTTCGTATGAATCTTGGTTAGTATATATTCCTCTTTATTATCTTCCTCCGTCTACTTACAAGGAAGGGCTTGATGGTGTACTTGATTGCTACTCTATTACAACTCAATTTTACAGCTTCATTAGAACTCTGTTCTCAGAAAATCCCTAAAGGGGATAGTTAGCCCTTTTCCCCCCCTCATCTACTAATGCATTAAAATCTGATGATGTATAGAAATTTTTTCCTTTTCAATCTCATTTTTATGTTTTTTATGGAGAACCTTTTAAAAGCCTCATTCTCTATTTTTGTTATAAGCCTTTGGGTTGTTTTAATTTAGCCATTTGTTGTATGGGAGTTGTTTGTTTTTGCATTAAGATTAAGTTAAACAGAGTGAAGATGAATATGTCTCTGTTCTTTTTCAATCTCATTTTTATGTTTTTCACGTAGAGCCTTTTCAAGGCCTTATTCTCTATTTTTATTATAAGCCTTTGTGTTGTTTTAATTTAATCATTTGTTATATGAAAGTTGTTTGTTTTTGCTTTAAGATTTAGTTAAACATATTGAAGTTGAGTTTATCTCTGTTCTTCTTCGTCGATGTATAGCCTTTTATATTCCCATTCATTGTTTGTTGAATGATATTTTTAGTTATTGATAAAATTAAAAAAAAAAAGCAATGCAATACATTAGTTTATCAAAACACAATTTCTGAAAAGAAAGAAAGAAAGAAAAATTTTTGAACCTTACGATATAAGATACTTAAGAACCAAAACGGCAGTGTTTAATAACTGTTATACAAAGTCTTCAGTCTTCGCCTGCTAATAAATCTTCCACCCGGCACCAGACAAGTTTAAAACGATACCGTTTTAACAGCGATGGCTTCCCAGTCTCGAAAGGGCGGAGTTTCGCTGCCGGAGAAGCGAGCACCGAAATCTCAAGCAAATTCCACGATCATCGCCAAGCTCACAAGATCCGAAATGGTTTCTAAAGGCAAGCAAATTGCTAGCGACTCCATTTTCGTGTCCAAGAAACTCCTCCGGAGCACCGGAAAAGCCGCATGGATTGCCGGAACTACCTTCTTAATCCTGGTTGTGCCTCTTATTATCGAGATGGATCGCGAGCAGCAATTTAATGAGCTCGAGATCCAGCAGCAAAGCCTTCTGGGAGCTCCTCCTCCTGCTGGCCTGCCACAAAAGTAAAACACAAGACGGAAGCGATCTGGTCAGGTGAGGGATAAATTAATAAACTTTATGTGATTTGTAATAGAAATTAAGGATTTTGAGCTACAATAATATTTAGGTTTTGATTGAAATGATTAAATTGAAATGGATTTCAGTGATTGATTATATGCTGTTCTAAGTATTATTGTGGTTAATTTATGTGAATCTCAGGGTTGCTTGTTAATGTATGAATGCTTGAAGATATTTGCTTGTTATTTATTCAATTGAAAACAGTTAATCTTGATGTAATTTAGAAGTTGAACATATGATTCATTGAATTGGAAACTTCAATACATTAGCAAAAAGATATTGAAGTTAGTGTAAATATTCTGGATAACAGAACAATAGGTTAGTGGTAATTTCAGTTGATGATTTTCTTTTGTTATTCAACTAGGACTCGGACTCGAAATCTGCCATTGAATCAAAAGCTCATTAGTTGGTGGTGGGATTTTCAATTTATAGAAATTGAATAAGTCACTGGGAGAGCTACATGGTTCCTTTTTTAAGTATGAACAGTGTGAAGCTGAATTAGTTAATTTAGGAAGTGCAAGCTGAAGAAAATTTTCCGCCCTGTAATCTTGCTTAATGTGGAAGGGCAAACACAGACCAAACACACACTTGCAAGTTTTTATTTTTAAGAGATTAGGATACAAGGACTGTCCAGTTCTTTATTTTCTGGTAATATGGTTTAAATGGTTAAATAGTACCTTCTCAAAAGCTTTTATTCAAGCCCTTCATTGTTGTCTGTCAAGAATAGCTTAGGTCTTTAATAAAATTCAATGCTGATATGGTGAAACGTGAAGTGATAGTGGGAAAATTCAAGCAAGTGATGAGCGTTAGGATTTAGATCTAAGGAAGAGAAAAAAGGAAGGTTGGGGAACTAAGCACGGGAAGAAAAGTTGAGAAATTAGAGGTTCCTGAAGTCTGAACAATGCCTGAGGCACTATAGTAGAAGCTACAATGTTTTAAAAAATATCAACCAACTTGAATACAGTCAAAATATAATGGCACAAAAATGGAATTTCAAAACGATCATATAAAAGACTAATTTTTCTTGATTTCCCAATATATTCCTTTGTTACTCTAGAATTCTGGATATACTTAAAGCAAATTAGAAGGAAAGGAGAGTTATCTAAGTGTTGTTCTGCATTTGAACAGGAAATTAAGTCTTTATTTGAGAAACTTTTTGTGTTGTTCAAAATCCTTTAATCTTGCATGGAAAAATTGCATGAAATCTTGTAATTAGGCATGGCTCAAAATGAACTATCAGAAATTTTAAAAATTCTGAGAAATAAAGGCAGTAGAACAATCCATTTTATTCTAGATTTTGAATATTCTCTCTCTCTCTCTCTCTCTCTCTCTATATATATATATATACATATAGAGATTCTTGGTTTTAATAATTTCAGTTAATGACAAAGTTGAAGAAACTGATCTTTGATTGATGCAGCTAGATAGCAACCTGCTTTTCCCCTGATAAAAAAGACAGTTAAATGTTCTGCACAGTAAAATAGTAAGTGGCAAATCCCCGATTGGAGAATTGATAATTTGAGTGCTTATTAGTTTTTTGTCATATCACCTTTTAAAAAATGAGTTTTGTTCAAATTGTGTAAGGTAATTATTGAAACTAATTGGAATTCACATCTTTAAAACTTTAACATTATGAAGATAAGGTGTGTTCTGTCAAATTATGTGTATTTTTTTTTCTAAAAAATTGCCTTTTAATTAAAAGAAAAATAGAAACTTTATTGGCCTGTGTTGCTTAACTATTAAGGATTAAAATTATTTGCAAATTGCAATCTTTATTCAAAAAGACAAAAAGAGTTTTGGCAGTAGAAAAAAGTGGAAGATCAAAATGGGTGTATCATGTTTGTTTAAGCTCTGTTCACATCAGAATTAATTGGACTAAGTGCGGTCTACTCAATTTATGAGTTGGAAGAGGCAAGAATTGAAATATAATTTTTTTTACTATAATTAAAATTTATCTTTACAGTAAAATTAATTAATTTTTAATGTGTCCATCAATTTCAAACTGAATTAATAATTTTAATTTGAACTTATAGTTTCAGTGTTTTGAAAGTTTTTTCACAGTTTAGTTATAACTTATTGATTCAACTATATAATAATTTTCTTTATCCTAGGAAATAATTTCAGTTCTGAGATTTTAGCCTTGCATGGATATTGATATAACTAGGTTTTAATAATTATCTGCCTTTTAAAAAATTAAAATTAGGTTATAATAATAAATTTAAATTTCCAAACTCAATTCTGTGGAATTATCAGATAACATTGTAGCTCAACAAAGAATTATCAGATAACATAAAATGAAAGAGAAAAATGACACGTGGAAAGATAGGACTCAAAATCTGCAAGACAATCGATTGAAATTTGAGTACAACAATTATATTTTTGCAGAAAAGCAGTGGCTTTTCTCCTAGAAAGCAGCACATGTCTTACTAAGGAATGCCTCCACCAGCAGATACTTAGCGCTGCATTCTAATTTACTATTTCAAGTGCATTTTATTTTTTCTTTCCTCTTTTTTTTTTCAAACTTATCTTGGCTTGTTTGAATTATATAAAATTATCATATTTTTACTGTGAGATGTTTTGCGTTACGATTTTATGTGTCTATCTTCTTTCTTTCAAAAATATTACATAAATAAGGCAAATAAAAAACAATAAATAATAATCCAATGGGTTTGGCAAGCAATATAAACAATAATATTATGTATGAATTATGATTCATTTTAGTATTGAAAAAGAAACTGCTAAAGAAAGTTAGGCATAAATGATAAATCCCTTAATGTCCCCAATAAAAATTCTTGCCCTAACTTTGCCTTTTTGTTCTTTTCTTTTTCCTGTTTTTCTTTCTTTTTTTTTTCCTTCTAAAAACTACACCCACCACCAAACACTATAATCTTGAAAAACCCACTAATAATTGTAATCTGCACAAAATTATAAGAACAAATTTCCATGTATATATATATCTTTATATAAAAATTTTCCAGAGTTTTTTTTTTCTTCATTACAAGATGAAAGCTGGTATAAAAAGGTAGAAAAAGATGTTTAAACAGTCAATTCCAACTATTATGCTTACTCTTCTGCCTCTTCAAAACAGACTTAATAAACAACAAACAGGCAATTAGAAATCCCAAAGCTGCTATTCCTCCAACTGCAATGGCCACTGTCCTTTGTGTGTGTTGCTTTGTCCCTGCTACTTCTGCAAAACCCCATCAATAGCATTAAAATTTTTGACCTAATCACTCCATAAACCAAACCCACCTATCTACCTTGCTGTTTTAATTTTTTTTTAAATATTTTACTTCTGGCTGGTATTTGAACTCGCAATGAGGACTCAAATACTATATTATACTTATTTTTTATATATATATTAATTAGACTTGGGAAAGGTTCAAATTTATAAGAGAGAATTGCTGCAATTGTTAAAGTTAAACTAAAACTCATTGGTATACAAAGATTAAATTTTTCACTGCTAAAAACAACATAACATTTGTATTATTGAACTTAGAATCTAAACTTAAACATATAATAAGATATATACTGTATTGAATATAATATGAAAAGAGGTGCAGAGAGAGAGAGAGAGAGAGGGAGGGAGATTTACCTGATGCTGAATTAATGGTGGGTACTCCCTTAGGGTAATAGCTATAGCTAATAAAGCACTTATGGAGATACACTTGCCCAGAAATTGAGTAACCACACTGATTTTTCACATTCTCTACAGCACTTTTCACACAATTTCCACAATCCCCACTTGACAAATCACCTTCACATTGGCCCAAAACAAACACTGTCTGGTAATTCCCTGCGTAAAACCCATTTTTTAGACCATTCATCAGTGAATCAAAAGCTGCACTCCTCATCTCATCAAACCCATTTCCACTAGCCTGAATGGACCCACAAACTTTGTATAGCAATTCTGTCACAGAAGTCTGCTTAAATCCAACAATCTCATACCTAAGATAACACCCATTTAATTGAACTCTGGCTGCTATGACTTCACCACAAATTTTTTTAGCCATTTCTGGGGTTTTGCTTACACATGTGTAGCACTGAGCTGTTGTGAGATCTCCTCTGCATTGGTATAGTCCCGTAATGGCATTTTGACCATCCCCAGAAGTTGTTGTGAAGAAACTTTTCTGTGATGATTGTGAAACCAAAGAAGCGAAGAGATTTTTCAGGTTCTGAGAGTAGATCTCAGATGGGTCTTGGAATTTTTGCTCTGCACAACCTTTAAATACCAAATTTGTGTAATCTGCAGCACTAGTTGGCAAAACAAACAACCCAAAAATTGTAATCAAAGCCAGAGAAACAGCGAAAACAGAGGAAAGAAGAAATCTTGTTGGTAAACCCATATGTGAATTTGAATGAATTATTGATTCAAGCCATGAAAGGGGGGTGGTTTTAGAGCTACAGTTAGAGAAAAACCAGAGATGGGTTTTGTCTGAAATGAAGAAAGTGAACTGGGTTCAGTTATATAGGGCGGTCTGAGTTGTCCTTAAAGAGGAAGCACCTTTATTGGGTTGTTTTTGTTTTGTGTTGTTTTGTAACTTTCTCTGCGTTTAATTAATTGCTTTGCACTAACTCAATAATTAGAACTGTAATCAATAAAAGCAAGTACAGATTGCTGATCAAGATAGGGTGAAATAATTCTAATTCCCATATTGAAGGTGATTAAATAAAAGTGGTTTCTTGATCATGAGAAGTTACTGTAAACTAAAAAGGGCAAAATGATCAGATCTGATTCTGCTGCAGTGCAGATTTTGGATTATAGTACACTGTTTGGATTTTGACCTGTACTACTTCTAATTTGACTGAAAATATGGTCATATTATAAAATTGGCCACCTGCCTTTCAGACTCATGGCATGAACTATATTCTGCAATTGCCAAACAAAATGGGTTTTGCTGATTCTTCTTTTCACACAAACTACTGCTAATATTTTATGCTCCTTGAGCTCTTCAATGGGCTTGGGAAGAGAGGGTTCTGTGGGCTCCAAGCTTGTATAAAAGAAAAAAGAAAAGAGAAAATGATATTCTCTATTATATTTTTAAAATTTTTTATTTTTTATTAAGAATATTTTAATTATTTTATTATAAATTTATAATAAATTCATTATAAATTATGCAAAATTTATAAATTCATTATAAATTTATTGTAAATTCTTTATAAACTAATAAAAATTTAGTATTTTAATAAATATTTAATAAATTTAATAAATTTAAAATTATTTTTAATTTTTTTCGTATTTTTATTAAAAACCCAAAAAAAAAAAGACGAATCATCAATCAAAGGATAAGTTTGGATGGTTTGCGAAAATGTTCAATGATAAAGTCAGAGATTTGGAGTTTTAAGGAATAATTAGAATTGGATAATGAAAAGACGAAGAGATCAATAAAGTATTAAAAAATCATTATTGATGTTGAGAGAATTAGTCTGGTTGATAATGATTACCTCTGTGATTGTGTCAGAGCAAAGTATAAGGCCCGAAGAATTTGACGAGGAGCGTTATTGGCAAGAAGAGAGATTGATATTGTGGTATTGGGCTTTGATGCGTCTGATCCAAATTTAACCGGGTGAGGCCCATTTAACAGCCCCCAAGATTTTCTAGATGTCAATTGTTTTTGTTTTGTTCTTGAGCAATAGGATAGAGAATGCATTAAACGTGAAGAAATAAAAGGTACCCTGAAGGGAGGATTACAATCCATATGAAGTAGGATATCCAAGATTTTGACAAAGTAAAAACTACAAAAAAATACATATAAGCCAAGAAGAGGGTAATGAAAGGAAAATATTAATATCACTATAGACCCTCCAAAATAGGATTGTGCAGAAATTGATAACTAGTCCATATCCGATTGACCTGCATACTTTAATGCAGTTTCGGTCGGTTTTGCATATAGCAATGGGTGAAACAACAACAACAACAACAACAAAGTCTTAATCCCAAGTCAATTGGGGTCGGCTATATCCCAAGTCCAATACTTTTTCTAATACGAAGGTTGCTGTGGAGGTACTCTTCCAAATTAAAGCAAATGATTGCTCGTGGTATTGGGCTTATTAGGCTCAGATAACTTTTTACTGTCAATCAAATCTTAGATTTAGTGCCTTAAATGAGCGTATTTATCTGTTTCATGCCCTTGCATTTGATGAAATTGATAGAAGGCTTTGATATCAAAGTTTGATGGTAGAGGGTCATGAAGTTGTTGAGGAGCCAATAGTTGTAGTAACCCCTTCTTTTATAGCTTGTTGAAAATCCAAGCCAGAGGTTTCTCTAACTCTGAAAATTATCTTCTACTTTCTTGACTAATTGCATTAACATTGACTTCCTTATGTGTACTTTGATTGCCAGATAGATAATTCAATTTTGTAGAAAACAGTTCTACTCTCTTTCCCACTCTTCTATTTGCAAGCCAGCTTGAAGAAGATCTTTGAAATTCCTTATAAGGGTGTGAGACAGCTTTTTATGGAGGTTGGGCAGGACGCCTCTGACTATCATCTTAATCTTGTCCAACTCATCAAGCCTCCTTTTGAGAAATGCAGACTTATTTTTTCATCTCTTTACATAATCAACAAAACTTTTATTTTGTTTTTGCTCAATAGTCTCCACCTCCATCAAGGTAACTTCTAGCTCGACATTGTACCCATACTATTGGATGAAGGTCTTATATAGCATATCCCAATCTTTTTGGATACTTTCTTCCAAGGTATTAAACTAATTATACACAACATGATCCAATAAGAGCATAAAATATCTTAGAGTTTGAACCTTAGTAGCTCTGGCAGACTGCATGGTAGTGATGTATTGCTTAAGATGCAAGTGAGAATTTTCTGTACCATTGTACTTAGCAAAGAAAGATATCTTGAACTTATAAGGAACCTCATCATCTTGTTCGAACAGCTTGTCTATTTCTGACATTTCATCAGCTTTCAGCTTTTTTTCAAATTTCTTCTCTAAGTCAGCAATTATCTTCTCCACATCAGATGTTTTGATCTTTTCCACAATTGATCTTTCCACAATCTTCGGCTCTTTCTTCTTATCTTGAGGATTTTGAAAGTATTGAGCTTAGTCATCATCATTATCAACAACTACTTTGTCATCATCGAAGGCTACTTCGCTAACCTTAGCCTTTCATTTGTTCTACGATTTCGTAGTGCTGGTAGATGCCTTAAAAGTGTTCTCTAAAAGTACAACCAATTGGTTGTTCATAGTCTCAACTAGGGCCTCCTTCAGTTCTTTTATCTTGGCATTGAGGGTGTCGTCCACCATCCTTTGAATCTGTTCGGGCTCCATTGCTCTTGGTGAGAAGCTAACCGAGTTGCTACTGGAGTCTACATCATTGGTGTAGGTTGGGTTGTCATATGCTCTTGAGCTGCTATACTCCAGGATTGTGAGCCAGAAATGATCAATGCCATATAATGTAATGCGTGTATGTATGTATGTATGTATGTATGTATGCACAAATAATAAGCAAATGAAGATAATTAGGACATTCCTTCCAACCTTATAACTTTCACACACAAATGGTGAGTCTCTTTTTCTAGATATACGGTCAACAAAATATCAACATGAGATATTCTATTTTCAAAAAAATTTTCTCGGACGATTTTAACCAATAGTTATATTTTCAAACATGGAAGTTATTCCATGATAATTCCCATTAATTAGGCTTTAACCCATTGACTATCAACTAAAATAGTTTTTATGCTATATTGTATTAAAACTAAATTAAGAGATTTATCATAAATAAATTTTTTATTTGAAAAAGTAACTAATGATTCATGTAAAAAATAAGCTCATGATTAACGATTCTTGGTATAAATTAGGCCCACAATTAATTTTTAATTTTTTATAATTGCCTAAATATTTGTAAGCTCTTTTTGTAATGATGAAGCAAAAAATAATTTTGTTTTAAAGCCCTTGGGCTTTGAAAGTTTTGGGTCATAAGGTGAAAGAAGATTTTTGACCTATCTTGAAAGATTTTATGTTGAAAGACTATCTTGAAAATTTTAAAATTTTAAAATTTAGTCTTTTGGATTTAAAGAAAAAAAATTATATTTGAGCTTGCAATATAGGCATGTCATATTAGAAAAAGAATAAACCAAATGAGTCATGGTTCAAACCAAGATAAATCAATCATAGTCAAACAACAAGCATTTGAGGTAAAAATCTAAGAAAAATAACTAGGTCAATTACATGAGCTTTAGTCTTTAGGTTGAAAACTTAGGTTCCCATAGCTAGTATATACCAAAAGATACAAGACTATGAGTGATTACGCCATGCTCAATCTTTATACCTCGAGTGAAAGTATGGTATCCCTCACATAATACAACACGAGTTACACGGGCATCCTAACTCACGCACACATTGCAATCTATATGATGCAATTGATAATATTATAATAAAAAAGAATAAAATAATATAAATACTAATAAAATCAACTTCTCTTATTCCTAGTGGAGTCACCACTGTGAGCGAAAATTTTTGTCCCAACTCCCATGTGGAATGGTTCTTGTGATTTTGGTACTATTAGGCTCGGGCCCTTAGAGAATACAAGCCTAAATTCGAAGAAAATAGAGTCGTCACTCGGACGGGCCGAGAAAAGAAAAGGGTGGATGACTCAATTTCTAAGAAATTTTCAACCCCCTATTAGGTTCTGAAAGTTGGGTACGCGTGGGGAAGGTGAGAATGACCCAGCACCCCCACAGTGCCCAGTTCATTGAAACTGACCTCCTTTTTAGGTCTAGATATTATTAAATTCTTATTATAGCATCATCCATATTACATGCATATTAAAAGCGATAAATATTCATTGTATTAAAATCAAAGAATGTCCAAATAAAATAATAAATGGGAACCTATACAATATGAAAATATGTCCTTATAATGTTCAATATCCAAAATTAAATAAAATAGGACACCCACCTTTTGGTGAAAATATACCATTTACATTAATCCAAGGCTCAAAATAAATTACATTAAACTTAATTAATGAGATACCCACATAGAGAAAATATACCCCTTATATCATTGGAGCTAAAATAAACCAACAAAAGAAATCTAACCATTCATCACAAAAGTAAATCATTCATCATAAATCAAAATAAAATAAGTCATACATCAAAACAAGCAATAAGTGAACATATATTAATAATCAAGTCTATATTTAAATAGCATGTTAAATAATAAATGCATAAACTAGGGTTTTAATATATAAATTAGGATTTCTTAAAATTTATATTGCTAAATTAGGGTTTATAGTTTATATCGTGCAATTACAATTTTATATGCAAAGTTTAGTTTGTGTCCAAAGCTAATAATTTCATTGCTACTGGATTAATCGGCTACTAAATTAATCATAACGTTTAAATCAAGCAATCAATACGTTTAATATTACTGGATGTTTAAACCGTTGCAAAACACTGTCTAAGATAACAATAAAAGAAAAACAATTACTGTAAACTTAAATGAAGTAAACATAGAAGAACTCACCTTCGTTTGTTGGCTCTACCGAATTGTATGCTGATCCAAACCTCCTGCCTGCACCAGTATTGAGTCTCGGTTGAGAAAAGTGAAGACAATGCCTACTGCCTTTCTGCTGTGTATGTGTTTATTCCTCAGTATTAATTGTTGTTTGTTCTTAAACGTTGCTACTGTTTGCTTTTATTGATCGTCTGGCTTCTTCTTAATCCTTTGTTTGATAATTCTCCTCTCTGTGTCAATTCTTGTTCCTTCTCTCTATGTTTAATTGCTCTCCTGTTTGATACCGGTTGTTGTATCCCTCTTATTTTCTCTTTTGCTTTGTTTCTGTCTCTCCTTTCTTGGCTGCTTCCCTGCTATCACTCTTTAAACATGTATTTATAGGAATAAATTAGGTTAAAGCTAGCGTGACTGAGCTTAATCCGAGTTTAATTTTGATTCCTAATTAAACACGGCTTGGATTAAAGCATACGTTCTAAGTTCGACCTGAAACCGAGGCCATATCGAATTGAAATTAATTTAATTCGATATGGTATCCATTCCAATTCAATATAGAGCCTCCATATCGAATTGGAGGGTGTCCAATTAGATATGGAGGCCTCCATATCGAATTGGAAGCCTTCCAATTCGATATGGGGGCCTCCATATTGAATTGGATGGCCTCCAATTCGATATGGAGCCATCCGTATCGAATTAGGTGGCTCCAATTCAATAATGGATGCTGCCCATATCAAAATGGCCTGGCCTAAACTTAAATAAACCCAATTAATTTTCGAATCGGACTATTTCAGGGCTTTAAAAATTGAATCAATCTAATTAAAGGCTTTAAAATAGGTTTAAGCTATTAAGAATGGACGGAACTTGACTAGACTTTCCTTAATTAGGATCGGACTAGCTTTCTAATAGTCTACACACTCTTATTCCTATCTTTCTAATTCTCCTCTATCCTTTTTATCTTCTCCATTTATTTCGCTCAAAATCCATTTACTCTGCTCAATAATGTATGGACTTCTCTCGGGTTGCCTCAACTTTTCAAAGAATGCTAGATGGAAAATGCAAAAGCTAGAAGAATCTACTATGCAACTATTTTGTAAAGAGATTGGGATTAAGAGAGAGTTCTTAAAGTATGGATGCACAACAAAAAACACCACTCTTCCAAGAAAAACTCATCAATTAGTTAGAAGGAGAGTCCCAATTTGGTGGTATGTATTGTAGTGCATATTTATGGTTTTATGCCAGAATTTTGAGCAGCAGCACATATTAATGACTATGCAGTCTAGAAATCTTAATTCAATTAATTGAACCTAGGAATAGCTAGCAACTAAAATCATAATCTTCACATGATCTCGGAAGACACTAGAGTGACTGAAGATGGAAAGTGCTTTGAGAAGCTTCATTTGGGTAAATATGAGTGGCTTACTTATCAAAAGGTTTTTGAAATTATATGCAATTTTGTTTCTAGGTAAGCTTAGATTGGTTGTTCGTAGAAGAGAAAAACAAATGGACATTTTCGCTGATACCAGAGCAGATTGATCTAGCAGTGTTATCTTTTTCAAATCTTGAACATGTTGAAATTAAGCCAACTCCAGCAGAGCTCCTCCCCATCTTGTTAGATTCTCAGCATCGAGAGGATCCTTGATGTAGGTAGCCTCGTCAGTTTTGCGAGCATGCTCAAAGATATCAAAATCATTTATCATGTCCATGATTTCTAATTTCTCGCGTTTTTAATGGATGAGTAATTCTTTCTTTCTTTTTCTCAAGATTTACATTTCTATATTTTCTTACTTTTTGTATATTCTTTCTCCCATTGATTATGACAACCCATTTTAATTGTAGATTGAAAGCTTCATCGGTAGCTCGAATGAGGACGGAAGCAACAATAATAAATGAAAAAAATCTATTTTATTATTTTAATAATAAATTTATTATATTATTTTGCAAAATAGGCCTACTACTCGAAGCTATTAACAGAGAAAAAAAAAAGTTAATTAACTCTGTTAAGGGAGGGGCAAAAATAACATATTTTATGAAAATCTTAGTATATTTGTCTATAAACTTTGTTTTTGGGCAAATATATACCTTTGTTATAACTTCAAGGGCAAAAATGTATTTTCCCTCATTGTAAATTTATATTGAATTAGCAATTTCTATTTACAGTAGTTGTTTCTAAAATGATATTTAAAAAATAGGATGAAAAAATTATTAATCAAATTGGACTTTTAAGGGTTAAAAGTATTTGTAAAAAATCTTAATATTGGTTGAGATATCATTAATTGGAAACTGAGATATTAAAGCCCAAAGAATGGATCCATTTGATAGGTTCAACCCGACTTTACCTATTTAAATCCGACCAAACCCAAATTAATGCACGTCGATCGAAATTATATAAGGTTCGGTTGACCTTAAATACAAATTTTATGATAATTTTTAATTTTGGTCGGTTTGACCTAAACCTGATTGAACCTTATCCGTGCACATCCGTACTCCAAAAGACTAATCAAAAAGGGTAAGGGAAGCAACCAACTCCATCGAACCCAAAGAAACAGAGCTTCTCTTTGTACCAAACGACCTTGGCAGTAAAATACAATAGAACCAAACAGTCCGACCATAGATGATTGAAGAAGCAACCTACACAGAAAGTAAGACCCGAAGCCTTAAGATCTCTGCTAGATAGAGTTAAACGAGAAAGACAGAATGAAACTATCTTTCCATACCACACTTCCCATACACCATTAGATAGGCAGAAAAATGAGGGGGGAAAAAGGACACAGAGTCCTTAAATGGGATAACAAGATTAGCTCAGATGTATACTTGTTGATAAGCTAGGAATAAAAGACTGCCAAACAAATCGGTGAAACACCATAGTCAAATAATGAGCAGGAGGAGCCAAAACAACAGAGAGAGCTAAGAGGTAGATATATTTCGTAAAGAGGTGTGGTGGTCTTAAAAGACCTCCATGGTAACATAAGAGAGGGTTGCTCTGCTCTTGGTGACACAAAGGTATTCTTGAGGTGCTAAAATGAGAAGAGGAAGTTGAATAACTAAGACTTAGATACTGAGCATATCACCAAAAAACAAGCAGACCATAGCATAGATCCTGGACTAAAATCTTACAACCAAATAATCTAGATGTTTTGAGTTTCCCTAACCAAGGAAGAACCAAGGGCTTTACAAAACCCAATCGACTTCTTCATGGCTGACTATGACAGAGGAAATATACTCACAAAATGAGATCGGGTATGGAGCGCTAGGAACTGTTGCTATAGAGGCGGTTAAAAATCATTGGGTGCTGGGGCCAATTTTGAATTAATCCTAGACAAATCTCAGGTTAGAAGATGGATAGGAAGGTTGAGGGTATAAAGGAGCGATGACTATTGAGTTTGAGTAAGAGATATCGGTCGGTAAGATGGTTAGGGATAGATCTACTAGGGCAGTTGCACCACTAGGATAAGAAAACTCTGCATACGAGAGATAGAGAGAGAGAGAGAGAAAGAGAAAACCTACTACAGAGGTGGAACTCCTTAATGATATCAATTGTTTTTTTAGAAAATATTGTTAGAATTAATTTTATATTGATTAAAATTAATCCTAAATGTGGGCTAAATATATTTAATATTTAAATGTGTATTGCAGTCAAATTAAGATAGTCAAATTAAAGTTGTGATCAAATTAGGATTGTTGACTATTGAGGTGTCCTACTCGTAATAGGATTATAAGTGTAGAGACCGATAAGAATTTCTGTTTTGTTGAAGGACCAAAATAGAAATCATCATCATCAGTTATAAATAAGGGGCAGTAGTCTCCAGGGGAACATAACAATTTTAGAGAACATTACATTCCTTCAGTAGTGCTTCCGCATAACCTAAAGTGTGTATCTCCTGGAAGGCGACAAACCCCAGAATCGTCTTCAGCATCAACATACGATGATGTCAGGTACGCAATTCTACCCTTTGCAATTTAATTTGAATAATCTAGTGATCTATGCATATTTTAGATTTTAGGGGAATTAAGTTTTCTTCCCCTTTCATTTAGGGGAATCAGGTTTTCTCCCCCTTTCAATTGGTATCAGAGCCTTGTGCTAGGTTGCTAGATTTTCCGATTAAATTGCGGTATTGATTATTGTTTTGATTCTAGAAAATTAATTCGGTGATTGTAATTTTCTAGAATTAATTTGGAATCGAATTTAGTAATCTGAAATTAATTTTGGTTTGATTTGGTTTGGGTTAATTAATTATGTAATTAATTAATTAATTAAAAAAAATTCGAAACTGTTCTTTGAAGAACAGTTTCTTGAATGGCGAATTTCTTGATTTGGGGCTTTTGAATTGGGCTTTGACTTCTGCCTTGGACTTGGGTTTAAGCTTGGGCTTCTGGTTGTTTAATTTCCTTTTAATCCTCCAATTTTCTGAACAATTTGATATTGAACATCAAAATTTCTAATAATCCTCTTTTCACCCCAAAACTTTAAATTTATTTTAATTTAGCCCCAAATTTCTTTGTAAATTCAATTTAGCCCCAAAATTTCTGGTTTAATTATTTTTTATCCAGAATTCAATTTATTGATTATTTTGGCCCAATTTTATAATTTAGTCATTAAATTAGGTTTGTTAGTGACTAAATTATTTTTTCGGGGGAACAAATTTATTTGGTGTTTAAAAAAAATTGCGATTTTTAATTGTAATTTAAATTTTAATTTTATTAAATTGAGTTTGAATTTTGGAATTCTAGTTCTGATTGTGTCTAATATTTTTAGAATAAATTGGTTGAAGCAATATGTCGCCAAAGTGACATCTATTGTGTAAATTAATTTATTTTGGGTATTAGACAGGTGTGTTAAAATTCGTTGCGGGTAGTATATCGGCCCAAAGGAAGGTTGCTATCTGGCTGAATTGAGAATACATTGCGGTGATAAATATATGATAATTATTATGTTTTCATCCATGTAGATAATAAATCGACCCAAAGAAAGATTTATTATTTGACAGGATTGAATTGTCAATATTTGATTGCTGCGTTGAGATACCAATTACAGTTAATATTTTATGTCCAAAGATGAGAATATTAATGTTGTGTCCGGTATCTTGTTTCCAATATTTGAACTCTACTTCTGTGATTTGTTTCATTTTGTGGATAGTGAGCTTATGTCATTTATTTATTATTTATTTTCTCTGAATTCAGCTAGCATGCCGTGTAATCCCAACTTTGTCCCTATGAATGAAAATACTGATAATAAGACTGCTGATAAGGGAAAATATTTGGTTTTAGTCTGTTATGAAGTTAATTTAACTTCGGTACCTAGAAACACTTGGTGGATAGATTCTGGTGCTACTAGTCACATAAGTATTTCAATGCAGGGTTGCCTAAGTTATCGAAAGCCAATTGACGGTGAAAGATACGTTTATATAGGAACTGGCGAACTGATAGAAGTAGAGGCAATACGACATTTTAGATTGCGTTTAAGAACTGAAATTTTTTTGGATCTAGTAGATACTTTTGTTATTCCGTCTTTTAGGCGGAATTTAATTTCTGTTTCCCATTTGGACAAATCTGGTTTTACTTGTTCATTTGGAAACAATAAAGTTACTTTATCTATGGATTCAAAAATTTTAGGTACTGGTTTCTTGTATGCACTTCATAATCTATATATATTAGATATCGATGCCTCTTATAATGAGACCCTGCAAGTTAGTACTATAGATACCAAAAGGAAGCTGAATATGGATAACTCAGCTGCTCTATGGCACAGACGTTTGGGTCACATATCCAAATCTAGAATAGAGTGTCTTGTGTCAGATGGTATCATAAATACACTTGATTTCACAGATTTGGACTCCTGTGTTGAGTGTATTAAAGGTAAACAGACTAAACAAAAGAGATTAGGTGCCAATAGGTCATCAAACGTCTTAGAGTTGATACATACGAACATCTGTGGCCCATTCTCTACAGCAACTAGGAATGGTCAAAGATACTTTATATCATTCATAGACGATTACTCACGTTATGGGTACCTATATCTCATTCATGAGAAATCTGAGTCTCTGGACATTTTCAAATCTTATAAGGCCGAAGTTGAAAATCAACTCTAAAAAAAAGATTAAATATGTTAGATCTGACCGTGGAGGTGAGTACTATGGCAGATATGACGGTTCAAGTGAACAACGTCCAGGGCCATTTGCTATTTTCCTGCAGGACTGTGGTATAGTCCCTCAATATACCATGCCTGGTACACCCAGCATGAATGGTGTATCTGAGAGACGTAACAGGACTCTTATGGATATGGTTAGAAGTATGATTAGTCATTCTTCTTTACCTGAGTCTCTGTGGGGAGAAGCATTAAAGACAGCAGTCTATCTTTTTAACAGAGTACCAACTAAAGCAGCTACAAAAACACCTTATGAGCTTTGGACTGGACGCAAGCCCAATTTAAAGCACCTTCATGTTTGGGGATGTCCTGCTGAGACTAGGCCTTATAGGCCTAATGAGACAAAATTGGACTCCAAAACTGTTAGTAGCTACTTTGTTGGTTATTCTGAGCGATCTCGGGGTTTTAAGTTTTATAATCCTACTTCCAGATCTATTTTTGAGACTGGAATTGCAACATTCTTTGAGGATGTTGAGTTTGGGGGGAGAAATAAGGTTAGAAACATTGTCTTTGAGGAGAGATCGAGTCAGGAACACTCAGTGTCGATTCCTATCTTTGCTCCTAGGACTGTTCAGGTTCCTAGAAATATTAATATCCCAGAAGCAATTCCGGATCCAATACAAGACAATGTTGATCAACTTCCCCATTAGGATAAAGAAGTTGTTCTTCCTTAAGTACAAGCTCAACAATCTCAAGAATTTGAGCCAGAACCTGTGCCTTTAAGAAGGTCCACTAGAGAGAGAAGAAATGTTATTCCGGATGACTATATAGTATATCTTCAGGAACATGAGGACACTGTAGACATGGTGGAAGATGATCCTATCAGCTTTCATCATGCCATGCAGGATTCCAACTCTCAGAAGTGGATTGAGGCAATGGGTGAAGAATTTAAGTCAATGCAAGACAATCAAGTTTGGGATCTTGTTCCATTACCTGAAGGAAAGAAACCCATTGGTTGCAAATGGATATTTAAAACCAAGAGGGATTCTAAAGGTAATGTGGAAAGATATAAGGCTCGTCTTGTAGCTAAAGGCTTCACTCAGAAAGAAGGGATTGACTATAAAGAGACCTTCTCTCCAGTATCATCGAAGGACTCTTTTAGGACGATCATGGCTCTAGTTGCACATTTTGATCTTGAGTTACATCAAATGGATGTGAAGACTGCGTTTCTCAATGGAGACATTGATGAAACTATCTATATGGTGCAGCCAGAAAACTTTGTGTCTGGAGACCCAAAGCGACTGGTATGCAGATTAAAGAAATCCATTTATGGACTCAAGCAAGCTTCTCGTCAGTGGTACTTCAAGTTCCATGAAGTAGTTGTCTCTTTTGGTTTTGAGACAAATGTTGTGGAAGATTGTATGCATCACAAGTTCAGTGGGAGTAGGTTTATCTTTTTGGTCTTATATGTGGATGACATGTTGCTTGCTACTAACTGTAAGGACTTGCTGCATGAGACCAAAGTTTTTTGAGATAAAAGATTTAGGTGAAGCTTCTTTTGTATTAGGGATTCAAATACATCGAGACCGTACTCGAGGTATTCTTGGATTATCACAAAAGGGCTATATTGAGAAAGTGCTCAAGAGATTTAGTATGCACAACAGTAGACCAATTGATACCCCAGTTGCTAAAGGAGATAAATTCAGTCTTGATCAGTGTCCAAAGGGTGAACTTGAGATTCAGGAGATGCAGAAGATTCCTTATGTGTCAGCAGTTGGGAGTCTGATGTATGCTCAAGTTTGCACTCGTCCAGATATTTCATTCATAGTTGGCATGTTAGGGCGATATCTCAGCAATCCAGGAATAGATCATTGGAAAGCAGCCAAAAGAGTCTTGAGGTATCTTCAGAGAACTAAGGGACATATGCTCACATACAGGCGATCAGATCAGCTTGAGATCATTGGGTATACTGATTCTGATTTCGCGGGATGCCAAGACAGTCGAAAATCCACATTAGGCTACATATATCTCTTGGCTGGCGGTGCTATTTCTTGGAAGAGTGTGAAACAAACTCTAGTAGCTACCTCCACCATGGAAGCAGAATTTGTAGCAAGTTATGAGGCATCTAATCAGGCAATCTGGCTGAGAAACTTTGTCACGGGGCTGCGCATTGTGAATGGCATTGAAAGGCCATTAAAGTTATACTGTGATAATAACTCAACAGTTTTATTTTCCAACAACAACAGAAGCTCTTCTCGATCGAGACACATCGAGATTAAGTTTCTGGCTGTGAGGGAGAGAGTACAGAGTGGACAGATATCCATAGAGCATATTGGAACGAACTCCATAATTGTGGATCCGCTCACTAAGGCTGTGATACCGAAAGTTTTTCATGAGCACACTGCTCATTTGGGTGTCACATTATTTGAGACTATTTAGTTTCAGTGGGAGTTTGTTAATTATGGTTACATTATATTTTGTGTATACTTTGTTTTGTAATGGATATATTATGTTATTAATACTCAGTTTCTGCAGAAAATAAAGTATTTATTTTTTTACACTCTATATTATATTTATGTTAGATCTCACTTAAGATTGACCAGTTGGAAACAGGCATGATTAGATCACATTACATGTAGTTTCCATGCTACACTCCTATTATTGATCTATGTCATTTGAGAGTATTGGTAATGTGATTGATGGTGGTCTGAGTCACAATGAATGTGGCGACTGGCCCTTCAGTCCTTTATCGATATAATCAATGGACGAGATTGTTTGAGGCACCTTCAGTATGACTGCTTTTATGAGCTCATTAAGGTATATACATTTACATTTAATATATGTTAGCCCAAGTGGGAGATTGTTAGAATTAATTTTATATTGATTAAAATTAATCCTAAATGTGGGCTAAATATATTTAATATTTAAATGTGTATTGCAGTCAAATTAAGATAGTCAAATTAAAGTTGTGATCAAATTAGGATTGTTGACTATTGAGGTGTCATACTCGTAATAGGATTATAAGTGTAGAGACCGATAAGAATTTCTGTTTTGTTGAAGGACCAAAATAGAAATCATCATCATCAGTTATAAATAAGGGGTCTTGGTCTCCAGGGGAACATAACAATTTTAGAGAACATTACATTCCTTCAGTAGTGCTTCCGCATAACCTAAAGTGTGTATCTCCTGGAAGGCGACAAACCCCATAATCGTCTTCAGCATCAACATACGATGATGTCAGGTACGCAATTCTACCCTTTGCAATTTAATTTGAATAATCTAGTGATCTATGCATATTTTAGGTTTTAGGGGAATTAAGTTTTCTTCCCCTTTCATTTAGGGGAATCAGGTTTTCTCCCCTTTCAAATATCATATATTATTTCATTCATTCTAAATAACATCAGGAACAGGGCTAAGTAAATCCACTCTCTATTCTCTATCAGAGAACCAAAAAACCTAGCTAACAAGTGGGTACTCTGGTTCTCAAACCTATAAATAAATTTCAACCTACAATTGTTCATGCTATTCAGAAGCTAAACACAATCAACAACTAATGAATCAAAAAGGAGTATCATTTGCAGAATTATTTGTTACTGCATTCACTGCGACCAAAGAATCAGACTCTATTATAACCTTCTTTAGATGTAATTACTGTAACCATCTCAAAGAATCCTTGCATCCCAAGGCTTCTGCAATTGTTGGATCATAAAAAGAAGAAGTTACCACACGGTTGGTCATCTCAAGTAACCATGGATCAATCTAAATCTCAATCTCCTCTCCTAATCCCACTTCTCCAGCACCCTGCTTTTTATCAAATTCTTGGCTGCCTAGATGCTTTTCCACGAATAAATGGGGTTACTACCCAATTGAGCACAGATGAAGCTTGTTTTTGGAAAGTATTTTGCCTTCACTACTCTAGTCTCTAGCTACCAAGAATTGTGGTTTCTTTATAATTCTCAACCCTTACTTCCCTAGTAACATAAAAATTTTAATAAATTTTACAATCAAAGTTTTATATAATTTTATTAAGAATTTTGATCAACAAGATGAAATAATAAATTTAAATTATTTTTTGGTATTTATTTAGTTGCAAAAATAATATAAAATTAGTCCTATCTCGTTCTAATTCAAAATTCACCATAATTAATTAAAAACTCATACTTAATTAATTATTAAAAAAAAATACAAGCCTTAGATATTTATAATTAAAAAAATCTAATAGGGGTGAATAAATTATTGAAGAACTTTACGATGAAAATTTAGGATTTCAAATAAGAATTTTGATAAATTAATGAAGTTTTAATAAAATTTTTATTTTAAATTATTGATTTACTTTTACTAAGACTCAATTATAAAATAAAATTAAGAAAAATTAAGATTTAAATCAAATAGAAATTCAAAATTTTTAAAAGAAAATGAAAATAAATAAAAATAATTCATTTACTAAATATAAAGACTTTAATCAACTCTTTTTTTTTTTTGAACTTTTAATCAACTCTTTTTAATGCCTAGAAATTTTATTTAAAAAATATGAATAAACGGGAAAAAGTTAACGATAGAAAAAAAATGAGAAGAAAATAAAACAACAAAATAATTAGGGGGCTAAAATATAATTACTTAAACAATTAATATATATATATATATATACTATATAATGTATGAAAAATATACTATATATATCCTTTCCCATTAGAAGCTATTCATCATTCGTTCTAGTTCTTCACAAAGCAGCAAAGACAATAAGAATACACTATAATTAGGTAGAGCCTGAACGATAGTTTTGATGAGCACTTTCTTGCTTGCCCTTAAAAGCCATTGGTTATTCCAATTTGTTGTACTTCTCTTAATATGGTCTTTGAGAAATTGGAACACTTTGGTTTTGTTCTTCCCTACTATAGATGGTAATTTCCATGGTTCAATATTTTTCAAATGCCCAACACCTCATAGACCTCGTCAGTCTTTGATACATTTATGTGGGAAACTGTATATTTCTATAATTTTAAAGAAAATGGAAATTCACTTTAGATGAACAGTAGAATTCTCATTCTCTTTCCCATTTTGCTCCTAAATCTTTTTTTTAGTATAATTTAATATTATTTATTGAATTCAATAAGATATACTTAATAAATAACTTATATTTTAAAAGCTTCATTACAAAATTATAAATTTTTATTTTATTTTTAAAATTTAAATACAATTTTGTTATTAAATTTATATATTATAAATAATTTATTAATTTTATATTAATGTGTATTATGATAAATTATATAAAAATGTTAATAATTTATTATTTTTATAATGAATTGTATGAAAAAAAAATTATAAAATTATATTTCATCATAATCATAAATATAATTTATATTTTCATTCATTTAGTTAACCTTAAAATTTATATTTTTTTAATAATATTTTTAGAACCCTCTATTAATAAATTAATATATCTTATGTCTCCATGTGTTAGACTTCTTTACAATATATTTATTCTATTAAGTAATCTGAAAATAATCAAATCAAAAATAGTTTTTTTAATCAAATCAAAAATAGTTTTTTTACTTATATAATTTATAAAAATGTACAGATAATTAATAATTAAATTATTTGAAATTTTTATTTTTCATAACTTTATAAAATGATTGAAGTAAAAAAAATGTCAACTCAATTTTTTTATATAATAATATTTTATTACTTAAGATTGTAATTTAAAATTCTTATAATATAATTACGAGAAAGATTACAATACTGAAAATCTATACTTGAAACGTTTCACTCTAATCAGATTATGAGCTATCGTGTTAGCAAGTCTATTAACTCAAAATATTTTTTATAAGTCTTTATATTTTTATTGCATGTATTGACTAAAATTTTAGTGCATCTTAAAAAATTAAAAAAAATAAAAAGAAATTATTTTTCATTTGTTGATGGTAAAAAATTAAACACATAAAATAGTAAAATATTTATCTTCTCTTATAACTAAATATTGATTTTATTTTATAAGTTATTGAAATAATTTTATAAAGAAAAATAATATTTTATATAATTTAATAAGATAAAATAAAAAAGTAATTAAGAGATAAAGATAAATTTTACGGACACTAAAAATAAATTTTAAATAGTATCATTGGCATATAAATATAAATATATACACAAATTTATTTATAAGGATATGAATTTATATTTTATATTGAAATTATAATTAATATTTAAATTTATTTATTATAATAATTATTAATTATAAATGACACTTGATATTAATTTGATTAGTCTAATTTATAATATAACGCTTATAACGTGAAGTTTGATTATGTTTCAACTATACCCGTCAATTGTAAAGCATATTCTATTTCTCATTTGCTATTCACTGATGATAGCTTTTTGTTCTTTTACGCTAATACTGAGGAAGGGAGGGTGATCAAGGAATCTCTAGACTTATATGGTCAAGCCTCTGGTCAGATTATTAACCTATAGAAATTATTAGTGTCATTTAGTTTGAACACATCGGAAAGGAGAGCTTCTGATCTGTGTGCAGTATATAAGAAAAAGGTTTTATGTATTAAATTAATAATCATATAAAGATTACAGTATACAAGCTGTATATATATAAGAAAGAGATAAGAATACAGTCCTATATTTACGGTTTACAAATCTATCTGTACAACAGAATTTGTAATTCTGTTTTAACCAGCTGTAACTTCATCCTTACCCAATACACCCCCGCAAGATGGCAGTCGATCTTGAACGCCAATGTTGTCTCTCTGTTGTATAAAAGCTGTCGTCGGCAGAGGCTTTGTTAACATATCTGCAAGTTGCTCCTTGGATGAAACATATTGAACTCGCAATGTATCTTCTTAAACTTGTTGACGAACAAAGTGATAATCAAGAGCTAAGTGTTTCATTCGCGAATGGAAGACAGGATTTTCAGCTACATATTTTGCTCCAAGATTATCACAGTAGATAACCGGGACATGTAAAAGCTGTACTTGAAATTCAGTTAGCAAATTCTTGATCCATGTAATGTCTGCAGATGTATTTACTACTGACCTGTATTCCGCCTCAGTGGATGACCGAGCCACTAACTTCTGTTTCTTTGAACTCCATGCAATCAGATTTTTCCCTAAAAATATGACATGTGCTCCTGTAGACCGGCGATCATCAACATTGCCAGCCCAATCCGAGTCAGAAAAAGCATAAAGAGTCAATGGAGACTTAGAATGAATCTGTATCCCATAAGAGCTTGTGCCGTTTAAATAACGCAGCAGCCTTTTTAATGCAGCCCAATGATTGAGTGTTGGCTTGAAGCTGTATTGAGCTAGACGATTTACAGCAAACGCAATGTCAGGACGCGTGAGCAGTAAATACTGTAATCTTCCAACAACCATTTGGTACTATGTTGGATTATCATACTCTGAGGCGTCATCTTTTGCTAATGTTAATGACGTTGTCATCGGAGAAGTCGCTGCTTTGGATTCATGCATACGTACTTTTTCCAAGAGCTCTTGAATATAAGATTGTTGAGATAAGAAAATTCCATTAGAACTTCTGGAAACCTCAACACCCAAAAAGAAGTGTAGCTCACCAAGATCCTTAATCGAAAACCGTTTACTAAAATTTTGAATAAATTTTTCAACAAGGGTGGCATCACTCCCTGTAATTATTATGTCATCGACATAAATTAGTAAATAGATGAGAACCGCCTTATTAGCATAAACAAACAGACATGTATCTGCCTTTGATTGCATGAAACCAAACAAAGATAAAGCATTCACCAACTCTGTGTACCAGGTTCTTGGAGCCTGCTTTAACCCATACAACGATTTTTGAAGTTGACAGACATAATCGGGTTGTTTATCATCAACAAACCCTTGGGGTTGTTCCATAAATATGGTTTCCGTCAATTTACCGTGAAGAAAAGCATTATTAACGTCAGCCTATCTCAATGTCCACCCATTAACAACCACAATGGATAAGATAATGCGTACTGTCGGGTGTTTAGCCACTGGTGCAAACGTTTGATCATAATCCAACCCAGGTCATTGAGTAAAACCATGAGCTACCAACCGTGCTTTGTATGGCATAAGAACCCCTTTGGAATCACACTTTATTTGAAATAGCCACTTACAACTGACTATATTTGAAGCTTTGGAAGAAGGAGCCAATGTCCAAGTTTGTTGTTTCATTAGAGCAGTGTATTCCTCTTCCATAGCTCGTCGCCACTTAGGTTCTTTCAATGCTTGAGCAACAGTCCTAGGAACAATTGGCTTTTGACCCTCTTGAACAATAGTATGGAGATTCAGCTTTTGAATCGGTTTGCTGATATTGTTTTACTTCTCGTAATCATATGATGACTCGGTTGAACCTCTTGGACAGAGACAACACTCGGTTCATTATTAGTCTCAGAGACATGAGAGTTAAACGAAGCAGTAGGAGAAGCCAATAATTCCATACATGTACTGCTTAACGCAGGAGATTGCAAAGTGATGGGGGAGCACTGAGATAGAGGAGAATCATGAGAATGGAATCCAGAAACCTGCACAGTATCAGAAGGTCGAAAAAATGGCAAAATATAATGAATGGGAGACCAAGTATTAATCGAATCATAAGTGGGACAAGGACTGGAAGATTGTTTTAACATAGAGAATGGAAAAACTGACTCAACAAAATCAACATGTCTGGATATGTACAATTTATTTTCAACCGGATCATGGCATTAATAAGCACTTCTATTTATCGAATAACCCAAAAATATACACGAAGTAGATCGTTTCTCCAATTTATGAGAATTGTATGGCCGAATCCAGGGGTAACAGAGGCAGCCAAAGACTCTCAACTTGGTATAGTTCGGTTCTTTATTATGAAGTTTCAAAAATGGAGATTGATGTTGTAGTATTTGAGTGGGCATTCAATTAATTAAATAAACAGCAGTATGAAATGCATATGACCAAAATTCAAGTGGTAAGTTGGCTTGATGAAGAAGGGTCAATCCAGTTTCAACAATATGCCGATGACGACGTTCAGCAATAGCATTGTGTTCAGGTGTATAAGGAGGTGTAAGAAAATGTGAGATACCATTTTCCTGGAGAAAACTTTTGCGATGTATAAACTCACCACCATTATCAGAATACAAAGACCCAATTTTGGTATGAAAATGATTTTCAACAAGGTTCTTAAAAACTGGAAAGATGACAGAAACATCAGACTTATGTTTTAATGTATATAACCAGACATATTTAGTGTAATGATCAACTAATATAAGATAGTAACGAAAGTCATCAATGGAAGTAACCGGGGCTGGTCCCCAAACATCAGAATAGATTAATTCTAAAGGAGCAGTACTAGACATTGACGAAATTGAAAAAGGGGTTTTGTGCATTTTATTGCACTTACAGGAATCACAGAAAAAATTATTATCAGACACAGATAAATTAAACGGCTGTAACATAAGATGCAAGACCGGAGTAGCCGGATGACCTAGCCGTTGATGCCATATGGACAGAGAACGAGAGACTGTATGAAAAACACGATTCTGAATTTTGTTGAAGATAGATAGATGTTTTGGCCATTCATAGATTCCATTAACTGGTGTCCCTTCCACCAATCGCACCCTCGTGTTCAAATCCTTTATAGAAAACATAGAAGAATTAAATGCAACCTCAACATTGTTAGCAACACATAATTGATAAACAGATATCAAGTTCTTATCAAGAGCAGGAACACATAAAACATTTTTTAATTTTAACGGTTTTGTTTTAGACATAAGCATAGCAGAACCTTAATGAGAAATAGAGTGAGCAGTACCATCACCAAGAACAACATCATCCGTCCCATCATATTCAGAGTGTACAGCTAAATTGTGCAAATCTTGAACCACATGTTGATTTGCCCCAGAGTCCATTATCCATCGCGGATTAGTAGATGAATTTGTAGTCACACAATTGACTTGTGATTGAGCAGCAGGTTTGACAGCCGTCGAAGATCCCTCAAACAACCAAGGAAGCAATTTCTTCAGTTTAAAACACTGTTTTGTGATATGACCTGATCGATCACAGAATTGGCAAGATACTTTGCCCTTACAATTTGATGACGAGGAGCCACGATTTCCAGACCAAGTTCCTGTTCCACCAGTTTTCAAATTGTTAGGACTGGAATTTGATCGATTCTGAACAACATTCACAGTCATAGGAGCAACAACAGAAGCATTTGATCTAGATAATTGACTTTCAAAGTCAGTAAGCTTATCATGTAATTCATCAAACGAGACTTCACTGTCTCGAGCTCGTAACGCAGCAGAGACTTCTTTGTATTCGACTGGTAAGCCATGAAGAACGTGAAGCAGAACTTCACTCATAGAAACAGAAACACCAGCCAGTGCAAGAGTAGCAACGATTGCTTTGATTTGCTGAAGAAATTCAGTAACAGTTGAACTTCCCATCTTCACATTAAACAATGATTCCCTCAAGCTCATAATTCAAGCTTGAGATGGTTTAGCATACGTCTTTTCCAGAGTTCTCCATACATCAAAAGACGTCTTTTCTCCAATTACAAACGCAATTAATTCAGGTGAGAGAGATGCAACAAGTGCACTGCGCAAGAGTTGATCTTGACGCAACAAAAAAGGATCATTGGCCAAGGAAGACGGAATCACAGATTCAACAAACTTCAACAGATCATAGCCCACAAGCAACGAATACCACTGTGTGTGCCATGACTGATAATTGGTAGGGGTTAATTTGAGCGGTACTTGAGCCGCAGCATTGATCGACACTAATTGGTTTTCTACGTTTAAGTTTAACGTAGTTGTGGGTATCACAGGAGTACCAAGAAGTGTAGTTGACGGTGAAGGAGTTTGAGAAGAATCGTCACCCATTGAAACGATAAAAAAAAAAAACTAGAGAGCAAAGGGCTCTGATACCATATAAGAAAAATGTTTTATGTATTAAATTAATAATCATATAAAGATTACAATATACAAGCTGTATATATACAAGAAAGAGATAAGAATACAGTCCTATATTTACGGTTTACAAATCTATCTGTACAACAAAATTTGTTATTCTGTTTTAACCAGCTGTAGCTTCATCCTTACCCAATACAGTACTGGGAGTTGGCAAAACAGAGAATCATGGTCGTTATTTGAGTCTGCCATCTTTGGTGGGTAAGAGGAAGAAAGAGGCTTTTAGTTGCATAAAAGGATCAAATTTGAAAAAGGGTTGCTAGCTGGAAACACAAGTTCCTTTCAAGGGAGGGCAAAGAAGTGTTACTGAAGTCTATGGTACAAGCATTACCCACATATATAATGAGTGGTTTTTTTGCTCCCTAAAACTTTGTGTGAGGAGGTAGAGAGGCAAATGAACAATTTTTGGTGGTAGGGAATCAGAGTTTAAGGCACTGGAGGCATTAGGTGGATGAGTTAGGAGAGATTGTGTGAGAGAAGGTCAAATGGTGGGTTAAGTTTCCGTGGATTACATAAGTTTAATATATCCATGCTAGGAAAACAAGGATGGCGCTTGTTGGTTCACCCACAGTCTTTGGTGGCAAGGGTACTAAAGGCTAAATACTTTCCTAACGCTACCTTCCTACAAACTCAATTGTGTACTAATCCCAGCTTCACTTGGCATAGCATCCTTATGGCCCAAAATTTACTAAAGCGGGGGGTGTTATCGTAGAGTTGGTTATAGTAATGAGATTTCAATTTGGTCTGACCCCTGGCTCCCATATGACGATAGCCTTTATATTGCCACAGCCCAATCTGCTCAAGTTGATGTGTGCAATGTAAATTCCTTGATTGTTCATGGTTCACAAAAGTGGGATGAAGATTTGTACTAGTTGATGTGAATGTGTCTGAGGTGCTAGAGTGGTTTTCGTTCTTGTTTCAAAGGTGCAATATTGAGGTGTGTGGGTCAGCTTCTTTGCTATGGAATATGTGGAATTCAAGAAATGATATGGTTTGGAATGGAACCCAGAGAAATCTAGAAGTAGTTGTCCAATTTGCCAAGTGTTCTCTACATCAGTAGCAGTCAGTTCAGAGGTGGGTCTAGAGTGGAAGAATGCGTTCTCAGGAGGCATTTGTAGCAACTTGGTCTGCCTCCAGATGGCTGTCATAAATGCAACTTTGATGCAGCACTGGATGGAGGAAAGGAAATCTTGACTTTTGGTTGTCTTTTCCGTAATTCTTCAAGTCAGCTTCTAAGATCCAAAAGTGGTATAACAACAGGTCTTCAAATTCCTTCAATTGCTGAAGCAATTGCATGCAATGAAGCTCTGTCTTGGCTTAAAGGATTGCAGATGAATAATGTGATTATTGAAAGTGATTGTCTTGTTTTAGTAAATGTTATGATAGTTCTTATTTTGGGCTTTTAATAGGAGATGGTGTTTCATTATTGCAAGATTTTGAAAATTCTAGTTTGGTTTATAGGTCTAGAAAAGCTAATCAGAGTGCTTATATTTTAGCTAAAATTTCATTGACACTATTAGGCTCGAAGGACTGGGGTGTTGATGTACCTTCTCCTGTCCTCGAATGCCTTTGTAAAGATGTCTCTTGAAATTTCAATATATAATCCTTTTAAAAAAAAGAGACCATAAATTTAAAACCTAAAAAAATGTGCAAGCGCACAAAAGTTAAAAATTAGGAATGATTTTAGTTTAAAATTTTAATTATTATTTAATATTTATATAAGAACTAAACAAATTTCTGGTTTGTTTGAAGAAATTCATTGGAAACTAAATATTTTAATTTAATAAGCTCCAATTATTTCATAATCATTTAAATCTTGCGGTTATTATTATATTAAAACTTTATTAGGATGTTATGATATATATATGTATATATATTTATGTAATTTGGTGCTAAACTAAATTATGTTAAATTTAATCATCAAGACATAATTTGATGGCTAAAAGCGTGTATTGCTCATAGAGCTGAGCACGAATTCTGAAGATTTTTGAAAGGATCTGAATATCCGGACTGAAATACCTAGATATGAAAAGATTCGTTGATTTTTTATCTTTTTCGAACTGAATTATACCAATTTTTATAATATGGAGTAGTTCTAAATATTAGGCTATATCTAAATTGATAACCGAACTATACTAAACGAATTATACCGAACAAAATAACTGAAAATAAGAACTGATTTATTACTAATAATATAAAAATATATTTTATTATATTAATTTATTACTTAACATTTAATATCATAGAATATTAGATATTAAAATTTTAATTATGAATATTGGATATTGATATTTTGATTATGAATATTGAATATTTGTATTTTGATTATGGATATTGATATTTTTATTTTATTATGAATATTGAATGATTAATAGTTATAATAATTTTATTATTTATATTTTAGATTATTTTATGTTATGTAATAATTTTAATTTATTATTAAAAAATAAAAAATAGAACTAAATCTTCAAATATTTGAAATTCTAAACTGAATTTCTCCTAAAAATTAAAGCAATACAATTCAGAGATTTTTTAATTTTAAAATAATTCCGGTGATAAAATTTTGAAAATCTCCGGTATTTGAATCTGTTACAAAAATTTTTCAATCTCCAAATTATTTCGAACCGTGCTTACTTTACTTGCTTCCGTTTAGATATTGAATTCGAGTCTCTTAGGTATTTTTCTTCTCCGTATATGTAATTTATAAAAAAAATGTTAAATTTTGTGGAATAATTTTTTTGATTTACTCTGAGTTTATTTATATTTTATATTGAAATAATTAAAATTTATTTTTTAAAATATGAAAATTAATAAAAATAAAATTAATTTAAATAGAATTATTCTAAGTGCGAGCTTGAGCTTGGACCGAACCGGACCGGACCGGTTAGTGTTTCACCTCGTTTATTTTGGCCGTTCATCATATTTCACAGTCTTCGCTTCGCTTCACTCCCCTTTACACTCTCAGCTGGTAAGCCTATTTTTTCAAATTTCTCTCTGCGACTCTCTGATTTTTCTATTAATCGATTCAAATTCTTCTCTATGATCCAAAGCTATTTCTCTGTCTCTACTCTGCTTTTATAATTTTTAGGGTTTTTTTTTGGTTGTATAAAGAAGTGCATTGTGCTTATTAGGTCATTTTTGCTTGTATAAGGAAGTTTTTTCTTTTAATTTCTGTTTGGTGTCCGAGAAAAATGTAAGGATTCACAAGTGAAATAAAGAAATGAAATTGCATGCAGATAACGAAGTCTTTTTTAGCTTCATTAGATAGGTTTAACTTTAATGGATGCTCTTTCCCTATTTTTTGTTCTAAGAAGTTTTTATTTGTTTTCTAGTTTTGTTGTTTGCATCAAGTTTTCTTGGTTTTTCTTGACTGTTTGAATTGATTTTGTGTGATATGAAATCTTTCGGTTAATTTCTCTTAATATATACTTTCTTATATGCTTTCTTAATTGTCGAAGAATCTAATGTATGCCATATTATATCTCACATTTTTGTTTATTTTCCTTTCAATTTTTTTTTGTTTTATGGAGTTGGTTATGGTCATGCTTTGTTTTTTAAGTGTCTTACACGTTTCGAGTCAGCCTTCTATCTGTTTCAAATAGAGCATCTTCTTATTAAGCATTTTCTGCTTTTTTGGCGTTTGAAATGTAAGAAAATTGACTTATAGAAACCAATTTCTTGGTTAAATGAACCTTATGTTGTTTTCGAGAAAATGGGCCCCCTTTTAGAAAATGGGGTTTGTAAATCTAGCGGAGCTTCAGTTATGTTCCTTTTTCAATAGGTCGTCGGAGATTTAACTGGTGCCTATATTCAATGGATGGGGTTGCTTGACTTGGTGTTTTCTTTTCTTTTGTATGCTTTTTAAGAATTTAGGGTGGTGGGTGTTAATCAGATGGTTTTAACTGTGATTTTCTTAACCTTGCGCAGTTTTTTCCCTCTTATTTGTCTGTCTTTTGCATTTGGCGCTTGAGCGATAGAACTAAAATGCATAATTTTGTCTTTTGCTACATTTTCATTTTCTTTTACTGCATTCAATTTGAATACTGTAAACTATAGTTTATTTGATAATTATCTGGGATGTTAATCAGATGGTTTTAACTGTGATTTTCTTAACCTTTTGCAATTTTTTCCCGCTCATTTGGCTGTCATTTGTATGAGGTGCTTGAGCAATAGAGCTAAAATGCATAATTTTGTCTTTTGCTACATTTTCATTTTCTTTTACTGCATTCAATGTGAATACTGTAAACTGTAGTTTATTTGATAATTATCTGCTAGGCGCCTTAGAATTCTACCTGAAAAAAAAGGTGCATTTGGACTTCAATCTGCATTCTGCTGACAATTTAGGCACTTCTGATGGTTCAGAGCTTCTTGCAAGGGTCGTCATTGTTGACTAATGGCTCCAAATCCCAAAGTTACAAAGGCCTTTCGGGCCATGAAGGCTATTGGCATAACTGAAGATAAAGTTAAACCAGTTTTAAAAAAACTTCTAAAATTATATGACAAGAATTGGGAACTTATTGAAGAAGAAAATTATAGAGTTCTTGCAGATGCCATATTTGATGATGATGATCCCAAGGTACAATTCCCTTTTCTGTTTCCTATATTTCAACTTTTTTTTTTCTTCTGTTTATTCTGACTATGTTTGTTTGGTATTGATCTTTTCTATTAGGTGTCGGAGGATAAAGAGAATGCTAATGTAAGTGATGGTGTATTTTATGTTTCTTCTTCTTTAATTGTGCCTGCATCTGATAAATCTGTTCTTTACTAGCAGGGAGTAAATTTTGGTGAAGAAGCTGAGGTGCATGATGAACCTGAACGGCCATTAAAACGATTTCGATTAAGAGGGCAAGAAGTGCAGGCTTCTTCACCTCTTAATAACTGCAATCCCATGGTGGGTGGAACTTCATTGAAAAAGCCCAAATTGGAGGATGAAGAGCGGCTAGGCAAGAATTCTCTGCACCAATCACCAGATTTGAGGAAGTCACAATGTGGGCCTGCTCCACCCCAGAATCATGCTAAAAACATGGGAAAGCAACCGGCTTCACCTGTTCATTTGGGAGGACAAGCAAACGCTAACTCATCATTGGAAAGAACTCTTCCTTCTGATTCTCAGCCACCTCAGGTGCGGCATTCATATAAGGGAAAAGAACCTATGTTACCTCAGGTTTCTTCTAGAGAGAATAGAGAGAAGAGACCTACTGCTGAGAGGCCATCTCACGCATTGCGAATGAAAGAACCCATAAGTGATCCAGGCAATGTACAATCGCCCAGACAAAAAGTGCCTGATTCTCATGCTTTGCTCATTCCTAAAGATGAGCCATTTGCTGGTGATTTTCCTCCTGATAACTCACTGCGTTATGCAGCTCCTATTGCAGTGTTCCGACCAGGTAAATCAATTTTATCAGTGGAACCAATTCTGAGGGTATCTTTTTTACTTTCACTTATGATGTTGATTCAGCCTGTTACCTCCACTGTGGTGAAGGTTGCATCTGCAATGGTGCCTCCGCTATGGGTTTATTCTTATTTTCTTCTTTTAAAATTGTTAAATGGTTGAACTGCAAATTACACCTTTTCCAACTTTTGCAGATTCATTGGGTAAAGAAGATAATTTAGCTAGTGGTGTTTCATCGGGAGAGCCAGATGATCAGGAGCCTCGAGTATCATCAAATGAGACAAGAACTCACTCTGAGTTTGCAGCTGTCCTAGAGGAATCTCCTGCTATCTTGGAGATTGCCTCCTCATCACTGGGAGAGGTGAAGATTTCTTTGAGCTGCAATTCTATGATTGGAAGACCAAATTTTCATATGCCTAGTCAAGATGAACTTCTGAAATCAATGCAGGAGAAATGTCTCCGGTCATATAAAATTTTTGATCCTAACTTTTCTGTCATGCAAATGCTGAAAGATATGTGTGATTGCTTCCTCGAATTGGCAACTGATTCCTCTCATGAATCGCAGGAGAGTTCACTGAATGTAACACCAACTATCAGTGCATTGAAGAAGTCATCTGCTTTGGGTATTGGGGGAGTGGGAGCAAGAAATTTTATACCAAATGGATCAGTTGATATCCTTCGCTTTTCTCAGATAGCTGCATCTCAAATTCCAAAGCAATTACAACCTTTCAGTTCGGACACAGAAAGTAATAGAGGAAAAGAATTTAGTGACCCTGAGTCACGAAGTTTGGTGGTGGTTCCACAGCATCAGCTAACTTCTGAGGAGCTAAGATCTCTTCATGATTTTAATGACATAACTAAGGGAGAAGAAATAGTTGAGATTTCATGGTTAAATGAAATCAACAATGAGTGCCCTACATCTTTTTACTACATACCTCGGAATCTGGTTTTTCAAAATGCTCTTGTGAAATTCACTCTTTCTCAAATCAGTGCTGAAGATTGCTGTCCTACTTGTGTTGGTAATTGCCTATCTTCGACCACAGTTTGTGTTTGTGCCCGGGAAGCTGGGCACCAGTTTGCATATACATCAGAAGGCCTCATCAGGGAGGATTTCCTAGAAGACTGTATCTCTATGACCCGTGATCCTCAACAACAATGCCTCTCCTATTGTAAAGCTTGCCCTCTTGAAAGATCAAAAAATGATGAGATCTTGGAACCTTGCAAGGGCCACTTGCAGAGGAAATATATAAAAGAATGTTGGAGTAAATGTGCCTGCCATAGGCAGTGTGGCAATAGGGTTGTGCAGCGAGGTATAAGGTGCAAACTGCAGGTATGAATGTGGACCTACATTCTAGAGTTTTTTCGCTTCTGGAATATTTGAGAAGTTTTAGTGATTGATGACTCTAATCATTTAATCTATTTATGAATCTATATCTCTGTGCTGTTTAAAATTTATAATGTTCAAATGCATGATGGTTATTCATAAAAAACCTGCTTTTGCATCGCGCTTTTGTCAGTTCCTTGTGCAACTTCTTGTAATAACTGATTGTGTGCAATCAGGTTTTCTTTACACCCGAAGGAAAGGGATGGGGTCTCAGAACCCTAGAAAAGCTGCCAAAAGGGGCCTTTGTGTGTGAGTTTGTTGGGGAAATATTAACCAACAAGGAATTGCACGAGAGAAATATGCAAAGGACAAGGGGCACTAGTCATGATCAGCATACTTATCCAGTTCTATTAGATGCATATTGGTGCTTGAAAGAAGCTTTGAAGGAAGAAGAAGCTCTTTGTTTGGATGCAACATTCTATGGAAATGTTGCTAGGTTTATCAATCATAGGTAACTCTGTATGCCCTGTGGCAGTACTTGTTCTGTTTCTGCATTTCAAACGTTAACTCAGTTTTCATTTTTTGTTTTAAGGATTTGTTTTTGTTGCTTTGCATGATTTGCATACCCAGAAACAGGGGACTTCCCCAATTTGTTTTTATTTCAAACGTTAACTTTTTTTGCAGCTGTAATTGACCACTTCTGATTAAATTTTTTCCTTGTGCTAGATGCCTTGACGCAAATTTGATTGAGATCCCAGTTGAGATTGAGAGCCCAGATCATAATTATTATCACGTAGGACTTCCCAAATATGTATTTTGCATTCCTGTTATCTTTTCAGTGATGCTGACTGGATAGACATTGTTCTGTTTTCAATGGTAAAAGGCCTTATATGGAATTAATTTTTATGTAGCTTGCCTTCTTCACAACAAGAGAAGTTAATGCCTTGGAAGAGCTAGCCTGGGTAAGCAATACTAGTCTTGCGATTCTTATTTTCAATTTTCTGTTTACTTATGCATCCGTGGTTGCTGTTTCATCATCTTATTGAATTATTTAACCATGGCATAAATGAAATGAGTTTTGAGTCATATTTACCAAGTTATATCGTCTTAAACGCCTTGTTGTGAAAAGATGATTAAGCTTTAGTTCATTTTGTAACTTTTAAAATATTGCAATTATATCACTGATCTTATTTCAGGTTAAATTAAGGTTGAATTTGTTGATTGTTTTTTTTTGGTTAATTTGTGCAATCAATCCTCAACTTTTTTCATGTAGACATGAATTATTTTATTTAATTTTGCTACATGCTGTGTAACAAAATAAACAAATTTAAAGCTACAAAAATAGCAAATTTTGCTACATGATGGAATTGCAAAAAATAAAAAATTACTGCAGTGAGATTGTCAAAATAAAATTGTGATAGAATCACAAAAAGCACTCAAATTTAAACATTTTTTTAACATTAAACCTTTGATAAACGATATTAAATTTCAAGCTTCTGTTTAAATCATGGAGCTAATATGGCTGAATATTTCTGCCTTTTTACCTTATTACCGGTGTTGGTTTTGTAGATTCTAAGTAATTGGGATTGAGCACTACTTGTTTGTTTTGTGCGGAGTAGATATCTAATGTATTGGGTTTGTGCACACTTTTCTAATATGTTCTGTGATCTTTGGAGACATTTTGGTGGAAAGTCAATATTTTCTGATTGAATTTGCCTCAGACTCTACATCTGTCAGTTATTTGTACTTGTGACAATACCATCATGTCTCTGCTGGAACTATGTACTTGAAAACCTTCTAATGGAGTGATTAACCATATTGTGCATAATAGCAATAAGAAAGACAGAATATTCATTAGGCTGTAGTGGAACCATCAATTTAAGCACTTAGAAGCATATATAGTTATTTATTTTGCCTGGTTAGACAATTGACTACAGTAATCTGAAAAATGCGAAGCACAATATTCTGCCTTGTAGCTGTAAGCTGGATCTGGAGAAAGCAAAATCTACAATTGATAATCTCACATGGATAATATTTGTAATTGGACTGATAATCCCATCTGGGAATTTTCCCAAGTCAAATACTGTTTTATTATTTCAGACTCTTATTCTTCTGAATATTGCTTAGCCACTGTCAAGTCTACTTTGAACTTGGCCATCAAACGTGCTGTTTGGTAGTCAGTATAACAAAGAAATAGATTTTCAGCTGCCTGTTTGATTTCACTCATTTAGATTGCCTTTTGTTTTGCAAGTTGTGTTTTAGTCCTAAACTTTTTATGATATGGATGCTATCTGTATTGAACATTTGATTTTGAAAATATGCTTGCGTTCATGTGCATGAACATAAGCTGCTCATGTTATCCCCTATTCTGTGCCCTCTGCTTTGACCAGTTTTATCTAGTGCAGATCTGTCACCAGTTATATGTATATGTAACAATTCTTTGAGGATTCTTTTTGTCATTTTCTAAATCAATGTCTGCCTATCACTAGGATTATGGTATCGACTTTGATGACAATGATCAACCTTTGGAGACATTTCAGTGCCTATGTGGCAGCAAGTTCTGCAGGAACATGAAACGTCCAAATAGTAAGTTGATTCTGACTTTCTATAATGTTTATGATTGTTACAGTTTGGTAGCTTTACCTTTTTTCTGAAAGTCATAATTCAGGTTTGAATGTGGTGTTACACAATTTCTGCTGGGAGTGTCTTGAATACTCTGATTCTATGGGAACATCAGAATTGATTTTGTGATGTTTCTGTTTTTTTGCGCAACACCCCCAAATCCATTTTCTCATTTCCCCGTTACTAATATTGCCAGCTGTCTGTGTGCAGGGAAGTCTGCATTAAGATGACCAGAAACATGGGGGATTCTGATGTTTTGTTCTTTTGATCTCTTCTTTGACAGAAGAGGAAAAGTTCATGGAGTGGATTTTACTGAACTTGTGTTAGTTCTGGTTTCAATGTTTTGAACTGGTGTACATAGGTTAGCCTGTACAACCAGGAAGCCCGTTTAGCAATGCCTCATAAATATGTTAGGATAGATGTATATAATGCTTGTCAATAACCAATTTACTTTTTCTTGATACTCAAATCTCAGACAATCTAGCTTTTCAACATCGGCTCCTTTTATCTTTTGGGGTAGGATGGTGGTAGGAACGGTGTATTTTGAATAGTGTTTAACACCTTTCCTCTACTATGCCTTTGCATTGTCCAATAACATGGAATAACTATGTTAGACGGTGGAAGTTGTTATTTGAGCAACTTGCGTATTTTTCAGCTTTATGTGGTGTATTCTGGTGGATTAATTGTTCAATTTGCAACCCACAGTTAGTTAACAGATTGAAATGCTGTTTTTGCTGTCAATTTCGATCTGTGACTATTAATGGAGATGGTGAAGCCTGCTTTTGATGGAGAATGTGTTAAGAGAATGTGTTCTAACAACGCGATGGTTCTCAGGTCACTCTGGGTTGTCTGAATTCAATTTTCGTTTCAATTTTATCCTGATAATTAGGAGTATTATAAATATGAAAAACATTTTATTAGTTAAAAATATTGCATATATCATGCATGTTTTTTCACAAATATTAATAAATAACATTTGAAAATTCATCATATATGTTTGATGATAGTATAAAAGTTTGTTGGTTGATAGTTCACCAGCCAATGCCAGTGAAGTCTCACATGGTCATAATGGTCTCTAAATCGAAGAAAATGCTACTTCTATCGTTATAATAATTGCACAAGATACCTTACTAGCTTTGCTATAATTGAAAAATAAGTATCCAGATTCCATACAGTAGCCATCACTCTCATTGGAACAAATTCCAGGTCAATGATTATGAATATTGAATGACTCCAAAAAATTATAATATCTTCAGAAAATGACAATCCTTCCTAGCAATCATAAAGAACAAAAAATTACAAAAATTGTTTATCTAGTTCATTGCGTTTCATCACAAACTACATAATGACCAATGTCATTCTGTTGTGATATCATTCTCTCCTTGTTCAGTAATCGAGTCCTAGCCTTGTTCAATAAAGATCTAGGAGACTTTGTGATTCTCTTTGCTTGCTGTTTCTTCTCATTGCTAATGAAAGGTAAGAGAGAACCATCTTCCTGTTGAACTCTGGGTTGGAAGAAGCGAACAGTAATGTCTTCTCTTTCTGGTGTATAAAGTTCATTGCTCGTAGAATTCTTCCCTCTCGGCGTAAACTCAAACATGGCATGCAAGTTTTCATTCATTCTCATGTGCTTAACAAATCCATCCTCTCCAAGAAAACTCTTCGCAAAATTCAGCTGTATCCTTTGAGACCATGTTGAAATCTTCAGTCTATCTTTGCCGATCTTTGCACTAGTTTCCAATGATTTACCAGACTCAAAAAATTTCAGAACATAATTGATTTTTGCCTCATGTTTTACTCCATCTTCGCTTGCTTTCACTGCCAGGAACCTCAATTTCTCTGTTATGTTAGCCTTCAACTCTTGTTTCTTTGCACTGGTAGATTCTTTTGCTTCAGTTGAGAACTTCTCAAAACAATCAATCTCAAATATAAGAGCCAGAGCTTCAGCAGCTGCTAAATAGACAGTTTCATCACCTTCCTCCAGTAGATTTAACAAGTAAGAAATCGAACCTTGCCAATGTTTCTGGTTTAGCCTCCATCCCTCAATGGTGCTAAGAAGAAAGGACCAGCCAGAAATTGCTGCAGCTAAGACATTGGCTGAATGCTTCTCATTACCACAGTCTGGTTTAAGGAACTTCCATATGATCTGCATGGCTATTTCTGTTTCATCTGTATTATTTGCTCCAAAGCAACTAACAATAGCCAAAGAATGCAAAATCTTTAACTTGTTCGACCCAGATTCAAGAACCTTTGAAAGTGCAGGAATCGAATCTTGATATACCTCATGTGCATGATTTTCATCTTCAAGAATCATCCCCAGAAGTCCAATTGTTTTGGAAGCAAGCTCAAGTTCAATGGCAGACCCCTTCTTCATGCAATGCAGACACTGATACAACAATGTAGCGAAATTCTTTTCCACAAACTCAACCTTTGGCTCCATGGTTAGTGCCTGAACAATAGCAGAAAGAGCTTCTTCTCTTCTTGATTTTGCTTTAACAGATAATTGAATCAAATAATCCCCCAACTTTCGACGAGAGCTCCGAAAACTCTCATTGCCATCACTATCAGTAACAACAACCCCTTTTCGACTACTGCCGCAGCTACCCATTCTCCCGTTGCTTGGGATCCCTTTAGTAATACTACCCCTGTTCATCTTGGAAATGTAAAAAAGTTGCTTATGAATGAATGTTAAGAGCGACCTTTCAAGATTCTGGAGTTGTTTGACGGGTTTGATAATTGGAAAAATATGAAAAGCACAAAGTCTGATAATGAAGAAGCAATTAAAAATAGGTTTTGAACTGGGTTTCCATTACTGAGAAGAATAAGGGAAAAAAAGAAAAGAAAGAAACTTCAGGAAATTGTAATTGTATCTAGACTTTCTTTCTCTCTCCTAATGAGCAAACAACACATTGAATCCGGAAAATTCCTCCTCCAAGAAAACCCAACTCATAATGTGCTTATCGATTCACTGATATTTCATTGATTTCAAGAACCCTTTTGACTGCTTCAAACAAGAAAGATGCGGCAATGCTTTTTTATGGTCTGTGCTTGACGTCTTCGCCAATCTTGTAGTTTCTCAAAGGCAGCCCCTTGTTCCTGAAGGCTTTGGGGATAAGAAATCGCGAGTTCAAGCGAACACCATGTCCGCCAGTTATTTTATTCAACCCTCAAATAGTTTTTCCACGAATAAAGAGGGAAATGAATGCGATGGCTATCTATAATCTTTGATATAAATGCAAAGGGGAAAGCGATGAAAAATAAAGATTTTTAGACATTAATTTTAAAATTTTTATTATAATAATAATGACTATTTTTTTTGTTAATTACAAAATAAATTCACAATTAATACTCTTTAAATTTAAAATTAGCTTTTATAAGCTAAAAATGGTTATATTATCCACCCCATTCTAACAAATCACTTTTAATTAAAAAAATTTATTAATTTTTTGAAAGAAAACTTTACAAATAAAATTATAAAAAATAAAAAATCCGCCATAAAGAAAAGTAACTGTATGGATTGAGACTTGTTTTATAATTAACCATTTTAGTGGTTCTTTAGATCCAACTGTCTGAAATTTATTTAATAATTAACTATTCGATCTTGTTTGAAAATATCCCCCATATTCTAAATTTGAAAATAATCACAAATTTTCAATGTTTTGGTGTCCTAGTTAAATTAATCAATGCTCTGGTAGACTAGTACTAATCAGAGATTCATGGAGTTTTCTATATGAATTCTATCTTGCTTGAATTTGCATAAATCCACCATTGGATGAATGGGATTTTAAAACACTTTTTTGCATAATATTTGATTGATTCAATATGTTTGATCAATATAAAGAACATAAAACACAATCGCCCATAGATCATCTATCATTCACATTATTCTTCATTTGCAAAATCCAAAATGTTGGAAAACATATTTAACACCCAACAAAATTTATAAGGTAAGGTAATATACAGAGGGTTTCATTGGCGGTAGCTAATCTAAGAAACATCAACCTTCATAGTTTCATCTACAGACAACAGTGATTCCCTATTATGAGGTGCAAAAAGAAGTTCATCCTCACATCCTGAAGGCATTACTGGACGAATGCTGCCTGGGTTCAGTGGAAATAGTTCTCTGTAATAACCATCCATAGTAGCAGATAAGTTGCAAGTTTCTGCAACCTTTGGGACCTGGAAACAATATGAGCATATCAATATATACAGAAACAGCAACAACTCAAGAACAAGCACGAATTCTAGCTTAGTAGTAGTCGATTACCTGATATATATCATGCACATAACCATGAAGATTCCAGTATTCAATCAGCTTCTTCTTAGTGCACTTGAACAGAACATTATATACCAGATCAAACCGAATTAAAGTGGTGAACAGGCAAACATCTGCCAATGTGATCGTGTCTCCACATAAATACCACGAAGTAGCCAAGTGATTATCTACCCTGTCTAATGTATTAAACAGATCATTCACTGCTTTATCATATGCCTCTTGACTTTGAGCAAATCCACATCTGCAAATGTTCAAAAATTTCTCAGTCATTGAGTGCCTATATCCTAAGAGATTCAAATTCCAGCACACCCACAACTTCATTTTCATTTCAGCTCAGCTTTTACATATATAACTAATTACAATTTTGCATAAACACAGTACCTCTGTTCTGTTCCACCATTTTTGTTTATATCACTGAAACATTAGTGTATATAAACCATGTAAGAAAATAGATGGTAAACATGACTTGTACCAATTTCATATAGGCATGCTAGTGCTATATTCAATCAATTGTTTCAGTTTAACTCCAATTCCATGTATGTTTTTAACTAATTATTGAAAGAAAAGAAACAGATCATTGTGAAAATCATAAAAAGAAAAATTCTTATTTGAGACATGTAGCATTTTCCCATTAACAAACATTCAATCAAGAAAAGAAATTTACCTGTAAACACCATTGTTTATGTTAGGATAGATCACTTGATTCCATTCCTCAATCTTTCCTTTCAGTGAATTTGGGGACAAATCCAAATCTGGATTGCGGGCTAACTCATTCAACCCTGAATTGAAGAATTCAATTATATCATAGCTTTCGTTGCATACAACCTCCTTTTTATCTGCGTCCTATAGCATTGGCACCGTCGCTTGTCCATTGTAGCCTCCTCTTCTTAGCTTGTAAACCTCCTTCAAAGTTCTGCGTCCATTTGCATTATCCTTACCCGGAATAAGGATATCCTTATCCTCGTTACTGTTTTTTAGAAATTCCCAGGAACCGTCTTCCCCGGGTGCTGCAATCGAAACTGGAATTGCATCTTCTAAGCCTTTGAGAGCTCTGACTATGAGGGTTCGATGAGCCCATGGGCAGGGGAGGCCTACGTAGAGGTGCAAGGTCGTTGTATTTTGGCGGGAAAATTGAGAATTAGGGAGAAGGAATTTGGAGGCGGGCCTCGAATAAACGCCGGTGGAATCTGAGGGAGCCAACTGCGACATCATGAGGAGCCACGCCGAGTTCCATGCTGTACGGACAGTGGAGATGAGAAGTCCTGGCGGGAGGGATGGCCCCCACAGTATATTTTATTAATGGTGGTGAGGAGGTTTTTAGGGTTCGTCGGCTGAAGTGTTTGGTTCAAAGACATTCTAGGGTAGACATGGAACCTATGGTTGCCTTTGATGGCGACACTGGTGGTGGCCTGGTGATTCCGGCGGCGGATGGGATTGCCGGAAAGTGGGAGCATAGAACGGAAGTGCAGCACATGGTTCAGTCCTCTCAGTTTTGTTCCTTTATTAGTGAGGATTACAGTTATACCAGAAGGAAAAGGATAAAAACGTAAATTTAAACGATTAAAGAATTTCAGATTCACAAAACGTCGTCGTAAAAATGAAATGTTTACAAACTAAAACGGTGTCGTTGAACACCAGAGACTGAAGAACCCTAATGACACAGCCTATATATATAAGACCCACTTGACGGGAGAAAGAGAGAGAGAGAGAGACTGAGAGGGCTGCACAGTGCCGATCGAAAATGACAAAATGTCGAAGCGGGGTAAATCTCTTCATTTGATTTTTCCAATATCTTCTTGGCAACCAAACAAGAATTTTCTCAGCAATCAAGCAAGAATTTTCTCATTGTTTGATTATTAATTTTTCTTAGTTTTGTTTTTTGTTCAGGAAGGGGTGGATCTGCTGGGAACACGTTCAGAATGTCACTGGGTCTGCCAGTGGCTGCGACGGTGAACTGTGCCGATAACACAGGTGCAAAAAATCTTTACATCATTTCGGTGAAAGGAATTAAGGGTCGCCTTAACCGTTTGCCATCTGCTTGCGTCGGAGATATGGTGATGGCCACCGTGAAGAAGGGGAAACCAGATCTCAGGAAGAAGGTCATGCCAGCTGTCATCGTCAGGCAGCGTAAACCCTGGCATAGAAAGGATGGTGTTTACATGTATTTTGAAGGTTCGTTTTGATTGCTAATTTGCTTGGTTTTAAGATGGATATATAGATAGATTCTTAATAAGTGTAGGGAATGTTGTGGGGATTGAGAGTCCTTGAATGTTGCTTCTTTTAATAATGGAGTGGCCATTAAACTTATTAGTCACTTTTAATGAGAAGCATATATCAAATTAAATAAGAGTGCCAGTTTTCAACAGCATGATTTGCTTCTTTATGATTGTGCTACCTGTCTCCTGGTAAATTTCATTTTTCTATTGCTGTTGATTATGTTTTGGATTGCCAATGAAAAAGGCAATATTTTTCAGTACTTTTTTTCTTCCAAATTGGTGTTACAACTTTTAAGAAGTTGGACTTTTTTTGAGCATTTTAGTTTCAAGCTTTTGCATAATATTTCTTGCTCGTATCGGTTGCATGTTTAATCAGGTGACTTTCTTTTTTTGATATTTTTGCCTGTTGGTTTATTTGGCTTTTTTAAATCTCAAGCTTCTAAAATATAGCCTGTTCTTTTTGCAGATAATGCTGGTGTCATTGTGAATCCCAAGGGGGAAATGAAAGGTAATGCATTTTTCTATATCATGATAGCTTAGAGTCAGGATTATCCTGTCTATTTAAACCAGAGAAATAGAATCAAAATTCTTTAATTTGTTTTTTCAGTTTCCTTTACTAGATAATTTATTTTCCTTAAGTTCTAACTTAAGCGTTTTTTAAGATATTTCAGTTTGGTTCAGTGTTTGATATAACCCAACTTAATTTTATATGTTATACATTAATTTAATTAAGTAGAAATTTTAGGTGCGTCGTTGCAAAGACGAATGCTCTTTTGTAACTTGACACCTTCATTTTTCTTGGTGTTGTACTCTTTTCGGCAACATCTCCCTCTTTTTTTCTGTACATATTTTGTTAGTGAGTCTCTTTGTTTTCTTATGGCTTGTATGACAAACGTTTTTATCCCAGCACATTGAGAACTTTTACGAGGTCTACAATTGATTTTATCATACATTTATCTGGCCTTTCATTTGTTGATTCTGTGTCATTTTGTTCTTTGAAAAAATTGGTTTCTTCGTTGATGATTTTTTTGGATATTTGGTTTTCTATTATGTTAAATATGTATAGATTTTGAGATATCAATCATCAAATCAATTCATTAGTGGGGTACCGGACCTGACTGAAAAAAATTAAAAATTAAAAATATTTTGTGTGTTTTCATTTTGGGCTTATCTCTCAGCTTTTACCGAGTGATTTGAAATATACATTGTGCAAGTTATCATGGTTGTTCATAGCCCTTCTTTATTACTGCTGAGTATGCACGTGATTTTACCTTGTTGATTTAAATGACTGTAGTATCTGCTATTACTGGCCCCATTGGGAAAGAGTGCGCTGATTTGTGGCCAAGGATTGCGAGTGCTGCCAATGCTATCGTTTGAGATAGAATTTCAACTGTGATCGTGTTTTTGAGCTTAGGATTTTGTATTATTTTGCTTATGAGGTTTGCTTTTACGTTAGGACAGGATGAAATGTGTCAGATGATAGATTGTTTTCAGTTTTTATGTTATTGTACCGATCTCAGATTGTTTTTGAGATATTGGAAAATCTCTTAGATGCTGAAACACATCTTTACAAGAAAAAATAAGAATTGGGTTGATTGTTGTTTAATCACAGTAATTGTCATTTAATGGATCAAAATTCCAAAACACATTTGGGAGGACTTGGTGTCTGAAAATAGCTGAAATACCGGTGGATAGATTGAGTCTACTTTCTATTGTTTGGTATAAGTAGTACTTGAGTAAATAGAGTAAAGAAAAGAAAGTTTATTTTTTTAATTTACTTTACTCTTTAATCTCTAAAATATTTTCTTTCAAAATGGTGGAAAAGGGAGATAAATGGAGGCAAGTAATAACTCAATAGGGTAAAATGATTATTTTAATTTTAATTTTTTTTTATTGGAAGTAACAAAATTTGAAATTACTTTTCTTTTGTTTAAACTATTAAACAGTGAAAAGTGATTAAGAGTCTTCTTTTCTACATCAGAACAAATTTAATTTCATCTTTAACTTATCTCCATCTAAATATAGGTTGAGAGGTGATTCGCTTTCTCTTGTTAAATCAACCTGATTGTCCTTGTTCCACAATTTTCTAATTTTTCTTAAAACAGCTTTTGGTCAGCCCACTCTGTCGTTTCATTGAAGAGACAATACGACCGTCGTTGGTTACGCTCTAAATAAAGTGTATCGATATTCTAAATTGTTTTCTTCGATGTGAATTAATATTCATGTCCAATAAAAAATTAATATTTTCTGCGCTTTTTTTTACAATCATAAAATTTAATCTTTTCTGTTGTATCATTTTAAAAAATCACTAAATTTTAAATTTATCACAACAGAATAAATTATGGGTAACTTTGTGTTGCACAATAAATTACCATTATTTTTTAAAATATAAATTGAATTTTAGAGAAAGTTAGAAATGTCTTTCTTAAATATTTATACTGTTTAGAATATTTTTTAACTTTTTTTAAATATTTTATATTTTTTTTATATTTTTGATATATCAAATATATACTTAAAGTATATTTTTAAAAACTGAGTATATCTTTAATACATTAAATATATATCCAAAAAATATCTTAAAAAATATGTATTTTTGAAAATAAAAATTAAAAAAATGATTTTTTTGAAATTAAAAAAGAAAAGTGAGTATTTTTTAAAATATTTTTATTTTTAGGCTATTTTTGAAGAAATTCCCATAAAAATATTGTATTTTTTCACATTACTCAATTGTTTAATTTTTTTAAAAAATGTAAATTACTTAACAAATAAATTTAAATTTATTGAAAGTTTGTTATTGTAATTGATTATAATTTATTTAAAATAAATTGCAGTATAATTTTATAAATTATATTATAGATTGAACAACCATGAAATACAATTGTAAATATATATTTAGTAAGATTTATAACAATGATAGAATTAATTATATTTTATAATTCAAAAAATACTCTGCTTCATTTGACCTTTTTCATGAAAAACTAAAGTTATTTGAAATTTAGGAGTGAAAAAATAAAAAAGACTATATAAAAGGGGATGCAATTAAATGTGAAACATTAATTAAATTCATTTAATCAAAGAATGTTGAAAAACTTACAATTAATTTAAAAAAAAAAAAATCATCCACTTAACCCCAAGTTTCTTGACATTCACCTTCTCGGTCCTTCTTGGCTTGCTCACTTTCACAAAAAACTCTTACATTCGGTTCGTTGTAGACGAAGAAAAAGATTGTTTAGAATTACCCAGATGTGTATCCTTAGAGGAAATGGTGAAACTAACAAAAGGGTTTATAGATATCTTGATTCTGGCATCTGGGTATCAGTCCACTGGCCATTTAGCCCACTGGGATGCCCACAATATCAAGAAAGCCTTCCAGTGGGCTTCTTTCTTTGAGAATGTACGTAATTTCTTGTTTCGCTTATTTTCCACTCTTTAATTTTGATTTTCTCTGCTGATTTATTTTTTTGTGAAAGCTTTTGTTACTGTTTTCTCAATTGCAATTTGCTCTGTTGTTGAAATGCATGTTTTATGTACTAGTGTCAAAATATTTTGTCAAATTTGATAAATGCTTTAACGCTTTTATAGTTATTCTATGGCAATAAATCTCTAATCTGGTTTAGTTTTATTTCTAAGTTCTCTTGCCAATTCCTTTGTTGTTTTGGGAATAGCTGAATTGAAAATTGTCACGGTGATAATGTTTAGGTGCTTGGGCGAATGACCAGCTCAGATGTTTACCATGACTCAATTAAGGAACTCGATGCAGCTCTCTGTGAAATGAAATCTAATCCCTCTTTTCCTCAGGTAGCGGATTGCTTTTTATTTATTTTCTTTTATTTTTGGTCTAACGACGAGTTAAAAGTTATTGCACTGATATATCTGTTAAAAGCAGGGACTTGCAAATCTATCCTGCGATACTCTTAATACGGCAAGAAGTTTTGTACTGGCACATCTATTCCATACTTTACCATTAAGGGCTTCACATCTCAGGGCTTTCCTAACTGCAATAACTGAGTTGGATCTTGATAATTATTCAGGATACAAGGATGATGGCCTTAGTGCATATCTCAACAAGTTATTGGTGCAGGATATTCCATTTAACTTGGTTTCAGAAAGGAGGGATCTTGTGAAGGATTTAAATCTTGCACAGGAGGAAATTACTTCAGATACGAGGATTGGAAATTATGACTTGACAAAGCTTACTCTTCAAGAGCTGTTCAAGAGGCAATCTTCAGTGTCATGTATATCCACAGTTGGCGCAGGCTTAGATATCCTCTCCAATGCCATCAGAAGTAGCAGTTGGGCTGATTCTGAAGAACAACTGAAGCATGAAAGAGCTCAAGCATCAGTAGGGTATAAACTTTATTTCCTTAACAGAGTAATTAGAATATAATATTTCAATGATGTTACACTATTTACTGAAATTCATCAAGTTTTTCTGCAAATAAATTTAAGTAAATGTCCTTCACTTGTTGGATATAAAATGATGCCTTAAATGTACAGTGCGGTGCTGCAGCTAATGAATAATTTCATCTGATTATGATTTTTAAATGCCAAAAACTACCACATTAAGCTTGTTTCGGATCTGTTTAAAACTCGGGAATTTGTTAAACAATATAAGAGACAATTTGTTGATAATTTTTCCCTGGGACAATAAGAAAGTAAATGCTGATGCTTTTCTAGACTTTGGTGCCAAAAGTGAAAATGCCTTTGCTTAACGCGCAGGAAAAATCGATTGGCTGATTTTATCACATGGAATCGTTGGAAAACAATGAATCTTTCATATTTTCTTCGTAAGAGAACTGTCAGATTGGTCTCAGGTGCCAGCATGATATTTTCTGCCCCTAAGGTTTACTGGGTGCAAGTTTTTGAGAGGCTGAATGCTTCAGAAAAATGCAATGAGGATGATAATTTGCATGAAACAATAGTAAGTTAATTCATTCTTGGAATTAAAAGCAAATAAATTGTTATATGAATTTCCTGAAGGCTTGATTATGCATGTTAAATTCCCATTTGCTGCATATTTGACAATTTCATATTGTCCACTCCATATTGTGCTGATGTGCCTGTATTAGAGTTTCTAGTTGTCCATTTGTTATTAAGAAATATTTTACAAATGATACATAAATGGCCTTTAATGGATTGTAGAAATGATATACATGCTAGTGTTTGAGGAATTTGTCTTCAAGCTTTCTAATGCATGGTCGAGTCATTTGCTTAATAATATATTTAAAAACTTCAATCATTTTCAAGTAATGATCTTGGTAAATTGCATTCTGGTGCTGTTCATAAAGAGATTAAGCAGCTTAGGACGGAAACATTTGAAGGGTTTCATGCTTTATAATTCATTTTTTCTCAAGTGTTTCAATGTTTTGTGATCAAAGTAGTGGTTTGTGACATTATATTTTCGCTATTCTCAAATAGTTTTCATTAGGGGGAATAATTTTATGAATGTAATGCTCTTGAAGTCATATGAATAAATTGGACTTTCACTTCTATTCTATGTATATTTTTTTACACCTATTCCTCCCTTGAGACAGGAACTCATGTTGCTTGGATGCGTTACAAGCAAATTGAATCGCCTAATTGAATATTTCATGTCAATTTCTTATCACTCCTTCCCCATCTCAAAGCTATATCATGAAGTCTGCAACTTGCTTTCTGGAAGATCTCTAAGTTTGCATTTGAAAGAGGAGTCAGCAGATCCAAAGGTGTTTATATGCTCAATTTTTAGTGAATGATGTTGATATAGTATAATCTGTGTATACATGCATGTGAAGTATAAGAATTTCTATTCTTATGCTACTTCCATGACTTTCTATTTGATGCACTTTGTATTCATTCAGTTGCTGACTCATGTATTTTCTTTGCACACATGAATGTTGTATTTGTCTATCAACTATAATCTTTCTAAGCACTTGAGAATTCTTTTGGGGAAGGATGTGCTTTGATGGGACATCTGATTAATTGGTTCCTGGATTTTCTTGTTTAATAGGTTTCTCTATCAAGTCCTGTAGTGGCGAAAAAATTAGTAACTCTTAGAACTAGTGTCAAGCAATGCACTCATGCTCCTCTCACTCTCCCCGTACGTGCATGCAGATTCACTTGCATTCATCTTCTAGTGATTACACGGAAATTACTTATGGAAACATTATTAATTTTTATAATCAACTATTCTTAATTATAATAATTTTGGCTGAACGAATTATTTCATTTCCAAGCCCTCTTCATGAGTATTTATATATAGGTTTATATACTTGTTTGCAGGTGATGCTGTTAAATTTCGCTTCATTTATATAATAATTATGTGATTGATTCTAGCAGTGCATAACAGGAAATTAGCATTCTTGAGCACTTGGCTGGATTGCTAGATGGGCAGATTAATCAATTATGGAAACTCTCCCTTGCCCTTGTAGCTGTTGCAATCCCATTCTGCTAGACTCATGGTTTTTCTCTTTCTGTTAATTTGAACAATTTATTTATGTAGGAAGGAATTCAGTTATCTCCTATTCTGGAGTTGTTATGGTTTTATAATTTTCATTCCTTGAACCAAAAAAAAAAAAAGAAAAAAGAAAAAAGAAGAAATGGAAAATGGAAAATCTAAAAGGGGTCATTCAGTTTCATGTGTTCTTTCCAAGTAGAGTATTTTAATGCTTGTAGTTAATGTTGTAGGTCACCAATGTTTCGGTTGTATCTAAGTGAAATAGAGACTCAATTCAGAGAAGATACTTCAGTGATGAGGTTTTGTATTTTTAACTCTCTCTCACTTTGGAACTTCTGACACTGTGTTCTATAATTTAAGAATTATCAACTGAATTCATTTCATTATGCAGATGCTGCAGTTGCATCCAAGATAGGAAGGAACATGATGATTGTAAGTATCTCCAACACTATCCTGTCATATGCAAAGACTTTCGATGTCCTACATAGCATTATTGAACATCGCTGACATTGGGAACCATACAATAAATGGATACTATAACATGGTTTACGTTTGTAGGCAATTGACATTATTTTAGTAAGCAGTTCTTTGAAATAATAAAATTAGAGATGGAGCATCGGTCTTATATTTGCATGGATCTGAGATAGTAATTTTGTATAACTATTATTTTATGCAAATCACAATCAATGTCTCATTCTGATGCTTGAAAGTTGTGTAAAAATGATGACTTTTCATTCTTTTAAGGGTTAATGGTCCCGTATATTCTAAATGTTGGACATACTTTCAGTTTTCTATTCTTTTAATTTTAATTATTCTCTCATACTTTATTATAGGCAGCAATGGCGTCCTAGGTTGAGAGTCACATCATGAGGCACATAGAGACACACACACTGAACTAGCATTAAATTGGCATGCCTAAATGGGCCTCGGCTGGGTAGTATGAGTAATAAGTTAAATATTTTACTGGAGCCCACCTGAAACTGTCTACTTTGTAAAATAATGCAGATTTGCAAATCTAGAGAGAGAAAGGAGGATCAAAGGAGTTAGAGGGTTTAGCTAGGCTTAAGTTGATAGTTGAAATGTTATTCGGGTTGCCTGACTACGCTAGAATGCTAATTCAACGCCAGCTTAGGATGGCATGATTTCTATCATTAGATCAATTTTTACCAATTATAAAGTTGGAGGTTTGCTTAAATTTTTATAAAGTTGGAGGCAAATTTGAAAATTAAAATATTTGGATAAATTTGAAAATTTAAGCAAACCTTAGCATGGATCATTATCTCTTCTTTTAAAGTACTTCTCTTGCTCACTTTTTATGCTTGTTGAGTAACTTCATTGATGCAAGAAGTTGTGGAAATTAGGTTGTAAAACTGTACAAGTATCTTTGCATGAAGAAGTTCTGCCTCAACCATGGGCAATGAACAAGTGGATGTTACTATATGAACATTATGTTTCAGGTCCTAGAGGGAAACAGGAACAACTAGGTTTTCAATCAAAGAGGTTGCTATAGTTGATAAAATTCCTTGACACGGACAAGCGCTGCAAGCATGGGTGCACCTATGCAGTGATAAACACGGGCGTTCAATAATATTCTTTTTTTGAATGTATAATTGTTTAGTTGTGATTTTGTGGGAATAATACATGCTTTAGAATTAGCAATAAGAGTATTTCTTTTTCTAAAATCTTATAGCCATTGTGCCTGATGAATGTCCAGGTCAACTAGCTGAGAGGATTTGGTGTCTTTACATCTTTCATGTTTGTGGCTCTCATGTAATGTATGGTGCTAATAGTGCTTGAAAATTGAGCACTACCATGTTGGAATTGGTGAGAACCTCTGCTTTTCTTGTCATGTGACTTTCTGTTTATTATTTATCTTGGATAACATGCAATAAGTATTCTCTTTTCTTTGTTGCCTTTTCTGCCAGTATCTTGATTTTTTTTCAGGCCTTATCGTTTTTATAAAGAAAAACAAATGGATATGAAAAGACAAGACAAAATAAATATTCGTAATGCTTTTAATATTACTTCAATTTGGTTGTCTAGAAACAGAAAGCTGCATTTACATGCGGGTGAATTTGTCAATGGCAGACCCTTTTTCGTTATCACAGAGATAATTTCAATGCTGAAGATTGCACTCCTGAGACTGATGCACATCGAAACAAATACATAACTAGAATTCCTAGATTTTTACCGGCATAAACTTTATGAATTGTTACTGAGTTTCTGGTTTCCTGCGAGGAGCTATTTTTCCTATAAAATTTAGATGTAATTCTTGTATTGTATTTCATTCATGTCCTTTGAAGTCATTTCAAGATTTTCTCGCTCTGATCCTCATGAACCAAGTATAACTCCTCCTTTCTTGGATTCTTCCTTTGTGTAAGTGGTGGTCGGTTTTCATATCTGGGGATTTTTATGCCTTTGTAAAAGCCAAAATACGATTTTTCTATATGGATTTACAGAGAATTAGTATTTCAAGGTGGTCTGAGAATTTCGATCATGTATTCAATTTTCTTTTGTGCCAAATTATGAGAGTGTGATTCTTTCTTTCTGATCATTTACCCACCCTCCTGATTTCACTTCTTGCTTATACAAGAAAAACTATTCATCTAAATATCATGCATATTACATGATTTTTTTCTTTTTCATTTTTATGATGCATCTGATTATCCACCACCCAAACAGTACTTTTTCAATATCTTTGTGGTCCCCCTTCCATATAAAAAGTGACGCAGGCCAACTATAAATTGAAAAAGCCATAAAGTTCTGAAAAAATATAATTGTGATTATATCAGGCATCACTCATCGTTTAGGTATGGGCGGTGATAATCTTTATGTTAGAGTAAGCCTCATCATACTTTTTTTTTAACAGATGCTTGCCTGGAAACTTCACCAACCATGAGTAAAACAGAAGGAAAACTGGAAGCAGATAAACACTAGCTACTTTTTGGAAGGCTGGCCAGAGTAAAAAGTGCAAGTCATATTTTGACATTACATCATTAGTTGCCTGTCCCATTCCTTTCTTTGCTTTGGGACCCAACAAGGTTAGTGGTATAAGCAAAGTTGAACGTTCCCTTTGATGATAATGTTTTTTGGCATCCAATAGATGGAGAATGACATATGATGTCACTCATTTTGTTTCTTGCTTTGGGTATTGATACTTGAAAGCTGCCAACTTGTGGTTTTCTGTTGTGCTTTTGGTTTTAAACTGCATCTTTTGATATAAGAAGCTCTCCTTGGATTAATACAAATTACACTTGAGAAAAGAAACTAGCAATGAAAATTGTGTGTGTGCAGAGTGTAAAGAAAAACCAGTTCCTGAAGTGGGGAAAGAGAATTGGAAACACAGACTCGACGATAACACTTGGTCATGTAAAAAGTCGAACATTTAATTGCTGCTATGGATCTCGAGTCTTTAGGCAGCTGTTATCGAAGTTGAGGACACAGTGGAAGCAAAGTTTGGGGTGGCAAAGGAGCACTGTAAGGTACAGCTATGATATTCACAGCTATTCTCTTAACTTTGATGATGGTCTCTACTGTTCCTAACTCTCATTGAAAGGTTCCAAATGAAGCTTTTTCACCATCAGCAATAAGTCATCTGGTTACCATTTGGCATATAAACAAGGTTTTCTTAAGATTTTGGGGGGTATTATATAAATTAATAATCCATTACCCATTGGTTGGAATTATAGTGTTGTTATGCTATTTATCTTTACTGCAAACTGTATGATGGCAAGTTATATAGCTTCAAGCCATATCCTGTTATGATTTTTCTCCTGCACTGTGTACAAAAATTTTGCACTCGTCTTCAAACTGTTGTATGTTATATGGCTGCATTTTCTTTTTCTCTTCTGAGGGGTGGAGGAATAAATTTTTCGACCTCTTTCTCCCGTGTAAAGTTTTCAAGATTATTTGGTGCAAATTACAGTGCATTAGCCACCCTGGTTTGCAAACTTGTATCAAATTGCATTATCTATTTCTTGATTTTGGTTCCACCATTTTCTCTCATTCTTTGATAGTTATTAAAGCTTACTAATTGCCATCCGAAATTTCCTTCTATTGGATTTTGTTTTTTTTTTTTTTTATCGGAATCTATTGGATTTTGTTTGATAAATAATTGGATAGATGATAATTTGAAATTTCCATGAATTTGAATATGAATTTTAAATGTAAAATTATATAAAAAAATATTTTTTGAAATTGTAAATATTTAATTATTATAAACATTAATTATTCAAATGCATGATTTGAATGTTCATATTTTATTTTTAATTAATATCTAGAGGGCGAACTAGATTTGAGTAGCTTCAAACATTAAGAAAAGAAAGAAGGGTCACTTATGTGGAAGTTGCCCTTGTCCCAAGAAATTTTACATACATAAAGAATCGCATTGACCTGCACAGAATATAATATTGATAACAAAAATACAGAATATAATAATTTTATAGCTTATAAATAAATTAAAAAAATTAATGAAAAAGGAGAAATGATTAAATTTGTAATTTTCAAACACGTTATTATTGGACTAAAAAAAAGGAGTAAATTAAGGTTCAGTACAATAATTATAGTTTGATGATTTTCCTTTTGTTTTCATCCCTCTTCTTTACATTCCTCACATATTTTTACATTGTTAATTATTTCCTTTAACCACTCCCCAGCATTCCTAATATTTAATTTGTTAATAATACAATGATTTTACACAAACTTTTATATTTCCTATAATAATCTTCAATTTGAATTAAATGAAATTATATATATTATACAATATTTATCATTTTAATGAAAAAATATTTATTCTGGATACTCTTTTTTTTTTAATTTCTGGAGAAATTTCAATCCATGAAAAACTATCTGATTCAGTAGGAGGACGTTTAGAACTAACTGCTTTTATTCTATAGGAAGAAAAGGAAAATTTCTTTGATCCTGTAAGCCTGGTTGATTGAGGAGAATGGTGAGATTCTCTAATTTGCTCATGGCAAGTGCAACTAAGTTCATATTCTCCTGAGCCTGGAATATCTCAAATGAAATATCCCCTAATTTTTTCAGCATAAATTGTTTCTTTATTAGCTGTAAAGTCATGAGTTAGAATTTTATCTTTAGACCTACATCCATGAGAAATAGGTACTGCCATGCAATTATGAAAAATTACTGGAAGAGAACTAGAACTAGAACCTTCTGAATCCTTTTTTGAAGGTGCTTGAAAGACAATTTTAAGAGTTCCATCTTTCTTTCTGATGAAATTAGGATCCATAGTTTGAACTAGTCTAACATTTTGTTGTTGCTTCTCATAAGTTCAGACCCATTCAAGATGAATGAGTTTTAAAAGTTTATCTCTAGGCAAATGTCTTGGTATCTAAACAATAGTTGGTGTTGTATCTATATCTGCATAAATGTAAAGAGCATCTGATGATACTCCAGAGATAGATTAATTGCATGATCATACAATATATAAACTATCTGATGGTGAATAGTAGCAGACAAAGATTCCTCTATTTGTGCAACTCTAGATATCTGAACTTGTATTTTCAAGGCAATAGACAAATGAACATCATTCAGAGGCATATTGTAATTGGGAAAGAAAGTCAAAACAACACTTCCAACATTAAGTGTTGTAAGAATTGTACCAATCACTGTATCTTCAAAATGAACATATCTAATATCCAATAAGTATAATCTAACAGTAACTGGAAGACCCTTTCTTCCATGATATGCCAGTACTACTCGAACACCTCCAAGACGAAGATGTGATTACCCTTATTTTTTCCACCGTGAAATAAATTCATGTGGAATCTCCATGGTTACATATTGTTTAGCAGAAGTTGAAGACAGAGAACATTGATTTAGATGAGTAGTCTAGATGTATTACTTAACATGAGGTTTTCTGGGAGAAATAAGATTAGGAATATTTTTTTATGTAATTGGATATTAAGAGTCAAAACTCACCATACCATGAGAAATTTCATCTCACAAACAAAAGTACAATGCGGTATTATACCAGAAAACACAGAGTTCCTTAGTTCTGCTGACTGCCAGTAGTAGTTACAGTCAGCTTTTCAGCTTATATGCCTCAAGAGCCACAGATGTTTCTGATGTATTGAAACAGGATTAGCCTAAGCTTCAAGTTTCATACAAAACATACTTCATCCTCAGAGGAATGAATAGAATATTACTTTGCCAGATAATCTCACGCATTTTTCATACATACAGCCATTCTCAAGGCCTTTAAACAAGATATTGCTCTTTTAACTTTCTCTAGTTAACATATTTAAATAAATTCTTCTGGATCATTGCATACTATTCATAAATAAATAGAATAATAAATCAGAAAGAAGATGAAAGGTTATTTAGAATTGCAAAATTTGAGAATTTTAAAAATCGAGTTTTCTTTTTCTATTATTATTATTATATCTTTAAACTGATATAAAGGCTCCTTATATAGACAAGGGAGTTGATAATACAACAGAAAAGAGATTGTCAGCAATGATGTCAAATTACACTAATCAAAATAGAAATGTGAAGGAACAAGATCTCCACTGAGTAATACATATATAAAGTACAAAGCAAATAGTACAAAGTGAGTAAACAACAAACCCATTATCTAACTAAAACGAGTGAGATGATGATAGATTCATATTTTGGTAGTCTTTATCATCTGACTCATAAAAGGAACGTTCCATTGGATTCCTTTCATATGTCTAAGGTCAAAAGTATCTCTCTAAGTGGGTTGAGTAAACTGAGCACTAGTTATTGTTCCATCAATATTTGTCTGAGTGTTAGGTGTACCATTAGTATTTTGTTGAATTAAAGAGCCAACAACTGTAGTGATAACTAAAATTGCGATGATAGGTAAAGAATCTGAGATACGTGGGTCTGATTGAGCCGGAGGAAAAGATAATGAAGAATCTTTCTATGAAGTGCTAGCTACTGTTTGTTCAAAGTCATAAAGACCACTATAATGAAATGTTCTCTCGTGAGCTGGAAAGAGAGATCAGTAGCCGTTTCAGCGTATTATTAGTCATGTCTGGTCCAATTTATATTTTTCACCATGGATGTACAAATGAAAGGTCTTGTGATTGTCTGTGAAGAATTAATTGAGACTACATACATGATGTCTCAATTGAATCTACTTCTGATAATTGTGATAAATTTGACCAAGAAGAGTTTTCCTATGAACTACTTGACTTCTTGACCAAAAGACATTTGTATGAGGATATTAGAATAAAGGTTTACAGAAAATAAAAATTGCATGATAACTACTAGCTTCTTCATCTGGTTTTTCCCATAACCTTTTGTTGTGGATAATCTGCAAAAATTATTGTTGCCTCCATGAAATCAGGTTGAATCATTTTAAGAACTTATATGGCATAGAAGCTACATTATCATCAATAGAAATGAAGTTAAGCATATCTAGGACAAGGATTTCAATAGTATGATTATACAGTGTTGTAAAACACCATAAGAACTATAGCTCAGTAGGGAACTGAGGATGTATAGGTGAAAGGTGATACACTAGCATCCAAGGGTATTTAGGATAACAAAGATTAAGTTTTGGATTAACATGGTAATGGTTATGCATGTGTTTAAGGTAAACATAAATATAGGTATGGGCAAATTGTTGTGCATCTGCAGGAGTTTGAAAATTACATTTGGAAGGAAATTCAACATTTGGTGAATTCCAAAAAGGTGGTCTGGGTGGAAGATTTTCAGGTCTTTACATAAGGATAAAGGGAAAGTATAACATGAATAGGTTTGGAAAAGTCTAGACCAAATGTCTAGAATTAAGTTTTTTTGGCCTTTGATGTGTTCAATAGAATAGTCATTCTTGTAAAGCCATTCTTGAAGTCTGAGGAATTGATCAGATGAGAGTATTTTTTTGTTTAAATTCAAGTGCTCTAGGAAAAGAAGTGTTATCAAGGATGATAAGAAAATGGTGACTAAGTAGATGAAATTCAAATTTCTTAATACCATATATTACCACCAAAATCTCCTTGTAAACAGAGTGATAATATTTTTCACTCTCTTTGAATTGACCACTTGCATATCCACAATAGTGAGTCTTTCCATCAAGTTTTTTAAGAAATATTGTACCCCAATATTCATCACTAACATCTGTTTGCAGAATTCTGAGACCATTAAAAGGAATATGAAGTGGAGTTGGTTCAAATAATGAAAAGATATTTGTTGTCAAAACAAACTCAATCTATTTCTGATCCTTATTTTCCAACCTTCTCACCTACATACCAACCCATACCTTTTACCAAACTAAACTTTGGAACAGTTCATGAATTATTCCTTCCTATAAAGCCTCACAAGATCTCAGTTTCATTCTCTTCTGTACCACCAGTTACTTCAGTATAAAAGTTTTCTACTTCATAAAAAACATATGCTAAGACTACAAAAGGAACTACTTCAGTAACATAACCTCTTCCACCAGGAGTGTCTAAACTATTTCCACAATAGCATATGTCTCTCAATATAGTCTTTTATTCTGATTCATTAGAATGCTCAGATTCAACCAGTGATGATTTTCCTAGTGATTCTGATCCAAAATCACAACCAGCTGATATTTCTCAGATTTTGATGGTTGATCCTCCTGCTGATCCTCCTCCAGTTGATCCTATCATAGAAGATGATCCTCCAGAAGAGACTATTGAACATGGCCTGAGATTTTAACACCACAGGACTAAATAAGCTTCTAATGGTCTATGGTTTACTTTTGATGATCTACCTCTAAAGAAATGGAGATCCATAATTCTTGAATTCAATGCTTAGCTTGATTTATAAATGGCAAAAGATGGTACTTCTCTTCCTCAAGTTGTAAAAGAATTTGTTTCAAGATTTAATGGAAGTCTTAGAGAATGGTTCACTTCAATGGATGATTATACCAGCTTAGCATTCTTTGCTAAAACTAACTCTGAGGCATTATTGCAAATCTATACTCAATTCTTGGGTGATCATTCCATTATTGCTAAAAGGTAGGAGGAAGAATTCTTTGGAATGAAATATTGTTCTCTTAAATCCAAAGATATTGATTTTCATGATCAAAGAATGACTAAAAAAATTTATATGCTAGGTGGTTATGGAGATTCTAGCATGAAGCAAGTTTATGTTACTTTTCTTCATAAAGAACTTCAGCCATAAATTAATAGGTCTATTCAACAGATAGGTAGACATCTCTAACATATTTCTTTTGGAGAAATTCATCAATTCACTTATGCAACTCTTAATAAGCTATGTGAGCATCATAGAATGATGAAAAAGTTCATGCAACATGATAAAGCTCTGCAATTTGTACGTAAGAGGCCGGCTTCTTTCAACATTAAATGTAAGGAGATGAATTATGTTTGTTCTTCAAAGAAGAAATCTCATAGATTCTCTTTTAAGGATAGACACCCTCAACAATTCAGAAGAAGGAGAAAAAAGTTTAGATTTTTTAAAAGGAGATCCTCTTATTCAAAGAAAAGAAGAAGTTCAATAGATCGATGTTATGCTTGTGGAAGGAAGGGATATTTTGCAAAGAATTATCCTAAGAAGCCAATGAAAGCAGCTATGTAATATCCCAAAGTATACCCTAAAAGTTTTGGTATTATTGTTGTATTTGGATTTAATGTATATGTTTAATGGAAAGAGAAAAGAAGTAAAGAGAGATGTGTATATGTTGTATATATAGAGATATATACAACATATACAAGTCAAATTATTATATGGTCAAAAGAAGAAATAATTGATTTTAATTAATTAGTGGAAAATGGAAAATTAAGTTAGTGGAAGAGGATTTTATGAATATTTTAATATTATTATTGCTTGGTGGAGGTTTAAAGGGAAGAGTTGACTTGTTTTCTTTGCCATTCATTTTGTTCTTTGGTTTCTTTTCTCTTTGGGTTGGCCGGCCATCAAAGAAGCAAGAGAGAAAGAGAGTTTTGTTTTCCAAGCTCAAGATTGAAGGTTATATATCAACTGATCAAGTTAGAAATTTAAGAAGTTCATCAACTTTGATAAGTTTCCACTTGATTTTCTTGTTTTATTTTAAGTGGTACTTGAGTTTGATGATTGATTATGGATAGTATGAGTATGTTTGATTGTGGTGTGTTTGAGAGTGTTGGATTTAATTGATTGTGATTTTGGAGTTGAATGGAAGAGTAAGAGTTGTGTTTATGTTATGGTTTTGAATTGGTAATTGATGTCAATATTGAGTTTGATCAATTATTTTTGGTAGATCTTCAAGATGTTTGTGTTTAATAAAGTTTAAAGCATAGAATGCATGAGTTTAATTGGAAACAGAAGCATTTTGGATGCCACGACTGTGGCCCTTGAATGCCACGACCGTGGGGGTGTTGGACAAATTGGACAGATTCGTTTTCTAACCCACGCCCGTGGGGTTGTGAGGCCACGACCGTGGGGCATTAGTTAGTGGTTTTGGTTTATAATTTGTGATCTATGGGTCTAGTATGAGGCTAGTAGGTGAATAATTGTATTGGAATTCATGTGTATGCTTATATAAGTGTGTATTATTCCTTTTGGATTAGGTTGTGAAGAGGTTGAGTTGCCCTAACCTAAGTATTGAGCATTCTTGGAAGAGGAAGTGTATAAATTGGTGTGAGTTGTTCTTGAGGTAAGTACAAACTTACATGGTTGCATTCATTTACATGATTTTGAAACTTAACACATTTGGTTATAAATGTGTTAAGTAATCTACTATATTGTTATTACTATTTGATTAATGTTATGATTTGTATAATGTAAAAGATATGATGATCATTCAAAAGGTATGTGCAATGCAATAGATTATGATGAATACTTTAATGATGAATTGCTTTAATGTGAATTGAGATATGATGAGATGTGATGCCATTGTGGTTGGCTATAATGATTCAAATGAAATAAGTGGGGCATGTTTGCCTAGATGATGATGAATTTAAAATATATGTCCAATACAATTGGTTATGTATACTCTCTTGATGAGATGTGAAGTCATTGTTGTTGGCTATAATGATGCAAATGAGATGATTGAGGCATGGATGCCTAAATGATGATAAGAAAATGAGAATGAAATTGATAATGAAATAATAAATGGATTGTGTGTCTAATGTGTTATTCCATTTTCAGAGTTTTATTGTTGGTGGCATGCCTAATGGTAACAATCTCTTGAAGCTAGGTTGGATCTAGTCCTTGAAGCCTAGTTGAGATGTTACAACCCTTGAAGCTAGGTTGGGTTTGGTTCTTGAAGCCAAGTTGGGTTGATATTTAGCATGCTTTGTTCCCCTTGAAGCTTGGTTGAACCTAATCCTTGAAGCCTAGTTAGGATAATGATAATGATAAATGTGATAATTGAACCAAAACATTAACACTGAAAGTGGAATGACATATTAGTGTCTTTTGGGCCCATGCTTGTCTTTATTTCAATGTAAATCATAAGTGATGAAATAATTGAATAAAATAATGAAATGTAGTGTTATGAACAATATAAAGATATCATTTGTGAATATTGTCTTATTTGTTGAAATGTGTGACATTGGCATTGCATTGAAGTATATTGTTATTGTGGTTTGTACCACTAAGCCGTTTGCTTAGCGCGATTGTGGTTCATCGCGCAGGTGACAGGGTAGAGCCAGAGAGTTCATCTAGACCGAATCGAGTCTAGACTTTGAGGTGTTGATTGTGGGCGTAAAGATCAGAGACGAATTGCCAAACATGTATAAATGTTATGTTTTTGTAAAAATTGATTTGGACGTTTATGTATTTTGATGTATATATACATATGTAAATATAACTATATTTTCCGTTGCGTATTGAATAAACGTTTTATCTATTGTGTTTATAATATAACTTAAATGTTTAAGTTTGCTCATATTATTGTATAAAGGGATGATTTGTTTATTTAGAAAAATGTGGCATTTTTATATTCAGTATACGTGTATTACGATAGTGGTGGCATGTAGTATGCGTATACGGGATATAGGGGTGTTACAAGCTAAGTTGATTCAGCATATTAACCAAGCTTCAATCTCTCTTTCAGACAATGTTGAGATTGAATATGTTTTTTTAGAATAAAGTAAAGTAGACTAGGAGATTATTATGACACTTCATGTAGATGATGGTAATTCATATTCAGATTTTTTAATAAGCATAAAATCTGCAGATTTTTCCTATTGGAATTCGTTACAAAAGGCTATTTGAGCCTTACACTAAAATATAGAGAATTTTCTCTCTGTCAGAAATTCCTGTAGTTTTTGAAGATATAAAAGCTTCATTGCTTCCTTCTTATATAGACTCACATGCTGAGTTCACTCATCCTAAACCTTTATGGAAAAATGAAGAAATTTTCATTTTTCTTCCCTTTGAGAAGAATGAAGATATCAATCCTACAAAGGCATCTCATCCTAGTATGACACTTTCAGATCTTGTCATGGCTGGACAAGAATGTGAATCTTTATTGCAACAAGGATTATTTGAACCAACTAAGTCCAACTGGGCTTGTTAAACATTCTATGTAGAGAAAAGATCAGAAGTTTTTAGAGAAAAATAAAGACTTGTCATTAATTACAAGCCTCTTAATCTATTTCTTGTAGATGATAAATTTTTTTTACCAAAGATCTCTACATTGATGGTTTATTTGAAGGCGGCAAAAACATTTTCAAAATTTAATTTGAAAGCAGGATTTTGACAATTAGATATTAAGTCAGAAGATCGGGCCAAAATAATATTTTGTATTCCTGATACCCAATATCAGTGGACAGTGAAGCTATTTGGATTAAAAATTGCTCCATTCATATTTTAGAAGACCATAATCAGAATTTTTCTCCCATTTTGTATTCTACCTTGATTTACATGGACAATATCTTACTGTTTTCACTTACAGTAGAAGCTCATCATAAATTGCTTCAACAATTTACTTCTATTGTTCAACAATATGGTATTATGATCTCTGAGAAGAAAATTATTATGGGTAGAAGCTCAATTGATTTCTTGGGCTTACATTTTGAAGATGGAGTTTACACTCCAGGCCCTCATATTACAGAAGAATTACTCAACTTTTCTTATCAGAACTTGATTTTCAAACAAATATATCAATTTTTTTGGTATAATTAATTACATCAGAGACTTCTTTTCTAGCCCAGCCCATCAGTCAAATATCCAAAATATTAAAAAAGAACCCACCACAGTGGTTAGAAGATCAAACAAGAGTTGTTCAGATCATTAAGAAGATTGTGTCTCAACCAACTCCACTTCAAATTCCTTTTAATGTCTCAGAATTCTATAAACAAATGCTAATGATGAATATTAGGGTGCAGTATTTCTTGAAAAACTTAATGGAAAGACTCACTACTGTGGATGTGCAAGTGGTCAATTCAGAGAGAGTGAAAAATATTATCACTTTGTTTACAAGGAGATTTTGGCAGTAAAATATGGAATCAAGAAATTTGAATTTCATCTTCTTGGTCACCATTTTCTTATCATCCTTGATAACACTTCTTTCCCTAGAGCACTTAAATTTAAACAAAAAACACTCCCATCTGATCAACTCCTCAGACTTTAAGAATAGTTTTCCAAGTATGGCTATTTTGTTGAATACATCAAAGGCTAAAAAAACTTAATTCCAGACCTTTTGTCCAGACCTTCCAAACCTATTCCTGTTATAACAATGGTAACCACTTTTCCTTCTATCCTTATGTACAGAGGATATGTACCTGGAAATCTTTCACCTAAACCACCTTTTTGGAATTCATCATATGTTGAATTTCTTCCCAGATGTAATTTTCAAACTCTTGCATATGCACAACAATTTTCCCGTACCTTTTGTTTACCTTAAACACATTTATAACTATTACGATGTTGATCCAAAACTTAATCTTTGTTCTCCTGAATATCCTTGGATGATAGTGTATCACCTTTCACCTATACATCCTCAGTTCCCTGCCGAGCTATGGTTCTTATGGTGTTTTGCAACATTATATAATCATGCTATTGAAATCCCTATCCTAGATATGCTTAACTTCATTTCTATTGATGATAATGTAGCTTCTCTGCTATACAAGTTCTTAAAATGATTCAACCTGATTTCATGAAGGCAATAATAATTTTTGCAGATTATCCACAACAAACAGTTATGGGAAAAACCAAATGAAGAAGCTAGTAGTTATCATGCAATTTTTATTTTTCGTAAACCTTTGTTCTAATATCCTCATACAGGTGTCTTTTGGTCAAGAAGTCAAGTAGTTCATAGGAAAACTCTTCTTGGTCAGATTTATTACAATTATCAGAAGTAGATCCAATTGAGACATCATTTATGTAGTCTCAATAATTCTTCAGAGATAGTCACAAGACCTTTCATTTGCACATCTATGGTGAAAAATACAAATTGGACTAGACATGACTAACAATACGCTGAGACAACTACTGACTCCCTTTCCAGCTCACGAGAGAACATTTCATTAATAGTGGTCTCTATGACTTTGAACAGACAGAAGCTAGCACTTCATAGAGAGATTCTTCATTATCTTTTCCTCTAGCTCAATCAGACCCACGTATCTCATATCCTTTACCTATCACCACAATTTCAGTTATCACTACAGTTGTTGGCTCTTTAGTTCAACAAAATACTAATGGTACACCTACCACTCAGACAGATATTGATGCAATAATAACTAGTGCTCAATTTACTCAACTCACTCAGAGAGATACTTTTGACCTTATGGCATATGAAAGGAATCCGATAGAACATTCCTTTTATGAGTCAGATGATGAAGAATACCAGAATATGAATCTATTGTCATCTCACTCGTTTTAGTTAGATAATGGGTTTGTTGTTTACTCACTTTGTACTATTTACTTTGTACTTTATATCTGTATTACTTAGTGGAGATCTTGTTCCTTCACATTTCTATTTTGATTAGTGTAATTTGAGATCATTGCCGACAATCTCTTTTCTGTTATATTATCAACTCCCTTGTCTATATAAGGAGCCTTTGTATCAGTTCAGATATAATAATAATAATAATAGAAAAAGAAAAACTCAATTTTTAAAACTCTCAAATTTTGTAGTTCTAAATAATCTTTCATTTTCTTCCTGATTTATTATTCTGTTTATTTATGAATAGCGTACAATGATCCAGAAGAATTTATTTAAATATGTTAACTAGAGAAAGTTAAAAGAGCGATATCTTGTTTAAAGGCCTTGAAAATGGTTGTATGTATGAAAAATGTGTGAGACTATCTAGTAAAATAATATTTTGTTCATTTCTCTGAGGATGAAATATACTCTGTATGAAACTTGCAGTTTTGGTTAATCATGTTTCAATATATCAAAAATATATGTGGTTCTTGAGGTATATAAGCTGAAAACTCGGCTGTAACTACTACTGGCAGTTAGCAGAGCTAAGGAACTCTGTGTTGTCTGGTATAACAACTCATTATATCTTTGTTTGTGAGATGGATTTCTCACGGTATAGTGAACTTTGACTCTTAATATCCATACAACCCTAGTATAAATTGTCTTTTTTTTTCCTTTTTATCATCCAGTGATTATAATTATAAGGCTCAATATATATGTAGCATTTTAAACTCATAGTGTTTAGCTATTTTACTTCTTGAACTTTTATTTTTTACTAACAAACATTTATATTAATGAATATTGATTGTTTTACTCTTTGTATGTATATATTTTATACTAAATAGATATATTAGTAACTTGGCACAACTCAATATGACACAATGAATTTATATTTATAAGATAAGAAAAATATAAATTCGGAGGTTATATAATTAAATTAAAAGATGAAAAGATAGTGACTAAATACTAAGTTGAATGACTATATATATATATATATATATATTTGGTCTAATTTTTGAACCCAGTAAGATCAGGGGCGAAGGCAGATTTTTTAGTGAAAGGGGACAAAATAAAAATATCATATATTTTTTTAAAAATTTAAAGAGGGATAATTAAGTATTTTAAAAATTTTAATAATATATATATATATGTATATATAAATTTTAAAACAGAAGTGGGACAGCCGGCTCTTCTAATATGAGTATCTTCTTACAAAAGACATACAATAATTGTCCATCAAATTTACAAGACTGCCAGGTGGGTTGATTACCCAATCAGATCTCAACAACTTTTTAGAAATAGCAAAAGCTATCCAATATGCTACCCTATTACAATTCCTTTTAGCAAAAACAAAAATAAAACTATGAAAATGAGCAGCCAATTGTTTAATCTTTCTTACTAACGCATCTATTTCAGCTGCACAGTGATCAAAAGAATTAATAGCTTCAATTAGCTCCCTACAGTCTAACTAAAAAATGCAGAAAACTCTATAGCTTTCTGCACTGCAATCAAAAGAATTTGGGCTTCATTACGTAGAGGGGAGTAAGATTGAATAAGGCATGCAATACGCTCAACCAAAACTCCTTCCGTAGTTCGATATATTGCAGCAGCCCCTGGCCAGGAATTCCTCATATCATAATTTGCATCAGAATTAACTTTCACCCATCCTGAAGGGGGAGGAGTCCATGATAGACCATTCCCATGACTGCTCATTCTGGAGTGAATTGTAATGTCAGCTGCAGATTAATGAGTATTTGGCTTGGTAACTTGTGACAAGTCTCGTAGAATACCATCAATGTTCTTAAGTGTTAACAAAGGGTCTGGATTAACTCCATTGAAAATAAACTGATTCCTTGATAACAGATACATGAAATTCTGTTCAAGCATATAAGATCAAGAAAATGAGTAGAAAGATAGAGGACATCCGAAAATAAATAATATGTATAATTATGTGTTTAGTTTTTAAGATTTTCATAATAAATATGTTTTTTTTTAAATAATAATATGTTTCCTCCGAAAAAAAAATAAAGAAAATGTCAACAATCCCAACTATGTATAATCATTATGCTTGCGAAATTATAAAGTGTCAGATTCAATTATTTCTTGGGCTAAAAATGTAAAAAATGATGAACAACAATAATAATGCATCATTTTCAAAATAACAATAATAATAGAAATAATAATGAATGAGATGCATTAATTAATCATTATCTTATTATTCTATTAAAATAAATCAACTATTACAAATATATATATACCTTGATTGGTTGCTTTTAATTAACTATTAATTTTTTTGAAATATAATTAGCTTTTAATTGAATAGATAGTTTTTTAATTAACTTATTCTAACAAAAGTATTATCCAAACTTTCCTTTTCTTTTTTTATAAATACAAAAGAAAAAATTTAAACAAAAAGCAACCGTGTTTGCCGGCAATAATTGTGCACAAAATTAATTATTGTTAATCAACTACGATTAATTGTCATTTCTAAAAGGCTTATTGCTTAAAATCTATTCACATTTCATGATTAAAAATCAATTATTGTTATTATATTTAAATAAATTTATAGTATTTAGAATTTGATTTAATTAATATATATATATATATAATTTTCATAAAATAATGTATATTTTTTCAATTAAATATAAAATATAAATTTTAATTATACAAAAAATTATAACTAAAATTTCAATTTTAATAATGCTGGCAATAACCCTCTTTTCCAATGCTAAAAATAAAATTCTATATAACATGAAGGATGAGAGTTTTAAAGTGGAAACTTTTGTGTATTGGAAAAGCTTTTTAGTTTTTATCGTGAATTTATAGGGTATTTTTCTATTATATCATTATTATTGAAATATTTTTAATAAATAATATTAAATATAAATATAAAAAATGATATATTAAATATTAGTTAATTTATTAAAATGATAAATGAGTTATAATTTTGGAATTAATGCAAAATGAAAGTGTGTAATCACATCAATAACAAAAGTAAAAACATTTATAATTCACTTCTTAAAATGAGACAAAGAACCAACCATCCTCCCAAGAGTATAAATATCCTATAATTCGTTGATTTTTTTACATAAATAAGTATGCAATTAGATAACTCTTTCAGCAACTCACAACCAGGGCCAAGATATGAGTATTAGAAGGGGGCAGTTGCCCCCCCTTTTTTTTTATATATTATATATATGTAATATATATATGTTATTAAAATTTTTAAAATGCTTAATTACCCTTCTTTAAATTTTTTAAAAAATATATGATATTTTTATTTTGTCCATCTTCATTAAAAAGTCTTATTTTGCCCCTGCTCACAACAATCTTCAACTATTAGATTATATAAATAGCCAATAGTGTATTGAGATGGTTTTTGACTTTTGATTTTAGGATTTTTTTTTAGAAAAGGAAAAATAAAATGTATTAAGTTTTAGATTTTTCTAATTAAATAAAAATTATTTCATGTTAAATACATAATCTATAAAATATAGTTTTGAAGGTTTTGATTTCAAGAAGATATTGCATATCAATAAAATGCACTTTTTATATAAAATATTTTATATGAGTAAAGCTATTTTTTTATTGTAAGTTTTTGATGTTATATTTTTTAAAAAATTTTTATTTCTTTTTTTTAAATAATTATGATATATAGTTTTTGAAAACATAAAACAGATTTTTAAAAAAATATAAAAATAAAAACTAAAAATAATTTTTAGTTTTTTAAAAAATAAAAATAAAAAAGAAAATGTAGACACCCTAATATTCATTGATTTCAGATACATTAGACAAGTTGTTGTCCAAGAATTTATATCTTAATTCTTAATTATTATAAACTAAATTACAATTAACTTGAAGAAAAAAAATGAATGTAAATGGTTAGTGATAAAGTGAAATTCCTATAAATTTATAGGAAGAAACTTGGAAAAAAAAAGTAAAAAGAAAACTATATGAGCTGTGAAACATGAAATGTCTTGGCAATATAATTGGTAGACTTGTCCTTATATCTATTAATAAAAATTATTTACGAGCAATCAACATTTTTTTTTATTACAAATTGTATTAATTTGAAAGCAAGAACATGTCCTCTATACCCCACAACACAAACCCATGTGAAATCAATTATTCTCCTCCATCAACTTCTTCAGATTTGAAAATTTTAAATTAATACTCTCTCTTTCAATCTGTCCATTGTTGTGTGAAAAAAAATGGGAAAAAATACAGTTTTTTTCTCATTGGCTTTGATAAGCGTTTGTTGCATTGGAGCAGTAGCAGGAGATTGGAACATTTTGAATCTGAAAAGGAGAAATAATAATAATAATAATGGGTTAGATCAGTCTACTAATAAGAAGAAGAATTTGAAGAATTATTGTGAGAGTTGGAGAATTAATGTTGAGCTAAACAACATTAGAGGATTTGAAGTTGTGCCAGAAGAATGTATTGCTTATATAAAACATTATATGACATCTTCACAATATGAAGCAGATTCAGAAAGAGCCATTGAAGAAATTAAGCTTTACCTTAGTAGCTGTTCTTGTTGTACTTTGGAAGGTGATGATGGTAAAGATGCTTGGATTTTTGATGTTGATGATACCCTTTTGTCTACCATTCCTTTCTACAAGAAACATAATTTTGGGTAAGTTATGATTTTTTTATTTTATTAATTTTGCCATTAATTTACTTATTTTATAGTACATTATTTCTTTTTTTTTTAAGGATATAGCACATTATTTCTTAGTTTATTGATTTTATAAAAAGAAATTAAATGAATCATTATAATAATTGGTTATTTATCTTTTGAATATTTTAAAAAATTAAGTTGATTACTAGTTAGTGCTGCATTTCAAGCTAGATTTGGGCTTCAAAATATATTGATTTGGGGTAGAATGTGAAACTGATGTTGATGTAGCATTTAGCACTAATTGATTGGCAAATCTCAATTTTGAGATCAGATTCTTCTCCAAAAGGACTGATCAGGTTCTGTTTTGGTTTACCTCTTGTTTCTTTCATAGGGATGTGATACCCTTTGCTTTTCCTCCTTTTTTTTTTCTTTTTCTTTTTCTGATAGTCCATTTTCTTGTGAATCAGTGGGGGAAAAAAGAAACAATGCAGTTCATAGCAAATTCCACTAAATATTCTTTAGAAAAAAAAAAGTTGAGACTAACTTAGGGAAGTGGGAGCTGGCCAAAATTTCTGTTTTGCAGCCTATTTTAACACAAACAATGGTCACAATTTAAAAAAATACATTTAAACCTCTATTAATTAATAGTTTTTTTTTACTTTATTTGGACGTTAAATTTGCTATGCTTATTTGAAAAATAATGTATAATGAAAATGGAAATGGTGGAGAGAAGTTGAATAAAAGCATAATAGAAGAATGGATGAAAGAAACAAAGGCACCAGCACTTGAGTATAGCCTAAAGCTGTTCCATGAGATCAAAGATAAAGGGATCAAAATCTTTCTTGTCTCCTCAAGAAGTGAAACTCTAAGATCTGCTACTGTTGATAATCTCATCAATGTTGGCTATCATGGTTGGTCTAGTCTCTTATTAAGGTATTTATATATTTATATTTATATTTATATTTAAATATGCCCATTTACCATTATCAGTGTTTTATAAAGGATTTTTTTTCATTTTCTAATATTATGCTTTAATTTTAAAAATATTATCAATTCAACTAATCACAATCTAATTAGTGCTAATAACATTTTTTTTATTTTTAAATAACATTTATAGTTTTTAAAAAAGCATATTAAAATTAATAAATTTTTTAATTTAATGATAATTGAGTATCTTCACATCTGTAAAATGTTGAGTTTGAATATGAATTGAAGAAAAATTTAAAAAAGAAAAAACTGTTAATGCAACATTTGAATAATTATACTTATTTCGTTTGCAATTTATAGATAGATTTTTTTATTTCATAATAATTAAAAAAATAATTATTTTTATTAAATATATATATATATATATTCTATTATATTCTTACTTTAAAATAAGATATGTTCATTAAATACTTTTAATTAATAATATCAAATATAGATATAATAGAAATTTAAAACGAATAAGTGGATTATAATTTGAAATAGATATATATATCTATCAATAATTTAGGACTGAGAGAAAAAATAATAAAAAAATCAATATATATATATATATATGCATAAACATTGGTTTAAACCTAAAGTGAGTTGATTATAATTGATTTGTTTCATAAAAGAAAAATGATATCTTATATTATATATATTAAATTGCAAAAACAGGGGACTTGAAGATGAGAGGATGAAAGTGCAAGAATACAAATCCCAAGCAAGAAAAAAATTGATGGATGAAGGTTACCGCATTTGGGGTATCATTGGTGATCAATGGAGCAGCCTTGAAGGTCTTCCCTATGCTCAAAGAACATTCAAGTTACCTAATTCCATGTATTATCTTCCCTAATTAATGTATATTTAACTTATAATTTCTAAGATTTATATTATTTATTTAGAACCTTTAAATCTCCCAATGCTTGTTAATTCATAAGCATCCTTTGTGATTGTTGTTGTTTCTCTAAATTTTTGTGGAACTTATTGAACATTTTTATATGTACTTTATAATTCGGTATAAAATCAAATGAAATATTTATAATCACCAAGTCTTGGCTTGGTGGCTATAAGTATTATTATTTCTGTTTAAATTTCGGACATAAATTTTAGGTGTGCTTTCTTCTTTATACGTAATTAATAAAAAAAATTACATGTTTATCTTATTATAGAATTTTAATTTTAAAAATTAAATTAAAATTTAATATGTTAGTAATTAATATTTCATATATTAGTATATCTAAATTTGAAATATAATTGTTAAATTATAATATATTTAAAATCAATATTTCTTTTCATCTTATCACATAGGTAATAATGATTTTGATAAAAAATAATCATTACATTAGATCGTATTGTATCATTAAATATGGTAAACAATTTCAATATCTATTTCAATGCCTTTTTTTATGTACATTACTATAATATGTTTGCATCATGTAGTTACCAAATTGGTCAAAATTGACAAACAATAGTATAAAAATATATTATTGGTGTACATATTTTTTCTGTTTTACTATTTTGGTGTTTAAACTTTTTTTTTTGTTAGTTTAATGTCTGAACTTTAATTTCTAGAGTTAAATTTGTTACTCCGGTCAATTTTGCATGCTTATTAGTTACAGTGAAGCCTATTTTTAGCTAAAAAAAATTACCATATCATATTTTATTTAGAAAAGGATAAAATTAACCTCAAAATTAACTAGTTGAAAAACAGAAAAATCATCAAAATGAAATTGTGAGCTTTGAGTTTTCTAATTTAGATTTGAGAATTTTCATTTCAATTTGTATTAATCTAATCATCTCTCTCAATTTTGTCTTCAATCAATCTAACCATCTCTCAATTTCAATTTCCATTTTCTTCATCTATCTAAGCTTCAAATTTGAGCTAGGGATTTCAAAAAATTGTCATTTTTTCATTTCAGTCATTCTCTCTTTCTCACTTAAGAACCCTATGCATAATTGAGATTCAAGGGTTTTTCTAAAGCTTAAATAAAGATGAAATAGAAGAGAAGAAATTCAACATTTATAAGAAAATAAGAACACCTGTGGTTGGTAGAAGGGTCATCATTTGGGAGCAATTTTTGTAAGTTACATAGACATACAAACGCTAAGCAATTTCTCAAAGGGTCATTTTTAAGCAAATTTAGATTTGAAGTTCTTCTTTTATTTTTTATTTTTTTGCAATATTTGAAATTATTGATTCAATTTTTTTTTTTAGTTTTTCCTCAAATGATCATTTTCAATTTTTAATCTTTTCAAAATTTAAATATGCTGTATAGTAACTCCAACACATCTTTGCTACTCAGATTTGTTGATCTAAATCTTTGTGGTCTAGATTTTTCTTTTTTCTTTTTCTTATGCGTCTTCTTCTTCAATACTTATTTCTTTTTTTGTAATTTTGTACTATGATTTAGAATTGAAATCCCTAATCTATAAAAGCTAATAGTAAATAAAAAGATTGAAGGAATAAAGGTATTTTATTCATTATATGATATCATAATTTTTTCAGCTAGAATTGGGTCTCACTATAGGGGTGTTTCTCAAAACTGGAGCTTTTCAGCTTATTGTGAATAAGTGATTTTTAGATTATAATCAGATTAAAAATAAGCAGTTAAGCGTTTTTGTAAACAAGTTAATAATCAGTTTATAATCAGTTAAGTGTTTCTGTAAAATCAGCTTATAATCAATTTTTAATTGCAGAAACTATCAAAATGACCAAACTGTCCATGGGTTTATTTATTGTATAAAAATAATTTTTTAAATGTCAATTCAAAATTTATTTTGCAATAATAATAATAATAATAATAATAATAATAATAATAAAATTTATTTAATAATAATAATTTATTTAATAAAATTTATTTGATAATAATAATAATTTATTTTTCAAAATTTATTTTGTAATAATAATAATAATAATAAAATTTATTTAATAAAATTTATTTGATAATAATAATAATAATAAAATTTATTTAATAATAATAATAATTTATTTAATAAATTTTATTTGAAATATTGAATATTAGATAGGGATAGTATGGTCTTTTACTTGGTCAAAACTGCTTAAAAAATAAGTATTTAAAAAAAGTAGCAAAACTCAACTTTTAAAAAACTGATTATAATCAGATTATAATCTACTATTTAAGTTTTCAGAAACACTTAAATAAACAACTTATAATTTAAAAATTACTTATAATAAATTTTGACCAGCTTTTAAATTTTGAGAAATACCCTCTATAATTATTAAACATGCCATTTAAATTCTAAATGATAAAAGAAAATTCACACGAAAATAGTGAAATATAAAAAGTATTAAAATTGTAAATTCAGGTGTAGTACTGTACTGTACTACTTAAAAAAACAACTTCAAGTAGGAATCTGACATGTTTCATGGACTGTAGTTATTGTGTGAGCAATTATAAACTCAAAGGGAGTCCCAAACAATAAAAATTTTAAAAAAACAGTAAACTTTATTTTTTTAAGTATATTAATATTAAAAAGAGTATATTAACATAAAAAAGATATCCTGAATTTATTATTTAAAAAATTATATTTATAATTAAATTATGTATTATTTTATTTTTAATTCTTAATATAGCTTTGAGACAACTAGAAAAACTTAAATGTAATAATAATAAAGCTAAATAACTATAAAGTTTATGAGATTTTATATATTATATTAGTTAGTTTTTATATTTTCAACATTTAATTTTTTCATCCTCCTATTTTTAAAAATTAAACTATTTAGTTATTCTGTTCTAAAAATATTAATTAATTATTTTAATATTATAAAATAATTTATTTGCTCTTCTTTTATATATATATATATTTTTATTATTTATTAAATAATATTTATTTTTAAATTTATTTATATTTCTTACACATAATTTATTTTAATTTTATAGATATTATTAAATAATATTTTTAAATAATACGAATAATATATTTTATTATTTTATAGATAATTTTTATATATAATTTATTTTAATTTTATAGGTATTATTAAAAAATAATTTTAAATAATATAAATAATATTTTTTATTATTTTATAAATAATTTATATATAAAATAAAATTAAAAATAAAATAAATTTAATAAATAATAAAAATAAATAATAAATAAATTATTTTATAATATTAAAATAGTTAATTAATAATTTTAAAATAAAAATATTGATAAAAAAATTAAATATTTTAATTTTTAAAAATATATAATATAAATATTAAATATTAAAAATATAGAAATTCACAATTATAATATGTAAAATTATAAAAATTTTATAATTTTTTAACATAATAATAATAATAATAATAATAATAATAATAATAATTACTAATAAAAATAAGGTTTTTACGGCCCTCCGATCTCCATGGCCTTTAGCAAACTGAAAGAACAGAGCACTAATCCGAAGGCAGAGGCTAAGCCCACGTGCAGCCTATGTGATTTTTCACCACTCACCAATGAAAAAACTGGGTCCACAGTCCCTATTCCATCATCTTTGTCTACAACGCTTCAAGTGGCGCGTGTAAATTCACTGTTCCTTTTTAGTGCTGAGACGCCCAAAATGGGAAACAATGAAGACAGCAATGCCGTTCACTTCTTTGGCACGCCGGTGAAGGAATTTAAGAACAGCCCTCTAGTCGCTCAACTGAATTTGTTCTTTTGTCTCTTTTTTCTCTTCATCAGAACTCAATTTTCTGCCTTGTGGAGTTCGATTTAGGTAAGACTTTTCTATAGTTTTGTGTGGCCTTTTGCATTTATTTTCATAGAATTTTGATTTAATTGCGTTTATGGAATACCCATTTGGAGTTTACTTGAGAGTTTTGATGATTTGAAATCTTTGCTGGGTGCAAATTAAATTGGGTTAATCTTTCTTTTTCCATGGATATTTGTGTTGTTCAGCTGTGTTGACTGGATAAAGTGTTGGCTATAAATTATTTTTGATTCTTGGGCAAGACTGACTTTTTAACGAGGAATTCCTATTTCATGGTGAGGCGCATGGCTCCATTTCTTTGAGTTTCTCCTTTTGGATTGATTGTTTTGTTTTTCAGAGCTTATTTCCTATAATTTGACAATTCGTTTCTGGGTATGAGGTATATTCTGAGACTTTTGCTAAGAGAGTGTGTAATTGTGAAAATAAATTAGTTCAGTGGACCACATATACAGTTTGCCTTTAAGCTAAGGACAATCAAGACAAGACTGGATGATGAGAAATAAAATATTTGGTGAACTTCAAATAGTTGGGATTAATTGATCGTAGAAGTAAATTTGTCACAGGTTTTTCAATGTCATACTGGCAGGAATTAGCTACTTAGTTGATTGTACTTGGGAAGTAGTGGTATTACATGGCTTTTTGCTTGCTTAGGGTTTTTGTGTTGCTGGCAGTAAGATGTTGGAGTGGTCTTAGTTGGTCTTCTAACTGGTGTGGGAGAAGTGTACATTCTGGAAATTGGATTTCTACATTATATTTGCGGTTGTGCAAAAATCTTGATTTTATTCAGTTTTCCAATCATGGTAAACTGATAACAAGTTAAATAGATAAAGAGAGACTTATGCTTAAAGGAGCCATGTATTGTCATTAGTGGTATTTCATTAGTAGAATGCTGCCCTTCAATTGGAAAGGGTCCTCATGGGGATAATCTTGTTCTAGTAATTATTATTCCATCACTTGATCTTCTTTGTTATGGATCTGATAATTTGGGTTCCTGGAAAGGGCAATTTGGATGCTGTATATTTTTCAGCAATTTTACATGTACTAGGATTGGATGTTCTCATGTCTCAACTTGCAATCTCTTGGTTGTAAGCCTAGGATTTTTCTATTTTAATTTTATTGGATAATGGTTTTGAGAAGGGGTATTAAGGTTTTTGTTGTGCTCTTTAATTGGGTTTTGTCTTAGCAGGCCACTAGAGTTTCTCGAGTTCCTTGAAACTTCTAACTTCTTAGGTATGTGTGGAAATTAATATGGTGGGATGTTGTCGCAATGACTATTAAAGTTCTTTGTTTAGATAGGTTCTTCATATTCAAAAACATTATATTCTTGAGAGGATGAATTGTGTTTCCTTTGTTACTATCTTGTATTAATTAATTAATTTATTCATTCTGACCGAAGTGTGAGTCAATAACCATTTCTGTGGCATGATACTGTAGACCGCTGGCAAGGGTGCTTTCAGAAGGTCTTTACTGGGTGCTATTTAACAATAGGAAGCCAGTATCAATTGAACAAATAATAGATGTCATCCTTGTGTTGATTTAAGGACAATAATGGAGGCACGCGCTGCTTTATCTATTCACAGATCAGGTGCGAGGGAGCTGAATAAACTTGGGGTGTTCGGGGCTCTGTCTTCGTCTTCACCAGTCCTTCCAGCTTCTCTTGGAGAGACACACCCACAATTTTCAGACTCTCAACAAGTTTCCATGGAAGGTGGGGTTAGGACAAAGCCTCTTGTCCATGCAAGTCAATTAGCCTCTAATAGTGGAGTAGTTGGCCACCTATTCTCATCATCTGCAGGCTTCTCATCGGACCTTCAGCACTCGTCGGTTTCACCTCAGGAGAAACATTCTAGGAATACTCCTTTCATTTCTGTCATCAACAAATATGACAGTTTTGACATTGCCACAACCTTCACATTCAGGGTTGCTTCAATCTTCAGCGTCAAGTCATTATGCCAAAGAAACCAGTGCTTCCTGGTGTCTGGAATCATTGCCAGACTTTATTGGTTTTCCTGTTAACACCTTTGTCCAAAATAATCAAATAGAAAGCAACAGTTGTACTGGTGTCATTGCATCTGAGGAAATGGAATGATTGGCAGGAATGGGCAGACCAGCTAATCACTGATGATGATGCTTTGACATCTAACTGGAATGAGCTTCTGGTTGACTCTAGTGTTGCAGAAATGGAGCCAAAGGTTGGGATCTTCTTACAATGTATGGCGATTAAGTAAAGCTTTTTGTCTGTTTTATGTTGTTTCGTGTTCTCATCTTGCTGCTTCAGATGGCATACCAGGTATTAAAACCATCTTCAAAATTATCATCACACCAGGCCCATGTTTGTCAACAGCCTTCTGTTCCATCTGGAGAAATTCATCCTGTTCTTACCCCTACTTCATCAGTAAATAGTGCCCCATCCAAGCCACGCATGCGTTGGACACCTGAAATCCATGATGCTTTTGTGGAGGCCGTCAATCTGCTTGGTGGTAGTGAAAGTGTGTGGGCTTCAGGCTTCAGTTAACCAAAAAATTATAAGGTTTCTGCTCTAATTGATTTTTCCCTGTCTAACATACAGGAGCTACTCCAAAAGGTGTGTTGAAGCTGATGAAAGTTGAAGGGTTGACAATCTATCATGTAAAAAGCCACTTGCAGGTATGGGACATTTCTCTCTTTTAAAATGAGGTTAGTTGTCTGCATGAATAACATTTGCTCTTCTGTCTCTGAGTGGATTTAATATATTATTCCTTTTTCTGCTTCCTAATTGGAGATCTTGTTTTTTGAATTTCAGAAATACAGGACAGCCAGATATAGACCAGACTCATCAGAAGGTATGTAATAATTATGAACAACCAATTCTCATTTTTCCTCTATTTTGTATAATTTACTTCTGCCTCGGAATTTTCAATTGTTGTAAGGGCTCGGGAATTTTTTTCTTTTATCATCACTCACAATCCTGGGCTTTGAGCTCACTCATAAATATGCTTTGTTAGACGTTGATAAGGACAATTTTAATTCAAGAAAAGTAGCATACCTGTTACTAAGGTTATTAATCCTGTGTTAGCATCCAGCTTACCATATCATTGAAAGTGAGTATTTTTTTATTTGAATATACTGCATCTTTGAGCCCATTATGGTTGTAATTGGGCCAAAATCGTACTCTGTTTTCTCTTTGAACTTATTTCCTTGAAAAATGTTACATTGAGATAGATGCCCAGTGGTTTAGTAATATTAAGCGCTTAATATCATTGATGTACAACAGAAACAATGCCCTTTTTCTTTTTGTAGCTGTTCTAGATTTCTTGACTTGTTTACTGCATCTGGACTATAATGTGTAATGCATTTATTATTTACATATTTATTTCTTTTAATGGTGTATTCTATCTCTTGTAGGATCCTCAGAAAAAAAATTGACTACTTTGGAAGAAATATCTTTTCTTGACTTGAAAACGTAAGTCAATCACTATTCCTTGTATTAAAAGTTGTCGGTTTCCATTTATTCTTTGGCTTTGAGGGATAGGATACTTAGTTGTTTGAGGACTCGGTTGCAACCTCTAACCGGAAACATGGGATTTCTGACAAATAGAAAGTGCTTACTCATGCCTCCAAATGAGTGCTTATTTTCTTTGAACATTTGCTTCCATAAATTGAGGAAACACTTTGGTTCTGGAAGGGCATTATTAACTGGTATCTTTTTTTTTGAGATGACTTTAATGGTATGAAATATGGGGATTATTTTAGATCCAGGATCTGTTTCAAATTAAATTTATAGGAGTTCGAGAAATTGAAAACTGTTCAGCACTGCAGCTCTTGCAGACTGCTTTTCCACTGCCACCGTAAGGAAATCAACTGAGACTGCAGCTAGCAGTAGTACTTGTGAGTTCATCTATTTTACATGGGGTCAAATAGTGACTGTTTTCAGTTAGTTAAACCAGTAGTGATTGTCTTCTTGTTGGCTAGCTTATGTAAATAAGAGCAATTTGAGTTGTAAAGGGAACAGCAAAAATAATTGCTAAAAGTTTTATCTAAAAGTTATCTTCTTCTTCTATTTCCTTCTATATTCTTTTTTTCCCCCACTTTTGTTCTTCCAAATCACGGGTGTATAATCCAAAAAATACTAAATTTTGGTGATTTTTCCAATGTGATCACTAAATGAAAATTTCTTGCTGACGTATACCCGAACTTTTATTTTATTTTATTTTTGTCAATCATAGGGCAGCTGGGAGTCTCCTGCTAAAACCTCACCCAGGTAGCTGACTCAGGTCGCCACCTCAGATTTGCCTAACTATAGTGACTACATTGGCAAAATTCCTAGAGTTAAGTGATTTTTATGATCATTTGTGTTTTTTACCTTTTGATTCTTTTGATCAAAATTTTTTTTTCCATTCAAAATGTGGTTTTAATTTTTTTATCAAATATTCTTTTAATTATTTTTTCTTTTTCATCAAAATATTCTTTCACGTGAAAATCTATTTTTTTTTAATTTAAACTTTATTTAACTTTCGTAAATTTAAACAATAAATTTCCTTAAAAATGAATCCTATGGATCCACAACCATCGGTTATTTTTTCGTTCAAAATTTCTTTTAAATTTTTAAAGTGAAAATATTCTTCTAATTTAAATGTACTAAATTAAAAGATATTCTTCTAGTAGATTAATTGCTATTCTATATAATTTCTTATATAGAAGGCAACAATTCAATGATTAAGATTTAAGATTTATTAGGTGGTCTCTCATATTAAAATCAATAAATAACTTATTGAAATTTTAATGAGCCAAAATAACTCTATATTTTCACTTAAGAAAATAAAAGGGAATTTATTATTTTATAAAAAGGGAATTCTATATTTTATTTTCCTTCTCTTATTTCGCTTAAATAAAAAAAGGAATCATTGATTTTGAATTCATAGATTATTTTTGGGGAAATTTTATTATTTTGAATTTATGAATGTTAAATATATTTTAACTTAGAAGAATATTTTCATCTAAAAGAATTGAAAGAATATTTTTGTAAAAAAATAAAAATATAAAAAATAGTAAAATAAATTTTTTTTAGTTAATAAATTAAAAGAATATTTTGAATGAAAGAAATAATTAAAAGAATCAAAAGGTAAAAAAATATTAATGACCCTTAAATTTACCAAACTTTGGGAATGTTTTTAATGTGGTCATTGAAGTTTATTTGACATACATTTGAAATGGCATATTGACTTTGATGGTTAGTGTGACATGCCATATCATGCCATGTCATTGATGTGAATCTGGCCAATGACCTCTGATTGAAAAAAGAGAAGTTCAGGCATTAGAAAAATCATCAAAGTTTAGCAATTTTTGGGGTCAGTTACCTGCAAATCACTATTAACTCCATGAACCAATCTCCATCCTTAGGACCAGGGTCATTGATATCTTCAAATCCGGGTTCCTAGCAAATCCAGGTTCCTAACAAGTAACATAAAAAAAAATAGTGGCCAAAAAAATTTTGCAGAAAGGTCATGTGGCGAAATTCATAGATAATGTCTTCTCATCCCTGCATGATCTGCAGCTAAATGAGTTTTTCATCTGTGTTCAGTAAGAATGAAGCTGTGGCTATAAGAAATAACATCCAGCTTCTGAATATGTTTTTAAAGATATATGCACCTAAAATGGAAGAACAGTTGAATTTCTGCATGACAACAAAGCTTCCTTGTAGATTCTAAAGCAACTTAAATATCTTTGTTTGTTTCCTTCTCCCTCCCTTTTGAGTAGGTTGACATGGGAAAATAGTTTGTCTAGCATGCATGGATTGGATTTCAATTTTCAACTAATAGGCTGCCTGAAAACTAACTAAATTATTATTTGACTTTGAGGAGGGCCTTGTAAATATTTGAAGTTCTTCATGTTGGAGTTGGAAGAACACAAACACACACACACACACACACACATACAAGCTTCCAGCAATCATAAAAACAGAGTATAACAGAGAGCAAAAGAAAACTCATTTAGGAGAGAATTCAACCTGTCATATGCTGGCTTTTGGAAGGAAGAAACAAATATTCACAGCAAAAATATAAGTAGATTGTAATTGAAAATACAAAGAAATTTAACAATGAAAATTGCTGTTTTTTTTTTCTTTTCTTCATTTTCTTCCTTCCTTTTCCTTTACGTTTTCTTCTATATATTAACAATTACATTCGATTTCAGCAACCTCCCTTTTATAGGAGATATTAGCTTCTCTTAGTAAAAAACTAGTACAATCAGCACCATACTTTCTCTCCTTGATACAAGGATAATCACTCTTTTTTTTTATTTACCTAAAAGCTGTCAACAGTAAATAAAAATCTCAACAACTCCTAACACTCTTCCTTGGTGAGATTTTTGTTGGAGATTGAATTTCCTGTCTTGAAAATCTTCTTTACAAGCCTTCATCATATTGACTTGTCTTGGAATACAATCTCTTCAAATTTGCATTTTTTTCTTACCTGGAGCAATATTTTCCAAGTTTTCAATTTTCTTTCTGCTGAACCGCATCTTTCCAGCAATTTCTTTTTATGGTTGCATCTTCACCAACAACTCCAAGAAGGCTCCTCCTTAAGAGTGACATTCTAAGAATATCCATAATTGTTCCATCTCCTTAGAAAATGGCTCATGGCTTTTCAATATACTCAACAAATCATAAGTAAAACAATATTTCAGTTTATGGACTTGATGGTCCCTTCAATTTTTCATCAAATTACAGTTTATAGACTTGATGGTCTGCTTTCATTTTTCAGTTTAAAGACATGAAGGTCTACATGTTCAGTTTTAAGACTTGAGGGTCTTCAAAAAATTTTCAGTTTAGAGACATGATGGTCTTCATTAAAGTTTTGTAGGCATTTCAGTTTAAGGGCATGATGGTCCCTTTCAACAAGTTTTCAATGAAAGGAGAGCTGAAAAAAGATCAAGATATTCTAAAAACAAATAAGCGGCCTTCCAAGTTTGATGCTGAACAAAGAACAAAAATATTCTTTGATTTTCAAAAAGTTTCTTTCAGAAACAGGGGAGTGGATTCAAAACTCAGTTTTGTGGCTTAAACAAGAGGATGGACCCAAACTAAAACTGAGTTTGATATTTATGAAATAGGTCCCTTAAGAACATATATGCTCTGATACCATTTGTTGTTGTTGGAAGAACACAAACCACACACACACACATACAAGCTTCCAGCAATCACAAAAACAGAGTATAACAAAGAGCAAAAGAAAACTGATTTAGGAGAGGATTCAACCTGTCATATGCTGGCTTTTGGAAGGAAGAAACAAATATTCACAGCAAAAATATAAGTAGATTGTAATTGAAAATACAAGAAATTTAACTATGAAAAATGCTGTTTTTTTTTTCTTTTCTTCTTCATTTTCTTCCTTCCTTTTCCTTTACGTTTTCTTCTATATATTAAAAATTACATTCATTTTCAGCAACCTCCCTTTTATAGGAGATATTAGCTTCTCTTAGCTAAAAACTAGTGCAATCAGCACCATACTCTCTCTCCTTGAAACAAGGATAATCACTCTTTTTTTTTTTATTTACCTAAAAGCTGTCAACGGTAAATAAAAATCTCAACAACTCCTAACACTTCATTTGCGTTTTAATCTTTTGTGGTGGGAATTGGGAATACACTACCATTCATTAAATATTTATGGATTGCACCAGAATTGCCTTTTTATCAGTTAGACTGAACAGTCCATAGTTCTTTCTGAAAGAGAGCAATATTTTCAAATAGTTTCAGTTTGTGCTTTAAATTTTGTGTAATGTTGTGGCCCATTTCACATTTAATAATCCTGCTAAAAGTATAATTTCTCTGATTTATTTTGTAAAGCAGGGGTATCGAGATTACTGAAGCTCTGCGATTACAGATGGAAGTTCAGAAACGGCTGTATGAACAGCTTGAGGTATAAATTTGTTCCTCAGAAAGTAACTCTGTTTAGATTTAATTACTATTGTAACTTGAGAATCTAGTTTGAAGACCGCTTTTGGTACCCTTAAACTTTATCATTGCTACAAAAAATGCAGAATCAAAGTTCATGGCACAATATAGTTCTGGAGATTCTAGTAATCCTTGCTATCTTTTTTTCAACTACTCTGCTTAGTAGGGATTGGGACCATCTAGATCATGGTCACCCCTGACATAAGAAGAGGGTATTTTAACCTCTAGGGTTGCCTTTCAACATACTTGGAACATTGAATCTTGTTTTCTTCCATAAACCATTTGGAAGGCACAAACTGTCACCACCAAATCAGGAAAAAAGAATAGTGAACAAGGAATAGGGTACTGTAGTTCTGCAAATGGAGGGGATCTCTCATTTCATTATTTGCTTCATCCCATTTTTTTGCTTTGTTGGGACATGGGGAGGTGATGAGGGGAAGAGAGATTACAAAGGCATGTAACTCTGTTGTACAGAAATTGTTTCTGTACACTTCTAATGAATTTAATAAATGTCTGGAATATAGTTTTCTGGACTGCATATTGGAAATATATATATCTGACAAGTTTATTCCTTGGAGAACTATGTTTCAGTATTTTGGTTTTATGAAATTATCCCTGGTATAATTTGTGTATCACAGAATGCACCCACCACATAGGTTCAGCGCAGTGGATTAATTATAGGAATAATTTCAACTGCCGTCCTCATATCATTGCTTTATTTTGGTATGGTCACGTAATTTCAATTTGTTTAAAAAATGAATGTTAACTACAATTTATGGTTTCAAAGGTCTTATTACAAGATTTTTGTAGGCATTTGGTCAAATGTTTGATGTATTGTTGATTGCCAAGAATTAAATTAAATTAATATTACTTGACTCTAATGTGAAAACTCAGTTTTATTGAATTTAGTCAGAGAATTTTGATGTGACTAGTTACAATTGGGGATGCTTGTTGAAATTTAATGATAAAATTCAACGAAACTAGATGATGTTAGCCTTGGAGTATATGATACAGGCATCCATGCATGATATTGATATGTGCATGTACTTAGAAGAAGTATTTCAAGTTGTATTCGTGATTTGCAGTTTGACAATGATCCTGTTTTGGCAGATTCAATTAAATTTACAGTGCGAATAGAAGAACAAGGCAGGTACCTCCAAATGATGTTTGAGAAGCAGTGTAAGTCAGGTGCTGAGAAGCTGAAGGCACCATCATCCGCGTTGGAGAACCCCTCTGCCCTTTCTTCTGATACAATCCATGATTCCACTTCTAAAAATTGAATGGAAGCCTCCCAGTTGGACTGTAGCAAGACAAACACCAACACAGTTAATGAGAAGTTTACATTGGAAGAGAAATCAGAGGATCCCAGTGAGAATCAAAAGGCTCCTCAATTTGAAGCTTCTGAGAATCATGTGCCAGATGATAATGATTCAAGTTCACAATCTGCCAAACGTCCAAGAACAGATGCCTAAACCATCACCATTACACTGACAAGGTGACACTTATTCGAGTACAATTTATGATCTCGAGCAGGAAAAATCCTAGATGACTTGGGAACAGCTCCAGAACTTTGAGATGCTCCTGCTGCTGTTTTTATGATGTCCTTGTGTGCAACTTGCTTATGCACTCGTTTTAGTAGATGACAACATGGTGGATATATAAGAAAAAGTTTTGGTCATAATAATAGTCTTTGACCTCCTGATTTGTACTTCTAATATGAAGTGAGACTGGAACTGCATATAAAAATGCTGTGCGATATGTGAAGTCCATTGACTATGCCTAAAATGAGTTGCTCTTTCTCCATGTCTGCCAATGTTTAGCCATGTACAATCTGCTTGCTTGATCAGGAATCAAGATTGATGGGGTTTGGCTAAAATTCAATTCTGAAGTTACATTCAGCCTTCCGGTTGCCATTTTGTTTTGTTTAGCTATGGATATTGCAGAAGCATCGGTTGAGGAGAAAGAAAAATGAAGGCTTTGGATATGCAGCCATACCTTTTGATGGCTCAATGAGTGCGTTGTGAAGTGTGAACGTCATTCTGTTTAGTTATATGATTTGGTTGACAAACCATTTTAATATACTAGGCTGTATTTACTATTTTTAACTGGAAATATCACTGTACTTCAAAAACGTGGGGAATGAGAATATCATATGTACTGATATTCTTAAAATATGGACTTAAATAAAAATTTGTGTAAACAAAGGTCTTAATTGGGAAGCTTATAATAATTGAGTTAATAAAGAACAAAAATATGAATAGAGTAGGATAATTCATTGTTGGCAGGTTGTCATTTTATGATGTTTATGTTCCTAATTATTTTTTGATGAATTCTTTTATTGCTGAGGTGATATTCTTGGTGCAATTTTGAGATTTTTTCTTAACAAGTCAGCATTTATCTGGCTGGTTTGAGAGAAGGATAGATTAACTTTTTTAGACCGTAAGATCTTGCAAGAGGGGGTAGAAAATAACATTAACCAATTAATTTGAGTATGTAATAAAAAGGCGTTTGACCAACTAATTACAAATACCCAACGCACCTATTTTCTCCCTCTTTACCACCCTTCTCTTTCTTTTTTTCCCCCCTTCTTTTTACTACTCTAAATTACAAAAGAAGATTGTTTACTGCATTTAGCAAATCTTACAAAGAACTTTTACAATATGCAAATTCATTTTAATACAATACATACTCTACCAATATATGTTTATCGTATAATAAAAATACAGAAAAATTCATATTATAGTTCTACATTTCTCCCAAAATATAATTTATAATCACTTAGAAAGGGGAAAAAAATTCATATAACCGAATTCAATTAAGTTGCGATCCCTTTTATAAAATTTAGCAAATAATATATGTATTTTACATGGGATAGGAACGCATTTTAATTCATAAAATATGGATACTTGAGTGCGTGCACATTCTTTTCTTTGGGGTATTGAGGAATAGAGAAATTTGCATATTCTGATATGCTCATATGTAGTTATTTACTGATTCATATATTTGTGTATGTTAGGTGAGTGAGAGGTTAGTGTCAGCTTCTTAGAGAGAGAGAGACGCCTTTGAGTCTAAGTTAGCTAATGCCAGAACAAGCAATCTCTCTCTTTCCTTCTCCTACCTATCGCTCCCCACAACCTGTAGTTGCTAACGTCTGTTTGAATCAAACCCATGACTTCTTAACTCGCACTTTGGTATACAAAAATACTATTACACACATACATTTATTAATCATTACATTTTACTCCCTCCTTCCACCATCCTTTTAATACTCCCAGCCATCCTCTTCTCTCCTCTCACCATCTTCTTTCACTCTTTTCTTTAGTTTCTTTATTTACTTCGCTTGCCATACTGTGGGCTAGTTATAGCTCAAACCACCATGGCTGGCCTCGCCACTGGCGGTTCTCATCCTTTACAAGACTATGACGAGGTAAGTCATTATATTTTTTAGTCGAAACTAGTTCTGATACCATGTTAAATGTTACTCAAACGAGTAATGTGATATAATGTGCATGGCAGCAACACCGGCCTGGGTCACGACAGTCTGTTTCATCGAAAATATGTAGAGTTTGTGGAGATGAGATTGGAGTAAAAGAAGATGGACTATTGTTCGTGGCTTGTCATGTTTGTGGGTTTCCTGTTTGTAAACCATGTTATGAATATGAGAGAAGTGAAGGGAACCAATGTTGTCCTCAGTGTAACACTCGCTATAATCGTCACAGAGGTCTACTTCTATCTGTATTTCAAAGTTCTTTGTCATTATTACGTATGATACAGTATTGTGAGTGACTTTGTTAAGATTTTGGTTGGTGCAGGTTGTCCTAGAGTTGCTGGAGATGATGATGATGATATTGAAGCAGATGACTTCGATGATGAATTTCAGATTAAGCAGCATCATGATAACTCTGATCGCAAAAATGTCTTTGCTCGATCGGTAATACCATTAATATATAAATACCACTTGATTGATCAATATGCAATAGTCCTTTTAAAAGAATAGGAAATTAAGTTCAATATCTAATACGGCTGAGTTTTGCAGGAAAATGGAGACTATATTCAAAGCCAACTGCATACTGGCCGACCGGCATTTTCTTCTGCAGGAAGTGGTAATTCATTAAGCAAAATTACTGCAAGCTACATTTGAACTTATATCTAAGAGGACAAAAAACTTTAATTTCTATGTTTGATGGTGAATGTAGTGGCAGGAAAGGATCTTGAGGCAGAAAGAGAGATGTACAGCAATGCAGAATGGAAGGAAAGAGTAGAAAAGTGGAAAATTCGACAAGAAAAGAGAGGTCTGGTGAGTAAAGATGATGGAGGAAATGATCAAGGAGAAGAAGATGAATACTTGTTAGTGTCTTTGCCTCCTATTAACTCATTTTACCTTTTCAGTGCTTGGATGTTCTATCTATACTAATGCTGCTAATAATTAACATTTGTGTTCTGCAGAATGGCTGAAGCTAGGCAACCACTGTGGCGAAAAATCCCCATTTCTTCTAGCAAAATCAATCCATATCGCATTGTGATTGTCATAAGACTTGTTGTTTTGGCCTTCTTTCTTCGTTTCCGAATCTTAACTCCAGCTACTGATGCATTCCCATTATGGCTAGTGTCTGTAATTTGTGAAGTATGGTTTGCATTTTCTTGGATACTTGATCAGTTCCCCAAATGGTTCCCAATTGAACGTGAAACTTACCTTGATCGCTTGTCTTTGAGGTTCGAGCGAGAGGGGGAGCCTGACCGTTTAGCTCCTGTAGATTTTTATGTCAGTACTGTGGATCCTCTCAAGGAACCACCAATCATAACTGCAAATACAGTTCTTTCAATCTTGGCTGTTGATTATCCTGTCAATAAGGTCAGTTGTTATGTATCGGATGATGGTGCTTCGATGCTTCTTTTCGATTCACTAGCAGAAACTGCTGAGTTTGCAAGGAGATGGGTGCCATTTTGCAAGAAGCATGACATTGAGCCAAGAGCTCCTGAATTTTACTTTTCTGAAAAGATAGACTACTTGAAAGATAAAGTGCATCCCAACTTTGTTAAGGAGCGCAGAGCTATGAAAGTAAGCAACAAATCTTTCTGCACTATTTAGCTTGTGTGTGTTACTGATTTTTTTCAAAGCAGAGAGTTTTGTACTCTAGGACACCTTAGAAATGTTGCTTTTCATTTCTTGTTCTTAATATGTGAATTGTTTGGTACTCCAGAGAGAATATGAAGAATTCAAAGTGAAGATTAATTCATTGGTAGCAAAGGCTCAAAAGAAACCAGAAGAAGGATGGGTAATGCAAGATGGTACTCCATGGCCTGGAAACATCACAAGAGATCATCCTGGAATGATTCAGGTCAGCAAGACCTATCATTTCATCATTTTGACCAGCAAATTGATAATTAATTATGTTTCATGGAAAGTTCAACTCAAAGCTATACTTGCTGTGCAGGTGTACCTTGGAAGTGAAGGTGCCCTTGATGTAGAAGGTAAGGAGCTTCCACGGCTTGTGTATGTTTCTCGTGAGAAGAGACCCGGTTATAATCACCACAAGAAAGCAGGTGCCATGAATGCTTTGGTAAGTAACTCTTGACAAGTTTCTCATTTGAAAATTCTTATATCAGATTCAATTGACAAATACTTACAATTACAGTTGTCCTCTGTAAACTCTAGATCCGAGTTTCTGCAGTACTCACCAATGCACCTTTCATGTTGAACTTGGATTGTGATCATTACCTTAACAACAGCAAAGCTGTGAGGGAAGCAATGTGCTTTTTAATGGATCACCAGTTAGGAAAGAAGGTCTGCTATGTCCAGTTCCCTCAGAGGTTTGATGGTATTGATCGCCATGATAGATACGCTAATCGCAACACTGTGTTCTTTGATGTAAGTTACACTAGTTAACATAAGCCAGCATTCTTTTTTGTTTTATATAGACATTTCTAATTTCAATCTCAAATTTATAACTTGTTCATTCAATCTTTCTTTGATTATAGATTAACATGAAAGGTCTAGATGGTGTCCAAGGGCCAGTATATGTTGGTACTGGATGTGTCTTCAACAGGCAGGCTTTGTATGGATATGATCCGCCAGTGTCCGAGAAGAGGCCTAAAATGACATGTGACTGCTGGCCTTCATGGTGCTGTTGTTGCTGTGGTGGTTCAAGAAAGTCGAAATCAAAGAAGAAGGGGCAAAGAAGTTTTCTTGGTGGACTACTTCCTAGAAAAAAGAAAACTATGGGGGGTAAGAACTACATGAGGAAAGGGTCAGGAGCAGTATTTGAACTTGAAGAGATTGAAGAAGGACTTGAAGGGTATGAAGAGTTGGAGAAATCATCACTTATGTCACAGAAAAATTTCGAGAAAAGATTTGGTCAATCACCAGTATTTATTGCCTCTACTCTAATGGAAGAAGGTGGTTTGCCTGAAGGAACTAATCCTTCAACACTCCTTAAGGAAGCTATTCATGTTATTAGCTGTGGTTATGAAGAGAAAACCGAATGGGGCAAGGAGGCGAGTAGCATTATTGAGAAATCTGTTATGTTCAAAATGTTGAAACCATTATCAAGATTAGTGAAATTTGAATTTGTTTTCATTCCAGGTTGGGTGGATTTACGGTTCAGTTACAGAAGATATTTTAACAGGCTTTAAGATGCATTGTAGAGGATGGAAGTCAATCTATTGTAGTCCAAAGAGAGCAGCTTTTAAAGGATCAGCTCCTATCAATCTATCAGATCGTTTGCATCAAGTTCTGCGATGGGCCCTTGGTTCAGTTGAAATTTTCCTTAGTCGCCATTGTCCACTATGGTATGGTTATGGAGGAAAGCTGAAATGGCTAGAGAGGCTTGCCTACATTAACACCATTGTTTATCCTTTCACTTCCATTCCTTTACTTGCATACTGTACTATTCCAGCTGTCTGCCTTCTGACTGGAAAGTTCATCATTCCTACAGTAAGTAATCTTTTCAGTATGCAATTTTCTAGACAAGCTTTCATATGAATATATGCTTGGATTTCATTGCTGCATTACAGTAAAATTTCTTGAAAAACAAAATTCAACAATGAATTGCAAGATTTTCCTTAACAAGAAATTTATATCCTGCAGCTGACCAACTTGGCAAGTGTGTGGTTTTTGGCACTTTTCCTCTCCATCATAGCTACAGGCGTGCTAGAACTTCGATGGAGCGGAGTAAGCATCCAAGACTGGTGGCGTAACGAGCAGTTCTGGGTGATTGGTGGTGTATCAGCACATCTTTTTGCTGTCTTTCAAGGCCTTCTCAAGGTTCTTGCAGGAGTAGACACAAACTTTACAGTTACAGCAAAAGCAGCAGAAGATACTGAGTTTGGCGAACTCTACCTCTTTAAATGGACAACCCTTTTGATTCCACCAACCACTCTAATCATCCTGAACATGGTAGGAGTTGTAGCTGGAGTATCTGATGCAATCAACAATGGATATAGCTCATGGGGTCCCTTGTTCGGAAAGCTATTTTTTGCTTTCTGGGTGATTGTTCATCTCTATCCTTTCCTCAAAGGTCTAATGGGAAGGCAAAACAGGACACCTACCATTGTTGTATTGTGGTCTATACTTCTTGCATCAATTTTCTCACTAATTTGGGTAAGAATTGATCCTTTCTTGCCCAAACAAACTGGCCCTATACTTAAACAATGTGGTGTAGAGTGTTAGTCATGTCTTTTAGAGGTACTCTCCTGCATTTTTTTTCCAAAATTTTCAGTTGTTTCTGCAAAAAGAACTGTTGTTGTTAAAGGAGATTGATCATCAGTAGTGAGATTTTTGTTGTTGTTGATATGCAAAAACTTTTTAAAACTGCAATGAATTAATACACAGATATTGTCTTGATGATAAAATCTTGGCCTGTAAAAGTGTTTATTGAATCCAGTTTTCAATTTTCTTTTCTAATTTCCACATGTAAATATAAAAAAAAAAAAATCAAACTCAGAGAGATAAACAATCAAACTCAGCTATTCCTTAATAGCCATAAAGCAAAGATGATCAACATGGTAGATAAAATTGCAATATTATCTCTAAAAATTGTATTTGATTACATTTAATTATGAAATATCAAATATAATATCCATAATTTGAAAAAAAAAAATTCAAAGAATTTAATTCATCAAAAACTCAAGATAATAATTCAAAGAAATTTTATTCATTTTAGTTTTAATCTTTGTAAAAAAAAAAAAGTAGTAACTTCTTTAGGAAGTATGTAGAGTGAAAAATTTGTATACTATACTATGTTATCATATCAAGTTTCTCTTTTATATATATTGTTTATTGATAACTTAAAATAACTCATCAAAAAAATATAGATAGAAAATAATCATATATTAACATATAATATATACATTTGCGCATGTATATTTTTTTTTATTAATTATATATAGAGAGAAGAAATATCTAAAATTCAAACTCAAAATCTAAATAGAAACAAAAAACATTTAACCACCAAACAACATCACGATATATATAAAAGAAAATAAAGGGTAAACATAATGAAAAAATAAAAATAAAATGTTGCACTACCAGTAAAAGCAACTTGCTCCGACGAAAATATAATTAGATAGCATCAATTCTAGCAGATAAAGAAGATATTAACCAATAAAGAGCCAAGAGTCAGAGTGCAATACCAAAACAATCAATCTCAATAATAATAGAAAATGCTCATAACACTACTCCAGCTTTAAATAGGAGAAAGAGGCAAATGAAAACGATAAAACAGCCAAAAAAAAAGAACTAATAACCATCGTGACTTGAGAGCAAATACTCATATATATTGCAACTACTTGGAACTACTACCCCCTATATACTAGCAGAAAACTACTACAAACTACAGCTGATGTTTCAAGCAATCCAAATAATCCCAGGATCTTCTGCCATCATACACTTGTTCTTCAATTACTGAAACATTAATAGATGTCTGAGTGTGAACTCCTGCAAAACTGAAGGCCTTATCAATCACAACTTGGTGCCTGCCGAGAATGACAACCATCAGACGCCTGTGAAGGATCATGACCTCCAGGCTTCATTTCCATATCCTGAATTCCCATTAGAATCACCATAGCCTCCACCTGGATAGCCAACCCCAATCCCCTGTTGCTCTCCCCCAGCAGCTCCAGTGCCAGCATTGTTATTTTGGGAATTTCCAGTGCGCCCACTAGCTGCTCCATATCCAGCAGAGAAAGGACCATCATTTCCACCATAATTGGTGTAACCATAACCTCCATACCCAGAAGATCCACCCAGAGATTGGCCCATATGAGCTGCAGAATTGTCACCACCAGACGCACTCCAGGGAGATGCGGCCCCATAACTTGCAGTTGCGCCATAACCTGAAGCACCATAATTGGAAGGAACTTGGCTGCCCCAATTATTTTTCATACTAGGCATACCATATGCTCCTGTTGGACCACCAAATCCAGTATTTCCACCTCCATAACCTCCAACACCATAACTACCATAACCACCATAACCAACTCCACTGTTTGTTGCCCCATAACCATAACTCGGTGCACCATAACCTGAGTAAGGTGGATATCCACCTCCAGCCTGGGTTTGCATGTATCTGTTTCCATCCATACGGCCATCAATTGAATTTGTATTGGCAGTAGAGGCACCATAACCTTGATAGCTCCCACCACGTGCACCACCACCTGGATTTGCATCTTTTGGAAGTGCCCGTTTCACCTCCACAAGTTTACCATTCAGCTCATGGAAAACCTTATGAAGTACTCTATCAACTGCATCTTCCGTGTCAAAGGTGATAAATCCAAAGCCACGTGGCCTCTGAGTATGCTGGTCAAACATTATTACCACATCAGTTACATGACCATAACTTTCAAAATATTGACGGAAACCATTTTCTGTCAGGGTGGATGGCAAACCGCCAACAAATATTTTTTTGGTCTTAAAATCTCCACCACTACCAGAGCCTCTGCCAGCATTAAGGCTGCCGGATCTAGAGGAGGTCTGTTGTTCTTCTCTTGATAAAGCCCTTTTAGCCTCGACCTGTGTTGTCAAAACTCAAAATTACACTGCTGAAGCATACATGCAAACAAAAAAGGTGACCATGAAGGTAAACTCTAAAAAATTGTCTCTTTACACATATAGAAATAATTATTCCAGCCACATTCATGCATATCAGAATTCTTGTCTCTGAACATTTAGGCAGTACTGCCAACAACAGTAGAAATACAATACATGTAGAATTTGTAACTGCAAAACTTGAAGTAAATCTGAGAATATATCAATAACATACTCAAAAAGAACCTTTATGCGAACAGGTACTCGATTGAAAACAGCAACATAAACTGTGATTATCAATAATCTGGACATGTCATGGCTTCATCAGTAAAATATGCTAGCAACTAAAAAACACTTGAATTGGGCAAAAAGGTATAATACTAAGTCTAATACAGAAGCAAGACAGACCAATTAGAGCTGACTGCAAACTACCAAAGCCCTTACAAAAATTAGAGCTAGGCCTGAATAAATGTAAACATTATCAAACCAATATTTAGTAAACATTATCAATGTAAACCAATTAAATAATAAGCTTTGCAATTCAAGGATATATACTGTGCTACACAAATTTCCCCTAGTAATCAAATCAAAAATCAATTAAAGAAACTGAAGTACCATAAGCCCATCAAAATAATACCCTTCGGAAACAAAGAGATAATGAACCATCAAAAGCATAACAAAATCAATTACATCCCCAATGTACCTTACACGAAAAAGTAATATCTAATGGTTCGAAACTAGCTAAACATTGAAAGAACAAACAAAACAGCCAAAACCCAAAACCGAACGCAATAAAAAGGAGCATAATTTAGTTAAAAAACATGAAAAGAGAGAGAGGAAGAGAGAGGCATTACGGCACGGCCATCGATAGTGTGCTTATCTTGAAGAACGCGATCAAGAATTGAAGGATCAGAGAAAACAACGAAACCAAAGCCACGAGGTCTAGCAGTGGTCTTGTCCCGCATTATTACGACCTGGGAGACATCACCGTACTGGATAAAATGGTCTCTGAGAGTATCTTCGGTGGTGTCCCATGCTATTCCTCCAATAAAAAGCTTCCCCTCATCTGAATCCATTAAAGATTTGAGTCTTTTTTTTTGTATCAGGTTATGGTGTGGTTGTTGTGACTCGGCTCCTGAGAGAAGAGACACTGAGAGAAGAGAGGGAATGTGAAAGGAGGGAATGGGCTAGGGCTCGTTTGTTTTCTAAAAGGAAACGGGGTTATTTTTCTCAATATATAAATTATTAATTTCGTCAACGGGGTGGCCAGCGAGCATGTGGCAAGGCTTTTCATTTTAAATGGGACGGAGGTTCATAGATCGAACCTTGGTCATACTTGTTCATGTTTTTAAAACCATTTCTGAAAGGGATTGGTAATTGCTGTTAACTTAGATTTGGTTCCTAAATCAAAAAATTTTAAACTATTTATTTTTATTGTTAAAATAAAACAAAATTTATTTTTTTTAATTATAAATACCTCTAAATTTTTTCATAATTATAAATATCTCTAAAATTTTTAAATAAAATAAATTTAATTTTTTCTTAATAAAATTAAATTAGATTTTTAAAATAACATATAATTAATTTAATCTTTTTCCATCATTTTTCTAATTACAATATACCTAAATTTTTAAATAAATAAATTTAATTTTTTTAACAAAATTAAATTAATTTTTAAAATTTTCAAAATAAAACATAAATCTTTTTTTATTTTTTTTCTAATTATAATATTTTTAAAATTTATAAATAATAAAAAAGAATAAATAATCATTTTGATTCTTATTTTAATTATAAAGCAAACCAAACAAAAAGAATAAATATTCATTCTGATTTCAATTTTACTTCATTTCGATTCTGATTCTATTTTTTATTTTGAAATTTAAAATAAACACCACTTTCATATATTTTGATTCATTTTTTAGTATTTATTATTTACCTTAACAAATTAATTACTATTTAACTAAAAGCAAGTGAAGTCTAGGCTTTTAATTGAGTAAGATCATAGACGTACTAGAGATATAAGTTTTTAAATCAAATATTTAAATATGACTTCTAATTTAAAATAATTGTGGATTTCTAAAAAATACAATATAAAATTAAAATTTTCAATTAAAATTTTCAAACTCTCTTTTGATCAGTTTATTTGAATTTTACAACTAAAAATCAAATTGACAGAATACTTGAAAGAAAGTGGACTAAGGAAAGGTTGTCGAAAATTTTTCTAAATTAACTCAATGCTCACTGTAAGTCGGGTAATTAAATGAACAATGCAAAAAACATATTTACAAGGTGGTTGGACAAATTAACATAATAATTAAAGACAAATAGAAAAGAATAAAAAAAAAGTTAATTTATCTCTGATGCTGAGGCTATCTTAGATGGTACTCCTAGCTCTCTGAGCTCGGACTCAGGTACTGCTACCACTGCTACTCTCCTACCTGTAAGACAAGAGAGAAGGGGGATCGGGCTTCCTGAGGGAGGCTTCAATGCCTAAGTTAGAGGTCGGTTACTATAAATAAAAGAGAGTAATAGAGAGAGAGTAGAGGATTCTTTACCTGTGGGGGTTAATCCCCTATTTATAATTGATGTGGGGGGACAGGGCCTGGCCCATGTCAACATAATTTATGGATATATTGTCTGCTAGACATCTGAAGCTCAGCGGGACTGATAGCGCCCAGAATCGAGATTTTCATACTACTAAGAGCTCGGTTATGGAGATAACTGGACACCGAGTTCTGAAGAAGAACTCAGTAAACTGTGGGGTATCATCAGTAGTCCTCCTTAAGTCATTAATATTTATGTCAAAGTCATACATAGGAGTTTGGAAGTACCCAGTTGAAAGTGTATTTGTTGACTAATAAAGTAGATGTTGTATCACAATATGTAGTGTTCAAGTGTGGAGCTCTGTAGATGAGCTCGACTAGCGGGCTTATAGTATCACTAGTCCCCTGTCGGTCGTTTGACATTCATGTCAAAGTGAGGCTTGTGACAGAGGATGCGACCTTGACAAGAGAGTATAGAGAAAATGAGTGACACAAGGTACAGCTCAAGGAGCTCGAAAACTAAGAGCTTGAGAAGCTCGGGTGGTGAGAAAAACTGATAAGAGTTTGGAAGTATACTCTTTTGAGAAGTATCGGCATTCATGCCTAAGAGTCGGTGAAGATTCCAGAAGTACACATGCCGTGTAGAGGAGAAGTGACGCTTCGAAAATAGAGATAACGATTGGGCGAAAATTGAAAAGATGTAACGTCTGCAGTATTAAAGAGGGACGTCGGTTCACATGGAATAGGTAAACTCTATAAATAGAGGATAGTTGGACAACATTTGGTTCACGATTCAAAAGAGAGAAGCTAAGTTCGTCTAACTAGTAAAAGCTTAAGAGCTCGATTTCAGATATTAGTTTTAAGTTTCTGCTTGAAATTTTGTATTTAAAGTTCTAGTTATAAAATGGTGCGAGTAATCATCAGCTCGACTATGTCAGATGAGGGAGGAGAGGTGGGCTCTCCGAGTGTACTGGAGGAGAAAATTCATGTCAAAACTGGGCCGAAGGTGACCGAAATGACCGAGCCAGAAATAACAAGACGGCCTCAACTAGTGGACGAAGAGGAAAAAGTAGCTGAAATCCAAGGAGTGCACCCGAGCTCTGAAAAAGCTCGGGTAAGAGATATTAGATCCATACTAACACAGGTAGACCTGGCCGAAATTTGACAGAAGTACCAAATACCCGAAGAGTACAAGATGCTTATCCCGAAGGAGGATGCCCGAGCCTATAACAGCCCGCTAGAATACTAATTGACAATCTATAAAGATGATCTAAGGTTGAGGGTCAGGTTTCCTCTGCTCCCCTTCCCGCTGGCTTTCCTACGATGCCACAACATCGCTTCCGGTCAACTCAGCCCAAATGCATGGTGAATAATCACGGGGTTCAAGATACTCTGCGAATTGCTCAGGTGTTGTGCCTACCCCTTGAGTACCGAGTGCCTTCAGTGTGCTCAGAAAACGCCCGGTAGCAAATAAGAACTTTTTGTACCTGCAAGAAAGGTCTGGGCTCAGTATGTTTGTAGGAAAATTGGATTCGATAAAAGCATGAAAGGACCAGTTTTTCATTCTAGAGAATAGCCAGGGATTCGGATGCCAAAATATTTGGTGGGTCAACCCCAATGGCGAACAAATGACCAGGGGGAGGTTGGATGAGAACGAGCTTGTTGTGTTTGAGACAATGAAGCGAGACATTCTAAGGGAGAAGAGGAATGTCGTTGCATTGATAAGGGAGTACTTCCCTCTTGGGAGGGCTCCAAAGGAGATTCAGCCAAAAGATCGAACAAGATTTAACCTTAATTTTAATAAATAGAAGTAATGAAAATATGACTCATACCACATAGTCTTAGTGCAATGAATTTTAACCTAACTTTCATTATTTAATTATGTCCTTTATCTATAGTTAGGCCAAAATTATAAGAAAAGACAAATATTTAGTGTGTGAAGAGGCTCATGTGTCGTGAGATATGGAGGATGGTTGAAAGAATGGAAAAGAAAAATAGACAAGTGTCCAACCATACAAAGGAGGAAAATAATAATAAATGAGAAGAGAAATTCAAACGTACCCATCAATTGTCCGAAAATGAATTCAAATAAATAGATAATAAGCAAATGGCAAAAGCTCATAAAACACTTAACTATTTTAACTTAAAATCAAGAGAGAAGAGTGAAAGAAGTTGGCAAGAGAGAGCTTGTTAGACAACAACAAAATAAGAAGAATTTCTTAGATTTTCTACAATAAGGTGAGTGTTCAAAACCTTTAAAATATGATTTTATATGTGTTGTTTGCTAAAAACTTATTTGTAAAGTAAATGTTTGAAAGTTATAATTTTAAAAATTAATTATCCAGCTGATTATTTATTAAATATATATATTAAGGATTATTATTATTAAACCTTATTTGTTCTCTCTTGTTACATATTTACTTATTCACTGAGTAGTTGGACTTACCCTTTTATTATTAATATTTTCAGATATTTTTGAAGATCAGTTTGATAGATTCCAGTAGAATATAGACTCTTAAAGTTAAAATTATTCTACATATAGAAGATGTTGAGCCAACAGACTAGTATTTCCACTTTGATTTTAGTTTGAAAATTATTTAAATTTTTATGGATTATCTTTAATAATGTATATGATGAAATAAATATTATAAATGATTATATATTTGTGAAGAATAATAAATAAATAAGTTATGATTTGAGATTTATAGCAAGTCAAGTCCACATTAGCTTTGGAGAATTGGGATGTGACATTTAATGGTATCAGAGCATATGTTATAAATTCTATAGACTTTTACTTTTTAAGATAGGAATAAGATGATAACTTTAGTCGTAATTATCTTATAAGATGGTGTTACTAAGAGTATAAAGTGGTGGAGACTATGATAATAATTATGACCGAGAATAATTCAAATTAATAAATTAGAGAATTTTAGCCGACCTCATAGGGTACTCATTCTTTTATAACATATGCATTTATTGTGTGTGTGTGTGTGTGTGTGTGTGTATATATATTTAAAAAAAATGATAGAGATTCTACTTATCTTTAGTTATAGTTATATATGATATGAGTGCAAGAATAAAATGATGAAATGATATGGTAAAACTAAGTAACAATACATATAAAGTGAGAATATTCTTTTGTGTGAGATTAATCAAAAATAAATAAATAATTTATAAAATATAATAAAAAAGATATAATCTAAATTATGAAAAAAGGGAGCTTAAGGAATACGATATGTATATATTGAATATGTATATATGAAATATACATACACTTGAGAAAAAAATTTGTATATTTGATATACTTGAATATATAATTTATATATTCAAACTAAAGAATTATATATCATAGATAAACTATAAAAATTAATATTTTCAAACTTTCAATATAATTTATGAATTTATATGCATATGTGGAATTAATTAAGCTAAATCTAGATACTAAATTTTGAATCAATTTTGATATGAAGATTTTCGTTAAATATGAATGGAAATAGGTTAAGACTTATTATTATTCCAAATATTTTATTTATACATAGATATGGTAAAAGTGTGATGGATAATACTTATTAGACTTGACTTATATATTCTTGAAGTGAGATAGAAAGAATTATAGGTTATTATTTAGATGTTTAAAGAGGAAATTTTGAAATATAAATTTTGGGGATATTCTAAAAAAAAGCAGTATACTAAATATTGATATTATCTTTGAAATTTATATTATGTGTCAAGACAAGGAATTGATAAATATTATTTATTAGAATTTTAGTTGGAAAATATATATATATATATATATATATATATTGATGGCTAAATTATTTCTAATAGGATTAAATGGAATTTTATAGAATTGATGTTTTCTAATCTAAAGGAATTTCTATATGCAAATTATTTGAGTTGATAAGGTTTTCTTAAATCTAGAGGGTTAAAAATTTAATTATTATTAAAAGAGTAATATGAGAAAATTAATAATTCATGAGGAATATAAGATAAGAATATTTTTGAGTTTTAAAAAAAATGAGGAAAGGATTAAGAAATTTGATATATATATATATATATAATAATAATGATCTATAGATGAAATTACATATATTTAAAATTTAGTGGTATGATATCTAAGATAAGTGATAATAAATGAAGTCAATACAATTAAGTAAACTTATGCTAGTTATGGTGAATTAAAGAAGATTAAGTAGCCAAAGAAAAAAAATGATTAAGTTTATGAGAAATACTGAAATTTATTGGTAATATTTTATTATTAGGATATATGATCTTATAGTATAAGAAATATTTTAATAAAAATGAGAAAAAATGATTGAGATTATTTAAGGAAGAGATAAATTATAAATCTTTTTGGTGACATTATGTATTAAAGAAAATTTTAACTTGAGTTGATTATTAAGTTTGATAAAAAAAAAAGAAGAAAATAATTTATAAAGTACGAGTATAGATTAAGCTATGTAGTTAAATTATAAAGTTATAAGTTAAAGCCTTTAGCATGAATAATGAAGTAAGATCGAAACTATATATATATAATGGTTTAGATTTCTTAATTAAATCTTAAGAAATAATTATAGATTTTAACTTGTTCCTTGATTAATTCAGTAATTAAAAAAATGAACTAATGATAGATATTAATTTTATTAGAAAATATTTTGAAAAGAAAATAAAATATACTTACCAAGTATTCTTATCTGTTTCTAACTACAAAATTAGTAAAAATTTGGGAATAAATTTTTTTTAAGGGATGAAAAATGTAATACCTTGTAATTTTTTATAATAGTAATACAGTTAAAGTAAAAAAAATTATTAAAGTAAAAAAATATAATTTGATTAAAAATTTATTTAATAATAATAAAATAATAGAAGTGGAATTAATTAGGTAAAAAAATATAATTTAAAATTTGGTAAGTGACCATTAATGTTTAGTGGCCAAATTAGGTTTAGTACTCAAGTCATTAAATTTTGATTATTAATTAAAATAGGTTATTAATTTAAATATTAAGATTATGTTTATTAAAGGAAATAAATTAAAAAATAAACAAAATAAATAAAATAGAAATTATAATTATTGATATAATTTGTAAAAGTTGTCGCATGCCATGTATATATATGTGATATTATATGAACAAGTAATAAGGTTGATCATCTAATCTTGATGTGATTAATAGAAAATAAATAATTCTAGTGAAAAATAAATACAATGACTAATTAAAAGAAGAGGAAGAACATGGTAGAGAGCCTTGGAAATTTATTAAGAAATTATATATATATATATATATTTGACCTTAATTTTAATAAATAGAAGTAATGAGAATATGACTCATAACCCATAATCTTAGTGTAATAAATTTTAACATAACTTTCATTATTTGATTATGTCCTTTATCTATAGTTAGGCCAAAATTATAAGAAAAGACAAATATTTAGTATGTGAAGAGGCTCATGTGTCGTGAGATATGGAGGATGGTTGAAATAATAGAAAAGAAAAATGAAAAAGTGTCCAACCATGCAAAGAAAAATAATAATAATAAATGAGAAGAGAAATTCAAATGTACCCATCAATTATCCGAAAATGAATTCAAATAAATAGATAATAAGCAAATGGTAAAAGCTCATAAAATATTTAACCATTTTAACTTAAAATCAAGAGAGAAGAGTGAAAGAAGTTGGCAAGAGGGAGCTTGTAAGACAATAACAAAATAAGAAGAATTTCTTGAATTTTTTACAATAAGGTAAGTGTTCAAAACCTTTAAAATATAATTTTATATGTTTTGTTTGCTAAAAACTTGTTTGTAAAGGAATTGTTTGAAAATTTAAAATGGAAGATAAAAAAAATTAAAAGCTAGAAATTAAATTAGAAATTTATGATGAATAAGAGAAGAAAAATGAAATATGATGTTGAGCATGGAGAAGAAACTAAGTAATAGAATTAATTTATATGTAATAAGAAACCAAATAGAAATAAATTTGAACATAATAAGAAACTATTAGAATTAAAAAAAAAATAGTAAAGAGTGAGTTTAAGTGTTCATGTAGATGAACAATGGCTTTATAGGATGATGATATGAATTTTTACAGGTGGTATAAAAAAATAATGAAATATACACTATATGTATATAAGATAAACATGAAATATAATTTCTCAAATATGAATGATAATTCATAAAATTTATATGTATAGATGGGGAGTGTTGAGATGAACAAGAATATCACTTTAGAATTCTATTCTAACTTATAAAATAAAGATATGAGCCTATGAAGATGACATTATTTAATTAACAAAGTTGATTATTTTACTGCAAATTTGCCCGTTGTTTAGTTATGTGTGAATATGTTTGAAATTAATTAACTAATTATTGTGTTATTATTATTATTATTAAGTAAAGAGTTTTATAAGTTAAAGTATTTATTTATTTAAATTAACTAATAATTATTATTATTATGAAAATTAATATAGTGATTAAAATTATAAATAATAAATTAAAATAAAGGTAATTAAAATATATATATTGATTAACTTAGTAATAATTAATTCTACCATATAATTATTTTTTTATGTAAGGATTAATAACTAAAGAATTGAGTTAATAATAAATTATTAATTAGTAAATAAATATATTGAATATTTAATTAATAAATAATTTGAATTAAATAGTTAAAATATTATGTTTAAAGTTTATAAAACTAATTATTTATTTATATTAATTAGAATAATTAAATTATTAATTAATGTTATTATTATTATTTATATTTAGTTATTATTAAATTAATTTTTATTAATTTTATCATTATTTAGGAATGAACAATAGTAATTATGAAATTATAATTTCAAGTAGTAGTTAAATATTGATATTGTTATAGTTGCAGTAATTAAATATTATTATGAAGTTTGTTGCTAAAAATTATTATAATTATTAAGACTAGTAAATATAAACTTCAGTATTATTATCATTATTTTTAATATTGTTAAAATTATTATTATTATTGTAGTTATTATTATTATAGAAATTTAATATGGTAAAATAAAAAAATTTAAAATTAAAATAAATAATAATATTTTATTTGAAGGATGTTTTAGTAAAAAGTTTAATTATTAAAGAAATATTTAAGTAAATTTATAATGAATATTAAATTTAAATAATTATTATAACTAAAAGCAATTATGTAAAGTTTGTGATTAATAAAATAATAAAAAAAATATATGACTATTATTGTGATAAGTTAATATTTTTAAAAAACTAAATAAATTATTAATTATAATTAAAGGACAATTATAAAATATTATCTTAGATTTGTTCAACATTAATTTAATATATAATATTAAATGAATATATTATATGAAAACTAAATAAATATTATTAAAAGTTTAATAAAATAAATTTATTAGTAATATTACTATTATAATAAGAATAAGAATAAATAAATTAAATTAATATAATTATATATTGAGATATTTTGAATACTTAATATTTTTGAATATCCAAATTATGATAAGTTGATGGAAGTTATATGCGACAATTAGATAAATAAATAAATTGTGGTAATTAAAAAATTGACTGACTTATACTAAAATATAGTTAAAATTTCATTATAAATTAGGAATAGTTTTTATATTCATTCTCATATTATAATAGTTTAACAATTTTATGATATTTTTTAGTTAATAATTATTTATCACTCTATGAGTGGATTCAACAGTTGAAATAAAATATGAATGAGATATAGTTGGATTTATAAATTTAGCTTTTGGTTAAAGTGAGTGGATAAATGTGTAACATTATATTTCTAAATTATTATATATATTTAATATTTTAGAAAAGAATTTACAGAATTCAAAGTGATGATTTATTTTTATTTATTTTTTTATAAAGTGAGAATAAATTATGATAGTTTACATTTTTATATATGTGACTGAATAATTAGACTGTGCTAGATAAATAATTCATATACACTGTTATTATAATCCTGCGAGATCGCACATTGATGATGAGTGTTTATATAAATTTAATAATACTATAAATTTATTATTGGCATAGATAATTATTCTGCACATGTGTATTGAAGTTATTTCTCCTTGGACTTGCGAGATAAGTCATTATGCGCCCTTAAATTGAAGTTTGATCAGTAGAAATTATATTTGAGTGTATATGAAAAATGCATAAATTGAATTTTTTTTTATTTTTCTGAGAACTGATAAATGTTTGAAAGTTATGATTTCAAAAATTAATTATCCAGCTGATTATTTATTAAATATACACACATATATATATATTAAGTATTATTATTATTAAACCTTATTTATTCTCTTTTTTTACATATTTACTTATTCACTGAGTAGTTATACCCATCCCTTTATTATTAATATTTTCAGATATTTTTAAAGACCAGCTTAATAGATTTCAGTAGAATATAGACTCTTAAAGTTGAAATTATTCTGCATATAGAAAAGGTTGAGCCAACAAACTAGTATTTCTATTTTTATTTTAGTTTGAAAACTATTTAAATTTTTATGGATTATCTTTAATAATGTAGATGATGAAATAAATATTATAAATGATTATATATTTGTAAAGAATAATAAATAAATAAGTTATAATTTGAGATTTATGGCAAGTCAAGTTCACATTAGCTTTGGAGAGTTGAGGTGTGACATATTCTATACTTGTATCACACTCTATTTTTAGAAGTGTGACAGTTCTAGGATCCAAGTAGACTTAAAGTCACTAAGCACCACGTAGAACTCAACTAATTTATGAATTCATACAAATTGATTATTGCATTAGTGAATTAAAATTTTATTATTATTTACTCAAAATTTTATGATATATTATTATTACACATTTATTTTCATATTATATATTATATACAAATTTTTTTTTATTATATTATGGTTTACTTTCACAATTTACTAAACTATTCACAATCATACTATGAAGCAACTAGAGCATAGTATAAATATAATTATTTAATTACATATGATAGTATTTACTACTTACATTATTCTCAAGTTTCTTATTGGAAGAATAAATAAAGAAACTGATGGTCATGAGTCACCTCTACCTGAAACCGCAAACGATAGGGTGAGTCGTCAACTCAGTGAGATTATAGTGTCACAATGGTAGGATGTACAATAAAATAGTTTAAGGTTCAAGAATAATAAATACATATGGTAGTAGCCCAATAAAGGTATAACAATAAAATTCAATCCATAAGAAATGCCCATAATAATTGGACCAATATCACAAAAGCAAATAACATAATATAACAGATAACACATAGCAATAGCACTGAAGAAAATATATTGTTATTTGAGTGCTATCACACATCACATTCACATAAGGATAGCTTCTACTCTACAAATCACAAACTTCTATGTGCACATAGCCTGAAAGTATAGCCTCCATCAAATTAAAATTTTGTCATATTGGCTAATCAAATGGTATGATATGATCACATATGCCAAAAAGCCACATTGGTTTTTACAATTTATAAATGCAGAATCACAAACAACAAATGATATCAAATGACTCAAATATCAACAATGGTTAAATTTTAATCGAAAAATTTCAAACGTGACAAAGCAAGAGTTGGACACTATAACTCATCTCGAATATGTAAATTTGATTCCTCTAAGTAGTTGAGAATTATTGGTTGGTCCGATGGCAATACCCGACCAACGTTCACATCCACATATAAATCGTACATTTAAGTTTATTTTTAATTTTTATTTATCATTTTTGTCTTAATTATTTATTAGGCACATATGTCCTATTTTAATATCTTAATATACTCTAAAATTTATTTTGTAATTATAAATTCAAATATCATAAAATTATATTATAATAGGGCTATACAATATAGTAAATTCAAATATATGCCATATGCCTATAAAAATGCATTGGCTTCTTCAAGTCATGTGATTTACTTATTTATTAAATTAGTATTTATTATTTTTGAAATATTAAATACACATATTAAACTTTATATTCATTTATTATATGCTTATATTTATAACCGAATTAAATATATTTTATTATGCTCAATTTAGTCCCAAGTTAATCAAACACCAAAATTTCAGCATTTGAGTAGTTTGTATTCATTTAATTGTATATTAATTTATTCAAATTTATTTATCTTGAAATTTTTCAGCATATTCCCAATATCATATATGACTTCTCTGTAAATTTTCACAATTTATAGAGTTCATTTATATAGGTAAATAATTTAAACACAGTAACAAATTTCAGTGGTATTCATTCAGACTATTAAAATGACCACCTTATATTCACTTATTTTTCCTCATCATTTTGACTTGAGGTTTTTCTACAGTCTTTCCAACATCCAAATATATCTTTTTGTATTTTTTTTATGAATTTTAAAGTCGTTTTCATATTAAAATAAATAAAATACAGTATCTAAATTATTAAAAGTTCAAGCTGTAATATTTGGACAGATTTGAGTTTAGGGTTTCTAACTTCATTTCTTTTAATTTCTTTCAATATAAATCAATTTTCAATATTCCAAATACTTAATTAATATGTATAAATAATAATATTTAGCTCAAATTCAATAAATAATAATTAATTCAAAGTTAAAAAAATAAAATAAAAGATTAAGATTTAAAATTTTCAGATTCTTACCTTTAGGAGTTTATTTGCCTTCTTTGCCTTTATATCACTTTGTTAATTTAATTTTTTAATTTAGATTACTTTTAGACATAATAATCTAGCCTAAAAATGGTTTTTGGCTACTAGAAAAAAGAGAAATTTGTGATAGAGAAGAGGTGTTTTGATAGTAAGGAGAAAAAAGAAAAAAAAATTGAGATAAGAACAAAATTTATTAACCTTTTAATCATAATTTGCCTAAGTTCTTCCTATTCAAAGAAGCTGACTCACTCATTTAATTTGTCAGAAAAATGGCTGAGAATTAAGTGTGTGAAATATTCATTTTGCCCCTCAAATCTTTTATACTCATTTGTTAACTTGAATGCCCTTATAGTCATTTCACATCCTAATTTACTGCCAACACTTAAATTGATTTCTTTAAAATTATTTTTACTTCTAATTTTAATTTTAATTTATCTTATATGATTTTTATGTATATTATTATGTTAAAATATTATTAATGAAGTTATGGTACATTTCAAGTATAATACTTTAAGATTTTTATACATACAAGTTAACGTCGTAGCTGAACAGTTTTAAAATTTTCATTTCCATCACTTTAGCAACATATAAATTTCACTTCTTTGCATATGAATAATTCTTTTATTATTCTAATAAGTCATTTTGTTCCTCTAATAGCTTATATACAAATATAATTAATTATTTAATAACTTACAGTTAATTGATTTGATTCATAGTTGTAAAGTTTTCAATTCAAATACTTTAAAATTTTTGTTTATATTACTTTGACACATTAAAATTTTATTCAATCAAAATTTTTTCTCACTTTATTTATTAATTTGTACAATATTTAAGCTATTAGATTTTTATTTTATCTAGGGTATTACAGCTTGAATACTTATTTTTTTTTTTGCTTATAATTAATGTGGTAAGGTGTTTGGTTAATTTGTGGCTTGATTGAACAGAGAGGGGCTCGGGGTCAGCGAACAGAGAACTCAAAAGCCTTGCTGAGAAGGAGGCAATACGAGAGGCTCGGAAAAAGGCCAAGATGACTCGCGAGAGAGCTTTCGGGACCAGCCCCACTCGGGAAGAAGATCTTGCAGCGGACTTGGCTCCTTCAGAGGCAATACCAAAAATTGAGTTGCACAGAGAGGGGGGAGAACACTTGCAACAGGCAAGGGTAGACGAGAACCTACCTTAAACCCAAGTGGAAGGAGACTTGCCACAAAGAGAGGGGATGAACCACTAGCCCGCCAGTACAACATGGCTCGGCTAGTGGAGGTGGTGAACGAAATTTTGGCCGGCCCACACGATGCTACTTACTCAGTACAGGATGTCGGGCTATAAAAAGTACTGAAATAAATATGCCGGGCTATTCTAAAGTAAAGACACGAGAACGCGTGTAAGAGCTCGAGTGACTTGGTGAAAGAGATGGTGATAATGTCTCATATGGTAAGGAACAATCTGAACATTTGTACTTGGATTAAGGTATAGAATGGAAATGAACTGAATGAAATTTTATAGGTTGCCCAGCTTGCGCATACCATCGAAGATCGGGTAGCGGGCCCGGCAGCCAATTTTGCTCAGGCGGCGATAAACTGTAATGAGGAGGCCCCAAAGAGACGAGAGTTAGAGAACTCCTTGAAAGCAATGAAGAGTCAAAACAAGTGCAAGAAGCTTTGATGAAAAATAAAGAGGAGCTTAGCTCGGCCAAAGAAGCTTTGCATGCCAAAAATGAAGAGCTTCGCTTGACGAAAGAAGCTTTGAAATCTAAGGGTGCCGAGCTATACCTGACAGAGGATACTCTGGAGGCCACTCATCAAGGATTGATTGTTGAGTCTACAAGGAGCGACAGGTGCTCTGCTCGGGGTGTCTATATTCGACTGGCTAAAAAATGGGAATCCGGACATGGACTTATCTTGGATGATGGAGATAGACATCGATGAGCTAGCTATTGAGCAAGAGACAGAAGATGAAGAAGATGAGAAGGATCTAGACCAGGAAGACGAGGTTGAGGATGACGAGGTCTAGAAGTTGAAATTTGTAAAGTAGATATAAGGTGCTTATGCTCGATCCATACAATTGTAAGGACCGAACTATACATGTGATAAATTTTTCTTATTAATGAAAAGTCTTTTCTTTGGAGCTCGAATTTTGTACTTGGGTTTGATTTGAATCGTTGCATGATATGCTATGTGCATTACATATTTGGTTCGGTCGTCAACCGAGCTTGTGATATGTTGTGTGACGTTAACATGTTTATCCACGAGATGCACCTGAGCATCTTACAATAGTGTTCTCTAAGCACAATTTTACTAAACATGCTCGGGGCACGGGCCTTAAACATTCACGTGCAGAGCAACCAAGCAAACTATAAAATTAGAGAATAAAAAGTGAGCACCTGGTTAAAGATACGCTATGTGCAATGGCAGACCAAACAAAAGTGTTCTGGTGACTATTGGCTTGAGAGCTCAGCCAAGCTCCTCGGGCTCTGCATTCAATCAGATTCTTGGTTTCTTCAAGATGTAAGACATTTGTCAGTGTTGTTAGTGTGATCATAATTGTGGGAGTAGAAAGTTTCCCTTTGATGAACTTAACTTGAATGCCCTTCTTTGAATATCAGGGGTGCCAATGCTTGGATATCGGGGGCGTTAGTACCTCCTCCATTGCCTTGACATTCATGTCAAGCAATCTCTTGGGCGTGGGATCGAAGGATTATCAGAATGCCTAACTATGTACATTCATATACACGTCTCTAATATAATAATAAAGAATCATCAAAGTGGAGCTCGGGAACATATACAAAGAATGATGTTATACAAGTTCTTGAACTTACAGAATTGTAAAGATGAATACAAATTCTAACATACAATGAGAGCATTAACGCTTGGTTTAGAGCATTGAAGTTCAACTCTCCACAAGCGGCTATATCAAAATGCGTGCACAGGCGTTATAAGCAAATATAGTAAAATATTTAACAGTACAATATTGTAAATAAAATAAGATAAATATGCGGGAATGCGCTAAATAGTTCGGCATTATAAATGAAAGGATTCTTTGATTGCTCGGTTTTAGTTTAATTCATAATTATGATTAGCTTATTTGCTCGCGATGAGTTTGATTCATCTGTTTTGATGTGCTAATGCATACATAACGTTGCTTCTGATTGCTAAATGAAAAATACTAATTGATTGCTCGACTGATGAGCTATGGTATGATAAAAGAGCTAAGAGCTCGTTGAGCTATTAAGGCACTTTAAGGAGCTAAGGGCTCAATGCGCGACTAGGGCACTGTAAGGAGCTAAGAGCTCAGTGCGCGACCAGGGCACTGTAAAATGCACGATTGAAGTGTTGTAAGCTCAATGCGCAACGAAGGCGCTATAATATGCAAAATTGAAGTGCTAAAAAATGTTATGACTAAGGCACTGTAAGACTCGGTGTGCAAGGCACAATGAGTCGTGTATGTGTAATTTTATAATGTGTGTAAGCGCTATAATACGAAATGTTAAATCAAAGCACGATTAGAGTGTTATTCTTGCTAGAGCTATAAGATGTACCTGAGGTTTTATTGCCTTTGTTGGGGAATAGTCTGTCCACACTCACCACACCAATGATGCTGGGGCTACCTCAGAGGGTACTCCTAGCTCTCTGAGCTCAGGCTTGGGTACTGCTACCGCTGCTGCCCTCCTACCTGTAAGACAAGAGAGAAGGGGGATCGGGCTCCTTGGGAGAGGCTTAGATGCCTAAGTCAGAGGTCAGTTGCTATAAGTAAAAGAGAGTAATAGAGAGAGAATAGGAGATTCTTTACCTGTAGGGGTTAATACCCTATTTATAATTTATGCGGGGGGACAGGGTTTGACTCATGTCAGCACAATTTGTGGATATGTTGCCTGATAGACATCTGGAGTTTGGTGGGACTGGTGGTGCCCTGAACCGAGGTCTTCATATTGCTGAGAGCTCGGTCATAGAGATGACTGGACACCGAGTTTTGGAGGAGAGCTCAGTAAACTGTAGGGTATCATCAGTAGTCCCCTTCAAGTCATTGATATTTATTTCAAAGTCATGTATAGGAGCTCGAAAGCACCTGATTGAAAGTGTATGTGCTGACTAATGAAGTAGATATTGTATCACAATATGTAGTGTTCAAGTATGAAGTTCGGTAGATGAGCTCGGCTAGTGGAGATATAGTATCAATCTCTTAAATATCTGTGGAAGATTACTAATGCCTTCTTCTTCTTCTTCTTCTTCTTCCTTTATTTTGTTAATTTGTCTAACTACCCTGTGAACATGCTAGCCAACTTATGGTGTGCATTTAGTCAATTTGAAGAATTTTTCCTTATCATTTTCATAGCCTATTTTCTTTTAAATATTTCATTAATTCAATTTTTAGTTGCATGATTGAAATAAAGTAAAAAAAAAAAAGTTTATAGAGTTTAATTTTTTATTGGTCTTTTTAGAAATTCATACAATTCTTCTTTATTAGAAATCATATTTGAGTATTTTTTAAATTAAGATAATAAAAAATATGCAATGACAAAATAAAACGAAATATATAAAGATAATAAATTTTACATACTTTGAAGTAAGTTTATATTTACAAGACCGTGATTTATACTTAACAAAAATTTTCACTCAAATAAAAATAATATTTAAAATACGAATTTTACTTTATATAGAACATATAAAATAGTAAAAGCTCTTATTCAGAAGAATTAATAGTAAATTTAGTATTTGTCAATAATAATTTTTCATTTTGGAAAGATGAAATTATTTTCTTTAAACATAATTTAATTTTTTATTAAATAAAAATATTAATATTTTTTGAAATGTTTTAAATATTAAAAAATGTTGAAGACATTTATTCAAAAACAAATGGAGAAGTAAATCTCATAATAATAAATTGATATTTTTTTACAAAATTTTTATAAAAAATAAAAAATTATAAATTTACTAAAATTTTAAAATATTTTTAAATTTATCAGAATTTATAATTATTTTATAATTTTATTATATTTATATAATTTATTGTAAATTTATTATATAATAACATGATAATTTTTATAAATTTTTATAGCATAATAAATTTTTTTAATAAAACATATAATCAAAATTTTAATTTTTTTTATTTTTATATAATTATCCTTAAACTAATATGTGACTAGGCTCGTAAAAGCATCCCTAACGCAGAGAGATGCTTTTGGTCCCAGTCTCTTTATAGGATTGGAATAGTGAAACTAATCTCATTGTAGGATGAGTCTTACGTCCCACTTATCCCTTTAAGGAGGGATCGTCCCACTTTAATGACATTCAATAAGGGGCTTCCATTTATTAAGAAAATAATTTTATAAATTTAAATAAATAATTTAAATAATTTTTAAATAAAAATAATAATTGTAATAATTTGTAATAAAAATAGTTTTTTAAATAAAAATAATTTTTTAAATGAAAACTTTTTAATAAAAATAATAAATTTTTTAATAAAAGAATAATTTTTATAAATAAATTATCCACATAACTAATAATTTTATTATTTATCATAAAATAAATTAATATTTAAAATTTAATTATTAAAAATAAAATAATAAATAAAATAAATAAAAAATAGAATCTACTAAAATAAAATTTGACTATCATTATTATAGAATTAAATTTCACTTTTATTTAAATTTCAGTAAAAAATTATGTGATATTTTAGCGAGATACAACGGAGAAAGAATGGGTACTCTCTACTGGAGATGGACTAAGAGGCAAAGGTCCGAAACCACTTCCTTCAACAACCGGACCCGCCAAAGTGGATCAACGTTCCATTGATAAAATAAAATAATAGTTTGCAAAAAAACAAAACAAAAACAAAATTTACAGGCTGCGCCCTCGATCACTTACCAATTCTAACGGTCACTTTCTTTTTCTCTTTATAAAATCACAAAACCCTAGACATCCGCACTGCCTTTTTCTTCAAATTTTCTTGACCGTTTTGTCCCTACTGCCTTTTCCCCCAACGCTCCTGCTGCTCCTCTAACAATGAAGGTCCACTAACCAACTCTCTTCTCCTTCCTAAAGAACCCATTGACCTTTGCTTTCAAGAAACAGAGGCGTAGAGGAAAAAAAGTGGATTGCTTGATTTCTCTAATGGGTTGCTTTCTTGCTTGCTTTGGTTCCTCCAAAGATCGCAAACGCCGTAAACAGAGGCATAAGGTTCAACCTCGGGACCAGGTAATGCCCAATTCCTTACCTTTATGTGAATTTTACTTCTCATCGTGGGTTTTCAAAACTTTTCATCCTCTGTTTGGCATCCAAGAAACAGAGAGAGAAAATCAGTGGAAAATTTATCATGGGTTTTCCTCTCTTTGGATTTAGTTGGATGATGGGGGTTTTATATTTCTGGGTCAATGAAAGATTTAAATTTTTTTACTTATTATGGTTTGTTTCCCTTGATTTTCTCTGGAACTACTAAACAGAGCTTCGGTTAGTATATTATTTACTCCGAGTTATGATTTCCATTGCAGAGGAATGCAGCGTATAATACAGTACAATCTGCCGTTTCTTTGGTTCAGAATGACCCTGAAAAAGAAAAACCCACTAACCCAGTTTCAGAAATAGGGTGAGTAATCATAAAGTTGAAGGCTTTTAGCTTTCACTACCTTTATTTTTTCCCTTGTTATCTGTTTTACAGAGAACCTGTTTTAATTTTTTTTTATTGTTGGTCTTGTTGACATCTATGTTTAGGTATAGGGATAATTCTGAGGAGCAATTGAGCTTGAGTGCTCGAAAGAAAGTATCGTTCAATTCGAATGTGATAACCTATGAACACGTTTCAGTTGAAGAATCCACAGAGTCATTTGCAGGGAAAGAAGATGGAGGAGAAAAGGAGAAAAATTTAGCAAAACCAAGCCAATCTCAGTCCTCTGCTGAAGATAGTTCAGTCACGTCAAGCTCATCAGGATCTTATCCTTCCAATCATAGATACCAGAATTGCAGAGACAGTGATGATGAATTGGACTATGGAGAAAGTGACATTGAAGATGAAGATGATGAGGATGAAGATGATTATGGTGATATTTATGAAGATGATGGAATTTTAGAATCAAGGTCTAAAGTATCTGTGGTTAAAGGGAAACTACCCTTTACTGAGGAGGTTGATAGTCCTGTGGTAATAAGAAGTTTGCCTGAGAGAGAAGCGAAGCCAAATCCGAATGCTCGAGATAGGAGTGGTTATGTGCATTCTGTACTCAACCCAGTTGAAAATCTGACTCCGTGGAAGGCTGTGAAAGCTAAAGGGACACCACCATCGAAGCAGCAGAAAGAGAATCTCACACTGGGTCAAGAACCGCGAATTTCCTTTGGCTCTGAGCCTAGTTTTAGGGAATTGTCATTCAGTTTCAAAGGTAATTCTGATAAATCGAAGAAATCAAACCAAGAAGTAGCAGTGGATGCTAGTTTATCTAACTGGCTGGGTTCATCAGAGAGCACACCAATGAACAAGACTAGCACAATTAGTTTCAATTCCATAACACCTGAGAAAAGCATGTCCTTGGGGTCAAATTCTCCAAGAAGCTTTGAAGATAGACCTATTTTAGGAGCACTAACTGTGGAAGAGCTTAAACAGTTTTCAGCTTCTTCTTCACCAAGAAAGTCACCTAGTCGCAGCCCCGATGAGATGCCTATCATTGGGACTGTTGGGACTTATTGGAATCACAGTAGCCCAGGGAAGGATTCTGGCTCAGCTTCTTCTTTCAAAGGAATACCAAACACAATCAGCAAGTACAGCGAGGTAGTACATGTCAAGTGAAATTTTTTGGGTATTGTTTTTGTGTCAGTAGCTGCTAATGATAGTGAACTAAACTTGAGTTTTATGGGTCTGCAGGACAAGAGAGTGAATTGGCACTCTACTCCATTTGAGACCAGGCTGGAGAGAGCTTTAAATGGAGGTGTTCACACTTCTAATTTTTCTCTAAACAATCTGTGAATGTTGTTTTGTGGGTGTCTGTCTTTCCTCTTCTGGGGTTGGCTTGTGAATTTGATGATATATATGCTTGGTGTTGTAATTCTTTTATTGGTCTGATTGAGGAAGATTGATTTGTTTATACAATGTAATTCAATTAATTTTATTGTATGAATCCACATTTCTTTCTGGACTATATGCAGAACTTTATTCAATTCTCTTACTAGCAATTTTCCTGTTAGATTTAATTGCTTGTTGTATAGCATTTTATAAATTTTTGAAAGTTTATATAATTTTAAGTATTTAAATTAAAATTAATTTAAAATAAATGTTATATAAATTAATAAGGTATTTAACATGAAAGTTCAAGAATTTTTAATTTTTTATATAATAATTTTATTGGAACAAAATTAAAAATAAATATAAAAAATTAAAAATAAATAAGATAATATAATAACTTTTTATTTAACACAGTATAATATAATTATTTTCATTATATTCTCTTATAATTAATTATTTTCGTTAATAAAAATAATACCCAAAAAAAAGAGCAGTTAATTATTATGAACAGACATTAAAATGGAGACAGACATCCATGAAAGATAATTGAAAATTATACAAAACAGGCTCTTGGCAAGCCAAGACAAACCTTGTTTGTTGAAAGATTCAATAGCAAATTTCCGATTAGAAAAAAAGACTATAAACAAAGTAGCGAACAGCTTTTGAAATTCTCAAAACTGCGGAATTTTGTAAAGAAAACAATTGGACAATAGTAACATTACCCATTCTTCTTTTCTTCTTCTTCATCTTCTGTATCAATTACGGTGATTAATTCTTTTCCAACTTGATCATTCCAGTGCACCTTCGGCTGCAGTTTCTTGCGCAAATCGCCTTTTCTTTTACACATCAGGGAACTTATAGGGACATTGTCATCTTTTTCATCAGTAACAACAGCCTGCGGATGATGATCTTGTTTGCTCGTGAAACATAGCTTTTGATCTTCGCTATCACGTCTCTGTCGTTTGCCGCCTTTATCCATCTTGGAGAATCGAATCCTTAACTCTAACCTGTGAGTTCTCGGAATCAAATTAGTAATAATAATAACGATAATAAAATTTTATCGAGAATCAAACATATTTATAACAGTGTATAATTATAGTTTGATAGTAGGATTCCTAGTTCTAATTGAATAATTCTTATACTATTAAGAAAGTGTAAAAATTTATAAATAAAAACGACGTCGGTTCTAGAGCTGGATCAATTGCAGGGCCGGAAAGCAACGGATATGGCGCGAGGCCTTAAAAAAACTATTTCTTCTTTTTCTCTCTCTTCAATGCTAATCTTCGCGGGTTTGTGTTATTTCTTCAAATAAATTTACATAATAATATTTCAAATTTGATATAAATCAGTATTAATTACTGTTTCTGTTCATTATTATTATTTTTTTTAAGTCTGTGGGTGTTTATGGCTAAGCTAGACATTTAAACAAGCACCTTGCCTCCATTTGCAGCTTCTCATGGATATGCAGCTTCATTTAGATCCAACTATCGGCAGCCTCGAATTATCAGAGAACAAAGGTGATTTTTGTCATAATGTTTCTAGCTTTTGCTTCTTTTTTTCCTCTTAATCATTGCTCATTTGCTGGACTTTTACATGAATAAATTTTCCTTAGGAAGTTTTGTTGTGAATTTGATTTACTTCTAAGATTTCTCTCATCAGCGATAATAATTATGTAATTAAGTGTTTTGGATCAATTTTTAATTAGATTCGCTCTGTTGATTTTTAAAATGTGGAAAGAGTGTGAAATGTGATTGCCATTTCCCTACAATGAATTTATTGCACAATCTGTTAATTCCTGTATCATCAATAACTTCCTTGTTTTGCTGCTCTTCTTATTTTTTTCGGTTGATTGGGTTTCGATTGGGGTTTGAATGCACAACCCCATCATGGAGATGACTTCACTACAGAACCAAAAGCTCATTGGTTGCTTTTTTGGAAGATCTATCCCTCCATCCAGGGAAGCAATCTTCTCTTTGTAATTTATTAGAGAAGATTCTGGGTGTTGAATAAATCATTAGTTTTATATATCTGTACTTTTAGATGGACATGGTAAACATATTTCCTTGATGGATTATATCTTGAAATACATTTATCTTGTTCTTCATAATCTGAAGGTGCCTCGATTACATCTGCTTGCTACTACTAGCATTTCATGGGAACTCAGATACACGGTTGGTGGTGATGTGTGAAAATATATTCATCAAACCCTGCAGTATAAGCATTTAGAGAGGTGCAAGGAGGAGGAGAATTATACATGCTGAAAAATTGCTGGATGCATTGTAGGCCACGACATTGGATTTTCACATATGCATAAAAAAGTGAGTGTCGCTGCTTTGGACTATGGGTGCAGTTGGAGGAGTTAGCCTCTTATCTAAAATATATGAAATGAGCACATCATACCCTCCAAATTGCAGGAATAAAAGTAGCTCATGAGGGTGCTTCCTAGAATTACTTCCCATGCAAGGACTCCAAAACTGTACGCATCACATTTCTCTTTCACTTCGATTGCAGAAAAGAGAAAGTTTAATTACAAACATCAGAGATTTAAGTTTTGGATCTTGTTATTATTTGAATATTTATTGGGCCTTAAAACCTTACTTCCATTGATGACTAGATTTTATCAATTCAGTGGATAGATAACTGTTTTGATTGATCTGTTCTGGATAGTGAAGATGAGAATACCAGAAAGAATTAACAAAAGTACAGAGGCTGCAATTGGAATGACAATGGCAATGATCAGTTTACTGCAATTGGAATGGCAATGACAATAATCAGTTTCCATCTGTTTCTTTCGTTTTGCTTTTCAGATGAAGTGTCTTTTCAGCAGGGGCTCTAACTAGTGCCTTTTCATCGCATAAACCAGGATTACCAACTGATGATATATTAGGGGCTTGGTGAAAAGCCTTACTATCCGGGAGCGACCTTGAAGGTCATTATCTGATGCATTAACATGTTGAAGGCTTTTAAGATCTTGAAGCATGGTAGGTGATTACGAGACAGTTTTAAAATTTCCAGTCTTATTAAATTTCACAACGGTGCAGGTATCTCTCCTGTCATGGAATTTTGACTGAGGTCTAATATGGTCTGTTAGAAAACTAGTTCCAATCTGATATGGCATTGTTCTATTTAAATTGTTCTTGCTCAGACCTAAGAAGATAAGTGCTTGGCAGCCCTCAGTTTCCTCTCTATCTTGTTTTGTGAAAATCTAAATATTTTAACCATATCAGCATTCCAATTTCAGCTGGTATCTGGCCAGACAACTGATCGTTGCTTAAATTTAGTCTTGAGCTTTAAAGCCTTGAAAATTTCAAATGAAATCATACCAATCAGTGCAGATTGGTCAAGTTTCCAAGCTCTAGGGGAATCTTATTTGGCATCTATTAGATACATGGAAGTATGAAAGATTCATGCGCTGTCCCCAGTTTGATGACAGCACGCCATAGAGCTTGTTGTCTCCCAAGTCAATGAACTTCGGCTTAGGATATATGCCGAATGCATTTGTGATGTTTCCATCCTCATGAAGATTCTGCTCAAGTCGGACTCTGTTCAGCCCTTTGCAGTTCCAAAGACTTTCAGGGATATTTCCATTTTAGCAGTCTTCTGCTTCTTTTTATGCATTACTTCCCACAAGAACAGAAACATAATAGGAAACTGAGCCATTCTTTGTAGTGCTAGTGTTCTTCATGTTTGCAGTTTCTACATCTTGATTGAAAATTTCTGCGCTTAATTTTTTTTCCCTCCTTTGAATGGAAGGACTATTGAGGAAAAGATGAGAATAGAACAGTGGGAGTTTCAGGTTTTTTTTTTTTAATATTCTTTTGCGGAGTCTCGTGTTATTTTGGAAGTACACCAAACACCCCACCTCATGAAGAGCCGTTTGAAAGCTGTAAACCTTGCAGTCAAAAAGTAAAGCATGTAAGAGCTTTTTTCATGTGGTTCTCAGACTTTTCATGTGGTTTATTCAAGCTGATATGATGTGTTTAGATGTTTATCACTTGACTTGTGCAGACTTTTATTTTGTTTATGTCAAAATGACGAGTATAGTCACATTATTTAAGGCTCAAGTTGCACTTTCTAAAAGCATTTTCAGCCATTGAATTTTGGTGCATCAATTTTGTTTAGAATCCTCATCTTCTGAATGCTTGATGATTTGAGATTGAAACAACATTACGTTCTAGCTTGAATAATAATAATTTATAATATTCAAGCTGGAATGCTATTTTAATCATTTTGACTATTTTATTTCAGGTTCTGTTAGAATGAACACTAAAGACGTACAGAACAGAAGTGTACGTACACTAAGTTGGGTTCTAATTTTTTAAATGTGTATATGATTATCAAGTTTAAAGAGGAGCATTGGACCCGCCAATCCGTTAACTCGCCCACCAACTGCTAAAACAGCTTAATTTAGGTGGTTGAACCGTTTAAAAATAATTTAGTTTGTGTTAAAATTCTTTAAATTATTTTCGTAGGTAGTTTGGTTTTGGTTTAGATTTTAGAATTTTTTAGTCCGAATTTGCCCAAACCATCCGTTATGTATATATATATTTTTATTTTATATAAATATAAAATAGAGTTATTATATTCATCATTTATCAGTTTATTTATTTATTTCTAAAAATTTAAGTTTATTTGAATAGTTTATTTACTTTTTTTTTATTACATATTGTATACTTGTGAATTAATATTGTTCTAACTTATAATATTTAATTATTGTGATAGTTCTGAACCTGTTTAAGCTATGCTGATTCATGTTAACATAGTCAAAGCTTATTAGATGCATATGGCGGTGAAGATGTTGGATGATGAGCTTAATTTTCTTACCGGTTCAAGTTGGAGTTTTATATTAAGCACCATTTTCATTTCATCTTCTTTTTGTTCAATATAATAATAATAATAATAATAATAATAATAATAATAATAATAATAATAATAATAATAATAATAATAATAATAATAATAATAATAATAATAAAATCTATCTTTTGGGACCAATGTGCATGCTTTTCTTTGCACAATGACATTGATGTTTTTGGCTTTGTCGTGGTCAAAAGTTTGACATTTGACGATGTCGGGGTTGGTTTGGTATATCGTGGAACTTTCTTTTGTAGATTTGGTTTATTATCAGTTAGATAATAGAAATTCATGTCAATGTGATTTGTTCTTAATGATGATTAAAATGAAATTTAACAATGATTAGTTATATATTTTTTTATGATAGTTCTTGAATGAATAGGTAAGTTAAGGAGATTAAATTTTAATTAAAGCATAAATTACTTTAAAAATAGAACAAATTTAAAATTTTGATTGAAGGAAGTCTCTATTTTTGTGGATGGGGTTATTATATATACTCATGACATTGTTTCGATTTTTTTTATTCAAGGTTTGTATAATAATTATTTTGGTGGTATAGTACTCACATCGCCATCATGCCGATACCATCTTATTGTATCACGTACTTTAATATTTATAAATTCGGAATGAGAATGCAATTACACATAATTTACTAAATAACGTTTTTCAAATATTGATTTGTTCAATTTTCTCTCTTCTGTTTTAAATTATTTAGGAGATATTAATTTTTTTAAATCTCAATTATAATGTACAGTAACTCAATTATTTAAGGTGTGGGTTTAGAGAGGGAATACTTTAATTAACAGTCTAAGTATAATGGATAATTGAGTTACATAAATACTCTATGCAGCGTTGGTAATGGGGCGGGGCTGAGAACCAATCCCCATCCCCGCCCCTACTTTGGCAGGGATTCTCTGTCCGCTTTTCGCCATAAAAAGGGAGATAAATTTGCTTTTGTTTCTATCTCCACAGGAATCTCCGCAATTTTCATAGAAAATTTATTTTTTTATTTTTAATTAAAATTTAAAAATATAAAAAATAATAATTCATTATAATTACATATTCAATAAAATAATAAAATAATAATTATATACAATAAAATTTTAAAAATACTAAAGAGATAAAATATATTAAATTAAAATTTTTTATATGCGTAAATAATTAAAACACGATATACATAATATAATATATAAAATAAAATGTAAAATATATTTAATAATATATATAATACAATATACATACGAATATAATATATAATATATACATATAATATGTGTACTATATATATAATATGTATATTATATATAATATATATTTATTTTGGATCCCCACAAAAATGAAAATAGGATTCCCACCGGGCGGGGAGTACACTTCCCATCTCCAGCCCGCCTCGTCTAATGGGAAGAAAATTCTTCCCATCTCTCTTTCTGTGAGGATGAAGTTGACAAATTTTGCACTGTTCAGAGTAAGGGATTGTGATTTTTTGCCCTACAACCAACTCAAACTCTATGATTATTAAATTAATAGGCAAAATTTTTTTCACTTATTAATATGTTGAATTTCTATTATTTTCATATCTAATATTACTTTAATTTTTTAATTATTATAAAATAAAAAATTATATTTATCAATTGAAAACAGAGAAAGTAAAATGGTACAGACATATTAGCTTCAAGGATATTTTTATAATGTTGGCTCTAATAATCTGACCATTAACAAGATAATGAAAAATCTATTTTACCAATTCAAATAACTTGTTTAAGATTATTAAGTAGGATTGAGCACAGATCCTGGTGATTCCAGAATCGATCCAAATAATTATACTGAAAATATTTAGAATAAATTTTTTTTATTGAACTTTGATTTTCTCTAAATTAAATTATACCGATTTTTATAATATAAAGTAATTTTACAGATTATGTCATATCGTGATCGAGAACTGAGCCAAATAAAATTAAATCGAATCGAACTAAATATTCAAAATAATATTCGATTGATCAATAAAAATATAAATTTATTTTTTATTATATTGATTTATTTTCAACATTTAATATTATATATAATTATATTGATTTATTTTCATCATTTAATAATAAATTAATATTATATATACTTATATTGATTTATTAATTTTTTTTCAACATTTAAGACAAACATATGAAGTTTGGCAAATTTTGATTTATCTATCTTACTTCTTTTTAGGTCTTTAAGTTTTTTTATTTATTTTAAATTTATAATAATTTAGTGTTAAATATTGTATTTATTTTATTTTATTTTATTATAGATATTGAATATTGAATATTTATAACAATTCTATCATTTATATTTTCGATTATAAAAATTTAAGTTGAATTAGAATTTATAAAACGGAGCCAAATCTTCGAATCTCTATTTTTAAATAGAACCGAATTCAAATCGTAAGAACTGAATTATTTTGAAAAATCAGAGCAATACAATTCAGAGATTTTTTTACTACGGTTTAGTTCTAGAGATTTTAGAATCTCTAAAATTCGATTCAGAGCCATAGATTTTTCATTCTTCAAATTATTTTGAACAGTATTTAGCCTTGTTATTAAGTACACTTTTTAAAATTTCTAATTAAAAATATTCATTTTATTTCATACTAAAATGACATCTTTAATTTATTGCTTTATTTTCTCCCCTTAATTAATTGCCTCGACACTAATGATGAAAATTTTTTTAAAAAAAAGTAAAAAATAAAAAAAAAAATAGTTAGACCTCTAATTGAATCCTAACTTCAAATGATATCATTACTTGAAGTCAATAGGCTAATCATTAAGATCTCTACATATGAACTAAGTGTTAGCGATGCCAAGGCTCTTAGCAATTAGCACAAAAAGATCACCTGCAAGTGTTCTTTATTACTTTTCTTTTAATTATTATTATTATTTTTATATCTCACTCCACTTAGAAGGGTGCTCGTTACTTCATGAATTGATATTAAAAAAAAATCATTCACATGTTTAATCACTACTGTGTATATGTTGCATATGTTTATTACAATCCCATTAGAATTGCCAGTGGAATTGATTTAAAAACTTTCATGTGATCCTGTCTAGGTTTTGGGTAGGCATGATTAGTATTTCACCTGGCACTTAGTGGTAGACATTGCGTTGGGTATTTTCTATAAATTAATAACCTGCTATCTATAATATGGGGAGGGGAATTGTATTTGATACAAATATATTTGTTGTTAGATTATATCTCGGGGGCGTGGTGTTATATAATCATTATTTTATGCACTAATTCAAGGTAAATTCATTAAACTATGCTACTAATGACTTGATAAAACTCTGAAATTATCATTAACCTTTTACTCACACCAAAATTCTTGCATCCAAAGAAGCGCATGTTAGAACAATTAACATTGATCCTTGATGTCTTTAACAAAGCCAAGTGACTGAATTTGCAAACAGGAATTGCAAGTTAAACGCCAACTCTGGCCATATCAATTCAAACATAATTGTAGTTTTAGGTTAGGGTTCTTGATCTGGGAATTTGGGTTCAATTTACCCCACTAATTCAACTATAAAATATTGATCTCAAGTTAAATTGCAAGCCTTTTATTAAACCCTTCTTTAATTTTCCCTCTTCTTTAAAATTCATATTATATTCTTGATCACTTATTGCTGAATGCTTCAAAGTTGGAAAAATGATTACTTGTAAGATTAGCATATGTTAAATCACAAATTTATTAACTATAAAAATAAAATTTAAATAACATAAAAATGGAAAAGATGATTTTTAAGGTTGGTATTCAGAAATTTATATTAAAGAATTCAACATGGCAGTCACTTTGACTTAGTGTACCTCTAATCAGAAATGAGGTTCTATTTTATGATCCCAAGTGATTGGCCCCCAGTACTGGTACCCAGTATAATATAGTATTTATATAGTCAAAGACAGTGAAAGCTGTAAACTTCAACTTGAAGTTGGGTCAGCAAGTCGAATTAGAAAAAAAGAGTTCACACCAACTTGATGCCCACCCGTTGACAATATAACCCATTAACTCCTTCCCAGAAACTGCAGTAGATTTCTATGAAAGACAAATGGGAGTTAGGCATAAGTAATATATAATAGTTGAATTTGATCTACATATGCCTCAATTAATTTATCAACAGTCAACATTTGATTATGTACTCCTACTTGTATAATTTTAGTTGTTCATAATCCTAACAAGTCTTGAGTCCAATTTTAAAGTAGAGTTAGTTTTAGCTGTCATTCTCCTTTTTTCCCCAGATATTTTGAGGTTCACTGCATATATAAACGATAATTTTTATGAATTGAAGTGTTAAGGCCTAAATTTTTAGCTAAGTATTACAGTTTTGATATCTTTTCCTCCTTGTATATAAGATTTAAGCACAAGATCATAAAGAACTCAAGTAGCTAAGCATGAGTACAACTCAAAAGTTTTCACTTCTCTTCCATTTTCTCTTGCTGTTCTCTTTGCTTCCAGTACAGGTTAACTCATCACCAAGAACACAAGCAGAAGCTCTCAACAAATGGAGAAGCACTTTATCTTCTTCATCTCCTTCTCTTATTTCATGGTCCCTCACAAATCTCAAAAACCTTTGCAACTGGACTGCTATTTCCTGTGACAAGACTGGAGCAATCTCCAAGATAAACCTTTCCAATCTAAACATTACTGGAACACTCACCCAATTCAACTTCTCTTCATTTGAAAACATCACCAGCTTTGACCTGCAGAACAACAATATCGAAGGAATGATACCATCAGCTTTTGGTAGCCTCTCCAAGCTCGCTTACTTGGATTTGAGCATCAACTATTTTGCTGGCAACATACCTGTGGAGATTGGGAGATTAACAGAGCTTCGGTTTCTTTCTCTTTCGAGCAACAATCTCAATGGTACTGTTCCTTATCAGATTAGCAATCTTCAAAAGGTATGGTACATGGACCTTGGAGCAAACTTCTTGAAAACCCCTGATTGGTCTGAATTTTCAAGTATGCCTTCCTTGATACATCTTAGCCTTTTTCTCAATGAACTTACTGCAGGATTCCCTGATTTCATATCCAAATGCCAGAACTTGACCTTTCTGGATTTGTCATTCAATAAGTTGACAGGCACCATACCGGAATGGGTATATACCAATCTGGGAAAGATTGAATATTTCAATCTCACTGAGAATTTATTCCAAGGACCATTGTCATTAAACATTTCCAAGCTTTCCAATCTCAAAAATCTTCATCTACAAAATAATAAGTTTAGCGGTCAGATTCCTGAGAGTATGGGTTTGTTGTCTAGTCTTGAAATTATGGAGCTGTATAACAATTCACTTGCAGGGAGCATTCCATCTTCTTTAGGCCAGGTCATGAATCTGGTAGTACTTGATCTTCGAATGAATGCCTTAAATATGACAATTCCTGCTGAGCTTGGCCTTTGTACTAACCTCACTTACTTGGGACTGGCCTTGAATCAACTAAGTGGGGAATTGCCTGTGTCATTGTCCAATATGAGCAAAATGGTCTATCTGGGTTTATCTGATAACTTTCTCACGGGCGAGATATCACCTTATCTTTTCACCAATTGGACTGAATTGCTCTCTTTGCAACTTCAAAATAATTTTTTGTCTGGAAATATTCCCTCAGAAATCGGACAATTGACAAATCTCAATCTTCTCTTCCTCTATAATAATACGCTCTCCGGTTTGATTCCCCGTGAGATTGGAAATTTGAATTATTTGCAAAGTCTAGACCTTTCAGGAAACCAACTTTCAGGACCTATTCCTCTAACACTGTGGAATCTCACAAATCTTCAAACCTTGAATCTTTTCTCTAGCAATATCAGTGGAATAATTCCACCTGATATTGGAAATATGACATCCCTAATAACTCTAGATCTTAGCAATAACAAGATGCTTGGAGAGTTGCCACATACCATTTCACGTCTTAGTTCTCTACAGTCAATCAATCTGTTCACTAATAATTTCTCTGGTAGCATCCCTAGTGATCTTGGCAAGTACAGTTCTCTGAAATATGTTAGTTTTTCAAACAACAGCTTCTCTGGAGAATTGCCACCTGAACTCTGCAGTACTTTGGCTCTTCAAGAACTTACAGTAAATGGAAACAATTTTACTGGGTCATTGCCAACCTGCTTGAGGAATTGCTCAAGTTTAACTAGAGTCCGGTTGGATGGGAACCAGTTAACCGGAAATATCACTGATGCCTTTGGAGTTCATCCAGAACTTGTCTTCATTTCTCTTAGCAGAAATCAGTTCATTGGTGAAATCTCACCTATTTGGGGAGATTGTGTAAATATCACCAATTTACAGATGGATAAAAATAGAATTTCTAGTGAAATCCCAGCTAAGCTTGGGAAGTTGACCCAGTTGGGTGTTTTAACTCTGGACTCAAATAATTTGACTGGGATGATTCCCACTGAACTGGAAAATCTGAGTAAGTTATTCAGGCTCAACTTGAGCAACAATCATTTGACGGGAGCTATCCCTCAGAGTTTGGGCAATTTGTTAAAACTTGAATCACTTGATTTATCCGATAACAAGCTGTCTGGAAACATACCAGAAGAGCTTGGCAATTGTGAGAAGTTATCAAGCATGGATTTGAGCCATAACACTTTTTCAGGTGAAATACCTTTTCAACTGGGCAACTTAAACTCACTGCAGTACTTGTTGGATCTCAGCAGAAATTCACTCTCAGGAACAATACCTGATAATCTTGGAAAGCTTACATTACTGGAAAATCTCAATGTCTGTCACAATAGTCTTTCAGGAAAAATTCCAACAGAATTATCTGGCATGGTAAGTCTGCATTCTATTGATTTCTCCTATAATAAGTTGACAGGACCTATCCCAACGGGTGGCATGTTCCAAAATGCATCTGCAAAAGCTTTTGTTGGAAACTCAGGCTTATGTGGAAAGATGGAAGGCTTATCTCCATGCGATCCACTAACATCAATTGGCAAATCCTCGAGTTATAACAAAAGGCTTCTTATTGGTATTTTTGTTCCAATTTGTGTCTTATCAGTGACAGCAGTAATTGTTGTTATAGTCCTAATATATCGTTGCAAGACTGAACTCCATGATGAGGAGATGACAGGTATTAATAAACATGAGAGTTTTGAATCGATGATATGGGAAAGAGAAGGAAAATTCACATTTGGGGATATTGTTAAGGCTACTAATGACTTTAACGAGAAATACTGCATTGGAACTGGAGGATTTGGAAGCGTTTACAAAGCTGTATTGTCAACAAGTCAAGTTGTTGCAGTCAAGAAACTTAATATGTCATATTCCAGTGATATTCCAGCAATACATATCCAGAGTTTTGAGAATGAAATTCGAATGTTGACAGAAGTTAGGCATCGGAACATCATCAAGCTTTATGGGTATTGTTCTAGGAGAGGCTACTTGCACTTGGTTTATGAGTATGTTGAGAGAGGAAGTTTGGGAAAAGTACTGTATGGGGTGGAAGGGGAAATGGACCTTGGTTGGGCTAAAAGGGTGAAGATTGTGCAAGGAGTGGCTCATGCAGTTGCCTACCTGCACCATGATTGCTCTCCACCAATTGTTCATAGGGACATATCTATGAATAATATTTTGCTCGAGTCAGATTTTGAGCCACGGCTCTCAGATTTTGGCACAGCAAGATTGTTGGATGCAGATTCATCCAACTGGACTGCAGTTGCCGGTTCATATGGCTACATGGCCCCAGGTAAACTAGTAGTGCAAGTTATACATTCTTGTTATTGTCACCATAGATGTTCTGAATTTGGAAGTGCTTATATTCATTGAAAATTTTAAATCCTTGGTAAAGATTTTCAGTTTATTTTTTATTTGAGAGGGGATGGGAATATCAAAGTTTGAGTCTTTGACATCTTGCACTATAGGCAAGCATTTAATTAATGAGTTACTAGTCCAAAGATGATTTTGTGAGCCTTTGATAATACAATAATTGGTAACATAGCATGTAGGAAATGGAACAAATTTGCCGCGCTTCCCTGAAAGTTTTCCTTATAATGCTAATATTCTGCTTCCTCTTTTGCCAAAGAAATCACAGTTACTTGCATTTTGCCAAATCTTTTATCCCATTTCAATAACTAAATGTTTCTGATTTAGACTCCTCTTTTTCTGGCTGAATAATATGCAGAGCTGGCGCTTACAATGCGAGTGACAGACAAGTGCGATGTTTATAGCTTTGGAGTGGTGGTACTAGAAGTTATGATGGGAAGGCACCCAGGAGAGCTCTTATCTTCAATATCATCAATGTCAAATGATCCAGACTTGTTCCTAAAGGATGTGCTAGACCAACGGCTTCCATTTCCTACAGGCCAATTGGCAGATGAGGTTGTTTTTGTAGTTCAGGTTGCCTTAGCATGCACGCGGACAACTCCACAGGAAAGACCTACCATGCGTTTCGTGGCGCAAGAACTAGCAGCAAGAACTCAAGCTCACTTGCCAGAGCCATTGAATGAGATAACTCTCAGCAGGTTAACAAGCTTTCGAAAATAGAACAGTAGGATTAAACTAGCGGGAGAGTTTTTTACTGGTTTGAAAAGGGTCCTGCCTTTACCATTTTCCAGGCCTACCCTGGAATGATGTATTATATATTAATGATGTGCACATACTCTTCATGTAAATAGTTGCTAGAATGAGCATAAACATATTCTATAAAAAATAAATGTAAATTTGAATAACAGTAATGAAAAGAAATGAAGATATGGGAGGAAAATCTGATATATATTTTTTCATTCACTATCAATTATTTATATAAAAGAAAATAATTCTTTCCTAATATGAATGTTAAATGTGTAAAGTGATATAACAGAAAATAAAATGAAAATAAATATAAACTAAAAAAATTTATTAAAACATTATCAGTTTCTCTTTTATAAAAATTTCATTGCTAAAACTAAAATGCTGTAAATATTAAAAAAAAAGGTATATAGAATGATATAATTTGTTACTCTAAATAGGCAACCAGTAATTTCTCAAAAACCAAAAATTAATTATATATATAATTTTATAAGTAAAAAAAAAAAGAAATCTTAGACAAAAATAATATTTAATATAATTATAAAATTTTAATATTTTAACCATTATAATCGGTTAACAAGAGACTATTCTAATTTAAATAAAAATCTCAAGTTTAAGTTTTTATATATGTAGCCGTATTAAAATTAATAGAAAAAACTTTACTGTTTTTATAATTTATCCAACTGAATTTAAAAAAAAATAATTTATACAAAAAAAAAAATTAAATGGGAAAGCATATGATTTCATTAAATTTTATATTCTTTCAAATCTAAAGAAGTAAAAAAAAAACATGATTAATAGAACTTATAAACATTTTCTATTATATAATAATATAATAATAAAAAGCTGGTGATGTTTTCAAATGAAAATAAGAGTACTCTCAATGGAGGTGTTCTTTGAGTTCCAGTCTTTTCATGAGAATGGGAGAGGTGAGATTTGCATCGTTGTGGAGCAAATCTCATCTTAGGACCAACTTGGACCAGTCTCTCCTTATCCCTAGTTTTCTTTCTCCAAAGATTTATAAAAAAAAAAAAATTATTATTTAAAAGTGATTTCCCTGTTGCTAAAATGGGATAGCCAAGTCCCATAAACTATGGCCCATTTAAAATCTTACGTGTCATTAGAATTAGCTCCAATTTATAAGATTTGACACTAACCCATTGTGGATGCTCTAAATTACTTGATCTAAAGGTTAAATTGACACGTCATCACGCACCCACGTCACAAAATCATGCCCATATGAAAGCTCGAAGTTATAAAATGTCAGATCACCTCCTTTCATATATGCCGCTCTTTCTCTACATTTAGTACATTTATGCTGCTCATTCTTTTATTTTTTTTTAACTTACTAGGAATTATGCTGCTCATTCTTTATTTATACTTTTTTGTTTTAAAATATGAATAGCCTATAAATAAATTTAGATAAATATTGATATTATTTTTATTTATAATATGTTCAATCCTATTTAGATATAGATCTTTAAATATTTATTATTCTTATTAAATTATATATTAATTATATTTATTTAAAATTTTAATTATATATTTTTAAAATTTTATTTTAATTATAAAATTATATAGTATGAAATTAAATTTTAATAAAATTATGTTAATATTAAATTTTTATTTATAATTATTTAATTAAAATTTTATAATTTATATATTAACTTTTATAATATTTTTTAAATTATTATATTTAAACGGATAATTAAACGGATTCATATAATATTAAACGAATTTATAAAGAATATAGATTTAATTATAATCGGTTTTAAACAGTTTTATATAGTTTAAAAATTAAATAAAATCGGATTCAAATATAATAATTTTTACGGATACTCTATCCATTGTCAATCCTAAATAAAATAACAAAAAAAATAATTTAGGACCATTAATTAATATTTTTTATTCCAACCTTTGTTTAACCTTTATCTAATCTAATAATGTCCAATATAATTATAAAAGTATGATTATCTTTCTAATTATAAGTTTAGTCTCTGCATGATATCTTAATTAAAATATTTTAAAATGTTATTAATATTTTACATAATAATATGAAATTGTTAGAGAAAAAAATTATATATGTTAAAAAAATAAATAAGTTGGTTTAGATTTTGAAATTAATTAGAAACTGTTCACTTTTAAATAATTTTTTATTATATATTTTTAAATTAATTAAAATAAATATAATTAAACCGAATTAAATTGAATTTTTATATATAAAGTTTTAGGATAATTACACTCTCTACCATGTTTTATATATTTTTTTCATTTTTACCAGTAATATTTTAATAATTTTACGGTAAACTCATAATAAACACATAATAAACTCATAATAAATTATATAAATTCATAAATACATAATAAACATATAATAAATTCATAATAAATCTAAAATAAACTCATAATAAATTATCTAAATATAATATTCTTATAAAAAAAATTATAAATTTTGATAAATTTATAAATATTTTTAAAAATATAATAAATTTAAATTTTTTTTATTTTTTTAATATTTTTATAAAGACCCCTAAATTTTTTAAAAAAATACAATTACACTCTATAACACTTTTTAATTTTTTTTTTAAAATATTCTATATTTGTAGTATATTTTTAATCTATTAAATATATACTCAATGTATATTTTTAAAAATTAAATATACTTTTAATATACCAAATATATATTAAAAATATATCTCTAAAAATAGATATTTTTAAATTAAAAATTAAAAAAATATATTTTTAAAATTAAAATTAAAAAAAATATTTTTAAAAATATTTTTATTTCTTAGAGTATTTTTGGAAAAACTCTCAAATTTTTGGCATCCGAAGGAGGCCTCTAACAATATACGCTATAAACCATCACCATCGAAGCCTTTTTTACAGGACAGGAATTCATTGAGTGACTGATTTGTTTTACTTGAATTTAATATGTAATTTAATTACCCACCTCTTAAAGAATTGATTTTGCGCCTCATTTAAAGTGTCATATAAAAAAAAATTATTTTACTTTAAATATTATTTTTAAAAATTTTTAATTAAAAATTTTTAATATTATTTCCATTTAAATATTTATATTAATAAATAAGATAAAAATAATTAATAAAAAAATAAATAGTATAAAAAAGATAAAAAAAGTATAAGTAAATCACAATAAATTTTTTTAAAAATTTATAATCACTATTTTTTTTTTGTCTATACACATCATTTTTATTCAACATTTGAAATGAAACGAATGAAGCATTTACTTTTTTCATCTTGTTGAAATCATCGTATTTAACTTATACATATTTATTTAAAAAGTCTTTAAATTTTTTAAATATTATATAAAATTATTTTAAATAAACTAAAATTATTAATATTATATTCTATATTATTAATTAAGTTATAAATAATAAGAATATACTCAACTCAATTCAACAAAGTCTTAATTCCAAGTCAATTGAGATCGGCTTTATGAAATTTTCTTTTTCACTCAATACGATTTAGGAATATTTCTTCTGATAAATGTAAGATCATAAGATCATTTTGGACCACCTTTGATCAAGTCAGTTTAGACCTACCTCTACCTCTCTTAGTTATATCTACTCTAACTTGTTCATTTTTCTAACCGGCGCATTGTTAGGTCTGCATTTCACATGGTCAAACTATCTCAATCTATGCTCTCTTATCTTATCCTCAATAGGTGTTACTCCCACTTTTTCTTTAATGCACTCATTGTGGATTCTATCCATTCTAATATGACCACATATTCGTCTTATTATTCTCATTTTCGTAACATGTATTTCACTCATATTGTGTCCTTTTACTGTTCAACACTTACTATCATATATTATCGCAGATTATATTGCAGTGCGGTAAAATTTTTCTTTTAATTTAATTAGTATCTTTCTATCACATAGAACTCCTGTAGCACCCCTCCACTTCATCCAACCAGTTTTAATCATATGATTTACATCTTCTTCACAACCTCCATCTTCTTCACAACCCCCCATCTTCTTGAAGAATATAGCCAAGGTATTTAAAATAAATACTATGAGGTACTACTATTCCGTCTAAAATAATTTTGCCTCTTTCTTCATTCTCGCTATTAAATCTATAATGCATATACTCAGTCTTAGTCTTACTTAGCTTAAAATCCTTAGATTTTAAAGTGTTTCTCCATAACTCCAACTTTTAACTTACCCTTGCTTGAGTCTCGTCTATTAATACAATATCATCTACAAGCATCATACACCAAGGGATGTCATAAGTATATATCTTGTTAGCTCATCCATTATCAAGGCGAAAAGATAAGGACTCATATAGAACTCCTGTAGCACTCCTCCACTTCATCTAACCAGTTTTAATCATATGATTTACATCTTCTTTACAACCTCCATCTTCTTCACAACCCCCCATCTTTTTTAAAAATATAGCCAAGATATTTAAAATGAGTACTATGAGGTACTGTTATTCCGTCTAAAATAATTTTGCCTTTCTCTATTCTCGCTATTAAATCTATAATGCAGATACTCAGTCTTAGTCTTACTTAGCTTAAAACTATTAGATTTCAAAGTGCTTCTTCATAACTCCAACTTTTGACTTACCCCTACTTGAGACTCATCTATTAATACAATATCATTTGTAAGTATTATACACTAAGAGATGTCATATGTATATATCTTGTTAGTTCATCTATGATCAAGGCGAAAAGATAAGAACTCAAAGCTGACCTTGATACAATCCAATAGAAACAAAAAAATTCTTAGTATCTCATCCTACAGTGCGGATACTGGTGATGGTTTCCTCGTACATATCCTTCAAAACTTAGATATATCGTATAGATATTCCTCTACGCTTTAGAACTCACTGTAAAACTTCTCTAAAGACTCTATCATACACTTTTTTCAAGTCAATAAAAATCATATTCTTATAAATTATAAGAATATAATTGAAAAAAAAAACTAATTAATTTTCTTTTGTTGTATAAAGTGATAATTTAAGAAGATATTTTTTTTATAAAAGTGACAATTTCAACGAATGAATAAAGTATTATTCTTTTCATAGTATTTACTTATTTTATTTTATTTCAGCATTATTTATTAACTTATCTTCTATATTTAATATCATTATTAATAATAATGGCTTCTATATTTAATAATATTATTATTAATAATAATACAACAACAAACAATAACAACAAAGTTTTAATCACAAGTCAATTAGAGTCAGCTATATGGATTTTTCTTCTTCACTCAATACGATTTAAGGTTATCTCTTCTGGTAGATATAACATCGTAAGATCATTTTGGACCACCCTTGACTAAGTCGGTTTAAGCCTACCTCTGCCTCTCTTAACTATATCTACTCTAACTTGTTCAATTTTTTTAACCGGCGCATCGCTAGGTCTTCGTTTCACACGGTCATACCATCTCAATCTATGCTCTCTTATCTTATCTCAATAGGTGCTACCCCCACTTTTTCTCTAATGCACTCATTGCGGATTCTATCTATCCTAGTATGACCACATATTCATCTTATCATTCTCATTTTCGTAACATGCATTTTACTCATGTATTGTCTTTTTACTGCCCAACACTCACTACCATACATCATCGCAGTCGTATTATAGTGTGGTAAAATTTTTCTTTTAATTTAATTGGCATTTTTCGATCACATAGAACTTCTGTAGCACCCTTCCACTTCATACAACCAGCTTTAATCCGATGATTTGCATCTTCTTCACAACCTCCATCTTCTTGAAGAATAGAGCCAAGGTATCTAAAATAAGTACTATGAGGTACTGCTATTCCGTCTAAAATAATTGTCTCTTTCTCTATTCTCGCTATTAAATCTACAATGCATATACTTAGTCTTAATCCTACTTAACTTAAAACCCTTAGATTCTAAAGTGTTTCTCCATAACTCCAACTTTTGACTTATCCCTGCTTGAGTCTCATCTATTAATACAATATCATCTGCAAATATCATACAACAAGGAATGTCATCCTGTATATGTCTTGTTAGTTCATCCATGACCAAGGCGAAAAGATAAGGGCTCAAAGCTGAACTTTGGTATAATCCACTAAAAACGGAAAATTTTTTAGTATTTTCTCCCATAGTGCGGACACTGATGATAACTCCCTAAAGAAGTTTTATAGTGAATTCTAGAACGTAGGAGAATATTTATACGATATATACAAATACAAATGCAAAGTGATCGACATGTCTCTAAACTATGACGAAATACAAAAATAATGAAGGTCGGCATGTCTATAAACTGCAGTACAAAAATGATAAAGTAATCGACATATCTATAAAATGCAATGCAAAAATGATAAAGTGAACGATAAATCTATAAACTGCAATGAAATAAAAGAAATTGAATGAACCTAAAATATATTTTTAAACTGCTGAAATCTTATATTTTTATACTACCAGCTATGTGATTTTTTTTTAGAAATAAAAAAAAATTTGAATGTTCAAGGAAGAGTACCATCTCCAAGAAGGAGCTGATAAGCTAAATTTAAAAACATGAGAGAAAGAGCTTTATGTTTAAAACAAATGATGCAAGGAGGAATATTAGAAATATATCTCAATTTGTTGTCGAAAATTAAGCAAGATCAAATCAAGAAATTTTAAATTTATAAATAAATCCAAATAATTTTTATTTGATAGTTTATATCAAATTTTATGGTTTTTGTCTTTATTTTTTTTCACAAATTCATGTATAAAAAGACAATTTCATGGAAATAAAATTGAGCATTTTCATAAGCTCTATTGTAAAATAAAACTCAATCTTGAGGCTTATTAGGCGAATCATAGCAAACCAGCATTTGCGTTACTGCCAAATATACGGTGATTACATTTACCCTATTGTAAAATAAAACAATCATCACATTTCAATTCTCTCCTGGAAAGAAGAAAAAGGGACATTTGATGTCTATTGTACAGAAGACAACAAGTACCTAAACCAAATAATGAGAAGACAATTGTATAAAGGATTGCATGGAAGATTAAGTAAAATGAACTCTGATGTTCCAAATGAAGGAAATGGAAGATCCCTTTACCTTGGCCAACATATTGGGCTTTACAAACAGGGCATTCCGTTCTAAACTGCGTTGTTTCTGGTAGACATGAACTGCAATAAATTCAAATGACCAGATCTAAAATTAGAGCCCCAGTATAGATAAACAGAGAAATCAACATTACCCTAGAAAGGGAAAGGAAGAAGAAGAAGATTCAAAGAAAAGATACAAACTTGCAGAAAATGTGATCACAAGGAAGCAAAGTTGGCCGCTTTAACAAGTTTAAACTGCAAAATACCCCCAAAAAAAATGGAATCAAAATTAGAAAGAATCAAACTAACTAAAAAATTAATAAAAAAAAATACAGATTAAAAAAGACAATTATAATCTAAAGAAAAAAGAGTAGACACAGTAACAAACCATAAAGAGCACTTGAGCTCGAGACCCAATTTGTGGAGATGAAAAACCCATGGATTGATAGACTTAACAGTACTCTGTTTAGGTGAATCCGCCATTTTTCCACTGAATAAAAGCTCTGAAAAAAAAAGGAACAAAATGCAAAGCAATGATTTTGGTTTCTTTAGAAGTGTTTAGAGACGTATATAACTAGGAGGCCATGTGGTCGACTGTGATGATTACACGTGCACGAATGATTTTTGTTCTGGGTTCATTTGGTTTTAATGGGAAGATTTTGGGAAGGCGGAGGGGGGAAGGGAAGGGCAGTTTTTTACTTTCGGATAAAAAAGGCGCTCTTTTTGATTTTTGTGCGTAGTTATCTCCCGCCGTCCGGTATTTCATTTTTCTTTCGCTATTTCCGACGTTGTCTGTCTCAGGAAAATATCATATCTCAATGATTTCGCGATGAATTTTTACTCGCAATTTTCATAAATATGTTATAAAAATAAAAGAGGGAAAAAATAAAGAAAATAAATTTATTTTTTCTTTTTTCTTATTTAATTATCTAATTAAAATATAAAAAAAGTAAAATTTATAAATTTTATTTTTATTATTATATTCTTATTATTTTAAATCAGTAAAAAATTAAATTAAGAATTTTCTAAATTTTATTTTTTTTATTTTTTCATTTTCCTCCCTTCTCATCTCATAAATTAGAGAAATATATTTTCATTCGTTATTCTTTTTTTTTAATAATACGATTGATTATATAAAAATTTTAAAAAAATTGACTATAAAATTTTATTAGACATAATAATATTATGTGAATGATTTATGTAAAATAAAATACTGAACTCACTATATTTTATCGATAAATTAATAAAATATTTTATTTAAAGAGAATAAAAAAAATATTTCATTAAAAAAAGGATTAAGAGATCTACGTATAAAAGATAATCATATAATTATTTTATAATTAATAAAATAAAAAAAATATTATAAGAATAGTTTAAGTATTACTTAAATTCTTTATATAAAGTTAAATTACAACTAAATAAGTTAATATTTTTTATATAATCTTTCTCAATAAAATATAAATTCAATAATATATATCTGTAAAATATATTTGTATTAATCAATTTTTTCAATAATTTACTAAACAAACTATTATTATTGTTTAAACAAAAAAAGAAAGAGAAAAATCCCATCATTTCTTTCAAAATAAATAAAGATTAATTGTTTTTAGGATAATGATAAATTAGTATTTAATATTTCATAAAAGCTACAACATTTAATCAATGTGTTATTAATTAGTAATATTTTTTTCTAACAGATGTTAAATTTCAACTTTAAAAGTACATATGACAGAAAATATTAACAAATATGATGATCCATAGTAAATTCTTATAGATGTATTTATTTGAAAAAATTTAAATTGAAAAATTTTATTTAATTAAGTGTCGAATATATTTTATTATTGGTTTTAAAGATTATAATCTTAATTTTTAAGGTAAGAAAAATCAATATCTTGGCAAGGGACAACCACTTTCAAGTACTCAAATTCCAACTAAAGGAAAAAAAAATCAAGAACTTCAAACTTAGCTATCTTTTCACCTGTGAATTTGGTGTACGAGAAAGAATCTAAGACAAGAATTTTTCCTAAATAAATAAAGCATTATATTCTGATTGTTGCTGGGCATTGCAATTTTGCCACCATTATTCTCATAGTCAACAAGCCATTCATTGTTCTTGCCAAGAATGCTGTCATGCTAAGAAAGCATGCTACCAGTTATCAACTTATTGGTTGAATCTTGTTATTACTATTTTTAATGGGACAGAGGCAGCCTTCTTCAGGCTGTCCATTTCATTTGCAGGCTTTGCTGGAACTTTTGGGGCTTGTACTCTCCTCAGTGTGGAACTCTTCTTCAGAAACTTCTCGAATACCCACAGATAATAACAGATCTGGTAAACTGTTTTCTTGTGCAAAGTGAAATCTATCATATGCTGTATTTTCAGATTCAATATCATCCAAGTTTCTGGAGACGTCCACAGGATGTCTTGCCCTCCTATCCACAGGATAACCCCTATCTTTCATTGCTTCTGATGACTGTCCGAGACAATTCAACTCCATTTTTGAAGCCACTTTTCCTTTCCCAATGGCAACTTCTGACGCCGGCGGCGACTACATCCTCCCCTGATGCTGAAGAAAATTCTAAAGAACTTCTAGCATGGTCCCAGAGAGTTTCACTTGCATGCTCAGAATGGTTTTCAGGTAGTTCCACAACGTCACCGACAATTTCATTTGAATGTGATTTGATTTTCTCTATCTCCAGCCTTTGGATTGCTTCAGTTGCAGCTTTCTTAGCCCATCTGTCATCATCAACATCTCTGAAAAAGATAACTTTAAACTATCATCTCTAACGGACCAAAAATTTTGCCAACTGAAGTAACAAAGTGGGACACAGTTAATGAAAATCATACCGAAAGCTGCACTTTCTGATCTTCTTACAAGCTTAATTGTAAGTGGGACACAGTTGATGAAAATCATACTGAAAGTTGCACTTTTTGATCTTCTTACAAGCTTAATTGTTTCTTGATATTCTATATTGTGAAAGACACTTAACCTAAAGGAAATTTCTTTGGGCAAAAGCTTTCTCTATAAAATATAAAATACAAGCAAGTAAATGAAATGTTCTACCATCCAATTAAACTAGTTAAGCTTATGTAAAGCAACGGTGAACTTCAACTTGCAGCCTTGCACACATATTCCCATTGCTAGTTGCAAAAGCACTCTTTTCATACAAGTCACAACTCCATTGTCCATATAGTGAAGGTTTCAGCCCCATTTAAAGGGTAATGCATAAATTAGAATTCTGAAAGATCTATAGTAAAGCACATTTTGTGATCCCAGGAGTTGAGAATGCTTACTGAACCACACGTAATTGCTGGGATACCGAATTGATTAACAGAGAGTCACATGAACAGTACAGGGATGACAAAAGTTTAAGTTTTGGGTATTGACATTCCTTAAGGGGGAAAAACAACCAATTGACATGACAAACCCAGAATCTACTAATAATTACCCAAAAATGATATGGGTACAGAACAACAAATGCATTGGAAACACATGAACAGTAAGGAGATATAACATTTATAACCAAAAATCTAACCATAATTTTCCAAAATATAAAAATTAGCTGCCTAAGATCTTTCTTTTCTTCTTCTCCCACTCTCTGTCTCTCTCTCTGATCATCAAAAAGCGGTAAAGGGGAGACCATGACAATAGGGACGAGGCGTTTGCAGCCATCTGTCAATATTAACACAGTAGTTATAAGTATAGTGAATCCAGTGACTAATAAGATGAAGCCATCAAAATCTATCCCTTCATCCATCCATCTGTTACTATGATTGTAATTGTTGTTCTTCTAGATCATTGAGCTCTCCAATATCCATTATTAATGCACGTATTTTAGTATGGATTTTGGCTTGGCTATAATGCTTGGTTGTTTAGTGTTTATATTCAAAGCATAGTATCGATACATATATGACAATGAAGAGAAATCCAACCAACAACTTTGCACGTGCATGTTAAACACAATAATAACATTTCTTCAGGATTAGAGCATTACCTTATAGGATCCAGGCCAACTCAAGTAAGGGCTGATTTCATGAGAGTTGCAGGAACCAAGGGGCTCTTATGGAAGTATTCTCCATACTTGGCAACTTCCACCAGAAAATAAATATCTAGAACAAACTGCTCTAGGCACAAATGAACATGAACGAAACCAATTTAGCAAATGCTGAAGCATCTGACATCAATGACTAAATGCTTTCACGATAACGACTGATGTACCGAATGAGGTCTACTTATCAGAAATTCATTATGCCACCAAAATCAATTCCAGAAATTCTGTTAAGTAGCACAAAAAGATATCTACCTGATTCAAGACATCAGTTTGTTGGAAAGGCAAGCCATCTTTAGTTTCCCAAATCTCTTTGTTGTTTGAAATCCAGACAAAAATGGCTGCAATAAGTTCTCTCAATAGCTCCATTAACCAATCCACTTCAAAAGCATTGTCTTCAGCAAGTTTATCTAATTTCCTCAGTTCTAAAAACAACACCTGATAACCACAAAATGAAAACCGTACAAGGAGAATGGTGTCTTCAGAAAGTTGATAGGATTAATCCATTAAAAAACCTTAGAAATTCTTTATCATTTTTCCTGCTTAAAGTTTAATAACAGCTAAAATTGTGAAATAAAAAGGAAAAAAAGACTACAAAAAAGAAATTTATCTCAACAGAGAACCAACAACTAAAAATCCAAACTCAAATATTATAGAAGTAGAGCCACTCAAAAATCAATATGAATCAGGGAAAGTAAACCAAAAATTGCAGCTAAATAAGCAAAATTGTTTTGCATTCAAATTATTTCATGTTTAGACCGTGCATCAAACTCTATCCTATATGTTTCTAAAGAGTTCAGTTAATTTTTCAATAGAAGAAGCATAAACAGTATGTCAGTGACACAAAAACAAGGGGCTACGAGTGAAATCAAACAGGAAATGCAATAATGTCAATAATGAAAAACAAAACAGAAAAATATGTAAAAATGCAATTGAACTCACTTTTACTAAAAGATAGAAAATGAGACCTTTGTGCATCAGGACAATAGAAAATGAGACCTTTGTGCATCAGGACAATAGAAAATGAGACCATTGTGCATCAGGACAGCCTTACTGAGTTCTAAATGATAATGTTGTCCACATCAAACCAACTCATTACAGAAATAAAATAACATAAGATGGTAAAGGACACTAAGTTAAGTATATGAACTACATTTCATTATCTTGAATTGCAAAAAATCCTTTTGTTCTCTGTTCCTTCCTTTACTGTCCTTTCTGACTGGCGATAGTACTTCATAAATGTCAAAACGCAAGGTAATTATGTTCTTTTCTGAAAGAAGAAAAAGGTACCTGAAAGAAAGGAGGGAACCAAACCACGAACCAGGCTGCAACCAGTCTCACTGTTTACAAACACACCTGGGTTCCATTTACAGACCTCAAGAGACATTACTCTATACATAAATTGTTTGAAGAACTGAGCTCTGAGCTGAGCAGATGCCTCTTGAATGACCAATATATACCTATCAAGTTCCTGCTGCTGAAATCCCACCGAATGTTTTTCTGTTAGCTCAGAGTCAACACAGATGCCCCTGAAACTGCTTATAATGGTGCTACAGAAGAAATGCTCTAGTGTAGATAGATTCACCAGCACTGAAACTTGTTGCGGCACTGAACTTGCCAAAATTATTCTTGATCCACTTTTTTCTAGCACACTAATTTTAGAGGTGATGGCTTGTTCAAGGATGGATACATAATCTATAAAGAGGCTACTCAGTCCTGTCAGGACAGAACCTTGCATTTGAAGAGCAGCTAAAGGGGTAACTTCTTTGGTGACAGCCTGAAAACGAAGAATGGATATCAGCAAAAGCTTAGTTATACATCACATACCATGCATGGGCATAATCAAATACTTTCTTTTCACTGTCCGATATTTATCTCATAATAAATTCATAATATCACCGCAAATCCCAAGTCCCTTAAAGTACGATGAAAAAGAACACATATGGAGTTTTAGTCCACTTGAATTGACTAATTCTTGTTTTGAAGTACACCCCATTCTTTGGACCTTTTTGCAATATATTTAAAGATTTCTCGCGAACAAAGAGAGAGAGGAAAGCAAAAAGATAAAATCATCCTCAAAAGCATTTGCTTAAAAGTACAGATGTAGGGTATCTAACAAGTAAATATTTTCCACAAAAATGGAGAATAGCCCAGGCAACTCCAGCAGACCCTGAATATGCCAAAAGTGCTTCATCACAAAAGCGTTGCAGCAGCTGGCTTGATAAAACCAAGGGATGAAATTGCAGTGCATACTAGTTGGCAATCCCATGTAAAGTGAATGTGTTCTATATTTTCTCAATTGATAGATTCAGGTCAATGCAGACAACCATATTAGTCACCTATAATGTTCTGATTTTTCACCCTACAAATTCATCCTTCATCAGTTTGACAATAGAAGTTCTATAGAAAGAAATCAAACAAACCTGGAAGAGAGTTACAAACTTCCAGCCACTGTTAGTGAGTAGGCAATATTCTGGTTGTTGCCCAACAACCATATGGAAGCATTCTTCATTCAGAATTCCAGACACAATATATCTGCCCAAAACCCAAGCATCATTAGCTGTAAATATGCTGATGACTTTCTTATAATGGTCTATATGTATCCCTAAAACGTCTGCCATACAAGTGCGAAGATGCTTGATCAAGCATGGCTGCAGCACCAATCTTTGAGTTTCTAATAACAAGCAATATGAGATTGCAAACTGCACAGCTTCTACTGCTGCAGACAGTCCACCACTTATTTCTGAGATAGATTTAACATATTTAGCAAAAGTAACAGCAAATACTTCAATTTCATCTTGAACCCATTGAATAAACTCTGAAGCATAAGGAGAAGTTTCTCCATAAAGCATTACAAAGCTCCGTGCTGCTTGAGAAATCATAGAAAACACAAATTTTGAAAGTTCCCTAATGTACACCCCTTGCAAAAATGGCTTTAAACTCTGCAAATTATGTATTCCAGCTGCCAGACATGAATGGTAATACTTGAGCAACAACTGAGTTGGTAAATGACTGTCACTCAGCCTGCAAATTCCAACTAATGCCTTCTGGAGTTCTGCAGCAGAAATTCTTGAATTTTCAGCCACCAGAGTTAACTGCAAAGTAAGCATGGCCTTCCTTTCAGAAATTGCCGAGTCATAAAACGTTAAAATATCCAATGGAGTTTCATCTTCAAGCTGCAGCTTTATTAAATTTTCTTCCTCCATTTCTAAAATTGCAATAGCTTCATCAACTCTATTTTCTGATATAAACATGTCTAGAGTTTCTGAAACAGTACTGATGTGAGCCTCCAACTCATTAAATGGAGAAGATTCATCACATTGGATTTCCTCTGTGATTGATTCCATGGTTTCCTCCGATAAAACCTTCATGTATACTCCATCAGTTAGATCTTTTACAAGCTTCTTTTGCATAGAAACATGGGTTTGGAGTAGCATCAGTTCTTTTTCCACGTCTTTTACCTCTTCTAATATTCTGCAAGCATAGCACAGATTACACATGAAAATGAATCAGCAAAAAGGCTGAATATGCAGATTATGCAATTGGCACAGATTATTATTAACCACAAGAATTTTAAAAAAAAACATGCCCAACAAAGGCTGAATAATTAGAGAATATATTTCTATGAAAATCTTCATCTGATACTGCCTTTATTTCCAATAGTTCTGCACAAAGACGCCTTATCCCCTATAATCAAACCGTAGAGACACAAATCATAATATATTATAAGAAACTAACTTCTACTTCTGACCTAAGTTTTCTCAGTAACCAAACAGAAAATTGAAAGCAACTTACCTTTCTGGTCATGGAATCGAGCTCAGACTCCTCTTCTCTGTCACTAGAAATAGATGAAATGCCGGAGCTAGTGTCAGAATCGGTTGCCTTCTCCGGTTGCCGGTGGTCTCTGAACCGAAACCTAGAAGACACCCTAGATGATTCCATAGCAACAACCAATTTACCATGAAATTAACAAAATCACGTCCTTGTAGTAATTGATTTCGATTCAGAAACTCGCGTAAAGCCATCTCAAGCTTCGCTTCCTCCGCTAAACAAATGTAAAACAAAGCCACCAGTGTTGTCTTTTTTTCTGCAACACACACAGAAGGCTATTTGGCGCCATTACCGACAACTAAAAAAAGTCGTCGGTCAAGACTGTTGAAAACGGTGTCGTTCCAGTAAAAACGATAAGATAGTCTGTCGTTTTAAAGGCCTGTGACCAAGGTAAGCGAGCACCAAATTTTCAATTTAAACGGATAGTCAAGAGTCATCGCGTCCGTCATAATCTCTAAAGCCTAAACTCTCTCTCCGTGGAAACGAAAATGAGATGAAAAGATGAGACGAAGAGAAGGCCTCCGACATCTGGCCGTCGTCGTCGTCGTTGTCGTCGTGGTTTTGATCCTTGGTCTTGGCGGTGGTGTTGGTCTGAGTAGAGTCTCCGGTGATGAGGGAGAGTTCGGTGGAAACGACCCGAAGTTTGACTACTCCAAGGTATCGGGGATAATAATTCCTGGTTTCGCGTCGACTCAGCTCAGAGCATGGTCTTTCCTTGACTGCCCTTACTCTCCTCTCGATTTTAACCCTCTCAACCTCGTTTGGCTCGACACCGCCAAAGTATCTCTCGCTTGCCTACTCGCATGCTTGTTTTATTCTGTGTTCAATATATGAAAATTGTTCAAATCTGAGTTCAGTTTCTCCACCTGCAATGGGGGACAATCGAAGCTCATTTTACATTTAACTGTGATTTTTGAGAGCTTATATTGGCTAACTAATTTTATTGATTTTCAATAGAGAGTGAAGGAGGTGGTAATTAATTTTATGTATTGTGCAGCTGCTTTCTGCTGTAAATTGTTGGCTTAAGTGTATGATGCTTGATCCTTACAACCAAACAGACCATCCTGAATGCAAGTCTAGGCCTGATTGTGGTCTTTCTGCCATTACAGAACTTGATCCTGGTTATATTACAGGTTTTTCTACCTCTTTCTTATATACATATTATGTTTTTTGTTGTTTGACTAGGAACTTGTAGTGACTTTCCAGATTTTATATCATCTTCAGGTCCTCTTTCTTCAGTGTGGAAAGAATGGATTAAGTGGTGCATTGAGTTTGGTATTGAGGCTAATGCAATTATTGCTGTTCCTTATGATTGGAGATTGGCGCCATCAATGCTTGAGGAGCGAGACCTTTATTTTCACAGGCTCAAGTTTGTATATTTCCTATATCACTCATTGACTACAACATCAATTTTTAGCGTCTTTGGACACTTGATCAACAGATTGGCATAATTATTTATCCTTTTTATGATGGTTTTAGTTTAGGAGGACTTTTTATATTCCTGTAATCAACTTGCTGCTTCAACAGTATTTAACTACTAGTATTTATGTTTCAGTCAACTAGAATTACTTGATAAGAGTTTATTTGAAAACTTTTAGCAATTGGGAAAACTTATGCCCTTGGTACTGAGAATCATGATTCTTGGATTCATTAATCAACAATTATATTCTGATTTTATGTAGCTGGTACTCATAAGTTTGACCTTTTTCTTCCCGCAAATAAGTTGCGTTTTATTTTGATCATCGTATTTGATTCTTATGGATCAAAGACATTGATTTGGAGGAGTATTCCTGTGGCTGCACGAATAGCCTGGAATATTAGAATATGTGTTTGCATACTATGTACAAATTTGCCTCTCAACCTGAAGTTATTTTGATGATTTTCACATTAACAGTTCCTTGTATTTTAGCATCTTTTAACAGCTGGTTTATGTGTTTTTTCTACTCCTGAACTTCTTATAGGTACTTAATTTGAATTTATCAGCATATGCATTATGAAGAACCACATGCATGTTTGACAGTAGTCTCAGAAAAGGTTTTCCAAATCATGTATCATGAGTGAAGTCTGAGATCTTGTGGTTGATTTGAGGGATTTGACTTTTGTTCCAATTTCTAATTTGCAGGTCGACATATGAAACTGCTTTTAAACTCCGTGGTGGACCCTCAATTGTTTTTGCACATTCTTTGGGTAATCATGTCTTCCGTTACTTTTTTGAATGGTTGAAGCTAGAAATTGCACCAAAGCATTACAACCAATGGCCGGACGCGCATATTCATGCCTTTTTTGCTGTCAGTATGATCTATTTGCATCAAAATCCATTTGCTAAAAAGCAGAGTTCCTTGGGTAAAATATGGCTCTTTTATAGCCTTATTTTGCTGCTTGATTCCAGGAGCTCCCCTTCTTGGTGCAACCGAGACAGTAAAAGCAACACTTTTTGGAAACACCTTCGGTCTTCCTGTGTCTGAGGTTACCTATCTACTCTGTTTGTCTTGGAAACCTTTCTTTAATTGGTTCTGTTGTTTATTGACAATTAATCTTTTTTGTCATCTTTTTTATTTATAAAATATTAATTTTCATTTTTCCTTTTTATTGTTAATTCCAACTTGCTGCACCAAATATTTAGAAGTACTGATAGTACACATATCAAGTTGTCCAAAGACTTCAATGATCTAAATTACTTAAAAGTGCTTCTAAGAGAATTATAGCTCATATGATCACTATAATAGGTTCATACTGGTATATCTTAATTAATCTTACTAAACATGTGTGGTGGAATTTGTGTGAAGCATCATTACTTTCACTGCTTGCTAGAAGTTTAGGAATCTATCATGTTGTTATCTTTTTGCTGTTGGATTCGAATGCCTGTTTTATTATTGAGCCTACGCTTAAAGACAAGGTGGTGGAAGTGAAGAGAAAGGGAGACAGGATTATCTCTTTGAGGCTTGTTTTGGGAGATGACACTATTAATGTTATTAGTGCTTATGCTCCCCAAGTAGGTTTGGACGGAGCATCCAAGGTTCAGTTCTGGGAAGATATGGATGAAATCATGCAAAGTATTCCGGATAATCAGCAAATTTTCATTGGTGGGGACCTTAACGGGCATGTTGGTAAGGACAGTAATGGTTATGACAGGGTCCATGGGGGTTATGGTTTTGGCAACAGGAATGAGGAGGGAAAGAGCATTTTGGATTTTGCGGTGGCTTATGATCTAGTGCTGGCAAATACCTGCTTTGAAAAGAGGGGGTCACACTTGATTACCTTTAAGAGTGGACGAACCCAAAGTCAAATAGACTTCATACTTACTCGAAGACGGGACAAAACTAAGTGTAAGGATTGCAAGGTCATTCCGGGTGAAGCTTTGACGGCGCAACATCGTATTGTGGTTTTAGATGTTAAGAATAAAAGTAGCTGGAAGAATGATAAGAAAGTATTGGAACCAAGGATAAGATGGTGGAAATTGAAAGACCTAGCTCAAGGTACCTTTAAGGAGGAGTTACTAAAGGAAGACATTTGGAACCTTGAGGCTAGTGCAGAGGACTTGTGGACAAAAATGAAAGGTGGCATTAAGAAAGCAGGTAGTAAATTGCTTGGGATCTCTAAAGGGGCAGGGCCTCGACCGCACGATGCATTGTGGTGGGATGAGGAGGTTCAAAAGGCTATTAAGGCTAAGATGGAATGGTATAAAAAGTTACCGAATGCGGTAAATAGCGAGGCCTTTGAGGAATATAAGAGGGCTAAGAAAGAGGCAAAGAATGCTGCTATTGTAGCTCGTGGCAGAGCCTTAGAAGGGATTTATCAAAAGTTAGGTACTAAAGAGGGAGAAATGGGCATTTATAAGATTGCAAGGATGAGAGAAAGGAAAAGCAGAGATTTAAGCCAAGTCAAATGTATAAAGGACGAAGATCAACGGGTGTTGACAGGAGATGTTAAGATTAAGGAGAGGTGGAAGGCTTATTTTGAGCAGTTATTCAACCCTGAACATGAACAAGATTTTCAAGGTCTTCTTGCAACAAATGGTTATATCAGCTGGTTTAGGAGGATCTTGCATAGTGAAATAAGAGAAGCCTTGAAGTATATGAAAGTTGGTAAAGCTTGTGACCCGGATGGTATTCCTATAGAGGTTTGGAAGAACTTTGGAGAGGTTGGAGTTGCCTGGTTAACTAAACTCTTTAATGCTATTGTGAAAGGACGTAAGATGCCGAATGCCTGGAGGAAGAGTATCCTGGTACCCATATATAAAAATAAGGGAGACATTCAACGCTGTACAAATTATCGGGGTATCAAACTTATGAGCCATACTATGAAATTATGGGAAAGGATTATTGAACACAGATTGAGGAAGCTTACAAGAGTTTCGGAGAATCAGTTTGGGTTTATGCCAGGGAGATCTACCATGGAGGCTATTTCTCTTCTAAGAAGACTAATGGAATTGTATCAAGAGAAGAAGAAAGATCTCCACATGGTATTTATTGACTTGGAGAAAGCCTATGATAGAGTACCAAGAGAAGTGTTATGGTAGGTTTTGAAGAGGAAAGGAGTCAGCGGCAAATATATCAACATCATCAAGGATATGTATGAGAATGCATCCACTAGTGTGAAAACACCTGGTGGAGACACTGAGGCTTTCTCCATTACTACCGGATTGCATCAAGGTTCGGCCATGAGTCCATACTTATTTACCTTGGTTATGGACGAGCTAACCAGAAGCATACAAGACGATGTTCCTTGGTGTATGTTGTTTGCTGATGACATTATTTTAATTGATGAGACTAGTGCTGGTGTAAACCGTAAGTTGGAAGTGTGGAGAAAAACCCTCGAGGACAAGGGTTTTAAGTTAAGTGGGAGTAAAACGGAATATATGCACTGTGAGTTCAGTCTAAGGAAGAAGCAGGAACATGAGGTTAAGTTGGATGGAGTTTTGGTGCCTAAAACCAAGCAGTTCAAATATTTGGGTTCGGTGTTCCAGAATGATGGCCGCATAGATGAAGATGTGGCTCACAGAATACAGGTAGGGTGGTTGAAGTGGAAGGGTGTGACCGGGATTCTATGTGATAAGAAAATACCTCTGAAAGTGAAAGGTAAATTCTATAGGACGGTTGTTAGGCTTGCGATGCTCTATGGTAGTGAGTGTTGGGCACTAACGGGACACCATTTGCATAAGATGAGTGTGGCAGAAATGAGGATGCTAAGATGGATGTGTGGACATACCAGACTGGACAAAATTAAGAATGTTCATATTCGACAAAAAGTCCAAGTAGCGGATGTCGGAGATAATGTGAGGGAATGAAGACTTAGATAGTATGGACATGTTTTAAGAAGACCTCCTAATGCTGCGGTTCGTAAGTGTGAGAATTTGTTGATTGTGGGGGTTAGAGGTCGTGGAAGACCTAGAACTGTGTGGAAGGAGGTGATAGCAAGAGACTTACGTGCCTTAGATCTTGATGCGGATTTGATTAACGACAGACTTGAATGGAGACGTAAAATCCGTGTCTTGGAAGGGGCCTAAGGCTGGAGTATCTTTTTTGGTGTATTTTGAGCTTATTTTGTTGAGGATCCATACAGCCGACCCCAACTTGTTTGGGACTAAGGCTTAGATGTTGTTATTGTTGTTGTATTCGAATGCCTGTTTTAACACATGCTCATGAAATACTTCGCAAGGTAGCAGGGTACAGCGCGGTTGATGTTCAATTCTTTTGCTTCCTCATTATGGATGATACCATATTCAAAGTACCGTACAGCTGACAATATATATTGGAAGCATTTCTCTAGGGCATCCAAGAAAAATAATCAGACGTATTAGTGTGAAGAACATGAATTTCGGTCTAATTACTCTGGGTGGCCAACATATCGTCAACATTGAGATTCCTTCTATCCGTTGTAAGACTTCATATCTTCATCTCATAAAGCAACATTGTTATATAGCTGATATCCTGTTTTCATATTTGCAGCAATTGATGCCTATCCATCAGTTGCGGAAGTAGCTCAAGCCAACTTGTCTAGCATGGAATGTGGACTTCCCACTCAGTTATCTTTTTCTGCCTGTGAAATATCAGATGGAACCTTTTTCAAAGCAATAGAAGACTATGATTCCGATAGCAAGAGACTCTTATACCAACTACAGAAGTGGGTATTTCATAAGAAATTCTGATAGAGATGTTGGTTCTTTTTAATTAATTCCTCTGAAGCAAACTACTGAAATTGCCTTTTAGATATGACGTACATTAATATATTGAAGCACATTTGTATTCACCTTAAAATTCCATTATATTTTTTGCATTTATAGAATTTAATATTATTTTCACTAATTGTACTGACTTTTTCAGATGTCCCCATATTTGTTGGTTTTGTCATCTTATCTTCATGTTGCTGTCAATCTATCATGTACATTCTCAAGAACATCTATTATTTTCAATGATGTACATTGATACAGTATTTTTGGGTTCTTTAGTATTTTTGGTGTCCATTTGAGATATTTTTCTTACAAATGTGGATAATAACTTCCCTCAAATTGCAGATATGGTTCTTCGAGTTTCTTATCCTCTTACATATGCATAACATATCATTTTTTTAAGAGCAGCAGCTCATTATGAATGATCTAAATTGCTTTGTGCCTTCAAAATCATATGAACCCAAGAATGGATTGGTTCAATATACAGTATGCACTTAGAAAGTTTGTTGTGATTAGTTTTTATACTTAATGAATGTTATATTAATATGTGCATGCCCCCGCAGACAGAGTCTAAATTTCCAAATGTTCCCTTTGAAATATGTAGCTGATTTGGATTTTTTAGTGTGGAAGGGTCCAACTATTGATTGTGAATGATGCCTGCATAGTTTTACTTTTTAATACCTAAATTTGCTGTATCACATCTTTTTCAGGTCATATCATGGTGATCTTGTACTGAATCCACTTGCACCTTGGGACAGACCACCTATCAAAAATGTTTTCTGCATCTATGGAATAGATATGAAGACTGAGGTATAATTATCTTCATCTAGTTAATGTATGTATCTGATATGGACACGGCAATTGCATAACAACAAACAAAACACAAAAAAACAAGAAGTTCTATGTTAGTCTTTGTTATTTCACCATAATTTTCTGTGTTCATCCGTTATTATTTGGATAGCCGATAGCCTGTTTACACCCTAAGATAGTTAATTCTTATGACTAGGGGATGATGGTTTTAGTATCTTGGCAGTGGCAAAACAGGTTGGTTACTATTTTGCACCAAGTGGCAAGCCTTATCCTGATAATTGGATCATAACAGATGTCATATATGAGCTTGAAGGATCACTGGTGTCAAGGTAACAACCATCCTTGCTGTTTATGTACTAATATTAACAAAAGAACCATAAACACATGCATATATTTGTCTGTGTACTATAGTGGTTGATTTTTTTATTTGGTTATGTTTAACATAAGTCACAATGTTTCCTGTTAGCAGGAAAAAATCAAATTTTAGGCTGTGTGGGTGTGTGTGCAGCAGTATGTACTGTGCATATGCCTCTTGCTAATTACATGGCATCAAATAATGTAATGCTCTTTTTTGGATCCAGGAGACTAATCATAATAGACTTATATTGACTGCAGTGACTGCTCAGTGATTCTTGCTGTCTCATGGTAGCATAAAAAATAAATTTTCTTAAGGTTGACATAAGCACATCATCTTGAACAAGCATAATTGGTAGAGCATTTCTCTGTTGCTTCTGACCTAGCAGTCATGTATTGTTGGTGTCAAAGAAAACTTTCCAGTATATCCCATTAAATTGTAGTAGAAATGCAGCTTTAAACATAGGCTTTTCTTAAAAGAGTGGAAAGAAAAAAAAAAAAGAAATCTTTAGAAGGAAACTGGCAGGGTGGAGAAGTTCTTGAAAATTTAAATTATTGAATGATTCATATTCTGGTCTAATTACCGGAGGAATTTAACCAAAAAGATGAAGCAACATTCTTTCCAGGAATCTCACTTATATCAAGATTTCAAAAAATAAAAAGTTGAATTTTTTGAATTTATCATGTCCAAGTTGATGTGAAGTATTGCAGCAAAGGGAGATCAGTTATTGGATATTTCCTTCCAGTTCTTTTGGTCTTAATATTTACCAATGGGGAAAGATTTTTGGTTCCAAAATTAACATCATTGCATCTCATGAACAAATTACTATTACAATGGCCACTGGCTTCATTAGAAATGTATGATTACCTCCATCCTTCTATCAGTTACTTTGTCTTCAATTATAACTCAAGGAAATATTCCTTGAAGGTGATAATCTTGGGAAAGTTTGCATGTTATCCTCTTCAGTTCGGATATATTGACAGAATGTTTTCGTAGAATACAGCTGCCTTATCAGCGTAGGCTTTCAAATTCAAAATACATGTTATCTTCATAGTTGTCACCTGGAGTTTAAGGGGTTGCCATTATGTTAAATAAGATTTAGTTTATTTTGAGTTGTAAGTTACGTATATGTGCTCTTCTTGTAGGTCAGGGAATCTGGTGGAAGGGAATCCTGGAGCTGCAAGTGGGGATGAAACAGTAAGCTCATGAAAGATCACATGTACTTTGCTATCTAAAATTGCATGCATGGCTTCAACTTCAATTAATATAGCACATCTGTCCCAGGTACCTTATAATTCTCTCTCTTTTTGCAAGAACTGGCTTGGACGAAAAGTTAACATAACAAGAGCTCCTCAGGTACTTGTCGTCTGATCAGTATGATGTGTGCCTGTGCTTGTGCATGGGATGCATGTGGGGTACAAATATATGCCAATAATGATTAAACACCTAAATGTGAAATAATAACAGTGTAGTCCTGGATGCTGATGCAGGTCAACTGCAGTAACTGGTTATATGTTATACTCATATGCTTAAATAAATACATATCCACGTAGAAATTTGTGTCCTGCATCACTTTTATGCCTATACATTGGAGTTCATATTGTTCTAAGAAGAAAACACTTTAGACCTCCAAATTTTCCTTCCAAAAAGTGAAGCAACTCATTATGGCAACCATGTGTAGGTATTCACATTCATTTTAAACCTCTATCTCTTTGTTGTGAATGTGTTTAAGAACTAAGTTTCTGCTATATTTTACTGATAGCGATATTTTACTGATAACCCATATTTCCCAATTTTAAGTTAGCTTCTCTTCTATTGTGGAGTTGGTAGCTATTTGTACATTTGACAGATGGAAATTTATACTTTGTACTTTCTTCTTGCCATAAGCAGGCTTTTCTGCTGGTACAAGTCAAGATTGTCACCTTGGAATTTGTACATTTTTGCAATCTGGTCCTTGAACAACAATATCATAGAATTAAAGTATTTGAAAAATAAAATTTGTAGCTTCATACTACCAAAACTACTCTCAGATGCTGAATCAGAGTGGAGGTTGATCTATTTGGTCCACATGTGCACCGAAGAATATAATGATATGGTATATGGACCCCAACTTTAAAACCTCTAGAAAAAATTGGATTTCTGTTACCCTACTAAAAATAAAGGACTAATAACAAGAGTCGTGTGTGTAGTATGTCTAACAACTAGTCTAATAAGTTGACAGAAAGTGGTTTTGGGGAAAAATACATTGTTAAGTCCATCATTATTGATGAGCTCGCTTGCCAGAGAATTTTTTCTTTCCTGACTGTACATTTAGACTAAATAATTATACTCAATTCTGACTAAGCACTATAGATTAACTTAGATAACAAAAGGTATAAATTGCCAACATGTTTATCATTTAAGTGTTTCATTGTGTGAAATTGTTATTCAGGGACCACAGTGTAAGTGTATAAAATTCACGGTAAAAATCTAAATTACACACCTTTTTTACTTGATAGAAATTGTTGTATGTATGCTTTTTATGGTGAATGATGGCTTTGCCCGTGATTGATATTCATGTAAAATTGAACTTTTCTTTCAATTTCTTGCTTATTCTTTTGAAATTGCAGTCAGAGCATGATGGGTCTGATGTACAAGTTGAATTGAACGTAGAACATCATGATGAAGCATATATAATAGCCAACATGACAAGGTCTCCTAGGGTAAAATATATTACATATTATGAAGATTCTGAAAGTATTCCAGGAAAGAGGACAGCAGTTTGGGAGCTTGATAAAGGTTTGTGACATTTCCATAGAGTCAATGAAGAAGATGCTTATGAGTTATGGCTGAAAATGACATTTCTGTAGGATTTCAAAGTCAAATAGTTGACATGTTATTTGAGGCAATCTGATGTTGCTAAGCATCATAGACCTTGCAGATTATGTTCTCGCTGATCAAATCAAATCCATGATTCTCGTAGACTCGGCATGGTTTCAATTGAATTCTCTGTTTTGTCTAAACTGAAATTAAATTTGGAAATTTTGCAATTATAACGGTTTTAGGATGTATCATGGGCCTACTGAAATTTATAGGGCCTATAGTTGATCTTGATGTTTCTTTGCCTGGTGAGGATCGGAATCAAATTCATCATTCCTTAAGTGACCCTGATCTTTCGAAAGGGGATCCAGAAGATGAATTATTGGAGCATTTATCAGAAGGTCATGACCCAGATTCTTTGGCTTTTAACAATGAGGATGATTTGCAAAAATTTGGGGAATCAATTGCCAGCAAACTTACAGCGATTCAAGCCGTGGAGGATGATGGTTTTAAAATTGTCACTAGAGCTCGAGCTGGTAGGAAGAAAAAAAGGCCAAAAAGTTTCGAGTAAGGACAAGGATATCTCAAATTCTATGCAATGTCAAAACATTTCTCAATGAATGCTTTATTCTGGAATGCTAGAGGTATTACTTCCTCATTTACTAGGCTACATAAATTATATTCTATGCATAAAATTAGTTTGTTGGTGTTAATTGAACCCATAACAGCTCATTCTAAAATGGGACTTTTTGCTTCTAAATTGGGTTACTCTGACTCACATGGTTCTCTTAATAATAAGATTTGGCTTTTTTGGCATAATCACATGTTTGTCTTATCTGATTTCAAGGATGTTGAACAGTTACTGTCTTGCAAGGTTTTTTGTCATTCCCTTGGTTTTGGCTTTCGCCTCTCATCTGTTTATGGCTTTCATTCTCGTTCTTCTCGAGATTCTCTTTGGAGGGTTATGTCTTCTTATGCTAGGAGTTTATCGGATCCATGGTTACTTGGAGGCGATTCCAACTCTATTAAGTATTTGTCTGAGTATAAAGGGAACGGCAATTCGGATCTCTTGAGTATGCAAGATTTTATAGAATGTTCTGATGATTGTGGGTTACTTGATTTGCCTTTTCAAGGTCTTGAGTTCACATGGACAGGTGTTCGTATGAATGGCCGAGTTTGGGAGAGGCTTGACAGGCTTATGGCAAATATGGCTTTCCTAGATGCTTTTGATTCGGCTTCCTACCGTCATCTTGGGAAGTCATCTTCTGATCATTCTCCTCTTTTATTATGTTGTTAAAAGAATTCTGTGGATGTTCCTAAAGCCTTCAAATTTCAGCATATGTGGTTATCCAACAAATCCTTTCTTCCTATGGTCAAAGCTCATTGGGATTCTTATTTTTCGGGAGGAGGGATGAAGGGTCTGTTTACCAAATTGAAATCTCTTAAGAAGGCCATTCGTTCTTGGAACAAAGAGGTATTTGGTCATGTGTTTAATGATGTGGCTACGGCAGAACAGGAAGCTCTTGATGCGGAAAATGCTTATCTTCTTAACTCTTCTGAACAAAATCTATCTTCTTGGCAAGATAAGCAATCTCATCTTCTTCATAAGCTTAAGTTGGAAGAGACTTTTTGGCGCCAAAAAGCTCATATTGGCTGGATTAAAGACGGTGACTTTAACACCCAATACTTTCATAATTTTGTTAAAGCTCGTAGGAAACTACATCGTATTACTTCCATTAAGACTTCAAATGGAGATAGAATTTCGGATCAACAATCTTTGGGAACTGAAGCAGTCTGCCACTTTCAAAATTTATTTAACAGAGATTTATCTGGAGAAGCAAGTAATATGTCAGATATTCTTGATTTGCTACCCCATATTGTTTCTAATGTTGACAACTCCATTCTTGAAGCGATTCCGGATTATCACGAGATCAAAGCAGCTGCTTGGCAACTAAATCCGAATAGCGCTCCCGGTCCTGATGGATATGATGGCTGTTTCTTTCGAGAATGTTGGGAAATTGTGAAGTGGGATGTATGCAGTGCCATAAAGGAATTTTTCTTGGGCCTTCCTATACCTTAAGCTTTTAGCAGCGCGCAAATCATTCTTATCTCAAAGATTGATAATCCGGATTCCCACTTCACAATTTCCCAACATTCTCGAAAGAAACAGCCTCAAGCTTTTAGCAGTGCCATAAAGGAATTTTTCTTGGGCCTTCCTATATCTCAAGCTTTTAGCAGCGCGCAAATCATTCTTATCCCAAAGATTGATAATCCGGATTCTTTCACCCATTATCGACCCATCCGTCTTGCCACTTTCATTAGCAAGATTTGCACTCGAATCTTGGCTAACCGTATGGCTCCACTTATGGAAAATTTAATTTCTCAGGAGCAGGTTGGATTCTTGAAAGGTTGGTCTATTCATAATCAGATTTTTCTGGCTAATGAACTGATTCAGGAGATTGACAAAAAGACTCGGGGACATAATTTGGCTATCAAGCTTGATATGGCGAAAGCCTTCGATAGAGTCTCTTGGGAATTCTTAAAAGCTGTCCTCCTTAAAATTGGTTTCTCGGCTAAAATTGTCCATTTGATTATGGGGAATTTGGCATCCACACATCTTTCGGTTTTGGTTAATGGGGTTAGCTATGGATTCTTTCAACCAAAGCGAGGAGTTAAACAAGGAGATCCTCTCTCTTCTTTCTTATTTATTCTTGCTTCGGAAGCCTTTTCTAGGGGTCTTAACAATTTGATTTCTGCAGGCAGCATTACTCCTTACAAATTGCACAGGCATAGTCCTATTATATCTCACTTGGCTTTTGCAGATGACTTATTGGTCTTCATTAATGGAGATGTGCGTTCAATTAAGAGCTTCAAAAAAAATTTATCTTCTTACCAATCTGCTTCGGGCCAATCAATTAACTTTGAGAAGTCTGCCTTCTATTGCTCAACCAAAGCTAGTGCTAGATCTGTTAAGAAAATTGAAAACCTCTTATCCATTCGACGCAACTCTCTTCCATTTGTTTATCTGGGAGCCCCAATCTATCAAGGAATTAACAGAGTTATTTATTGCAAAGATTTGCTGAAGAAGATTGACTCCAAACTGCAAGGATGGCTTAAGAGATTTCTCTCACCAGGAGGACGCTTAATTCTTATTAAACATGTTTTAAGCTCCATTCCAATTCATATTATGGGGGCCATGCTTCTCCCCAAATCAATTGTCTCAACAATTGAACGGAAAATGGCTCAATTTTTTTGGAGCACTGACTCATCTGTGAAGCGGCATCATTGGATTAAATTCTCTGAGTTCCTTTATCCTACAGCAGAAGGAGGCTTGGGCATTCGTTCCCTACAATCTGTCCAAGATGCCTATTCGATTAAGCTGTTAAGGTCTTATCTCATTGGAGATTCCTTGTGGGCTGTGTACATGCGACGGAAATACCATAGGAAATGTAATATGGTTCCCTCTCTTACTGATTCTTGTACATGGAAAAGGCTTTGTAAAGCACATGCTGCCTATATTGATTTGTTTACTTTGAGTGGCTCGACTGTTGAATGGAATGGTAGCTCTCGGGGTTTTTGCTTGGCTGAAGCTTATGAATATGTTAGATTCAAGAGGAACTCCACGTTGTCCAGGGAATCTATTTGGGACCCGACGATACCAACAAAGTTTTCGGTTTTCACTTGGAGGTTGCTTAATAATGCTCTCCCTCTTCCATGTAATCTTCAACGGTTGGGTATCCATCTAGCCTCGGTGTGCCCCCTTTGTAATTCTGCTGAAGCCTCCATCAATCATGTTTTTTACTCTTGTGAGCAAATCAATAAACTTTGGATCTATTACCGAGCTTTACTTATCCCTTACACAGCACGGCCTCTCACTCTTCGTCAAGAACTGTCAACGTGGTGGCTGTTCAGCAACAAGAGTTCAATTAGAAGCAAACTCTGTAGACTCGTCCCTCAATGCATCCTATTTTCTATATGGACAACCTATACCCGTAGTTGCTGGGGTGGAGAACGGTATCATTTCTCTTTTATAGAACTTCAAATCAATCGGTTCTTGTTAAATTGGGGAATTGGATATGCTGATGCCAAATTTGCCAAGCCTCTGCCATCTTTTTCAGTTTTTTTGCCTTCCAATTTTGGACTGAAGTCCTTGAAACCAAAACTGGTTTAGTGGAAGAAGCCTGCTGCTGGTTGCTATAAACTGAACCTGGACGCGTCATTTACTCCTTCTTTGTCTTTGGGTGGAGCAGTCATTAGAGACATGAATGGACATTTTATTACAGGTTATTCCTTCCTCTTGCATGCTGCATCTCCTTTGAAAGCTGAGCTTACTGCCTTTTTACTAGGATTTGAATGGTACCTCTCTAAAATTCAATCCTTTATCTATATTGAATTTGATGCCCAAGTGTTGACGCAGCAGCTCCTTGATCACAATTTTTATAATCAGTCATCTTCTCTTGCAAAAGCCTGGACCCTTCTTCAATCTCATTCTTGCTCTTTGACTCATGTGCTTAGAGAGGGGAACCAAGTTGCCCACTATCTTGCTCAATATAGTAGATTGCACAATACTTCAGCGTTTTTCCAAATTTTTTCTCTTCCAAATTATATTAAAAGAATTGTAATTACTGATAGTATGGGTCTCCCATATATCAGATATCATTAATTAAAGCACACCTTTTTTAAAAAAAAAAAAAAAAGGATACTACTTCCGCTCTTGAAGCCAATATGTAGTCTTAAATCTTAAGCATAGAGAAATTTGTGAAATTCAGTGTATCAATTATAAATGCCATATGATGCAAGCCTGATAATCTGTCTTGACTATTTTAACAGAACAGCTCTTTTCATACACGCCCACTAAAATTATTATTTTTAACTCTTATATTTATTTAAAAAATTATATACCTATACAGAAAATTATTTATTTCTCTAAACATTACTCTCTCAATCCCTCTTGCTCTAATAAAATTATCACCTTCAACTTATATAAATCTATTAAAAAATTATTAAATTTTTTAAATATTATATAAAATTATTTTAAATAAATTAAAATATCCTTTATTAATTCATTAATATTAAAATTATTATAATTTCACTTTATTAATAATTAATTTAACTTTACTTAATTGCATAAAGTGATAATCTTACTGAGACAAATTTTTTTATACAAAAATAACGATTTCAGTGAGATTAAGAAATGCTGATAAAGAATTGTTGACTAATTCATTTATATTCAGCAAACTGCGAGGCATGAAAAATGTTGTTCAAAGTTGCTGAATGAAAACGAAGAAGAGACTACATTTCCCTCACGCCTACTCAACCATCTAAGTTTTTAATAATTTTGAAAAATATTAATGCCATTCATACATCATAAGGCAAAGAAAGGAAAGAAACAGAAACACAACAAAGCAAAACATTGCCGCAGAAACTTCGGGCTAGCTGCTCTTTTTAATCTCAAAGGAATATTTTAGTTCCATATGACATCTCCTGTCATCATCTTGAAACTGCACAAAGCGGCAATAATGTGAGTCGAAGTTCGACAATAACGTAAACAGTAAAATTTTAGCAATGCATTGTCAGATGTTCCAGATTTGTATCCTGAAATTCAACCTTTCAGTTGCTATATTTTTTACGTTTTCTAGAACTAATAATTTTCTTTGTTGAAGTATCTGTCTTTGCTTAAGTTTACAAAAATGGATATAGTTTCTTGGCCGAATGGTTCATGTCTATCGATATCTATACATATATAAGATTGATATATTTATCAGAACATCGCTTCATGTCTCAAGTCCATTATCAAAATAGAAACTTCAACATTAACAGGATTTTCCAAAAGCACAAATCAGCCACAGTAAGCATTTCATCTCTTCCAGATATTATACATTATAAATTCAATTTATGTACAAAAATGCAGTTAGACATACCTTAAGCTTTGCAGAGTAAATTCCCCTTGCCAGCATACCAGATGGAGTAGTCTCCTCCTCCAAAGTATGCATGTAAGGCTCCAGCTGAGGAGCAAAAGTACCCAACATTCCTTTGTTTCGATCAACTGACCATCAATGGAAAATAACCATAAATAGTATATTACTAAATGTAATAACAACAAAATCATATCAAACGGCTGGACATTTCTAGCTCACAAAAACATTGTTCTCTCTCAATCTAGATATGAGATTTTTTCAGTTCCTCTAGAAGGAAACATAAAATAAACTTAGGATCTAATTTGATGATTAATCATTTAAAAGGAGTAATTGAATTCACCATTATGTTGATTTTTTGTGAATTTTAACTTGAAACTCAGATCCAGACATACATTTATTTGAAATATCTAAATATACATTTATTTGAAATAACTATCTATCCAAAAGGACCTTTATATTATTCAATGCACATTTCCAATGTTGAGATTGGGGCGACAAAATCCAAAACAGATGAATCTTTCAATGATAATAAAGCAGGGCCACGTTTGACTAAAGCACATTTCTCTTACCCCATTTTTTATTTTGGCTGATATTTTGTGGTTGAATTCAGAGATGCTTTCCTAAGTTTCTAGCTGCTTGTGCCTTTCACACTCAAAACTTCTAGTGTCTAAGTACTACATATCCTGACATGAAACTAAAGAGAACGCAAACTGAAAAAGAAAATAACACTAAATAATGTCTCGTATTGGCTTTTATTTTTAAATGTTACATAAACCAAGCAGAATGGAGAAAGATTATTCATACAACCCAATGACTAACAAATTCATCTTGAAAGTGGATTTGATAATTCTATGAGAGAATAGTTTTAAAACCATGAAGTAAGAACTTTAAATGCAGAGTAGAAAGTGATTCTGCACCTTGGAGTCCTTCCTTCCAGACAGTATTTGAGTAGGTTAGGCCAGAAACGATATTGTGCAGAACACTGAAAGTTAGATTAAGCCGGTATCTAGATCCTTCTCGGAGAGTAAAAAGGACACGACCATTCTGATTTTCATCAACAGGTAAACGAGTATTTATTTCCCCGAAGTCATTGGATATCCTATGGAGTGAAATTTCACTTCAGGTTCCTTTTGAGCTAACAAAACAGAAATATGAAGTCATGAACATGTCAAGAATGATGAGATAAGATGTAGAACAAAAAATAGTGAAATCCTTAGACAAACCATTAAAATCACTTTCAACACAACCAAGCAGCTTCTCTTTCCATCTTTTTAATTATTTAGCCAAATTTTGTTTGTTGTTTGGCTCTATATTTTTAATATCTAATTTTTATATTTCTGTATTTTTTTAAATTAAATTATTTAGTTCTTTTATCAATATTTTCATCCTAAAATCATTAATCAACTACTTTAATATTATAAAATAATTTATTTACTATTCCTTTATATATATTTATCTTTGTTATTTATTAAATTTATTTCATTTTTAATTTTATTTTATACATAGATTATCTGCAAAATAATAAAAGACATTATTTATATTATTTGAAATTATTTTTTTAGTAATACCTATAAAATTAAAATAAATGATATATATAGATTGTCTGTAAAATAATAAAAGATATTATTCGTATTATTTAAAATTATTTTTTAATAATATTTATAAAATTAAAATAAATTATGTGTAAGAAATATAATAAAATTAAAAATAAACATGACTTAATAAATAACAAAGAAAAATATATATAAAGAAAAAATAAATAAATTATTTTATAATATCAAAGTAATTGACTAATATTTTTAGAATGAAAATATTAACAGAAGAACTAAACAGTTTAATTTTTAAAAATTAGATGATGTAAAAATTAGATATTGAAAATACAGGGACTGACTAGTATAATATGTAAAATCTCAGGGACTTTATAATTATTTAGCTAATAAAATTTAAAATTTTTTTGGCTAAATAATTATGGTCCTTGTAAATTCACTTATTCTATTTTTGAACATAATTTTTCTAAACTGTAGTGGCAAGTGGCCTAATAAAAAAATTCACCAAAAATATATCTTCATTGAAATCTTGATATTTTTTAGACTTTTTAAATTTTAAATGACCTAAAAATAATAAAAATTTAAATATAATAAATAACTCTTTCTTTTTTTTTAACTTGGTCAAACACATTTCTTTTCATTTTCTTAATTTATCTTTTTCTTTCATTAATATTTTACAATCTTCAACTTTATTTTTCATTAAAATTTTGCATTTCTTTTTAATTATTTATAATAATATATCTACTGATGCATTAAATCAAGCTATGAATTTTTTTTTTAAATAAGGCTATTAAAAAATAAAGATTATATTTTTTTACTATATATATATATTTAAATTATTATAATTTTGATATTTTATAAGAAATTTATTGATTTTACTGTGTTTAACCATAATCTGCATCTATTTTTTATTTTTTCTTTCATTTTAATTTTTGGACTGTTAAAAAATTAAACAAAGTGGTATGGAGGTTACTATATTGTATTTAAAGTAATGTTATATAATTATGGAGGTTGTTAAGACTTGTTAATAGATTATAATATGCAATTAGAGATTATTAGAGATAATTAGGGGTGATTAATGAAAGTTAAAGAGTGTTAGCCCCAAATACCTCTAACTTTTTCTAATTATCCCTAACTATTATATCTCTAAGATAATCTGCATATTTTTATCTAAAAATAAAATATGTCTGATTTATTTTGATTTTTAAATAGATAAAAAGCTTATAGACATGTCCTAACTCTCATAACTTATCCTAACTCATATCAAATTACTTCTAATTGGCATTAAAAATTATTCGTTATACAACTTAAGACAATCTGCATATTTTTATATTTAAATAGAATTTATCTGATTTATTTTAATTTTTAAAAAAAAATATTAAAAAAACTGTTATAAGTCATCATAACTTGCCCTAACTCACATCAAATTGCTTCTAAATGACATCAAAAAAATTTTATTATACTTCTAAGATAATCTGCATACTTTTATCTAAAAATAAAATATGTATAATTTATTTTAATTTTTAAAGAGAAAAAAAACTTATAAATATGTCATAACCCTCCTTACTTGCCCTAACTTACATTAAATTACTTCTAATTGACATTAAAAATTATTCAGTATACAAACTAAGATAATCTGCAAGCTTTTATGTTTAAATAAAATTTATCTTATTTATTTTAATTTTAAAAAAAAAAGGCTAAAAGAATTGTCTTAACTCTCCATAATTTGCCCTAACTCACATTAATTATTTCTAACTGGCATCGAAAATTATCCATTACACCTTAAGATAATATACATACTTTTATCTAAAAATAAAATATGTTTGACTTATTTTGATTTTTAAAGAGAAAAAAACTTATAGACATATCCTAACTTTCACTAATTTGTCCTAACTCATATTAAATTACTTCTAATTGGCATTAAAAAATTTTCATTATACAATCTAAGATAATCTGTATGATTTTATGCTTAAATACAATCTATATGATTTACTTTGATTTTAAAAAATATATATATAACAAAATTATCCTAACTCCCCATAATTTTTACTAACTCTCATCAAATTGCTTCTAATTGGATCAAAAATTCTTCATTACACCTTTAAGATAATCTGTATATTTTTATCTAAAAATAAAATATTTTTAATTTATTTTAATTTTTAAAGAGAAAAAAAGAGCTTACAGACATGTCTTAACTCCTACTAGCTTTGTCCTAACTCACATCAAATTATTTCTATTCAGAATTAAAAATTATTCATTATACAACATAAGACAAACTGCATATTTTTATGTTTAAATAGAATCTATCTGATTTATTTTAATTTTTTTAAAAAAATGCTAAAAAATTATCATAACTCTTCATAACTTACCCTAACTCGCATCAAATTATTTCTAACTGGTATTAAATTTTTTTATTATACTTTTAAGATAATCTACATATTTTTGTTTGAAAAATATAATCTGTCTAATTTATTTTAATTTTTAAAGAAAAAAAAGCTTATAGACATGTTCTAATTCCCTCGAATTTATCTGAAAATAAAATTTATCTGATTTATTTTAACTTTAATAATAATTTTACTATTATTTTTTATATCAAATGTAACCTACTAGTAAAATGAGATATGACGTATAGCCATTGTCGGAAATAAGGCCATAATAGACTCACATGTCAGAATTCAGTATCACTTCATTATGCTTCACAAGCTGCAAATACTTGGACTACTCAGAAATAAAATATTCATTATTGTGTTCATTTATTTATAATAAATATTAGAAGGTGTTTGATATGTAATTTATAAATTTGTATATTGTTATATAATAGTGGTAAAGACATATTGTATAATTTATATTATTGGATAATGAATTTCACTAAAATTTGAAAATAAAATAAAAATGAGGCTGATGTATTGATCAAATTAAGTATCAGGGTTGCCAGAGTATATAAAGATGGAGTTAGGGCAAGTTAAGGAGAATTAGGGCATTTCTGAATTACATCAAAGTTGTTAAATTAAACCTATTACAATAACTTGAAATACTAAATCATTTACAATTGAAAAGGCAATGCAAATTTAGTTTAAATATTTAAAACATACTTAATCACACCATATTTGTGTATACACATATACATCATATATTATTTATTTATATCATATAGTAAATTGTTCGCCTCATCATCATCACTGTGATATAAATCATCATATATTTGCACTGTATGGTACTATAAATAATATGTAGTGCTGTATTTTATTTGCTTCATATTTTCTTGATTGCATTTCAAGATATCACAATTTAAGAATATGAAGAATTCAATGAATTTAGCAACAAATATCTCACAATCTGACCTCTTAATATAATAGAAATTCGGTGTTTATATCATAATCAATACAATTTAAGAATAATAAATTATTATTAAAGCAAGTGTCTTATCCATTTTGTTGTAGACATCTCAATTTTTTAGTTAGAAGTAATATGATGTCAGTTAAGGCAAGTTAGGCGGAGCTATGACATTTTTGTTAGCTTTTTTTAGAAAAAATTAAAATAAATTAGACATATTTAAACACAAAAATATATTGATTGTCTTAGATTGTATAGTAGATAATTTTCAATATCAATTAGAAGTAATTTGATATGAGTTAGGGATAGACCTGGCCAAATAATCAAGTACTCGCCCGGCCGAACCACCCACCCAAATTTTTTTACAGGCTTGAACATATATATTCTTACATAGGCCCAGCACGACCGAACTCGATAAATATCCAATTTTTTTCTGGCGGGCTTGGGCATGCTCATTTGCCCGGCTTTATATTATATTATATATTTATATTATTTAACTTCATCAATTTAACTTAGTATATTATATAGTTGCATTTTATATTATATTAATATTGTATGAGTATATGATAGATTTCTTGTAAAAATATATAACTTATTATATTAAATATTCATATATTACAGTGTTGAATATTTTGAAGACTTGGATGTTTATTTTAATTGACATGCATGCGAGCAGGTTTGGGTTGAAAAAATAATTAATGGGTCAGGTTTGGACAAAAAATAAAAATATTTTTTTGGGTCAATCCGATCTCAGGCTACACTATGTAAATTTTAGCCAGTATTAAAATCGACCCATGGTCAGGTCTAGAGCTAGAGTATGGCTGTAAACTTTTTTCTTTTTAAAAATTAAAATAAATTAAAAATATTTTATTCTTAGACAAAAATATACAAATTGTCTTAGAGGTATAATGGATAAATTTGATGTGAGTTAGGGGAGTTAGAGCATGTATGTGAGCTTTTTTTTCCTTTAAAAATTAAAAATAAATTAGACATTTTATTTTTAGATAAAAGTATACAGATTATTTTAGAGTTGTAATGAAGAATTTTTTATGTCGGTTATAAGTATTTTGATGTGAGTTAGGGTAAATTATGGTGAGTTAGAACAGTTCTTTTAGTTTTTTTCTTTAAAAATAAAAATAAATCAGACAAATTCTATTTAAACATAAAAGCTTAGAGATTGTCTTAAATTGTATAATGAATAATTTTCAATAGCAATCAGAAGTAAATTGATGAGAGTTAGGGCAAGTTAAAGAGAGTTAAGACATATTTGTAAACTTTTTTCTTTTTAAAAATTAAAATAAAGCAGACATATATTATTTTTGGATAAAAGCATATAAATTGTTTTAGAGGTATAATAGTTAGGGACAATTAGGGATAGTTAGAGGCAGTTAGATGCTAACATTCTTTAACTTCCATTAATCGTCCTAACTGTCCCTAATAATCTCTAATTGCATATTATAATCCATTAACAAGCCCTAATAACCTCCATAATTATACAATATTACTTTAAACATAATTCAATAACCTCTATACTACTTCATTTAATTTTTTAACAGTCCAAAAATTTAAAATGAAGGAAGAAAAAAAAGAAGTTAAATAGAAAAGAGATATATATTATAGTTAAACACAATAAAATCAACAAGTTTCTTATAAAATATCATAATTATAACAACTTAAATATACATACATAGTTAAAAATATAATTTTTATTTTTTCATAGCTTGATTTTTAAAAAAACTATAACTTATCTATTTAATGCATCAGTAGATAAAAGATATGTCTTAAAATTATCTTAAGAATTTAAATATAATATCAATAAATGTATGAATTAAATTAAAATTTCCTTGAATGACATAAAAAATAATTTTTAGGTCTATTTCAATTATTTCTTGTTTGTGAAGCTCAAGCAAACATAACATATAGAGCAAGCTAGCAAGTTTTAATGTATTATAACTAATATAATATTGTGATCAGTTTTTGAACATAAATTTTATTTTTTATAATATTTTAATTTCTCTTTTTATCAATATTTTAACACGAAAAGAATATTTTTTAAAACTAAAAAAAACATAAATTTTAATTTTTATTATATAAAAATAAAATAAATAATTATTTTTATTTGTCTATTTGGATTAGCGATACTTAAAAGTTAATATTTAGCATTTAAAATTTTTCAACAGTTATTATAAAATATTTAAATAATAATAATTAATGAAGTTAAATATAAAATTTTAATTATTAGTGTTTAATTTTTTAATCACTCACTATGCACTATATATCATAGAAAATTATACTCTAAACCGGACATATATATATCCAATTAAAACGAATTATTGAATGAGTGATAATAAAAAAAATAATTTAATTTATTTATTTATTATTGGTAAAGTATATATTCACCCAATTAATTATCGTGTCTCATGTATTATATAAAAATGTGAAAGCTAAATTTGTAATTTGATCAATAGACGACGAATATTTCTCATTGTCTTTAGTTAAACAAATTAAACTCTAATTTTATTTGTTTTTACTTAATAACTAAACTCTGTAACATGTCATATGAAAAGTAGTCGGCAAAACTATATATTTTTAATTTTTTTATCAGAAATATTTTAATTATTTTATTATAAATTTATAAAAATTATATGACAAATTCATTATAAATTAATAAAAATCTAATATTTTTATAAATATTTTATTAATTTTCATATTTTAATAAATAATTTATAAATATAATAAATTTAAAATTATTTTTAATTTTTTCTGTATTTTTATCAAAAGCCCAAATTAATCATTCTATCACAACATTAAAACTATTATTACTAACAATAATTAATATAAATATTTCTAAAATAAATCTCAAAAAAAGCTTAAAAATTCTGTTTGAATACAAGAATGAAGGGATTAATCATTCAATTAACGAATTTTTTTTAAAAAGTTATATGATATAATATAATTAAACAAACAATTAATTTACAAATAAATAAAATTAAAAAAATTAAAAACTTCAATTAATAATTATATTCACTTATAATAATGGCAAAGATTATAATTAAAAAAATATTAATCATGATGATAATTTATAATTTTTCTCTCGAAATTCATTTCATATATATTTTTAGTCACAACAAGAGCTTGACGCCAACATAAAATAATTTCAAAATCCACCATGCGAATAACTAAAAATTGCAGTTATTCCCCAACTTTCGTCGCTGCATTGCATATTTGCATTGATAACACCAAAGTTGTTTCTCGTGAAGTGTATAAAGCATCCACCATGAAAAGTGGATTGCATTGATCACATCTTTGAAGATAAGTCTCTTATTGTAATATTCATATTTATATTATTTACTCACTCACACACCCTAACCCTTTTTAATCAATTCCTCATTTTTTAAGTCTTTTATTCCTTCCCTTTTTTTTTTGGGTTGGGCTTAACCTTTATTTCTTGCTTTGCTAGTCAAGAAAAATTGCAAATTGTCGGATAAATTTTTAAATAATTTAACATTTTTCAAATTCAGACTGGATTCATGATAATATTTAATTAGAGAATGATTATTGTTTGTAAAATTTTAAATTTTAATCATAATATTTTACATAATTTCGTTTTTTATCATTAGAATATTTATTACAATCCTTGTCCCTATTGGCTTTCTCACTCACCAGATTCATACATTTCTTGAGACTTCTGATTTACCCTTTTTCATCTTCGTTTAAGGCATCTAAAAAGGCATAATAAATTGGGTCAAGTACCCTGCTGGAAACAAAACACTATCAGCTTCTCAAATAAACACCATTGCCAATTAGTATTCTGCAGCAACAGTGCTTGTTTGAGCTGATAGCTAATCCCAATACCTGAACCATGATATAGACAACAGTAACTAAAATGCACATCAGGATATATAAGATTTTCATTTTTATTCCTATTGAATTATATTCTACAATATACAGAACTCATATGGAAGTACATATTTGGCCAAAATACAAAAGAATGTATAGTAAGGAGAGGGCAGAACTTGAAAGTGATGGTCATCTGAAGGGTTCAACAGGAGCCGATTCTTTGAGAAATGCTGCAGCCTTGAAACACTCAGCTGCTTCTTGGAGGAGGGATGTATTGCCCTCGGCTTTATAAAGCAAACCCAGATTATACCATGCAGATGAATTCATTCTATCCAGACGTAGAGCATCCATTAGAAAGCCTCTGATTACCTCATTTGATTGGTTACCAAGCCGTTTAAGAACCACAGCTGTAGATACCAAGCTTGGGACATGGTTGGGATCGATTTCCAGAGCGCTATCAAAAGCTTTTAAAGCTTCTCTGAGGAGGCCCTTTCTTTCGTAAAGTAAACCTGCAATATAATTTTTTTTTTTAAAAAAAAATCAGGTTCTGGCCAAACTAAGCCAAAAGAACAAATTATTGGTTTTTACTTTGTGCTTGTAGAAAACTAACTTCATTTAAGTGGAGAACATCGGAAAAATAACCACATTCTTTCCTTTCCTTTCCTCTGCTCTATTGTTAACTACTTCAAATGCAGAGAGACCTGCTATGGCCCAATACAACTTGGTCTTATTGCAAGTCGTAACAGGAGTGCAACAGAGAACTCCAAGACCAACATTACAACTGAAATGAAAATACTAAATGGTAATCATGAAAATTTCCATCTTAGGCTTATCAAAGAGATTAAAATCCTTCCTTTCTGATATACTAAAAAGAAGAAGAATTAAAATCCTGGCAACCAAACAAAGATATGAGAAAAATAAAGCAGAGTTGGAAGAACCCAATTTTTTTCATGAGTCATGCATGTGTGTACGATGTGGCAGGTCTGATTTCACATGGACAGAAAATTTTAGAACTCAAGCTAGTTTATAAATACTTGAGATAGTAAGTTTTTCATTGTACTCATCAATCCCTAAACTTTATTAACTCATACGATCAAGATCCATAATTTTGAGTCTATAACTTGAGCAGGCTGCAAGTATTGCACACATTATCGTAAACTCGTGCTTGAGCACCCAAAATTACATCATGCATAGAAGATTTAATAAACCCAAGAACTAATATGTCAACGTACCAGTGGTATGAAATCTGGAAGCTGAGTAAGAGAATATGGCTTTGGATTTGGAAAGGCAAATCTCGGCATCACGCCACTGTGATAGGTTCATGTAGATCGCAGCTAGATCATGCCAAACATCCAATTCCAAACTTCTAGTAGGGTTTCTATTGCCCTGCCAAAATTTAAATAGAAAGGTAAAAAAAACCAGTATAGACAATTGGTCATGCAGCAATTTTTCTCGAGAAATTATAGCATCGTAAAAACATAAATAAAATATAATAATCAGTCTAAAAACTATTGCTGAAATAACCAAGTAACTGATAAATGTGTGTGTGTGTGTGTATATTCAAAATTGTTTCTAGTTGTTCCAACTAGTGAATCAATTAGTATTTATTTTTTATTAAGATAATAACCGTGGCTGGGGAATCAAGTGACAGACCTTATGTAATTTCCTCCCAGAACCAAAGCTCTTACTCTGAACTTGAAGGATGGCAAGAAGCTGTCCATATGTCTCGATGGCATGCTTTAACTGACCCTGTGCAATTTGAAGTTTGGCTCGAGTTCTCAACAGTTCTCCTTGATCCCATTTCCCAGTCTGATCCAAGGCAGCACTGATAACAGATTCAGCATCCAAATAACGTTTCTGAGCTGATAAGATCCTGGCTAACAGTAACCATCCCCTAATATTAGATCCACTTTCCAGTTTCAACAAACTCTTTGCATAGTAATGTGCTGCATCTAGTTTCCTTTGCTCTGCATTTTCCACACTAAGATGGTAAAGAATGTGGGTGTCTTGCATCCTTGTCATTTTTCCTGCCAATTCCAGAACCTGCAATGCCTCAGATTGCCTTGTGACCCTCTCAGAATCGGCAACAGCTAATTTAGAATATGCTAAAAGTGAAACACCCAACAAACAATTAGCAGTACTTTCCCATTGATCACATCCTCGTCCCAAGTTTTCAAGCGCCCTGCGAGAATAATTTATTCCTTCTTCTGCAATTTTAGGGATATTCCCACAAAGCTTTGATGCCATTAATAAAGCAGGAACATTCTTTGGGTCCTCTCTATTATGTATCAATTTCCTGAGCAGATGAAGAGCAACCAAATCCTCACCAGCACCATGGTAGCAAAGAGCTAGTGTATAATACATTTCCCTATGATCAATAATACCGGGAGGCAACTCCTCAATTTGATTGGCTAATGCCCTTAAATCCCCTGACACTGAGAGAGCAAAAGAAAGGTGATCCAAAATTGATTCATCCCATTCAATTCTTTTAAGAGAAATTTTTCTTACTAGTATCATTAACAGAAGTATAGCCTCTTCTATATTGTTTCTAGGTACAAATGAACTGTCCATTTGAGACCGAAGGTTCGGAGGGCATGCTTCGCCTCCACTGTACAGAAGAAAAATTGCAAATGCCTTCTGAATCCTTGCAGTTGCCTCTGCATCAAGATTCCAATGATGGAGGAGAGCCTGCCGATATGACATGATTGCTTCACGTGGACAATCAGCAAGTTTCCATAGTTGTGGAAGCAACTCAACAGCCTTACTTAGAGTCTCTTGCAATTTACATTCAGCAGCAAAGTTTTCAGGCAAGCCTTCTGGTAATGAAGTTTCAACAATGTCCAGAATAACTTTGCAAGATTGAGCAGCTTCTGCAAGAATGATTTGAAATACACATTAGCCACACAATGATTGTTTGAATGCACATCTCATCAATCTGCATTTTCTCTCTCATTCTTTTGGTTCTATTTCACTCAAAGTAAACATGTAAGAGTTTGTGCATCCGTACATGCGTATATGTGTGAAATAGAGAGAGAGAGAGCATCATGATTTCATGACAATGAGTTCCACAACATTGTAAGAATACAAACAACACAACTACAATCATAGAACTTTCTGTAGTTCATGCATGTAAATGTATCAATACTTTTGGACATCCTGGTGCAGTAATCTAGGATATGAAGATGTACATCACCTCTTATAGATTCAGATAATAAAGTGCTTGGACAATGACCAATTTGGTAATGAAAGTAGATTGTTAGGATCAAATTGTTCACCAGACACATTTAAATAATAAAACCAGCTAAAATTGAGGCATATTTTCAATATAATACTCCCTTCAGCACTAAGTTGATTTGCCTTCTAGCAAATATGATATAACTTACAAAATTATTTTTATTTATCTCGAAAGACCAACATTAAAAAGGGATTTTAAGGATATAAATATTGACGGTTTTGGAAAAATACATTCCTTAGATGACATATACATATATTTCCTTTGAAATAAACATGGACAAGTGAAAAAGGAAATCAGGAAAAATATGAATCTGCCATAGAAATATGAAACAAAATCATTGTCTCCCAGTGAAAGATAGTATAAAGCTAATGATCTTCTCAGCTTAATTTCATCTGTATCCACTCTTGTAAGACCATCTGAGGTTTCTATTTGTAATTGTCATGACTTGTCTTAGAAGTTCTAGCAACAAAGCTATCACTTTCTCAATTTCTAGGAAATTTTTTATCTATATGTTATATAATGAAAAATGAACAAATTCAAAAAGAGAAGAAAACATGTTATGTCAGTTTAACATATCCAGGACAAATAATGAGCTAAAATATTCATTAAGGAATAAGAACAAAAAATAAGATTATAGAGCTAGAAAGAATTCACAAGTAGGTAAAATATGCATGAACTGACAGAAATTACCATTAAACCTTCCAAGCTGTTGTAGTGATTTTGCTTTTAGGAAGACTGCTTCCAATAGTAAACTGACACAATGTACAGACATCAGAGGGGCAGCAAAATTTTGTGAATGTCTCTTACGGTGCTCCACTTTCCTAGCAAGAGTAACTTTCATCTTGGGAGCTAATGCAGCAATATCTATTCCTTCAAATACATGCAAAGCAGCTTCTATGTTTCCTTTTTGATATTCAATTCTTCCTAGTAATGCTCTTGCTTCCTGTAAATTGCAGACATCTTCTTCAGTCATCTTAAAAAGTAAAATAAAATCATCCACCAAGTTCGATAATTTCCATCAATTATCTTTCACACTGTTTGGAACAAATAAATTTTATAAAATGTTGTGGAACTCATTTCGAATTTCACAAATTTGAACAGTTGTGCTTGGAAAAAATTTCCATTTCATTTCTACGAATTTAATTCCATGGTATTAAACACAACTAAACTAACTTTCATTAAAATAGATGGAATTTCCAAATGAACTCCACAAAATTAACAAAACAATTTTTATGGACAAAAATACCATTTTTTATCTCATGCTCTTTTCTCTCTTCTCCTATCTCTCTCTCTTCTTCTTCTTTCATCTCTATCTGTCCTCTTCTCTTTTCTCTCTCTCTCTCATCTCTCTTTACTACACTTTCTTTCATTCTCTTCTCTAATTACTCTCTTTCTCCCTAACATTTAGTTTAGTTGTTCTATTTTTTCTAATTAGATTTACTATACTGAGGGCATTTTAGGAAATAAGAATAAAAATAACTCGTTTATAAATTTGTTACAAACATAAAAATATGAAATTCAATTGAATTTCATTTTTTTTAGTTGTATCTTTCCAGACATGAGAACAAATGAATTCTACTTGGACTTCATTTATAAATCAAAAAACACTTCCACATTTCATCAACTGAGATTTGAAAATTAATAATTGCAAGATTGAGAAAGAAGAAGAAAAATAATTGCATATGATAATTTACAGGCAGCTCAAACAGTATAGAAACTTGAGGACAATCTAGTTGGAAAATTTGTTGATGGATCATGAAGACAGCAACTTCGTATTAAACATTATAAGTAGTGCAGTGAATACAGTCCATAATTTTGAGCAGGATTTAAGAAACTTAAGGTTCATGATGCATGAATCAATAGTATTATTCCTACTTGCCAAACAGGGCACTACCAATTTTTAGGTGCTCATCAAAACTTCAATTCTGCACTTGATGGCATTTATTGCAAAAACAGCCACTCATAGTATTCAAATGCATGCTAGCTAAAGAAGTGATGATCTATGATCCAACAGAAGAATTGACCTAAACTAGAGCAGGGTGGCCAAATGGACTCTTCAAAGCTTTTGGAGTGAGTTGAGGGATTCAATAACTTGTATGGAGTATTAGGTAAATGCTGTGAACCCTTGAAAAAAGCATAAATAAATATGAACCCTAAGTAGTGAAATAGCCAGACTTTATTCTTCTCCCGTTTGATAAGAAAGTCAAAATAGAAAAACGGCTTCGTAGGTCAATAATGCGATACAACTCATTGTGAACCAGAATGAAATGGAGCCATATAAATTGATCAAGAAACAAGCAAAGCTAAAAGCTGTAGAGATAGAAGAAACAAACCTCATAGTTCAAAGAGCCACGCTCACGGAGAGTTAACTCAGCTTCCTCTATATTGCTGGTATCTGGCTTCTGGTCAGTCTCACCATTTTTAGAAGAATAACCATCCAATGAATAATCCTTGGTCGCGAGAGATTCAGATGATGGTATCATTTCATCTACTGGCTTCGATTGCTCTCCAGAGCAGAGGCACTTCATTATCTTCCCTAAATTTTGCCTGAATATGCCTCTCCTTCGCCTTTTTACCCTCAATCTACTCTTCATACCGCTTCACCAAAGTAAATAATCTTCAAGCACCACCAGCACCAAAATTAGAACTTCAATATAAGAAGCTAATATACGAAGTCTAAAAGAGTTCAGACGGTAAATGGAGTAGTACTATAATTTAACGTTTAATGATGCACTAAAATTCAGGAGCTCAAGCGTGAAACTGATTACAAACTGGAAAAAAAAGAACATAACGTAACAGGATCTGGCATCAAAACAACCAATACTGATATACAGTCCAAGAATACAAATGACGATGAAAATAACACATAAAAGAAACCAAATTTAGCATGAGTAAAACCAAAAACCCCAAATCCAGCACTCAAAACCACAAAACAAAAGTACCCATCCCATCAACATTCCAACAACCGCACTTCAAAATACACAGCCAGCAACCAAAATTAAAACCCAAACCCGTAAAAAAAAGTAAAAAAATTAAAAAAGCAGCTATCTTTAAAGAACAATTCCAAAAGAAAATACAACCCATCATCCCATCATAATCTAAGTCTATAAAGAACAATCAAAAAAGTACTCACCTCTTGTTATTTTTCCAAAAAGAAAAGCCCCACAGGGCATCACCACCAATACCCATATCGTAAATTCTTATGCAATCAAAGGCCTTTCCTTTAAATTCTTTAAACAAATCAAAGAATCCATAGAAACAAAAGCAAGCAACTTCAACCTCCTTTTCTTTATCTTTTCCTTTGTGCCTCCCGTTGAATTGAATACTCTCTTTTTCCTTTGTTCAATTTTGATCAAAAACTTTATCTGGGTTTAATCGTATTAACTTAATAGAACAGGAGAGCAGAATTTAAAGTGGATCGTGAATGACAATATTTGGGAATAAAATTAGATTTCTAGAAAATGAAAAAAAATGGTTGAGCAATTTAATATTTTTTTTCTTTTTGGCAGGAGGAATTCTGTTTTTGGGACCCGCTTTAATGGAATTTACCACGGTGGCATTGGCTAATTTTGTGCCACGTCGGATGAGTTTCATATTCGTTATAAGTTGCCCCTTTTTAACGGTTATTGCTAATAGAGATTCACAGCGAGTCGTCGACTGGTCTATTCAAGGAGTGATTGTCACTTTATAACTTTTTTTTATAATTTAAATTTGTGTTTATTATTATTATTATTATTGATCATTCGATAAATTATTAAAAAAAATTATTACTATTAATATATTTTAAATAAATATACTATTAAATTATATTTTATTAAAAAAATATATATCATTATATTTAAAAAAAATATAATAAAAATTTAAAAATATATATTAAAAAAATAATTTATTTATTTATAATATAATTTTAACATAAAAATTTAAGTAATATTTAAATTATTCTTTTTTATTTTATCATATCTTTTAATAGAAAAATAATTGTCTTTTATTATGTAACTCTATAATCTCTTTTTTAGTAAAATAATTTTTTTTATTTTCTTAGATAAAATATTTTATCAAATAGTCAATAAAATTTAATAAATTTAGTATTTTATTTTATATTAATTATTTACAAATAAATATAAAGTTATTAGTTAAAATTTTTTTTTGAGATTATGGTGCAAATAAATGCTCATTTCTTATTATTATAATTTAAATTAGTGATGCTAGTATTCTAAAATAAAATTAAAATAATTAGATATAATTATATAAATTTTTTTCATATTGCATATATTTAAAGAGAGCCTAAAAAATTGAGATTTTAATTATATTATTTCTTAAATTTAAGTTAGCTTACTTCGAATATAATAAGTTTGGATGTTTTCATAGAAATCTTAAATTAAATCCTAATAAATTTTGGAATTCTTAATTGGATTGAGTTATAATGATTTTTTTTATTTTAAATCTGTTAGTGATAGTTTTTTAACATCAAAAGCTAAATAAATTGCATTTAAAGATAATTAAATAAATTTTAATTTACATTAATATTTAATACAAATAATTTATATTCATATAATTACTTTTTATTAATTATATATAATAAAGAAAAAATAGATAAAACTCAAACTCGAAAATATTGACCATGTCAAAATTTGATGATTCTTATTCATATAATTTTATATTTATTTTAATTCACAAAATCAGATAAAAATTTATCATTTCTTTTTTGGCATCGTTCTTTTAACATTTTCATACTTAAAAAAAAGGCAATGTTATATATTTTTATTAGTTATTTATCAAGAAATCGAACTAATAATATTAATTGAATTATTATTATATTTCTTTAGGAGTTGTAATTCTATTATCTTTTTAATTTGCATCGTTTTTTTATTTTTGAATTTCTACTAAATTTAAGAATTAACAAAATAATATATCAGTATTATTTGGCTTGGCAATGAAATATTACCAGTAACACAGTATTCTCAGAAACAATAACAAATTGACAATTTTTTAACTGGAAACCAATGATTAATTGGGAGTGTAGCATCAATTTTCAACCTCTTGGCAACATAAACATGAAATATCCTTATCAATATCAATTTATAACTTATAATTATTTATTATATCAAATATATATTTATAACTTATAATTATTTATTTCCATAATCTATTAAAATATTATAGAATATTAATATATTAAACAAAATTGTAAATATAATAAAATAGTACTTAAAGTACCATACCATTCAATTCTGCTTAGCCATCCAACTTACTTGGTTAATAGTGTTTACAATACCATTTATACGATGTAAGAAGTTAACAAATAAGAATTTCATAATGATAAAAATCAGTATTATCTAATTTATCTGATAAATTGTAATTTTATAATAATAAAAATTTAATATTATCTAATTAACTTGATAAATTATAACCACTAAGGCTTAGTCTGATGGCCAAGAGTTTATATTGCACTCATTTAAATTTTAAATTTAAAATTTTTAAGTGTTTTTTATCCCAATATGTGTAATTTATAAAAAAAAAAACTTCATAATTTAATATTTTTATCAAAAAAGAAGTATAAAGAAATTGTTAGTGATGAGAATAAATTTTTAAAAGTACATTATCTAAATTTTTTGACAACTTGTAATTTATTTAGAGTAAAAACTAATATTATCTAATTAATTTTTGTCCTTATCTTAGTTATACTTTATAATATATATTTAAATAATATATAATTCTTAATTTTACATATACACATATATATAAATGTACACTTATATAAATAAAAATTTTATTTTATAATGTACATTAAATTGTAAAGACGAAATTCATAAATAGTTATAAATTATTATGTTTATAGATATTGTAAATATATAAGAAAAAAGTATTAAAAATAAAAATTGAATTTAATGATAAAAAAATAATCATGCCTTTTTTACTATGATTACTTGTTTAAATCATGCCCTACTATTTATAATTAATTTTTTTTTTCTTGTAAACATTAAATTAAATCATATGCTCTTTCATCTATGACTGTGTTCTGGCTTTCTTCTAACCCACCTTAACATATAGTATATTATTATATGTAATTTAAACTTAACATAGTCATATTCGATTTCTCTACCTAATATTATTATTTAAAAAAAAAACAAACTTAGAAAAATGAAAATGTTTCAAACCTACATTTCTTGATAAATAAGTTGAACAATATTCTTTCCAAATCAGGCCATTCAAATATTTTCTTAAAATTTTTAGTCTAATTTTTTTATTCAACATATAATTTATTTAACTCTGATTAAATTTAATATCAAAAGTAAACAAATTTGACACCATATGGAAAATTTCATGGCAGATGAAAATAAAAAAATAAAAATAAAAATAAAGGTTGATAGGTTTGGGTTTGGTATGTCATATGTGCTTTGGTGCCGGGCTAAAAAAAAACTATTTAAACTAGTGTTGAAAAGAAAATAGAGAAGGCATGAATTTCACTTGTTCAATTTTAACTTAATGAATTGTTTTATACTAAAATTGAAACTATATTTTAGAATAAAAATACTAATTTATATGCTGTTAGAGAAACCAATTTTAATTTTTTTAACATTTTTTAATTAAAATATTTAAAATTAATAAAATTTCATAAAAATTTTCAGTATATTCACTTTGCATATGTATATATTTTTAGAGACACTTTATATATGTATTGTGATAATATTAAGTGAAAATTTAATAATTGATGTGGAGTTTTTTTATTAAAAATATAAAATACGGCATATGTCATGAAAGCGTGGAATCTATCTATTATATATTATATATATAAGTTAATGATATAAAAAGTGTTAGAAAGAGTGATGCATTATTAATTTTTTAAAATAATATAATTTTATTTTTTTAATTATTTTTATTTAATTTAATAATTTATATAAAATTTAAAATTTATTATATTCATGGCTATTAATATTCTATTAAATAATTATATATTAATATAATTTTATAATATTAATTAAATAAGTTATAATCTTGACTTTTAAGTTTTTATAAATTAATTACATATTAATATAATTAAATATTATTAATTAATTTATATATTTTTTAAAAAAATTAAAAAGTTAAAAAATATATAACTATTAATCTTCCTAATATAAATAAATTTATTTATTTTTAATAATGATCAATATATATTATTAAAAATTAAATAATAAAATATATAATTTTTTATTAAATATAAATTAATTACACATTAATATATTTTAATAATATATTTATATTTTTTTAGAAATTTTAAAGGTTAAAAAATATATAACTCTTAACCTTCATAATATATTAATTATAAAATAAATAATTTATTTATAATAATAATTAATTTATATTTTTTTAAATACAAAAAATTAAATAATAAAGTATATATTTTTTACATTCCTAATATATATATACATCATTAAATTTTAAAAAAAGTATAACTCACATTTTTTAATAAAATTTTAATAAATTTTAATAATTTAAAAATTAATAAATTAATAAATTATATTTACAACTGTTAATCTTTTATAATTAATTACACATTAATATAATTTAATAATATATTTATAATTTTTTAGAAATTTAAAAAAGCTAAAAAAAATTTTAGAAATTTAAAAAGTTAAAAAATTTAACTCTTAACATTTATAATAAATTAATTATAAATTAAATAATTTATTTATACATCATTAAATTTTAAAAAAGGCTAACTCGCATTTCGGTCAGATTCGATCGGTTTATATTATATATAAGGTAAAATCAGATTTATTTTTTAAAATTTTTTTGGTTCAATCGGATAGTCAAATTAATATTTATTTTTTTCCTTTAATCCAAATTCAACCGATAAATGTATATATTATGAATATATATTTAAAATATAGTATGTAAATCGACCCAACTCAACCGAATTCGAATCAACTAAAAAATTTGCACAATATTATACAAAATTATATATTGAATATATTTATAATATATATTGTATAATCCAATTAAACTCAACCAAATTCGAATATATATAAGTCGATTGAAAATATATTTTATCACCACCCAAACCCAATGATACGTGACCGACACTAAAAAACAGATAAACACGTGGCTTTCATAATCCGTAGTCAGCCTGACAACTTATTTTTTAAGAAAAATAGACTGAGACAATAGTCATTGTCTCAAATTGAGCTCATAGGCCACTACTATGCATAATTAGTATAATATCGCATCATCATTATTAGGCATTGATTAATGAGCATATTTGGCTAAACATCAAAACTAAATAAATAAAAAGATAGACAAAGAAATAAATATCATGCGGAGTTCTAATATACACAGATAACATAGTTATATAATAAAATATACAAGTGACACTCTTACCAAGAAATGAAAGGCATGTTAACTTGATTAAGTATTTCTCCCACGCCCAATCTGCAACCTGAAAAAAATGGCGAACAGTAATGAGTGTTCGACTCAATGAGCTATATAAAAATAAATAAAATATAATAATCCTATGCGGATAATGCTTATGCAAATATCAACCAAACAACCAAAAACATATAATCAAACAATGATAGGAGTAAATCAATGGGGCCACACTAAACCTCAATTTGGGAAGCCGATCATCCTATATGTCTCTCTTAGTCCACACATTTCTCTTATATTACAATATGTAGGGTGATGTCACGACATTAGCCAAACAACGTTACCAGACTAACAAGTAGCGCTGAGCATGAGAATACCCCTACCGTCACGCCAGTCCTAATATCATCATCATATAGTGTCTTCATATCCTAACTCCGATCATGTGTGGTTCTATATCATTCTAACCTTATCCAATAAACACATTATATGCATCGAAAGCTATCAACTTATGTGCAATTATGCTTCTATAATCAAATGCTAAAATGATAATTATATTTATATTGCACACACAATTAAATGCATTTATGTAAATGTGGCTATTGGCGTAGATTAGGGGAGTATAGTATTATATTAATCTATATAATTTACAGATATGCAAAAACTCAACAATTCTCCATGAAACATCTTATTGGTATCCAATAAACACATTATATGCATCGAAAGCTATCAACTTATGTGTTATTATACTTCTATAATCAAATGCTAATAATGATAATTATATTTGTATTGCACAAATAATTAAATGCATTTATGTAAATGTGACTATTAGAGTAAATTAGAGGAGTATAGTATTATATTAATCTATATAATTTACAGATATGCAAAAACTCAACGATTCTCCATGAAACATCTTATTGGTAATGAAAAATACATGAAAATTATTTTCAAATGACAGTAAAAATCATTAGAATATGGACGGATGAATGATTCCAAAGATGCTGTCAAAATTTCGGCAAAATCTCCCCTATAACCAGGATATTCCCTTAAAATAAAATAAGATATAATACTTCTAAGTATCCCACAACCGTTAATATCAACTTAATTGTCCCATCCGAGCCTCCATCACCATTCTCAATCCAACAAAATAGTTTATTGAACTAACACAATATATTTATTATAAAATATTAATTAATTATATATTAATAAATTATAATTAAATTAATAGTAAAATTAATCTAAATTAATTACTAAAGTAAATAATTATTATTTTAAATAATCACTTAAAATTATAATCTTTAAATTATAAATCTTTACATAAAATCACAATCTAATTTAATATAACTCATTAAATATTTATCTATAATTAATAAATAATAATTATAACTTATAAATTTATTTTAATCAATTTTTCATTTAATTAATACTAATTAATAAATTTTTTATTTAATTATAAATAATTAAAATTATATATATATTCTAAATATATATTTTAATTCTATAAGTTATTACTTAACAATTAATTAATTTTTAATTAACACATCCTAAATATTCAAATTTTAATCTATTAAACTATCAATAATTAATTATACAAATTTATTATTATTATTTTATTTATTCCTTTTATATTTACTATTTATTTATCTATTTATTATTTATTTATTTTATTCTCATTTTTTAAATACAATTAATTAGTTAACTAATTAAAATTACACATCCTAAATTAATTTAACTTCAAAATTTCTAACTAATTACATATGTTCATTATTCTTTTTTTTTCCTGGAATAGTATATCCGTCGTTGAAATAGTATCTCTGTAAAACCCTTGGTTTTTGTATGATTTTAAGTCTGGGGCAAAATGACTATTTTGCACCTTAGGGGCAAAATAGTCATTCTGTGCCCTTTGAATGTCTTTTTGATACTCGGGGCGATGAGACGGTCGTTTTAAGTATAATATTGTGTTTTTGGCTTCGGGGGGGTATTTTGGTCATTTTGGCGGTCGAAAAATTTTCGGATTTCGTTTTGCTGTTTTTGATGTCATTTTGGTGACCGTGATGTCGTTACGGTTATTTTAAGTATAATTTTGCTAGGGGTTGTGTTTCGAAAATTTTTCAGAAATTTATTAATTTTTAATTAAAATAAATTAAATAAATTAAATTTGGGGTTAGTTGTAAATTTTTATAAGTTAGTTGGGTGTTTTTTTGAAATTTTAAAGAGTTTTGGGGTGTTTTTAATTAAAATAAATAGTTTTGGGGCAAAAATATAATTTTGGAAAATTATTTTCCTATAAATAGACCTAAAATCTGATGGGGTAGGGTTTTGGGTCTTTTATTTTCGGGTATTTTGAAAAAAGGGAAGAAAATTAGGGTTTTTAGGCAGAAACAGTGCGGCCGTCGTTTTGTCCTTGTGCGCGCGCGTAGCCGGTGTCGTTTGGCGAGGGACGTGCGTCGTTCGGCGAGGCGCGCTCCTGTCGTTCGGCGTGTGGAGCTCGTCGTTCGGCGGCTGGGCGTAGTGGCTCGCCCCTGTCGTTTTGGGTCCTGTCCATCAGCTCGTTTTTTCAAGTTTTTTGGTGTTTTTGAGGTATTTCTTGATTCTTTTTGCATTATTTCGACTTCCATTTAATTATTTCACATTAATATCATATTGGTTTGATATTTTTCTTAATTAAATTGGCTAAATTCGAATTATTAATTAATTAAATTGATTTTTTACAAAATAGGTTAGGTTTTGAGTTTTTATTATTTTGAGGGATTTTGGTATTGAATTAATTGATTTGGCTAATGTGTTGGGTTCTGGAACTTGATGAATATATTGAATTAGGGTTTGATTGAATTGATTTGGGTAATAAGGTTTTCGAATTAATTGTTTTCTTTGAGTTTTTGGATGAATTAATTCTCTGCAGAAGTGTGATGTTAGTACTGTATGTTGCTCGATTTTTAATTAAATATTGGAATGTGATAAAAATATGAAATTTTGATATGTGGCTTGAAATTGAGTCTAGTTTATGAGGAAAATAATTTTTGGGATTTTGGAGCATCATATATTTCTGAAAAATTCAAGTTTGCTACTGTTGTCTGACAAACTGTGCTGTTGATGCTATTGCATCAACTGTAACTTTTGAAATTCATATTAAAATGTGTAAAAATGTTTTTGATTTGATTTTCATATATGTTGAAGCTCTAGAAGTCTAGTTTACAAGAAAAATATGTTGGGTTATGTTTCTGTTTGTGATATTGTTGAAATAATTTGATCTTTTTACTGCTGTCAGTATACCTTGTGAGTTGTATACTGTTTTGAATAAAAATTGGTTGAGAGACTTCTAAGTCTCGAAAAATTATGAAATTTTGGTAGGATGCTTTTCAGATATCAAATTAGCTTCTGGTTGAAAATTATAAATTTTTCATTTACAGGTTAATTGTTTTGAATTTTATAAGTTGACACTCGTTATTCAGGTTTATCGGTAAAATTGTATCTTGTGTATTTTGATTATTTAAGTAAGGTATTTGATGAATTTAAATTGTAAGGACTTTTTAATGATGTTTTATATTCTGGAAAGCAAGTTTAAAGGTGTGGTATTATGATGGTTAAGTTATGTTTGGTTGACAAAAAGGTTTAACCTTGTTGTGGAAATTATTGAATTGTGTGCATTCACGTCATGCATTCACATTTGCACTTGCATACATTTGTAAAGGTGGTTGTTAATTGATGGTTAATGGTTAGGCGGTGGTCCAGCAGCACCTCAGACTTAGGGTGGCGGATTGCTTAGCTGACTGTTAGACCAGGTAAGTTCTATGGGTGTATGTGATTATTTGTGCTGTGATTATTTGTGTTGTGCTACTTGCTAACAACTTATATACATATATAAACCCTTTTTATATATATTATCCTTTCTATATATTCACTATACTATTATTTCGAACCCAGCCTCGCATGCTTTAGGAGACAGAGAAACTTGCATGTGATTGTATTTATGTGATAATATTGAATGTGATATTACTTGTGCTGTGTGATGGTGTGTCATGAAGGGGAAGGAGGTTACTGAGGCTTAATGCCTATACTGTTACTGAGGCTTAATGCCTATACTGCTACTGAGGCTTGATGCCTATACTGTTTACTGAGGCTACATGCCTAATTACTGATTACTGTACTGTACTGAGAAGTTATAAGGGCGGATGTGACTGATATGATTACTGTACTGTTTACTGATTGGTGACCCCGACACACCATCTTGTTTGCTTAATTTGTGATTGTATTATAGGTACTGCTTATATAATTGTTAGATGTTTCTCTGCCTCTCATAGACTTACTGGGCGTCTATAAAGTGCTCACACCCTTACAGATTGTCTTGCAGGTTTACAGTGATTGCCTTCGTCTATCTTCTTTCTCTTCTTCGCGAAGTCGATCAGGTTTTCGTTTGTGTTTTTGGTCCTTCTGCTTAGAGATTTCCGGATATTGAACTTTTGGGCGGATTGATTCCGAATCCCTTTTTTGTGTAATAAGTAGAACTTGTCTGCATCAGATTTCCCGAATGATTTTATTGTGATTTGATTATATTGATGGATTGCATTTGAACTAGGATTGAGGATTATATAAGTATTGTATTGTTTTGCACTTAGACTGTTATGAATGTTTTATTAGGCTTATGTGGTTGGACTTCGGTTTGGCTGCATGCCGGTCATGGCCCCCGGGTTGGGTCGTGACAATCTCCGTCGTCGAAAAATATACTAGATTTCGGCCAACTAAAAATGTGTTCTAAAATTCGCAAATGACATACCAAAATAAAACTTGAAAAGAGAGAATTTAAAAAATATAAATCACTCTCCCTCACTCGCCTGAAACTGGCAGAAAAATATGTCGAAAGTTTAGCCTTGGCAGAATTTTGACCAAATCAAACTTTTTTAAAAAATTATAAATGATATATCAAAATGAAACTTAGGAGGAGAGGAGTTTAATAGTACCTAATTCATCTTGAAAGGAGCTTGAAAAACGGTCAAAAATTTCGGTCAAAGCTTTCGAAGGTGGTATTACGCAGGGAGTTTCGAAAGATGCGTGAGCCGCAGTTGGCAACGAGATTGGTAGCATTGAAAGCGTCATTGAGCGGTGGTTTCCCTAGTACAATGCATGTCAAAATTCAAGTACTGAAAAATGGTAGATCTAATATTTTTTTAGACAGCCTCTTCTCATTCTTTCTATCTTTTTTCTCTCTTCTTTATTTCTTCGCTCTCTTCCTTTTTCTCTCTTTCCGTTGCTTTTCTTTTTATTTATTTATTTATTTAATTATTATTATTATTTTAAATTAGTTAAAAATTGAATTATTACATGCATAATTTCGAGCGAAATTAATTTAATTTTTTAGCAGCAAATCGAATTCGAATAGGTTGAAATATATTTTAAATTCGATCGAAGCGTACCCCTAAACTATATTAATGATTGTTAATTTAATTTATTAACTAAAATTATTCATGTATAAAAATAAAAATATCATATATTTAATAAATTAATAATAATAATAATAATAATAAAATATTATATATAATATAATATAATAAAATATTATATGTATAAATAAAATATTTTATATATAATATAATAAAATTTTTATAATACGATTAAAATTACATACACAGATCGTATCAACATGACACTAGTTATTTTATAAATTAAAGGTGTTAATGACAACGATGATTAAATCTCAAACCTCATTTTGTCAAAATATACGAAGAGAGAGATTAAAATAGTAAAGAGGTCAAATCACGTAATTTTTTATATTATTTCTAAAATATAATATTGTGATTTTTAATGAGAACGTATTAATTAAAAAATTATCTTGCTAATTAATTTTATATTTAGAAAATCTTTCAAATATGTAATTGTAAATATATTTTTATATTTTAATCAACATTTATATATTTTTCTTTGGATCGGGAACCATATTAAAAGGAATTCTTTCTCTTTTTTTTTCTTTTTTTCTTTTCATTTACATATGAATCATAATAAATAATGGAAAATTAGCACATAATTTTTCTCTTATAAAAAAGATATAAAAAAAAAATTATAAGATCACACGCCTCTTATAATGGAGACACACACATCAGACATTAATTGGTGAAAATTTTATTTATTATTTAATTATTTTAAATTAATTAAATAAATAATTTTTAATTAAATATTAGTACTTCAAGAGAATGAGACATATAATAATAATAATTCTGACTTGATTAGTGAATAAAAAAATTATAAATAATATTAATTACGAAAAAAGCATTAATGCAAGCATCATTGCTCAAAAGAAAACTTGAAAATCTTCTTTTATGAAAATGGTGAAAATTAAATAATTTATGAAAGGACAGTGTGCTTTCCCTTTTCATGCCAATTTCCATACAGCGCATTCAATTTTTTTACATGCTTTCATCAATTTCTTCTTTTTTTAAAAAAAATTTCTTTTTTAATTTATGGAATAAAGTCTAATTATACACCATAACTTTTATTAAATTGATGATATCATATAATAGTGGATGGGAATTGAAATTCTCATCCATTCATCCATTTTCACACTTTTACTCTTTGTTTAAATGATAGTTTATCATGAATTTGTAAATCATGATATTTTTTTTTATTTTTATTTTATCAATTTTTGTAATTATCTCAAAATTATAAATTTAATAAGTTTTAAAATATTAGTGATTCACTGTAATTTTAAAATTTTCTATTTTAAAAATATACTTAGCAAATATTCAGAACACTAAATATGTCCTAATAATTTATTTTTCATTTTTATAACTTATTAAAAACTCATATGATACCCACAAACCAAATTAAAAAAAAAAGTTGTTCAAACATATTATACTATATCTAAATAATACTCACTACCGCATCGTACCATATAATATTAAATATTATTGAAATATATTATCAATTATCTAAAAACTTTTTTATAGAATACAAATAAATTAGATTTAAAAATTCAAAATTAGAGGTGATAAGGGTATCAAGTGAATTCAAATCAGGTCACTTATTATTGTAGTTAACTCGAGCTTTATAAAATAATTACATCTACATCTTTTTTTTTAAACACTAGCCACATTATTTTTTCTAAATTTTCATATGCATATATGCTTCTTCTAATTTGGATACGAGACAATTGTTAATTTATTGACAGATATTAGTTTTATTCGTCTTTCTTTATTTTTCTTTTTTATATAATATTTGATTTTTAATTATATTTTTAGTTTTAGTTTTGCATATTTTATTTATGATTTGTGTTCAAAATAATATTTAGATCAATATAATTATAAATTTTAACGTTTGTTCTTATTTTATTTATTTATTTATTTTAAAATAAAACCGAATCTAATTTAAGTTTTTATTACAAAATTTTATATTTTATTGTTTGAATGCTATGTGTTATTTTTAAATGAAGATTTGTCATTCTCTAATGGAAATTATTTATCATTTTCAAATAAAAATGTCTTTTTTTATGTAGAGGGTAATTTAATATTTTTCTACATATAACAAATAAAATGAGTATTTCGCTAAAAGTCAAATTCATATAAAATGTTACCAAAAATCTAATGTTTGCGCCAAATAAATTTAAAGAGATCTAATAACTTTATTAATTATTATATATGATGTACTTTAAAATTATATAATTTTATTTATTCTTTATTGATGTACTTTTTAATTTATTAATAATTTTTTTATATTTAAAAATAAAAATTGGTGGTTTAAATTGGATTAATTATCAATTGATAACCGATAATCATGAGCTATTAACTAATGATATTTGTAAAACCCTTGATTTTTTGGAAAATTAGAATCTAGGGGCAAAATGGTAATTTTACCTTCAATTCATATTCGGGTGCATTTTAAGTCGTTTGGTACTTATTTTTATATTGGGGTTGACGAAACGGTCATTTTAAGTATAATATTGTATTTTTAGCTTTGGGGGTATTTTGGTTATTTTAGCGGTCGAAAAATTTTCGGGTTTCATTTTGCTGTTTTTGATGTCATTTTGGTGACCGTGATGTCATTACGGTTATTTTAAGTATAATTTTGCTAGGGTTTGTGTTTCAAAAAATTTTCGGGTATTTATTAAATTTTAATTAAAATAAATTAAAATAAATAAATAAATTAAATAATTAATTAACTAATTAAAATAATTCTGAAAATAATTGAATTAGGGGTTAGTTGTGAATTTTTATAAGTTAGTTGGGTTTTTTTTGAATTTTTAAAGAGTTTTAGGGTATTTTTAAATTAAATAAATTAATTTATGGGTATATTGGTAATTTACCACCCAAAAATACTATAAATACGGGTGTTAGGGCACCCAATTAGAGACCTAAAATTCTTGTGCCATTAGAGAGAGAAAAGAGGAAGAAAAAAATAAATTTTTTCTTCAAAACTGGGCTGCTGTCGTTTCGTCAGAGCGCGCGAGCAGTAGCTGGTGTCGTTCGGCACAGAGCTGCGGGCTGGAGGTGTTGTCGTTCGGCGGGGCAGCGTGGAATCGAAGCCTGTCGTTTTGGCTTCTAATTTCTTGTAGTTTAAATATTTTGAGGTTTTCTTCAATTTCTTCCAACTTCATGGCATGATTTTTGTTATTTGGTGTTAGTATAACATATAGGATGTTTAAAAATAAAATTTTAAGGTTGATTTTAATTTTTAATGAATTTAAATAGATTAAATTGTTTAAGGGTGTTATTGGTGTTATTGAGTTTGGATTTAAGATTTATGAAAATAGGCTTATGATTTGTAACCAAATTTGATTTGAATCTGTTCTAGGGATGTTAGGTTAGCTGTAGGATTTTATTTGGGAATTTTAGGTTAAGATTTATATTTTTAATTGAATTATTAATTTGAAAATGTTGTCTGTGCATAGTCACTATAAATTCAGTATCTTTGTCGAATTTTTAAAAATAATTGGTGTTCGATATTAATCTGATTTTTTGATATGTTGTTTATTAGGATGTTGTGAATCTGTGAAAAATAATTTAGAGTCTGGTTCTAATTTTTAGGTTCCGAAATAAATTAAGAATTGACACTGCTGTTGGTTAAGGGTTTTCTGATGATGTCTGTTTTGAAAATTATTTTGAAGTTCTTAGATGTCTTAAAAAATTATGAAATTTTTATATGTTGTCCATCCTCATGTCTATAATATGAGAAAATTATTTGGATAATTTTGTGGTAACGAAATGTGAAGGATTTATGATGATTTTTGCTGTACTGATTTTTAGTAGTTCAAACAGAACCAGAATGTTGTAAAATATTTTTGGGGGATCAAATAAATTTGGATTAATCTGAAATTTTGCACACACGTTATTTAGATGTTGGAGAAGCTACTGAATTTTTTCAGAATTTTTGTATGATGGAATTATTTTCTGGAAATTTTTGAATTATAGGAACTACTTAGAATTTTTATCGGTTTTGGGTGTTGGTAGAAATTATGATTTTTGCATAGGGACTGATGTGATATTATTTAATAAATGAGTTATAAAAATTGAGTTGAGGTTCTGGTTCTAATAAATTTAATTAATTGATTTTGTATTTTTGAGGTGCGATCGGTTTAACCATTGGGTTGAACCATAATTTTGAGTTGAGTCGGGTTGATTTTTAATTTCTGATTATCTTGGTTAATTGTTGGTTAAGTATTGGTCTTTTTGCATTCATAGCACGAATTGCATCCTTCATGATAGATGAGATAGTGGGATTGATTGTTGGACTATGTAATTATCTTTCCTTAGGCAATAATCCAGCTGAAGCTCAAGGTCAGAAAGTTGTGAGGATTTGGCTAAGCTTTCTTTGGATACCAGGTAAGTTCATGGGTGTATGTGTATTATTTGTGATGTGCTATTTGCTAACTAAGCTATTATTTATATATAAGCCCTTCGTATATATTATTCTTTCTAATTTCGATATATTATCCTTTCTTGCTCTAGCCTCGCATGTGAATAGGGGACAGAGAAACTTGTATGCTATTTGCTAAATGCCTTGATATGATATTGAATATTCTTGTGATGTGCGATGGTGTGTCTAATGGGGACGGAGGATATAGATTGTGATTATGGAGATTATTTTGTATATCGATATCGATTTTTTTCTTGGGGCTTATGCTTACTTGCTTTTGGGCCACGTGCCTACTTGTTCTTGGATATGGTTGAAGGAGGTGGATGTTATATTTTGTAGACCCCGATACACCATCATGTATGAGATTGTTGTGGATGTTTACTTGATATATATTAGTTTGTTAAATTGTATTAGTGTTTCTCTGCCTCTCATGAGCTTACTGAGCGTATATATATATATCGCTCACACCCTTATAGATTGACTTGCAGGTTGAAGTTATATTCCTTAGTGAGCTCGGTCGTTCTCTTTGTGGGTTCTTCTAGTTGGTTGTGGATTTTGGTTCGTCTGCATATTTTCTTTACTCCATAGAGATTTCTGGATATTTTTGGGAGGACCGTGTTCGACCCCTTTTTCTTGTAATAAGGAGTAGACTGTTTCTTTGCATCTAGTTTGAGTTTTAATTATTGAACTTGATTTTGAATAGAATCATTTCTATTGATGACTTGATTATGGAATAAATTTATTGAACTTAGTAATTTTGCACTATAATAATAAATTTGAATTAGGCTTGTAAGGTTGTACTTAAGTATAGCCTTACGTCGGTCCCGGCGTTCCAGTTTGGGTCGTGACAAAAGTGGTATCAGAGCACTAGGTTTCGATTTTGTTTAAACATTATCCAGAAATTATTAGGATACTTCATTTCAAATCCTTTACTTCCTTTATGCGTTAACCAACCTGTTTCTCTGCTAGCAGGTGCAATGTCTCAACAAAACACTCGTTTTCCTTTAATTGGTGGGACCGGCAATGCTGGGGTATCATTCGAAGCTGAGCATCAGCCAGCGATTCATGTTGAGGAGCCTACTCTACCACGTAGACGTGGAAGACCTCGGAGAGTGGTAAATGAAAATGTGCAAGGGATGGAAGATCAGAATTTTGTACCGGAGAATGAGGGGCTATTTGAAGTACCACTTAGGGAAGATCAGGAGCCACCACCTCCAACTCCTGATAATGTGCATGTGCCAGGTCAAGTACCAGTTCAAGGAAACCCAGATGCATATTTGGCTGCTTTGCAGACATTGAATAGATCTATGGAAGCTCTCGCTGATGGAGTAGTTCGGGTTGTTCAAGGCATGGGTAACAATATGAATGCTAATGCTCACGCTACAGCTAGAGGAAATGGATTAACTGACGACCTGGATTTGCACAAATTTATTAGAGTTGATCCACCTACATTCTCCAATCTTGCTACAGAAGACCCTCTAGCATTTCTTAATAAAGTTAAGAAGATCTGTGATGCTTTGAAATGTACTGAGAAGAGAGTCATAGAGTTAACTGGGCATCAAATGCAAAAATCAGCTGAAGAACGGTATAAGATCTCTATCCAAGGCTAGGTTGAGGTATGGGAAGACTTCAGAAGAATGTTTATGCAAAACTTTATGCCTCGGAATGTGATGAAAACGAAAGCAAGGGAGTTTGAAATGTTGACTCAGGGCAACAAATCTATAGCTGAGTACTGGGAGCAGTTTCAAGAGCTAAGGAAATATGCTACACGTGTGTCTCAGGATGAAGAATCTATGACTGATAGATTTGTGGATGGCTTGAATGATAAATACTATGAGTTGATAGCCAGTCACAATTACAAGGAAGTACATTTGGCTGTTAATGCTGCTCTGGGGTTAGAAAACAGAAAAAGGAAGGATGATGCTGGAGAATCAAGCAGAAAGAAGAACAAACTAGGAAATCAGCTAGGTTATCAGGGGCAGTATAGTGGTCAGAGAGGCAATGATAATGGTGGGCGCTACCAGCAACAGGGTCCTAGAGCCCCTGCTTGTGAATCTTGTGGCTTATATCATACGGAAGAGTGCAGAAGGAAGACTGGAGCTTGTTTTAACTGTGGACAGATGGATCACCAAGTCAAGGATTGTTCAATTCCTAGGCGCAATCAGACTCAGGCAGGTCAGCATACTCAGTTCAGACCATTTGGCAATCAAGCATATAGGGGTAACTATCATAATAGAAATAGTTATGGTAGAGGTAATGATGGTCGTGGATAGTTTAACGGTAACGAATATTAGAGAGGTTGAGGTTTTTTTTTATCAGGGTGGTCGAGGTTACAATGGAGGCAGAGGTTATCAGGGCCAGCAGGGCCGAGGATATCAGGGCCAGCAGGGTCGCGGTTATCAGGGCTATCATGGTCAGCAGTATCAGCAGGGTCATGGATACCAGGGTGCTGCAAATAATAAAAACCAACAGAATGGTAGAGCAGTTCAACCAGTGGGACAAGGTAATGGTCAGAACCAAAATCAGAATCGGAATCAGGGCCAAAACTAGAATTATGCTCGGGTGTTCAACCTAAATCATCAGCAGGCTCAAGTTGACAACAATGTGGTGCAAGGTACTCTTTCTATTTGCTCTCTAGATGCACACATATTGATAGATCATAGAGCTACTCATTCATTCATATCACCTAGTTTTGCATCTAGGCTGAGTATTACATCTGAACCTATGGAAATGCCATTAGTTGTTCATACACCTTTAGGAGAGGAGGTAGAATCTTTAAAGGTATACAAGGATTGCGTTGTTAAAGTTGAAAATGTTGAACTTCTTGTGGATCTAGTGCTGTTAGATGTGATAGAATTTAATGTCATCTTGGGTATGGATTGGTTAGCTCGGCATGGAGCTAATTTGAACTGTAAGGATAAGGTAGTGGTGTTTGCATATGAGGCCGACAAGACTGTGACATTTATGGCTCTAAAATCAATGGGACCAGTCAGCTAATTTCAGCTATGAGAGCTAGAAGATTGTTGCGAAATGGTTGTAATGCCTACCTTATTTCTATTCAGGATGTGAGCAAGGAAGAAGCAAAACTTGAAGATATCCCGACAGTACGAGATTACATGGACGTGTTTCCAAATGATTTATCGGGGTTACCATCGGAACGAGAGATTGAATTCTCCATTGAACTTGTACCTGAAACCAATCCTATTTCTATGCCTCCATATAGGATGGCTCCAGCAGAGCTTAAGGAGTTGAGAGAGCAATTGAATGACTTGTTGCAGAAGGGATATATCAGACCGAGTACTTCACCGTGGGGTGCTCCAGTGCTTTTTGTGAAAAAGAAAGATGGATCAATGAGGCTATGTATCGATTATCGATAGCTGAATAAGGTGACTGTAAGGAACAGATATCCATTGCCCAGGATTGACGATTTGTTTGATCAGTTGCAGGGAGCAAAGTTTTTCTCCAAGATTGATATGTGGTCGGGTTATCATCAATTGAGGGTGAAGAAGAGTGACATACCTAAGACTGCTTTTCACATGAGGTATGGGCATTATGAATTTCTAGTGATGTCCTTTGGACTTACTAATGCTCCTGCTGCTTTTATGGACATGATGAACAGGGTGTGTAGTCCTTATCTTGATCGGTTTGTTGTCGTATTCATTGATGATATTCTGATATATTCGAAATCCAAGGAAGAGCATGAGCATCATTTAAAGTTGGTGTTGCAGACTTTAAGAGAACATCAGCTTTACACTAAGTTCTCCAAATGTGAGTTTTGGTTGGACAGGGTTGTCTTTCTGGGACATGTTATATCCGCAGAGGGTATTCAGGTTGATTCACAGAAGATTGAGGCAGTGATGGATTGGCAGAGACCGAAGACTGTTACTGAGATTTGGAGTTTTCTGGTGTTAGCAGGATATTACAAAAGGTTTGTCAAAGATTTCTCTAGAATAGCCGCACCTTTAACAAAGGTCACTCGTAAGGGTGTTAAGTTCATTTGGGATGATGCTTGCGAGGAGAGTTTTGCTACTCTTAAAGAAAGATTAACTACTGCACCAGTACTTGTGTTTTCAGAAGGCACTGAGGAGTATTCTGTTTATTGTGACACATCAGGCGTTGGTCTGGGTTGTGTGTTGATGCAACATGGTAAAGTAGTCGCCTATACCTCTAGACAGCTGAAGAAGCATGAGGTAAACTATCCTACACATGATTTAGAAATGGCTGCAGTTGTGTTTGCACTCAAGATCTGGAGACATTATCTTTATGGAGTTACTTGTAAGATCTTCACTGATCATAAGAATATTAAGTATGTATACTCTCAAAAAGACTTGAATTTGAGACAGAGAAGGTGGGTAGAGTTTCTTGAAGACTACGACTATAGCATCCAGTATCATCCGGGTAAAGCGAATGTTGTGGCTGATGCTCTAAGTCGTAAGTTTGTGGGTAGTCTGTCCCACATTTCAGTTTCCAGAAGACCGTTGATACGGGAGATACATCAACTGCTAGGTGATGGTTTAACTTTTCATATGTCTGGTAAAGAAATTGAAGGTGATAGAGGTGTGTTGTTGGCTAATATGACAGTCAAACCTGATTTTCTTGATGAGATAATTTCAGCGCAGAATACGAATGAAGAGTTGTCAACGATCCGCCAAAAAGTCTTGTCAGGTGAATCCACAGAATTCTCGGTTGATGAAAAAAGAGTTTTGCGGTTCGGTTCAAGGTTGTGTGTGCCTTCAGTGGATGATTTAAAGAAAAAGATTTTGAAAGAAGCTCACTCTTCCAAGTACACTATACATCCTGGTTCTACTAAGATGTATCGAGATTTAAAGCAGATGTATTGGTGGAAAGGAATGAAGAATGATGTTGCGGAGTTTGTTTCTCAATATTTACCTTGCCAGCAAGTTAAGTATGAGCATCACAAGCCAGCCGGTTTACTGAGAGAGTTACCACTACCCGAGTGGAAGTGGGAGAGAATCACTATGGATTTTGTTGTCGGGTTGCTAAAGACTCCTGGTGGCTATGATTCGATCTGGGTGATTGTAGACCAATTGACCAAGTCAGCGCATTTTCTTCCGGTTAATACCAAGTACACAGTGTCTCAATATGCAAAGTTGTATATTAATCAGATTGTGAGTCTGCATGGGGTACCAGTTTCCATTGTATCTGATAGAGGTGCTCAATTTACATCCATGTTTTAGCAGAAGCTTCAGAAAGGGTTAGGTACAGATCTTCATTATAGCATGGCTTTTCATCCTCAAACAGATGGACAGTCGGAGAGAACCATTCAGACCTTGGAGGATATGCTACGATTGTGTGTTCTAGATTTTAAAGGAAGTTGGGCAGATCATCTTCCGTTGGTAGAGTTTGCCTATAATAATAGTTATCAAGCTAGCATTGGTATGGCTCCTTTTGAAGCATTGTATGGTAGACGGTGCAGAACCCCATTGTATTGGGAGGAGGTTGGTGAGCGTTGTATTGAGGGTCCCGATCTTTTGCAGTATAATGCCCAGGTTGTATCGGTAATTCAGGATCGGATCCATATTGCTTTTAGTAGATAGAAGAATTATGCTGATCTTAAGCGAAGGCATCTTGAATTTGCAGTTGGTGACAGGGTGTTTCTGAAAGTATCACCTTTTAAAGGTGTTATGCGGTTTGGTAAGAAAGGAAAATTGGCTCCCAGGTTTATCGGTCCTTATGAGGTCCTGGAACGTGTCGGTGATGTTGCTTACAGACTAGATTTGCCACCCGAGTTAGCAGCTGTGCATCCGACTTTTCATGTTTCGATGTTGAGGAAATATGTATCGAACCCCAATCATGTTCTGGTTTCAGAGACCATTGAGATTACTGATGATTGTACTTATGAAGAGCAGCCTGTAGCTATTTTGGACCGTCAGGTCAAGCGATTACGTTCAAAGGATGTGGCTTCAGTAAAGGTTCTTTGGCGTAACCATTCTGTTGAGGAATGCACCTGGGAAGCGGAGGAACTCATGCTAGCAAAATACCCTCATTTGTTTGAGTCTTCAGGTGTGTTATTGATTTCATGGGCGAAATCATTTTAAGGGGGTTAGAGTGTAGTTTATTAATAGTCTTGATATAGCACCATATGCATGCATATCATTACATCATTATATCTTCTATACATCATAAATATATATGTGTTTTGTCTGGTATTATTTATGATAGTTTGCTATTAAATTGGTTATTGGAAGACGTTTTTGAATAATCTTGGTTTGTTGATATCGGATGTCATTCTTGAATAAGTCTGGGTTGTTGGTAGAATGATGAGTATCATATGGATAAGTGTTATATTAGTAATGGTTTTGGTTGATTTGGGTTTGACTTGAACACTTGAGTTTTGACTTTTTGTGATGATTGTTGATGAGTGAAAGTTGAAAAGAAAATGCTTCTGTTTGATTTTATAATAAACATAACCTGGAGTAAAACTGGAACAGTCTGTAGCGCTTAGTATTGTAGGGTTATGGCCTGATCACTCATAACATGTGCTAAGTGAGCTATACTTTCCGGATGTGTGTATAACTTAAAATATAAAAGTGTTTTGATGATGAATATGTTATTGGGTAAAATTTCGAGGACGAAATTTGTTTAAGGGGGTTAGATTGTAAAACTATTGATTTTTGGAGAAATTGGAGTCTATGAGTAAAATGATAATTTTACCTTCAATTCATATTCGGGTGCATTTTAAGTCGTTTGGTATTTATTTTTATATTGGGGTTGACGAAACGGTCATTTTAAGTATAATATTGTATTTTTAGCTTTGGGGGTATTTTGGGCATTTTGGCGGTCAAAAAAATTTCGGGTTTCGTTTTGCTGTTTTTGATGTCATTTTGTTGACCGTGATGTCATTACGGTTATTTAAATATAATTTTGCTAGGGGTTGTGTTTCAAAAATTTTTCGGGTATTTATTAAATTTTAATTAAAATAAAATAAATTAATTAATTAATTAATTAACTAATTAAAATAATTCTAAAAATAATTGAATTAGGGGTTAGTTGTGAATTTTTATAAGTTAGTTGGGTGTTTTTTTAAATTTTTAAAGAGTTTTAGGGTATTTTTAAATTAAATAAATTAATTTAGGGGTATATTGGTAATTTACCACCCAAAACACTATAAATATGGGTGTTAGGGCACCCAATTAGAGACCTAAAATTCTTGTGCCTTTAGAGAGAGAAAATAGGAAGAAAAAAATAAATTTTTTCTTCAAAACTGGGTTGCTGTCGTTTCGTCAGAGCGCGCGCGCGGTAGCTGGTGTCATTCGGCGTGCGAGCGTGTCGTTCGGCGCGGAGCTGCGGGCTGGAGGTGTTGTCGTTCGGCGAGCCACGCGTGTCGTTCGACGGGGCAGCGTGGAGTCGAAGCCTGTCGTTTTGGCTTCTAATTCCTGGCAGTTTCGAGATTTTGAGGTTTTCTTCAATTTCTTTCAATTTCTTCCAACTTCATGGCATGATTTTTGTTATTTAGTGTTAGTATAACATATAGGATGTTTAAAAATAAAATTTTAAGGTTGATTTTGATTTTTAATGAATTTAAATAGATTAAATTGTTTAAGGGTGTTATTGGTATTATTGAGTTTGGATTTAAGATTTATGAAAATAGGCTTATGATTTGTAACAAAATTTGATTTGGATCTGTTCTAAGAATGTTAGGTTAGCTGTAGGATTTTATTTGAGAATTTTAGGTTAAGATTTATATTTTTAATTGAATTATTAATTTGAAAATGCTGTCTCTGCATAGTTACTATAAATTTAGTATCTTTGTCGAATTTTTAAAAATAATTGGTGTTCGATATTAATCTGATTTTTTGATATGTTGTTTATTAGGATGTTGTGAATCTGTGAAAAATAATTTAGAGTCTGGTTCTAATTTTTAGGTTCCGAAATAAATTAAGAATTGACACTGCTGTTGGTTAAGAGTTTTCTGATAATGTCTGTTTTGAAAATTATTTTGAAGGTCTTAGATGTATTGAAAAATTATGAAATTTTTATATGTTGTCCATCCTCATGTCTATAATATGAGAAAATTATTTGGATAATTTTGTGGTAACAAAATGTGAAGGATTTATGATTATTTTTGCTGTACTGATTTTTAGTGGTTCAAACAGAACCAGAATGTTGTAAAATATTTTTGGGGGATCAAATAAATTTGGATTAATCTGAAATTTTTCACACACGTTATTTAGATGTTGGAGAAGCTACTGAAATTTTTTCAGAATTTTTGAATGATGGAATTATTTTTTGAAAATTTTTGAATTATAGGGACTACTTAAGAATTTTTATCAGTTTTGGGTGTTGGTAGGAATTATGATTTTTGCATAGGGACTGATGTGATATTATTTGATAAATGAGTTATAAAAATTGAGTTGAGGTTCTGGTTCTAATAAGTTTTAGGTAATTAATTGATTTTGTATTTTTGAGGTGCGATCGGTTTAACCATTGGGTTGAACCATAATTTTAAGTTGAGTCGGGTTGGTTTTTAATTTTGGATTATCTTGGTTAATTGTTGGTTAAGTATTGGTCTTTTTGCATTCATAGCATGCATTGCATCCCTTATGATAGATAAAATAGTGGGATTAATTTTTGGACTATGTAATTATCTTTCCTTAGGTAATAATCCAGTTGAAGCTCAAGGTCAGTAGGTTGTGAGGATTTGGCTAAGCTTTCTTTGGATACCAGGTAAGTTTATGGGTGTATGTATATTATTTGTGATGTGCTATTTGCTAACTAAGCTATTATTTATATATAAGCCCTTCGTATATATTATTCTTTCTAATTTCGATATATTATCCTTTCTTGCCATAGCCTCGCATGTGAATAGGAGACAGAGAAACTTGTATGCTATTTGCTAAATGCCTTGATATGATATTGAATATTCTTGTGATGTGCGATGGTGTGTCTAATGGGGACGGAGGATATGAATTGTGATTATGGAGATTATTTTGTATATCGATATCGATCTTGTTCTTGGGGCTTATGCCTACTTGCTCTTGGGGCCACGTGCCTACTTGTTCTTGGATATGGTTGAAGGAGGTGGATGTTATATTTTGTAGACCCCGATACACCATCATGTATGAGATTGTTGTGGATGTTTACTTAATATATATTACTTTGTTAAATTGTATTAGTGTTTCTCTGCCTCTCATGTATATATCGCTCACACCCTTATAGATTGACTTGCAGGTTGAAGTTATATTTCTTAGTGAGCTTGGTCGTTTTCTTTGTGGATTCTTCTAGTTGGTTGTGAATTTTGGTTCATCTGCATATTTTCTTTACTCTATAGAGATTTCTGGATATTTTTTGGCGGACCGTGTTCGACTCATTTTTCTTGTAATAAGGAGTAGACTGTTTCTTTGCATCTAGTTTGAGTTTTAGTTATTGAACTTGATTTTGAATAGAATCATTTCTATTGATGACTTGATTATGGAATAAATTTATTGAACTTAGTAATTTTGCACTATAATAATAAATTTGAATTAGGCTTGTAAGGTTGTACTTAGGTATAGCTTTACGCCGGTCCCGGCTTCCCAGTTTGGGTCGTGACAATATTACCCCCTATTTACTGGGCTCATGAATTGAGCTCTCAAAAAAAAATATGGACCTCGATATTAAATATTTATAGTCTTACCAAGCTTTCAGAGAATGTTAGGTCTCGGTATCGGACATTTAAGGCTTGGCCGGGCTCTCGGCATCTGGGAGACAGATTTCTAACACAACCATCGTATGACATTGATACTCTATAAAGATCTATTGACATACTCAAATCTTGTTACCTAATATTCAACTATAAATAAGGATAGATCCTTACAGGTAAATGATCATTTTTCTAACTTTTCTATCTTGCTTATCTACAAATAAATTGAACATTGATTTAGGCATCAAAATTTTCCTATTAACAAAGTCTCTTCTCTTGTCTTGCATGTAGGAAAGATAACAGCAGAACCCGAACTCTAACTAGGAGTTCTTGAGAGTCCATATTGCCGTCAACTAAAAAACTAAAGCAAATATATTTTTAACATTTGAAGTATTTTTGGTTTTCTTTTTTATGAAACAAATATTCTAGTATTTTTCTTTAACAAATATTTAGACCATGGGGGTAAATTCAATGGCAATATTTTTAGAACTGACAAACTAAAAAAAAAATCTTGAAAAGTGATCGAGGTCTAAACCCCATTGAGTGGGAAGGGTTTATAATAAATCCATTAAGAGGGGAACAATAGCTAATTAGTAGCTTTAACACATATATATAATAAAGTCAAGTAACCAACTTGGCAATGGGTGTTTATCGAACTGTCACAGCTGCTGATGGTTATTGATTTGTAAACCTTACACTATTTGACTATATCTAATTGTTTGGTTCCAACCAATTAACAATGCACTACATAAAAAATTGGAGACTGACATTGTTGAAATTTTATACAATTGCTTCATTTGAATCTCTATAAAAAAATTTTACTCATTAATTAAATAAAAACTGCATAATACGTATTTAAAGATAAATTTATGTTGAATTAATTCGTTTAATTATAAAATTTATTTTTAAAAGTATAATTTGTTACTTTTACTTGTTTTGCTGCAACTGGAGTGTATCGGCTTTAGTGGTTTATACATGGTCTATCTTTTGAATTAATAAAGGTAAAAAGAGGATTGAACATATAAATTGTATATTTCATTTGACATATGAATCATTTAATTTGAATTCATGTTATTTGAGTATTTTCCTTCTCGTCTTGGATTGTTGAGCTGATTTATTTTAGGTTTATGATTGGTTTTGGGCACTACATGGAAGGAAAAAAATGATAATGAATTTCATCCAACAAAATTTAATTAAAATATATTCATGTTGAATTATAGTCTTCTTATTTTAAAGAAAATGCATGTCAAAATATAATTTAACGGCAAATATATATCTCATGGATAATATATAAACTATGGATCTATTTAAACTTTTTAATTAGGATTTGAGTAATTCAAATAAAAAATTGTGCTAACCAACAATTTTAATGAATTTATAACTAATAATCTTAAAATATCTATATTTTATGAGTAGTTTGATTTGTTAAGATTATAAATGGACATAAAATGTAAAGAAATCTATTTCATTAAATTTACTATCATATTGAGTCGGTTATTTGGAATAAATAAATTCTTTTGATTTGATTTATCCATTAAAAAAAATTTTAACTAATTTTAATTTATATTTTTAAAGGAATTTTTATTTGTAATTAAAATATGAATAAACTCTATAAAGCATAAATTAAAATTAAAATTATATTAGAATGCATTAAATGTTCTTAAAAATAATAGGTCACAACCACCAAAATATAGTCTGATAGTTAAAAACGTGTGTTGCTCCCACTTAAATATCGAATTTAAATCTTAGACAATTTTCTCTCTTTATATATATAATTCATAAAAAAAATAATAGATCACAGGTCATATGGCATTTATGTATTAACTATAATTTATCATTATGTGAAATTATAGTATCACAATTTACTATTTTACCAATGGAGTCCCAGCATGCATTGTAATATATATATATATATATATACACACACACACGTATATTCTCATATATATCTTCTATTTAATATATTAAAGCAATGAAAATAAAATAAAAAAAAGTTAAAGCAACTATAATAAAAATAAATTAACCTATAATTATTTGATTCATTTAACACCTTACTAAATACTCTATTCGTTATATTTTGGTAAGTTCTTTTTTTTTATTTCTAAGTACAACTTACTTACTCTTTTGATAAGCTAATTAACATATTAATTTTTTATAATATTTTTATTTAATATTACTTATTAAATATATTTTATATTAAAATAATGATATAATAAAAAATACATATAAATTTATATTTTTAATAAAAATAATTACTTTTTTTAATTATTATGAAATATAAATTTTAAATGGAGGAAGTAATTAATTTGGGTTAGATTTTAATTAAAAACATGTTTAATTTTGATAATTATAAATCTATAATAGTAATTACCCTACAAATTATACAAAATAATAAATAGACAATGGTGAAATCAGAGACAGTTTGGTAAAAACTCATGTCTTACAAATAAACCATTGTGGCTAAACAGGAACCTATTCCTTCCTCACTTTAATACGCACCTTAACTTCAATTGGAAAAAGAAAAAAATAATAATAACAAAACAAAATTATAATAAAGGAGGGTATTATGGTAATTGAATAATATGGCATTTATGTAAATTTGATTGATATGAAGGGTAATTGTTTAACACTGCCTCTATAAATACAAACCCATCCTTCAGCCATTTCATTTTCTTCATTTCTGTGTTCTATTTCCTCTCATTGATTCTCTCCTCTCTTTCTCCCACTCTTTGTCTCTGCCATTTATCAATCTCTAATTCTTGTTGCTGCTGGAACTTTTTTTTTTTAATTTTCTTATTTAAAAAATTTCAACTTTATTTTTTTTTATTTTTTATTTATTTTTTTTTACCTTTTTTGCTTTTATTTTTTGTTAAGTACTGGCATTTTTTTGTTTTCACTTTATTATTATTTTTATATATGTTATTGTTTTTTTGTGGTTGTCTTTTACAATTTCTGAGATAAATTAAATTAAATTTCTTTGTTGCTGATGTGGCATACTTTGGTACGTCGAAAATGAATACCAAAACGATGCGTTTACCTCCTCGTCGTGTTTTAACGTCAAATAAGCGGAAAGAGAGAGAGGGTTTTGATTCTCTGGAGCCATCTTCACTGCCGCCCCCTGTACCACCAATAAAATTACCCAAGCCGAAAATACAACATAAGCTCGGCTCAGGACCACCAGCTCACATATCTGAGCCGGTCTCAGTCTCAGTCTCGTCTAATCAACTCCTAGCTGGATATTTAGCTCACGAATATCTCACCAAGGGAACACTGTTTGGTCAACGGTGGGACCCGACTCGAGAAGAAGCCACAACAGTTACTGGCTTAAAGACTGCGCTGAGTCAGAAACCCAAAGAAACCGAAGTCGAGCCGAACAAGAAAAACTATCAAAGGTACGTGGAAGTATCAAGTTTGTTGAAGGCTGAAGGGGCCCACTTACCTGGCGTTGTCAACCCAAGCCAGCTCGCTCGCTTCTTACATATATGAATGTCGGGGGGTGTTGTTTTGAGGGACACGTGGACCAATTCTATTGGGTTTGAGGTTCTCGATGTGGGTTTTGAAAGAGAGAATCTCTCTATAGAAAAATGAAAGTTTGATGGGGAAAAAAATTAAGAAAAAATTAAAAAAATAAAATTTAAGAATAGGTTTAGGGATTTTGTGTGCTGTATTTAGATCCAATCTTTAGTAAATATTTGATGAATTTTTCTATTTTATTTTTAGTCTCAATTTTAATTTATTATTTTAAATGAATTATTCAACTATTAATTCATTATTTTCCCCAAAAAAAAATTGTATGTGGGAATATTATTAGATGAGTATTTAATTTGAAAATTTAAGAATAAAATTAGCATATGAGAATCATAAATACTTGACTTAATTTAATTTAATTGGCAATCTAATTCAACTCACGTATGAGTCTTGCTTTTCTAATGGTCACAAATTTTGAAAGTCAAATTTTGATTATATATATGTTAATTTTAAAATATTATAAAAAATACAAGTAATTTTACTATCTCATTTAATTAAAAAAATTGAATTCAAATCAATTGGATGTTAAAATATAATTGAATTAAATAAAAATCTAATTGTTTGATGCAAAAAATTTATTTATAAATATAATAGTGTAGTATTAACTAATATACTTGGTCGTATATTTATAGTACAGACATACATGTATTATTAAAATTTATATCATAAATTAAATCTTAATAATTAGTTTTTACAATAATTTTATTTAAGATTAATTTTCACAGTATTAGCTTTATAAATTTTATCATATATATAATGGAAAGATATATTTTTATGTAAATACTAATATATGAAGGAAAAAATGAGATAGCGTAATATAATTTTTAACTTTTTTTTAAGAATATTCTAATTTTATAATATATCTGTAATATATTAAATATATATTTAATGTGTGCTTTTAAAAATAAAATAGATATATATTAAAAATATATCTCTGAGAATGAGATATTTTTAAATTTAAAATGTGAAAATATAGTATTTTTGAAATAAAAAAAGTGAATATCATTAGAAAATACTTTTATTTTTTAGATTTTTTTTAAGGGAATTAAAAAAATTTTTAAATTAAAATGTGGCATCAAGTTTACAATAATATTCTCTTACTAATTTCATAAAGCAAATTTCACAAGTAATTAGAATTTTCAGTACCAACTGTTTTTATTATTTGGAGCAATATATATATGTATACATATAATATAATATATTATTTTTTATCTTATTTCAAGAATTTATTAATAAATATAAAGAAATATCATAATCCCAAAGCATATATAAAACAAACCAATCATGTCATATGCCAACTCATCTAATTTTATAATTAAACATTTCAATTCAAAGGTTAATTTTGTAATTTGAATGACTTTTAAATGAATTAAAATATTAATTACTTTGATAATTTATTGACTAAATGAATGAGGGCTCAATCAGTAAAAAGTTCAATAACAATAGTTAAATTTTCTTTTTTCTTTTTTCTTTTTTGATGTAATAATAGTAGTTAAATTGTCAAATTATATTAAATTAAATTTTAATTATATATTTAATAATTATTTCATTTCTTTTTATAAAAAAAATATAATATCTTTAAATATAAACATCAAACATACGTGCCAATATCATGCTAGAAATAGAGTTATAATGAAGTGAAATCGACCTTAGTGAAGTTTTAAAAAATTTATACTCGGTATATTATAAAATAATTAAGTTTAAATTTAAATTTGAGTTAAATTTAAATTTATATTTCGTCAGCTTATATATCATGTATCTCGATCTTTAATTCAAATTTAATTTAAATAAATTTAACGAGTTGAATAAATTTATTTTTATTTTATTTTTTATTAATATTTTCTATATTCACATAAAAAATATATTAAAATTAATATTTTTATAAAAGATGAATAATATAATTATATATTAATAAAAATAAAATATCATATTATTATAATTTTATATTTTATTATAAATCACTAAATTATTTTTTATTTTATATTATTTAATTTATTTATCACATATACTATATATTAATAAATTATATAAATTAATCACCAGCAAAAAAGCTTAAAATCACTGCAAACTGGGTGATTATAAAATTGCTGCAAATCGAGGTGATTATAATTGGAAGCCATGATTGCAAAGAGCTTTCAGCTAACAATAGAATAAAACATCAAAAATAAAATAAAAATACCAAAACCTCACTAAAAAGGAAGAGAAGGGCTGTAAATCTAAGGTTGCCGCCGGCGAAAGCACCAACCGAATTAATCGAATGGTTAATCGATTTAAGATTAATTAATTTAGTTCGATTAGTTAATCGATTAATCGAATTATTTTTAAAAAATTAGTTATTTTATTATTTTTTGTTTAATTTTTTAATTATATAATTTTTTATTATAAATATAAATTTTTATTATAAAATAAAATTATATTTTATTTTTTTATAATAAATTTTATTTAGTTATTTAATTATATTAATTTTTTTTATAAATATAATTTTATTTTAAAATTTTTAAAAAAATTAGTAAATTTAATTAATTAATTGAACAGATCAAAATATAAATTTTGTGAGTTTGATTTTGATAATTTTTTTATATTTTAATTTAATTAATCGATAAATTTAATCTTTTAATTAATTAAATTAACACGTGTCCACCCTTAAATAACAGTCTCTCTAATATTAATATATATATATATATATATATATAGCAATATCAAATTAGGGAGTGAAAAAAAAACACCATGGGCCCCCACCTTCGTTCTTATTCGAAGTTATCAAAGGCACCTTTTGACAAACTATGAGTATGGATAATCCTTGCTTTCCTTATCAATTTTTATTAGATTTTATTTTGCGGATATTTTTATTAAAAAATTAAATTTTTATTACTAGTTAAATTAAATCTTATTATTATAATTCAATTTATCTACTTTACCTAATTTTCTTGTCCGCACAATTCAGAATAAAAAAAAAATCTTTATTTCATCTTTCTATGTTTATTTTTCAAAAGCACGTGGAAATGTAGCATAGTGAAAATTATATCCTTTTTTAAATAGTAGGCTCAGAATTAATTCTTTCATTTTGTAATTATAATATTAAAAAATATTCTTTTATAAAAAATGTATAGTATAATTTAATTTAAATTTTGCACTAAACAGTAATTTATAACAATAAAGTTATCAGATTTTGGAATAAATGCAGAGAATTTCCAATTGTAGGCATGTTTTTTTGGTATAATTCCTTTTAGAATTTCAAAAATAAATGATAAAAATTCAGAGAAATTGGGATAAAGAACAGACATGGCATACATACAAGCCTTCAAAAACCATTAATTAATTTGCTCAAAAGGTGGAAGACTCTAAAGGTCCTTCAAAAATCTTATTGGGACCATGAAAATACAACATATGCAAACTTTGCAATAATGAAACATGAACAAATTAGTAATGAAAATTACATAAAAGGAAAAAAATCAAAATTTATGAAATCTTATTATTTAATATATACATATTTTTTAAAAAAAAATTGATCTAATATAACATATAGATTTAAACTCTGGTACTTAGAGATATTTATTAATCAGAAAATTATAATATTACCAAATAATTTTAATCGAGAAAAATAATGTTATGATCTTTTGGTTAAGAGAATATATATATATTTGAAGAATATAAATATGATTATAATATCCGATTAAAATTTCTTAAAGTTTAAAATTAATTTTTTTAAATATTAAGTTTATTATTCATAAAAATAGATAATTAATTATCATAAATATTTATTTGCATAATTCAAATAGAATAGATATTTACAATAATTAGTGATTGTCTAATAATATAAATTAATTTTTTAGATATTAACTTAAAAATATCTATATTATGTTTTAAATTAATTTTTAATAAATTAAATTTATTATTTATTATAATAGATAATTAATTAATTAATTATAGATATTTTCTGTATTAAATTTCAAATTAAAATTTTTAAATACTAAATTTATTATTTATTATAATAAATAATTAATTAATTGTTATAAATATTTATTTGATATCTATTTGTTATAGATATTTATTTAGAGAATTTAAATATAATTATAATATTTTATTTGATATTGATAATAATTAGTTATAATCTAATCTAATAAAAAAATACATAAAAAATTACATGAAAATTAAGTCTCATTTCTTTGTTATTCTTTTCTTCCTACGATGTTATTCAGCTTCAAAAATATAATATTATTTAACAACTAAGAAATTAAAAAATAAATCTAATATCACTGACATAATATCATGTCACATGTCTTACTCTTATCCTGCCACATATTTTAATTTCTTAAAATTTAGAATTAAATTTATTATTTATTTGATTTTTATTTAAATAGTTCAAATATAATTAAAATATTCTATTTAATATTGATATTAATCATATTTATTTGAAGAGTTCAAATAAAATTTTGATATTATATTTATTATTTGATTGGAAAGTTCTAATATAAGTAAATATCATATATAATATTAATAATAATTATATTTATTTAGAGATTTTAAATATAATTATAATATTCGATTAAAATTTCAAATTAAATCGATATTCTATTAAATTGATTATCGTTTACACAATATTATGTCATATATCTTGCTCTCATATTGCCACATATATAATTTCTTAAAATTTTAAATTAAATTTATTATTTATCCCAATTTATTAAAATTTCAAGTTAAATTTATTATTAATTTGATATTTATTTAGATAGTTCAAATATAATTATAATAATTGTATTTGATATTGATAAAAATTATATTTATTTGAAAATTTTAAGTGGAATTATGATATCCTATTTGATATTGATAATATTTATATTTATTTTATTATTTGAAGAGTTCAAATAAGATTGTAATATTTTATTTGATTATTTAAAGAGTTTAAATAGCATCAAAATATCCTATTTGATATTAATAATAATTATGTTTACTTGAAGAGCTTAAATATGTTTATAATATTTGACTAAATTTTCTTAAAATTTATATTAAATATTTTAAATATTAAATTTATTATCTATTAGAATAGATAATTAATTAATTATTATAAATATTTACTCAGAGAGTTTAAATGTGATTTTGATATCCTATTTAATATTAATAATAATTAGTGTTTATCTAATAATGTAAATTAAATTTTTATATATTAAATTAAAAATATCTCTACGTCAAGTTTCAAATTAAAATTTTAAAATGTTAAATTTATATTTATTGGAATAGATAATTAATTAATTATTATAGATATAATTATCTATATTAAGTTTTAAATTAAAATTTTAAAATCTTTAAATTTATTGTTTATTAGAAAAAATAAATAATTAATTATTATAAGTTTTATTTGTTTAAAATATTAAGTTTATTATTTATTATAATATATAATTAATAATTATTACATATATTTATTTGAAGAGTTCAAAATTAAAAATATTAGTATTAAGTTTCAAACTAAATTTTTTAAAAATATGAAATTTATTATTTATTAGAATAAATTATTAATTAATTATAGATATTAACTATATTATGTTTTGAATTGATTTTTAAAATATTAAATTTATTTTATTAAACTAAATAAATAATATATTATTATAGATATTTATTTAAAGAATTTAAATATAATTAAAATAAATTATTTAATATCAATAATAATAAGTTATTATCTAATTATATAAAAAAATACAAATAAACCACAAAATACTTACTTAAAGTAAACTCTCCTTTTCTTGTCTTTTTTTCACCGTATTATTTAGTTTCAAAATCATAATATTATTTAACAACTAAGTAATTAAAACTGCAATCACTGACTTTTCAAGTAATAAATTGACCTATTAATTTTTTGATTTTAGTGTATTTTTTATATTTTTACTTTTATTTTTTAGATTTTTTCTATTCATATTTTCTTTAGTTTTTTACTGTTTATAAAATACTCAAGAAAGTAAGTACAAATAGAATGATTGATATTACCTTTTTTATTACTCTTTTCGTCTCATTTTTATAAGCATGTTAATAAATTATGGTTAAGTTAATTAAAAATTTATTTTTTAATATATCCTTATTAATTATAATATATTTTTTAAATAATTTTTAATATTATTTATAATTATTATGAGAAAATATATAATAAATGAGGATATAATAATAAAATAATAATTTTATTTATGATACGTTAATTATAATTTACGATATTTAAAAATAATATAATGAATTATAAAAATAAAATTGATGGTGTATTATTTATTTATTTTTATATAAATTTATTGTCAAATTAAAATGTCATAAATAATATTACTATTGACTCATTGGAGGCCATGTGCGTGCAGCACCATACAAACAAAAATCATCAATTCATTTTTTTTTCATAATTATTTTTAATGATTATGTGTGTATGTGGCCATGTGCTCTTCTCTCTATGTATTTTTTTTAAATATTATTAAATTTCAAAATTACAACAAGATTATTCAATTACTATAGATTATAATTGCAATAATTAATATGCAGTTAACTAATCATATTTTTATTTTTTATACTTTTTTATTATATTTCATTTAATCTATTAATTTTTTCATTTCTTTTTCTTTGATGAGTATGTTTTTATAATTTTTTTTTTCTAAATGGATATAAAAAATTAAGAGGGGCTGTTTATTGCACCAAAATTGGGCTATCCTCAATAAAAATACATTAAAAAAAAACGCAAATTTTCTTAATAGAATAACATATAGCATAACCAACTAACTAAATAGATTGGCTATGCTTAAAATTCTCTTTTAGCTAAAATTATTAAATGTATACAAAATAGATTAAAATTGAAAAAAAGTTACAAAGTTTGAAGTAATTATTAAACTAATTAATTATCTATATAAATTTTAATTATGAAAAGAATTTAATTACTAATAGCTTAATAATTTTCTTAAAAAAATATTCAATAGAAAATGAATTGGATGGGTAATGAAAATAATAAAAAAAATTAAGTCATTATCAGGCAATTTTAATTTATCTATTTTCATGATTATTATAATTGTGCAAACAATTAGTAGCTATATTCATAACATCAGATGATTAATAATAATCACATAATTTGCAGTCAATATTTTTTACTTCATGAAAAAAATAAAAATCTTTTAAAATCACAAAACCTAATATTGAAATTTAAATAACTTACATCGAAATTTTATAATTTTTAATAATATACGTTGCATTGCACAAATTCTTTGCAACTATAAATAACGTGAATGAATATTTTTTGTTTTTATATTTTTTAAATTAATTAAATAATTTTATTATATAATGTTGTGTATTTTTTCAATTTTGAGTTGGAGAATACAAAGGAGGATTCTATATGGATATGACAATTTTTAAAAATTTGAATTTGACTTTCATTCTATGAAATAAATAATCAATATCTGGTATTAGCTCAATAACAACTACTCACTATTTATTGAGAGAAAAAAAAAAGGAAACTAGTTATAAGTTTTTTTTTATTAATAATGAAAAAAAGTTAATGTTTGAAAGATGGAAGGAAATAAATCATAATTTAATAATTTTATCCCTATTTTCTATTAAATTATTTTTATTTTAAATATAAATATATATTTATTTTAATCAATCTGAGATATTTTTGAATATGTTTATTCTTTAGTCGAAATTAAATATCCTGTTCTAAGATGTAATAAATTAAATATTTTGTTGTAAGATGTAATAATACATTAGTAATAATTTATGTCAAGTGGTATATCTTCCTAGCAATAGGTGAAAGGAGAGAAGTTAATTTTCTTTGCCTTTCAATCACAAATATCTGTATTTCAGACAATTTTTTTTTTATTTACGGCTCTAAATTAATTCTTGATAATATGGCTTTTTCAGAAAAGTCCTAGCTCTTGTTGTTTGAATTTGCTATCCGTAATCAGTGTTTAGTATTGCTGTTACTATAACTCTCCCACTTATAAGATAAGAGAGAAAAAAGATCAAACTTCTCTGAAAAAGGCGCTGATGGTTAAATTAGTTTGATCACCCTAAATCAATAGAGAGGGATAAATTATTTATCTGTGGAAAAAATTTTCTATTTATAGTTGAATGTGGAGAGACAGCTTGAATTATATCAGCGTAATTTGTGAATATATTAGTACAGTATCTGCTGGACATTAGAAATTCAGTAGGCCTGAAAAACTTGATACCAAGATGTGTAATGCTGACAAGAGCACGACCATAAGAATAATTAGACATCAAACTCAGGCTACGAGCTTGGTATAATGCAGGTATTATCAAATCCAATTAAAATATTTCCACTCTTAATGTAAATTAATATTAAAAACTCCGTCATAAATTCATAATGCATATTCTAGTATTTATTATTTAAAAATTATTAATTTTAATCTATTTTAAATGGTTAAAGTGTTTTCAAATTTAATAATTAAAAAGCTTGGATATAATTGATTTCAAAATTTTTAGAACTAAAAAGGATAAAGTGTTACAAAATGAAAATTATTATCATTAATGTCAAAACAAATCATTAATGTCAAAACAAACACACCCTAAAACCATATTTAGTAGGCCGTAATCAACCGTGATCTAATGAAATTTAAAAGAAATTTATTGCATTGTAGATTCTCCACATTCTAATTGCGTTTTTCATTTTTTAGAATATTTTTTTTAATTAATTTTTTTACCAACAAAATCTTTTTAATGATAATATCACTTTTAGTTATATGTAATTTTTATCTTTTTTTTACAGACGTAATTCTTTAAATTGAAACTAATTAAACTCAATTAATTATTATAATTTTCAATATCACATTGATTTCAATATAATTAATTAATTAAATATAATTTAAAAATTAATATCTTATTTTAAATAATTATTAAATAATTAATTATTTTAATTATTAAAATACATTGTTATTTCATTAATACTTATAAATAAAGGAATGTACGTTCTCATTACATTGAATTTTTTTTATTATACCACATAATTCATTCAATTGCTTACCGTAATTATATTAAAATACTGCGACAAATTTGCATGATCTAAAAAGTTTTTTTTTTAAAACGGCGTCGCTTATGTATCATTGCAAAGAGGGGGACGGAGACACAAACGACACCGTATTGTCTGGATAAGAAAAATTTTGAAGGGTTTGCTTTGCTTGCTGGTGCATCCATGACCTTGGTCATCTCTCTCCCTCGTTCACTTAGTTCGTTTCAAAATTGTATCTTTTTGTTCATTTAATTTTGCATTATTTCAAGCATTTCTCGAGAAGTGTATTGCAGCAGTCAACTTTTCCAGATAGAAAAACGTGGTTGGTTCTTTACAGGGGTTTCCATTTGTCATGCTGCGACCTTTTGGAGGTGAAGTGATTTTGAGTTCAACTTGCGTTTTTTTGCCTGAAAATTGGATATTAGTACTAAGCATCCGTAACCCATTTGCTTTTTTCAAGTAGTAATCTCTGTCATCTGTGTGTTATTGCCAAAATGTTCTTTTGGCATTATCTTTTTAATAGCCTTTCTGTGAATTAACTGCTGCTTATGAGAAATGGTTATGGATTAGTTTATTTAATTTAGGATTGATACTTTAGTGTAAATTGAAGTTTACATGTTTAGCTTTATTTCTTATTGGATTTTGTTTGTTGGTTGTTATTGTTTTCAGTAGGAATTGAATAAAGGTTATATGCTAGGGGGGATGCAGACTTGAATAACCATGTGCAGGACAAATTGAGAGACTTTTGCTGGTTGTGGTAATTTTTTTTTGAATAGTGGAAGCAGCAAACAGATATTTGAATTGCTTATGGCTTATGGGTTTCCTTTTTTTTTGTTTTTTTTTCAGATAAATCCTAGCTATCCTTAGAGTTCTACTGTTACCATATGTTTGTTATTCCCTTGCTTAACGAAATTTCTGTATTCACATGGTGATCTATTTTTGCTTGTGAGTGGAGAAAATGTTTTTCCTACAATCTATTATTTTGCCAAAATCCTTTTTACCTCGTTGTTCAGTAAAGTTTGAACCTAATTTGCTCTTGTTTTCTTCAAATTGTGCTCAATTTCATGTTTATAATCCTACTTTAAGCACTCGTCACCATTGGAAATTTTTCTTTCATTCTCCCAAACCCTGTGGATGCAGTATAAGACCTTTTCCTTGCTTTGCTACTTCAAGGAGTTCTGATTCTGATCCTAGCCCTGAAACTACATCTAAGCCCAAAGCTAAACCTAAAACAAAAACTCACCGTCCAAAGGCCATAGATGCTCAAAATGAAGATGAAAAACCTGGAACAGTCTTCCCAACAACAATTCCGCGTAAGCCACGGCGTGGTCGTAGAAGTGAAGCAGCTGCAGTTGAAGATTTTGTACGTGACTCACTTGAACAAACATTTGCATCAATTCGACAGCAAAATCCAGAAGTTTTAGAGAATAAGGGAGATATAATGAAGGATAATGATAATGAGGTGGAAGACTCTGAAACCAGTGATGATGATGATGATAGTGATTGTGACAATGATGAATATGAAGATACCCAAGATGTTGGTAGAGGAAAAAGAAAGAAAAAGAAGATGGTGGTTGAGGAGGAAGACCCAAATTGGCCATTGGATGCTGATGTGGGTTGGGGAATTAGAGCGTCAGAGTATTTTGAGAAGCACCCAATCAAGAATGTTGTGGGGGAAGATGGATTGGAAATTGACTGGGAAGGGGAGATAGATGATAACTGGGTGAAGGAGATTAACTGTCTTGAGTGGGAGAGCTTTGCTTTTCATCCTAGCCCACTAATTGTTCTTGCTTTTGAGAGATACAACAGGTAACTATCTTTTACTCTATGCTATTTTAACTTAATAAATATAAGTTAAAACACACAAATTTGAGATAGCATAAGACGTTTTGCTATTAATTTATGATGTAAAATGAAGGTCCTATACTAAATGTTGCATTTCTATGAGTCTTTGATTGAGTGCAAATTGTGTATAAATTATGTCTGTCTGAAGCAGGAAAATATGTTTATCTTAGCATCTTGTATTTTCCACAACACAGTCTTCATAAATAAGAGGCAGAAACCTACTTTGTTCTAATATGGAGATTCATGGGCCTGGATCTCAGCTAGATATAAGCAGGTAATTTTCCATGTTTTTACCGGAAGAAGACGTGAAATTATACATGAGCATAGCAAATTGAGCTGATTATTGGAAAAGAAAGACTATAACCGATGCCTAAGTTGGAAGTCCATACGAATGGGAGTAAGTACTGAATGGGTGCGAATGAACAATTAATACAAAGCTGAAATATGTCTGCAGGGCAACTGATAACTGGAACACTTTGAAAGTGCTAGAGAAGGCAGTCAAAGTGTATTGGACTGCAAAGGACAGACTGCCTCCTCGGGTAAATTTGACATCCTATATTTCTTTTTTCAATTTAAATTTCTATACTTTTTCTAGATTTGATATTTCTATTTGTTTTGCCAATGCATTGTAACTTTTGTACTTTACTGATTGTTGAGTAAACAGTATATGCTTTCTGATATTTCTATTTAACAAATATTGACTACTGTTTAAGAATCCATTCAGTAGAGGTTTTTCTATTGTTATTTTTTTTTCTTTCAGTTTTTTGCATTGAAAATTTTTGGCTTTGTCTTTTTTGTTCCTTACGTTTTGCAGTTTATGGAAAACATTTAATGTATACATGCAATGACCTTGGATCTTCTTAAATTGTTGAGCCTTTTGATAGCTGACCTATTGATCTTGGAATTTTCTGGGAATCAGACAGTGAAGATAGACATCAATATTGAGAAAGATTTGGCATATGCCCTAAAAGTTAAAAAATGCCCTCAAATTTTATTTTTACGAGGAAACAGGATCCTCTATAGGGAGAGAGGTGAGATATAATATTCTCTCTATAGAAATGCAAGAAGCATGGTTTTGTTCGGTTGCTACCAGCATATCTTAATTATATTTTACAATTAAACAATGGGCTTGGCAGAGTCCCGAACTGCAGATGAGTTGGTCCAGATGATTGCACATTTCTACTACAATGCAAAGAAGCCTTCTTGCATTAATGATAAGGCCCTATCTCCACCGTATTGATTTTCAGGTACTTGAATGGAACCTACTTTAGAGAATATCTAATTCTTGCAAGTTCATTGCTTATCATCAGCTCAGTTGTTAAAATACAGTTGATGAAAGAAAGGCATCCTAAATCACATTGTCCATTGTTATATTTGATGCAATTTATAAATTTATAATTTACAACAACAACAACAACAAAGCCTTAATCCCAAGTCAATTGGGGTCGGCTATATGGATTCTTTTTTTTTTCCACTCAATACGATTTAAGGTTATCTCTTCTGATAGATGTAACATCATAAGATCATTTTGGACCACCTTTGACCGAGTCAATTTAGGCCTACCTCTGTCTCTCTTAGTTATATCTACTCTAACTTGTTCGATTTTTCTAACTGGCGCATCGCTAGGTCTTTGTTTCACATGGCCAAACCACCTCAATCTATGCTCTCTTATCTTATCCTCAATAGGTGCTACCCCTACTTTTTCTCTAATGCACTCATTCCGGATTCTATCCATCCTAGTATGACCACACATCCATCTTATCATTCTCATTTCCGCAACATGCATTTTACTCATGTGTTGTCCTTTTACTGCCCAACACTCACTACATACATCATAGCAGGCAGTATTACAGTGCGGTAAAATTTTCCTTTTAATTTAATTGGCATCTTTCGATCACATAGAACTCCTGTAGCACCCATCCACTTCATCCAACTAGCTTTAATCCTATGATTTACATTTTCTTCACAACCCCCATCTTCTTGAAGAAATGAGCCAAGGTATCTAAAATAAGTACTATGAGGCACTACTATTCCGTCTAAAATAATTTGGCCTCTTTCTCTATTCTCGCTATTAAATCTACAATGCATATACTCAGTCTTAGTCCTACTTAGCTTAAAACCCTTAAATTCCAAAGTGCTTCTCCATAACTTCAACTTTTGATTTACCCCTGCTTGAGTCTCATCTATTAATACAATATCATCTGCAAACATCATACACCAAGGGATGTCATCCTGTATATGTCTTGTTAGCTCATCCATGACCAAGGCGAAAAGATAAGGGCTTAAAGCTAAACCTTGGTGTAATCCAATAGAAACTAAAAAATCCTTAGTATCTCCTCCCACAGTGCGGACACTGGTGGTAGCTCCCTCATACATATCCTTCAAGACTTGGATATATCGTATGGATATTCCCCCACGCTCTAGGACCCACCATAAAACTTCTCTAGAGACTCTATCATACGCCTTTTCCAAGTCAATAAAAACCATATGTAAGTCCTTCTTCATGTCTCTATATTTTTCCATCAAATCTCTTATAAGAAAAATAGCTTCCATAGTTGATCGACCAGGCATAAAGCTAAACTAATTTGAGGAGATACGAGTATCTAACCGCAAACGGTATTCTACAACTCTTTCCCACAATTTCATAGTGTGGCTCATAAGCTTTATATACCTCTATAATTTGAGCAATTCTGAATATCTCCTTTATTCTTAAAAATAGGTATCAAATTACTTTGTCTCCATTCATTAGGCATTTTCTTTGAACTTAAGATCTTATTGAACAAAGATGTTAACCATGTAATTCCTGTATCTCCCAAACATTTCCAAACCTCAATAGGTATCTCATCTGATCCACAGACTTTACCAACTTTCATCCTCTTCAAAGCTTCTTTAACTTCCGAAAATCTAATCCGTTTAGTGTATTTCACATTTTTCTCCAGCCTAACGTCTAAACCCTCAATGTTATCACTATGGTTACCATTAAGAAGTTCCTCAAAATAGCTTCTCCATCGTTCCTTAATATCCTCTTCTTGAACCAGAACCTTATTCTCTTTATTTTTAATGCACTTAACTTGGTTTAAATCACGACATTTCTTTTCTCTTATCTTAGCCAATTTATAGATAGCTTTTTCTCCTTCCTTTGTTCCAAGTTTCTCATACAAACTCTCTAAAGATTGCGCTCTTGCTTGACTAACTGCCTTTTTAACATCTTTTTTTGCTTGTTTGTACTGCTCAAAAGCATCATTGTTATTACACTTGGGCAAACTCTTATACCATTCTCTTTTACTTCTTACCGCTTTTTCCACTTCCTCATTCCACCACCAAGACTCCTTCGAGGGATGTCCACACCCTGTAGATTCTCCAAGAATCTTTCTAGCTACTTTTCTAATAGTTGTAGACATGCATATCCATATATCATTTGATGACATACTCACATCTTCCTCCCACACTCCAGCTTTGACCAACTCATCATTGAACAACAATTGTTTTTCACCTTTTAAAGTCCACCACCTAATCTTAGGACTATTGTTCCTCCTTGGCCTACTAGTCAACCTCTTAAACTTGATATCCAAAACTATTAACCTATGTTGAGTGGTCAAAGCCTCACCTGGAATAACCTTACAATCATTGCATCGAGTTCGATTGGCTTTCCTTGTGAGTATGAAGTCGATTTGACTTCTATTTTGCCCACTTTTAAAGATCACTAGATGTGATTCCCTTTTTATAAAATATTTATTTGCCAGAATCAAACCATAGGCTAAAGCAAAATCAATGATACTCTTACCTTCTTCATTTCTAATTCCAAAACCATACCCTCCATGTACCTCCTCAAAACCTACTCTGTCTTTTCCTACATGTCCATTTAAGTCTCATCCTATAAAAATGTTTTCATCATTTGGAATTCCACGCATAAGTTCATTCATGTCATCCCAAAAATTTTGCTTGCTCTCCCCATTCAATCCAACTTGAGGGGTATATGCACTAACTATGTTGATGGTCTCATTTTGGATCACAAGTTTAATTGAAATAATCCTATCGCTTACTCTTTTCACCGATATAACCGTCTCCTTTAGGTTCCGATCCAAAATTATACCTACTCTGTTTTTACTTCTATCTGTACCTGTATACCACACTTTATACCCAGTATTCTTAACGTTTTTACTTTTCTCTCCAACCCATTTAGTCTCTTGGATACAAGCAATTTATATTAAAAAATTTGCAATTTATATTAGATGCATTGTTCATGCAACAGTTTTTCAATTTGTATTTATGAAAAGTTCTTCTGGCTTTCACATTGGAAAATAACTCGCTTATCATTTGAGCTTTTTGTAATAGTGTGTGATTTTATCAAGATTTGGATTACAGGGAAATGCTTCATTGTCCAAGTGGTAATGTAATGCCAAAAATGTACCCTCCTAAATTTACTGTGGGTTTTTAATTTACAAAAGGATATGTTGGGTCCAAACACAGTTGATTTGCCTGAAAAATCACGCTGGACAATATGTTTCTGAACAAAGAGGATTGCCTTTTTCCACACATCCAAAGAACCTGACTGTATTGTTATGTTGACACAAAAATGGTGGACCCTCGTCTAATTATTTCTGAACATAAATTTCATTTAGTTCTTGTCCCATTGATTGGTTGATCCTTAAGTACTGTTCACTGTTGTTGATGGATACATGCTTTGTTCATTTGCTAAGGAGTTGTTATAATACATGGGAATATAGTATTGTCATCCATTATGTATGATTTTTTAGGTTTAGTTAGCTCCTTCCTTAATTTTTTGCTTTCTGGTAATGCTGGCCTTAATTTATGATGCCAGATCATGGCCCCAACGAATGAGAAGGCACCTTGACTTGTTGCTTTTAATTTTCTCTCTTGCTCTTGCCACATGTAAAGAGTTGGATGGTCTATAGGCTAGCAGATTTTCTTTTCGGGACTGTTTAACACAATTTCAGAAAGGGGAAGCTAAAATTTAAATGACCTGAGACAATTGAATAGGATTTCCCTTGGATTTCACAACATTATTAATATAAAGTAATTAGCTGGTGGGATTTGCTTTTGTAAGTTTAATAGTATTCTGCAATTCTCATGCAGCAAATGTAGCAAGACATTTATATTGGGGATTCAGGAAATCTGTTAATTTTTGTATCTACATATAGGGCATAAATAGTATGTGATATGTGATATATCTTAGTAATTATGTCAAGATATTTACCTTATTTTGGTCTACGAATACCCATTTCAACAGTGTAGTCCTTGATTGGCAATAATATCTTGATGAGCTCTGCAGTCAAAATTTTAGACCTGATGTGATTTGGGGAGTAAATGTAATGCTTAATTACACTAGATAATCAGACAAATGGGAAATAATATTTTATTAAATTAGCAGACAAAATAAGCTTCATGGGTCTATATAAGTAAAAAGCTTAGCTTGGCAGATTTTGCTAATTAGATATTTAAGCAGAGATGGCAAGACTAACCTCCTCCTGCTTTTTCCTTGTCCTCCTCCTGTTAGCAGCAGGTAAAATATCTCTTCTTTTACTGGTATATTTTCAGCCTGCAATTTTATGCTTTGGTAGGTGCAAACAGGTAGATTTTTTATTTTTCTCTATAGATTATGTGCAAAAGTCACCTTTGCATATCTAACAAGAAGTGGGTTATAATCGTTTTGAGTGGCAAAAGAGAATCTATATAGTTGATACCGATTAAATATTTGGGATTAAGATTTTGTTGAATTGAGTTGATTATATGAAAAATCTTGCTTTTGGAAAGAATATGTGACATATAGATGGTGGTTTTTGTTGTGGCAGCCGAAGGTGGACTGTGTCAGGGAGAACCTTCCAAGTGCATAACTAGCTGGAACTGCCAAGATAATAAAACTTGCAAGCAGGAATGTAGCACCAATTACTCCCAAGGCCGCGGATTCTGCACTGGCAGCCCTCTTGTCTGCTTATGCACCTATCATTGTCCTCCTTATTGATGCTTGTATAATTGTTTGTATTTCAGGGATCATTATAAAAAAGTTATCAAACAATAAGACAAAAGTGTGATGCTTTGAGTAAACTATTATGTTTGCTCCAGTCTTATGTGGTTCGCTGTTGAAAAATGTTTTTTATTAATTTTTATACATCATAAAATAGTAATAATATATAAATGTTATTCTGAAATATATATATATATAATTATTTTATATTCAATTATTTTTATCATGTTTTCACAAGAAATTAAAATTTTTAATATTATTTTAAATATTTAATAAAATGATTAAAATAAATATGGTACAATTAATTGAATACTAAATATAAAAATTTAAGAATTTTTAATGTTATTTATTTGTTCATGTAATTTTTTTAAAATAAATAAAATAAATAAATAAATAATAACATAAGTAAAATAAAATGATATTTTTAATACGTTTTGATTATTTTGTTTATTATATTTTTCTATAAGTTTTTATTTTTTTTAATTGAGAATGATTAGTAATGTAATTTTTTATATTAATATATAAAATTAAAAATATTATCAAGAGGACCGATTTAAAAAATATTATAAAATAATTATTTATTTAAAATATACAATAATTTTAGTTTCATATATTTTTTATTCAAATTTTAAAATGTATAGAAATTAATTAAAAATATTTTTTATTCATTTGGGGAAACTGAAGAGCCTATACGCATAAATAAAAAAATAAATATAAAGTGTTGGGGTTAAAATGAAATTAAGGCAAAGTGAAAATCAAGCTAGGCTAGGGTCCGTCGTCCGTTTCTGCAATTGACCTGATCGCTTCTGTTTCCGGTAGTCTTCTCTCTCCCTTTATCTCTATTGCTCTCTCTGTAACATTTCGGTATCTAGGGTTTGATCTCTGTAAAGAATAAGAATGAGAGGATTGCTAAACAAGCTGGTTTCTCGCTCCATCTCCGTCGCCGGAAAATGGCAACAGCAGCAACTCCGCCGTCTTAACATCCACGAGTATCAGGTCCTTTCATTTTTCTATTTCTTCTTATTATTCTCCTTTACAAGCATATGCATGTATGCTTATTTTTTCTTTATTGATTTATATCCTTGTTTCTGTGATTTTGTGTTTGGTTACTAAGGTCTACAAGCGTAGACACAGAATATTCATTTTCACTGCCCTGTAATCGAAATTTTGAATCCTATATTAATTTAAATGTTTTGTGCATTTTATTTTTGACAAACAAAAAATATCTATCTTCTAGCCCAAAGGACGTGGTGGTTCTGGATTTTCTTTTGTTTTTGTAAAGTCTGCTACGTTTTTGTGTTGTTGTTATTAGTCTATCTAGTTGCTTGGATTGTACGCTTTGATTTGATTGTAATTGTTTCTTGTTTTTCAATAGGGAGCTGATTTGATGAGCAAATACGGGATCAATGTACCAAAAGGAGTAGCCGTTTCATCTCTTGAGGAGGTCAAAAAGGCAATTCAAGAAGTATTTCCTAATGAAAGCGAGGTAATTGTTGAACATTGTGATATGTAATTGAAATTAAGTGAACTGTGCCATCCAGCTTTGGTAGTTGTGGCTTTGAGTCTTGGTTTTCTGTTCTTGCATTTGCACAAATATTTTGGGATGAAAGTTTTGCCTTTTGTTATCATTTAAGGCTGCCATGATGCTAACTTTGACTATGGTGCAGTTGGTGGTTAAGAGCCAAATTTTGGCTGGTGGACGAGGCTTAGGAAAATTCAACAATGGCTTTGAGGGCGGAGTTCACATTGTCAAGTCTGACAAGGTTGAAGAGACAGCTGGTAAGCAAGATTTGATTGTCCTTCCATTAAAACTTGATTCGAAGGTTTTCTTTTCTGAGTATTTTTTTTGCTCTGGTTCGTTATTTGTATGTTCTTTTATTGTTTAAAGATAGACTCAACTCCTGTGTACTGATAATGGCAGATGTTGCAGTTAAATTGATTTTATTTAAATGTGAGTTGATGTTCCTGGTAAATGAATTGCGGTTATTAGATGGAGTGGTTGTTGTGTCATGTATGCCTATTGGAACTTATATGTGTACCATGCATTATCATTTAATCAAGTAGCTTTGATTTAGTTGCCACTTATGCTTGAGATATTAGCCTTTATTTTGTACTAATCAATGACAAATTTAAACTAGCCTTCCAAGTAGCTAGTTTAAATTTCTTTTTTATTTGATAACTGATTTAGAAATTTTCGTCCTGTATAATTGCATTAGTTTATTTTTCTTGTTTTTAAGGAGTTAATCCCTTTGAGCCTTTTTCATATTTTTCTTGTTTCAGGAAAGATGCTTGGTCAGATACTTGTTACCAAGCAAACTGGTCCTCAAGGAAAAGTTGTCAGCAAGGTTTGGCATCGTGATTTTCCTTTGAAGTAGAACTTATATTGACAAGTTATCTTGATGAATTTGCATGCATATCCTTGCTTATACAAGAGAAAATGGCTTCATATATTGAGGTAATTTTCTTTGACTTTTGGAGGAAACAAAGACAGATTTTAGCAGGGACTGATGCAAGCTTTAACTTTTTACGCTAGGTTTTCTTTAAAAAGGAAAAATGTTGTGACACTCTTTTGCAATTTTATTTTGGTTGACTATCTAAAATTTTCATTTCTAATTTATAAGGCTAGTATTATATACAAGTTTATACTATCTAAATTTATCATTTCTAATTTATAAAGCTAGTGTTATTTCACACTGTAGTGATAAATCCCTTGAAAAATTATCCTGATGGATTTCTCAAGGTTTTGGTGTATTATAGAGAATTTCACTACCATCTGGTGTTTTTAAGTGAACTCACACTTACAAAATCTAGCTAGCAGTTATCTGTAACTGTTAGATGACGAATGAATTCTAAATCTATTCTCATTGGGTGGTAGGAAGGGGATCAGATTTGGCTATAAGGTTTTGGGCGGTTACCCTTCATGTCATTGCATTTCTTGGTGGTTCACAGCAAATTATGTTATTACTTGTATCTATGTAAGTGCATTATTGTGGAAAATTCATGGGGTGATAGCTATAAAAGCTCAAAACTCTTGATGACATGATCTTTATCTAGGTTTTCATAGCTCATTTTATTCAATCAATTGGAGGCTGGAATATTAATTACAGATATTTAGTTTATTGACGTGTAATTTTCTTGCATCAATACTTTCTCAAACTTTTTCTTTGAAAAGGTTATGGCTAACCAATAATTGGCTGCTTGGATATTTCTTTTTCCTGGCAGGTTTACCTATGTGAAAAGTTATCTCTTACCAATGAGATGTACTTTGCTATTATGCTGGATCGTCAAACTGCTGGCCCAGTATGTTTCATTTGGATTAGTGTTTCAAACTTTATTGTCTCTATCCATTTATTTGTCAGGTTTTGTTTGTCATTGGGAATTATTGTTTTAAATTGATAATAGATGTATGTGTGTGGTGTTTTTCAGCTATCATTGCCTGTAAAAAGGGGGGAACCAGCATTGAAGACCTTGCTGAGAAATTCCCTGACTTAATTATTAAGGTTGTTATCTTTGCCCCCTTTATATTTTAACATGGACATCTGGGTGTTCTCCTTGTCATTTATAGATAGTTATATTCTTGTCTGATCCACCACTTGTTTCTGTTAGGTGCCCATTGATGTATTTAAGGGCATCACTGACGAAGATGCTGCAAAAGTTGTAGACGGTTTAGCTCCAAAGGTGGCTGATAGAAATGATTCAATCAAGCAATTGAAGAAATTATATAAGCTTTTTTGCGAGTGCGATTGCACTTTGTTAGAAGTGAGTATAAATGTCATGTTCCATAAAATTAATTAATATATCACTTCCCAGTTCCCCCTGTTCCCCTCCTCTTCCCTCTCCTAACCCCAGTAACTTGCTTTGCATTTTCTTTCCTGTGTTTATATCTTACCATGGACAATCTTGGTTTTCTGCACAGATCAATCCCATTGCGGAAACTTCTGATAAACAGTTGGTAGCTGCTGATGCTAAGTTGAACTTTGATGATAATGCCGCTTTCTGTCAGAAGGAGATATTTAATCTTTGTGATCCAACTCAAGAGGATCCTAGAGAGGTTTGATTGCTATAGAACTATAGGAAAAGAATCTCCATCATATAGTATATCTTTGCAGTTCTCTCTTTTTTTTTTTTTTTTTTTTTTTTTTTTCTGTCAGTCTTTAAAAAAGGGCAGCCCGGTGCACGAATGCTCCTGCAATGAGCGGGGTCCGGGGAAGGGTTGGACCCATTGGGTCTTTGTACGCGGCATTCCCTTGCAATTAATTGTAAGAGGCCGTTTCTATGACTCGAATCCGTGACCTCAGGTCACACGGCGACAGCACTTACCGCTGCGCCAAGGCTCCCCTTCTTCTGTCAGTCTGTAAAGCGATTCAAATTCTTTAGGTCCAGGGGCGACCGCCACGGCTCCTCTCTTATTGAGAATATGTATGATCCTTTTGAAAATGCGGTGCTGAATTCACTAGAATGAATGAAAGATCCATATGGCCAACTCCAATTAGATTGGGATTTAAGGCTAAGTTGAGGTTTTACTAATCAGTAAAATTTAAGAGACTGAATAAGAGACACTAAAGTTGGACCTACTCAGAGACACTAGTGCCTCCATAAGAATGAAACCTGTCGATAGAATTTACAAAAGCAAAAATGATCATGACTCAGATTTTTCTCTTGTCAGAAGGAAGGAGAAAAAGGGAAGAGAATTGACATCTTAAACAAGTACTTCTCTTGTTAGTAATATCATTGTCATTAAAGATTGATGATTAATCAGTTTGGGAGATAAAGATGGCTATAGGAAAACTTTTATTTATATGACTAAAGTGGTAAAAAATGATCTTGCTGTTTTAAATTTATCAGAAGAGGTAGCTCTGAATCGAATCGAGTGAAAAAAAGAATCCATTTAGTTGATCCTAATTAGATTGGGATTAAGGCTTTGTTGTTGTTGTTGTTATTGTTGTTGTATATGACTATTCATGATTCCTTGTGCATGCACCCCTCATATATAACTTGTGCTTGACTATTCTTGATTCCTTGATGCTTGTGCACTTCCATCAGCTTTGCTGAAATGCTCCATTAATCTGCCTCTTCTGTGCTTTTTATCTGTTGTAGGTGGCTGCTGCCAAGGCTGATTGAATTACATTGGCTTAGATGGAGAAATTGGTTGCATGGTGAATGGTGCTGGATTAGCTATGGCTAGTATGGATATAATTAAATTGCACGGGGGAACTCCTGCCAATTTTCTTGATGTCGGTGGGAATGCTTCTGAAGGCCAGGTAATATGATTAGCTATGGCCAGGAAGTTGTTTGCTTTTGCTGCTTTCATTTTTTGTTGGGTTTTCCTGATTACATTGATCATCTGAGTGAGTTTGCATGTGTAGTATGAACTGTGCATAAGAAAACCATGAAATTTAACTTTTGTTTAATTTATATAATTTTTGTTGAATGTTTAAATTCTGTTGGTCAGGTGGTTGAGGCATTTAAAATATTGACGTCTGATGATAAGGTTAAAGCAATTTTAGTGAACATATTTGGAGGAATAATGAAATGTGATGTGATTGCCAGCGGAATTGTTAATGCAGCCAAACTGGTGAGATGAGATCTGCTTTAAATTGTGTTCAGGTTTCACCTAAAAAATAAAAGGAAAGAATAAGAAAAAACGACACTGTTTATTTAACTTCATGGGAGATAGTTCTTATCAGAAATATCAGCACAAAGACGAAATAAAACTCTATTTCTCGTGAGTTAATTCTCGAATATTTTATGAACGCAATAACTCTTTTTGTTGCTTCTGTATAAAGGTTTCACTAAAAGTACCAGTGGTGGTCCGTCTGGAAGGCACTAATGTTGACCAAGGAAAAAGGATTCTCAAGGTAAATGTAAAAATTTGGGAATTAATATTATCCATCATTGATGATCAAATCCTAAGAGTTACATATGTTGATGATCAATGTGTGCAGGAAAGTGGAATGACGCTGATCACGGCAGAAGACCTGGATGATGCTGCAGAGAAAGCAGTAAAAGCGATAGCCAGTTAAGAAATCAAGAAATGAACCCAGTTTCTATTTCTCATTTTTAAAACTCCCCCGATAGTTTTTTGGTGAGTCAAATATGTTTAAACTCGCCAATAACATTGCAGGGATGAGGGTTATTACCCTTCGAATTTTTTATCCCCTTTTTACCACATGTTGAGCTTTTGTGGTTGGCAACTTTATTATCCGTTTGGTTGTTCTAGGTGATTAATGAACCACAAGCCTACCAATCAAGAGGCACCATTTGTTTACAATTTTTCTGTATGTCTTGCTAGGAAGGAATGCTAAAGATAAAGGTAGATAATTTTACAACGGGGTAGTCATTAACGAATGTCTGCCTTGGTATTATTGATTTGCGCTTTATACACCCTTACTTGTTCACACCAAATATTGTGCTTTTCTTATACAATAATGTCTGAATTCACTGGAAATAGAATGGAGAATATGAAAAATGATTTGTTTACACTTATTTAACATCTTATTACGCAATCCTTTTGTATACGTTATAAAGTATGATTCTGACGTTGTAGAGATTACATGACCATCACTCGGCTCTTCAAGGATTCAGCTATCTTTTTGGAACTGCAATATGCTGTGGATTGGATTGTAATCATGGGATTAATCCCAATTGCAGTTGGCAGCACACTTCCATCACAAACGAATAAATTCTTTGCTGCCCAACTTTCACCATTTTCATTAACTGCACCTTCTTCCTCTGTCGCTCCCATTCTACAACTACTCATTTGATGTGCAGAAAACAGCAAAATCCGGTGTTCTTCCTTCGAACATGTGTTCTTCCTTCGAACATGGTTAGCCAGGTAACGTAACTGTGTCCAAGAACTCTTCCAAATCTTTCTTCTCAATACCTTTACATCTGATCTTTTGACCACAGCTACGGTAGGTTCCCACTTCTACAGCTCCAGCACCAACTAGGATTCTAGGATTCTTAAAGCTTGCCTCAAGCCAATTCTTAGATTCTCCCTAACTGGTCTTGCCGGTGCTTAATTCTACTCTCTGCTTTCACTTCTCCTGAACCTTGATCTCTAATCAATGCAAACAGGTGGGCTGTTCTAGGATACTTCACCATCTTTTCCTTGAGTTCCCTGAAACCTATGGCGATAATGCTGCATATGAGGCTGGCCCTAGTGCTGGAGCTTCTATGATGGCTCGGACCTTGGACCCTTCTGAGACCACTTTGTGAATCGATGTTATGCCTCGTAACTTTTGCCCCTAAAATCTGATACATTTTCTGGGAAGTATCCCCAAGCCATTACAACTGGATGGAGATGAAGGTTCCTGCCAATGTTTGGATTCTTCAATCCACTGGATATAAATAGGGGAGGTGTCAACAGAGAACCGCAAGCTGAAACTGTTGCTCTAGCCTCAATTTTCAGCTTATTACTGACATTTGTATTGTAAGCTTTTGCAATGACTCCCAAGCATTTTTTACTACTCCCACTATTGTTATCCTCCAATACAAATTTCTCAGCTTTGCATCCTGTTATGATTTTAGCATTGCAATTTACAGCATCAACGAGCCAAGTAGACTCAGTCCCTTTCTTATCTCCTGTTCTACAGCCATAGCAGCAAGAACCGCAATAATGATCATCAGTTGAATTCCTTGCAACATGTCCTACTTTTAAACCAATATTTTCACATCCTTTTCGAAGAACTTGATTTTGAAATCCTTCATTTGAATAATTATCGGTAACACCAATCCTCTTGCTTACAACATCCATTGCATTTTGATACTCAGGGCTCCACACTCCATTCTCGAAGAACGTTGTCTGGCGTTCTTATGCAGGCAGACCAGTTAATAGCAGAGCCTCCACCGACAGTTGATCCAGCCAAAATCATAATTTTGGCATTGGTAGTTGATAGAAATCCACTAGACTCGTATAGTTCATTCATGGAAGGCCCTTCTAATGAAGAATAATCTTCTGGCACGAAGTAGTTTCCTTTCTCTAGAACTATTACTTTCTGGCCAGAACCTGCAAGAACAGCAGCTGCAACTCCTCCACCACAACCAGAACCAACAATCACAACATCACATTTGATCTTGCAAGTGTTGGTCTCTGGATCTTCTGTGACTTCAAGGCCTTTTTTCATCAGAGATTGAACAAGAGCCGAGTCATCTTCATTTCCAAGTTCTATGATCCCTTTCTCAAGAGGTCTCTCTTCTCTTCTCAACTTCACTGCTGTCTTTATGGTATCCAATTGCTTCCCAGGCTGGGTTTTGCGAATTTTCATCAGTCTGTAACCAAAAGATAATTTAAAATAAAACTTCTCTACATGGGGTTTTATTACAACTTTGTTTTATTTATTTATTGGATTTTTCAAAAATATCCCAAAAGTAAAATTTATTTAAAGAACTACTCATTTTTAAAGATCCACTTGTCAACTCAAAATTTCAAAAACATCTCTTTCAAACATTTATATTTAGTATGTATCTAATATACAAAATGTATACCTCACTTTCATGAGTATACATTTAGTATATCTCTAATATACGACATGTATACTGCACCTTCATAAATATATTTACTATATATATATATATATTAAAATAATAAGATATTAAAAAAAAAGTGACATATATTGTGATTTTTTCCTTAATTTTAGCATTCAATTGCAATAAGTGAATTTCTATAAAGGACAATTCTAATGTTAAATAAAAATAAAAGGCATGAATAAAAAAATAATCTTATCTACAGAAAAGCACATTTATTATAAGAATCTATCTTCCACATATGTCTTAGTAGCATGGACTAAAATATTGCAATTTTTTTTGTTGATATACATTGATATTTAAAATTCATAATCCTTTTTATATTATCTCTAGTGATGTATTAGTATTTCTCAAAATAGATTTATATTAGTCAAATTTTATTAAAATAGTAAATCATTGATAATATTTTAAGAAATTTCGATTTTTTAAATAACAAGCAATTCAGAAGTCAAACAAGTGAAAACTCAGTATATTTACATAAATATAAACAAATGAAATTACAAAATATTAGTATAAAATAGTGGATGTACTAAATATATATATATCTGAAGATAATTTCAAAAGAAAATTATTTCCATTAGTTTACTTCTTTAAAATTCATATAGAAAATGCTTCTTTAAATTTTTAATATTAGATAGTATTTTATGAATCATACAATTCTCCTCCATAATTATTTAACAATAAAAGTTCACTCTACTGAACAAGTGCTTAATTATGTTTATTCAATTTATTTATATATAAAATTTTAAATTTAAAACAAAACATAAATACTACTATTAAATACTTAAAATTATATAAAATTTCAAAAGTTGATACAAAAATAAATAAATCAAACACTGAATACAGAGAAATTCATAACATTTTTTTTATGCTCCAGTAGTGTATGATTTTATTTATATAATTATTTTTAAATAAGAGTCATTCTTTGTACGAGGAAATTATTTTTTAAATAGCCAAAAGGTTTGCAATTCCATCAATGCAGCTTCACCAATGGGAGGTTGAGCTGACACGACAAAAGATGGTTTTGCAAGAAACCTGACTAAAATTAATATTTGTTTCGAAACTTTGTTAACATAAATGACATTTATTAATTAAGCTGAATTTGAAGGATTCAACAGCAAAATAATGTTACTGCTAAAATGCAATAGATAGAAGTGCATGGAAGCTCTCACATTTGAAATGGATAATAAGTTCATACTCAAATTAGAAAAGACTAAGATAAGTTTGATGTTTTTTCATTAGAAAGAAAGGGAGGCCTTTTACAGCGAGGGGTTCACTGAATAGAGAATAGTATAAATTGCGTATACTGTGTGAATATTATATGTTTAATTAAAAAAAGCTACAGAAAACTAAAAAAAATTATAAAAAAATAGTATATTAAAAAAAAAAAGATGTGTGCGTATATTTAAAAAAGAAAAATAAAATAGAAATAGATGGTATAAATTTCTCTTTTAAATATTACATTAATATATTTAATATAAATTTGATATATCAAAATACATTTAACAAATTACTTAGAAGATCTACTAACTAGGATGAAAAGGAAATTTCCTTTTTAAAATGTGAAATATTGATTAAAAGAGGCTATCAACTCCACCTAATTCGGTATAGGATTTTGTCCAAGTCAAAACTCTAAATAAATCATAAAATATTACTAAATAGATTAAATTCATCCGATCAAAAGCTATTCATGCATTAAATATATTAGAAAATGACTATTCTAATTTTATATTTATTAGACTTTTTAATAAATATAAGGTTAGAATAATTATTTCTCTAAAATATTTAATACATAAAGAGCTTTTGATCAGGATCAAATTGATGTATGTAACATTTTTATAAATAATAATAGGAAATTTTCTTTTTTTAAATGTGAAATATTGATTTTAATGACAAGGAAAAAATGTGCTCTAATTTAAAAAAAAATCACAGAAATTAATATGCAAAAAAAAAAAACCAACGAAATTTTAGTAATGTTAAAATCATCTTAAATTTATGAGATTTAGAATTAAACTTCCACTGAAATGAAATTCACAATCGTGATATTCATATACATATAAAAATTAGTATAAGTTCAATATATTATACATGAATATTCCCGCAATAAGCGGAATTTAAAAAAAATCGTATCCATTGAGTCTTTATACGCGGCTTTTCTTTATAATTAATTAAATACAACTATTAATTATCTTTCGAATTTAGAACCTGTATATCGAAACCGACATTAAAGACCTTTTGGTTAGTAGTTGACAGCATCAAAAGTTATTACCCTTCACATTCCTATTGAAAATTTCTATAAAATCAAAGTTCGAATCTCACCTTGATGAATCAATTATTAAAAAAAATTTGATTGCACTAAATTTGAATACAAATTGAAATGTATTTTCATATTTATTGTTGATTAAAATTAAGAAATCAGAAAGTATTTCATATATTTTTTTATTCAAATAAAAATTCATTCACATCATTATCATCATCATAACTGGACTCTGTGTAAACCAATGAAATGAAAGCTCAGACATTAAATTTCTTTCGTAAATTATCAGCAAATTAATACCTTAAAAAAACCAGCAAAATTCAAAAATAAAATAATTACCCTGGAAAAGAAGACGTACAAGAAGAAGATTTTGACAGCCAGAAATAGATTCTTAGAGGAAGAAAATACTTCTGCCTTGACCAGAAATAGATTTTAATTTGTTTATAAATTACTAAAATATATAAATTGTTTATGTTTTTCTTTTTTGATTTTTGTTGCATCTTGCATGGGTAATTCAATCAAGTTTAAAATTAATAATGAATTTTAGCGGTGCATTATTTTCTTATTGAGATTAATACTTATTTTTACATCTATACCATACAAGAGCTTTTGAAATTGAAATATAATTATTTATTTGATTCATTTAAACTTATGTAGAACTCATTTAAGCATTAATGTTATACACTTACAATATAATACTTAAAAAGTATAAAAACTATTAAAAATAAATCATTTTAGATAGAAAAAAGGATATTTTTGAAACATATATAATTTTTGTAATTAAATTTTATAATCAATTTTAATTACAAAATAATTTTCTTTAAAAACCTTAGGCCTTATTTGTAATACTTAGTTATGGTTATAATTAATTAAATAGATGAAATTTGCAATGTTTTCTTTTCGAGATTAATACTGATTTTTTACACCTATACCATATAAGGGCTTTTGAAATTGAAATATGATTATTTATTTGATTAATTTAAACTTATGCAGAACTCATTTAAGTATGGATGTTTTATACTTATAATATAATACTTAAAATTTATATATTACTTTATAAATTATTATAAATAAATAATTTTAGATAGACATATAGATATTTTTAAAATGAATACATAAATTTTTATTAGATTTATAAATAATTTTATTTACAAAATAATTTCATTAAAAAATTTTAGGCTTTATTTGTAATCCTTAGTTATGGTTATAAAAATATATAGATAAAAATTTCAATTCAGTAATATAGTTTTTTTTTAATGTGTAGTCTCAATATATTAAGACTACACATTTAAAAAAACTATATTATAATCTAAAAAATATCAAATTTCCACTTGTGAGATAGGATTTCTACTAAATTTTGTCCTATAATCATTATTTTATTTTATTTTTGTTTTTTCCCATTAATTTTTCCACTCAACGATTATCAAAAAATAAATAAATAAATAAACATAACATATACAGATTAGCCTTATTATCTAATAAATTTTGGTAAATGGAAGAAATTCATTGTGTGCAGTTAATAATTATAACTTTTTTTTATTGGAATTGATAAATTCCCACTGTGGTCATTAATGAACATTAATTACTGTATTTTGGAAGAGAATTGTAGTAATTGCTTTGGAGTCAAATTCACATAAAGGTATTAATACTAACTCCGTCCCCCGTAAATCATCATTTTTATAAATAAAAAAAAATTCACTCTCAAATTATTACTTTATATAATCTAAAAAATTAATTTTTTTAATTATATTATTTTCATTGATTACTTAATTAATAAAATGATAATAAAATATTATATAAATTAGGCCAAACGTTAGCCTAATATAAATGATATTAATGGGCTCAAGTTTGCAATAAAGATCCCTTTCAGATGATCGAAGGTGACAGTGCGGCAAAGGGGTAAGATGAAATGTAATTTTGATGCTATTGTGGGGACTGCTCCAAACATTCGGCAACGAGTCTTTTCAGCAACAAACACATGTGGGATAATATATGCCCCTTCTTCTCGAAAGAAAACAACATACATTAGTAAATCTGATTAAAATTCTAAATTTAATTGGCCATTAATTTATAATAATGACTCGAACTCAAACGAGTTCTAAGTGGCAATGTTCGGTGGTAAAATTAAAAAAATAAATAAATAAAGAAGGATAAATTTTTTAAATAAAAAAAATTATAAATGAATTGGAAGATATAATTGAACGGTAAAATTTAAATTTTTATTGTAAATTTTTATAAAAAAATTTCTTTATTAAAAATTTATATTATTCATTAAATTTTAAAAATTTATTAAAATTTTTTATATGTATATTTATTTTAATTATTGAATCTATTAATTTTTATATATAATTTTGTTAAATTAAATTTTATAAAAATACTATTTTAAATGACAATATTATTTTTATCCAATTTATAATTAAATTATAAAATTTTAGTATTAACCTAAATATCTAATCACAAAATTTTAAATATCTACTAATTAAAAATTAAAAAAAATAGAGAAACATAGTACTGCAAAAATCTAATTATTTATAAATTTTTTATAGAAAAATGTATATATATATATTTATATATATTTTAAATATATACATATATTATAAATGGGGGAGGATATTAATTATTTTTACTCAAATATATAATTATTTAAGTATGCTGTAAATATGATACATACATATATTTAATTGAAAGGATGAATTGAAAATGGAAGAAAACTTAATTCCCCTAAAACCTAAAATATGCATAGATCACTAGATTATTCAAATTAAATTGCAAAGGGCAGAATTGCGTACCTGACATCATCGTATGTTGATGCTGAAGACGATTATGGGGTTTGTCGCCTTCCCGGGGATATACACTTTAGGTTATGCGGAAGCACTACTGAAGGAACGTAATGTTCTCTAAAATTATTATGTTCCCCCGGAGACCACGACCTCTTATTTATAACTGAATAAATTGATTAATTTCTATTTTGGTCCTTCAACAAAATAGAAATTTTTAACGGTCTCTACACTTATAATCCTATTACGAGTAGGACACCTCAATAGTCAACAATCCTAATTTGATCAAAACTTTAATTTGACTATCTTAATTTGACTGTAATACACATTTAATATTTAAATATATTTAGCCCACACTTATGATTAATTAGAGAATTAATTTTAACAATTAATTCTAACAATCTCCCACTTGGGCTAACATATATTAAATGTAAATGTATATACCTTAATGAGCTCATAAAAGCAGTCATACTGAAGGTGCCTCAAACAATCTCGTCCATTGATTATATCGATAAAGGACTGAAGGGCCAGTCGCCACATTCATCGTGACTCAAACCACCATCAATCACATTACCAATACTCTCAAATGACATAGATCAATAATAGGAGTGTAGCATGGAAACTACATGTAATGTGATCTAATCATGCCTGTTTCCAACTGGTCAATCTTAAGTGAGATCAAACATAAATATAATACAGAGTGTAAAACACATAATAAAATGAAAGAAAAACTCATTTTTTCTGCAGAAACTGAATGTACTTTATAAAATATATCCAATGTCAAAGAGAGCATACATAAAAAGTTAATGCAAAACAAACTCCCACTGAAACTAAATAGTCTCAAATAATGTGACACCCATATGAGCAGTGTGCTCATAAAAAACTTTTGGCATCACAGCCTTAGTGAGCGGATCCGCAATCATGGAGTTCGTTCCAATATGCTCTATGGATATCTGTCCACTCTGTACTCTCTCCCTCACAGCCAGAAACTTTTTCTCAATGTGTCTCGATCGAGAAGAGCTTCTGTTGTTGTTGGAGAATAAAACTGCTGAGTTATTATCACAGTATAACTTTAATGGCCTTTTAATGCCATTCACAATGCGCAGCCATGTGACAAAGTTCCTCAGCCAGATTGCCTGATTGGATGCCTCATAACTTGCTACAAATTCTGCTTCCATAGTGGAGGTAGCTACTAGAGTTTGTTTAACACTCTTCCAAGAAATAGCACCACCAGCCAAGAGAGATATATGTAGCCTGATGTGGATTTTCTACTGTCTTGGCATCCCGCGAAATCAGAATCAGTATACCCAATGATCTCAAGCTGATCTGATCTCCTGTATGTGAGCATATGTCCCTTCATTCTCTGAAGATATCTCAAGAGTCTTTTGGTTGCTTTCCAATGATCCATTCCTGGATTGCTGAGATATCGCCTTAACATGCCAACTATGAATGAAATATCTGGACGAGTGCAAACTTGAGCATACATCAGACTCCCAACTGCTGACGCATAAGGAATCTTCTGCATCTCCTGAATCTGAACTTCACCCTTTGGACACTGATCAAGACTGAATTTATCTCCTTTAGTAACTGGGGTATCAATTGGTCTACTGTTGTGCATACTAAATCTCTTGAGCACTTTCTCAATATAGCCCTTTTGTGATAATCCAAGAATACCTCGAGTACGGTCTCGATGTATTTGAATCCCTAATACAAAAGAAGCTTCACCTAAATCTTTCATCTCAAAGTGTTTTGAAAGAAAGACTTTGGTCTCGTGCAGCAAGTCCTTACAGTTAGTAGCAAGCAATATGTCATCCACATATAAGACCAAAAAGATAAACCTACTCCCACTGAACTTGTGATACACACAATCTTCCACAGCATTTGTCTCAAAACCGAAAGAGACAACTACTTCATGGAACTTAAAGTACCATGACGAGAAGCCTGCTTGAGTCCATAAATGGATTTCTTTAATTTGCAAACCAGTTGCTTTGGGTTTCTTGATACAAAGTTTTCTGGCTGCACCATATAGATTGTTTCATCAATGTCTCCATTGAGAAACGCAGTCTTAACATCCATTTGATGAAGCTCAAGATCAAAATGAGCAACTAGAGCCATGATTGTCCTAAAAGAGTCCTTCGATGAAACCGGAGAGAAGGTCTCTTTATAGTCAATCCCTTCCTTCTGAGTGAAGCCCTTAGCTACAAGACATGCCTTATATCTTTCCACATTACCTTTAGAATCCCTCTTGGTTTTAAATATCCATTTGCAACCAATGGGTTTCTTTCCTTCAGGTAATGGAACAAGATCCCAAACTTGATTGTCTTGCATTGACTTAAATTCTTCACCCATTGCCTCAATCCACTTCTGAGAGTTGAAATCCTGCATGGCATGATGAAAGCTGATAAGATCATCTTCCACCATGTCTACAGTGTCCTCATATTCCTGAAGATATACTACATAGTCATCCGGAATAGCATTTCTTCTCTCTCTAGTGAACCTTCTTAAAGGCACAGGTTCTGGCTCAAATTCTTGAGGTTGATGAGCTTGTACTTGAGGAAGAACAACTTCTTCATCCTGATGGGGAAGTTGATCAACATTGTCTTGTATTGGATCTGAAATTGCTTCTGGGATATTAACAATTCTAGGAACCTGAACAGTCCCAGGAGCAAAGATAGGAATCGACACTGAGTGTTCCTGACTCGATCCCTCCTCAAAGACAATGTTTCTAACCTTATTTCTCCCCCCAAACTCAATATCCTCAAAGAATGTTGCAATTCCCGTCTCAAAAATAGATCTGAAAGTAGAATTATAGAACTTAAAACCCTGAGATCGCTCAGAATAACCAACAAAGTAGCTACTAACAGTTTTGGAGTCCAATTTTGTTTCATTAGGCCTATAAGGCCTAGCCTCAGCAGGACATCCCCAAACATGAAGGTGCTTTAAATTGGGCTTGCGTCCAGTCCAAAGCTCATAAGGTGTCTTTACAGCTGCTTTAGTTGATACTCTGTTAAGAAGATAGACTGCTGTCTTTAATGCTTCTCCCCACAGAGACTCATGTAAAGAAGAATGACTAATCATACTTCTAACCATATCCATAAGAGTCCTGTTACGTCTCTCAGATACACCATTCATGCTGGGTGTACCAGGCATTGTGTATTGAGGGACTATACCACAGTTCTGCAGGAAAATAGCAAATGGCCCTGGACGTTGTTCACCTGAACCGTCATATCTGCCATAGTACTCACCTCCACGGTCAGATCTAACATATTTAATCTTCTTTCCGAGTTGATTTTCAACTTCGACCTTATAAGATTTGAAAACGTCCAGAGATTCAGATTTCTCATGAATGAGATATAGGTACCCATAATGTGAGTAATCGTCTATGAATGATATAAAGTATCTTTGACCATTCCTAGTTGCTGTAGGGAATGGGTCACAGATGTCCGTATGTATAAACTCTAAGACGTTTGATGACCTATTGGCACCTAATCTCTTTTGTTTAGTCTGTTTACCTTTAATACACTCAACACAGGAGTCCAAATCTGTGAAATTAAGTGTATTTATGATACCATCTGACACAAGACGCTCTATTCTGGATTTGGATATGTGACCCAAACGTCTGTGCCATAGAGCAGCTGAGTTATCCATATTCAGCTTCCTTTTGGTACCTATAGTACTAACTTGCAGGGTCTCATTATAAGAGGCATCAATATCTAACATATATAGATTATGAAGTGCATACAAGAAATCAGTACCTAAAATTTTTGAATCCATAGATAAAGTAACTTTATTGTTTCCAAATGAACAAGTAAAACCAGATTTGTCCAAATGGGAAACAGAAATTAAATTCCGCCTAAAAGACGGAATAACAAAAGTATCTACTAGATCCAAAAAATTTCCAGTTCTTAAACGCAATCTAATATGCCCAATTGCCTCCACTTTCACCGGCTCGCCAGTTCCCATATAAACGTATCTTTCACCGTCAGTTGGCTTTCGGTAACTTGGGCAACCCTGCATTGAAACACTTATGTGACTAGTAGCACCAGAATCTATCCACCAAGTGTTTTTAGGTACCGAAGTTAAATTAACTTCAGAACAGACTAAAACCAAATATTTTCCCTTATTAGCAGTCTTACTATCAGTGTTTTTATTCATAGGGACAAAGTTGGGATTACACGGCATGCTAGCTGAATTCAGAGAAAATAAATAATAAACAAATGACATAAGCTCATAATCCACAAAAATTGAAACAAATCACAGAAGTAGAGTTCAAATATTGGAAACAAGATACCGGACACAACATTAATATTCTCATCTTTGGACATAGAATATTAACTGTAATTGGTATCTCAACGCAGTAATCAAATATTGACAATTCAGTCCTGTCAAATAATAAACCTTCCTTTGGGCCGATTTATTATCCACATGGATGAACACATAATAATTATCACATATTTATTACCGCAATGTATTCTCAATTCAGCCAGATAGCAACCTTCTTTTGGGCCGATCTACTACCCGCAATGAATTTTAACACACCTGTCTAATACCCCAAATAAATTAATCTACACAATGGAGGTCACTTTGGCGACATATTGGTTCAACCAATTTATCCGAAAATATTAGATACAATCAGGACTAAAATTCCAAAATTCGAACTCAATTTAATAAAATTAATTTTTTTTTAAATTACAATTAAAAAAAACCAAAAGTTGCAATTTAAAAAAAAATTAATTTTTTTTAAACACTGAATAAGTTTGCCCCTGAAAAAATAATTTAGTCCCCAATAAACTTAATTTAGTGGCTAAATTATAAAATTGGGCGGGGTCAATGTTTGGGGAACACAAAATATAGCTTGCACTTCTGCATGATTTATTATGTACTTTACAGCATCTGGACCAAGAGTGTCATATAAAGACAAAAACTTGCCTTCGATCCATTCAAACTTGGAGTCTTTATCGCTAGAGTTTCTTAAGGAAACAACTGAAAATTAACTCTTTCATAGACGCACAAACAAGAAAAGGGGAGGAGAAACCAAAAGGGCAGCACAATCTCCTCTCTCTCAATTTGTTAAGATTTAAAGCTGGAATTTATCTCAAATCCATCACCATCGTTTACCACTTTTTCCACCGCCGGTAGCCACCATCATTCAATTTTTTTAATCTTTAATTAATTAATTTACATAATTAATTAACCAAAAATTTAATTAATTCCAGAAAAAATCACAAACCAAAATTCAAGTCTAGAAATTCGATTTTTCCAGAATTAATTAAATAATCTCAGTAATTTAATCCAAAAACAAATCAAACCAAAATTGATTTCAGATTACCAAATTCGATTCCAAATTAATTCTAGAAAATTACAATCACCGAATTAATTTTTTAGAATTAAAACAATAATCAATACCACAATTTAATCGGAAAATCTAGCAACCTAGCACAGAGCTCTGATACCAATTGAAATGGGAAGAAAACTTAATTCCCCTAAAACCTAAAATATGCATAGATCACTAAATTATTCAAATTAAATTGCAAATGGCAGAATTGCGTACCTGACATCATCGTATGTTGATGCTGAAGACGATTATGGGGTTTGTTGCCTTCCCGGGGATACACACTTTATGTTATGCGGAAGCACTACTGAAGGAACGCAATGTTTTCTAAAATTGTTATGTTCCCCCGGAGACCACGACCCCTTATTTATAATTGAATAAATTGATTAATTTCTATTTTGGTCCTTCAACAAAATAGAAATTCTTAACGGTCTCTACACTTATAATCCTATTACGAGTAGGACACCTCAATAGTCAACAATCCTAATTTGATCAGAACTTTAATTTGACAATCTTAATTTAACTGCAATACACATTTAATATTTAAATATATTTAGCCCACACTTATGATTAATTAGAGAATTAATTTTAACAATTAATTCTAAATATCAATTTCGTGAATATATTTTAATTTTTTTATTTCTAAAATGCCCTCAATATAGTATTAAAATAATTAATATTAATTTATAAATATAATAATAATTAGTTAAAAATAAAAAATATAAAGAAAAAAAATTGTTGGAGAGTAAATAATATAAGAATCTAAGAGATTATATATAAAAAAAGAATCTAAGCGAGAAAAAAATTAATATTTAATTATTTTATTAAAAATATAAATTAACATATATTTTTTTTATCGTTTTCAAAGTTTAAATATTAAATATTTTTATTAAATATTTTTAATAAATAATATTAAATATAAATATAGTAGATATTTAATTGAGATAAATAAAAAATAAAAAATTTGTTACTTAGCGAGAAAAAAAAAGGGCATTAAAGATGGAACGTCAATTTGCCGTCCTGTCACCGATAATGATCGATAAAGAAAGTCTCCCAATTGAAATGCATTAATTTTTGCCCTCTTATATTAAAAGAGTTTTTCAATTTGTCAATTATATATTTTTTTAATTTTAATCATTTTCTTAATATGCGATGAATTCAATAAAATTAACTGTATGTTAGTTTTCACATTATTTTCTTACAAATTTTACTATTTAAAATAGAAAATTATTTTTCATGAATAGTTACTAATGTCTACAGTTGTTTGCAGTTCATTAATTAATAATACAAACAATTTCTAATAAGAATTAAGAGGTTTTTTGACGATGTGATTTGCAGTATTTCTTTAGGGATTTTTAAAAGTTGCTTTGAAAAATTTGATAAAATTACACTCTATATACTTATATTTTTCTAACTTTTTTTTTTAAATATCATATATTTTAATATATATTTAATATATATTCAATATTTATCTTTAAAAATAAAATATATCTTTAATATATCAAATATATACTTAAAATATATCATTAAAAAGGGATATTTTTTAAATTAAAAGTTGAAAAAATAGTATTTTAAAATTAAAATTAAAAATGAAGTATTTTTAAAAATATTTTTATTTTTTGGGTGTTTTTGAAAAAACCCTTAAAATTTGAACAAAATTATATTACATGTGATTTTCTTTTCAAAAATATTTTATAATTTTTTTGTATATTTTTAATATACTAGATAAATATTAGATGTATACTTCTAGAGATAAATAAAATATTTTTAAAATTAAAAATTAAAAATATATATTTAAACAAATATTTTTATTTTTCGGAGTTATTTGTTTTATGGTTTGCTATGATATGGTATGATATTATATTGTTTAATTTTTATTTATTTTGACTTTTATCTTTTATGATATGATTTTTTATGAAAATCATGAATTTTTAAACTAATAATTTAGTGATTTTTCATAATTTTATAATTTTACAAGAATATTAAAAATAAATTTTTAAACATTAAATATATACTAATAAATATTTTTTAAATTTTTATAATATATTAAAATATTAAAAATATTATTAAATTAAATAAAAATATTATTATTTAATCATACTACATTGTATTATCTTTTTAAATATAATAAATATTATTTTTAATATAAAATTATAAATTATTAAATCATACTATTAGTTATCTAAACAAATTCTAAATATTTAATACCATCGATAAAGCTTAAAATTTTTAAAACTAAAAATTATTTGATAATACATGTGTTGTAAATTCCGAAAATTTTAGTTAAAAATTTTTAATTTTGGATTTATATTGAATGCAATAAATAATTTTATGTTCAAAATTCTAAAATTATATAATTTTTTATTCTATATCTAAATTCAACATATAATTTTTTTAATATTTAATTTTTACTTTTATCAGACACTACAATCATTAATGAAAACCAACTTGGCTCTAGGCATTTAATTACTAGCATACATTATTTTCATGCTTGTCAATTCAGATTTTTAAAATATGTCTTATTTTTTATCACTATTTCCATATTCAATTTTTTAAATATATATATTATTTTCACCTTTTACTCTATAATGTTTTATAATTTTAATTAAAGTATAAAATTCTAAAAATTCTAAATTCTAATAAACCTTTAATAGATTATTCAAAAGAAGAAAACTCCATGCAAATAATAGATTTTTTTAACTTCTACTGTTTCTTTACACACACATACACATATGTATATATATGTATATTGGGTTTAATAGATTTTCTTCTCAATTCATTACTATTTTATATTAATTTCTATCTATCCTTTTTTTTTATATTGTTTTTAAATTTTAAAAATCAATCGAATTGTATACCCTATATATTTTGTCTAACGTATAACAATTCAAGTTGAAAAATCCATGCAACTCATAAAAAAAATAAATGTCATGTAATACTTTTTTTTTACCATTAGGTTAATTTATCCATTTAACTATGATTTAATAAAAAAACCATTTAATGAAAAATTAAATAAAATATAATCTCTCTAAGTAAAAAAAAATCAAAAGCATCTAATTAACTTAAATTATAATTTTTTGAATTCATTAAATGAACTAGTTATTACTTAAAGTATTGATTTAAAAATGAGGATTATTATTATTTTTTTTGGGTAAAAACTAGTAATTTTATTAGCATCAGATATCAAAGGAGGTGGGTAAGACACCCACTTTCCATATTCTGACAAAGAATTAGCCGTCCTAACTAGCTTATGAGAGATCATATTCACAGAACGACGAACGAAAATAAACTAGACATTACCCATTGATGAAACTAGATCTAAAATATCATCCAAAACTACTCCAAGATAAGAAAAGAAGAGACATAGCATTGATATAATTGATGACCACTTGGGAATCAAAATTCAATCATAATTTGGGACCAACCATCGATCCTCCATTCATAACCCAACTAATAAGGGTCTCCTTGATACCAATTGCCTCTGCCAAAGATGAGGACAACGAACCATTCAAAACCCAGTTTTTGGCAGCCACAAACTGACCACAGTGATCCCTAATGACAGCACCAACACCAAACTTGTTCCCATGCATAGCGGCCTCCACGTTAGCTAGGGGTGTTCAAAAAATCTGAGGCTCAAAATATTTATAATAGAATCAGATCACGGGTTTTAAAACTAGATCCGAGCTACTTCGGGTTGATATTGAAAATATTCGGGACGGCCCAATGTGTTAATTTTTTTTATATTTTTTTGAAAATATATATTTTGGTAATTTAAATTTTATATAAAAAGATTTTAAAAAATTAAAATATTATATGTATTTTATAATATTTGGGACTTAAAAATTTAATCCATGAGAAATAATTTTTATATTTTATATTTTTTTACTTGAATAATGAAATAACTAAATTATTAATTAATTTAATTATCATAAATATTGATATAATAGTTTATATATTATTAGATATAATTTGATATAATAAATTTTAAAGTAATATTTATAGGTAAATTTTATTAAAATTTTAAAAAAATTATCCTTAAATTTTTTTAATTTTCAAAAAAATATTTTAGACTGGACTATAGGCTGGAGTAAAATTCGGTCCAATCCTGCCCGTGAACACTACTAACATTACCTTAAATATACCTTTGAAAATGAGGATTTAATTGGGAAAAAAAAGAATGTGAACAAATTAGAGAAAATAATGCTAGTTGAATGATTTGGGCCAGGCCACCTAGCTAAATGTAGGGGCTTTTTATATAAATACTTAAAAAATTCAATTTCAAAAACACTATATTTTAAAAAAAATTCAAAAATACTCCAAATAATTTTTTTTAATAAAAATATCTCATTTCTCACTTCAAACAATATATATATATATATATATATTATAAAAATATCTCCTCTCTCACTTCAAATTTCATTATTTTTCAACCTATAAAATGTATTTTTTATAAAAAAAATTTGATTTTGATTTTAAATAATAAATAATACTCATAAAATCTATATAAAAAAGTAAAAAAAATCTTAATAAAAATCACTAAATTTATTTTAAAATAAATTTTATATATTATACACATAAAATTAAAATTAAAAAAAATTAAGGTTATTGTATATATATTACTTGTATATTATACGTTATGTATATATTTGTATATATTGTGTATTATACATATATATATTTATATATATATATATAACTAAAAAATTAAGTTTGTTGTGTATATGTTATTTGTCTGTTTAAGTTTGTTGTATGTATACTATATATATCTTATGTATATACTATGAATATGTTGAATTACAATTCAACAAAAGGTATATATATTTTATGTTGAAGTACAATTGATAAAATGTATATATATTTTATGTGTTATTTAATTATATTGTATATATTATGTTTAAGTTTGTGTTTGTTTTATGTATATTGTATATATACTGTGTATATATGTATACATTTTTATATATTTTGTATGTATATTATGAATATGAGAACATTAAATTATTCATGAATAAAAAAATATAGACAACAAAAGAACAACATAAAAAATAAAAAAATAACAAAAAAAATAACTAAAGAAAAAAAAAAGAAAACACGGTATAAATGAAAAGAAGTAAATATGTTTCGTATAAATGCAAATAAAAGAAACACAACCATAAAAATGGAGGAGGAAATTATACTGTTTATTACTTATATTTGATTCATCGGCGTTTCTTCCACTGCTTATATTAGTTTTATTTTTCTTCTATCATTATTCTTCTCTTTCTTTCTCATGGTTTTCTTTTAACTAAAAGTTTAATATTAAAAAGAAAGGTTTATTTAATTAGATTTTCACAACTTCTATACTTAACATTTCATAACTCCTACTGCAGTATATACTTTTCTTTTATTTTTCATCCATACATATAATAAAATCCATGCATATATATATATATATATATCAATGAATCAAATTGGTTAGTATTTATAAATCTTTTAATATTTTTTTGTTTTGATTTTTTTTAGGTTTCAACTATAATGATTGGAAATTTTTTTTAACTGTAATATATTTTATATATTCTATAAAATACTTCAAAAGAAGAATTTTTCTATTTTTTTAGCTTTCCATCGAATATAAAATATGTAACAGATTATATACAATATATATATAACATGTAAATAAAGTTGGCTCTGAGTTAAGTCCAGGGAGCCCATTTTCTAGTGTAATCTATCTCAGGGGCAAATAAAAATAAAATAATTATTAATTTTATATGTGAATATTTTTATATATAGGCAATTAAAAATTTATAAATAGACAACAAAAGAATATATATTAATTTTTTATATATAATTTAAGTTAAAAATACAATACAACTTTAACTTTCCATATATTTTTAAAATTTTATATTATTTTTTTAATATTCAATAATATGTGAGGCAATTAAAATTTGAGTCAACTAGAATAATTAAAATTTTGGGGTCGGCTCTGCATGTAAAAATCCTATTTTATAAATTATATATAACATATATAACATATAGGTTATATGCAATATATACAAAGACATATACATTTATATCATATATTATTAATATTTATCAAATTATATGTTTTTTATTGTGAGATTTATCACTTTATCCAATATATATAATACATATAATTGTATATTATATGTTGCCTATAATATTATTATATATGTTATGTATATATGATATTTATTACATTATCAAATTATATACACTATATCTAACATATATAATAATAATATAGACAACATATATGATATATAAATATTTATATAATAAATTTATATGATTTTTCATCAGTAATCCATGAAATTAATCATATTACATATAATATATTTGACATATATAAAGACATATATTTGACACATATAAAGACATATATGCAACATATATGTCATATATGCTGCATATATTATTAACATTTCTTAAACTATATATTTTTTAATATGAGATTTATCATATTTATCAAATCATATGTAACATATACAAAGAAACATATGTCACATATATTACATATATTATCAACATATGTCTCATATATTACATATAAAACTTATTAAAGAATGGTAGTTTAATCATTTAAGACTATGGTATTTTAGTATGTGAAGTATTTATATTATTTACGAAGCTTTCACTGTATTTTAAAATTTTTTTGTACAATATTTTTAAAAATTGATTTTTTAAAAATTATTCATGTAATTTTCCCTAAATGAAAATCATACAACATTATGGGTGTACTGAGTAATTTTTCCTAAATTTAACTCAAGGCTGACCACACCATGGGCTTGTCCAAAACACAAAAACTTATCTTCAGTCCGTCTTAGCTCAATGCGGCCTTTTGATGAGAAAACCTTGCCGAAATACTTTATCTGTTTCAAATTAAATTGATAAGTAAAATGTTTTTTTTTTCATTTATCTTCAATTATTATCCTAATTATTTTAATAAATTAATTAATATACTGAATTTTTATTACAGTCACAACAACAACAACAACAACTAAGCCTTAATCCCAAACAAATTGGGGTCGGCTGTATGGATTCTCAACAAAATAAGCTCAAAAGACACCAAAAAAAAAACTCCAGCCTTAGGCCCCTTCCAAGACACGGATTTTACGTCTCCATTCAAGTCTGTCATTAATCAAATCCGCATCAAGATCTAAGGCACGTAAGTCTCTTGCTATCACCTCCTTCCACACAGTTCTAGGTCTGCCACGACCTCTAGCCCCCTCAATCAACAAATTCTCACACTTACGAACCGCAGCATTAGGAGGTCTTCTTAAAACATGCCCATACCATCTAAGTCTTCCTTCCCTCACCTTATCTCCGACGTCCGCTACTTGGACTTTTTGTCGAATATGAACATTCTTAATTTTGTCCAGTCTGGTATGTCCACACATCCATCTTAGCATCCTCATTTCTGCCACACTCATCTTATGCAAATGTTGTCCCGTTGGTGCCCAACACTCACTACCATAGAGCATCGCAGGTCTAACAACCGTCCTATAGAATTTACCTTTCACTTTCAGAGGTATTTTCTTATCACATAAAACCCCAGTCGCACCCTTCCACTTCAACCACCCTACCTGTATTCTGTGAGCCACATCTTCATCTATACGGCCATCATTCTGGAACACCGAACCCAAATATTTGAAGTGGTTGGTTTTAGGAACCAAAACTCCATCCAACTTAACCTCATGTTCCTGCTTCTTCCTTAGACTGAACTCACAGTGCATATATTCTGTTTTACTCCTACTTAACTTAAAACCCTTGTCCTCGAGGGTTTTTCTCCACACTTCCAACTTACGGTTTACACCAGCACTAGTCTCATCAATTAAAATAATGTCATCAGCAAACAACATACACCAAGGAACATCGTCTTGTATGCTTCTGGTTAGCTCGTCCATAACCAGGGTAAATAAATATGGACTCATGGCCGAACCTTGATGCAATCCGGCAGTAATAGGGAAAGTCTCAGTGTCTCCACCAGGTGTTTTCACACTAGTGGATGCATTCTCATACATGTCCTTGATGATGTTGATATATTTGCCGTTGACTCCTTTCCTCTTCAAAACCCACCATAACACTTCTCTTGGTACTCTATCATAGGCTTTCTCCAAGTCAATAAATACCATGTGGAGATCTTTCTTCTTCTCTTGATACAATTCCATTAGTCTTCTTAGAAGAGAAATAGCCTCCATGGTAGATCTCCCTGGCATAAACCCAAACTGATTCTCCGAAACTCTTGTAAGCTTCCTCAATCTGTGTTCAATAATCCTTTCCCATAATTTCATAGTATGGCTCATAAGTTTGATACCCCGATAATTTGTACAGCATTGAATGTCTCCCTTATTTTTATATATGGGTACCATGATACTCTTCCTCCAGGCATTCGGCATCTTACGTCCTTTCACAATAGCATTAAAGAGTTTAGTTAACCAGGCAACTCCTACCTCTCCAAGGTTCTTCCAAACCTCTATAGGAATACCATCCGGGCCACAAGCTTTACCAACTTTCATATACTTCAAGGCTTCTCTTACTTCACTATGCAAGATCCTCCTAGACCAACTGATATAATCATTTGTTGCATGAAGACCTTGAAAATCTTGTTCATGTTCAGGATTGAATAACTGCTCAAAATAAGCCTTCCACCTCTCCTTAATCTCAACATCTCTTGTCAACACCCGTTGATCTTCATCCTTTATACATTTGACTTGGCTTAAATCTCTGCTTTTCCTTTCTCTCATCCTTGCAATCTTATAAATGCCCATTTCTCCCTCTTTAGTACCTAACTTTTGATAAATCCCTTCTAAGGCTCTGCCACGAGCTACACTAACAGCCTTCTTTGCCTCTTTCTTAGCCCTCTTATATTCCTCAAAGGCCTCGCTATTAACCGCATTCGGTAACTTTTTATACCATTCCCTCTTAGCCTTAATAGCCTTTTGAACCTCCTCATCCCACCACCATGCATCATGCGGTCGAGGCCCTGCCCCTTTAGAGATCCCCAGCAATTTACTACCTGCTTTCTTAATGCCACCTTCCATTTTTGTCCACAAGTTCTCTGCACTAGCCTCAAGGTTCCAAATTTCTTCCTTTAGTAACTCCTCCTTAAAGGTACCTTGAGCTAGGTCTTTCAATTTCCACCATCTTATCCTTGGTTCCAATATTTTCTTATCATTCCTCCAGCTACTTTTATTCTTAACATCTAAAACCACAATACGATGTTGCGCCGCCAATGCTTCACCCGGAATGACCTTGCAATCCTTACACTTACTTTTGTCCCGTCTTCGAGTAAGTATAAAGTCTATTTGACTTTGGGTTCGTCCACTGTTAAAGGTAATCAAGTGTGACCCCCTCTTTTCAAAACAGGTATTCGCCAGCACTAGATCATAAGCCACCGCAAAATCCAAAATGTTCGTTCCCTCCTCATTCCTGTTGCCAAAACCATAACCCCCATGGACCCTGTCATAACCATTACTGTCCTTACCAACATGCCCGTTAAGGTCCCCACCAATGAAGATTTGCTGATTATCTGGAATACCTTGCATGATATCATCCATATCTTCCCAGAACTGAACCTTGGATGCTCCGTCCAAACCTACTTGGGGAGCATAAGCACTAATAACATTAATAGTGTCATCTCCCAAAACAAGCCTCAAAGAGATAATCCTGTCTCCCTTTCTTTTCACTTCCACCACCTTGTCTTTAAGCGTAGGCTCAATAATAATGCCCACACCATTCCTATTGTTATCCAAGCCACAATACCACAGCTTATATCCTGAGTTACCAATCTCTTTTGCTTTATTTCCCTTCCACCTGGTTTCCTACAAACAAGCAATACTAACCTTCCTTCTTTTCAAAGTATCCACAAGCTCTATAGACTTCCCAGTCAGAGTGCCAATATTCCAACTACCTAATCTTAATCGGCTCCCTTGGACTTGCTTCTTTAGCCGCATTCGTCCATAATGCGGTAGCCCTTTCCTGTCTGACACCACATCCGGGCGCTGATATGGCGGGACTAACTTCTTTACCCATACCCGTCCATGGCATGGGAACCTTTGCTCATACTCCACCACACCCAGGCGTCGATGTGATGGAACCCCTTGCTCATTTAACACTACACCCGGGTGCCGATGTAGCGCGTGCCTAGGTGAGCACGTCCCAACGGTATAATGATAGTTTTGAGAATCCATAGAAAGTTTGGCAAAATTTTTACACTGGCCGCTAACCTACCGCAACCCTCCTCCTTTATCCGGGCTTGGGTAATTTGCTTGGCAAGTTTTTGCAGTATGATAATGGAAGTAGTGTTGGCGGTTTCCGTTCGTTCATGAGGGTGCGTGTCCTTGTAGATGTGAATTCGCCATTGAAGAGGGGAAAGAAGATGAAAAAGGAGAATGGGGATAGTTTTATTGTAACTTTTAAATATGATATATTGCCCACATATTGTCAGGTCTGTGGTTTTTTAACTCATGCTGATAACCAGTGCCCCATTGTTCTCGACTTGGAGGGAAACGTTGATCGTAAATTTGCTAATCTCAGAGCTCCGGCAAGGAACACTAGTTACCAACATGGCAACCCCTGGATCTGTGATATGATGGGAACCAGAATTTCTAATTTTCAGCCAAGATTTGGGGAGGTTTCAAAATTGGATAAGGGTAAGGATATTGTCTCGGATACTCAAAATGCCAAAAGAAGTCGTGCTCTGCAAGGGACTGATAATACACAGTTGGAGATATGCGCTGCAGCTGGACTGGGCCAGACACTTATATCTGATGGGATGGATGAATCAATGGGGTTGGTTACTAATATGGATGCAGATATATTAACTCTTGAGGAAAGTAAGAAAAGGCAGCGAGATGAAGATGCTACTGCAGGAAATTTGCTTTCAGGGGCCACTTCGAGCAATAATAATGCGGGGGGTGGTCTTGATAATTATACCAAAACGGCGGGATGTGAGGACCAGGCCCGCCGAAAGCCATGATTTGCTTAAGTTGAAACTGCCGAGGGCTTGGCAACCCTCGAGCAGTGTTAGCTCTAAAGGAGCTCGTTGCTACTTATAAACTGATGTTATTTTTTAATGAAAACTTTATTATTTCAGCAGCGAATTGAAGAAATTGCAAAACTTTTACATTTTGATTTTTGTTTTTGTGTTGATAGATGTGGTAGGAGTGGTGGACTTGCTTTGTTATGGAAGAGTTCAGTGGTTCTTTCAGTTGATAATTATTCTAATAATCATGTGAATGCTACAGTTAATGATCCAGTCAAAGGTAGTTGGAGGTTTACAAGTTTTTATGGGTTCCCTGAGAAAGCAAGACGAAGACAGTCATGAAATTTATTAAAAAGCCTCTATTATCTTTATAACTTGCTATGGATGATTATAGGGGACTTCAATGATCTCTTGTCTAATGTTGAGAAGTATGGGGGTGACGCTCATCCCATTAGTTTGATTGCTGGCTCTGTGGAAACATTGGATTACTGTGGTTTGTGTGATATTCCGCTACAAGGTTTTAATTTTACGTGGGAGAGGGGCCTTCGATTAGGAAACCTTGTAATGGAAAAACTTGATCGCGCATTGGGTAACATTTCATGGTTGGAGAAGTTCCCAGAATGTGTCTTATCAAATTTGTCTTCAAGTACTAGTGATCATAGCCCTATTCTATTAACTCTTGATGGTTAGTTTAGGCATTCTGCTGTACGACGTTTTCACTTTGAAAACCACTGGCTATTGTTGGACGGAATTACTGATGTTGTCAAACATAGTTGGGCATTCTCGTGTGCTCCAGATTTTGCATCGAAGGTTTCAGCCAGTTCTAGTGCTCTTCATGTGTGGAGTAGAAGTGTAGGGGGAGATTTTCGTAAAAAGATAAATAAGCTTAAATCAGATTTATGCAATGCCCGTGCTGCAGGTGTGGTGGGCAAAGTCTGGGATGATTTGAACAACCAATTAAATCATGTATTGTTACAGCAAGATTTCTATTGGAAGCAACGGACAAAATCCTTTTGGTTGAAATTTGGAGACTTGAATACTAACTCTTTCCATGCACAAGCCTCTGAAAGAAGGAGACAGAATTTTATAAAATTTTTGACTGATGATAATGGCCAGATACACAGTAGCTTGGACGATATGGGATCTCTTGCGGTACACTATTTTAATGATTTATTTCAGCTTCCACAGGCAATTGGAGTTTGGTGATCTCTTATCTTCAATTAAGAATTTTTGAAGAAGATAATGCTTGTTTGCTAGCACCATTTAAAAGTGACGAGTTTAAGAAAGCCTTGTTTGAGATGCATCCAGACAAAGCTTCTGCACCAGATGGTTTAAATCCTGGCTTTTACCAGCAATTTTGGAAGATTGTTGGCCCTGATGTGGCAACAAATTGTAAGCAATGGCTTTCTTAATGTATTTTTCCATCTTACTTGAATGAAAGTATTATTGTACTTATCCCTAAGAAGGAGAATCTATCTTGTATGAGAGATCTTAGACCTATTTCTTTGTGCAATATTGTGTATAAGATATTGTCTAAAGTTTGGCAAATAGGCTGAATGGTCTTCTACCAAAAATAATCTCTGAAACTCAATCTGCATTTGTACCGGATAGACTGATTACAGACAATGTAATGGTTGCATTTGAACTGATTTATTATCTTAAGGCTAAAATTAGGGGCAAGAAGGGCAGTGTGGGTTTAAAAATTGACATATCTAAAGTCTATGATAAGGTGGATTTGACGTATTTGAGAAATGTGATGCTCCGTCTTTGATTTGTTGAGCGATGGATAGATTTAATTATGTTATGTGTGTTTACAGTAAAATATGATGTTGCTTTGAATGGTTCTATTTTTGGCCCTATTCAAGCTAATAGGAGGTTGAGGCAGGGAGATTCTCTTTCTCCATATTTATTTATCTTATGTGCAGAGGGGCTTTCTGCTATGTTAATGGAGGAGGAACGAAGAGGTTTTATCCATAAAGTAAAACTAAACAAATATTGTCTTAGTATTTCTCACTTGTTTTTTACAGATGATAATTTTCTATTTTTTAATTCTGATGTGAAGGAGTGTCGGAGGATAAAACATATTCTTTTTATGCATGAACAAGCTTTTGGTCAGGTAGTAAATTTTCAAAAATCAAGAATCTTTTTTAGCTCTAATGTAGAGGAGAACAGTAGAGATGAAATAAAAGTTTTTTTTCAGGTCCATGCGCTATTGGATCACGGTAGATATTTGGGTCTTCCTTCTCTTATTGGGAGAAATAAGAAGCAGATATTTGATTTTATGAGGGAGAAATTATGGAAAAGAATCAAGAGTTGGAAGAATCGTTATCTATCTAGAGCTGGAAAGGAGATATTGGATAAGATAGTTTGCCAAGCAATACCTACCTATTATATGAGTGTTTTCTATATGTCTCATTCTCTTTGCGATGATTTACAGAAAATGATGAACTTCTACTGGTAGGTTTTGAAGAAAGATAATAAGAGAAGCATTAACTGGCTATCGTGGGATAAGTTACGTGTGAACAAATATCATGGTGGTTTAGGCTTTCAAAACTTGAGATGTTTTAACCTAGCTATGCTTAGCAAACAATGATGGAGGTTGATTTCTCATCCAAACTCTTTAATGGGGAGAGTCTTTAGAGGTAGATATTTTATGGGTAAGTCATTTCTTGATAATAAGGTGGGGTCTAACCCTAGTTTTATATGGAGGAGTGTTTGGAGGGCAAAAGATTTAATTAGAAGGGGGACTAGATGAAGAGTGGGGGATGGGCATTTGGTGAATGTATGGATGGACTCTTGGATCCCGAATGATAATTTCTATATATCTTCCAATGTACATGATAACCGATCCATTATGGTGTCTGACTTAATGAATTTGGCTGACAATACTTGGGTTATTACAAAGCTAAATTCGATGTTTACCCAGGATGTTTAAGGACTATATTACAAATCCCCTTAGGGTCTTTCCTAAGGAAGGATAAATTAATTTGACACTTCTCTAAAAATTAAAGAGTACAGTGATAAAACTGCTTATCATGTTTGCATGGAGATGTATTCTAATATCAGTGAGTTAAGGGTTCAAGGTCCATGGAATTTAATTTGGAAATTGGAGGTTCCCCCAAAAGTTAAAGACTTTGTTTGGAGGGTCTCTAGAGGTATTCTTCCAACCAAATCGGTGTTAATAAATAGTGGACTGAATGTGGTTGATGGTTGTCATATATGTGGTGATCAAGAGGATGTTTTGCATGTCCTTTTTCAGTGTCGGGTTGCAAAGGAGGTTTAGAGCAAAGTTAATTTCCTTTCTACCGTTAATCTAACATCTCTTCTTGTAGCTTTGGAGAGTAGTCAAAAGGCTAGTGCTAGATCTTGTCTGGCAATGCTTGCATGGAGTCTTTGGCTTCGCCGAAATGACTTTTTTTGGAGGAATGAAATGAGCAATGCAGCTAAAGTGATGGCGATAGCTGATTCCAGTTTAAAGGCTTGACATGATGCAAGAAACTCACGTAGGGGGATGTTGAACCAAGTTAGAGCTACTACTGGTGTTGTTGTATGGCGAAAACCAGAAAGAGGACGACTCAAATGTAATATTGATGCAGTTGTATTCACGTTAGCTTATAGAGTTGGTTTTGGTGCAGCTATTAGAGATGACAGTGGTTCTTTTCTTCATGGAATCTCCGGCCATCAGTTGGGTCTTTTCCTCCCAAAAGTTTCGGAAGTTATTGCTCTGTAAGCTTACTTGTTTCGAATCTTCCATAATTCATGGCATGGCATTGATATAGAGATTGATAACAAAAAAGTATATGATGCTCTACATAACCTCCATTCAGATGATTCAGAATTTGGTTCTCTTGTCTTAGACTGTCGCCACTTAATAACCAGTACATTGGGTTGCAAAGTTGCTTGGATTCGAAGGCAAGCCAATAAAGTTGCCCACTCTCTTGCAAGGGTATCCTTATCTTATGCTAGTCTTCATTATTTGAGTCAATCTCCCTCTTTTTTGTTTGATCTTATCGTTGAAGATTTTCATACTGAAAGTTACTAGGAATGAGTGTATGGGGCTTAGCCTGCTGGCTAGAGTTCGTGCTTTTGACTTTCATGTTATGAGCTATTTCTTTTAATAATATAACTTCTTTCTTGATTTCAAAAAAAATATATATATCTTATATTAAAATAGTTTTAATCATAGATCGAATTTAAATTAAAAAAGTACTAAATTTAAAAATGGCTCGATCAAGCAATTCAAAATTTTTTTCACTGGTTGAGACTCACAATTTGATTCATAATCAAATTTATTTTAAATTAAAAATATATAAAATTTATATTTATAATAAAATAATTATTTTAAAATTTTTATGAAATAAAAAAAATAATATCCTCCACTATATTTTTAAAAAATTTTACTTTTTGACTAGGAAAATTTTAATCATTTTATTATAAACACATGATAAATTTATTATAAACACATTATAAACTAATAAAAATTTAATATTTTAATAAATATTTTATAAATTCTAGTATTTTGATAAATAATTTATAAATATGATAAATTTAAAATTATTTTTAATTTTTTTATATTTTTATCAAAAGTTTTAAAAAATAACAATGTATATCATATTTTTTAAAATTTTTATTTTTTTACCGAGTATTTTAAGGATGATAAAATAAGAATAATAATAAATAGAATCCCATTGCTAGGGATGATAACGGCCCATGTTTGGGGTGGATTAATAAGAATAATAAACTGCTAAGCTTATATAAAATAATTAACTAAAATGTGATGAAAACAAAGTGATTTAATGATTATGCCAAAAATTGTAGGTGAAAATAATCCAAAGGTCGAACGTTGTGCTTTTAATTTAAATATACACAATCACGTATGTTTAATTGATATGTTTTCATTTGATATGTAAGAATAAATTAATATATCACAAATAATAATAAATTATTATTATTTAAAAACTTAATCCAAGATAAAATAGGAAAATAGATTTTAATTTTTTTTTAAAAAAATCGAGGTTTAAAAAAAAGAAATGGGTGATTAAATTTTGAATATCAAATTTACATTGATCGTATTGCTTTAAAATCAACTGGAAAAGACAGTCTAGGCCCTATCTCTTTGGGAAACAAAACATAAATAGAAGGGTGTTGTTGTAATTTAAACATGATGGCACTGATGTAATTTCAATATGATACGGCGGCAATTATATGATACAGCCTATATAAATACAATCTAACCATTCCTTCTTAATCTTCTCATCCTTTTCTTTTCTTCTTTTCCCTCTCTCAGAATTCTCAGAAAAACTTCTTTCCTTCTCCTTTCTTCTGTAAATCAGATCTCTTCTGTTTTTTCTAATTTTTCCTTAAATTTCTCCTTTTTTTTTCTAAAAAATTAAAAATTTTATATTTTTAAGTTACTGTATTTTTCCTTATATTTTTCTCTTTTTTTTATTTTTAAATTTTAGTTTATAATTTTTTTATGATTTTAAATAACTTCGGATGCTGACGTGGCATATGCATCAAAACATAAAAGAATGAGCACCAAAACGATGCGTCCTCCTCCCCGTCGTGTTTTGACTTCAAATAATAAGCGTAAGGAAAGAGAGGGTTTTGATTCCCTGAAACCGTCTCCACCGTCACCAACAAAATTAGCCAAGCCGACTCCAACTGAAGCCGGATCAGGAAGAATCTCCGAGCCGATTTTGTCTAATCAGCTTCTAGCTGGGTATTTAGCCCATGAGTTTCTAACAAAGGGAACTCTGTACGGTCAACATTGGGATTCGGCTCGAGCCGAGACTCTTGAGAAGGTACTTAGCATGGAGTCGAATAATGTTAAGCCGAGTCAGAATGAGAAAGAAGCCGAGCCGACTAACAAGGGAAATTATCAGAGGTATGTGGAAGTATCAAGTTTGTTAAAGGCAGATGGGACCCAGTTATCTGGCATTGTTAACCCAAGCCAGCTCTCCCATTTCTTGCATATGTAAATTTTTTTTCTAACACGTGTAATAATGTGATTGGGTAAGAATATAATCATTTTGTATTTTTTTTAATTTATTACGAACATCATCCATGTAAATATATGCCTTATATATTAAATTTAGTTATGGTTGGACTTTGATCTATAAATTGTTTTTATTAATTGAGATTTGCAGTTTAATTTATGACAAAAATAAAATATTTTTGGATTAATAAATTGACATTAATAAACAGGGATATAGGTGTGATATTCAATGAATAAATATTATTAAATAAAATATATGCAATGAAAATATTTATTTAATGTGTAGTCCATCATACTTTAAATCGATTATTCGAACTTCATACTTTTTATTAAATTAAGATAATTAAAATAATCTTTTATTAATTGATTTATACACTAATTAACTGTTTAACTTTAAAAATTTATAAATAAAATAAAATAAAATAAAATAAATTTAGAAAATAATTAAAAATAATAAATAAATTATAGACTTAATTTGATTTGTAGAATGGAATCGGGAATGAATAGAATGTGATAATCTTAAATTTTAACTAAATTTAAGATTATGCATTTTTTTTTCAAATTTAAGATTATATATTGATTTATATATTATACAACCTGTCACCTAGTAATTTTTTTTAGCTGGACCTATTATTTATTTATTGGTGTATATTTATAGATCGGTAATAAGTAATTAATTCGAACCACCACATCATACCGAGACTTTAATAATTTAAATCAAGCTATATTTTTTGTATAGACTCAGTATATTAAACTAATAGAATGCTCTTTGACCGAACCGGTACTATAAGCTTAGTTAGTTAACTGTTACAATATTTTTTATACGGTCTTGATATCTTCTGACATTTTCTAATATATTTTCTGACATCCTCATATGTTCCTTATCTTTCATCTATAAATAGAGATAAAATACCACGAATAAAAATTCCCTTTTTTACTAGAGCTCGAGCATTTTTTTATCTTGTAGGAAGCTTGTCAGTCATTGAGACCAAAAGCCTTAAAGCCGAGCTTTGAATTTAGAAGTTCACCTCATCATCGCTTATATAACAATCCAACCTTGTAAATAAAGGACAGGTAGTTTGATTTTAATTTTTAAAAAAAGATACTCGTGACGACAAGTCGTTTTGTCTGCCGTTTGAAGTTGGATTGTAGAAGGCAAATTCCGACTAAAAACAGATAATTTGATTAATTTTGTTTTGTCTGTTGCTGTTCTAGTCTCTGCAATGCTTAGAAAAAGAATAAAATCTCATCACTGCCAAAGCCTCTCTCGCTGGAAGACTTCCTTATTGTTAACTCTTCACTACTCTACTTTCTCTTCTGCTTCACCCCCCTCCAAATCCGTAAAAAAGGGTAAAACTTTGAACAAGTATGTCGTTTATTGTAATACCCTGATAACGAAACATGGATTCAATGGCGAAATTGAAGAATCTGAATTGATTTTTAAACGCATGTCGCATAAAAATGTAATATCTTACACTTCTATGCTTACTGTTTATGCTAAAAATGGCCAAATTGGAAAAGCACGGCAAATGTTTGACGAAATGCCTCAGCGAAACACAGCTTCGTATAATGCTATGATCACAGCTTATATAAGGAACAGTTGTATGATAGATGAAGCCTGTAGATTGTTTTCTCAGATGAGCGAGAAGAATGCAGTGTCTTATGGAGCTATGATTACTGGGTTTCTCCAGGCAGGAATGTTTGGCAGGGCGAAGGAGTTGTATGATGAGATGCCTGTTGAGTGGCGGGATCCTATTTGTTCCAATGCAATGATAAGTGGCTTATTGAAGGCTGGTAGACTGGAGGAGGCAATTCAGACTTTTGAGTTTATGGTGGAGAGAGATGTCGTTTCTTGGAGCTCCATGATTGATGGTTATTGCAAGAGAGGGAGGATTGTTGAAGCTAGGGGGTTGTTTGATAAGATGCCAATGAGAAATGTCATTACTTGGACAGGTATGATTGATGGGTACATGAACGCTGGCTGTTTTGAAGATGGGTTTACTTTATTTTCAAGTATGAGAAAAGAAAGACTGGTTGCTGTTAATCCTACGACGTTAACTATAATGTTTGAAGCTTGTGGTCATTTTCGAAGATATACAGAAGGAACGCAGGTGCATTGTTTGACTTTGCAAATGGGATTTGAATTTGACGTCTTTTTGGGCAATTCTATTATCACAATGTATTGTCGATTTGGCTGTTTGGATGAAGCAAATCAAATATTTCAGGTGATGAGCCAAAAAGATGTAGTTTCTTGGAATTCATTGATTGCTGGTTATATTCAACATGATGAAATAGAGGAAGCTTATAGACGCTTCCAGAAGATGCCGGCGAAAGATGTGATTTCCTGGACAACTATGGTTGCAGGATTTTCTGCCAAAAGGAAGATGCAGGAAGCCATCCAATTGTTTAACATGATGCCTGAGAAAGATGATGTAGCTTGGACTGCTATGATTTCAAGTTTTGTGAGTAATGGGGAGTATGAGGCGGCTTTTTGTCAGTTTAATGAAATGCTGAAGAAAGCAGTGAAGCCAAACTCACTAACTTTGAGCAGCATGCTTAGTGCTTCGGCTGGTTTGGCAACACTAAACCAAGGCTTGCAAATACATGCCCATGCAGTGAAGATGGATATGCAATATGATTTGTCTATTCAGAACTCACTAATATCAATGTACTCAAAATGTGGAAATGTTGTTGAAGCCTACCAGGTGTTTAGAAGTATCAATGCACCCAATGTTATTTCATTCAACTCGATGATTACTGGGTTTAGCCAAAATGGGCATGGAGAGGAAGCTATTAATGTATTCAGAAAAATGCAGAAAGAAAGTTGGAAGCCTAATGAAATCACTTTTCTTGGTATTCTATCAGCCTGCACTCATGTGGGATTAGTAGAAGAAGGATGGAAATATTTTAATTTGATGAAATCTGTATACAATATTGAACCAAGGCTAGATCATTATGCATGCATGGTTGATCTTCTTGGCAGAGCAGGATTGCTGGATGAAGCAATTGATTTGATCCACTCAATGCCTATGGAGCCCCATGCTGGGGTTTGGGGAGCTCTTCTTGGTGCTAGCAGGATTCACTTTCGTCTTGACCTGGCAAAGGTTGCAGCTCAACACCTCAGCAACTTAGAGCCTGATAGTGCAACCCCCTATGTAGTTTTGTCTGATTTGTATAATATTTTTGGAGAAAAGAAGGATAGAGACAAAGTAAGAATGATAAAGAAAAACAAAGGAATAAAGAAGAGTCCAGGTTGCAGTTGGATTATAACGAAGGTAAATGTTCATTTATAATCCCTATCTGAAAATCTCTGGTCTAAATGCTCCCATTACATCCGGAATAAAGTTGGTTACCATGGTTTTTCGGAGCCAGTCAATATGAGGAAACATTTGAGAATTGGAAGAAAAAGAGAAAGAAATGCTGAGGAATAAGGGAAAAGAAGAAGAGAATGACAAAAGGAAGATTTCCAAGTGTTGAAGAAGAATTATTATGGTGGCATTCATTCTGTAGGTATCATTTGAGCATGACAATCCAATCTTTGAGCATTGAAATCAATGAAAGGAGAATTTGATACTTTAGCCCATCCCTGAGCATTTGAGCATGACAATCAAATATTTTGGCCAAATTCTTCTAGAGTGTGAATTGTATGCAGAAACAGAAACTTCAGTCCCGGTATGTCTCAATTTAATACTTGAACAGAGATTTTTTTTTTAATGAGGAACCCCTTGCTTGACAAGACATCAACCAAACCCCTTTACGACGGGCATTAACCACTAAGCAGGTTAAATTCCGAGAAAGTTAGTTCAGTAATCCACCGTCAAGGCCTCCACTTCAATACAAGCATAACGAAGTGGCTTCTTACATGATGCATGCAGTGCAATATGCTTTGAGGTGTTGTTACGAGCCTTTGGCTCGAACTTGCGATCTCGCTGCTTTACGTTATGTGACTTACCAACCCTTCTACGCATGGTAGATTACTTGAATAGAGATTTATTTATGGTGTTGTATATTAATATTGGATGCAACACACACGCACATCCATTAGTTTCTTATATATCTGTATCTTGACTTTACTCAGGATGGGTGCAAATTCTTACTCATTAACCCTTGTAACTGCAATTCTTAATGATTCCTACTTGATGGAAATTGGAAAAGGTGTCAAGCAAACTGAATTTACATATTGGGTAGAAATTGCCAATAGCTCTTACAAAATGATGACAATTTAGTTTCAAGGATCATGGAATATAATATATGGATTAAGAAATAATAATTTTAGTTGAATTTCCAAATTTCCGAGTGTTCCCTGAAAAATATCTTTCTTAACTTCACTTTTCTACCAAATTGTTCAAACTTCTGTTTGAAGGCATCTTCTTTTTTGGTTGGCGATGGTATTGAGAGTTCAACCTATGTGGAGAATTATATATAAAGGGCAGTTCGGTGCACGAATGCTCTTGCAATGAGTGGAGTCCGGGGAAGGGTCGGATCCATTGGGTCTTTGTACGCGGCCTTTCTTTGTAATTAATTGTAATAGGCCGTTTCCACGACTCGAATCCGTAATCTCAGGTCACACGGCGACAACACTTACCGTTGGACCAAGGCTCCCCTTCTGGAGAATTATATATATATATATATATATATTTATTTATATTTGTACTAATTTGTTAGTTGGCAACCTTGAAGATTATATGAATCCTATCTGCAAAACTTATTTATTCAATTCTTTGTTTCATTTTTTGATACTTTCCTTTGACTCAGCATGGTAGATCTCTATAAATAAGAGATTAGTACGGAGGAATAAGTTTGGATAAAAATCTGATGAATATCTCATATGGTGTGATTTCACAGTTGCTGCATAAGAACCCTTACAATTCAAGCAATGCCTGGAAAGGGGAAAAGAAGTAAAGCTTCTGAACTCAAGGTCAAGCATGCTGCTCAAATTCCATGGATGAAGGTGTCTTCAAGAATGATAGTTGTATCTACTATTGCACCCAAACTTAGTTTGGGTGTATAGAAAAACTTTTAATTTTTTAATTTATTTAATTATCTTAGAATTAACAATAAAAATAGTTTATTTACTTTTAAATAAAAATGGGGCTCAATTGGACAAAAATAAAAATTTTTAGACAATTGAATTGAGCCTCTGACTCTTTTAATTTCTATTCAATTGGAGTCTGTATACTGCTACTGTGTTTAAGCATCTTTCTACAAATTTGGTAAGGTGGATTTATTTGCTACCAACATTTCTAGATTTATTGGTGATGTTGTATGTGTGTTAACTAAGCATAAATTTTTGAAAGATCATCAAATAAATTATTCAAATTGTATACTTATGTTGTACTCTTTAAGTTTCCATGGTTGAATATGTTGATAATGAAATATAGAATTTCTTTTAAAGAAATTATGTTGAGTTTCAACAAAGACTTGTCTATATGAACAAACATAAAGAAACTTGGCACCATTTGAATCAAGAAACACATAATGAACCATTTTTGGGACAAGCAAGCAACATACATCAGATAGTTTCTTTGCTTTCTTTACCCCTCGAAAATATGATACACGATATTCACCATAATAGAAACCATCTCCTCAGTATAGTCTTTGACCTAAGGATCCACATTTACATGATTTCTCTTTTAGTATAGATTATATTATAATTTATCCTTAAAATATAGTCATGGAGCAATTAACAGTTCAAAAATAGTTATTATTAGTTTACTTCAATTCGTCAAGTTTTCTTCATGTAAGAATATTTTATAACTTAAATCATCATTGATGTAGATATATCCGAACTCCGTGACCAAACTATTCAACTGGAATAAAGTATATATTGCGATACTGTAGATAAATTTGAACTCTAGAGTCGAACTATGATAAAATACACTTTGATGTGATAACACTATACCGATACATCCAAAAAATCTGTCCACTATGTCGACATTCCCTGAAAATCAGCTGACCTTTGCAAAAGTTGTCTCCACTTTTTAGCTATAAATAGGTATAGACTTTTACAGGTAAAAGGTTCGAACATTACTGCTCTTTAATACCAGATAATTCGGTTGTTTATAATTACCGACTTAAACATTGGAGACTCCCCACTGGAGCCCGATCATTTTCCTTGATTTTGCAGGCCCAAAAGGTGTGACACATCAAATCCAAACTTGGATTGGAGTTCTTGAAGTCCATCCCTTCATTGGTAGTGTGGTGAGCGTGGACTAGCTGATTCCCAAAATGGGTAAGAGGACTCAAGATTTAATTCATGATTCACAGAATTCAACTAAAACTCCTAACAGACTACCCTCACCCCCACAAACGCCCCATTGTCCAACATCTGAAAACACAATACATAATTTTCAAATTGAACAATCCTCAATCTAAACCTCTCTTTTTGTATCATCTGATGCCATAATGAAAGTAGCCCCCTATTGAGCCTTCTCTGCCATTCGTTCCAATAGTACAAATGGCCTCTACAATGTTACAATCCCTAAATCCATCTGAACAAGCGATCAGAGAGCTCACATCCACACTCAAAGATTTCATTGTAGTTTTTGGACAAGTTACTAGAAATCCAGAGCAACCTACATTATCAGAACATGAAACTCCTCATCCAACATGCCAAACTCCACATCCACCTACTCATCAGACACCTCTCCCTTATAATTCACCACAATATGACTATGAACCTCAGCAGCAATATGATACATCCCATGAATTAGAATAAGAGGTTTGGAAAAAGCTTTATTCACCCGAACATTCAACATCGCATACACCTATTAATCACAAATCAGCCTTTGAACCAATTTATTCCAAAAGAAAGGAAGCCATGATGACAGCAGCAGATGCTAGTACTTTGGTTGACGAAAAAATAAAACATATACGCAGGGGTACAACCCTGCAATATGACATTACCTTTCGTTCACTCTTGTCCAAATAAATTTTAAATGAGGTTTATCCGAGTTTTCATGTGCCAAAGCTGAAGGAGTTCAATGGAACAACAGATCCTCGCTCATATGGTGATAGTTTTTACAACACTGCCCTGCTATACACAACTTCGGATATTGCTCTATGTAAACTATTCTCGAAGACTCTCATTGGTAATGCACAGACATGGTACAAGAATTTAGAATCAAACTCCATTTACAGTTTTGGCCAATTCACTAAACTTTTCATAAATAAATTTGTGTTCCATAGACCCCTGCTGAACTTCGGCGAACTTGTTCAAAGTTATACAGAAACCCAAAGAGACATTACGACAGTATGTTAATAGGTTTAATGAAGCAATTGGCCAAATTCCAAAAGTGAACTTTGAAATAGCCTTGGAGGAGTTAATTCGGAACATTGAATGTCCTCAATTTTCACAATCTTTGAGTAAGAATCTACCCTATGATTTTGTAGAGCTCATGGCTCGATCCTATAAATATATTCAGGAAGACGAGAGTGCTCAAATATAGGAGGAGTTTTACCCCCATCAAACTCAATACCAAGCACATAAACTTTTTGGAGGATCTCATAAGCCTGAGGTATCAAAGCAAAACTCTTCTAAATAAGATTTTTCCAAACCAGTCAAATAAAATATCTCTTGGCAATAATTCACTTCCCATTCTAAAAAACCATTAGGTCTACGCTACTCTAACCGTGCTTATCCCATCACCCAAGTTCATGAATATTTTACACCCTTAAATACTTCTAGAGCTGCAATCTTATGTTGGCTTAAATAAAATACTGAAGTAAATTGGCATCTACCAATGAAAGAAGACCCAAATAGAAATCAAGAGTTGTATTGTAGTTTTCATCAGGGTTATGGCCACAAGATAAATGATTATATCAAGTTAAAGAGAGAAATTGAATGGTTAATTCAGGCAGGTCAGTTGAAGCAGTTCATTGCCACTCCCAATGACTAGGGTGAACAAGGAGAACCGAGCTCTCAGCACATTACAAATTCAAGAAAGATCCCAACTAGAGTAATACATGTCACTGCAGGGGGAGAGCATTATGATGTCACTAATATTTCGCGAAAATGGAAGGTCAAAGAGGTTTTTTATGTTGCAGAGATATCAAAAGCTTGCAGCTCGGTAGTTACTTTTCGTCTAATGATCTTATAGTAGAAGTTATAATTCAAGACTTTTAGGTTCAATAAATTTTAGTTGACATAGGCAGTGCTGTAAATCTGATGACCTTAGATGCTTGTACAAAACTAGGTTTGTCACCAAAGACATTAAGACATGTTAATACACCATTGGTTAGATTGTCCAGACATATGGTACCTGTACAAGGATCTGCCACGCTTGAGGGATAGTTGGGAGATGGACCAGTTGTAAGCAACTGCCATGCCTGTTTTATGATAGTACAAATAAGCTTTGCCTATAACATTATTTTCGAACGACTATTATTGATAGGAGTGGATTCATATATTTCAATAAAACATTTACTTATGAAAGTCCCAACTCATCATGGAGTGGCTGTTATAAAAGGTAATCAACAGTTAGCTCGGGATTCGTACACAACTCTTCTTAAAGATGCCAACATAGTATTTTTAGTGGATTCTCTTGATATTCCTGATAATCATAAACGTCCTAAGCCTGTTGATATGCTAAAGAAAATTGAGATTGAGCCAGACAAGATATTCAAAATTGCAAGTTTGTCCAATTAAGAAAAAGAGATTGCCCTCACTCAAGTACTGAAAGAACATCAAGATGTCTTTACTTGGACCTCGGTTAATATTATAGGAATTTCACCTGAGCTTATAACACATGAACTCCATATAAATCCCAAAGAAATCCCAGTAAAGCAGAAGAACAGAAATATGAGACTAGAAAAATAGTTGGCTGCAGAGCAAGAAGTTGAGAAACAAGCGGGCTTAGTCAAAGAAATTTTATTCTCAGAATGGTTGTCCAATGTAGTGTTGGTAAGAAAAACTAATGGCAAGTGGAGAATGTGTGTAGATTTTACTGATTTGAGTAAGGCATGCCCCCAAATACTCGTATCCACTCCCCAATATAGATCATCTCGTTGACTCTATTGCGGGCTATGTAGAATATAGTTTCATTGATGCTTCATCTGGATATCATCAAATTTCTCTAAAAATGGAGGACCAAAGTAAAACCTCTTTCATCATAGCCAAGGGCACTTATTGCTATAGAGTTATGTCATTTGGTCTGAAAAATGTAGGAGCCACATATCAAAGACTTGTTAACAAACTTTTTCAGAATCAAATAGGTCACACGTGGAGGTATATATAGATAATATGATTATTAAGTCTCGAATTTCCACAGAGCACTCTAGAGATCTAGCCGACGTCTTTGCCATATTCCAACGAGCAAACATGAAACTCAATCTAGAAAAGTGTATATTTGGAGTTCAATCAGGTAAATTCTTGAGGTTTATCATCTCAAAATGAGGCATTGAAGCTAATCCAGAAAAGATATAGGCCTTAACAAAAATGGAGTCACCTAAGACCATTAAGGAAGTACAGAAATTAAATGGTAGGATTACAGCTTTGGGATGATTCATATCATGCTCAGCTAAGAGATGCCTTCCATTATATAAGTTCCTACAGAACTTTAAAACTTTCAATAGAATGAGGAGTGTCAACAAGTCTTCATAGAGCTAAAATAATTCTTGAGCTCGCCCCTTTTGCTTAGCCTACCTATTCAAGGGGAAGAACTTTATTTGTGTCTCTCGGCATCACCCGTAACTGTAGGCTCAGTCTTAATTAGAGAAGAACATGGCCAGTAATACCCTATTTATTATGCCAATCATATCCTAAAAGGGGTCAAATTACGTTACTCACCATAAAAAAAATTAGCCCTAGCTTTATGGTCTACTTCGGAAAGGCTTCTTTCGTACTTTGATGCATATACCATTATTATGCAAACTAACTCCTATTTAAAGAAAATTCTTCAGCGACCAAAAACTTTAGGGCACCTTACAGAATGGGCAGCACAATTAGGTAGATTTGATATTAAATATGAGCCCAGGTGGGCTATGAAAGCACAGATCTTGGCAAATTTTATCACAAAGCTCTATGAACACCCTTCACAGTCAACCTCTAAAGAAGCATGGGCTCTTAATGTAGATGGGGCTTCAGGCACAGATGAAGCTGGTATTGGAGCAATCATTCGATGTCCAGAAAAAATACAAATCAGATATGCTGCAAAGCTTAATTTTACAGCTTTAAATAAAGTAGCCAAATATGAGGTTGTCTGCCTTGGGTTGAGACTTAGTTTAGAAGTTCGACCAGAAAGTTTGTAAATATATTTTGATTCTCAATTAGTGGTTAGTCAGTTGACTGGCAAATATGAAGCAAGAGAACCAAAATGGTGCAATACAAGGAGCACATATCAGACCTTTTGACAACTCTTTAAAAGGCTGGTTGTGTATGGGAGTTCCATCAGATTGTATGTGTAGAGAACGAACATGTTGATAAGCTGGCTAGAGCCACTGCCACTAAGAAGGATTGTTTGAGATAATTCATAACCCGAGCTATGAAATTTCATTAATCATGACAGTGGAATCAATGGAGGGCTGGAGACTTTTAATATATAAATTTCTTGGCCTTGGTGAATTTTTAGAGGATTCGGTGGAAGCTAAAAGATTGTTAGAAGGTCTAGTTTGTATACCATTCATGAATGGTTATTGTACAGGAGATCATTCTCCCATCCGTGGAGCAAATGTGTCTCTGAAGAAGAAGGTGAATATTTATTGAGGGAAATTTACGAAGAAATATGTGGTGCCCATGAAGGAGCTTGGGCAATAGCTCGAAAAGCATTGAGGCAAGGCTATTTTTGGCCATCCATGAATGTTGATACAAAAAATTTAGTTGGAAAGTGTAAAAAATGGCAGAAGTGTGCCAACTTACAACATCAACCTATTGTTAAACAGAGGCCTATCTGAAGTCCATGGCCATTCGTTCAGTGGGGGATGGACATCTTGAGTTCCTTTTCCTTAGCCACAGCTCAAAGAAAGTTTTTAGTTGTTGCAGTTGACCTCTTCATCAAATAGGTTAAGGCGGAGCCTCTGACTTCAATCACTCTAATAGAAATCATTAAGTTCTTTAAAAAAGCGATTATTACGAGATTTGACATCCCTCACAAATTGATTACTGACAGATGTAAATAGTTTGATTGCAAACAGTTCAGAGAATATTACACGGAGCTTAAGATTGACCTCCGGTTCACTTCAGTTTATCATCCTTAGACTACCGGCCAAGCTGAGGTCACAAATTGAACAATTTTGATGGGATTTAATAAAAGACTTTATGAAGCCAAAGGTTTGTGGACAAAAGAATTGTATAATGTCTTGTGGGTATACCGTACTTCTCTCCGAACTGCCATTGGAGAAACACCCTTTGTATTGACTTATGGTACCGAAGCAGTTATCCGAATAGAAATTGGAGTCCTTTCATCCAGAGTCCTTAATTTTTCAAAAGAGCAGGAATCAAATTCTAGGCATAACTTGACATGTTAGAATTTAAAAGAGAACAAGCTGGGATCAGAGCTGAAGCTTATAAAAATCGAGTAGCCAATTTTTATAACAAAAGAATTCGTCCCAAACAATTAATCAAAGGAGATTTGGTTTTGAGAAGAACTATTTCTACACAAGGGTCAGCTGGACCTAAAAAACTTGGAGCAAACTGGGAAGGACCCTATCGGATTGCCGAGGTTCTGAAGGGAGGAGGATATAAGTTACAAACTACAGATGAAAAAGACATCCCAAGAACTTGAAATGCCTATAATTTGAAAAATATTTTCAATAAATTTAGGTGATGAAAAATAATTTGGTGCAAGCTTTTGTATTTCTATTTTCTCTTATATTTTTCATGTAATCTAATGCTTATGAGTGTGATGAAAAATAAAAATATTCATTATCAGAGTTCCTTTATAAATTTTTTGTGATTACCGAACATTAAGTTTAGCTTACAGTGCCTTGCACACCGAGCTTATATCATTTTTAAATAGCTTACAGTATCTTGCACACTGAGCTTGTATCATTTTTAAATAGCTTACAGTACCTTGCACACCGAGCTTGTATCATTTTTTAGTAACTTGCACACAACTTATATCATTCTCAGAACAACTCGCAATACTTTGCATATCTTGTTCATAATATTTACAATCCGGCTTGCATTGAGCTTGCCATACTTTTTCAATTAAATATAATATTTATTTGATAGTTACATGTTATGCTTAATACGGGTTATTCACCAAAGTATGAACCAAACTAAATATGCAAATAATTAAATACTTAAATCACATAAAATGATCAGTTGAATATATTCTTTTAAATTTCAAAATTTACATATGTGCCAGTACATATATTAAATATTCTACAATTAACAAAAATTTACCAAGTTATTCCTATCCTTCCTACACATAACAAAAAGGGAAGAGTCTCAAATTAATCTTTACTAAGTTTTTCTTGCACTGTGAACTCTTCATCATTAGCATTGATCATTTCATCAGAAACTTGATCAAGGTTGACATCAAAAATCCAATCGAACTCCCCTTCAGGAGATTGTTTCTTTAGTTCAGCAACAACAAGCTCTTGGAACTTAACAATCTCTTGTGTTATTTGATCATACATGTTGTCCTTGAGCTCTTGGAACTTTAGCTCGGTACCGGCTTAATAGTTTCTTTGGGTTCAGGTTGTTTAATACATTATTTTCTCATAGAATATTTCTCAGATATTCTCTATTAAAATACCCAATCTCTGTATATGAACAGAAAAATCATTTCCATAACAGAAGGCAAACCCTTTAACCCTCGCTTCAATCAGCTCTTTAAGGTCTATTTCATGCTCTATTTCTAGACCCCCAGACTGACTTTCTTTCCTCTGGACCTCTGGAGTCCCTCCATCTTGACTTGATAGCAATGCGAGATTATCTTCGATCTAATTTGGTGAAGTTCGGATAGGAGATATTAGTTGGATGCTACCTTCACCACTTGTAATCCCTTTTCCTTTTTCTTTTTCCTTTCTCTTTTTCTTTGAAGGTTCTTCTCCCCTCCCTTTACCAGAATCCCCACCTTTTCTCTTCTACCGTGCTTCTGCTCATACGCCTTTGTGAGTCTCAACCCTTACCTTCTGGAGTGCTTTTATATGATCATTCATTCCTTTTTTCTCCATTCCTGCACAAACATAAAAAATTAGAATATTATTACTGAACAAACTTACCAGGATATCAAAAAGTATTACCAGCCCGATCTTCGGGGCGTGGTTTAATTGGGTCTTTTCTTAATGGAAAGTATCTTGTAATTAAGTGTAGAACATTCAACTTCTCTCTCTGAATGTCCTGCGCTATCTTATCAAATATAACTCGATCATCCGCATCAAAATTTCCCTTCTTATGTTTGGCCAATTTCCAACTCTGCTTCATTTTGTCAGGTATTTAAACCCTTCAGCCCTCTCTAAGATGAAAAATCGATCTTTTCACCCTTTCATAGAGTCTGGTTTCCCGGTAAATAATGCGAGTCTTGGTCGGTCTTGAAGAAATAAAAAGTCTTCATCGAATTTTGATCGAGCCTTAATAAAACATAATGTGCCCAACACCCTAGGAGAGACTTTTACACTAATTAGCTTAAACAGAAGCTTGAATCTTACGACAATTTACCAAGCATTAGGACTAAATTGCCCTGAAAAAATGTCGTTTATCTTTAAAAACTTAATATAAACGGACTTAGAGGAAACCAAATTCCTGCTCTGAAATTCTCTTCGTATAATGTTATGTGGTTTTCCTTAAGGGTATCATGACCTCGCATATTACTGCTCGGAAGTATTAATTTATACTTGGTGAAAATTTTATACTTTTCTTATATACCCTTTAAATATTCTTCGGTTAAGGTTGATTTAATATCCTTAACACGTGACCAATTTGAATCCATCCGTACATTTGAGACCCTTTCCTCTTCTGTTTCCTCATCCAATAGGGCGGGCTGCGCTGTTGTACCTCTTTCTTCCACGGCTACCACCATCTCTATATTTCCTGAACTTTTCCTATTAACTGAGCTCTCCACGTTATTATTAGAAGAGTCGCTATAAGGTATGTAATCTTTTCTCACTTTTTGTTCATCTATAGACGCATACTCACTCTCCAAACTCATTTTATGTGAACTATATAATTCTAAAAATAAAATTAAGATAAAATACTACTCACCAAATCTCGATTTTGATGTCTCAAGTCTTTCATAATACCCTAATTATCAGAGCTATCGAACTATCACAACTTTTGAAAGCAGTAAATGATCGTCATTCCCTTCTCCAATTTATAGGCACATTGCATCTACTGTGGTTGGCGGGAAACCCAGTTCTTTTTTCCACCTACCCTACTTTGGCAAATGAAAGTCATATCTTTTAAAAATACGATACGTATTTTTTTGAACTCTGTTTATACCTCCTCCTGACATAAATGTCAGTCTATTTTAGGGGGGACTTATAGTGTAGATATATCTGAACTCCGTGATCGAACTATTTAACTGGACTGAAGTATATATTGCAATACTGTAGATAAATCCGAACTCTACAACTGAACTATGATAAAATACACTTTGATGTAACAACACTACACCGATACATTCAGAAAAATTTGTCCACTACGTCGATATTCCCTGAAAATCAGCTGACTTTTGTAAAAATTGTCTCCACTTTTCAACTGTAAATAGGTATATACTATCAAAAATAAGGGGTTCGATCGTTACTACTCTTTAATACTAGATAGTTCAGTTGTTTCTAATTATTGATTTAAATATAGGAGACTTTCCACTGAAGTTCGGTCATTTTTTTTAATTTTGCAGGCTCAAGAAATGTGGCATATTAAATCCGAACTTAGATTAGAGTCTTTGAAGTCTATCCCTTCATCAATCATCAAAAGAATTTATAAGTTATTTTGTCATTTATAATAAATATACAGTTGAACAAAATATAGTATTGTACATCAAACAAACACAACTTATAACATGAAAAAATTACGTAGACACTGATAAAAAAAAATATCAAGCAATTGATAGGCTCTTGTGGATTTGATGATTCAATGGAAATTTTTTTATCTGATGTGCCTATGAATAGATTTTTGTCTCACTTATTTCAGAGATGAATATAATAGTGTTGCGATGTAACTTGATTTAGTGCAAATTTCATCATTCCAACTATAATTTAAAATTTTTATTTCATTACAAGCTATGATAATTCTTCTTTTATCTACATTGTATATATAAAAATCAAGAATGAAAGAAGTGTTAAAAGAGTATTTTTTAAAATAATGCTATCTTATTTTTTTTATTAATTTTTTTAATGTTAATAATTTATATATAATTCAATATTCAATATTTATTATATTTATCATTATTAATGTTCTAATGAATAACTACACATTAATATAATTTTATAATATTAATTAAAAAATTTATATTTGTGACTTTTAATTTTTTAAAAAATTAATTATATATTAGTATAATTAAATATTATTGGTTAATTTATTTTAAAAAAATTTAAAAAGTTAAAAAAATATATACTCTTAACCTGAGTGAAATGTGAAACATGCCTTAAGAGTGAAACATTTGAGAATGGAATTTGTAACTACTTTTGGTAATTTGGTCATGCCATACATACACTAAGCTTTGCTTGAAGAATAACAACGTTTCAAGCAATAACAACGTGAATTAATAATATATGATATGGTATAATACAATACTAAATACAATATTAAAAATTAATATGATATTGTATAATTAAATAAAAATATTTTTATTTAATTTGATGATAATTTTAAGATTTTAATATGTTATAGAGATAAAAAAAATATTATTTATTAGCATATATTTGATATTTAAAAATTTTATTTTAAATATTTTTGAAAGATAAAATTATAACAAAATGAAAAACTATACCATAAAAAGTGAAAGTAAAAATAAACAAGAATTAAATAATACCAATTAATGTGCTATATATACTAACCAATGGCTGTTGTTTTATCGTTCTCAAAATAAAAGCAGACAGATCAATCAAGCAAAAAGAACAACAATTAACAATAATCTCACAAAATGGTTTGTAGGAAATAGTAATCTCTAAAAAGCACTCTCTTGATTTACTTATCACTTCATGTATGATGCCAATAGCTTAAATTATTAAATATGAATTCAAAGCAGAAACAAAACAATGGTGTTTAGTTATAAACACGTTAGATGAGTTTTTTTTTTTTTCAACTTCTTATTAATTATTGATAAAACAATTGTTGGATTGAAAAAAAAAAGGCAATTTAGCAATAAATTAAGGTCCTAAGAAAATGGTGCACCAAGATCATCATCTATCTTATTCTCTTCACATCTTTTAAGAAGATAGAGTTGACGCCGTAGATGCAATACCTGCCAAACAAGAAAATTGTATAAAGCAACAGGAATATTAACAAGCATGCTTCAGCTACAATGTAATATTAAGCAAGCCCATATCATAAGCAAACATGTAATAATAATATGTCTAATGACAAGCATTTACATATTGCGTAAATACAGAAGTCAAAGATGTGCATCAACCCAAATTTCACCTCAATTTTCTCACATCCCAAACAAGGCAAATGTTAAGATTGGCAGTTTTTAGAATGAAAAATAATACATATAGTTTTATGTCAAGAAAACATTCTTTTGATTATTTTCTTATGATGGATAATGACATCAAGGATTGAGTAACATAATTCATAATTGGAACAGATTTGACAACAGCAACCACAACATATATACTACTGATAAATCAAATTGCAAGTTGAGTAAAAAAGACCATAAAACACATGAATAGGCACAATTACCTCTTCTTGAAGCAAAATTGGAAGATTCTGAGTTGAAACAAGAGAGGATATTTCTTCCAAGAGTTTCCTCTCTTTGATACCTGACCATGTTTCAGGAGGCAAAGCCAGTAGAAGTGCTGTCAGAACATCATTGCCAGCTGGATACATCCCAATGGAACTACTTAGGCCACAACCACAGCAGCTAAGTTTCATTTGAGATGAAGGAACCAGCACATCAAGCCCCTGCTCACTTCTGCCATGTACAACAGTACCAGATACCAATGTAACAGACTTGTCACTGGTGGTCATCAAACATCTCACACATGTATTTCTACAGCAATAACCTCCAGAAGAACTAGACCTCCCGGCCAAAATCTCTGCCCCTTGGCAACAGACACTTGCAGCAATATGAGGAAGATCATCTTCCTGATTCACAATTGGCATGATTCTGCAGCCTGAGTTTGCTGAAGATAAAAATTCTGCTACATGTTTAAAAAGTCCAGTTTCCTGCACCTGTTTTAACACCTCGTCCTGCAAAAAGGACATTGAGTTCAAAAGGAATTGCATACAAACATCTCACTTGTTAGTAGAAAAAGGATGAAGCATTGTAATACCTTGACAGCAAGCCTTCCTTTCTCCTCCTGGCTTAGATTTTTACCACCATCTTCTTGTCTCCGCACTTCTGCAACCCACTTAATAAATTCTCCAGAATTTGATGGAAGTGAAGAGCAAACAACAAAGAGCAATTTATAAACATCTTTCACATCTTCTGACTTTAAAAGAAGAGGAACATCATCCACCAAATACTTTGCAATTTTAGCCCAACTCTCATGCTTACAGCTCTGTGCAAAGAATCAAAATAATATATGAATTATCTCATCACAGAAAAGGCAAGTCATTAAAAGCTTCAGTCATCTCCAAGTTCTCCAAATCATACATGATCGAAGGAAGTATAAAAGCGACACTAATCAAGATATGTAGTGGCTGCCAAAAAGGACCACTTATTTTAATTCCATAAGCTACTAATTGACAAACAGCATTAATGCAACACTTCAAAGTTCAGACATATAAGAAAATATGAGAAATGTAGTCAAGCATATATTCTTTTATGAGCCTTAATGGAAGTGCTCTCGGAGTTTCCAATCAGAAAAGCAAAATATTGGGGAAAATAACAGAAAAAACAGCTAGCTTCCAAAGCTATCCTGATGAATTTATTGGAATATAGAATCAAAATAATAAGAAGTTTATTAGGTAAACAGTATGTTGTAAAACATATTAAAGAAAAGGCATTATGCATACACAACAAACATGTGAGCATCCATGTTGATGTGTATCATATATGTCATTACCACAATCATACCAGGGTATAAAGCAATCCAGGCTCTGTATGAGGCCTTGATATAAGCATGAACCTGCAGCACAATCAAATTTCAGTGGCAAATAAAGAGACAATATTATGATGCAAACCAAGCACCAACAAAACGAACGCACAACATGGAAACATTAAGCTGGAAATGAATTACCAAATTAAGAAAATAGTCATTACAATACAAATATAGTAGAAATAAAGGCTCTATCTCAGTCATAACAGAACAGAATTCCCAGTTGACTGAGTAGCTCTCACATCAAAGGACATCAACAGGATAATTGCCTCACCAAGCTCTTGACTCTTCTATGTTGAATTTGCATTTTCTGCATCTTGGTTAACAATATAAAGAGAAGAGTTAATATGGGCGGAGCATAGATATCATTCTTGCTGTTACAGCCATATGCTGAAGTAGGCAAGGATGGTCAAGTTGAAAATGTTAAACCGAGGCGTGAATATGTAACAGCCAGATTCATACACACTAAGAATATAAGAACTGATGATGCAATTGTCAATTTGTCAGTCACACAACTAAAACTCTTCACATTGTGTGGCCAAGCTATACTATCATTTCAGCGCCTTGAATTATTTGTGACATGCCATCAACCACATCTAGGCAAGCCACAAATTCAGAGATATATATTTATTTTATAGATAAATCATAAATGCCTACCCTCTGTGCTTCCCAGTTGTCTCATCAATGTTATCCATAGCTTCCCAAAGAAGTGTTAATGGAACCCAATGTGGAGGATATTTAAATCGTGCAACATCCAAAATCAATGCCATGTCACTTCCAGCATGGTAACCACCAATAGGTGAAAAATGACCAGTTCCTGTCTGCAATGAAAAAGACAAGAATTAAAGTTTTAAAAATATAATGCTCCAGTAAGCTCTATAATACATAAAGGAGGTAGGAGTCCATGGAAATTCAAAGGATGGTATGGCATTTGTTTAATATTATTATACAGAAATGATTATAATAACAAAGTCAACCTTCCATGATATCCTGCCATATGCTGCCACTATGTATGGGTGACCTCCTGCAGTCATCCGGAACTCAATCATTTATTAAAACATACCAGCATCTCTTTTGAGACATAAAACAATGCCTTAAATGGTAAAAAATATTGCTGTATCAACCATTACTATAGATGTGAACAATGCATGCAAGGCTATTATCACAAGTTTAATGTGGAAATATTAAAAAAAAAAATTGCATGTCACAGCCATTGCATTGTCACCTTCTTGAATGGTTAAGAATTTATGATTCAGATTACCAGATAACATCGTGCTCCAAAAAAAATTATTAGACAACATGAAAGAGTAGACATGGGAAAATATTCCAGGCAGATACCTGTTTAAAAATTCCTCTGTGATATGATGATATCATATGACAATCATCAGAAGTGGAACATTTCATGACATGCTTGCGAAATTCATCAATGTTGCTCTGATTTGTCCGGTAGGCTTCAACCTTTGCCCCAGCACAATGAGCCAAACACACAAGCTTCCCAAATGAGATGCCCTTAGCTTTTACCTTTTCTAAAGGTTCGCAGCAATCTAACATAGATTCATCAAACCACCTCCAAGGTCCTACAAGAAAATTGACAACCATTCAGCAGGTGCTTTATGATAACAGAATTACAGAATGACCGAGTTGAATCAGGAAGTCCTACCAAATACTTTAACAATAGCATATTGTTAGGATCCTAGTTGTCTAAGGTATGGGACTTGGCAAATCCTACATTGAAAGTATAGGATCTCAATATGACATCTATATAAACTTTAGACTTTCCAACCTCTTGAGCTAGCTTTTGAAATGTGGTTTTGCCAAGTTCCATAGCACCTATATAGTGACAAGTCAAACAACATGAAAGTCCCATTGATCAGAAAAATTAGTGTGGCTCTGTGACACAATATATTATTGATATTGATACAAAGTTCACCCAACAATAAAAATATAAGTTAAAAAATTATAAAATACGCAAGATATTAAGTAAATAATGGGAAAATTCATGACCAATGGTTGTCTCTCGTGTTTTGTCTACCGTCTCTTGGCTATTGGAAAATCACCCAAGGAGAAACAGAAAATAATATAACGTTGGGCTAAACTCCATTACCAACCACCCGAAACATTATGAATACTAATGCACCATGCTGCCTTAACGCTGTTGTAACTTCTACCTGGGGTCAAAAGTATGGCCCCAGGAGCACAAAATGCAAATTAAGCAACAGCTAATATGAATCTATAAAACACATGCGTAATACAAGGTGTTACCTTTCCATTTTCGTCCAGGATCGATAGCAAGGGAATTCAAGACCATAGAAAGGCTAGCCAAACCACAATAAGCAGGCTCTGATTGAGTCTGAAAATAAGAAATCAACTTATAGAAACCTTCCATAGTTCCATTCTGAATGGCTTCGACGAAAAGTTGCTACAATTTCAAAACATAAACTCGATCAGCCATAGAAATCAATAATGGTAATCAGAATCATAATAATAAGTACACCAAACAGAATTAAAAACTGTAATGATAACTAGAAGATGAACAATTTCAAACAAGTACTATTTCAGTCTACTCTAAAACCCTAAGCTTTCGATCCTGCTCATTTAAACTCTTAAACCAAACAATAGTAAATAAAGCGGAAATTGTTGGGATTGCAGAGATTACCTTTCCTTCAGAGGAAGCAAAGTCAATAGCAGGAGGAGAAGGGAGAAGGCGGCGATACACTCCAGCCGTAGCCATTTTCCTAGGAAAATTTTCTCCGCAATCTAATGATCAAGAATCAATGAGTATTTGGCGCGGTCAATGAGGTTCTTCGTCTATTTTTTTTTTTTCCTTTTAAATTCAAACTTAGACTAATTTATTTTCGCCGTTATATTCTTTATTTTGATAAAACGCAGTTTATCATCCCCCGCGAAAATTTCACCGTTTCAAAAATGCGTCGCCGTTTGGATTTCTTCTCAGTTGCCAAAGTTCCGCCATTCCGACCAATATTATTTTAATTTAATAGATAAGATTAGGTGTTAAAGAGCCAATGCAAAACATTTGGTCTGTTGAAAAAAAAAGTAAAATATTTAGTTTATTATAATATATGTGAATTGATATTTAATTGAATTAATTTTATTTTATTATAATTATAATTAATTTTATCTTATTTAGATTAGAATTAATTTTATAATTTTTTTTTATTAAAAAAAAATTATATCACTATATATATTTTATTATGGATAGTATATTTCATATAATTCATAATAAAAAGATTTCACATCTTTTTTATTCTTGATATATCTTATCTCTTATTTTATTTATAATACGTTATCAGTACAATAGTTTCTACAATAACAATGAAGGGAGAAAAATTTAGCTTTTATAATTTATAAGATAATTTTTATTATATCTCTTAAATTAAGATATGCTTTTGTTAATCACTTCTTTTATATTCTTATTATTTTTCACATGAAGAATTTTATTTACGTTTCTATGCTTCATTGAAATTATGTTATATACATGTCTATGATTTATATGATTAATTGCATATATTTTGGTTTAATCATACTCCAATAAATCATGTCAAAGTTACTTTATTATTTTTTTATGGGTGAAAAGATTTTAAAATTACAAAATATATTTATATATTTTCTAGTACAGAGCTGTCATTATATATTGGTCATTTTTATATATTGGTTAAGCATATATAGTAAAGAATATCTATGTTGGCTAACATATTCATATTGCAGAGAATCAGATTTCATGATTTCTTTATTGTCTAATATATATTTGTATATATAAAAGATAAAATTGACTTGTTGCATCATTTCAATTAATTTTTTTTATAAGTTAATAAATACAATGTGAAAGAATTGAATTTCATAAAAAAAATATTTATATAAATTAATATTTATTATAATTTGATATGATCATTTATAAATTTAAAGTTATAATATTTAAACTATAATTATAATATTTAATCTTTATTTATTTGATAACTATATAATCTATATAATTTATGGTTTTTATTTAAATTTGATATATTTACAACGTTAAATATTATAAAACTTGAATGTATTATCCTTAATATTTTTTTAAAAAAATATCTGTCATGTGTATTTGATAATGAGATTCACATTTATATTATAAAACTTAGAGATATTGTGAAAATGAAATCAAGTATCATCGCAGGATCGCTTAGAAATAGTAATATTCTTTTTAATTATTCAAATGAGAAATTAAAAATTAATTATCTTATTATTAATAATTTATCACAATATTTTTAGTAAATATTAAATTTTTCATGTCTCAAATATGCTCCTACAGTAGCAATATTGAAAGCATAAAATTATAAAATATTTTGAACTAATTTTTTTTATTTGCCGGTAGTAAAATAAAATTTTTAGCTTTTGATAAAAAATAATCAAACTCGTCCAACTATCTTGACATTATTCTCTAAAGTAAATGTGATATATTTTTAATATCATGGATGGGATATTGATAAAAAAAGTTATAGTAAAAAAATTTTTCCCACCAATTTTGAAATCAAAAGCGCTAAAAAAGTATATATTGACACAACTCTCATAATTCTTCATAATCAAAAAATATTTATTGCAATTAACATTAACAGAAATTAATATTAATGTGATATCTGGTTCTGTAAATGTGGTTGAAGACTCTAGAAGAGTCCACCTTATATTCTAAATTTGAGCAAAATAATATTTCAATTATGCATCATTGTATTCAAATAGATCTCGACAAAATCTATTAAGTTTTAAAGAATACGTCGCAATAAATATTCTATTGAAACAAAATGAAAGAAATATTAGATTTTTATATGCTAACTCTATGAATTTGAACCAGAAATTCATATTTAAGAAATTTTAAATTTCTTAACTAAATTGTACTTTATAAAAAATAAAGATAGTTGAGTTACACTATATGCACCGAAAATGCATAGATCTTAAAATTTTTATCATTTGGCATGATCATCTTGGTTATCTATGTTCAAATATAATGTGAAGTATTGTTGAGAATACAAATGAACATCCACTAAAATAAATTAGAAAATAATTTTGTTTGATGATTATTTTTGTGCTTCTTGTATTCAATATAAATTAATTATGATACCTTCACCAAATAAATTACATTTAGAGTCCCCTGAATTTCTACAAAAATAAATGTGAATATTTGTGACCCTATCCATCAATCTTATAGACCATTTAGATACTTTATAATTTTAATTAATGCTTCAACTATATAGCCATATGTTTATCTATTGTCAACTCCTAATATTATTTTTATTAAATTCCTTACTCAAATTATAAAGTTAAGATAAATGATCCTTGATTATCATATTAAGACAATTTTTATAGATAATGTATATGAGTTCACTTAAAAAGTATTTTATGATTATATTACAATTGAACATTGTATTATATATGTTCATATTCAATATGGTTTAGTTGAATTATTATTAAAATTTTATGATCAATTATTATTCTTATACTTATGAAACCAAAACTTTCAATATACGATTGGATACATGTTATTATTTATATTACACCTTTAATTTATATTTAATTGTCTGCATATCACAAGTTTTTCATTTTGTAATTTGTATTTACCTGAATTAATATGTCTTATTTAGAATTTGTGATATTAAAATTTCTTGTTGCAGTGTATATATTCTTATTGCATCCCCTTAAAGAAATAAAATGGATTATCAATATTATTTTGATATTTATATAGATTTTGATTGTCTACATTAGATATTATAGACCTTTACTAATAAATTTTTTAGAGCAAGATTTTTAATGAATTGGTTTACACTCCATTAGGAAAAGATAAAAATAAAGGGTTAAAAGCACAATAGATTAGTTAGAATACACCAACTTTATCCGATCTTGATACATGTTCAAATCAATATGAACTGAAAGTTCAAAAACTAATTCGTTTGCATAATACTGCAAATCAGTTACTAGATATATTTACAAATACCAAGTATGTGTTCAAATCACATATTTCAGCTGCTAATACTCTTGCTTGATTGATTGTCCCTATAGAATATCTTATTAGTGTGACAGCTAATATATATAATATAAGCCTGAAGCGAAATATAACACTCTTGTACCTTATATACGTACACCACATACACCCACATATATAATATACATATACCGGATACAAAAATATCATAATCCATTTTCAACAAACCAATATTTAAACTTTAACATCAAATTATTATTTCTACAATCTGAGTAAACTTAAAACATTTAACTTATATTATAGAAAGTAATAAATAAAATATTTCTTATTAAAATATATATGTATTTTCATTACCCAAAAATTTATTCAAAAACATTTTTAATAAGTAGCGGAATATACATATGTAAACATCAAAATCAATATTTACAAAAATATAAAATTTATACATGCTGGCAATTTATCTCTGATCTTGATGTTCACTAACAACTCTGATCTCAAAGTCTCAAGCCTAGACTCGACTCGGTCTGGTTGAGCTCTCCTGCACAACCGAATCTATCCGGTCACATGCACGATCAATACGATGCTAATGCACAACACATATGAATATAACAACTCATTACATTATATCTTATTATATTAATCATTTGCATTACATTTCATAATTCACATTAAAGCAAAGAAAACATAGGCCCAAAAAGGATCTAATATACTATTTAAATTTCATAGTTACTGCTTTGGTCCATAATGACACCTTGTGTCTAGCCCCGTAGGCAATATATATATATCCATGGATAATCCAACCATATCTGAGCTTACGACCCAGTCTTTTTACTCAGTCTAGCTTCAAGAATTTATTTTTGAGGCTTACGACCCGGTCTTTTCACCCTAAAAATATCATATTTATTAGCTGGGTCTGGCTTACGATCTGGTCTTTTCACATGCCCAGCAATTTATAGCATCCCGCCGAATCCAGAACTCTAAAAATTGACTAACATTCTAGACACACAATTTATTTACATTTCTCATTATCAAATTCTTTCATAATTTCATTCTCAAATCATTTCTCATTTTCTCATAATCAAACTAGTCACATTACCTTATTATATCCTCTTTTTCTCACTTTTCTCATTTTTCTCTTTTATATCAATATCAACTTGTTACATTATGTTTTCACATATCTCATCACATTATTCAGCATTTCTTTTCATTTACAACACATTACTCAATTGCTTTGATACATCAGCATAATTCACATTATGCATATCATAATATTTTTCTCGTTCATCAACAATATATCAAGTAAATTAACATTTTTTTCTAACCAAATGTGTTAAGTCTCAATGTCATGTAAATGTATGCAATCATTCAAAGTTTGTACTTACCTCTAAAAGTAACAAACACCAATTCAACCTCCTCTTCCAAGATCTCCCTCAATCCTTGGATTGGGTAACTCAATTCTCTTCAAAACCTAATCCAAAGGTGATTATACATACCCACTTAATGATACATATAAGAAAATAAGAATAAGAACTATCTAGGGCAAATTAAAAACTTGACACGCTCAACAATACGGGCGTGTTCATGGACGTGCCCTAAACCCATAACAAAGAAGCTTTGACACACTCAATGACATGGGTGTGTCATTGCACGTGTCAATTCTCCTCCAACACAGAAGCTATGACACGCTCAGTGACATGGGCATGTCACTGGACGTGTCAATCCTCAACAACACAGTAGCTGTGATATGCTCAGTGACATGGGCGTGTCACTTCACATGTCAATCTACCAACAACACAGAAGCTGTGACATACTCAGTGACATGGGCGTGTCACTGATCGTGTCACCCACACTAAGATTTTGATTGTCTAAAAAATTTTATATTTTTATAAATATTATTTTGATATTTATATAGATTTTGATTGTCTACATTAGATATTATAGACCTTTACTAATAAATTTTTTAGAGCAAGATTTTTAATGAATTGGTTTACACTCCATTAGGAAAAGATAAAAATAAAGGGTTAAAAGCACAATAGATTAGTTAGAATACACCAACTTTATCCGATCTTGATACATGTTCAAATCAATATGAACTGAAAGTTCAAAAACTAATTCGTTTGCATAATACTGCAAATCAGTTACTAGATATATTTACAAATACCAAGTATGTGTTCAAATCACATATTTCAGCTGCTAATACTCTTGCTTGATTGATTGTCCCTATAGAATATCTTATTAGTGTGACAGCTAATATATATAATATAAGCCTGAAGCGAAATATAACACTCTTGTACCTTATATACGTACACCACATACACCCACATATATAATATACATATACCGGATACAAAAATATCATAATCCATTTTCAACAAACCAATATTTAAACTTTAACATCAAATTATTATTTCTACAATCTGAGTAAACTTAAAACATTTAACTTATATTATAGAAAGTAATAAATAAAATATTTCTTATTAAAATATATATGTATTTTCATTACCCAAAAATTTATTCAAAAACATTTTTAATAAGTAGCGGAATATACATATGTAAACATCAAAATCAATATTTACAAAAATATAAAATTTATACATGCTGGCAATTTATCTCTGATCTTGATGTTCACTAACAACTCTGATCTCAAAGTCTCAAGCCTAGACTCGACTCGGTCTGGTTGAGCTCTCCTGCACAACCGAATCTATCCGGTCACATGCACGATCAATACGATGCTAATGCACAACACATATGAATATAACAACTCATTACATTATATCTTATTATATTAATCATTTGCATTACATTTCATAATTCACATTAAAGCAAAGAAAACATAGGCCCAAAAAGGATCTAATATACTATTTAAATTTCATAGTTACTGCTTTGGTCCATAATGACACCTTGTGTCTAGCCCCGTAGGCAATATATATATATCCATGGATAATCCAACCATATCTGAGCTTACGACCCAGTCTTTTTACTCAGTCTAGCTTCAAGAATTTATTTTTGAGGCTTACGACCCGGTCTTTTCACCCTAAAAATATCATATTTATTAGCTGGGTCTGGCTTACGATCTGGTCTTTTCACATGCCCAGCAATTTATAGCATCCCGCCGAATCCAGAACTCTAAAAATTGACTAACATTCTAGACACACAATTTATTTACATTTCTCATTATCAAATTCTTTCATAATTTCATTCTCAAATCATTTCTCATTTTCTCATAATCAAACTAGTCACATTACCTTATTATATCCTCTTTTTCTCACTTTTCTCATTTTTCTCTTTTATATCAATATCAACTTGTTACATTATGTTTTCACATATCTCATCACATTATTCAGCATTTCTTTTCATTTACAACACATTACTCAATTGCTTTGATACATCAGCATAATTCACATTATGCATATCATAATATTTTTCTCGTTCATCAACAATATATCAAGTAAATTAACATTTTTTTCTAACCAAATGTGTTAAGTCTCAATGTCATGTAAATGTATGCAATCATTCAAAGTTTGTACTTACCTCTAAAAGTAACAAACACCAATTCAACCTCCTCTTCCAAGATCTCCCTCAATCCTTGGATTGGGTAACTCAATTCTCTTCAAAACCTAATCCAAAGGTGATTATACATACCCACTTAATGATACATATAAGAAAATAAGAATAAGAACTATCTAGGGCAAATTAAAAACTTGACACGCTCAACAATACGGGCGTGTTCATGGACGTGCCCTAAACCCATAACAAAGAAGCTTTGACACACTCAATGACATGGGTGTGTCATTGCACGTGTCAATTCTCCTCCAACACAGAAGCTATGACACGCTCAGTGACATGGGCATGTCACTGGACGTGTCAATCCTCAACAACACAGTAGCTGTGATATGCTCAGTGACATGGGCGTGTCACTTCACATGTCAATCTACCAACAACACAGAAGCTGTGACATACTCAGTGACATGGGCGTGTCACTGATCGTGTCACCCACACTAAGAATAGAACTATCGACACGCCCAAAAGACATAGCCGTATTACTGGGCGTGTCAGGCCAAAAATCTAAAATCGACACCAAAATGTCACATCCAACAAACATCTTTCTTTAACCTTATCAACACCACACAAACTCAACCAAATCCATCAAATTACCATAATAAACTTGCATAAACATCAAAATAACTCAATTACAAGTATCAAACACAATCACAACCATATTCCATAACTCAAAAGTCACACAATCCATAACTCTTATTTTTTTCACCAAACTTAACTCTTTTCTTCAATCCAACCCCAAATATCAAAGTTAACAAGACAAAACACTTCAAACATACCAAATCAACTATAAACACATCTACAACAAACAACCAACAAACTCATAAACACACTCTCAAAGGAAATCAAAGAAACAAGTTGAAAACTTATCAAATATGAAGAAAAATCCTTAAAACTCCAACTTGATCTCTTGAAATCCTTCAATTACTTGAGCTAGGAAGAACAAAATCTCTTTCCTTTGCTAATGGCGGTGGTGGCATGCTCAAAAAAGAAAGAAGAAGATGAAGATGCAAAGTTAACAATAACTCACCAAACACTTCTCTTTTAACCAAACACATCTCCCTAAATCACTCTCCACCAAGCAATAAATTAATATAATATTAATCCTAATTATGCTTTTCCTCTAACCATAATTAATTCTATTTAAATAATTAAAATATCTTTAGAGCAAATAAGATATTGACTTGTATATATTGTATATATCTCTATACATACAACATATACATACTCATTCCTCTTATCTATTCACTTAATTAAATATATACTTTAAATCATTTAATTCAATTTCAACAATTAATATTTTTAAAAATTTTGGGGTATTATATGGGATATTACACGAAGTGGACTACTTGGTTCAAAATATTAATTGTTGAGATAAGGGGAAATGAATAATTTCAAAATGACACTCCTAAAGAGGACAAAAGCAACATAAGTCAATAACCATATATTTCTAGAGAAGTAACTTCAGAAGTAATTTCGGTATAGAAAAATTATGAGATCTCATTAAAATCTAAAAATATGTGGAAAAGAGATAAAATTATTGTTAATAATATGTTTGCATATGTTGCTATTGAAATTATCAAAATATACTTGAGCCTATAAATATTTAAAATTATCAACATCGAAGTAATTGGCTAAAATAGAAAGTAATCAAGGTCGGGTTATATTTATTTGCTAAACATACAATATTTGGACTAGTAGTCCAGACACCAGAAAATGTCATACCCATGGATATTGAATGTAAAAGAAAAAAAATTATATGAGATTATAAAAAAAGTACATTTCCTCTATTATGAATGCAATTACTCTTAAAATTAGTTTTGCAGCCCCTGAAGGGCTCGATATTATATTATAATAATTTGCTCATATAACTCTTAAGAGAAATGAGTTAAATAAAATTATGATATACAAGACACAACTTATGATACAAGAATTCTCACAAAGTTCTTGTATAGATTATGATGAGACATGTTCTCATATCATGAATGTTATTATCTTTAGATTTTTTTTTTCAGTTTGATAGCCTTTGAAAGGTTTGACATATATTTGACAGATGTTATGACAGTTCACTTATATAGTTCTTTAGATAATGACATATATATGAGAATTTCTGAAGGATCAAGATACTTGAAACATCAGGATGCCTGAAGCATATAATATCTTGATAAATATACTATATTGAGTTTAAAGGTTCTGATATAAGCTAGGTGGATGTGGTATAATCGCCTATTTGAATACTTAGAGAAAATGAATATGAAAATAATTTCGTTTGCCCATGCATTTTTATTTGGAAGATAAGCATAAAATTTATCATAGTTATAGTTTATGTTAATGATTTAAAATATAGTGGAAACTCCAAAAGAGATCTCAATTACTGCAGACTATTAGCAAAAGAATTTGAAATAAAAGATTTTGGAAGAACATAATTTTATCTTAGATTTTAAGTTGAGTATTTATCAAATAAAATTATTGTCCATTAAACATTATATATCAAATTTGAAATAATTTTATATGGATAAATCTTATTCATTAAGCACTCTAATAGTTGTTTATTCCCTTGATGTAAAATGAGATCTCTTCAGTCTCTGAAAAGATAATGAAGAGATTCTTGATCCTGAAGTATCATATCTCAGTGCAATAGGGACGCTCTTATATCTTGCTAACAACACAATACCATATATTATTTTTGTAGTTAACTTATTTACAAGATTTAGTTCTAAACCAACAAGAAGTCATTGAAATGAAGTGAAACATATTCTATGCTATTTACGTGGCACATTTGATATGGGTTACGCCTTCACATATAATAATATTACTATTTTATGACTATATGTGAAGCATACAATCACCGGTACTTCACTAAATCATTCAAAGATATTAGTTATTCATAAAACTAATCGTGAATGCGTATAGTTGATAACCATAATCAAATATATTAGAGGAGCTTATGGATTACCTATAGAAATCAACAAACCAACAATATTGCATGGAGATAATGTATCATGAATTGCACAAATTGAAGGAGCTACACAAGGGTGACAAAACTAAACATATATTACCAAAGTTTTTCTTATACACATGAAAGAATGAAGAAATAAAAAGTCGATATTTGCAAAGTTTGTTCAAGTGAAAATCTAGCATATTTATTTACAAAGATACTGTCGACATTAGTCTTTAAAAGACATGTATACAATGTTAGGATACGTTCACTTAATTGGATGTATTTTTGAGGGGAAGTCACCCATGAGTACTGTACTATTTTTCCTTTGCTAAGTTTTTTTCTCACTGAGTTTTTCTTAACAAGATTTTAACGAAGTATGTTCATAGAGGTAGTTATCCAAGGAAAAGTATTATGATATATGTAGATGACTACTTAATTGGATTAGTCTTATCCTATTAGGATTATGATTAATTTTATTTTATTCAAATTATGATTAATTTCATAGTCTTTTGTTCTTATCAAAAGTCTATTTACACCACTATATATATCTCATTATGGATGGTATATTTCATATAATTCATAATAAAGAGATTTCTCATATTTCTCATTCTCGATGTATCTTATCTCTTATTTTATTTACAACATGGTTTCAGTATTTTGACATTTTTTATGTTTTTATTTATCTTAAATTATATTTTATTTTTTAATAATTTAATTAGTATATTAAATTATTATTATATTCATATATAATTTTATTTATTAAAAATATTTAACTATATCTTTTATTAAAATAAAAATATAATAAAAACTATATATAAATTAACAATAGTTTTATTACAAGATGTGTTTTTTTAGCATAATTATAAAATGTGTTCAGTTAATACTTTTTGTGCGTGTGTTTTCATATGTTATTGCTTAAAAAATTATAATTTAAATAAAAATAATTATTTTTTTAAGTTTATTTAATTTAAAACCGAAGAATATTTGATGGTTTATTTATAATTTCGTTTTGTATTGCAAATATACTTGATATGTCTATTTATTACTCCCATTAAAATGACATTTTATAATTTTAATTTTGATTTAAAATATTTAATGTTCAATAATATTAAGATAAAAATTTGATATTATTTATTAATTTATTTTATATATTTAATGATATCGGTAATGGTAGGTATAAATGTTGGAATGATAAATTGTTAATGAAGAGGAATTAGTAATTTTATTTAGTTTTTTAATATATGTGAAACTTTTTAAAAAATGAAATGGAGATAATAATAATAATAATAATAATAATAATAATAATAATAATAATAATAATAATAATAATAATAATAATAATAATAAATAGATAATATTAATATAATATTGTATTACCTGATATAATACTAATTTTTAAATATTAAATTAAATTATTATTTAATATAATAGATAGTTAAATAATTGTTATAAATATTTATTTAGAGAATTCGAATAAGATTAGAATATTCTATCTAATATTGATAATAATTAATTATTATCTAATTTAGTTATTATAATTTAAATTTTTAAATAATTAATAAGATATTTATCTATTTTTTTAATTTAATAATTAGTTATTTATCTAATAATGTAAATTATTTTTTAATATTAAATTTATTATTATTTGAAGAGTTTAAATATAATTATTATATCTGACAATAATTAGTTGTCATATATTATATTAGTATATTATATATCATACTTAGTTATTATATTAGTTATGTATTGATTATAATTTTTATCTTATGTTTAATAGATTTTTTTTAAATCCTCCTCCCTTCTTCCTTCTCCTTAGTTACTTTTTTCAAGTGTTTAATTTCTCCATTAATATAAAATAATATATTTTTTCTCATTCGTATTAAGAGTACCATACAAAGAATAAAAAGTATTATATGTGCAATCAACCTATGGTAAAAATTTTCAACACATCTCATAAATTATTCAAAAAGATAGTTTAAAAAAATAAATAATTTATATTTTTGTTTTAAGATCATGCCTACATTAATATGTTATTTGTATGTTTCAACACTTGAACATAGTTTATTTTCATAAATATGAGTAATATGATATTTTGAATAATTTATTTTCATGTAGATTTGCTTTATTAAAAAAAATTAGAGTATTAAAATTATAATAATTGGTATATGAAATATACTAAACTTCAATAATACTAATTCTATAAATAGTATTGAGATAGTGGTTTTATATGAAAAAAATACAATTATTATATACAAATAATTTTATTGATTATGTTTATTTTAACTTTCTTATAAAATATTATAATATTTATTTTGCACAATACTTATTAATAAGTTTAAATTAATTACTAAATAAAAAATAATTATGAATATTATTTTTTTATATTTTTTACTTAAAAATTAGTATACATATATACATTAATTAAAAACAACTACAATATCATATATGTACAATAATAATAATAATAATAATAATAATAATATATCTTTGGAGGTATATGATAAAATAATAATATTTTTTTTCATTTCATTTTAAGTGTTATGTAAAAAAAATATTTTATTTTAAATATTACTTTTAAAAATTTTAAAAAGTATTAATTAAAAAATTTTAATATTAATTCTATTAATTAATAAAAGAAAATAAACATATAAAAAATTATTTAAATAAATTATAATAAAATTTTTATAAAATTAATAATTAATAATTATTTCTTTAATTTGTTTATAAAAAACGAGGAGTAATAGTAATAATAATAATAACATTATCTTCTCTCCAGAGCTGCAGAGGTCACAGAAATTACTTCCTCTCGAAGAAGCAACAGAAGGTCAAAAACGAAAAAGCAAAGGCAAAAAAGTTCTCTTAATGGGCTTTAGAACTTTAGTAGGTCCCACACTGATGCCCCAATATTACCCGCCAATTCTAATAGGAGGAAACGACCCGCACTGTAAATGGTATTCGCATGCTCTGTCATTTCCGGAAATGATCATCCGTACATCGCCACTTGTCATCAACTAGCCATTCTGACATCGAAACGTGTCCTCAAGAATTGCATCGTTTGGACCAGTTAAACCTTGCTTTCATCAGACAGTAAGTCGGCGGCTGCGGCGCGTCGTTGTCGGCTTCTCTCTCTCCCTTGGGTTTTGCTGTCGGCTAACGCCGGCTACTTTTTCTACTGTTTTACTGTTTCACAGAAACCAAAATTGACCTTTTTGAGCTTTTGGAGTTAAACTTCGATTGCTTTTTTTTGGCTTTATGTGGATGTTATCCGTTGGATTTTAACCGAGTGGGTAGGAATACGTTCGAGGTTTACGAGGGTTTTAAAAATTAGTTAAACGAGGTATCTGTGATAGTCTGATTATTGGTTCTGAACCCGACATTTGTGTTTATACATGCGAATTGTGAAGGGACGAGATCTCAGATTCAAAGTCTATAATGCCCCTGTTATTTTCTATAGTTTTTTTTTTTTGAAATATGTTATTTTCTATAGTTACTTCGCCATCACTTGCTGAGAAATTTTAGTAGTTACCTCTTTATATATACCCAAGTCCATTGTCTTTTTAGGCATGTTATATTTCTAAAATTTCAAACTAACTCTTCAATATTGGTAAAAGTTATACATAATTATCCATTATATAAAATATAAATTTAAATGCAAAATTTTATTTTTAATTAATAAAATTCGTTTCCTAGATGCTTATTTATTTTAAATAGATACATTTTTTTATTTGTCTTAAATTATAACTCTTACCATTTTAATAAATTAATTAATATATTAATTTCTATTATATTTTTATCACATTAAAATTAAATAAAAATATTAAATGAGTATATCTCACATTAAAATTAAATAAAAATATAATGACAAATACTAATAAGTTTATATTTTTAATAAAATAATTATTTGTTTTAATTTTTATGAAATAAAAAATATATCTATTAATTGATGAAATATAATGTAAAATTTGTTTTTCTTAAAGAAAATAAAATTATGGTTAATTTTTTATTAAAATATAAAAATTATTTTCAAAATCATTAGTTTTTTTACTGTATTAAATACTAACCCAAATTGCTTAACATTCTTCACAAGTCATAGCAAAAGCATTATTCATATAATTAATTAGTATTATTTAGAGAAAACAGGCAGTGCCAATATCGTCATTTACTCTTGATATCATTGAAAACTGATAAAAGGGTCGATTAGATTAATTATAGGTGTGGGTATTTTCTACTCCAAAACCCAATCAACAAGAAAAGGCTATTTTACTAATTATACTACTCTCTGCAACAAAACCACACAACAGCAAGCAACAGACTCAGTGGTACTGAAGTATATATAGTACATGCCTAATGACTCCCAACTACCGATACCTCTCTTGCTCCGATATTCTTTTTTCTTCCTTCATTCCATAACTCATTCCATTTTCACCATACCCATCCATTAACTCAAAAACACTCGTTTCTTCTTCTTCTTCTTTCAATCTCCTAAAAGAACCCTAATCAATGGCTCCATTGTTCCCTTTTCCTCCTCCTTTTCTCCTTTTCTTTATCACTCTTTTATCTTCTTTTGCCTTTTCAAACCAACAACCACTTCTCAACTCGGCCGAGCAAGATTCAGTCTACGAAGTTCTCTCCTCCATTAACTCTGATATTCCCTGGCGTACTCTTTTCCCAGATGACCTCTGCCTCTCTGCTCCTCACGGTGTCGCTTGTGATTACTTTATTGAACAACCCAACTCACAAAATGTTACGAGCTCGACTCCTTATCTTCGGTCTGCTCATATCAGCGAGCTTAGTTTTGGGTATGTCTCTGATTATTCACCAAACCCACCTTGTTCTCCGAATGCTACTCTCAGTCCTCTTCTCTTCACCTCTTTTAAGTACCTTCGTAAACTGTTCTTTTACAAGTGTTTCGCTGAAACTCCTGTTTCGTTACCTGATGTTTCTTTGACGAGTTTGGGAGGCAATCTTGAGGAGCTTGTGTTTATTGAAAACCCTGCTTTGGTTGGGTCTCTTAATGGCATTATTGGTAGCTTTACCAACTTAAGAAGACTAGTTTTAACTGGAAATGGTGTTTATGGAAATATTCCTGATGGGATTGGGAATTTAGTGAATATTGAAGAAATTACACTTTCAAGAAACCAGTTAACTGGTATGGTTCCATTGAGTCTAGCCAAGTTGAAGAAGCTGAGAGTTTTAGATTTGAGTCATAATCACTTTGACGGAAATGTCCCTGAGTCTATTGGTAATTTATCTCAGATGTTGAAGCTTGATTTGAGCTTTAATGGGTTATTTGGTAAAATTCCAAATAGTTTGGTTAATTTACAGAACTTGGAGTTTTTAGACCTGAGTTTTAACAAGTTTGGTAATTTTGGAGTTCCTCTGTTTTTAGGAGAAATGTCTGCATTGAGAGAAGTGTATTTGAGTGGGAATTTACTGGGAGGGCATATCCCAGAAATATGGGAAAAGCTTGGGGGTATTTCAGGAATTGGATTTTCCAACATGGGTCTGGTTGGGAAAATCCCAGCTTCCATGGGAGTATACTTGAGAAACTTGTGTTATCTAAGGCTTGATAACAACAATCTTGAAGGTGATGTGCCAGAAGAATTAGGGTTTTTGGAGTTTGTCAATGAAATCAATTTGGAAAACAACAATTTAAGTGGTAAACTTCCATTCTCTGCTAAATTTACTGCAAAAGTTGGTGAAAAATTGAAGTTAAAAGGTAATTCAAAACTCTGTGTTGATCATCAAGATTTTGGGTCTGGTAAAAATCAGAACAGCAACTTGGGAAATTTGAAGCAATGCAGCAAATCAAGAATTCCAAATCCTGCCATTCTCAAAGAAGGTGATTCTGTTATTTCTTTTTCACCAATGGTGCAGGTGTTATCTTACTATTATGAGTTTCTGATTTTGGGTATTTGCTTTTCTTTATTTTGGTAATATGCCCGAGAAAATGACAATGGCTAACAGAAAACAGAAGGTTATATACTTTTTTTGGATAGGAAATTTTTGGGGTTTAGATCGTGAAGTGATGGGATTAAGACAAACAAATATGTAATTATATATGGGTTTTGTTATTGAATATAAAAAAAGCATATACTGCATTCACTAACGTTTGCTTTTTTTAATTTGCAAAGCTAATTAGATTCATTGAGTTTAAATGGGTGTTTTTTTTTTATTTATATAATTGCTTAAAACTGTTTTTTGGATTTAGCTCTTTCAAATATTGGTTTAATTATTCTGAATTATTTGCTTGACATGACAGGTATTCCACTGTCTATCTCATATTTTTAAGAATTATGGAATTATAAGAAATTAGAGGCTTAAGAATTTCAAATGTAAAAAAAGAGATAAAAAAAAAGTGGATTGAAATTAATATGGATGTAATAGTATTCATCTAGCCAATCACAAATTATCAGTTAAATTATAATAAGAGGGTGTTTCTCAAAACTTAAAAGCTGGTCAAAACTGATTATAAGCAGTTTTTAGATTATAAGTTGTTTATTTAATTGTTTCTGAAAACTTAAATAGTAGATTATAATATGATTTTAATCAGTTTTTTAAAAGTTGGGTTTTGCTACTTTTTTTTAAACACTTATTTTTTAAGCAGTTTTGACCAAGTAAAAGACTATACTATCCCTACCTAATCTTCAATATTTCAAATTTATCCACCCTATACACTTTAGAGAGTGTTTCTCAAAACTTAAAAGCTGGTCAAAACTGATTATAAGTAGTTTTTAAATTATAAGTTGTTTATTTAAGTATTTCTGAAAACTTAAATAGTAGATTATAATATGATTTTAATCAGTTTTTAAAAGTTGGGTTTTGATATTTTTTTTAAGCACTTATTTTTTAAGCAGTTTTGACCAAGTAAAAGACCATACTATCCCTATCTAATCTTCAATATTCCAAATTTGCCTACCCTATATACTTTAGTTCCCATCAAATTTCTTTTATTTTTAGGATTCTAATTAATTTGGTAATATTTACATGGTAGTTTTTTATTTGTATAATTTATTGATAACACCAATATTATTATTATTATTATTAAATAAATTATTATTATTATTATTATTATTGCAAAATAAATTTTGAATTGACATTTAAAAAATTATTTTTATAAAATAAATAAACTCAGGGATAGTTTGGTCATTTTGACAGTTTCTGCAATTAAAAACTAATTATAAGCTGATTTTACAGAAACATTTAACTGATTATAAACTGATTATCAGCTAATTATTAACTAGTTTACAGAAATGTTTAACTGTTTATTTTTAATTTGATTATAATCTAAAAATCACTTATTTACAATAAGCTGAAAAGCTTCAGTTTTGAGAAACACCCTCTTAGTTCCCATCAAAATTCTTTTAAGTTTCTTCTTCTATCTTAAAAATATTTTTAGGATTTTAATTAATTTGGTAATATTTACATGGTAGTTTTTTATTTGTATAATTTATTGATAACACCAATATTATTATTATTATTAAATAAATATTATTATTATTATTATTATTGTAAAATAAATTTTGAATTGACATTTAAAAAATTATTTTTATACAATAAATAAACTCAGGGACAATTTGATCATTTTGACAGTTTCTGCAATTAAAAACTAATTATAAGCTGATTTTACAGAAACACTTAACTATTATCAGCTGATTATTAACTAGTTTACAGAAACGCTTAACTGCTTATTTTTAATCTGATTATAATCTAAAAACCACTTATTCATAATAAGTTGAAAAGCTCCAGTTTTGAAAAACACCCTCTGAATAAGAGTTTATAATTAATTGGATTCATATTAAATGAGAGTTTATAATTAACTGTATATACATCCGTCCATATTACAATTTTGAAAAAATTACACATTATAACATATTTTTTAATTGTTTTTTGTAAAAATATTATATATTTTTAGTATATGTTTGTTATATTATATACTCTATATATATGCTTAATATATTAGAAATATATTTTTGAAAAGAGATATTTTTAAAATTAAAATTAAAAAATATATATTTTTTTAAAATTAAAATTAAAAAGTGATATTTTTAAAAACATATTTATTTTTTTGAGATATTTTTGAAAAAATCCCTAAAATTTTCCATTCAATTACAGATTTTACAGAGCAAATTGATAATCGGCCCGCAACTTTAGTAGAGCAGGATAAGGTATCTTTATATGTAATTTTCCATTCAATTACAGATTTTACAGAGCAAATTGATAATCGGCCCGCAACTTTAGTAGAGCAGGATAAGGTATCTTTATATGTAATCATTAACTTTTTCATGAAAAAGAAAAGGCAACGCTGGTTTTCTTCGACAATGTCAGATATATTAATAATGCAATAATTGATTTCATTACAAAATTTAGGTGAGGCACACACTTTGATAATATCCAAATAAGGATATTTATAATACATTTTTCTATGATAATGATGATAATCACATTTACATGTTGATAGATTAATAACTTTGAATCCTTCTAAGCTGAAAAATATGGTAATATTAACCAAATAAGTCTTTTTACAAGAACAAAATATATATATATATATAATTGATTAGGTACCAATAGCTGTATTTTATGTACCATATACGAACCAAGCAAAATGCTCCATGAAAGAAATGAAAAAAGAAGAAGAAGAAAAGTGATGAACTCTCTCTTGGGGTTCAGCTAAAGATTCTATAGCTATGAGTATTAATTTTTTTAAAAAAAATTGAAGAAAAAAATTGAATTACACACACCAATTTATCTAAGAAACTTCAGTTAATCTTTCAGCATCATCTTCTTCTAAAGCACTTAAAACAGAAGAAGTGTCACAGTCAATGCAAAGAGATTTGGAAACTGAACCAGACTCAGAATCTGCATCTGAAGATTTTTCTTTGGATCGAGAAGATTTCCCAGAAGAGTCTTTAGATTTCTTTCTTCGAACTTTTTTGGGTAAGTCAGATGATGGGTTGGACGATGAAGAGTCGCCGTCTTTTGCATCCTTTTGTCGGCTTGATGATGATTTGCCACCGTCGACGCTCAGCTCTTTTGTTCCACTTCTTGATGATTTTCTTGATTTCTTTTCTGATTTTTCTGAATGTTTCTTCTCCGATTTTTCCTTCGACAAATTAGAGTCACCTGCTCCAGCAGTCGACGATGAATGCCGTCTTGATGATCTTGGCAATTCCAGCAAGTCCCTGTCCCTTGATGTTTGTGATCCCCTTGAAACTCTTTGACCAATTGCATCTACCATTTTCATACATTTCTCATTAACATTCAAATGATTAAATATTCACAAACAGTAAATTTCTTCAAACATTCTTAAGAGAAATTGCTTTGAATTCTCTGAAAACCCTTTAATTTTGAAAATCAATCATCATACCTTCAGAAACCCATTTAGCTGCATCATCTTTTGCATCTCCATTTGCTTTTGCTTCTCCATTAGCTTTAGATTCTCCATTAGATTCAGGAGCTTTAAACTCACTCATCTACATACAAATAATAAAAGAGTAAAAATCACTTTCAGACCTAAATAATTTGAAACTTATATTCCAAGAAAATATTAGCGATTACCCAGCTTGGACAATTCACCGAAGGGCCATCCCATCCTATGTGGGCAACATGCTTTACATCTGTAGGAAATCCAATCTGCATTTCTGGTTCTTTTTCATTATCTGCAATACATATACATATAAACTTATAAATACTCCATAGCTATGAAAACAAGAAATGAAGTAATGCTAAAAAAAATGATAATTAAGCTCAATTTCTTACCAAAAATTTGAGAAATGTATCTTAGGCCTTTTAAAAGGCCCTTCATCTTGTTGTTTGACATTATAATAGCGAAATGATGTATATATACTTGGATTTATGAACTCAGTTCTTTTTTTTTCTTTTTTTCCCCTAATTAGTATGCTTTTGGGAGTGGAAAGAATTGATAAGTTGAAGTACTTTAATTCTGAAACAAAGAAAACGAGAAGAAAGTAATGTTTGGTTGGTTAGAAACATTACAACAAAATGAATTTTCTTTCAATTGATGAATGAAAAATCATAAAAAAAAATATAAAAAAAACCTGTTTTGGTAATGCAGCGTTGAATTAATTCAAACTACATTTCTTGATATAAATTGAACAAATTTTATTAATTATTATTGTTATTCTTTTTGGGTTAAGAATTTTCAATTCTTGAAGGGGAAATGAAATTCAGAAAAATTAATCAAGATGAAAAACATGAAATTGTTTTTGACAAATGTGTAAAAGAAAATTAGATGGTGATGAGAAAAGGGAAGACTTAGAAGGAAAAATTGCTGTTTAAGGCAAAAATTACATTAATTTGATGGCCATTAATTAAAATCCAAAAATGGATCAATGTTTTCGGTTGTTGTCTTCGATGCCTAAAATTAGTTAAAGTTTTTTAATAGGATTTTTCTAAGGTTTTGATGGCTCTGCTTGTTTAATTGCTACTAGTTTCAGAAAATAAATGAATAATTCTATTATTATAAGATACTATTTAATTATATTTATTTTATAAATTTCTTGATTAGATTACATAATGGGAATTAAATCCTCCATAAAATCCTTTTTTTCATAATCTTCCCAATAGCATGAAAATTAAGAATGTTGTTACATAATAATTAAATGACACTAACAATTAATGTCTTAAAGAAGGATTATATCATTAATTACAAAGAATTTAAAAAGAAGGATTATATCATTAATTACAAAGAATTTAAAAAGAAGGATTATATCATTAATTACAAAGAATTTAGCATTTACTTAATTACAGCTAAACATGATTAAGGAGTTTAATCATACTATATGGATATAACTATAGTTGGCAATGGTGAATATAAAATTATGCAATAGTTTTAGTTCTTTCAAGTTGTAAGCAACTAACAAGTACTTTTTTTTTATCTTGTCTTTATTATGTTTTTTTTGGGCCAATTTGTCTTTATCATGTTTGGTACATCACTTAAGTTGAGCATGATAATATGCAACTACTATTAACTACTGTCTTCTCCTTTGAAAAAAAAAGGCAAATTATTATTATTATTATTCTCTCCATCCCAAACTTATAAATACATTTTCCCTTTTTTTTTTATTTCTATTAAATAATAGTTTATTTATAATTTTAATAAATTAATAAATATATTAAATCCCTATTATATCCATCTTATATTAAAATAAGAATATATAGCCACACCTGGAGTTTCCACAAATGCTCTTTACATTTATTCAAATACAGATTCTACACCAACAATTGTCCAGATTCCTAGACAATTGCCCAGAGAAGAATTGTCTAAACTCATTCATTTTGAATAGGTTACCAATTATGAGAAGATGCAGCAGAAGCAGGAACCTGTACAATCTATAGATTCAAGATTTATTAAGCAGATTGATGGAACTGTTAAAACAATTTTCTCTACTCCTTCCAGTTCTGGTTCTTCACCAGCAGTTTTTCATAACTGTATGATCACACCTGTCTCTTTTCCTAGAGAAAAGAGTGTTGCTATCCATAGCTTTGATGTAACTGGAAGACAAATTTATACAGTAAAAATGATGGGACATTTCATTTGGGACTCTCCTGGTTCAGGAAATTATGACCCAGGATGTATGTGTTTTGAAGATGGTGAACTCTGTACTCCTCTTACCAGACTTACAGGCCCTAAGAGATTTTTCTCTTCCTGTAAAACTCAATGTTTTCATAACAACTATCATCCACCTCCACCAAATAACCAACCCTGGACAGCCATAAAACCATATATCCAAAAGAAAGATTACCCTCTTCCTTTATCCTTTTATGATGAAGCTTTAAAAGTTTTAGAAAAAGAAGGATTATTGGAAGTTCCTAAACCTCCAACCATCCAACCTAAAAAATGCATTCCTAAAACTCCAGTTCCCTTAGCATCTGCACTACCTCCGTGTATGATGTTCAAACCACCCTCACCAGAAGATTTTTCTCCACTTCAGAAACAAACCAACCCACAAACCAAAATAAACTCTAGACCTTACATCCAACACACCACAGTTCTTCCCAGTGGACAAACTGAACAAACCATTCAAGTTGAAAAAGTGCTTAACTGACATTCTTTGAATGTCCAAACTCAGAATCAATACCTCCAGATGATTGATACAAATATAGATCATTTGTCTTCTAAATTAGATCAGCATGCAGCAGCTCTCAGCACCATGTCAATTGAGATTCAACAGCTGTATCACAGCCTTTCCACTAGAATTTGTCAATTAGACACTGATTTAAGACTTATGATTCAGAGAAGAGAATCTGAACCTCTGTTTTATGAAAAAGACAGAAAAATACATAGATTAAAAGCACAAATCCAGCAGATTGAAAGAGATCTTCAACTTAAACACCAACAATCTTCCTTACCAGACTACTTTAACCCTTTTCCTAGTATTTCATATTTACCACCTCCAACCTCTCAAACACCATTTGGCTCTTTTGCTGAATTGTTTCCATCAGCAAGTCCACAAAAATCATATGTACCATCTTCCTCTGTTCCTCCAACTACAAAAAAGACTTTTGCTGAAGTAATCACTACTGCTATCCCTACTGTCTTCCCTTCCACTTCTAGACAAGATGAAGTCCCTAAAACTTCATTCCGGCAGATGGCCTTTAATGCTACTTCAGATGACTCTTCTTCTGACTCTAATTCTTCAGAATTAGACCCTGATTCAGAAACAGAAGTTGATGTTACTCAATTACTCATGGCTGATCCTCCCAGAAATGAATAACATAGAAATCCTCCTCCTCCTCATGTTGAAGAACAAGAAGAACAATCAGGAGTTGAAGGAATGGATCACTAGCCAGAGTATATCAATCTCAGCACCAGGAATTCTAGTTCAAATGGTCATTGGTTTACATTTGATGATCTTCCTCCTTCTAAATGGAGAGGCAGAATTTTAGAGTTTAATGCTTGGATTCATGTTCAAATGGTCAAAAAACATGGCCTCACTCTCCAACAAGCATTACATGAGTTTGTTGTTAGAACAACAGGAACTATTAGGGAATGGTTCCTTAACCTCAGTGAATATGAAAGACTCCAATTTATCAACAGCCAGTCAGTTGGTGCTGCAATTTCTATCCTTCACAATATTTTCCTTGGAGATTACAACTTGATAGTTAAAGCTGAAAAGCAAGACTTCTACTCCATGAAATGTTGTTCTCTGAAAGAAAGAGATCTTGAGAAACATTATGAAAGGATGACGAAGAAGTTTTATCAGTTGAAAGGAGCCTCAGATCCTAACATGAAGTTCACATATGTTGCTTCTTTACCAGATGAATTCCAACCAGAGATTCAAAGAATTGTTCAACAATCTGGAAAGGAAATTCCTTAGTTGTCTCTTGGAGAAATTCACCAGATCATAATCACAGCTGTCAAACGACTTTGTGAACAACAGGAATTTTTTCATAAATGGAATGATGACAGAACAATTTTGAAGAAATTTTGTAAAAGACCTGAATTGAAGATTAAGTATAAAGATAAAGACAGAAGATGTGCATGTGGACCAAAGAAGAAATCTCATTTGCAGAGATCTGTTTCCTCCAAAACTTTTCCTAGAAAATTTAGGAAAAGAAAGAGATTCAAGTTTTTTAAGAAGAGATCCCCTTTTTCAAAAAAGAGAAGCTCCTTAGATAGATGTTTTATCTGTGGTAAGAAAGGGCATTTTGCTAAGAATTGTGCTAAGCAGACTTCTAAGTCTGTAAAATTGCTCCAGCAGATTCAACACTCCTCTTTGTTATCTTTTCCAGATGATACAGAAATTAAATAGTACTTTCTGAACAAGATGAGCCAACAAATGAAACTTTGTTTATTTTAAAAGTTTCTGATACTGATTAGACTCTTTTGACGATGCAGATGATGATTACAGTCCAATTCTCCATGTTGATCATTCAGATCTTCCTTCAATTTTACCAGCCGCAAAAGATTTACCAACTCCTTTGGTAAATATTTCATTACTTCCTTCCAAATATGATGAACCAATTCCTTTGATAGCCTTCATGGATACAGGTGCTCATAAATCTATGATGAACCCATCCATTTTACCAAACTCATATTGGAAGCCTCACACTGAACATTTCAGAGCAGCTGATGGACAAGTATTTTCTACACACTTGATTACCCGCCAAAAAATTGGAATTCAATTTTTCCCTCCTTGTACAATCTGGACTTATGTCATTGGTTCAGATCTTCTTAACAAAGACCTCCTCATTGGTTTTGATATTTATTGTCAAGCCAAAGCTCTTCAGATCCTTCCCACTGGCTTTAAATACAAAAATATGTTTAAACCATATACCAACATTGCTAAGCTCTATTCATTTGCAGAACTTCCTTCTGTTTATGAACATGAGAAAGCATTGCTTCTTCCTTCTTGTGTGAACTCTCACTTAGACTTTAAACACTCTCACCCTTTATGGAAAAACCCAGACTTTTTCATTTCCCTTCCTTTTAAGAAAAATGAAGATATAAACCCTACTAAAGCCTCACACCCTGGAATGTCTCCTTCAGACATTACTCTTGCTCGTCAGGAATGTTAACAGTTACTGCAACAAGGACTTATTGAGCCCACTAAGTCTAATTGGGCTTGTCAGACTTTCTATGTAGAAAAAAGAGCTGAACAGATCAGAGGACAGAAAAGGCTTGTAATTAATTATAAGCCTCTTAACTTGTTTTTAGCAGATGATAAGTTTCCTCTACCCAAGATTTCTACTCTCATGGTTCATTTGAAGAATGCTAAAATCTTCTCAAAGTTTGATCTTAAAGCAGGATTTTGGTAGTTGGGTATTTCTTCAGAAGATAGACCCAAAACAGCTTTCTGTATTCCTAATGCTTAGTATCAATGGACTGTCATGCCATTTGGTCTCAAAGTTGCTCCCTCCCTATTTCAAAAGGCAATGATTAGAATCTTCCAGCCCATTTTGCATTCGGCTTTGATCTACATTGATGATATCTTACTCTTCTCAGCTACAGAAGAAGCCCATCATCAACTGTTACAGCAGTTTGCTTCAATTGTCCAACAATATGGGATCATGTTGTCTGAAAAGAAAAGCTCATTGGGCCAGACCACTGTTGATTTTCTAGGCCTTCATTTTGAAGATGATTCCTATTCACCAAGCCCACATATAGCTCAAAAACTTCTTAACTTCCCAGACTCAAACCTTACACAAAAATAAATCCAACAGTTTCTTGGTATAATCAATTATATCAGAGACTTCTTTCCAGCCATAGCCCAGCCCATTAGCCAACTTTCTCAACTTCTCAAAAAGAAACCACCTCCATGGACTGATATTCAAACCCAAGCAGTTAAGACCATTAAATAGTTAGCCCAAACACCTATCCCTCTTCATATACCTTTTACTGGACTTCGAATCCTACAGACAGATGCAAGTGATGAATTTTAAGGTGTCATTTTCCTTGAAGAAATCAATAAAAAAAGATATTATTATGGACATGCAAGTGGACAGTTTAAAGACAGTGAAAAGCATTACCACTCTACTTACAAAGAAATTTTAGCTGTTAAATATGAAATAAAGAAGTTTGAATTCTATCTTATTGGCTATCACTTTCTCATCCTTCTTGATAATACCTCTTTTCCCAGAGCTCTTCAATTTAAACAGAAAACCTTACCTCCTCATTAATTGCTAAGGTTACAAGAATGGTTCTCCAGATATGATTTCTCAGTCCAACATATAAAAGGTAAGAAAAACCTCATCTCTGACCTTCTTTCCAGATCAGCTAAACCTATACTCCTTCTTTCCCAGAAACACACTCTTCCTTTGATCATGATGAACAGACCTTCTAGCTCCAAACCTCCCAGTTCACCCAGTGATACTGATAGATACCTTGATTTTCAGTTTCTACAGTTTCCTCCTGGTCTTCATCCTTCTAGTCCATCCTCTATTCAATTCTTTGCCAGGACTCACCTTTTGATTTATCTTTCTAAGGTTCATGATTATTTTCATATTAATCGTGAGCTTAATTTATTTTATCTTGAGTTTCCCTGGTATCTTGTTTATTATCTCTCTCCTTCAAATCCAAAAATAATTTCTGAATTATGGTTATTATGGTGTTATTCGACACTATATCACCATGCCCTTGAAATTCCTCTCATGAGTATGATCAGTTTTCTCCAAAATGAAAATAATTATGGATCTTTACCTTGGAGATTTTTGAAATGGTTTGATTCAATCCCCAATTGGATCAAAAGCTCAAAAAGATTGCTCGATACTATAAGATCTGGGATTAACCAGAAGATAAGATAAAGAATTTTCATTCTCTCTTTATCTTCCACTGTCCTTATTTCCAGTATCCCAGAACAGGTGTTCTTTGGTCTCAAAACTTTGCTTTTGAATGGAAGTCTTATGATGGTCAAATTTATCAGAAAGAAAATTTGCAGACAGACCTCAAGATGCTCCTATGTCAATTCAACAATGTTCGTTTAAATGTCAGGACTCCATTAGTTTGTACTTCTCCTGTTCCTGGTTTAACTTGGACTACAATAGTTGAAGAAATTTCTGATGAAGCAAAAAGAAGATTTGAATCAACTCTACAAGCTCAGATCAGATTCATTGAAGACACCACTGAGCTCCCTTTCCAGCTCACTGGTGAATATTTTGTTGATTATGATCTTGATTTTGGTGGACCTCTTAGTCAATCAGACTCTCCATCAGTTCCTCATCCATCAGAAGTGCCATCCACCTCATCTCAGCCAATTGTTCAAAGGAATCTTGATGACTCAGAAACTACTCAGCAAGATATACATGAAGCCTTTGTCAGTGTCAGCTCACCTCCCAATATTCAAGATATGGATATCATGTCATAAGAATTTTGAGATGCTTGTAGACAAAATAATCCACTGGACCCAGCCTCGTATGACTCAGATTCTTCAGACTATCAAAACATGAATCTGTCCCCATCCCACACTTTATGTAGTGATGTTACCGTGTTTGTCTTTTGTAATAATTCTGAGTAGTGGCTTTACTATGCTTGTCGTTTTGTAATAATTTATGTAAGTGGATCCACTGTTCCCTTACATGGCTTGTCTCCTTTACTTTTCTGATAGTGTGTTGTGATGTAAGCGCTTAGGTCATGTGTTTTGTTTGTTTCTTTAATTCTCCTTCTATATAAGGAGTTCAGAATGTAAAAGAGGATAAGGCTTGAGTTTCTACTTTCTTATCCCCTTCAGTATGTTCAATAAAATTATAAGTTTCTAAGCTAAATTCTCTCTTTCCTCTATACTTTCCTGCATATTATTTGATGAGTACGATTCATTGATATGAAGAAATACTTATGAGAGTTTGTTCAAACCAGTATAGAGAATCAAAAGGCCGCTGTCCTGTTTAATGCCCAAAGAGAGGCTGTGTGTGGACTATGCATGAGATTCATCTGTGTCTGTGTTTTTGAGTTTATGCAGACCTTTCATCTGTGTTCATAGAGTCAGTATGCTTTGATCAACTCTGATCCTGTATAGGGTTACCTTATACTTGCAGAAGTTTGATCATCAGAACCCTCTATGAGCATGGACACCCCCAGGTGGTATCAGAGCCTTGTTACTTATCAATGATATGTACGGATTAGTAGAACAGGAAAGAGAATTAAAACACTATGGCAAGTTCTTCAGTACCCACTTCTCATACTTCTTCTTTAATTCTTCTTTCCTCTTGTAAACAGTCACTTACCAGTAAAATAGATCACCTTGTAAAAATTACCCATCTTTCAGAAGAAACAAAAGTAGATGACACCAAACTTCCTTTGTTAAACCCCTATGTAATCTTCAAGAAAACCAATTATGTTCGAAGCATCAAGAACCTTATTACTTCTCGATCCCCTCACATAAAAGAATATGTACAGTCCTCGGCCTTAAGTCACTGTACTCTTTCTTCAACCTCAGCTGAACAGTATGTCACTCTTGAAATCCCAGATTCCTTTATTTCTCAATGGCAGAAACAAGGCTATTCTCATCTCCATCTTGGAGCTATTAGAATAGTTCTTTCCTATCATGGCAGAAAGGGATTACCAGTGACTGCTCGACTTTCTCTCTTGGACACCAGATATATGGATTTTGAAAATACTGCAATTGGAACTATTTTAACAACACTCAATGCTGGAAGTGTTGTTCTTACCTTCTTCCCCAATTATAACTTCTCCTTAGCAAATTATTTTCTATCTAAAGCCTTAGAGGTACAAGTTCAAATTACTGGTGCTCCACAAGTTTAGAATTCTATATCAGCTACACTCCATCATCAACTGGTACATAGGTTGCAAGATCATGCAATCAATATAGCCACACTTGGAGTTTCCATAGATGGTCTTTACATTTATTCAGATACAGATTCTACACCAAAAGATTATATTGCTAAAATAAAAAGATTATTTTTTTTAATTTTTATAAAATAAAAAGTGTGTAGTTCAATTTCTAACATAGAAATACAAATAACAAAATTCATTCAAATCACAAAATGGTGCAATATATTATAATGGTTTTTTCCTTAGTTACATTATAACAAAGAATTGTCCAACTACACACACACACACACACAAAAAGAGTAACCAAGGGCAATTGATGATCAACCTTTGCCATTTTTTTTTCCTTTTTCCATTTCCCTCCTCTTTCTGAGTAACCAAACAGGCAACACAGAAAGCAGGGGTTTGTCAACCGAACAACAGAACGATATTGGGTCGTTTACTGAACAACTCGTGTCCGTCTGACTTAAACATGTGTCATCTGGTTCGGGCAAGTGCGTCGTCTGTCATTCAACTGGAACCTATACTATTATCAAAATAAAGAAAGATATCTACAAGCAGGAAACAAAAAAGACAATCGTTTATGATAGCCGTTTAAGAAAAACGATTTGTCGTTTGTTCATTTGAGTTTTGAGTTTTCCAATGTGCTGGCTGATTGATAAAATGAAGATCATCAAGCTTATAACAATCCAAAACAAACAAACAATTAAACGGCAGACTGTCTGTCTGTAAAGTGATAATGAATAAAGCTTATTAAATTTAGCAGCTATGGCAGCCCTCAAGCTTTCATATCATCCAGTCCAACGCTAGCCTGCAAGTAAGTTGAATATCACTCATATAAAAGAAAATACTTCAATTTTAGAACTAATTAATTAACTAAAATTTTAGAAAATACTTAAAATCATACCAAGAACTTGTGATTCTCTTCAAGAAGGGGTGAGAAGTTAGTACAGAACTTTTCTTCCATGTCAGAATTAACATCACCTTTCCCACTTATTACATCCATAATTTTTTTTTCTCTATCGGAGGCAAGCTTCAAAGTACCTGTATTCATTTCGCAGCATATAAATTTCAACAAATTAATAATGTATTTGTTGGCAAACATATTATTAATTAATTTTAATATTGGGATCACAATTAATTAATTTAATTACTGAAAAACTTGAACTAGCAAGCCAGTTATGCCATTTCTTGAGAGTCTTGTTGTATGAATCAGTGCAGAATTGTGTCATGTTCCAGTCCGGATGAGCTGATAAATTGCGAAGTAGTTCCACCAAGAAGTCCATGGCCCTGTATACATATTATTTATAATATATATATCATTAGCGCAGTTTGATGAACCTTTTGCTGTTTTAGAAGCAACCTCTAACAGTACTATATTGTATAAGAGATTGAATTGTGATGGGTTGGATGAATATTTGTTCTCCAATCTCTGCAACAACAAATTAAAAAAAAAAAACTAGAATTCGTTATATTCATTTATAATGTGAAATTAAACTCCATCTATGCGCAAGAGTTTTTTTTATGCATAGCCAATCCCAAATCTGGATGAGGAAGGAGAGTTGCAGTAGACAGAAACTTTATCATATTTTAAATTATATGAATTTAAATAAATCTATATAACCGACACTAATTAACTTGAGAAAATTAAAAGATCATCATGCTGATATATTGCCACCAATATCAGATTTTACTATTGCCATAGCTGATCCAAAGATATCTAACATCTAATAAGAAAGAAAAAAAAAACATCATTAAACACAATTAGAAAAATAATTTAAAGATAATAATAATAATAATAATAATATACTTAAAACAGGTAATATTGTTTTGCATAAATCCAAGAAAGGCTTTGTTTGCATTTCTCCATCTTGAAATTTAACGTGTTTAATCATTTCCAGAGAGGCTGCTAAAACTCTTTCCTCCTCCATTAATCTTGCTTCCACTATATATACTGCATGCACATGAATATATATATATCATCTTTTCTAGTTATATGAAAACAAGATAATTGTTAAATAAAAAAATAATTATTTAACAATTTTACCAATTAATAAAAAAACTTCATATCCAAATAGATTACAACTGCAAAAATATTATTAATTTTGAAAGGAAATTTAGTTTGAAAAAAATAAATAAGAAATTTAAAAATTATAGGTGAAACATAATTGAAATAATTAATAGGCTAAATAATTATGAAACATACGCTGTTTTACATATTATTCTAGTCAGTATCTGTATTTTTAATATATATTTTTTGAGTCTATATATTTTTTAAAAATAAACTACTTGGTCCTTATATCAATATTTATATTCCAAAATCATTAGTCAATGAGTTTGATATCATAAAATAATTTTTGTCATTCTTTTATGTATATTTATGCCTGTCTTTTGTATTATTTGAAATTATTTTTTTAATAATATTTAAAAAATTAAAATAAATAATGTGTATAGATTATTTTTAAAATAATAAAATTTATTATTCATATTATTTGAAATTAATTTTTAGTAATATTTATAAAATTAAAATAATTGATATGTAAAAATAGAAATAAAATAAAAAACGAACATATTTAATAAATAAAAAAGATATGCAAATTTAAAAGAATGACAAAAAAAATAATTTTATAATGATAAATCATTGATTAATAATTTTTAGATGAAAAAATAACTAAATAGTTTATTTTTTTGAAAATAAAGAGACTAAAAAGTTTAGTTTTTAAAAACATAGAGATTAAATAATTTAATTTTAAAAAATATAGGGATGAAAAAAATAGACACTGAAGATATATGAATTAACTAGTATAATATATAAAATTTTATAGACTACATAATTATTTAGCCCTAATTAATATGACAGTAGTGTGATAATCAAATTAATCATATATAAAAAATATAGAAAAGAGAAAAATAATCAAATGATGGAGATCACGGAATTTAAAAGAACCCGTGATATGGAAATTCCGAGAGGAAACTCTAATGGGAGTTATTGAGAGAGCAATAAATAAATAAATAAAAGAATTTGAAATGAAATGATGTTAATGTCGTTCTTTTCAGCCACTGAGCCACATGATGGTGATGTGGAAAGCATTGAAACGACAACGTTTATTCCATTGATTAAGTCTTAATTAAGTGTTAACTAAGTAGCCGGATGCTTCGTTGGAAAAGAAAATTAATTAGTTTTTTTATGAAAATTCAAGAAAATTAATTAGTTAAGAAAAGTTCAAAAAAAAAAAAAAACAAATAATTACCAGTCCATCCAATTTTTTGAGGATTATTTTTATCTTCTATGAAGTGTTTCTTTTTTATGTTATTGGAATCAGCGTTCATGCTCATGAATTTAAAAAAAAAATCAAATACTCAAGTCGTTTATATTAAAGTATTTAGTTACATTTTTTTCCTAATTATTGTCTTGTTAATTTTTAGATTTAATTGAATTCAAGAAATATAAATTCTATTTTAAAAACCAAATTAACTTATCTCTAAGCCTATGTTAAATTTTTTAAAAGTTAAATGGAAAAGAAAAATAAAAAGAAGAGAATTTATATTTTTTTTAGTTATCTAATTAAGGCATGAAAAAGGTCAAATTTATAAAATTTAATTTTACTATTATACCCTTATTATTCTAAATTAATAAAAAATAAATTAATAAATTCCTAAATTATGACTTTTTTTATTTTTAAATTTCTCTTTCTTCTTTTCCCTCCAAATTGGTGGAAAAAAGTTTTGCAAGATTGGTGGGAAAAAGGACCCTTTAAAGAACTTCTTCTAATATGCGGAGGGGAAGTTATTGGAAGAAAATAATATCATAAAGTCCAACATTGAAGTAACATTCACATCCATGTGAAACTCAATTGAAAGTATACTCATTCATCTCTTGTAAACGGTGTATTGAAATCATATACACATTGTCATTTACACATCGTATCAACTTTCATTTTCACAATAAAGAACTTGAAAAAAAATGATTAGACAATAATGAATGGACAGAGAGGGGGGACTCTGTAACTAGGAGAAACAATCTATGAGTGCAGCTCTGGCCAATCGATTGCGACACCGAAAAAAAAAATCTTGCGTTTATTGTTCAGGAGTCTTTTTGGCTGCCGCCTGCAGGCAGAAGCAGTCATTTATAGTTGCATTTGTCTTGTGATAGAGATTGAGAGAGAGTAGAAAAGCTAAAGAAGAGCAAGAATGTAGCCTACCTTGCTCAAATACTTCTTATGAATCTTCAATGCCTCATCGCAAACCTTTTTAGCATCCAAATTACCAGTAATATCACCCAATATCTGCAAAAAATGTTCCAGATACAATAAGCAATACATATTTATAGGCCTTCCTTTTCTTATTTCTCTCGTTCTCGATATTTGTTTTTCTTTTAAAGTAATGCATATGTGCACAGAAAGAAAGAGATTACCCGGACAACATCATCTAAACCCTTAGCTTCCTTTAAAATTCTCTTGTTCTTGGTCTCAAGAACACTTGCAACAAGAAAAACCGCAAGGGCATTGTGTTGCTGATTACCTCCAGTCATCACATTTTTTCGCTCAAATTTGCCACACTGCTTTAGCAACTTCTCATCCAACACAGGTATGTTGTTCTTTTCTGTAGCATCATTAGGCTCCTCATACGAGGAGAAGATATTTGGGTTGTACTCCATGGCCCACATCAGCTGAAACCAATCTATATTACTGTATATATAATTAACTTGACTATAAAATGTGCCAAATGCCAAAGCAGACTCAACAATTAAATCAATACATTAGATGAACCACTCCAAATTCCTTCAGGCACTGGCTTTGCTTTTAGTATTTTCTTTTGTTGAGATTTTGAACTCCCAATACTTAGGAATCATAACACTGTAAATCTTAGGTGTTTATATCTTAAGCTTTTAAAATTTATTGCTCAACATTGTTCAAGAATTCAAACACCCATTTTCTAGATTTGGAATTCTATAGTTCTTTATACTTGAACTTGCATAAACAAACTTATTTTTGTGTCTAATTATAAAAGACTTGATAAAAAAAGCAGCATTGCAGTGAAAATCAATGATTGATAAGGAAAAAAATACAGTGAATCCATAATAAGAAAACAAAAAGCTATTTACTTTCTGTAGACTAAACTCATAGCAAACAAACAGGCCCTTCATGAATTCTGAGAGAATTTTAAATAAGAACAATCCTTCTTACCTCCCAAAGGTACAACGCATCCACAAAGGTGAACTCTCTCCGAAAAAGTACCATTAACATGCGGAATGCAAACAAATATTCACCACCATCAAGCTCCTCTGCCAAATGTGAAAACAAGGTATCTTAGTTCATGAAGAAAGGCCTCTTTTGGTGCAAATGCATATATAAATATATGCGTGTTTGTGTGAGCAGAGAGCAAATTTACACCTGTTCCTCTGTTATACTCTGGACATCTCGCTGCCACTAAATTTGGCAACTTGGCTACAATATTCATTGTAATTTCAGCCAATTTTTTTCAATTTTACTTACAATTTTACCCACTAGTTATTTTGGCTAGCTCACTTTGATGATATATTCAAGTGGTATCATAAAAAAAAAAAACCAGGTCCACAATTCCAAAGATTAAAGAGCAAGTACAGCCTCAACCAATTCAAAATTTTGAAACTGGAACAAATACCAAGGTGTTGATGAAGCTTCAGATCAACAGTTTTAATTACTTGTGAAAGTGCCGCTAGCTGAGTTTGTACCCCTATTGAACTTGCACAACACCTAAAGTTTTCTCTCTGTTTAAAAACACAAAAGGAAGAGGAAACTAAACTTAGCAGATGCAATCACAAGAATTAATGATGAATCAAATTATTAGGGCCAAAAAATTTGAATGAAATTCTCAAAAAGGGGAAAAAGAAAAAGAAAAGGCAAGATTACAACTAGAATCTTGATGCAGTACAATAACATATCTGAGTGGAACTAAATTAATTATATAGAGCGTTATTGTTGAAATTGTCATTAACATAAACTAATCCTCTACACAATAGAAAGCCTTTGAATTACTTTCATATCTACAATTGCTTCAACCATGGTATTATTACATACCAGTCTCCTCATTGCATGATCAAAACACCAGAAGGCATCTGCTTCATTTTCAAGAAGAATTACCATTGGAGAACAAATATCATTCATTCCTGCCAAGAAATATACATGTCCTAGCATAAGAATTAGTAGATAAAATCAGCAACAAATTGTAACTCACCTTGGACATAACCAATATCATTATCCACCCACGCATAAACTGCAAGAACATCCCAAAGTTTTGCCTGGTTAGTCTCACTCTCGTAAAAGACAAGTGTTCGATCTGTGCGAACAACATCCAGACCTACAAGAAAATATATTACTAGCTACATCAAGCTCTGTCAGAAATGAAAAATGTAAGTAAATTTTGAAGAAAAGAAAGATTCAAGAGAAGTTAACTGATGGAGCAAACTTTATGACAAGTACACTTTCAGTTAATATATTTTCCATAACATGCACTATTTTAGCCAACAAATCTTTAGCACCCTGGCACAGCCTTGCACACATCAGAAATGCAAGTAGACTATTATGTTTTCAAAGACTAAGTCAAATTGATTTTCCTCACAAACAGTAAATCATTATGCAGAATCAGTTTTAGAAGTAGTACTTCCTTCCAAATTATGAGAGCGCAAGCCAGCATAAAGGACAGTTACATCTGTTTCTAAAAAGTAAATGAAAGGAAACAGAAAATCCACTAAAATGAAAGATTATGTACCATGTACATACCAATTTGAGGTAAGGCAAGCATCCATTGAATCACTTTCTTATCCGCAACAGCGTTATTTACATGCCCTCCTTGATCATTGTTTGTAGAAGGACCAATTATTGGTTGGCCATCATCAGTAATAATAGGTGTTGTAATAAACTTTCCACTACCAATAACTGGAACCATATTTTGGCATTCGGATTTCCATGTGCTATACTGCTCCCTAAGAAGCCAAGCCAATGCCAATGTGATAAACTAAATTGCTTGTTTGAATTATAAAGATAGTTAAAGTAACAATAAATCAAAATAAATTAAATTTGAAAAAAAAAGGCAAGTAAAATGTTCACATTTTGAAGCATGGCAGTACCAATAAAGGAGTAATCACGTATCAGTGGGATTAATAAAATCAACACGAAAACATATAGGGAAATACATAAAATGCTTTAATGTCATCTAGAAGACATTGTCCCCATTCTCACCCATGGGCATAAACTTAGAAAGCAGTAGCTTCATGGACTGCACAGCAAATTGATTTTAGATAGACGTAGCAAGTGGATATGTAAAAGAGAAAGATGGGAAGTCCATTATTATTGTTCTTATTTATTGGATGTGTACTATGAATAATATGACTTTGGTAGAAGGAGGCTTATAAGTCGAATAATAGCCAATGAGATTAGTAATATTATCCATGAATATATTGAACACTATAACAGGGAAGTTATGTAATATGAGCAGGAGGAACTTATATTTTGTGACAACATGAATATTCAAACACATTATATTTAGCAACAAACACCATTTAAGAGTACAAGGATCAAATATTTCTTAGATAATTTTATTCAATATTTCCACAGGTAAATCAATATATATCAAAGAATTACCTCCTGCGCTGTCTAAGCTGATTCCGCTCTTCGAATGTGCTATTAGGATCATAGCATCCTAACAAGAACTCCCAGACTACCCCTTTAATTGCAGGAAGAACACCCTAACATGTAAAACCAATTATAAATGAGCACTCCACATTCAATATATGACTGCTGAATTAGAACACATAAAGGAGCAAGAATATAGCGTTTGTTGATTTAGAACTAGTATTAAACAAGGTAATAAAAAACTACAAAAGGCATACCCCTCTTTGTATTCGTCCAAGAACTTTCGCAATATCCAAATGACCATCTTCAGAAAATGCAGCATGCCACCTTCTTGCACTTAGAGTTTTCCCAGCCTGTGAAAAGATAGACTACTTTAAACAAAAACGTAAATGAAGTTTTATATGCAAAACCAGCCCCCTTCAAAGCATGTATTATAATGACACTATGAGAAAAGGTATCACAGGCACATATTAACTAGAACTCTAGCTACTCAACCACCAGAAAATAAGAAAGTAGAACGAGACCGTCTGAGCTTTATTACCCTCGCAGCCTTCAAAAGCTAACTAACTGCCACTACTACTACTACACTCAAATATTCAGCGAAACATTATTAAGCAAAGAAGAGGGCCCTTCATTTCATTTCTTAACCAAGGGATGAATAACATTTTGTCTGCATTATTTTCACTAGTTTATGAATCAATTATAAAGTAGAAAGTGAGAAAGCAATCAACAAAAAATATCGAATTACTCAATCAATAAATTACAAAAAGATCACATGAACACAGCGAGTGCAAATCATACCCTAGGTTTGAAACGAGTCTTAGGAGCATCTTCTTGACATTCGGGTCGAATTGGATAAAAAGCCCCGAACTCCTCCCCTCCAGGTTTTTTCATAAATCCTCCGCAGCCAACCATCCAAATTAATCACTTACTCACTGCCAAAACTAACAAAAATCAAAACCCATAAAAGGATTTCCCTATTAGAAGCTAAAATGGGCATTTGCCAAGAAAGAAAACAAAACAGAACAAAGCAAATTCCTATTCTCATCTCATAAACGAATAACAACCCCATTATTTTTCAAAATGACCAATAAATTTTGCAATGCTGAATCAAATAATAGATCGAATTACTAACAACACAGAAACATTTTCGAGCCGACCCATTAAATCACGCATAAAAAAGAGAACAAAAGGAACAAGAAATTGAATAAGGAACTACTATTTCCTACAATATTTACCTTATTTAAACAATGAGAAAAAAGATATTTGAGTGAGCTTATAAAAATTGCGTCGTCAGAAGAAGTTCCGTAATTCTAAACAAAGCATCAGTCGATAATATAAAGGTATTTCAATGGAGATTTCTTGAAAACTAGGAGAAGAATGACAGAGATAGAGAGAAAAGAATGAGCGAAGGAAACGCGAATTATTATTGTTAGAAGAATGGTACATTGTTCTTGGACAGAGTTTGAAAAACGACTGACATGTCTTTTGGTTTCCTTTATAAACGGCTATCATTTGACTGACTGATACGCCGCTGGCTGGCCAAATTCCTAAGGTCGAAGCGGCTACGTCCTCTGTTTTTTCTTTTTCAATAATCAAAATACCTTTGTAATTGTTCAAATAATTTTTTTTAAAAAAATACTATTTGTCTCAATTCAACTCAAATCAATTTGATAAAACCTTAATTCCAACTTAATTAAAATTGACTATATAATTTTGTCGAAATTCATATTTAGCCTTTCAAACTTATATCGGTTAATCACTTCACCACCTTAAATTTTCATTTTAACAAATTAACCCCTCTAAACTTAATTTTTTTTATAACATCTAAATACACATCAACTGACTCAACTAATGCGTATATTACATGCGAAAATGAGCAAGTGGAGGCATCTGCATGTTTTCTTCATTACCCTCTTCCCTCATTCTTCTTCATCTACTTCTTCTTCTTCTTCTTCTTCTTCTAAAATACCCTAGATTTTTAAATCTAACGGGTAGTTAAAAGATATTTTTATCCTCTTTCCTTCTTCTTCTTCTTCTTAGAAGGATTAAACTCTACTTTTATTTCGATTAAAGTCTGTTTTAGTAAATACCAATTGATAAGGGTAACAAAAATCACCATCTTTCAGAATTTTTGGACTAGGTTTCAAAAAAGAATCGCCCAATTCTGTAGAGAAATGATTATGATGATGAATGTAATCCTAGTGAAGTTCTCATAGTAACTGCAGAGGGGAGTAGAAATTTTAGTACAATCACTGATATTGTAAATTTTGCCCCAAATAATAGTTTTGATATAGTAATTATTTATGTTAGAGAATGAGTATACGTATGTTGAAATTCCAAGTTTTAAGATAAATATTATTCTAATTGGAGATGGAAATGATGTTACATTCATTACTAGTAAGACCATCTCCAACCAAGTGTAAAATACTAAAATGGTGCTTGATTTTCTCTCCAATCCAATGCCAAAATGGCATTAAAAAGGAGAAAGTTAATAGTTCAACACCAAATTTGATGTTAATGATCACACACTATTTTTTTAAGTCTATTAATTTTTAAATTTTTATACTTTAGCTCTTGTATTTATTTTTTTTTAATTTCTAGTTCAATTCTCATTAATTCAACAAAATTAAATATTTTTTATATTAAAATATTACTATTTTATTATTAATTATTTATGAAGTATAATTAATATGTAAATAATGTCAAAAATTAATTACAATATAAAACGTCAAAATTAAAATTTATAATAAAGATTAATTAAAATAACATAAAAATAAATTAAACTTACATACTAACATGATATAAATTACATATAAATTTAAAGACATAAAAATAAATATTAGACAATAAATTATAAAAATAACATATAACAATAAATATTAAATAAGACATAAAGCTTAATATAACAAAATAAATTATAAAATAATATATAATCTTTTTTCTAATTCGCTCAAGGTATTGCTCCTCCAGCTCATTATATTATCCAAGAAAAATAGTATAATATGAGTTATTATTTAGCTGATAATATATATCTGAAATGGTATACTATTATGCAAACAATTCACCAGCCGCAAGGTAGAAAGAAAAAAATATTTTGCCATAAAACAAGAAACATATAAAAAAGATGTCGAACGTGCCTTCTGAGTTCTCTAATTATGCTTCGTAATCGTGGCAGTATCGGCACGTTATTGAAGAAAAAATGTGTTACATTGTATAATGACTACATGTATTATTATACACAATATGATAATTGAAGATGAACGTGATCTTAATGCATTAATTCACAATGTGAGAGAAGCACCTATACTAGAAGTTCAAAGAAAAATAGATGAAAGTATAATATTTAATCAATTTATTATCCGTTTTATGCAAATTAAAAATAAAAATGTTTATATTGTGCTTCGTAATACATTAATTAATCATTTGTAGGAGTAATATACTGGTTCAAATAATTAATTAAATATTAATATTTATTTTTATATTTTTCGTTAATGTTTAATTATTTTTATTTTGTATTCTAATAATATATCAATTTTTATTTTATTAATTAATAAAATTAAAATTATTAATATATTAGTTTATATTTATTATTTTATTAATTAATAAATTTAAAATTATTAATATATTAATTTATACTTAATATTTAAATACTAAAATATATTATTTGATCAATATGGTAATAAAAAAATATGTGAGGTAATTGGTAAATAAAAAGTTATGTTGGTAATTTATAAAATATATAAAAAGTAGATAAAAAAACATTTTAAAGAATATGCTATTTTAGTGTAAAAAATGGTGTAAAAGGTCGAAGAAAAATTTTAACTTTTATACTATTTTAGTGTAAAAGTTACAATATTTTAATGTAATGGGTTAGAGATATTCTAATAGAAGTTTTGATGATGGTTGAACCACTTTCAATTCTGCAACTCCTGACAAGATCAAAACATTTACTTATTTCTTAATCACCATTTTAATTTTCTTTAATTTTTTTCTTGGTGAAAATTAAATTTGCTTTGCCTTATTTTTGTGAAAATTAGCATAAATAAACTAATTGTAGTTTTATTGCTATACTTTTTCGTAGTTGTATTAGTGAAGGTTTCTTAGCAAGGATATAACAAATTAAAGGCTTAATGCATCTTTAACCCCATGTACTTGACATAATTAGTCACTTTGCCCTCTCAACTTCTATTAACCATTTTGATATTTAAACTCAACTTTTTAATAACCATTTAACCTTTAGCTTTATAATTTGAGACAAACATTTGTGCGTGAGGTTCAAATGTACACACGTTAGACAACATGTATGAAAATAGGGGTGGAAAAAAAAATCGAAAAAACTGAACCGATCGAGAAACTGACCAAAAATCGATCGAAAAATTGGTTAATCGACTGGTCGGTACGGTTTTTGATTCTAAATTACATCAAACAAAAAATATTCGGTCTGCCAACGGTTTTATTGCTCAGAAAATCGAACCGACCGAAAACTGACCGAATTTTTTTGGTTTGATGTAAAACCGCTGGTTTATAATGAAACCGACAAAATTTTTTTTGGTCTAAACCAATTTTTTTGTCTAAACCGAAATAGACTGAATTTTTTTTGGTTTAAATCAATTTTTTCGGTCTGAACCGAAACCGACCGAAAATTTTTGATTCGGTTTTTTTTGATTAATCGACTAGTCTATTCAGTTTCGATTACTAATATATTTGATCGATTTTTATTTAATTTTTACAGATCAATTCAATTTGACAAACCGAACCGAAAATAGCTACCCGTATTTGAAAATATTTTTTATGACATAAAAGGAAGTTGGTTTCTCTGGTAAATAAAAAAAATAAAAATAAAAATGAAAACAAAAAGACTTTTTTTGGTGCTAAAAGTCGGAGAAGTGAGATTCTTATATTCTTCTCATTCTTTATCTCCATCGAGAATTCCAGCGAGTCTAAGGACCAAAACCACTACCCATAAACTTGTTCATTAATTAATTAAGAAAGGCGTTTCATCTCTCCTCAATCTCTCGCCGGTCATTTGTCGATTTTGCACTATTCTCTCATCTTTCACAAAACCACTGGATCTAGCGGCTGCACGAACGATGGTGAAAACGACAACAGCCCATCCATTCTTAGTGCTATTTTTGTTCCCTCTGTTTCCATGGCTTCTCAGGCCACAAAACCCTCTTCTCTTGAAGGTAATTTTGATGTCTCGTAATAATTTGTTGGGTTTTGAATTGAAATTTGTGAATTTTAACCTGTTTAGTTTATCAATATTTTTGGCCTTATGTGCTTCAGAGTTCTACAATGAAGCATAATTTGCTTCTATCGAAGTTAATTTTGCTGGAGTTTAATTTGTGGGTTTTAAATTGAGATTTCTGGGTTTTTAGTTGAAGTAATGCATTTTTCGTTTTTCAATAATTTTGTTATAATACTTGTTTTTTGAGTTTCAGTTGAGCGAAATTTTCTTCTCTCAATATATCTGAGTTGTGTAATTTTTAGTTAATTGGATATTAAGTATGGATAATGAATTTTCTTTTACGTTGGCCACTAAACGTTTAAACCACCATAGTTTATTAATCTGCAGATCTTTTCTTTTTTATTCATAATATTTTCAATGTTGTTGAGTATAATATTGCTATTTTAGATTCAAAATGTTGTTATATTAGGTTTTAGATTGTTGGTTTCTCTTGTAATTTGTAATGTTATTCAGTTTGCCTCGTTCTCTAGATATGTGGAGGGGATGATACTGAGTTTGTGGAGAAAGAGTTTGATGCAATGATGTGATGGGCATCATTTTTTTTTTCAAATTTTTGTTTAAATTAAATTTATTTATAATATTATTTGATATATAAATTTATAAATAACAGTGCAGTTAAAAATTTTAATTAAATTTTCTATTGTTTAATTAATTTTTAATTTTTAATATAGGCTGGAGAAATTTAAATTAAAAATAATTAAGTTAATTTCATAAATAATTTAATATAATATTATAAATAAATTTTAATTTAATTTTTAGTGAATAATATAAAAATTATTTAAGAATTTTAAAAAAATAATAGAATAAATAGACAATGAAAATTTTAAAAGTAATAATTTAATTGATTGAGGGGCATTTATGTCATTTTATATTCCATATCCCTAGTGTTATTTACGTTCACGCGATGCCAGAAAATAAATTACAAATATTATGTCACATCAGCTATTAAGAGTTAAATGAGTTAAATTGTTAAGAAATTGACAAATAAAAAAAGTTAAATAATTAAACTAAAAAGTATAGAGAGCAAAATAACTAAACATATTAAGTAAAAAGAGTGTTGAATTTATTAAGCACAAATTAAAAACACAATAGGACCAAAGAAACACCAAGCAATTGTTTTTCTATTATTAATTATTATTTTCCTAAAGAGAATAAATATTAAATAAAAAGAAGATTTGAGGCTTTTTAATAAGTTTGACAGGAGAAGATGATAATGGAAGCCAATTGGGTTTCATTATTTTTAATTTTTTAACTTTAATATTTTTTATTATTAAAACATATAATTTTAAGTTTTTATAATTTTTAATGTGAGAAATTCATATCAGCACGCGGATTATACAAACATATATAACTCACATATATAACTCAACTATCTTATTTTTAAATGTTAGAAAAAAATTAAATTTAGGTGGTTAACTAGTTAAAATGAAAGTTCACGAGGTAAAGTGGCTAAATGATAAAATTTTAAAGGGTTATATATGTATTTAGCCTATAATTATTTTTACTGAAAACAATTATAAATCACATACTTTTATTCAAATTAGTTAGGTCTCTTCCTATATCTCTTAACTATATTCATATTAATTTATTAAAATTTTATAATAATTATATTATTATGTATTTATTTTACATATCCAAATTAATTAAATATATATTTCCTTATTTTATTCTTGATAATTGTTAGTCCCCTTTTTTTTCTTTTTTTAAAAAAACTTCTTTTTAATTATAACTATTTTTAATATTAAAAAATATTTAAATATATTAAAACATTTATAAACGAGTTAGACAACTCATATCAAAATTAATTTTAATTATTAATAAAATTAAAAAATAATAACAATGACATGGATGATTGCCCTATTTTGTTCAAATAATAATATTTTATTCACTACTTATATACGTGGGATTATATAAATTGTGTTATATATAATTTTAATATTATTACTAATATTAACTTTTTTCATACATGGTAGATAATTTATTATACAAATTATTAATAAGCGGATTTTTTTTATTTTTAGTTAATTTTGCAAAAAAATAATACAAACTACAATATTATTTAAATTTAGTCGTATTATTTAATACTATTAAACAGTAATCTTGTACTGTGATAATTAGGGCAAATGATAGAAAAATAAAGTCTTAAATTATTTCAATAACAATCTAAATTAAATATTGAAACGTGTTACAGTATACTACCTCGAGTGCAGCTGATAACTACCTTGGAGAAAACCCTAGCGAAGCGTGCACTAGATTTTTTTTTTTATATCTTTTGTTGCGCCTCACACAGCGTCGCTCGTCTCTTTCATCTCCAATCGATCTTCAAAGAATCGACCGAAAATGGCGAGACGCGCTCTAAAATTAATCTGTTTGGTTGCATAGAAAATGTATAAAGTTCTCATTTTATTTTCTCGCACTTTTTTTCCAGCAACGTAAAATATATTCATTTCTATCGTGATAATTAGCTCATTACTGTTCATACGTCGCATTAATTTCATAGCCATTTTATTAGATAGTTTCAATTTGTTTTCGAGTTATTGGTTTGTTTATTGAAGTGCAATTTGGTGTTTGAGCGTATTTGTAGCCGTTCAAGAGATACGTGGAGATTGGAAGAGTGGCGCTGGTTAACTACGGCGAGGAGTATGGAAAGCTCGTTGTTATCGTCGATGTTATCGATCAAAACAGGGTATTTTGATTTAATTTAGGTTATTTGTTTAGCTAATATATTGTAGCTTAGATTTATTTTAGGATTACAACCTTTTTGTTATTCCAATCAAAGCATACATAAGATGCTTAGATAGTTCAAAGAATCTTACCTATTTGCCCTTCTAGAATTTAATATAAGGTGTTCTCACAGCACGCCTATAGTTGCCACCAATTACATCTTCTCTTTTTGTTTGTTTTTTCTCGTGATGTTAAGTTGAGTCTTGGTTTCCTTTTTCTGCGGCATTTTGTTATCTTGGATTACTCTTGCTGAGAACTAATTTTACTTGGAGATGGTGCATTAGATTTTCGTTGTCTATTATTATTTTGTTTTGTTTTTAGAACAATTTTTTTTTGTTATTAGTAAAATACATGGAAAATTAAAGATGAGGTTGGTTGACCCCTAAAGCATACGTCTCCAACTGTAGAAGCCTAAGCCTGGTTTTGCTGGATTTTTACTATTTTTCCCCAGCCTTGTTTACGGCCAAGGCGCAAAGGTTCTGGAGCCTGAGGCCTTGCTTAGGGCGCAATGCTAGGCGCCCATGTCCTTCACTACAAGGGGAAAATGTATTTCCTAGTTGATTAATAATGTATAAAATAAATCCTAATTACTTTTCATTCACAATAAAATATAAAATAGATCCTAACCACATTAACTCATACATGTAAAAGGAAAAGAAATGCTGAACTATATTAGCTCGAGTTCTTTTGTAGTGAATAATAGAAGTCTCTCGTTGGTTTGGGTTTTAATTTCATAAAGTAATGTAAGTTCATAAGTTTATCTTCTTATCAGGGTTCTATTAGGGCTATTCAGTTTTTTAATGTCTGGACCAATATATCTATTAGGAAAAAATCGTTTTTCTCCTAAGCTCTTGGCTTGTCTTCAGGGCTTGGAGGACCTAACCGCACCTGGGTCAGATGTGTATTACCTGGTTGCGCCTTGTGCTTTGGCACTCTATTAACAGCACTGTTTATGTCGAAATTATCTTTGCTGATGAAGATATTTGAATCTCATATGCGCTAGATTTTGGCATCTACTAGGATCCCACTACATAATTTTTCTGGTGCACAGCCTAATTTTTTAAGGGGATTTTTTTATTTTTCTTAGCGGGCCCTTTCTTTCCTTTTATCCCCATTTATTGATTGCTAGCCAAAATTGCCTGCTAGCTTGGTTGCAAACACCACATGTAAAAATCATAACTTTCATATTATGCTGTAGGCTCTTGTTGATACCCCTAATATGGTTAGGAGCCAAATGAACTTCAAGAGACTCCCTCACTGATATCAAGATTGATATAAAAAGGATTCTGAAGAAGAAAACTCTTATTGAAGCCATGGAGAAAGCCGGTTGGTGTTAAGAAGTTAATGTCACCCTCTTATCTTCATTGCTTTAGTTCCATGAATTATGATGCTTTGATTTTGATGGCAGATGTGTAGAACAAGTGGGAGAATAGTTCCTGGGGCCGGAAGCTCATTGTGCCGAAGAGAAGGGGATCACTTAATTATTTTTTTAGGTTCAAGATCATGTTGGCGAAGATCAAGGTTTATGATATTTTAGTGTTCCATCATCAGTGTTCTATTCATTGTTTCATGCTTCTGGTTTAAGGGCCCTAATAATTTAAACTGCAAATATTAGCTTCAGATTGTTTTGCGTCAATCACAATGACATTCTAGAGTTAAAACACTCCCACACAACCACACACATTAAACAATGCTCTAACTTCTATGGTATCACTCGCCCGAAAGGATTTGAGCTCATGGCAGGCCATGTGAAGTTCACAGAGCCGTTAACAAAAGTATCTATCTTAGGATGAACGAGACCCTGTTTTGAACTTTATGTATAGCTTACAGCTTTGGCACTCTACTCTCCTTGTGGCTTTCTTTTTTTTTTTTTTTCCTAAATAGGGTTTTGAAAATATAATTTGTTATAATTTTTTTCTGCAGAGAGGAGGAATCATCAGGCAGGAGCTCGCCAAACTTAAAAAGCAGGCAGCTTAAAAATTTTTTGACCTGTGAACTTTCCATTTTTTTATCAACTTGAGAAATCTGTCTTAAAAAATTAGATTTTTTGTTTTCATATATTTGCTAGCTGTGGAGACCAATTTACCCTTTATTTTGTTGAAAGGAATCAACGGAAGTTGCTAGACTATACATAAAATTTTCATTGTTCATTATTGTTATGCAATGGTTAACTGTATGTTATTGTTCATTTTTTGGTATTATGAGATATGAACAGGTTTATGAAAATACTGTTGTGGAAACTGGAGTAACAAGCAATGGTGGGCCTGTTAACGATAATGTTTGAAACAACTATTTTTCTTGAAAGTCTTTCCTGGGCTCGTTTGTTTTTTCTTGAAAGTCCTCCCTGGACTTCTTTGCAATTTCTAAATTATGATATTATTATGTTTTAAAGAAAGGAATAAAACAATATGATGACCCTTTACACTTGTGTCCTCAGATGTTATCAGGTGTATGCATTCCCCAGGATGGTTCATTGACTTTAAAAATGAGAAATAAACAGGGTTTAATCAGCTGAATTGACTGGCCCGTGAGGAGTAAGTACTTGCACAAGTCCATAACCAAGCTCTTGTTCTCGTAAAGACTGGCAAGCAACTCAACTGCTGTACCAAATAAAGGCACAACGAGCATTGATGACAAACCGAATTGTTCATAGCTAATTGGAGGAAGAGGAATGGAGGCTGAAGTAGGGGCATTATTCCGATCAAAAAGTGTTAAATTACACCCGATTAAAAGTTGTCCCTCAAGAATACAGAACACCAATTAGAGAACTGACGTTCATTGGTGCATCATTGAGAAACGACGGGTTCAATTTACTCATCATAAAGTAATTATTATATCATTCACTTTCTACTTCTCCAACTGCCTCTTCTTCTCAGTCATGAATCCAACAAAAATAACAAATAAAACATTAACAAATACACATAAAAACTAGAACGAAAGAAAAGGATGTAATGAATATCGATCAAAATGCCATGCTTACAGGAACAGAACAAGGATACCAGCTACCTTTAACATAAAAACTCACAAGAAAAAACAACCAGAAATGTAGCTGATCATTGGGAAGCAACAAAGCTACCTAATGGGAACTGTATGCATTCTGTACATGGTGATGATTAATGCCTAGGCAGCAGCCATCTCTCACTTGTAAGAATTCGCTAGCATCCCTTAAATTGACACCATTGAATTCTGAAGTGAGCTTAATTTGATTGCAAAGGGAAGACTTGTCATCTACTGGATCAATTCGCACGTCATAGTCATGCCCAAACCTTGAAATATACAGCTGATGTCATACATCTTGATGGTATACTTTTGCATAATCTTCCTTCTATGCCAACTTGATAAAGCAACAAGAGAGATTTCCATAGATAGCTGTAGAGATGTAAAGATCACAACTGAGTTCGAAGTACAAATAATGTGAAAAAATAACACCACTGTAATATCCAATCTCTTCAATCCAAGACAAAGAAATTTCTGAAATACCATTCAAACATCAATGAAACAATTCACAACCTCCTGATTGAAGAAGTCCAAATTTCAAAACATTGACAACTTCAGAAATTCAAAGTTTCATATCTTTCTCAAAGGAACACCTCCAATTCTGAATCTTCAAATGAAATTTTACCTCAGTGACTCAAAAAGGAGCCTCAAGTGATTCTTCCCAAACATCTGTACTTCCATTTGAGACATCTTCAACATCTTCCATTGAGAGCCTGATATATTCCCTATGTGCAAACCGATCCCACTCTGTCAAGGTTGGATCCTCGCGCTCCTGCTCACACCAAAAGGACACAAATTGGGATTGTAAGATCCCAGAAAAGAAAAACTCAGAATCATTCGACCTCCAACAGGTAATTATGCCATCAATAAGAAATGACCTCCAGCAGAACAATTGATGTACCTGGCGAATTAAAAATGGATCACGGCTTTCAAAAGCCATGAATTTATTGAGATTGAACAGAATATTGAAAACATTTCCTGAAAGCTTGCTCCTTTTCAAGTCATGCAGTGTGATATAATCTTCTCTCTGCAAATAAAACCACACAACTACCAATGAATCTAGCACAAATAGAAGGTTATAGAGCATTGGAAAGAAACAGGATTTTACTTCTGGTGCTATCATATCAACTATTTGACACAAGATATCCTCAAATAGAACAGGCTCCTGGGCCATACACTCCATTCGGTGCAGCTGCTCCTCATAGAAGAATTGCATCTCACTGCCCGTCAACACACCATTTCCATCCAAATCTATGCACTTGAACCTATAAATACAACTTGCAAAATAAAGCATGCATGGCTGATATTATGACAACAAAAATTCCAGAAAATAGAGCATCACAGAATGGTATTTCGGTGTTTAGGACAATGGCACTAAACAAGTTCTCAATTAGAGGCTAAATCAAGGGGTTGACCTACGAAAACAGCACTCCTGTTGGTAGAGAATTAAGCTGATACTCTTACTTGGTTGTGATCTCTCCAATAAGTGTGATGCCTCCATAATAAGAGTGATTGCTCGGTCTTTCTTAATGGGCAGAAGGGGACTATGCCTCAAATTTTCTACTGGATATTTGAGATAGTAATTCCAGTTAGGCATGAAATTCAAAGCAAATTAGCCTTTTGGTTCAATCAATTGAAAGAAGTTTATCCAGGACGAGTTGGGACCAGGTATCAGGAAATTCAAAGAATAAGCAAGAATCAGGTCAAGGTAAAACTACCTAAGTATTAACCCACTGCCCTGCTGAAAAAGTTTCTAGGCAATAATTGTACTAAGTAAATACGTCTTAACATTAATGCAGATTTCCAGAAATATTGTGCTGAAAGAACGCATGAATATTTATAGATATATGGGTATTCAATGCCCTGGGTACTGGGACATTTTGTTCACATTTTTCTATTTTTGTCCTTATTGCCAAAAGCCTACAACACCAGTCAAATTGGTGATTTCCATGAAATAGATGACAGAACATACTTATCCTAACTTTAGCACAACTTTTGCAAGCTAAATATTGGTTTTAACATCTAAAGGCTGATATAGAAGTACAATTAAGAAATAAGTTCTTACTTCCTCCCAAAGAACTCTGCCTATACATGAATTTCTTGTGTATAGCCGGTCTCAAGCCCAGGAAAAGGAGGAGGGTTGCGGTAGGTGACAGCCAGCGTAAAACTTTTGTCACATCTCATGATATGAATTCTAATAATAATATCGTTGGGGCATTCCCTACTTGCGACGAGCTACATCGGAGTCCGGGTGTAGTGAAAGTGTAGGGCGTTCCCCGAATGCAACGCTCCATGTCGGCGCCCGGATGTGGTGTATAATAAACAAGGGTTCTCACATCATGGACGGGTGTGGGTAAAGAAGTTAATCCAAAATACGAATAATAAGAGTAATACGAGAGATACAGGTTTAGATAATATTAAAAGATTTTATAGAAAGAAGCATAAGAAAAAACAATTAGGGAGTAAAATCAGAATAAGAACTTGGAATATTGGATCTCTTACGGGCAAATTGAGAGAATTTGTTGATACTATGGAGAGAAGAAAAATTAGTATTGCTTGTATTCAAGAGACTAAATGGGTTGGATGGAAAAGTAAAGAAGTTGAGAATGCTAGGTATAAAGTGTGGTATACAGGTACAGATAGAAGTAAAAACGAAGTAAGTATAATTTTGGATTGGAACATAAAGTAGACGGTTGTAGTGGTGAAAAGAGTAAGCGATATGATTATTTCAATTAAACTTGTGCTCCGGAATGAAACCATTAACATAGTTAGTGCATATGCCCTTCAGGTTGGATTGGATGGGGAGAGCAAGCAAAATTTTTGGGATGATATGGATGAACTTATGCGAAGGATTCCAAATGATGAAAACATTTTTATAGGAGGAGACTTAAATGGACATGTAGGAAAAGACAAAGTAAGTTTTGAGAAGGTATATAGAGGGTATGGTTTTGGAATTAGAAATGAAGAAGGTAAGAGCATCCTTGATTTTGCTTTAGCTTATGGTTTGATTATGGCAAACATATTTTATAAAAAGGGAATCACATCTATACCTTTAAAAGTGGGCAAAATAGAAATTAGATTGGCTTCATACTCACAAGAAAAGCTAATCGAACTCGATGTAAGGATTGTAAGGTTACTCCAGGTGAGGCTTTGACCACTCAACATAAGTTAGTGGTTTTGGATATCAAGTTTAAGAGGTTGACTAGTAGGCCAAGGAGGAACAATAGTCCTAAAATTAGGTGGTGGACTTTAAAAAGTGAAAAACAATTGTTATTCAAAGATGAGTTGGTTAAAGCTGGAGGGTGGGAGGAAGATGTGAGTATGTCATCAAATGATATGTGGATATGCATGTCTACAACAATTAAAATAGCAGCTAGAAAGATTTTTGAAAAATCTAAAGGGTGTGGACATCCCTCGAAGGAGTCTTGGTGGTGGAATAAGGAAGTGCAAAAGGCGGTAAGAAGTAAAAGGGAATGGTATAAGAGTTTGCCCAAGTGTAATAACAACGATACTTTTGATCAGTACAAACAAGCGAAAAAATATGCTAAAAAGGCAGTCAATCAAGCAAGAGCACAATCTTTAGAGAGTTTGTATGAGAAACTTGAAACAAAGGAAGGGGAAAAAGCTATCTATAAATTGGCTAAAATAAGAGAAAAAAATACCATAATTTAAACCAAGTTAAGTGCATTAAAAATAAAGAGAATAAGGTTCTGGTTCAAGAAGAGGATATTAAGGAACGATGGAAAAGCTATTTTGAGGAACTTCTTAATGGTAACCATAGTGATAACATCCAGGGTTTAGACGTTAGGCCGGAGAAAAATGTGAAATACACTAGACGGATCATGTTTTCAGAAGTTAAAGAAGCTTTGAAGTGAATGAAAGTTGGTAAAGCCTGTGGACCAGATAAGATACCTATTGAGATTTGGAAATGTTTGGGAGATACAGTAGTTACACGGTTGACATCTTTGTTCAATGAAATCTTAAGTACAAAGAAAATGCCTAATGAATGGAGACAAAGTAATTTGATACCTATTTTTAAGAATAAAGTAGATATTCAGAATTGCTCAAATTATAGATGTATAAAGCTTATGAGCCACACTATGAAATTGTGGGAAAGAGTTGTAGAACACCGTTTGCGGTTAGATACTTGTATCTTCTCAAATCAGTTTGGCTTTATACCTGGTCAATCAACTATGGAAGCTATTTTTCTTATAAGAGATTTGATAAAAAAGTATAGAGAGATGAAAGACTTACATATGATTTTTATTGACTTGGAAAAGGCGTATGATAGAGTCCCTAGAGAAGTTTTATGGTGAATCATAGAGCGTAGGGGAATATCTATACGATATATCCAAGTCTTGAAGGATATGTATGAGGGAGCTATCACCAGTGTCCGCACTATGGGGGAGATACTAAGGATTTTTCCGTTTCTATTGGATTACACCAAGGTTCAGCTTTGAGCCCTTATCTTTTCGCCTTGGTCATGGATGAGCTAACAAGACATATACAGGATGACATCCGTATGATGTTTGCAGATGATATTGTATTAATAGATGAGACTCAAGCAGAGGTAAATCAAAAGTTGGAGTTATGGAGAAACATTTTGAAATCTAAGGGTTTTAAGCTAAGTAGGACTAAGACTAAATATATGCATTGTATATACAGTAGAAAGGTTAAACCATGCAAAATTTCATCATCTATTTATCCTTTTATGCATTTCCATTAAGAAGAAAAAAAAAGTTAGTAATGGGAAAGAAAGCTAAGTTTACCAATACTCAAGACTAGGCTCAGATGATTTGTCCTCTTCAGAGAGCATGAAGTACACAAAATCTTCATAGCCCATCTTCCCTTCAGTTTTGCTAGTGAACTTTTTTGGCACCTGCGATGAAATCAATGTACAAAAACAAAGTAGTGCACCTCATTTACGAAAGCAGCCTTGCACAGTTCGAAAATCACTGTCAATTTTATTCAAACTTCGGAGTGAAAACAACATAAGAAGCCAACAAACCTGTGCAAATATTCTATCAACAATCCTGTAGGTAAGGGCATGATTACTATATCTAATAAGAGACTCTTTGTCAATCAAGAAATCATGGTCCGTATCCAGCTCCCAGAACTTGCAGTATATAACATAGAAATGTTCATATGAAAAGTACCTGAAATATAGGAAAATACATATAACTCATCCCTGACGGCAATTGATAATTAAATGAATATGTCAAACAATAAAAGTGAAAATATATTACATTTGAACTGTAAAAGAGTAAAACACATCCCACAATAAGTTGTATTCTTATATCAAATTGTCAAAAATTATTTGTTCAGCTCGATCAGTAGAATATCAAATGGTTACTTTCTCAAGCCAGGATAAATGAAGGTTTCTCCTGCTATGTAATTAGATTGAATTAAAGTAATTCGTATGCTAAATTCAAATGCAGTCTTAATGATTATGATTCCAAATATACTAATTCATGATCGGAGTTTACTAGCACACCAACCTTAGGACTTTGTTAATGTCCTCTTCTTCATCTGCCTGTTGCATGGCACCAATGAGATCACCACGTTTCAGCTCCCTAAGGGTAAGACGACCAATTCCTGATCTGTTGATGTAGTAGAATATTCTATATATGACTGTTTCAGCTGGTCGCAGAAGAAAATTTTCAAGGCACATTAATTTAAGAATAAATATTATTATAACAAGAAAAAAGATAAGTATATCTAAACCAATTGATTGACTAGATGATGCAATTTCTTCATTTTTTTTTTAAATTCATATGGAACCTTTACTAATTTACAGATGTACTGACTGGCTAACTAATTTTATGCTGGATTACCCCAAATCATGCCAAATCAATCCAAGAAAAGAAAGCCATATGCCTACAAATGAATCAACTTTCATTTAAGTTTCAAACACCCATTATGTTAAAATTAAAAAAAGGAACCTGCATCAATGAAGCATTAGCTATATTAATCATAATTTCTACAATGGCCATGGAATAGCAATATTTGATCTGTAACCCTAATTTAGGTCTATTTCAAAACTTCAACAAAAGAACCAGCACATGCAAGTGAATCATTGCATATATATATTTTTAGCAAAATATGAAATCAGTCAACTATTCAACTGTGCAAAAGCAAGTTATGGCCAATAATTCAAATCGCAGACAGTTTTCCACCAGTAGAAGCAACAACTTGTGATCCAATGAACGCTCAGAATTTGTTTACATTTCTCATATCTTACCAGCACTAGCATTCATTCAAAAGTAAAGCTGTAAAAATCTATTTTCACTTTGGAACAGGATTATGCCATACAGAGAAAGGTTAAAGAAAAAAACTCTTATTAGGACATGTAAAACTCTTATGCCCTTTCACATGGCAGTATTATTCAGTTGACCACAATTATCATAGTCAGTGATTGTTACTGCAATCAGGTTTAACAAAACCTTTAACACAGTGTAGTACCAAAATACAGCATGATTCTGAAATTGGCAATTCAACTATCTCATATCCAGAATCCCTGTCTCAGAAATCATTCCTCAAATCAAATCTGTGCTTTGTTCTTGCAAAATGTGCGTAATGAGCGCATGAAGAGAGTGTGTGGTAAATTTTATGCACCACCTATTTTGAGGGGGAGGGAATCCATTGAAATAGGAGATCAGAACTTCCATTTTATAATTGAAATGTTAAGAATCCACAGTGTAGCTGATGAATAGATAAGACACCACTTAGGTGCATACCATATCTTTCTTGAAATTCAGGTGTGTTCTGTAAGAATTCCAACCCTGGATGGGATGCCAAAAGTTCTCGAAGAATAGGTTTGAAGTCGGCCTGCACAAAAGCATGAACAGAAAGGATGATAAGCCTGTTCACCAGTGAAAGACCAGCAATGTGGCCATTTTGACATCATGACCATCTACAAGCAAAACAGAACATACCAGCAAGTGCAACCAGAAACAATGGAGATTGCATGACAAACCTGTGTTAGGTAGTTGTTTTCTGACTGCCTTAGGATATGGAATATGCAAGTTGCTCTATCCATTGATAGCATATTGCCATCCACCCAATACTTAATGAATGAGTCCCTGAAAACAAATAATGTAACTGAGCACAAAAAAAAATTCATTCAAAGAAGCAAGTGCAGTAAGCATCATTCAATAAAATGGATCACAATAATATAACTAACAAGTAATAATTCACTCCCTAAATCCAGAATATATGTGCAGTTTATAAACAAGAAGCAAAAACTCACTACCCTCCACAATCAATCACTAATGCTACGTGGTTAAAACAATACCAAATTACGAGAGCAATAATGGTTGAGAATTCTAATTGACATGCCTGCTTTCTATCAAACAGTTCCAGACAAGACAATGTTTTCAGTGATTCATGAAGTGAATTGCAGTATTTGTTCACAATCACGTCCAAATCTCTGCATATTCCTATGTTTATGTCTTGTTTGGGATAGGAGCTTAATGAAAGGGAAAAAGGGGAGGAAAGAAAATAACTTATTTTTCTACTCTTTCTTTTGGAAAAGAACAATAAGTGAGTGAAGGAAAATTTTGAGGGAAAACAAGACATGGGTTCATTTCTTATATAAATTGGGAGGTAAATGAAAGGAAAATTATTGAATTACAATTTTATTCTCATTTAATTTTTCATTCATAAAACAACTTTGTCTCCATTTTTTCCTAACGCACATCCAAATATGATAAAGAAAAAATTTTCCTCTTCCTTATTATTCTCCCCTTCTATTTTCCTTCCATTATTTTCTTCCTTCTGTGCTCTTCCCAAACATAATGTCATTTTTCAGGGGGATATAAAAACAGATACTGGAGAAGATCAATCTGGTGATATTTTACTGGCTTTAATTATTGTTTTGCCTCATAATTTATGGTTTGTTAGCCCCTTACATTTATAAAAATAATGTCCTTTGCAGGATCACCTATAAAAACTCATTAAAAGAAGAAGTCTAAGACCGATGATAGATTAGCCATCTTCATGCTAGGCTGTATGGAGTTATGCTTATACTTGAGAGTCTCAACAACCTTTATCTTATAATGACATTATTTGAACTTAAATAAGAAAGTAAATTCAACCTTCTAACTTCTCATTTGCAAGTTAGAGAATGCATGTATAAAGTTAACAGAGGAAAATTGACTATTTTATGTAACTATATGCCACTTCGCAGTTATGGACAACAGCCAACCTCAAATGACTGCATTTTTAGGTACCAGCCATCCAGCTTGATCACATAATACAGATAAACAGATGATTGCCTAAACATATAATTTTGGCAAAATCATAGTGGATTCAGATCATGAAGATATTTTTCAAAATTAACTTAACCAAGTATAAATGACATGAAAGATAAAATGGAAGCTAAAATGCATAAAATGATAAAACAGGCACAAAATCAAAGGTAAACTCAATATGCCAATTGCTAGTGCTATAAATCATAGCAGTAGTAAACTTAATGGCCAAAAAGGTGAGTCATAATTGCCAAAGCTGAACAATAAAATACTAAAACAAGTTTGAAATGGAGATGCTCCTGGCAATATCCCATGACTTTAAACTCCCATCATAAAATATAAAGAAAAAGAACGAGTGCTCACCTTGTCACTCTTCCGCTGTTGCCAGTATCCATCTTTCTAAAAAGTGCAGAGGAAAAGAAAGATGGCAGCTTGCAAACTTCCTTTACAGCATATTTAAATTCTAGATAACAAAAAAAGGAAAGAAAAAAAATCAAATGTTAACTTGACAGGAGCTTTATCCCTTCTTTTCTCCTCTATCTTCGCATCCCAAGGATATTAAACTAAACGTAAATCGATAAAATAATAATAATAATAATAAACCATAGATATTCATTATGGTTCTAACCATCTATCTGCAATCCATCGGGATGATTGCTGTAGAAGTGATAAATTCTAGACAGACATTGTTCTTTCATCTCATTTGCCGGTGGACGGCCATTTTGAAAATAAAACTACAAGCACATGAACATGTAAACAATGTGAGAACATAATACTTAACCTAGAGAAAAGTTGAAAATTATAAATTTTCAATTCAACAATTGAATCTCAATTATGATGGTATCTTACAACAGAAGCTGTCAGGAGTAGGTGAAACCTGAGGTATGACTTCTCGTATTGGTTCACTAACTAATTTTAATGGAGAACCCAAAGAAGAAGGGCTTGTCTTCTGCTTCGACGTGCGTGGAGAACCAGATGAACTTCTTGGTGAAAGTGGAGGTGTACTGCCAGCAGAAAACATTGAAGGCGATGAATTTCCCCCACCAAAACTTGCATTGACAGAGCTCCCAAAAACATTAATAGAATTGCCAACTTGAGCATCATCAATTAAGGATTTCACCTACACTCAATTGTAGACATTTTAGCATAATTTCAGATAAAGCAAACTCAATACATTGGCGAAAACATTAGTAAAACAACGTGGATTCCAGAAAATGGGTGAAAATTGTAAGTCATTGCCACAAATTAATGGCAGAAATACAGTGGTGTTGAATTGATAAACAAGGCTATTGCACCAAAGGAGCATCCCGGCTTCAAGCCTGGATAAGAGATGGGAGAAATGGAACACAAATATCAGGGGCGGGGTTAAGGGGTAGAACAAGGGGCTGGGGCTGGGGCTGGGCCAAGGTTACACACGCAAGGAAAACACTCATGAAGCGTGCTGAAAATGACATTACAGCTGACTGACAACAGATGAAGAAAAAGATAACCAAAAAGTTTCCGCCTTGCTAAATAAATTATGATCTTAAAAAAAACAGTTTGACACTGTAAATTACAACTCGTTTGAGTTAACACATGAATCATGGCATCATCGCCTAATTGTATACAATATATCCATTTCACAACTTATCAGTATGAACTAACTATACCGTACAAACAAAAACTTAAAATTATCAACAATGTTTCTATAAAACGTAAGGAAACAATGAAATTACCAGTCGACTGGTATCTGGAAGCGAAAGCCACTGAGAGAACAACTCTTCAGCAAGCTGAGGACTAGCTTTAAGTATAAATGGGGACACTTCTGGAAGCTGCAACAGTTCAGGGTCCAAATAAGGAGCATCAGCTCCACCACCCACTGCATCAATATCCATGACATACAATATCCAAACCCTAGCTCTTCACTTCCTTAAATCATCTATTACAATTCAAATCAGAATTATCCCAAAAGACACACCATGAGTTCTCGCACATGAGGAAGGAAAATTAGTTGTAGAACAGGAACCAGAGTGTACTACTCAAACCAAGCAAAGCACAATATAAAAACTTCAATGCTTCACCGAAAAATGCTTCTTCTTCAGTCAAAACACAAAAACCCAAGCGAAGAGCTCAAAACCCTAGAAATTCTGACAAAATTTATCAACAACACAAACTCTAACTTGAAGAAACAGTTGATAGAAAACACTTCCTTGAAAAATAAAGTAGTTGGCTAATAAATTGCTGCTTCGGTGATTGGAAAATCAAGAAAAAGCAAAGAAGTAAGAAGCTTTGAGTGCGGCTTTCTTTGTTGTTGCTATGAGTGTACGTAATTGTAAGAAAATAGAAAGAGGAAGAGAAATATTAGTAATATATAGTAATAGCCATGGAAAAGAGGAACAAAGGTTTGGGAAAAATGGAGACGACACTGCGACACACGACACTTCACTTCACAGTTAACGGACTCGAGACCTGAGACATAGAGATAGCCTCCGTATTTTATACGAATGATACACGTTCGTTCTACCTAGGGCTTACGCTGCTGCCTTCTGGCTATGCTTTATAATTAAATTTAATCAATAATAAATAATAATACTTCTTACTCAAATAATTTTTATAATTATTTTTAATTTGTAAATAATAAAAATGTAAATTGAGGCAATGAATTTCTAATTAATTTTGTACCTGGATTGTGATGTATAAATAATTGATGCCAATTTCAAATTTATAATTATATACTACAAATTCCAAAGTAACCATATAAAAAAATTTTAAGGATAAAATTACTTAATTTTTATTACCATATGTATTCGTTTTTAATGATTTGAATAAGAAAAATAATAGTTAAAAGAAAATATTAACTTAATTAAATTTTAACACTTTTTTAATTGAATATAAGTATGTTAACCTATAAGTCACATCTATATAATCACCTAAAAAAATAATTTTTATTTTTATAAAAAATAAAAATATTTATATTTTTATAAAAAAAATTGAACAAAATTTTAAAAATATCTTATTTCTTATTAAAATAAGAATTTTTTTAAAAAAATATATCTTTTCTCACTAACATTAATATTTTAATTTAAGTTATATATATATATATATATATTAAATATTAGTATTAAATAAATATATTCCAATAAAATAATAAAAACTAATATTTTAAATTATTTTTCATAATATAAAAATCATAATTTTTTTATAAAGAAAAAAAGTTTAATTTTAATTATAGAAAATAAATAATACTCAAAAATAAAAAAAATAAAATATACAAAATTATATTAATAAAAATAGTTAAATTTATTTTTAACAAAATTTATATATTATACACATAAAAAAATAAAAAAAGTATATAATTTAGTTATATAGATGTTTAGTAAATATTATGTATATATTTTATAGATATTTTATAGATATTGTGTGTTTGTTATATATATTTTAACTAAGTTGTATGTAATTTATATAAAAAATTTTAAATATTGTATGAATATTATGTGAATATTGTGAGAATAAAATTTTTTAAAAAAATAAAATAAATATTAAAAATATTATATAGATGTATTGTAGATATAATTTATATTATTGAATGTATATTTTATATATATTGTATATATGTATATATTTTAATATTTATATTAAAATATGATATTAAAAAATATACATACAAATAAATAGAAAAAATAAAAAATTATAAAAATAGAAAAAAAATTATCGTTTTAAAAGTAAAATAAAAAAAAGGTGAAAGTCGTAATAATAAAAAAAAAAAAACATTCGTTCGCATAAATTGAAAAACAGTAAAGAAAATATCATATATATAACGTAATGTCCTGTTAATATGATGCAGCCCGATAACGTAGCTGTAAGTATAACTTCTTTAGATAGATTAATATTTAATTTTTTTTTTCCCTTTATATTACAATACTAAAAAATTATATGTTAATGTTTTTAGATTTGAAGACGTTTGATTAAATTATAATAATTTGATTTAGTGTTTGGTGGTCAAATAATTAATTTTTATATCTAATATCTTAATTATTTTATTAATTCAACTAATTACTCTGTGTGATTATCAAATAATATCAGTTAATTTTAAAAAATTATGTAATTATATAATTTAATATGTGTTTAAAATGTCAAAATCATATATGTAATTATGTTTAGGTGTTGAGTTAGGAACTTAGGATCTAACCCAGTCAAATCAATTCTACTCGCGATTCGTTCGAGTCACTCGAATTCTTATATAAATATGACGGGCTGGGGTATTTTAATTCAGGAAAAAGCTACAGCAGATGCAGGGCAATTTCTCTCCATTTTCGAGCCAAAATAAACAAAATTTTATGTCCATCTCCATCTCTCCTTAGCATATTCTCTCAACTGTATTGCTCGTAACAAATTCCAGGTCAAAAAATGAACCTTTTCAACAAGAAACCCAATCCCAAAGGTTTGATTATCTCTTTGAATCTGCATATTTAATCAACTTTCATTTTCTTTTATCTGATTATGTAATTTTTTTTTATCCATTTTGTTCCTAATCGGTACTTTATAAAATCCGATTGTTTTACTCGCTTTTATCGATCTTTTTGGATTTCAGTTGACTCTTCCTTTTGCTAAACATATTCCTTATTTTCTTTTTGTTTGTTTTTTTTTTGTTTTTTATTGTTAATTTTTGATTGCAGAGGCTCTTCGAGAAAGTAAACGAGAAATGCAACATGCTACTCGAGGTTGATTTTTTATTTTTCTTTTTTTATATAGTTTTTAGCTTATTTAATTTTTCAGCATTTGAATTGCAAAACCCTTGATCACTATCTCTCTGTGTATTGAGCTGATTTAAGTTGTCATTACTTGTTAACATTATCATCTAGCAATTTTGACAATTTATCCATCACATGTATATGGAAGGATATTTAATTTTAATGATTTGGCAAAATTATCAATCTGGTTGAGTGTTTAGATTCAAGCACTTACATTGGCTCTTACTCTGAAATATGCAAACTGGGTAGGAGGCGCATCCAGTCAATAAAACTGCTTCCTAAGGAATTATTCGTGCAAAGTGAGTAATAAAAAGAGGGTTTATCACTAGTTTCTTTTTTATTTGTATACTTGAAGAGGTAATCTTCTTTATTCTTGTCTAAGAAACCTAGACTTCATTAGAGGATCTAAGCATGTTCTTCGTTTCTCTCATGGTCCACTAGTCATGTCAAACTGCACATAAAAATATTGAGAAAATACACTTGTCTGGTCATTGCTCTAGCTTATATATTGTGCATTCGTTGAGTCTTCTTTCAAGCTCCTCTTTTTTCATTGAGGATCACCTTATATGGAGAGCTCTCCTTTTGATTTTGGGCTCTTTCCACACTTATTGCAAGGGGGATGTTAGGGAGGGTCCGTATTCCTCTACTCATTTTAGATTCGAAGCAACTGTTTTGATACTCGCATTGATGTTTTTTCTGGCTTTTCACTTGTTCAGGTATAGAGAAGGAAATTGGGGCTCTGCAATTAGAGGTATGTCTTTAGTTTTCACTGATAACCAAATTTGAACCTTTGCTGTTAGATTTAACAGGTTCATTGTCTTGCCAGCAAAAGAAGCTCGTTGCTGAGATAAAAAGAACTGCTAAGACAGGGAATGAGGTATATTATGTGTTTTTTATTTGAATTGAATTCTTGGCAATTCTAGGAAACTTGTTGCTTTGGCAGCTAACCGTCTTAACTTTTTCAAGAGCCTTTTCTGGTTAGGGTTGAAAAGAACCGCTTTTATTGAATGTTGAAGCTACTTGATATTATAAAGTATTATAATCTTGCTACTGCAAGTTCTGGCTTTCCTTTTTTTTTTTTTTTTGTGTTGGCTGTATCTTGTAACTTCTATAAATTTAATGCAAGTTCAATTATTTCCAGTTTTGAATTGGCTATATCCTCAACAGGACTATGCAAGTGCCTAGCTTTTTTTCCTTTTATGCTTTAATTTTTATTGTTCATTAATATGGTGCTTTCAGTTTAATTTGTTTTGCATATTGAATAAAGTAAACCTTTTATTTTCTTTGCCTTAGTCCTATTTAGAGATCCAAGTCCAATTAAAGATAAAAGGGGGACTATTAATTCTTACAAATTAATGCAATACTTTCAATTTGATAGAGATATATTTTACCTGAATGTTTCAAAAACACTTAAATTTACATGACAATTTGATAATTTTCTTATTCTAGGAACCTAATTGCAATTATCTAGACATCTCTTTGCCCTTTTCCTTCATTGCATTCAAATAAAATTTCCTGATAGGATTTTGTAAAATTCAGTCGCCTTCTACTTAATGTTTTTTAAATATCTTTTATTTTTTTTGTATGCATTATTCAGGCAGCAACTAAAATTCTAGCCCGCCAACTAGTCAGGCTTAGACAACAAATAGCTAACTTACAGGGTAGTCGGGCTCAAATGAGAGGCATAGCAACTCATACACAGGTATTCTAAGTGCACATATATTAGAGAAAATCTCCTTTCACTACCTCTTTTTTCTTTTTGCTGCATGTGCAATCTGCTCTTAGCGATATTTTATCCCTTCATGCAGGCAATGCACGCCCAATCTTCAGTTGCTAATGGTTTGAAAGGTGCCACGAAGGCAATGTCATCCATGAATAAGGTATGTAATTATTATAAGATCGGATACCAAATGAATATTTGGATGTTTCACTGTGCAAGCGTGGATGCTGATTTTGAGCTGTATGATGAAAGCAGTCTCATGATGATTTTGCCTCAATTTTTCTTAGTATTAATTTGTTACCATATGAAGTAAAACCTAAAATTATGTAATTCAGCATTTTATTTTATTTTATTATGCTAATTTTAGTACCTCTTAATGGCTGATATGTTTTATTTTGCAGCAAATGGCTCCTACAAAGCAAGCAAAGGTTATAAGGGAATTTCAAAAGCAGTCAGCGCAAATGGATATGACTGTAAGATCATGATTCTACTTGAGAATAATTTAACATGGAAAATAGATTCTACCTTCTCCTTTGTGCTCTATATTTTTTATTGTTATTTGTTTTCAACTCTTGCATGTAGACTGAAATGATGTCAGAAACCATAGATGATGCCTTGGATGATGATGAGGCCGAGGAGGAGACTGACGAGTTGACAAATCAAGTTTGCTAATTTACTTCATTGCTATTTTTCTTTAATTCAGTTTATACTTGTTATGATCATAATGATGCTTTGCGAAGCTTTTCCATAAATGAGATACTGGAGTCATTTTATGATATAGATTAATCAGTATTACTATCTAGGATGAAGTTTGTAAGCCTGTGCATTTGTGCAATGGCTTGGAATTAGTAATGACTCGAAAACATCAAGTGTCTCTTGTTGTGGTAGAACTGGAAAACTAGAAATCCCTGTGAATTGCTTTTAATGGACTTCAGAGCAGAAAATGATTACATTTTCTTTTTAACTCATGGCAGGTACTGGATGAAATTGGTGTTGATGTTGCCTCACAGGTTTGTGACAACAGTAATTCATTTTTGAAATTTTTTTCCAGTTGGTTAAGAATTATTTCCTCGTATAATACCTGACTTAAATTGAAATTCAACAGTTGTCAACTGCACCAAAAGGCAGAATAGCAGGGAAACAAAAAGAGGATGTCGGCAGGTATTCTTCTTGTTTTATTGACCAGGATGAAACTTGTTTACAATAACAAATTTACCACTGGCCTACATTGCCACTTCACATGTCATATCTCATATTCAGTGAGTGGTCATGGGCTCATACCTAATCTTTTCGCGAAGAGGGTTATTAATCATGCAAGATTTCCTACTGAAACTAGAGTAGTCCAAATACATAAAAGAATGCAAATCTCGACTCATAAGTCCTTTCTTGCAGTTCGGGCATTGATGAACTGGAGAAGAGGCTGACAGCTCTGAGAAATTCTTAGGACAATGGCGCAAATCCTTTTTTATCCTAATGATCAAATTTCTGCTACACAAGTTGATTTTTCGTAGTTATTTGTATTGTAAATTTTTTTTTCCTCAGATATATTTTAACTTGTAATTTGGCGCTTCTGGAACATATTTCGTTGGATCAGTTTGCCTTATACTTTTTTGTGATCTGAAGAGATTCAGAGTCAAGAATCAGAGTCAAAAGTTAATAATCGGATTAGTAGATAAAGAAACTTCTTTGGTGATCGGAAAAGATTAACATGAACTTGGCATTGAGATAATACTAACCAATGTGGAGGATCGGAAATGAATCATTTTACTGTACTTTTTCTTTTCATATTTATGCAATGGGAAGGCAATGAGATGGTTTTATAATTTCTTTATTATATTAAAAAAAAGAGAGCTGTTCAAAACATCCCAATATCTTCGTGCACTTGCAAAGAAACTGAACCTGTGTGCCAGGTTCTTGATAACGAAGATAATGATGGCTTTTGTCGCTACTAAGAAAGCTAGCAATATTTTAGTTCAATCCATTTTGTACATACAATTAGCAATCAATTATTCATAATCTATATTCATCTTAAAGTTTCCGCCTAGCAACTTTTTTTTTCAGGTCAATTCATTATTAAAACTAACAGAACAAAACCACTTGACCATATCTAATAGAACTACACTTCCATAGCAACAGCAGTACACAATCCAACTAGACTTGTAGCAGCAGATACAACCCAACTTCTTTTTTTTATGTCATTCATTCTCAAAACTAACAGAACAAAAGCACTTGACCATCTCTAATAGAACTACACTTCCATAGCAACAGCAGTACACAATCCAACTAGACTTGCAGCAGTAGATACAACCCAAAGGAGAGTACGAATGAGCTTAACATCTTAAGTCTAAGAGAAAAAGTTCCGTACACGGTCCTCTTCTTGGATGTTTCTAAAACAAGTTACATGAGTTGGAATGAAATGTCCCAAGGAAAAAAAAATAGGAATGCAGAAACAAGAAGGTAAATGTTTTTCTCAGTGATATTGTCCGTTACAGCAATAATAAAGTGATATCCCATTTACAATAGCAAGATCATAAATTCGAAGATTGTTGCATATGGAAGAGAGTTTGTGGGTTGCTTAAACATCTTTACTGACATCAAATTCTCTCGTCACTTTCTGATTGAGAGGAGTTCAAAGCTCCGAAAAGTGTCCTCGCGAGCGCCAGCACCTTTAGAAGCCACCACACGAGATGGTTTAGGATCATACCCAGGTTGGATTCTTTGTGAAGAAGTCAGACGGCTACTGCTCGAGTGTAATCTGCTAGAGCGACAGTCACTAGGTTCACCAGAGGAACTCGGCCTACTACTTGAGACAACAGCTTTTCTTGTGTTGCTACCATAACGAGAAGAACTGCGCCCTTTCTCCAGCTCAGGTTGCTGCATATGCTAGCCAAAGAAGGCCTTCAGTAAAATTTTTTTTAAAGCGAATTGGAAGAAATCCAATGCATGAGTACCACTGCTATGACTCGAACATAAAGATATATAAGCACAAAGAATGAAAAAGACAACTCTGCCACTGTAATATCCAAAAGCAAATGAGACTAGACATTACAGGTTTAAGTCTAAATATAAAAAAAATTAAAATTGTCCATGGGCAGGAAAACCTCCTTTCTTACATTTCCTTTCCTTCTGCTTCCATTTTTGCTCTTTTCAGCAGCGGAAAGAAATGATAATAGAAACAGTTTAAATTCAAAACTAACTTGATGAAAATATCAAGGGAAAATTAGTAAACAATGCATGAGCAGGAAGATGAAAATATCTTTATCTACAAGATCTACTTGCTTAGTGTTTAAAATCAATGAAACATTTAGAAAGATGGGTCTCAAGCCTGAACTAATGAAAAAAGTCAGACAAAACAGGCTGCTTACTCCTCTTGTTCTCTAATATTCTTATTGTGACTTGTCATTCACTTGAAATAACATTATCCTTTGTGGACTTCATATGACAGAACATATTGGTAATGAACCAGTTATTAATTTCTTCAATCTTATTGGCTCAAAAACACAAGATATCACTTGCCAATCAGAATTTCAACAAGATTGGACAAATGATTTTTGGTAGTTTCTCTAGCAATTAACTTCATTAGGATAAGCTTACATTATCTGAAGACCTGTTTCTGGAACTGTCAAGTGGACTAGAGCCAGAGACCTTTCTTGTAGAAAATGCTTCAACTGCACCTGACAATCTATCTCGAATCTCTTTCCCAACTGGATGGAAATATTGTATGACAGTTATTAACCATTAAGGAATTATGAAACATAAACAATTCCAAATCAAAAGAAAGTGTGAATGTGTGTGATACTGATACTAAGTAACATATTCCATAAGTGTTGTCCATCTATGTAATGTGCAGGTCAGGGTTTATAATAGAGAAAAAGGCCATCTTGCCCATTTTCAAGCCTAGCATTCACATATAGTGAGAACTTATTAATTGAGGGCTCCATAAACTTTACACCAAATACAAAATATCCTGTTTTGTTTAGAGAATACCTGAGACCTTTTCTGCGGGTCTTTCCACAGATGGCCCCGCATGACCTGGTTTTGCATTGGAACTCTGAAAAGGGTCAAATCATAAAGTAAGTAACACCTTCTGGAGGGATAAAAACTTAGGCCAACCAGCTCATCAGCACTCACCCGCCCTCGAGAGCTGGAACTGATATGAGGGTACTTCAAAACCGTCCAGTCAAAAACATAGTCAAACTGATAACCTGCAAGAACAACCATGTCAAAATCCAAAGTACTAATAAAACATCAACAACAACAACAACAACAACTAAGCCTTAGTCCCAAACAAGTTGGGGTCGGCTGTATAGATCCTCAACAAAATAAGCTCAAAAGACACCAAAAAAGATACTCCAGCCTTAGGCCCCTTCCAAGACACGGATTTTACGTCTCCATTCAAGTCTGTCATTAATCAAATCCGCATCAAGATCTAAGGCACGCAAGTCTCTTGCTATCACCTTCTTCCACACAGTTCTAGGTCTTCCACAATCTCTAGCCCCCTCAATCAACAAATTCTCACACTTACGAACCGCAGCATTAGGAGGTCTTCTTAAAACATGTTCATACCATCTAAGTCTTCCTTCCCTCACCTTATCTCCGACATCCGCTACTTGGACTTTTTGTCGAATATGAACATTCTTAATTTTGTCCAGTCTGGTATGTCCACATATCCATCTTAGCATCCTCATTTCTGCCACACTCATCTTATGCAAATGTTGTCCTGTTGGTGTCCAACACTCACTACCATAGAGCATCGCAGGCCTAACAACCGTCCTATAGAATTTACCTTTCACTTTCAGAGGTATTTTCTTATCACATAGAATCCCGGTCGCACCCTTCCACTTCAACCACCCTACCTGTATTCTGTGAGCCACATCTTCATCTATACGGCCATCATTCTGGAACACCGAACCCAAATATTTGAACTGCTTGGTTTTAGGCACCAAAACTCCATCCAACTTAACCTCATGTTCCTGCTTCTTCCTTAGACTGAGCTCACAGTGCATATATTCCGTTTTACTCCTACTTAACTTAAAACCCTTGTCCTCGAGGGTTTTTCTCCACACTTCCAACTTACGGTTTACACCAGCACTAGTCTCATCAATTAAAATAATGTCATCAGCAAACAACATACACCAAGGAACATAGTCTTGTATGCTTCTGGTTAGCTCGTCCATAACCAGGGTAAATAAGTATGGACTCATGGCCGAACCTTGATGCAATCCGGTAGTAATGGGGAAAGCCTCAGTGTCTCCACCAGGTGTTTTCACACTAGTAGATGCATTCTCATACATGTCTTTGATGATGTTGATATATTTGCCGCTGACTCCTTTCCTCTTCAAAACCCACCATAACACTTCTCTTGGTACTCTATCATAGGCTTTCTCCAAGTCAATAAATACCATGTGGAGATCTTTCTTCTTCTCTTGATACAATTCCATGAGTCTTCTTAGAAGAGAAATAGCCTCCATGGTAGATCTCCCTGGCATAAACCCAAACTGATTCTCCGAAACTCTTGTAAGCTTCCTCAATCTGTGTTCAATAATCATTTCCCATAATTTCATAGTATAGCTCATAAGTTTGATACCCCGATAATTTGTACAGCATTGAATGTCTCCCTTATTTTTATATATGGGTACCAGGGTACTCTTCCTCCAAGTTAAAAATTTAATTAAAAAAACAAGATTGAATGCCAAAAATGTTGAATATGAACATAATTTTAAATAACTTAAACGAGAAAGTCCAGATGGTTCACCTTCTCGAATAAATAAATCTCGAAATAGCCTCTTCAAATATGAATAGTCTGGTTTGTCTTCAAACCGCAATGACCGGCAATAGTGGAAGTATGATACAAACTCAGATGGGTATGATTTACATAGCACCTGTTTTACATATGAAATTATATGATTGAGTCATCAACATGACAACAAGTACAATCCAGGTTGACATGGAAAAAACAAGGAACAATGATTGTCCTGAGCTTGCCCAATGTTAGCCCACAGAATGGGAAATAAAAAACATATATATTAAAAGCATTTACAAAAAAAAAAACAAACCTGCATACAAATTTAAAAGGTGAATTACTAAAACTGCACTGAGGCTTGCCATATTAGCAATTCTAGTCTTTACATTACTCAGTAAAAAACATGACTTTGAAGGACTAAAGTGCTTTACAATATAAAAATTTAGGGTTTAAATTGAAATTAAATTTAAAAATTTTTGGGAAAAAAGTTTAGTGAACCTAAAATGTTTGGGACTTGAGTGTAACTAATATTGAAAATGTAGAAATGAAAGTGCATATCATGCCAAACCTTAAAAAGCAATTGGGATTGGAGATTAGTAATTTTCCTTAATATTCATGTACTGCACAATGATTCAAAGATAAATTATTTAATGCAAAATCTGGTCTATGCTGTACAGCGCTTCAATCACAAGCATCTATAGCCAAGTCTGGACCTAAGACAAGCACAGTTGTTCAAGCTTGTATTTGCATAACTACCATGCCATTAATTCTGTCCATTCAGATAATTTATGAAGACTTAAAATTTTGCATCTAGCAGGCAATCAGATTTTATAAGGCCTCGAATTAAAACAAAATCGTGTTAAGATATCATACCTCTATGGGAGTTGAAGCTTTCTTTTCACTGATTTTGTCATATTTTTGCTTCTTTGTACCAGCCTTTAATCCCTGCCAGGGAAGACTACAACAAAGAAAATGTATAAAATAAATTAGGTAAAAGTGCCACATGGACTACTTAACATCAAGTGGAAAACTCCCAACCACAAAGACAAGGAGAGGAATGAATTGAGTTCATAGCAACTATATACTTTACCTTCCTCTTAGAAAATACATGAGGACATAACCAAGAGACTCCAAATCATCCCGTCTGCTTTGTTCTAACAGTGAGATAAGACCATTACAATCAAGTGATGCAAAAAAAAGATACGATTGATGATTTCCTATTAATAGATGGAAACTCATCATCACTCACCAACTCCACGGTGAGTGTTGACACTTGCATAGCGAGCTGTGCCTGTGAGGTTCTTGCTCTCTCTGCAACCAAAAGCATTATGAGTTTCCATAACAAAAATATCAAATTATCATAATGGCAAGAAACACTTAAAAAAAAAAGAAACTAGGAGTATAAGATCTTTAGCAATGTGTGTATAATATCTTCAGAAATGTGTGTGTGTGTGAGAGAGAGAGAGAGGAGGGGGAGAGGATTAAATGAGATATAGAAAAGTGGTAAGAGTAAATTGGCCACCGTCATATTATATCTCAGTTTACAAGGATATGTAAACATGACATGGATATCCTTGTCATTTAAGTTATATGTAGTAAACAACAAGATTTAGGAAAAAAAACAAAAAAAAGAGAGAGAGAGAATATGGAAGTGAGGGAAAGAGAAGATGTTCATTAGATTCATGCACTAAAATTAGGCATCACTAAAGAAGTTCTGCATCATCACAACAACTATAAATAACTGGGAAAAATAAAATGTATTCCAAGAAAGGAAAACATTTAATGTCAAAAAGATTTTAAGCTTATAGCTTCATGCCACTAATAATACATGTTCCATAGTTATTCCAATATAAGTTCGTAAAGACATCTGCAGCTGCATGAATGTGTGCATGCAAACAACTAATGCTTGTATGTTTTTTTTATCCTTTTTGTCAGTTATCACATCTAAATTTTAGTGGCAAGAGTGGAAATGGATCACATAGGAAGAGGAACAAAATATTTTAGTATATAAGGTAGAATAGAAAGTGGAACTTGTGACATCATTTAGTAAAAATGAACTTCCAGTTCTTTGAAAAGAAATATAGAAGTCTCAAAGATCTTAATCTATGAGATGTAATAATGTAAACAAAATCCCTTTCATAATAGAGATTTCAAGAAAGGTTTCACATTAAAATAATTGTGTTCGTCAGTCCGCATGACCACAACTGTCATTATCCTTAATAAACACTAAAGGGTGAACATCTGATGCAAATCAAATGATAAAACCACAAACCAAGATGCAACCAATGGTCCTTAACCTTTGTTCAACTTCAACAATATGCATAATTAAACATATTTTAGAAATAATGAAGTTACCATCAGATAGTGTTACATGCATTTTTGACAACACTATGAAGTTAGATTACGGTAACATGTGTCATGAAATCATGCCTCAGCTTCTCGGGCCTAACCTCTCAATATAGGTCACTGCCTTTCTCATATTAGCTTCATATCTAACTCCAACTCAAATTTCAATGCATGTAAAAGAAAAAAATACTATTCCAGAAACATTCTAAGTCAGACTTATTGAGATCTTACTTCATTTCATAATGTGAACGAGAGAAAAAATGTTTAACATGCCCTATTGAGTTACATAACTCTTCCTCAAAGTGGAAAAATCTTTAGAGCTAAATCAAGCCTATGGCCACTCCTAATGAAGGCAATGGTTACGCCATAAGAATCATATCATACTCAAGATCATATAATTATATGCCACAATGAAATTAATCTACTGTGCATACACAGTAAATTACCTGTATGGGATGTGTTTGTGAGTCTGAAGATCCCTATACTTCTTTGCAAGCCCAAAATCAATGACATATACCTGTGACAATAATTCAAACAAATGTGAAGTACAAACAAGTTGAAAATATAATAGCCATCTTAAAACCAATCAAATTCTCTGAATGAGAAAATGTTTGTAGCAACATACAGTTGACCAGGGAGGGTGCTAAGTATTAAATCATAATGCAGCAAGATGCATACACCACACACTACAAAACAAACTGAAATGCTAAGAGAAAATCACATGCCAATTTTACTACAAAGTAAATATGATTAATGCATGCCATTTCTCATTGTGTTGCTTCAACCAGCTTCAATTACTATGCAAACTACATGTACTGTGTCGCTTTCCTATATATCCCTCAATAGAGAATATTTATCAGCTAAAGGCATTTCACTCAAACATAAAAATAGTGAAATAGTGAAATGATTACATATGCTACCAAAAGAAATATGTCTATATGCTCTAATTTACTGAGATAATGACCAAGTACCTGGTTCGCTTTGCGACCTAGACCCATTAAAAAGTTATCAGGCTTTATATCACGATGAAGAAAACCTCTTGAATGCATGTATTCAACTCTGTTAATCTGAAGAGAGAAAAACAAGGGAAAAACATAATGTTAATGGATTATGAAATACTATTTAACAAAAGAGTAGTCAAGTCCACTTACAAGTTGATCTGCAAGCATTAATACTGTTTTCAATGTAAATTTCCTGTTGCAATAGTTGAATAAATCTTCCAAACTTGGTCCAAGAAGGTCAATAACCATGACATTGTAGTCAGCCTCCACTCCAAACCATTTGAGATGTGGAATTCCAGCTTCATCAGAACAAAAACAAAGGGAACTATTAATGAGAAAAAATGTGCTTCCAGACCATCCCCTCCCTCCTTAGGAGTTGTTAAAGAAACTTCTGAAGGATATTTGAGGCTCAAGAACCTTAACATGAAGCTAACATTCATAAAAATTAGAAAAAAGCATCTAAACAAAAACATAATGTTTTGCCATAATTTTCATCCTGGAGTTCCAAAACATTTCATAGGACTGTTTGAGAGAAAGATGCAGGCCTTACTCCCTCCTTGAAGGAGCATATACAACTTTGACTCATAGTGAAGCTGTGGATGCTTGGTCTTCACAGATTCCTGAAATTTGGAACAAAATAAAAGGTCAAAAATTGAAAAAGAGGATCATGATATAACATGCATGCCCTTCATACAAAAAAGAAGAATCGAAGTGAGCATATACACTAGATCCAATTCTTAGAAGTAAAAATGCCACTTCTTTCAGACAAAATGAAAATGGCTCGGTTTCACATTCATTAATTCTCAATTTCTCATTAACAATAACGTATCTGAGAGCGGAACACTTTGCTTAGCTTGAGGCTTAGAAAATTACTCACACAGACTTCACCCGATAACTTAACTTTCATCTCTAACATCCTCACTAGGAATCAAAAAAGCTTTTTTTTTCCATCTGACCTTATGGAGTATATGCCACACTCACAAGGAACACAGTATCTAGTATCTATAATAGTTCTAACTCAAAGATATATCAAATAAACCTTCCAAAACAGTGCCCATTATATACATGCAAAAAAACAAAAACATTCATGACAAAAAATAATCACTCTCCTGTAATTTCACATCAATATCCATGAATCAATTTATTGTAAAACATATCACATACCAGCTTAACAGCAACCTCTTCTCCAGTTTGCACATTTACACCTGAAAATTCAAGTCAAATAGCAATCAAAAAACTTTTAGACAAACAAAATAATAAAACTAGCATAATGCCGCTGCTAAAATGCTACAATGAAAACAATAAGTTAGTCAAATGAACAAAAAAGGGGAAATAAAATGAAAATCAATCATACCCAGATAAAGTTCTCCAAAAGATCCACTCCCAATCTTCCTTCCTAGCTTAAACTTACCACCAACAATATGGTCAATCTTTGATTTCTCCATCGCTAAAAAACGTATCCCACGAACTAAAAATTGCTATATTTAAGGAGATTTATGCCAGTTAGTTTTTCCTTATGCACAATCTCCTACCCACCAAACATTCACCCTCCCAAAACCAACAGATTTGCCAAATTGACCGGTTCACAGACTCTCCTTTTTCCTTTCTCAATAAAAAGAACTCAACTTTTACAATCCACGCATTAATTAGCGTCAACTTGGGTAAAAAAACTGGAAACCTAAATGGCAAAATTGATAATAAGAATCAAAACAATCTTGAATACAATCTAATTTCAAAAAAAAATCAAACTTCTGCCTTTTTATTTAAAAGGGTTAGGAAAAAATAAAAAAAAAAGATCTTTTTAATCACATGCTTCGATTTTAAGGTGTAACTCACAAAAATCTTCAAATGCGTATGAGAGAAAGAGGAATCAAAACCCTAATCTGAACAAAAATGAAGCTACATTGACCGGAAAAATCAAATGCAAATAGAAACTAAAAAGTGGAAACCAGAAATTGAAAACAAAATTTAAATTAACTATAGGTCAAAAAATTCGCTGTTTGATATCAGTTTTCTAATTAATTAGAACAAAAGATCAAAAAAGGAGGAAAAAAAAGAATAATAATTTGGGCACATCAAGAGAGAGAGAGATGTAGGTGTTTGATGAGAGAAAAAAGTAATGTGAGAAAGAAGAGAAGGATAGAAGGAAAGAAAAGAGAGGGTATTTTATTATTATTTTTCCTTTTTTATTTTTATTTAAAATAATTAAAAAATAATTATTTTATTTTATTTTTATTAATAAAATATTTTAGGGGTGAAGCGAGACCTTCTCCATCCACCGCCTAACCTAACCTAACCTAACACGCTTGGGTTGCCTGCTTTTCTCTCAATTGTATATTAATATTAATTTTATTATTATTATTATTACAAAACCAAGTTTAAAATAGATTTAAATCGATGAAAGGAATATTATTATTATGATGAATATTATTATTTTCTTGTATTTTCTAATTAATATCAAAATAAAAATTGTGATTTTGAAAAAGTAAAAATATATTATTTATTTTATATCTATTCAATATTTCAAACTCTTTTATTATATTGAAATAAAACTATATCAAAATTAAAATAATTTAGGTGGATAAGGTATTAATAAATTAATTTTTAATAATTTAATTTGATTTTTAAATAGATAATAAATTTAGTAAAATATACATAAATTAGCTTATAGTGTCACTCAGCAAGTGTAAAAGGTGTTTCTTAACCTTAAATAAAAAATTTTTAGTATTTACTTATTTTAATTTATTTAATGACATTTATTTTAAAAGTTAAAAACACTCATAAATATAAATAAATATTTTAAATATTTTAATAATATAAAATTATTTCACTTTTTTATTTATAACTTAAAATTTAACACTTAAATTTGTAATTTTAAGCACATTAATGATTTCTATGCACATTTATTTTCTACTAATGTAAATCATATTAACACTGATGATCTCTTATTTGTGCCTTAGAAAGTCTCGGCCCATATGAATGAAGTCCTTGATCAATTGTATATTGTTGATTAGTGTTTCATGTCCTAAAAATTGATGCATCCGTTCAAAGTTCCAGGCCCTGGTCCTTTGTTTTTTTAAAAGTATTGGTCGATTGTGGGTAGGGAGATGACCTATGTAGTATTGGATGTGCTTAGTGGTGCACCAATGCTCAAGAGTTTTAATCACTCACTTATATGTCTGATCCTAAAGGTAAAGGAGTCTATATCAATTACAAAATATCGTCCGAATAAATTGTGTAATATCCTGTGCAAACTTGCTGCAAAAGTTTTGGCAAATTGATTGAAATTGTCGCTGGGGATGTCATTAATGAATATCAAAGTGCTTTTGTCCCTTGTTGCCTAATTACTAATAATATTTTAGTAACTTTTGAGATATTTCATCATATGAAACTGTGTGGAGAGAATAGAAGAAAATTGTTCTCTTAAGCTAGATGTGGCTAAAGCATATGATAAGGTGAAGTGGAACTACCTTGAAGTAGTAATGATCAATGTGGTTCAGTCAGAGATGGGTTAATTGTATGATGCGGTTTGTCTCATCAGTATCTTATTCGTTGCTGATTAATCGGTCTCCTATGGAGTCTTTCTCTCCCACTCATGGTTTAAGACAAGGAGACCCCATTTCTTCGTATCTTTTTTCTCTTGTGCACAAAAGGGTTGATTGGTCTGATCCATAAGTCTCAAAGATAAGGTTCTCTACATGGCATTCAGGTTTGTAGTAATGCTCCTTCAATTTCTCATTTTCTATTTGCGGATGATTGCATTATTTTTACCAAGGCTACTTTAAGAGATTCTCAAGCTATTATAGATGTTCTAGAGAGGTGCAAATTCATTTCGGGATAGAAGGTGAACCTTTCCAAATCTGAAATTTGTTTTAGTCCAAGTGTGGGGGTTGATAGGAGAAATTATATAGCTTTTTTTAGAGATGCGAGCTGTGGAGAATCATGCTCTATATTTAGGTTTGCCTACAACTGTTGATCATTCTAAAAGAGCTTTCTTTAGCAAAATCAAAGAAAGAGTTTGGAATAAGCTCTCGGGATAGAAAGAAAAATTTCTATCATGTGCTGGCAGAGAGATTTTAATCAAAGTAGTTGCTCAATCCATACTTAACTATGTCATGCAATACTTCTTGATCCCGCTCTTTGTTTGTAATAAACTTTGAACTATGATTAGCTATTTTTGGAAGAGGCAAAAAAGTGAAGAGAGAAAGTTGCATTTATATAATTGGGCTTTGTTATGTAAGGCGAAAGATGAGAGTGGTTAGGGGTTGTTGAGAATCTGGGCCCTATGAGCCATTAGTTAATTCATCAATTAGTCAAATTCATTTATTATTAATTGAGCTTATAATAAGTTGGGCTCACCTTATAATCAAATTGACTTAAGCCAATTTGTAGGGATCCCTCTCCTTATTATAAGTCTTTCAATTCTTTTATTTTTAATCAATGTGGGATTACCCCACAACCTTTACACTCCCTCCTCAAGTGGCAATTCGACCACTTGACAAGTATCGACGGACCAACCAGGGTCCGTCAGGGTACAGTAACTCGACCCTCATACTTCGGGTTCAGATCCCAGCTCTACAGGCTCTGATACCATGTTGAGAATCTGGACCCTATGAGCCATTAGTTAATTCATCAATTGGTCAAATTCATTTATTATTAATTGGGCTTATAATAAGTTGGGCTCACCTTATAATCAAATTGACTTAAGCCAATTTGCAGGGATCCCCCTCCTTATTATAAGCCTTTCAATTCTTTTATTTTTAATCAATGTAGGATTACCCCACAACCTTTACAGGTTTCATGATTTTCAAAGTTTTAACATTGCTTTACTGGCTAAAAAGGGGTGGTGCCTGTTGACTGAACCTCAATCTCTTATGGCTCGTATCACAAAATCTAAGTATTATCCAAATTCTGACTTTTTAGAGGTAGATATGGGTACTACTCCTAGCTACACTTGGAGAAGCATTCTAGCAGGCAGAGAGATTCTAAGGGATTAGATGGCAAATAGATAATGGGAGAATGTTGAAAGTTTGAGATGATCCATGGATCCCTCCACCATCGTCTTTTCGAGTTATCACTCCTTATCGGATTCTTAATCTAGAAGCTATAGTGTCAAAATCGATAGATAATGCAACTCAAAGTTGGTGTTCGGATTTAATAGGAAATGTTTTCCTTCCAATGGATGTGGAGCGTATAGAGAAGATCCCCTAGGTTTGTTTGACAAAGAAGACTTCTTAGTTTGGCACTATTACTCAAATGGACACTATGTTGTTAAAAGTGGGTATAAGGTGGCGTATATGAAGCTTTCCTTTCTAATGTGGAGGGCTCTTCATCAGGAGCATCACAATGTTATTGGAAGAGACTATGGAAACTACTAGTTTCTCCAAAAAATTTGAATTTTGTTTGGATAGCATCCCTTCGTATTCTCCTACCAGGTCCTTGCTTCATGATCGGTTGACAATAGTGGAGAAGTGTGCTTTCTATTTGGAAGACGAAAGCATCGTTCATCTGATAAGGGACTGTCAAGTTTTTCGTGATATTTGGTTGCGGTTTGGCTTGCCAGAGGTAACAAGCAATCAGGGGTTCTCCTTTAAAGGGTTGCTGTTCAATTTAATGGGTATGCTTGATACGCAATCTCTGATTAAATTCATCAATATCCGTTACTGTGTCTAGGGGGCAAGGAACAAGTTTATTCATGAGAACAGGACAATTAATATTTCATATTTAATTGCTACCGCTGATCATCTTAGTTTGAGTGATCCTGATGTGGTGCATCATGTGGACTATCCTTTTCGAAATATGGGCAATGAAAATAATGTTAATTGTTGGCAGCCACCTCCAGTTAATTGGGTTAAAATAAACTACAATGCAGCTATGTTGGAGGCTGGTGTTGTTAGTTTTGGATGCATTTATAGGGATTGCAGGAGTCATGTTCTTCGTTGCGCTTTCAAGAAGATTCATGGCACTCTTAATTCTTTTGTGGCGGAAGCATCAGCAATCTGTTAGGGACTGAGGCTTGCGAAGGAGCTCTATTTCAATGATATTGTAGTTGAATCTGATTGTAAATTCATTATAGATAAGTAGGAGTTGGGGGGTGATCTTAGAAATGGTTTGGGTATTCTGTTAATATACTATGTTTGCTTTAGCAAGAAGTTTCAGGATTGTTTTTGGTCTTTCACTTCTAGAAAAAATAATGCGGCAGCTCATCATTTAGCAAAGAATTATGATCTACTTGCTGATAAAGTTATGCAGATAGAGGAATTTCCTTCTTGTTTGGCTCATTTTCTAGCTGATGACGTACCTTTGTTTTCTCAGTAATGAAAAATCTTTGATTATAAATAATAATAATTATAATAATAATAATTAACACCTTAATTTGGTTTAATAATAATAATAATTATTATTATTATTATAATTATAATTAACACCTTAATTTGGTTTATGAATTTATTGAAATACGTGCCTTTCATTTCTTTTCCATATTGTTATGTTTCCATGTTTGAAATATTAATAGGAAGGGACTTAAATATTATTCCATTCATCTAGCTAAAATTATCATCTACAATTTATGTATATTTATTAAAAAAATTATTAAATTTTTTAAATATTATATAAAATTATTTTAATTAGAGTGAAATTAAGAATGTATAAAAAATTTAAAATTTGACCAATCCAACTACTACCCAATTAACCCGACCGACCATGTTGGTTTAAACCGACTGAGCTGACTGATTTTAGTTTATATACTTTATGCAAGAACGAACCGAATTTAATAAAAAATCAACGGAACTAACCACTAATGATCAATTTTTAAAAATATTTTTTTGACTACTATTAAGTGATCGGGTTGGTCGAGTCCTAACTAAAACTTGACCAATCCGATTGATACTCATTCCTAACTAAAATGCTCTTTATTAGTTTATTAATATTATATTCTCACTTCACATGTTAAGTCATTAATAATAAGAGTATAGTTAAAAAAATAATTAATTTTTTTATTATATAAAATAATAATTTGAGATGGATAATTTTTTTTATAAAAGTGATATTTCTAGAGAGATAAAAAATATTTAGTGCCGTATTTTCGTATAAATATAAATTATATATTTGAATTTTATTTCTAATATATATATATAATTTGGATCTAAGACAAAAAAAAAAAAAAAAACTAAAAATGAAAGAAAGAAAGGTGAGATGTCGGTAGTCAATGCATATGAGTTTAGAGAATAGAATTATTGTAGCTGTAGAAGAATTGATTGAGGTTAGGGCAGTTGTGTAAGGGAGTTGTCAATTTCTATTTATGGTAATTTTGTTAGTTATTATTATAATTATGTGTGTATCAGCCAGGAGAAACATCTTTATCTCAATTTATGCAGGTTTGGATAAAGAAACTCAATACCTTGTTTTACTTGCTGTTTTTCTTTTGGTGGTTTCTTAAGAAAAAATAAAAAATAAAAATATTTAAAAAACACAATTTTCTCTTTTTTTTCAAAAATATTGATCTATTATAATTTTAATATACATTTAGTATACTAAAAATATATAAAAAAATTATAAGATATTTTTGAAAAAAAAATTAAACAAGTAATATATATAGAGTATTTTTTTTTAAATAAATGCTCCAAATAATTGTTAAAAAATAAAAATTCAAATAAAATTAAAAAAAATAAATTACACAAGTGAAAAATAAAATTTTAACATGAAAAATAATTCTATAGAAATTATTTTTTTTTCTTATTCAACTTACTTTTAAATTAATTTAATTATTTTTATTAAAACAATTATTTATTAATTATATTTTATCTGAAATAATTATTTTCTAACTACATAAATTTTACCTTAATATAGCTGTTATTTAACTAGTGTCCTTATTAAAAAAAGTTTTTTTTTTCTCAACTTTTATTACTTTTGGAACTCCTTATGCATTATATATGTCTAAAATTTTATCTTTTTAGCATGAAGAGAAAGTTTTAAACTTAGATTTATTGGTCATTTTTTGTCATCTTTATGTGTCTGAATTCTATTCCCAACTCTAATTAAAGACTTGTAATTTGGTTAAATTTCCTAAAATAATTCCTAACTCTCTCCAAAATAAAAATTGGAGAAAATTTTTTTAAAAAAATATAGGACTCGCCGAAATATAACCTAGCAGTAAATACACATTCTCTAAACAGATTTAGGTTGGATTTATCGATCCTTCTCGTAATACCAAAAAAACAAATGTAGGAATGTTTTTTAATAGTATATTAATAGTATCATTTGAAACAATGACAATATACTTAAGCTCTTAAATATTATTCCACACTTCAATAAGTAATATTTATTGAGGAATGTACCATGTGATATTCATATTCACATAGTAATTTTTAGAATGAAACCTAAAAAAACAAAATTTAAACTTGAACTTCATTGAGTTCTCATTCTTTAATAAAATCGAAAACCCTTTCTACTATAAATCTCTGTTCAACAAAATTATTTAAGGGAGGTAAGAAATCTATTAATTTTCAAAGACCAGCAAAAAATCCTTTTTCAGGGAGATTTATTAGATGTGCTGGTTTTAGATGAGTTTTAAACCATCAAGATATAATTTGGTAGCTAGAAATATATATTGTTTACGTTTAAGTCTTGAATTTGAGTTATACATATGTATCCCCTTCTCACATCTAATTAATAAAAAAATTATAATTCACAATATATATATATATATAATTCATTGAAAAAGAAAAGCACAAAATTAACAAACAAAAATAAAATTAACCTAAACATACATTAAACTAAACGCAACTAAATTAAGTTAAATTAATTACATTTATATAAATATATATAATAAAATTCTCATCTAGAAGCAAGTGAAGTCCAAGCAGAAGCAGTAAACAAGCTAGTATCTTTCCAACCAAGCTTCAAAGTGCCATCACCTTGAACAAGACTATACCCATGAGCAGGAGGGAACATATTCAATATAAGTTGTGCTTGAGCCATTGAATTTCCACTCATTGGTTTTTGCATAAATGAATTACTTCTTCTTGCCAATTCATTTCTCCAATGCGTAAATTTATCTTCTCCACTTCTTGCTGGCCCTCCTATTGCCAATACATTGTTTATTTCTGTATAAAATAAACAATGCTCAACCTTATGTCTATTTGTATCCTCACAAGGCAAAAATGCACCTAGTGAATCAAATAAAGTTGAATAATAATGTAAAGAACTCACAAAACGATCCAAGAATGACCCATTATTTGAAATTTCTTGTTCTACTAATGTAATAATTCTTGGATTCAGTTCTTGAAGTAGTCTCATTGTTTTCCAATCAGGGCCTGTTGCATCATATAATGAATGTTGCAGCCAATGCACAGCTAATGTTTCTCCTGATCTTCTTAATGGAATCATTGAGATATCAATTTCTCCAAATTTTTTAGCAATTGGGTGGAATTCAAATGACATTCCAAGTCTTTTAGCAAAACTTAAGAGTTGTTTTCCTGTTTCTGTCAATACTTCCATGGAAGTCCCCATACCTGTCATTCGGACATGGGGAGGACCTTCAATTCTTGTAGCTAAAATGTGAAACAAAGTAGGCCATTGCAAGCCTTGCATGATATCAAGGTCAATGATATGAACTCCATCGCGGCGATGGAAAGCTTCAAGAATTGCTTGATTAGAAGTGAAATGAGCAAACTTAATGTAAGGAGAAACATTGTTAAAGATTTGAAAAGAAGAATGAATGTTTCTGTGATTAATTAAAGGAGAGCAAATGCCTAACCATGAATTTATAACTCTACTAGACATAGCCTTGGCAAAATAAGCAACAACTCTTTCAGCACAAGAAGGGCCATAAGGAAAAGCCATTTGAGTTAGCTCAAGTAACATTCTATGAGCTTCACCAAGATTATCAACTGAAATAGCAACTGCACATTCTAAAAGAAGGGTAATTAAGCTTAATCCTTGCTCCTCCATCCTACTTAACCCAGCTCCATTTTCTTGATTTCCAATCTCATTATTATTGGTAGTATTATTGCTCCATTGAAGTTCATGATCTTGATGGTTTTCAAGATCAAAATAACTACTTCTCCTCATAGCTTTTCTTGGTCTTATAAATTCAAGACCATTACCACCACCAATTAAGATATTATTATTGTTGTTGTTGTCCTGATGATGAGAGACCACTGTAGTGTCGTTTTGCAAGGTTATCTCATGATGTGTTGCCGTTTCTGGCATGTCATCAATAAGTTGTTTGGTGAGATACTCAACCCACTCAGAGAGTTCATTTCTCTCCAAGTTCATTGCAATTGCTGGCTTTGCTGCAGAGTTAGAGACTATTAATGGAGCTGATGGAAACCCAACGGAGGCAGTGAAATCCCATTGTTCATGGGACTGTATCATATCAATAACACCATTAATAACTTCATAGCCTCCTTTCATTTTTTAATTAATATTGAAAAACCCTAGCTATAGCTATGTATATATTTAGTATGGAGAGACAGAGAAAGAGAGAGAGAAGGAAATGGAGAATGAGAATTAATGGAGGTGGGGAGGGTGTTAATGAGAGCCAAGGATCATTTTTAAAGGGCAATCCCAAGTTGACCAAATAATTAGTAAAATGAGTATAGTTTTATTTCTTTATGTTAAAAATTACATATTGATATAAAATAATATGTTTTAATACTAGCGTTTATGTTGAATTTTAAAATATAAATATGTGATTGGTTTAATTTATAAAAAACTAATTATATTAAGAATAACTTTTGTTTATTGCATGCTAAGTTATAGTCTAGCGTTAAATATATCTCTTGTGAATATATTCAAGTTCGATTCTTTCGTGATTTGTTTTTATTTGGTTTTGAGCTTTATTCATCTTTTTTATACTAAAAAATTAATTTTATTTAAAAAAAATAAGCCAAAGTGATGTTAACATTTAAAAAATAATGTAATAATATATAAAAGCAATATAAAATAAATATATATATTTAAATTTATGCACGAAGAAAAATTAATATTTCTAGGGTATATTTTATAAAAAAGATAAAAATGAAAATAAAAAAGAGAAAAAGAATTATGAAAGAAATGACCAAAGAAATGGTCTATGAAATGTATATGTGAAAGAAAATAGTTAGGAAGTTGTTTATAATGGAAGAGGATGGCCGGCACAGCAAGACATATGGAAGAAGATAAGTTGTTATAAGCCAAACTTACAGGTCATTTTGGTAGTGATTTTAATTATTAATTAGGTAATATATATATATATATATATTAAATTAATCATGAATTAAAGTATACTAATTAATTGGATTTATTAATATTAATTAATTAAGATTGTTTTCCACTAAAAGTAATACATGCAGACAAGGATTTTTAAGAATTATTTTGTAAGTATAATTTAGGAAGATGGAGAAAGAATAACTACCCACATATAAATAAATTATCAAACAAAACCTGAATTAGAATTTTTTTTTTAAATTATGCATTATTGTATTGTTTCAAAAGAACATGAAAACAATTTGTATAAGTTAAAACAGTTTACTAATTAATCATATTTAAGACATTGTCTACATCTTTTTTTAAGAATTATAATTGAGGAGCAGAAATTTAATTATGAGGGTATTTATAACATACATTTATCGTTAGATTATGTTTTAGTATATATTTTAGATTATGTTTCGATATATATTTTACTTATATTTTTAGTTAAGATAAATTTAAATAATTATTAATTTTATGAAGATGATCGAAGGTGAAGAGAGGAAGATGACTACTCTGCTTTATAGTCTTTCCATAATTATATTTCTATATTGAATATTTTCTTCATTCTGAATTATGAAATAATATGTATAGTTTTTAATTTGTCTTAAATTATAATTTATTAATTATTTTAATAAATTAATTAATATTTTAAATTTATTATATCTATATTTAATATTATTTTAATATAAAATATTTAATAAAAATATTTTATATTAAAATAATGATATAATAAAAAAATTATACGTAAAATTTATATTTTTGATAAAAATAATTATTTTTGTAATTATAGTGAAATAAAAAAATATATTTATTCAGTTTGCCCACAAAATGGGCATCATAAATAAAAAAAAAAAAAAAGTTGAGTTATTAGAGATTTTTTTCAGTGTCTAGACAAGCTTGTCTCTTTGACAGTGACATGTATAAGAATTGGTGCTAATAAAATTGGAACACCATGAAACTACTTTTTCTAAGCCAAAATGACAGTTATAATATATAATGTAAATGGTATTTATTATTTAATTTAATGTTGTATTTTTCGTATTAAAAAATGGCTTATCTAGAAGGGGTTTTTCTTTCTAGATGCCCATAATTATATTACAGGTTTTCTCCAACAGCATTTAAAAAATGAAAGGAATTTCAATATCAAAAAATCCTTTTCCCATTGGAGATTCTGTTATTAATTATTTAATTTTTTTAATAAAGATTAAAAAAATCAATAAAGTGATAAATCTAAAAGAAAATGAGATATATGAGTGATAACTGTGCATATCATATTTAAATGAACTCATATATATCATCTAATTTAATTGAATTTATTATATTATTTGAGGTTGGATAATAAAATTAAATTACCTTTCATAATAATTTTTCAACTATTATATTATTTTGCGGGTTTTAAATAATTAATTAAGATAGGTTATTTTTTTCCTTTTTTAAAGAATTATATTTTTATTGATTTATTTCGAACAAATTTAAATGGATAATCTTAGTAAATTTAGATATCTTTAATTTTTATTCATTAAGGCAAATTTCTATGACTAAATTAAAATAAAGCAGCTTTTTATTTAAATTATAGGTTGAGTTAAAATTTATTTTCTCTATGTACATTAAGAGCCTATATATAATACCATTTCAAAATTAAATTAAAAAAACAAAAAACTAATTTTTAATTGTAAATTAAAATAATGATAAGTAAATTAACAATGATAACCCTATAATTAGCAATTAATTCATGATTAATTTCCTTCATTTCATGGCTTGTATTATTAATTATTAACTCCAAAGGTGAAGACATTGCATGGGTGATGAAACACGATTAATAAACATTAGCCTACGTGTATCAATAATTAATCTAAACAATTAATTAATAATCATATGCTATTCATCACTAAATAACTATATAATATAATAATATTCATACATCATCATGCTTTGGCTTGAGATTTTGGTATTTTATTTCTTAGGCGGTTGCTTTAGAAAAATATCCCAGTTACGTTACAAAACCCAAATTCAATTAACGTAATTAATCAATATATATATAAAGTCAGGTTAATTTTCTTATTAAAATTGGTAAATATTTAAATATCTTAATACCACCATTATATATATAATTAATTAATTATATACTTCTACCTGCATCAAATTATTAAAACTTGCTCAGTGGGTCAAACTATCGGTCAACAAGTATTAGTCTAATGGCTTGATCCCTTCCTCGACTCCTTCAATAGTAGTCTTGCATAATAATTAATACTACTCAAGATTTATCGAACTAGAAATTACCAAACTTTCGATTTCATTGAAGGAATCGAGCTCTTTAAGAAGAGATTTTTGAACACAGAATTGAGCTCTTCAAGAGAAGAACTATAGTTATTCATCAACTTTTGAATGTCAGTTCGGTAACTTTTGAGTGATAGTTCGGTATTTTCTTTTCTTAGCACAACTGAGCTTTAGATTCAGTACTACCGAGCTTTAGACTCATCCGATAAGATTTCGACACATCAAGAAAACCCATTGATATATATAGTTGTTGTCCCTTACTTCCCAGCTATAAATAGAGGTGGATCACCACAGGTAAATGCATCATTTTCACAATCAAGAAAAGTTCATTTTTTACTAAGAAAGTAATTATTGACTTAGACATCGGAGTTTTCTCACTGGAGCTCGATCCACTAGTCTCTTGTTTTACAGGTTATAGGTCAACCAGTGAAGAACTTGAACTTCAACCCAAGAAGGAGTCCTGAAAGTCTACCTCATCATCAGTGATGCGGTGAGCATGGACTAGTTGATCCCCAAGCAATGGATAACAGGGCTTAAGATTACACTCATGAGTCATTAAGCCATGTTCAAATTACAAATGAAAGACTTCCTCTACCGCCCCATACACGACAAAATCACACAATCCCTAACAATAACCCTAGCAATCATCTCCAAGCCGGACCATCCCATATAGATCATACAACACCAAGACCCTCAATAGCCACACCTGAAGTCGAATCAGCTCCAGCAGCTCTCTCCATTTTACTTACCCCGTTGATAATACTGGCTTCGGCAGTGGTACAATTTCCAAGCCTTGCAAATCAAACAACTAAAGAGCTCACAGACACTTTGAATAACTTCATCAAAGTTTTTGGATCGCAAGTTAGTGCAAGCCTCCCTCAACCTCAAACACGACCCGAACCCCCTAGTTATTGAAACTCGAACTTTTCTTCTAGGCCATCAGCAACCATCAGATTCAACACCTCTCCAACTAATACATACACCACCACTGACTTGTAACACATCTCCCTACCCACCAAGAAATTTTTCTCCCCAATTTTAACCTAAAGTTAATCATAACCCCCAAATGGAAAACGACGACATGAACCCAGAGTACCGGACTAGGATGAGGCTTTACTCCCCCGAGTATTCTATTTTTCAGGCGTCTACTTATAAATAATAAACTTCTCAAAAACTTAAGAAGGATGTTCCATTCACAGAGGAATACACCAAAGTTATGGTTAATGAAAGAATAAAGCGAGTGCGCAGAGGAATAGAACTCCAATATGATATTGCCTTCCGCTCCCTCCTGTATAAGAAAATTCTTAGTGTTGTATATCCAAACTTCTACATACAGAAGTTCAAAGAGTATAACGGAACAACAGATCTCTGCCATAATGTTGACTACTTTTTCAATACAACACTAATTTATACCACCTCAGATCCTGCCTTGTGAAAGCTTTTCCCAAAGACCTTGATTGGTAATGCCCAGCTATGGTATAAGAACTTGGAACCACACTCTATACATAACTTTAGCCAACTCGCCGAGTTCTTTGTAAATAAATTTGTGCTTCTATAGATACTGGCCAAACATTCGCAGATTTGTTCAAAGTACTCCAAAAATCCAAAGAAACGTTGAGAGAATATATGGAAAGATTCAATAACATGATGGGTAAAATTTCTAAAGTGAACTTTGACACGATCTTAGATGCACTAATCAGAAACACAGAGTGTGCCCAATTTTCAAATTCCTTAAGAAAGAATCCACCTCAAGATTTTACTGAGCTAATGGCCCGATCTCAAAAATACATTAGGGTGGATGAAAGTTCTAGAATTTGGGAAGAGCTTTATGCTAGTTGTCAAGATCAAGGTCTGGCCTCTAAAAGTCATGATGAGCCAAATAAGTCTGAATCATCTAAATATCATCTCAAGCCTTCAAAACAAGATCCCCATAAATCATAACACTATAGATCCACTAAACCTAGCTCCTCCTAGAGAGGTTACAACCACAACACAACAAGGTTGTCTCACCATTCAACGCTGCACCAGACTTTCCATGTATCTGAAGTACCTGAGCATTTTATATCGTTGAATGCTTCCCGAGCCAGTATACTTTGATGGCTTAAAGAGAATTCTAAAGTAAACTAGCCCAGGCCAATGAGAGAATATTCTAACCGAGATCGGGGGTTATATTGTAATTTTTATCGAGCTCATGGCCACAAAACTAATGATCATGGTATACTGAAGCGCAAAATTGAACTACTAGTTTGAGAGGGATGCCTCAACCAGTTTGTCTCTGCATCTGGAGATAAAGATCAACTGAGGTCAAACTCTGACTACTCCTGAGCCTCTAAGAAAGCCCCGACAGGAGTTATCCATGTTATAGCAGATGGAGAATATTATGACATAGTAGATGCTTCTAGGAAGAGCAAGGTGAAAGAAGTCTTCTCAGTGGCAGAGAATCCTCGCAAAAAAGCTCGATCATCACTTTTTGCCCGGAAGAATCTCACCAGATCATTGCACCGCATGCTGACGCTTTGGTAGTTCAAGCAGTTATTTAGGAATATCTGGTTCAGTGTATCTTAGTAGACACTAGTAGTGCCATTAATCTTTTGACATTAGAGGTATATAAGAAGCTCGGTTTATCTGTAGATATCATGAAGCCCATTTTTGCTCCTTTGGTTGGTCTTTCCGAATATAGTGTCCCGATACTTGGCTCGATTATGCTTAATGTCCAGTTGGGAGATGAATCAGTTGTCAGAAACTGTCGTGCTTGTTTTGTGGTGGTTGATATGAAATTTGCATAAAATGCAATTTTTGGACGCCCGCTGCTTGTAGAGGTAGATGCTTGCATTTCCTTGAAAATCTTAGTCATGAAGGTTCTAGCATATCATGGAATAGCAATCCTTTGAGGCAATTAACAGATGGCTCGTGATTCTTATATCGTCCTTTTTAAAGATGCAAACATGGTTCTCCTAGTAAACTCTCTTGATGTGCCTGGAAAATTCAAATCCCGAGCTGAAGCTATAGATATGTTGAAGGACATAATAGTGGAAATAAATAAGATATTGAAGAAAGCAAGCTTTAGTAGCCCGGACAAAGAGTTTGCCTTAACTCAGACTTTAAAGTAGTATCAAGATGTCTTTGCTTGGGACACCACCGATGTTACTGGGATCTCTCCCGAACTTATGATTCACGAACTCCATATGCATTCTACAATTGTTCCCATTAGACAAAAGAAGAGAAATTTAGGTCCAGAAAAACTATTAGCTGCGAAAGAAGAGGTAAAAAAAATTATTGACAGCGGACTTCATTAAAGAGATTTTATTTCTAGAGTAGTTAGCCAATGTGGTATTAGTAAAGAAGCCCAATGTTAAGTGTATAATATGCGTGGATTTTACCGATCTTAACCAGGTATGCCCTAAAGACTCATATCCACTCCCAAACATTGACCGCCTGGTTCAACCGAGGATTATAAAAATACAGCTTTATTGATGCTTCTTCTGGTTACCATCAGATCCCCTTGAAGGTCAAAAATCAGAGCAAAACTTTTTTTATTACAGAAAAAGGTACATACTGCTATAAAGTTATGCCTTTTAGTTTAAAAAATGCAGGTGCTACATATCAACGGCTTGTTAACAAACTTTTCCAACATCAAATTGGCCGAACAGTTGAAGTGTATGTTGATGATATGATCATTAAATCTAAAACTTTGGCTGAACATCCTGCTAACCTTGTGAAGGTTTTCAAAATTCTCAAACAGGTGAATATGAAGCTTAATCCAGAGAAGTGTGTATTTAGGGTTCAATAAGAGAAATTTCTGGGGTTTATGATATCAAAGCGGGGTATTGAAGCCAATCCTTAGAAGATACGAAATGTGATGGAAATGGAACATCAAAGAGGTGCATAAGTTGAGTGGAAGAATTACAGCACTTAAAAGATTCATCTCATGGCACCCAAAAGGTACTTACCCTTTTATAAGCTCTTGAAGAGTGTTAAGAAATTTAAATGGACAGATGAGTGCTAACGGGCGTTTCTTAAGCTAAAATAATTCCTCAGCTCACCTCTTTTACTTAGTCGGCCAGTGCTAGACGAGATACTCTATTTGTACCTTTCAGCTACACCAGTGGCTATTGGATAGGTCTTGATCAAAGAACAGGACAATCATAAGTTTCCAATTTATTACACTAGTCATGTCTTAAAGGGTCCTGAGCTTAAATATCCTCCTTCAGAAAAATTGGCTCTGGCCCTCCACATTGCCTCATAAAGACTTTTACCATACTTTGATGCATATACAATCATTGTATGCACCAACTCATACCTGAAAAAAATCCTCCAGAGGCCAAAAACTTTAGGACAGTTGGTAGAATGGGCAGCTCGGCTGGGAAGATTTGATGTTCTCTATGAGCCCCGGTGGGCTATGAAAGCATAGATTTTGGCAGACTCTGTTGCTGAATTATATGAACAACCTCCTAAAGCCATCCTCAAGGAGGCCTGGTTCCTCAATGTAGATGGAGCATCTTGTAGTTAAGGATCTGGAATCGAGATCACTCTTCAGATTCTAGGAAAGATATCTATTTCAATATTCTACAAAGGCTAAATTTCTCTGCTTCTAATAATGTCATCGAATATGAAGCTGTTAGTTTAGGATTAAGGTTAGCCTTGGAGGTCCGGCCTGAATTCTTGCAAATTTTTTCATATTCTCAGTTAGTAGTCAGTCAACTAACTTAGAAATATGAAGCCCGAGAGCCAAACATGACTCACTACAAGGAGAATGTGACTAAACTCCTTTCTAATTTGGAGAAACATGGTTGATCCTGGAAAATCTATCAGGTCATGCGGGCAGAGAATGAGCAAGCTGATCATCTGGCTGAAGCCGCTGCTTCTAAAGAGGGGGCTCCTGAGCATAGAGTGCTCACGGAGTTTATACGATGCCCGAGCTATGAAATCCCAATTGTAATGACGACAGAACCTTTGAAAGTATGGAGGCTTTCAATCTATAAATTCATATATTCAGGTGAGCTGTCAAAATACCGGGTAAAAGCCAAAAAAAGTTATCAGAAAATCAAGCATATATGCAATTCATGACGGGCTTTTGTTTAGGAGGTCATTCTAGCACCCTTGGAGCAAATGTATATCAGAAGAGGAAGCAAACTATTTATTGAGAGAAATTCATAAAAGGATATGTGGAGCACATAAAGAAGCCCAAATTATTGCTCAAAAGGCACTCTTACAAGGATATTTTTTTGCTAGGAGCTAGTTAAAAAATGCTACAAATGTCAGAAGTACGCCAATTTGCAACATCAGCTTGCTGCAAACATGAATCCAATCAAGAGTCTATGGCCTTTTGTACAATGAAAAATAGATATCCTAGGCCCTTTTCCTTCAGCCACGACCCAGAGGAAATTTTTGGTAGTTGCAGTAGATCATTTCGCAAAATGGGTGGAAGCCGAGCCCCTTACGACTATCATTCCGGCTATGATCATTAAGTTTTTTAACAAAACAATTATTATAAGGTTTGATATTCCTCAAACAGTTATCACGGACAATGAGAAATAATTTGATTGCAAACAATTCAAGGAATATTATGCTGAGCTTAACATTGATCTTCTGTTTACTTCGGTCTATCACCCACAGGCCAAAGGCCAAACTGAGATAACAAACCAAACTATTTTGATGGGGCTAAAGTGAAGACTTTATGAAGCTAAAGGTTGGTGGGTAGATGAGTTGTATAATGTATTATGAGCTTATCATACTTCACCAAAAGTTGCTACTGGAGAAACTCCCTTTGCATTGGCATACGGAACTGAGCCAGTTATCCTTATTGAAATTGGCTTGCCGTCAACCAGAACCCTTAACTTCTCTGAAGATCAAGAGTTAGACTACAGGTACAACTTGGACATGTTAGAAGTTAAAAGAAATCAAGCAAGTATCAGAGCAGAAGCCTTCAAAGTCCACATGGCTAATTTCTATAATAAAAGAGTTTGCTTAAGGCAATTTTCTAAAGGAAATTTGGTCCTTCGAAGGGTTGTATCTACTCACGGATCAGTCGGACCAGGAAAGCTCGGAGCCAACTGGGAGGGACCCTACCAAATAGCTAAAATTTCCAAGAAAGGTTCCTACAAGCTCTGCACAACAGAAGGGAAGGAGGTTCGCAGATCACGAAATGCAAATAATTTTAAAAAATACTTTCAATAGTTTCTGCATACTGTAATATGTTTATGCACACTCTCTTTCTTGTATTTCTCATATGATGATATTATTTTTGTATTTATGCTTAATGTACATCAAGCAAGAAGAAAAGCAGATACTCTTAAAATGCTCTCGTATAATTGTGGCACCGAGCTAATAGCACTCTAATCATGCATAAGTGCCTTAGTCTTGCCAAGCTATGAGCACTATGATCATGCATAAGCGCCTTAGTCACACCAAGCTAGGAGCATTTTGATCGTGCATAAGTGCCTTAATACACCGAGCTAATCGCACTTTAATCGTGCATAAGCTCCCTAGTCGCGCCGAGCTAATAGAACTAATCGTGTATGAATGGCTTAGTCACACCAAACTAAAAATACTACATAAGCGCCCTAGTTGCAACGATTCATATACAATATAAAAATTCATCGACAAATATAAATAAATCGGTGTAAACCTACCTATAAAATAAAATTTCATTCATAATAATTGAACAAAGATAAGTCTTAGCTCTAAAATTGAGCTGATAGTGATGCAATGCAAAAAAGTAAATACAACAAAAGGTGAAAGAATAACATTTTTATTGCTCTACATTTTCATGGTCCGCTTCTCTACTAACATTAACTGGTTCCTCGTCAGCATATTCTGGAGCTCTGTCAGGATCCACATCCATTACTTAGCCAAAGTCTTCTGTCAGGTATTTTTTCTTGAGATCTACTTTTATGACCTCTTAAAATTTCGCAATTCCTTCCAAGACCCGATCTTCATTTATTTCATTCAATTTTTTCAACTCTTTTTGCTCTTTGGCTAGCAATTCATGAGTTATGTATAGATCCTTCTTCATGACTTCTAGGTCGGACCGAGCTTTCGAGCATTTAGTTTTTGCTAAGGCCTTTCGCTTGGCTTTAATCATATCTAAGGCCTGGAGCTTGAACTCCTTAGCTTGCTTCTCAACTCTGGTTAATCGAACTTTGACTTCTTTTAATTGGTTCTTTGCTTATTTTTCAGCTTCTGCAGCTTTCTTGGCTTCGCTTTTAGCCTTTTTATACCCATGCAGAGCCCCGTTGAACTGATCTCCCACATAAAGGGCCAGAAGACCAAACTGTCAAAACATAAATCATACTGAGTGTCTCAAAAAGACAGTCAGTTCAAATTGAAATCAAACCTGAACTACCCCTTATATCGGTAATTGAGTTGGTAAACCACTCCAGTAGTTCATTGATTTCCATCCCTCCCAGAAAGTTATTTTCTTTAGGAATCTTCCTGAGAAAATTCTAGCAAAACTTTTCGACCTGTCTGTCGGTTATAGAATACTCTGGTCTATACCGAACTCTAAACTCTTCAAACAGAGCTTGTTGCACTTGCGAGGGGATCAACAAATGCTCCCTCCCCTCGGAGTAAACTGCTTCTGCTCTTACGTTGGAAGCTCACTATTGCTTTTCTGCCTTGGGATCCCCTGAGGTTATCTCCTCGGGGATCACCTCAACCTCAAGGCGATTGTCACCTCTCTATCGCTGACCTCGGTTATCTCCTCCTTTATTCGCTTTCTTTTAGAGCTCGTTTCTCCCACAACTCTGTTTTGCTTAGATTTGGCAGCTTTAGCAGCTCGGTCTGTTTGTATTTTCTTTAGCTTTTCTTTTCGGCCTAGCTACTTCCCTTTCTCCATATCTGTTCCAAAACAGCAAATCAAAAATATTATTACCGGGGTAACGAATGAAATACAAGCAAGTATTACCAGCCCGATCCTTAAGGAGTGGTTCGATAGGGTCCTTTCCAATTGGAAAGTATTTCCTTATCAGCCGTAGGACATTCAACTTATCTCTCTGAATGTCCTGCTTTATTATATCAAAAACTTCTTTCTCCCCATGCTCAAGGTTCGCCCTCTTTATTTTAGGCCAGTGCGGTGCTCGATTCCACTTTACTCTGCACTCGAGGCCGCCCTTTTTTCTAGAATGAAAAAGCGATCTTTCCAACCCTTCATTGAATCGGGCTTTCTAGAGAACAGTCCAAGTCTTAGTCGAGCCTGCAAAAATAGAAAATCTTTATCTGTGTTAGGCCGCGATTTTAGATTACACAGAGCAGTCAGGATTCTCGGTGAGGGCACCATAGACAATAAATTGCTTAGAATCTCGAGCCCTACTATAGTCTTCCATGAGTTTGGACTTAATTGCCTAAGAAAAATTCTTGTCATGGACAAAAACAGCTTAATGAACGAGCATAAAGGGAACCGAGCTCTTTAAGAAGAGATTTCTGAACACGGAACCAAGCTCCTCAAGAGAAGAGATATAGTCATTCATCAACTTTTGAATGTTAGTTCGGTAATTTTAGATTCAACACTACAGAGCTTTAGACTCAGACAATAAGATTTTGACACATCTAAAAAATCCGATGATATATATAGTTATTGCCCCCTTACTTTTTAACTATAAATAAAGATGGATCACCACAGGTAAAGACATTCTTTTCATAATTAAAAAAGCTCATTTTTTTATTAAGAGAGTAATTACTGACTTAAGCATCAAAATTTCTCCACTGAAACTTAATCTACTAATTTTTTATTTTACAAATTACAGGCCAACTAATAAAAAATCTAAACTTTAATCCAAGAAAAAATTCTAAAATTTTACCTCATCATCAATAATTTATTAATTAACGTTCTTGCTAAATAATTGCTTTTCATTATTTTACATATAATAATAATAAAATAATAGTAATAGCAATAACAACAACAATAATAAATTTGTTTTTTTTAAAAAATTGTTTAGAAATTTTTTTTCAATGAATATTAATAATGACATGAGAATGGCATAATATGTTGACAGATGGAGGGATATAAAGGCAAGCATAGACCACAAAATGTGAATGACCAGACAGAATATAACTTAGTTGTGGACAAGATTCCAAATTTGTGAATCATGTTTCCACGCAAGGACTCATCAATTTCCATCATTATATTGCCTTTTGATTCTGGGGGATATTATTATTTTTTTTTATTTTCTCTTTTAGTCTATAGAATTATTCATTTTCATATATTTCACTTCACCTTTACTCTGTCATTTCTGAGTCATTTTTCAACATTTCAACACTTGTTTGGATGAGCGTATCCAAATCAAATCCGGAACTTAATAAATGGTCTATCGCAATACTTTCAGAATAAAATTTTCAAATATGTACAATTGTGTTGGAAGAAAATAACATAAATTTTCTTTATTTAAGCATAATATCTTAACAAAAATTTATTCACAAATTCAAATTTATTCAAATCAACTAAATCATAAATTCAGATAATTATAGATCACTTTTATCTAAATTATTGTAAATCTACTCATTATTTCTTGATTATATCCACTTTTAACTTACACAGTCTTTTTAACAATATACCAATAATTTGAAATTGAAAATCTAGGGATCGAGGCTGAGCCTCCATCAAATGAACAAATTATGAGAAACAGATTAAGAAGGGGCATGTATTCATATTATTTGTATGAGTTGAAGAGTGTATTTGTACAGCATTTTGAGGCAAAAGGTAAAAACGGATCAATTACATTCCAACATCAATTAGTATCTTAATCTACTCTTTGGACTTGGTCTCGTTTCCATCTTTATAACCCAGAAAACTTGCAGAGCCATTCCTTACAGCAGGGTTAAGCATAAATAGTTGCTTTCAAAACCCAGCATTTCCTTCTTCAAATGTTAGATTGAGATTCTCAGTGAAGTTATTTGTAACAATTGCCAGTCAAATTTTGCAGTTGGTTAACAGGATGGAGCTCCTCGTCCGTCCGACAGTACAACAGATATTAGCATGCTTAAAGGGAATCTTTCTGCTTGTCAGATACTTCTAGCTGGGGAGGCAAGAGGTTTAAAAAACTCCCTTGAACAGATTGATCATTTGTTGCATCTGATGATTCCGATGCCTCAGACTCAGCATCTACACAAGCAAAGTCAAAAAGGGTTTGAGAAACAAAATGCAATAACACAGGTATTTCTATCCGAGCCAGGCATGTAAAGAGGGATTATGCACAAAAAGACTATATAATACGAGTTTCAAGATTCAAGAGATATCATGGAAAAAACTCAGCCTACCAAAGAGTGACTTGACCGACGGTCTCTTTGGTCTGTTGTTTTTCTTCTTCAAGTCACCTGTGAGGAAAAATTGTTGATGCTCATATAAACTCTCATCACCAAGATCAATTCAAGCTACAAAACACTTCTTCAATAATTTTATTAATAGTTAATCCAAGGCATACCAAGCAAACAAAGCTCCTTGATTCAGACAGATGAGCATTACCCATAGCGAGTCATGTTACAGGATCAACAAATCTCAACCTAGCATTGTAATAGTATTTGCAAGAATAATTTTTCCAGTAAGGATGCAATTTCCACTATATATAATTTAGCAGATCATTTGAAAGCCCAAAAATATAACATGCCTTTTTCTCCCCCATCAAACTAAGTTTCACACAAGAAAATATGGTTAATAAGTCCACATAAAAAATTTTAAATGAAATTGAGAGCACCATAAGAACATTTTAACAACAAATCTGCCAAGCTAAAACTGTGAAGCCTTACTTGTATCTCTTATATTATACCGAAGTAACCCAACCCACATTCAAACACAAGTAATGAAAAAGAGGATAAAATAGAAACAAACAAAGGAAACAATAATGGGGATTGTGCAATGTATTACTACAATCTGTCGTCACAACTGGTTGCCCATGAACAAAGCTCATATAAAACTCGGAAGAGAAATTATTGCAGTAACCTTAATTTTTATTGTTTCAGCATCGAATTACTGTTCTCAATTTTTATTGAAATTTCACTTAACATTCTAAAGGAATCAACAAAAATTTATAGCTTGAAGCCAGCAATAGAATGTGATTAAAATGCAGATGACAATAAACACAAGTTGATCAAAATTCAAAAATTAGCTAAAGTAACATAAATGCAGTGAACTGACCTTTCTCCATGGACCAGTTTTTGTTGTAGTTTGGGTTTGAGTCTCAGACTGCTAAGAAAAAGAACTGGCATTATTAGCAACTGAAGGCTGTACAAGATTACTCGTAAAACAAATAAGAAGCTTAGACATGTCAATACCTCTTCAAACTTTTCAAAATTTTTAGTATCCAGCTCATCCTTGACCTCAGGGATAAATGCAGCTTCCATTTGGTAAAGTCTATCCCATTCAATGCCCCCAAACCATGGATGCTCCTGCAAAAGGAAATGTGGAAGGTAATTTCTTATTTTTTATACTACCTTATGTAGCAAATCCAAGTATTTAGAGATGGACACACCATACAACACCTTTATTTCATCTGCGCCTTTTGATCCCAATCTCTGGCTGACAATTACATTAGAGCTGGCTAATTACATCTTTCGCCTCTGGAGATAATTTTGCTTCTTCTGGAAATTTCAGGTGAGTTTTCCAATTTACTATGTACATAAAAATCAATAACATTATTATATTAATTATGACTATACTATGGATTTCCCTTTGTAAAGGTTTTTAAACTTGATATTATGGGGGAGGATAGAGTTTGTAGATAACTAACTCTAGAAAAGACCTATACATCTATGCATGTTTGGATTTTACCTATAAAGCAATGTTACAGACAAAATGTAGTAAACCATAATTTCAAGTATCAAACAAACGAGTAATTTAAAAGCTAACAAGCTAAAAATTAAATGAGAGCAAAATTAAGTCCAACATGGTCACTCTGTTGCTTTTTGAGCAGTTCTTTGCAAATTCTACCAGGTCATAGAAATCAATGACTCTTCACTGAAGTATAAAAAGAACCTGGAAACTAATTTATATATTGAAATAAAAGCAATACATGTGCTTGAATCAATACATGTGGAGAGCCTTTAACATCAAAATGAGTTGTGAGCTTGCACAAATTAATAAAATGTCATAAGATTTAGTGAGGAAAGTTGAGAGACAATCAGCGATATCTCTGATTTTACCTTTCCTACAGGTTGACATTGGATCATCAGAATAAAAAGGCGGGTATCCCACAAGCATCTCATACATAATAGCACCAAGTGACCACCTGTGATTCATGATAACCATTAGTTCCACATGCATAAATTACTTTAAACAAATTATCTGATAGACAGCAAACCATTCTACATTGCGGCCAATAACATTCAAAGAACTATTAGTTGCATAAATGTGATTATGTTGTTAACATATCTAACTGAATTCATTGTAAAACAAAAAAATGCAATACACAGGTCACATCCGAATGCCTCATCAGTATTTGCATGAGTACTCACCAATCACACTCCATCCCATATCCTTTCTTCAGCAGTACTTCAGGAGCAATGTAGTCAGGCGTACCAACAGTGGAATAAGCCTGCAATAGCCATGTACTGACAATCACCAAAAAAATCAAAGGAAAATGGAGTCCAATTAAGCAAGTGCAAATGCGCATGTGCAGTCACAGAATTCAGATACATAACAGCCTAGAACTCACAAGCATTCTTTGGTTCTTCTGCCAATGTTGCAATTGCTCCTGTTGTGTGCGCTTTGGTGCTGATGGGCGTTCTTCATTCTGTGCAGTTCCATTCTGATTGCTCACTATTGAAAAGTCCCCTTCTTGAATGGTCCTGCAGTCTAATGGTTTACATAGCCCAAGATCAGACAGCCTCAAGTGTCCATATCTATCAAGTAGCAAGTTGTCAGGCTTTATGTCCCTAAAATTCATAATTACAAGAAAATTTGTTGAAGAGAAGATTAATCTACATTTTGCATTCCAGTACAATTACCTTTCCCAACAACACAAAAAAGAGCTCTGGCATATTGTTAACTTTAAAGTTTAAACACAAACCTGTGAATGTAATTGTGTCTATGGATAGACTCAATTGCTAACACAGTTTCTGCAACATAAAATCTCGCTTCATCTTCTGTCAAGGTATCTTTCCTCATAAGTAAAGTCATCATATCTCCACCAGGCAAATATTCCATGATAAGGTACAGATACTCATCATCTTGAAAGGAACAATATAGTTTTACAATACAATTGCTGTCAACCTCTGCAAGCAGATTCCTTTCAGCTCTCACATGTTCAACCTAAAAAGATATAAAGCCAATTGATAAACATGTGCTGTCAAAAAACCTGAGCAATAAGATCAGGCAGGGCAGATTAACATACCTGGCCTCTCCGAAGCATCTCAGATTTCTTGAGCTTTTTCTCGTACACATGACCTGTTGTCTTTTCCCTACAAACTCTAACCTGTCCAAAAAGCAAAAAAGTAAATCAATTATTAACTAATTGCTGAAAGAAAAAGCTAGTGATTCACAAACTCTATGGGAAAATTTTGAACCACGCAGATGCAGCTGAAGAATGTGAATTACAAGATTGCAGTTGCCCATCTTACATGAACCATAAATACAAATGACAATTAAAAACCACTTGAATGAAGAGGAAAGAAACTATCGTATTTTCTTTCCAAGTGAAATGTTTAAATCAGTAAATGCACATCATCGATGATGTTAAGTAGTAAACAAAGATGAGATGGAGGATGCTAAATAATGTCTTTTATTATTTTGTAAATGTTTTATATATAAAATAAAATTAAAAATAAAATAAATTTAATAAATAATAAAAATAAATATATATAAATAAAGAGTAAATAAGTTATTTTATAATATATTTATTTTTGTAAAAATATATATAAATTAATAATATATTTATTTTTATAAAAATATATATAAATTAAAATAATTTATTAAAATATTTATAAAATTAAAATAAATTATGTATAAAAAATATAAATAAAATTAAAAATATACATGACTTAATAAATAATAAAGAAAAATATATATAAAGAAAAAATAAATAAATTATTTTATAATATCAAAATAATTGACTAATATTTTTAGGATTAAAATATTAATATAATGACTAAACAATTTAATTTTTAAAAATTGGAGGATGTAAAAATTAGATGTTGAAAATAAAAAAATTGACTAGTATAATATGTAAAACCTCATGCACTTTATAATTATTTAGCCTAGATTTTTTTTAGGCTAAATAATTATAAAGTGCTTGAGGTTTTACATATTACACTAATCAGTTCTTATATTTTTAATATCTATTTTTTACATTCAGTATTTTTAAAAATTAAACTATTTAGTCATTTTATTAATATTTTCATCTTAAAATTATTAGTCAACTACTTTGATATTATAAAATAACTTATTTACTCTTTATTTATATATATCTATCTTTATTATTTATTAAGTTTATTTTATTTTTAATTTTATTTTATATATAGATCGTTTGTAAAATAATAAAATACATTATTCATTATATTTAAAATTATTTTTTAGTAATATCTATAAAATTAAAATAAATAATATATATGGATTGTCTGTCAAATAATAAAGATATTAATCATATTATTTAAAATTATTTTTTAATAATATTTATAAAATTAAAATAAATTATAATAAAAAATATAAATAAAATTAAAAATAAATATATCTTAACAAATAATAAAGAAAAATATATATAAAGGAATGACAAATAAATTATTTTATAATATTAAAATAGTTGACTAATATTTTTAAAATAAAAATATTAACAGAATGACTAAATAATTTAATTTTTAAAAATAAAAAATATAAAAATTAACTAATATAATATATAAAATTTCAAAAATATTATAATTATTTATCTCTTTTTTATTAATATTTAAGCGATTGTTCCCCTCTAATGTGAAAAAATTAATCCGATAATATTCATTGGGAACTGTTTATTGAGCGTCTCTCTATATTAAACTGTATGCGTAATGCGCACCCACTAATTAATTGATTACTAAAATAAATAATACAACATAAATTAACCATTCTATAATTCAAATCATATATCATAAATAAAATTTAGAGAAGAGAACCAAAATTTTTCAAAATATTGCATTTTAGTTTTATTTTTAATTAAAAGTTAGTTTAATCCAAATTAAAATAAAGAATGTATAAGACATAATTAGTGAATGTTATAACAGTAAATGATAAAATTAATATTTTATTTTTAAACATTTATTTTGCTTTTAAAATTTTCTATTATCAATTTAAAATTATTAAGAGATGGATCTTCACAATTTGATGGAAAATAATTATTTTATTTAGTCATATATAAAGATTTACAGTGATAATTATAAAACATATGAAATTGAAATTATTTTTTGCAAAATTCTCTTGAAAATAAATGAAATATATTGCTTATAGTCTTATACAATATTACATTTTTTATAACTTAGTTATTTATTATTATTGTTGTTATTATTTTCCTTTTTCTTAAAGAGATTTTTTATTTAATGTTTATTTCATTTAATTTTTTTAAGATTTTTTATTTAAATATAGGTTTGAGAGATTAAAAAATGTGAGAAGATTAATCTTATTATGAGTTGGTTTATGGGTTTGTTTTACCATTAAACCAGAGATTAAAATCTTGATTGATAACTAATTTGATTGATTTATGATAAAATTTTATGTATTTTTTATTTATCAATTATACAATAAATATAAATTGTCTAACACACTTTTATTTCTCTAATAATAATAATAATTCAAACAAAATAAATAAAAAAAGAAATATATATTTTTGAATTAGTTTACCAATATAATAAACTCAATGGATTAATTAACAAAAATTTCAATTTGAACTTGGTTTAATTTTTTAGTTATATATATATATATATGTATGTATGTATGTATAGGTTTAATGAAGTATATTCTTAAATATTTATCAAAATAAATTGAAAGATAAGTTACTTTTTAAATTTGATCTGATTTAGTATTTCTATACATTTTAATCTCTATTTTATAACAAAATAGATTTTTAATGTTATATATTAAATCAAGTTAAAAGCTCACAATACATGTTCTTTTAAAAAAAATAAAATATATAAAACAAGGAATTAAAATTAAAATTTTATTTTATTTAAGAAAATAGGCATTTTAATTGTAACATTTAAATATAAAGAGACTGCATCTAATTAAACTGAAAAATACAAAACAATTACTTTTAAAAAATGGATTTTTTTAAATAAATAAAAAATATTTTATAACAAATAATGGATATTTTCTAATATTTAAAGAAATAAAAATAAAAGATATTTCAACATATTATCAAGTAGGACTATTAGGAAAAGTCAGGCCATAAGAAGACAAATCTGGAGTTTTCTTCGAATATGGGCATAAATTCGGGTCCATACTATGAATCAAGACCATCAAGAAAGTGTCAACCACGATCCTACAAGCATGCACCATTATATGAAAAGTGGGCCAGAATAAAATTTTCGGATTCGACCAAATTAATCGGGTTAATTTAAATTTGATCAATTTAAAATATACACTATAGGTTAGTTTGATTTTAGAAATAAGAAAAATATTGGGCTTATTTGATCAGTTGGATTGAAATATATTTTTTTTGTTTGAACTCTAATTTGACTGACTTTTTTATATTTATATATAAATATTTTTTTTTGATGTTTATATTTATATATAAATATATTTTTAAATTTTATTTTATCTCTAAACCCTAATACCAAAATAAACTTAAATACAAAGCTTAAATATTAAATGCCAACTTGTTCGAAATCGATCCAATTTGACCGAATCCAAAACTAATTTGATCAAAAATATAAAAATTCGAACAACGTTAAATTAAAAGAGTGTTTGGCTTAGCTTTTAAATTTTAGCTTATAAGCATTTTTAGGAGCATATAAGTATTAAAAAATTTAAGCAGTTACATGCTTGTTTTAAGTGCTTATAAGTAGCTGATAAATATTTAATATGTTGATAAAAAATAATTTATAAATATATTTATTATTAAAATAATAAAAAATGGATATAAAGTTACATTACTAAGAGTATTCATTAGAATAAATATGGATAATATAATAAATTATTTTATTAAATTAATTTATAAGTTAAATATTTATAAACACCAAAATAATAAACTGGTATCTTAATTTAATTTTTTCAACTTATAAGTTGTGTCAGTTTAAATTTAGAGCTTATAATATGGTTTTACCAGTTTATAAATTAAACCAAATACCTTTTAATATTTTTATTATTTGATAGCGTTCCGAAAAAAAAACTCACAATTCGACTGAACCCGACTCATGCATATCTTAAACTAAAAAGAGTTTCTAATTATTACAAATATTTTCTATTTTCTTCTTTTTAAAAAAATCATTACTATCATTTTTTTTTCCACTTGATACAAACAACACAACCAACCTGTAATTTACCCCCCAAACCCTAACTAATTACTTGATACAAATAATTAGAGGCTTACTTCCCCATTTATAATGACTCTTCCCCATTTATAATGTCTCATAAATCATCATTATAAAATGAAGTTTTAATTAGCATATACTATGGATTAAATTAAGCTACCACACTAATTAATAAATATTTTTGGTCAGTATACCCTTTCTTAAGCATTCTCAAATGATCACTCAATTTAATTTCAATAGCCAAAATCCAAGGCATTTGCACAGCAAAATTTAACTAGGATTAGTATCTTAATCTAATCCATCCACTGGGTGTTAAATATTGTTTCTCAAGTATGTTCAAATCTTGAAACTTTTGGTGTAGAAGATAGGGTGGTTGTATATGGGATTGGGAAGTAGGAGAGATGAGATAACAACCAATTGTTTGCCAAGAAAATTAATACATATTTCCATCATGCTTAATTTTAGCTCTTACCATTTTTATGTTTACTCGACGCAAACATAGCCTTGAAATTGAGATTATAAAGTTTGAACTTGGAGTAGAAGTATAACTATTTCCTACCAAGCTCCTGAACTAAACATCCAAAATTGAGCCTTCTAGTAACAAGTTAACAACCACCCTGCCTTAACTTTACTTATCACTGTCATTGACCTCTATCTTTCTGTTTCAGTTTCATATGTTTTTTCTTTATTTTGGGAACAATATCAGTAAAATTTTAATTGCTTACTAATTTTTCATTACTTGGTTCGGCGAGCAATTATGGGCTTAATAATATCCTTCAAGTAAAATAAAGGGATTGAAAAAAACAAGAAAAAAGAGGAAAAGAGCCAATGTTCGTTTCATCCTGCAGTATAGTCTACGGATTACATTTTCGTAGTTCATTTATTTTATTGACATAATATGTAGCCTACCAAATTAAATAGCATTTGTACACCATATTAAACCTACTTTCTTAATAAAATCATTCACATTATCATATTAACTTCGTACACCATATTGAATTTACTTTAAAATAAGAGTTATTCCATCTGACGATGGCATCGCCACAAGAATGATGAATGACTACCATACAACAAGAAGAAAGCTTTGCTTTCCATTTAATATTTTGACATAAAACCAGTTTCAACTACAAGTATATGACAGCAACGTGTACACCATTACGCCTTTTCCATTTCAACCACCGAACCCAGAGCCAGATTACCTTCCAGGACGAGTTATCCCCATTTTTGCAGACAACCTCTGGAAAGATGAGTTTTAAGTTATTTCAACAATCTAGTGTACTAGCAGGCGTATGAATGATCATTGCCAGTTTTCCCCAATTTTCTAGTAGAAGCCCTGGCTATGGGGAACTTTTGGGCTATCTATTTGAAATTATGCCTTCAGTGTTATGTTACCCCGGTGGTCTTGCATATTCAGCTTTGTATTCAAAACTGGATGTAGAAGAAAATCAACAGGATAAATGATTTAACGGTAGTATGCCATGTGTCTCGATGACACGAAAGGAGATGGACCCAAGGGAGAGGTCTTTAGGTTTTGAGCAGGAGGGTTGATGGGTTTCTTTTTCTCGCCTTTGGTTTCAGAACGGAGCCAGGCCTCAACTAAAGAAAGCAGATTGTCAGAACTTTTCAACTCGCAAATTTCTGACAACTTCTCAGCCCTTTTTAGTTCACCATCCTGAATGTAAGCCAGATGTGTTGCCCATGTTTCCAGTCCATCAAAGATATGAGTTGCATATACAATTGTAGCTCCTCTCTGCAATCAACAAAATAGCATCAATCAAGTACATCTATCATATGTTAAATATATATGATAAATACCTTAAAGCTAAAACTCTCTGGCTTGCACTTCTCGTTTTGTAAAACTATTTTTACATGAAAAGACAGAAAGTTGAGATGATTCCCATCAAACGATTTTTAATCAAGAAAGCAGAAAAATGTTTCAAATTTACAATTAAAGTTCATATGGCAATGATGGTTTTTTTCTTTTTTTTTTTGGATAGAAGTTTGAGTAGGGACATCCAGTGGTGTCCTGCAGCAATACTCTCACCACTTTTTGTAGCCATCAATCAGACCTGGTTAGAGAGTGCATATGGATGCTATGATAAAAACGCAAGTCACACCTTTTCGCATTCTTCTTTGAAGAACTCGAGCAAATCTAGCCTGGCAACAACATCCAGGTCAACTGTGACCTCATCTAGTAAAAGAACCTGTAATAGAAAACATTGGCTACTATTTAGTTAGAAAATTGAAATATGAAGATTGTTCAACAATATCTTAATCATATATGGAGTCAAAATGCAAAATAAGGCATTATTACTGGCAATTGAGCGACTATGCCATTCTAGGATTAAGTTTATTCCCAAGACAAACCACTTCCACTAGCAGGTCAGTCAAAACAAGCAAGTACAACACCTTGACAAGCTAACAGCAACAAAGTAGAAAACATCTTTTGAATGCATAAATTAGTCAAACTAAGTATGGTTCTAATTGCAATAAAAAGAAAAAAAAAGGTGTAGACTAAAAAGTATAAAAGAGATATATGTAGACTTGGTTTTTCAGAATTTCATAAACTCTGGAGAACTCCAATCCATATTCACTGTGAATGCACAAACTTGCCTAGTTTTATCCCGTAGTACCTTAAATGGAACAAGAAGACCCATACAGATCTGAACTCGACGACGCTGCCCATCAGATACCTTATGCATACGCCATTGGAGATCAATATCAAGCAAGCCAATCAACTTTTCTCTCCTAGCAGGATCAATCCCTTCAACTGCCCATAAAAAGAATAAATAAGCGCAACTTTTTGAATATAGTCTCGAGTAAACAAGGTATGATGACAAAGATGGAAAAAATGTGACATCATCAAAAATTGAAAGGGAGCTCATTAATTACCTCCAAATATCATATGTTCTGCAGAGAAGTCTCCTTGGAGAGGAATCTCGCCCTGGAAATTTGCAATTCAAAATCAATTTATTCAGAGTTCGTGTTCATGGAGTACAGTTGATAAAACAAAGTGAAAAAGAGATAATCTTAAAAATTCTCTAACTTGGAAGAGATTATCTGAATAACATAATGACGACTGAAAAGAATCACGTCACATGCCAGTATTTCAAGAGTGAAGCAGTCAACACTAGGGACAATTTTTATCATTTTTATCATAAACAAATTTGCACACTAATTGTGAATATTTATTTGATAAGAATACTATTTATATAGATGCTAAGAAAAAAGATGCACCTAAGTAGAACGGGAAAACAACAATATCATACAAATCTGACACCACCATTATGTGGTTATCACTTAAGTCTACACGTATATGCTAATTACTTCGCTATAACATCCATTCATGGACGGAGTTACTAGTGTGGTCATCACTGTTTTTTTTAACCAACCTAGGGAAAGTGTTTTCAGCCTGAACAAAACTTCGAAGGTAGCATAGTGATTGCATAGCTTTCAAAGGGTCTATTTCATTCTTTACATTATTACAGTTGAAGTTTCACTTCTTTGCTTATGGAGAAATCACCAGAAGCGTCCACTTGCAATTGATAGTTAGCTGGTTAGTTATATGTGCAGCTGGCGGCTTTGGAGTGAGGGCTAAACTAGTTAGTTAGTTATAACTTTTTCAATTCTGGATATATGTAAATATAAATATATAGGTAGCAAAGGTAGAAAGTAGTAGAGTGTAAAAAGTAGAGAAGCTTATTTTTCAGTTCTTTTCACTGTAATCAAGATCAGTACACTTTGTTTCTTTTCCTTCTTCAATGCGAGATTATTTTCTTCTTCTGTGTTGTTTCGCATTATACATTTACAAACAATATGATTTACGGCACTCATAGGCATAAATCAAACCAGGAAAAAGATGAGAGTTTTCAGTAGAGAAGGTAGATAACCATTAATTATGAGTTACTCTCATTTCCAAATCTCATAATTTAATGCAGTGCAACATTCGAATTAAACTTAATAATCATGCAAAGCATATTTTAACAAAAAGAAAAAAGAAAGAGGGGAAGAAATGATAAGCTCAACAACTCACAGCAGATCCCACAGTTTTACTCCAAGAACCACCTAAATAGGCCAAATCGCCATTACAAACCAGCTGAGTATCATGAAAAGCCGAACGATTAAGCACTCGCACTACATCTCTTCCTCCGACCATATGCTTACCGGCCATAATCCTCAACAAAGTGGTCTTCCCTGCACCATAAAAATAATAACCATCAATTAACCACCAATCAAATACAAAAGCTTAATAAGAAAACAAAGCTGAAAACTAGAACAAATTTCAGTGAGAGTTTAGATTACCAGATCCATTAGCGCCGACGAGAAGGCAGCGAGATCCAGGAGAGATGTTGAGATTGAAATTGTAGAAAAGAGCAGACTGTCCTTCGTATGAAAATTGCATTCCATGAACACTGATACTGTTTTCTTTCTCATTTCCGTCTTCTTCGATTTTCAGTGCTTTTTCCGACATTTCTTTAGGATTAAAATCTATTGATGAAAACCATCAATAGGTAGGATCAAAATATATTGATGAAAACAATCATCAATCTAAGATCATTTATGTTCAATCATCAAGAATAATTAAATAAAATTGAAAATGAAAGCGTACTTGAATCTATATAAAAGATCTGAATCCTTAGCCTTATGGTTTTGATCTTCTAAATTGATGTGTTTGAAAGGTTTTAGTTTTAGAGAAAATTCTAATTAAGCTCTTCAAACTTCTAACCTCCTTCACCTTATCTCATATATGATGGGATATATATAAGAAGAAACTCAAACACATAATTTGGAGACCATAATCCTAATGTTTTTATTTCCAATTTAACCCATCATAAAATTAGAAATTACATTAGAGTATCTACACATATAGATCCATACTTTATAACTTAAAAATATGCCCATAATTAGCCTAAACCAAATTAGACCACTTTAATATTTGGGCCAAACCTTTTATGATAGTATATATATTTATGACATAAAATTATTTTAACCTAATGTTATATTTAATGTATAAATATTAGTCCATATAAATAATCCAACAATCTCCCACTTGTACTATATTTGTACATAAATATAACTTTACAACTTTATAATCTTATGCCATAATATAATCTTATGAGCTCAAAACTTATCTATCATAACCAAATGGTTTTTCAAACAATCTCGTCCATTAGCTATATCAATATAGAACCAAGGCATTATTTATTATAGTTACATCATAATAAAATTATTCTTGATCATATATACCAATATAACCAAATGACATAGATCAAGTATGGATGTGTAGCATGAAAATTACATGCAATGTGATCTAAACATGTCTATTTCCAATTGATCCTCCTAAAACCATGATGAAACCACATCATGCCAAAATTCAAAGTGTGAATAAATTAAAAAACTTGATTTCTGCAGAAAATCAAGCATAACATAACCAAAGTTTGTCTATTACAAGAAAGCATAATACAAAACTCCCACTAAAACTGAATTTCTTCAAATGACGTAACACCCATATGAGCAGTGTGCTCATGAAAGACCTTGGGTGGTAGTCCCTTAGTAAGCGGATCCGCAATCATGGAGTTTGTACCAATATGCTCTATAGACAACTGTCAACTTTGAACTCTTTCTTTAACAACTAGGAACTTGATGTCAATGTGCTTTGACTTCGTCGAGCTTCTATTATTATTGGAATATAAAACTGCTGATTTATTGTCACAAAATAACTTAAGTGATCTTTCAATATTATCCATAATTCGCAGCCCAGTGACAAAATTTCGCAGCCATATTCCATGATTAGATGCTTCATAGCATGCTACAAATTCAGCTGCCATGGTGGAAGGAGCTACAAGTGACTGTTTAGCACTTTTCCAGGAAATAGCTCCACCAGCAAGCAGATAAACATAACCTAATGTAGACTTCTTGCTATCTTGGCATCCAGCAAAGTCGGAATCTGAATATCCAAGAATCTCTAATTTATCCGACTTTCTATATGTGAGCATATGATGTTTTGTTCTCTGTAAGTACCGCATAACTCTTTTGGCTGCCTTCCAGTGATCCATTCCTGGATTACTCAAATATCTGCCTAATATTCCACAAATGTACGCAATATACAGACCCGTACAAACTTGTGCATACATCAGACTCCCTACTGCTGAAGCATAAGGAATCTTCTGCATTTCCTTTTCCTCAAAGATATTTTTAGGACACTGGTTAAGACTAAACTTATCTCCTTTAGCCACAGGGGTATCTCCTGGTTTACAATCTTGCATGCCAAATCTCTTTAGAACCTTTTCAATATAGGCCTTTTGTGATAATCCAAGTATACCTCGAGAGCGATCTCGATATATTTGGATTCCTAATACAAAAGATGCATTACCAAGATCTTTCATCTCAAAGTTCTTAGCTAGAAATCTCTTGGTTTCATGCAATAAGCCTATATCATTACTGGCAAGCAATATATCATCAACATATAAAACCAGAAAAATATACTTACTCCCACTGAACTTATGGTATATACAATCATCAACCAAATTCACCTCAAAACCAAATGAGATGACAACTTGATGAAACTTGTAATACCATTGTCGAGACGCTTGTTTAAGTCCATAGATGAATTTCTTTAATTTGCAAACCATAGACTTTGCATCACCCGATACAAAATTTTCTGGTTGCACCATATAAATTGTTTCATCAATGTTGCCATTGAGAAACGCAGTCTTAACATCCATCTGATGTAACTCAAAATCAAAATATGCCACTAAAGCCATTATAATCCTAAAAGAGTCTTTCGAGGAAACTGGAGAGAAAGTCTCTTTATAATCAATGCATTCTTTCTGTGTAAAGCCCTTAGCAACAAGACGTGCTTTGTACCTCTCCACATTACCTTTCGAATCCCTCTTGGTTTTAAAAATCCATTTACATCCAATGGGTTTCGAACCTTCAGGCAATGGGACAAGATCCCATACGTCATTATCGCTCATGGACTTTATCTCTTCATTCATGGCATTAATCCACTTTTGAGAGTTAGGACTTTCCATGGCTTGATAAAAGTTGATTGGATCATCTTCCATCACTCCAATGTCAACCTCATATTCTTGGAGAAATACAATATAATCATCTGGTATTGCACTTCTTCTCTCTCTAGTGGATCTTCTTAATGGCAATGTTTCTTGAGGTTGTAGAGTTTGTTCTTCTGGAACAATTTCTTGAACTTGAGTGAGAGATTCAATGACATTGTCTGGAATTGCATCTTGAACAATATCAGGTATGGAGTATTGTTCTTGATTATTGTCAAGAGCAATTAAAGGAATATTTACATATTCCTCTTCAAAATCAAAGTCTTTAACTCTTTCTCCCCTTGCAAACTCAACATCCTCAAAAAATCGGGCATTTCCCGTCTCAAATATAGCCTTAGTTGTGGGATCATAAAATTTGTAACCCCTGGATCTTTCAGAATATCCAATAAAGTAACAACTGACAGTTCTTGAGTCCAGTTTCTTTTCATTTGGCCTGTAAGGCCTTGCCTCAGCTGGACATCCCCATATATGCAAATGCTTAAGACTAGGCTTTTTACCTGTCCAAAGCTCATATGGAGTTTTTGCAGTTGCCTTAGTTGGAACTCTATTGAGTATATAAGCTGCAGTCTTTAATGCCTCTCCCCAGAGTGATTCTGGTAAGGTAGAATGACTAATCATACTCCTTACCATATCCTTAAGCGTTCTGTTTCGTCTTTCAGCTACACCATTCATAGTGGGTGAATCAGGCATGGTGTACTGTGGGACGATACCACATTCCTCTAGGAATTTCGCAAATGGTCCTGGACACTGTTCACCTGAACCGTCATATCTACCATAGTATTCACCACCACGGTCAGATCTAACGCTTTTAATCCTTTTGTTAAGTTGGTTCTCAACTTCAGCCTTATAACTTTTGAACATGTCCAGGGATTGCGATTTCTCATGTAAGAGATAAAGGTAGCCATATCGTGTAAAATCGTCTATGAACGAAATAAAGTATTGTTGTCCATTCCAAGAAGCCTTAGGGAATGGACCACAAATATCTGTGTGTATTAGTTCTAAGACGTTTAATTTCTTGTTGGCACCAAATCTCCTCACATTTGTTTGTTTTCCCTTGATACAGTTTATACACACATCAAAATCTGTAAAATCAAGAAGATCGAGAATACTGTCTGACACAAGTCTCTCAATTCTCTTTTTAGAGATATGACCCAATCTCTTGTGCCATAATGCAGCTGAATTCTCATTTGTTAATTTGCGTTTTATGCCTATTGTACTAATAGACAAGGATTCATGAAATGAAGCAACTGTATCAATCATATATAGATTATCATAACCAGACAAAGAACCGGAACCAAATAAATTTGAACTTTGAAAAAGACTAAATTTTCCATCTCCAAATGAACAAGAAAAACTAAATTTGTCCAATATAGAAACAGAAATCAAATTCCGCTTAAAAGACGGTACAACAAAAGTCTCTTTCAAATCCAAATAAAATCCAGTTCTTAATAACAATCTAAATGTTCCAATTGCTTCAACTTTAATCTCCTGTCCGTTGCCAACGTAGATGTATCTTTCAACATCATTAGGCTTTCGGTAACTCAGGCAACCCTGCATAGACACACTGATGTGAGTTATTGCACCAGAATCTATCCACCATGTGTGTCTAGGCACTGAAGTCAAATCAACCTCTGAACAAATAAAATTAAGAAGCTTACCCTTTTTCACACGCCATGCATGATAATTGGTACAATGCTTCTTCACATGAACTGGAGCACCACAGAAGAAACAAGTAATATGATTTTGTTCCTTATTTTGTTTCTTTTGTGGCGCTTCTGCAGCTTCCTTATTTTTCTTTCTTTTATTGTCTTTCCTTTTGTCCTTAGAAGTGGAAGCTAAATGAGCACTTGGTATCTTTTCTTGCTTCATTCTATCCTCTTCCCGAACACAGTGTGAGATGAGCTCATTAAGTGACCAAGATTCTTTTTGGCAATTATAGCTCACCTTAAACTGGCTAAACTGTCCTGGAAGAGATATCAAAACCAAATGCACTAACAAGTCCTCAGACAAGGTCAAGTTAAGTGCTTTTAACTTTGAAGCAAGATGTGACATTTCCATAATGTACTCCCTTATTTTTCCTTTACCTGTATACCTCATAGAGATAAGTTTTGCTAAGATTGTACTAGTTTCAGCCTTTTCATTCTTAGCAAATCTTTTCTCTATATCCTCAAGGAAACCCTTAGCAGTATCCACTTGATCAGACATAGTGCCCCTAAAAGCTTCTGGAACAGCACGCTTAATGATCATAAGACTTATGCGATTAGACAGTGCCCCTAAAAGCTTCTGGAACAGCACGCTTAATGATCATAAGACTTATGCGATTAGACCTTTCCCACTTTTCCATCTCCCTCTTTTCCTCAGAGGTACTCTTATCAGTAAGATCAGCGGGTTTCGGAACTCTAATCGCATAGTCCAGATCCATGACTCCGAGAGTGATAAGTACGCTCTCTTGCCATGCCTTAAAATTTGTGCCATTTAACATAGGAACCGAATTAACATTGGCAGAAATATTAGCTGCGGTAGCATTAACTGAATCCAAAACAAAACAAACAATCAATATACTAATATATTTCCAAAGTATAACTGAAGTTGAATAATAAATTTAAATAATGGTAAACCCCATCTCAAGATACCGAGCGCTCCATTAATAATTCATCTTTGGACAAAATATTAACTTGCAAGTGGTACCTTGGCGTAGCAATTAAATATTGATGATAAATTAACATGCCAAACAATATATCCTCCTTTGGGCTGATTTATTGCTCACATGTAAAACCTAATAATCATCACATATTTATCACCACAAGAGCATATGTGATTATGTTAAATATAAACTTTCCTTTGAGCCAATTTATATTCACATTAGTCACACACACTTAACTCTTTATATATTTTAAAATAAATTAATCTCCACTAAGTTCACTTTGGTGAGCCTTATTGTGTCAATCAATTTATCTATATATATATATATAATCTTTCCATTATTTAAATCTAAAATTCCCAAAATTCAAAATTAATTGATAAAATATAAATGTATTTAATCAATGTCCAAACATGTCAAATACCACTTTTTCTAAATTTCAACATGTAATAAATAATGGGACCCATATATAGAAAATATTTCAACACATATTAATGAATAGGACCCATATGTAGAAAATATTTCAACACATAATTAATGAATGGGACCTATGTGAAGAAAAAATTTCAACACATAATTAATGAATGGGACCCATGTGAAGAAAAAAAAATTTCTACATATCCATAAACATATACTGTATAAATCACAACTCAATTTAACCAAAATTTTATCATAAATCAACTAAATCTTAATCCATATTCAAAACAACAATAAGATAACTTGAATTGAATCTCAATGATTAAACATGAATAAGCTCTGATACCAATTGTAGGATTAAAATCTATTGATGAAAACCATCATCAATAGGTAGGATCAAAATCTATTGATGAAAACCATCATCAATCCAAGATCATTCATGTTCAATCATCAAGAATAATTAAATAAAACTGAAAATGGAAGCGTACCTGAATCCATATGGAAGATCTGAATCCTTAGTCTTATGGTTTTGATCTTCCAAATTGATGTGTTTGAGAGGTTTTAGTTTTAGAGAAAATTCTAATTAAGCTCTTCAAACTTCTAACCTCCTTCACCTTATCTTATATATGATGGGATATATATAAGAAGAAACTCAAACACATAATTTGGGGACCATAACCCTAATGTCTTTATTTCCAATTTAGCCCATCATAAAATTAGAAATTACATTAGAGTATCTACACATATAGACCCATACTTTATAACTTAAAAATATGCCCATAATTAGCCTAAACCAAATTAGATCACTTTAATATTTGGGCCAAACCTTTTATGATAGTATATATATTTATGACATAAAATTATTTTAACCTAATGTTATATTTAATGTATAAATATTAGTCCATATAAATAATCCAACATCTTCTTCCTCTTTTTGATCACACAGATGAATTGGTTGTACGGAACCGACTGTGTTATCGTTGGTGATTCTATTTCTATAGACTTCTGTCGCCTACACCATTTAGCCAGTACATTGTTGGCTCGTCAGCGGGGAGTTGGTAGCCGCTGGACTCCTTAGTTGGTTGCATATTTGTTTACACGTGGTGAGCTGATACAATGCCACTTTGCTCCTTCGGTTTCGCACGAAAAGTCTTAAATAGCCCTGAACCTGATCCGCTGTCGGGTCGGTTCTTCAAATGAATAATTGCTATTCCGGACCAGTCTTATAAGCTAATATATTCCAACCTTTTCTTTCTTTCTTTCCACTGATTTCAGCCAAGTTCAAGTTTAAAATATTTCTGCTTCAAAAAAAAAAGTTTAAAATATTTCACTTATTTTAATTAATTTCTAATTAAATCAGTAAAAAAAGAAAATAATTCTCTATTAATCTTTGCTTATATTAAAATCTCAATAAAATATTTAATATATTATTTTTTTAATCAATGAAAAGCAAATATCATTAAAAAAAATAATAACAACAAGAAATAGAAGCAAATATCAATGAGAAGCCTTAACTGAGTTTGGGGAACCCATAAGGTACAAAGAAAAAAATAGAAGCATATAAAATTTATTTTCAGCAACAAAACATTAAAGAAGCATATCCCACTAAAAAAGTGTATGAATAAAAGCTTTTTTTAAGGCTCTTATGTAAAGATATAAGAGCAGGATCGAGACATAAGAAGCTTTCAAATCACTGCACACCTAATTAAGTGAGAGTAAAAAAACGAGGGAATTAAGTGAAAAACGAGGGAACTAAAAGACTTAGAACCATTTTCAAAAGTCTATGAGAAAGTTTTGATAGATATACATGAGCGAGCCAAAATGAAGTGGTACCAAAAAATTCATCAAATCACATTTATCGCATTGAGACTAAGAAAGACTTATGTGGGAAAACTTTTGAGTTGTAGAAATTACATAAATTATAAAGAGAAAATTGATTGCTTATGATAATCTTAAATAAGTGTTGGATCGCCAAAATATTATTGTCCCAAACTAGCAATCAAGAAGGGGTGAATTGATTGTTAATTTGGGACAACAATTGATATCAGAGCTAGTGAATTTTTTTAAACTTCATTGTGAAATTTTAATCCAAAATGACAACTATTTCATCAACAAACAACTTCATATGTGGAAACCTAAATCCCTTAGACCTTATTTCTATAGAACATATTACTCCTATTAACAACACAAGATGTTCTTGTTCCTAGATAGTGAAGGAATTGAGCTTTGAAATTTTGTTGAAGATGAGCGAAAACTTCCTACTCATGAAGTTGATGGTGTCAAATTTTTTCTTCCTAAATCATAATGGTCAAGTGCCAATGTAAGAGATCGATTTAAGAACCATATGGCAGCCTCCATCTCGATGAATTCAATATCAAGAAATGAAGGTGGGAGAGTTCAACATCTCACTGTATACATTGCATTTGGAAAACTCTTGAGAACTATCATGAGGGTACTACCCAAGTGAGGCTTACCAAGAAATAAATATATGTGCATAAGTATGAGTGATTCAAGATAAAGCCCAATGAAAATGTCACCGACATGATGAAGAGAAAAACAATAGCTCTCAAAGCCATCAAAGAAGTTGATAGCTCAAATGATGAAGAGAGTGACGATGAATAAGAATTGGTTATGTTATCTAAAAGGATAAGTGATTGGAAGAGGAAGAGAATATTACAAGCTAACAAAGGTATATTTCCTAAATCCTCTTTCAAAAATAAAAATAAAAAGAATAAAGTGAAATGTTATGAATATGGCAAATCCAGTTACATCAAGTTGGATTGCTTCAAATTAAAAAATAAGAAGAAGTGGGATAAGAAAAAGAAGAGATCACTCAAAGCCACATGGGATGATGATTCCTCAAGTGAAGAAGAAGAGGAAGAAGAAGAGAAAATTGCAAATCTATGTCTCATGGCTATTGAAGATGACGATAACTCCAAAGAGGTAAGTACTTCATCCTTAAACTTAATTGCATATGATAATGATGTTGATGATGCTTTAAATGAGAATGGATTGGTTAAGCATATGAACCTTAGAATATAAAAGTATTTCTCTAAGATGAAATTTTATAAAGATAAATGTTCCAAATTAGAAAAGGATTTTGTGTCTTTAAAAAACTCTACATTAGAATTAAAGACCTCAAATAAAAACTTGTTAAAATCAATTGATGAAATGACTAAAAACTCAAATGGTTTAAAAAATGTGATTAAGAAAAATAAAACATTGAAGGATGAAATAAATGAGCTAAAAGAGTCAATTTCAAAATTTCACAAGGGATAAGAGGCCTTAGATACATTGATAAAAAATCAAAGACCACCCTCCTTGAAACATGGCTTAGGGTTCATTGATTCACCTAACACTTCATCTAATGCACCAATATTTGTTAGAGCTTCTACAACACAAACATCTAGTGTTGATGTTATAAAGAACATTAATACATAAACCAAGCCTAAAAATCCTAAAAGGATTACTTTGGGTTCACAAGGCTCTAGAACTAAAGTTTCAAGAGCAAATCATGCATTCATATATCAAAGACATATACATAAACACAAAAATGTAAAAAATAATCTCATTCAACACACACTTACAATTATGTGCATGGTTCATTGAATTCTAATAGAAAAGTTCATAAGTATAGAACCTTATATCAATGTATTTATTGTATGAAATTTAGACATAAGAACACATTTTGCTATATTAGGAAGGCTCATCTCAAGTTAGAAGATCATTCTATTACTAACCCCCAAGGACCCAACTTTATTTGGGTACTTAAAAGAAGATGAACATTGTCATTTTGTATGTATACCTAAAATTCACTATCAATGAAAATGTTTAGATTATAGATATTGGATGTTCAAGGCATATGACGAGTAATACAAAGCTCTTTACAACACTCACTTACAAGCATGAAGATAATGTAACTTTTGGTAATAATGCTAAAGGTAAAATCATTGTCATCAGTTCAATTGACATGCTCGGTAAGAATATGATTGATAATGTTTGGCTTGTTGATGGGTTGAAGCATAATTTATTTAGTGTAAGTTAATTATATGATAAAGGTTATGATATAAGTTTTAACTCTAAAGGATGCAAAGTTACCTATGCAAATGGTGAGAGTGTATCCAAAGGAGTTAGAATTGACAATACATATAAAATTGACTTATATTCTAATAATGCATTTGAATGTTTAATTACCATTAATAATAATGCTTGGCTATGACATAGAAGACTAGGATATGCTTGTATGGATCACTTATAAAATATTAGTAAAGAAGAACTAATTGATAGTCTCCCTAAAGTAAAATTTGATAAAGATAGGACTTATGAACCTTATCAATTTAGTAAACAATATAAAAGTTCATTCAAATCTAAAAGCATTGTAAGCACTTCTAAACCATTAGAACTCATTCACTTAGATTTATTTGGACCAAATAGAGTTACTAGCTTAGGTGGCAAGTTATATACATTTGTACTTGTGGATGATTACTCAAGATTTACATGGGTTAATTTATTGACTTATAAGAATGAAGCTTTCAATTATTTTAAAATATTTGCAAAAAAAGTTTAAAATAAAAAAGGCTTTGTAATCACATCTATTAAAAGTGATCATGACAAAGAATTTGAAAATGAATACATTAAAAATTTTTGCAATGAGTTTGATATCTCACATAGCTTTTCGTCTCCTAGAACACCACAACAAAATGGTTTGGTTGAAAAAAAATAAAATATTAATTGAAATGGCTAGGACAATGTTCAATGAGTATGAATTACCATCTTACTTTTGGGCGGAAGCAGTTGATACTGTTTGTTATATTTCAAATCGTGTTTATAAAAGGCCATTGATAAATAAAACTTCTTATAAGCTATGGAATAGAAAAATGCCTAAATTTCATACCTTAGAGTATTTGGATGCAAATATTTTATATTGAAAGCCAAGGATATAATCTTGAAAACTTCTCATCCAAATCAGATGAAGGTAAATTTTTAAGATATTCATCATCCAGTAAAACATATAGAGTATTTAATAAAAAAACATTAGTAGTTAAAGAATCAATGCATGTTGTTTTTTATAAATCCTCTAAACTTGATCAAAGGAAAGATAGTGCTCTTGATAATTTTGTAAGAATATTTGAACAACAAGAAACAATCAATGCTCAAAAAGAATAATCTTGATGGACAAGATGAAGAATCTCAAGAGCTACCCAAAGATTGACATTACAAGAAGGATCATCCAAAAGAACAAATCATTAGTAATACCTCAAAGGGAGTAACTACTAAATCTCAATTTAAATATTTAAATTCTAATGTTATTTTTGTTTCTCAAATTGAGCCAATGCCCATTGGTGAGACTCTTAGTAATGAGTATCGGGTGATTGCCATGTAAGATGAACTTAACCAATTTGAGAGAAATAAAGTATGAAAACTTGTTCCTAAACCTAAAGATCATCCAATTATAGGATGTAAATGGGTATATAGGAATAAACTTGATGAAAATGGTTTCATTACTAGAAACAAAGCTAGATTGATAGTCAAATATTATAACCAAGAGGAATGCATTGACTATGACGAGACATTTGCCCCCGTTGCTAGATTACAAGTCATTAGAATATTGCTTGCATTTGCATGTCACATGAATTTTAAACTATTTCAAATGGATGTTAAGAGTGCATTTCTAAATGGGTTTATAAATGAGGAAGTTTATGTTAAACAACCTCCCGATTTTGAAGATTATAGATTTTTAAAGCATGTTTTTAAACTTACCAACACACTATATGGATTGAAACAAGCTCCAAAAGCTTAGTATGATATACTTAGTGCATATTTGCTTGGAAATAGTTTTTCAAAAGGCAAGGTTGACCCAACTCTTTTTGTTAAGAAGAAAATGCATAACATTTTGATTGTTCAAATTTATGCTGATGACATTATATTTGGTGATACTAATAAATCTTTCTGCAAGAAATTTACTTCTTGTATAACTAGAGAATTTGAAATGAGCAAGATGGGTGAACTCAAATTCTTTCTTGGACTATAAATCATGCAATGCAAGGATGAGATCTTCATCAACCAATCCAAGTATATTAAAAAACTTTTAAAAAAGTTTGAAATGGATGGTTGCAAATCAAGTAAGACTCTGATAAATACATCCTTCAAACTTGACAAAGATGAAAGTGGTAAGGCGGTAAATTAGAAGAAATATTGAGGTATTATCAGATCACTACTTTACTTAACCACATCTAGACTGGATATAATGTATAATGTATGTTTGTGTACTAGATTTCAATCTTATCCTAATGAATCACATTTGAATGCAACTAAAAGAATTTTAAAATACTTGAGTGGTACTTTGCTTTTAAGTCTATGGTATCCTAAAAACATATTATTTGACATATTAGGTTTTTTGGATGAGGATTTTGCCGGTGGCCTACTAGATAGGAAAAGCACCACTAGAGCATACCATTTTCTTGGTGAATTCTTAGTTTCTTGGTTTAGCAAGAAACAAGTATCGGTTGCTTTATCTACCGCGAAAGTCGAATATGTTGCTGTATATTTTTTTTGCACATAAGTTCTTTGGATGAAACAATAATTGCTTGACTATGAAAAAATATTTGATCATATTCCTATTAAATGTGATAACACTAGTGCAATCAACTTATCTAAAAACCCCATTCAGCATTCTAGGTCTAAGGATATAGATACCAAACATCATTTCTTAAGGGATAATGTTCACAATCACAAACATAGTTTTAGAATATGTTGAAACTCAAAATTAACTTATGGATATTTTTACAAAATCCTTAAATGAAGAAAGAATGAATTTTATAAAATAAAATATTGGCATGATTGATGAAAAATCACTTGTATAATCATTATTTATTTATCTCAAAATGTATTTTGATCATATGCACTTAATTTTTTTTTCAAAATTCAAAATTGGCTCCCTTTGTGCCATCGCTCTGTATACTGGGGTGACCGCACATCTTTTGCTCTTCCCAAGCCCGAGCCCGAGCCATACAAGTAATCTTCTCATGAGCCTTAACATAAAACTCCAGATCTTTGACTTGCATTTCTACGGAGCCTGAGCTTCAAGGCGTCTCTCCTTAGTGAGTGCATAACAACCCGTGCAGTTGATCAAACTCAAAAATTTTAAAATTTTTTGACTATTACATTCCTCTTAAAACTGTGCAAACACGCACTGCCAAGAAAAGGAAAAGAAAAAAGTTTAGATTAATCATTTTTTTTGTATTTTCTTTCAATTGGTATCAAATTTAGTTTCCTCTTATACTTTAATTTATTGGTATCAATAAATTTCATTTTCTTTACTTTCATTTTCTTTTTGCCTTTATCAAAGGGGAAGAAATATATATGTTATTAAATTTAAATGAATTAATTGCCAAAATGGAGAGATAAATAAGAAAAGAAAATAACTTGGTATAAAAAAAAGCATATATTAATTGGTATCAAGAATTACATGCATAAATTGTGAAATTATCTAACACATGGGGAGAAAATTTATTATCATTGCATTAATTGCTTCATATATTTAATTGCCAATTTGCTTCATTCAGGATAGTAAATTCAATTTGCTTCATATATTTAATCGGACCGTTGAAACTAGCCGTTACACAAAGCTTTCAAATTGTGCGACCGCACACCGAGCTCCAGACACAGAATTAGTAGGAGACAAGCACTAAACATATAGAAACTACTTCAAACAGCTACTTTAAGCCAAATTGCTATAATACTACATTAAACTTTATTTTTGTAGTTAGAGAATACTTTGATTGCTATTGTAATTTTATTGAATAATTTCTTTTATTATCTTGTGTAAATATTAAAAGACCAAACATAACAAATCTTATAGTGTTAGGTGTGAGTATTAAACACCATATAAATTTGAGTGTAAGCTTAGAAATACTTAGGTTGTGAGAGTGAGTTTAGAAAAACTCTTGTAAGAGTTTTGAGGATTGATCTCAAACCATTGTTATAGTTTGGTGTGAGCTATGGAAAATACCAAGTTAGAGTTAAGCTTGTAAAAACTCAAGACTAGTAGAACCTTAACAAGTTGTTAAGAAAATAGATGTAGAATTGATGTAAATCCGAACCATTATAATTCTTTGTATTTTTTGTTCTCAAACTTTACTTCATCTCCATCTACATCTTCTTCATCTCTTGCTTTTTAAGTTTTAAATTTACTATCATTTTTCAAACAACCAATTCACCCTCCAATTGATTGCTAGTTTGGGACAACAAATATGTTGTATGCAATAAGAAAAAAAAAAGAAATATAATAAGACAATAATTGAATAATCTTTAGCTTCAAAAAAAAGTCTCCAAAAAACATAAAGAACAACTCATCAAAAAACCAATAATTAAATGAAAATTGGAAAAACCAAAATCAAAATGAAAAGGGAAAAAAAAGAAGAGGAATGAAATAGAAAAATTTAGGACTGCAGCTAGATTTAAGGTAAAAGGATAAAGAGAAGACTATATAAAAAAATGAAAGAGCTTTATAAGGAAGGAGAATAAACTTTCCAAAAATTAAATTGAACTAAATAAATATATATAATATTTACCAATTAGATATATTTTATTTACTAAATCACTCCACTTAAAAAAATAATGTAAATTCAAAATAATTGTTTAATAGACATGCTATTTTAGTTTTTAAGTCATTTTTAATTTCAGTAATTTTAATTGTCATCTTTTTTTTAATAGATTCCAATAAAATAATTTCAAATTTTAATTAATTTTAGATTAGATTTTGATTTTATTTTTATAGTAGATTCAATTAAAATCAAATCAAAATAAATTATGAGTTTTAAGTAAATCATTAAATTTTTATATTTTTATTTAAATCGCTTTAAATTTAATTTAAAAAGTATTTAAATAAAATATTATATTAATTCATTCACATTAAAAAAACTTAATTCATTCGGTTGATTGTTTTTATAAAAAAAAATCATTTGGTTGATTATAATTTCTATTAAACTAACTCATAAATGCTTATATTAAGTTGAATTTACCGAGAGTAACTTTAATCTGTCAGTAAATTTACCGAGAGAGATGTTAATCTCTAAGTAAATTTATTGAGAATAACTTTAATTTGTCAATAAATTTATCGAGAGACAGACATTTCTGTCGATAAAGGACATTGACTAATCGACTGACTGACAGTAATAATTTAGTAAGAGAAATAAGCTTTTGTCGGTATTACCAAGAGAAAAAATATTTTCTAGGTAAATGGCATCAACTGGCAGAAAAATTTCGTCATTCAACTATTCGTTACCGACAGATCCATTATTTCTATCTGTAATACCTACAAAAATAATTATTTGTCGGTAAGTTTCTCAAAAGTAGAGCTTTATTAATTGTCTGATACTATGAAATTACCGACAGAAATAACTTTTCTTCTGTATTACCGAGAGAACTAATTTTCTCTCTCTAAATGACTGATAATTAGTGGCAAAAATCTTGCCATTCTATTATTTAATTAACGAGAGAACGTATTTTTTGTCGATAAATATATATGAATGTAACTTTCGTACTTAAATGAGATATATTTACCGACAGATATGTATTGCCGTCGGTAATTTACTGAGAGAATAACTTTTTTCTTGGTAAATGTCTTTTCGGCTATTAAATTATCGAGAGATCAAATTTCTCTAAATAAATATCAATTATTGTGCTATTCATTTACCGACAGAAAATGTCTCCATCAATACTACCGACAAAAATTTAATTCTCTCGATAAAATTAGTAATAAATATAATTAATAATTATTATATTAAATTTTTTATTTATCAACATAAAGATTATTCTCTATAAAAGTTCAAATATGAGCTATTTATTGAATTTATTTCCTAATAGAAATTTTTTTCATCGGTACTATCGAGAAAAATAAATTTTGATTAGTAAATTTTATCAGTAAATCCACCCGTCATAATCTCGCGTCATATTTATCGATAAAATTTCTGTCAGCTAATGGATCTACTGTTATTATGTCTGTAATTTATCGGTATTTTTTTAATTTTATTTTTTAATATTTTTTTTCGATATTCTCTCGATATTACCAACAAATAAAATTATGTCGGTAAAATTTTATCGGTAATCCGATACATTCTTGTAGTGTTTGGATAATTTAAATTAGGGCTTTTAACAAAAAATATAAAAATAATTAAAAATAATTTTAAATTTACTAAATTTATAAAATATTTATCAAAATATCAAAATTTATAAAATATTTACTAATATACCGTATTTTTATTAGTTTACAAAAAGTTTATAATGAGTTTATAATAAATTTACAATGAATTAATCATGAGTTTATAATGAATTTATAAATTTTACACGTTTATAATAAGTTTATTATGAATTTATAATAAAATAATTAAAATATTTTTGATAAAAAAAATTTAAAAATATAATAGAGTGTGTCATTTTCCTTTCAAATTATTATAAAATTTAAATTAAGTTTTTTTTATTTTAGGCATTCGAAAATTTCAGCCCAATTAAAGGCCAAACTAAAATTCCATCGGAGAGAGATCCGCCATCCTCGATTTTGGGTCGGTGCAGGTATGACCCGACTTGTTAACAAGTCTGGTCCTAAAAAAGTTATTTATCAGTCAAAACGATGTCGATTTTGGAACTACAATAATAAGTAGTGAATTTATTGCCGAACAAGGAACAGCGGCGTTGAGGAAGAAGAGACATAAACGCTGGAAACGCTACAAAGAGCCAGAGAGAAGAAGAAAACAAATGAATTTATGTTTGGATTAGACGAAAACCATGGTTAAATTTTGGGGAGAAAAAGGGAAAAAAAACTAATTACGAGCGATTGGTACTGGGATTAAAATCTCTACAATTTCGATTCACAACTTTTAGGTATGTTCATGTTATTGAATTTCATTATAGAAAAAAAATGGTTTCATTTTTCATTGTAACTCTCATAAATCAGTTTGTTTAATCTGGTTCTGTTCGATTTTCATACGCAACTCATGTGTTTATTCCGCGATTGAATTATGCAATTGAAAGTTTGCAAATGGTACAAAACAAGAAGATAGTGCTCTATTGATGATGTTTGAGGCACAGCATTTGTTGAAATTTGGTAGTGGATTATAGGGTCTATTGAAAATTACTTGTTCAGAAACTGGTGGGTAAAGCAGTACAGTTGTAGCTCTGTGTCGGTCATGTAAAAAAGAAATTTCTGTTTGGTCGTTCGTAAAAAAAATACAATGTTGATGGCACAAATTGAAGAATATACTATTATTTTGTGTTGACTAATTGATTAGTTCTAAGAAAAACAGCGGAGAGTGAGAGAGAGAGAGAGAGAGAGAGAGAGAGGAGAGTTGATCAGTCTATTAATTTTCTAGTTGGGTTGCTTAAAACTTTCTTTTATGAGGTTTGTGTAAACTAAGCATTTTGTTCCTCTTTGAGATGTAAACTGTGTGTATCTCTAAGAGTTTGGAGACTGTGTGTATTTTCTAAAAGGAAGAATCGTTCACGTTTGCATATTTCCATTTATTTCCATGAGTGGCATGTTTTGTTTGACAGATTCATAATGATGGATTTTCAAGAATATATAAATTTGGATGAATCTATTTTTGTGTTAGCAAAAGTGAAAGAGTCTAATGATTTTTTAAGAATCCCTGTTTTAATGAAATCCCTAGTTTTGAAATCCATCTCCCAAGTTTTTATGAAATCCAGATGATGGATTTTATTAACTTCCTTTATTCCAAAAATGGAATTCACCTCTCTGGATTTGGTTTGCAAACCAAGAATTGTTCAAATCATGGAGTAAAAACTATGGTTTTTGATTCCATGGATTTTAGAGGACTTCAACCCAAATATGGCTAGAATGCAAAAGATATTTTGTCCTTCGTGAAGGACAAGCTTCATTAGAAGGTGGACCTTTAGATTCTTTGGCCAAATACTTCAACTAAGCAAAAATGGCTAAATTGTCATGTATTTGCAGAATCAACATAATATTTGTCCCTTTATTTTGGTGGATGACTTAGCTTTGTCACGGAGTTTTAGTAGTGTGATTTGCAATGGACGAAGATGAGGACAAAGTTCTGCTCAGTACTTTGGGAGTAAGATCTGCAAATCCTGAAGACATTGAGCGTGGCATCTTAGCAGAGGTATGAATTTGAATTCTTTGTCATCTTTGTTTTTGCAATGCTGAGTGTCTTGTCTTTCTTATCGATAAGTTGTGCATCATCATTTGCAATACTATTAATTATGAAGACTGGATCATGTAACATGTAGTCTATTTGGTATTGAGATTGAAACTGCTTTATTTGGAAAAATATCATTTTGGATGCTGTTGGGAAAAAAAAAAAAAAAGAAAAAGCTTAGGGGTACTGTTTAGCTGTTTTAAAATAATGAGTGAATTCCTTTGGGGATTTCATTATCTTGCTTCAACAATGATAACAATTTGAACTATTTATTGTTTATCAAAGTGTTAAAATTTGTTAATATGGCAGGTGAGAAACAATGCACAGAATAATGGTGAAGCTAGAGGGAGCACTGAGGAGGAACTTCCGGACAAGTCAAAAAGCATTGATCCAGCATCTACCAGCCAGGAAAAACTCTATAATAGATTAAGGGCTGTGGAATTTGAAATAGATGCTGTTGCTTCCACTTTTGAACAAGTGAGAACTCTTTCTGGTGGTGAAGATTGTGCTTATGATGATGATGATAAAGCAGAGCATGGGGATAGAAAGGATGAAGAAAGTGGTCTTCAGGTTTCTCCCAATGAATTCACCCTCCAGCAAGCTCTAGCTGCTGATCGTCTAAAAAGTCTTAAGAGAACTAAAACTCAACTTGAGAAAGAACTTTCAAATATGCATAAGGATGATTCTATCAAGGGTATAGACCATGAGAAGCTATTGGCAGACTTGGTTAAGGAAGATGCTAGGGTTAGGAGAAAGTCAAAGGAAGTTCAGAAACTTGGCAAAAAAATGGAAAAGAGTCAGAGAGTGGTTTCATTCAGTGATGATACTGATTTTGATGCAATATTGGATGCAGCATCGGCAGGATTTATTGAAACAGTGAGTTAAAAATAGTTTCTAGTTTTCTCTATATGAGTTGCTTAATCAGTTTTGCAGTAGGATCAGAGGGGATAAAATGATTTACTCTGCATGTTTCAGTGAAATAAGCTCTGGGGGCTGCTAACTTTGTGCTGTTTATGTCCTAGGAAAGGGATGAATTGGTCAGAAAAGGAATTTTAACTCCTTTTCATAAGCTCAAAGGATTTGAACGGCGTCTTCAGCAACCAGGGCCATCAAGTGGGTACAATGTTTCTGAGGAAGAGGGAAGAAGTGGTGATCTTGCTTCTGACAGTATAGCTAGAGTTGCCCAGACAATAACAGAAGCTGCAAAAGCTCGCCCAACAACTAAACTGCTTGATTTGGATGCTCTGCCAAAGCTTGATGCACCAACTCACCCTTTTCAGAGGCTGAAAACACCTTTGCAAGTAATTCAGTCCCCAGAAAGTGATGCAGAGAAGAAGAAAGGCTTTAAAAGGATAAGGAAACGACCTTTGCCTGGCCAGAAATGGAGAAAACGTGTTTCACGTGAGGAAAACCTTTGGGAAGGAAGCGGTATGTTCAATAATTTCGTTAAGGTGATTGAGAATTGCATGTGTATAGCATGTTTTGTACCTTAGTGATTGCTTGCTTATTTTCAGTGGTTTGCTTTTTATTTCTTTACAACTGATCAAGTATTCAAAGCTCAAAGCATGCCTTGGGACCTTATCTTGAGTTTTCTGGGTGTTTTTGTTCCATTAGCTATTTAACATTTGTTCTCACCCATCTCATATATTAAACATGCACTCTGTTATGGACATTACAGCTTTACCACATGTCAATATTTGTTTTACCTCATACTCTTGCTGAAGCCATTTAGCTGTGTGGAATATTTTAGTATGTTCAACATTCTCATAATGATGATGATGATATATTTAGCTAATAAATTAAATTAAAACTAAGCTGGACAATAACACAATCAGTTAATCATTTGTGTTTCATACTATGATTCTTGGTGTTTCAGCAGATGATGCAAGGGGTGACCCAGTTACATTAAGCTATGAAGAAAAAAATCTAGAGGATGGTGAAGATGTAGATGATGGTGATTCTCCTTTTGTAACTCTTGAAGGTGGGCTAAAAATCCCAGAAGTTATTTTTAACAATCTTTTTGAATACCAGAAAGTGGGTGTGCAGTGGTTATGGGAGCTGCATTGCCAAAGAGCTGGTGGTATTATTGGGGACGAGATGGGTCTTGGTAAGACCATACAAGTCTTATCTTTTCTTGGAGCATTGCATTTCAGTAGTATGTACAAACCAAGCATTGTCGTTTGCCCTGTCACACTTTTGAGACAATGGAAAAGGGAGGCTTTGAAGTGGTACCCACACTTTCATGTGGAGTTACTACATGATTCAGCACAGGATCTTCCTCAAAAGAAGAAGCGAGCTGAATCTTATGACAGCGATGATGAAAGTGAAGGTTCTCTAGAGAGCAATTATGAAGGAAATCTGTCATCTAAAAAATCCAATAAATGGGATGCCTTAATAAATCGAGTTTTGAAATCTGAATCAGGGTTGCTTATTACCACTTACGAACAACTTAGGTTGCTAGGAGAAAAACTTCTTGACATTGAGTGGGGCTATGCAGTTCTGGACGAAGGACATCGGATTCGTAATCCAAATGCTGAAATCACTCTGATCTGCAAACAGCTTCAGACAGTTCACCGTATCATAATGACGGGAGCACCAATTCAGAACAGATTGAGTGAATTGTGGTCTTTGTTTGATTTTGTTTTCCCTGGAAAGCTGGGGGTATTGCCTGTCTTTGAGGCTGAATTTGCTGTCCCTATTTCTGTCGGTGGCTATGCCAATGCCTCACCACTGCAAGTATCTACGGCCTACAGGTAGAAATTGTTATGTTTCTAAAACTTCATGGAGGTTCAAAGTTTGTATGAAATTAACAGATTTTAATTCCCTTCTTGTTTGTAATTTTCAAATTTATATAAACTGTCTGTGATGATAATTAATTTCTGGACCCTATGTTTATCTTGCTACAGGTGTGCTGTGGTACTGCGTGACTTGATTATGCCTTATCTCCTTCGCCGTATTAAGATGGATGTGGATGCCCAGCTTCCCAAAAAAACCGAACATGTCCTCTTTTGTAGCCTTACAGAAGAGCAACGTTCTGTGTATAGAGCATTTCTTGCTAGCACTGAGGTGGAACAGATACTTGATGGTAGTAGGAATTCCCTATATGGGATAGATGTTATGCGCAAAATATGTAATCACCTTGATCTGCTTGAGAGGGACCATGCATGTCAGAATCCAGATTATGGAAATCCTGAACGTAGTGGAAAAATGAAAGTTGTTGCCCAAGTGCTTAAGGGTTGGCAGGAGCAGGGACACCGTGTTCTTCTGTTTGCTCAAACTCAACAAATGCTTGACATTCTTGAAAATTTCTTAATCTCTGGTGGTTATAACTACCAAAGAATGGATGGTATGACACCGGTGAAGCAGAGAATGGCCCTGATTGATGAATTTAACAACTCAAACGATGTGTTCATTTTTATCTTAACTACAAAGGTTGGTGGATTAGGGACTAATCTAACTGGTGCAAACAGAGTTATTATCTTTGACCCTGATTGGAATCCCTCAACTGACATGCAGGTACTTTTCTGCTAATTCTTAATTTTAACCATATTTGTTTAGGATGCATCTACATGTAATTAGAATTTATGCCGTTAATGTTTTCTTAAAAAGAACTTTTGCAAGGGTAATCGTGACAATCGCAATGATACACTGATACTGCTTATAGCATCACAGTATATGCATTATATCTAATGAAACTTCAATAAACTTGTCTGAGAAAATGTTGATTCTGGTTGACCATAGAGGTGCAATCTGAATTTCGCTTTACTGTGAATCCATATTTCTGGATATTGAGTACAACTATTGCTCATAACAGGCCAGGGAACGTGCTTGGCGTATTGGCCAGACACGGGATGTTACTGTGTATAGGTTGATCACCCGTGGAATAATTGAGGAGAAGGTGTACCATCGACAAATTTACAAGCATTTTCTTACTAATAAGATATTGAAAAACCCACAGCAGAGAAGGTTCTTCAAAGCTCGAGATATGAAGGATCTTTTCACTTTGAATGATGACGGAGAGAGTGGGTCAACTGAAACATCTAATATTTTCAGTCAGTTATCTGATGATGTTAGCATTGTTGGTTCAAAGAAAGAAAAGCTGGACAAGCAAAAACACTATAAAGGTAGGGCATCACATGCTGATGATGTTGCAATTAACCAAGAAAACAATGCTAAGGTTAGACCTTCCAGGAGGAAAGGAGAAGAAAAAGTTGATAATAGTGATGGTGAAGTGGATGAAGAAACAAATATTTTGAGGAGTCTTTTTGATGCTCATGGTATACATGTAAGTTTCAGCATGGTTTATCTTTTGATTGTTCATATGGTGATATTGTTGCATGTTTGGATGTGTCATATGTATGATGTATCATTGCTTGGGTGCATCTTGGATAATTCAAAGCAAGCATTTTTTGGTTATGTTCAGGCAATGGCCTTGTTTCACTATTCTCAGCTTTTTTTGTTGTCGAAATGCCTGCACTACACTTTGTGTAATTTGTCTTGCAGCACCATGCTCAAGATTTAAGACCGAATACATGGAAGGACATATTAAAGCATATGTGATCTCTTCAGTCATTATGTTTTGATCTCCAGCACCTGTTAGAGTATATGTTGATAAAAAATCCCATTCCGTATCTTAAGTGAAATGATGTCATTTTTCTTTTTATCATTCAGTTTCTGTCTTCATCTTTTTCTTCAGAGTGCTGTGAACCATGACGTTATTATGAATGCACACCATGACGAGAAGATACGGCTTGAGGAGCAAGCTTCTCAAGTTGCACAAAGGGCGGCAGAAGCATTGCGTCAATCACGAATGCTTCGTAGCCGTGAGAGTGTAGCTGTCCCTACATGGACAGGGAAATCGGGGACTGCTGGTGCACCATCATCTGTTCGCCAGAAATTTGGATCAACTGTGAACTCTCTGCTAACTAGATCATCTGATGAGTCATCTGGCAATAAAGTAAGCGGTGCAAATGAATTTGCAGCTGGAGCTGCTGCAGGGAAGGCACTATCATCAGCTGAATTACTAGCAAGAATTCGAGGAAATCAGGAAAGAGCTGTTGGTGCTGGGCTTGAACAGCAGTTTGGCTTGGCATCAAGTTCTGCTAACAAAACAAGGTCCGAAAATAATGGAGCACCTAGGCCATCTCAAAATACATCTAGTGTTCAGCCCGAAATACTGATTCGTCAGATCTGTACATTTATACAACAAAGAGGCGGAAGCACTGATTCAGCCAGCATAGTGCAGCATTTTAAGGACAGGATACCATCAAAGGATCTGCCCTTGTTTAAAAATCTTTTGAAGGAAATTGCTACACTGGAGAATGACCCAGCTGGAAAACTATGGGTTCTGAAAACAGAGTATCGATGACAGTTCCTGGGCCTGGATCCTAATGTTATTTTGATTGTTTTGGCGTATCACAGATCTCACAGGAGGCTCAATATTTTGTGTTGGCGTCTTCCATTTTTTCAAGGGAAGCATACTCCGGAAGTCTCGTGTTACGTTTTTTTGGTATTACTTATTCATTACAGCATTTTTATCACAACAAAGCAAGAAGAAATCATCGTGTACAGTGTTTGACAAATATTTTCTCATTCATAGTTGAAAACTCGGAAGTATTCTTTATTTTAAAGGGAAATTTACATAAATAACTTAAAAAAAGAAAAAAAATATTACAAAAATACTGGCCAAATAAGAAATTTACAAAAATATAACATCCTTCTTAAATATTTATATTTATACTACCTCCTTTCTTTTTCTTCTTTTCTCTCTCTCACCTTCTTTCCTCATCTGCTTCGTTTGTGAATTGGTTTGATAATTCTAGGTTTTATTTATTTTAGTTAAAGTTGGATATATATAATTATTTGTTTAATAATTTATCTTGTGTAATTTTTAATTTGTTCAGTTTTTATTTCCTTAATAAAGAAATGTGACAGTATTTTCATTAATTGAATCCAAAATTTTTTAAATTATTCAATGCAATTTCCATTGATCTTTTGTAAGTTTAGATTCTAGCTAATTATGATAGTTGGATAGCTCATGATTTAGATCAATCTACAATATTTGTGTCATGGTGCTGGATAAATCTCTCTATTTACTAAATGTAAATTTAGAATATGCATAGACTTCACTTAATGATCTTCTTTTATCTGCAAGAAGGGCCAACTTGCTAACCCCTGGCCAATGAAGTCTCTGTTTACGGCCACTTCATTAACAATTTTGTTATATAATTCCTTTGCCGATGAAAAGTTTCCATGAGGCATGTAAGAACTCTCCATATGATAAAGCATGCATTTCCAACATATCACAATATTAGCATATAGGAAACCAAGTCTCCAATATTAGCATATACTTTTATGTACCATTTAAACACCATTATTTTTTTCTTATAAACATATACCATCAACTTCTATTTCTTATTTCTGAAAGCAACTAAATGTCTTAAATGTATCTTAAGTATATCAATATATTTAACATGTACCATTTTTAAGAGGTAACATTTTTAGTTTTTTCATATTTTCAATCTCTCTATATAATATTAGTTGCTAATATTTGAAATATACCTTTCGTATACTTTTTTTAATAGACAACCATCAACTATTGCTTTTTATTTCTAGAAGCAACTAAATATTATAAGTATTTCTTAAATATACCAAAAATATACTTACCAAATACTATTTCTAAGAGGTGACATTTTTAGTTTTATTTTTTTAGTTTTGCACTTTGTATATAATATTAGTTGCAAAGACCTAAAATATACATTTTGTATACCATTTGTTTTTAATAAACATACATCATAAATTATTGCTTTTTAATTTTGAAAGCATCCAAATATTTTAAATATACAAACAAATATATATATATACCTTTTTTTATTTGATATCCCCAAAGGGACAAAAAATATACATATTATATACCGTTTCTAGGAGTTGATATTTTTATTTTTATTTTTTCAGGTTTTCACTTTGTATATATAATATTAGTTACAGATACCTAAATATATTTTTTGTAGACTATTTTTTTAAACATATACCATTAACTATTGCGCTTTTTGTTGTTATATTTTGTCATATATTTAGTTTTGTTTTATAAAAATATTTTTGTTTGAGTTTTATAGTTCAATTGCTTTTTATTTGATTTAGTTTATATTTGGTTTATTTTACTTTTTTTTAATACCAATAGCTATAACAACAAACAAAACAGTCTTGAAAAATATAAACTAATGAACACAATAAATAGAAACTCATTTGAGTATTAATTTCATGGAAATTCAACACATGGAAATCACTTTGGCTTTTAATTCTAGGTACAAATTCATTTTCTATTTGTCAAGTAAAAAACTCCCTCAAATTCAATTCAATACGAGGTAGAGAGAGGATTTAGAAAGCAAAAAAAAGAAAATGTGGGATTCAGATCAGCCAATCAAAATTATAATTTTTTTTTTAAATCGAATCCCTAAATTTTTTTCTCAAATTACTTAATCACCTCTTGCATCACTCCTTCGCCGGAAATCAGAGTTGCGGGACTGTCGAAGGCATAAAAAGGGAGCTAAGGCTAAGACATTGAGGGAGAAGAGAGAGACAGAGAAAAGGTAGAAAGCAAATAAAAGAAAAAAAATCATATAAAATAACGTAGGATTATAAACTATGTAAAAATAAAAATAGCACCGTATAAATATAATTTTCGGACAAAAAACAATATTTCATATAATTTTCTCTGTTTTAAAACGCCAGATGAGATATGGATTTAATGAACATGGCTCCAAAACCCAACATTTGTGGGCCTCGATTTTACGTATTTGAGTAAGGAGTATAAGCCAGTGTTTTATAAAGATAACATGTGGTGTAGCCAATTTGTGTTGACATAAGCAATAACTAGAATGGGAAGAGAATGGACTGATAATGTAATTACATGGGCAGTTGTTTGCCTAGGCGATTTATTTAAACTTATTCTTAAACTTCGAGTATTTTCAGAAGGATACAAGCCACAAAAATGATATTTGAATTGAAGGGCAACAACATGATTAACAAATAGCTCAAATATAACTGTATTTGGTCCATAGTGACATAAAACATATGCTACATTACACCAAAACAAGAAGAATGATGGTGAAACATGATTTAATTTTCCATTCAGTTGAGAGATACGACCCCCACGGTTCATGTAGGAGAAAGAAGCATTCCATGTATTCCATTAAACATTATTTCCACACATGAATATATTTGGCTGTGCTTTCTTACTTTTTTTTTCAACTATATTGATCGTTTTCACTTCTGTAAAGAAAACATCAACAGAGGTTTCATACTCAATTAAATACCCCACAAAACTAGAAAGCCGCCCATCCTGATGCTGTGGCCTTTGTTGAACCTGATGTTGCTGAAGGAAGATTTCTCTGCAAACACCAACAGCAAATGAGCTAACATCACATGCATCTACTGAAGGAAACTCTGAAAACGGGCTTTTCAACTTATCAGTTAAAGAGACTAGAGCCTGGACAAAGTATATCATCCAAAATGCTCCACAAATACCGATAGAGGCACCAACATGTAATTATAGCAAACCAATCAATATGCTTCCCAAAATTTCCAAAAGCAAGTGTCCAAGAAAAGCAAAGATATTATTAACAATTATTGCAACCTTGCACACAATTATGAACATATTGCACCGCCATTGCTTGATAAGGGAGCACAAAGTTCATGATCTTGAGATGCAACAGATTGTGAGAATATCTAGATGTTTAAGTCCTTGTTTAATGTAGACATGGTTAAATACAGGATAGAGAGAAAAGAGGCACACCTCAAGCGGGGAAAGGTCCGATAATGGATCCGTAGAATGCTTTGTATTTTCTTTGGGCGCTTTAAGACCAACGCCGTGATTAGCAGCAGTCATCCGTACAGCTGCTGGATCATTTGGAGGGGGTGGGAGTGGAGACCTTATTTTACCCACCTCACTTGGCGGTGGAGCAATACTTAAAGTCTTAGGCTTTCCAGTTCCAGAAAGACCCCCAGAAAGACCTGCAGCCGAAAGCATTCCAGTTCCACTAGATGGTTTATGCTTTACATTTATTCGGATAGTTTCACCTTCCTATAATCCAAGATTTCAAGACACTGTATGTTAAAATTCACCCGATATAAAGATAAATTAGCACTTTAAAACCATAATAGAAAGATCAATTTAACAAGACATCCCAAAACATTATATCTAAAAACACAGAGAAAATTATTACTAATTAAGGATTCATTTAACTACTATGACATCAATTAAACAAAAAAGACAAACAGTAAAATAATGCAAAAAGGAGATCCCATATTGGTGTGATTAGTTAAAAAAAATTGCTTAACAATCCGACAACAGAATCAGTGAAAATTAAACATGAGGTTTACAATCAATGCAAAGTATCACAAGTACAGATTCCCCAACCCACCCACCTGATTTAATACCCAATGCAACTCAAAAGACATAAAATTTCAATATTAAATGCCAAATAGAAAAAAATTTGTCAAAGAAAACGAAGCATTTCAGACAGGAAAACAAGGAAATGTTACCTTCAATCTGTGGTTTACAGCAGGGTGTATATCTATGTGGGTATCGCTCTCACTGGTCTCCCCACTCTCCTTCTCATGTTCTCTTCTAACGTATTTCTCATGATCCGATAACGCCACATTGAAATCAAAAGCTTCATTCCTCTCAGCAAACCCTAATCCAATAAATGCATGTTTCCCTCTCCCATCCTCGATCTTAAGTACAAAATACCGAGACGAATCAAGCACTGTCTCTACAGAGTTCTCTCGCTGACCCGGTTGAACAAAACACGCTGCAAACAACTCACCGGAATTAGGATCCTCCAATCGGATCTCACATCGGTCTTTGCAAGACACGACTCGAAGTCTACCCGACCAGATCTTATCGGATTGTAACCATTCCCCACATTTGTACCCACCGGAAGTGGAACGGGGAGGGATTTTGTAAACAGAAACCTCTCGAACTACTAAAAGGGTATGCTCCATTGATTCCTCGTCCTCCTGAAACGACATCGTTTCGAACTATCGGCGTTAAAGTTCCCTCAGGCGGTATGTTTTCCGAGGAATCTGGGGGAAATACATAGAGATCTTGAGATTGGATTTGTATTATACTTCCGATAATCTGAAAGGTGCAGAGATTCTGTCAAATAGAGAAAGAGAGAATTGCAGAGACGTGGCTTCGAAGAGTGTTTGATTGGTCAACTGTAATGAGAGGGAGAGGGGAAAAGATATATACTTAATTACTGATTTGCCCTTAGTGAACGGGCTTTCAGCCCAATTGAAAATCTGGGTTGGAGCTAAAGCCTATAAAGCACTAAACTTTCATAAACCCTGATCTTCCTCTCCAGTTTATCCATCAAAGATCGTTCCTGTCTCAGGGTAGCTTTATACGGTACAGCTCTTTACCTTAATCTTTGTTCTTAGTTGGATATGGTGAATGATTTAGGGCTACAAAGTCATTCTTTTGGTTAATTGATTAGTTTTTTTTTGGCGTGCAAAATGATATTAGGGTTTTAACATCTTGGATGCTATTGCTGTTGTTGTTTTAACCAGGTGGAACTGAGTTACAATGTATCTACAGTTTTATATAAACGAGAATGGTGACAAGGTTTACACCACCAAGGTATGTTGTTTGTTTGTTTCGTCTGTAATAAAACTATAAAAGCAAGACCTTGTTTCAGTTTTTTTTTAATCTCTTCTTTCTAGCGTTTGGCTTTGTTGGTTCATATGCAGTTCTCAATTATTACTTCTCTTATGGTATATAATTGCTTTGTGATGAACGCATAAGAGTGTTCTAGTCTCCTGCTAATGATAGTGACCATAACAAGGGCTGAGGATAGTTCTCTGTACCTCGGCTTCAGTCAAGCTTAATTAATAATTTTTTAAAAAAATAGATTGACAAATAAGTTTCACCTTTTTTATCTCTTTTTCTAGCATTTGACATTGTGGGTGCATATACTATGTCTCAAATGTTAAGTTTTTTATTCTTTTGCATATATGTTATATAATTGCTGTGTGATGAATATGTTGGCTAATTTCAAAAAACTATTTTTGTTTCTTGTTTGAAGTAGGATATAAGTTAAAATCCTCGATAATCACTTAAATCATTAGCTGTTAAATGTTCTTATTATCGCTCTGGAAGTGATTTTGTTGTTTGCCGGTGGGGATTTTGCTGATCTCTGCTTTATGATGTGTTATGTGTGAAGTAACAACAGTATTTCAGACAAATTTAGTTGTTTTACGCTTGCTCGAGACAGTAAATTTGCTCGAGACAAATTTACGCTTGCTCGAGGCATGGTAAGATGAAGCTATTTAGAAAGTGATCCATGGACAGCATGTAAAGTAGATATCTCAGCAATTGATGATTAGGATTTGATTTCTCACCCCCTGGCTCTGCCATCTCTTTCTCAGTCTCATATAACCTTTTTTTTGGCTCCTTTCCTTCTTTTCATTGTAAAATGGGCAACTGAGGATTGCACGTGGTAGAATTGAGGAGATTTCTCTGAAATTGAATAAATCTGATGCCATATGCAAGTCTTCTCTCTTTATCTTTTCAGTAAGATTGTCCCAATTTATTAATGTTGAATTGCATTTTTTTTTCATGCAGAAGGAATCACCTTTGGGGCTGGCAACTGAATCTGCTCATCCAGGTATTATATCTTAATATGTGGTCCATAAAATCAGGTTACTTTATTCTGATTACTGAATTCACAAGAAGACTGCATATAGGGCCCTGATGGAACTGCCCCCGCCCAAAAGACCTTTTTGTTTATTTGAATGGGCTATAGTCATAATACAGAATCCCCAGCCTGCCCACCTAATCAAGCCATAAATATCACCAACCAGCTAATACCCAATATGACTCAAAATGTTCAAATTTCAATATTTTCTTATGTTTTTGCATTAGATAGTTGAAATTTCATTTAAGCACTCATAATGTAAGTCACTTTGAAACAAATTATGCAAATTAGTATTGTAACTGTGATTCAAATTCAAACTCAATAAAAATGGGAAATCCATCCTATCCTAATAATTAATTATCAGGGAGTAATACTTTGTTTGCCAAGAAGCCTTAGGCCTATTTAGAAAGTATACTTAATTTTACATAGTTGACATTATATCTTAAAGTAAAATCCTAAAGCATTGGATTAATGAATTCTTTCTCAATTATATGTACTTTACTTTACTAGTTTTTCATTGTCTTGCTTGATTTCTCAGCATATACAACATATACATTATGAATAGACATATCATATTTTTGCATTTAAGGGCTATCTAAACTTAGTTTAATTGTACAAATTTTCCCCATAGTTGTTGGGGGAAGAGGAATCTAAGTTATAATTATTACATAGAAAAGAAAATTATCTGGGGAGAAAAGGAATAAAATTATGAGTGGGATTGGTTCCCATAATTCATGTTCAATGATGTTGACTTTGGTGAATTTAGCTATTTTTCCTTGCCTGCTACTTTGACTGTTATGGCCTGCCAACACTTGCTATTTGTTTGACCCCCCTCCTCCTCTCTTTTCTAACTTTTTTATGCTTTTATAACATGGGAAAAAGAATTTAATTTTTAAACGATATGTTTTTCCACATCTCAATTGCAGCTCGTTTCTCTCCTGATGACAAATACTCAAGGCAAAGAGTTCTTCTAAAGAAGCGATTCGGGTTGTTGCCAACTCAACAGGCACCACCCAAGTACTAATACGTTTATTGTGTGCTTTATGCTATATTATATTGAAGCTTATCTATTATGGAGCTTTCCTTCTCAAGTGCCAAAAGAATGTTCTAATGTAGTAAACTATAATGTTCTAATGTAGTAAACTTTGTTATAGCCAGTATTGGTTATATGCTGAAATGAGTCAAACATTCTGAGTGAATTTTTATGTTTTTTTTTGGTGTTCAATTTTTTTTTTTGACCAGATTTCGTGTTCAATTTGCTGAGGGTATCTTTGGGTTGGGTCAATTTGTTTATCTGTTCTTATGAGTCGAACGGTGCATCCCCTCAATTAGGCATCCTCTCAATTAGGAGTATGCACGGGTTGGGTTCTATTATGTTTGGAGAATTTTATAAACCGACCGAACTCGATATACGAAGAGAAATTTGAAATCGAGCTCGACCGAAAAACTTTAATATTGACCGATGCATATTTGGATTGGGTAAGATAGGATATATTTGGATTGGGTAAATTATAAATATGTAGTGCAAAAATTCAAGCAATATAGTATATACATATATCTCTAATGCAAGAACAAACAAATTCTAACCTCCATTTGTAGATTTAGTGTATATTTAAATAAATTAAACCGAAAAACCAAAATTTCTAATTTTTTTGTTTCTAATTCTAACCCTAAAACTAAAGTGGCCAAATGCTACCCTAAAACCAGCACAAACTCATAAACCATTATCAAACATCAATGTATTAAAAAATATAAAAAATATACATTAAAATAAAACCTTACATCAGAACTCATATCAATCAAAAATAGTTTTTTAAAACAAACTAAAACATCAGTTAGATTGGATAAAAAGAAAAACAAACTACAAACCTTGTATAGGTTTTAAATTCAATATATTTGTTGAGCATTTTGCATTATACCTCCAAGGAGAAGGATTGTTTTGCTTCATACCTCAAATCAAAATTATTTTTTTTTCTCTAATTTTTTGAGAACCCATAGAAAAATAAATAAAAAATTATAAATAAATTTCAAAAAACAAATAAAGAAAGATTAGGAATAAGTGGAGAATTGAATAAAAGTATAAAAATAAGGCTGTGTTGATTTTCTAAGAGATAAAATCTAAAGAATCAGTAAAGAATGTGAAAGAATTAAAAGAGAGAAATAAAAAATGATTGTTGTAGATGTTTATATAAACATTAAAAACCGCACAGTTTTACTTGTAATATATTGTATATATATATATTATTATTATTATCGATCAGTTCAGTTTAATACGAAATTAATAACCCTCATCTAACCGAACCCATGAATCCAATATTTTTTTAAATCTTCATCCGCCCTCGCCCGATAAATTATACATAATTAACCGGACCTATGAAATAATGAAAGGGTCGGATGGATTCGGTCGGTCTCAATATATTTGGACAGCCATGCTCTCAATAACTTATATCTAAGTTATGAGTAAAATCATAGGACATAGAATATAATTATTTGAGTACATGGGATCAATTCCAATTTTCATCTTTTGACAAACTTAAAATATACCTACAAGCTCTGAAAAACAATGTAATAACTTTGTGTCATCTCGTTATCATTTTTAGTATAATTAAATGTTAACCATTTTGTCATGGAAAAATGATTCAAATTTCATATTCCATTTATTTTAATGATTATAATTTTCATAAATAAATTATTTTTAACTTAACAAGTGGAGCGTATGAAGTTTAATAATGATTTTCATAAATAAATTATTTTTAACTTAACAAGTGGAGCGTATGAAGTTTAATAATGATAATAAAAAAAATAACAATACCTTGAAGCCAATGCTAGAGTTGTTCAGACCGACGGGGGGTTGATGCTAAATTTTACAAAAGTTGAACGTGTCAGCCTGTAATTTTATTAATAATTGAGATTTTCAGTCTGATTCATAGTCAGATCTAAAACTGCCTTTCAAAAAAAAAAAAAAAGGATCTAAAACTATTAACAAGTTCTGATTTCATGGTTTTTAGTAATTACTTTGCCCAATCGAATCCATTACACGTCTTTCTTTGACTTATTTTCGCTTGGGTTCAAGTTGGATTAAAACTTATGTTTTATTTTTTTAATTTTTAAAACTTCTTCAAAGATATTCTAAAAGTAAAATTATTTTTAAAAATATCCATTTTTTCAAAAATATTACTTCTCAATTTTTAATTTCAAAAATACCAAATATTAAAATTTTATATTCAATATATTACAAATATATTTAATTTTTCAAAATATACACTTAAAATGAATGTATATAGATTATAAAATTTATTTATAAATAAATTCTCAACTTAAAATAAATAATTTAATTAAATTTTATATAATTTTATTTGAAATAAATTTTAAATTAAAAATTTATTTGTATTTTTTTTTCAAACATAATACTAATTTTATTATTTTTTTTATCTCACACAAAGTAATAACTAACATGTACACATTAGTAACAGTTAAAAATAAATAATATTTAAAATTGGATTTTAAAAAAGAGTTTATTAAAATAAATAATATGAAAAATGAATTTATTAAACTAAAAAAATATTAAAAAATGAATTCATTAAAATAAATAATATTAAAAAATGAATTCATTCAAACAAACAATATGAAAAGTAGGTTCTTTAAATAAATAATATGAAAATGAGTTGATTAAAATAGATTTATTAAAATTAATAATATTAAAAAATGGGTTCATTAAAATAAATAATATAAAAAATAAATTCATTAATTTTATGAAAAAAATTAAAAGAATATAGTAAGAGAAATAGACGTACGTTTATTAAGGATAATTTTATGAAAAAATATATATTGGTTTATTTATGAAATTTATTTATAAATTCTACTTATTTTGATTTATCCTAATTAAATTTGATTAATTTTAATTCATATAATTAGAATGAATAAAAAAATTTATTCTAAATAAGTAATTCTGTGAATTTAAATAAAATTTATAGAATTTATATATTTTAAACGGGTGCTAATATTTTGATATATTAGAAAAATACATTAAAAAAAGTGGCATTTTATAATATTTTAAAATAGATACATAGCTAGCTTCCTGCTCCATCCGGACCTGACACCGGGTCCCTTAGATTGGGCCGAGCCCATGCAGTGAGACTTGCTGGTCGGTATTACAGTAGAAGTAGAAGGGTAATTTCGTAAACAAAAAAAAACTTCAGCAATTTTAGCGGTGGGAAAAAGACGATGCTAGCGACTGATCTCCTGAGTCATCGTATGTGCAGTCTCAGTCCAGTGACGGTCCTCTCTTCCGTTGCTCGTACAGCCCTCCATCTATTGGTCTTAAAACCTAACTGCCGATTTTTGTAAAATTTAATATCGATTTAGATTCAATTTAATTCTTTAACAACTCATTTCTTTACTTGATTCATATACAGGAATGGCCAGAAGTCTACGAGTATTTCTGGTTCTGATCTTTGCAGCATTGATCTGCTTCACTTCCATCGCCTCTGCCGCTTCGATCTTCCATCCTATTTCGGACTCTCATCGATCCGCGGCTTTGGAGCTTTTCTCGCCTGCCGATGGCTCCTTTGCAAGGTTGTTAAACCTTATTTAATGCCTTTTCCAATCGTGAATTCTTCAATTAAACGATATGCAATTGATGGATATCTTAAGATTTGAAGGCTTTGCTAGTATTTATTTCTAGCATTTTGTTGTGGCAGAAAAAGGGAGAATTTTGTTTTGATTGATCTTAGTTTGCTATTGGAATAATCTGGTCAACCCTTAGCCTGATTAGTTTTATTTTGATTGTTTTTGGTACTTTTATTTTTTTTCCCATTGCAATAACATGTAATGATTTTGATTTCTCTCTTATTTTCGTAACTTCCTGTTACGTAAAAATGTGCTTACAAATGCTGGCTTTTTTTTTTGTAATCTCTTCTTATTTCTAAATGATATGATATGCCGCCAGCTTGGAAGAAACATACGAGGCACTTCGGACATTCAAGGTTCTTGGAATTGATCAAACTGTGCCAGCTTGCCCATCTGTATTGAAAACCCTTGGGTCATCATCTTCAGCTTCTAAGGATTTATTCTATGCATTAAAAGTAAATGGGATACTAAAATGTGAGGTCAATGAGGAGGTTTTCAAGGTATACAATTTGTGTAACTTGTTTGTTGTTTTTGGTTAAGACACGAACTTTTTAGTCACAGACGTTTCAGAAAGCATCTTATACTGTCTAAACTTTTTTTTTTCTTATGAAGAGCATCGTTTCAAAGCTTCAGGCTGCCGCCAGCAGTGCAAGTTCATTGCTCGACTTCTACCATTCAATAGGAAGCATGATACTTATCAAGGTAAGTAGTGCCTGGGACACTATTTAGATGTTATACTGCATTACAGTTGACTTATTTTCTTGATCAGGAGGGAAAGGTTTAACTTTGATTTTCATTTTACTCATTTGATAATTGGAGTTTTTCATTCTACTATAGTATAAGGAGCCCTTTTGTGGTAGGTTTTTGGTTTAAATCTTGCTGAGCAAAAGAAAACAATAAAATTGTTTGTATCAAACTTTTGTTAGATTATCTGAAAAGATCTTGTCGTGTGATGATGTGTTGTTTAATTCTTCTCTATGAAGGATCAAACATCTAAAGATGATCTACAACTTGGAGATGCTGAAGGAATTTTTCGCTCCATCAAGGTTGGTAGTTGTTGGCATTGTTATTACAATAAGGGTTAGGCTCAGTTGCGGACTTCCCTGTTATTGATCTCCCCAATTCTTATTTAAGTCTCTTGTGGAATTAATTGCTTCTCTAGGGAGATTTGGGTGAGGGTGTATTGTTCTGGTGGAGCTTCTAGTTGTGCAGCTTATTCTGTAACTTTTTGGTCAATTTTTTTTAATGCATGGGTTGATTTACATATTATGGTCAGTCTTTGAGCCAGAGTGATGGAAGATGGCGATATAGTTCTACTAATCCTGAGTCTAGCACCTTCGCTGCAGGTATTATCTACCATTTTTTGTGCACCATTGTAACATTTTTCTGAGTTATGTCCTTTTTTTTGGTGTTCCTTTCTGTTATTCCAATTTAACAGGGGAACTTACTATTGTTTCACGTTCCTATTGTGAAGTGGTAAAATATTTTTAGAAGTTTCCTAATCGCTCCTATCTTGCATCTTCTTTAATTCCCCTTTGTAGGTGTAATTTTACAAAACTATTAGCTATTGTGTATTACAAATGAGATTGACATATATTTGGGAAATATCTACCCGAAAATTCCAGAAAGAGGTGGAATCTGTATTCATATTCAATGCAGAAATTTTTATGCATTACCAAAGTTATAACTTCTTCCATATATTGGCTGATAATCATTTGCTTGATCTTTCTTTTTCTCAGGTTTAGCACTTGAAGCGCTAGCTGGAGTGATCTCACTATCATCTTCTGAGATCGATCAATCTCTGGTAATTTAGATTATGTTCTTTGGCACTGCAGAACTTCATTCTTTTTGTTATGCGCCAGAAATTCATTGCATTCTTGTAAGAATAATCCATTTCTGGTTAATGTGCTGTCATCTTTTGAGATTTTGGTCTAATGGCTTATGCAACTTACTATTTTCTTAAAGGTGGTACTATGGTGCTGTTATATCAATGTACTTTAGGGGAAATATTTCTCCTCCTTAATAATGGAATATATTTTGTATCCTACTGTTTCACATTGCATGGCACTACAAAGTCGATGCCTAAAGTGTGCCTCACAAAATTTGTGTCCAATCTCCATAATGTAAACTTGTTTTGGATTTAAGAGTTTACCTTCAATTTAAGGCATGCGACTGATATTTCTCAGTCCATTCATAGTACTTCTGGTTCCTGAAGGGCCAGTTGGTGTTCCTCCGTTGCTTAGTGCTTATTCATTCCACCCGTCTTTGACTCAACCAGTACGGATAACTCAAGTTCAGAATATTGCCAATGAATTTTTGTCCTTGTTTTTTATGGTTCACATATGTTCTTTTGTTTTGCATATTCACATGTACTTTCATAAGCAACTTGATAAATATTGTCATGGTTTTAGGTGAGTGCTGTCTAATATTTGCTCACCTTTGATGTTTTCTGGCACCTACAATATAATGAATCTCACATTTGTTTACTGTTGGCACAGATTGGTGCAACTAAAAATGATATATTGAAGTTGTTTGACAGCATTGAGTAGTACGGTATGTTTATATTCTTGGTACCAAGAATTGCTTACTGTTTTGTTGATTATACTTTTCTATTCATATGCATATGCTAGAATTTGTCATTTTCAAATAGTCAAATCACAGTTTGACAGTTGGCCAGTTTCTGAAGCAAATTAGAAAAACTTTATCTGGGCATGTTATTTAAGAAGCATAAGTTGACTGTGGAATCTATTGCTTAGCTTTCTATGCTCCATTTTTATCAATTAATTATAGGATTATTATCTAAAATAGTGCTAGATTGTTAGGATATTGTTCCAACTCTTGGACAAAGCAGCATAATACTGCAGGAAGTTAATATCATGTTGTCTGCATCTGGTTTTGTAAAATATCTTCTGGGACTAAATGTCTAGATGCAGTCTTGTGCATTCTTTATTTGCAAATATAGTCTTTCTACCTAAAGCAAAGGTCCTTCTTTAGTATTTAGGCTATGCAATTTGATATGTTGATATCTTTCATTGTTATTATGCTTACTCTAGCATGCTTGCTTAACTAAATCTTCTCGCTGTAGATGATGGAGCATTTTACTTTGATGAGAAACTAGTTGATGCAAATGAACATCAGGGTCCTCTTTCAACTACATCATCTGTTGTTCGAGGATTGACTGCATTTGCAGCTGTGACTAGCGGAAGCTTGAATGTGAGTTAGATTATCAATATTGTGAGTCTAATTCTGCTAAGTTTGCTTCTATAAATTCTTCTGATGCTTTTCTTTTGGGTTTTCAGCTCCCAGGCGACCAAATTGTTGGTTTGGCAAAGTTTTTCCTGGGAATTGGAATTCCTGGCGATGCTAAGGACCTGTTCAACCAAGTGGACTCCTTGGCTCACTTGGAGAACAATAGGCAAGTGCTTCCTCAATTCTTTTTTCATTTTATAATGTTTATAAATAATTACTATATTAGATCCATTTTGATAGTTGTGGTTCAGACCTAAGAATCTTTGAGACATAAGGTGCCATTGGTTCCATCAAAAGAACTCAATATTCAGTAAAAGGATTTACAGATCTGCAAGAAACTTATGGAAGAGGCTGTTCCTTTTTAGCTATTTTGTTGAACATAAACAGAGCTAGGAAATTGTGTCATTATTTTGCTGACAAGATCTGTTAGTGGCTGCTATTGTTTATGTAAATTATGAGGCTGAAGTTTTACTTCATAATGCAGGGTATCCATCCCTCTGATTGTATCATTTCCAGCAACAGTGCTTTCATTAACTAAAAGGGACACTCTTAAGGTAAGCTGCCCCTCATATAATAAATGATCTTGTACATTGTCCTTCTCACTATACTCATTTTTATATAGCTGTTATAACCATGCACTCATTTTTACGCAAGCAGTATAACCATCTTAATTTTTCTTGGTATCTGGGTTCTTTGTTAAGCTGAGCCAATAATCAGTAGCATTTATGATCATGTAAAGTTTCTACACATGCTACCTCGCCCTGAAACCAATTAATCACGGCAATGTTTTCGGTTCATTTAATGTGTTCAGGTTAAGGTGAATACTGTACTTGGTTCAAACTCGCCTCCTCTGTTGGTAGAACTTGTACGAGTTTTCCGTTCTGGTTCAAAGGATACTTCCATAATTGAGAACCTGGTGTGTCAATGACTCAATTTTGGTCAGTTGTGGGCGCATTTTTATTCTTGCTTATCTATTGCTTCTTCTGCATATTCTGTTCTAGACCGTTGAATTTTGTCCTCAATTGAGTGCATTTCTTCAATTTTATCATTTAGGAACTCAGGTTTGACCCTGAAAGTGGAGTGCATTATTTGGATACTTTGCCAAAGAGCATTGATGTTGGAAGTTACGCTTTTGTTTTTGAGGTATTTTCCTTTTGAAGCAACAAATGTTTTTCATCTGTGTTTTCATCTATAACATAATCGACTCAAATTTTTGCAGATCGTGTTTCGTGAGCCCGAGCATGCAAAAATCTATACCTTAGGAAGCCAAACTGATGTCACAGTATTTTTCACTGGAGTTGTCGAAGTTGATAAGGCTGAAATTGAAGTGCTTGAGAGTGACCTTGGAATTGTAGAAACCCAAAGGAAGTATGTCTCATCCTTTACCTTTTACTTGCTTGAAACTACAACACATTGTCATGGTGGATACTGGATGCTTGCTATCATGGCTTGTTTTATATTTATGATCTCTAGAAACTCAGATTCTCAATTTATTTATTTTTCATTGATATTAACTGCATCTCTTTAACTTTGCTTTGATTCTACTTGGATTTTATAGGCTAGATTTAGCTGGAGAAAATCTTGTATCGTTATCAGCAAACCACCTGCAGAAGCTGCGCCTGTCTTTTCATTTGACTAGTCCTCTTGGCCATGCTTTTACGCCACACCAGGTTTGTAGTTCTCTGTCTTCCTCTTGTGCTGCAATATGTTACAATTTTAGTTAAGAATTTCTTGCTTTGCAGGCAATTCTTAAGTTAAGGCATGAGACTGGTGTTGAACATATCTTTTTGGTGGGGAGCTCAGGAAAGAAGTTTGAAATAATACTAGTTAAGTTAATTTCATAATCTTTTATTTATTTATTTATTTATTGTGAAGGGGAGTCTTGGCGCAACGGTAAGCGTTGTCGCCGTATGACCTGAGGTAATGGGTTCGAGTCGTGGAAACGGCCTATTGCAATTGCAAGGGAAGGCAGCGTACAAAGACCCAATGGATCCGACCCTTCTCCGGACCCCGCGTATAGCGGGAGCGTCTGTGTACCGGACTGCCTTTTATTTATTTTTTGTGTTGTTTTCTCCGAAGATTACCAATGTTCTTTAGTTTTTCAAATTCAACCTGCTAGCAATCGAATTCCCATTGGTAAATTATGCATTGAAAATTCATTTGTGAATAAGGAATGTCTTCTATCCCTTGCAATTGAAAAATCTGATAGATTCTGTTGTAACATGATGATGATAAACTGCTGTATGAAAAATTCATGATTGGGGAGTTCTTAAATGCATGTGCAACAACTTTTGACGTGAAACTATTGAAAGTCGGAATTTCTGATTTATGAAAGCACCATTTGAGGATCCTAGCAGGTTCTAGATGTCTTAGGGTTGCATGACGGAAATGGCTCTTTAGTAGCAGTTGAGGTTGAAGTTCTTATCCAAACACTTCTTACTTAGTAAACGTACAAGATTTACTTATTTCCATATCTTTCCCTTTGCTTCTGTTGTGCCCTGGTGTTGGTTGTTCGAAAACAAATTTGATTTAACTACAATTTGCATTTTTCTGATATTATGGAATTTGTCTTCTAGGATTTTCTGGGACTAGTTGAGAAATTTTTCTATCTATCTGGAAGATATGACATTCAGCTAACTGTTGGTGATGCTGTCATGGTAAGTTTCTTTTTTTTTTCCCCCATAAATTTTTGCCATTTTTTTACTGGTCCTTATTTACAACATCATAATTAATAGTGCATTTCTTCTTCAGGAGAACTCATTCTTAAAAGCCATTGGTCATGTTGACTTAGACCTACCAGAACCACCTGAGAAGGCACCTCGCCCACCCCTGCAGCCTGTTGAACCATTCTCAAGATATGGCCCAAAAGTAGAAATAAGCCACATCTTTTCGGCACCAGAAAAGCGTCCACCTCAGGAGCTTTCTCTTACTTTCTTGGGTCTCATACTTTTGCCATTTATTGGATTCTTGGTTGGGGTGAGTTGTATATGAACTTTTTGCGGAAAGCTCAGGTCTTATCTTTCTTTTTATAAGGTTATGATATGCTGAGTCATGATTGGACCTCTTGGGTCGACTTTCCTGGTGTGATGGGGAACTATGTACTCATGCTGGGATAATCTTGATCTCTGTCTCCATGTTTTCTTGAGAGTGTGTGCCATTGAAGATTCTGGTGGAAATTACTGAGTTTGAGGTTTTAGGAATCAGGACCTGCTAGTGTGATAACTTACCAAGTGACTTCAGTGAAAGTCCTGGAGTCTAGGCCTTTTCTATATCAAAAAAAGGATGTAGCTTCCAGTGTTGCATAATTCACAAGGGAGTTGGGATTTCGATTTTCTCAGTATTAATTTTGTCTGTTTTTCTTTGAAATGATGTTTTTCAATTCCTTGGTAAATGTGGACCAGCTGCTTACAGGATGGTAACAAGTGATAAATTAACATGTATTTTCCTTTGACAGCTCTTACGTATAGGGGTGAACCTGAAGAATTTCCCTTCGTCACTTGTGCCTGCTACTTTTGCTGCCCTCTTCCATTTTGGAATTGCAGCAGTTCTGCTGCTCTATGTGCTTTTCTGGCTAAAGGTCGGTTTTTCATTTTGTTCTTTTATTCACTTGATAGAAGCTGGATGGCAGCTGATTAGAATCTAGAGTAATGTGAATTCTGAGCTTCTACTCACTCATACTTGATTTGCTTACTGCTATTGTTGCATTATCCTTTTACTAGAGGCATCACGCGTGCATTTTATTCTTAGTCCCTCTTTGTTATAAATGAATTATATGAAATTTTATGGATGTTTGGTATGGTAGAAAAATGTTCACTTGTGAATAGGTTTTTAAGAATTCAACTAAATTAAATTTGATCATCTGTAAATAAATTCGACTACCCAAATTCATGAATGCCAGCAAGAGGATTGAGGGGGCATCAAAAAAAAAAAAAATATATATATATATATATATATTTCTTTAGTCTATTCTACCTGGTATTATTCTTATTCTATTTGTATTCACCTTTTATTTTTTATTTTTTCTGGAACAGTTGGATCTTTTCACAACATTGAAATGGCTTGGATTCTTGGGAGCTTTCCTAATGTTCGTAGGACACAGGACCCTCTCCTACCTGGCCTCAGCATCAACCAAATTGAAATCTGCTTGAAGACGATGACAACTCAACTGTTCAAATATGAGGCTAGGAAAAATGAGAGAATTCCCGCTATTTAAAAACGGTATTGTGCATTTTGACTCAAATTTTGTAGGATTATCCTGTGCGAATTGTGTACTCTGTTAAGATTGGTTAGCGTGCACATTCATTGGAAAGAAAGAATGATATTAGTATGGTCAACTTTCTTACCAATTGGATTTTTTATTTTGTGAGCCATTGAAGTGGGAATGGTATGCTGGCAGGCACCATGGAAATCCAGCTTCTGTTACAACATTTGGATTAAAACATGAGTTTGGAAATAAGTCAAAAATTTCAAAGTTTTGGTATGTCATGGATTTATATTCACAAAATGAGGCTGAATGAGTATGTCTAATTTGGATGGGCGCGGCACGGGGAAGATGCATGAAGAAACAGCAAGCTATAGCTGGAAATAGCTTTTGAAGGAGTTGATCTTTTGACGAGTTCATAAAAAGGTGATTCAATCTATTTTTTTTTTTAAAAAAAAAAGTTGTGATTTTAACAAAGGGTGCTTGTCTCTTATTATTTTCTTTTTATTCATGAAAGTAGAATAATGCTGAATAATAGTGTGTGAAATGAATGGGATATTTTTCTTCTTAAACTTAAGCATGGAACATTCCCTTATTCTTGTCAATATAAAAGTATAATGAAGCAAAACCTAATCGGTTGATCGTTATAAACTATAGTAAAGCCCTCGGCTTTGAATGAGTTGAGATCGTAAGAGATTAAAAAAAAAACTACATATATAACTTAAAGTGAAAAATCAATCTATATATCACTTTTTTAGTATATTGTTTATAAAGTGTATATTAAATATTTATATCTAATAGTGAAATATATTTTTAGTATATTAAATATGTTTTATATGTATATCTTTAAAATGAAGTATTTTTGAAATTAATAATTAAAAAATGAGTATTTTTGAAAAGAAAAAAAATGGATATTTTTAAAAATAGTTATTTTTTTTTGGATATTTTTAAAGAAATTCTTTATACAGTGTTGGGGTTTTATGAAAAATATCAGAAAAAATAAAAAAAATTAAATTTACTGTATTTTTAAAAAATATTTAGATTTATAAGAATTTATAATTAATTTAATAAAATATTATATTTATATAATTTATTATAAGTTTATTATGAGTTTATTATAAAATGTTTAAAATATTTTTAGTAAAAATAAAAAATTATAAAAAATAATAAGAGGGTGTAATTTTTTGAAGTGTTAAAACTACAAATATATATAGGGCTTCATTCGGGCCCATAAATTTTAATTCAGTGGTTAATTTTGATCCTTAGCCCAAATAGTCCCTATTTTTAGAAAGGTTTTATTTTACAATAATAAAAATATATAAATAATATGATGACATAAGAAGAACTGTACCTAAATATGTATTTTAAAATATATATTTATAAATTAAGAGAAACAATAATATATCTCTATAATATATATATATATATATATATATGAAGGAAGGAAGGAAAAAAAAAAACTTTCTTTCTATTATTTTATTTTTATACCTTAGATTAGTTAGTTTTGTTATTTAAATCAAAATTGTAATTGACATTTAAAGAAAAAAATTATTGAATATATAAAATAAATTAATATATCATACATCTTGTATTTATAAAATATATATGTAGGACCTACATGAAATAAATAAGAAATATAAATCCCAACTTTCTGCAAGTAAATAATTAGAAAAAGAAAGTTTCTCTAAACGTTAGCTTCAATAAAAAGACGAGTTTTTGCTTGTCCACATCCTACTGGTATTTTTGTTGAAAAATTATTATATTCGAAGATTGTACGATACATTTTGAAATTAAAATCTAAATAAAGTATATATATATATATATATATAGAATTCTGAAACTATAAAATAATTATTTCCGAGCTTATTTTTAATTGAATGAAATTTATTGATTTAATTAATAATTATACTAAAAATATATAGCATATTAATAAAAATTAGAGAGATTATAATTATTTAAATGGAAAAAATAAAAAATAAATTAATTGTATACTTAAGTAAAAAAATGGAATTTTATTCTTATAATATAATTATATATACTTCCAATTCCAAAATATACCAAACATACTCTAAATATATTAATGAAACTTGGTTTAAAACTCTTCTAAAAAAACGGTTTGAAATAAAATTTTCATGTAATTTAATTTTTTAGAAATTGTTTTGGTATAAGGATTGTTTACTCGTGGAAAATTAGAGTATTTTCTAGAATTTTTTTTATAAAAAATAGAAAATAAAAGTTTATATTTACATGGCATAATTTTCTTAAATATGATGGAAATAGAAAACAATTTTTTAATTTTCTAACTTTAAGAAAATTTTGAAAAATATATTTAAGATTTTTTTCAAAATTTTTTGTTTATAAATAGAGTCCAATTTTCTTATATAGAAAAGACAGTTTCTATATCGGTGTCAAAAAATAATTTTTTATTTTTACTTAGTGAGCATATTTTTTAAATTTTTTATAAAAAATAAATACTTTAATTTTCTTAAAAAACTGAAAATTAAAAATAAACAACTATTTTTTATAAGTAAATATGCCCTAATAAAGAAGTGATATTAACACTATTTAAATTATTTTTAAATATCTTTACTATACTATTTTTATCATTATACATTTTTAGAGAACTCTTTAAAAAATAATTTTATTCATAACAAATTTTTATTAACTTCATAATCACTTTCAAATTTCTAAAATTAAAATAATAATTATTAATTCGTATATCTGTCTATTTTAGATTAATATATATTTAATAATTTGAATTGAAATTTACTTAGTCCTTTTTTTTAAAAAAAATTTAATTTAGGTTCAGGAGTGGACAAGCACAAACAGACACAAACATGCATACAATGTATATGTCTTGAAAGAAAACTAGAAAAGCCACATGCAACAATATCATACAACTTATTCTGAAAGGAAAAAAAGGCTTTTGGCAAAAATACAATAAAAATTAAAAATAATTTTAAATTTACTATATTAATAAGATATTTATCAAAATATTAGAATTTATAAAATATTTACTAAAATATTATTTTTTTATTAGTTTATAAAGAGCTTGTAATGTGTTTATAATGAGTTTATTATGAGTTTATAAAATTTATACAGTTTATAATAAATTTATTATGAGTTTATAATAAAATGACTAAAATATTTCTGATAAAAAAGTAAAAATTTTAAAAAATATGGTTAAGGGTGTCATTTTTTCAAGGAAAAAACCAACATTTAATAAAAAAAAAGTTGTATTATACATTTTACTATATTGATATATAAATGAAAACAAAAACAGAACCCCAAAAAATTAGGCTAATAAATATATTTATATATAATAACTACCAATTCCAATATAATTTCAAGTTTTTAATTTTTTATCGAATATAAATGAATTTTATAATTTTTTTATAAATTCAAATATATTGATTATACTGAAATCAGATTATAAACCATCAAAAATAAAATATTTAGCAAAACAATGCGTGAATTTACACATTAAATTCTTATAAATTCTTATAAACAATGCATTTTTTTTACTTATAAATTCTTGAATTATTTCATTATATTTCATCCTAATAATGTTACATGTCATTCTTACATAGAATTTACACAGAAATTCTAAAAGTCATTAACAATCCCATTATTAATCGAAAGTAAAATGGATTTAGAATTAATACAAAATTTCAATTATGTAATTATATATATATATATATTCAATTTTTCATGATCTTTTGAGCACCATTACAAGTAATTTGAAAATGCTACCCCACCATGTAACTCTAATCCAACATTAGACGTTTGTGTGGGGGGAAAAAAGAGAAAAAGAAAAAAGAAAGAGAAAAAATATTAATTCTTGACAATATTATAATCTCTTTCTGTATATATATTTTCTCACAAAAACAACAAATTAAATGTTCGTTGAAAGTCAGAAATTTATAGAGGAGAAGCAATCAGGAAGAAGACATTATAATTTATAGAAATAAATTAAATAACTTCATTTAAGTCTTGTGCAGGAAATCATATATAATAATAATAATAATAATAATAATAATTAAGTTAATAATTTATTATATAATTTTGATTTATATTTAATAAAATAAAATAAAATCAGACCAATTGGTGACAATTGCTTAATTATGTAGTATATAGTCACTGAGTGAAATGGAAGCAAGGCTATATATATATATATACCATATCATTACATTATTTAGGCTATTCATATATATAAATAGTAATTAATTATTAAATTAATGTATTATATATATATTTTTTAAAAATTTTGAAGATAAGTGTTGAACATTAACATATTATTAAGAAAAGGAAAATTATCTAATTAAAATAAAATTATTAAATCCAAGATGAGGAAAAAGAGAAATTAAAGAAAACAAGTTATAAAATGATGACCAACAGGAGTATTGATGCCTTAATGAATAAGGCAGCAAAGGCCAAGTGAGAAAGAAAATGAAGGGAAAAATGGAGATTTTGATAAATAAATAAATCAATTCTTTTAATACTTAATTTCATGTTTAGATGATCATTAGGACTGTAATTTTTTGGAATAACAATATTATTAATTAGATTTCTATTGAGCTTATTATAATTTAATGAAATTGATTGCATATTTTAAAATCCACTATGAAAAGATTAATAATAAATAGTTTTAAATAGGTGATATTTATTTGAAATTATTATAAATTTATATTTATATTATTATATAATTTAATAATAAATTTATATGGAGGAGAAAGAATAGTACATTAAGATGCTTTGATAAGTTGCTAGAAAAAGGAGTGGCAGAGATTTTGAGACAAAAAAAAAAAAAAACCAAACCAAAAAACCAATTAAGAGAAAAAAAAAATATCGAAGTGATGGTATCAAAATTAAATAGGACTATTGAAAATTAACCCCAAAAATTCTTTAAAATTGTGAAAATATAAGAGCTTAATTTGATCTAAGAATAGTAATTAATTTTTTTTGACAGATGAAAGTTTTTAAATTCGAATTTTAATTTAGTTAAATTTATTAAAAGTAAAAAAATACTTAAATAAATATGATTTTTGTATGATTTTTTAAAATTTAAATTCCCACTTTAATTAATTTTCTTTATAAAATAAATAAAAATTAATATTCCTACTTATAAATAAAGAAAAAAAAACTAAAAAAGCTTACAAATAATTGAAATAAATGTTTGCCACTTTATACGTCCCCGGCTAAATAAGTCAAAAGAAAGAAAAGAGAAAGATTCAAAGTATATAGCACCAATTAAACATATGAATATATAATCAACAATAATTAATGTTAAATACTGTTTTAATTATGGCAATTAATTAATACCAATACTGGAAATTTTCAACTTTTTTAAGGAACTATAAGTTTCTACTATTTTAAATTAATATCTAAATTAAAATTATAAATTCAAATTCTAATAAAATCTAAAAAATATATAAGAATAATAATTGTTTAATCTTTCAAGAACCAGTATAATACAAATTAAAAATTGGCGTCAGGAATTTTCAAGAAGAGACATAATAAATCTTTGCATGGCAAATCTTAACCAAAATTATAAGCATTTAATCCCAAATATTGCATAAAAGGATATTAGATAAAAATGATTTTAATTAATATATATAATGATATTTATAATTTGTACATATTCCAAATATTGGATAAGAAAAAAAACCCTAACCACTTACAATAATTTATATATACTAATTAATACAATCTTCCTAATAACAATACTAAATAATCCAATCAAACCTTGATTTGTCCCTTAAATCCAAACACCCACAATAATACAAATCATCAATTAACAAATGGATATATAAATATATATATATATTATTTTTCTTTTAATTTTATAAGAAAACCATACTATTACCCATCTCATTAAATCTCATATTCTCCAAGCTTGAAGCTCCTCCATCTTCCAAGTTGATGTCATCCCACAAGAAAGCATAATCATCATCTCCTTTGGAGCTCAAATCATTAGTAGGGTTTAAGTTATTGTTTGTTTCTTGGGAAATTTGAAGGAGATTTAACAAAGAGCTTTGATCATTATGGCTTATAATTTGATGGGGTGGTGTTGTTGATGAAGAAAATGGATGATACCCACAACCCAAAGTTTGGTGACTGCTTAATGGAGAACTTGCTAAATTCAATCCATCACTACTTGTGCTCTCGTACATGTATTGTGAGCTATATCTTGTTCCATTTTCCCCTTTGCTTTTGTGAAATACTCTACACAAGACCCAATCTTCCTGTAATTGTAATCATAATTAAAACATTAATATATTTTAACTCAAAAAATTTCAATATTATATAACTAAATTTAAACTATAAGACAATACCATAATAATCGAATGTTTACTTTGTAATGAAACTATAAAGAAGTAATTTTTTTTTAATATTGATAAGAGACGGAGAATCGATTATAAATTTATTATTTAGAGAAATATATATTTACTCAGTGTGGAAAAAATTAATATTTTTGATGTTAAAAAAATCTTAACTATTTTTAGTGTTTGAAGATTTTATTTTATTTTTTTATATGTACGAAATAAAATTAAAAAAAATGTTAAGATTGCAACCACACATAAAATTAGCCAATTAGGCATCAAATGTGCAGACGTGAGACAAGAAAGGGACAAGTGCCTTGCATGAGAGTCATTACTCACTGAAATATTAGAGCACATTCTTATGTATATCATAGCCTAAGTAATAATTAATAATATTAATTATAATAGACAACTTGCATGTCTACTTCTCCTGAGTTCTCCTTCTATAATTATTTTTATTAACTTCTATATATTATCATCACTCATTCCTCTAAGTTCTTCTAATTCCTTTCTAAATTATTCAATTATTAATTTAATTATATTCCATGTATTGTACCTTTCCTTTGCATTCATGTCGAATAGACCTTTCAAATTATTAATTTCTTTTTTTTAAAAAATATTTATAATATTTCATATTATATAAAAATATAAAAAATTAAATCTTTTTAAACATTATTCTGAATTTATTATTTAGAGAGATGTAATTTTTGTTAGACTATATTTTAGAGTACAATCTCACCTATTATTTCTTAATTAATTAATTAATGTAGGAGAGGTTTAAAAACTGACCTTAGGAGGCATGTGTGGGATCTCAAGACGAAACTCATGCATAATCCAACCAGTTTTGATTCCGTTAGGAGCTCTGTTCCTGTAGAACACTAAGGTCTTTCTCATCCCTACGATCTCACTAGTTGTAGAATCATGAACCGTACGATCTTTCCCTGTAGCTTTCCAGTATCCAGATGTTGTTGCACGATTGGTTCGAAATCCGGTTGCGTATTTCCTATCTCTAAAACTGAAGAAGTACCACTCGTTCGCATTTAGCTTTGCCACCTCTATTAAAATTTCCATGCACAAGTGGGTAAGTTTTTGAGTTCTTTGGCCAAAAAAAAAAGTTTGTGAGTTAGATAAAACGATGTTTTCATCTACAATTCAAGATATATACTTTTATGTCTAATATAATAGTGAAATAAATTTAAATCATTGATTATTTCTCATATTTATGTTAATTTAAATTCACTAGAATTGAAAAAAAAAATGAAATTTACAAAGATTAACTTATCAAATATGATGCATAAACGTATTTTATAATACTTCGTCCATTTTAAATTAATAAACATAATTTTTATTTCACAAGAATTTAAAAAAAAATTAATTATTTCAGTTAAAAGTATAAATTTATATGCATTTTTCATATAATTATTAAATATTTTTAATAAATAATATGAATATAATAGAGATTTAGTATATGATCTAACTTATAGTAAGAGAATTATAATTTAGAATAAATAAAAAAAATAAAAATACTATGGATATTAACATGGAAAATCTGACATATGATGCGAGGTACCAAACCCAAATAGTTAAGATGTTAAAATGAACAATATCGATTTTAAACTTTAGTAATAATAAGTTGATATTTTGTTAAAAGCTTTCAAATATTGATTATAACAGTTGACTAAGTATGTGAATATGGCCAAAGTGTTTCTCCTACCTAGAAATTATTACACAGAATTAATGATGGTGAGTCTTGTCATCTCTTGAGTCGTGTCTAAGAAACTTATAAGCAATTACTAATTAATCAGTTTTCAATATGAAATGGCCAAGAAACGAAACAAATTGCTCACAAAATGGTTCAAATTAACTTTAAAGTGATCATTATATATTTTACTTATATGTAAATCAAAGTTTTGAGTATAAGATTTATAAAATAATAATGACAAAAAAATTAGCTGTTATATAATAGTGATACTTAGGAATTTGAAGTGGATTCTGATCCTATAGGAAAGTTGTTTGCGAAACAAAGTTTTCCAAATCATATATTATATATAAATATGAAAGCTTATAGCTATACGTTCTTAATGTTCTCTGTGATCTTAGCAAGTTAGAAAATTGCATTCCAATTTTTAGAGTTTCTATATGTTCTAAAAACAAAGAAAAGAAAGAAAGAAAGAAAAATTGATTCTAGAATTGCTAATTTAATTAGTTAGAGAGAAGAATTAAAATCTATAATAATTGCATGCGTCTACAGTTCCTGCAAATAATAATAATAAAATTCAGAATAATATATAAGAGTTTCAAGTGAGTAATTCAAATACAGGCCAATTAAAAATAAAATTAATGGTAATAATTGATATATTTTCTATTTAAGTAAAAGGTGGTAAAAAGAAAAAAAAAAGAAAAAAGAAAGGGTTTCTATTTGTAATGGAGAATACGCGGTATTTGACATATAAAACTTGCCATGAAAGCAAATTCTTGACATTATATATATTGAGGATAAGCATTCCTAGAAAGGTGGTATGAACTAGTTCTAGTAGGGATCACAAAATATTTTCAATAATATTCTTATATGTATAGTAAATAATAATATTAATTATTTACATATATATTTATATATATAGGGCTTATCTAAAGAAAAAGATAATTAAACGTTTGATGGATGAGAAGACACATTGATATAACTCTTAAAACAAGAAACCCACAAGTTAATATTTTTGGTAAATTTTCTTGAACATTGAATCTAAGTTCCAATATTTAAATTTCTTGATCAACTTTTTCTGGGTTCTGATTAAGGTTTATTAAAGGATAAAACTGGTATTATATGAAGTGAGAGACAAAGAGAGAGGTTGAAGAAAAGAAAGGCAGAAAAAGAAAACTATAGAATGAAAAATAAAGAAAAAATAATAATTAAGATGATGAAGATAAACATACCAGGAAGTTGCCAAGGTTCACAAATATGCAAATCGATTTCAACTAAAGTACCCTTAAGAACTTCCTCATTAGTGATCTTTTTATAAAGATAATGACAGACAAGTTCTTCATCACTTGGATAGAACCTAAACCCAGGAGGCAAACTTGCTCCAATGTCTCTTAACCCCATTTTTTCTTTCTTTCTTTTGCTTGCTTGCTTTGTTCTGTTTTTGGAAGAAGACAGCAAAAGAATATTAAAAGGAATTTAGGTTTGTTTCCAAAATATAAATTTAAAAACAAAAATAAAATAAATAAAATTATATATATAGCAATAAGGAATATTGTTATATGGAATGGAATTAATGTTTTTTGAAAGAAAAGAAAGAAAGAAAGAGTGTGTTATTTGATATTTGTTTAGTTAAGGAAAATGGAAAAATAATATGGAAGAGAAAGGGTTGGTATAATGTACATATATAGTTAAGGTGTGGTTAGAATTTGTAGCAAAAGGGTCCATGCTTGTGTAACTAGTTAGTTATTACTGGGAAGTTTCAAGAAAAACCAAAGTTACAAGAAATCTTTCTTTAACTTTATTTAATTATGAATTTCTTTTATAAAAATTAATAGACAAAATTTTACAATACTTACAAACATATATGGACAAATTAAAAAATATATATATACAAAATATTTCTTAGAGAAACCTTCCAAAACACTCCTTTTTTAATTTATTATATTTATTACATATCAATTACTATTTAATAAAATTAATTCATTAATTACAAAGATTAATTAATAAACCAATAAATCACCAAGTTTTAATTTGGTGACAAAAGTGTTATTGCTATCGTTTAAGTGTCGGATTTAAATTTTAAGTATTTTCTCTCTTTATATATAATTAATTAAAAAAATTAATTAACTAACAAACAAGGGTAATTAATTATGAGTAATTAAGATTTTTGGATTGAAGAAATTAAGCTAATAATATTTCACGTGCCCTACACGTTGCCTATGTAGAAAGAAATAATTGATGAAGGCAATCATATTCATCCATCTTATTCTATGGATTATTATTTTTATTTCAGATTATTGACTATTGTCTTATAACTTTATGAAGAAAAGCTCTCTTTTTATTATTTTAAATTTCTTCCCTCAAGTCCGATCTTTGCCTCATCAGTATGTTAAATCAAAAGGAATCCCATGGCATGGTTCTCTCCTTCTGCCTAGAACTTACACTCAATTTATCTTAATTTATTAATTAATTAATTTCTCTTATAATACTATAAATAAATTCTATATATAACATGCATTAATTGATCAATATATACTTCTTAATAATTTTTCTTTTTTTTTGTATTCATATTATGTGGCTGCCTAATTATTTAGATATTAAATAAATTGCATATGCACAGAATATAATTATTCATTGTACAATTATTTTAATTAACTATATATTATCATATAATATGAGAATTAAATTATATTACTTTTTTTTCTTTTTGTCTTCATTCATTAAATTTTTAACTTTTTGCAAATTATAAAACATATATATACATCCTTTTTATATATAAATCACATATATTTATAAATTGTATCTAAATTGTTAAAAAAAATCAAATTTTATAAAAATCTAAACTGCTTTACTTACAATGTTCTTTTCAATGCTTAAACATGCAAATAATTCTATAATATATATATATATATATATATATATAAGCTCTCCATAGGCTTCATCATATATATGCATTCAATTAAAGTGAAATTCAAATATTGGAATCGTCTATAGAAATATCAAAATTTGATGGGAGGAATAAATTGAAAAAAGAAGATTATTAAATAAAAATGGGGCTTTGGATTAATTAATAAATAATTAAAAAAGATTATCTATAATAATCATCATGGCTGCTATGTTTTATTGATATAAATGAGCAATTAAAAAAAATTGAAAGTTGTGATTAAATCCAAGATGAAGATTAATTATAGATATAAAATTGATTGAAGTATTTATAAGTTAAATAATTAATTGGTTGGATCAGTCCATCAGAGGGGCCATCTCTTCAGCAAAATTCCCAAGAACAATTTGTCCCAAGCACGTGAACCATTGCGATTGATCTAGCACCTAAAAAACATGGACAGCTCAAGAAAAAAAAATCAAAATTAATATAGCTGGAATAATAATAAAATAAATTTAAATTTAAAAAAAATATTTAATTGAATTAATCTAATTATTATTTATTTTTAATCATGAAAACTCATGAGCCGGAGACTGGAGGAGGGACCCATCTGTTCAAATTTTGATTGCAGAAGAATATTTTTGGATTGATGCTAGAAAAAAAAAAATTGGTGGGGCCAGTCTGATTGTCCTTGTGATGTAGGGCCTACTAATGATGAAGAACAGTAGGTCCCATATATATCAATAAAATTCTTGTGGAACTTATCTAATTATTAATTAAATTTTAGTGAATTTAAATTTTTTTTAAAAAAATAAATTATATAATTTAATTGGATGAGTAATGCTACAAAGGCAATAATAATGGAAATATGGACAAAAGGGTATTTGTCATAATTTGTATCATCTTAAGATAATAATTAGGATGTTATATGTATAAATATAATAGATGATGATTGGACTGCGGTCACCTAATTTTTATATTTGTATATATTATGTATATGTATGGATGTATAGTTATAGCAAGTCATTGATATCATAATAATAATAATGGAGTTCTTCAATTTTCACTTTCACTTCTACATGATATATGAATGTGACATTAAAAAAAATCTCATAATTTTTTAATGAAAAATAAACTTTAATTAATAAATTAAAAAAATATTTATATATTATAAATAAAATTATATAATTTTAAAATATATAAAATATATATAACTAATAAAATTACTGAATCTCTTTAAATTTTTTAATATAAATAATATTAATATACTGTGAATAATTTTACTTTCAGCGGCATATTCATTTTATCTATTACCTGTAAAAACTCTTATAATCTAAAAATTTGTGGGTGTTTGTGTGCGTGTATATACATGGTTAGACAACTTAACTATAATGTTAATAAAATTATATGATTAATTAATTTGAAATTTAAAATTTTATTACTATATATCTTATCTTTATAACAATAATTAAATAGTTATAGAAAATAAAAAAATTGATGTTTAATTTTCTATAATTTAATTTTATGTAATATTTGCAAAGATATTTTAATTAATGTCAATTTGTGTTAACATGTTATGTTGATAATGTTACTAAATATCTGCAATTCTGTTATTAAAAATTTTAATTTAATTTGTAAATTGTGCTGTTAAAAAAATGATAACATGCTGTAGTATTATTACAAATAAATAAAAATGTATGCATGTAAAAAATAGAAATAAATTTTCAGTATAAAGGCGAAAATGCCCCTTTCAAATTGAAACTGGATACTTGTAAATGTCGAGAAAAAGCAGTGTAAATGTCAGGAGGCTAATTACAGAAAAAATGGGTCATTTTCGACATTTAAATTATTATTTTTATATATGATAATGATAATATTTACACCTCACGGGGGCCTGGAAAGCAGCACAAAAGAGAAGCGACAGTTGTTAAATTGGTTTGTTTTTATGTGATGTTGTCGGAAAAACACACAATCAACTAATTTACGAGTAATTAATTAAGAGGGAAGGAATTTGATAAAATTCATATTCTAATAAATTAACATTAATTTGAAGTGAAATTTCCTAGTCATAATCTTCATAGAATTTTTAGAATTTCTATGTTGATTGAGTTTGTTTGAGATTATCAACCGTAAATAACTAAGTGGAATTTCATATGCTTTTAGAGATTTTTTTTAATAAGAAAAATTAGAGTTTAAAATTGATTGACATATTTTCTCTATTTATTTTAAATGAGTATAATTTTTTTATTAATTATATGTGATAAAATACTTAGAATTTAAATTTTGAATCTAAACAAAAATAATAACACTGATCATTACTATTAAATTAAGCTTTGGTGGTTAAAATAAGTAGAATTTGGACTGTAAATTTTGAGTTGAATTTAATTTTGGTATTTAAAATAGTAAAATTTGAGCTCGAACTTGAGTCGAATCCTAGTAAAATCTAAATTCCTATTGATTTAGCTCATTTATTATATATTTTATGTTTGAGCTTGAACTCAATTTAACTGAATTTAACGAGTATAATAAATTTATTTTATTTTTTTATTTTTTATTCACTTTTTTAAAGTAGGAATACTAAAATTAATATTTTTATAGAGAATAAATAATATAATTATATTTATATTTATAAAAATAAAATATTATATTACTATAATTTTATATTTTATTATAAATTAGGAAGCTTTTAATACTTCTTTTACTAATAAATATTTTATTAACATAAATTTTAAATTATTAATAAGCATCAATATTTATAATTTTAAAATATAATATATAAAAAAAATTCAAATAAAATTTACTAAATTAAATTACTATATAATATTAAAATTATTTATTTTATATAATTTAATTTATTTATCAGATATAACATATAATAATAAGTTATGTAAATTAAATTAGTAATAAATAAATATATATATATATATATTTAACCATAGATTAAGATTAAAAAATGGATGGAAAAAAAAATATATATATATATATAAAGGAGCCTAAATTAACGGGAGGGAAATACGGCGAAAGACATGTGAGACCACAAAGAAAGTAACACGTCATAAGCGAAGTGACGTAATAATGAAAAAATAATAATAATGAAGAGAAAGGCCAGCAAGCAAGTAGCTGTCTCTCTCTCTCTGTTTTTGCTAAGCTTGGGAATTTTTGTTAGCTCTGTCTTTCCATGCATCATGTTTTTGGATAGTGTGACGGCTTTACATTCCTCTTTTCTTTTCTTTTCTGTTCTTTTTATTCATTATCTCACCAATAATTTCATTTCACATTCTTAATTTCCTAATTAGTTGTTCCTCTTATTACTATTTTTAGATTATTATTTTTAATTTTTAATTAAGAGTTCAACATAAATTAGAAATATACTTTTAGAAATTTCAAACTGAAACTAGTAATATCGTTATTTATATTCACAATTTAATTCAATTAATATATATTTTCAGAAGTATAATATCATAAGATTGGGTGTAATATATTAATATTTACATTCAACTAATAAATATTTATTTATCTAGAAAAATACATAAATGTCAATCTTTCTCTTGCATTAATAAGTACTTCTCATAAAATGTAAATGAATAATATGAAATTTATGAATTATATGCCATTATTAGATTATTATATTTGTAATATTTTTCGTCATAATTAATGATATTTGTGATATATATATATATATATATATATTTATTTATTTTTATAATTATAATTATAATTAAATTGATAAAATATATAATAAATAAAGAGATTCAAATAAGAACGCACCACAACTTTACATACACATGATGTGAGAAAAAGGCTAACTAGGTTGGATTTAATTGGTTCAATATTCCTTAACTATTTCATCACCTATAATTGGAGAAAAAATAATTGATTATTACATAAACTTTAATTTATTTTTTCAAAAAAAGCAAAGAAAAAAAAAAGAGAAAAAGTGCTTCAAGTTATATAAGATTAATTGGTTGCATGAGGTCATATATATATATATATATATATATATATATTAGGGGTGGACATTTTCGGTTCAGTTGGCCGAACCGAACCGAAATGCAAAAATCGACAAAAAACCGATGAAATATATTAGTAACCGAAACCGAAACCGACAGAAGTAGAAATAAAAAAAAACCGAACTGAAAGTTTTCGGTCGATTTCGGTCCAGACCGAAAAAATTGATTTAGACCAAAAAAATTATGTAGGTTTCGGTTTAGACAAAAAAAATCGGTCGGTTTCATTATAAACCAGCGGTTTTGGTTTAGACCAAAAAAATTCGTTCGGTTTTCGGTCGGTTCGGTTTTTTGAGCAATGAAACTGCTGGCCAACCGAATATTTTCAGTTTGAAGTGATTTAAAATCGAAAACCGAACCGACAAGTCGATTAACTAATTTTTCGGTCGGTTTTCGGTCGGTTTCTAGGTCGGTTTGGTTTTCTCGTTTTTTTTGTCCACCCCTAATATATATATATATATATATATATATATATATATATATATATATACTGACCTATAAAATTATGCCAAAGCTTGAAATGAATAATTAATTAGATGATTATAATAGAAAACCCCATGGGTAGCATTCTCTCTTGTTCTTTTTGGAATTAATTAAATTGTTGTTAATTATATTAGTAATGTTGTAATCCAAATCATTTCTATGGCCTACATTACTATATATTATCAGTATTTATTTCTTCTAGCTTTGAGTTTATGAACATTATATTAAAATTTAATTTACACGTATGTATATGATTAGTTAATATTATTATTACTAATTATTATATACTTTGAATGGTTATCCTATAATTAACTTATTTCTATGATTTGCAAAGTTAGTTGACGATAATGATTTTTAGGTATATTTTAGATTTATATGTTTATCATTTTAATATATAGTAAGCAGCTAAATATATAAATAGAACTATAGTACTAATTAAAATTAATTAAGTGTGTAAGGCAACAACAGAGGATCATATCAATATAGTTTTATTCTGATTATTATTAATTATTTAATTAGTTAGTTAATTTGCATCACTTCAGTCCAGGGGCGAAGGGTTCAGGGGAAGGGGGCAGCTTTTTTGAAAATTTATATATATATATATATATATATATATAATATTTTTAAAAATTTTTAAAATTATTTATTAATTTATTTAAAAAAATTTAAATTGCCCCCTCTTTTTTTTTAATTTTTACAAGAAGTAAAAAAAATATAATAAATTATTTATTCTATAACAATAGTTCTCATTTAAAAAATTGACAAAATATTAATAATATACAAATGCAAAAATAAAATAAAGAAAAGGATAAATTTTTCAACTAAATTAATTTGAACAAATTTATAAATTTTTCAACTAAATTAATTTGAACACATTTAATAAATTAAAGAACTCATCTATTTTAATTATTTTTTAAGAAATTATATTTATTATTTAATTTTTTTCTTTATTTTATTTTTATTATGAAAAATTTTATAAATTTAAAATTCTGTACATATATATTAATATTTTTTTATTAATTAATTTTTTAATAATAAAAATATATTATTAATAAATTAATAAATTTATAAAATACTATTAAAATAAAATGAGAGATAAATAATTACGAGGAAGCTAAAATTTATAAAAAAAAATTCGCCTCCCTTTATTTCAAAGCATGACTTCGCCTCTGCTTCAGTCAACAATAGTAGTGGCACGAGAAAGGAATATTTATGTTCCACTCACTTTCTTTTTTTCTTTCTTTTTTCTTTTCATTTTTCTTCTTCTACTCTTTTACCAAATATCTATATGACTATATATATCTCAAATATATATATATATATATACATAGAAGACTGAAAATTTATAATAATTTCCACATAATATGCATAATCATTGATTGAGTACTGCTGGCTTCATAATAATATAATAAGTCTCTTTAAAATAAATACAAATAAAATTTAGTGGCAATAAAAGCCAAATATTCTGAAAATAAACGTCAGATTTAAATATATATATATATATATATATGTGAAACGAACCTAAAATCGTTCTTTTTTTTCATAATTTATAATAAGTGTAAATGAATCAATATATGAAAAGAATAAAATATCAAAAGACCAGCAGAGCGTGGCCCATCCATTTGCATATGAGAGCCAGAGATAAAAAGAAATCTCCAGGAAACTGCTTCAAAAGATGAAGCACCCAAAAGATGAATTAATTGTAATAATAATAATAATAATAATAATAATAATAATAATAATAATAATTGCTTTGTTTTTTCCTCTACAACTTTTATTTATTTATTTATTAATATGATAAAATGAAAAGGGGGATAACTTTCACATTTTTAATTAATTAAGTTTGATTCCATAGTATATTAATTAATTCTTAACAAATAACAAAAGTTATATGGATCATTTCTTTTTATTGCATACTTTTGAAATTTGGGGTGTGTGTGAAGATAATCTTTTTGGTGACTCATACATATTATCAGAAAAATAAAATGGGTAATTATGCTTTTCATACAATTCTAAACTATTCATTAACAACTTAAAAAAACATAACTTAGTACACAAATTATTCAATCAAGTTGAGAGTTTTTTTTGTTAATTTCGTCTTTAATTAAGTGATAAATTTTTATTTTGATTTCAAAATCACAATAATTTGTATAAAATATTTTTATCTTTAGAACACGAGTTGATTTTAATAAAATTAGCATATTAAATAATTCATCAAATTTGATGTTGCATATATATAAAAAAAATGTCTTCAATTGATGGTGGGCATATGTTTTAGCACATATAAAATCTTAAATAGAAAAATTATATATTTTGCCCTTTTTAATAATAAATTCCCACCACGAGTAAAAGAGTTGATAAAGTATGAGAAATACGCCATCGAGGTTGTCAGTTTTATCCATAGTTCATAACAATATCTTTAAACGTTAACGCATTGAAGGTAACTCATATGGATCCTTTCCATAAATTCGTATTGAAGTGAGAGTATTGACGGTGAATTACTAGGCTAGCTCCCTCTAAATTTACTTAGGCAATCGAGCTTCATCCCAAATGAATGATCAGGTTAAGTCTGAGATTCCTTCTTATAAATAAAAAATAAATAAATTTGGGTCACCTTATTTTTCCTCATATATTAAATTATAATATCGAATAAAAAAATTAAAGCAATGTAATTGACTTTTATAACACCAGTAATTTTAAATCACATTACATAAAAATTTTAAAAACAAAGAAAAAAATATTCTTTTTATTTTGACAGAACTTTAACTATTACTAAAATTCTGTCCATCTTTATGACATTTCCTTTGTTTTTTTTTCTTTATTATTTTCTCACTTTCACAAGTGACTTAACTTTTCTTAACATTTTATAAAATTTATTTTATTATGTCAATTAATTTTTTAAAATTTAATTAGGAAAAAGCTAGTTTTAGAAATTTGTTTTGATATATAGCGTTTCGTTTGTATTATCTTTCTAATATTTTCTTGATAAATTATTTTTTAAGCATACATTTATCATGATGTTCAATTTTTTAAGAATATTTTTCACTTTAACATGATTATAAATTTATATAATTTATGAAAATATTTGCCCCCTTGTACAAAAGATTCTACTTTACTAACGTACTTGGTCTTTTGCAAAACACTATAACATTTATGGTGGTATAGGAAGCTCCATTTATCTGTTGCCGCGACAATAAAAAAAAGTTGTATATGTAATAATATAGTAAATTCAGGGTTGGATGGTTTTTCAAACTAGATATAATTTAGTGGCATGTGATATATAATAATTTGGAGAAAAATTCATATTCGATTATATTTCCTCTAATATTAAAAAAAATAAAACCTTAAACAATTTTTTTTTATTTACAAAATTGAGAGGCTATTATCAAGGGTAATCCCACATGGGTTGAAAAAAAAAATGTAACTAATATATGGTGAGAGTTTATCACCTAAATATTTAATGTTAGGCATTTTAGTTATGGTGACATCCAATATATCAATATGTGTGTTTATATTTTTAATACTCTCTTATAATTATCAATCTCTTCAATTCATAATAATAATAATAATTAACATAGTATCAGAGCAGATATGTATTGAATATCTAGTCCCAATTATTGTCATTTTTCTGGTTTTTTGAGTTGAATATTCAGTTCCACCTAGCTTAGTATTTTAGGAAAGTGTTTGAATCTCTTTCCTAGTTTTCTGAGCTGGATGTCCAACCTCAACCATCTTAGTCTAAATGACAATTAGATTTGTATTTTCAATTATTACTTAAGAGAGTATTAAGGGTAGTTCCACATGGATTAAGTGTTGTGGAAATTGGATTAATTTTTCACCAATAATATGCATAGTGTGTGAACAATTACACCAATAATTATATAAAAAAAAATTCAGTAAAGAAAGGTGGGTCACAATGGACACTCTTAAATACCAAGTCTTTCCTTAGACAGAATTTTCCTAGACATATAATTACTAGCACAAAATACCACCACAACTATACCAAAAATAGCTATTAAATAATTAATAAAGAGAACACCAAACTTTAACGAGGTTCGGCCAATTTTACCTACGTCCTCGGACACCACCAAAATAATTATACTAATATCAAATAAGAATTACAAAGAAAAAATAGAAGACTTAATTTTAGGATACATTTCCAAATGAGAGCTAAGGAGTTTATATAAGCTTCAAAAATGGTTGGTGAAAATTAGGCACCTCCATTTTTTACTTCTATTTATCTAAGTTAGGCACATCATATTTTTGACTTTCAATTCCTAAATTAGGCACCTCCTATTTTGACCCTAAAATTGGTTAATCAATTTTCATGATAGATAAATAGCCAAAAATAATAATTCTCCACCTTGACTATTTTTCTATTTACAATCTACAAATACTCTCTCAAAAGAAACTATTTTCAGTAGTGTCTCCAATTGCGCTCTAAATCACTCATCTTCAATTCAACATCTACGGTGTTCAGAATATACCATAGAATCCATTTCACAACTTGCCAATATTCATTGCCAGGATCATGCATGTACCTGCTCACAACTCTAATTGCTTGTGAAATATCTGACCTTATACACACCATAGCATACATCAAGCTACCAACAATATTTGCATATGGAACCTTTGACATGTACTCCCGTTCCACTTTATTTTTAGGAGATGAAGATGCACTGAGTTTCATATGAGGTGGAAGCGGTGTACTTACAGGTTTTGACTTTTCATTTAGTCCAAAATGCTATAGTACCTTCATCAGATAATATTTCTGATTCAAACAAAGCTTTCCTCTCTTCCTATCTCCATGCCTAAAATTTTCTTTGCTTTTCCCAAGTCTTTCATTTCAAACTCCTGATTCAGCTGAGTCTTCAACTTCTCAATTTCTTCTAGATTCTTTGAAGCTATCAGCATATCATCAATATACAGGAAAAGATATATGAAAGATCCATCTTGTAGCTTGCGCAAATACACACAATGGTAGTATTTGCTCCTTGTGCACTTCTGCCTCATCATAAAATTGTCAAATCGTTTGTACTACTGCCTCGGAGATTGTTTCAATCCGTACAATGATTTTTCCAATTTACATACCCATTTTTCTTCTCTAGCAACCTTGAACCCTTCTGGCCGAGTCCTATAGATTTTCTCTTCTAAGTCTCCATGCAGAAATGCAGCTTTTACATCAAGTTGAACGAATTCCAAATTTAATTGTGCTACCAAGGCCAAAAAAATTCTAATGGAGAAATATTTTACAACTGGAGAAAATACTTCATTATAATCAATTTTCTCCATCTGAGCATAGCCTTTAGCTACCAATCTTGCCTTGTAGCGAACATCATTCTTGTCAGGAAATCCTTCTTTCTTTGTATATACCCATTTGCATCCAATTGCCTTCTTTCCCTTTGGAAGATTAGCTAGCTTCCATATCTAATTCTTTCCAAGAGACTGCATTTCATCATCCATGGCCTTCCTCCACTTTTCCTTTTCTGAACTTTGGACAACTTCATTATAAGTGCTAGGAATGTCATCATTTGTAATTAGAGATGCATAAGCCACCATATCATCAAATCGAGCAGGTTTACGAATCTCTCTTCGTGGCCTATTTATTGCAATAAATTCTTATTGCTGTGGGATTTTTTGGGTTGGAGCCCCTTTTTCATCTGACTCCACCTCTACCATAGGAGTATTTTCATATGTTTTATTTATTGTTGGGCCAACAATTTTTCTTTCAAACTTCACCTACTGCGGAGTACCATCTGTTTGCTGAATAATTTCATTTGTTACCTTTTTCAACATGGTAGACTCATCAAAAGTAACATCTCTGCTAAAGACTATCTTCTTTATTTCTGGACACAAAAGGCGAAGTCCCTTCACACCAGTGGTGATCCCCATAAAAAATGTTTTCTTTGCCCTCGGATCTAACTTTGATTCCTTAACATGTTAGTATGCAGTGAAACCAAATACACATAAGGAATCATAATCAGTAGCAGATTTTTTAGACCACATCTCCAAAGGTGTTTTACCACCAATAGCAGCTGATGGTAAGCGATTAACGAGATGGCATGCATATGCAACAGCCTCAGCCCAAAATTGTCTGTCCAGCCCAGCATTGGACAACATATATCGAACTTTCTCCACTAATATTCGGTTCATGCGTTCTGCCACCCCATTATAATGTGGTGTATCTCTAACTATGAAGTGTCTAACAATGTCTTCATCTTGGCAGAATTTCAAAAATGGATCACTTTTATACTCTCCACCATTATCTGTACAGAGACATTTGACTTTTCTATCCGTCTGAGTTTTCACCATCTTTTTTCATATGAGGAAAACTCTCAATACTTCATCCTTTAGCTTCATAGTATACACTCATACTCTCTGAGAGAAGTTATCAATAAATGTTAAAAAGTAGTGCTTTTCTCCCATTGAAGCTGTCTTGGAAGGACCCCATACATCTGAGTGAACATAGTCCAAAATACCCTTGGTATCATGGATTGCAGTATCAAACTTCACTCTAGTCTGCTTGCCTTTGACATAATGCTCACATAAATCTAACTTTTGGGGTTGCAATCGTTTCAATAATCCTTGATCTAACAACAGTTTCAAAGATTTATCACCAGTATGTCCCAAGGGCATATGTCATAATCTGGTTTCTTTCAACTCTTTATCATTACTGGAAGCTGCTGCTGCTGTCCCAATAATTGCATTACCCTGATAGTAATACAAGTTATTGGCCTTTCTTAATCCTTTCATTATCACCAGTGCACCGGAGATGATTTTCATTACTCCATCTGCTGCATTTACAATAAAGCCCTTTGATTCTAGAACTCCCACATAGATGAGATTCTTCTTCAAACTCGGTATATATCGAACATTTGACAGTATTCTAATTGATCCATCATGATTCCTCAATTGGATTGAACCAATTCCTTTAATCATACATGGACCGTCGTTTGCTGTATAAACAGTTGCTCTTTCTAGTTCTCTAAAGTCAAAGAACCAATCCCGATTGGGACACATATGATAACTACAACCAGAATCAAGTAGCTATATACTAGAAGGGCTTGTTGATGATACAACAGCTAATGAAAGGTCTGAGTCTTCATCATCACACTCAGCTACATTTGAATTCACGACAGTGTTTCCTTTATCAGATTTATTTTTATTACTCAGCTTGGGACAATTTATCTTCCAATGCCCTTTCTCCAGAAAAAAGACACATTCATCTTTAGCTGGTCTGGATTTTGATCTCCTATTTTTTTCTCTCTTCCTGCATTGAGAGCGACCTCTCACTATTAATGCTTCTGCTGTTCCACTTGAACTCTCTTTCTTATCTTTTTTTAGTAGTTCATAACTGTACAGTGCAGCAGTTACTTCAAAAAGAGTCATTTCAGCCTTCCCATGGAGTAGAGTTGTTTCAAGAAACTCAAACTCCTTTGGAAGGGACCCCAACAGCATCAAAGCCAAATCTTCATCTTTGAAAGTCACATCCAAATTCATCAAATCAGCTACCAGCTGATTAAAATTAGTGATGTGCTCATTCATAGTGGTATCAGGAACATAAGTGAAGAGAAACAATCTCTTCTTCATATGAAGCTTGTTATGACTGCTTTTTTTCAAAAAAATTTCCTCCAATATCTTCCACAATTTACTTGCAGAAACTTTCTTAGAGAATGCATACTTCTGTTCTCTAGAAAGGCACGATCGAATTGTACTACAAGCCACACGATTGATGGCTTTCCAATTTTTTTCATCAATGTCTTCTGGTTTCTCTTCTTCAATGGCAATGTCTAGACCTTGCTGAAAGAAAGCGTCTAGAACCTCACTTTGCCACATACCAAAATGACCCGTACCATCAAAAATCTTCACTGCAAATCTAGCATTTGACACAGCAGTCCTTGACCAAATTGACGAAGTGGATGCTATCTCCTTTGGAGTGGATGATTTGTCTGAGTCGTCTGTCATTTCTGTTTCAAAAAATTATTTAATAGCTAACAAATGCGGAATACAAATAATCCAATAAATTTTTTTCTGATGTAGAAGATCAGAATTGACTGCAACCACAGAGCATACTCAAAAATCTTAGCTTTTATACCAATTATTGTGAAAATTGAATTAATTTTCTACCAATAATATGTATAGTGTGTGAACAATTGCATCAACAATTATACCAGAAAAATTTCCAGGAAAGAGAAGCGGGTCACAATGGACACTCTTAAATACCAAGTCTTTCCTTAGACAGAAATTTTCTAAACATAAAATCACTAGCACAAAATACCACCACAATTAACATACTCTCGATACTAAAAATTAAAGCCAAATACAAACAACACATTAAACTATCTCTTTTAATATTAAAAAAAGAATTTAAATCTGAAATTATCGTTAAAAGTTATAAATATACTTATTATTAAATCATAGTTAAACACGACTATCGATTGTGTAAATTAATTGGTAAGAGATTATTCTATCTTAATTAAAAATTTTGAATTTAAATTCTGTATACGTGATTGGATTAAAATTTAATAGAGAGAGTTTTATCACCTTTATAATTCTATTTAATTTCAGTTTTAAAATAGTATATCAAGTTTGAACCTAATTAATTTTGAAATTTATTATTTTAATTTAAAGAGATTATCTTCTATAGTTATTATATGGTCTTTTAAAATAAAAAATGATCTACTTCTCAAAACAAATATAGGCAATTAGGCAATGTACTAGGATAGTGCATGTATACTAATGGAATTCAAAACAACACAATGTCCCAGTCAATACATAAGATATTCTTTTTCTTTCTTTTGAAAATAAGAAGAAGTTTATCCATGCGACTAAATAAAGCCCATTAATGGGGTCATCTTCTTCTATACATACAAATAAATACACGTGTAAAAAGTACTTGAGAAAGGATTCTCTTTTGCAACTTTAATTAAATTTAAGTAACTGCTTTTCCATCATAGAATATATAAAAGCAGACACGCTTATGCATTTGCCATGCAACTTCTCAATTTTCTCATGCCTAATTATTCGATTCATTACTCTAACAATTAAATTCTCTTTAAAGTATGTTTTATATTATATTATGCATATTTTATATATTGTTATATATATATATATAACAATAATTAAATACTAATTATTTTTACATTCTGCAATGTCTGTAGTGATATGTCAATAGAACCAAATCAAACATATGTGAATTGAGATAAATAAAAAAAATTAATAAATATTTAAAATGGAATGTTAATTAAAATTTAAATATTTCACAAAAACATTGTCATATGTTTGCTTAATTTATTAATTTTTAAGAATATGTAAATAGCGATATAGCTAGGAAGGAATATGTTAGCTTAGATACCTCTTTGTCAACAAAGCTAGAATGTATAGGATTTAATTTAATCAGATAATTTATTTGATAATGATCAGTAGGCTATTAATTAAACAACTATACAAAAAGGAATTTTATAACAGTGAATTTGAAATTTGATTTGGATTTAAAAAGTACTTTCAATGGACACTGAACATTTTTTTAAACTTTATGTCTTTTTCAAATTATAAATTATAATAGTAGTAATAATAATAATAATAATAATAATAATAATAATAATAATAATAATAATAATTAAAATGTAAATTATAAGCACATCAAAAGATTCTGTTGATAACTTGGAAACATGGGAAATTGTTTACTACAAGTATAAGCATCCCTAATCATGCAGGCTTCTCTTTCTCAGTGATTGAATCATATATAAAGGAAAATTTATTAATTTACAATCACAAATATACATATATTTTTCTTTTTTTATAATATTAAAAATTAAACAAATACCTAAAATTTGAAATTACAAGCAATTATTCTCTATGTATCTCTAAGTATCTTGTTTAATTTTGACACGAAAATTAAAAAAAAATGACATTTTCTATAATTTCGCTAATTCTGATCAATAAGAAAATTAATTTTGATTTCTAGCTAATTAAGAAAATATTATTATTATTATTATTTGAACTACAAACCAAGAGAGGAAAAAGAATTGCGTTCTAATTAATTACTATTTTTGTTAAGAATAAATAAAAAAATATCGATAATCACGTTACAATTTATATGATAATGAGATTGTAAAAATAAAATTTTCTCTAATATTATATCATGTCAACATCAAAAACTCGGTGCTGAATTTATTTTTTATATTGATAACTTTATATGTTTGTATTTAATTAATTTTCAAAAAAAAATATATGTTTGTATTTAATTGATATGAGATTTTTTTTTTCATATATTCTTAAGAGTTTTGTATGTAATTTTGATTCCCAGTTACTTGATGTGCATGAAAGATATAAATTTTTTTTTATGAGAGTAAAACAATTATTTTATATAATAGGATTACAATAACTAATTAACTATTGATTATTGATTTAATTCACATAATAATTAAATAAAAGAAATTAGGGTATGGGTGTCGGCTAAAGGGTGGATATAAGCAATAGAAAATAAAAAAAATATGAAGACACGAATCGATTTAGTGATGTTTAAGATGTGACAATTAAAAATGTGACAAATTATTGGGAATTGTAGAGTCGACAGCTGGCCTTTTTTTATTTTTTTAATTTTTTATTTGTTGAATAATTTGCATATATGAATATAATAAAATTATAAAAGCGTGTATTGGAGGTTGGTTTCAGCCTCATATTGCATACGACAAAAAATTTCGGCCGTTTCCCTTTTAACCTTATTATAATTCAATTAGCGCCGCAAATTATGAACTTTTATAATATTACCATTTTTATGTATATTTAGTAAGCTTCAGTTTATATTTAATTTATATTTGAATAGTTATTTGATTCATATTATTAAATTTAGATAATAAATATTAATCATAATCCCAGATTTAATTGAACTAACATATCAAATCTTATAAAAATATTATATTTGATTCGAATTTGATCCACAAAAAAAAAGAAGAAAATTTGATCCATTTTGCTCTGAAATGCTCGAATTAATTGGATTAACTGTATTATTCTAATTTCTGCCTACCTTCAATGTCGATCCTCCTCTTTTTTCATTTTTTTTTTCTGGTTTTTTATTTGAAGGTTCTAAATTTCCTTCTCTTTATCGTTTAATAAAATTCTCTTTGTTGATAAAAAAAGGAGGTAAAAATGAGCTTTTAACTACACATTCTACCTTGCATCAATATATAAATATTATTAGAAGTTAATATATTGAAACAAAAAGAAAATAGCAAATACGTAACACATATGAAAATCCTATATGATGTGTTAACATTTGTTTTTAATCATTAATTTTAATAGTAAGAATATTTAATAATTATACTAAATATTATATAGGTAAATGATCAGTATATATTTAATTATGGCGAGAAAGATAAATGAATAGTAAAAAAGCATGGATATCACATGAGGGAATTTGTAAAAAATAAAATATTTTAAGGAAAATAATTAAAATAATGAAGACCCACATCTTGTCGATCCATTAATATATAACAATTTGGTATATTTTACGTGGACACTAATTTCTCCATCCATTAATTTAATTGATCCAAGATTTTATTAGTTTGCTTCTATATAAACCCTACCTGTCTTCTTCTTCTTCTTCTTCTTCCTCTTCTTGATCTCTGATAAAAGCTAACTTTCAACTGATGATTAATTAATTATCCCAAGCTGTTGCTTTCAATTTCAACTTAGTCTTATATATGCAATTTGTTGGGACCATTAATTCCCTACAATAATTCCCTATAATAATATTAATAATAATCAATTTATAACCTTAGCTAAGTAATTAATTTTATGTATGGAACAACTACTATGGAGCTTTTAATTTCAATAATATTGAAATTATAATATTTTGAATTTAAACCCAGTTGGAATTAAATCTAAAATTTATTTTCTTAAAAAAAATTTTAATTTTAATTTTTTTTAAATTGCAATAATGGAGAGAGCTTCAACTGCAGAGGTTGCTATCAAAAGGATATGCTAGAATTCGTGATCTTTAAGTAAAAAACAAGATGATTTTTAGTCTCTTATAAGTATCTAATCTTTATCACCAAAAACGTCAGCTCCAGTATTTTATATATGAACTTATTATAATTTTTTTCTTAAAAAAAATAGTAAAACTATATAATATATTATTTTTACGTGTTATGAAATAGAAATACGCGTGTCAATAATTGTTTTGTTGGCAACAAATATCGACAAAGAATCATATATTACATATTTAAATATCAATCACAAGTCGAATTTCTACATCAATCTAAGATTCTATAAGTAAAATGGCCTACCAATGCAATATGGCCTCTCTCTCTCTCTATAAATATATATATATATATAATAATTAATGAATCAATTAATTAACATTGGTTTTTTGGAATGAATATAGATGGAGATGGCATTATTTAAAAAATATATATAATATTAAGGTGATAATTATAAGATGTTAATTAAAAGAGAATTTGATTGGATTGTTGATTTGGCTAATGGGATCCCACATGTTCTAATCCAAAAATCAAAATTATTAGTACGACCTTTCTTTTTTTTTTTTTTAAAAAAAATTCTGTTACACAGTATGTGTGATGGGTAACATCAAAAGATGTTTGGTTGCTGCCTTTCAACTGCCGTCTCCTTGGAGAGAAGCTCTAAACTCCCCAATTATAATTAATCTTCTATATATATATATATATATATATTTCTATTAATCATATGAGATTATATGATGATTACTTAGAATATTTTAATTATAATAATTTAATTATACCTAAATGTTTGGCTACATGTATATATATATATATGTATGTATAATCTTTTGTATATGTTCCTCATACAAAATATTGTATATGTATAATCTTTTGTATATGTTCCTCATACAATATGTTCCTCATACAAAATATTGTATATGTATAATCTTTTGTATATGTTCCTTTATACAATTTCATGCATATCATTTATTTTATGTATATATTATTAATTTAAATTGATTTGTAGGTTTCTATATGTTATAAAGATTAATAAATATAATATATATAAGGTTAAGAATTTAAATCGAATCTCTCTCCCTTAAAAAAAACTTATGGTGTGTGTGTGTGTGTGTGTGTGTGTATAAGAATGATTTAAAAAGCCAAATCAGGAAATGGGTACGTATAATAACAATATATATGTTGTCTATGATAATAATAATAATAATAAAGGTGATTAGAGAGGTTGATCTTGTTATGTAGTTTTTGCTTTGCTTTGCTAAACGGATTCTCCAGTGATTTATTAGAGAAAGAATTGGGGATCTAAAGACAACAGTATATATTAAAGTTATGAAAACTCTAACAATTAATATATGTTAATTTAAAAACTCATTTTAAGACTCATAAGTGAATGAAATAAATGTATAATTGCAGAAATAAAGAATCATTATTTAATATGTTGTGGCAAAGGGTTAATTAAGCATTTGTTTTTCTATATATATTAATTATTATTAAAGTTTTTGAACAGGAAAAACTTGTGAAGCTAATTGTAAAGCCTCAAATTGATCCTGAAATTCTGAAAATATAAATATAAATATACTACATGGATCAAACAGATTTGAATCAAAAATATTTATACATTAATTGCATTAGAAAAATAACTATTTTAATATTGTATTTATTGTTAAAGACAATAATAAATACAATAAATGCAAGATTATAATAGTCATTTCTCTAATATATTTAATAGATAAAATATTTTTGATGCGGATCAATTTGATCCATTTAGTATTATATATATATATATATATATATAAAAGCCTACTAAAACCATATGTCTGCTGCTAAGAATTCACTATGAAAACTATGGAGAGGTGGTAATTATAAACATATACACGATGAAAACTATGGAGAGGTGGTAATTATAAACATATAGGTTATATAATATTAATGGTGGCATTATATATATATATAGAGAGAGAGAGAGAGAGAGATGGGTTTCATATATTTATTGCTTTTTATGAAAAAGGAAGACAAGACAATGAAATTACACAAAGTATATTAATTAATTGGATAAGAAAGATGCATGGATGGTGTAACCTAACAGTATCAGCCATTAATATCAGCAGGAGATCAGAGTCTTTTTTTTTTTAGCCAATGGATTGGATACCATACTGTCATGTGTGTTCTTCCATAATGAGGCAAGTAATCACCTCACAAATTAGCTTCAGTTGAACCCCTTTTTTTTTGAAAAGGACAATGGGTTTTGTTGTTTCTTTATTTTTTATATATATATCACAAATAATACCTACATGTAATTTATTGATATTTTCTCAATTCTAAATTGATAATTAATATATTATATTTTTTACAACAAAAAAATTATTTTTTATAAGAAATATAAATTTATATATGTCTTTGATCTGTTGTGTATTTATTTTATATATATGTCTTTGATCCGTTATGTATTTATTTTAATATAAGATATATTTATTAAATATTTTTAATAAGTAATATTAAATATAAGTACAAAAATATTTTTTATTTATTCTAACTTATTACAATTTAAAATAAACAAAAAATATGGTTATTAATAAAAAACGATGGACTAGAAAGTTTTATGTAATTACTAGTAAAAATCTTTCCACTCTTAATTGATATTGCAAAAATTCCATTTTTTTTATTATAATTAACTTTAATTTTAGTGATAGATTCAAAATTAAGTGATATTTTTTGAATTAGCTTAATAATTTATATCATACTAATTAATTTTGTTAATTTAATCGTATTAAAAATAATTTTTCTATATCAAATTGATTAAAACTTTTATTATTTTTTATGATTAGTTCATAACCTTAGCCTATTCATTTTGTAAAAATAAAATGTTTTAATACATAGCTTAATTATTCTTTTTTTTCACAGCATACATTAAAAATTTATAAAAATCTAAATTAATCCACCAACCATCAACAAGTAATAAAAACAACGGAAATATTTGTAATATATAAAGAGCTTATATTAATTATTTTAAATTTAAGTTAAGACTTATTAGAATAAAAAATATAGTAAAGTATTAATGAGGCTAATTATAGCCAAAAGTATGTCCCATTCACTCTCTCCTCCAAGTTGTTAAGTTGTCTCACTTGCTTAACTTTAATGCCACACATGTCCAGTTTTTATTTTATTTTTAATATTAATGTCCGATTGGATAACATGGTAAGTCCAAAAATTTTCAAATTAAAAAAATAAATGAAATCATTTGCTTATATGAAAGGAGATCACATGCTAGATACACTCAGGCTGCCCTCTTTTTGTGCTTTTCTTCTTAACTTTTTTATTATTATTAATTAACTACATATTTTGTAAAAATATTATATTCCATCCAAATGTTATTTGTAAATATCCAACCTATATTAATTTGATAAATATTAGCACCGCCTCATAGACCGAACTTAGTACTCCATTAACTCTTTGGCTGAGCTCTCAAAGAGTGACAGATCTCGGATTCAAAAATTCTTGGTTTGACTAAGCTCACGGTGCCCGAGAGACAAATTTTTAACAAAGCCATTACACGACACTGACACTCTCTAAAGATCTGTTTATATATTTAGATTTTGCACGTCACTCCTCAATTATAAATAGGGATCGATTCTCATAAATAAGAGATCTTTTTTTTTTACTTTCTTAGCTTACTTATTTGGAGATAGGGCCGTAAATAATCCAAACTACTCGAGCTCAGCTTGGGTCTCGGCTTGGTAAAAGCTTGTTTAGACTCGAGCTCAAACTGCTCATTTCTTAAATGAGTCAAACTCAAGTTAAAAAATACTCGGCTTTTTAATTTGTAAGCTGACTCATTTAAAAAGCTCGTGAATTAAGCTCATAAGCTAACTCGTTTAGTGTATTTAATTAAATATATATATAATTTAATATATATATATATATATTAAACTATGTATGTGAATATATTAATTTTTTGACTAATTTACTTATATAATTTATTAATATATGGTATATATGATAAATAAATTAAATAGTATACAATATAAAATAGATTAATAATTTATAGTAAAATATAACATTATAGTAATATAATATTTTATTTTTATTAATATATAATCATATTGTTTATCTTTGATAAAAACATTAATTTTAATATATCTTTTATGAAAATATAGAAAAGATGAATAAAAAATAAAAATTAAAATAAGTTAATTAGGTTTATTAAACTTATTTAAATCAAGCTCGAGATACATGATATATGAGCTGGCTCGATACAAGCTCGGACTCGGTTGGGGCTCGATTTGAATTCGAGTTTAAACTCGACTATTTTATAATGAGCCGAGCTTGAGCTTTTCAAAGCTCGGCTTGACTCAACTCGGCTCGATTACAATCCTACTTGAAAACAAACTGATCACTAACTTAGGTTTCGGAGTCTCCTCATTAGAGTCCGATTCCTTCTCTTATCTTACAGGTAGAAGAGCTAACTGAAGCAGAATTCAAACTCGAGTCAAAAGTCCTTGGAGTCTACTTCATCATCAGTTGTAGGATGAGTGTGGACTAGCTAATCCCTGGATAATGAATAATATAACTCAAGACATGATCTGCGAAACACAGAACAATACTCATAACCCAAACAACATATTACCCTCAACACCATACACATCCTAGTATCATACAACCCAAAAAATACTACAACAAACCCGAACAACAATTATGAAATCGAATCCTCGACGACGAGCTATACTACCCCTAAACACTTCAACAACTGCTCCTTTCACAGCTGAATCAACTCCTCTAGATCTTCAACCCCATTTGCAGTAAGCTCAAATAGCCTCGGCAGTATTACAGTCTCTAGGCCTAACAGAGCAAATAGCTCAGAAGCTCACAGCTACCCACATAAACTTTATTATAGTCTTCATACAATAAGCTAGTAGGACCCCACTATAACCACAATCACAGCTCACATACACAGCAGGTCAACAAACCCAATACCACTACCTCTACCTCCAACTTACTAAGAATACCACCCCCACCTCCAGCTTACCAACAATACCACTCCCACCAATATATTACCCACCACAGCCTCAACATCAATTTGACCCACAACGCTAATTAAGAGATACTTCTCCTAAACTAAAAATTGAGACTAGAAGGAGGCTCTACTCACCCGAGCACCTCATATCTTACACATCGACCTTAGCCCTAGTTGAACCGAAGTGGAAGGACGTTGTAATGACGGATGAGGATCTTAATACTCTTATTGATGAAATGATTAAGTGGATGCATAGGGAACGACACTGTAGTGTGATGCTACTTTTTGCTCCCTTTTATCTAAAAAGATCTTTAATGATGTATATTCGAGCTTCTGTGTGCTAAAGTTGAAGGAGTACAATGAGTTGACTAATCCTGAAGTATATGTGGACACTTTCTTTAACACTGCTATGATATACACCAACTCAAAGTCGTCTTATGGAAGCTCTTTCTTAAAACCTTGACAAATAAAGCCCAAATATGATACAAAAACCTGATATTTACAGTTTTGACATTAATCTAGATATATACTTCTGAAAGTAAGATTTTGTTTTTGAAATTAATAGATAAAAGGTAGATATTTTTAAAACATAAAGTAGAATTTTGGAAAATATTTTTATTTTATGAAGTATATATTTTTCAAAAAATCCTTTTAAAATTTCAATCTAACTGATTGAATTAGGTATTATTGGCTAATAATTAATTAATGATATATTAGTACCTGGGAAAAGATCAATGAAAGAGAGGGAATATATATATATATATAGTTAAAAGTTTCCATGCAAAATACTTATATTAAACACAGACCTAACTAACAAACAAGAAATATTTTATCATGGTTATATATCTAAAGGATCAAATGATATCTAATAATATATTATTTTGTAATTCTAATTAGTAGAAAACAGAATTGTTCTATGCATGAAAAATTTTATACTAATTAAAAAAATTAATTAAGAAAGGTTTGAGATTATATATAAACAGACATGGAGTTTCACTGTTGATTGCTATGGCAATGAGTTCATCATCATCTTATTATTGATTGTGATGCATTCATTTTAAATTATATAATATTATATATATACTTAGACGCAATCACTAAGTTAAATTAAAGAAACCTTAATTATATTAATTTAGTATTATTAGAAGATTATGCGTGATATTTATGATGTAATGGGTATTAATTGCTTTCTTAAATTTTTGTATTTTTTATTTTAAAAAAATTCTTATATAATTAACAATTCAAGAAGACAGGGTTCCCAAGTGGGTGTCATCTCAGTTGAGTGGCATATTCTTCTTGATGCTTCTTTTTTATGTACACCATTAATTTTCAGAGATTCCACTTCCATTTCTTGCTCAATAAGTTCTGCACTTTTTTTTTTTTCAAATTTCTAATTCATTATAAAAAAAAAAAGACAATCTCATATTATTCATTCTAAACAACAAAAAAAAAAAAAATAAGAACAGTATCATTTAATTAAATATATGAATTTATTTATGCAATTTTCTTTCTTTACTTAAATTTGAATATTAAAATGTTGATTTAGTGATAAGATAAAAAATAATTAAGATACATAAAAGTTGTTTCATTTTCGACTTTAAGTCATTTTATTTCTTGTATTCATATTAAATTATAATATTTGAAATAATTATAAATTTGACATGTAATGCAGTATCTCTTGCTGAATCTATATATATATATATATATATATATATAACTCCAAGCTTGTTGGACTGCAAGACACTGCTCCATCAATAAGTTGCTAACTCAATAACGTGGATTATGGAGATAAATCTATTAAATATTTAATTCAGTAATATATAATAATGTAGTGTATATCCATTTATTAAATATTTTAGTTATTAATTAAACTCCAAACTTGTTGGACTGCAAGATATTATATGTACATCGAACAATATATGGTGTAGAAAATATTCGTTCAATAACTATATAAATATATACTATTAGGAAGGATGTCGTCCGGCCAAATCTTAATTTCAACTAAGCTTATATGCTATCAAAATTAAATTCTAACATATTCTTGGTTTATTCAATTTATATTTTTCTATATTTAGAAGTTTTTAAAATTTTATAATTAATTTTTGATCAATTTTATATTTTATTGACCAGTCTATTGAGGTTTAAAAAGAATTTTCCTATTTTCCCGTTGATGATTTTCACCTCGTTAATGATATAATATAGAAAAAAAGTTTTTAGGAGTTTAAATAATAATAAGATATTAACTCATATATAGGGGCAGAGGCGGGGTCCTGGGAGGCAGGCTTTGGACCCTCCTCCCTCCTTCCACCATATACATTATATATATAATTTATATAATTTTAAATAAATAAATAAATAAATTATTATTTATAATAATAATATGTAATTTATATATATTTATATACATATAAATTATTATCTTTTTTCTACCATATATATATATATACATTTTAAATTAAACGGTATTTAAAATTTTATAATTAGATACTTAAATTAATACTAAAATTTTATAATTTAATTATGAATTAAGTAAAATTAATATTCTTAGCATTAATAAAATTAGGTAATATAAAAAAAATTGTACTTTAAATTTTTTAGCCCTTTCAATTTAACTTAAATAAAAAGATTAATGTCAACTATAATATAAAAATTAAATTAAATATAAATATATCTGTATTTTTTTTACTTAAAAATTTTATCCTCTTTTTTTTTAGATTCTGATTAAAGTTGCAACAATTGACCAATTGACTGAATGTCAGAATCTTGAAAAACTCTCAAATATTTTATATACCATCATTTGAAAAAAAATTACTCAATAAAAATATATTTTATATATTTTATTAATAACATGGTAGAGAGAAAAAATATCTAAACTTAAATTTAAAATTTAAATAGAATTAATATATAATTCTGGCCGCTAAATTATACTTTTGTTAGTGTAATATATATTAATTTATGATTTATGAACGAAGATATATTACTTTTATTTATACCATATAGACATAAAATTTATAAGGGTGAAATTAATTAGGAGTAATTATATATTTAGCCGAAAATTTTAATTTAAGAAATATTTTTAAAATTTAATATGATTGGAGGAGGTTGGATAATTGATTAAAAATAGAAATAATAAGAAAAAGCATTAATTGGTCTAAAAAGTAGATAAGGTCAAATTTTAAGATCTACCACATGGTCCCAACAATAGAAAGTTACTTATGTCTTCATTTCAGAGAATGAGAGTGGTGACAACAAGAAAGAGCTTACATATATATATACATACATACATATATATATATATATGTATGTATGTATGTATATGCCAATAAAAATGGAGACTCTCCAATCATAGGAATACTTTTTTTTTTTAGTAAAACACAAGAAACAGCCTAAGTTAAATTTATATTAATAATTAAACTAAATTGTTTCTCAAAAATATTTTTAGAAAATTGTAGTATTTTTTAAATATTAATTATTTGTTTTTTATCATGTAATTAGGATTATATACAATTTTTTTTAAGAATAAAATTATGTTATGCTATCAAATTAATATAATGGGTCTCCTATCTCTCTCGCTCTCTCTCATTATTTTCTAATTTCATTTTCTTTGAATTAGTAAAATCAAATTTATTAAAAAATATATAAAATTCAATCTATAAAATGATATCTATCAAGTTACACATTTGTGGTGTCTCATTACCAATTATAATATTTAATTAATTTGATTGGAAGATATTAAGATAAAGTTAAAAATCATTTTATTATTTTAAATTTTTTATATATTTTTATTTTCAAATCAGAATTATTTTTCTTTCATTTTTCAAATTCATGAATCTATGTTTGAATCGATGAATTTAACCATTTAAAGAAACTTAATATGAAATATTATGCAGCTCAAAACCGCAGTTTCAAATAGCTTAATCCAAATCCAAAGGCAAAAGCCAGAGATTAGCATCATTTTCTGAACTTAAAAGTAGTTAGCTATATGTGCCATTTTGGTCTGTTTTGATTTGCCAGATAAGGTAGAATAGCTATTCTTTAATTATGTATACAAAATTTATTTTTTCACAAATTTAAAAAATATTTAGTTTACATATTAAATTATCACAATTTATAGTTTTAGTTAAAATTAGAAATCAAAATATTAAAGATTATTTTTAAAAAAATTATAGGATTATATTCCATTCTACATAAAATATGTATTCTACCATAAGCAGGTAAAACAAATGTAGAAAAATTAACAAGGATCCATTTTTTTTTTTTGGTCAGATGAATGATATTCTCATATAGTTAGTTATTTTTTATCAACCCAGTCCTTGAATTTAACCGTATGTTAATTCTATTTTAGAAAAACAGAAAAAGAAAAATACTAATTACATTCGTTTTAAAGAGTCTTTTTTTATAGGTTAAAAAATATTTATTATAATATATATCTTAATAAATAACCTATAATAAATATTTTTTAACCAATAAAAGAGAGATTATTGAACTTACACTCTCTAAAGTGTAAGTTATTTTTGCTCAACCCAATCCTTGAATTTAACCGTATGTTAATTCTATTTTAGAAAAACAGAAAAAGAAAAATACTAATTACATTCGTTTTGAAGAGTCTTTTTTTATAGGTTAAAAAATATTTATTATAATATCTCTCTTAATAAATAACCTATAATAAATATTTTCTAACCAATAAAAGAGAGATTATTAAACTTACACTCTCTAAAGTGACTATAGTTAACATTTTTCATAGAGAAATTGAATCTCAAAAAGTCTATTAGAATATTGAAAAATATTAATTTCAGTCACTTTAAAGAGTGACGGTTCAATAATCTCCTTTTTATTAATTAAAAAATATTTATTATAATATTTGTCTTAATAAATAAACTTATAATAAATATTTTCTAATCAATGGAGAAAAAATTATTAAATAATTACTCTTTAAAGTCACTGTAATTAATATTTCTTTTGCAATGTTATATTAAATATCTACACTTCTCAATTTTCTTTATTCTCTTTGTTACGGATGTATATGAATTGATTTGAATCAATATTTTCAAATTTTCAAGTGAAATTAAATCAAAATAATGTGAAATTAATAATTATGCATTAATTTAATTTTAAAAAAATTATATAAGATTCGGTTTATACTGAATTAAATTTTATATGCATTTAAATTTGAACTGACTCCTATTAACATTTATTTTATTTTTAAAAATGATAAAAACAAAAAAAAATTAAGTATTTTTAATATATGTATACTATAAAAATAAATTAAAAAATAAAAAGGAAATTACTAAAATTATAACAAATCAAATGAAAATGAATATAATAAAATATTTTAATAAAAAAATTGTTATTAAATGAAATTACTACGCAATTATCCCTTAATATATTATTAAATATTTTGATGCATCATTATACCTTTTTGTTTTATAATTTAGTACTGTATAATATCTTTTTATATGTATTTAATATTTCAAATTGATTCGGATGATGATGGTTTAAATTTTATTAAATCACATATCAAACATGAAATTCAATTTGCTTATCTTTTAAACCAAAATAATCTCTATATATTTGCAAGCCATGATTTTCCGTTTGATTTAAATGGACTGATCAGTTTCAAAGATATTCTTGTACAGCCCTAGTCTCTGTTGTGAACATGGCTTTGGATCAACCATACATAGAGGCTCAACTTAATTATCTTGTCTTGCCAACCCATGAAAAATAAAACTATTAAGTAGGAGATGTAACAGTGGCGGGATTGTTTTCAGAACATAAATTAACAATTAATTTATGTAGAACCTAGCAGAAAAAAAGAGAAAATGATGAAAATGCAATCATTTTTTCATGATGGTGAAATGAAAAAGATTACTGATTGGAGAATCAAATTGTAAAAAATAGATGATAAGCAGACCTTTGCATGTAGTTGTATGAGATTCAATGTTCTCATAACTTACAGTGATTCAATTAATGTCAAAAAAAATCATGCTGCATACAATGCAAGACTGAAAATACAGATTTGGAAGAGAAGATACTCACATCATCTTGCATTCACTAGTGTGATTGTATCGATGCAGGTTATTGCGCAATCCTTGCTTTGTTCTCACAGCTAACCTGAGTCACATTCCTATTCATGCCATTGACAGATGAGAGTACGAAAAAAGCATCTAAAGCTGAGAGTTCAAAGACAGCTAAACCTGTTGCTGGGAATTGACTGAACTTATAGGAATCCACTCAGAATTGAGCGTTACGAGTTCTAGTCCTTTGAAACCTGAACAACTAGGCCAGTTGGGGTATTGACAGTTTGAAGGTGGCCTGAACCAATCAGATCACGAAGGTGAAATCTCATATCAAGGGGAGAGAATCGAAGACACTTCTTCTCTAGAGAGGTCAACATCATTTCTTTATATCTCTTGCGTTTCAAAAGAGAGAGAAGCTCCTTTCTCCCCTGTGAATAAGATCAAATCCGATTTCAAATCCTTTGCATTTCAAATTCTTTATCAAAATGAAACCTTATAGAATTTCTGGTTACAACAAAAATAGAAAACTAAAGCATATGTGTACCTTAGAAAGGCCCTTGAGTACTGAGCCGATATTTGGAACTGCAAACCAGTACATGTTTGGGTCAATCAGTTGGCGAGTCTAAAAGGTAAAAAACTGTGTTAGAAAGAGAACTGGTGCTATCAGAAACTTTGGCAAAGAAACAACCGGATACACATGAATGACAAAAGAATCAAGAACATTTAGTTTCATTCAACATCACCATGTACTTACACAGGTATCAAGAACATCATGACGCTTGCAGAGTTCTCCATTTTGATATGACATACAAGAACATGTGTGCTTCGCTCATTGTTGTGCACAACATTTGAAGTAAATATACCTGGTGGAGTGCTAGTTGCTCTGCTCAAGCCATAATTCATTCAACCAAACAAAATTGGAGAATCTAGTTCCCTATTTTGAACATTTTAAAATCTCACAGCTTCAGAATATATTCCCCACCCTTTTCTTTTTTAGATAACATATTACCAAAATCTTTTCCTTCGGCTTCCCTAACCTACTCCTTGTAAATTGTTCTGTTTTAAGTTCATAAAACCTTTTTTTTTATTTAACAATTCAAGACAGTTTAGTCCAGAGATTTCTTTCATTCATTTCTATTTTAAACTCATCTAGTTATCTGATCACCCTCTCATCCTTAAGTCCCCATGTAACTCAAAATATAAAATTAAAAATGAACCAAATAACACTATTCTAATAGAAGTTGAAGGTGAATTAGAAACTAGAGACTTGATAATCAAACAATATATAATCCTAGACAAAGGAGGTTCATGGCTAGAACTTTCTCATTTTTATTTATATATTTATCTTCTTATCGGATAGCAAGAACTCAACAGCAAACAGTATATCCCTATAAACTTTCATCTACAATTGAATGCCTCTTCATTTCACATAGCTGGCATAGCCCTATAAACTTCAACAGAAACAGGGATAACAAAAAGTTTTGAAAAGTGTATAGCTTCCAACATGAAAGAGGAGCATCCAAATTAAGATTTTTCAGTGAAAATCATTGATGATGGTTAAAGTTAAAGAATTTATGGAGGTGAATGGCTGTTCAATTTCGTACACCATCCATGACGAAGGGGAACAAACAAGTTTCAATTTAGGGAAAATATAGAAATTTCAGAATATTATCACAGGATGAGTTCAATGAAATTCTGGAAAAAGATTACAGAAAACTTCAATGCTAGTGTGAAACAGTATGAGTATAGATTACAGGAAAATAGAAATGTAATTCCTGAAAACATTTTCCACCAAATTGAATATGGTTCACTTTTCAACCCATGAAGAAAAAGGAGCAAGCTTGAGATATTTGAGATTAATAAAAATTGCAGAAGAGCGAAGTGCAGGGAAAAAAAAAGCAGCAACCCAAGAATGAATAGAACACTATGAACAAAAACTCATTTGAAAAAATTAAAGGGAAAGAAATCAAGAAACTGATCTGCAAAATACCCAGAAAAAGGTTCCATTGTATAGAGTTCTCACTTGGCTAACAAATCATTTCAAGTGTGGAATAATTACAATGATCTAATGCAAATTATACTTGTGCCAACCAAGATCTCAAAGAGGTAATGATATGTCCAAAGACCTTTGTCCATGGATTCAGTAGTCAAGCGCATCACAACTCCCAATATTTACTTCTATATAACCTTCTAAGAAGACATGGAATTCCCTTTTAAATACATCAATCACAGCAGCACCTTACAGACCAGGAAAAAGACAATTGATGGTGCTAGTCCTCTTGATTCAGCTGGACCCAGAATACCAGGGAAGAAATTATCACAACTCAATATAAGAACATGCCCCAAGGACTGATAAGCTATAAAATGTAATACATTCCTATTATAATTGGGTAATGAAAGACATATGCAGGCACTTGATCCATTTTGTCAGTGAAAAATTAGAAGGGCAGAAATAAGTCAGCAGACTACAAAGTAGAATACGATTGGAACAACTATAATTATTTGAATGAAAAATTAAGAAAAATACAAAATTTTGTTGTACCACATAAACTAAGCAGCCAACCAATAGCAAAATTATGGGACATTTACTTAGTGAGCTCTGCTCCAAAAAAACTGAGGTTGACTTGGTTTTTCTTGTAAAAACAGAGCATAAAAGTCCATTAGTAATAAATTCAAGAAAAAACCTTTTGTATTATCATTAACAGTCTCAATATCACAGCATATATATTTATCCATTTAAACAAGGGACAAAAAAAAAAAAAGAATCGATGAGTGATAATTCAAAATTTGCTTACAAGGAGGCCAGCATTGATCAGAAGGGAGATGTGTTCATCCTTCACCTTGCCACCATGAGATAAGAGTAAGCACTGCATCAAAAAGTAAAAAAGTAGGGATAAAAGTAAGGGTTCCATCAAAGATGACAATTTGTGAAGATCCAAGCATTTATCCCATGACATATAATCAATTTTGTTTAAAACATCTATAAAATAGATCTGGAAGAAAGTTGAATTAGAGCCTTCTTGAATTAACTGGGTTCTGTAGACTTGAGTGCAGTGACTCAGACAATCACTGACCGTAATACAATGCCCTGCAGTTTTCTGTAATTGTTGGAGAAATTTAGGGTTGTAACCTTCTTAAGTTGGCTTTCAAATGGCTTGTGTTTATTAATTACAATATTTGTTAATTTGCGACAGAAAAGCACAAAAGCATAAAATGAATATCTTATGCAATCTAAATATTTTTATTGGTCTGATTTTATTTTATTTTAATTCTTGGTAAAAGAAAATTTAGGCCAGGAAGATGTTTTCTTTCTGTTTTGACCAAGGCACTTTAATTCTCAGGAATCCCATTCTTTTGCCATTTTGGTTATTCTTCTTCACTATTTTTGTTTTCTCTCCTTGGTTTGCTCTTTCCACAAACTTTGATTCATCTCATGTTTATGACTGGTGTCGCCTTGAATTTCCTAATTCAATTATTAAATAAGAAGAAAGAAGAAACTGTAAGGCAAGAAAGGGTGAACAATTTAAGCAAATCAAGCACAGCAGGGGGCTGCCTTTTTGATGGCTCTTTGAGGCAAAGAACGAATGGTGCTAATTTCCATATTCCTTCTAGTCTCATTTGGTTTTGAGAGCCTCACCCCTCAACTTTTCCGCAACTTTTACAAAGACTCAATTTTGTGTTGCACTGACCAGGGCTGCCGTCTTTTGCCTGGACAAACATGCATATATACACAAAAGTGAAAGTAAAGATCTAAAGCCAAAAAAAAAAAATTTATGCATCATCACACAATAACACGTTGACAAATACAGGTAGCAAACAATTGGGGATCCACCATCAAGATTAATGTGGACCACTATATAATAGACCTTTTTTATCTTATGCAAAAATTAGATTACATAAGCAACATAGATGCTCACATTTCATACGAGCATGAGTGCATACAGATGATACAATAATGGTTCTTGACATATTAAACAGAAAAATAAGCAGAGGTGATAGAAATTGAACAGCGTGAGTAGATTGGTGTTCATAACACTTACAAGCTCTAGATGGTCAATACTAGGTTCCAGCTTGACGTCAATAACATGAGTTCTAAACCATTCAAAAACTTCAAGATCCCCTTGCTTTTTTCCTTCCATTCTTTTCATGACATGTTCTACCTGCACATAAATGTGCACAACAAAAATTCCATAAACATAATGACTGAATCCTAAAAATGTTATATTGCAACCAACGATGCATGTGTAAGGAGGTGTCCTACATTATCTGGATACCAATAACACAAAGACCAACCTGGTTTAGGTAGTCATCCAAAAACATTATGGCATGATCATCCTGTCCGGTATTTAGCTTGAAAACACGCAATAGTTTCGCCCTCTTCAAAGACTGCACAAACAAATAAAGATAATAAATGAGCTCTATTTTGCATCATTGTGCACTAAATTTGATTTTTGCTAATTGATGTATATCACTATCAAATATGTAACGAGAATTTCGATTGATCAAACTGACATTAACTCAAAGATAAGAAATAATACCTCTAATTCTCTATCTACTTGGGTTCTGTCCTTTACACAGCTATACGGTTGTGAACGCAAAATAAAGGGCTGAATTGAGACCTGACATTACATGTGCGCATAGCAATTGAATGAAACCTACTCATAATAAACTCATTTAGCTAATTAACTAACCAAATTGAATATTAATCAGAAGATCAAATTCTCGATGGTAAGAGCTAGCTAAACCTTGTCGATGCGAGGAAACTGAGCTCGTATTATGCGTAGCGCTATCAACGTATCACTGAATGTAAGACTTTCCTCTTCATATGAGATAAAAAACAAAACAAAATTACGAAAACGAAATTGAAAGCCGAGTAATGAAAAATAAAGAAAAGAAATGGAATTTACCAAGTGATAGAGTTTGATCAGAATCGCTAATTTCAGCTCCGGTCTCTTCTTCGCGAAGACGTTTTCTACCTCTCGATGATTCTGAAATCTCACTCATTTTTTTTGTTAGACTTTTAGAAATTTAGAACAATCCCCAATTTTTATTCACTCGCGTATTTTAACGGATTGTTTTTCGTTCGCGCCCTCGGTTTTCTCAGGGCTTGTGTTTAGTCAAACTAATACGACGTGCCTTAGAGTCGTTGTGTTTGTGTACGTTTGCCGTTTCGATTTGTTTAGTGATACATGGCAATTAGGGCCCAACATCATCTTGAAAACCTCTTAACCAATTCAAATAATTTGACCAAAAGTATTTAAAATCGAAACATTTTAAGGGTATTTATATAAATATTTAAAAAATATTTTTTATTTTAGGCACAACATTTGGCGATCCATTCCGAGTATTTGGCAACTTCTAGAAAGTCAGCATCAAATTGCTTCTTTACCTCCTCTTTTATCGCGAGGAGAATGTCGAGCTTCCTCCTATTTTTATAAAAAATTAATACAAAATTTTTAAAATATCTTATTTCTTATTAAAATATATTTTAAAAAAAATTATATTTTTTCTCCTTACAATTAATATTTTACTTCAAATTTCTTTTTTTTTCAAACTTCACTATTAAATAAAAATATTCTAATAAAATAATAAAAATTAATATTTTAAATTATTTTTCATTTTATAAAAATCATAATTCTTTCTAAAGAAAAAAATTAATTTTAATATAATAACACTCAAAAAATATTAAAAAAAAGTAAAATATTTAAAAATATATTAATAAAAATTATTGAATTTATTTTTAAATAAATTTTATATATTATACACATAAAAAAATAAAAAAAATACATATAATTTTATTATATATATAGTGGATGCGTTATAGATATTGTGTGTATGTTATATTTTTATTATTTAAGTTATGTATATTTTATATAAAAATTATTGAATGTTATGTAAATATTGTGTGGATATTATATGGATAAATAAATAAATATTAAAAATATTATTTAGATGTATTGTAAATGTATTATAGATGTATATATGATTTATATTATTGAATGTGTATTTTATATATATTGTGTATATATATATTTTATGTGTATATTAAAAATATAATATTAATTTATTTAAATAAAAAATATAAATAAATTAAATTAAAAAATTAATGTTAAAAAATTAATTTTTTGAAAAAAATGAAAACCGCATTTCTAAAAAACAAAGATAACGGGCCTGCGTAATTACGAAGTCAACACAGAAAAGACAAAAATAGAATAAATTTTTCAAAATTTTATTGACTTTTAATTTTTTTCAAATTTAACTAATTTGAATATTATAATAAAAAAATAATTTTAGATTTTAGACTATATTTGTATTAGAAAGTAAGAACCGTGTCAAATCATTTTAAACCCTTCCAAACTAAACAACCAAAGTAATAATTGGTTTTTTACATCTTTTTAATTTATTTTTTTAATATAAAAGATATAGTGAATAAAACAATCTTTAAAAATTAATATGCTAAAAAATAATTTAATTAATATTAATCATATATAATTTATTAATTATCATTAAAATCATTATATGCTCAATAATTAATATAGAAATGATATTTACTTACGGATAAAAATATTTCTATCATTGCATAATTCTTAAAAATTAAAAATATATGGATAATATTTTATCCAGGTCCTTAATTACGCCCAGAATTTATAACCCTTGCTATTATAGAGAGAAAGACTGTGTATGGAGATGCTCTTGCTTCTATGGCTACCCTGAAAGATGTCATCGACCATGGGCTCTCCTTTCTTCCTTGGCAGCAGTTAATGGTAATGTACCTTGGGTGTGTTTAGGGGACTATAATGATATGCTTTATCATGAGGACAAGCAAGGAGGTGTGCCACAGCCCGACTCCTTGTTAGAAGGATTTCAAAATACAATTTCTGCATGCACTTTGGTGGGTTGCCATTACGTGGACACGAGGTTACGTGGGAGCATCGTGGTGCTGATGGTTGGATCCAAAAAAGAAATAGACAGATGTTTTGTGATAAATTCATGGCTTGATTGGTTCCCTCAAGCTAAGTTATTTAATCTGGTGGCTTCCTACTCTGATCATTCACCTTTACTGCTTGATTCTGATCTCAGTCCTCCATTATAAAACAAGGTGTGTTTCCGTTTTGAGAACTCTTGGCTTATTAATAGTGATATCCATTCTGTTGTTTCTTCTAGTTGGGGTAAATCCTATAACTCTGATATTTTATGTAAGATTAAGGCGTGTGCTATCGGACTTGTGTACTTGGGGGAAGCATTTAAATGGAACTTTTAAACTTGAACTTAAGAGGGTAAGAGAACTAATGGAGCAATGTAGGATGAGTGTTGGGCTGGCGGATGATAGGTTGCTTGGTAGACTTCGAGAAGAATACAATCTTTTACTTTCTCAACAGAATGTGTATTGGAAACAAAGAGGAAAGGCTGATTGGCTTAACTTTGGGGATCGTAACACACATTATTTTCATAGTTAGACTTCTAGTCCCAGAAGAAATAATCAATTGACGGGTTGAAGGATGCAAGTGGTGAATGGGTGTATGATGATGCAGGCATCGGTAGTTTGATTATGGATTATTTTACCTCCTTGTTTGCTAATGATGATGAGGAATGTGAATTGGTACTAGATAAAATTAATGAAAGGGTGAGCCCAGCAACTAGTAATCATTTGATGGCCCTTTTGATAATGAGGAGTTTAAGCAAGCAATTTTTCAAATGCATCCGGATAAATCCCCTGGCCCTGAAGGGATGAATCCGGCTTTTTATCAGAAATTTTAGGGTATTATTGGTCAAGATGTTATTTATAGTTGTAAAGAGTGGATTTCAAATGGTGCATTCTCAAGTGCTCTTATGGATACAAATGTGGTTCTGATTCCAAAATCTGATTCTGCTTGTGATCTTAAGGACTTTCGCCCGATTTTTCTTTGCAATATTCTTTATAAAATTGTGGCTAAAGCCCTAGCAAACCGTTTGACGAAGTGTTTGCTTGAATTGGTGTAAGATAGTCAGTATGCTTTTGTTCTGGGTAGGTTGATCTCAAATAATGTATTAATTACTTTTGAAATATTCATCACATAAAGATCAAAACTAGGGGGAAAGAAGGAGAAATTGCTCTAAAATTAAATATAAGTAAAGCATATGATAGAGTGAACTGGATTTTTCTTCAAAAAATAATGCTAAAGTTAGGCTTTTGTCAGAGATGGGGTGATCTTATGATGTTGTGTGTTTGCTTTGTTAGATATTCCATTCTCTTTAATAGGGTAGAGATTGGTCCTATTATTCTTGAAAGAGGACTGCATCAAGAAGACCCATTATCTCCATATCTTTTTATTATATGCGCTAAAAGACTTTCAGCTTTATTCCGTCATGCAGAGGGTTATGGTAACATTCATGGTTGTCATATCAACAAACGGGCTCCAAGGATTTCTCTTCTTTTATTTGCGGATTCCTTATTCTTTTTTTAAAGCTACTGTTAAAGAGTGTGAAAATATTAAGAAATTGTTGTTTAATTATGAGAAGGCATCTGGTCAATCTGTGAATTTTCAAAAATCAGGTGTTTTCTTTTCTTCTAATGTTGCGTATGAGACTCAGTTAGCTTTATCTAGTTTGCTTGGAGTCTTTTCTCCTCTTGATCATGGAAAATGCCTGGGACTACCTTCTCTAATTGGTAGTAATAAGAAGGCTATATTTTCTTTTATTCATGAGCGTCTTTATAAAAGGCTTTATAGTTGGAGAAGTAAATGTTTATCCAGAGCAGGGAAGGAAATTCTTTTGAAATTTGTTGCTCAGACGATTTCAGTTTATTGTATGAGTGTTTTTTTGCTTCCTGTTTCGCTTTGTAAGAGGCTGCAAAGAATGATGAATTTATTTTGGTGGAGTGAAAAATCAGATGAGAGTCGTAATATTCATTGGTTTTTCTCGGATAGACTGTGTAATCGAAAGGCAAATGGTGGTTTAGGTTTTCGTCAATTACACTACTTTAATATTGCAATGTTGGGTAAGCAGGTATCGCGTATTATTACCAACCAAAGTATTCTCCTTATTAAGATTCTCAAAGCAATATACTTCCCATTGAGGGATTTCTTTTCAGCTAGAAGTGTCTCTTGTCGTAGCTTCACTTGGGAGAGTTTATTGCATGCTCGACATTTGCTAAAGGAGTGGTGTTCGTTGGCGTATTAGTAATGGGGTTGACGTTAAAATCTGGGATTCTTCTTGGCTGCCGGTTACAAATCATTTCCATGTTACGACGCCGATGCCTCCTCACCATGATTTAGTTAAAGTGAAGGAGCTTATTGTGGAGGAGACCACGTGTTGGAATGTTGATAAAATGTTAGCAATTTTTAATGAACATGATGCTGCTTCTATTCTTAAAATTCCCTCAAGTATGAGAAGGGTTGAAGACAGACAGATTTGGCATTATAATAAGGATGAAATTTACACCGTTAAATCGGGGTATCAAGTTTGTATGTCCTGGACATATGATAACGGTTTTTTTCCATCTAGAAATTGGTTGAAGCTTTGGCTCCTTAATATTCCTCCCAAAGTCAAGAATTTTGTTTGGAGAGCTTGTCAAGACATTCTTCCTTCAAAAGTAAATTTAGCTAAGAAGGGTATTCAGATTATGGGAGGCTGTCTCTTTTGTGGGGAAGAAGAATCATCCACTCATGTGATTTTCCATTGTAGCAAAGTCAAAGCTTGTTGGAATTTATGGGGATGGAATCCTAACATTGCTATTATTGACTTTGCCCATATCTTTTTTATGATTCTGGCCGGTTTTGCAGGAAGCAAGATAGAGGAATTCTGTTTGATGGCTTGGGAAATTTAGGAATCCAGAAATAGCGTGCTTTGGAAACAAGTTGATACTTCTCCATCAGAAGTGTGTTCTTTCGCTCGTGATTTTTGGACAAATTGGAGAAATTCCTAGAAGCATTTGTCCATGAGCCATACTACTCCAAGTTTTGCTTCTCCAGAAGCAAACTCTATTCCTCGGGTTATAAAGTGATCATGGAAGTGCAATATAGATGCAGCAGTCTTTTTCTCGCGCAACAAGTATAGTGTTGGTGCTGTCATTCGAAATGATCGTGGGGCGTTTGTTATAAGATTAAGTGCCGTTTTGCAATTTTGTGATGAAGCCAGAATTGCAGAAGGTCTTGCTCTTCGGCATGTGTTGCAGTGGTTGCCTTCTTGTGTATCTGGTCCAGGTTCTGTTGAAGTTGATTCACAAATACTTTGGTCAGCAATCTCGTCTCCGAAAGATGATGTTTCTGAGTTTGGTAGCATAGTCCAAGACTGTATTTCATTGCTTGAAACCAATAGCCAATGGTCTCTTTGCTGGGCTCGTCGGCAGACAAATAATGTTGCCCATCATTTAGCTAGTTTAGCTTTCTCTATTTGGTGGTAGTAGTGTTTGGAGGTTGCCTCCTTTATCTTGTTTACCATTGTTATCAGCTGATTTGTCTTAATGAAGTTTATCATTTTTTTCAAAAAAAAAAATATATGGATAATATTATTAAAAAAACACATGAATAAATATATATAACATATACAAGTTAACAATTAAATTTAAAACTTTAATTCATATTAATTGTATTATCATACTTTTTCAGCTGCTAGTGTGTCACAACATATAATCTTACATTTATTTATTAAAATTAGTGAATTTTATTAGTTGTTTAAAAAATATTTAAATATTTTATGTATCTTACATTTTTTAAATTTCCAACTTTTGAGATGCTTATAGATATTTTTCAAATATCTGAATTATATCAAACCATGCTCACCCCTGCATAGCATTTAGGATACCCATTAACTCTATATTCTCTTTATTTTAGATTTAAAATGTCTACATTATACGGCTTTTTTAATTTTTTTAATATTTTATTATTTTAGTATATTTTAATATAGTAAATATATTTGTGTATTTTTAAAAAATAAAATATACTTTTAATATATTAATTGTATATTATATGTATACATAAAAAAATATAATTTTGAAGTTGAAAAAGTGAAATTTTTTAAAATAAAATTTTAGTGTTTTTGAAATAATTTTATTTTAAGGTATTTTTGAATAAATTTCGTTTTTAAAAAATTACATTATATGTCTTATTTGTAAAAAAATACTTAATATATTTTTATATCTCTAATAGGATTAATATGTACTATATGTATATTTTTTAAAATAAATACTAAATATATACTTTTAAAGTAAAATATTTTTGAAACTATAAATTAAAAATAAATATTAAAATACTTTTTAAAAAATTAATTTTATGAATTTTTTTTAAAAAAATCCCAATTCAACAATTCAACTATAATTTCTTTTTTCATTTAGTGAATCAATTTATTATAATATCTTTACATATATATATAAGATATATTTAACATATGCATACGTAATTTTTTTTAATATGTGTTTTCATGTTATATGTTAAATAATAATAAATATTTTAATTTTTTTTATTAAAATATATTTTATTTTCATTAAAATTTTACCATAATCATTTTTTTGAAGGATTATCATAATCATTTTATAATATGTGTAACTTTTTTATTAATGATTTAAAAAATTATTGTTACATAGAAACATCCTACTTATAATTACTAACTTTTTAAAAATTATTATTGAAAATTAATTTTTGATTAAAAACTAAAATTTAAAATAATTATAAAAGTCATTTAATATTAATTAAGAAATATAAATATTTTATTTTTATATCTAAACAAATTTTAAATTCTCCATCATCAATCTTCCGAAAAAGGAAATCCCGTCTCGGATAATACAAATGGCAAGCATAGTTCTATTTGCACGGGGAGGGTATAATGGTAATTCACGATTCTAGAGTTCTAGACTACGGCATAAAAATGAAGAAAGAGAGGAAGAACAGACTGGAGCAGAGCATAGCAAACCATAGAATCTGAATCTGATATCTCTCGTTTTTTTTGGTAAGTTTTGTTTTCCATTTTTTAATTTATTATATTAATCTTTAATTTTCAATTTATATTAAAAAAAAATTCATGGTGGCTAAGTACTGGGTGGTTATAATCTTTGATTCTTTGTAATTTTTTTTTTTTACAAATTATGGATTTTCTTTAACTCTAATTCTATCAATTAATTGTAATCTTGTTGTTGGTTTTAGGCTAATGGTAAGTGTTGTCATTCGTTTAGCGAGATGCAAGTATGGAAGCATTTACTAGTGGGTTACAGAACTCAAATGTTTCTTAATGGCATAATCTTTGTTTTCAATTTTTTGAATAATTCATGAATGTAGAATCTTGTTGCTTTCCCTCTGTAATTCCTTGTAGTGGAAATTGAAGTGTTTGCAACTTGCCAACTATTCATTTTTGCTGGCTTTTATTCTTCTTTAATATGTTGTATTTGATTGTTCTTTTTCTTCATTGATTGACATAATAAAGTATTGGCTTCTCTCAATAATTTGCTCAACTGAAATAACCTTGAGTATCCAAATTATTGGAAATAGTTTCAAAAACTAAACCCTTTGAATAAAATGTTATATATTTGTGGAAAGTTTGTGAAACTTGCTGGAGAACGAGATGTGTTCCTACTCTAGCATAATGTTGGAAGAGGAGTGAGATCTTTGTGTTTTTATATACAATGGAGACCATGGTCTTTGATCAGAAACTCTCATGATTGTTTCATACGTGCATCTTCAACTTTGCAGATGCATTGGTTAATGTGGTAGGTGTTATATTATCTCATATGATAGTTTTGTTATGTAAATAAGATCTCAAATTCTGACTTTCTGATTAGCCCTTCTCTATTCAAGGTGCACTGACTAAATATCTTTTAAAAATAATACAAGGGAAGCAGATTAAGGATTAGAATTTTCATGCTTTGTTCACCATGATAAAGTAAGCTTTCGATTAGAGTAGAGTTGAAATCATACCCGAGTTTACAAGGGATAATTGTTAACATCCAAGCTTATCATTATGAACATATTGAAATATCTTGTTTGCTTGATGCATTTTATGCCTCATTATGATACACTTAGTTTCATGATTTTGCATCTTTTATTTGCTGTTGTAGATGAACCTTTATAAGGTTTTACTTGGAGAAATTGGTGGAGTAGTGGTGCATGCAACTAAAGAATTTTGCAGAGTCAGCCAGTCAGAATCTACTTTAGCATATTCATAAGCAATACAAAGTGTTCATCTGATATAGTTGTTTAATGTTTTACTAGGTTTCATAGTACTTATGGGGATAAAGCAAGCCAAGATTGATCCAGCAAATGAAAATGTAGACAAACTTGCTACCCCGCCTGGTTTTGTATCTCTGACATCCTTTAAGTTGAAGAAAGTAGAAAGTAGTGAACCAACATGTAATTCCATGGCCTCTGGAAGTGCCTCCAACGGAAAGCCAATCCAGATAGATTTGACCTCCAATGCAATTGATTTTGCATTACTGAAGAGATCTTTTTGTTATCGACAATGGATGCTTGACAACCAGATCAACTGCAACCGTGAGGAATCTGATTCTGAACAAGTTGTCATGGTTATATATACTTCCTCTGTTTCCCCTTCTTTTCCTCTCTTTTTTGGTCTATTGTTTATCAAGTTTCTTTGCATTGCAACACAAATTGAGACATTAAAAATATGCATTGTAAGAAGCAAACTTTGGACTTCAGAAATTGTTTTAATACACTTTAAGTCATAGAAGCAGTCAGGGATAAGCTAAGTGCTGATTCTATGGATGAGTAAAAGATAAAATGTTGAAAAGAGTGGGCAGGCCATCTTGAATCACATAGGCATGGCTGCATGGTAATAAAAAAAAAGGAACACGAAAATAGAATTTCTACAATCTGGCTTCTGTAGTTACTGATGTTTTATATTTAATAAATGGGCTTTAGTTTTTGATTTTTTCAAAGGTGAACTGTTGAGACAGAGAAATCTCTGCTGTGTTCAAACATGTGTGTGAACTGCAGAAAAGATTAATCGGCCTTGAGATTTTTCCTTTCCTTCTTTTGTTTCTTATTTTTTTGCTTGTTAAACTTGTAATATAATCTGATATTTAACTCTCTTCTGCAGGATCTTTCTTCAAGAACCTACCTTCCAAAAGGGGTTGCCCGCGGATGCCCAGATTGTAGCGACTGCCTGAAGGTCCGCAATCATTAGAATTTTCGACTAAAATTATGTTGTATGATTTGCAAACCATGAAAGATTGCTGCATCATATACTTTTCATGTTCGCATCATTTATTGAAGCCCTGGAACAGGTAATGGCAAGGTGGCATCCTGAAGATGCAAGAAAGGATATCCTTGAGGAGGCTCCTGTTTTCCATCCAACTGAAGAGTTAATGCTTTTCTCATTGTAATATATAAACCTTGTTCATTTCACTGGTTCAGCTTCCATTTGTGTGTTCCTAATATCTTAGCTCATTTTTGAGTTTTTTGGCTGGAAGGAATCTAAATTCTGAAGGAGCATGAATTTTAACTGCAGGAATTTAGAGACGCATCAAAGTATATTGCAAGTATACGTCTCGGAGTTGAGGCATATGGAATATGTCGTATTGTTCCTCCTTCTTCATGGAACCCTCCTTGCCTTATTGAGGAAGAGAACATTTGGGAAACATCTCCATTTGTTACACAAACTCAAAAGATAGGCGGGCTTCAAAATCAAAATGTAAAGGAAAGTGTGGCTAGAATTTATGAGAATGGATGCTGTAAGAGGAAAAGCAACTCCAGGATGAATTTGGAACATGGAGTTGGTAACGGATGCACTGGTGATCCTGATGGGATTGGATGCTCTTTTGTTGAAGGCTTTGAATCTCAAATTGGTCCGGAATTTACTCTTGAAACTTTCAACAAATATGCTGATGATTTCAAGAGTCAATATTTTTCTGTCAGAAGGACGATTGTGGGTTCAGATGAGGATCCCACTGCGCAACGAGAGATTGGGACCATCATTGGATGACATTGAGGGTGAGTATAGAAGAATTGTTGAGAATCCTACTGAAGAAATTGAGGTAAGCCAATCAAATGACTTCTTTTATGTTTTCTTATGCTTTATTTTACAATAGTGTGGATTATCACTTGGTGTCCTGTTGTAGGTGCAATATGGAGAAGGCCTGGACACTGGAGTTTTTGGCAGTGGATTTCCTACCGCATCCTGGTTCTCAAATATATCTGAGTTTAATGAATATCTGAAATCAGGCTGGAACTTAAATAATACACCTAGGCTTCTGGGTTCTCTTCTTTATTTTGAAAGCTGTAAAACTTCAGATTTGTTAGTGCCTCGACTAAATGTAGGAATGTGCTTCTCATCATCTGGTTGGGTAAGATTTTATTTTATTTTTTGTGAATAAGTCGATTTCTCATGATTATTTACTACTTATTCAGGAACTTGAAGTACTTCTATTCTACAATGAATTATCACTAATGTGTGCACCCTCTATTCTTCTGTTTTATTCATTGAGTTAATTTTTTGAAAAACAGAAAGTTGAAGAGCACCATTTATACTCACTTTGTTATATGCATTTGGGTGCCCCTAAAATATGGTATGGCATCCCAGGGAGATGTAACATCAAGTTTGAGGCTGTTGTGAAGAAACACTTTGCAGATTTGTTAGTGCAACAGCCTAAATTGCTGGGTGGGCTGGTGAGTTATGTAACCTTCTATATTTTGATTGCATCACTCAATGACTGGGTATGATGAAATAATTTACTACTATAACATATCGCATCATGCATTAAGTTATATTCTCTGATCCACATCCCTTTGACTTTATTTGTGATTTTACAATATTTTAACTTGTAATTTTCTTACTCGTGCCATTTGCTATGATGAAATTTATACTCAGTTTTGCAAACAAGTTCTAAGGTCCATTTCTGCGGCTTTTTCTCATGGCATGCATGCATGTTTCAGATGAAAATAATTTTTTTTATATCTATTTCCTATACAGGCCTCTGTGCTGTCCTCATCTACATTGAAGTCTGAGGGCATTCCTTTTTATCATTGCATTCAGTGTTCTGGGAGTTTTTGTTCTTCTCCTTCCAGGAGCATATTATTCAGGATTGGACTGTGGTTTTAATTGTGTTGAAGCAGTAAATTTTGCTCCAATTGAGTGGTTGCCACATGGACAGAATGTTGTAGAACTCTACTGTGAGTGGGGGAGAAAGACATCAATTTCCCATGATAAACTGTTGTTTGGTGCAGCTAATGAAGCTGTAAGGGCATGGTGTGGAAAGGATAGTATCTTAGCAAAAGCACTCAAGGCAAGTTACCCCAATGTCCATTTGCTCTTTCTTTTTTTTTTTCCAGGTCATGTTTGAATATGATATGAATATGATATCAAAAGAATATTGAAGTTTGTTTTACTTTCTTGTTTATAGAGCCTTGTACCTTTCATCTTCTTTTCTAGTTGTTTTTTACTGTTGTTTTTTATATTTTGAATTTGTCATACTCGGACACTTTCTAAACTTTGGTTGTAGCAACAGGCTTGATCTTCTTTCTTGGGTCTTCTTGTGCAGTCCTGTATAAAGTTGGAAGGCAATAGAAGGGAATACCTTTGCACCTCTTTGCAGTCACAGAGGATGGACAAAAACTTTGATGCTATGATCAAAAGGGAATTCTGTATATGTTTCTATGATTTACACCTTTCTGCAGTATGGTGTCGATGTTCAGTTGTCAGATACTCATGTCTTAATCATGCATAGCAGTTATGCTCGTGTGCTTGGAGCGAAATGATCTTTCTATTTCGTTATGATATGAGCGAGTTAAATACTCTTGTTGAAGGAATTGAAGGAAAATTAAGTGCAGTCTTCAAGTGGGCCAAAGAGGTTCTTGAACTATCTCTGTTGTGCTCCATCTCTAAAAATAGTTCACAAGCACCAAGGCATATAGGTAGTCTGGATACTCACACAAAAGAATCAGAAGAAAGAGCACGCAATTCTGATTACACAGCAACGACAAGTAATACAGTTTCAAGCATCAGGGAAGAAGTAAAGGCACGAGTGCTCCAAACAAAGTTGTCGAATGTACAAAAATCGAAGCAGAACACAACAGCATCTACATTTGTTGCAATTGCAAATGCTGCTGCAGGCAGTCCCTTTTCCGCATCAACATCCGAGTGTACAAGTGACTCAAGTTCCACGGAGTCAGGGACATAACAATTGCAGCATTCCATCCTGAAACCAAAGTCGCGTCATCTCAATATAGACAAAGTACCTCTAGCAAGTAACACTTCCAGTCCCTGTTATGAATTAACAATTTGCCTAACAAATGTTTCTAGCTTTGCAGGTTGGTCTATTATCAACTCATGCGTACAGCATTATCCATTGTCACAGTTGATTTATATGTGTACTTTTGAGAAATGATCTTTAGGTGATAAATTTTCGTGCTTATTATCATTTCTCTCTGTTTCAGTTTTCTTATCGTTTATACAACAAGGAGGGCGTTTTACCGTATGAAATGAATTTAAACATCCAACTTGGAATTTCCATATACAACACTCAAGTTTATCCCTTACCTTTGCTGAACCAAAACATGGCTTTTGTTTTTCTTTCTCCACTTGCACAATTGGCAACACACTTTCATTTTGGAAAGAAGAAAAAATACTCAGTTTAGAATTTCCACACTGATTAGGAAAGCTGCAGTAATTGTCTAATTATGGGACCCTCAGGCCATTTGTTTTTGTCTCCCTATGCGGTGGAATTCATGTGCAATTTAAGCAGATGAGCCAACTTCACAAGTAAAGCATCTTTTATATGACAGCTTTAAATTAAGCAATAAAGATTGATAATGTCTTTCGATTATGGCCCCACAACTAGTTTTCCTGAGAATGGATAAATCAAAGGTTACTAATAATATCAATAATCACTTAGATAAATGATATTAAATTATTAGATAATATTATGTAATACTCATCCTATGTACAAAATACATGAAACCCATGTTTAGTTTACATATAATGGGTACACAATAAGAGTGCAAAAGATCCCCTGGCTAAGGATAAATTCAAGATTTAATGACCAGAAATAATCACCCTAAGAAAACAATTGGAACACAAAAAAAAAATAAATAAATAGGAAAAGAATAGTATTATAAATTAAAGACCAGCTGAAACTAATCCATGCAGTGTAACAATGCCAATCAAAATATTTTGATGATTGATCACAGGCAAAAATTGCACAGGGGACGGTGGTGATTCCATCTTCTTCATGGCTTCCACAGCCATTGCATCTGGATTGATTGTTCTTGGGTTCCTGAAACAGCAGAAAGATGTTGCTCAGAAATCTAATTAAAACTTTATCAAAGCTTGCAACATTAGAAGGAGCAATACTGGAACAAGAAACTTGTGATAATAAAAGCATTTGTCATGCTTATGCATGCTGCAACAACACAGCACTTCACTCTTCTAGGACCATAGATTAGCATTTGACTTTGCTTGCCAAGTATATTGTAATTTAAAAGTTGTAACCATGACAGCCTAGGATTAATAATTCCATATATAATACTATGTAGAAAAAGTCGTCATAAAAGTATAATTTCTGTATTTTACCTGTTGCACATCTCCCCCACTGTGAGCTTAAAGATGCCTTCCCCGCTAGCCTTGAGAGTACGCCTAAGGTCGCCATCAGTGAATGTTCCAATCAGATGATACTCTTCACCAATAACAAGTAGACAACCACAACCTTTACTTGTCAGCTCAACTAACTGATCCATTATCAAATCTTCCTCCCTGCAGACTGGAAGCTCATCTTGCTTCTTCATAACATCTTTTACCTGCATATATAACATACTAAAGAACTTCAGATTCCCTAAGATCCATGCTCCGCACTTGCTAATGCACAGAATAATTGTGCAGTCTTGAGCAACAATTTCGAAAATAAAATGATGATGTAAGTTGTCAAAAAGGTCAGTTAACAGAGAAATGTAGTTTGTCAATGTGGGCAGATGTGAAAATTTCATATTTTTATACTCTTTAGGAAGATCTAATTTCTGTGTGGCAACTGGAAACATATGGAAAATTAAACACTGAAGAAGCATCTTGGGGAATAAATTGCATTCCCAGGTGCATGTAGCATGATTAGATCACAGAAGAGATCACTATCTTTACATTCTCCATTACACAACAAAGATTCCAATCATGAGAAAATTCATGATAACATTAATACGGCCCCAGATGTCAACAACTGCCAAACAAACTTTTGAATTGAATACAATCCGTCATATACTTTGCAATTGTTTTCATATTTTTCATTTTATCTCTTTAATGAAGTTCCATTTGCCCATCAAGAACAAGGGATATTGCGCAATCCATGCTGTCATAACATGAAAGAATTTTGGTTACTACCACACCAAATAACGCAACGGTACTACTCCCAACTAAGAAATTGCAATTCTTAGTCCAGCAAAGTACTGCAGATCCAATCCAATCAACAATCGCATGTATTGTTATCTTCATCAATTTCAGTCCTTGGCTCCATCAATATTATTTCTAAAAATCAGACAAATTTAGCGACATTCATTCATTCCGTTTATATTCCAAAAATTTTAGGGAGAAAAGGAATAGAAAACAATTGCTCAAAAATAGTAACATCAATTCTGGGTACGAATTCTGCACTTGCATTGTTGAATTGGAGTCCAAATTTCAACTAATCTGACCAATTTCAGCTTAAGAATATCTACAATCTAACAAATTAAACTACAACAATCTAAGATCATTATTAGCACAAAATCAAGATCTATTAGTGACACATCAATCCAAAAAAATAATAATGATAATAACAATTCGCTGACCTTAAAAATCAAGCACTTCCCTATCCTGCCAGCAGGGTGATTGGCCGCGTACTCATCCTTAGTCAAATTCCTAGCTCCCATGAGCGCTATCGCTACGGTATCCCCAAAAACCATCTGAATAGCCGTGGAAGTGACGGGAGCCAAGTCAAAAGGACACAATTCCCTTTCCAAAGGCAAATGCACATTCAAACCACAAACAACATCAAGCGCATTGCCTTCAACGGACGTCACCGACACAAGATAAGCGCCTTTAGCCTTAGCACAAGGCACAAGACGCAACAATTCTTCAGTATTCCCAGATTTACTGAAAAGGACGAGAATATCACGTGCAGTAAGTACACCAATATCGCCATGGAGAGCATCGACGGGGGAAAGAAAGCCGGCTCGAATGCCGAGGGAAATAAGGGTTTGTGAGATCTTATTAGCGACGAAACCAGACTTACCGACGCCGGAGAAGAAGATAGTTCCTTGACAATTGAGGAGTGTTTGGGTGAAAGATAAGGTCTGAGAAAGGTCAAGGTTATGGAAGAAGTAATTGAGGTGGTTTTGTTGGGATTTAAAGAGATTGAGAAGGGTGGTTTGGTCAATTCGGTTGAATTTCGAACCAGAGATCGGAGATGGAAGATCTAAAGACCCCATTGTTTTTTGTTTTTTGAAATTGTTTTAAGATCTGAAGGAATTTGGAAATGGAGATTCTGATTTTCGAGTTGGACAGTAAACGGCTTAACGCGGGAGGATTTGCTGCCGTTAAATCTATTAGGCGCTATTCGAGTCTGCGACTGAGAGACTGATTGATTGGAGACGCGTCGTGTCGGTGGACTATTTTGCAATAAAATAAAATAAAAGGAAAATTACAATAATTTTTTATTTAACATCATTTTTTATAATATAATTTTTATATATGTATATTTTTGAAAGAGATATGTATTTTTTATATATCAAATATTATATTTTTAAAATTAAAAAATTAAAAATATAATTTTTTAAAAAAAGAAAAAATAACTGTTTTTAGAATATTTTATTTTTTAAAATATTTTTTGAAATAACAGATTTTTAATTTCTAAAGTAATTTATTTTTAAAAATATTTATTCTATTAAATAATTTATTATAAAAAATATTTATTCTAATAAATAATTTATTTATATAAAAATTAAATTATTTACTAAATAATATCTAAAAATAATTTTTTAACTAATTTCTCTAAGAAATAATTTATTCTAATATCTATCTAAAATATAAAAATAAATTATTTTACTAAATAAATTTCTAAAAAAAATATTCTAACATTTATCTAAAACATAGATCAATATATTAAATAATTTTAAAAAATTTATTCTAAAAATTATTTATTCAATCAAATAATTAATTCAATTTAAAATAAATTATTCAACCTAATAATTTCTAAAAAAATTTCTACCAAATAATATCTAATTTTTTTTAAAAATATTATTTATTCAAAAAAATAAATAATAAAAATTATTACTAATTATAAAAATATAAATAATAAAATAATAAAAAAAATACATATCTTCAATAAATTTATAAAACTATAAAACCTTCAGTCAAAATACAAGAGAATAAGGGGGGAAAGAAGAGGAAGAGGAAGAACAAAAAAACAAGAGAGAAATGAGAAAGAAAAAAGAAGAAGAAAAGAAAGAAAGAAAAAAGAGAGAAAGAAAGAAAGAGAGAAGAAAGAAGAAAAAATGAAAGAAAAAAGTTAGAAAGATTAAATATTTATGTTTTAGAGATAGATTTAAGTTAGCGATAAAATTATTAATAATAAAATTAGCGATAAAAATATATTTCGTAGCTAAAATTTCTCACAAAAACCAATTTTTTTTGAAATATTTAAAATTAACCACGTAAATAAATTTCATCGCTAATTAGTTCGAAAAAATTTTTACTGTCGTTTTTTTAATAAATAAAAATTAACAAAAATAGTTTCATCGTTAATTGAAATAAAATTAGCGATAAATAAAATATTTCGTCGCTAATTAGAGATAAAAATTAATTATGTTGCAAATTAGCTATGCATAAAAGTTCGCCGCTAATAGCGACAGAATTTAATGACAGATATTTATTACGGTTGCTAAATGCAAGACACTGAATTTAGCGATGAATTTATTTGGTCGCTAAATTTGCCGCTAATCTATTGTTAATCTGTCGCTAATAATTTTTTTTTCCTAATCTATCGCTAAAAATTCATCGCTAATTTATATTTTTCTTGTAGTATAAAATATTTAATCTCTTTTTTAAGTAAAATATTTTTCTATATTTTTCAACTTAAAATATTTTACTAACTTATTAATGAAGTTTAGTTGACTCATATTTTATTTTGCATAAATGATTTATAAATATTATTAGTCAAAAAAAATTTTCTATAATCAACTTTTTTAAAATTTAATTCAATTAAATATACTGTATAAGATATTGATAACATTATCTAATAAACACATAGCAAGAGGTCTAATAATGATTATCTTCTATATTTTCTTTTCTAAAGAATATATATATATATATATATATATAGTTTCTTATATGGATTTTGCACATGAGATATATGTTATATTTACAAACATAATAAATTTATTTTATAGTTTAACACAAGTATTTAATGTGTTTGTTTTGTAATAAATGCATGAAAATAAAAATTAACAAGGGAAAACTAAACTTTATATATTTTAGGAATAAGTTGGCAAAATTATTTATGTAGAATGATTTGATGCAAATAAAAAAATAAATGCAGAATAGAAATTAAGAAAAAAAATAAATAGAAATTTAATATGTTTTAACATAAATTTATATCCACAAGGGAAAGTAAAATTCACAAGTAAAATAAAACATATGATAATATATAAAAAGATAACACTCCAAATTTTTAATTCAATTGCACCCAAATAATTTGCAATCTAACGGGGTAATAAAATGATAAAAATTGCCATACTCAAATAATTATTACTTAATAAAACAATTTAAAATATTATCTAATGAATTTTTCTAAATAATAAATTAATAAAATTAATTTTTAAAATAAAAATTAATTAATGATAATTTTTCTTTTTACAATTTAAATTTCTTAAATAATTCAAAAACGATCCAGCACTAATAATATCTAAAAAAACAAAAACAAGTTCCATGAGCTAGAAATTTAGAATCAGGGCCTGAGATATATAAGGAAAAGAATTACAGCCCAAGAATTTCGGGGTTTAAATAATATTAGAAGTTTCCCCATTTTTTCTTAGAAAATGAAAAATTTTCATAGAAAACAAACAAAAAGAGCTTAAATGGGGTCCATCCAATCTCCATTCCTCAAGCTGAAGGGGTGAGGTGTCATTATCATATCGTTATTAGTTTATTCAGTAATTTAAAAGCTCGTACATCTCTTCCTCCATTATCCTGATCAGAGAGCCCATCGATAATGAAAATTTGATAAAATAAAAAAAAATCTTGATTATTGCATTAATAATTTATAAATTTTATTAATTTTAATTAATTTTATTTGATAAAAATATTTATTTTTATCTCTTAAAAATATAAAAAATATATATATAAATAATATTTTTTTCTTTTTCGGACTCTTTTTTTCTCGCCACACTATATTTTTTCTTTCTCTTTTATTTTTTAATCTATTCTTTATCTTTCTTTTATTCGATAACTTCTCTTTTTTTTTTTTTGCCGATCTCATCTCTATTTTTTGTTGTGCCAATATTTTTTGTTCTTTGCTAGTCCATTTATTGGTGCCGATTTATTTTATCTCACCCAAATAAAAAGATAAATCAACTTAGTTCATTTTTTCCTTTAAAAAAATATAAAAGCTAACATGAGAAGATGTCGAGTTAACATTCAGGGATTGGGTGTCGAATAAGACGTTGGTTTATACTTATACAGTAATATAATAATTTTTTTATTTTTTTAAACGAAATTATGACAGATATTTATCTTCATCATTCCTTCATTCCTCATTTATTTTCGTTATTTGTATATATAAGTTATTTTGGCCAGAATATGAATTTGATAAGAGTTGATATTAGTTTGCTGTTAGTATAATTTGATATGAGCTGATACTAATTTTATATGAGTTTAAAAATGAGTCAGTATTATTAATATGATCATGAAATGAGTTAGTGTTATTGATATGAGATTGAAATGAATATATTTTTATTGATATTAGTTGGTATGAGTTAGTATGAGTTTTGATATGAGTTGTTATGACTTAGTATAATTTATATGAGGTTGATATGAGTTTGATATGGGTTAGTATGAGTTGATATGAGTTTAAAATTAGTTGATATGAGTTAGTATATGTTGATATGAGTTTGATATGAGTTAGTATGAGTTGATCTAAGTTTGAAATTAGTTGGCATGATTTATGTATGAGTTGGTATGAGTTGGATATGAGTTGGTATATGTTTGTATTATTGATATGAGTTTGATATGAGTTGGTATGTGTTAGTATGAGTTTTGAAATGAGTTAGTATAATTAGTATGAGATTGATATGCGTTTGGTATGAGTTAGTATGAGTTGGTATGAGTTGATATGAATTGTAAATTAATTTGTATGAGTTGTTATGAGTTAGTATGTGTTGGTATCAGTTTGATACGAGTTTGTATTATTGATTTGGGTTTGATATGCGTTTGTATTACTTTTATAAGTTTGAAATATTAATGATATGAGTTAGTATAATTGGTATGAGTTTGGTATGAGTCGGTATGAGTTTGATATGAGTTAGTATGAGTTGATATATGTTTGAAATTAGTTGGTATCAGTTTGGTATGAGTTGATATCAGTTTGATATGAGTTAGTATGAGTTGGTATGAGTCTGATATGAGTTTTTATTATTGATATGAGTTAGTATGGGTTAGTATGAGTTTTGATATGAGTTATTATGAGTTAGTACAATTGGTACGAGGTTAATATGAGTTTGGTATGAGCTTGTATGAGGTTAATATGTGTTAGTATGAGTTGATATAAGTTTTAAATTAGTTGGTATGAGTTGATATGAGTTGTTATGAGTTAGTATGAGTTGGTATCAGTTTGATATGAGTTTGTATTATTGATTTGGTATCAATTTGATATGAGTTTTTATTATTGATTTGAGTTTGATATGAGTTTGTATTGCTCTTATGCGTTTGAAATATTATTGATATGAGTTAGTATAATTGGTATGAGTTTGGTATAAGTTGGTATGAGTTTGAAATGTTAGTATGAGTTGATATAAGTTTGAAATTAGTTGGTGTAATTTTGGTATAAGTTGATATGAGTTAGTATGAGTTGGTATGAATCTGATATGAGTTTGTATTATTGATATGAGTTTGATATTGGTTGGTATGAGTTAGTATGAGTTTTGATATGAGTTGTTATGACTTAGTATAATTGGTATGAGGTTGATATGAGTTTGGTATGAGTTTGATATGGGTTAATATGAGTTGATATGAGTTTGAAATTAGTTGGTATGAGTTTATTTGAGTTGATATGAGTTAGTATGAGTTGGTATGAGTTTGATATGAGTTTGTATTAATGATTTGAGTTTGATATGAGTTTGTATTGCTCTTATGAGTTTGAAATATTATTGATATGAGTTAGTATAATTGGTATGAGTTTGATATCAGTGTATTGAGTTTGATATGAGTTACTATGAGTTGATATAAGTTTGAAATTAGTTGGTATGATTTTAGTATGAGTTGATATGAGTTAGTATGAGTTGGTATATGTCTGATATGAGTTTGTATTATTGATATGAGTTTGATATTGGTTAGTATGAGTTGGTATGAGTCTGATGCGAGTTTGTATTATTGATATGGGTTTGATATTAGTTGGTATGAGTTAGTATGAGTTTTGATATGAGTTGTTATGACTTAGTATAATTGATATGAGGTTGATATGAGTTTGGTATGAGTGTATTTTGAGTTTGATATGGGTTAGCATGTGCTGATATGAGTTTGAAATTAGTTGGTATAAATTTATATGAGTTGGTACTAGTTACATATGAGTATGATATATGTTAGTGTTATTGATATTTTTATTATATGTGGTTGATATAAGTTTGATATTGGTGATTCTCACTGTAGAGTATTAATATGGATAGCATGAAAGTTATTGGAGGACGAATTCAATTTATGGACGAAATAATTATTCTCATATATTATGGTGAAACATTTGATGTCAGCATTGGAAAATATGTTGGCGGTGGTGCTGAATATAGAATGGCTGACTTTAATGAACTTAATAAATCAGTAGCAAAGGCACTTCATATTGACAACACATCAAATATGGAATTCAAATTTGTTATATTATTTTTAATAAATAAGTACAAGGATAATTTAAATTTAAATCTTGGCTTTTAACTTTACCACTTGGTTTGAATAAAAGGTAATATGATTTAATGTGGTATTGTATAATGATATATTTAATATTCATAAAATTTGTTATATATTTTTAAAAGATAAAATTTTAAAAATATAGAAATCATTAAATTGATGTTTTTAAAAAATTATTAAAATTCATGATTTTAAAATAATAAAATTACCATGGAAATACAAATATATCGTGGAGAAAATCTAATATATAGTTTGCAGTTTGCACTTAATGGTCAAATTAAATCCTACCGACCTTTTTGTTTATATATGTTTTCATACGTTTTTCTGATATTTAGTAATTTTATTAATTATATATATATTATATATTTTAAAATTATATATTTTATTTATAATTTATAAATATATTTTTTATTTATTAATAAGAATTTATTTTGTGTTAAAAAAACTATATATCATGAAGGTATAAGTCTAAACAAATGATAAATTTGACTAGATCACATACTATGCAATGCTTGAAAATTGATTGCAAATATCATTATATTATTAAATGAAAATTATATTAAAGAAGAAAAAAAAAGCAAGCAAGAATGATCCAAGTGTCGGTCTGATTTTGGGGGACCATAACCTATAATAAGAGCAGAAAATGAAGAATAAGTTTTAATCAGAGTAGTTGTGCTTTTGAATTATTATTTGTTCTGTATAGGGTGGGGTTCAATTAATTATCCAAAGAGATTTGATTCAAAAGCTTCGCTGTAGTCAATAGGGTTTAGATTGTTTAAAAACAAAAGGGTCTATGGCTTTAGTAATTATACAAACTATGAAAACCAGAGCATGGACAGTCTAAAACCCAGCCAGGGCTAGGTCCATTCTTTATTATTATTAATTAATATTATTTATCATATATCCTATAGTGAAAATAAATTTCAAAGAAAAAAAAATTAGCATTGTTGTATAAAAAAAATTATCTCATTAAAATTATTATTTTATATAATAAAAAATTAATTAATTTTTCTTTAGTCATATTAATATTATTAATGAATTAATTATGAGGTGAAAATATAATAATTATAATATTAATAAACTAATGTAAAGTACTTTAGTTCATTTATATTTAAAGAATATAATAATTTTTTTAATAAATATGTATGAACTGAAAGTGATGATTCTATTTAGACGGATATAATATATATTTGATGCGTTTATTTAGTTGAAAGTTGTTATCATTCGTTTAGATAAGTAGGGCTTGTGGTGGATTTTTTTAGGTGACACAGTTTCATGGTAAGCAAAGAATCATTTATATGAAGAATGGTGATTCACTAATGGTGCTATTATTTTTGTTCCTCTTCTTGATGAAAAGATGATGGGTTTAGGGGGTGTTTGGTTTAGCTGTTTGATGTAGTTGATAGAGGTTTGAACCCTAAACAGTAGCTGTTTGGTAAAATTTGATGTTTGGTAAAATTTTAAAACAGCAGCTGATAGCTGTTAGGAACCCCAAACAGTTGCTGTTTCAATAAGCTCCTACTCGGAGCTTTTTCATATCAGCTGATAGCTGATTCATATTAAGACTATATTAACCCTATTAAAATAAAATAAAAATTAATATTTATTAGATAATGATATGCTTATTGGTAATTTTACATTCAAACTGTAACAGCTATTGTATTTTTACCAAACATTAACCCGAATCAGCTACCAGCTATCCGCCACCAGCTATCAGCTATCAGCAACCGCTATCAGCTACCAGCTGCTATAAACAGCTAAACCAAACAGGCCCTTAATAAGGCAACTTGAAGGTCTATCGGACAAAATAAATTATTTGACTTTGTTCATTCATTTTCGGATTATCAAATCTTAGTTGCTGTTATTAGACACACTTAGTAAAATAAAGCCTTATTTAAAATGTTATATTTCTAGAAGTCATTGGACTCTCTAATTAGTGGCAGAATAAAAAATCAGATGAAAGGAAATAATTTTTTTTAAAAAAATTATAAACGAATTAAAAATAAAATTGAATATTTAATATTATAATAAAATTTAAATTTTTATTATAAATTTTTATTAAAAAAATTTTCTATTAAAATTTTCTATTATTTATAAAATTTTAAAATTTTATTAATTTTTTTCATGTATTTTTATTTAATTATTGGATCTAATAATTAATTTATAAGATTTTATTAAAAATTAAAAAAATAATATCTAAAAAATTATTAATATATATATTTATATATATTTATAATTAAAAAGGATATATTAAAAGTATATAAGTTTATAAAAAGAATATAAATATATATATAATTTTAATTTAAAAGTATATAATTTTAAGATATATAATTTTAAGATATATTAAAGGAATATAAAATGATTAATTATATAATTATATATATAATATTATTTTATAAAATTATATGTAATATGTATTAAAATATTTATATATGTTATTAATTATATATATAATATTATTGTATAAAATTATATATAATATATATTAAAATATTTATATATATATATATAATAGTTTCGTCTCCATACTCCAATTATTCAAGATTTGATATTATAGGTTTGTTTGTTGGTGTTGTAGCTCTAGGCTTTAGTTCTAAATTCTTGTTTTAATTTCTAAATTATCTTTTTCATTGTGTGTTTGTTTGTAGTTGTGTACGCTTAAAATAGCTTGCTTATTTGTTTAGTAATGAATCTATCTTTCTGCTCTTCTAAAGAAAAACTTTCAACAAATTAAATGAGAAAATAGATAAAAAATAAAATTATAAATTATAAATAGGTTGAAATAATTTTTAATAATTTTTAATTATTTTCACTTTTATATTATTTCACAACTCTTTTTTTATTGTATTATTATTGTAATTGATAATTTAAAATTTTATATTATTATATATATGGATAAAGTAATTAATAAGAAAACAGGCCGAAAATTTAAATGTAATTATAATTAAAACATTACGTAGATATTTTTTTTCAATAAAAAAATTAATTAAAAAAAAACCAATCGCCTGTTTGTGGAGAAATTACACTGTATGCACTGAGACTGAAAGAAACGATACAAACAAATACAGGAAATAAAACTGCAAAGGGAAAGGGACCCACAAAGAATCTCAGAAATGTTACAAAACTACAGTTCTCTCATCTTGACAAGACATATCGTTCTCGCTATTAATTGACTATTTTACTTTTTTTTTAATTTATAAAAATATTTACTTATTTCTTATAATTTTTTTTATCTATAAAAAATTAGTAAATCTAAAATTCTGAATGTTTTAAAACAGCAGAAATTAGTATATTTCTTAAAAAACACAAACAAAAAGAAAATCTCCTTCTTGATCAAAAGTCGAGGAGGAGTCTCCGTACAGGAAAGTCTAATCGAACCGCTAAAACTGGAAGTAAGTGGGACCCGATAAACCTCACACGTCAAAGATGTTGACTAAAAGGGTCCCACTTTATTAGAAAAATAAAATAAAATTTCAAAATAAAAAAGAGAAAGGCAGTGATTGAGACGCGACAGTGATATGGTACGATTTCACATTCATCAACGCGGAGTGGGTCCCAGTATTCTGACGAAAATAACACGTGTCCAAATGCATGTATTTTGGATTTTTTTTACTGGAGTTTTGTTTGTCAACAACTGTAGCCGACACAGCCAACTGGTGTGCACGTGGGACTTCTACTGTTATGGGCCACTTTTTTTATATAAATATTTTTAATTTTAAAATTTTTCTTTTCAATTTGATCATCAGGTGTCTAATCGATTGACTATAGAATGCAGGATTCTCGGATCTGTGTTATTGATTTCAGTGGATAACTTTCTCTCTCTTTTCTTAATTTTTCTTCTTCTTTGTTATTATTAATCATAAGATAAATCACTCCCAAAAAATATTTACTAATTATCAAAATAAAAAATTAAAATAAATTCTTAAAAGTTTTTAAATCAGTTATATAAAATTTTCATTAATTTTATTGTTAGCGTTAAAATTCTACTGAATGTTAAAAAATAAATAAATAAAAAAGTTAAGGACTCAATTAATGTGGAACCAAATTTTTAAAGTTTTACTAGAAGCGCGTTAGTTTAAAGGGGTTTCAATATATATATATATATATATTGCTATAAATGACCATATTTGAGAATCATGAATTTAATTTCTCATAAATAAAATCAAAATGTGACAGAGAATTATACATGTTAGAATTAATAGTAATTTTTATACCCTATAAAATAAATATTTAAAACTATTAAATTTACATGTATTCAATTGTTCATAAATTAATTAAATATCATATATACAATTAAAGGCGAATACTAAAATTTTAATTTAGACTATATGATAAATAAGAAATGATAAATAAATGAAATTAAGATGCATTTAAGATAATTTCCTGTTGTGGGATGCTTAAGTTATGTTAGTTAGTTTGCCTTTACAAGTAGACGCAGTTTTTGAGTTAGGGTTACATCATTTTCAGCTTCATTAGTCGATATGCATCACTTCTGCTGATGTTACCACAGTCCATTACTGTTTTTAAATTCCTTTTCATTATTAATTATTATATATATATATATTTAGCATAATAGAGATATATTTAGAAAATGATCCAAAAACTATTAAGATTAATCATTTGAGTGATCCCATGCAAAATAAAAATATTTTTTTACGAGAATTAAAACCCTAAACTATAGTGTAAAATTATTTTGAAAGATCAAAACAAAGAATTGAAGTGGGCGATTGGGCATATATATATATATACATAGTCCTTTAGAAGCGGCTTTTGCACTGAGATATGACGCTTATTGGGAAGGTGAAACTTCCGAGTTGCGGCCAATTTTGGCTTCTTTTTTTTTTTTTTTTACCGATTTACAGTACTCACATATTGAAATGGTGTCATCATGTGGTGGACCCTAAAAACTCCTATTTAGGTTCAAATTCTCTTTTGATTAATTTTTCTATTTATAAGATAAGAAAAATGACTAAATTTTAACTGAAAAATTTTAATGTTTAAGTCAATAATCAGTTCATCTGTGAATAGACGAGCTTTATTTATGGGGATTCATTTTTATTTATAGTCAAAGAGTGAAGGTATAATATTTATATGTGTCAGTAGATTTTCATAATATTCTCATTATGTCAGAGATCTTTTTATCGGACACCATAGAGCTCGGTGAGAGCATCAAAGCTCTAAATGGAGATCATAACTTCAACAAGAGCTCGATGATAGTACTGCTTAGATATTGGTTTTGGTTTTCTGGTCTGATAACTGAGGGATCAAGCTTGGGTTGGGTAAAGTAGGGGAATAGTGGGATGATATTTACCCATCAATGTCCTCTACAACAAAGAAAGCTTAGGAATTATCTGCTTCATTTCAAATATGATTAGTCTGTCTTATTCAGTTAAATTTTAAGATAAGCTAAGCACTTAAATAAACAACAATTACCATAATATCTATCAGCAAATTGAAAAGAAAAATGTAATACAGTTTGATTGGATCGGCTTATAATTTTTTTTCTGAAGAAAGGAAAATTTCATTAAAACTCAAAATAAGAAGCAATACTGGTAGGAAAGTCTACAAACCACTCCTTAAATTTTGACTCTAAATATGATGCTCGTGCTAACTTATGAGCAATCACATTCGCAGAACGAGAAATAAAATCAAACTTCACAAAGTTTGTCTCCAAACTAAGTTTGATTGGATCGGCTTATAGTTAATTGTGCAAAGCATTAAATTGATATATTGATAATAATAGATTTGTAAAGAGATTAAAAAAAACTGTATATTAAAAAAATTGACTAAAAATTAAATTTAAAATAGATCGACCATTTAATTCATAAATAATTATATAGTTCGGGTGCACATACACCTAGCTAATAAAATTATTTAATTTTTATAAAATTATCAATTATGTGTATATACACATAATCTAGATAGATAATAATTTCTCTTAATACTTTCACTAAATTAATAATTTAATTAATTATTAAGTGTTTGATTTTTTTTAAAAAAAAACTCGACTCCCGAAATACAGTTTTATGGGGATCGAACATCTGCCCTCTTAATTGAGAGTAATAATAGGTGACCAACTGAGCTAACCCAGCTGATTAAGTGTTTGATTTATAATATGTAAAGTTACGAATTTCGACAGCCATTTCATTTGTATATTTATTTATTATTTTTACAAGATAATCATATTAAAATATTTTCTTTTAGCATAAACAGTCATTAAGACATTAATTAAAGTAATTACAAAAGATCCATTACGATTTTTTCCTTAAAAATTTTGATTTTAAAAAAAATAAATTGGCGCATATTGTTTTAAAGTTAATTAATAATTTTTATCCCTATAATTTGTTAGCGAATTTATATTTTGGTCTTTTACTGATAAAATTACTATAAATTTTTTATTACACTTTTTATATCTCACACGTACGACAAGTGTGAAAATGAAAGGAAAAATCAGCAAAGGCAAAACGAGGGATTTGAAAATTCTAACTTGCAAAATAAAGATAGTTTAAAGGTTTAACTGTTTATTACTTTCTTGGTGTAAATATAATCTTATATATTTTTAGTTCATCATCTTAATTAAATTTTAATTCAATTAGAAAATTTTAACTAATTAACATATAAATTTAATATTATCAAACAATCTAAAATTAAAATTACTAAATCGTCATACCAAAATCGCCTTAGTTTCTATTTGATATTAATTATTGCTAAGAAAAACATAATGTTAAAATATTGATTAAAAATCATTAATTTTTTGAGGTTTTGCTTGGCATTATTATTTAAATTATTGTCAAGAAAAATAATTTTAAAACATTAAATAAAAAATTATATTTAATTTAATTGAATTATTATATATATATATATCACCATCATAAAAATCTCAAAACAATTAAATAATATTCTCAAATTATTTTTGAACAAAATATAGAACAGGGTGTTTTTTTTTAAAAAAAATAATTTCATTATCAGAAGACTCTTAGCTTATTAATTACAATTAATTTAACCCCTGAAATTTTAAATTTTACTTATAATTACTGATTTTGTTTTAATTGATATTAATGGGCAAAATTACTTTTTTTTTTTCATTTTTAGAGAACCCATAGTGTAAAGGTGATGAAAAGGCTTGTATTTGAAAAGAATGAATCAAGAGGGACTTGAAGCGTATCTAGCGAAGAGCCTCTAATATCTAAGTTGGTAGATTGAAAGAGAAAGATAAAGAAAATTAAAAAAAGAAAGAAGAAGTTAAGGATGAGATTTGAACTCATCTTTTAATATTTTCTTAAATTTTGTTTTTAATATTGATTTTAGTTTAATTCTTCTTAACATATCCTAAAAGTTTAACTGTTAAAGTTAGAAAATTTGTTCATTTCTATACTAATTGGATTATAGATTTGTATATTTGTTAGGTGTGAGATTTTCTATATTTGATTTACTGGTTCTTAAGTATCTTATATCTTATATTATGAGAAGTTTTCTTTTCAATATTGATTTGATTTTTGTTAAATTCTTCTTAATATAGATTTGGCACTGTCAATATCATACGCTAATAGTTAACGTTAGAAAACATATTTTTTTGCCTTAATTAGATCATTGGTTTGTATTTGTTTGATGTGAAATTTCTCATATTTAATTCACTAGTTTGATTTGTTCATTTTATTTGTAGAGTAGCCTTAACACATTTTTCATTTTATATATAAAAGAGCCAAACTGAGAGCAGCTAGTATGAGCTCTGTATAGAAGGCAACTAGATATTTAGATAAAGAGATGAACTAGTGCTGAGTTTGTCAAGAAGGCAATTAAATGCCTAAATAGAGAGGTGAGCTAACGGGGTTCGATGTAAAGGCAACTGAATGCTTGAAGAAAGACAGGCTAAGGAACTCGAAAAAAGAGGTGAGTCGAAGAGCCCAAATAAAAACATGTTTAGATATGCATAAAAGAGAGATGAACTGAAGAGCTCAATATAGAGTTAATTGAATCCCTAATGTTTTGTTTGAGAGCATTTTCATTGTGGTTTTCTATAGGTTAGTATAGTATGGTTTAAAGTTAAACCATGTTTAGTTTGATTTCCAACTTCTTTTGTTGGTTTATGATGGTTTATTAATAGTTTGATCATGATAATTTTAGGCTATTTTTGTAAACCACCTATTTAGTGTGTTGATGCGGTTTTATTTTATATTTCTAAAATTGCCCTTAATCAAATTTAAAAAACCCAACACTTTCTAATATATTTATTTTCCAACCTGTTATCACATAAGCCATTAGAGAAGCCTTAGAAGTCATCGGAGAAATATCTGCAGTATCCATTTTCTTTTATTAAATTTTTTTAATAGAAAAGCCAATTCATTTAATTTTTTGAATAAAATATATATTTGTTAAAAATCTTATTAATTTTTTAGAAGGAATCAATTAGTTTTATAATTGCAATTTAAATAAATGTATTTTAATATGAATTATATAAAATATTAGACAAGATGACATTTTGATGATTTTATTTATTTAAGGCAAACCAACCCATCAAATAATTTAACAATAATATATCATCTTTCTAAATATGGTACACTGTCAATACTATATCATAACATACCATACTAAATTTAATATATCATACATTATTAAACTATATTGGAAATGCTCCCAGCAGAGTGTAAATAGATATGCTAGATTGGGAAACAGAAAAGCTGAGTTAAAAAAGTTTGATACGGAGGCAATGGATGACGCAATGAAATATGAACTAAAGGGTTCAATGTGGAGGCGACTTAGTGTGTAAATAGAAAAGCGAGTTAAGCAGCTTGATGCTAGAGGATGAAGCAAAACTAGAGGGCTTAAAAGAAAAAAGAAAAAAAAAGGGGATATGAAAACGGCAGCGAGAAAAAGAACAAACGAATATAAACTCATAAAATCATATATTCACAAAAGAAAAAGGAAAATGTTTTGTTGGGTGGCTGCAGCCTGCATGGATTCTGAAGATGCAAGTTTTTATTTGGATATGCTGTTAGTTCTTGTTTAATTACTTGATTTTTTTTTTGAAGAATTAATTACTTGATGTTAAAACTTCGACGTATTGTTCCTTTTTGTTTCTTCATTTAATATTAATATATTTTAATTTATGGCTTTTAAAGAAAAATTATCAATAAAATAAAAATATGAAGTGAAAACAAGTATTAATAGTTATTTCACAAGTAAATTCTTACTTGAATTATAAACTTCGTCATATAAGAAAAAAATTAATCTCATGTAAAACTGAAATTATGCACAGTGAAATTTCATTTTATAAGCGGGGAAATCTGCTTAAATTTAATTTAAATACAAATATAAGATGGGATTTTGAAGATGCAAGTTCTTGTTTGGATTCTTGTTTAATTAATAGATTACTTGATGTGAAACCTTCTACATATTGATCCGTTTGGTTTCTTCATTTAATATTAAATATATTTTAATTTATGGAATCATAAATAAAAGAAAAAATATGAAGTAAAAACAAGCATTAATATTTTTTTCACAAGCAAGTATTAATATTTTTTTTTCTCTAGTAACTTTACTTAAATTATAAACTTCGTCATATAAGAAAAAAATTAATCTCATGTAAAACTGATTTTATGTATAGTGAAATTTCATTTTATAAGAGGGGGGATCTGCTTAAATTTAATTTAAATACAAATTTACAATTTTCTTTTTTACTGAATAAATTAATAAAAAAATAGACATATATATAAAGAGTTATATTAATGAACAATTTCTTAAGGCAGATTTGATTTAATCAATAAACACCTTATTTTCCTCGAAAAAAAAGAACAATTTCTTAATTAATTACATTTACACATTAGTATAATGGGGTATTGGGGTTTATATATAAGATGAAAATGCACACAAAATTTTTCTTAAAAATTAAAACGGTAAATGATAGTCCTCCTGAAAATTAACATCATATCTATAAACTTACTGTTTGATAGTATATAATATTCGAAGTCGACTTGTATGCAAAATGTACTGCTCATATGCTAATTTCTAAACTTGGTTTCATTGCCATATTTGTTCTTATTTATTTTTCTACTCTTTACTCATAACAAAAGCATCTGATATGATCCATTGAGTACTGGTAGTGGACACTCAATTGGCTTCACTAATTTAGGGCAATGATTTCAACAAAGAACAATTTATATCAGAGCATTATTTAATTTATTTTTATTTATTTATTTTGATGATTGACTTGATTATCAATCTATAGTCATTCTAAAGATTCTTTAAGCTGTTGCTACCACATTATCATGACCATATAACTCTATCTAGAAGTTGTTGTCAGATCATCACCTTTTAGTAATAATTATATATTGCTATAAATATATTGAGAGAAAGAAAGAAAATGTTAATATCCCTTTTACTCCACTTCTATTTTTCCATTTGTTTTAGTAGCTAAAAGAAAAGGGAAAAAAAAAAGCATTCTTTGGCAATTTATATCTTTAATGTTGATCCAACATATATATATATATATAAGAGTGAAGTCTTTTCAGAATTTGTATGTGAAGTCTTTTCAGAATTTGTATGTCTATAAGCAATTACTTTCTGCCACCAAATGTGAAAAGTCTATCAATCTTTATTTTGAGGATAATACTACATGGATAAAGGATTAAAAAAATATAAAGTTAGTACTTGATATTTTAGTTATAATATTATCAAATTTACCATAAGCATGGAGTTATGAGGTTTTTTCATATAATTATGAGATGTTTTGAGCTCGGTTATTTTGGGTTGTTTACATCTTAAAAGTATGTTTTTTCTCATTTAATATTAATTAAAATAAAAAACCTAATATTTCTATCAAAAATAAATATTGCCAAATATGCCAATATAATAATAATAATAACAACAACAACAAAAAATTAATATGACATCATAGTATACTTGTATTGCATTTCTAGTTCCAGCCACAACATTTCAGGGGAAGTGTGTTTGAATTTCTTTTGTATTTAGTTTTCGCTTAAGCTAGTTGTTGGATAATTTAATGATGGTATCCAATATACTAATATGTATGTGTTTGTTTTCCTAATGATACTCAATATACCAATATATATGTATTTGTGTTCTTAATACTCTCACATATTTACCAATCTCTTCTATTCATAATTAAAAAAAAAATTAACAATTTTTATGGTAATTTTTCTTTTTTATTATAGAAAAAAAGGGTAAAATTTCTACGATGTGTAAGTAATTGCAATTTAAATCATCAAGAGTTAGTTAAACTAATCAGTAAATTTAATACTAATTTTATTAATTAAACATTTAATTTTTAACAGTTAGATTTAGTAATTTTTGACGGTCTTTTATATATTTTTTCAACCTTAGTATAAATTAATGGGTACTGTTGTTAATTAAATAGGCATGTAAAAATTAATTCTCTCATAATATTATCAATTATTAAATTAAAGAAATTCCATTCTTTTAAGTGATAGCATTACATATGAATTAAAGAAATTCAATTAATTTGATTGATCATGGATTATACGTTATAATTTTTTGTTTATGTTATACGTTATATGTTATAAAAAATTATATATACACACACTTGCTTTCGTTCAAAAAAATATATAGACTAGCTAAATAAAATTAATTTCAAGAATTATAATTTCAAAATTAAATTAATTAAGCCCATTAATTTGCTTCACCTAAAAAAATTAATTGAAATAGATAGAATAATCTATCAAGACATAAAAATTCTGATTGCCAAACTATTAGTAATATATTTATTATTTATTTTATATTTTTTTAAAATATTCTTTATATGAATCAATAGAAAAATAATAATAAATACATATAATATTTATATAGATTTTAATTGAGAAAATACAATGACAATGACGTTAAAAAGAAATTAATAACAAATATTATTTTTACATAAGATATAAATTACTTGAAAATAATTACTACTGCATAGAAAATAAATTGAAATAAAAAATCAGATAATACGTAGAAAAGAAACCTTAACATAACCACTACACACACACAAATATGCAAAGCAAAATATGTATTTTCTGAAGAAAGCAAAGTTAATTAATTAATTTTCATTTACGGAAAAATCAAGGATATATATATATATATAAGAAGTAACATAGCAGAAAAAAAAAAAAAAGAAAGAAAGAACATGAAATGATGAATTGGCATTTACACATCCTAATTCTTATTATCCAGAAAGGTAAAAAGGCTTAGATATATTTAGTAGGGAAAATTATCTTTTAAACTTAACAAAGTAATGGACACATTTGTAATAAACTTCTAACATATTAAGCGATGATTGGTTTATTATATAAAGATGACTTTATAAAGAGTAGCTAAAACTTTTCCATAGAAAAAAATGAAAATTTAATTATGTGATTAGTGATAGATAATTAGCACACATTTACCATTGAATTTTGATTTCAATAATAATATTGAAACTATTTTGAGATTATAACCTTCTGACCTAGATTTATCATATATAATATCTAACCTAATTAAACTAAAAAATAAAGGAAAAAGCTTTGATGAAATAAAAAAAAATTAAAATTACTATTTATAACCTAAATGATGGTTAGTAGCAATAATAATATATATTATAGAAATATATTGGAAGTTTCTACACCACTAAAATGGTAATCAAAAGAAAAAGAGAAAACACTAGAGCTAGCATCTATCCTAACCTGCCATTAGTTTTTCATTTCTATTTATTTAATCAAGCATATATATATATATATTAATTTTAATTAATATATTAATAAATCAAACGAACTAATTCTATTTTTAACTTAAATTAATTATATATAATATAGGTATATCTACAAATTCAAGAGGATTGACCCAACACTAACCAATTATTAGTGAATTGCTGTCGGCCAAAATTGATTAACAAAAGCTTTAATTTCCTCGAATTTCCATGCGCGCGCGCACACACACACATATATATTCTTTTAATCATTAATTCTATTTGCACCTCATTTTGTATTAATCTATTAGCACATAGGTATTATAGCTATCAATTAGCATCAATGGTGAAAAAATATTTTGGAATGTAAGACTTTTAATTTGTCTTTTCTCCTAATTTTATATCTAACTATACATATTTTCACTTTCATTGGATATTAAACTTTGATTCCCATATAAGATTTTCTAGGTTAATGTGAGTCTAATTAATTAATTTTGACTCATAATTAAGTGCTATCTCCCCTACTAACTTCTTTCTTTCTATATTGCCTTCTAAAGAAAGTGATATGAAATTATGAGAAAATTATAACACAACAAAAACTTTTAACTCATCAACATGCGACACTTAATTAATTGATTTCCCTAACCTTTCTCTTATATCTTGTTAAATGGTAAATTAAGAGTAACTAAGTTTTTTAATTATAAGTTATTGATTAAAACCATTGCAAATTTAAATAGTTTATATTTCTACAAAGTTTTAATACTTGTTCAGACCCTCTTTGATTGAAAAAAAAGACCTAAAAAAATAAAAACAGAAATGAAGAAAGGAGAAACTTTAGACATCAAATTATTGTACTTCAAAACATTATTATTTTATCTTTAATTCAATATTATGCAATTTCATTGCCACTTGAAGACACTAATTAATTAATTATTATAAGCTAATCACATATGGTCAACAAGCGTATAGCTTAAGATCTCTTAATAATCTATAAGTACTTTTCATTTGTCTGCCATTTCTAATAAATCTTTTCTCTTTCAAGTGAAATGACAGCACTAATTAATTATAATTTAAACAATATATATATTAATTATAAGAACTGTTTACTTAAAAAGGAAAAAAATTAGTATATGTTAAAAAATTAAAAAAATAAAAATCCTAAGATACAAAACACAGATCAATTTCTAATTGTTGTTTTGAGACAGTAAAGCAGTAAAAAGCAGCAATAGATACAATAAGTGGAGAAAAATTGACATTTAGTTTATATATTACATATATATTATATATATTATGATATACTTATCAAAAGTCTTTCAAAAGCTTTTGCATCCTTCTCTCTACCTATATATATTATCAAGAAATTAATACAAAGAGACACAAACTGAAACACAAATGCAACTTATTATTATCAATAGATGTAGAAATCAAACACTATAGTCATGCATTTTTCAAAAATTTGAATTTCTTGAAATAATTAACTTGGCATATATATAAATGAATAATAATATTATATAAGATACATATATTATTTTATAAATAGTAATGTACGAGCAAATTAAATGCTCTGTCTCTCACTCTTATAAAAAGAGGATGAATAAACTGCAAAGTACAATCACTACTGATCTTACACCACTTTTTTTTTCAAGTACTTACTAATACTACCACTACTACTAGCAAATAATATTACTCACTGTTTGCATCAAAAGTAGATTCAAAGGTATCCTCCTTCAGATCTACCGAATTTTTTTTTTTTTTGCTTAATTTCAGACCCATCAAAGAAAAACAGAAATTAAAATTAATAATACCCAGAAAAAAAAAAAAGAAGAAAGAGATACTAACCCTAAATATGCTACTGAAAATACCATCATCATAATAAGTACTAATATCTCAGTACTAATAATAAAAAGTAAAGATTATGGCCAGCTATTATCAAGAAATATATGTAATGTTTTTTTGGGGTTTATTTTGATATTAAGTAGCACCTGGTGGTGGTGGCAGAGATTGGATTGGCTGCGGTGGTGGGCGTTTACGCTTCTTTTTCTCATAGCTAATTCCTCTGGCTTTTGATTGTAAATCTCTAACTTCACGAAGATAAAGCCTAACTGCACGAGCTCCAAATGGGTTTGCTTCTGGTTTTCCTCCATTTTCTTCAAAGGCTGCTCGGAGACGTCCGATAAGGGCATCAAGACTACCCCAAGCTTGACGGAGAGGACATGGACAAGGAGCTGGTGGATTTGGGTGTCCATAAAATGGACAAATTGGAGTATGGACTTTGGTTTTACCAAATTGGTCGAGATAGCGAAGAAATTCAAGAACATGAGCTCCACTGCATCTTGAAAGAGAAAGTGGTGGCCTATGATTCTTTAAATATTGACCAAAAGTATTCCAGTCTCGCCGTTTTTGATTCTCATAGCGACTTGGAGTCGTTGACAATGGTGACGGTGGCGATGATGATGATGTTGCTCCTATTGAGATAGCAGTCGTGGTCGTCGTTGTGTTGGTTGCAACAACTATGGTAGTAGTAGTGTTCATGTTGCTATTGCTGTTGAAGATGGTGTTTCCAGAGTTTGAACCATCCATTTCTGGGATTGAATCCATGGAAAGTACAGATTTTGATTTTCTTTTTTCTTGGGTATTTCCTTTCTTGGATTGTTTTCTTGATTAATTAGTTCTGCAAAACGGTTTTTTTTTATATTATTAGGGTTTCTTGTTCTTGATCTTTGTTCTCTCTCCAAAAAACTGAAACTGATAGTAGGTGACAGTGTAACAGAAAACCTAAGAATGAATACTTATAAAGAAAGAAAGAAATATGAGAACTGAGTACTGAATCTTTGTGGTTTCTTGAAAAGTACTGTTGATGAAAACAATACAAAGAAAAAAAATATTCAAACAAAGAGAAAGAGAGCAAAGATTGATAACTGACTAAAAAAGGTAATAAAGAAATTGGAGATTGAGATATATAGTTTTGTGATGATAAGATTACAGATTTATATTAGAGATTTTCTTTTTCTTTTTCCATTTTTGAGAAAGGAGAGAAATAGAGAATAACAAAGGAGGAGAAAAAGAAAAGGAAAGAGAGATTGTATGCTGATGTTACTTACTAAGAAGAGATGAGATTGATGGGAGAAAGGATATGAGAGGACTTCTCTCTATATTTCTTCCTCTCTTTAATTTCCTTTGCTATGTTTTGGGAATTTGTTTCTTTGTTTGAGCAAATATTAGAGAGAGGGGTTTTAATATTAAAAAAAGAAAAAAAAAACAAAGAAATTAAAGCTGTGCCACTCTAGTGGGATTTTTGTTAACTTTCTTTCTTCTCTTTTTTTTTTTTTTAATTTTAATTAATTAATTATTTTATTTTATTTTTATGGAATGCTTAGTGATTGGTTTTTTTTCCTTAAAAAGGTAGAGGAAACTCAGCTCTTACTAATTAATAGATTAATTATTATTATTATTGTTATTGATCTGTTTTTAATCATATCATTTATTATTTGATAATTGTTGAATTGGTAGAGAGTGTGTTAATTAGGGCTTGTGGGAAAATAGCAAAGGGTTGTGCAATTAGTAGGTTGAGATAGAGACAGGAAAGTAGTGAAGTGGGTAAAAAAATTGAAGGGAATAACATTATTTTGTTTCTTGAAACTGTAGTCTTTGAATGACAGTTCATTTCTTTTTTTTTAGTTACAAGAATACCCTTTTGTGAAAAATTTAATTTCCATTTTTTAAATTTTTTTATTTTATTTTTGTATAAAATATAAACTTTAGTTTCTGACATTTTGATATTGGCCCCATATCTCATCTTCAACAGACTTGAATTATTGGCCCATACTAAGTGCGTCTTAAAACAAAAAATAGTCCTTTCTTTTCCATTGGTATATTGAGGGGGGTAACAGCAACACTAATTTTGGATAAATTACAACTCTGCTTTAGCTTCTACAATATATCTATTGTCATATATATATATATATATATATAGCATTTTACAATATATATATATATGTATGTATGTGTATCTTAAATTTTGATAAATTTAGCTTCAATAGCTATTAATAATTTTTATTTCTTTACAATACATAAAAACATTACATTTTCATCATAATATCTTCCACTTGTCTTATTTTTTGCACTTTGCAGAGATAATATATAAAATTATAAACTAACTAAATCAGACAGCCTTTGACTTAATTTTTACGAACTAAGAACTCCTCTTTTTCTAAAGAAAACGAATTTCAGAAAAGAAAAAAATTAATTATATTAAAACAACTCAAAATTAAAGGGAGTTTTGATATTAAAATAATACTAAAATAATTTTACTATAAATCGCCACACTGAAAAATGAAAACACCATTTTAATGAACTAACAAGAAAAATAAATGAGAAAAGGGTTTCTTCTCAGAAATCAAGATAAAATACAGCTCTAAATTAAATAAGAGAGAGAGAGATAGAGAAACCTAGCTAAATTATCCTTTTATACAATTCACCTAACAAAAATAAATTAAAAAATATAAATAAAATAAAATAAATTAACTTAAATTATAATTAATAAAAAGGAAAAAGCTAATAATGTAGATTGATATGACATAATTTCTTTATTGTTTTCCTATCATAACATATTTCAAAATTTATTAGGTAATTATCTTCGGATACATATGTTTCTTCCAGCATAGACCAAATACTGTTAAAGTTAATGCATTTGTTGTTTAATCATAACCAAAAACAAGGACTAAAATTTAAAGAGCCCTACTTATTGTTCGTAATTCCTGTTAAATAAATTAAATTTAAATAATAAATAATTATCTGTAAAATTTAATTTTTAACAAAAAAAATTCAATGTTTCTTAAAAATATTTTAATAAAAATATATTGAAAATATTTAATAAACATATTCCATTCTAAAGTTAGAGCATAGTAGGAAAATATATATAAATTTATATTTTTTTATAAAATTAATTAATTTTTTTAATTATTGTCAAATAAAAATTATTCTATCAAAATTGAAATGAATGAAGTATTATCTTTATATATTGTGTCATGTTTTTATTTGATTTCAGAGCATATTTTTATTTTTATAATTATAAGCGAAAATATATATCAAAATTGAGATCACTCAATGAGCTTGCAAGCTGGATTTTGTGGTTGTTATATATCTAATCAGCCCTGCAATTATTATATATATTGTTCCAAATAAAAAAAAATTGATTAATTTCATTAAAAAAAATTGATTGATAAAGACTGCTAGCTATGCACAATAATTATGCAAATTCCTAGGATCTCCTAATCAAGAAAAAAAGAAAAGAGAAAAAACTCACACATTTATTTCTTTAGAAAGTTTTCAATATAATATTTAAACATTTTTCTTTCAATTTCATCATAAAAATGAGCATGTACCAAAATATAATATATATATATATATAGGTTAAATTCATAACCTCATGTGTCATTTCAAAAATAAATTATAGTTGAAAGAAATTGTTACAAATTAAATTTATGGCTATAAAAAAAATTGGTGGAGAATTGGGAGCAGCAATCCTTTATATAATTTTAATCAATTAAATTCATGCTAGAAATAGGATCGATAAACTACCAATAACTTAATTATTCTCTTCGTATTAAATTGATAAATGTAATTTTTTTATTTATCTTAAATTATAATTAATTTATCATTTTAATAAATAAATTAATGTGTTAAATCTATATTATATTCATATTTAATATTATTTATTAAAAATATTTAATAAATATATCTCATTTTAAAATTAAATATAATAGAAAAATATATAAAAATTTACATTTCTAACAAAAAATAATTAATTTTTAATTATTTTGAAATAAAAAATATGTTACCTCTCAATAATTGATTAAATTAGTGTCTATCTTATACTAGTAGTATATAAAATTTTTGAAAAATGCAATTTCTAACAATTTAGTCCTATCAAATCATGTATGATTAATGAGGAAAATCCCAAATCAGATGGGTTTGTGGTTGTATGGACGTATTAGGAAATGTCTTATAATGTTTTTTTTGAAAGGAAATGTCTTATAATGTAATAGAAAGAAATTAATAAATTTGCCTAATAAAAGAATAAATTATAAAGAGAATATGGTTCCAAATATAGATAACAATACTACTCATTCATGGAATTGGGAGCAGCAAACAATCAGCATAGTCTGTAAATGTCTCTGATTTGCAAGTATGTAATGTTTATATATCAATGCATTTTTGTCGGTGCACATTAGCTTGCCAATATAAAGTTTTTCTTTTTCAATTTTTGAGATTATCAGATGATTGATAAATAATATAGTTTTTTAATTCATAAATATATCAATTATCCTTCTCTCTTAATTAAATAATAAATATGATGTTCAATTTAAAAAAAAACAGATTAAGAAATTACATGCATATAAGAGGAAATACATATACTTGTTTTTTATATATAATATAATAATTAATTAATTAATTAATTAATTAATTAAAAAAGTGAAAAACATATTTTTAAGTTATCCACTCAAGACAGTGTAGTTTGGTTGCTCTTATTTAGATTTGATTTCAAATAATAAGTATCTCATTTCTTCCGCATGTAATTAATAAAAAAAACTCACAAATATGTAAAAAAATCCCTTAAAAATACTATATGGCTAATTTATATATGGCTAATCAACCTTATTAGAAGTTTAGGGACTTTATAATTATTAGATATGCATTTTCTCAAGTGACATATCCTAAAGGGGATGACCTAAGTTATCAACGCAGCGTTTTGCATACGAAGTAAGATGCACAACAAAGAGTCAAAAACTATGTGTTTAGTCAATTATGCAAAAGTCAAACTTACGTGCAGTGAATATAACAACTTGCTAAGTTGCTAGTTATCAATTTTGCATTTCTTTCTTCTGTATTACAATTTAGTTAGATAACTCACTATATACTTAGTTCTATGCACATTTTTTTTCTTTGAGTTCAGTATACAGAAATTTCTAGATTTCTTCATATCTTTATTCATCTTCTTCATATAATTGCTTCTTTCATTTTTGATTCATATCATGGTATTAGAGTAATCCTAAAAGACTCTGTTAATCTTTGATTGATTCTTCTTTTCTCTCTTGAGAACAATTCAAGATGAGTGAAGAAAGTCCACAAGGTGGTGAGCAATCACAGAAAGTTAGGGCACACAACAATGGTAGTACACTTCAATTGCATAATTCAGATAATCCTAGTATGATTTTCTTGGCTGGAGTAGATCGATGAATATTGCTTTAATGGTGAAGAACATGCTTAGTTTTATTGAAAGAAATATGAATGTGCCTAAGGAGGATTCGAGTGAGTATGAGAATTGGAGTAAGGCGGACTCGATGGTTGTTTCTTGGATACTGAATGCAATGAAAAAAGAAATAGTAGAGGCATTCATGTATGCCTCATTTGCAAAAGAGCTTTGGACAATCTAGAAGAGAATTATGCTGGGAATAATGGACCACAGATATTTCAATTGCAATCAGATATCATAAACCTAAAACAAGGAAATCTTACTGCTTAGGCATATTATACAACATGTGGTAAATGTGAATGTGGAGAGAATAAGGCTATGGAAGAGGTTATGTCTCTGAATAAGCTCATGCAGTTCTTGATGGGGCTTAATGAGAGTTTTGACAATGCTAAGAATCAAGTGCTTTTACTAGATCCTTTTCCATCTGTGAGTAAGGCTCATTCACTCATTCTTAGAGTGGAGAAGCAAAGGACTACTGCAATGAAATCAGAAGTGTTTGTTGATGGTTTTGTGATGTTAACAAAGACTAATTTTGTTGATAAAGGGAATTTTAGTTAGAATGCCTATAATGGATCAAGAGAGAATAGAAGGAGAACTTTTGGCAAGAATGAAGTCAAATTTTGTGACTACTATAAGAAGCAAGGGCACTTGAAGGATACTTGTTTTAAATTGACTGGAGTTCCTGAATGATATAATGACTTGAAGAAACGCCAAAGAGAGCAAGGTAGATTCCATGTCAATTTGGTTGAGAGTAAGGCAGAGGCTAAGGTCATTGATGATCAAGAGGAAAACGCTACAGTTGATATAGCAGAGCTTATCAAGCAAGAAGTGTCTAAGTATATTCAAGGACAACAGTTGCCACAAAATAGTTTCATGGATTTTGTTCAAGTGGATAATTTTGCAAGTAATGTTCATCATAAAACTCCTTTTGGATTATAGACAATGGTGCCTCTAATCACATTTGTGCAGATAAGAATTTTTTTAGTGATATGCAGCTTCTTAAACAATCTATCAATGTCCATTTACCTGATAAAACAATATGCTTCATGTTCTTTATTTTGGCACTGCTATCCTTAACCTTTCACTACACCTTTATAATGTTTTGTACCTACCCAATTTCTCCCACAATTTGATATTAGTAACCAAGTTTACACAACAAAACAAAGTGAACATATTGTTTACTTATAATTGCTATTTTTTACAAGACTAGAAGAGTAAGGGCTCAATGGTCTTTGGAAAAGTGTTTAGAAATTTGTATATACTGAAGTCTAGTAATCAAGTTGATGTGAATAATGATTATAGCTTGAATAGTTCTATGAATTTGATTTGTAATAATCAAATGTCCATGAACACACTGTATTCATGGCATAATAGACTAGGTCATCCTTCTGGTATTGTTTTGCAGCATCTCAGCTTTATCAATAAAACAAATTATCTTACTTTTATTCCTTGTAATGTTTGTCCACTTGCTAACCAAACTCATAAACTATTTCCTTTAGGCACTCACTTTACTGACCAATCTTTTTCTTTGTTGCATATTGATATTTGATGGTTCTCATTATTTTCTTATATTGGTTAATGATTACAACATGGCTATGTGGGTATATTTAATGAGTCATAAGAGTCAAACAGTTTCAATCTTGTCTAAGTTTTTAAACATGGTTAAGACACAATTTAGGGTTTCAGTAAAAACTTTGAGGGCTATTAATTATTCAGAATTTTCAAGCATTCAGTGTCAATCTCTTTTAACTTCTCATGGGATAATACATCAGAAATCACACACATATTCTCCATAGAAAAATGGGATAGTGGAATGCAAGCATAGACACATACTAAAAGTAGCTAGATCTTTATTATTTCAAGCCAAATTATGTATTAATTTCTGAGGAGAGGCAGTTCTTCATGACACATTTCTTATAAATAGGTTACCAACATCCATTCTGCAGTGGCAAACTCCTTTTGAAGTCTTGTTCAAAAGGAAACCTACTTATGACACAATTAAGACTTTTGGTTGCCTAGCTTTTGCATAAGATAATCTTCCTCATTAGAAAAAATTTTCTCCTAGAGTTATTCAATGTATATATCTGGGGTATTCTGCTAGAAGAAAAGGTTTTAAGTTGTTTGATCTGTCACAACAGGCAGTAATTCATTCTAGAGATGTCAGAAAATGTTTTTCCCTATCACAATATTCAACAACCACAATCTACTTTACCATTAGCTTGTCCTATTACTGATGATCAAGCTCAACCACATTAATTTTTACCAAATCCTATAGTTTTTAGTCCATTACCCTACATACCACAAGATACTAATTCCAATACTCAACTTATTTCTCATACTGATATCTTATCACACCCAGTACCACAACATTCATGTAAATCCACCTAACCAAACCGCACCACTACCTTGCATTACTAGAAAAAGTCAAAGAAATGTTAAATCACTTAAATGGCTCAACGATTTTGTAACCAATGTTACAAAATTATCATTTACCTCTAAAATGACTAATGATATTACTGGACAATTTACTACTGATCACTTTTGTTTTTTGGCAAAGCTATCCACTATCTAGGAATCCAGAAACTACAAGGAGGCAGCTCAATTTGATGAATAGAACAAAGCTATGGCAGCTGAACTTAAGGCATTAGAAGACAATAATACTTGGTGACTTACATCCTTACCTGCTGGAAAGAAGGCAATCGGCTCAAAATGGGTCTAACAAATCAAATTAAAACCAGATGAGGAGATAGAGAGATTCAAGGTGCGTCTTGTGGCAAAAAGGTACAATCAAATTGAAGGGCTAGACTTCAGTGATATTTTCTCTCCGGTTGCTCAAACAGTCACTATAAGGATTCTACTTGCTATTGTTACAGCACTAAATTGGCCTTTACATCAATTAGATGTAAATAACGCCTTTCTTCATGGATTTATTGATGAAAACATATATATGATTCTTCCCGAAGGCTACACTAAAGCCAAACCAGGGGAAGTTTGTAAACTTGTCAAATCTCTTTATAGCTTTAAGCAAGCCTCTCAACAGTGGTACACTGAACTTTCTAATCAATTGCAAAGATATAATTTTAAGCAATTTGCTTATGACCACTCCCTTTTTACTCTCTCTTGTGGCTCTATTTTTCTTATCTTGTTTATGTTAATGACATTCTTCTTACTGTTAATTTTGAGACAGAGATTACTGATGTTAAAACTTTTCTTCAGAATGCCTTCACCATAAAAGACCTTGGTCCAGCCAAGTACTTTTTGGGAATTGAAATCGCATGTTCCACTTCAAGTCTTTTCATCAGTCAACGCAAGTATATATTGGACGTAATTGAAGATGCTAGACTTGTTGATGCTAAGCCCTTTTCAACACCAATTGTAAAAGGCACACTTTTATCTACACATGAAGGTAGTTTATTGGTTGATCCCTAACCTTATAGGCATTTGATTGGACGTTTATTGTACATCAATTTCACCATGCCAGATGTCACATATGTGGTCCAATAGTTGAACCAATTTGTACAGTCTCCTAGAGACACCCATTGGAATGTTGCTTTTCATGTTCTACGTTATCCTAAAGGTAATCCAGGGCATGGCATTCTATTTCCTAGTTCTCATTCTCTTATACTTGAAGCCTACAGTGACGTAGACTGGGCAGTGTGCAAAGATTCTAGAAGTTCGTTGTCTGGCTATTGTGTTTTTCTTAGTTCAGCTTTGATTTCCTGGCTAACAAAGAAGCAGAATATTCTCTTGTTCTTCAACATAGGCAGAGTACCGAAGTATGGCTAGTGTGGTTTGTGAACTTCAATGGATTTGTTATGTACTTCGTGATTTTCAATTCTAGTTTTCGCTGCCCATCTCTTTATGGTATGACAATCAGGCAGCACTGCAAATCTCAGCCAACCCAGTCTTTCACGAGAGAACAAAGCACTCAAACATAGACTGTCAACTTGTCTGAGAACAATACAAGGCTGGTTTTATTCATCCTTAATTCATTCCTTCAAAGCTATAATTGGCTGATGTCTTCACTAAGGCTTTACCAGCGCCCATTTTTTTATCGAATCTGCTTCAAGTTGGGGATGTTGACACTGCAACAAACCCAACTTGAGGGGGAATGAAGGGAATGACCTAAGTTATAAATTAATCATTTTGCATATGAAGATGCAAAGCAAAGAGCCAAAATCGATGTGTTTAGTCAGTTATGCAAAAGTCAAACTCACATGTAGTGTATGTCAATTTTGCATTTCTCTCTTCTCTGTTATAAGTTAGTTAGATAACTCACTATATAGTTAGTTGTATGTACATTTTTTTTTCTTTGAGTTCAGCAAACAAAAGTTGTAATGCCCTGATTTTTATTAAATTCATTTATACATTAATTAGTAAAAGATTGATGATGGTTTAGATAGAAGAGACAAAAATATAAATAATATATATACCACATATAAAAAAGTAAAAGCAAAATGGTAAAAAAAATTAATTAAAAGTAGAAAAGTTAAAATATAAAATAATAATATTTTATATAAAAATCTAAAATAATTAATATATATATAGTCAGTGGAAAAGTATAAAAAAAAGTCAATTTTCTAGAAAACACTTCTTCCTTCTCCTTTCTTATTGTCTTGGCTGATTTCTATGGTGCTTGAGAGAGGGAGATTTTCATCCTTTAGAAAATTTAGTTAGTTTTTCACAAGGGGTGAAGGAAGGTTAAGTTTTAATTCAAATAACAAGTAAGTTTTTTAATTTTTTCTTTGAATTTTCATAAAAATAAGATTATGTTGATTTTGAATTTTTTGAGTGGTATGTTTTAATTGCTTATTTGGGTATGTATGAAGTTGTTTTGAGTAGTTAATAATGAATTTTAAGGTTGGATTGAAGAAATGATTGAATTTAAGTTGAGTTTGAAAATAGTTGTGTTTAAGTGGTTGAGTGTACGAAATGTAGAAATTTTGCCTGACACGGCCATGTCGTTGGGCGTGTCAATAGTGATGTGTTTCAAAGTTGATGACATAATCATATCTCTGAGCATGTCGTAGCTACTGTAATGCAAGATAAATAACACAGATAATAGCACGGCCATATCGTTGGGAGTGTCAAAGCTTCTGTAAGAGTGGGCAAATGACACGGTCATTGATATGCCCATGTCGTTAGACGTGTCATTTATAGAAATTGTCCAAAATAACTTTTTTCTTTATCTTTCATTTGTAATTTAATCTAAATGACTATAAAGACCTCAAAGTATAAATAATTTTTGAAATCAATCCTAACAAGTAATGTAATTGATTTAAACATATTAAAATATATTATTAATGATATTAATAAACTTAAAATACTAATTTAAATGGTTTGATGTTGAGAATCTCTTAGAATGTGATATTAAATGATTATTTATTATCACATTTGGTATAGACATTGAGAGAGAGTAGTTTGTCTAACCCTAGTGTTGAAGGGTAGCTTGAAAGAGAAGGTTAGAGGGAGATTTGAAGCTTGTTTTAGAGTATTTTCTAAGGCAAGTACAAACTTTTGATAAATTTGATATGTTAGTATTAAATTGGGTTTAACACATTTTGGATAAAAAATATATTAAGCTACTTGATACATTGAACATTCATGAACATTGTGCTATAATATGTAAATTGATATATATGCATTATATGCATTATGAAAAATTATTATTAATGGTTAGATTGAATAAAATATGAATTATGTGCAAAATGTGAAAATAATACAAAGTGTTTGGCTAATGTGATTTTGTTATAGAATATCCTACATTGTGATAAATTAAAATGAAATGACGTTGATATGAACGAGAAAAATAAAAAAATAAGAAAGAAATTGATGATGAAAAATAAAAAATAATTGTGTGCCCAGTATGTTATTCAGTTTCAGATTTCTGTGTTTGGCGGCATTCTTATGAGGTTATCCTCATTATTTGCCTTTTGGGTCTAGACGGTTGGCGTCATTGTGATATGATATGCCTTTAGGGCTAGCTTTTGAGCATTACTTAATTTGTCTTCGGGGCTAGACACTTGGTGTCATTATAGATCAAAATAATAACTATAGAATTTGAATAATGTATTAGTTTTTTTAGACCCATACTTGTGTATATATTTATGTGAATTATTAAATGATGAAAGAATATGTTTAAAAGTGAGCTTGGATGTCACATTGTGACATAACATGTAAGTATTTTGCATTGACATTGTTTTAAAATTCTATTATTATTAAAATTTATACTGCTAGATTTTTAGTTTAGCGCGATTGTAATTCATCGAACAGGTGACAGTGGTGATTTGGTAGAGCCGGAGAGTTCTACTAGACCTGATCGGGTTTAAGCTTGTATTTGTTGAGCTTGAAGTATTTTTGCTACTCAAGATCATAGCCATTTTGCCAGTATGTATATATTTTATATTGTAGTATATTTTGATATTATGTATATTATGTTATATTTTTGGAGTATATATATTATAAATTATAAATAATATTTTAAATAATTGAGTAATGTGAGATTTTATGTGTCTTGATATATATATGTATATGTATAAATATTTTGAGGAATTGTGGAGAAACTGAGAAGTTCAAGTGGATATGTACGATTGGTTTATTTGGAGAGTATTTTTATGCAGGTTGTGTAATTGTTAAATTTTTGAGAATATGAAATTTTTTATTAAATCGGGTTGTGATATTTTTATATCGTATATATATATTTTATATATACTAAATATGCATATTATACGTATATAAAATATAAGAGTGATATAAAAATTTCAAATTTTCTTCATATCTTTCTTCATCTTCTTCATACAATTGCTTATTTCAACTTTTTATTTATATCAGTCTACTTCTATTTCTCCCCCTCTCTTTTGCCATTTAAAATCCATTGGTTAATATTTACTCTTAATTTGTATAAAATTAAGCTTCATTTTACCCGTTCATTTTATTCTTTTTTTTAAACTAAATTCATCTCCAACTTCAATAACCTGAATTTATGAGTTTTTATGCTCTTTAGCGTGTAGAAATTACATAGGCTCTGCGAGTGTTGGACCAAATATATAGTGACCATATAAATGGGTTTGGAACCTTATATCAACACAAAACCAATTGGCTTGTGTTAAGGCCCAATTTACACCACCTTATATGTCATTGTATTTTATTATACTTTTCAGATGTGGGATTCATTTATATTCTCCAACACTCTCCCTCGAGTGCAACTGGGCCTAGCCCAATTGTCACTTGCCAAATATGGATGGCAATCTATTTTTTTTTATATCCATCACAAATTGCCTAGGCCTATTTTCATTGAGACCCTAGGTTAACAACGGAGTCCAGGATCATCTGGCGGTTAGTCCATTACCTGGTTAGCTCTGATACCATGTAGAAATTACACAGGCTCTGCGAGTGTTGGGCCAAATATACAGTGACCATATAAATGGGTTTGGAACCTCGTATCAACACAAAATCAATTAGCTTGTGTTAAGGCCCAATTTACACCACCTTATATGTCATTGTATTTTATTATACTTTTCAGATGTAGAATTCATTTATATTCTCCAACATAGCATACTTATTTTTTAAAAAATTTTAGAATTTTATATGGTTCAACTTTTAGGTGGATTAATATCATTCATTTTTAGTTATTAATTAAAGTTAGAACTAAAAAACTAAACTGCAATTGAATATTATTAACGGAATTTTTTTTGAAGAAAAAAACAAAAAAGAGCTTTGCAATTGTGATAAAATGGTAATATTGTTCGAACTGCTTGTAAAGATTCATTTAATTTAATTGTTTTTAAATTTTACTGTAATTATTATCACATCTTAAAAAAAGAAAAAATGTGATTTATGTCTTTAGTTTTAAATTAATTTTGATATTAATTTACAACATTTAAAATTAACTCATTGTACATTAAAATAATTTATATAATATATTCCGTTAATTTTTTTTCTCATAATCAAAAACATTTTATAGGGAATTTTACAAAAATAACCTTAAAAATGAAAAATTTATAAATATCACGTGTAAATAAAAAATTACAAAAATACTATAGAAATAAAACATTCTATAAATATACTGTTTATTTTGATATTTTTTATTTATGTATAATATATGTTGAATATAATTATATTTTTATGTCACAAAAAATATAAAAATGTAATATTTTTATAAATTGAAATTGTAAAATTATAAAAAATAAAATAAAGCACAATAAAAATGAAATGTGGAAGGAAAAATTGATATTTTTATTTTTATTATAATCATTAATGTTGCGATGCCATTTGATATTGCCATTATCTAATAAGGGATTAAAAAATTGAAAAAAAAAATCAAAAGTTTACTTGTTTCTTCAATTTCGTTTTCAAAATTTTTTATTTGATCAATTTTATCCTAATTTATAAATTTGATTGCAATTATGTTTAATTGAGATAAATTAGTTAAAACTAAAATTAAAAAAAAAAGATATTGTATTTGTGATGGAAAGAAATTAAAAATTTTCTTTTCTTTCTTTTACCTCCATCCACCTTTTAACACCCTTTATCCTTTATATATCACTGGTATTGATTTACATTCCATAAAATTATGAATTAGTTATTTAATATTATATTAAATTAATTTTTGGGCCTAAAAGGAAAAAAGAGAAATATAATTTTTTTTTTAATTTTGAGGTGGAAATTACAATATGAAGAATGAAAAAATAATTTTTTTTTTAAATCAAGAAGTAAAGAGAGAAATGAAAGAATAAAAATTAATTTTTTAAGTGAAAATTATGGCGTAAAAAAGAGAATAATATAGTTATTTTATTTCAGTTATGAATATAATTAATTTTATTCTATTATTTCTTAATTTAGACATGAAATAAAATTGATAAAATTAAAAAATTTGGATGAAACTAAAAAAAATATATAGTTTTTATAGTTTTTTTAATAACAATTAGGCCATCCAATGATTAAAAGTAATTGCAGCAGGCAAAGCTGTCCTTCATTTATAATTTTTTTTATTATATACTACATATATATATATATATATTCTTTTAATCTCTCACTTTGAGGAAATTAAAAATAAAAAAGAATAATAGAAAGGTATCTTTGTCTCAAACTTTTATTAGTATGCCTTTTGTTATTATTAATTATTAATTTCTAATCCTCGCACACAGAGAGAAGGTACGTACACTTAGTTGTTGTTATCATTATTTTTTCTTAAGTTGATGGAATCATTGACAATATTTATTAATATTTTAAATAAAAAAAATATTAAATAAAAAAAAATATTATCAGTCAATATAAAACTCTTAATAAATTTGGACAAATAACTCATTATTTAACTTATTATAATCGTATTAATAGAGCATCTAATTATTATTATTATTATTATAAAATTGATGCCTTAAAAATAAAAATTAATAAAGCTAATAGACACATTTATAAAAATAATAAATACAAACACAAACTGTAGCTATCCAATCCTTTTTTAAATTTTTGTCTTGGTTAGGAATTATTATACACAATAATTATAATATAAAGAAAAATAAATTCAAATATTCAATTGCATGTGTCTGTATTGAGGGCACACCTTTTTATTTATTTATTTATTTATTTTTATTTTTATTCTAATATTTGTCTTACAACTCCTTTCTCTTTGTTTTTCTATAGACTTTGTTTTTCCTCCATTTGATTTAGTAATTTTCTTGTTTTTATAACAAGAAATCATAAGTTTTATCAAAATTATACCTCATTAAATTTTAATAAAAATTAAATTTTAATATCATAAATCAGCATTTTAATTTTAATTATTTATATATATCAACATCATTCTTTCTAATATCTATTAAATCTTATCATGAAAATAATAAAAATTTGATAAAGATTTTCGGGTCCTGCAATTTATATTATTTAAAAGTCACTTTCATAGTTTAACTGTTCATTATCAATAAATTTGGTAGAAAGAATAAGAAATTTTTTTTAAACAAAATCTAAAAATCATGTGGCCAAAGTTCCTCTAATTTTAGCTAAAATAGCTAATGTATTTTCTCGTTGTTTATTTATAAATCGCAGTTTCTTCTGACATAAAGATGTAATAATAATGGGATCCATTTTTCTTTATCCAAACTAATTCTTTTTTATTTATTTATTTATTTATTAATTTTGAACTATTAAGGCATAAAATAATAAGATTATATTTGTAATTAAATATATTAATATATTAAATTTGTTGTAATTATGCACAATTTTTTTAAAAAAATTAAATTAATAAAGGGAATTAAATTGATTTTATTAAATTACAAAAAATTTTGATGTGATTGGTGGGGCGTAATTTGACATCAGAAATTTGTGGACAGACTTGAGGCAATTGAAATGATCTATCGGAGGAGAGGGCCCCAACCGAAGGGTGCCAGTTGATCCATTTGCGTGGCCCCACTGGACTTTTAGTTAGGCCCTTACTAGGCCTATTTCTCTGTGCTCTCGTACACTGCGCAATAAAATTAAAAAAATTACACCACATATTATACTTTTAAAATTTTTTACTTTTTATCAAAAATATTTTAATTATTTTATTATAAATTTATAATAAATTTATTATAAATTATATAAAATTTATAAACACATTATAATCTTTTAAATTAATAAAAATTTAATATTTTAATAAATATTTTATAAATTTTAACATTTTAATAAATATTTTATAAATATAATATATTTTTAATTATTTTTAATTTTTATTATATTTAAAATTCAGCTATCTATGTGATATCCACTAAAATGTGAATTATATATATATATATATATTATGCATTATTTATTTTTGCTGATTTATTATTTTAATTACTTAATGTAATAAATTTTTATTATATTTCTATTTAATATTAATTATTAAATATATCTTATATTAAAAAATAATATAATAAAAATAGATATAAATTTATATTTTTAATAAAAAATAAAGTTTAATTATTATGAAATAAAAAATATGATTATCAATTTAATATAGAGAGAGTATCAAATTAATAATCCTATAGTTTAATATAATAAACATAATCTACATTTTTTGGATTTTCGTAACTCAAGGTGAATATATACCTTCTAAGGATGATAATGTAATTATGTAGATAAGTAAAATTAATGCTCTAGTTTATTATTACTAATCTTTAAATTAGATATTTATTTATTATTATTTATTATTGTTGTTGCACAAAGAAATTTTATTATTGTAGAATTTATATTTGTTTTCTAATTTACTAAAGAATAATTCTCTATTTATTTATTATTATTATTTATTATTGTTGTTGCACAAAGAAAATTTATTATTGTAGAATTTATATTTGTTTTGTAATTTATTAAAGAATATTTATTTATTTATATATTTATTATTTATTATTGTTGTTGCACAATGAAAATTGAAGAAATTATATTTGTTTTGTAATTTATTAAAGAATAATTCTTCCACCAACTTTTACATTGTTCATCAAATTTTAAAAGTTTATCAGATTTTTTACTTCATTTAAATTCAAGGCTAAAATAATTCATTTAAATTCAAGGCTAAAATATTTTTGCATGATTTAAGTTAATTATATATCATATATTTTTTTTAACTTATGAGTACTTAAAATTAAAATTTTTAAATATTGAACGTTATATTTTATATAGGAATATTATGTTATTAAAAAAAATTACAATTGTCTAAATACCAAAATTGCTGCATTCAATTTTTGTGTTTTAATTTCAGTTTTACACTTAATTTAAGAAGGCATTATATTAGTGAAGAATAGTGGATTAAGAAGCGAAGAGGTGAGGGTGAGGCTGGCGAGAGGTATTATCGTACCCAAAAAAAATAAACAATAAAAATATGAAGTTTGGGGCCCTTTGTGGACCATTCTGTGCCTCTCTATACTTGGCAACTTTTATTCTCTTGATTGTCCTTCACACACTGCTTATTAACTTATAAAATTTGTAAAAATAATGAAAATTAAAGATAATCACTCAAGAAATTGATATTTCTCTAATAACTATCAACCCAATTTTTTATTTTTTTAATATAATAAAAAAATGTAGACATGCATGATAATTTGAAATTATAAAATTATTATATAATATAATTTATGAAACTAAATTACAAAAAATATATATATTCTTTTCTCATCGTAAATTTATTATTTCTGACACTAAATGCGTTTTTAATGACTATAATATCTAGAATTTGAATTTAATAATATAATAAAATTAGTAATTCCAAAATATTTTAAAAATAAAAATATTTTCAAAGCTATAAAATTTTTTTAAAAAAAATATCCACTTTTAATTTTCAATTTCAAAAATACATTACTTTCAAAAATATTTAAAAAAATAAAAATTTATATATACATTTAATATATTAAAAATATAACCCACTTTCAGGTGTACATCTAGCATACTAAAAATATGCAAAAATTATTAGATTTTTTTTAAAAAAAATTATATATAATGTAAATTTTTTCTTAAAAAAATAATTATATAATTTTTGAAAATATATAATTATATTAATAAAAGAGAATTTTATAATTTTTCTAAAAATGATTCTAACTTTTGACTTATTATGATGAAGAGAAATACACACTACATATGCATTATGAGTACTCGAAAATAGTAAATGGCAAAAGTTGTCTTGTAGTCAGAAAGAGAAATGGTTAATAGAAATGCATGAATTTGGCAGTAATGGGAACTGGGAAAGCTACCTCTGTCTGAAACCTTCAATTGCACAAATTCATAGACAACTGAAATGGTGCCGCCCTGCCCAATAATACAACAAAAAAAAAAATCCTTGTTAAATGTTAACTGTTTGTAAGCTTACTCCCAACATTTCTAATCTGTACACTACAACTGCACCCTTTTTCCTTCATAAATGCTCCTTTTAACTCCATTCACTATTTTTTTAGAAATTTAACAAAAAAAAAATATATTCTTGACTATTATATTAATAAATTATAAATTTTAGTAATCTTAATTATATTTTATTTGATAAAAATACCTTTCTTAATTTAAAAAAAAAGAAAATACAATAAAAAATATTCTCTCTTTTGGGTTCTCTTTCTCCTCGCCCACTATATTTTTTTCTTTTTCTTTTATTTTTTAATCTACTTTTTTTTTGCTTCTTATTCGATCACTTCTCTCTATTTCTCTTTGACGATCTCATCTCTATCATTCGTAGTGTCGATATTTTCTGTTCTCTGCAAGTCCATTTGTTGACGACCGATTTACGTTGCTCACCCAAGTAAAAATATAAAATGAGTTAGTTCTTATTTTTCTTTAAAAAAAATATATCGAGCTAACATTCAGAGGTTGGGTGTCGAAAAAGACGTTGGTTTATACTTGAACAGTAATATAATAATTATTTTATTTTTTTAAACGATGGTATAACAGATTTTTGTCTTCATCCTTCCTTCATTACTTCTATGTTTCCGTTATTTGTATATATGAGTTATTTTTTGTGAGGATTGAATTTGGCATGAGTTGGTATCAGTTTGATGTTAGTATAATTGAAATGAGTATATTTTAGTATAATATGAGCATATTTTCATCGATACGAGTTTGACACGAGGTAGTGTTATTGATATGAGTATATATGAGCTGATACTAGTTTTATAAGAGTTTGAAAAAAAGTCAGTATTATCAATAACATTATGATATGAGTTAGTATCATGAATAGTATTATTGATATGAGATTAAAATGAGCATATTTTTATTGATATTAGTTGGTTTGGGTTATTATGAGTTTTGATATTAGTTGTTAAGACTTAGTATAATTGGTGGTGACACGCGAGCTATGCTATGGCTATACCGCAAGTGCACGGGTCGCCCAAGTAATATAGTAGTGAGTGAGTTGTCGTTCCACTGGGGACAAGGCCAAGTACTATTGCAAATCTTAATCGTTGTTTAGCAAATTAATAGTTGTGTGATGCTTTGTAACTAAAATCAACTAATTAATAACTGAAAATAAAAGGAAATTAAATGCTGTGCAAAAAGATTGATAATAATATTAATAGTACTATCCAGATATTGAATCCCCCTAGCCTCGATAATATTTATGATCAATCAATTCAGCTAAATCATTTAATAGAATTGAATTGATATTCCTCTAAATTAGATTAAAGCCTCTCTCGAGTGGATTAATCCCTAATCACTAAGTAAAGTGCTGGAATCTCTTCTCAAACACAATTAAATAGATCTTGCATTAAGAACAAAGAACTATAAACCAAAGGATCTTGTAGGTCTATCTCTAGCACCCCAATCAATCCTCAACCCTTATGAGTATTCAATTCACATCAAGCATTCTCAAGTCAATAATATGAAAATAACAACCAATCAATAAGCATGCTATTATCAATTGAAAATAACATCAAGTATCATAAGAATAAAACAACTCAATTAAATGATTCAACTGAATATAATTGTTCAAATTCATACAAATGAGCTAGGGTTCATCAATATCTAGATAGAGAAGGAATTAGTTCATATTCAAAACTAGAAAAACAGAGCAAGATAAATGAGTAAGAGAAACCAAACAATTCATGGCAAAGAATTTGTATTTCTTCACTTCAATCCTTGATTCTTGGTTTAGGGCTTGTGCAAGATGTGTATCCTTCTTCAAACTCAACTCAAGACCTTTCTCCTTGCTCCAGCAGCTAGCTCCTCCTCCTCTTCTTTGTTCTCTGTTTCCAAAAATGTCTCAGCAAAAACTGTTGTTCTTCTCCACCTCTTCTCTTTTTATTTCCATTCAAATCTCCAACCCATACTTTCAACTCACGACACCCATCCATTGTCTACCACCTTCCTTTGTTTCATCCCCCTTTCCCTTGATTTAGGTAAGCTTTTCTTTTCTTTTGTCTTTCTTTTAACAAAAGCACAGCTGTTGTCTCTCACGTGTTCCTCAATCAGTGCAAAGAATTTAACTTTTCGACAGGTGACACGGCCACTGACACGCCCATGTCCCTGGGCGTGTCACAGCTACTGTGATTCTGGATATAAGGCACGTTCGGTGACACGCCCATGTCATTGGGCGTGTTAATGCTTCTGTATGCAGTACCAAGGGCACGTCTATTGACACGCCCGTGTTCATGGGCGTGTCCATTGATGAATTTTGCTCTTTTCTTCTACTTTCATCCGTGATTTTTCCGAAATGACCATAAGCCTCAAATTACAGAGAATTCCTGAAATTAACCTTAAGACACACTTTGAACAAACAAATTAAACTCAATTGGATAATAATCATATTAAGAAATAGGAATAAAATATCATCAATTATGTACTTATCAATTGGTATGATGTAGAAATGAGTTTAGTATGAGTTGGTATGAGTTTGATATGGGTTAGTATGAGTTGATATGAGTTTGAAATTAGTCGGTATGAGTTGATATGAGTTAGTATGAATTGAGTATGAGTTTGTATTATTGATATGAGTTGGTATGGGTTAGTATGAGTTTTGATAGGAGTTGTTATGAGTTAGTATAATTGGCATGAGGCTGATATGAGTTTGGTATGAGTTGGTATGAGGTTGATATGTGTTAGTATGATTTGATATGAGCTTGAAATTAGCTGGTATGAGTTGTTATGAGTTAGTATGAGTTGGTATCATTTTGGTATGAGTTTGTATAAATAATTTGAGTTTGATATGAGTTTGTATTACTGTTATGAGTTTGAAATATTATTAATATGAGTTAGTATAATTGGTATGAGTTTGATATGAGTTTGGTATGAGTTGGTATGAGTTTGTCTTGAGTTGATATGAGTTGGTATAAGTTGGTATGAGTTGATATGAGTTTGATATGAGTTGGCATGAGTTTGTCTTGAGTTGATATGAGTTGGTAAGAGTTTGGTATGAGTGTATATGAGTTGATATGAGTTGGTATGAGTATGATATGAGTTTATATTATTGATATGAGTTTTGATATGAGTTGTTATGAGTTTAATTGGTATGATTTTGACATGAGTTGGTATGAGTTTGATATGAGCTAGTTTAATTGATATGAGTTTGATATGAGTTGATATGAGTTTGATATGAGTTGATATGAGTTTTTCTTAAGTTGATATGAGTTGGCATGACTTAATATAAGCTGGTATAAGTTTGTCTTGAGTTGGTATAAGTTGAGATGAGTTGATATAAATTTGAAATTAGTTGGTAAGAGTTTACATGAGTTGATAATAAGTTGGTATGAGTTAGTATGAGATTGTATGAGTTACAATCAGTTATTATGAGTTGGTGTGAATCTAATATGAGTTTGTATTATTGATATAAATTTTGATATGAGTTGTTATGAGTTAGTTTAATTGGTATGAGTTTGATATGAGTTTGGTATGAGTTGGTATGAGTTAGTAAGTGTTGATTTGAGTTAGAAATTAGTTGGTATGAGTTTGACATGAGTTGGAATCAGTTTGATATGGGTTACTATTAGTTGTTATGAGTTGGTATAAGTCTGATATGAGTTTATATTATCGATATGAGCTTTGATATGAGTTTTGATGAGTTAGTTTAATTGGTATGAGTTTGATATGTGTTTGATATGGGTTAGTAAGTGTTGATTTAAGTTAGAAATTAGTTGGTATGAGTTGGAATCAGTTTGATATAGGTTACTATTAGTTGTTATGAGTTGGTATGAGTCTGTTATGAGTTTGTATTATTGATATAACTTTTGATATGAGTTGTTATGAGTTAGTTTAATTGGTATGAGTTTGATATGAGTTTGTATTATTGATTTAAGTTTGATATGAGTTTTTATTGCTCTTATGAGTTTGAAATATTATTGATATGGGTTAGTATAATTGGTATGAGTTTGGTACGAGTTGGTATGATTTTGGTATGAGTTAGTATGACCTTGGCATGAGTGTATAATTAGTTGGTATAATTTTGGTATGAGTTGATATGAGTTAGAATCAATTTTTATTATTGATATGAGTTAGTATAAGTTTGGTATGAGTATAAATATTGGTTGGTTGGGTTAGTATGAGTTTTGATATAAGTTGTTATGACTTAGTATAAATGGTATGAGGTTGGTATATGATATTTTAATTGAAATACATGTGATATTAGTTGTTGTCATTGATATGAGTTGGTACTAGTTACATACCAGTTTGATATGTGTTAGAAACACTGATTTTTTTTATTATATGTGGTTGATATAAGTTTGATATTGATGGTTCTGACTGCAGGGTATTGATGGATAGCACGAAAGGTATTGAAGGACGAATACAATTTATGGACGGAATAATTATTCTCATATATTATGGTGGAATATTTGATGTCAGCATTGGAAAATATGTTGGTGGTGGTGCTGAATATATTTTTCTGAATAGAATGGCTAACTTCAATGAACTTAAGAACTCATTATCAGAGGCGCTTCATATTGACAGCACCTCACATATAAAATTCAAATTTGTTACTGATAATGACCCACATCCTCTTTATGATGTAGTAGATGATAGGTCACTTAGGATATTCAGGGGCATTGTAATGGAGGATAGACTTAAGCATCCATTGATTGTTAGTGTTGAAGAAGGAGCCAATAAATTCGGACATGACAGTAGTGATCCTATCAGTGAAAAAAAATTATCCAAGTAAAGGCTCCGGGTTTTTGTTTTGAACTAGAAGATGCAAATGCAAGGGTTGCACCAATTACTGAATCTATCAATGTAGCACCGGAATATTTTGAAACTGAACCTGGGCCAGAGTTTCAACATACTGGGGTAGCTCACAGTAATGAGTTGTATTTTAAATGCAACAATGAGGCAGAAAATGCGATTATTGACAATGAATAAATGGTGACAAACTTGTTAGCATACAAGAACATTCCAGAATTGTTAGGCGAAAGTTATATATCCGAAATGATTGAGGAGGAAAAAATATTTAAGTCAATGGATGATATTAAGACAACTGTGTCCCTCATTGCAATTAGGGAGAAATTTCAATTTAAGGTATTCAAGTCCAATACTTCTTTCTTTATCGTGCGGTATATTGATAAAAGTTGTACGTGGAGATTGAGAGCGAGAAGTCTTGGAGACTCGAAGGGTTGTTGGTTGGTGACAAAATATGTCACTCAATATACATGTCCGACCGATTTTGGTCAGAGTAGACAAGCAACTAGTTGGGTTGTTGCAGAGTGTGTTAAAAAGTGATTCATAAATCTTAAGAGGGTTTTCAAATCCAATGATATTATCGAAGACATGCGTAATAAATTTGGGATTAAGATTAGTTACTTTGTTGCATGGAGGGGACGAGAGTATGCGTATGAGAATCTTAGACTTGGGATGGTAGAACAATCTTTCTTAATTCTACCAGCCTATTTGCATATGATAGGAGAAACTAATCTGGGTACGGTTATGCATCTACAATGCACATATGATGATAGATTAAAGTATCTTTTCTTTGCTTTTGATGCTGCTATAAAAAGTTTCCATAATTGCAGACCTGTAATTAGTATTGATGGTACTCATTTGAAAGGAAAGTATCAAGGTGTACTTTTCACTGCTGTTTGTCACGATACAAACCAATAGATATTTCCTTTGGCATTCGGGATTGGCGATTCTAAAAATTATGCCTCATGGATGTGGTTTCTTAAGAAATTAAAGGAAGCTTTCAGTGAAAGACCGGATAATGTTATTATATCTGATAGACACCTAATCATTCAAAAGGTTGTAGTAGAGGTTTTCCCAAATGCATTCCATGAGATTTGCATGTATCACTTGTTAAATAACTTGAAGTGTAAATTTAAACACATAACCAAGGACCTTGAGAAGCACTACTACAAAATAGCTAAAGCCTACATAATAAATGATTTCACTAAACTATTTGGTGTATTTTGCATTAGTATTCCTGGTGCTAAAGAATATCTAGAATGTGTTGGGCTTGATAGGTGGACATGGTCTCATATGCATAGAAGGAGATATAATATCATGACGACTAACATATCCGAATTAGTCAATGCAGCGCTCGTAAAGGCGAGAGAGCTTCCTATAATTGCTTTTGTTGATGAAGTCAGAAAAATGTGCCAAAGATGATATTATGAATGTCGAAATAAGGCAGAGCAGTCCACAGATAAAATGTCAATAAATGTAGAAAAAAATTGAGGAATAGAATGATGAAAGTACAAAAAATGAATGCAAGTTCTTTATTTTTTGAAGTATCATGGTTTTTAATTTTGATACATCAACTGTCATTATTTATGATATTGCCATGTCATGTCATTTTTCTTATATCGCAGATGGAGCCTGCTAGCAATAACAAATACAACGTTAGGGACATTGATAAAAATTATATTGTTAACATAGATAGGAGAACTTATTGTTGCAGAAAGTTTCAGTTAGATTAAATTCCATGTGTTCATGCTCTTGTGGTTATTAAAAATAGCAACTATGATACTTATGAGTTGTGTTCTCTATATTACTCACGTAAGTATTGGTTTCAAGCATATAAAGAAGTCATAAATCCAATTCCTCATATCAGTGATTGGTTTATCCCAGATCACATTTGCACCGTCACTCTTTTACCTCCAGATGTGCACACCTCAATTGGGAGGCAAAAAAATACAGGATTCCTTCACTAAGTGAGGATAAAACTCATCCGAGGTGCAGTCGCTGTCGCGAGCGTAGTTACAATATATCTACTTACCAAAATCCCATTCGTTTGCACCGTGGCTCGGGAGCATCGACTGATAACAAATAGAAACAATATTCATCTTCACATCCGAGAATTATTTCTTCAATGAATTTATTATTTGTAATGTTGATTTGATGCAAAATGATCTAGACTTTAGAATAAGTTGATAATTTCTTACAGATTGAGATTGTTGGCGCAGATAAATTTCTAAGGTCGATTTTATTATGTTATTGATACCAGATTATTTTAAATGATATACGTTAGCATGATTTTGGTATGAGTTAGTATGAGCTTGGTATGAGTGTAAAATTATTGGTATGAGTTAGTATGAGTTTGGTATTAGTGTAAAATTATTGGTATGAGTTAGTATGAGTTTGGTATGAGTGTATTTTTATTGGTATGAGTTAGTGTGAGTTTGGTATGAGTGTATTTTTATTAGTATGAGTTAATATGAGTTTGGTATAAATATAAAATTATTGGTATGAGTTAGTATGAGTTTGGTATGAGTGTAAAGTTATTGGTATGAGTTAGTATGGGTTTGATATGAGTGTAAAATTATTGGTATGAGTTAGTATGAGTTTGGTATGAGTGTAAAATTATTAGTATGAGTTAGTATGAGTTTAGTATGAGTGTAAAATTATTAGTATGAGTTAGTATGAGTTTAGTATGAGTATATTTTTATTGGTATGAATTAGTATGAGTTTGGTATGAGTGTAAAATTATTGGTATGAGTTAGTATGAGTTTGGTATGAGTGTAAAATTATTAGTATGAGTTAGTATGAGTTTGATTTGAGTATAAAATTATTGGTATAAAATTATTGGTATGAGTTAGTATGAGTTTGGTATGAGTGTAAAATTATTGGTATGAGTTAGTATGAGTTTGGTATGAGTGTAAAATTATTGGTATGAGTTAGTATGAGTTTGGTATAAGTGTAAAATTATTGGTATGAGTTAGTATGGGTTTGGTACAAGTATATTTTTATTGGTATGTGTTAGTATGAGTTTGGTATGAGTGTATTTTTTATTGATATGTGTTAGTATGAGTTTGGTATGAGTGTATTTTTATTGGAGCATCCTCTGTCAACAATATTCTGAACATCTTGGATAAACAGACTTTCACAACTCAGGCCAAACTAATTTATCTGATAGACACCTGCATTAACTCAAACCAACATCCTGCATCCGACACAAATAATAAAATCTCATGGAAATTAATAGTTGCTCATATCTTATTACGAATAAAATAATTGAGAATAAATATTTTCATATTTACCACATGAGTTATTCACAATGTTATGTACAAAAATATCAAAATGTTATTCCTTATAATAAGCATTATCATTCTTATTTGTAGCATGCACCCATAAATGAATTGTCGTATTATATCTCAGTATTTTCATATTTTTCTGATTGCAGTCCCATATATTGAGGCCCGCCGTCATTAAAAATTTGATGAATTTGACAACGAATATTTCGCAATCTTCACTTTACAATGTATTATCATTAGCAACTATAAAAGACAAATAACTATCGTTACTCAATGACTGAGAACAGAGCTTACCCTTCTTGGCGCGGACAAACATTCTTCTTATAACTTATTGTTAGCTTCAAACTCTTTTTATAAACCAATTTGGGCCTATGGTTGAAAATTTTAACATTATTCAAAGCATGGGGTAACATCTCCGAAATTGGCTTAACACATTTTGTTCTATCGTTTCTGTGGGCGTCTGCATACAGCGAATCATATATCTTTATTGACCACTTTGATAGATTTATTTCTGTAATAAATCAGTGTTTTTCGGATTGATTGACTGGTAGATAAATGATGTCAACATCCTTGACATGTTTACAATACTGGTGCTTGCCCTCCAGAAAATCTGTTAAATAACTGGGAGTCATCCAGTTTTTCTTTTTGACATCATCATGACATGCCATAAAAATTTGATGGACATAGCAAGAACCACATGTCTTTCTCTGGTCAAAGAAGTCTGCATTATATTTCTATTTTTGTCGCACATAATATAATATGACATTAATTTCCTATAATTAACACAAAGACACATCAATATAAATTTGATAATACACTGATTTATGATGTAATATCCACCAAGATGCATTTATATTGAGAATCTTACATCGTTAGACAACCAAGCATGGGATACTCATAATTGATACTAAAAATTCTTGTAATTCGTGGAATGCACCATGAAATCATAGGTCTCGCCTTCCGGAAAAGGTTAATCCACTCTTAGATCACTGTTATATATCAAAATAACATTATGTTTATTTGCTTGGAAGAATAATTTATTTATATCTAAATATCATTAGTGTGAAAGTATAAATTTGTAATTAACGTGCAGCTTACTGCTTATAGTTATCAAAATGCATATGCCACCGGTTATCAAAACTTCGGCACTGATCAGCAGATGGAGGTAAGAAAGGATCCAAGGGTAGAATAAGTGCATATGTAACTTCATCCTCCATCTTCCGGCACAAGACTTACAAATGTTTGCTCCTTTTTTATGCTGCCCTCTTCCTTCATGAGTCCACTCATCACCAATGTATTTGGTGTTTGGCATCTATAAACGTTTCTTCTTATGTTCCTCATACGTGGTCTCCGTCACTTCAACCAATGACCTGTTGAGCTGCATCATGTCCTTGGCAGCCAGTGAAACTTCTTTTCTGCAAGTAGAGATATTTTAAGTGATTAGATGTACGTGCATTTATAAAATTTTACAATAAATAACCTAGATTTAGTATAATCATCATACTTATCTAGAGGTGTACAAAATGTAGAATCAAATCCCTGAGCTTCTTTTTCATTTGCTTTTTCTTCTACGCCCTCTGCTTTTTCTGCATCTTCATTGTTCTTTTCTCTATGAATCTTTTTCCTTTCATCCTTTGCCTCTTTCTTTTTCTTTTGACATCCTGAGGCCTCATTTTCCTTAGTTTTTCTCTTCTTTGAGGCCTTTTCATGTTCAATTACCTCCAAGGCCGTGAGTCTGTCGCTCAACCGGGAAAGGGTAGCATTCAACTCTTTATTCACCTAAGCTTGCAATGCATTTTCAATTTCTAATGTATTGCATCTAGACTCCAGTTGCGATAAATGTAAATCCATTTTATTCTTCTCCAAATCTACATCCACATGCATTTTTCTTTCATGCATGACACTCGAATCTTGATCCCTTTTGCTTCTGCGTTCAAATGTTTTAAACTTCTTTTTTGCGATTTCACTGACTGGTTTGCTATCAACTCGAGTTTCTTAAAAAGTTATACAGTAATTAGCAGCCAAACCAGTTACTCAATTGATAAGCATTATGATCCTATAAATGAAAGAAGATGCAACAAATACCATAGGGTCTTTAATTTTTTGCTCTTTCGAGTGCTTGGGTATTTCCTCTCGAAAAATTTCTTATAGATTTGGAGAATCAGCCTCAACATTTGTTATTTTCATTTCCACAACACTCAGCTCCTATACATTAACATATTAATTCAATATGTGTTAAAAATATAAAAGCATTTGAGCTGGAAAAAATACAGAATAACAAGCTCATATCAAGTACAATACCTGCTGGGATAACTTCGAACAAATCTGTGAGTATGGATATTTTAAAGATTTTTTTCAGTTCATCAATCGCGAAAATCTATTTTTGCACCTCTCCACCCCTATCTCTTATAAATTTGGAATTACCTCCATTCTAAATTTGGAATTACCTCCATTCTAAATATGGTTATGGCATAAAAAAAACCAATGACAGAGTAGGTGCCAACCACTCTACTTTTTAATTTTTCTAGGGATTCTGTTAATTTTGAATATAGAAATTTTCAGCTCACGAATCCCCATGTGACGTTGTCGAATGCCTTAACATCATCAACAAGAGCTAAAATTTTGGGATCAACCTTTGTAGTCTTAGCCTTTTCCAAAATCAACATGTCAACTAGGCAAGCAACTCCTAGTTTGATTTGCAGCTCAGCATCCTGGCAATTTTTAAATTCATCGTATAATCTCTCCCATGTCCATCCACCATAGCGATGAACTAAGAGTTTAGTCCCCAACCAGGTGTTTTATTCCACTGTATTTCAGCCCAGTTATTATATAATACTCAATAATTCAAAACTTCAGAAGTGACTTTCCAAACTTAAACGAAAGATCATTTCTATTGTTATTTGGAACTTGATGTATGAAAAGCAAATGAAAAAGCCCGGACCAATGATCAAAATTTCCTTCATCAAGAGTTAGAAGGTGGCTGATATTGTTTCGTTTAAAGGTGGCCATCTACAGCAAAATAATAAAAGAGTGTTATCAATAAGTTTTATATGAGATTGAACACAATATCATATTCTATTGTAAATCAAACAAACATTATCTTTATTAGAACTAATTACATTCTTTATCAACTAAATTGTTTGCAATCCACGGCCTACCATGTTGACCTGGTGGTACCTCCAATTACTTGGAGGGATAACATAATCCACATCCTGGTACATATTATTAGCTACTCAATCATTGACTTGTCTAGATTCAAATAAAGTTGTATGAAGTAGATAATTTTTGATAATTACTTACTCTGATACGTTCTTCATTACTATATTCACCTCCCACTTTCTTCTTAGAAATTGGCATGTCGTCACTATAAAACACACTGAATCTTACCTTCTTTTCCTTACCTATCACATCTGGTTCAGAAAGAATTCTTCTTTTTATCCTCCAGCCTTTAGGAGAAGTTAACGACATTACTCCTGGACTTTCCTAAAAGCGTTGTGGGCTTGTCCCCGCATAAGAGAGATTGCTCACTTTGAGAAGATGGCCTACTATGAGAACCCGTTGCCATTCTACCTGCTTGATTTTTCATTACAAAATCAACCAATTAAACTACCTCATATCAAACTAAAACCAACTCATACCAAAATCATATCAATTAAACTAACTCATAACAATTCATACCAACTCATAACAAACTCATACAAACTCATATCAACTCAAGACAAACTCATACTAACTCATATAAAACTCATACTAACTCATATCAACTCAAGACAAAATCATATTAACTCATAACAAACTCATATCAATTCATACAACTCATACCAGCTCATAACAACTCATACCAACTTAATACAAACTCATACTAACTCATATCAAACCCATATCAACTCATATCAACTTATATCATACTCATATCAACTCATATCAAATTCATACCAATTATACAAGCTCGTATCAAACTCATTCCAACTCATTCCAGAATCTTATCAATTAAACTAACTCATAACAACTCATAGCAACACATATCAACTCATACCAACTCATATCAACTCTAGACAAACTCATATTAACTCAAGACAAACTCATACCAACTCATACAAACTCATATTAACTCAAGACAAACTCATACCAACTCATATAAAACTCATACCAACTTATATCAACTCAAGACAAATTTATACCAACTCATAACAAACTCATATCAACTCATACCAACTCATACTAACTCATAACAACTCATACTAACTCATACTAACTCAAGACAAACTCATAACAACTCATATCAAACTCATGCCAACTCATACGCTCTCATACTAACTCATATCAATCTCATATCAACTCAAGACAAAATCATACCAACTCATAACAAACTGATATCAACTCATATCAAAATCATACCAACTCATATCAACACAAGACAAACTCATACCAACTCATATCAAATTTATATCAACTCATACCAACTCAAGACAAACTCATACCGGCTCATAACAAACTCATATCAACTCATAACAAACTCATACCAACTCATATCAACACAAGAAAAACTCATACAAACTCATATCAAATTTATATCAACTCATATCAACTCAAGACAAACTCATACCAGCTCATATCAACTCATGCCAACTCATACCAGCTCATATCAACTGAAGACAAACTCATACCAACGCATATAGACTCATATCAACTCATATCAAAATCATACTAATTAAACTAGCTCATATCAACTCATACGAACTCATATCGGACTCATATCAACTCATATTGGACTCATATCAACTCATATCAAACTCATACCAAACTTATATCAAACTCATACCAATCAAATTTATATCAACTTATACCAACTCAAGACAAACTCATACCAGCTCATATCAACTCATGCCAACTCATATCAAACTCATATCAACTCATATCGAAATCATACCAATTAAACTAGCTCATACCAACTCATATAAACTCAAGACAAACTCATACCAACTCATATCAAACTCATATCAACTCAAGACAAACTCATACCAACTCATATCAAACTCATATCAACTCATACCAACTCATACCAACTCATATCAACTCATACCAACTCATATCAAACTCATATCAACTCATACAAACTCATATCAACTCATACGAACTCATATCAAACTCATATCAAACTCATACTAACTCATAAAAATAGTATATCAAATCATACCAACTCTTATCAAACTCATACCAGCTCATATCAAACTCATACCAATTAAACTAACTCATAACAGCTCATATCAAAACTCATATCAATAATGCAAACTCATATCATACTCATATCAAACTCGTACTAACTTATAAAAATAGTATATCAATTCATACCAACTCTTATCAAACTCATACCAGCTCATATCAAACTCATACTAATTAAACTAACTCATAACAGCTCATATCAAAACTCATATCAATAATGCAAACTCATATCATACTCATACCAACTCATAACAGTTAATAGTAACCCATATCAAACTGAATTCAACTCATACCAACTAATTTCTAACTCAAATCAACAGTTACTAACTCATACCAAACTCATAACAACTCATATCAACACAAGAGAAACTCATACCAACTCATATCAAATTTATATCAACTCATACCAACTCAAGACAAACTCATACCAGCTCATATCAACTCATACCAACTCATATCAACTCATATCAGACTCAAGATAAACTCATACCAACTCATATCAGACTCATATCAACTCATATCAAAATCATACCAATTAAACTAGATCATATCAACTCAAACCAACTCATATCGGACTCATATCAACTCATACCAACTCATATCAATATTATAAACTCATACCAACTCATAACAACTCATACCAACTCAAGAAAAACTCATACCAACTCATACCAACTCATATCAAACTCATATCAACTCATATCAATTCATACCAACTCAAGATAAAATCATATTAGCTCATATCAACTCAAGATAAACTCATACCAACTCATATCAAACTCATACCAATTAAACTAGCTCATATCAACTCATATCAAAATCATACCAATTAAACTAACTCATAACAACTCATATCAAAACTCATATCAATAATATAAACTCATATCAGGCTCATATCAACTCATACCAACTCATATTAACTCAAGACAAACTCATAACAACTCATATCAAACTCATATCAACTCATACCAACTTAAGGCAAACTCATACCAACTCATATCAAACTCATATCAACTCATAGCACCTCATATCAACTCATACCAAACTCATACCGATTAAACTAGCTCATATCCAACTAATATCAAACTCATACCAATTCAACTAACTCATAACAACTCATATCAAAACTCATATCAATAATACAAACTCATATCAGACTTATACCAACTCATAACAGCTAATAGTAACCCATATCAAACTGGTTCCAACTCTTACCAAGCTCATACTAACTAATTTCTAACTCAAATCAATGCTTACTAACTCATACCAACTCATACCAAACTCATACCAATTAAACTAACTCATATCAAAACTCATATTAATAATACAAACTCATATTAGACTCATACCAACTCATACTAACTGATAGCAACTCATATCATCTCATACCAACTCATACCAACTTATTATCAACTTATATAAACTCATACCAACTCTTAGCAAACTCATGTCGACTAATTTCAAACTCATATCAACTGATACCAATATATACCAACTCATATCAACTCAAGACAAACTCATACCAACTCATATCAAACTCATATCAACTCATATCATGCACAATTTGTTCTTCCATTTGAACTGTTTATATCACCACAGCAGTAAAGCGAAAGTCAGCAATTAAAATCAAATATTTCACCGAATACCAAACATTTCACAAACAAATTTTCATTCTCGAAATCAAAATAAGCACAACGAGTTAGAAGAGAGAGATCGAGAGAGAAACAGTATAAATACATTTATATCGCAATGAGGAACAATGAAGAAATAACAAAAAAATAGCGGTTGCTGAGATCGAGAAAGCTACTGTGAAGAAATAGCAGTTGCTTCGACCTTAAAACGATAAAAATGGAGAGATAGCGTATGGATCGAGGGTTTCTTGCTACGACAGAGAGTTCGAAAAGGAGAAGATGAAATTCAAAAATGGAATAAAGAAAAAAAATATGCTTCTAAAAATATGAGACGGGCTTTTAAATTTTTAAGAATATTTTTATCTAGAATGGTTTAATTAAGAATAGTAGAGTTTAAAATTTATTAATATTTTATTGAAGGATATTTATATGACAAATTTTTCCATTTTTTTTATTTCATTTCATGATATTCAATTTTATTTGATTTCACTGCTACTAACAGTACATCAGATATACATATATGTATATATGCATTCAAGTTTAGTTTTAAAAACAATAACATTCCATAAATGCATTCAAAATAATGAGTTTTTGTCAACAACAGTTATAACATAATTTAACCATAAACGTTTTATAGTGTGATAGTAAAAAATGTAAATAGATCTCGAATTGGAATTTTAAGTATTTTCTCGTATAATTAATAAAAAGAAACTGTTATAACAATAATTTTAAACAAAGACTAAGTTTACAAGTGGATTTGTGCTATGCATAATTAATATTCCTTGCCAATTACAGCCCCATAAGATCCATTTGTCTTGGTATGAAATTTCTTTTCTTTTCTTTTTCTTTTTTTTTTTTTTTGGGGTATTGTAGAGAAGAATATAAAGTGAAGCAGTCTCATGCTTGACAAATAGTTCGTCTCAATCACCACAATCAAACAGAAATACTTTGGACTTAGAATGCAAAACTATACACAAATATTTCAATGAAGTCTCTCTTTTTTTAATAAAAAAAAAAACCATTCTATTCTATAAATTGGAGGACAAAAACTAATGAAAACTACCAATGTGCTTTTGGTTCTTGTATACACAATAAGATTATCAAAGAAAAAAAAACTGATGAAAACCTTAAAAAAAAAAACTGCCACTCAGAAAAAAACTGCCACTCAGCAAGATGATAATCTCATTGTGGCTTTCAGAATTGCTGAATATCCTAAATGACTACTTTTTTCTCTTCAGTTTCTTTCCATTGGAATTTCAGGCCATTTTCTAAAACAATTGCCATTTTACTAAACATAACATAAAGTAATGATGAATATGCTGCACGCTCTGGATTTGCAGGATAGATATTTATTGTATAGCGAGAGTTAAATAGATTATCTACAAGATATATACATTAAGCATCCAGGCAGTAATCCATGTTTCTATTCTAGGACACCAAAAGTAAATAACAAGTTCCCAACGACTGCACTCAAAAATCGATATATTTGGGAAAACTAAAAATCTAATGACCATGCTATTCCTACTAAAAATATATATATCAACACTGCAGCACAAATAAATATTGCTAAAACCTAAAAATCTAAGGAAAAAGGACTCCCAAACATCATGATGGAGAGCAAACATATTAAAAAATCAGACAACCAAAACAAAATTTGTTTCTTCTTATTATTTATCCTTTCCCATGAGCCCTTCTCTCTGATTACGGAAATGACTCAGAAGCTGCTGTGCCTGCAATGCATAACACATGCAAAACAAATCATATATGATCCAACATATTACAATTTTTGCAATACATCTATCTAGTAGAAATTTGTTTAAAAATGAATCAAAATGCTACAATTAAAGAAATAAATCATATTCAAAATATTAATGGTTAAGATTTTTTAGGATTTTTATGTTTAAATTATGGTTATGATTTTATGATTTAAGTATGATTTGATTGTTATTTTAGGATTTGATTTTGATTTTAGTTAAGTTTTTAATATAAATATGTAAGGTTTTATGAATAAAATATGCTAGTTTCTTTTCTTATATTCATTATATTGTTATATGTCAAAAACATCAACAGTGGTATCAGAGCTATTCATTTTGAGGGGCCCGTGAGTTTCTAAAAATCAAAAAAATATAAACATAAAATAAAGTCCTACAACCCTACAAAACAATATTTCCTTTATCTTTACAAAACTCAACCACAAACAACTCAAGATGAAAATTGGAGCTTCTTTCTCTTCAATTCCACCCCCAATATTTGATGGAACAAATTATCAAATGTGGGCTATTAAAATGGAAGTCTATCTTGATTATTTGATGGAACAAATTATCAAATGTGGGCTGTTAAAATGGAAGCCTATCTTGATGCTACTGGCCTATGGGAAGCTATGGAGCAAGATTACAAAGTTCCGAAATTATCAAACAATTCAACAACTGCGTAAATAAAAACTCACAAAGAAAGGAAGCAACGAAAATCAAAAGCAAGGTCAGTTTTATTTACAGCTGTCTCTTCTATCATTTTCAACAGAATAATGATAAAGAAAACAGCAAAAGAGATTTAGGATTTCTTAAAACAAGAATATGAAGGAAGTGAAAGAATCAAAGGAATGCAAGTGCTGAATTTAGCTCGAGAATTTGAGATGCAAAGGATGAAAGAATCGGATTCTATCAAAGATTATGCAAACAAGCTTCTTGGTATTGCTAATAAAGTAAGATTCCTTCGTACTGGTTTTTCCGATTCTAGAATTGTCCAAAAAAATTTTGTTATAACTACTGAAAAATTTGAAGCTACAATTATTGGTTTGGAAAACTCAAGAGATCTGTCAAATATTACTTTGGCAGAATTATTAAATGCATTGCAAACTCAAGAACAAAGTAAGTCTATGAGAAAAGAAGGCAATGTGGAAGGAGCTTTGCTAGCAATGAAGAAAATAAATATTTTGGAAGAAAACTATCCACCATGTCCTCATTGCAAGAAGACAAATCATGCACAATACAAATGTTAATGGAGGCCAGATATCAAATGCATCAAATGTGGTCAAATGGATCACATAGACAAGATATGTAAAAATAAACACCAAGAAACCAAAACAGTTGTGATTAAAAAACAAGAGGAGGGAGATTTAGTCTAAATCTTTCAAACATATAATAATGCCTACGACCAACAAAAAATATGCTATGCCTACGATCACAAAAAATGTCATGTCTATGCCTACAAAAAAATGTCATGCCTACAAAAAAATGGCATGCCTGTGTTTACAAAAAAAAAAAAAATGTCATGCTTTCATCCCTATAACCAATAAAAAAAATTACAGTATTTGACCTATGAGGGAGTATTGAAAAATGAATCAAAATGCTACAAATAAGAAAATAAATCAAATTCAAAAAAATGATGGTTAAGATTTTTTAGGATTTTTATGTTCAAATTATGGTTATAATTTTATGATTTAAGTATGATTTGATTGCTATTTTAAGATTTGATTTTGATTTTAGTTGTTAAGTTTTTAATATAAATATGTAAGGTTTTATGAATAAAATATGCAAGTTTCTTTTCTTACATTCATTATATTGTTATATGTCAAAAACATCAACAAAATAAAAAAAAATGTAATAGCTATGGCCCATCTCCCAAGAAATACAAGTTATACCATTACATTTTCAGCCAAGTGCTCAGTGTTCAACATAACTCACGGCATTTTGTTTAAAGATCAGATAAGGGTCAAAAGCATACCTTCTCTTTTGCTCTTAGGGTGCCAAATTGAGACAATGCAACAAGAGGAGGAACTGCCCCTTCTTGCAAAACAAGGGTACAAAACTTGGGACTATTAAGGCACAGTTGCAGTAATACGGAGGCAGCGTTTTCCTTCCCCCTCTGAGATCCTGATTCAACGATCTCAACCAGTGAAGGAATACCTCCAGCATGCACAATTGCTAAGCACCCTTCCCCAATTGTTGACAAATTTGCAAGAAGAGCAACTGCCTTGTCAACCATTCCAGTAGAAGGATCCAGCAACTTAACAAGATACTTTACAGCTCCAGCTTGAACTATACGGGCCTTGTTTTCATGAAGAATTGAAAGGTTAAACAAAGCAGTAGCAGCATCCTTTTTCCCTCTTAAAGTCCCAGAGGCTAGAAGACCCACCAAGGCTTTGACTGCACCAGAACGGCCAATTTTTCCCCTGTATTCTTCTAAAACAGAGAGGCTAAATAGGGTTGCTGCAGAGTTCTCTTTGGCTCCATCATTTCCTGTTTTCAGAACATGAATAAGCGGTTCTATTGCTCCTGCTTCTGCAATCATGGCTTTAATTTCTTCATTGATTGATAGGTTCAACAAAGCTGTGACAGCATGCTCCTGAGTTGGCTTGATTTCTGAGTGTAGTAGTGAAAGCAATGGTGCAACAGCACCACAGTGGCCTATAACGATGCGATTCTCCATTTTGTCCCTTGCAAGAAGCCGCAATTCTGCTGCAGCAGAAGTCTGCAATTCATTTGATTGGCTTTTGAGATCTTCAATCAAATTCTTGACATGAGAAGTTGTAGTTAGGTTACCAGAACCTATGTCCAAAAGGGGTGCAGACTGTGTTCTGCTGTGGATATGGTTCACATTGCCTTCCTCACCTGTTTTTGTTTTAGGCTTGGAGAATTGGTTTCCAGACAACCCAGGAGACAATCCTAGTTCTTTATTTGGAAAAGGAGCAGGACATTCAGATGCGATCTCTCTTGATATGCTGCTTACTTTTTCATGCTTCTTGTATGTGATTAATACCTCATTTGATACTGAAGGCACATACTCAATACTGGATACGGCACTTGAGGCTGATTCACTTCTACTGTGAATATATGACAGCTCATGGGATGGGCGTTCAAAGCTTTCAGTTTTCCTGGTTTGATATCTTTCAGGTTCTTCTCCACTTGACATAGATGAGAGATCAACCTTGTGCTTCTCAAATCCATTTACAACTTCAAGAGACAATTTTGATGTAGAATTGCTGCTATGTAGAGAGCTATGGAAACTATCAAATGGAGTTGGAGCTGAGGTCAGATTAATTGGATTAGGGTTACTAGAAATTCTTATATGGTTTTCTTCACACCAATTTGCTATCATAGCTTTTACAGTGTAATTGGGAATGAGATTTGTGTGAGTGAGTGTTTGACGGGTCTTTGGGCAAATGGTCAACCCATGATCAAGCCATTTCTGAATGGAAGCCCTCTCATAAGTTTGACCAGAAGCCACAATCACAGGATCCAACATGAGTTCCAGTGATAAAGGACAACGGAAGTATGAAGGAATTGTAACCCCTCTCTCTGGATCAAAGCACTCAATTTTAAGTAAGCAATTACGTATTTCAGAGATGAGATCCACAATTTGGTTGATTCGACCTAAGTCCCCTTTTGCTTTATTGACTTGAATATTCATTCTCTCCTTTTCCACAGCCACACTTTCTTTCACGAATTCATGATCTGACGTCAAACTTAGCAGCTCAATAATTTTCATAATGTGATCAACGCAAGGAACAAAACCTTCTCTTTTACTTCTCACAGCCTCCTCTATATGTTCTGTTATCATTTCCGGTTTCAAACATTGAAGCTCCTGCACACAGTGCTGAAAATATTCCACCAGAAGGGAGTCACCCACTAAGTCAAGTAAACCACTAAGCGAATGGTACTTGTGCAAATCCAGAGGATTAAATTACACTAGAAAGAAAATAGGCAAATCCAACTTTGTACATACCTGAATGCTAGTTAAACTCGAAGTGGATGGAGACGATCGCAACAATCTAGATAATAAGTAATAAATATCTAGTGCAGAGGTTTTAATTTTCATAAAGAGGACTTCACTCTGCTGAACCTGTACGTTTAGAAAAAGAAATGTGAACTTAGAGCTTGAAACCCAATCAACCTGAAAACAGAAGTCAATTTGTTCAAAAATTGTCAATAGACAAGAAAAGTAACAGATCTTCTCTCAGCTTCTGGTTTCATTTGCTACTACAAGCAAAGAATTGAGGAATTCATAAAAAACACTCCATTAGTATGGGATAAAAAAGAAATATTAAAATATGAACTAGCACATGCTAATGGAACCATGGAACTGTAAATAAATAGCACTTCAAGCACCTATGGAACTTTATTGTGGAAGAACCAGAAGAAAAAAAAAAGATAATAAAGGCTTTTCTTTGTGTGTCTCTGTCTGTCTGTCTGTGATGGAGGGGATATTGGTTCTCTTTTAAAAGCACTTCACCACAAAACATCCTAATTAAAGAATTACTTACACTACAAATCTTGCTCATCTTTGGATACCAGTTCTCCATAAATTCCCGAGCCTCATTAACAGCCAAATCAAGTTCTTCACATTCTTTATATAGTGTTTCATCCGAAGATATTCTGTAATCAACAATTTCATCAAGTACTGGTTTCAAATGCTTTAATACAATGACCATGTTTCTGTAATCCTTTTGAATAGGCACAGGTTTCCTGCTCTGGCATGAAACTAGGAGGATGAATCGAGAAATACTGTTGATAAGGCATCTTACAGGTGTTGTGTCCATGAGACCTGTTTAGAACAGAAACAAAACGTACAACACAAATTATAATTTGAACACATAGGCAAAAACAATTTTCATTTGCAAGACTCCTCTCGGCAAACATAATATTATTATCACAACAAAGGCAAATTCATTTATTCTAGAGACATTCAGGCAAGTTATTGCCAGTTGCAATAATAAAATTTCACAATGCTTACTCATGTCAAGATAAGTCTGTTTTATCTCCAAAGACGGTCAAAAAGTTTATCTGAAAGACTCTTCATATGCATAAAGCCCTCATCAAACAGTTAATCACTTTTATTTGAAGATATGCAATGTGAATTAAGATCAGATGAATGAATTAGCATAGAACCAATAATGATGTTCGTATATGGATACAGCTAATATTTGATTGCTGTTTGAACAATTAAAAAAAGAACAAATCAGGAATTGTAAAGAAGATTCGTGTTGGAGCGTTGCTGAAAATACTGATGAATGGCAGAAGGCAGACACCCTGACATGATACAAAGTGTCAAGCAAAAAATAAAACAATCAGAGTCTTCTGTCTCAGCAGCATGGATAGTTTAATGGAGCTAAAAGTTTCTGGACAATAGAGAAGAAATGCTGGATCCTAATTCCTAAGAATATGTTTGAATTATCATAAATCGCCAATTTAGCAAATTTGAGAGCCTAATCAATTTAACATATTCTGGCAGCAATACCTGCAGGCACAGACTCAGCAAGCCAGTAGATCTATGCAACAGCAGACAAATGATGCTTGTCTACAGATCAATGAGGGTCGTCACTGCTAGTAGCACAGAAATAAATTGTCCCACTCGTATTTGTCTCTTTCTCCAATTTATGTAAGAGCAACTACCCCAGGCACCTCAAGAAAAGATTCAAAATTTCAAATCACTCAACGATTTCAAGGAAGATTATCATTGAACACAAGGGAGAGTTCTCCTGACCTCATTGCCAAGGAAATTATCTAGGGTAAGCATGTCATGCTTTCCCACTTGCATCGCAAACCACAGGGCATGTGAAATATAGCTTACAGTTTTATCAGCTGCCAATAATGCATAGAACTCAGTAATGATAAAAACTATGGTATGAGTACCAGAGAAACAATAGGCAGATAAATCATTTGCCAAAATAAGGTATCATTGAGCATCTAATTGTACTCCAAAACAGATACCATGAGACTCAGAGCCTTGCCAGTTGCCACAAAAAGTAGTACAATGAAAATTATGTCGTTCACATTTACTTTGCACTTCAACATAAATTAAACCTGGTCTGAAAAATTCTCATGGCTCATTAGAAAGCAACCTATCTATTTATCCCCTGTTACTTTTCTTTTTCCAAATTGTTCCTTTTCACCATATCCAAGAACAACTAATTCTCAAGTTCTTCTTTTTTTCTTTTCATGATCAGATGGCCATTTTTTTTCTTGGCTGTTCCAGGTTTATCAAAAATAAAACAGAAGAGAGATAAATATTCTGGAAACTGAGAATCCCTATTCAACATTTTAGGATAAAATCTTTTCCCCCGCGCATTTAGTTACTCAGAAAAACCTAAAAAGGAAAAAAGAAATACAAATCTTGGATAATTGGACATTTTGAGGGAATTACACATAGAAACTGCACTTCTTAGAATCTGACATCACCGTGCAACCTAGTACAACAGAATCCACATTTACTTTTGGAAACCAAAATCACCAGAGATCCAAAATCACATTTTTCTTCCCTAATAAATGGTGTGTGAATTCACAGAGCAGAACCAGTTTTTTTAACACAATATCATCACTATGAAATCAAACCCTTAAGAAAATTGATCTTTGAAAAACAAATCTAGTTTTCTACAAATATCACCAAACCCAACTGCCCAGAGCAGTTACAGAGCTTGAAACCAAATAGCAAAGGATAAACTTCAACCCATCAAAAACATCATCTACCCATCAAAATATGACATAAAACAAATATAAATTGAATGAAAAAAGCTAACATTCCATGAATTAAGAAAACAAGAAACTTGTAAAATCAAAAAACCATACCTCACTGAATGCTCAAGCTGGTAAGTTAAGGAAAACACAGATCTTGATGACCATTAACACATACGTTGAACAGAACTGATGAAAGATTTGTCCTTTAAGTACAGAAATTAGAAACTGTGACCCTGTTTTGATTACATAGCTGCATGAGAGAGAGAGAGAGAGAGAGAGAGAGAGAGATAGTAAACGAGCTTAAAAAAACTATGAACAAAACTTAGGGAAAATAAAAGAAAGGGTGAAAATGGAATAATTATACGCTACAACTGTTGTAGCAATAAATGTCTACAACGGACCAATGAGATTCTTACACTTTGATTAAATGCCTATAACGGACCAATAAAATGAATCATTTAATCTACGTGTAAGAATTTCATTGATCCGTTGTAGGTATTTATTGCTACAACGGTTGTAGCATATAATTTTTCGTGAAAATGGCAGGACCCTTTCCAGGTTGGTTGCAGATTTGTTGAATTTTGTGGAAGAGAAAAAAAAAAGATTAATTAAGAATCATAATGAACAATTTTAAATTGGAATAAAGGATTAGAAATGTAATCAATGATTAGATAACAGAGAAGGGATTTATATACAAATATGCATATATATATATACACAAAATAAAAAATATTATTATGATTACTATTATAAATAAAAAAATATATTAGCTGATTCTTAACGAAATGGAATGACATTAAAATAAGAACCGAACTGGATAGATTACAGAGAAGTACCTTTGATTCGCCTGCATATGTGTTAATGTGTAATCCTCTGCGTATTCATATTTTTTTCTTTTTTTGTTTGGGATTTTTCTTTTTTTTTTTTTTTTACATCCATAATAAATACAAAAAAAAGTGGTTGCTGAGATTTAATTTTTTTTAATCTCTTTCACATTATATATATATGATTATAAAAATTTACATATTTTAATAATTAAAAAATTAATATGTATAAAATAATTTTTAAATATATTAGTCAAATTTTAATTGATATTAATTTCCAATTCATAAAAAGTTGAGGCCACCTAGCCACACATATATTATTTTTTTTATGCATTACCAATTCTGTAAAGAAAAAAAAATTAAATTTAAATTTTCTAAAGTTTTAAATTATGAAAATATAAAATTAACAGCTAAATTATTAAAAAAAATTAATTCAAAATCTTATGTTATAAGAGATGAGCATATAACATAATCCTGTTGAAATAATAATTGAAAAACTCAAAAAGGACAAACAAAAAGGGAAAGGTTTACATTACATGCTTGCCTTTTTATGTTTATTATTTATTAATATGAAGCATAATTATTTTGGCTTTTTTATATAAATTATTATTTTATTCCTAATTTTTGGTATATTTTTTATCCATATTTTTTAAAAAATCTGAACAATTAATTTTTCAGTTTTAGTTCTATTAATAAATTAGTCTTTTTTATCTATTTTTTTTCTTAAAAAAAATATCAAAAGACTAAAATGCTTCTTGTTAATTTCAAAAAAAAAAAGCTTCTTGTTTATTATTATTATTTCTAAGTAGATATAAAATTTGAATAAGGATTTGAGATATCATTTAAAAGAAAAAGTTAGGCTTCAATTAAGTAGTTGATATTTTAATTTTAAAATATAAGTAATTGATAACTATAAAAAAATTTTAAACTTCGTCTTGATATATACTAAAATATAATTAATTTTTAATTTTTTTAAGAATTAGAAAGAAATCAAATAAAAATTAATTGTGTAAAAAATTGATATTTTGTAAATTAGAATTACAACTTTGATATAAAAAAAATAAAGTATATATTAAAAACAAATATCAATAAAAACATTAATTTCATAATTAATGCCATGAAATTCTACATATATGTAAGCAAAATATTATATATTATCCCTAATATTTATTATCATATATAAAATAAATTATATAAAAAAAACTACCACATTTTTTAAAATGGAATAACATTGAAAAATATTATTGAATTTTTTATATATAATTAATAAACATCCATTTGCAATTAAAATTTAAATAAATTATATATTTTCAAATTATCTAATACGACAATTCAATAATATTTCAAAAGCCATTAAATATATCATTCAACATGCGCATACATACAACTATTTTTTAAAATTAATATATTTTCATTCATATTTTAAATTTTAATATCTTTCGACACGGATAGAATACACTTTAAAATAAGACAAAATAAACTTTTCTATAATTAAAAAATACTTAAAATATATTTAATTTATATCACCTAACTGTTAATACATCACACATAATTAGAAGTACTTCAAATAATAAAATTTTTAACCATTGTTTAATTAATTCTATATATTAAGTAATTCACTAAAAAAATATATAGCATACTAATATAATCATTGATTAACTAATAAAGAAATATAAAATAATTTTATAAATTAATAACTTTTTTCACACCTAATAAGTAACATGAGCTAATAATTATTAATTGATTCAATAGACTATACCTTTAAAATATAAACTAATTAAAAAAATATTGTAACAAAAAGTTTTATTATATTTCTTTTTAATACATAATAAAAAATTTACTATTAAAAAAGTAAAATTTTTAAAAATATAATAATAATTTTATATAATGTTATAATTTTCTAAATAATATTAATTTTTATATTTATATATTTGGAAACTTGAGATTAAAAAAATTAACTTATAAAATATTATTTAATAATATTTTCATAATTAAGGCCATAAATTTTTTTCAAATCTACGTTTTATGTAATAAAATAAATATTTATTAATAAAAATTTAGTAATATAAGAGTGTTATTTTATATGATAAAATTTAGTCTAGCTTTAGTATTATGTTGTATTGCATGGTATATATTGAGAAATATTTTATATTAAAAAAAATAAATTTTAGTAATAGATGTAAATTTGGGATATATGTTGGATTAGTAAAAAAATTTGAGATAGATACTGGATTTGTGAAATATTTGGAATAGATGCTGGATTTATAAAAGAACTTTTTATTTACATCTGGCACTCTAAAATCTAATGAAATCTAGAAGATTTATATAATCAATTAAAATCAATGACTTTTTAAATACAATTAGATTTTATAGTACGTTTGGTTGTATAACAATATTATAAAAGTTAATTACATGATACTCTTTGACTAATAATACTATGTTTGCTTATAAATAATTTATGTAAAATAAAATATTGGGTCTACTAAATTTTACCAACCAATTGATAAAATATTTTATTTAGAGAGAGAAGAAAAAAATATTTAACGAAAAAACAGAGATTAAGAGATTCATATATCAAAAGATAATCATATCATTTATTTTAGTGTATGATAAAATAATAAAGAGATGTGATAAAGGTAGTTTAGATATTGCATAAATTTTACATGTAAAATTAGATTGTAACAAAATAAATTAATTTTTTTCAATTCATTTTTTCAGTAATTTATTGCATATTCCAAATACAGTAATATAATAGTTCTCAGTAAAATATAATTTCAGTAATATACATCCGTAAAATATATTCTCAGTAATTTACCAAACACACTATTAATAGACTTTTAAAAAGTTATTATTAAGTACAATCAGATTTCATAATATTCCAAATAAATTTGAATAGATTATCATTAAATTTTTAAAATTAATTAAAATTTATTAAAATTTTAATTTAACACACCCCTCAAAATCTCGGTGTACAAAATTAATTATTTTTATTAAAAAGATAAATTTACATATATTTTTATATTATACCCTTTTACATATATTTTTATATTATATTATTACTTTCGTATAAAATATATTTATTAAATATTTTAATAATTATTATTGAATATAAGTAAAATATAATTTTAACATATTAAATAATTTATTTTAATAATAAGTGAGCTATTATTTAGAACAATAAAAAAAAGTGTCTATCAATTTAGGACAGATATAATATTAATTTATCATATATTTCTCAATAATATTATTGATGCTATATTAATTTCTATTAACAATTATATATGAAAAAAATACATTTTTGAAAACGTATCATAATAAAAATAATGTTACAATTAGTTGATTAAATTGAATTATTATAAGAAAATAAATAGTATTTTCTATAATTGTCAAAATGCCAGCTACATACAATTTGAATTCATTTAAAATAATTAATACTCTAATAATATTGAGTGAAGTGGCTACAAGTTTCATCATGGTTATTCTTCCATATTATGTGTGTGCTATGGTCCTTCCCTTTCATAAAACGGTTATTTAATAAAAGCTCTTCAATTATTATAGTTTCACTAATTAATATCTTTCCTGATAAAATATTAATAAATATATTTTCTTCATTCCAAATTAATAGAAATATTTTATATTTTATAATAATTAAAAATAATTATTTATATTAAAAATATAAATTTTATATATTTTTCTTATTATATACTTATTAAATATAAGATATACTTATTAAATATTTTTAATTACTAAATTTAAATATCATGATAATACTGATTTAATGTATTAACTAATTTATTAATGGTAAAAAAGTTATAAGTTAAAATAAATGAAAAATAAAAAATATATGAGATGAAATGAGCTGTAACTATTAGATTATTTGTATATCAATTTACATGTTAGTTAAAAATTTTATTTAATGCTTTAATTATATTTGGAATTTGATATTTTTTTAATTTTAAAAATTTTATAGATATTAATTTGAAATTAAATTTTAATTTAAAAAAATATTTTACAAATTAAATTAAATTCTGAAATATATATATATTTCCCCACTATTCACTGAATTAATTTAAATTGACAGGCTAAAATTATCTTAATAAAAGGTGGTGTTGGTGTACATAGAGAAAGAGAGAGAGAAGATAAAAGTGAATAAAGGTTTTAGTTGAGAAAATAAAATAAAAGAATGTGACATATCAACAATAAAATTAAAGGTTGAAGTCAGCCAAAATGCCCCTTATAATAAGCTAACCTACTTACCTAATTATTTTCCATTTTCATGGGTGGAAAAGCCTTTATATATATAGACACTAATCATGTATATATATAGACACTAATCATGCAATTTTCAACATTATCTCTAAATTTTCATTCATGTTGTTAAAATAAATTAATTTTATTTTTGAATGTGGTTAATTTTATTTTCAAATAATTTAATTTATTTTTTTATATATTGGATTAATGTTTAATTAATTAATTATATTTTAACAAACAAATATTAATTTTAGAACTACATATGAAAATATAACTTCACTTGGTTATTACATCAAATATTTAGGTAAAAAAATTATTAAAAATTAACAAAATTGATCGTGCTGAAATAAAATTAGAATTTAATGATTGTATATACAAAACAAATAATAAAAAAATTCAATTAATGAAGTTGGTTAATCAAATAATTAATATTTACAATATACAATAATTTTAAAGTTTATAATTAATATCCTTTTGTCCCTTTCTTCATCATTCAAATGAAAAAGATAAATAAATATCAGCCAAATATTAAAACAATAGGTATCAGCCAAATATTAAAACATGCGCACTTCCACTAATGTCTAATCTATTATTATGAATTATGAAACTTTGTCATATTTATTTATATAAATAAATCTAATATATACATATTAATAAAACTTCTAATTTATGGATGATTTTCAAAATTAAAAAATTTTAATTTTCTTAATAAAATCAAATAAAAAAATAGAAAATAACAACTACATATATTTATATATGCTATTTGGCCTATACCCATATCTCCTATTTCAAAGGACAAGATTCATTAAGGATTGGATCCCCACTAGGGGAGTAGGACTTTGGGAGAAGATGTTTATGACCCCAAAGCTTTTGGAGTTTTAGGGAACTCTCCCTCTCCATATTTTATTAATTGATAAAATATTTTAACTATGTCGAAAAATAATTTTGATTAGTCTTCTTTTATATATATATATATATATATATATATTATTTTCAATAAAAACATTAAATAAACTGAAAATATAAAATAATTATTATTTTTTTTTATTAATCACACAATAAAGACAAAAGGAGACACTTAGAAACATATAAAATAAGAATTTAAACTCAATTTTTGTTTTCATATTTTTAAGTGAAATACGAAGAGTAATTAATTGGCTTAATATATTTTTTGCCCCTCCAACTTATTAATTTGATCATTTTACATTTTATACTATTCGAGTAACCTTTTTACTCCTTAAACTTGATTTTTTTTAATAACAAACTGATCCTTAAACTTAAAATTGGTAATATGTTTTTATTTCAATCATAAAAGATGTGTGAACAGATTAAAACAACATATTTATATTGTAAAATGTCAATAATACTCTCCAATAATTTAAGAAAATTTTAATATAACAGTAAAATTATAATAATGCCATTAAACCATTAACAAAGTTTCTCGCCGAATTTTCAATAATCTGTGCTGAAATTTCAGTGACAAGCACCAAAAATCTAATTCAAAATCAGTGTTTTGAATGAGAATTTCAGTTTAAAAATCTAATAAGAAGAAGAAGAAGAAAGAAAATTTTTTCGTCGACTTGAAATTTTTTGCTTTTTTCAAAAATTTCTTTTTGTTTCTTAGGAAAATGCATATATTTATGAAGAAGAAGAAGAAGAAAAATGGACAGATCAGATATTTTAATTTTTCACCAAAAAATTTTATTTGTTGGTTGAAATAACAGAGGGAACGATCGAAATTTTGAATTTAAAAGCGTTTGTAACTCACGCACAATTAAAAATATGGATATATTATATTAGGGGTCAATTTATTATAAAAAACGCAAAATGATCAAATGTGTTAAGTTTGAAGGATAATAAATATATTAAGCCCTAATTAAATCAAATATCAATCGTTAAAGTGTAACAAAAAATATATGTTGTTTCCGTTGAGATTTCGAGTTCGAATTCTAAATAACTCTATTTTAGCGTATAATTAATAAAAAAATGAATTAAATATAATAGATGATGACAAAGAAGACAAATGGGTCAAGCAAGTCGACATAATATGTGGGCAAATATTCATGTGAAAGAGAGAGTAAAGAGAAATGAAAATGAAGAATAGAAAATTAGGAAGCATAAACATAGGCCATGTGCAAGTGTCACCAACAATAACCAAAAAAAAAAAGTAGGGTATTTGGCATAACACACATTATTAAAGCCGAGAACACACATGTGCCCTTTCCTTGCTTGCTATGCCCCTCCAAATCCTATATTGTCCTTTCTTCTCAACCCCAACTTGCAACTAGACTTTGAAATTCTTTTCTTTTTTCTTTAAGAAAAATTATGCAATTGACGTCTCAACTTTTCAATATATATTTTTTTATTTTAATATCTCAATTTTTATTTCTTTTTTCCACAATTGAAATACATAATAATCTCAATATATACTTTAAATTGGTCCTACGTTATGATTGCATAAATTATATATAAAATTACAAAAGCTAAATAAAAGGTATTATATAAAATGAATGAATATAAAATTACAAAAGCTAAATAAAAGGTACTATATAAAATGAATGAATATAAAATTACAAAAGCTAAATAAAAGGTACTATATAAAATGAATGAATATAAAATTACAAAAGCTAAAAAAAATACTATATAAAATGAATGAGTTAACAATAAATATATCATATATTTCATCGGTTACAAATTAATAATACTATTTTAATAAATTAATTAATATGATAAATTTTTATTATATTTATATTTAACTTATTAAAATATATTTTATATTAAATTAAAGATATAATAAAAAAAATAAATACAGTTTTATATTTTTAAGAAAAATATTTAATTTTTCTTAATTTTTATGGCGATGAAATAATAAATAATATTCCCATTATATATATAAAAACAATTAAATACAGACCTAATCGTTTTACAGTTTTAAATGTGACAGTACTGTTGCACCCGCCACCCATGCAATGCTAGCCAAACACAACAACGTGCAGATGTAATATTACATTTCCAAGTCATTTGGAATCTATTTCAGGAAAATAATCTTAGAAGAAAATATTACACTAAAATAGGTAAACTTGCAGAAACAGAACTCCAATGTGTTTCCTTCTTTACAAGAAATGTTAAGTAACCAAACACAAATATAAACAATGTAGAAATGATACCATTCAATCTATGATGGCATCAAAATGGTTCAGCTCTAAATATTATATTCCTTGCATATCTGTATGCTGTCAAAATATCAGAAGAAAAAGCCTCAACCAGAATTCAAACAGTCTGCATGCTCCCTTGCCTCTGTCCATGAGCCATGACAACCTAATTGCATCTTTACACTTTTTATGTTCCAATTTTATCGTATATTACAAGCTCATAAGCGTATAGCGTATGATCAATGAAAATTTTTGCAAACCAAATAATAGATATAATACGGACCAAGATCTCTTTTCAAACAGCATAAAGCCTTATAACCTCATTTATTAGTGCTCGGCAAACAGGGCAAACACCTTTCTTGGCTTTGATCTCACTCAAACAAGCCATGCAACCAGCCATGTGACCACAGGGAATGCATGCACCTTCTATAGGAGCTTCCCAACATATTATACACGAGGAAGAGCCACCTCCATCTTTTGCATCACTATTAAAGGAAGCACTATGCTCTACAAGTGGAACAATCGAATCTACTGGACCAAAATCAATCGTCGGATAGTGTATTGGCCCTTCATCAAAAGCCACATCAGGGATTGGGGGAGCTGATGGTGCTGATGAACTGGAGGCAGCAATACCAGTTGTTTGAACAACAAGATAAGTATTATCATAGGATTCTAGAAGACCTTGATTGCCAATAGACCCAGAAGTGGACACATCCCATCCACTGTAGTCTTCTTTTTCTTTCTTATTCATCCAACCACTGCTGGTTGCCTTTGAATTTGTTGATACATCAGCTGTGCCCCATCCACTGTGACTGTCACCATGTGTAGAATTCTCCCAGCCATTTGCATTAATTGATTCAGACATTTGTTGAGTATTCAGAGGTGGCCTTTCCTCGGCCGCAGACTGAATGGAAGCACTTAATGCCATTGCTAAGTCCAGAGCTTCTGTGGATGGTTCTTGTGTAGTGCCTGGAAATGCAGCTTGAGTATCATGGTTAGCTGGCAGAGGCATGACCTGAAACAAGTAACAATGGAACATCATGTGGAGGCTGCAAGATACATAGCGAAACAAGAATGAAGCAAATGCCATTTGTCTGGGAAAGCACATTAATAGGATTAACATACAAAACCAACTTTCGCAAAGTAATTCATAATTGCCATTTTTTTCCCGTTTCTTGGGATGCAGGATCTAGGCACTAATGTTTTTATTGGGAAAAAGGTGGGGTGGAAAAAGAAAAAGGAGAAGAAAATGAGAGAGAGTGCACAGGGTAAAGGGATTTTTTGCTTTCTCTCAGTTTGTTTGGATAGTAGTGAAAGTTGAGTGAGTGAATGCCCTACATCCATTTATTTGAAAAGCATAATAACTTGGGCACAATAGTCAATTCGCTCAAATTTACAATTAAAGCCCTCTGTTTTTACCCTCTACTCCTCCCCAATTTTGGGAGAATAACGTTTTGCAGGGGCAGAGGATACTTTCATTGTTGATGATCCATTCTTTCCACTTTCTAGTTTCTCCAACTTCCCAAATGGCAGGAAGCTCGCTTTCCAAATAAACTCTAATCATAATTTGTCATTAATCATAATAAACAATCTTTATTTCTTTTGTTTGGCTACAAAGACCTTAAATTTGGAAAACAAACTGCACCAACTTGACTAAATTTCAGACAGTATACAGTCAAATAGAAACTCAAAAGACTTCCTTAACTAGCGTTTGTCCCCTTCTATCTATACGAACCAATTCCTAGGATGTCCACTAATCAATCAATTCAAATAAATTCCTAAGTATAGTACCTGTGGAATTCCTCTGCATGCATCATACAACCTGCGAAGCTGCTGTTTGTCACCCTCATTAGATGAGGCAAATTTGTATCGAGTTTCTGGCACAGCAATGTATAATTCAAAAAAAAAAACTTCAGCTCCTAAGGTACTACAGAAACTTGACATATGAAATTAATATCGTCATATTCACATGTGAATTATTAATTTGACAGTCAGTCATGATTGCCAAATTTGCTGTACCAATATATGGCACATAAAGGTATCTAGTTATGTGCAAGTATTTATCAAAGGACTTGTCACTGTTAAAAATGAAATTAAATATTTAACACAACGTCGTAGCTTCGTCTTGTTTGGACCTTGAATGTTCATTGACATCCACAACTACTAGTAGTCAAAAAACAACCAATTCATGCAAGAATCATACTAAGCTCAAAGATGAGCAGATTATAATGCATTTCCAGTGTCCAACATAAAATTGTTCATCACACACAGGGATTCAAATAATGGAACAGGAAACCATGTGACAAAATTTCTTTGAATCACTGTATCAGACTGAACTGGGCACTCGCACAGTGAATCTTTTTTTCAAGTTTTGCAAAATGACTCCAATAAATAATTCAACTGAAAATCATCTTATGTGTGTAATCATTTATAATGAAAAATACACAGTCATAGAAATAAATTATCACCAAATTATTTACAAAAATGTGATTGCTAATCATTGTCAGGGAACATCGTATCATATCAATAGGTTAAAAATCATATATAGACGTATTGCCCAATATTTAAAACCATGATTAACTATCATCAACCAAAAGAAAACAGACCAGAATGCAATTCCAGTATCAAGGGAAGCTGGAAGCATGCTTCACTTATGATGAGATTTACATATCAGGACATCAGTTACAATTTTCCTCGATGGAAAAGTTATCCTCAGGGTTATTAAAAAATCACATCAGAAATCCTCAAATGCAGGATGCTCAAATCATTGCATATGTATCTCATAAATGCCACCACTTACCCACCCTCCCTTTAAGCAAAAATGAATTTTGGTCTCCTACCTTTTAATGAAGCAACTTTCTAGTCCCTTGCCTTTGGAATTTTGAAGGGTTAAAGGTTGTTTCATTTGAAAACCAAAGGACTAAAATGTTGTTCAAATAAAATTCAGGAATAAGTATATGACATTACATGGAAGGACCAAAGAATAATGACATTAAGACATCAATGAACATATTTAATTCATTTTTCTAGAAAGTGATCATTTAAGTGTACATTTTACCAAATGTTATTTTTTTGTGTGTTGTGGGTGAGGTGGTGGTGCTGGTGTAATTTATCCTTTCATTAACAATGAGGTCAATGACTTACTTGTAGAATGGTCAAATATAGCGAGCCCTGGGTCGGATTGATGAAATTTGGGTTCTTCAATCTTTGCCTTCCAAAGAGCCATGACTGTACGAGGTTGAGCATCCTGTTTATTAATCAACACTAAGCTAGAAACTTTCACAAATTAATAAAAGATATAATATGTAAAAGACAGATTTGACATTGTTAGTGTTGAAGTAGAAATGTCACGTTATGTTCACAACTTGCAATAATTGTTAGACTGGATTAATTGGCAGTCAACATTTGTCGCTGCTACGTTGTTGGGAATCAAGTTTAGACGATTTAACACCCAAAAGGTGAATAATGACAGCATAAAAGAATAAGCTATCTTTATGAATATATTGTTGTACCAAGGCTGGTAACTCAATCACTAGCCTGTAAGAGACTATCAGTCATGTCCATCTTTCAAGGGCATACTTCTGTAGAAAGTCAACGAGAATCACATAAATCCACCCAACAACTTCAAGAATTTGTGGCACATGTACAGAAATTCAAAAAATATAACCCTTCAATTAAAGAAATTTATTTGATGGAAAAAGTACATAGCACAAATTTCTACAAGTATCATCTTATTTTATTTTTTTCTTTCTAGAGAACCACATAAATCCACCCAACAACTTCAAGAATTTGTGGCACATGTACAGATATTCAAAAAATATAACCCTTCAATTAAAGAAATTTATTTGATAGAAAAAGTAATAACACAAATTTCTACAAGTATCATCTTATTTTATTTTTTAATTTTTGAACAAGTGATCTTGCACTATTGATGGACTCTCCTGTTAACTATCAGCTTTCTGCATAAACTACTAGCCTTAAAGGAAGCTCAAAAAAAGGTTGACAGAACCATATTATAAGCTTGGAAATCTTGGAAAACATTATACAGAATAATGCTCATAGACAGACAAATAAGCAGTAAAAGCATTGATTGCAGAAAAATAGATCATCACACTTGAAGCAAATTGAACGGTTAGAATTACCATACCGGCAAATTAGAATAAATGGCAAGCTCCAGCCTGAGTGGCTTCATGGGATTATTAGAACCACAAGGTATAACAACAACCCAGCTGCAAGCAATGACCTCTATTCAGCTAATTCATTTGATACTTCAAGAAATGGTGGAAAATAAAATAACACAATTCAAAGCCTTAAAAACAGGTGGATTTCACATCCAATATCCAATCAGCATAACTGAAGTTCAAGCTTCATCGATGGAACCACATAGGATTGAATGGTGTCAATTGACTCAACTATGGGAAATTCTAGAAAATATATGTATCATATAGAGATTTTTATGATTTTTTTATTAAAAATATTCCGGTGAAATTATTTTAAAAAAAATCAAATATATTGTATTTTGTAGCCTAATAACTCATTTACAAATTACTTCCAATCCTTTAAATGATATGTAATTTTTGTAGTTCTTTTATTGCTCAAAAAATACTCTCTGAAATTAAGTATTCTTTTTATTCATAGATCATTAATTGTATGTCTAACAAACTCTTAAACGGAAGGGATTATTAGAGTTTGAACCCCTGACCTCCTACTAGCTTGATGATAATTTATTCTAAATTTTAATTATGATTAAAAAGTTAGTAATATAAACAATACACACATATACACATATATGTTATAACAATATTAGCAATGGTATAACTAATTATTTAGGATTCAAATTTTGTAAAATTATACTTGTGACTTGAATAATTAAATAAACAATTGGAAATTCGATAATAGAAATCGGATAGTGCAAAAGAAATTATAAGAAAATGGTGCTAGCAGAAATTCGTAAAAGATAAATTGAGTGGATGCTGTACCGACATTTTTCTAGATAATAATTGTGAAGCTAATGCTTCAAGAAAGCCTGGACCATGATACTCTCGTAGCCATCCAGAGAAAAGGCAAATTTGGTTCTGGAAACAAAGACAAGTAAAAATTGAAATTTTTTCCATGTTATCATCTTCTAATATCCAACATGAAATTTGGTCAGTTCGCAGTTTTTGCACCCATCAAGCTCACCTCAATAGCACGGACAACATTAATATGCCCCTTTATTCTAGCAACATCCAGAGCTGTGTGACAATCATCATTCCTCACCAGAGCATTTGCTAGAATAAAAAAGGAAGAACTAAAAGGCATCATATTCAAGATCCAAATAGGAACACTGAACACAAAACTTGTGCCTCTTCCAACTCGTGATTGAAAGCTTATAGCAGCAAAAGATTACTAAACTTGTTAAAACTCAAAAGGCATACCTCCACTAGAAAGAAGTAATAGAACAGTCTGCTCCAGGCCTCTTTTCGCTGCATGATGTAAAGGAGTACCCGCATGACGGCCTACAGATTATAAAAGCGCATTTTCATTATTTGTGGGTGAGAAAGCACAAAGCTCAAAATGTGAAGTAAATCAAGCAAGGAATAACGATGCATATAGCCGTAGAAAGTTAGAAACCAACCAGGACGATAAGCATTGACATTGACTCCCATTTCAATCAAAGTTTTGGCAACATTAAACAACCCAGAATCCATACAAGCAACAATGAGAGGGGTTTTCCCTTCTTTATCAATCCACTGCACCAAGAAAGGAACTTTAGACTGCAACTTTCCCCAAACAAACAAATTTAGAAACCCAATTGCCATTCGTAATCAAACCCTCCATTACCCCAATTGCAATAAAAAGTCAATTTTTAATCCTCATTATGATTGGTTTATATTTCTGACAAAATTGAAGTAAAATAAGAGGGGATAAACTAAAATTTGAGAAGCAAAAAAGAAATATAGGAAATATATGGTTTTTATATACCTCAAGATTAACAGCTTCTCTGCAAAGCGCTCTAATGGCGTCCACATTCCCAGTATTTACCATTTGATACAGCAACTCTTCTTTGGATTGGTTTTGGGTCATCGAATCCAGACTTTGGCCCATAATCAATCTACAAAGACTCTTTCTTTTTCTCTTCTTCTTCTTCAATAATTCAAGGGATACGGAAGATTTGTTTATTTGATATTTTTATAGATGAGACGACAGAGAGCAATGTGTGGGCAGAGGAAAACTTAGCAATTAAGATACGAAAAATTGATTTTGGAACCTGAACCTGTGGATTTAATGCTATATACATGTAAATAGTCTTGTCAACAAGAAAAATTATTATTTATTTGGGATAAGGATTCAAATTTCTTTTTTTAGTGATTAATTTGATTTTCTTTTAATAAATGACTATGTAAGAAAATTATAATCAAGTGTATGTATTTTTGTTTCTATGATCAACAAGCTTCGAAATTAATTAATTACGATAATATAATGACTTTAACATTGTTAATAAATAAAGAAATATAGGTTATAATCCCATTATAACTAGAATTAAGAATTATAATCTTATTACAAATGGAATTAAGGACACATAGCTTAATATAATGAAGGATAAGTTATAAAACTTTAAGAGTGACAGAATTCTAAAAGACAAGAGGTATGGACTTTCACTAATTTCTATTTCATTTACAACAAACATCATAAATTTATGGAATAAAAAGGTTTATGTTGGTTGTTATTTCCGGGGGTGAAATTACTTGTTGAAGAAGAGGGCAGTTGCCCCTTCTATTTAAAAAAAAATTATATACATATTTATATTTATTAAAATTTTAAAAATTCTTAATTTCTCTTTTAAAATTTTAAATTATTCCTCTATTTTTTAAATTATACAATAAGTTAAAAAAATAAATCTCTATAAATTATTTTTTTTCAAATAAATATATATATTTTTAAAAAAATTGACCAAAAAATAATTGACACTCAAAAATAAAAAGAAAAAAATTAGGACAAGAAACAAACTCATTGAAAAAAAATACAAAGTTAGAATTTTATTATTTTTTAATATATATATTTTTTAATTCTTCTCTTCTTTTTTATTTTATTATTTATAATTCTAATATTGTGTGATAATTTTTATTTCAACTATTTTGTAAGAGATTATATTTATAATTCAATACTTTTTTCTTTATTTTATTTTATTTATGTATCATTAGATGAATTTAGAAGCATATACATATAAATGTTAATATTTTACTTGATTATACAGTTGTTATTTTTTTTTAATTATGAATTATTATCAAGACATAAAGACATTTAAAGAGTAATTATTTTTTTCTTTTTTAATTTTTATATATGAAAAATATTTACATATTATTTTATTTTTTGGAATCAATTTATATATTAGTTTATAAATATATAAAAAAGTGATTATTTATATTATTTTTAATACACATATGACATTTTTATTTTGTCCCTTCTTTCAAAAGTAATTAATTTTTATTTTTTTAATTCTTCTCTTTAAATTGAATTTATTATTTATAATTCTAATATTGTGTGATAATTTTTACTTCAATATTTTATAAGAGATTATATTTATAATTCAATACTTTTTTCTTTATTTTATTTTTTTTTGATGTATCATTAGGTGAATTTAGAAGCATATATATATATATATATAAATATAAATATTTTATTTAATTATATAGTTATTTTTTTAATTATGAATTACTATCAAGACATAAAGACATTTAAATAGTAATTATTTTTATTATTTTTTAATTTTTATATATGAAAAATATTTACATATTAGTTTTTTTTAATCAATTTATATATTAGTTTATAAGTATATGAAAAGGTAATTATTTATATTATTTTTAACACACATATGATATTTTTACTTTGCCCCCTTCTTTCAAAAGTCTATCTTCGCCCTGGTTATTTCATGAGGTTTTGCATATTTAAGGGTATTGTTCAATGTTCATAATATTAAGAATAATAGAAACAAGAAATTCTCATTGGGGAATAAAATATGAAACTAGAATCAGGAGTGAAAATTTTATAAGAGAAAAAAAAAGAGAGAAATGTTCTACGCCAAATAAAATGTTCCATGCCACATTGCCAATATTTATATATTCCTGAGATGTTTTTATTTTAATTTCAACTTCCTGTTTTTGCTTTCAAGAGCTTTGGAGAGGTTAAAAAGGATATATAAAAATAGTTTTCAACTTTTCATAACCTGGTAAATGCATTTCTGGCTTGGCCAGAAACCAAGTTCAAACAGAGTTTTGTTCTGTATTTTTGTCAGTTCTCTGAAGATCTTGACAAAGAAGAAAAAAGAAAGATCTGTTTCGACCATCAAAAATTTTTTAGCTTCCAACAAAATCTTTGCTAACCCAAGGCAATAAACATCTGACAGAACTTGAAGGTTTCAAATGCAACATGAAATCATAAACAGGAACTGACATAGCAAATTATGAGAAAACAGAAAGGAGCATTAAAATATATATATATATATATATATATATCTAAACTCTGGTCTATCGTCTTGGCTTTCTTTCATGCATAATTAATCAGACTCAGTCCCCACTCAGCAACTCCACTAACTCCCCTTTCTTCATCTTTGAAAACCCTCTTATGCCACGGGACTTTGCAAGTGCCCTCAACTCTGGCAGCTTCAATGAGCTCAAAGTCAAATCCTCCTCATGTTTGATCTGTTGCTGTTTATCATTATCCTCGTCAATATTATCAATGTCTGAAGATTCCCGTTCAGATAATTCATCAAACACATCGCCGTCAGGGAAAGATGAGTCTGATTCTTGCTCTAGTTCCAATTCTGGCTCCTCTGATTCTATTTCAGACTGTTGGGCAGTGTCAGGAAGCACCTCAAGTTCCTTCTTTTTCTCACCAGTCAAATCCAAATAAGATGTAGAACGAACAGGGTCCTCATTTGAATAACTGGACTGAAATTTCACTTGACGAACTGGAGATTTGCGTCTGAAGTTCGAGGGTGGCCTGGTGAAAGAAGAGGAATTTGGTTCTATGGCTGCACTATTTTCTTTATTATTTGGATCAAGGAAGCTTGTGCTGCTTTTGTTCTCACTTTGTATTCCACTCTGTTCTGGCTGGTCTACAGAAAAGTATTCATTGCTGACCTTTTTCTTACCTTGCTCAGTTGAGTGTTTCCTCAGCAGCTTAAGGAGGGAGTCCACAGTGTCACTTTCTTTACCTTTTCCTTTAGAGGCTGAAAACTTCTCCTCTTTGACTGCAGCTCTTTCACGCAGCTGAGCCTGCACTTTCCTGAATAGCTCAACAATCTCCTTCTCTCTTGGCCCTGGGGCTGCAGTGGCTTGGAATTTTGGGGTATTTGAAAGGGAGAGTAATGGCCCATTCTTTGAAGTTAACAAGTCAGATTCATCAATGTTTTCAAAGCTCTCTCTCTCCTCATTTTGTCTACTCCTGTTTCGGGAGAAACCCTGTCTGCTTTGCTTCGAGAAGTCTGGGTTTCTCTTAGGACCACCAGAACTTGCTCTGCACACAAAAGATGCTGCCCCAGAAGCACATTTTATTGATCCAATCTTGACCTGGGAATATCTTCTGTGATCACCACGAGAGGAACTAGAAGATAAAACAGCCACTTTCCCAGAAATTCCTGGATGAAGAGGACACCTACCTTCCAAAGGTCCATAACCTACAAGAAGCATATATTCACACATTAAAACAGGAAGGTTATCTACAACTTCTTATTTTCACTTTTTCTTTGTTAAATTGAAGAGAACAAAATTCTGGTTCAAGCACATCACTGAAATTGTAAGGGAGTCAACTAATTAAAAAAGCACTGATAATGTCCATAAATAGACACACTCAGGCTTATCAGCACTGCACTATTCTTTGGTTTCATGCATAGAGAAATCTATTTGCCTATCATTTCCAGATATATTTTACTCCATATATTCTCTGCAGTTCAATAACAAATTGAATAGAAGGAACGACACCAAAAGTTCTTATGCAATTGAATAAGTCACAGAACCAATACTTCTCTGCATCTTACCACAAATCTACAAGTAAAAACAATACATTACCATCCACCATCATGCCCAAAGAAGAAGCCGGGCAGAAAACACAAGTCTAGATATGCAGTCTCATCTACATCCTTGCAAAATGCAAATGAAGAAACAAGTGTACATGCAGTCTCTGCTACTAGGAGTCTAGGATCTAGGACCTCATCAAAATCATGAACAAAACTAGTTTTAACCCCTTTATCAATTTACCACTAATGCAGTTTCCATCACTACCTCTGACATAGGTGGCAACATAATCTTTAAGATGCGTATTTCTTGTCAAATAAGGCTGAAGTAGAGGAGATGTTAGCTCTAAGGAACAGCTATAAAAATGAATATCAAGAAAATCATTGCCAATTCCCAGATGATATACTTAATATTCATTGAATACTCACAGAGCAAGCAAAAAGGCCAAAAAAGAGAAGAAACAATAAAATCAAGACAACATCCAGAAAGCGATTACTCAGTTTTGAAATGAAAATAGCAAGGTAAAAAATCTAAGCAGAAAACAAAAAAGCAGCCTCTCTTCGTCGCAAGACCTAAAATCATTTCATCAAACACATGGCAGGCAACAATGTCAGTTCATACCACCTAACGCTAAAAATGAAAAAAAAATCCAAACAAAGTTCCAGCAAAAACATCATTCCAAACAAACGAAACCTGAGAAAGTTTCCGAGTATATACATATATACATCCCTGGACTCCAAATAAACAAATAATCCTTTATGAACTACTGCAAAATAAACAAGAATGCTGCGTTTGGCAGCTAAGGAAGTGTAACTGTGTAAGAAACCAAAGAGGAGGAGTTGGGAAATAAATTCTTTGGACACCCTTTTTGAGGAACAGCCTAAAATTAAATTGAATTTCCCAAGTTTTTTTTTTTTTTGCCTTTGGTTTCCCAGGAAACGAACAGAGCCAAGAAGACGTTAAAGGAAATATAACCTAAGAGGGTTTGAAAATAAAGGCATAATAGAAGTATACCGGGAATGTTCTTAGCGACGAGATGGACTGCTTGCGACATTGCACTCGAGCTAGAGCTTAATAATGGCGCGTTTGGATTTTATAGACTTGTCTTTTGTTTTGTTAGCAATTTTCTTGCAGTATTTTTATTCATTTATTTTTTGCTTAATAATAATTATATAGCGCCATTGATAAGGGACTTCTTCGGTATTTCGCCATCCTTTTAGGGTCATATTCAAGAAAAGAAAATACATTCTTTATAATTAATTCTATGAATTAAAATTTATTTTTATTAAATTGAAAAATAAACTTACAATTTTTATATTAAAAATTTAATTTTAGTATCAAGAAAAATTAATAATCATTTTACATTAAAATATTTATTCCGATACAAATACGAAAACAGTCTAAAAAAATTTTGTTTTATTTTTAGATATATAGTAGTAACTTTATATATAAAATTCAAATAATCATTTTTAATCGAAAAATAAAGTAAAAATTTTAATAGAAAGAAAAAAATTTAAAAATTTTATTAAAATAAATTAATATTTATAAATGTTAATAATATAAATAAATAAATCAGAATTAAATTATTCCACACATTTTCCTTTTCTCACATTTCAATTTTTTTACTTGCACGTCTTTCTACGTCTTCTTCAATGAAGTATTAGAAATATTTTCATACTTTCAGGAAAAAAAAAGAAATATTTTCATATTTATTAGATTTAAATATTTCTACTTGAAACTTAAAAGTGCATATTTTTTATTTTTTTTTATAAATAATTATTATAACACTATCTTAATATTGCTATTTTGAAAATTTAATCAAATTTATTAAATGCAAATCAACTAACATATATACTACGTATTAAAGTTTAAAGATAAAATATTTGTTAAAGTTTAAATATTTTAATTTAAAATATTTTATTTTCAATAATATTAAGATAAAATTTTTATATTATTTATTAATTTATTCTCTATGTTCAATGTTATTATTAATTAGTGAAAAAATTAATAAGATGTAAATATTAAAAATAGAAATTATTAATTAAAGATAACAATTTAAATTTTTAAAAGTTAAAAATATCATTTTAAAAATATTCTGACAACTAATAGTTTTAATAGTTTCTTAATATAAGTGAAATTTACTAAAACACCATTTAAAATGAAACTGAGAGAGTGGAGAGATACACGTATGGCAACTAAATTGTAAAAGCTTCATTGATACAAAATCAAAGGCAAAATCAAAATCAAATAATTTTACTGGCACAAAAATACAGGGACAAGAGAACTGGGAATCATCGAATCAAGATTTCAAGTGGGAATGACCCAACAAACCTGCAATGCAATAGAAAGGCATGAAAACTACTTTGTGGAAGGAGCTGTTTAGAATGTCTCATTTAAATGCCAATTGTTTAACAAAAACAAAAATAAATTAAAAAAAAAAACAATTAATCCACAGAAGACAAAGGAAAAGAAAATGAAACTTAATCAACCATTGACCCTGAACCCATCCATCAAACGGGTTTCCAGTTTCTACAACTGAACAATGAAATGGCTATGAAAATCTCAAAATTTTATTTGAAAAGCCAAAAATAATATAAAGGAAAATATAACCAGGTGTTGAAACTGTAAAATCTGATATGGGCAGTACACATATGGCAATGAAGGTAAAGAGTCCCAACACAAGCATCCAGAAAGTGGCAGCAAAAAAGAATTCCATTTTCTTCTTTTCATGGTCTACATTTTCAAATTACAATCCCATTCCAACGCAATGTTCAATAAAGCTGAAACTCAGAATTGAACTCCGCCGCCTTTGGTGCCTCTCAGCTGGTTATACCGTTTCTGCACATGGCCAAAAACAATCACAATCATTCAGCCCTCCCATAACAGAAACCCAATCACTTAAAACTTAGTATTCTTTGCTTTGATGACCAAAAAAGCATTATTGGTAAAAATGGAACAAGATAATACTGTACAAACCAATTAGTTTGAGCTTTTGATGTGCACAGTCTATGCTTTGTGATTTTTCGCCATCTCATCCACATCCAGTTCTACTTCCAACACTGGAGAATCCTTGCGCATGCTGAAATGACTGGTTCAAGGAACATAAAAATTCAGATGCAGTTCAAATGTCACCTACTTCAGCTATTCACAGCAACTGAGGTCAAGCAGCTTACCTGTTCAGAACAGGACCGTGATCCACAGCTGTTCGAAGACAATACATAACTCGCCCAACTATGTCTGACATGGGAACTGGACCAAATGCTCGACTGTCATTGGCTTCCTGTGACATCAATACCCCAACCCCCACCCATATCCAAAAAATAGGAGATGAATAATTTTTGCTAGCCTTTGAATGGTTAAAGTGCACCTGTGTTCTATGTCAAAATTTTCTAGTGCCCTAATTACTCAAGAAAAAACAACAGAGAGAGAGAGAGAGAGGAAAAAGAGGATGATAGAAGAGAATATATTAATCCTTAAAATCTCGCTTAATAATGAAAGAAAAGAACATTTGCGAGATGCTGCGGTTCATGATAAATAATACTAAGAAGGTAATCAAAACTGCCCACATTCTAAACCAGCACAGTCAATATCATTAGATGTTATCACGCCTACCATCCTACATTGGCACACTGAGAATAGGTAGTTAGAAATCAGTAGTAGATTTGTACATCTAGAATATAGATACATATTCTTAGAAAGGAGAAAAGTAAGACCTGTGCAACAACCTCTTTATGTACATGCAAAAACAACATCTGCTACAATCTGTGGAACTTCAATTATAAATCCTAATTTACCACATCCTAATTTTGTCTAGAGAAAGGAAAGCAAGAAGGGAGGTTCTCCTAAAAAACAATGTCTACTTTTTTCACCTTGCAAACTTCCCCACAAGGGGAAATATAAGGCTTTCAATAGAATGGCATGATGGACAAACCATGAACAAGAAGCAAGGCATAAACCAAGAGACTAAGTTATACCAAAAATTACTGAACTTTGCAGCACATCAAGAGTAGAAACTTAAAGCCTCAAGCCAGATGTATAAATGAGAAGAAATCATCCAGATAATGTTTGTTTGATCTTTTCAATTTAGATATCTTGTGACTTGTTTTTCTTCAAAAATCAGCTGACGAGACCAAAATGCCAAATAATAGTACAAGGAAGAATCTAAAATGGAAGACACATATGATAAGAACTGCTAGCTGTTTTCTTTAGCTAGTGAGAATAATAGAACCTGAACAGCACAATTGCATCCTTCAAGGAAAGGAAATATACATAATTAAAGCTCAAATGAATTATCTTTCATGAAGATAATGTGCATTTTCTTGCATGCTCAATTTTTTTTCTTTAACAGTTATGTCACCTAGCAAAACCATAGGTCTGGTTCTGGAATACATGCTCATTCCACAATGAGATCAATACCAAGTTTACTCAGGTTTGGAGAGTAATATGGTGAGCATAATAAAATTTTATTCAAAAAAAGTGACAAAAAAATAATCTCCACAAATAATTTATGCATGGAGATAGTCAAATTTTGCTACTATGATATCAGTGAACTTTCATTTAAAACAATGCAAGGAAATCAAACAGATTTTCAAACAAATGTCCCAGCATGTATTGATTGAATGATCTCATATTTGCAAAATGGTACATACCTTGGGCGTCAACTTTTCATTATCAGCCAAAATCCAACACTGATCCTTATCAAGAACAAAAGGTTCATCCTTTTCATCAGAAGACACCATTTCATACCCTTCAAGTGCAGCCAATCTCCTGACTAGATAGTTATCTGAATTTTCAGGGTCCTTCACAACCACTACATCTCCAACAAAAACACGCCTATCAAGGAATAATGAATTGTTAGGTGTCATGAAAACTTACATTAAAGGAAATAGAAATGCAAAGCTATCCTGGCTTAAAATAAATGAGAAAACCACAGCAGTGGACCTGAATGAGGTAAAACTTGTTTTTATTTAATGAGAAAAATGTAGCTTCATTCAGATTTAAGATGGATAAAAACACTGCATCGGTAGATCTAAGTGAGACAGACTAATTCTATGTTGTTTGACATTCCCAGATAATACATTTTTTAAAAAAATTATATTGATGATGAGTGTAGCATGTTGATGAAATTAAGGACAAAAAAATATTACCCAAGCAATTAGGATATAACAGCGAATGCCCATTGCACATCAATCACCTAGTGCTAATAAAAACCAACATTGGTTGCATATATTTGGTGTGGCCTCTTACCCAATAACTTAAATTCAACATGGTGAAATGATAAGTTGCACCATCGTAATGTAGAGATCACAATAAAGCCACAATGCAAGAACTATTGAGCACCAGGACACCCTTTCTATTTGTAAACATGTATTAAGCCTGCCACTAGATTCATTTCCTTGTTATGTTGTCGTTCCATATGCTAGGCTGATTTATTATCATTCTAAATGTGTTCTGTTTTTGTGATTGAATAAATATAAAATGGTTCTGCATGGTGTTGGACCTTCCTTTTGGCTAGAAGCTCAAACGCCAGTGAGGTTAAAGAGGGGATCATCAGAAATTCACATGATCTTGAAAATTTTCATCTTAATAGACATGCTAAATTTTTGACACCCCATTTGTGAGACTAGCAGTGCAAATGAACTTGGACTTGATGCCATATCATGCAAGTACGTCTCTCTCCTAGGTGGTAGGCAGGGAAACGGGTCACTCCATTTCCTGAATATGTGAACCCCAGATTGCACTTCCCTCAAAAAGCAATTATTCTCTGGTCAGTCAGAGACCCTTCATCATATATTAAAGATTGTTGCAGAACAAAATAGTGGAGACAAATATGAAAGCAAAGCCCTTTCTATCCTCAATGCTAAAGACTATCTTGCTAAATAATGTGGTCGAAGATTATGTCCATGCAAACTGTTAACCTCGGGTTTTAACCTTTTTCATGCACTGAGAAACAAAGGCTATATATATATAATCTTCTTTTAAGAAGTTGAAAAGAATAAAAAGTAGTAGTAGCAGGGGAAAAAAGGAAGATAGGTGGCATTGCTTTCAATCCACCAAAAAACTCAAAATCTTGAATTTTCATCATCAACTCAAGCCTCATTTGAATAGGACATTAATGGTGAGAGACTCCAGAAAACATTGATGGCATGCATTTTTCCTTCCATCGAAAGGAGCACTTTCAATAAGCTACAAACAAGCACTTTCAATAAGCCACAAACACTTCTAATACTTCTAAGCTTCACGGTAACTCTTTTTTATTCAAACTGGATTGAAAGAGAATAAATTGTGTAGAATTTTTATTCAAAGCTCTTTATCTAGGTTAATGCCTAGAAGATTTATAAGCTACTCCAGTTTCATCAATAGTTTCCCTGTCATTAGTTAAATATAACTCACTTGAGCAGAAGAGTACCTTTCCATGTGCATATGTACCTCCCCTGATCACTATCTTATTGATGCGGAACTAATACTCAACATATACCAGATTTCCCTCTGGACCTCCTTCCCCATTGTCCCCATTCTGTTACTGGAACAAGCAGTGGTGAAGCCACATTGCTGAAATGGTGGGCAATTGCCTTTCATTTTTTTAATATTAAATATATTATTTTAACTAGAAAAATTATATATTTACCTCCCCTTGTTAACTATAAATGGACCACATTGTAATACATTTTTACTTTGAAATAATTATAAATTTATAATATGTGAAATTTTGCCCCCTTTACAAAAAAAAATCCTAAATTCATCCCTGAAAACAAGTGAACTGCATCCAATCTTGTCTCACCCAAATCATACTACTTGTTATGTTAATATTCATGCTTAGATGGTAACAAAAGCACCAAGAAGTGGATTGATTTATACTAGGCTCTACCTTGAATCCTTGATCTAAAAGCATAAACTAATAGACCATGGGTCTTTTCATAATTATATCTAGCAGCACACCAAACAGATGTCAATTGCCCTAATCACTAACCTTCAGAATTTTGCAGAGTTACTCTCGAGGTCTGAAACACAGATACCAAACTAAAATCTCAAAAAATTAAAAACCAAAGTGGCCCAATCAAAATTCTCCAGTAGTCCAAAAATCTAAAGTATGGAATCCCACTCTTTAAATTTAACCAAAGAGATTTCTACGATCAAAAACCGTCATATATAGCACATGGCCAAAATATTGATAGTCCAAATACCTCTTAATGCATTGCATGCTACAGCCGAGCAATTGACTTAATCTCCATTTCACCTATATACAATTTCTTTTTTTAAAAAAAGAGCTATATACACCAAATGCCACAACAATCTCAACCATTCACAATAATTGGAGCACGAGATTTATCAATCAACAGGAACTCTTACAGAGAACGAATGCATTCGTAAAGGTTTTGTAGCCAAAAATGTCACAGCTGAACCAAACAATTCATGATTCCATGAAATTGAGTATGCTAGGATAAATCAAAGATGTCTTAGATAAGATTCATTTGAACAAAATGTCTGGCACGAAAAGGCACCATCCTTTTTAGATGCTGCCTTGCAGTGTGAACTCCCACCAACCACTGACAGCATTCCAATGCAAAACCTTACTTTAATGATATCCGAGGAGTTAGCAACCCAAAGGATATCATGTAACTCAAAGCCATAATCCTAATAAGACATCATAAAGGAGAGGAGGTAGTCTAATAATCCATCTAAACTTCAAGTGTCTAGCAGCCTGTCAATCCTGCATAATATAAAGTGCAGTACAACTGAATCTCATAAATTTTAAGATAAGAAGTCAAAAAAATCACCAAAATCTTTCCTAACCCGGGCAAGACGCCCATGGAATCTCAATCTTTCAAGGCTTCATGAGCAAAAATTGTGACTACACAAACCAACCAACAACCCAGACATCTGATTCCTACTATCATCTATAAAATTAAGCAAACAGTATACTTCACAGTAACAATTGAGAAACCTGAGTATGCCTTATCAGCTCAGAACAATAGAGAAGGATTTCTTTCAAAACGGGAGCAATAGCGTCTCATAACTTACGTTGGATCAGCAAGTGGTAATTTTCGAACAAGAAGAGTTCCCCCCTGCTCTCCAATCATTGGGCCCATTTCTTGTCCTTTATTCCAGTGTAAATATGTCAACCTCCCCTGAAATAGGTTTTTCCAAATTGCATCACCGAATTCGGTGTCACTGATTTGACCTCTCTTATAGTTCTGCATCACATTCAAGGTCATGCTGATCAATTAAGAATAGCTCTTCTATTGAATTTAACCAGAACTTTAAGCATGGAAAAGAAGCATATTAAAGCCAGCATAGAAGTCCTCTCATTTAAAAGATTGAACAACAAAATACATTAATACAGGCCAGTGAACATCAGGCAGTGGGTATGTACCGACAACTCTGAGGAACCTCGTTAAGAATCAATACCATTCTAAAGTGAATTTGAAAACTTAAAAATTCATTTGATAACAACACCTTACTTAGAATTTTAAATAACAGTAACAAATTTCTTTTTGTAAATTACACCAAACAGCCTCTACAGCATCCCTAAAGTACATGAAAAATTACATTAAAAATTCTCTAAAATGAGATTCATGGTACACAAATCTATATACAAGATATTGTGGCGAATTTGCTACAGCAAAAGCAACACAGCATGCAGTAACAACTAGGTTTTGTTGGGCTAAACAATGAATGGTTTGATTTTGCAATACACATCAACAATGATTTGCATTAATTACTTGCACTAAAGAGTTGCAATCTGTAATTTAAGGAAACCACAAATTATACAAACAGTATCATACCCTAAAGTTGTATGAGCTCTAAAGTTGCTTGTTTATTGCTGTGTTTCCTAAACTATTTCTAATCATTAGTAAGGGAAAAAAAAACTCCAACCTCTCACAATGAGATATAATCCATAGTATTGAGCTTAAACTACAACCTAACAAGTAAAACAACAAATGCTGCAACCAACTGTGTGCAATTAAGTTGAGTTGTTCTACCCAAAACAAAATGAATCAAAGCATTCTTCCCTAGATTAGTGAGAGATGCAAGCTCACACTAATTTAATACGATGAGAAACACCAAATACATCCACTGTACCCCATTATCACACCCAGTAAAAAACCATTGTTCCCAAAAATACCCATTTATTTTTGTTAAATAGAGCATAAATGGTGTTACAAAATCCAACTAAAAGTAGCTAAATACAATCAGCGAAAACTGATCCTGTCATCAAATCAACAGAACCAAATAACGCCCAAGAATTCATTTACACTAACATAAACCCAAACCTATATAATCAACATCGTAAAACGAAAAACAACCCAAAATGTAAAATTCTAGATACAAAATCATCGAAACAGCAATATAAAACAAACCCACATCACGAATTTTATGTAGAAACAAGAAAATACTTAATTATAAAGCAACAGAAAAGATATGTATTGATAACTTTCAAATTAAATAGAAGAAAGGAAAACAGAAATAGAAAGCAAAAGGCAAGGAGATAAAGACCTTCCAAATGAGAGAGACGGAGTACTCAAATTTGTGGACTACGTATCGGAACCAAGTCGATAGATAAACCATTTGCACTGCACCTTACTGTGTTAATGCCTGGAGTTTGTAGTTTGGACCGCACAACACCAGCAGCATCCCCTGTTTTTTTATGTTAAACCCCCAGAAGGAGAGATGGTACGAGTTTTAACCCTCTCGTTACTCATCGTTGATCGATGGACCCCGTTACGGAAGTTACCGAATTAAAATGAGTAATTTACAATCCGTATTGGACGACGAAGTATTAACTAACTCGCTCTATTATTTTGGAGTTTAAATTTTATATAAATTATTCTTTAAATTAAGAGTTTTATAATAAAATTATTTTTAATTTAAATTATTATTATTTATTTTAATAACACTATATTAATTTTTAAAATAAATTTATTATAAATTAAAATAAATTTTTTTTATTATCTTCTAAAATTTTTTTATATTTTATCAGCCGTTCTTGAAGAATTTTTTAATTTTATTCGTCATTCTTAAATAATCTCTTAATTTCATATGTCATCATTAAAAAATTAATTTAAAATCACATATGATCCATATTGGTACAGTAATTCTATTATTTGACTTCTCATTTTAAAAATAAATGTCTAATCATCCAAGCAAATCACATATTAATTAATTTAATAAATTTTAAATAATTTAAAAAAATAATTTTTTTATATTTAAATAATAATTTTAAATAATTTTTTATATTTGAATAATAATAATTATTATTATTCTATTTTTATTTTTATAAAATAATATTTAATAATTATTATTATAATTCAACGGTAAAAAATTAAATTTTTTTAATTTTTTAATTTTAAAAATAATTTTAAAATGAGAAGCCCCATGATATAATTAATATATCAATATGGATCATAGATGATTTTAAATTAATTTCTTAAGGATAACATGTGAAATTAAGGGATTATTTAAGAATGATGGATAAAATTAAAAGATCATATGTGATTTTAAATTAATTTCTTAAGAATGACATGTGAAATTAAGAGATTATTTAAGGAAAACAAGTAAAATTAAAAAATTATTTAAGGATGACTGATGAAATTAAGAGAATTTTTCAGGGACGACGAATAAAATCTACTTTGATTTATAATTTATTTATTTTAAAAGCTGACGTGGCGTTGTTAACGAAGATGTTGACAATTTAGGTCGAGAATAATTTAATTACAAAACTCTTAATTTTATGGACAACCGATATAAAATTTAAATTTTATGAACGATAAAGTGAGTTAATTAATAATTCAGAGACGATGGATATAAATTACTCAATTAAAATATTCAAAATAAATTTAAGATTAAATTTGATAAAGTATAATATATAATATATTCAAAATTATATAAAATTTTAATATTTGATTAAATTCATGATCACTCAAATTCAACTTAACTCGTTATAATTATTCGAACTTAAATTTTTAATTTAAGTATTTTAAGGGACTTAGAATTTATAAGTGGTTTGATTCATTTTTATTTTTAAATTAGTTTAAAATGATTGATTAATTCTTATGTGGATTTTTTATTCAACCAATTACTATTTAATTATAAAATCTTATTTAAAATCTTTTTATTTTTACTATGCCAATTGCATAGCCTTTTCAATAAATTTTATTATTTTTCCTAAATTTTTTAGAAATTTAAATGATTTGATAATATTTAATCCAAATGTTGATTAAAATGTATGTCATAATTAGTGAATTATATCTAATGTTATGGATTAATTAGTAATTAACTTTTGTATTTCAATGGCTAAATAATTATTAGTTGTGGGAGTGCAATTTTAGTTATATTTTTTATTTTGTTCGTTTTTTAAAAAATATTTTAATATATGCAAATAATTATTATTAATTTTTTTATTAAATCTAAATTTTATACTTTAATAATTATAAATATATGAGTCAAGGTTATATACTTAGATCAAGTACAAAAACAATAGAAAGATGCTATGTATCTACATGAGAAATTTTATTGAAATTTACATGAACATAATAACATTAAAAGTTAGAGTAAGGTGACTTTATTTAAGTTTAGCTTCGAAGAGCGTTGACAACTTTTTTTTTTGTAACTTTTCAGCTTAAATTTATTATATTAATAACATTGTATTAAATCTGAAATTACATATTAATAATTATTAGTATAAAAATATATATTAGCAATTTGCTTCGACGTTCATAAAATTATCTTTGACACATCTTTCTGATCTCATCCACAAATGCAGTAATTGAAAGCTCTCAAGCTTTTACAAGTACAACATTGAGTGATTCAGAAATATTAGTTGTTATGATGTTATACCTCCTTTTACACATGTGAGACCACGTCCACCTATCAAGCCTAACACCTTCCAAATATTCTTTAACACTGGAAACAAAAATGCAAAAACTATAAAAAAGTGTGGTGAAATAACTTATTTTACAGGCTTTAGTATTTTGTAGTAATACTTCTCACGGTCATTGGTTATATGTTTAAATTTGCACTTCAAGTTGTTTAATAAGTGATACATGCAAATTTCATAAAAAGCATTAGGAAAAACATTTACTAATGCCTTCTGAATGGTTAAGTATCTATCAGAAATAAAAACATGATCTGATCTTTCACCAAAAGCTTCCTTCAACCTTATAAGAAACCAAGTCCATGATGCATAATTTTCTGAAGCACCAATCTCAAAAGCCAAAGGGAATATTTGTTAGTTTGCATCATGACAAACAACTGTAAAAAGCACACCTTAAAACTTTCCTTTCAAATGAGTGTCATCAATAGTAACTACAGGTCTACAATGTTGAAAACCCTTTATTGAAGCATTAAAAGTGAAGAAAAGATATAAAAATTTATTATTATCACCACATTATAGATGTATAATCGAACTAAAATTTGTTTGGCCTAACATATGCAAATATGCAGGTAGAATTAAGAAAGATTGTTCTGGAGTACCCAATCTAATATTCTCATATGCATACTCACGTCCCTTCCATGAAACAGAATAACTAATATCAACATTAAATTTATTACGCATGTCATTAATCATATCCTTAGGTTTGAAAACCCTCCCAGAATTTATGAATCGCTTCTTAACACATTCAGCGACAACCCAACTAATTGTCTGTCTGTGTCTAGTCTAATCAAAATCAGTCTGACATATATGTTGGGTCACATATTTTTTCACCATCCAATAACTCTTTGGGTCTCCAAGACTTTTCGCTCTCAATCTCCATGTACATGTTTTATTAATACAACACACGACCATAAAAGAAGTATTGGACTTGAAGACATTAAACTGAAATTTCTCCCTAATTGCAATGAGGAATATAGTTGTCTTAATATCATTTCTTAAATTAAATATTTTTTCCTCCTCAATTGTTTCAGAGATAAAACTTTCTCCTAGTAACTCTGTATTGCTCATTGATGCAAATAACTCTGTCACAGTTTATTCATTCTCAATAGTGGTGTGATGTACCTCATTATCACAACCAACACCAATGTCATTATTGTATTATGTCCTAGTATGATAAAATTTTATATGATTATCATTAATATGTTTTGCCCCAACATTACAAGCTACAAGAATCTCATTGTTATATTCTGTCCGTTCCTCAACATGTGAATTAGGCAATTCATTTTCATTTTTATTATATTCCGGACCTACATTAATAGAATCAGTAATTGGTGAAAATCTTGCATCTGTATGTTCTAGTACCTCTACTTCAACACATTTTTTCACACCATGAGGATTATTACTATCATGTCCGGATTTATATGCACCTTCTTCAACACTAACAATCAATTAATGCTTAAGCCTATCCTCCATAGCAATGCCCATAAATATCATAAGTGACCTATCATCTACGACATCATAAAGAGGACGTGTGTCATGACCAATCATAAATTTTAATTTAATTTTTGATGTATCGTCAATATAAAGTGTTTCAGATACTGATTTCTTAAGTTCATTGAAATTAGCCATTTTATTCAAGAAAACATATTCAGCAGCCCCGCCAATATATTTGTTGATGTTTACGTCAAATTTTTCACTGTATTGAATGAGAATTATTATTTCGTTCATTAAATGAATTTGTCCACCGACTAATTTGAATCCATCCATCGATTCCTTACAATTACAATAACCAATTATACCTACATCATAATCCATAAAACCATAACAAACTCAAAACTGTATTCAAATCATAATCCATATAAACCATAACAAACTCAAAAAAGCCTATATCAATATATATTATCTCATATCAACACATATCAGCCCATATCAACAAATATCAATATATAAAAATCTACAAAACACACTGAATAACAGTTTAATACTTAAACAACATTAAAAAAAATATTCAATCTTAGATAATTACATATCAACTCATATCAATTCATATCAACATATATCAACCTACAATTACAAACTTCTTAAATGATTAAAACACCTAAAACCTCATTAAAATATAATTAAGACGAAAAATACTTAAACTACATAAAGAACAAATAACTTGACTTGCATTTAAACCCATATCAACATACACTACATACTACAATCTATTTTATTCTATAGTAAAATATGTCAACTTATAATAAACTATGTTCATCTAAACTTTTCAAATCTTCATACATATATATAACTAATAACCATATAAAAATATATAAACTAAATAAAAAATATTTAAACTCTTCAGTTTTTTATTCACTAACAATAAACATACATATACCTAAAAAATCTAAAGTCTATCGATTTCAATTGATAACAATACAGATCAAGTTGCCACAAAAGGAAGAAGAGATGGATACACAAGATAAGATGAAAGTATAAGACGAGATGATAACTTCAATAAGGATGTCAAATAAAGTGAAAAAAAAACTTATAGCAAACTTCTTAAATGGCTGCAGTGTTGGCGATGAAAATGAAGATGAGGAAGAAGATGTTGCTCGTCAACAAACGAGTGTAGATTCAGACGATGATGCTGAACAGTGTTTGATTTGTACTGAATCTCGCATCGAGTCATTGAAGAAAAGTGAGGGAGAGAGAGATAGTGAGCGAGAGACAGCGAGCGAGAATGAGAGACAGTGAGAGAGAGAGAGAGAGACAGTGAGAGACAATGAGCGAGAGAGAGAAAGAGTGAGAGAATAAAAAATTACTATATTTTTTTTTCTAGAGTCAAAGGATAATTTTATCAAAATTAATTTATTTAATATGAATAAAGTCTAAATTTTATTACTGAACAGTGAGTGTGTATTTTTTAATTAATTCTTATTTTTTTAATTTAAACTAAATATATAATAACAAATCCATCTTTCATCCAATGGAAAAACAGAAAAAAAATAGACGAAAAAGAATCCCTAAGTTAAAATTATAATAAATTTCTTTGATAAAGGTGCTAAATTTTACGATATGTACAGTTCAGTGGGTCCTAGCGGTGCTACGTGGCCGGTAAATCAGCCACGCGTACCTTAGACTTTGACGTTTTCATCTGTATCTCCATCTGCACTATTGGCTCTCTCTCGAGTCTAGCCGTCGAACAACTGAAAGCTCCGTTTTTCAAGCTTACAAAAATGGATTAATTGCTTAACTAAAATCTGCGAGTAAGAATCAGCTCAACTCAGGTTTGTTAGATTCCAATTTTGCTTCATTTTAATTTCATTTTCTTGCTCTTGTTTGGTTCCCTAGAAAATGGAAGAAAATCAAGGGAAGTCATAATGTTCTGTTTCCAAGATCGCGACCTTGATTTGTATTTTTGATGAATATCTTTCTTTGTGTTATGTTTTGTACTGCAATCTCAAACTTTCAATTCGTCGAATTATTGGAAGCTTAATTTGAGTTCGTTTACTATTTGAATTAAGGTTTTTTGCTATTGTTTTTGAAGATTGCGTTTTGAACAATAGTAAACAAATGGACAAGTTGAAATTATCTCAATGGGGGGAAAGATTGAAGACTGGTGGGGCTCAAATGAGTAGACTTGTAAGTGATAAGATGAAGGAAATGCTGCAAACACCTACAACTGAATCTAAAATGGTTGATGAGGCTACATCAGAGTTGACGGTGGGGCCGAATTGGGGTATGAATTTGAGAATATGTGCTATGATCAACAGTGAGGAGTTTAATGGGACTGAGATTGTTAGGGCTATAAAGAAGAAGATTTCTGGTAAGAGCTGGGTTAGCCAGAGACTGAGTCTTGATTTGTTGGAGACATGCACTATGAATTGTGAGAAGGTGTTTTCCGAAGTGGCATCGGAGAAAGTATTGGATGAAATGGTTAAGATGATTGAGAATCCACAAACGCATCAGGGAAATAGAGATAGGGCTTTGCAACTTATTAGAGCTTGGGGACAGTCTGAGGATCTTGATTATCTGCCTGTCTTTCGTCAAACATATATGGTAAGCTCTCTGTTTTGGATATAGTTGTTGCCATTGCCCTGGGATATGATATTTTTTCTGAAAGTTAGTTATTCAGATGCTTTTAAATTAATTAAGAATTTGTTTGCGATTGTTTTTCTTACCATACAAGCTTAATCTGGAGCTTGATTGAATGCTAATCTGTTGCAATGAATGAAATTTTTTTTGGCAATTTTTATATTTAATGCGCTTTACAATTACGTGTTTTAACTGTATATCAACTTATTATATAGAACTGCTGATTCATCGTTCAACTTTAGATCTGGGTTTCTATGTGCTGCAAAATCAGAGCGCTTATAATCTATGCTTCATGCATGGCAGTGTTGATAGAGCTCAAAGTTATGCAGCTGTTATTTTTACCTTATATTTACAGGTTAGAGAATTCTAGTGCGAGTTTTAAAGTTGTAAGCTCACTACTTAATGCATCCTTCACCTCACTCTTCTTTTTTTAAAGAAAGATACCTCCAAAGCCTTTGAGTCAAAGGTGCACGTCTTGGATATTTTCTTCCTCACTAAGCATCCCAAAAGGTTGCCCTGGCCATTTCAAATAGTGAACTTGTGTATGTTTTCAACTCTTCCCTAGCAAAGAAGATTAAAGGACTAGAAAATCGTGGTATATTATGTCCCCCAGCTTTCTATCATTTTTCCACTTTCATAACGTACTCAGTTTTGATCACTACATAGATGGGTGTTCCTTCCTTCTTTTCTATGTCTATTATGATGCTTTAACTATGATCTCATTCTATAAATTCTTAAAGAAACTAATGCCTGAAGTAATTGGTCTTGTTTTATCAATCTTGTTTTGTGGTCATGGCAGAGTTTGCAAGAAAGAAGTGCACCTCGACAAGTAGAAGATGGGGATTCACCTCACTTGAATTATTCCCTGGAGTCATATGTTCATCAGCAGCCACTATCTCCTCCTGAAAGGTATCCTATTCCTGAAACAGGGTTTGATAGTGCAAACCATACTGCTTTGGGATACCATGGTGCTCTATCAGTTCAAGAAAAGAATGAGTGTCTTATAACTACTCGGAACAGCCTTGAACTGCTTTCTAGCATTTTGAATGCTGAAACTGAACCAAAACCCATACAGGTAATTTACTTTCTCCTTGCGTTTCAATGACAAATCATTACTCCTATCAAACAATTAGTCCACACACATCTACCTTTGTATCTAATATTTTTTTCCAGTTACTTTTGGGTATAATTTGTTGCATTCTATGGAGATATTTCCAATTTTCTTTTTAATTTATACCTGCTTTTAGTTAACTGTTTTCTCCTTTTGAATGTGCCTCGGAATAGAGAACTATTTTTCTTTTTTCTTTTTTTTTGTTTTTTTAAAACTATGTTTAGAACATTATCATACTTTACAAATGCTTTGTTTGGTTACTAATTTGCATAAGGTAATTGAATTTACTTTAATGAAGAAAATGAGTAGAAAAGAAAAGAAAAGAAATTTAATTTCATTTAATGTATTTAATTATCTTAATTAAATAATGAGAAAAATGAGATTTGTCCTCTATAATTTAAATAAATAAATTAATCTGTAATGTATATTTTTACAATTTTATCTTTATCCATTCAATCGAGACAAAAATAAAATAAGGATACAAATTGTATTTCATATAACAACATTTTTTTCCTCTTATTTTCCCTCATTTCCTACCATTTAGGTGAGAAATTATTTTGGCTATTTGAGGAGAATTATTTTCTAGAGAAAATATATTTTTCTTCTCAATTAAACATCGAAACAATAGAAATTAAAAGAGACTACTTTTTTTTACTTTCTTTTCTCTTCAATTCCATCGAATCAAAGGAGCTCCACCAGAAATAAAGTTTAGAGAAATAGTTCAATTACTGGAAGTTGAGGCTTACTGCTCTTTTCAATCCTCATATGTCATGCAACTAAATAGTTTTGGATTTGCAAGCAGTATTTCTTTCTTCGGATTTCATTTGTTTTGATCTTTCATCCAATTGTCCAGTCTGTAGCTGAGTGAACTTTCTTTAGTTAACCAAGATAATGAGAAAGTGAACAATAGATGCATAAAGATAAAACTGAAATATGACACACTCATGCGTGGCTGCAGGAGGATCTGACAGTGAGCTTATTGGAGAACTGCAAGCAGTCACAACCTGTCATACAAAGGATCATAGAGAGCACAACTGATGATGAGGCCATTCTATTTGAGGCACTCAATCTCCATGATGAGCTTCAACAGGTCATCACCCGGTGCGAGGAGCTGGAAGCTGGTCTAAAATGTGGAGAGCAGCAGCCTGAGGGTTCTGATAACACTCAGACTGATTTGCCTGCTCAGGTCGAGCATAACAAGGAAATCAAGACAAGGAGTTTCCCAGAAGGAGAGAGTACTAATGAATCTAGCCATGAAGGCGGCCATACGAATGAATCTAGCCACAAAGGAGGGAGTATGAATGAATCTAGCCGCAAAGGAGGGAGTACGAATGATGAATCTAGCAGTAACAAGAGAAATGCTGAATAGAACTGAGGATTTGGAGGGTTTTGTGCAGCTTTCTTATGTATCTCTTTTTAATCCTCAACTCTGGAACCGATGGTTCTTCCCTTCTGGTTATGTATTGATAACTATTATAATAAGGCTGCTGTAATTAGATATGGGCCTTCACTGAGATTAATATACTTGTCACTTTCAAGTTAACTTGTAAGTTGAGTTATTGGCTATAGGTCCTGTCTTGGAGGTTGAATCAGTTTGTTTCCCTTGTCCTTCAGACTACGAGTCTGATCTAGTCAACGGTTGTGTTTGATCTTGATGGTTATCGATCTTGATTGGTTATCGGATGCATAGCTCTCTGGTTTTCCTTACCTTTGTTAATAAAGAGTAGTAATTTCTTCCCTTGATATGATCTATTACAATGGTTTCTCTGTGTTATGATAATATCAATCATATCATATGGAACTCTGTATCAGCCTAGCTGAGATTTTGAGACAGTTTTACCACTTTAGTTTTTAAATTTTTTTTACCCAATTGATTGGCGTTTTAAATTAATTATTATTTAGTGTTTATAATCTCTATTCAGATTGCATCAAATTGGTTTTGGATGTGAAGGGTGGCTGATGGATTTTGATTGTTCTAATTTCTATTGAATTTTCCTGAACTATTTTTTTTTGTCCTCTTACACTCTTCTACTCTTCTCTGCTAGGTTGATCTGGTGATGACTGGCCCTTGTTTCACAAGACCACTGCTGCAGAAACCACCTTCTTCAGATTTTGAAGCTGCTAATTGTGTCGCTGCATTTTCCTTTTCTATAAAAAATATAGTGATTTCAATACAAAAAATTTTAAAAAATAATTTGCGGTTATTTAACTTTTATAAATAAAGTTTATATAATATAAAAATATATTCTTCCATGTGAAATTGATGATAATTATAATTATTTTAAATCATAAATCACTTAATATTCATAATAAAATGTAATTATAATAAAAAAGTAATAAATGCATTTACTAATTCTGGGCGGAAATTTAATTGTTTCAAATCAGATTCAAATGGGATAAATCATAAAATATATAATTCAACTAAATTGAACTTGATTATTATTATTATTATTATTATTATCATATATAAATTATTGATACTTCCAAGCCAAGATATTCATAAATAAAATAAATAAAAAAAACCCCAAAAACAAGCTTCAATTCTTTCCTTGCGTCACTGCATGTACTCGGTAGTTCATATTCTGTACCGCTTATCACTTAAATGACAGCAGCCACACACTCTAACAATTTCATCCCTCCCGCCAATTCTACCACCGAGCAAATCCTCTCTTTTTCAGCTTTACAGCGAAAACAAATTCAAATTCATATAGTCTCCTTCTTCTATTTGAATCTCCCTCCAAATTTTTTCATACAAAACCCTAATTCTTCTTTTTCCCGTTACCAAAACCATGCCGTCGATGATTTCCACCGGCAAAATCCTCAAATTAGAGATGGAGAATTTCAAATCGTATAAAGGTCTCCAAACAATTGGTCCTTTTAAGGACTTCACTGCAATTATTGGCCCCAATGGTGCTGGCAAGTCCAATTTAATGGATGCTATCAGTTTCGTCCTTGGTGTTCGTACTGGTCAGCTTCGTGGAGCTCAGCTTAAGGACCTTATTTACGCCTTTGACGACCGTGAAAAGGACCAGAAAGGTCGTAGGGCTTTTGTGCGATTGGTCTACCTGTTAGCTAATGGACCAGAGCTCCACTTTACTCGCACTATTACGAGTGCTGGTAGTAGTGAGTATCGTGTTGATGGGAAGGTTGTTAATTGGGATGAGTATAATGCGAGATTAAGGTCGCTGGGGATTCTTGTTAAGGCCAGAAATTTTTTGGTCTTTCAGGTGATTAAATTGTTCTGTCTCTTGAAATTTTACTACTGGTTTGAATTTCTATGGAATATGTTATTATGTTGCTTTAAGTTTATATCATTTTTGAGCGACTTTTGGTGCTCTTGGAACTCTGTATCTGTGTTTTCCCCCCTGTTTTGTTCTTACAAGGCTATATTGAATTTTTGTGTTTCATTTTAACTGCATGAATCACCAACTTTTTAATGTTTTTAATTCCCATTGGAGTACTTTGCTGGCATTTAATACTAATTTATGTATTTATAGAATTTTTATGATTATATATTTAAGTCTTTTGTTCATTGGGATATGTAATTTTCGTTAGTGTTGCAGTGTCTTAGCCAATGTTCACTCAATTTGTGAAAGCTGATTGCTATCGGGACTAGAATATTTTGGTTGGATAACATTGTCTTTTTATTTTCTCCATCACAGTAAAAGTTAGCCTTTACAAATTTCATCTAGTCAAACTCAGTAAGCTAGTAATTTTGATTGCATGAAAAAGCTTAAAATTCTTTATTTGGACGTAATGGTGGTGTTATGATAATTGAAGTTTGTGCTGTTGGATCGACATCTGATAAACAGTTAATTTGTTATGTAGGGCGATGTGGAGTCTATTGCATCAAAAAACCCCAAAGAATTGACTGCGTTGCTGGAGCAGATTTCTGGGTCGGAGGAACTTAAGAGAGAGTACGAGGATCTGGAAGAAAAGAAAGCTGCTGCTGAAGAAAAAGCAGCTTTAGTTTACCAGAAAAAGAGAACAGTAGTTATGGAGAGGAAGCAAAAGAAAGAGCAGAAGGAAGAAGCAGAAAAACATCTTCGTTTGCAAGACCAACTGGTATGAACTTAACATTTCTATGTACAATATCATGTCATCTCTTTGTGATGAGATGTTGAAATGTGACCATACATTAATGATCTTTTTCTTTTTCTGGTCTACAGAAAGCTTTGAAGAAAGAACACTTCTTATGGCAATTGTTTATTATTGATAAGGATTACACGAAGATTCATGATGACCTTGAAGCTGAAAAAGGAACTCGTGATGGTGTCATCAAAGAACTAGAAAAGTTTGAAGGTGAAGCAAAGAAGAAGAGGAAAGAGCAAAGCAAATACTTGAAAGAGATTGCACAATGTGAAAAGAAGATTGCAGAGAGACGTTCTAAACTTGACAAGGCTGTGAGTTTTGCTGGAATTTTGTTATTTTATTAACAGGATTGTTGTAAATTGTTTTTATTGGTTAGGTCATAGAGATTTAAACACAGATTTTAGTTTCTGGTGGCACAATGTGGACACTGTCTATGCAGGTTGAAAGATATTCTTATGTGAATGCTCATGTGTATGTGCATTGTCCAAGTTTTGTATGCACAATTTATGGAGAATATAGTCTTGATTCACAATTTATGTAGTGGGGGGCATATACTCACTTTCCTAGAGAAATAAATTTCACCAAGCATGTAATTCTAGGAATGTTGAATCGTTGTGTGTTTGATTATAAATAAATCTTCTTGGAAATGTAAAATAATTGTGTTTAGTTAGTCTATGGAAAAGAATACAAGTGAAGTAGATCACAATAATACCCTTAAGATAAATATCTTTTATGTACTTAATATAGAAAATATGATGAATATATGGACACTAATTGTGATAACCAACCGACATGAAATATAGATATTGCTCAAAAAGTATTTCATTAATCCAAAAAACTAATTGTTCAAAATTCTATGATTTTATGAAAAAAAAGAAAGAAAATTCATGAACTCCAAATAATAGTAAGTGGGTCATATTTATTTAAATATTTTTATACTTAAGGGTATTGATGTCCATAGATATATATCTAAAATTGTTCATTTTCCATGGGATGTAACTTCCTCACACGTTGGGATGTAAATGTGCTTTCATGTAATATGGGAAAGTAGTGAGATCCATGAATCTAGTGATCTATCTTTTCCTCGAAGTCAACATTCATGTTAACCAAACACTAGGATCTTAGTCATTTTTTTGGGTGATTTGTAGCTTTGGCCAAGTGAGATACGTTTGTGGCTTTATCAAGTTGAATTACGATTGACAATGAAGCAAACCAATATTTGGTTGTTTGAACGTGTAGAATCATTGGTTTGATCACTTGGAAGACCCAAACTTTTCTCACTAAGGTACTTATGATATGAGTGGTAATCTCCATAAGAAAGAGGGGCATACAAAAATTGTCTTGTTGCATGAGTGATATTGAATTGCATGAAATTCCAAGGAATATATCATTGAATGATTAGTTTGTCAATTTTTCTTTGAACTTTGTGGGGCTTTTAGGAATATTTGATCTGATACTTGAGTTCTTGCTATTGTACTTATACTCTTTTTTCTTCATGAATGCATTTTTTATCTGAAATGTATAGAATTATCATATGTAATTCATAAAAACTAGATAGACATGCCATGAACATGTGTTTGTATGTATTTGTTTATGAAATTCAATATATTCACAAATTTCTTTTTTTTTTTAATATGGTCATTGTTAGTTACTTGACTATCTCTGAATTGCGATTCTCTATTTTCATTCATTGTTTAGTTTGGGTCTGAGGAATTATTATATGGTTTATTTGTTTTGTTGTTGCCTTGCTCACAGCAACCTGAGCTTCTGAAACTAAATGAGGAAATGTCTCGTATAAATTCAAAAATGAAGAGTAGCCGTAAGGAGCTTGATCGAAAAAGAGAAGAAAAGAGGAAGCATGCTGATGAGATAGATGAGCTGCAGAAGGGCATACAGGATCTGACTGCAAAATTAGAAGATGTGTATGAAAAAAGTAGAGAAGGCAGCGAAAAACTCCCCCTGGCTGACAGTCAACTAACTGAATATTTTCGGATGTAAGTTCCTTATAATTTTAAATTAATGGCTTTAGCCCTCAGCAAGCATACGCTTGTTGGTATCTTCTCCAGTCCCGATTGTTCTTTCTCAAATTTGAGGTAAAAGATTTGCATTGTCCTGGCTACTCCTTTAAATTTTTGTGCACAGGATTAATCTCTAACTTGTTCTTTGACAAGTCCAGGTTTTGTTAATGTTTAAACCCTCTTGGACAAACAGTATAAGAAGTCTCAACTTAACTGCATGAGCAAACTGTGATGAATCATGTACTACAGTGTTTTATATGCATAGCTCTTAATACAATGCTGGGTCCATATTTTGGTCATGCAGCATAATAAATTTGTTTATGATGGTCATAGCAGTCATACGTTCTTATTCAAGTGTTGCTAGCTTCACATAAATTGTTGAGACTTATAGGCATTATAATTTCAGTTTAGTTAAGATGCTGCCCACAAATTATGGTTTCTTGCCATCCTATGGATCTTGTTTTTGCATTATTGTCTTTTTTTGATCTCATTCATTATTGGAATTCTAATGCTGCAGTAAGGAGGATGCTGGCATGAAAACTGTCAAGCTTAGGGATGAAAAAGAGGTTCTGGATAGGCAACAACATGCTGATATGGAAGCTCAAAAGAATTTGGAAGAAAACCTCCAACAGTTGAAAAATCGGGAGCATGAACTGGATGCCCAGGAGGCGCAAATGCGAGCAAGACAAGAAAAGATTCATGATACTTCCACCAAGAATAAGAAGGAACTGGCGGATTTAAAAAAGGAATTGAGAGACTTGCAAGATAAACATCGAGATTCTAGGTATTTAAATTAGTTGTCTGCTGTATAAATTTTCATTTCATTCACATTCATGTGCAATCTTTAGCTTAGATATATGTGTTTTTATGGTATCTGACTGTGTTTATTTGATTAGATACGTTTAATGAAAATTTTCACAATTCGTAACCCAAAAATTGAAATGGTACGTTCTATTGACCAGAGATAATTTCTGTTCTCAGGAATAAATATGAGTATCTGAAGTCTAGAATTGGTGAAGTAGAAATCCAATTACGGGAGGTGAAAGCTGATAGGCATGAGAATGAGAGGGATACTAGGTTGTCTAAAGCAGTTGAGACTCTCAAACGTCTATTTCAAGGAGTTCATGGTCGAATTACTGATCTTTGTAGGCCAACCCAAAAGAAATATAATCTTGCTGTTACCGTAGCTATGGGCAAATTCATGGATGCAATAGTGGTTGAAGATGAAAATACAGGAAAAGAATGCATTAAGGTAGACTTATTTGACATGTTAAGTTGGTACTTATATTTTTGACTGGTTATCTACCTTATAATATGCTGTTTCTTTGATTGCCTTACATTTGTATTATTGGTCAAGTTCTGCCATTGTTTTCCTGATTCTGATTCTTGTGTGTTAAAGTTACAGCTTCTTTGAAAGTAATACTTGTACCAATTCAATTCATTTTTTGCAGTATTTGAAAGAGCAAAGGCTTCCTCCTCAGACATTTATACCTCTTCAATCAGTTCGTGTGAAGCCAATCATTGAAAGGTTGCGTACCTTTGGTGGTACTGCAAAGTTGGTCTTTGATGTGATCCAATATCCTTACATAATTTGGTTATGTTCATTTTTTTGTTATGATAGTGAAAAATATTATGTTTACTTTCCATGTGCAATGCTTTTCTTTTGTTTCTCTTCATTCTCATTCTCTGCTGTTTCAGTTTGATTTTACCTAAATATTCAACAGGAGGGTGTTTGGTCAATGATTATTCACTTGTGAATTATATGTGTATTCCAATCTTAATACTTGAGTTTGTTGGTTCATAGTTGTATACATCCTTGGGTACCATATTAAATTTAGGCAAACATACTTTACATGGTATGTATTTTAACAGACCTTAGAAATGAATGATGCTGGGTTATTATAACTCTGCTACTTGTTAACCTAAATGTATGATTTTACGAGTCTGTCTGCAATTTTGTTTTTGGTACAGCAGAAAATTTGAAAGTGGAGGGGGGGGGGGGGGGGGGGGGGGGGGGTTATGGATTGAACCATTGACTTTCTGTATTAGGTAGTTCACTCAAGCGTTTGACCATTTGCCCTATAGCTTATTTTGCCTGCGCTGGTTGGTATTTGGTAATTCTGTTCTTTAAATAGTTTTACCGGTCCTCTTTTTGGTCCTATTTCAATCTTTTAACATGTAACTGTCATTTTCTTAAGAAGATAGAAAACTTAAATATATTATTCTCTCCCCAATCAACCCTTACAGGAGTAAGTAATTTTTATTTTTTTTCCTCATCTAGGGAGAGGAATTGGGTTTGAACCCATGTCTTTTGTGGCTTTGTTATGTGACAGTAAAGGTGTACTGGTGTAATTTTCTTTTATACTATTTTTTGAATAATTTGCTGCAAAAAAAATGTTGAAGAGTTTGATGATGGTTGAAATGCAGTCTTAGTTGTAAATTTTGAAGATAATCCAAGTTGATAGGATTTAAGCTAAAAGTTGATAGGCTTTAATTAAATGGGATTTCAAACACTTTATGAGGATATCTTTAATTTGGTTGAGATGTGAAAAAATGTTCTCTAATTTAGCGGAGGTGGATGAGTTTTTTTTCTCTCTCCCTATAATTGATTGCCTTTAACCACATGAAGGGAGAACTTTTGTGCTCTATTATAATTGACTTGTAGTTCCTAAGAATAAATTTGTTAGATGTGTTGGTTGCAGTAGTTGGACTTTGCTAGTTTTAGGCAGATAATATTTGTGAGAAGTCATCTTAGAAGTATGTCTGTATGCCTTGAACCTGTTCCCACAGCCAAGGGACACTTTTTGATAAGCTGTAAGACAGAGGTAATAGTTTTCAATTAACAGTTCTATACTGATCTAGAAGCTTGTAGAATTTTAAGGAACATTATACACATCAACAATAAATTGGCTAAGATAAGGGAAAAGAAATGTCGTGATTTAAACCAAGTTAAGTGCATTAAAGATAAAGAGAATAAGGTTCTGGTTCAAGAAAAGGATATTAAGGAACGATGAAGAAGTTATTTTGAAGAAATTTCTTAATGGTAACCATAGTGATAACATTGAGGGTTTAGACGTTAGGCCAGAGAAAAATGTGAAATACACTAGACGGATTAGGTTTTCAGAAGTTAAAGAAACTTTGAAGAGGATAAAAGTTGGTAAAGCCTATGGGCCAGATGAGATATTTATTGAGGTTTAAAAATGTTTGGGAGATACAGGAGTTGCATGGTTGATATCTTTGTTCAATAAGATCTTAATTACAAAGAAAATGCCTAATGAATGGAGACAAAGTAATTTGATACCTATTTTTAAGAATAAAGGAGATATTCAGAATTGCTCAAATTATAGATGTATAAAGCTTATGAGCTACACTATAAAATTGTGAGAGAGAGTTGTGGAACACCATTTGCGGTTAGATACTTGTATCTCCTCAAATCAGTTTGGCTTTATGCCTGGTCGATCAACTATGGAAGCTATTTTTCTTATAAGAGATTTGATGAAAAAACATAGAGAGATGAAGAAGGATTTACATATGTTTTTTATTGACTTGGAAAAGGCGTATGATAGTCCCTAGAGAAGTTTTATGGTGGGTCCTAGAATGTAGGGGAATATCTATACGATATATCCAATTCTTGAAGGATATGTATGAGGGAGCCATCATTAGTGTCCGCATTGTGGGAGGGGATACTAAGGATTTTTCCGTTTCTAGTGGATTACACCAAGGTTCAATTTTGAGTCCTTATCTTTTCGTCTTGGTCATGGATGAGCTAACAAGACATATACAGGATGACATCCCTTGGTGTATGATGTTTGCGGATGATATTATATTAATAGATGAGACTCAAACAAGTGTAAGTCAAAAGTTGGAGTTATGGAAAAGCACTTTGGAATCTAAGAGTTTTAAGCTAAGTAGGACTAAGACTGAGTATATGCATTGTAGATTTAATGGCGAAAATAGAGAAAAGACAAAATTGTTTTAGACGAAATAGCAGTACCTCATAGTACTTATTTTAAATACCTTGGCTCTATTTTTCAAGAAGATGGAGGTTGTGAAGAAGATGTAAATCATAGGATTAAAGCTGGTTTGAAGTAGAGGGGTGCTACAGGAGTTCTATGTGATCGAAAGATACCAATTAAATTAGAAGGAAAGTTTTACCGCATTGCAATACGTCCTACGATGATGTATGGTAGTGAGTGTTGGGCAGTAAAAGGACAACACATGAGTAAAATGCATGTTGCGGAAATGAGAATGATAAAATGGATGTGTGGTCATACTAGAATGGATAGAATCCGCAATGAGTGCATTAGAAAAAAAGTGGGGGTAACACCTATTGAGGATAAGATAAGAGAGCATAGATTAAGATGATTTGGCCATGTGAAATGAAGACCTAGCGATGCGTTGGTTAGAAAAACTGAATAAGTTAGTGTAGATATAGCTAAGAGAGGCAAAAGTTGGCCTAAACTGACTTGGTCAAAGGTGGTCCAAAATGATCTTATAATGTTACATCTATCAGAAGAGATAACCTTAAATTGTATTGAGTGAAAAAGAAGAATCTATATAGCCGACTCCAATTGACTTGAGATTAAGGCTTTGTTGAGTTGAGTTGAGTTGTATTATACACATCAACAATATGGACTTTGTGTAGTCTAGGTCCATCTCCTATGACTTGTTTTCATGGTTTTAAATATTGGCTGATAGAGTATGTATCAGCTGTTGTGTTGGATATTTAGTCTAACCATACAATATTCTTCATTATGACGTGGTGATTGGATATCACATATATTTTTAAACAAATTTTGTAATAAATTATTTTTGGACCATATAACTTTCGCCATAAAATAGTAGATGTAGAAGATCACATTGATATTTAGTTGAATTATTTGATTAATATTTTTTGAACTATTTTGCAAATTTTGAAAAAATATTCACAGTAGCAGTAGCTGAACTAGTCCGATGCAATATGATTGAGTCCAATTCTATTACACTGTTCCTGATTCCATTATCTAGAACCCTTCTTATACCTGCTATATGGTATGGCTAGTTGTATTATTAAAAGAAGCAAGGTCAGTGTACAAGTTTTACGCCACTTTTCCCATTGCCTTATCTCAATTTGCTTTCACTCTGGTAAACATGCTCTGAAGCTTAGTAGAAGTGATAAGAAGGTTCTACCCTCTGATTTGTTGCACTATCTGTATTACAATTCCCTGTTTTATTTTATGATGTGTTCTGCCATTAGTTATTTTCCTCATCCTTTGCTAGTTAAGGAAAATAATGTAGTAGTAAATAAAAATATGGTAAAAATGCTATTATTTGCTTATCAAGCAAATTGAAGAGGAACTGAAGGGACAAATGAATGGGATGTTATAATTTTGCGAACTTAACAATTGCACATTTGATCCTGTCCTTGAGAAGGCAATTCTGTTTGCTGTTGGGAATACTCTGGTTTGTGATGACCTAGATGAAGCCAAGACTCTTAGCTGGAGTGGGGAGAGGTTTAAAGGTAATTACCTCCATTTGCGGTTGTATATGGTCTATAGATTAATCTTGTGACAGTTGGAGGTTTTTTATTTTTTATTTTAATTTGCATTAGTTGTAACTGTTGATGGGACCCTACTTACAAAATCTGGCACAATGACTGGTGGGACAAGTGGTGGAGTGGAAGCACGGTCAAAACAGTGGGATGATAAAAAAATTGAAGAATCTATTACGAGTAAACTCAATATCTCACACACTCTCTCTTTCTGTCTCTAAGTCGCTGTGTTACAATACTAATTCTTGGAGCTCTGTAGAGCTAAAAAAGAAGAAAGAACAACTTGAGAAAGAGTTGGAAGAGCTTGGGTCAATTAGGGAGATGCATCTAAAAGAGTCTGAATCAGCTGGGAAGATTAGTGGACTCGAAAAGAAGATTCAATATGCAGAGATTGAGAAGGTGGATATTTTCTAGACCTTTTTCTCCCCCTTTTATATAGAAACTGGTCTTGTTCTTCTGGGTTGTTTGAAAAGATATGTTAACGTGTTTCGGGCCTATTATGTAATGTAGGACACTGATTGTTGACCAGCCTAAAAAACAATGCTAATGAGCAAATTTGTCTAAGATGTTGGAGGTGGTCATCAATAAAAGAATAATGTGAGAGGATAGAATCTTCTCTTTGTTGGTTTCTCTCAATTATTTGACATGTGTGTGTGTGTGTGAAACGGTGAAAGACATTAGATATGGGTCATGAAAATGTTGAGGAGCAGAAGATTTTTTTTTAATAAATAAAGGCGACAGACAGAGAAGAATAAAAATATGAAATAAAGGGGAGCCCGTTGCTGTTCCCAAATGAACAAAATGATGATGTTGAACAATTTGCTTTACCTTGATATTGGTTCCATCAATTAATTCTGTTTCTGCTGATATTGCTGCAGCGAAGCATTGAGGACAAACTTAAAAACTTGAAAAAGGATAAACATATTATTAAGGAGGAAATTGATCGTATGATACCCGAACTTTGCAAGGTACTGAAGGTTTACTACCATGCTTGTCAAATTCCTTTTTGTGATATTATAATTATGTTCATGCTCTTTTTGATGCCACATGCAGTTAAAAGATGCTGTAGATAGGAGGGCTACTGAAATCAGGAAACTGGAGAAGAGAATCAATGAGATTGTTGACCGAATATACAAAGATTTTAGTAAGATTGTTGGGGTAACAAATATACGTGAGTATGAAGAAAACCATGTAAAGGCTGCCCAACATATAGCTGATGAAAGGCTGAACTTGAGTAATCAGCTGGCAAAGTTGAAGTACCAGTATGTTACTTTTTTTCTTGTTATATTTTATCTGTATTTGTCTTGTTGTCTGTACATTATCTCAGCATGCTTGATATTCACAACCCAGGATTGTTGTATCCCCGTGGAAGTTATCATAGTGTTGATCTTGGAGCCAAGTTATGTAGGGAGGGCAGTGGTAGAAAAAGGGGGATGCATGGCATATAAATGTAATTAATATCTTCTACACAGTATTATTATTATTATACGTAATTGAATTATTCATATGAAATTTATATAACTTTGCAAAATTTTTGAAAAAATATTCAGGCTAACAGCTGCTTATTCAGTCATATGATTTGATTCAATTTGATTTTATGACATGGTTTCCAATTCTGTTATTTAAATCCCTACTAGTTAGACAACTCAATTAATCCCTAGGCTGTACTTGGTTCAATATGAAAATGAGAGTGGAATGCCATTTTTGAAATAAGATTCTATTTCATTGTTTGGTACATAAGAATCCATTTTTTTAATGATATAAAAGTGTTATGTACTTTTTCAGGATAATTCTACCATTATCCCATAAAGTGAATAGGATTTCTATGATTTTGACATCTAATTCTATTATTTTCGCTCCATTTTCAAGGTGTACCAATGATGCCCTATAATTTTTTATTCACATTGAATGTGTTACTGTATTTTTTATTGTGTTGCATAATATTATTGCTTCAAAAGTTCAATTGCTGAGAAAAGTTTAACCATATTGGAAATTTGATTACAGCTATCACAAAGTTGATAAAGTTTACTCATTCTGATAAATTTTGATTTACTTGTAATTATTTATAAAATTTCTTTTCTTTATCTTAATATATCTTACGTCCGAAAATAATAATCCTGATTCTTTTTGGCACAAAGTTTAAGAGATTGTGTTCCTTTTTACTGTTTTATCCTTATTATGGACCACTAATAGCAAAAATTATTTTAGAATAACGTGATTAATTGGAAGTCAACTAAAAGGCATTTTTGGAAATACAATTTTCTTTTCTTGTACTTCTCGGATGAACTTAATTTAAAAGGGAAATTGGATTTTCTTTTGAACATTCCAGAAAGGAAATAGGGACTATTTCTTGTAGATAGAGGGAGTATTTATCAATATATAATAAATACTCCTTATATAAGGACATTGTATAAGGACAATGTTCTGAACTTTTTCTATCACTGCAAATATTGATGAGGTGATGCTGACAACCTGGTTTACTATTCTACCTCTATTTGGTTGAGATTTAGAGTCTTATTTCTTGAGATTGAAAAGAGCCTCTCGATGTTGTGTCCTACTACTTTATAAATGATGCCCTTTGCAATTATCTTTTCTCTTCTTTTCAGGTTAGAGTATGAACAAAAGCGAGACATGGATTCACGAATCAAAAAGTTAGAAACTTCCATCAGTGTTTTGGAAAATGAACTAAAACAAGTTCAGAAAAAAGAGGCTGATGTCAAGTTGGCAACAGAGAAAGCTACTGGCGAGATAAGTAGATGGAAGGAAGAAGTACGAGGTACAGTTTGATTCTTCTATGTTCAGTATAAAGTTGGGTTTCTCTTTCCCAGAGTATATAAATTATGATGTTTCCATATATTGAACTTCCTTGGTTATTCTCATTGCTGACATGCAGCATTTTGGGTCTTAAATGAATTTTAAGAACTGGCAGAAATATTTATTCTGATTAAACAATGAACTAAATGAATGTTTTTTGTAAAATGCAATTCAATGTTGTTAAAAAATATCAATTGAATAATGAACTAAAATTTCATTTTGCTATGCACTCCACTAAGGTCTGCCTAACATGCTCTAACCATTTCATGGCATTGTTCAGTTGGATTCCTCATTTGGCTATAGGCTGCATTTTATTATTATAAAAATTATTGTTTTATAGAACTTATAAAGAATATCCTACAAAAAAAACATGAAGAAATTATGGTCTTGAAGATCTCACAAGGATTGATACTAGGGAATAAATGAAGATTCAATTAGATGAGAAATATGCAGTAATTTCTGATAAATGCTAAGGATGCCATGACGGATTCATTGCAAAATGTCCAGAGCAGCACAAACAAAGTTCTGATTGAATCATGTCAATCTAGAAACTATATATGCTTGAGAATTGCATCCCTGTGGTAGTGTAGCAATGTAATTTTCAGTGGTAAATAAAAAACATTTTCTTACTAATGCATTAATGGGATGTGAAGAAAAGGAGACTTTCATAATGTTATGTATGATTGCGCACATATTTTAAATTTCTTATGTCGTTGTTTTCTTTTATTTTCTCCCCCTGGTCATACAAAAATAGTTGAGCATACAGGTAAGTGTTGTTGAAAATGTAAAATGTTGGATTTAATAATATATGAGAAAGAGATTGAAGAAAAAGGGATTTCATAGTTAACTCCAACTATTTTAGAATTGTGTTAGAGGTTTAATTCATTGTAGAGAACATATGGAGAAGAAAAAGAATTTCAGGTGTCATATTTATGATTTGCTGTTTTCCTTCTATAGAGTGGAAATCCAAGTCAGAAGACTGTGAAAAGGAGATACTTGAATGGAAGAAGCAGGCTTCTGCAGCTACAACAAGCATATCAAAGATTACCCGTCAGATAAAGTCTAAGGTCCCAAAATGGTTGCTTTCTTCCCCAATATTTCCTGGCTGCAGGATTCTGCATGGTGGCAAGAAAGAAAATATAAATGAACTTTATTCTATTGAATTGCTGTTGACATCTTTTTCCTTGGTTTTACAGGAGGAACAAATTGAGCAACTATTGTCTTGGAAGCAGGAAATAGTGGAGAAGTGTGAATTGGAACATATAAGCCTTCCCACTATTTCAGACCCGATGGAAGTTGACTCAATGGCTCCGGGCCCAAGTTTTGATTTTAGTCAGCTGAATAGGTCTCTCCTTCAGGATAGGAGACCTTCTGACAGAGAGAAGCTTGAGGCAGATTTTAAGCAAAAACTGGATGCCCTAATGTCAGAAATCGAAAAAACTGCTCCAAATCTGAAGGCTCTAGATCAGTACGAGGCTTTGCAAGAGAAGGAAAGAGTAGTGACTGAAGAATTTGAAGCAGCCAGAAAGGAGGAGAGCCAAGCTGCTGATGCTTACAATTCAGTGAAGCAGAGAAGGTAACAACTAAATTTTATTATGTTCTATTCCAACTTCCAAGCTATTTGATGAATAATAACTGGGGAAAATACAGCAGCAGAAATATTTTCCACCAATGCTAGCATTTTCTTTTCCATGATAAAAATTTGTGTTATTAAAATAGCTTCTGGAATCTTCCTTGTTAATGGTCATTTGGCATAGATTCTGCTATTCTCTTGTGAGATGCTATTTATTTTCCTGGTAAAAAGGAAAAAATAACATGTCAACTAGTAAAACCATCTAACTGATTCATTAATTTGATTCTGTTATAATATGTACTTCAGTGGTTATTAATTCCATTATTATAATATGTGCATCAAATTTAATGATTAATGCACAACATAGTTTTCCAATTGACATCCTAACTTATCAAGTGTCTTCTCATTTTAAAATTATCTATAAAAGTTGAATGTTTGTGGAAAAATCTGGTTGCCATATGATATGCTGTCCTTTTTTTTGGCTAGTTAGTATTTTTAATTCCAGAGGGACATTTACAGCGGCAAAAAAAAAGTTTAGTGCACTTACTGGAGGTGGCACAATGTAGTTTGTTGATTTTGATCTTGTTTTTGTTTTCACGAAAGTTTCTTTTCTGTTTGTGGGGACACTTTTGGGAGAAAAATTTTAGTCTAGAAAGTGATCAAAAAGGGCACAACTTTGTTATAGAAGTCATATTTGAGAAAGATGGGGACTTGGAGAATTGTTTGCTTCTTTATTCTGACTGGACTTAAACTCTTTGGAATAGTTTGTATATATCTGGAGAATGAAGAAATAAAATAAAATGCCTGGAGGTGCTCCATTTGTATTGTTGGGTTTAAGGTGGTTTGGTATGTATTACTTTGGCTAGCTGGTGCATAATCTTCAATTTCTTGGAAATCTATTAGCAGGCCATTCTCTTGCATGTTTGAATCATATGTTTTTCATATAGAAAACAAGTGTACTTGTAAAGCAGATGACTCTCTTTCTGTCTTGATATTAATATTGTTTTTGTTTGCCACATCTATTACCTGTCTGTGCATGTTGACTTTGTTAATTGTCTTGCCGGCCGAAATAACAAAACAACTGTTTATGTTAGTTTATGGGAATTGCCCCTGACATCATTGTGGTTAACGCAGATATGAGTTATTTATGGAAGCTTTCAACTACATATCAAATATTATTGACAAGATTTACAAACAACTGACAAAGAGTAACACTCACCCACTGGGCGGGACAGCATATTTAAACTTAGAAAATGAGGATGACCCCTTCTTACATGGGATTAAATATACTGCTATGCCCCCAACAAAGCGCTTCCGTGATATGGAACAGCTGTCTGGTGGTGAGAAGACTGTTGCAGCACTGGCATTACTCTTCTCTATCCACAGGTATGTCCTTGTAGGTAGATGGGCTTGCTTGTGAAGCCTTATATGGCTTTTGATAGGAAATGCAAGACTTCTCCATCTCTCTTCTTCGTGATTATATGGTGAGTCTAAGATAGTTTCTAGCCCATTACTAGAGTGCAGGTATCATGCACTAGGGGCCAGAAACCATTTTAGGGAAATCTTGGATTAAGCCTGATTGAGGTCAATAAGCTAGTTGCACACCAACTTTGACTCATGGTATCTCAATCTGATGTGGGATTAACTTGCATATGCGTGCAAAATGATATCTACCGTGGGACATCCAAATCAAGCACGCTTGCTTTAGAATGAAAATCCGTAATCCAATAATATTATATGGATTGTCAATATCAAGATCCAATGCTCAAAACCATAAAAGCCCCGTGTCTTGTGGATGCCTAGGCATGGGTCAACTTATACACTCTCTCTCTCTTGAACCCATTACTGGAAAGAGAGGGTTTCCTGAGAGAACCCGTCGGAATTACCATGAGCGTTGCATCACTGCTTACCAGTTACTATCCTTTTGAAAGAAGTAAAATTATAACCAACATGCATAGTTATTTTTAACAAGTGAGAACTGCATAGTTATTGTTTGTTTGTTGCAAATGTTAACTTATTGGGTCATTTTGTTATATTCATCCTCATTTGATCTCTTTCTAGTAAAGGTTACTCATGGTACAACTATATTGGCAGCAAAATTTAAAGGGTTTATTTGCCATCTGCACCAGTGAATATTATAACTAAAATTTGATGAGTTACCCTGTTGCAAAGTTGATTCCACTCCAAGTTTAGTAATTTTGCCTAATTAAAATATACCTTTTAGTTTATAGGTGCTTTGCTTTGAAGCATTGATACTTGCTGATTTTGTTTATTGGATTTTTGAGATTAAGTGACCCTTTTAGTGTGAGATTAAGTGACCCATTTAGTTTGGGGATCAGAAAGGATAGCAAATTTTATTTGCACTAATTGTCTAATTGTGCGACTGATTTCAGCTATAGGCCTTCGCCTTTTTTCATATTGGATGAAGTCGATGCTGCACTGGATAATTTAAATGTTGCCAAGGTTGCTGGATTTATTCGCTCAAAGTCATGTGATGGAGCCCGGAGTAATCAGGACACTGATATTGGCATTGGTTTTCAGAGTATTGTGATATCCCTGAAGGATAGTTTTTATGACAAGGCTGAAGGTTTGGTTGGAGTTTACAGGGACTCGGAGAGGAGGTAAGTTTTTTTTTTTTTGCCTTTTTCTTTTAATTATATTATTTTCTTTATTTGTTTTTACAGGTACAGATTTCTCAAGTTGTGACTCAGTATATCAACAATTTATTCTCTGATTTTTTTTCTCCTGCAGTTGCTCAAGAACTTTGACATTTGACTTGACTGGATATCGACCAGCTTGAGAATCCAATTACAGATCACAGCTAAGTTAAATTTGTTCTGTGAATACCTCAGGTGCTAACATCTTTGCAATGACAGCTTGTAAGTATGAAAAAACTGTTGTGTAAAATTTGTTTCATGAATTAGAATAGGCAGTGTGATAATTATTAGTGCTCAAGTTGCTAGCATCATGTCAACGACCGAGCTTTTTAGGTTACCAATCTCTGAATTATTTTCTTTTTAAGTTTTTTGAATAATTGCAGCAAGTCAAGATCTTGATTTCCTAGAGAATTGTTGGTAAAAAAAAAAAAACTTTGGTTTCTAATTTCCATGGAATTATTGTTAATGTACGTATCTTCAGTTTCCATGTGCATTAAAGTTTTATGGATGTGTTTATTATTTACATCAACAGGCAGGAAAAGCAAAAAGTGGGTGAAGCTGCACTGGTGTTTTTTTTTTTTTCATTTGGAAAAAGAGTGGAGAGAAGAAAGGGGGAAAGATAAAAATAAGAACAGCTTGTACTTTTTTGTAATGTGTTGAATCTTGTGAATTAGACGTCTGTATGATTTAGTTCGTAATTTTTTTAAAATTTTATTTCAAAATAAAGTCCTTTTCATTTTTAAAATGAATTTAAAAATAAATCAACTGCAATTTAGTGTAGGAAAACTATTAATCAGTTTATAAATTTGAAATTCTTGGCAAATGAAATTTTTTTTTAACGCTTAATGAAAAATTAAGGATAAATAAAATTAAAGACTTGAAATTATCCAAATTTAGGGGTTAAAAATAGTAATAAAAATTAATTAAATATATCTCTAAAAGGAAAAGAACAAAAACAAAACAGCTCTAAGGCTTATAATATCAATAAGCTATTCCTGCACCAACACTCCCATATATTCTGTGGAGACTTGTGAAATCAAATAGTCCGCTTAATTTGATTAAAATCAAGTTTTGTTATCCCATAAGCAATCAAGTTTTGACTCCTTGAAATATGCATCAAACGAACTCGCCAAGCATTCTTCAATAACAAACAAATATGTTTTAAACATTGATGTTCAAGACCAGGCGAAATAAAAAGAGAGCAAATGGCATTGAAAGCTGCCAAGTAATCTGACTGAATTACCAAATTTCTCCAACTTTTCTTCCAAGCCATTGCAAGACCCCATTTGATATCCAAAAGCTCCGCTAAAAAAGCTGCACCGTTACTTACTTTTATTAGAAGCCTCCAAGCCAAGCTCCCATATTGTCCCAAAAAACTTCGTCAAGAGCGTTGAATATATGTTAATACTCTTTAACTCATCTTGTAATCATTTAAAAGTTCTAAATAAATTAATTTCACCTTTCATTACATTCAAATCTTTCACATTTACTAATTTCTCTTTGTATTTCTTCTAGGCTCTAGCACTTCCATTATATTCTTAAGATTGGATTTGTATAAGATTTTTTACCTTTTTTTTTTCCTTTCTTGTTCTCCTTATGAATCTGATGAAATAGTATATATATATATATTCCTTTTGCTTAACTAAAAAAAAAATCTAAATTTAACTTAAAACAACTCTTAGCTCGTTCGTCATTGATAGACCTATTATTAAGAACCATAAATTCTAAACTATCTTAGACCACAGAGATTCAAGACCCTTCTAATTGTTAAAAGAATATCCAACCGTCACCTACTTGAAACTCCCTAAATGTGGTGCCAGATAATAGTGGTTGGTATGATCTTAGCTTTGAGTAAAATATATATATATTTAAACCAACCTTTCTTTCTTGAAAATAAATAAATATTTGTTTAGAAAAGAATTCCTCTCTTTCTCTATCCCCCCCCCCCCCCCCCCCCCCCCTCTCCTTTCACCATTGAATTCTTGCAAACTTTCTTCTTGGCTCTTCAATTTAAAAAAAGAAATGATAATGGAAGAAGAAATTGAGAAAAGCCATGAAGATAGTGAAGATGAGGCTGAATACTATGAAGAAGAGATGATCTTCAGATGGCTCCAAGCTGATGATAATCAAATTGTGGATAAAGAATTAAATAATATTATTACTCAAGAAGATGATCAAAGAACTGTAGTTGTCTCCTCCACTGAAATGAAGCTCATAAAGAAAAAGGCCTTATTAGAATTCAGGTGCAAGGTAAATGATGCAATTCTTGGAAATTATATTTTTGAAGATTCCAACATAAATAATAATAATAATAATAATAATCTTCTTTCCAAGAAAGAAATGAAAAGATTGAGAGAACAAATGAGAGAGATTACTCTTTGGGGTGTGCCTTTATTACCAAGCAAAGGCCACGAAAGCACTGATACTGTGCTTTTGAAAATTTTGAAAGCTAAAGATTTTAAGGTTCAAGCAGCATTTGATATGCTTAAAAAGACTTTAAAATGGCGACAAGAATACAAGGCAGATGCAATTCTTGAAGAAGATTTGCATCTTGATCTTGATCTTGACAAAGTTTTGCATGTTAATAGTGTAGACAAACAAGGCCACCCTTTATATTTTGCTGTGTATGGAGCATTCAAAGACAGGATTGTACAGAAAAGTATTAGGAACAGAGGAGAATCGTGAGAAATTCTTGAGATGGAGAATCCAATTCATGGAAAAAAGCATCAAACAACTTTCTTTCAGAGCAGGGGAGGCAGATTCTATACTTCAGATTACAGATTTCAAGAACAGTCCTGGAACTGAATTGAAGGAGCTTCGTTCTATTAGCAAGGAAGTTTATCTCTTGCTTCAAGCCAATTATCCTGAGATGATTCATAAGAATGTAAGTGTAAAAATACAAATTATTATTCCCTCATTTCTATCTATTTCGATTCATAGAGTTCGTTCTTCTAGTATTGGTATACATGAGCAGAATCGATTCTGAGTATTATATACGACAAGGATTAATCGATTATGAGTTCATACCTTGGTGTGCATTTATAGAGTTTTTTATGATTAAATAATTCAAAATTTCACACCATTATTGTAATTTTAAAGAAAATTAGTGGGTATCTAGCTCTGCAAATATTGAATCAAACAATCTCTCTTCCTCATTATGCAATTGTATTAGTACTATTATATATTAAATTTTGCAGATATTGATAAATGTCCCATTATGGTACTACACAGCCCATTTGATATCATCTAAGCTCACAGGCCATAGAACTAAAAGGCAGTTGATTTTTGTTAGGCCATCAAAAGTCACTCAAACCCTTTTAAAGTAAGAACCCTAATTTCCAATATACATAAAAAATGAATATTCTTTTCTGATCTGTTTGCAAAATTTTTGAACCAATAATTTTTGTTGAACACAAAGGTACATATCCCCAGAGCACCTTCCAGTCGAATATGGAGGTCTAAGAAGAGAAAATGATGCAGATTTCATTCCTGAAGACAATGCTTCTGAGGTTATTATAAGAGGAAATTCATCTGCCTCAATTAAAATCCCAGTCCCTGAGGTACCAATTAATTATAAATTACTTGCTTTATAATTGTAAGTGCAAATGAAAATTTAAATTGAAGTAAGAAAATTATATGAAATTAATATGGCATCATATCTCAATATTCAATTATTTTAAAATCATTAGTATTTAAATATTTCATAAATATATTTGTATGAGATAATAATATATAGAAAAACATTATTGATATAGTTTTATTAAGCAAAAACCATATTCATTAAATATATTATCTTCTATTAACTTTTTATTTTATGTATTAAATGAAATGCTCTTTTAAAAAAAATGTATAAAATGAAATGCTGTTTAAATATATGAAATGAAAACATATTTAATGTATGTTAAAAATTTCCAAAGACGTAATTAATTGTCACAACTCACAAGAGACCATAACTCTCCTCTTTTCTACTAATTTTTTACTATTTACACAGCATTGGCCATTATCTAACATTATTCAATTTTACATATTTGTATATTTTAATCTATATTTATACATTATTTTATTTTAATATTTATAATGCATTTTATTTAAATTTATATTTTATATATATATAAAAACCAAGGATGGAAGTGGCGTTCTAAAAATGACACATCATTATTTTTTTAAAATAATATTATCTCATTTTTTAATTTTTAATTAATTTTAACAATTTATATAAAATATAAAATTTAATAATTATTATATTAGTGACTTTTAATATTCTATTAAATAATTACATATTAATATAATTTCATAAGATTAATTAAATAAATTATATTTATTATTTTTAATTTTTTATAAATTAATTACTCATTAATATAATTAAATAATATTAATTAATTAATTAATTTTTTAAGAAATTTGAAAATTTTAAAAAATATATGACTTTTAACCTTACTAAAAAATTAATTATAAATTAGTTTTTTTGAGAAATAATTATAAATTTATTTATTTATTTATAATAATGATTAATTTATATTTTTAAAAAATTTTAAAAATAAATAATAAAATATTTGTATTTGATATTCTTAATAAATTAATTATATATTAATAATTAATTTAAATAATTAATTTATTTACAATAATAATTATTTTATATTTTTTTATAAAATTTTAAATTTAAACAATAAAAAATATGCCTAAATAAATTAATTATATATTAAAAATTTATGTAAAAATTTATGTAATAATATCAATATTAATAGTAGTTTCAATGTCGATTACGATTATGAATCCTTTTATTCACATTTTTCTTTTCATTTAATAACATTTACTTAAATTTTTATTTTTTTATTTTTTATAAAATTCACGATATTTTTATAGCAAAAAAAAACTATGTAATTTTTTTTAATTAATAAAAATATTAAATTATGAAATAAAAGAATTATATTTATTTACTTATATTGTTTTAATTAAATTATTTCAAAAATTGAGATATATATATATTATTTTATATTTTTACAATAGAATTTATTGTTAATTTACATATGAATTAATATTTATTTATTATTTATATTTTGTTATTTTCATTTCTGCTCGGATGAGGGACTAGTTAAAATATAAACCTTAAGAAGAGTATTCTTCAATTAATTAATTACGCCTCAACGTTGTTTCTTGACTTCCAACTTAATCCTCTATGCATCATCATTCATCAACCAATACTTGAAATGCGTTGGCGATCACTTCCACCGGCATATCTCTCACGGCGGAGACATGGCCCGCAAGCTCAGTGGCTATCGCGTTATCGTTTATCTTGAAGGGCTATACACATTCGAATCTTTTACTCTCATCTCCTCTCGTTGCTCCAGCGGGCTACTCCGGTGAACAAAGCAGGACATCACCCTGCGTCCCTGCCGAAAATGACGAATCTTTCGGTGCTGGTCTCGAATCCTAATAAAAGAAAAAGGCCTTGGGTTCAATGGTGAGTCTAACAACAGCTAAACCAGAGCATTGGAACTGGCTCATGGTTTGGGTTCCACGACTCGATCTGACCACCTTCACATTGAATATGCGGCTAATAAGTTGAAGGGCATTGAAGCTATCCAGCTGGCACTCGTTTTATTGTTGAACTTGCTTGTCTGCTAGAAGGTCATGAAACAGAATAACAAGACAGAAAATTAGGCTTAGCTATAGCCATTAATTAATGGTGGCAACTAATCAGTAAATTATAGAAAATCTCTAAATTTATAGACAGGAGAGACTAGAGAGAGTGAGTGACACATAAGAGAATATATATATATATATATATATTTTAAAAAGGTTCAAATATCCAAAAATATATTTTTTTTGGGGTTCGAACCCGCGACCTTCCCCTAGTGGGTTGGGTCGCTAGCCCGCTGGATTAACTCCAGCGAGCTATATATATATATATATATATATATATGGTGCCTTTTAAGCCACTCTTCGCTTTGCATGGCTACTTGGCCTTTATGTCTTACACATAATAAATTTTGGTAGGCATATGTGTCTCAAAGCTTCATTGAATAATTATTCAATTTGCAACACTACTTATACAAAACAATGTCAAGAAGAAAGAAGACATACATTTGATATTCTTTTTTTTTTAATTGGGTTTGTTTTCGGGATTTGGAAGTGTTAATTAATTAGGTAAAAAATTATAATACCTTGCAAAATTTTAATGTAAAATTTTATTTTTTAACTAATTAATTAAAATAATAATAATAATAATAATAATAAATGGAATAATTAGGCAAAACAGTAATAATATATATATACTGGAGTGTATAGTAATATTAAATAAAAATAATTTAATAATATAATAAGAATAATATAAATATATATATAAATTTATCAACCCAATTAAGTTTTGTCAGAGCATTTACAAGTGGTCAACTTAGGTATGTCTTATGGTTGTCTATTTATTATATGTGACGGTTATTGAGAAAGTACACTCGTCGAATTTTTCAATGCCATTAAAATTACCGTGATTCGCTGTCGAAAACTGCCTCACGCACCATTCGATTGGCTAACCGAAGCTCATGTGGTGTCATTTTTGGAGGGCTATTCTGACAAATTTTTAGTTACTTTTTTTAGCAAAACGGGTATTTTTAGAATCATCTCGTCTTAAACTTCAATTTGGTATATTTTATGCGAATTATAGATAAATATTTTAGAAACACTATATATATGTGTATTATGATAAATTAAACAGAATTATAAAAAATAAAATAAAATAATTTTTAATTAATTAAGTTATGATTTAATAGTTATTAGTTAGTTATAAATTTTTATTAATATATGAATATATATGTATATTCATTTAGAGTAAATATATTGAAAGTTAAATTAAGTTAAATTATTGAATTATAAATTTTGTTAGTAAATTATAAAATAATTTATAGTATTTTAGGTATAAAGATATAAATAAATATATTTGTGAGATAAGTAAATTAATTGAAAGATAATAAATAAATAATTTATTAAATTAAGTTATATTAAATATTACTATTAAATTATTAACTATATAGGAATTTTATTTACAAAATTGAAATAAGTTAATCATATTATTATAAATAAAAAAGAGTTAATTAATTATTAAATGATAAATTAGGTGGTAAACAAAATATGATATAAAATTTAATTATAAATATATTATTAATATTATTATAATTATAATAATTAGGTTACCATTGTTTTTACTTAATAATAAATTATCATAATTATAAAAAAATATAAATTATATTAAGTAGTAATAAAATTATTAATATTATTAGTGTTTTAGTAGTAAAGTATTATAACTAAAAATTTCATAAATATTAGTAACTTTCAAAATTTGTATAATAATTAATAGCATCATTATAATTACTGTCACTCTTAATATTAAATGAATATATATATATAGTTTAATATATGTATACTTAAATAGTTACATTATTATTATTATTATTGAATATTGAATTTAACATAAATTAGTAATTTTAAAATAATAATAATTAAAAAATTATTTTTAACTACATAAATAAAATTATTAATTTTATGACCCTATTATAAGTGATTGTTGAAAAAAAAAGTATTATAAAGTAAATAAATTGCATACTATTGATTTTATTATTATTTATAAAATTTTTATTGTTAAATTAAAGAAAATTTAGTAATTATTAATTAAATAATATTAATATCGAAGTAATTATTATTAATATTACTATTATTATTATTAGTGTTATAAATAGTGTAAGTAAAATTAAATAAAAAATATTATTGTTAATTTTCTATATACTAGCACTGTTATTATTATTAGCACGAATATATTTTAAAAGCTAGAAATATATATATATATATAATTGTCGTAAATTAAATTAATACTATTTAATACGACTTAAATAAATTAGTTAATGAAAAAAAATATTATTAATAGTAATAAACCATTAAAATGAATAAACTAAAATAATGTAATATAATCGGATATAAAATTATTATAAATATTTAGTAAATTCTTTCAGTTAAAATTTTATTGTTGAAAATATTTATTAAAAAATTTGATAGATAATTATACCTTAGAAATTAGATAAATATTCATTGTAATATTACTTTAGAAAATTTAAAATTTACAAAATTATTGAAACATCATTAGAGTTTAAGAAACTGAAATTACACGTTATATTCATAGCATACATCTATAGTAACTGAGATATAATTTAAATTAAATAATATTCTCATATTATTATACGAGCGAATCCAGTTGAAGCTATAGATTATCAAAGGAATCCAATTGATTAAATAAATACAATATTTGGCCCAAGTGAGTAGGTAAATATGTAACATTTTAGTTTTCTTAAAGTTTTATATTTATGTATGATTTTGAAAAAAATATTTATTAAATGAATTTATTCACAATAATGATTTATTTCTTAATGTTAATTATTTTCTTATTAAGTAAGAACAAATAATAGTAGTTTATATTTTTATATGTATAAATGATTGATTTTATTATATTGAGTAAATTAGTTTATATACACTATTTTATAAATCTGTCTGATCGCACTTTGATGACGGGTGTTTAAATTTAATAATATTATAAAATTATCCTTGACTGGGATAATTTACTCTGCAAGTATATATTAAAATTATTTCTCCTTGAACTTACGAGGTAAGTCATCATGCGCCATTAGATTGAAGTTAGAACAGTAAGAATTTATATTTGAATATATATAAAAGATGACTGAGAATAAAATTATATTTATACAGCTGGAATATAGATAATGTTTATATTATATATTATTAAACTTTATTTGCTTTCTCTTGTTACATATTTATCTATTTACTGAGTAGTTGACTTACCCCTTATATATATAATATTTCAGATATTAGAGAATAAAGCAGTAGAATATCTATACTTTTTTTCTTCAGTGTGTAGTTAAGGTCAGACTAATATAATTATCACGCCCCATTCTCTCAATTCTAAGGGTGAACTTAACAAATAAACTTATAATGTCTCTTCCAGATTTTTTTTTATAAAATTTTAATATTTAAAACTTACTACAAATGTCTATTTATAATATGAATATTTAATATTTTTTCTTTTACTTATGAATATAACAGTATTATATAAATCCATATTGTCTTTGATACATAGTAATATTATTCACTCAAATGATCACACACAATAATTTTAGATATTATTAAAAATAATTTTATTGGCTCAATCTCTTCTACACGATGATAGAATGGAATTGAGAAGAAATCTACTGGGTTATACTCCAACTACATCTGAAAATATTTATATTTTAAGGGATGAGTCCAACTACTCAGTGAATAGATAAATACGTAATAAGAGAAAACAAATAAGGTTTAATTATATATTTATATAAGTAATTGCATATACCATCATTAATAAGCTATATAAATAAAATTTAAAATTTCAAACATCACTTTTAAATTTTTCTTAATTCTCAGAACAATACGAATAAATTAATTTAACATCATGTATATACATTTAAATATAATTCACTACTGATTTAACTTCAATCAAAGAGCGCATGATGACTTACCTTGCAAGCTTAAGGAGAAATAATTTCAATATACATGTGCAAAACAATTATCTCGGCCAAAGGATAAATTTATAATATCATAAAATTTATATAAATATCTGTCATATTGATGCGATCATGTAGAATTATAGTAGGAGTGTATATAATTATTTATCCAGCACAATATAATCAATAAATCACATATATAAAAAATTCAAACTATCATTATTTGTTCTCAATTTATAAGAAAATAAATAATATTTAAAAATAAATCATCACTTTGAATTTATAAATTTTTTCCCTTGAAATCATATATATATATATAATACTTCTAAAATTCAATGTAACGTATTTATCCACTCGCCTGAGCAAAATAGTATTTGGTTAACCAATAGAATCCATTTGATACTCTATAAGTTTAGTTGAGTTCGTTACTAAAATAATATAAGAATATTATTTAATTTAAAGTATATTCTAACTACTATAAATATATGCTATGAAAAATGATGTGTGAGTACGGTTTTTAAATTCTAGTGAAATATTAATGGAGTTTCGACATAATTTGAATTTTTCTCAATATTTCTCAGAATAATACTTCAATGAGTATTTTCTAATTTTGTCAAAACCACTAGCTCTTTTAATTTTTTAATAATAATATTTTCAATAACTCAACTCAATGTATTTTAAATATTAAAATTTACAAATATTTATAATTTTAATTAAATTATGTGATTTTAGTTTCTTTTAACAATTTATTTATTTTTGATACTATTTATTTATTGACTAGTCTATTTAATTATATAATAGTTAAGTCTCTAATACAGTAAATTAATTCATATATATATATATATATTCTAAATTTTTAAATTTTAGTTTGTGGTAAATAATAATAATAACAATATATATGTATTAAAGAATTTATTTATAATAATAATATTATTATTTACTTAATTTTTTTTATTTTGTTATACTTTAAAATATTAAAAATACTAATAATGACAATAATATTATTAATACTATTTACTTAATTGATAACATTATTTGAATAATTCTTTTTACTGAAATAATTACTTAATTACTTTTATTTTAACCATAAAAATTTATATCAAATTTAAGAGGAGTAATATTAATAATAGTATATAATTTATTTACTTTTTAATATTTTATTTTTATTTTATAATAATTACTTATAATAAAGTTAATAATTTTAATAATTGAAATAATATTACTATTTACATAACTAAAATATTTATCATTATTTCAATCTTAATAATTTATGTTAAATCTATTATCAAGTAATATTAATAATAATGATAATAACAATATTAACTATTAAGATAAACCTATAATGAATTTAAAAATACTAAATTTAATATATTAATAGTGATAGTAATGATTATACTAAAATTTATAATTACTAATAATTATAATAATAAATTTAATAATAATATTTTATTTCTATAATAATAATAATAATAATATTTAAATACTACTTAGCATTATTTATGTTTTAACAATTATTATTATTCATTCTTAATTAAAAATAATAATAATTTAACTAATATATTTATAATAATATAATTTTAATAAAATATTTAATTTTATGAATTTTCAAACACAACATATCTATTAATTAATTTAATTATTTAATAATTAATTAATTAATTAATTTAATTAACTAAATTCAATTTGTAAATAATTCCCTTAAATGAATAATAATTTAATAGTAGTATTTAATAAAACTTAATTAACAAACTATTTATTTATTACCTTATAATTAATTTATTAAATCTATACGTATATTTATTTATACACTCATATTTAAATATAATTAATTTATTCTGTAATTTTACAAATAAAATCTAAACTTCAATTTTTTTAAAACTTGTTTTAACCATTAATATTTTTATAATAAAGTTGTTATACACATACGTGTGTGTGTGTGTGTGTGTGTATATATATTTCCTTCAAATTTTAATAATTAATCAATTTATAAACAACTATATATATATTTATTATCTAATTGTCTTCATTATTTTAATTTTTTATTCTAGTTGCAACTACTTAATTAATTCTATAAATAAATAATAACTATTTTTTTAAATTAGCAAATGATTTATTTAAATCAATTAATAAAATAAATAATTCTAAATAAATAACCACCTGGTTATACAAATTTAATATATCTTAGTAACTCACTAATTAAATTTTAGTTTTATATTTATAATTTTAATTATATATTTATATTTTTTTAATTTTTAGTTATTATTCATGCATTTACTAAATACACATCATAAATTAGCAAATAAGATATCAAATCAAAGCTTATAAAGAGAAAATTTTAAAAATACTCAAATCGCAGAAAAAAGAAATCTGAAAACAGTTGAAAAAGTTGAATGTAAGTTCACACCGGTGAAAGCTCAGTTGATAGCTTCGAGCGGCGCGTGCGGCTTGATCCGGTGGCCGTTCACGGCGGTTTAGATACCGTTGAAAATCTCATCGAGTTAACTTTAACAATAGCCAGCGCGTGTCATCTATCAATGGCCGAAAGGCAACGAACAGAGCTGAGAAAATTTATTGCTCTAAGTTTCTCTCTCTCTCTCTTTACTGTTTTCAAAAATTTAAATTTCTGTCCAAAATTTCTTCACTGTTTTATAACTCACAGTGTCTCTTCCTTTCTTTCTCGGTCTTGTTCCTCTGTTTTCTCTTCCTCTTTCCCTATTTAATCTTCTATTTAAAAAAAAATTCTCCTCTATCTCATTATTATTATTATTAACCACATTCACAATAATTTTTAGACAAATTAATTTAGTTTGGTGTAGCGCCCTCCACTTTAATTATTTTATTTTTAAATTGTCTCCCACTAATTTAACTTTAATTATTTTTTTTTAACTTTAATTATTATGTCTTATATATATATATATATATCTAACTTTAATTATTATGTCTTACATATATATATATAATTTTTAATTTATTACAAGATAGTGTTGATATTGTTATTATTAATATTATTTTTATAAGATGTTACAATAATTATCTTTTAAAATTATTTAATAACTATCTATATTATTGTAGATAATAATAATAAAATGTATTTAAGAATATTAATATCTATTGGATTGTATAATCGAAGAATATTTAGTAAACTAAATTATAAGTGATGTTTATTTAGTAAACTTATATTATGATAGATTATAAGATAAGTCCACCCTTAGAATTGAGAGAATAGGGTGTGGCAAAAATAATTGATTATAAAAATTTTTAAGGTTGATTTTGGATAGAAGCATCATTATTAATAGTTTTAATATTTTATTTTTATGAGTCAAATTATATAAAAACAATCAACAAACATGATCTTTAATCTACTTATTAAATTAATTTTTTTAAAAAATTATATGTTTAAGACTTTTATAATATATGAAGAAATCAATTTAATCAATTAAATAGAGTTTGGTATAACTTGAGTTCATTTTTTCACCGAGTGTGGATTTGGATCTCTAGAGTTTCCTCCGATTAGAAGATGGTTATTAAAAATGATAATTATTTTTTATTATATAGTTGCTTTTGTTATAATTTAATATAATAAAATTTATTAGAAATTCACCAAAATTAGCATATTATTAATTATTTTGGCTCAATTTTTTTTATAATTCTATTTCTTAATTTAAAATGGGTAATTTTTAATAGTGAAAATCTACTTAAATTTACTAACATGCATGGTTTAGTATTGCAAAAAGGAAAAATAAATAAATTTTTCTCTAAATGACGTCGTTTTATTTGGAGAAAAAGAAGAAAACTCCAGTTTTGTCCTGTTTTTGGTTTTAAAATCTTCCATTAAGGACTTCTACAGTAGGCAGAGTTTTTCTTTTATCTGCAGATCTCATCCACCAGCCTCATTAATTACTCATTTCAACACTGATAAATTTTTAAGAATTTCAAGAAATCATCATTTTTTTTAAAGTATGTAATTAAATTACAAAAAGTACAAAAATTCAGTTTTTTTAATTAAGCAATTATTTTTCTACATCCATATATCTATTACAATAATTCTGAACAGGGATATAATTTTCTAGAAAAATTAGTAATTAAAGATAAAATAATTGAAAAATGAAGCTTATGGTGAGAGTCCAATGAAAATGGGAACTCTTAAATTATATTTTTTTTCCTCAATCGATCAATCCGTAATTTGCTAAAAAAAATAAAATTGTTATAAATATAAAAAAAATGGGTAGAGAAAGAGAAATATGAGAATTTTTTTTATTATGAAGTATCTTATATACTATTTATAATGGGTATATATAGAGGTGTAGGTAGATTATAGATAAGAATATGAGATTACAACTATTATAGAGTTAATCTTAATCTGAATAGGATAAAGTTAATTATAATCTTGATAAGATAAGGTTAACCTAATTAAGTAGTCATCCACATATTTTCTAATACTTCCTCTTGGATGATTACCCTTATGAATATGCCTCGTTAAAATCTTGTTAAAAAAAATTCAGTGAAATAAAAACTTAACGAAGAAAAACGAGTATAGTATTCATAGGTAATTTTTCCTTAAAAATATATCCAACTAAGATATTTTAAACAAACACATCCCAACATTATATACATGTCTTTTGAAGACTGATGTTAATAGTATCTTTGTGAATAAATCTGCTGGATTGTCATTTGAACGAACTTTGCAAACATCGACTTTTTCTTCCTTCATAAGTTCAAGATTGTAAAAGAACTTTAGTGATATATATTTAGTCTTGTCACATTTTATGTAACTTTTCTTGAAATGCTCAATGCATGCTGCACTATATTCATGCAATATTGTTGGCTTGTTGATTTCTAATAGGTGATCCACAAACTCCTATAATATGTTTGATTATGGTTTTCAATAATACATATTCACGGCTAACTTCATAAATGACTAATATTTCTGAATTTTGGTGAAATAGCAGCGATTGTATGTTTCATATATCGCCATGATATATTAATATTATTACATATAAACCCATAATAGATGTGCCACGTATATAGCATGAAGCGTGTTTCATTCTATTCCAATATCTTTTAATTGGTGTAAAATTAAACATTGCAAAACAAGTTAACATTGTATTGTTAGCAATATATAAAATTGTCCATATTATACTGAAATATGATACTCCAGGATCAAAAATATATTTATTATCTTTTGTGATAAAAAGATCTTTTTTACATCAAGAGAATCATTAGAGTGCTTAATATATAATATTTATCCATATAAAATTATTTTAAGATGTTTCAATATATTATTCTTGATGAAAAATAATTTTATTTGACAGATACTCAACTTGAAACCAATACAAAATTTTATTTTTTCAAGATTCTTCATTTCACATTCTTTTTTTTAAATAATTTGCAGTAATTAAGATCTCTTATGGAGTTTTTACTATATCAACATAAACTGCAACTATAGTAAATTATGAATTTATCTTCTCAATAAAAATGTATGGGCAAATAAAATTATTTTTATATTTATTTTCTCTAAGTGTTCAAATAGGCTATTACACCATATTCGCCCATATTGATTTAGCTCATACCAGGATCTTTGAAGCACAATATAGTATATTTGTCAAGGTATTATATGCTTCATGCATCTTAAATTTTTCAAAATTTTTTATATATTTATCATTATCTAATGAATCATATAAGTAAATTGTCACAATATCCATCAAGTATATGTCGAGCCTTTCAGAAGCTGCCAAATATATCAAAAATCTAAAGGTAATAGCATCCATGATAAGGAAATATGTCTCATCATAATCTTTACGAGATATTTGTGAGAATCCTTATACCATAAGTCGTGCCTTATATCTCATAATTTTATTTAACTCATTTCTCTTTCGAGCCATATGAGTAAGTTGTCATAATATAATGATGAGCCCTTCTGGGGTTGCCAAAGTAATTTTAAAAGTAATTGCATTCATAATAGAGAAAATGTGCTCTTTTCATAACCTCATTTGATTTATTTATTTATTTTTACATATAACACCCCATGGATCTGACATCTTCTGATGTCTGGACTACTAGTTTAAATATTATAAGTTTAGTAAATGAATATAGCTCAGCTTGAATACTTCTTTGGATTTTGGCCAATCACTTCGGCGTCAATAATTTTAAATATTTTTAAGCTCAAACATATTTTGATAATTTCAACAGTAATATATGCAAATATATTATTAACAATAATTTCATCTCTTTCTCACATATTTCTAGATTTTAATGAGATCTCATAATTTTTTAGTACCGAAATCACTTTTAGGGCTACTTCTCTAAAAATATGAGTTGTTAATTTATGTTGTTTTTGACCTCTTCAAGACTATCATTTTGAAATTATTCATTTTTCTTTATTTCAAAAAATAATATTTTGAACCAATGGGTTCACTATGCTTTAGGCGTATATTAGACTCATTAGCTGCCATACTAATAAGATGTCTTATAAGGATAATCAATTTAGCAGAAGTATTAGGAACTGGAACATATGATTTAGACACCTTCTGAATATATATAAAGATATCTGATAACTGATTTGCAATATTCAGCAAAAGAATTAGTTTTTGAACTTCTAGTTCATATTGATTTGTGCGTGTATCAAGATTGGACAAAATTGATATATTATAACTAATCTCTTGTGCTTTTTACCCTTTACTTTTATCTTTCTCTAATAGTAAAAAAATCAACTCTCTAAAAATCTTGCTTTAGAAAATTTATCGTTAAAAGTCCATAATATCTAATATAAATAATTAAAACCTATATAAATATCAAGATAATGTTGAGGATTCATTTTAGTTCTTTGAAGGGATGCATTAAAAATATATACACTTCAAAAAAATTTTAATATCACAAATTTTAATATCAGATAAGCACAAGTTGTAAAGTAAAAAACTTATAATGTGCATACAGTTAAATACAAATTAAATATGTAATATAAATTATAATATGTATTCAAACATATATTCAAATGGATATAGAAAGTTTTGATTATGAACATATGCAATAAAATATTCAATCATAAAATACTTTTCAAGTGAACTTATATGCATTATTCAGATAAATTGTCTTGATATGATAATCGAGAAACATTGATATTAGCTTTATAATTTGAGTAAGGAATTTAAAAAAAGAAATAACTATTAAATTTGAATTCCACAAATAAAATTTCAAAATTTTATTTATTATTTTAATAGTATATAAATATTGTTAATATACTTAAAATACATATTTCTTGAATCATATATACAGTTATGTATAGACTAACTGTAATACACTTAATATATATATCCAATCAATAACCACATTAGACATATATATACATGAAAATTAAAAACTTCAACATAGATATATATATATATATATATATATATACACGAAAGTACGAAAAGAAAACTATATTGTGTTAGATTTGCTGGGTTTGCATTGATATAACAATTATTAATACCCTTTATTATTGTAATAATATTCGCCAACAAAAGAAAACTTATACTGATAAATAAAAAAAATGACAGCCAATAGATGTCAACTTTTACTTTATATTATAAATATTAACGTACAAGCAGAAGCATTTGTGATATTGACCTATTACATTTTGGTTTTACAAACTAATTATTAGTTGATAAATTAAGCAATCAACGTACTATATAAATAATAATAACCAAAATCTATTGGTTAAATTATCACAAAAAATTATCAGTGTCATACAACAATAACCATTCATCTAGAATGAATAATATGAATTTATGAAATTCGATACCACAAAATGGTATATAAAAAATTATAAAAAGAAACCATATATTTTCTCTATAACAGAATAATATATTTAGTATAATAATCTTTATAAAATTTTCTCAATGATTTAATATGAGAGGCTTTGATATCACTTATAGATAAAATCTTAAATATCAATATAGTCAAGATCAATCATGTTAAATTATCGAGAAATATAAATTAAATATGAAAATGTATCTTAATTATAGAATAATAAGTTTTTTGTAGATTGAAAAAACTAAATCTTTTTTCCTTCGTTATTATAACTTGTAGAGACTATCGTACTGATAACGTGTTATAAATATAAAAAAAATATAGGTTGAAAAAGAGAAATATGTGAAATTTTTTTTATTATGAATTATCTCATATACTACCCATAATGAGTATATATAGTGATGTAAGTAGGCTATAGATAATAATATGAGATTACAATTATCATAGAGTTAATCATAATCTGAATATGATAAAATTAATCATAATCTTGAGAAGATAAGATTAATCTAATTAAATAGTCATCCACATTTTTTCTAACAAAAATTTTAAATAAAAATAATTTTTTCATTACTAGAATATTTTTATTATATAATTAACTATTGCTATTTCTCTCTCTCTCACACACACACACATATATATATAAACTCTAAAACATGTTTAAATCCTAATCTCCTCAACTACAACCATATTTAATTAATATATTATAATTATTTTCTATCTAAAGCATCAGTTGCACAAGATGTTTATTATTAACCTTATGCAACCATTTTAATTAATTCCAGAAAAAAAGATAAATTATTTTGTTTATTTCATATTCTATTTGTAACATTTTAATTTTTTATTATATATATATTTTCTTCATTTTAAATTAATAAATATATTTTCGTTTTTATTTTTAAATTAAATTATATCTTTCTTAAATTTAATAAATCAATTAATATATTAAATTTATATTTAATATTATTTATATTTAATATTATTTATTAAAAATATTTAATAAATATATTTTAAATTAAAATAAAATTATAATAAAAAACTATTTAATGAGTATATATATTTATCAATTCAGTATTTAGATAATGGCTGGTTGCGAAGTTGGGACTTGGGACTGCCAAATTCCACGTGAATAGTGTATGTGGCGCAACGAACAGACCATGTAAATGCTGTTTCTATAGCCACCACTGCCATCCGTTTTTCTTTTTGTTTGCTACTCTTATTTTTTTTTTTGTCATTACAAACATTATTTTAAAAATTAGCATTCTTTTTTTTTTAAATAAATATTTATATAAAGACAACGTTGAGAATTGTTTCTTACTATTTAATTTTTATTTTTTTTATTTTTATTTTTCAATTATAATAATCATGAGGAAACTTAAACTTAAATAAGAAATTCATTTGTCAACATTAATTATTGAAATCCCCGAGGATCTAACTAAACTCAAAATAATATATTTTTAAATGATCCTACTAGGCTTGGCAAGGGACGGGCGGGGCAGAAGCTAATATCCAGAGATAATAATGAATCAGTTATTTTTAAGTATTTCATCTGTTTTAATTTATTTATATATGATATGAATAATTTATAAATGAATTTGAACGAATACGGATAATATTTTTATTATTCATAATGCATTCGGATTAAATTCGAATATAGACCGTTAGATACTCGTTATCAAAATCCGATTATGTTTTAATTATATTTTACTAAAATTTTAATTATATATTTATTATTTTATTTTAATTAAAAATTATATGATCTAAAATTATTTTAATAAAATTGTATCAATATTAAAGTTTTATTTATAATTATTTAATTAAAAAATTATAATTTATATTTTAAATTTTATAATATTTTTAAATTTTAATATTTAAACTGGTAATTAAATGAATTTGGATAATAAACATGTAGTATTAAAAGGATTTGAGATGGATACATGTATAACTATAATTGGGTTTAAAAAATTTGAGTTCAGATAGAATAATTTTTGCGGGTATCCTTCCCATTGTTAACCCTACTAATTTTCACCTCTGCCCCCATTTCTCAGCTTCTAATCTTCGTCTCGAGGGAAAATTATTTTCATTTAAAATTTTTTTAATTAAAATATAATAATATAAAAAATCATTAATTTATAATAATTTTATAATAAACAATATAAATTATTAATTTTACAATCATATTTTTTAAAAAAATTAATTTTACAATCAATAATATAAAGAATTTAAATTTATTTAATTTTAGAGTTAAATATTAAATATTATTTTTATTTATATTGATTAATATAATATGTATAATATATAATATAATATATATAATATTTTTTATACAAAAAAATTCAAATTTTCAGAGAACGGAGATGAAAATTCATGTTAATTGGGGGATACTCTTTCTGTTTTTGCCCTAAATATAAGTATCGATCTTGTTAATAGAATTTTATGACTCAATTAATCTGACTATTTAATAATAGTAAAAAATATTTATTTTTAAAAATTAATCATTAGTGGTCACTTCAGTTAATTTTTTTTATCAAATTCAATTAATTTTTATAATAAATATATAAGCTAAAATCGATTAATTTAGTCAATTTAAATTAATATTTTTGATCAAATTTTGAATTTTTTACGCATTTTTATTCATCTTTACGGATAATTTTTTTTTTTTGTCTTCGTCCCCGTTCCCATAAAAAAAATAAAAAAATCTCTATCTCATTTAAAATAAATTCCTGCTAAAAGTGAGATTCTCCGAATAACTGTCAACTCTATACAATAAATCAATCTCGAGAGGTCGAGTGCTGTTAATTCATGTGTTGCTATTGGGCTGACTAGAGCCTATGTTAAAAAAAAATTAATTTATAGTCACAAAATAATTAATAATAATATTTTTATACAAAATTTATATAATTTATAATTATTTAATATATAAAAAATATGATATATATAAATTTTAAGTAATATAAAAAAATTTTCACTACTGATATTATTTGATTCATTTATATCATTTCAAAACATTTAATGTATCAAAAGATTATATGTAGTGCAATACACCAAATTAATAAAAATTATATAAAATTAATTATTTTTTCTATTATTATTCTATTAATAATTTATTATTGACTGAATATATATACATTCGGTCACCAAATAATTTTTAGTATATATTTTTAAAAAAATATTAATATATAATTATTTAATTAATTTATCATTTTAACTAATAATATATAATTTATCGCACCTGATCATGTAAAAATTTCCCATTAAATCATATCTAAAAATTATAATTAGTTGTGAAGATACACTGCCATAGAACAGACAAAAATAAAAAATATTAAAAAAAAGAAAAAAAATTAAAAAGAGAGAGAGATAGTAAAGCATTCGTTGTCTTCTATGAACTGAAGTTTTAAGACACGTCCCTACCTTAACTGTATTAGGTGTAAGACATTAAGCTCAAGTAGCCATGCAAATAGAACATTATCAGTTCACCATTTTTGTTTCTATAAATATCCAAAGCTTCTCTCACAGTCGTCACTTCAACTCTCAACCCATTAACCAATTACTTTAATTTAGCCCATGGCTAAGCCTCATTACCTTTTCTGTCTCTCTATCTACCTTGTTGTTCTGTTTCATGGCGCCTTATCTCGCCAGCGACTTCAACTACAAAGCGAGTGCCAAGTCAGAAACCTCGAAGCTCTCGAACCTCATAACCGCATTGAAAGTGAAGCTGGCTACACTGAGTCATGGAATCCAAACCATGACCAGTTCATTTGCGCTGGTGTTGTTGGGAAAATCGGGTAATTTTCCCTCAAACTACAACTAGTGAATTACACTGATTCGGTAATTTCCAGGAAAGACTACTGAATAGTCTCCTTAGACAAAATTACCATTCCAAATAAATTCCCAGGAAAGGCTGGAGGGGTCACAAATGGTCTCTTAAAACCCAGTCTCCTAGACAGAACTTACTTGCACAGTATATTATCACAACCTAAACCCGTGTATATATGAATAGTACCGTACACGTGAATAGTAAAATATACCCAAATGAATAGTACAATACACTACAAATAAACCCGACAAATAAATATTGAATACTATACTAATACAGAAAAGAAACAAAATAAATGCGGAATAAATAAAAGAGACAAGAAAAGAACACACCCGGAAATTTGATAACGGAGTTCGGCTAAATATGCCTACGTCTCCGAGCACCACTTGAGGCAGCCTGCTCTTATTAATTTGGGAAGAGAAGACCAAAATTTACAATATACAAATTTTCGAAAATGTATACTAATTTTGGGATACAAATAATTTGGAAAGGATGAGTTATTTATAAGGCAACTAACTCACCCCTATCTTTAAAACTTCCGATGTGGGATTGCAACAAATTAAGCCACACCAACCAAAGCCATCAAATTTGACAAATCTCCACCTTGGCATAATTTCTAATCCCACCAAATGCAAACATTCTTCATCTTCCCAATCAAACAAAACAGTCTTCGTAGTGCTTCCAATTTGCGCCTTCAGGCGCCAACTCAAATGTGCAGGATATTGACCAAGTCTAAACAATGTTTAAACTTGGCTTTTGCCACCACCTTGGTCATCATATCTGCAGGATTCTCCGTAGTCCGAATCTTCTGGAGAAGTATCTCCTCTTCTTCGAGAATTTCCCGCACAAAGTGATAGCGAACATCAATGTGCTTCGTTCTTGCATGAAAAACTTGATTTTTTGCTAAGTGAATAGCACTCTGACTGTCACAATACACCTCAAGGTGTTTCTGACCAACTCCCAAGTCTCTTAGCAATCCTTGAAGCCAAATTGCCTCTTTTACAGCCTCTGTAATTGCCATATACTCTGCCTCTGTTGTAGACAAAGCCACTGTTGACTGCAAAGTAGACTTCCAACTTACTGGCGCCTTAGCTAAAGTGAATAAGTAACCAGTTGTAGATCGTCGCTTATCCAAGTCACCTGCATAGTCAGAATCACAATATCCAACTACGCATTGACCAAGTGATTCATCCCGCTCAAACACTAAGCCAACATCTACAGTACCTTGAATATACTGTAGAATCCATTTCACAGCTTGCCAATGAACTTTGCCAGGATCATGCATATATCTACTCACAACACTGACTGCCTGTGAAATATCGGGTCTCGTACACACCATTGCATACATCAAGCTTCCAACTGCATTAGCATACGGGACTTTTGCCATGTATTCTCGTTCTTCATCTGTCTTTGGAGATAACTGGCTGCTAAGCTTCAAATGAGGAGCAAGCGGAGTACTTACAGGTTTTGTATCTTCATTCATACCAAAACGTTGTAATACCTTCTTCAAATACTGCTTCTGTGTCAGCCAAAACTTGCCTCTCTGTCTATCCCTGCTTATCTCCATGCCGAGAATCTTCTTGGCTTCTCCCAAATCCTTCATCTCAAACTCTTCACTCAACTGAGCCTTCATTTTATCAATTTCAATTTGGCTCTTGGATGCTATTAACATATCATCAACATACAAGAGTAGATAGATGTAGGACCCATCTTGAAGCCTGCGCAAATACACACAGTGATCGTATTTGCTTCTTGTGTACTTCTGACCCATCATAAACTTATCAAATCGTTTGTACCATTGCCTCGGTGATTGCTTCAATCCGTACAATGATTTGTTCAGTTTACAAACCCAATTTTCTTTACCAGCAACTTTGAATCCATCTGGCTGAGACATATAGATTTCCTCCTTCAAGTCACCGTGTAGAAACGCGGTCTTCACATCAAGTTGAGCTAGCTCCAAATTCAACTGTGCTACCAAGGCCAACAAAATTCTAATTGAGGAATGTTTAACAACTGGAGAAAATACCTCATTATAATCAACTCCCTCCTTCTGAGCATAGCCTTTAGCTACCAATCTTGCCTTGTAGCGAACATCATTCTTGATAGAAAATCCTTCTTTCTTTGCAAATACCCATTTGCATCCAATTGCTTTCTTGCCTTTTGGTAACTGTGTCAACTTCCACGTCTTGTTCTTCTCAAGAGATTGCATCTCTTCTTCCATTGCATCTTTCCATCTACCATTTTCTGAACTTCGGATGGCTTCAGGAAAGGTGGATGGAACTTCATCAACAACTGGAAGTGCATAGGCTACCATGTCAACAAAACGAGCAGGTTTCTGAATTTCTCGTCTTGTCCTTCTAACAGCAATTGACTCTGACTGCTGTTGAGATTCTTGGGTCGAAATCTCTTCCTCATCTGCCTCTGCTTCTGCCATAGGAGAGTCACTCATAGTACTTTTTGTTGGGCTCACCATTATCTGTTCAAACTCCACCTGCTTCGGCGTACACTCCACCTGCTGCGGAGTACCATCAGTTCCTTCTTGAGTTACCTTATGCAACATGGCAGATTCATCAAAGGTAACGTCCCTGCTGATGATGGTCTTCTTTGCCTCTAGACACCAAAGACGATATCCCTTAACTCCAGCATTGAAGCCCATAAAGAGAGCCTTCTTTGCTCGTGGATCCAACTTTGATTCATTTACATGATAATATGCAGTAGAACCAAAAACATGCAAAGAATCATAATCTGTTGCAGGTTTCCCAGACCATACCTCTAAAGGAGTCTTGCAATCTATTGCAGATGACGGCAAGCGATTGACGAGATGTTGAGCATATGTCACAGCCTCAGCCCAAAACTTTCTGCCTAACCCAGCATTAGACAGCATGCAACGAACTTTCTCCACCAATGTCTTGTTCATACGCTCCGACACCCCATTTTGTTGTTGTGTTTTTCTGACTGTAAAGTGCCGAACTATGCCAAATTCTTGGCATGCCTCCAGGAATGGATCACTCTTGTATTCTCCACCATTGTCTGTTCGGAGAACTTTGATCTTTCTACCAGTCTGGTTCTCAACCTGAGCTTTCCATTTAAGAAAAACTCCAAGCACTTCATCTTTCTTCTTCATAGTAAACACCCATACTCTTCTGGAAAAATCATCAATAAAAGTGACAAAGTAATGCCTACCTCCAAGAGATGGAGTCTTGGCAGGTCCCCACACATCTGAGTGCACATAATCCAAAATACCCTTGGTATCATGAATGGCAGTGCCAAATTTCACTCTTCTTTGTTTTCCCAAAACACAATGCTCACAAAATTCTAATTTGCAAGTCTTCGTACCTTTCAACAGTCCTTGCTTGGCAAGAATTTGCAAGGATTTTTCACCAGCATGTCCCAAACGCATATGCCACAGCTTTGTTGCCTCTGAATCCTTCTTGCTACTAGACGTTGCAGTCGCTACTGTCCCAACCACTGTACTACCTTGGTAGTAATACAGATTATTCTTCCTCACGCCTTTCAACATCACAAGTGCTCCCGAAGTTGCTTTAAGAATTCCATCTCGCATCATCACAACTAGGCCTTTTGACTCTAAGGCCCCCAAAGAGATGAGATTCTTCTTCAAATTCGGAACATACCGTACATCTTTCAGAATTCTTGTGGATCCATCGTGATTCCGCAGCTTGATTGAACCTATCCCAGCTGTTTTACATGGATTGTCATTTCCCATATAAACAACTCCACCATCACATTCTTCAAAATCAAAGAACTACTCCCGAATGGGAGACATATGGTAGGTGCAACCGGAATCCAAAATCCACTCATCTGGATGGGATGTTGAAGGTGATACCACCAAAGAGACATCTGACTCTGCATCACTTTTGCATTCTGCAACATTTGCATCTTGCTGAGCCTTCCCTTTATTCTTCAACTTTGGACAGTCTTTCTTCCAGTGCCCTTTCTCATGACAGAAAGCACACTCATCTTTGGCAACTCTGCTTTTTGACTTTGATCTTCCTCTTCTTCCCTTCAACTGGCTCTGCTGACGACCTCTCGCCACTAATGCTTCATCTGCTGTAGCTACTTTGTTTTTCCTTTTATCTTGTTTTCTCAATTCATGACTATACAAGGCAGAACATACAGCATCTAAAGATACATTCTCCTTCCCATGAAGTAAAGTAGTTTCTAAGTGTTCAAATTCATCGGGAAGGGATGACAATAACATCAAAGACAAATCTTCATCTTCAAATTTTACATCTAAGTTTAACAGGTCTGCTACTAATTGTTGAAACAAAGTAATGTGTTCGTTCATAGTAGTACCTGGTTGGTAATCAAACCGGAACAACCTCTTCTTCATAAGGAGCTTATTCTGACCACTCTTTTTCAAAAAATTTTCCTCCAACGCCTTCCACAATTTATGTGCAGAAGTCTCGTTCTTGAATGCATACTTCTGCTCTCTGGATAAGCACGATCGAATTGTTCCGCATGCCAACCGATTTATGATACTCCAATCCTTATCTTCTACGTATTCTGGTTTCTTTTCTTCAATGGCGATGTCAAGGCCCTGTTGGAAAAGGGAGTCCATGACCTCGCCTTGCCACATGCCAAAATGGCCAGTACCGTCAAATATCTCTACCGCCAACTTCAAACTTGACATTGGAATCCTTGGCCATGTGGACGAGGAAGCTGATGTCCCTTGTGCCATATCTGATGTAGCACTATTAGTTGGTGGATTTACTGATGCCATTACAGACTCAAATGATAGTATTCAATATAAATAATATTACAAACAGACCTAGGACGAACCTTCGGCTCTGATACCACTTGTTGGGAAAATCGGGTAATTTTTCCTCAAACTACAACTAGTGAATTGCACTGATTCGGTAATTTCCAGGAAAGACTACTGAATAGTCTCCTTAGACAAAATTACCATTCCAAATAAATTCCCAGGAAAGGCTGGAGGGGTCACAAATGGTCCCTCTTAAAACCCAGTCTCCTAGACAGAACTTACTTGCACAGTATATTATCACAACCTAAACCCGTGTATATATGAATAGTACCGTACACGTGAATAGTAAAATATACCCAAATGAATAGTACAATACACTACAAATAAACCCGACAAATAAATATTGAATACTATACTAATACAGAAAAGAAACAAAATAAATGCGGAATAAATAAAAGAGACAAGAAAAGAACACACCCGGAAATTTGATAACGGAGTTCGGCTAAATATGCCTACGTCTCCGAGCACCACTTGAGGCAGCCTGCTCTTATTAATTTGGGAAGAGAAGACCAAAATTTACAATATACAAATTTTCGAAAATGTATACAAATTTTGGGATACAAATAATTTGGAAGGGATGAGTTATTTATAAGGCAACTAACTCACCCCTATCTTTAAAACTTCCGATGTGGGATTGCAACAAATTAAGCCACACCAACCAAAGCTATCAAATTTGACAGGTGTAGCTGTTGTTAGACGCGTCATTGAACCCAAAGGCCTTTTATTGCCACAATACAGCAATGCTCCCCAGCTTGTCTACATAGAAAGAGGTTAAGAAAAAATTCATAAAGATATTATCAACTGATAAATTACATTTCAGCTATTGAATATTAACTGTTGATTTGTGTGTGTGTATAGGTAGAGGGGTGACTGGAGCCTTGTTTCCGGGATGTGCTGAAACATTCCAAGAATCTCAACAGCAAGGTGGAAGCAGTAGGGTTAAAGACCGGCACCAGAAGATTCGCCGTTTCCGGAAAGGCGATATCCTTGCTTTGCCTTCAGGAGTTGCCCATTGGTGCTATAACGATGGTAATGAGCCTGTTGTTGCAGTTTATGTCCTTGACACCTCCAACAGTAACAACCAGCTTGACATGAGCCCAAGAGTAGGACATAAAAATAATTCTTCTGATCTCTCTCTTTATATATAGAAATATACGTAATAATAATGATGATGATTTATTGGCATTGGGTTACAGAATTTCTACTTAGCTGGTAACGTAGAAGATGAGTTCCGGCAACAATTTGAACGTGGCAGTGAGGGTAGCAGAACTGAACCTTATTATTCCAGCCGTAGGAGACCGCAAGGCTCCTGCAACAATCTTTTCTGCGGATTAGACTCAAGATTGGTAGCTGAAGCATTCAACATTGACCTATCATTGGCTAGAAAGCTTCAGAGCGAGGGCGACTTCAGGGGCAGCATTGTGAGAGTTGAAGGAGTTGATCTTGATTTAGTCAGGCCGGCCAGGACTGAACAAGAGAGAAGAGAGCAAGTAGAATCATGCAGAGATGTCGGCGGCCGATGCACTGAAGCTGAAGTTGCAGGAGGACGTTGCAATGGCATAGAGGAGACTTTCTGCACCTTGAGGATGAGGGAGAACATTGCTGATCCTTCACGCGCCGATGTATTTGTCCCAGGAGTTGGTCGTATGAGCACGGTCAACAGCCATAATCTCCCTATTCTTCGTTGGCTCCGACTCAGCGCTTCATATGTTCTTCTCCGCAATGTCAGTTGGCACATAATCTAGCGATAAATATATTTTGTTATGAACAATAAATCTAATAATTATATATGATGTTTGTGCAGGATGCTGCGAGGTTACCCCACTGGCACTTGAACGCCCACAGTGTAGTATACGCCGTCAGAGGTCAAGGAAGAGTTCAGGTGGTGAATGAGTATGGCTACTCTGTCTTTGATGGTGTCTTCAGGGAAGGACAGGTTTTAGTTGTACCACAAAACTTCGTAGTGGTGAAACGATCAGAGTGTGATAGATTTGAATATGTGAGCTTCAATACCAACGACAATGCCATGACCAATGATCTTGCCGGCCGGACCTCTGCATTGAGAGCACTGCCGGTGGAAGTAGTTGCAAACACATTCCAAGTATCAGTAGAGGATGCAAGGAGGATCAAGTTCAGTAGGGAAGAAACTACATTTGCTGTGTCAAGGTCAGGACCAGTCAGGAGGGATGTGCCTGTTGCTGAGGCTTAATTTAGAACCAAAAAAAATTAAGAGCTAGCCTTTTTGTTTTTTGCCGAATATGGCAAATATAAGAGGTGGAGAATAAAAAGAGACATTGTTTTATGTTCTCTTGTAGTTATATATGCAGGTAGAGAGAGTTTCTACTTAGCACATAATAAAATACTCTGTGAATTTAGTAATGCAAAAATCATACAATTTATGCTTTTCGACTCTTCTCAGTGTAATTGTTCCATGTTTAAGGTTTTTTTTTTTAATTATTATATTTGATAAATTCGACTTTTACAACCATTTTGATTCCAAAACCGCTCTGCTAGAAAAATAATTTTGGTACCGTCAATAAGAAATTGATTGAATTCGTATATAATTTGTTTTTTCAGTCTTTTAATAGTTTTTCATGGCCTCCCTTTACTCAATTTACTTAAGAATTTTTCATAATTCAATAGTTATAGGGATTTTTCCTAACTGAAAATACATTTAATTCAAAACCCAATAACCTCTCTCCACGTATGATTAATAATTGTTCTTGTGACCATGATGAATAAATTTTCACTACAACAAAGTACTAGATACAGCCACAAGTTCCTACTCATAATAAATAGCTAAATTTTTATATTAGCTATTAATTAAATTTTTATAGTTATAAATAATTTAGTTAAATTGTTTAGTCACATAAATTAATATTCATAATAAATATAGCATTAATTTTGCTATAATATCTAAATATTATAACTATATATAATTTGGTTAAAATATTGCCAGGTTATTGTTGGATAACTAGAATTATTATGATGATTTGATTCATGAATCATGACTAAATCTAAAAAATTATAGGGTTTTGACACGAAATAATTTTTTTTTATTGAGATTTGTGATAGTGGCAGAGAACGGTACTTTATATGTTTTGGAGTGACTCAATTTACAACTTGACTATATTTTAGTATTTAATTCTCACATAAATAAGAATTTTTTTTCTATAGATCATTGCAATAAGTATTTTTTCTCTTTGATGCTTTTGTAAACTCTGAGAGTTTTTGTAAACTCCGGGCAGTGCATAATCATCAACAGTTGAAGATGGAGTGGAACATCTCCCTCCGGGCTATGCCTCGCCGGAGTTTGGGGACAATCAGTCCTTGGTTACGGGATAAGGATGGTTTGATGTTTTCGAAAATGACTACAGCTGTTGGGGATAAGGAGGTATCTGGTTTGCGAAATTTTAATTCCAATTCTAAAGGTAAATCTCCTATGTTGTCTGATAGTGGTAACGGTAATGATTCAACAGCTTTGATGGAATTTGATCATGAGGTGAATGCTATTGGGCTGGTATATGAGGATAGCCAATTACCTGTGGAAGATAATAAAAAACGACTCCGGCCCAATCAGTCTTTCTCTTCGAATGTTTTAGGCACTAGTATTATAAAAAATGATTTGTTATCGGCCGGCCTGGATCAGCAGGCAGAAATTGTCGGGGCTTAGGCAATTCTCGTGCAATTCATGCTCTCCAAGATTTGTGTCGGAGAAATAAGTCCAATTTGATCTTTTTCATGGAAACCTTAATTTAATATACGAATATATCGAATTATTAAATTTATATGTAATTTTTATTTTTTAATTGATAATTAAATTTATTGATAAAAAATTTCTATAGTTATTTTCTTATCGACAATAAAAATATTGATAAAAATAAATATTTATCGATAAATTATAGAGAAAAAAATTTTCTATCGGTATTCTATTGGTAACGCTAATAAAAATCATGTCGGTAAATTATTTAGAGAAAATTATATTATATTACCGGAAAAAAATTTTGTCGGTATTACATTCAGAAAATATAAAAAAATAAAATTTTTGTTAGTTTATTTTTATAATTAAAATTTTGAAATTAAATTTACCTAAATTTTTTTTAAAAATAAAAAAATACACTAAAAAAATTTAACACCCTAAAATATTTCTATTTATCAAAAACTTTTTAAAAATATAAAAAAAATAAAATTTCCTAAAACATATTTTATTTAATTAAAAAATTGAAAAAAATTTTTTAAATTATTTTTATTCTAAAATTTATCAAAATAAACAAATTTTTGCTATTTAAAAAAAAATCATAAAACACCCTAAAATATTTTTATTTACCAAAAAAATTTTAAAAAATATAATAAAAAATTTTAAAATTTCTTAAAACATACTGTGTTTAAATAGATAAATTTAAAAAAATAATTTTTTTATAATTTTTATTTTGAAATTTAAAAAAATAAATCAAATTTTTTCTAATTTTTTTGCAAAATTGGAAAAATATTAAAAAAATCTAACGCTCTAAATAAATTTCTAAATACAAAAATATTTCTAAATATATTATGAAAATTTTAAAAATTCCTAAAATAATATTATAATTAATTAAAATAACCTTAAAAATCAAACAATACACAATCAAAATATAAATAATCAACTTAAACTACAACACTCACAAAACCAAAATAAAATATTAAATTTATTAAAATTAAAAAATAAATAAAAAAATTTAACATATATTACAAAAATTAAAAATAAATACATTATTATTATTCTTCTTCATCATCATCATCTTCTTCTTCTACAAGAAAAAAAAGGGATAGACAGAGACATATAGAGAGAGAAGAAATGAAAAAAATGAGATAAAATTAGCAAAGATGGAAGAGGAGAGAAAAATATATTTTTATATGAAAATTACCGAGAAAATTAAGTGTATGTCGGCAAATTTACTTACAGAAAATATATTCTTTTAATATTACTGACATAAAATATATATATTTTTATAAATCTATCAAATAATGGTGATAAAATTCTCGCCCAACTAATTGGCTTGCGACTATTTATTTACAGAGAGAATAATTTTTTATCGATATTACCTACAAAAAATATTTTGTGTCGGTAATTTTACCTATAGAAAATATATTTTTTTGGTATTACCTACAGAAAAATACTTTCTCTAAGTAAATTTACTGAAAGAAAATACTTTCTCTCGGTAAATATCTTAAATAATGGCGGTAAAATTCTCGCCCAACTAATTGGGTTGCGATTATTTATTTACCGAGAGAATAATTTTCTGTCGAAAAATTTACTGACAGAAAAAATATTTTATTGGTATTACCTATAAAAAATATTTTTTGTCAGTAATTTTACATACAAAATATATATTCTCTCTATATTCCCGACACAAAATAGTTTCTCTCGATAAATTTACCAACAGAAAAATATTTTCTCTCTGTAAATATCTCAAATAATGGAGGTAAAATTCTCAACCAACTAATTGGGTTGTGACTATTTATTTATCGAGAAAATAATTTTCTGTTGGTAAATTTATCGATAGAAAAATATTATGTCGGTATTACCTACAGAAAATATTTTCTGTCGATAATTTTACTTACAGAAAATATGTTCTCTCAGTATTATCGACAGAAAATTATTTCTTTCGGTAAATTTACCGACAAAAAAATAATTTATCTAGGTAAATATCTCAAATAATGACAGAAAATTTTTTGCCTAACTAATTGGTTGTGACTATTTATTTACCGAGAGAATAATTTTTTGTCAAAAAATTACCGATAAAAAAATTATTCTGTTTGTATTACCTATAAAAAATATATTATGTCGGTATTACATACATAAAATATTTCTGTCGATAATTTTACTTACATAAAATATATCATGTCAGTATTACCTGCAGAAAATATATCATGTCGGCATTTTTATTTATAGAAAATATTTCTGTAGGTAATTTTACCCACAAAAAATATTTCTATCTATAAAGTCTATCAGTAATTGTTAGCGCCATTTACTGGCGCCATTATTGTTGACAAAATGTCTGTCGGTAAATTTTTTGTCATTATTATGTCGGTAATCTATCGGTGTATTTTTTAATTATTTCTCTCGGTATTCTGTCGGTATTACCAATAAAAAATTTTCTGTTGGTAAATTTCTGTCAGTAATCTGATACATTCTTGTATTGGTTGTGGATAGTCGTGTTCAGGAACTTAAATCTATGTTGGGATTTCAAAATTGTTTTTCAGTTGATCGATATGGGAGGAGTGGAGGTTTGGCTCTTTTTTGGCATAGTTCCATTGATTTACATATTGTTAGGTATGGTCAAAATTTTATTGATGGGATTGCTAGAGACTGTATTGATGGTGATTGGCGCATTACTAGTTTTTATGGGTATCTAGAAAGAAATAGAAGATGTGACTCTTGGGCTTCTTTCAGAACGTGTATGCTGACAAGGATGGTGAGTATGAGACTATTCTAAATATGGTGCCTAGCAGAGTCACAGATGATCAGAATGCCCGATTGATGGATCCTCTTTCAGCACTAGAATTCAAAGAACCTATCTTTCAGATGTATCCTGATAAATCGTCAGGCCTTGATTGTATGAATTCTGCATTTTATCAGCACTTTTGGCATATTATTGGGCCTGATATCGTTAAAAATTATATTAGTTGGCTTAATGATGGTTCTTTCCCCCAGTCTCTTTCAGATACTACAATTGTGTTAGTGCCTTAAAAATCTAAACCTTCTACGATGAAAGATTTAAGACCTATAGCTTTATGAAATGTCATTTACATGATACTTGCAAAAGTTTTGGCTAATAGGCTTAAATTACTTCTACCTAATTTGATTTCTGAATCTCAGTCTGCTTTTGTGCCGGGCAGGCTTATTTATGATAATATTCTGATCGCTTTTGAGCTAATTCATGCAATGAAAACTAAGTCAAAGGGACATGTTGGAGAGGTAGCACTGAATTGGATATTAGTAAAGCATATGACAGTGTAGACTGGGGTTTTCTGGAGTCTATCATGCTTAAACTAAGTTTCTGTCAGAGTTGGGTTCGGTTGATAATGTTATGTACTAAATCAGTTAGATACCATGTTGCATTGAATGGACAAGACATTGGACTTATCATGCCTCATAGCGGGTTACGTCAGAGTGATTCTCTATCTCCTTGCCTTTTTATTTTATATGCAGAAGGTCTTTCAGCTCTTTTTAGGAAGGCTGAATTAGATGAGAGTATCCATGGTTGTAAAGTTTGTAGACGGGCTCCTAGGGTTTCTCATATACTATTTGATGATGACTCTTTCTTCTTCTTTCAACCTACTGAAAGGGAGGCTATGGTAGTAAAGCAGATTCTGTGGACCTATGAAAAGGCCTCAGGTCAGGCTATAAATTTTCAAAAGTCTAGTATATTGTTTAGTTCAAATATGGTGTCTGAAAAGTGCTCTTTTATTTCCTTTATCTTGGGAGTTACTAAGCCACTGGATACAGGACATTGTTTAGGCTTGCCTTCATTGGTTGGTAGGGATAAAAAACAAAATTTTGCTTTCTTGAAAGATAAAATGTTGAAGAGACTTAATTGTTGGCATAATAAACTCATCTGTAGTGCTGGTAAGGAGGTCCTTATTAAATCAGTAGCTCAAGCTATTACATCTTATTGTATGGGTGTCTTCTTGGTGCATGTTTCTATTTGTAAGGAGCTGGAGCCCATGATGAACTCCTTCTAGTGGGGCTCTAAAGCTAGTGGTCAACGATCAGTTTATTGGTTGAGTTGGGGCATATTATGTGTGAAGAAGAAAAATGGAGGGATGGGATTTCATCACTTGCACCTTTTTAATTTGGCAATGCTTGCAAAGCAGGGGTGGAGATATTTATCTTGCTTAAATAGCCTTCTTAATCGTATTCTCAAAGCAAGATATTTTTTATCAGGGGATTTCTTGTCGACTCAATTGGGTCATAACTCGAGCTTCACTTAGAGAGAGCTTATTGCTTCAAAGGTTTTGTTGAGGAAAGGTGCTCGATGGAAAGTCAGTAACGGTCAGCAGATTCGAATATGGACAAACCCCATGGTTACCATTTAATGATCATTTTCTTGTTACTAGCCCGTGTAATGAAGGTTTGGGTCACTTTCTTGTTTCTGATCTATTGCACATGGATGGCAAGCACTGGAATGTTGAGAAGGTGACGCATTTATTTTTGTGTGGATGAGGCTAAGATGGTATTAACTATCCCTCTTAGTTGTTGTGATAATTTAGAAGATTTTCTTGTATGGAATTATAATAAAAAGGGGAAGTATTCTGTGAAGTCAGAATATCATCTAGCTTGTACTGCTTTTGAGCAGCCTGTTGATGTATGCCTACAAGGCTAGGTTTGGGATAAAATATGGAACCTTAATATTCCATGGAAGGCTAGAATTTTTTTTATGTATAGCTATACGTAATATTCTCCCTGCAAAAGCGCGATTGATTCAGCGAGGTGTTGACATGGATGAGGGATGCCAATATGTGGGGAGATGGAAGCTATTAATCATGTATTGCTCCACTGTGTTAAGTCAACAAGTTACTAGGAATGTTGAGAGGGAAAGAACTCTATTGTGCTGAATAGGTCTAATAATTTCGGTGCTTTCCTAACCTCACCTTTTAATCTTTAGTTACCAGACAGAGTGGAGAAATGCTACTGCTTGCTATGGAAGATGTGGTTCTCTGGGAATTCTTTAATTTGGCGTGCTATTGATACACCAGTGGTTGATATTGTTAGCTCGGCTGACGGTGCTTATGATTGTTGGGTTTCTTTAAGGTGTTCACCTGTCTGACATCAAAATTCTGGGGTTTGTGAGGTTTCCGCTTAAAGGAAATGGCAGCGACCTCCTCATGGTACTTGGAAGTGTAACATTGATGCAGCCTATCATTGTGATTCTTTGAAATCGAGCTTGGGTGCAGTAGTTCGTAATTGGGATGGCAATTTTAGAGTGGCTTATGCAGGTCCTCCATCCTTTGCTTTGTCTGCTGGAATTGCAGAGGTGTTGGTGCTTTGATCTGCTCTTCAGTGGTTTTTAACCTTGCAGCTTGATCGAGTTGAAGTGGAGGTTGATTCAAAGGAATTAGTTCAAGCTATTCAAGCTCATGTGTTGGATAATTTGGGTTTTGGAATTTTAGTTGCTGACTGCCATTCTCTTCTTTGCTCTAGACCACAATTTGTTCTGAAGTGAGTTCCTAGACATGCTAACACGGTTGCTCACTCTCTTGCTTGTGCTTCCATGACTTATGCTAGTCCTTGTAGTTTGGATTTTCTACCCGACATTCTTAATGATGTTATTGTTGCTGATATGAGTTAATAATACATGGTAGTTTCCTTCAGAAAAAAAAAGAATTTTTTTCTCTTTGATCTATGTGAATATATATCACATTTGTTGAATTATATAAATTTTTCTGTTATTTTTTTATTTGATTTCTTTCCTTATTAGTATTAGTTCACGTTGCTTGACAATTATTAATAAATATATTTTTATTTTTTATTCTGAAAATTTTAATAGTCTTTTTTAGAACACACTTCCTAAGTTGAGATTGCTAAGAAATAATAAATATCCTTGCGCAGATATATTTAATTTTTTTAAGGATGCAATGCATTTTATGACGGTTGAATTTGGAATATTAATTAATTTGGAGGAAAATTCTCTTCACCTTTTTCAAATTCACTAAATTTTCTTGCCACTCATATATAATTAATTGAAGTTAAAATTATACATTAAAAAATTAGTTTTAATGTAGAATTTTTTGAAATTAATTTTGGGGAAGGCAAATAGTTACTCCTTGAAAGCAAATTGCCATTAATTTCAGATTTCCTCTTCACATCCAATATTCAGTACCTTCCCCTCCTCTACAATATCTGAGTCCAAAGTCTTACTTTCAAGATTGCAGGAATTCATACATGAATTTCCTTCAAGATGGTCACTTAATTGTATAATTGAAAAAAAAAAAGAAAAATGATAGGAAAAATTTTTTTTGAGCTATATAAATATTGGAAATCAAATTTGAATTTCATACCATTTAATTCCGCAAGAAACATAGAAGGTGGTAATATTTTCTAACTGGTTATAATAAAGACAGATCAGGGTCTGGTAGCCCATGTCATAAAAACACGCCATCAATATAGTAATTAAGACCATATATAATATTAAAAATGGAAGTACATTTTAATCTATAAATAAGTTTCTAAGTATAAATTCAAAATGACAATTTAATATACATTTATATATATATATATATATGACTACTAGACTGAAGTATATATGTTTTAAACCAATATTATACTTTGTATTTAGCCAACTAATTAAAGCTATTTGAAGTAGAGGTCTTGAATGCAGTGGCATTGAAATTTATTAGAGAGAGTTTTGCACTCTTAACGGTCCTACAATGTTCGAGTTCGAAAAAATAATTTGTTAAAAAAAAGGCTATTTAAAGCATAGTATTACCCAAACAAGCAGAAAGTGCATGCATCTCTAAAAGATTAATTTAGAGTTTAAACCTTCATATGTATGATATATCCTATAGTTGTCTCTCTCTCTCAATTAATATGAATTTAAATAAATTCTATCTATAATAATTTAATATGCTTACATACATATTCTCATCTCTCTAGGTCTAGCTAGCAAGTGAAGTTCCTAAAAAAACCAAAATAAAATAAAACAAAATAAAAATACAAATCATTCTCATTGTCTTCTCAGGAAATATTGAGACACCTGCTCTACCCTGCCTTACTAGGTGTAAAAACATTAGGCAAAAGTGGCCATGCAAAGAGAGACCCTTTGTTTCTATAAATATCGACGCCTCACCCATCAGCCACTTCACCTCTCAACACCACAAAACCATTAACAACTTATTAACTTCATATGGCTATGAGACATAACCTCTTATCTCTTTCTATCTGCCTTGTACTTCTGTTTCATGGCTCCTTTGCTCGCCAGCGACTTCAACAACAAAACCAGTGCCAACTCAATAGCCTCGATGCACTCAAACCTGATAACCGTATCGACTATGAAGCTGGTTTCATTGACTCATGGAATCCAAACCATTAGCAGTTCCAATGTGCTGGGGTGGCTGTTGTTAGACTCACCATTGAACCTAAAGGCCTTGTCTTACCATCTTATAGTAATGCTCCCCAACTTGTCTACATAGTAAGAGGTAAACAAAGACTGACACTGTAACTGGTATTTTTTTTTTTTTTGCAGATTCAAAGTCAAGACGCTATTAAATATTATTGATTTGTGTATGTATAGGTAGACGGGTGACTGGAGCCTCGTTTCCTGGATGCCCTGAAACATTCCAAGAATCTCAACAACAAGCTGGTGGCAGTAGGTTCCGAGACCGTCACCAGAAGATTCATCGTTTCCGCAAGGTCATATCCTCGCTTTGCCTGCCGGAGTGGCCCACTGGTGCTATAACGACGGTAATGAGCCTGTTGTTGCCGTTTCTCTCCTTGACACCACCAACAGTAACAACCAGCTTGACATAAGCCATAGAGTAAGACATATAATTAAATACCACTCTGTCTCTGTGCCCATACTTATATATATCTATATAATAATGACGATGATTTATTAATCTTTTTTTCCCTTTAAATTTGATTTACAGCATTTCCATCTAGCTGGCAACGCAGGAGAAGAGTTCAGCGGGCAACAATATGAACGAGGGAGGCCAGTGAGGGCAGCAGATATGGGACGAGACAAGAAAGCTCCTGCAACAATCTTTTCTGCGGGTTGGACTCAAGATTGGTGGCTGAAGTGTTCGATGTTGACATGTCAGTAGCTAGAAAGCTCCAAAGTGAGAATGATTTCAGGGAAGCATTGTTAGAGTTGAAGGAGGTCAACTTGATATAGGATCAGGCCAGGCATGAGAGAGCAATTAGAGCACGAAGAAAGAAACAGAAAGCAAATCCAATGTCCTGGAGAACGTTGCAATTGTCAAATTTGATGGCTTTGGTTGGTGTGGCTTAATTTGTTGCAATCCCACGTCGGAAGTTTTAAAGATAGGGGTGAGTTAGTTGCCTTATAAATAACTCATCCCTTTCAAATTATTTGTATCCAAAAAATTAGTATACATTTTCGAAAATTTGTATATTGTAAATTTTGGTCTTCTCTTCCCAAATTAATAAGAGCAGGCTGCCTCAAGTGGTGCTCGGAGACGTAGGCATATTTAGCCGAACTCCGTTATCAAATTTCCGGGTGTGTTCTTTCCTTGTCTCTTTTATTTATTCCGCATTTATTTTGTTTCTTTTCTGTATTAGTATAGTATTCAATATTTATTTGTCGGGTTTATTTGTAGTGTATTGTACTATTCATTTGGGTATATTTTACTATTCACGTGTACGGTACTATTCATATATACACGGGTTTAGGTTGTGATAATATACTGTGCAAGTAAGTTCTGTCTAGGAGACTGGGTTTTAAGAGGGACCATTTGTGACCCCTCCAGCCTTTCCTGGGAATTTATTTGGAATGGTAATTTTGTCTAAGGAGACTATTCAGTAGTCTTTCCTGGAAATTACCGAATCAGTGCAATTCACTAGTTGTAGTTTGAGGAAAAATTACCCGATTTTCCCAACAAGTGGTATCAGAGCCGAAGGTTCGTCCTAGGTCTGTTTGTAATATTATTTATATTGAATACTATCATTTGAGTCTGTAATGGCATCAGTAAATCCACCAACTAATAGTGCTACATCAGATATGGCACAAGGGACATCAGCTTCCTCGTCCACATGGCCAAGGATTCCAATGTCAAGTTTGAAGTTGGCGGTAGAGATATTTGACGGTACTGGCCATTTTGGCATGTGGCAAGGCGAGGTCATGGACTCCCTTTTCCAACAGGGCCTTGACATCGCCATTGAAGAAAAGAAACCAGAATACGTAGAAGATAAGGATTGGAGTATCATAAATCGGTTGGCATGCGGAACAATTCGATCGTGCTTATCCAGAGAGCAGAAGTATGCATTCAAGAACGAGACTTCTGCACATAAATTGTGGAAGGCGTTGGAGGAAATTTTTTTAAAAAAGAGTGGTCAGAATAAGCTCCTTATGAAGAAGAGGTTGTTCCGGTTTGATTACCAACCAGGTACTACTATGAACGAACACATCACTTTGTTTCAACAATTAGTAGCAGACCTGTTAAACTTAGATGTAAAATTTGAAGATGAAGATTTGGCTTTGATGTTATTGTCATCCCTTCCCGATGAATTTGAACACTTAGAAACTACTTTACTTCATGGGAAGGAGAATGTATCTTTAGATGCTGTATGTTCTGCCTTGTATAGTCATGAATTGAGAAAACAAGATAAAAGGAAAAACAAAGTAGCTACAGCAGATGAAGCATTAGTGGCGAGAGGTCGTCAGCAGAGCCAGTTGAAGGGAAGAAGAGGAAGATCAAAGTCAAAAAGCAGAGTTGCCAAAGATGAGTGTGCTTTCTGTCATGAGAAAGGGCACTGGAAGAAAGACTGTCCAAAGTTGAAGAATAAAGGGAAGGCTCAGCAAGATGCAAATGTTGCAGAATGCAAAAGTGATGCAGAGTCAGATGTCTCTTTGGTGGTATCACCTTCAACATCCCATCCAGATGAGTGGATTTTGGATTCCGGTTGCACCTACCATATGTCTCCCATTCGGGAGTGGTTCTTTGATTTTGAAGAATGTGATGGTGGAGTTGTTTATATGGGAAATGACAATCCATGTAAAACAGCTGGGATAGGTTCAATCAAGCTGCGGAATCACGATGGATCCACAAGAATTCTGAAAGATGTACGGTATGTTCCGAATTTGAAGAAGAATCTCATCTCTTTGGGGGCCTTAGAGTCAAAAGGCCTAGTTGTGATGATGCGAGATGGAATTCTTAAAGCAACTTCGGGAGCACTTGTGATGTTGAAAGGCGTGAGGAAGAATAATCTGTATTACTACCAAGGTAGTACAGTGGTTGGGACAGTAGCGACTGCAACGTCTAGTAGCAAGAAGGATTCAGAGGCAACAAAGCTGTGGCATATGCGTTTGGGACATGCTGGTGAAAAATTCTTGCAAATTCTTGCCAAGCAAGGACTGTTGAAAGGTACGAAGACTTGCAAATTAGAATTTTGTGAGCATTGTGTTTTGGGAAAACAAAGAAGAGTGAAATTTGGCACTGCCATTCATGATACCAAGGGTATTTTGGATTATGTGCACTCAGATGTGTGGGGACCTGCCAAGACTCCATCTCTTGGAGGTAGGCATTACTTTGTCACTTTTATTGATGATTTTTCCAGAAGAGTATGGGTGTTTACTATGAAGAAGAAAGATGAAGTGCTTGGAGTTTTTCTTAAATGGAAAGCTCAGGTTGAGAACCAGACTGGTAGAAAGATCAAAGTTCTCCGAACAGACAATGGTGGAGAATACAAGAGTGATCCATTCCTGGAGGCATGCCAAGAATTTGGCATAGTTCGGCACTTTACAGTCAGAAAAACACCACAACAAAATGGGGTGTCGGAGCGTATGAACAAGACATTGGTGGAGAAAGTTCGTTGCATGCTGTCTAATGCTGGGTTAGGCAGAAAGTTTTGGGCTGAGGCTGTGACATATGCTCAACATCTCGTCAATCGCTTGCCGTCATCTGCAATAGATTGCAAGACTCCTTTAAAGGTATGGTCTGGGAAACCTGCAACAGATTATGATTCTTTGCATGTTTTTGGTTCTACTGCATATTATCATGTAAATGAATCAAAGTTGGATCCACGAGCAAAGAAGGCTCTCTTTATGGGCTTCAATGCTGGAGTTAAGGGATATCGTCTTTGGTGTCTAGAGGCAAAGAAGACCATCATCAGCAGGGACGTTACCTTTGATGAATCTGCCATGTTGCATAAGGTAACTCAAGAAGGAACTGATGGTACTTCGCAGCAGGTGGAGTGTACGCCGAAGCAGGTGGAGTTTGAACAGATAATGGTGAGCCTAGCAAAAAGTACTATGAGTGACTCTCCTATGGCAGAAGCAGAGGCAGATGAGGAAGAGATTTCGACCCAAGAATCTCAACAGCAGTCAGAGTCAATTGCTGTTAGAAGGACAAGACGAGAAATTCAGAAACCTGCTCGTTTTGTTGACATGGTAGCCTATGCACTTCCAGTTGTTGATGAAGTTCCATCCACCTTTCCTGAAGCCATCCGAAGTTCAGAAAATGGTAGATGGAAAGATGCAATGGAAGAAGAGATGCAATCTCTTGAGAAGAACAAGACGTGGAAGTTGACACAGTTACCAAAAGGCAAGAAAGCAATTGGATGCAAATGGGTATTTGCAAAGAAAGAAGGATTTCCTATCAAGAATGATGTTCGCTACAAGGCAAGATTGGTAGCTAAAGGCTATACTCAGAAGGAGGGAGTTGATTATAATGAGGTATTTTCTCCAGTTGTTAAACATTCCTCAATTAGAATTTTGTTGGCCTTGGTAGCACAGTTGAATTTGGAGCTAGCTCAACTTGATGTGAAGACCGCGTTTCTACACGGTGACTTGAAGGAGGAAATTTATATGTCTCAGCCAGATGGATTCAAAGTTGCTGGTAAAGAAAATTGGGTTTGTAAACTGAACAAATCATTGTACGGATTGAAACAATCACCGAGGCAATGGTACAAACGATTTGATAAGTTTATGATGGGTCAGAAGTACACAAGAAGCAAATACGATCACTGTGTGTATTTGCGCAGGCTTCAAGATGGGTCCTACATCTATCTACTCTTGTATGTTGATGATATGTTAATAGCATCCAAGAGCCAAATTGAAATTGATAAAATGAAGGCTCAGTTGAGTGAAGAGTTTGAGATGAAGGATTTGGGAGAAGCCAAGAAGATTCTCGGCATGGAGATAAGCAGGGATAGACAGAGAGGCAAGTTTTGGCTGACACAGAAGCAGTATTTGAAGAAGGTATTACAACGTTTTGGTATGAATGAAGATACAAAACCTGTAAGTACTCCGCTTGCTCCTCATTTGAAGCTTAGCAGCCAGTTATCTCCAAAGACAGATGAAGAACGAGAATACATGGCAAAAGTCCCGTATGCTAATGCAGTTGGAAGCTTGATATATGCAATGGTGTGTACGAGACCCGATATTTCATAGGCAGTCAGTGTTGTGAGTAGATATATGCATGATCCTGGCAAAGTTCATTGGCAAGCTGTGAAATGGATTCTACAGTATATTCAAGGTACTGTAGATGTTGGCTTAGTGTTTGAGCGGGATGAATCACTTGGTCAATGCGTAGTTGGATATTGTGATTCTGACTATGCAGGTGACTTGGATAAGCGACGATCTACAACTGGCTACTTATTCACTTTAGCTAAGGCGCCAGTAAGTTGGAAGTCTACTTTGCAGTCAACAGTGGCTTTGTCTACAACAGAGGCAGAGTATATGGCAATTACAGAGGCTGTAAAAGAGGCAATTTGGCTTCAAGGATTGCTAAGAGACTTGGGAGTTGGTCAGAAACACCTTGAGGTGTATTATGACAGTCAGAGTGCTATTCACTTAGCAAAAAATCAAGTTTTTCATGCAAGAACGAAGCACATTGATGTTCGCTATCACTTTGTGCGGGAAATTCTCGAAGAAGAGGAGATACTTCTCCAGAAGATTCGGACTACGGAGAATCCTGCAGATATGATGACCAAGGTGGTGGCAAAAGCCAAGTTTAAACATTGTTTAGACTTGGTCAATATCCTGCACATTTGAGTTGGCGCCTGAAGGCGCAAATTGGAAGCACTACGAAGACTGTTTTGTTTGATTGGGAAGATGAAGAATGTTTGCATTTGGTGGGATTAGAAATTATGCCAAGGTGGAGATTTGTCAAATTTGATGGCTTTGGTTGGTGTGGCTTAATTTGTTGCAATCCCACATCGGAAGTTTTAAAGATAGGGGTGAGTTAGTTGCCTTATAAATAACTCATCCCTTCCAAATTATTTGTATCCAAAAAATTAGTATACATTTTCGAAAATTTGTATATTGTAAATTTTGGTCTTCTCTTCCCAAATTAATAAGAGCAGGCTGCCTCAAGTGGTGCTCGGAGACGTAGGCATATTTAGCCGAACTCCGTTATCAAATTTCCGGGTGTGTTCTTTCCTTGTCTCTTTTATTTATTCCGCATTTATTTTGTTTCTTTTCTGTATTAGTATAGTATTCAATATTTATTTGTCGGGTTTATTTGTAGTGTATTGTACTATTCATTTGGGTATATTTTACTATTCACGTGTACGGTACTATTCATATATACACGGGTTTAGGTTGTGATAATATACTGTGCAAGTAAGTTCTGTCTAGGAGACTGGGTTTTAAGAGGGACCATTTGTGACCCCTCCAGCCTTTCCTGGGAATTTATTTGGAATGGTAATTTTGTCTAAGGAGACTATTCAGTAGTCTTTCCTGGAAATTACCGAATCAGTACAATTCACTAGTTGTAGTTTGAGGGAAAATTACCCAATTTTCCCAACAGCAATGGTACAAAAGAGACACTCTGCACCATGAGGATCAAGGAGAACATCGAAGATTTTTCACGCTCTGATGTTTTTATCCCTCAAGTTGCTCATATGAAAACTGTGAACAGCCATAATCTCCCTATACTTCGTTGGCTCCGACTCAGCGCTTCCTCAGTTGTTCTCCATAATGTAAGTTGGTGATTTAGCCCAACCCAGTTAATATTAAAGATTAACAATGAGTTAACTCGAGTTTATGTTGGCGTTTGTAGGGTGCTGTGAGATTACCGCACTGGCACTTGAACGCTCATAGAATAGTATACGGTGTGAGAGGTGAAGGAAGAGTTCAGGTTGTGAATCAGTTCGGCGACTCTGTCTTCGATGGCAATTTCAGAGAAGGACAGGTTTTAGTTGTACCACAAAACTTCGTAGTGGTGAAACGGTCGGATTCTGCTAAATTTGAATATGTGGCCTTCAAGACCAACGATAATGCCATGACCAATGACCTCGCCGGCGGTACATCCGCCGTCAGAGAAATGCCGGTGGGCGTGATTGCCAATACATTCCAAGTTTCAGAAGAGGATGCAAGAAGGATCAAGTTTAGTAGGGAAAAAAGTACTTATGCTGCTTTAGCTTGATAAAAAAAAAAATCAGTCCGGTACACGTATGCTTCCGCAATAAGTAGCAAGAGGCCGTTTATACGATTCGAACCCGTGAACTCAGGTCACACAGCCACAGTACTTACCGCTGCACCAAGGTTCCCCTTCCTGCTTAAGCTTGATAATGAACTTAAAATATAGCTTCTTCATTTTTTTTTCACGAAATAAATAGAGACTTTTTATGGTCTCTTGTAGTTATGTAAGTAGAAAGTTTCTACTTTGGTAATAGTAAGTTCTATAATATAATATTACAAAGGAATATTCTAATACAATAAATTTGTGATTAAAAATTTTAGATTTATTAGAATATTTGGCCGATGGATATATGTCTCATCTTACAATTAATCGAACATATTAAGTATATCATAAAGTATATCTGAATTCATTTAGAAAATAGAGTATATTTGAACTTATTATTCCATTGAATCACTCCGAAATACACATTTTACCGTAAAATTATATCTTACATAAATAAAGTAGTTCATCTTACAAAAATAAAATAATTCAATAAGTGTATATTGAGACTCGGTCTAGCCATAAGAACACCTTTCATGGAGGGAGCTTTTTGGCCCCAATCTCTTACTGGGATTGAGATTATAATAGGGTAAGTTTCATGTTACCTGTCCGAGCTATCGTTCCTTCTTGTAACTTTTAATTTTTTTAACGAAGGATCATATTATTTATTTAAAAAAATTAAAAATAATTTTATTTAATAAAATAATTTTAATAATATGAGACTTGGCGATTTCTGTTGGAGAATCAAATCCCAAATATTTTTGAATCTCAATTTTATATTATATAGCATAAATGACATTCAATGGAGTGTGATTTGTCGTTATACGTTATGGATACTAAGTCCATTCTCTTGAATAACTCATTAGTCATCCCATTGTGATGAATAATTATATGCTATAAACGTTGTAGCAATAAATGTCTACAACGGATCAATGAGATTCTTACACGTAGATTAAATGCCTACAACGAACCAATGAAATGAATCATTTAATCTACGTGTAAGAATCTCATTGGTTCGTTATAGGCATTTATTGTTACAACGATTGTAACATATAATTATTCCACCGTGATGCGCCAAAAAAAATATTCAACAAATTAGTTTAAGTGTGTGTGCAAATCGAGATATTAACTTTTAATTAACAATTTGAATTTAAGTATAAACCGTGATTAACACAATAAGTTTTGCCGTTTTCATGCTGTGAAGAAAAGGAAAGTTGGTAGAATCATTAAAATTTGAATTTCACACCGTTTCCTCTAAACATGGAGGGTAAATGGGTAATATTGTCTACATGTTTCTATTAAAAAACAATTATTTCCAAATTACGAAGTCAGATCACTTCTCTTACTCTGGAAAAGGACAGTCCTCTCCGTTAAAAAAACCAGAAAAAGAAATATATAACTAAGCTTAGATTAGATTTCGAAGCAAAGAAGAGAATCCAAAAACGATGCAGAGCTCTTTCTTACTAAGTCGACGACTCGTTCTTATTATTCTCTTTCTCGCTTGCCTTGCAGTTCCCAAATCAACAGCTTCACGACCTGGTTTTCTCTTCACAAGAACCAGAGGAAGATGCACTCCCCAGTAAGATCCGAGTCGACTCGCTCCAGTTTTCCCGAGTTGCAGGTACTGTTGAGTTATATAAATATATTAAAACTGTTGAGTTATGTGTTTACAGGTACTGGAGCAGTAGAAGAGAAGCATGGCCGAGGATGGTTCCACAGACGTCAACGGTATCAAACGTGTTCGGATCACTAACATTTGAACGGTACAGATCTGGATTAACATTGGTAGAATCAACGGCTAGGAATGACGATCAGGATGCGTTTGCTATGTTGTTGAAACAAGCAAGTGCAGCTCTTCTCAATTCTTATGCTAGAAAAGGATTTCCATATTCTGGTTGGGAAGTAAAGAGTCTACTTATTCAAGCTTTGGTTTCGGAGAAGGCTGCTGCCAAACAAGCCAAACTGTTTTCTATTGCCAATAAGGCTTGTAATGATTAATTAACTACTCGTACAAATTAAATTAAATTTCAGTTTTCCTCTCTTTTTTTAATTTTTTAATTTCCTTTTTTCAAAAAACTTAAATTCATGCTTATCTGAATCGAGTGTAACTATTTGAAAAAAAAAATCTAATTCTAAAATAAATAACAGATAAAAATATTAACCATCAATTTTTATTATTTTTGCAATCAAATGACAAAATAAATTATGAGTTTATAATATAATAAAAATAAATTAAAGAATTACTAATTAAATCTATACTACTACCCAGGACAAAATAACATTCATCTCTTAGCGATCTGTTTGGTTACTCATTCGTTACTTACCACTAACCAAGACTAGGACTAGCGCAGGATGATTCCATTCTTTTGATATACTTTTTTTTCGAACTGATTGTTATGCTATTTCCTTGCCTCGATTTTTTAAGAGAATTATATTATTATTATTATTTATTAAAAAATAAAAGTTAGTTATAAAATATTAAAATTTTCTATTTATCGAATTTTAAATATATTTAAATTTATGAAAGTTTTATAGTATTTTTTAAAATAAATTAAATATTATAATAAATTACAATAATAGTAAATAATTGGCGATTATTATTAAAATTAATCAATGATCAATGTTTTTGTTAATATATTTTTATATTTTTTATTAAAATATATTTATAAAATTTTAAAAAATAATTATGTTTGCCTTGAAAATATTTTATTATTACTACAAATCTTTTCTTAAATAATTATGTTTAGCATTGGTTTGATAGTTTATATACATATTGATTTTCATTTTTTTTAATAAACCTATATATATATATATATATATATATATATATATAAAAGTTAAGAAAACAAAGATTACTTTGGGATTGTCGTCTAATTATTTTTTCAAAAAAGTTATTTTATATTTTATATTTTATATTTAATTTAATTTTAATTATTTTGTATAAAATTTAAAATTAATAATCAATAAATTATATTTTTTATTTTTATTTGTTATTAATTAATTATATATTAATATAAGTTTATAATATTAATTAAATAAATTCTATTTTTAATTTTTAATATTTTATAAATTAATTACATATTAATATAATTTAATAATATTGATTGATTTATATTATTTTTAAAAAAAATTAAAAGTTAAAAAATATACTACTCTTAATAATCATAATAAATTAAATAATTTATTTATATAATTTTAATTTTTTTAAAAATAAACAATAAAATGTATATTTTGGAGATTTTTAATAAATTAATTTTGCATCAAAAATTTATTTAAATAATTTATTTAATTATTAATTATTTATAATAATTAATTTATATCTTTTTAAAATTTAAAAATTTAAACAATTAAAAATATTACTATAATAAAAAATAAAGATAAAAATTTTATTGACTTAATATATCTATAACTCTCTATATTTAGATATTTTTATCACTTTATCCTATATACTCTTCGACTAACCTTATTACTCCTTATATTTGATTTTTAGCTTATTCACTTAGTGCATATTTTTCAAATGCGATGACCACGTAGACCAATTAGATAACATGCAAGAAAGAAGTGTAAACATCAGAAATATAATGTGTTATGTAGGACTACTTACTTCTTCTTCTTCTTTTAATAATAATAATAATAGTAATAATTTTCAAAAAGATAAATAAAAATAGAAAATCTCGTTTCTTTCTCAATCTCGATCTACAAAATTTTAATATGTAAATATGAGTACAAGAAACAAGCTTCTTTCATCTCTTTCTCTTTTGCCATAATGGAGGAGAAAATAATGATAATTGTGTTGTAGGTCACTGTTATGGCTACGACCGTGATGGCGGCATTAGTGATCAAATGAAAAACTAAATCACCGACGACCAAACAATCTTTTCTCTGAAGAATTTTCTCAATCATCTTTTTTGCTATGGCCATAAATCAGAATACCTAAAGATTTTCTTGAGAATGGATTCCATTTTTTTCTTAGCTTGAGACTCCTTTTTGTTGTGATTTGGATTTTTGCTCATTTGTTGGGAGTGGATTTCATTTTTTTCTTTGCTTGAGACTCTCATTGGTGATATTGGATTTTTGCTAATTTATTGAGAGTGAATTTCATTTTTTTCTCTACTGGAGTTGTTACAAGTTAAATATGAGAAATTGGATTTTGCTTATTTGTTTGTTTTTTAATAAAATTTTAGAGTTTAAGATGATGATGAAGAGTGGTTTAGATTGATTTTAGCTAATTTGAAGAAAGAAGAAGCGATCCAAAATCAATATGAGTTTCTTGTGCAATGAATGGTTTGTAATCTTCTTCATTGTAATCTTATAATATTGCATTAATTTTTATATACTAGTAAATGTAGCAATTGGTAGGTTTATAGAAATTTTCTTTTCAAGCATATTTAGAAGAATCTGTAATATGATAGTATTCTTTGTAAATTGAAATCATCATTACGTTCAAAAAAGATAATTTGAGAGAAAGTAAGAAATTAAAAAAAAAATAGCAATCGTTTAAGATTCTTGATTTACTGTGAATTGAGTTTTTTATTTATTTATTAATATTGAATTGATTGTTTAAGAATGATGATTTTTATTGATATCGAATTGGATTTTTTATATTAAATTTTGTGAATTGGATTTGTTTTTTATTTTTTTTTACTGTGAATTGGGCATTTTTGATATTGAATTTTGATTTTTATTGATATTGAATTTTTGTACTTTTAAGATTCTTGACATATTTTTTTATTGGTATTGAATTATGTGGATTTAGATTTGAGTTTGGATTGAAAAAAAAAGAAGAAAAAAAATGATTTTTTGTGGGTCTGTAAGGCATTTTGCATATCAACTATTTTACTTATATTCACGTGTTGTTGGACAGTAAAATACAAACACTTCACCACATCAATATAGAAGGGCAAATTAATGAGAAAATTGGAGTTCAAATAGCTAGATGGTTATTTGAAAAGTACATATAGCAAAATAATAAAAATACTCAAAAATACTCAAATATAAAGGTCTATGAATATATTAGGCCTATTTTATTTTATATTTTTTATAATAAAATTTATTTTTAATTTATATATAAATTATTTTATATTTATTTATTATTAATTTTATTAATTTAAATTTTATTATTTTTATTACCTCTTAATCGGCAGATAAGAATTTTTTTTTTTTGCTTGAAGGGGGATAGGACAGTAGTTAAATATAAAAGTTGAATTGGTATTTTTTTAATTAATTTAGTAAAATTTGAAATGAATTTTGATTGGTTTGGTGTTTTCTGAAGGCTACAGTATACAATTCTGGTGTATAATTAAACCAAGGCGGCACTAATGCAACCACGGCTTTCCTAATCCACCTCGCATATAAATTTATCTAGTTAGCCAAACATGTTCCTCTTTCTCTAATAGTTGCAGGTGCGTTAGGGCAATTAGTCCCCTAACGCTTGTTTGTTTGTCTGTCACGAAAACTGATATTCATCCCCTTCTTTTCTGGGGAGGAAAATCCATCTATAGTATAAAATCGCCATTAAAGCAGCAATTCCAAATAAAAAGACCTAATTTTCTAGAGAAAATTTTGATTTCTAATGGCGAGTAGAAAGCTGGTTCGAGATTTATTCCTGTCAAGGCAGCCCCTTCTTCACCACCTAACGTCTCAACAGGTTCTTCCCTTAAACCTAAATAGTGGGTTAAAGGAAAGTTATAATTTCGTTTCATTTTTTGGATTGGTATGCTATGCTGTAGGCTTCACTTACGAGATTATCGACAAATGGGTACTTGAGTTATCGTCGATTTGGTGTATTTAGCGAGTTCTCCAAGAAAGTAAAAGGAGAAGCCACCAGGTATTGGTTAATTTTTATTCCACTATTTACAGCAATAGCATGTTGCTTTGATATTTATTAGGTTCTTGATTTTTTATTTTTCCAGTAGCTTGAGTGACCAATAATGCTAGTTAGATTTTTATGCTTTGTTGAGTACTGTTTATTCTCCTGTTGTTTTATTTTTATTTTTTCATTTCTTGGTTCCTCTTCTTAGTTTCTTCTCTAATTCTAATAATTAATGGGTTAGAACAATAATTTTAAGTATTATTTTGTTGAATACAGAAATCAAGAATTTCAGCAGTCCGTTAAGGAGCTGAAGGAAAAAGCAGATGAACTGAAAGCGGTGAAAGACGATCTGAAAGTTAGGTAATTTCATGTCATTATGTTTGTCTTTGTGTAGTTCTTGTTTTATTAGTTAATAGGCTGAGACATACTGTTGTATGTCAAGGGAGGGCCTGAGATGGTGAAATGGCGAATGCAGAACGAAGCAGACTACTGAGCAGCTTTACAAGCAAGTGGATGGTGTTTGGATGGAGACTGAAGCTACTGCAAAAAAGGTACTATTCTGATTGACATTCAGATGTTTTGTGTGTATTGGGTCCCTTGATATTCATGTTTCAGATTTCCGCAATATACTCTTTTGCAACATTGATATGTAACGTAAACTTTAAAATGAAGTGCTTAGAACATGCCATTTGCCCATAGTTATATTGCTTTGGATCATATGCCATCAGCAAGAATGCTTCTTGGACAGTTGTACCTGTGTCTACTCTCACTTTTACTCCATCTTTTCTCATGGTGCTTGGTAACAGTTTTGGCCTATATCTAGGATATTCTTGTTTGTCATAAGAATTTTGCCGTTGCCCTTGCATGCATTCATGTGATGTGTCTGGAAATTGTAACTTTGTGAAAGTTCTTGTAATTTTAGATGTGCGGTTCTTTCATAATCATTTATCATCCACATTATTGCCGAGAGCTTTTTATTAGCATAGATTAAAAAAATAGGATCTTTTGCCAGCATGATTTATTGCTATTGTTGTTTCTACAGGTTTCTGCCAATGTTAAAGAGAAGATGTCAGCTGCCACAGAAGAGGTCTGGTTGCAGTTTAGATTGAATAGTTCTTTTAGTTAGTTGCTACTGCGTGTTGATTAACGTTGATTATTTATTGCACTTTGTGTGATTCAGGTCAAAGAATCATTTAAGATTGGCAAGCAAAAGTCGTCCGATTCCACCAGCACTTCAGGTAAAGATGGAGCTGATGTAAAAGATGATAGGAAGACTTCGTCTAGTGAACAGACTGACAAGCAAACTGAAACTAGTGATAATGCAGAAACATTATTTGGAAAATTCAAATCAAGTTTACCTTCCTCAAAGGTATTTTCGGCCTTTCAGAGATTAAAGGAAGCAAAGGTCACCGACATGGTGAAGAAGGGTTATGATGTTGTAAAGGATGAGTTACACGGTAGTCCCAGTAAGAGAAAGCACCTGGAATATACACCACCCCCTTCCTTCAAAGGTGAAACAAGTACACGAACAGACGTTGCTGTTCTACCCTCAAAACAGTCACGATGGAGTAAAAAATGGGAAGCATTCAGAGAAAAAGTAAGTTTATCCCTGTTGTTAATACACCACTTAGTGTCGTGACGAGAAATAAAAATAGAAAAAGAAAACTATTTGTTTTAATACTTTTGTTTCTTACACTGAAATGAATTTCATCTAAACCAGATGCAAGGTCACCCTCTATTCAAGCGTTTTGCAGGCTTTAGTGAGCCTGTTGTAATGAAGAGTCAAGAGGTATGATCCATTCCTCTTTTTTGTTTATTTTTGGTTGGCTTTAGTCCTTTGTTTCATATGCAATTGTCAATTTATCTCTTCCATATGCTATTGTTTATTTTCTGGCTTGACTTCGTAGATTGCAGAGGACATGCGAGAGAGATGGGAGACGAGTGACAATCCTATCGTTCACAAAATTCAGGAGTATGCTTCCACTCTCTTTCGTGTTATTAGATTATTAGATCAGTTCTCAATAAAGATAATTAGTATCATTTTCTTTTCACGACAGTGTTAGTGATACAATCTTTCAAGAAACTGATGCTGCTGCATCACTGAAGAAAATACGCCAACGAGATCCGTATGATTACATGAGCTTTTTCCTTTCCTTTATTTTTCTGAATTTTATCTTCAAATTTCAATAGCTATTATTTTCTTGTTTCCTTTCTCTCTCTTTCCTTTTCCATCTGATTGTTTGCTTGTATGCATCAGAACATTCTCCTTGGTGGATTTTGTGGCTGAAGTCCAAGAAGCTGTTAGACCTGTTCTTAATGCTAACATGAAGGTGAGTTCTGAGCTAACCTGGAGGTGACAGGATCTTTTCCCTTTTATAGTTTTTGTTTTATTTTTTATTTTTTGATTTTTCTTCTGAATTTTTACAGTGGATCTATCATGTTGATTGTTCGTTTTTTGTAGTCATCCAGATTGTCTATTTGTTAAATAAAAACATTTTTGTAATAGGGGGATTTAGAAACTTTGAAGAAGTATTGCAGCCCTGAAGTTGTTAGTCGGTGTGAGGCAGAGCACAAGGCTTTTCAGAGCCATGGAATATTTTTTGATAACAAGGTAAGAACTTTTTCCATGTAATACATTGTGTTACTTCTGTTCAATTTTTTTGTTCATTGTTTTCAGAGTACTGTGGTACAATAACTATGTCATCATCATAGTCCATCTCTATTTTTGATAATAATCTTTATTCGCTTTGTATGGATGGAACAAATGCCTTACCCTTTATGATGGTCGCAAAATTTGCTCATGTCATCAATATCTTCTATGATGTTTGCTAAATTTGCTTATGTCATCAACATCTTCTATAATGGTCGCTAAATTTGCTCATTTCATCAACATCTTGTACTTCTCAAGAAAAGGTCTGCCATATATATTGTGACTTGGGATAACATGTCACAAGGGGTGATAATCCATTTATTTAAATGACAAAAGATCCATCATAATTTTGCCCTATTATCCTCCCATATGATTTTGTCAAATTAGTTTTTAGGCTTAATATTATTTATCGTGTCACTGCTCTTCCAATCAGACTCTTCTCATTATGACCTTTACAATTACTAAAGAAGAGTAGGAAGAAGTAATTGGGCTAGTAGCCTAGTGGTCCAATGCCAATCTCATGGTGCAGGTGGTTAGGGGATTCAAACCTTGACACTTGTGCAGTTACACTGCAGAATGCATATTATGAGCACATCTTCTGATAGTGATGAATCATTTTTTTTTTCCAATTCGTTTTTGGTTTTTTTTTTCATGTTTGTATAACTTGAGATTTAGGAAATACCATGTTCTTAGCAGGCTACTTGCACTTTATGAAGTGTGTAATTTCTGTGTATTTTGCTTCTTAAACATAGAATGATATTTATACAACAAAAAGTAAGAAAACAACTACCTAACATAGACCACCGACATAGACAACCACCTAATATTATTCCCTACAGCTAAGTATTCAATTATCATATTTTTTCCAACTAACACTCCACTTGTACAGATAATATACATTTTATTTTAACACTCCCCCTCAAGCTGGAGCATAGATATTAATCATGCCCAGCTTGTTACATAGATAATCAACTCGAGTCCCATGCAATGCCTTTGTGAAAATATCTCTCAATTGCTCTCCAGTTTTCACATAGCCTATGGAGATCAACTTTTTTTCAATTTTTTCACGAATAAAATGACAATCAACCTTAATATGTTTTGTTCTTTCATGATATACTGGATTTGAGGCAATGTGGATAGCAGCGTGATTGTCACACCAAAGTTTTGCTGGTAATGAAGGCTTTATTCCTAATTCAGTTAAGATGTGTTTTATCCTCAAAATTTCACATGTGGATTGTGCCATGGCTCTGTATTCTGATTCTGCACTAGACCGAGATACTACATTCTGCTTCTTACTCTTCCAAGATATAAGGTTTCCACCAATAAAGACACAATATCCAGAAGTAGATCTTCTATCTACTTTGCAACCAGCCCAATCCGCATCTGTAAAACACTCAATATTAATATGTTCATGATTTTTGTAAAATATCCCAAGACCAGGAGCCCCTTTTAAGTAACATAAGATTTGCTCTAGGGCTGTCCATTGATTGACTGTTGGCGAGGACATAAACTGACTCACAATACTAACAGAATAGGCAATATCAGGGTGTGTTACTGTGAGATAGTTTAGTTTTTCAACCAGTCTTCTATATTTCTCTGGATCTTCAAATAATTCACCATCTTTTGTGAGTTGCAAATTTGGAAATATCGGAGTACTGCAAGGCTTTGCTCCTAATTTTTCCGTCTCAGTTAGCAAGTCAAGGCTTAGTTGTTGTTGTTGTTGTTGTTGTTGTCAGTTAGCAAGTCAAGTACATATTTTCTTTCAGATAGGAAAATACCTTTATTACTTCTTGTTACCTCAACTCCAAGGAAATACTTTAACATTCCCAAATCTTTCGTCTGAAATTGAGTGTGCAAAAATGATTTAAGGGATGAGATACCCGAAGTATCACTTACAGTGATGATAATATCATCCACATATGCAACCACGAGGATAATACCAGCTTCAGATTGTTTATAGAATACTGAATGATCTGCTTTGCTTTTCTTCATTCCAAAACTTTCAACTACTTGACTAAATTTTCCAAACCAAGCACGTGGACTCTGCTTCAACCCATATAAGGATTTTTGAGGCGACAAACTTTCCCATACTCCCCTGAGCAACAAACCTAGGAGGTTGCTCCATATAGACTTCTTCTTGAAGGTCACCATGAAGAAAAGCATTCTTGATATCTAATTGATGCAAGGGCCAATCATAAGTGGCTGCAAGAGAGATAAATAACCTGACAGAAGTTAATTTAGCAACAAGAGAAAAAGTGTCAGAATAATCAACCCCATATATTTGAGCATATCCCGTAGCAATCAAACGAGCTTTTAATCTTGCTATTGACCCATTCTGATTCATTTTTACTGCAAAAACCCATTTACATCCAATAGCCTTCTTCCCTGGAGGTAAATTTACTAAGTTCCAAGTGTCATTATCATCTAAAGCATTCATCTCTTCTAGTATAGCTTCATGCCATCCAGAATGAGATAAGGCTTCTCGAACAGTTTTAGGAATTATAATAGAATCAAGAGATGCAATAAAGGAGCAAGAAGTAGAAGACAAATTATTATAACAAACAAAAGAAGAAATAGAATAAGTACATTTGCGTTTACTTTTGAGAATGGCAATAAGAAGATTAGAGTCAGAGTCAGGATCTTGTGATGAAGAGGACGGTTGAGGACATGGATCTATAGAGTCAGGTATTGGAGGAGCATCACTTGAAACTGAATCTGATAAGGGTGGAGGTGCAGACTCTGGACTAAGTATATCATTTCGCCTGGAATAGACATGGATAATAGTAGGTTGATACTTGGCTTGAGAAGTTGAAGGTGGAACATGAGGTTTGGTAGTCATTGGAACTACAATAGGATAGACTAACAGATCATCCTCCTCTCCTTGGCTTATATGAATTGAAGAGGAAAAGAACGGTGTATCTTCAAGAAAAGTAACATCAATTGATACAAAATACTTATTAAGTGTAGGGCAATAACATCTGTTTCTTTTTTGAAGTCGAGAGTAACCAAGAAAAATAGATTTTAAAGACTTTGGATCTAATTTTGTGATGTGGGAGCGAACATCCCTAACATAGCATGTGCTACCAAAAATTTTAGGTTCAATGGGAAACAATGGCTTATTTGGGAAGAGAGTATTGTATGGTGTCTTACCATCAAGAATTGTTGAGGGAATTCTATTAATGAGAAAGCAAGCAGAGAGAGCATCAGCCCAAAATGTCTTAGGTACATGCATTTGAAATAGTAAGGCTTTTGCAGTTTCAAGAAGATGCCTATTTTTTCTTTCTGCTACTCTATTTTGAGATGGTGTATCAACATAAGATGTTTGGTGAATAATACCATTTTGAGTGAGGAAAGATTGAAAGGATTCTGATAAGTATTCTTTCGCATTATCACTTCGGAAAGTGTGTACAACAGTATCAAACTAATTTTTTATTTCAGCACAAAAAACATTAAAGTGAGAAAACACCTCATAACGATTTTTCATTAAATATAACCAAGTCACACGAGAGTAGTCATCAATAAAAGTGACAATATTTGAATCCAGTTTTAGACAGTACAAGACAAGGACCCCACACATCTGAATGCACCAGTTCAAAAGGAGAACTAGCTCTCTTATTTACTCTAAGAGATAGACTAACACGATGATGTTTAGCAAACTGACATGATTCACAATCTAACAACGGAAGGTTGCAAAATTGAGGACATAACTTTTTATGCAAAGGGAGAGATAGATGACCTAGCCGACAATGAGCCTCAAAGGGAGTTATTGCTCCAGTACAAGCAATGGATTTTGGTACTTGTGTATCAAGGATGTAGAGACCTCCTGATTCATGTCCTTTACCAATAATTCTCTTCGTCGCAAGATCCTGAAAAATACAATGATCAGGAAAGAATGAGATACAACAGTTGAGGGTGCGAGTAAGTTTACTAACAGAAATTAAATTAAACGAGAAATTGGGTAGATTTAAAATAGATGATAAAGAGATCAATGCCACAACCTTGAACAGATGATATTGACCCATATGCTAAAGTAACATTGAGAGTAGATACATTTTGCAGAAGGGTAGAAAAGAGATTAGAGTTACTTGTCATATGATCTGTGGCACCAGAGTCAATGACCCATTTGGAGGAGGAAGCGACAAGACATGTATTTGGTTTACCTGACCCTGCAATGGCAGTGATAGGAGTAGATGAAGACTTCAAAGATTCCTGGTATTGAGAGAACTTGGCAAATTCATCTGCAAAGATTAGGATGGACTTTTCAGATGTCTTAGAGGTAGATGCAACATGAGCTGACTGGAGTTTCTGATTCTTGTATTGTAGCTTCCTACAATCTCTTTTCATATGCCCTGGCTTGTGACAATAATGACATACAATCCCTCCAAAATCTTGTCCTTTGTTATTGGGATAATTTAAGACTCCTTTGCTGTCATTCTTGTAATAGGGACGTTCAGATGCATTTTCAACACTTCGACTAACTAATGCACCAGTGGATAGAACAGATGGGGTACATTATGTTCGGAGTACCCTACTAAATACTTCTTGCAAGGAGGGAATATCAGAACTCGAGAGTATTTGAGATTTAGCAGTCTCAAATTTAGACGAGAGTCCAGCCAAAAAACTCAAGATACCCATCTTCTCTCTTTGAGCTTGCTGCACTTTTACATCAAGACTGAATGGTAACAACATGTTAAGCTCCTCATAAGTCTTCTTAAAATCCATGAAATAGTGAGTAAGAGACTTGTCTTCCTGTTTTGCACGATAAAAGGCCTTATATACTTCATAAATGCGAGAAATATTTCCTTTCACAGAATATAAAAATTCTAGGTATTTTATTAATTCCTTAACAAATTCACAGTGATTAATCAAACCAATTACTTCACTATCAATAGAATTTCTTATTTGCAAAAATAATCGAGCATCTTCCCTCATCCATGTTTGTTTTGTCTCACCCGTAGGAGGATCATCAGTCAAATGATCATCTTTATTAATACTTCGTAAATACAACCTTATTGTTTTACTCCAATCAAAATAATTAGTTCCATTAAGCTTATATTCAGTGATTTTTGACATCACAGGAACTGCATCAGTTATAACTATAGATTTTATCTCATTCTTATCTTCTGCCATTTTTTAATTAATAAGAATCAAAGCTATTTAACCTGGGTTTTAACCAGAAAATGGAAGAACCTGACCTCTGAGAGTAAGAACCAGCAGAAGATGTAATTTTCACAATGCTCAGATGCTTTGAAGCCCAAATACTCACTCCAAATGAAGCAATTAGAGTGTTCAAAGCCTTAAAATTCCAAAAAATTTCAGCAGACCCAGATTTTTTTAAATACCCGAACCTTGTTTTGACAAGAGGGCCTACAACCGATGATAATTTCACGAAATCAAGCACATATTAGTGTTGTACAGAGCGCCGGCGCGTGAAGAAGTATCAGATTCTTCTGATGGAGAGTGCGGCTCATGCACTGACCTCCCGGTCGCCGGATTCTGGGGAACGACCGAATTGGAGGTGGCGCTCCTCCCTACACCGGCTATATTACTCCACTATCACTCTAAAGGGTGATCTTAAATTTACAGTACCGAAGTTCTTTTTTTTTTGAATAGTGTTGAACAAACAGAAATTTGAACAATAAGCTAAAAACCCAGTGTTTTCAATGCTCTGATACCATGTAATTTCTGTGTATTTTGCTTCTTAAACATAGAATGATATTTATACAACAAAAAGTAAGGAAACAGCTACCTAACATAGACTACTAACATAGACAACCACCTAATATTATTCCCTACAGCTAAGTATTCAATTATCATATTCTTTCCAACTAACACTCCATTTATACATATAATATACGTCTTACTTTAACAAAGTGGAAGACATGCATTACATGGTCCTAATCTCAATCGCTATGGCACATGGTGGAACATAGACTCAAATTAGTCTGTATTTGGTTTTATATGACATGGTTAATGTAGACTTGATACAATGGCTTGATACTAAGATATGTCCTGGTGCCAGATTCTACATATATCCGAGGTGGAAGTAAGAGAGACTAAAATGATGGGAACCTCCCCAATAATCATTGTTGCGGTATGCATAATGTTTCCTTTTATTTTCTTTTCCTGGTTACTTGGTTCAAGACTGGAAAACTTTCTGGTAATCGACAGCACTTTTTCTTCTAATAATTGCAGTTCCAAACACAGCAAGTCCACTGTGTGCGTGATAGACATGGTGCTATAACAGAAGGGGGCAAGGTAAACATGAATCTTTTTTTGGTACACCGTGGTCATTTGAATCATACATAACACTTGTGACCTGCGCCTCCACTTGTTTTATTTGTTCACTTATGATTTATCAATTTCCAAGCAAAAATTTGAAATGGCTGCAAGGATATTGTTCATTGTATGGTAATTGTGACAATTTCAGATACGATTCCCAAAATAGATAGCACAAAAAAATTGACGGTTTATTTCCTTTAATATTAGAGTTGAGGAATGAAATGGCAAAGGATGCCTGAAAGTGCCTTTATCAAAATAGCAAATTGCCTATGCAACATTTCTTCCTATACCTTGTTGAATGAATTTGACTTTTTTTAATGTGGTTCAAAATAATGTTGTTTGCTTGTATCCTTAATAATTTCTATAAGCAATGTGTTCTAAGAGAATTTTGCACCTCCTAGGATACAATCCACACTGTATACTATGCATGGGCTATGCAGCAAGTGGATCCTGAAGAACTTGGAGAAGGTGCCATCTATCCAATATGGAAGCTAAGAGAAATGCAACAACTTGGTGTCCAAGCCCTCATTTAGGCTTCGTTTAACAATCTAATTATAGATGATGCACGTTAGATTTCTCCGGTTCTTTTCTTCTTTTTTTTTCTTGTTATACTTCTACCCTGCACTTCTCTGGGTTTTGTCACTCCAGGGAAATATTTCGTTTAATATTTTTTTATTAGATCAGAATAAAGAATTTGGATACTTGAGCAAATTCTTTTAGGATTTTCAAATTTCTTGTTCAATTGATCAAAATGCTTAGAAATAGCTGCTGCCATGTGCAATTGACATCATTGTTCAAAATGATTTTTTCACTTAGTATTATTTTCTTGTTTGTTTTGGCTACAATATGTTTTCTGGAAGGTATCTACAGCCTCTTTTAGTGATGGCTATAAGGGAACAAAAATTCTTTTGAAATGCGAAAAAATCATTAGATTGATGCTTCATTTGTGGTTGGATTATCGAATGGAATCAGTACCAAGTTCTCCAACTCAATTAAGATTAAAATACTTGAGGGAAAACTAATAAAATGCATCATACGTTTATTTGTAGAGCTTCCTTTACGAGGTTATAGAATTTCTAAGTTGATTTAGCCGATTCTCTAGACCAAATACATTGCTATCCCAAGTCTTGTTTACAAAGCAAATTGCTCAAAACACTGATAACAGATTATTAACAATTCCTCACTTTGTTTTCATTTTTTTTAAGAATGATTTGTTGAAAGCATGGATTAGAATTTTTTTAAACTTTCTTTTAAAATCAATTTCGTGTTTTTTAATTGAAAAAATTCAAAGTAACTAAATAATAATATATAATTGCTTTTTTGGAGAACATCTAAAATGATATTTGTTTGCAGTGACTGGTACAACTTCAATGTCAAATGGATTATATTTTTCTGAAAAAACATATGCAACTTCAATTTTATTGTTGATCGGTGGCAAAAAAATTATTGTTGTTATTGTTCGCAAGCATTACTTTGTTAGCTCTTAAGTAGTAAAACTGGGGTTCCTATTTGTTCCAAGTTTCGCAATATCGACAGGTGGAAACAAGTTCAAATTGGCACTCGGTTATTATTAGTATTTTTTTATTAGTAATAGAAATTCATTTTTGAGATTATTATACTGTGTACGTTAAAAAAGATTCAATTTTCAAATATACCCACACATTTTTTATTTACAATTATATTGTTGCAACGTTTTTTTTTGTAAATTATTTTTATTTTTATTTTTTTACGATTTTAGTCTATTTATATTTTTTTATTTAAAAAAAATTTAATATCATATTTTCAATATACATATAAAAAAATAAATATATACATAACATATACACAATATATATAAATACGCACCCAACAATATAAACTGCATCTATAATATTTATAACACATATACAGCAAGTCTATAACACATCTACATAATATTTTAATATTTATTTTATTTTATTTTTTAAAATTTTTTTATTCTTACAACATTCACACAACATTCATATAATATTCAATAATTTTTACTTAAAATATACACAATTTAAATGACAAAAAATATAATGTACAAACATCTATAATAAATCTAAAATAACTACAACACATCTATATAATAAAATTGTGTACATTTTTTTTATTTTTTTCATATGTATAATATATAAATTTTGTTTAAAAATAAATTTAATAAATTTTTATTAGTATATTTTAGTATATTTTTCTTTTTTTATATTTTTTAGTGTTATTTTTTTTGTAATTAAAATTAAAATTTTTTCTTTAAAAAAATTATGATTTTTATTTGATAAAAATAATTTAAAATATTAATTTTTATTATTTTATTAAAATATTTTTTTATTTAATAGTGAATTTTAAAAAAAATTAAAATTTAAAGTAAAATATTAATTGTCTAGAGAAAAGAGATATTTTTGAATAAAAAAAATTTTATTTTAGTGAGAAACGAGGTATTTTTAAAATTTTATACTAATTTTTATAAAAATGTAAATATTTTTAATTTTTATAATGTTTTTTTAAAAAAATTATTTTTTAGAGTAGTTATGTAATTGTCCCTTCATTTTTTTATATTAGTAATAGAAATTCATTGAAGCTGGAAAAGATACAACCTAAAAAAAGATTTTTAAATATCTAGAAACTAACTAGATGCAGAAATCTCTAATATATCTGGATAAAAATTTAACAGGAACATCATCAAAATAAAGGAATATATTGAGCCACCAAATATTATCATATGGAGAAAACTTACTGAAAATCACGTCTAAGAAAAAGTCAAAAACTAGGTAAAAATGATTTGAGAATTAGAATATCCGAGCCAAATTCCTTTCAAAATCCACAAGCTCATGATATCTGCAATATTGTGAAAATTGAATTAATTTTTTATCAATAATATATATTATATGTGAATAATTATATCAATTAATTATACTAAAAATATTTTTAAAAAAAGAGATAGATCACAATGGACACATTTGAATATCAAGTTTTTTCTTAGATAAATTTTTTCTAAACATATAATTAATAGCACAAAATACCACCACAACTATAACTAAAAATAACTATTAAATAAATAATAAAGAGAATACCAAAATTTAACGAGGTTCAGCTAATTTTACTTACGTCCTACGTCCTAGAACACCACTAAAATAATTTTACTAATATCAAAAAAGAAATACAAAAGAGAGAAAAATAAAATTAAGCCTTATAGAATTAAAGACTTAATTTTATAATGATATAACAAAGAGTGGAGGGGTATTAATTTATAGCCAAATATTCCTCCCCCTAATCTCGCATCTTTGCGATGTGGGATAAAAAATGGCCAACAATGACAAATCTTCATCTTGGATATTTTTCTATGTACAATATGCAAATCTTTTCTAAAAGAAATTATTTTCTGTAGTATCTACAAATGGATTGTGTAGTGTTTATCTTCAATTTCTCAAAACATTGATCAAGTTTATCACCATTTTTGTCAACATATCTGTAGAATTATCAATGGTTCGAATTTTCTGAAGTAATATTTCACCTTCCTCCAAAATCTCACGTACAAAGTGATAACAAATATTGATGTGCTTCGTCCTTGCATGATAAACTTAGTTCTTTGCTAAATGAATAATACTTTGACTATCACAATGTACTTTCATGTGTTTTTGTCTAATTTTCAGTTCATCAAGCAACTCTTGAAGCCAAATTACTTATTTAGCAGCCTCTGATATTGCCATATACTCTACTTCCATAGTAGATAAGACAATTATTAATTGTAACGTAGACTTTTAACTAATCAACCCCTTAGCAAGTGTAAACATATAATTTGTAGTTGATTGACGTTTATCTAAATTACCAGCATAGTCGGAATCACAATATCTAACTATACATTGATCATCATTTTCATCTCGCTCAAATATCAATTCAACATCTACGGTATTCAGAATATACCGTATAATCCATTTCATGTCTTGTCAATGCTCCTTACCAGGATTATGCATGTACTTACTCACAACTCCAACTGTTTGTAAAATATCTGGCTTTGTACACATCATAACATATATCAAGCTAACAACAGTATTTGTATATGGAACATTTGACATGTATTCCCGTTTCGCTTCAGTTTTAAGAGATAGAGATGCATTGAGCTTCATATAAGGTACAAACAGTATACTCATAAGTTTTAACTTTTCATTCAGGCTAAAATATTATAGTACCTTCTTCAGATACTGTTTCTGATTCAAACAAAGCTTTCCTCTCTTCCTATCTCTGTATATGTCTATGCCTAAAATTTTCTTAGCTTCACCCAAGTTTTTCATTTCAAACTCCTGATTCAGATAAGTCTTCAAGTTCTCAATTTCTCCTTGATTCTTTGAAGATATTAGCATATCATCAATATATAAGAGAAAATAAATGAAAGATCCATCTTGTAACTTACAAAAATATACACAATGATCGTATTTGCTCCTTGTGTACTTCTGCTTCATCATAAAATTGTCAAATCTTTTGTACTACTGCATCGGAGATTATTTCAATCCGTACAATGATTTTTTTCAATTTACACACCTATTTTTCTTCTTCAGCAACCTCAAACTCTTCTTGCTAAGTCATATAGATTTTCTCTTCTAAGTCACCATATAGAAATACAATTTTTACTCAAGTTGAATGAGTTCTAAATTCAATTATACTACCAAGGCCTATAAAATTCTAATAGATGAATATTTTACAACTTGAGAAAATACTTTATCATAATCAATTTTCTCTAGCTGAGTATAACCTTTAGCTACTAATCTTATCTTGTAGCAAACATCGTTCTTGTCAGAAAATCTTTCTTTCTTTGTATATACCCATTTGCATCTCATTATCTTTTTTTCCCTTTCATAGATTAGCTAGCTTCCATGTCTGATTCTTTTCAAGGGACTGTATTTCATCATCCATGGTTTTTCTCCACTTCTCATTTTCTGAACTTTGAACAGCTTCATTGTAAGTGTTAGGAATACCATCATTTGCAATTAGTGATGCAAAAGCCACCATATCATCAAATCGAGTAGGTTTGCGAATCTCTCGTTGTGGCCTATTTATTGCAATAGATTCTTATTACTGTAGAGGTTCTTGGGTTGAAACCTCTTCTTCATTCGACTCGACATCTACTGTAGGAGTTTCTAAATTTGTTTTATCATTTATTGCTGGGTTCAACGATTCTTTTTTCAAACTCCACCTACCGTGGAGTACCATCTGTCCGCTGAATCATTCCATTTGTTACCTTTTTCAACATGGTAGACTCATCAAAGTAACATCTCTTCTAAAGACTATCTTTTTTATTTATGGACACCAAAGGCAAAATCTTTTTACACCAGTGGTGATCCCCATAAAAGGGCTTTCTTTGCCCTTAGATCTAACTTTGATTCCTTAACATTGTAGTATGCAGTGGAACCAAACACAAGTAAAGAATCATAATCAGTAGCAGATTTTTTCAGACAAGATCTTCAAAGGTGTTTTACCACCAGTAGCAGCTGATGGTAAGCGATTAACAAGATGACAAGTATATGTTTCAATCTTAGTCCAAAATTATTTACCTAATCTAGTATTTGACAATATACACTAAACTTTCTCCACTAATATCTAGTTCTTGTATTCTGCCACCCCATTCTATCGTGGTGTATCTCTAACTATGAAGTATCTAACATTGCCTTCAACTTGATAGAATTTTAAAAATGGATCACTTTTATACTCTCCACCATTATATATGCGGAGACATTTAATTTTTCTACCAATCTAAGTTTTCACCATCTGTTTTGGAAGGATTCCACACATCTGAGTGAATATAGTCTAAAATACCCTTGGTATTATGGATTAGAGTACCAAACTTCACTCTAGTCTGCTTGCTTTTGACATAATATTCACAGAAATCTAACTTCTGGGGTTTCACTTTTTTCAGTAATTCTTGATATGACAAAAGTTTCAAGCATTTATTGCCAGCATGCCCCAAGTACATATGTCATAATCTAGTTGCTTTCAACACCTGATCATTACTGGAAGCTGCTGCTGCTATCCAAATAATTGTATTACCCTGATAGTAATATAAGTTAATGTTCTTCTTTATTTCTTCATTATCACTAGTACATCAGAGATGATTTTTATTACTCCATCTGCTGCATTTATAATGAATCTCTTTGATTCTAAGACTCCTACAGAGATGAGATTCTTCTTCAAACTCGATACATATCAAACATTTGTCAGAATCTTGATTGATCCATCATGATTCCGCAATTAGATTGAACCAATTTCTTTAATCATACATGAACTGTCATTTATTGTGTAAACAGTAGCACTTTCTAGTACTCTAAAGTCAAAGAACTAATTTCAATTGGGACACATATGATGGCTACAATATAAATCAAGTAGCCATGTAATACCCTTACATCCCATTTACGTATACTACATACACACCCAGTATATATAAAATAAGTATATACGGTATAAGAATGTCACAATTCAGTTTAATAAAAATTTTCTTATTCCTCATTCCTCAAAACATTTATACATATATATATATATATATCAAAATATATAAAGCCTCACATTACTCATTTATACAAAACGTTCTTGATAATTTACAATATATATATTTATACTCGAAAAACATAATCTCGAAAAGTACTATAACATAAAATATATACATGCTGGGAAAATGGATTTGATCTTGTTGTAGCAGAAGTGCTTCAAGCCCAGCAAACACATGCCTAGACCCGACAATGTCTAGTAGAACTTTTTGGCTCTATCGGATCACCCCTGTCACCTATGCGATGAGTTACAATTGCGCTAAGCCAAAAACCTTGTGATATAAACTTTAATAATAACTAAACTTTAAAATAATGCCAATGCAAAATACTCATATATTATGTCACAATATGACATTAAAATTCACTTTTAGATATACACTTTCATCACTCATTAATTCACACAAACACATACACAAGTATGGGCCCAAACAATTAATACATCATTCAAATTCTAGAGTTACTGTTTTGGTCCATAATGATACCATGTGTCTAGCCCCGAAGGTAAATCATATCATAGTGACGCCAAGCGTCTAGCCCCAAAGACAAATCATATCACAGTAACGCCAAGCGTCTAACCCCGAAGGCAAATATTGAGGATAATCTCATAGATATGCCGCTAAACACAGAACTTTAAAAATTGAATAACATACTAGGCACACAATTAATTCATATTTTTTCATCATTAATTTCTTTCTCATTTTTTCATTTTCTCATTCATGTCAATGCCATTTCATTTCAACATTTCATAACAAACCCACATTACCCAAACACTTTGGGTCATTTTTATATTTTTGCACATAGTTTACATTTTATTCAATCTAGCCATTAACAATGGCTTTTCACATTTTATACATAATTCATATATTATTCAATCTAGCCATTAACAATGGCTTTTCATAATGTATAATAATGCATACATAATTATTTACATGTCATAATACAATGTTCATGTATCAAGTAGCTTAACACATTTTTCATCTGAAATATGTTAGGTCAAATGTAATGCAATCACATTTCATTTATCAAGAGTTTGTACATACCTTAGAAAGCACTATAAAATAAGCTTTAAAACTCTCTCCAACCTTCTCTTCCAAGTTGCCCTTCAACACTAGGGTTAGACAAACTAATCTCTCTCAATGCCTAAGCTAAATGTGATCATAAACAACCATTTAATATCACATTCTAAGGTATTCTCAATATTAAACCATTTAAATTAAGAATTACAAATGAAAGACAAAAAAAAATAGTTATTTTGGACAATTCCCTCAAGTAACAAGCCCAACAATATGGGCGTGTTAATGACCATGTCATTAACTCATTCTTATAGAAGCTTTGACAAGTCCAATGACATGGGCGTGTCACTACCCGTGTCATTCATTCTGCCTTACAGAAACTTTGACACGCCCAACAATACGGACGATATTAATGACCGTGTCAATTATTTTGCCTTACAGTAGCTACGACATGCTCAGAGACATAGCCGTGTTAATGGTAGTGTCATCAACGTTAAACTCAGTACTGTTGACATGCCCAACGACATGGTCATATCACTGGCCGTATCAGGCAAAATTCATGCATTTCGTATACTCAACCATCCAACACAACCACTTATAAAACTCAACTTAAATTCAATTACTTCTTCAATTCAACCTTAAAATTATTATTAACTACTCAAAACTAACTTCATACATATCCAAATAAGCCATTAAAATATGCTAATACACAATCCCAAAATTTAAATATCATGTTCTTCCATTGAATTTCAAAGAACTTGCAAAATTGATAAAGAAACTTACCAATTGATGAAGAATCCTCAAAAACTCCACTTGAATACTTGAAATTCCTTCAATCTTTGATGTATGGAAGAAGAAAACTCTCCTTTAGTCTCTCTCTCTCTCAAGCTCACGGCAGCTTTTTCTTTATCAGATTTGCTTTTACTTATCAGCTTAGGACAATCTATCTTTTAATGCCCTTTCTCCCAGTAAAAGACACATTCATCTTTAGCTGGTCTGAATTTTGATCTTTTGATCTTTTCTCTCTTTCTGCTTTGAGAGCGACCTCTCACTATTAATATTTTTGCTGCTTCATTTGAACTCTCTTTTTTATTCTTCTTTCGCAGTTCGTAACTGTATAATACATAGTTATTTCAGAGAGAGTCACTTTATCATTCCTAAGGAGTAGAGTTATTTTAAGAAATTCAAACTCTTATGAAAGGGACCCCAATAACATCAAAGCCAAATCTTCATCTTTGAAAGTCAACTTCCAAATTTATCAAATCAGCTACCAGCTGATTAAAATTGGTGATGTACTCATTTATAATACTACTAGGAACATAAGTGAAGCAAAACAATCTCTTCTTCATATGAAGTTTATTCTGACTACTTTTCTTTAAAAAAAATTTCTCCAATGCCTTTCTCAATTTACTTGAGAAAATTTTCTTAGAGAAAGCATAATTTTGTTCTCTAGAAAGACATGATCGAATTGTACCACACGCTACAAGATTGATGGCTTTTCAATTTTTTCATCAATATCTTCTGGTTTCTCTTATTCAATGGCAATGTCTAGACCTTGCTGAAAGAGAGCATCTAGAATATCACTTTGCCACATGCCAAAATGACATATATCATCAAAAATCTCCACTGCAGATCTAGCATTTGACACTATAATTATTGACCAAATTGACGAAGTGGATGTTGTCTCCTTTGTAGTAGATGATTTGCCTAAATTGTCTATCATCTTTACCTCAAAAAAAAATTTAATAGCTAACAAATAAGAAATATAAATAATCTAAGAAAATCTTTGCTGATGTGGAAGATCAGGCTAAGCTGTAACCACAGAGCATGCTCAGAAAACCTTGGCTCTGATACCAATTGTTGTGAAAATTAGATTAATTTTTACAGATAATATATATTGTGTGTGAATAATTACAACAATTAATTATACCAAGAATATTTCTAGGAAAGAGTGGTGGATCAATACTAAGTCTTTCCTTAGATAAAATTCTCCTAGACATATAATTAATAGTATAAAAAACAACCACAATTATACATAAAAATAGCTATTAAATAAATAATAAAAAAACTAAAATTTAACGAGGTTCGGCTAATTTTATGTACGCCCTCAAATACGATCAAAATAATTTTACTAAGATCAAAGAGAGAGAGAAGAATAAAATTAAGTCTTATAGAATTAAAGACTTAATTTTGAGATGATATAACAAAGGGAGAAGGGGTATTAATTTATAGCCAAATACCACTCTCTCTAATCTCATATCCTTACCATGTGGGTTAAAAAATGGCTAACAATGACAGCAGACCCATCTTGAAAAGGACTAGAAACCACCAGAATGTATGGCGAGCAAGCTAAGTCAAGACAATCTTTTAAAGCTAATTGTATTCTCTCTTAACTATCATATCTTCGAGAATAAACCTAACTACAATGAAGGTGTAAAACAAAAGAGACCATTTTAAAGCTAGATCTAGAGGCTATAAAAAACTAAACCACAAAAATTATTAGAGATATACTAACAAGGAAAACAAGGGGAAGAGAAAATTTAGAGATGTCAACTGCCAGAAAAAGTGGGTGATGGAGGAAGAAAAAATAGATCCCTGCTACTCGGTTAATCTGATGTCATGGAGAAGAAAAGAGTTGTAATAAGTTTTCCATTTTTTAAAGCCTTATTTATGGGATTACATGTTATTGATATAAAGATTTGTGGAAACAAAACAGGCCACATTTTATTGATTATTACAACGTTAAGCAAGTTTTACATTTCACTTTACAACTCTATACTAGAAATAAAACGGATCCTTCTATGAATTCACAAGAAGGATATTTCTTAGTAGCGGCCTTGGCTCTCTAGTACTGATATATTATTATTGCTTAAACAGAAGTAAATCAAATTCTATTTAAGATCTTCTTCTGGTAGGGCTAAGAAGCATGGTTTGTGGGTCTCTTTTATTTTTAACTAGATCAGCTTCGCTTGGTGACATCTGATAAGAGTTGGCCAGGACGTCCACAGGCATAGCCTTCAATACTGAAGTGTAACCAGCCATTGGGTGCTTCATTGGCTGGCTACATGTTTTGAATGTCACATATTCGAATCCATCCCTTCCTGCTCTTCCAACTGAAACATAGAATTGTGGGATCACAAACATATCTCCTGGGTTCACAGTTTCATCCATTACTGTATCACCATCATCATCCACTATTTGTACATGCATGGAGCCACGAAGAGCATACACTACACTTTGGTCTGTCATTGACCAATGTGGGGTGTGCATTGCGTTCTGCAACATGAATCACATTAATTTAGCATTGAGATTGAAACTGTTCATAAAAACATACTAAAAATCTATAAAAGATTTGGATAGATTGATGGATTACTGGCAAAAGATAGCCTCTCTCTGCACTCATTTGAATGTTTGAAAGAATAGGTAGCTTTTGCTCGTTGACAATGTTGATTCTACCAGCTTCCCTTGTGTAAAGATCAGATTCTCTTCTGGTCTCAAGATTGTGAATCAATCTCATGCTGCAAAAAGTTTCTTCAACTCCATTTAATGGTGTCTGCCCTGGTCTGTAAACATCTTCTTCCCTTTCTTCAGGTCTGAGTATACGCATTCCGCTGTCACAACTAACTATTGTTCCCCTATTCGCTCCTCCTTTCATTCTCCTTACAATGTCTGCTGGAACGTTGAATGCTTCTGCCAACATTTCCTCATCCAGTGATCGGAAAACATTTTGGAAAGTTTCCCGAACTGTTTCAGACTTTCGAGATCGAATATATCGTTTGCTTCCCTCACTCTCAGGAACCCGCCTGTCTTCTCTTGACTGCCCGCCTCCAAGAACGAATGCCTTCAATCATATATATATATAAATGTGAGTCATGTAAGTATCAAGAAGCTTAGCATTATTTGAATGATCAAAAAAATTAATGGGGATCAATGAATTTTGTAATTACCCTTAAGTTTTGGTCGAGCTGATTATGTTTATTGTTGAGGTGGAGCACACTGACTGTAGCTAACTCTTCATTACCATCATTATAAACCCAACTGAGGACACCCTCTGGTACGGCAATGACATCTCCACAGCGAACATTGTGTAACCTTTGATGTCTGTCTCGACCTTCTGATGGTTGGGCTTGGCCTGCTGTTGGTCGTTGTTGTTCCGGGTGGAATGTTTCTGGGCATCCAGGATATGTCACTCCAACAACACCTCTTCCTGTGCCATGTTTTTCCAATTTTTAACGTAAGATTCTTAAACATCTTAATACCCAAATAAAAACAACAGCTAATGATAATAAATATACCTCGCACAACATAAACCAGGCGAGGAGCAGGGAAGAATTTGGGCAAGGAAAGAGAGTTGGGTTGAACAACAGTCCTAAAAGAAGCAACACCAGCACATTGAAATTGGTCTTCTGATGGATCCCAAACCTCAGTGGTTCCACCCTCTGACTCAATCCTATGATAAGGTTGAGATGTAGTGATTCTCTGAAGCTGGCATTGCTGAGGCCGAGTGTCTCGACTCAAATCGAACCGTCTAGCTCCATAAGCAAAAGCAAGCAAAGAGAGAAGAGATAGCAGAACTATCTTAGAAGTTGAAACCATTGTTATATGAAGAGCAATTGAGAGATGGTGAGCGTGGTTTGTAACTTGTAGGTGGTTTTTATAATGGAGAAGAAAATTGGATGATAGTGACAATGAGAGAAATGGTGGGTTCTGCATGTTAACGAAGAGTTGCCACATTACTGTTTGAGCTGGAAAAACTTGTTTAGTACGTGGTGATGAAATGGAAGTGTTGTTGGTCGACTACGATTTTTCGCAGCCCCACACTTGTCTTGCCTTGGCCTATTACAATTTATCATTACTTCCTCGGTTCCATCGGTCACATATTTTCTTTTACTCTAAATTTTACCTAGATTATTAAAAATATATTACTTATTAAATATTTGATATGTTAATGTATTATACATATAAATTTATATTTTTAACAAAATTCAATTCAATTCAATTCAATGATTATAGATTAATTACATTTAAAATATAGAATTATAAAATCATTTTAAATCACTTTTTTTAATGTTAATTTAAGTTTAGTTCCAATATCTATCTTAATATATACAATTTTTTTAACAAACGGATAACTAGATTTTTGTTTCACTGTGTTTTCTTATTTTACTCAATAAGAGCTACCATTATATTTTTTCTAATGTTACAAATTGTAAATTTTGTCCATTTTAATATGTCTATAAATATATCTCAATATTTTTGTTTCAGAAACACTCATCTTACCAACGTATTATTTTTTAATTTCCAGCATCCACTATTTTATAGCAGGCCATATATTACGGTAGAAATTAAACTTTAACCTGCAGTATCTTAAGGTGACATAAAATTCTTATAACACTTCCATTTCATTTATGTTGTTTAATTATGGATAATATATTCTTCGCAAGCCATCTATAAACTTTTATTTTTCATAAAAATAATTATTTTTTCTTAATTATCATGAAGTAAAAAATGTATTTATTAATGCTAGATGGAGTTGTTGTTATTCTTCTAATTATTATTATTTGTATAAAAAAGAAAAATATATTCATTGCATTATAAATAATTTATCATTATACATTGATCGTATAAAATCTATGCCAAAATTGAGATTTATTAATAATATAAATATGCAGTAAAGAAATTAATAATAATTTATTTCCATTCATCAGAAAACAAAAGGAAATTAATAACGAGAAAGAAAATAGAAAAACTTCAGTCCATTAATGAAATTCCAGAAACAAAGATAATTATGCTTAATTAGCGGTGCTAATTTAGTTAGCTACCAGCAGAAAGGAAAGAACATTAACAACAACAAAATAAATAATTAAAGATACAAACACCAACTTGGAAGATAATTAAGCTTATTCTTATCTCCTAATTATTCATTAATGCTTCACTTATATAGTAATTTAATTAAATCTAATTAATTTGCTGAGCCATCAACACAAAGCCATTGACCAACAAAGAGGGCAGTGCAGTTGAGATTTGGATTAATGGAATCAAAGAACTCAGTGGTCAAATTGAGCATCTGTGTCACAGAAAAACAAGTGTCTCCACTGTTTATTCTATACACTGAATCACACTCTGGTTTTTTCCTTGTCAATCCAACTGTTCATATTTCAAAATAAAGAAAAATTCATGTCAATATATTTCAAATTAATAGTTAAATTTTAAAATAATAAGAAAAAAAATACAAATTAACTTAATTTAAGTCGGACTATTTTATTGTGTTCTAAAAATTAGTGCCTGCTCAAGGGTGAAGCCTCTAAAACAAGGTTTTAAGCCCTCAAAAATTTGATTAATATCTTTCTTTAAATAAAAAATTAAAACTATGGATGGCTATCCCTTCCTAAAATCAAGGAATTTGATTATAATCTTCCTAGTTGGTAATCAATGCTAACAGAGATTAATCAATGCTAAAAATAAAGGATTTAATTCTCTTTCCAATTTTCACTAAGATAACATTATTAACCCATAAAAAAAACTAATGTTATATTTTTTTAAAGCTACATATAAATTGAATTTCTGTCTCTTTTTTTAAATTTCTATCTTTTTCTTTCTTTAGTATTCATGCAAGAAAAGCAACAGTTTATTAGTTTGAATTTTTGATAGTGAATTAATCAAATATTACAGCACATTTGAAGCTTAAAAATAATTAGGTTTTATTGTTCTAACGTTTTGCTCTCTTTCCACTATTTATTTGTTGTATTTTTTTCCTTTTATTTCATATAAATTATATATATTATATTCATATGCATTAACTTTTGTACGTGTGGTTGCCTTAAGTTGTATAAGAGTTTATAAGAGTTGAAAATACTATGATTTATGCCAAAAAATTGCTGCTAAGATGAATGCCTAAATTTTATGAAAAAATTATTATTCATAGAAATAAAAGATTAAATAAGAATATTAATAGTGAAACAATAAGATCTCCTTAAGAGTCGTTTAGAATTAATTATTCCTTATATGTAGTAGATCAAGCTATTTATCCACTTCAAAATAGATTTGAATAATTTAAAGTGTATGAAAATATTTTTGGTTTTCTATTTAGCATGAGCAAAATGAAATCACTAATAAAAAAAATTGAAAAAAAATTGTTTTAACTTTGAAAAGTCTTTAAAACACAATAAAAACTTAGATATTAATGATTTGGATTTATTTTTAAAACACTATAAAAAAAGACCTTATTTTTTTAATTTGCTTTAGATCTATCTCTATATATTTTAAGACCGCCCTGTTTAGATTATATGTTAAACATCAATAATTATTCTAATTTTTATTGTATTTTCATAAAAATTTACAGTGTTATTCTTTTTAAACCGCATAAAAAATTTATAAACATTAAAAAGTGGTTGTAATAAATTTTTAATAAAAATAAAATGTAAAACAGTAAAAATTATAACATGTAGAAAAGTGAATTTAAGTTTAATATGCTATACTTACAATTACCAAACAATGATCGGCTTTCAGCAATGAGGAGAAGAAAGAGCAACACAATCAAGTAGAAATAGAAGGCTGACTTTGGTGCTAGACTAGGCAATTCTATCTAATTTAATTTCTTTTGTATTTGCTCTAAAAGTAACTCCGCCTGCGAGTATCGTAGCCGGTCCCAAGTCCGGATAAAGGAGGAGGGTTGCGGTAGGTTGGCGGCCAGTGTAAAAATTTTGCCAAACTTTCTATGGATTCTCAAAACTATCATTATACCGTTGGGACGTGCTCACCTAGGCACGCGCTACATCGGCACCCGGGTGTAGTGTTAAATGAGCAAGGGGTTCCATCACATCGACGCCTGGGTGTGGTGGAGTATGAGCAAAGGTTCTCATGCCATGGACGGGTATGGGTAAAGAAGTTAGTCCCGCCATATCAGCGCCCGGATGTGGTGTCAGACAAGAAAGGGCTACCGCATTATGGACGAATGCGGCTAAAGAAGCAAGTCCAAGGGAGCCGATTAAGATTAGGTAGTTGGAATATTGGCACTCTGACTGGGAAGTCTATAGAGCTTGTGGATACTTTGAAAAGAAGGAAGGTTAGTATTGCTTGTTTGCAGGAAACCAGGTGGAAGGGAAATAAAGCAAAAGAGATTGGTAACTCAGGATATAAGCTGTGGTATTGTGGCTTGGATAACAATAGGAATGGTGTGGGCATTATTATTGAGCCTACGCTTAAAGACAAGGTGGTGGAAGTGAAAAGAAAGGGAGACAGGATTATCTCTTTGAGGCTTGTTTTGGGAGATGACACTATTAATGTTATTAGTGCTTATGCTCCCCAAGTAGGTTTGGACGGAGCATCCAAGGTTCAGTTCTGGGAAGATATGGATGATATCATGCAAGGTATTCCGGATAATCAGCAAATCTTCATTGGTGGGGACCTTAACGGGCATGTTGGTAAGGACAGTAATGGTTATGACAGGGTCCATGGGGGTTATGGTTTTGGCAACAGGAATGAGGAGGGAAAGAGCATTTTGGATTTTGCAGTGGCTTATGATCTAGTGCTGGCGAATACCTGCTTTGAAAAGAGGGGGTCACACTTGATTACCTTTAAGAGTGGACGAACCCAAAGTCAAATAGACTTCATACTTACTCGAAGACGGGACAAAAGTAAGTGTAAGGATTGCAAGGTCATTCCGGGTGAAGCATTGGCGGCGCAACATCGTATTGTGGTTTTAGATGTTAAGAATAAAAGTAGCTGGAGGAATGATAAGAAAATATTGGAACCAAGGATAAGATGGTGGAAATTGAAAGACCTAGCTCAAGGTACCTTTAAGGAGGAGTTACTAAAGGAAGAAATTTGGAACCTTGAGGCTAGTGCAGAGGACTTGTGGACAAAAATGGAAGGTGGCATTAAGAAAGCAGGTAGTAAATTGCTTGGGATCTCTAAAGGGGCAGGGCCTCGACCGCACGATGCATGGTGGTGGGATGAGAAGGTTCAAAAGGCTATTAAAGCTAAGAGGGAATGGTATAAAAAGTTACCGAATGCGGTAAATAGCGAGGCCTTTGAGGAATATAAGAGGGCTAAGAAAGAGGCAAAGAAGGCTGTTAGTGTAGCTCGTGGCAGAGCCTTAGAAGGGATTTATCAAAAGTTAGGTACTAAAGAGGGAGAAATGGGCATTTATAAGATTGCAAGGATGAGAGAAAGGAAAAGCAGAGATTTAAGCCAAGTCAAATGTATAAAGGACGAAGATCAACGGGTGTTGACAAGAGATGTTGAGATTAAGGAGAGGTGGAAGGCTTATTTTGAGCAGTTATTCAACCCTGAACATGAACAAGATTTTCAAGGTCTTCATGCAACAAATGATTATATCAGCTGGTCTAGGAGGATCTTGCATAGTGAAGTAAGAGAAGCCTTGAAGTATATGAAAGTTGGTAAAGCTTGTGGCCCGGATGATATTCCTATAGAGGTTTGGAAGAACCTTGGAGAGGTAGGAGTTGCCTGGTTAACTAAACTCTTTAATGCTATTGTGAAAGGACGTAAGATGCCGAATGCCTGGAGGAAGAGTATCATGGTACCCATATATAAAAATAAGGGAGACATTCAATGCTGTACAAATTATCGGGGTATCAAACTTATGAGCCATACTATGAAATTATGGGAAAGGATTATTGAACACAGATTGAGGAAGCTTACAAGAGTTTCGGAGAATCAGTTTGGGTTTATGCCAGGGAGATCTACCATGGAGGCTATTTCTCTTCTAAGAAGACTAATGGAATTGTATCAAGAGAAGAAGAAAGATCTCCACATGGTATTTATTGACTTGGAGAAAGCCTATGATAGAGTACCAAGAGAAGTGTTATGGTGGGTTTTGAAGAGGAAAGGAGTCAACGGCAAATATATCAACATCATCAAGGACATGTATGAGAATGCATCCACTAGTGTGAAAACACCTGGTGGAGACACTGAGGCTTTCCCTATTACTACCGGATTGCATCAAGGTTCGGCCATGAGTCCATATTTATTTACCCTGGTTATGGACGAGCTAACCAGAAGCATACAAGACGATGTTCCTTGGTGTATGTTGTTTGCTGATGACATTATTTTAATTGATGAGACTAGTGCTGGTGTAAACCGTAAGTTGGAAGTGTGGAGAAAAACCCTCGAGGACAAGGGTTTTAAGCTAAGTAGGAGTAAAACGGAATATATGCACTGTGAGTTCAGTCTAAGGAAGAAGCAGGAACATGAGGTTAAGTTGGATGGAGTTTTGGTTCCTAAAACCAAGCACTTCAAATATTTGGGTTCGGTGTTCCAGAATGATGGCCGTATAGATGAAGATGTGGCTCACAGAATACAGGTAGGGTGGTTGAAGTGGAAGGGTGCGACTGGGGTTTTATGTGATAAGAAAATACCTCTGAAAGTGAAAGGTAAATTCTATAGGACGGTTGTTAGACCTGCGATGCTCTATGGTAGTGAGTGTTGGGCACCAACGGGACAACATTTGCATAAGATGAGTGTGGCAGAAATGAGGATGCTAAGATGGATGTGTGGACATACCAGACTGGACAAAATTAAGAATGTTCATATTCGACAGAAAGTCCAAGTAGCGGACGTCGGAGATAAGGTGAGGGAAGGAAGACTTAGATGGTATGGGCATGTTTTAAGAAGACCTCCTAATGCTGCGGTTCGTAAGTGTGAGAATTTGTTGATTGAGGGGGCTAGAGGTCGTGGCAGACCTAGAACTGTGTGGAAGGAGGTGATAGCAAGAGACTTACGTGCCTTAGATCTTGATGCGGATTTGATTAATGACAGACTTGAATGGAGACGTAAAATCCGTGTCTTGGAAGGGGCCTAAGGCTGGAGTATCTTTTTTGGTGTCTTTTGAGCTTATTTTGTTGAGAATCCATACAGCCGACCCCAACTTGTTTGGGATTAAGGCTTAGTTGTTGTTGTTGTTGTTGTTGTTGTTGTATTTGCTCTAAAAGTTCAATAATTATAATTGATAATATTAATTAGAGCAAACTCTCTTTTCCTGAAGAGAACATCATTAAGGCATTGATATTTATAGTAAAAATTCAAACAAGAGACAAAAACAGATTAGTAAATAATTAATTGATAATTAATCTGAGTTAAACAAGAGGCCGGCTACTCCGTAATTAATTGCAGTTCTAAAGTGAGACTTAATTTTGCTTTTATTGTTAATTACATATTGTATTGACTTCTCCTATTTTGCGGCCAAGTTTCCAGTCAGTGAAGTTTGATTTACTTTTGAAGCCTCAAGAAGACTAAAAGCAAATTTTTCTTCCCTTTCCTAGTTCTTTAAGATGGCTTGCTTTTGTTTCCCTATGATTTGCACTCTCTAAATAGAGGTAAACCAATCTTTAGCCCTCTGTTTGATGGATTTTAGGATTTGGAATATGATTATTCCCCCAATAAAAGTATAATTTTTTGGGGTTTTCTCTCTTAGGAGGTCAGCAAGGCCCCTCTATTTCAAGGTAAAATCGATTCTCGCCTTTATTTTTTTCAGCTATAGCTCGCTCTTAGTCCATGGCCAACCCTTTATCTGGGTATGCCCTGTTCAGTATTCATATTTCTTTGGCTGACTTTTTATGCTTGGATCCTTATAGGCTATGTCACATTAGTATCTGGCCTAAGGTCCTTATTTATAGTTGCAGAGATCCTGTTAGTTTTCAGACAATTTTATATTATTGATTGCTTTACTTCGTTTCTTTGTAGCGAGTTTATCACTCAGCATGGCTTTTCCTCACATTGCTTGAGCGTTGGATGTTATCAAGGGTTTGTTTAATCTAATATATTTCTACTTTCTGATAATATATATATATATACAAAGTGTTAATTAAATTAAATTTTTGTAACATGATATGATATCCTATTAATTCATTTCGAATTCAATTCTTCCCTTTGAATTGAATTTTATAAACAATTTTTAAAAAAGTGAATTATTAATATTATTTTCCCATAATCTCAACTGCTTTCTAAGGCATGGAAAAAATGTATGCATGATGAAGAGAAAAGAATTGCTCTTTTCCTTTATTTCTCGAAGCATTGAGATTTAAGAATAAAACATTGGAAGTTCAAAAGCGGAATTAAATTATATTTGATAATTGATAAACGATAATCTTTTGCAAAATATTATAATTAGTAGAATCTTATAATTAAGTTGAAAAGACAAATATTCGTTATAATTACAAATGTTAATTAATTATAAGATAAATGTTAAAATAAAAACATCATACATCCATGAGAGCAACACACTCATTTTGATTAAGAGTATATATCGCCAAAAGCCATAGAAGGCATACCAAGCCAAGGAGATAGCTATTTACTGATTTCTTTTCTAAATTATCGTATCTACAAAACTAAACCATATCACTATGAAGGTAGAGAACAAAAAAAAATCTTATAAAAGCCATATATAAAGGTGAAATAAATCAAATCATAAAGCAACTGAAATATACACTAAAAAAAGATACATAATTTAGAACTATCAGCGATTAAAAGTCTCACGGCAACTCTAGATCTAAAATATAATAAATTGCAAAAAAAATGATTTTGTTAAAAAGAGAAAATAAAAAGCTTGAGAGATTATTATTTTAATAAAAGTTAAATACATATTATGTCTTGGTTCCATAAAAAAAGACTATTCATGCTTACATATGGTTAGGCACATATTATTCATATTAAGAAATGATCAATATATATTATTTATAATAACTGATATTCAGATGCATTTTCCAGTCAAATATACATAGGAATTAATATTGAATTTTCAATTTATACATGAATTTGAAAAACTATAATCTTACAATCGTTTATCTGAATTTTTACGTTTAGAATTTCTCTGTCATTATGATTTAATAAATTAAAAAAAATCTCTGTGAAAGGAGACCTAATAATTATCCTAGTTATAATCCAATATTCAAATGCTTAATTTTGCCTCCTTTCAAACTAATAGCTTGAGACCTAAGCTGGTCCATGAGAGAGCTCTTTTCACACCCACAGGCACAGCCATCAACATCTTCGTATATCTTCTTGCATCTAAGTTGTAGCTTAATAACTAAGCAAGCCCACAAATTGTCAGAAACCGAATACGAATCTCTTAACATAAAAACAAAAGCAGCTGCAATATCGAATCTATTATCCATCATCTATGACTATCCTTGATTTATAAAACCACCATTTTAACACCTTCACACCCCATATCCATACCTCTCCCTATGTCTTGCCTCAACCTTAAGCTTACACCCGCCAAGAAAGCATGGCAGAATTTCACTTCCAAATTGCAAAGCAGATTGTTTCTACGTAAACTCAACAACTCCAAGGCTCTCAAGAAGCCAAAATATCGAACCAAATCTTCATCTGTTAAGCTTCATCCCAGACGACGGATTTTCCGCCCATCTATTTATTGTTTTCTTCATTTTAAACGGCGTAGAACTCACTTCCTTTCGCATAAAAAAACTGCGCCTGTGTATATCGACAATCTCTTTCGAGAGCCTGTCGCAGATGAGTTGGTGGTGCAGCGTCTACCAAGTGCAAAGAGTAAGAAATTTTTAGACAAAGGCAGCAGCAGATGCAGGAGCAAGCTGCGGGGTAATTGGAAGAGGAACTGAAAGAGCTGACGACATGTGGGAATCATTGGGATTTGCATCCCCTCAACTGCGAGGGATTGATGAAAGGGCAGAGATATTCATTGCCAGTTTCAGAGCAGAAATGGAAGTTCAGGAGATGATTGCACGAAGGCTATACGTAGAAAATGGTAGCATATCACATGGCTCATAGCTAGAGTTTATCATCTTAGATTTTGCTTTCGACTAAAAATGAATATTGTATTCAAAGAGAATTCTATGGCTCCTGTAAATACTTCCGAAATAATAGATTTGTGCTTGGTTGAAATAAAAAAAATAATAATAATTTCATACATATTTATCAGCCCAATATTATTAATTGGTTGATGTTCAGAAAATAAACTCGAAGAAACACAACTTATAGGTAAGCTAAATTCGGATGGAAGTTGATCAACATAAAGTTATCATTATAAAGGAAACTTTTTACAACACCGACCTATCTGCCTAGGCCCATTCTCTTCAACTCGCAATAAACAGACAACTAAAATGAAGGGTAAAGTGCAGGAGCTCTGTTGACAGAAATGATGGGTATTAACTAGTTTTGCCCCTTAATGCCTCCACAGAGAATCCACCATAACTTTGTGGCACTTTCGAATTCAGTGGAGGAAATTCTTCATTGGATCATCATGATGTATTTTTTTCATCCTATATGCCTCCATATCCTCAGGAGTAACCTGTCATTTTAAAAAAACATCAGTTAGCTAACCTAAGAGCACAACAGACCTAATTTAGCACTTGGATCATAATGCCCATACAGGTATGATGAAGGGAAAAATAAATAATACCTCATCATTCCATGAAACATTGTACTTGCGCTTCCTTTCATCTTTCTCCTCTTTCTTTCTTTCATTCTCCTGCGTAAAAGAAAGATATCCAGTTAATCATGAACAGCCTTCATATGCATTAAAAATGAGGTTTATAAACACTTACTTTATCATGACAACAAATCCTAGAACCAAAGGTCTAAACCTCCTATCTTTACTGGAAAGATAAAAAATCTATAATGTGTTTTGTGTTTTGGGGCCTTAATAAATCTAAAGGTTCTAAAAACCACTCCTCTACCTAGTTCCATTTTTTTTCCAGTGGAGGGAGGAGGCCAAAGCAAAAGACAATCATCAAAGGTTGGATTCAATATTCACCTTTTTAAGTGCTTCAGCAAGTAACTTCTCATCCAAAACCAAATCATCAGGAACCTCAGTTCCCCAAGTAGCAACCCTTTTTTCCTCCAATGGTGCTGGCGTCTCTGTTGCAGGTTTATAAACACACAAGATTAATAAAAAACTTAACATTGGTAATGAACTTCAAAAAGAAGCCACCAAAGTTAATACACAAACCTTCAGTGGTCTCTTTGCGAGCAATATTAGCCTTCATGAGATCTGTTGCTGCCTCAGCAGCCTTGATTCCAGCAGCCCCTGTGCAATAGCTGTTCCTAATTGTCTGCTTGCAGCACTTGTAGCCCCATTGATGATCCTTCCACCATGAACCCCACACACATGTGTGGTTGTTGATGAAAACATCTTCTTCATACTTGCTTTTGGGAAGTACAGCCTCCTGTAAACAGGATGAACCAATTAACAAAGTTCTAGGCATGTCAAAGGGGGGAAAAGAGAGAAGACAAATACATTAAACTCTTTTTTCTATGTTCAGGATTGGCTTCGGGATTTTCATGCACCAAATCATTAGATCCACTACAATTGTTCTAAAGAAACACATAATTGTGACTAGATGTAGATGATAGCTCAATTATTTATATCAGTTAAGGAAAAGTAGACCTGATTTACCAGAAAATGTAGCCATCCTAGCAAATTGTATTTTGGAACAAATGTTCCATGCTGATCCAACCTCCAACCTTAAGATCAGCATTCCAATAAGCAAAAACCATAAAAGGCATATCCAATGTAGGAATACTGGACTAGCCAAACACATGGTACAGGAATTAAAATTTAGCTTATTTCAAGATAGTTATGACTATATTCATATATGCTTCATTATTCTTTTTGTCTGAAAAAAAGTTCCACATTCCAATCCCATATAAACATATGTCATTTCATTCAAGTTACCCAAAGAAGGTAGTCACCCAAAGAAGCTTACCCCTACGGTAGGAAATGTAACATTTTATGTTCCTATTTTCATTACACCAGACCAAATTTTAGAAGAAAAAGATATAGTACTCTCAAGAATCTCATCCCAAATGGAAATGATTCTCAATTCCATGTTATACTCTAATGGCACCATTTTTCTAAGAGAACCATATCATCCAAGTGAAAACACTGGTTAAAGTGTTAATCAATTTTACCTGCCCCTTTATTATCCGTCCAGCGCGATCATATTCAACTTGTCGTTCACTTTGACCCAGCAAAAGCTCTCTTGGGAGTTCTTCATCATTAGCAGCATTACCATACTTCTCCATAATAGTGTCCTTTGTTCGAGTCTTCAATTTCTCCTTTATGACCTTGTAATTCTTATAGAGTAACTCTGCTTGGGATGGAGCTGCTTGCATGTGAATATCTTGTCCCTTATCAAATGCCTCCCAAGCATGGATGTTCAGATGTTTGAACTCCAAAGCTTGACCACTATTCCTATATTGATTATCTCCCTACAAATTAAAAGGAAACAAGGTTAAATCATCAGAGATGCAAAATGAAGTTCCAAGTGCTTATAATTTTGACAAATATTCAATGGCAAATTACCTCATAGAACTTCTCGTTTGGATCTGCATCTGGAAGAGGATCCTCACGCATTGACCGGGTTTTGGGGTCATAATGGGCAGAGTTAACATCGAGATTTAGAAGATATTTTGCTGTATCTTCCCGAATACGCAAATTCCTGAAAAATGTCAGTTGCTAGTTTAGCAAATATCCAATGTAGTACAAATTGAAATAAATACAACAACAAAAAACAAAGTCATGAATGAGCAATTTGAATAAAACTCCTCTTTGGAGAAACAATATAAATTGTCCTCACCTGACAGTTCCAGTGCTCCCACCACCAGTTGTTCGTACACGCTTCTCCACCTTTGCAAAATCCATTTGTTTGCTCTCATCCACCTTGGCTTCATCTACTCTCAGATCATCTTCATCATTGTCCTCATCACTTGCGCCATTCTCAACATTTTGGTTACCATTTTTCTCCTCCAATTTCTTAAGTTGTTGTTCCTTCAGATACGTCCTTCGAGCTGCCTCTCGTGCCTCATATCTCTCAACAACATGAGCAAAGTTTGATGTATCGTATCCATTCCACCGGTCCCGCTTGCCATCATAATCAAGCTCAAAGGACTCTATTTTTTCATCAGGAGCAATGTGTTTATTAGTCCACCTTGCCCCCACTTTCCGGGGTCTATCCATGCATGATTTTGCATCATGTGTCATGGCTCCACAGCTGTAGCAAGCATGCAAATATAATTATTACTTCCAAATAATATGTAAAAAGATGCATATGAATTGTTTCTGAAGTCAATTTAAAAAGAGGTGCATAAGGTGAAAAATATTTTTAGTACTCAAGACTGCTGGATTAGATAGTAAACACACACACACAACATATAAAGAATTAAAAATAGGGAGACCTCACGTACTTCTCACAAGCACCCTTCCTGTATTTTTCAGCTTGGTAAATTTTTGCACCTCTGTCATACCATGATTTTGTATAATTTGGGTCTGATTTCCATTTCCTTTGATGTTTCAAACTCTAATAAGCAAATAAAGAAAAACAATTAAGAAGATCCACCCTGCCTGAGAATGTCACGCAATGAAGGAAAAAAAAAATAATAAAGAGGCGAAAAAACTTACAGGTTTCTCAGAATTAAGATACCAAGGAGCAGAAGACATATACTGAGGAATATGCGGGTTAATCTCCTTTCCATCCTCATCAACCTCAGCAGGAGCAAGTCCTGCTTTACGAGCTTCTTCCAATTCAATTTGCTTCCTATGGTCCTCCCTAGACTTAAATGCAACTGCAACAAGCCCACAATAACAAAACACTAATTAGGCATTTTTCCGAGGTAATTACGCTTCTGATACATCCCCAGCAGGCTCTCATTCCCAATATTCCCCAGAACCATATAGACGGAAGAAGATAATTGATTCATTATTAAATTGATGTGCCCCAAATCAAATTGATTCATTATTAAATCAAAATACAGTAAATTGTTGAGCCAAGTATGAGTTGCAAATCCATCAAAACTAATTAACCCCAGAATTAGTACCTGAATGAACAATTAACCGCATAAGAGAAAAAGAAAATCCAAAATATTAGAGAAAAATCTGAAAACATACCTGATGCTGTTGCCATGGTGGATATTAATCGCAGGTATCAAACACTAATTGCTTAAGCAGTGAAAGCCTGGAACGAGTGAGAGAGAGAAAATTTGGGAAAAGATCAACTATAGAAGAAAACCAATAAATTCTAATAAATAAATTTGTTTTTATCCTTATCGTCCCCTCCCGGTATGAAAGCAACATAAACGACAGCGTTTCTCAAATCTCAAACCGACTTTAATTATCAGGTATTTTTGGGCCACGTTCATAGGGAGCCCATTAGATCTTCTCTCTTTACACATTGAAACAATCTGTTGGTCATTTAATAGGCCTTGGAAGAGCCTAGTTTTAAGCAGTGATTAAATAAATTTGCCTAAGCCCACCCTAGTCCCGATCCAAAAGATCATTATAAATTTACAGTGAATTGAATTCTATAAAATTAAAATTTTGAAGGGAGTCTTTTTACAAAAGAATTTTTGATAAAAATATAAAAATAATTAAAAATAATTTTAAATTTATCATATTTATAATATATTTATCAAAATATCAAAATCTATAAAATATTTACAATAATATCAAATTTTTATTAGTCTACAAAAAATTTACAATAGATTTATAATGAATTTATCATGAGTTTATTATGAATTTATAAATTTTATATAGTTTATAATAAGTTTATTTTAAATTTATAATAAAATAATTAAAATATCCTTAATAAAAAATTAAAAATTTTAAAAAATATAATTTATTGTATAATTTTCCCTTTACAAAATTGTCAGAAAAATTAAAACTTTCAAAAATGTATTAGCATTTTAAGATTTATCAATTTATAAACTTATAAAATTCATATATTTTATCATAAATTTATTATATATTTATCATACACATAATAAATTTTATAAATTTATTATAAAATGACTAAAAAACTTCTAATAAAATAAATAAAATTTTTAAATCATATGGTAAAGAGCATAATTTTTTCTAAGGCCTTATATGAAAGCATTTTCAACATCATTTAATAATACATGATATAATAAGCCCATTACATGATATAATATGATACAGTATAATATTAACAGTGTAACATATTTAAGATGATACAATTCTATTAAATTATTTAATTATTTAGTTTAACTTAAACAGATAAAATAATCAAAATATCCTTCAAGCTAATATTTTATATAATTCGTATTAAAATAAATTTATTTAAATTACAATATAAAATTAATTACCTACACCTAAAAAATTAATAAAATTTTTAGCAAATACATATTTTATTTAAAAAAATAAAATTAATTAAATTTTATAATAAATTTAAGTGATCATACCACTAAAAAATAAGAAATATTAATAAAATTCAATTAAATTAATAATTTATGAAAAAATAATATTATTAATCTATTAAACAACTTCCATATGAATACAATACTTTGAAGTTTCACATGGACATTTAATTCCAACATCAATATAAATCTACTACCGTAATACTAAAAAATAGTTTAGCTTATAGTTATTACCATGCAATATATATATTATATGTTAGTCTTTGCCAACTTATTCTTTTCAACAAATCCAAATAGCAATAATTTTGATATCATGTTATATATCTTTATAATAACAAAAACTTATCACTTCTCAACATTTTTATTTCCTTTTCTCTCCTCCAAGCTCGTGCATGACAGTTTGAAAAGACAATTTCAAATTTTATTCTTCTGGCTTAGTCAGTAAAGACCCATTTAAACTAAAAAATTAAACCAACCAACTCGGCCAACTCACAGTCCACATGAATTTCTAACTTTCTAGCATTATTTCTCAAAACCTCTATGATAGTTTTTGATTTTAACATGATATTCAGTTAGACCTTGGTGTACTTTACTCATCCGCATTATTTCTCCAAACCTCTATGTTAGTTTTTGATTTTAACATGATATTCAGTTAGACCTTGGTGTACTCTACTCATCCATATAAATTTTGTTAATTATTTTCGAAGTTCATACAAATTGATTTTATGTATACAGAGAGTATAGTTTATGATTTTAACATGATATTCAGTTCGACCTTGGTGTACTCTACTCATTCATATAAATTTTGTTAATTATTTTCGAAGTTCATACAAATTGATTTTAGGCATATAGAAAGTTTATCTTGCTAAAAGCTCTTCTTTCTTCCAAAACACAAAAGTTCCAGTGATTTTGAACACAAAGTTCCAGCCAAATCAAACAAAACACAGTTCAAATCAAATCATAATTTCAAAAGAAACAGTTCAAATGATAATTGCAAATCATTCTGTGAATTGTAGAGTAAATATAACCTAAAAAAATTTCAAAAGCCCCATCATAAGTTCTTATCAGTACCTTGATCTTGATAGCACCTGAATATGGCAGGTGGGATGCTTCTCTACTACAGATGGTATGCGATGAAATGCTTGTCTACTGGAGATGAAAAATAACGAGTTGGGAAAGAAAAGATGAGTTGGGAAAGAAAGGATATTAGCATAGGGTTGGGATTGAGGGTAATTTTCGTAATTAAAAAAATTAAACCATCATTACCCACCAAATCGATGGTTTGATAAAATGGCTAGAAATTGTAATTCTTAAACCATTATAAATCATCCTTAAACTATAAAAACAAGTTGAAATTTTTCTCAAACATGGTTTAGCTTTAAACCATACCATAGTAACCTATGGAAAACTACAATAGAAATACTCCCAAATAAAGCCTAAAAATTTAAGGAATTATTTAGTTATAGAAATTATTTTTCTTTTTTATTTTTTTATTTTTTTATGTTTTCTAATTTTATAAAATTTCATCTTCTAACTATTTTCTAAATAAAGAAATAAAAATAAAAAATAAAAATGACTATGTAAGAATCAAAGTAGAAAATAAACTCCTATTTTTCTTTAAAGATGTATTTTTCATTTTGAAAACAACTAAAAGTAATTTTATAAAATTCAACTACTAGCTAATAAATATATAAAATTATTTTCTAATTACTTAAACAGAAAATATTTCTAACAAAATAACAAATTTTATTTATCATTTTCCTTTAGAAAATTTTCTGGGAAAACTGCAGTCGTTTTCGACATCTAAACAGCTTCTAATTTTTCTAGGTGGACAAATATATATGGCTAAATAACGAACATATCCTCGTGAAAATGAATAATCAAAGCTTTATACACATTACATAAATATGCAATTAATAAAAAAGACTAATTACATGTTGACTTTTGGCACTATTTCTTTATCCCACATTGATGGGATAAGAAATTTGAGGGAGAATGAGAGTTATTTAAGAATTTCACCCTCCTCCCATTTGTATCATCTCAATAATATACTTTTCTCTCATGTATAAATAAAAATGGGCTGTTTGAGTGGTGCTTGGAGACTATGCATATTTGACCGAATTCCATTATTAAATTTTTAGGTGTATTCTTTCCTTATCTCTTTTATTTATTCCGCATTTATTTATTATTATTGTTGTTTCTTTTCAATTGTAGTATAGTATTCAATATTATTTGTCGGGTTTATTTATAGTGTTTTATATGATTCATTTGGATGCATTTTACTATTCGTGTGTCTTGTTCTATTTGTATACACGAGTCTAAGTTGTGAAAATATACCGTGCATATAAGTTTTGTCTAGAAGATTGAATTTTAAGTGGGACTGTTTGTGAACCCTCCAGTCTTTTCTGATAATTTACTTGGAATGGCAATTCTGTTTAGGAGACTATTGTAGCCTATTCTGAGAATTACCGAATCGGTTAAATTCACTAGTTGTTTGTTTCAAAGGAAAAATTATCCAATTTTCCCAACAAGTGATATCAGAGACTGATTGTAATTTTTGTTATATTAAATACTATATTTTGAGTCTGAAATGGCAATTGATGATCAAAAAATAAAGGAGACTATTTTAAATATAACACCAGGGACATCGGCTTCTCCGTCATCATAGTCGAGGATTCCGTTGTCAAGTTTGAAATTGGCGGTGGAGATATTTGACGGTACTGGTCATTTCGGCATGTGGCAATGGGAGGTCTTGGACTTCCTTTTCCAACAGGGTCTTGACATTGTCATTGAAGAAAAGAAACCGGAAGACGTTGAAGATAAGGATTGGAGTATCATAAATCGGCTGGCATGCGAAATAATTCGATCTTGTCTATCCAGAGAGCAGAAGTATGCATTCAAGAACGAGACTTCCGCACACAAATTGTGGAATGCATTGGAGGACAAATTTCTAAAAAAGAGTGATCAGAATAAACTCCTTATGAAGAAAAGGCTATTCCGATTTTATTAACAACTAGGTACTACTATGAATGAACACATCACTTTGTTTAATCAATTAGTAGCAGACCTGTTGAATTTAGATGTAAAATTTGAAGATGAAGATTTGGCTTTGATGTTGTTGTCATCTCTTCCCGGTGAATTTGAACATTTAGAAACTATTTTACTTTATGGGAAGAAAAATATATCTTTAGATGTTGTATGTTCTGCTTTGTATAGTCGTGAATTAAGAAAACAAGATAAAAAGAAAAACAAAGTAGCTACAACAAATGAGTCATTAGTGGCAAGAGGCCGTCAGCAAAGCCAGTCAAAGAGGAGAAGAGGAAGATCCAAATCAAAATGAAGAGTTGCCAATGATGAGTGTGCTTTCTGTCATGAGAAAGGGCACTGAAAGAAAGACTGTCCAAAGTTGAAGAAGAAAGGGAAGGCTCCGCAAGATGTAAATATTGTAGAGTACAAAAGTGATGCAGAATCAGATATCTCTTTAGTGGTTTCACCTTTAACATCCCATCCAGACGAGTAAATTTTGGATTCAGGTTGTACCTACCATATGTCTCCCATCCGGAAGTGGTTCTTTGACTTTGAAGAACTCGATGGCGGGGTTGTTTACATGAGTAATGATAATCCATGTAAAACAGCCGGGATAGGTTCAATCAAGCTGCAGAATTATGATGGATCCACCATAATTTTGAAGAATGTGTGGTACGTGCCAAAGTTGAAAAAAAAATCTTATCTCTTTGGAGGCCTTAGAGTCAAAAGGCCAAATTGTGATGATGCAAGATAGAATTCTAAAAGTAACTTCAGGAGCACTGGTGATGTTGAAAGGCATGAGGAAGAACAATCTGTATTACTACCATGATAATACAATGGTTGGGACAGTAGCAGCAGCAACTTCAAGTAACAAGAAGGATACAGAGAAACAAAGTTGTGGCATATGCGGTTGGGACACGCTAGTGAAAAATCATAACAAACTCTAGCCAAGCAAGGATTATTGAAAGGTACAAAGATTTGCAAATTAGAATTTTGTGAGCATTGTGTTCTGAAAAAACAACGAATAGTGAAATTTGTCGCTGTGATCCACAATACTAAGGGTATTTTAGACTATGTGCACTCAGATGTGTGGGGACCTGCCAAGACTCCATCACTTGGAGGTAGGCATTATTTTGTCACCTTTGTTAATGATTTTTCCAAAAGAGTGTGGGTATTTACTATGAAGTATAAAGATGATGTGCTTGGGATTTTCCTTAAGTGGAAAGCTCAGGTTGAAAATCAAACGGAAAGGAAGATCAATGTTCTCCGAACAAACAACGGTGGAGAATACAAGAGTGATCCTTTCCTCAAGATATGCCAAGAGTGTGGCATAGTTCGTCACTTCACAGTAAGAAGAACACCACAATAGAATAGGGTGTCAGAGTGTATGAATAAGACACTAGTGGAGAAAGTTCGGTGCATGCTGTCTAATGTTGGATTAGGCAGAAAATTCTAGGCTGAGGCTGTGACATACGCCCAACATCTCATTAATCGCTTGCCATCATCTGCTATAGTTGGCGAGACTCCTTTAGAGGTATGGTCTGAGAAACCTATAACAGATTATGGTTCTTTGCGTATTTTTGGTTATACTGCATATTATCATGTGAATGAATCAAAGTTGGATCCACGAGCAAAGAAGGCTCTATTTATAGGCTTCAATGTTGGAGTTAAGGGATACCGTTTATGGTGTCTAGAGACAAAGAAGACAATTATCAGCAGAGATATTACCTTTGATGAAACTTTCATGTTGGATAAGGTAAATCTAGAAAGGGTCGAACGTACTCCACAATAGGTGGAGTGTACGCCGAAGCGGATGGAGTTTGATCAGATAGTGGTGATTCCAGCAAAAAGCACTACCAATGATTCTCCCATGGCAGAAGAAGAGTCAGATGAGGAAGAGGTTTCTACCCAAGAGCCTCCGCAGCAATCAGAGTCAATTGCAGCTAGAAGGACGAGACGAGAAATTTAAAAACCTGCTCGTTTTACTGACATGGTGGCTTATGCACTTCCAGTTGTGGATAATGTTTCATCCACCTTTCCAGAAGCCGTTCGAAGTTCAGAAAGTGGTAGATGGAAAGGTGCAGTGGAAGAAGAAATGCAATTTCTTCAGAAGAATAAGACGTGGAATTTGACACAACTACCAAAGGGTAAGAAGACAATTGGATGCAAATGGGTATTTGCAAAGAAAGAATGTTTTCCTGACAAAAATTATGTTCGCTACAAGGCAAGATTGGTGGATAAAGACTATGCTCAGAAGGAGGGAGTTGATTATAATGAGATATTTTATCTAGTTGTTAAACATTCATCCATTAGAATTTTGTTGGCCTAAGTAGCACAGTTGAATTTGGAGCTAGCTCCACTTGATGTGAAGACCGCGTTTTTACACGGTAACTTGAATGAGAAAATCTATATGACTCAGCCAGATGAATACTAGATTGCTGGTAAAGAAAATTGGGTTTGCAAACTAAACAAATCGTTGTACGGATTGAAGCAATCTCCAAGACAGTGGTACAAACGATTTGACCAGTTTATGAAGATTCAAAAGTACACAAGAAGCAAATACGATCACTATGTATATTTGTACAGACTTCAAGATGGTTCCTGCATTTCCCAACTCTTGTACGTTGATGATATGCTGATAGTAGCAAAGAGCCAAGTTGAGATTGACATATTGAAGGCTCAATTGAGTAAAGATTTCAAGATGAATGATTTGGGAGAAGCTAAGAAGATTCTCGGCATGAAGATAAGCAAGAATAGAGAGGGAGGCAAGCTTTGGCTAACACAGAAGTAATATTTGAAGAAGGTACTACAACGTTTTGGTATGAATGAAGATTCAAAACCTATAAGTACCTCGCTTGCTCCTCATTTGAAATTAAGTAGCCTGTTATCTCAAAAGACAGATGAAGAGCGAGAATACATGGCGAAAGTCCCATACGCTAATGCAGTTGGAAGCTTGATGTATGCAATGGTATGCACGAGACCAAATATTTCACAGGCTGTTAGTGTTGTGAGCAGATATAAGTATGATCCGGACAAGAGTCATTGGCAAGCCGTGAAATAGATTCTACGGTATATCCAAGATACCATAGATGTTGGTTTAGCATTTGAGCGGGATGAATCACTTAGTCAATGCATAGTTGGATATTGTGATTCTGACTATACAGGTGACTTGGATAAGCGGCGATCTACAACTGGCTATTTGTTCACTTTAGCACATACACCAATTAGTTGAAAGTCTACTTTGCAGTCAACAGTGACTTTGTCTACAACAGAGGCAGAGTATATGGAGATTACAAAAGCTGTGAAGGAGGCAATTTGGCTTCATGAGTTGCTTAAAGACTTGGGAATTGGTCAGAAACAACTTGAGACATATTCTGACAGTCCGAGTGTTATTCATTTAGCAAAGAATCAAGTCTTTCATGCAAGGACGAAGCACATTGATGTTCGTTATCACTTTTACGGGAAATTCTAGAAGAAGAGGAGATACTTCTCCAAAAGATTCAAACTACGAAAAATCTTGCAGATATGCTGACCAAGGTGGTTACAAGAGCCAAGTTTGAACATTGTTTAGACTTGGTTAATATCCTGCACATTTGAGTTGGAACCGTTTTATTTATTGTTTAATTGAGAAGATTTGTATTTGGTAGGACTGAAAATTGTGTCAAGGTGGAGATTTGTTGACTTTTTGCACCATTTCTTTATCCCACATCGATGGGATAAGAAATTTGGAGAGAGAATGAGAGTTATTTCAGAACGTCTCCCTCCTTCCACTTGTATCATCCCAATGGTATACTCTTCTCCCATATATAAATAAAAGCGAATTGTCTGAGTGGTGCTCGGAGACTAGGCACATTTGGCCGAACTCCGTTATCAAATTTTCGGGCGTTTTCTTTCCTTATCTCTTTTATTTATTCTGTATTTATTTATTATTATTGTTGTTTATTTTTAATTATAGTATAGTATTCAATATTATTTATCGGGTTTATTTATAGTGTTTTATACAATTCATTTGGGTATATTTTACTATTCGTGTGTATCGTTCTGTTTGTATACACGGGTTTAAGTTGTGAAAATATACCGTGCATGTAAATTTTATCTAAGATACTGAATTTTAAGTGGGACCGTTTGTGACCCCTCCAGTCTTTCTTAGAAATTTACTTGGAATGGTAATTCTATCTAGGAGACTATTATAGTCTATCATGAAAATTACCGAATCGATTAAATTCACTAGTTGTTTATTTTAAAGAAAAAATTACATATTTTTCCAACATTACACACACACACATACATCAAATCAAAGAGAAGAAAACTAATCTCTTCAACCAAAAGAAAAGATGATTTCTTTATTTACGAAATCGGTTCCTTTAAATTTGTTTAATTTGGTTTTTGTGGTCATGAGATTTCGCATCACTAATAAAAATAACTTTAAAAATAATTTCAAGTAACTATTAAATTATTAATTAAGACTCATTCCCTCTTTAACTTTTCAGTATAGAAGTGGTGATAATTATAAATTTATAATTACTAATTAAGTGAAATAGATAAAGAATTAGCGGCTGGTGGACATATTCATCAATTACCATTCTCTTGACTGAATATTTATTAGGATATTAACTAATCTTTTTTTTTTGGGGGGGGGGGGGGGGGGGGGTGGGGGTTCAATAATCAGAATCTTTATTGCCAAAAAGATGAAGAGAATACAAACACCAGGGCCTACCCTGATCCTAAACAAAAACCCAGCAAAATCCAAGCCTACAAACAAATGACTTGGACACTAACAGCTCAGAAAAATCAAAGAACACTAAACACACAACAACCAATCAATCCATGAAATTTCCCCTGCTTACAAACTAACCAAAGAATTGAAACAAATCAGCCATATACAAAATTGCAGAAACAGCCTATAACCTGTACAACTCTCAGCATCAACTGCAAACCCAATAATCAACTTCAACATATAACTAATTATTCTTTGTAAGTATATAGAATATATATTTTTATTTTAATAATTTCTGCAGAAAAAAGAAGATCAATTGTTTGATTTGAGATCTCCAAACTATTAATATAAACCCTTTTTCAACTTAAATTTATTATATTATAGATCTAGTGCCAATTAGTAGCTCTTTACATTGCATAAATACGATTTGATCGAGTTAGTCTACTTTTACAGGTTTTTATTTGATCGAATTCTGTCTACAAAAACTTTGCTGCATGGGTTCAGACAAAAAACGAAAACGATGACAAGAAAATGAATTGGTGAAAATTTCTTTTCATAGCAGCGCAATCTAGATGTTAACTAAGCATAATTCTGAGCATGGTAGAGATAATAGATGATTCAATAAAATGTATTTTTTGCTCAATAAGGAAAGCCACCACCTGAGAACTTTCTTTATTGAAGACTGAAAAGTAATGAACATAGATGCAATATATAGGAGAAAAGTTCAAGCATTCATGTCCAAGCAACCAATTTGTTAAGGATCAAATATATGAGAAAGGAATCGCAGCAACAAAGGATTTCAATCATAGGGTTTTTGAAAACAAAAAATTGAAAAAATATATGAGAAAGTGAAACGAACCTGACTAGAATCCTTAGGGTTTCGAAGATGGTGATGATGGTGAGCGTTGTTGAGTGTTGGCGCAGGTGATGTTGGCGCTGGTGACCAAAATCCTTTCCTGAAGCTATCGCGTGATAGGAGCAGCAGAGAGCGTAGATGGGGTGTGACGTGAGAATTCTGAGGGGAAGTATAAGGTAAAAACGGTATCGTTTATTACTTTTCTTTCTATTTTTAAATTAATAATTAAATAATTAAATTAATGATGGAATTATTATTTATTAATATTTTAATATTATTTAAATTATTAAATATTATATTTAATAATATTAGTAATATAATATTAATATACTTTTATTTTTATATTATATATCTATTTTTTTATATTTCTATATAGTTATTTATATTGATATTATATATCTATTATCATATACGTCTATATAGTTATTTATATATATTAATATTATTAACTAATATTACTTAATTTTAAATATTTTTTAATTTATTATTATTCTATTAATACAAGATGTTAGAAATAACTAGCTATTTTTGTGAACATAGTAAATTAAATTTAGTTTATTATTTATTTATTTTTAAAATAAAATAAAATTAATTTGATCATGTGACAAATTAATAATTATATTAGGAAAATTATATTTTTTTCATCTACTTATTATTTATTAATATTTTATTTATTAAATATTGTTTAATATTATATTAAATAATATTAATATATTTATATTTCTGTATTTTCTATTTATATATTCTATTATTGTATATTTCTATATATTTATTTATATATATTCATATTATTAACTAATATTACTAAATTTTAAATATTTATTATTTATTATTTTATTCTATTAATAAATAGATATTAGAAAAAGTTAAAAATAGCAAGCTATTTTTGCAAACATAATATATTATATTTAGTTATTATTTATTTCTTTTTAAAATAAAATAAAATTTATTTGAACACGTGGCAAATTAATAATTTAAGCATTATATTAGGAAAATTATATTTTTTTTATTTACATATTATTTATTAAATATTATTATATATATATTAAATAATATTAATATATTTCTATTTTATATTTATATATATTCATATTATTAACTAATATTATTTAATTTTAAATATTTATTATTCATTATTCTATTTTGTTAATATTATTATTCTATCAATATATAGGTATTAGAAAAAAGTTAAATTATAGCTAGCTATTTTTGTAAACACAATATATTGTATTTAGTTACACAATATATTATATTTAGCTTATTATTTATTTATCTTAAATTAAAATAAAGTTACTTTAATCATGTGACAAATTAATAATTTAACCATTATATTAGAAAAATTATATTTTTTATTTAGCAATCATTTAATAATATTTATTTATTATTATTATTAAATATTATTTGTTATTGCACTAAATTATATTAATAATATAATATTAATATATTTCTATTTTTATATTCTCTATTTTTTATCTATCTATATATCTATATAATATACAATATATATATATAGATTTTTATTAATTTATCATTCAATTTTATTGACATTATCATTCTATTAATAGATAGATGCTAGAAAAGTTAAAAATATCTAGTTGTTTTTAAAGATAATAAATTATGTATTTTAATAATTTTAGTTATAAATTAGGAAAACTTTATTTTTTTATTTACTTATTTTAAATTAAATATTTATAAATAGAAAAATATAATTTTTATAGTTTAGTAATGAATATTATGAAAATATTTTAGTGAGATTTGTAAATTCAATTAATAAAAAATATAATAAAGAAAATCAATATATAATACACACACACACATATATATATATATATAATCACATAATTTTGAAGAAAATTTTGTGACGATTTATGTTGCAGCCAAAAAATTCCTTACTGTTCTAACACGGTATTAAAATAAATTACATTCATGAAGTATTTAGACATATTTTAAAATTTATATTGATAATTTTTGAAGTTTATATTTTTTAACATCATAATTTTGGAGTTATTTTTCAGTCCAATTCATTAATAACATTTCTATGTAGCGTCATAAAGGATTGTCGCGTCATGTTTAGAGATGACATGGCAGCATATCATGTGCCATAGTTTTCTCTTAACATTTTCCTTAAAATTTAAATAAATGGAAGAGAGATGTAAGGATTCAATTCCTGCAAATCTCACATTAAAAGAGAGTGTTTTAACCATTCAAGTTATATGTCAACTTGTATAAATAAAGTTATTTTATTCATATGTGTCTGAAAAATTATAAATTTCAAAGTAATTTCGTATAATTATTAATTATTATCTAAAGTTTAAATATTTATAATTAATTTTAATATTTTAAATTATTATTATAATATTATTAATTATAAATATTAATAAATAATTAAATTTTATAATTAATTATAAATATTACGAATTATAAATATTTAATAATTATAAATATTATTATTATATTAATATTATAATGTAATTAATTATAAATATTAGTAATTATAAATATTTAATGATTATAAATATTAATATTATAAATATTAATAATATTATATTAATAATATTAATAATTATTATCTAAAGTATAATATTATTAATTATAAATATTAGTAATTATAAACATTATTATTATATTATTAAATATTCATAATTATTACTATTTATAATTAATTATAAAAATTAAATATTTATTACTTTTTATAATTAATTATAAAAATTAAATATTTATTAATATTTATAATTAATAATATTAGAATAGTAATAATTTAAAATATTATATTTAATTATAAATATTTAAACTTTAGATAATAATAATTAATAATCATATGGAATTATTTTTTAATTTATAATTTTTCAGCAAATTATAATACAAATATAAATAAAGTAACTTTATTTACACTAGTTAACACGTAGTTTGGATGGTTAACTCCTTTAATGTGAAAGGTGCGTCGATTAAATTCTTGCACCTCTCTTTCATTTATTTAATTTTTATGAAAAATATTAGAAGATGGCGTGGCATATGGTGTAGCACATATCATTTACTAACGTAATGCCGCAATTTTTTATGGCGCCATGTAGGACTGTCGTTAGTGAATTGGACGAAAAAATAAATCAGGATTACAGTGTTATAAAAGTGCAAATTTTAGAATTTATTAGTGTAAAATTTGATACTTTAAAGATTATCAGTATGAATTTTAAACTTAAAAGGATGACGATATAAGTTAGTAAATTCTTCAATAAAGGCGGAATAATAATTGCATTTAAATATTCGCAACGGATGACTATTTGTTGCAAAATCCATTTAAGGGAGTTCAAATTTCACGCTCTTCTAATTTCTTAGAAGGGTTTAAAAAGCCCATTACATCTAGAGCTCATCAAAGCTCTAAAAATGAGAGATATAATACGTCTAATATGAGATGTATTTTATAGGATGAAGTCGGATCCTTTGCATTCTGTCACGTGAGCAGTAGTACCAATTTCTATACATCAGCAGAAATATAGGCATCTAAATCTTAAGTAGAAAATTTCTTCATAATCGCCACGGGAGATCTTCCGATGTAAATATTTGTCACATATCTCTTACAAATTTGCTGCGAATCTGTTGCAACATCCACTTCCGCTGCAAATTTAAAACGTTTAAGCTGACAAATTTCAATTATTATAAATAGAACTCGCGAATTCAATATGTAAAAGAGTTGAATCTAAAAGTTTTTTTTTTTTTGTGGAATTTGTAGTTCCATTATTTATTTATTTATTTATAATTTTCTGTTCAATGTATATGTCCCATATGCAATCCCTTTAAACTCCAAAATGTCCCATACTGCAGTTACTTTCAATGGTTAGACCATCTTTTCCCTTTTTGTTTTTCGAACTAACTTTATTTTTCCATTAGCAAAAAATCATAATAATAATAATAATAAAATAACATAATTCAATTCATTTTGATAAATCATATTCAAATTCTCAAACCATATAAAAAAAGAAAAAGAATATTCCTTTTTTCCCCTTTTTTTTTCCTGAATCTTTTAGTTTCAATGTGAATAGTCAATTTTTGACTATAAATCTTTTAGGATTTTAAAAAATTAAAACGTGTTAACATTTTTAGTTTTTAATATTGGCAACTTTATTTTTTTTTATTTGTAAAATTATGAATTATTTTTATATTTTAATTTATATAACAATTTTATATCAGAAATTTTTATAATATACTTTAATCTTTTAATTATTATTATGTTATAGAATACTTTAATATTGTAAAAAAATTATTTTTATTAAAATTAATTTAAAAATAAAAATATCAATTTAAGAATAGTAAAAATTAAAGTGCTAATTTTAATAAATATGGAGTCCTCAACTATATCATTGCCTCCACTGAGCTAATAAAAAATGGACCATATTTGAAATATCAATTTCAAAGCTCAGCTGTAACCAAAATAAATTTAAGGAAATTAGATAAATAAAGTTAATCATTAAGCGTATTTTTTTAATTTTATTTTATAAAAAAAGGTTAAAAAAAAAGTCAAATCTGGCAACTTAATTATATTTAAATTTAGTATATTGGAATTACTAAGTAAATATTCAACTAATGGTTATGTACTTACTAAATAACAAAAAAAAGAGCAAAATGTAGCTATTTTCTGAAGATAATTCAATATTCAATGTATATTTTATAGAAGGGAAATTGGAAATGCATGCACGTCTTGCTTTGATTGATGCCAATAGCCACCATTGATGTGATATGAATAAAAAACAGTGGACATAGCACTATCATTGAGATCTTTTACATAATTAGTTTTGTGCGGTTAAATTTTATTTTTATTTAAAATTTATTATAATTTTCATCCTCCATGAATAGGATATAAATTAATTTATTAAAAGTTAAATTTAAATTTTTTTAATAAATATAAAAATTGATTACTTTAAAAATAAATTTTTGTGACTGTAAAATTTTTATAATAATCAATTACTACTTACTAATATCAAAATTATAGTATATGATAAAATTTAGCCATACAAAGATCATTTTAAAATTCAAAACTTTTGCTTTTGCTTTCCCATATATAAATTCACTGGTTATAAGTCATGAGATTTAGAAAAATAATGAAAGATTAATCTGATAGAATAATTACAAATATTATAGTTCTGAATTACAAATATTATAGTTCTGAATAACAGATTTTAATTATTTTAAGCAAAAAAATTAAGCGAATCGAAATATTTTAAAAACTTTATTAAAATTCTCAAAAAATTTTAGTTTGGACTCTTTCACAAAGTTCTATTTTGCAATTCGTATATTCTGTTAGTGTTTTTTTTTAGAACAAAAGCTGCAATTTTATTTCAGAATTATATAATAAATCAATTGATTTCTTTTTTTATTAATTATATGTAAAAAAAAGAAAAAATATTTAAATTTAAATTTAAAATTTAAGTGGGAGCTACAAATACTTCTGATTGTTGAACTATACCTTGATAGTTATCGATTAATTACTTTTATAAATAAAAGTATAAGTACAAAACAAAAACGTTTTTCATGTAGATTTGCTTCATATAGACGTGACCCATTTATACTTTATTGAAACTATGAGTTCAGACTTTGTGTTAGGAGGTTTCGTTTAATTGATTTCATTATTAAATCTGGATATTCAAATTAATTGTATCTTCACTATACATTCTAAAATATTTTTTGTTTGACCTTTTTTTTTTGGACTGTAACAAGCTGCCATCCTGCAATTTGAGCAAATTTTATTCATTCTTTTTATTTAACTTGTGTTTATTGAAATATTTTAAGATATAAAAATTATTATATTATTATCATTTATAATATCTATCATTTTTTTAAAAATAATAAAAAATTATATATATTGATTTATAAAAATTTTTCTATTAAAACATGCAGAAATAAAAAAAAAACATGGAGAAAATCTATGATGTGATTTCATGTAAATTTAATTTTTCATAGAGTTGGCATCCAACAAAATATATTCTATTGAAATTTAATATTTCAATTTGGTGATTAATAAAATAAAACATATGAGATAAAAAAATAAAACATATTTAAATTTCTTTTTATAAAAAATATATAAATATCATTAATATAATTTAATTATTTAATTATAACTAAATAATATCCATCATAAATCTAAATTACACTTCATGTCATCGAAATTCAATGAACATCATCAAACACCATTTTTCTGTACTATTTATATGTTTGAATATTGTTTTTTCTAATGTACTGTATGCAGACATAAAATACTAACTTATATTATTAATTAATTAATCAGCTGTAATCATGAAAAAAATGAAGGAAATACTCAATTAATTAATGTGGAAATGGATATAGTTTTCTTTTTCTTTGTCAATGTCGCCATTTTTTCATATAATATATAGTTTAATATAAGATAATAAAATAAATAGGTATTGACATGATAACTTCAAATCTGATATGATATCCATTGCTAAATAAATTAATTAAAGGTTTTGTTAAGTGGAGCCTACCGTTATCACTAACAAATTCGTTTGCCCTTGTGTGTCATGTTATTTTATTATAAAACTTTTTGGTTAAAAAAATAAAAATTTTGAAAATTAAACTTTTCCCACGTTAACATATAGATGTATATGTTTTGTTTGTAGTGACAATTTAATAGTTTCTTTTTTTTTTTTTGTAATGACAATTTAATAGTTTTAATTAAATGTATATAAATTGATTTTTTGTTTAGGGGAAATGTATAAATTGATTTGAAAACACATCTAATTAAATTTAAAAAAATATTAAATATTAAATTAATAATTTAGAGGTTCCTTTTTTTAACAAATTATAATTTATAAAAATATCACTTGTAGAAAAATTAAGCATGTATAAAAACAATTCCTTAATTAATGCTAACTTGCTTTTTTATATTTTTAAATACTAATATGAAAAAATATAGGGATTCAAAAAATATCTTAAAAATAAAATTATTTTTTAAAAAAAATTCTTTTAAAAAACTTATTTTTGAATTTTCAATTTCAAAATACATCCCTTCATAAATATAATTTTAATATATTAAATTTATACGTTAATTTTAGAAGTATATATTTAATATATATTTTATATATTAAAAATATGCTAAAATGATAAGATATTTTTGAAAAAAAAGATGGTATAAAATAAATCTTCAGCTAATTAAAAAATTAATAAAAAGATGTATCAAAGGACAAGTTGATTGTACAAAATTCTTTGTTTTTTTAAGAAAAAAAAAGTTACTAATAATAATTTCTTACCGACATGCTGAATTTTTTGGTCTAAAAAGCAACAATTCTTATGGAAGTTGAATTCTATCTTTGTTTTTCTTGTCTTAACAGTCAACAAATTGGACAGCAATAATTCACAAAATAATTTGCCATCTGAAAAGCCAAAAAAATATAAATAAAAAAAGTAAAAAATTACACTGAAATTTGTTATTCATATTAAATTTCTGGTAATTCTAGAGACGCCTCAACTCCTGAAAGAAGGTTATACCAAAAATCCATACTATCATACGTCGTTGAATTAGAAAGATATTGGACTGATTCAATGTCGTCGACATTTTCCACCGGAGAAAATGAAATTTGAGACTCTGACAAGGCGGCCACCGCCGGAAAATTACTAGCTAAACTTGAATTATCACATGACAATACTTCTGACCAAAAATTTTCATCTATCTCGGGAAATTTTTCTGAAGACTCGACCTTGATAGACGACGTCGTATTAGTACTATAATCATTGGTATCATCAACTGTTATAACAGAAGATACTTCACTGCTTGAACATTGTTGTGGTGAGATAGGTCTATATTCCATACTTTGATTTGATAAATTTGCCAATTCCTGCTCTTGTTTCACATCAATATTATTGGACCGTCTTTATTTTCTGGAGTAATGAAATTATTATTATTATTATTATTAATATTTGTTTTCAATCTTTTTTTCAAATGGGTATGCCATACATTCTTTATTTCATATCTGTTCTTCCCGGTAATTTTGCTGCTATAACTGACCATCTGAAAAACAATAATAAATAAATACATAAGATTCTATCAAAATATGTATTAATAAAAAAAATTCAATTATACAGTAAATATATTTTATTCTGAATCATATATGCATATTAATATTAAAAAAAATTAAAAAAATATATATTAATTGATTTCAGGAATTTAAAAATACATACTATAAAAGAACTATTCACATGAGATAATTGATAATTAAATGCATAGCCTCAGTGCGTATCTTGTCTGATAGATCTTAAATCGAGGCTTAAAAAGCGTATGTTTGGGTTTTCAAATTACAGCTGGGTAGTCACGAGGAAGAATCTTTGTAATTTCACATGGTGTTTGTTATATATAAAACGACATGTTTAAATGTCGTTTTGTGCATAGCATTCTCCGATACTATGAATATTACAGATCCTAACACAGAAATTAGATAGATGGAATTATATGATGAGTATACATACCTATTTCCTAACATTTCATGCAAATTGATGATTGCATCTTCTTCTTCTCTAGTAAAATTTCCTCGTTTAATATCTGGTCTAAGATAATTAATCCATCTGAGTCTGCAACTTTTTCCACATCTCAATAAACCTGAAAAAAAATAAATCAAGAAAAAAAATTTAAAAATCAAAATCAAAATGTTTTTTCTTGAAGCCTAATTGTAAGAAAATTAAAGAAATATGAGTACCAGCTTGTTTGGGAAGTGCCCCTCCAATTGCCATGGCCAAAATGTTGAATGTAATTGATGAGTATTTGATCTTCTTCAGGGTCCATGGACCTTTCTTTAATCCCATTTTTTCACAGCAAGGAGCCTCACCATTTTTTTTTAAATTTCTGTATATAGCTAATGGATTTGGTTATAAAGAGACAGAGAGATTGAGAGAGATGAATTAATTAGTGAAGTCTGAATGCAAAGAGCAAAAGTGAAGGCAGGAAGGGAATATTATATATACCCATAAAAAAAATTAAAAGGATAGAGTACTATATATAAAGATCCAATTAAGAAAAGTATTTATTATTTAATATCCGCCCCAGGGCCACCACAGCTTCTGGGAAAGCTCTCTCTCCCTCTCTCTCTCTCTCACACACACACACGCACACACTTCAATTGCATTTTTCTGTCACCATTTGCTCTTGGGAACGTGATGTCGATTGGCCTGATGGTCAAATAAAACGTGGCTATATATATATATATATTGATTGGAAAATATTTTTAATTAAATTGATTTTTTTTGTTATTAAAATTTTAATTTCTTAAATTTTATCAATTCAGTTTATAATTATTATTTCAAATACATAAGCTTAGAGATAGTTTTTCCATACTATGTGTCAAAACTCATGTAAAACTTTTAATTTTTATACTATTAATAATTTTTTTTTGGTTAAATTAATTACTATAAAGTGTAATAAAACATCCTACATTATTGTATAAACAAATATTAAATTTTTTTAAAAAAATTAATATTAATCAAAATTAACACACTAAAATTGCATATATTTATAAGTTTATATAAAAAAAAATTGAAAATTTGAAGAATTGATTTATTTTGTAATTTATAAATCAAAATAGTGTGGATAATTCGTTGCTGATATGAATGAATTGATATTCATGACAAGTGGCTTTTATTGATATCATGGTGTGGAACAAAATGAAATTACTTCCGTCTCATACTTTTCATACCATAACCTCCGTCATACAATTACTTATTTTCCAACTTTATTAAGAAATATATATATATATATATATACACGTATAATACTTAAATTCGTCTAAAAAAATAATCTTAAGAAACAGAGAAATTTTAAGTCGAGATATTTTTATGTGTTTAATTAATATTATTTTCTGTTTCGCTTGAGTTTTCACCTTCAATTTATACAAATTTATTAAAAAAATTATTAAATTCTCTATATATTATATAAAATTATTTTGAATAGACTAAAATATCTTATAATCTACTTTATTATTTAAATATTAATAATAAGTGTATAGTTAAAAAAAATATTTTTTTATTGTATAAAGTCATAATTTGAGATAGATAATTTTTTTATTTTATAAAAATGATAATTTTAATAAAATGAGAGAGTAATAAAAATAAACAATTTACTGATTGATTCATTCCTTCTTAAATATGAGGAGTGAAAGATTTTAAATTTGAAAAATTCATTTTTTATTATATGATTTATGTAATAAAATAATTAAGACTATGGTCCATCATATTTCAATTAATTTGGCGTTCTTATAATTAAAAATTTATGTATCGAAATCGTTAGAACAGTTTGTTTAATGAAAATAATAATAATACATTTTAATTTAAAAAATAAAATATCAAATATATCGAAAAGTATAAGAAAGTGGCTTCAATTATAAACAAGTATGATTATTTGAATATCAATAATAAGTTAAAAATTACAAAAATAAATTTAAAAGCCAAACAATCTAAGTGGACAAAAATATTTTCATAGAGAAAACAAAATAATTCTATATATAAAAAAAGAACAAATTACTTTTACTAAAAAAATATAAATAAATCTTATCAAACGAATAAAAAATCTTAAAAAAGATTAAAAATAAGACGAAATATATATATATATATATAAATACAGATTAATAAACTTATAGAAATTTGTATATACTAAATGAAAATATTTAAATTTAAAAAATAAAGAAATCATATCAATAAAAGAAAGGATCCATAATCACCAAAAAAAAAAAAGTCCGAAAATTAAAATAAAAAGAGACCGCAAAAGTTTTAGGTAGCTGCATAATATTGATGAATGCCTGAGCCACATATGTGATTATGTATTTTGTTTTTTTTTTAATAAGCGCTTCTGTGTTTTGTTAGTATAAACTTGAAAATGGAGAACGAATACATTTTAAAAATGTTCATTAATTTGATAGCAGCGCCTGAATTTCAAAAAATATATTTTATTATATATTTCCTTGTGAAAAGTTACACGTCTATCAGATAATTATTAAATTTTATAAATATTATTATCATGTTCTGTTTGATTATATTATTAAACCCATATATATTATTAAAAAATTATTAATTATTTTTAATTTATATAAAATTATTTTAAATTAATTAAAATATTTTTTATTAACACATAAATATTAAAAATATTATACTCTTATTTTATTAATTAATTTATTAATAATAAGTTTATAATTAAAAAATTAATTAATTTTTTATAAATAATTAATTTTTTATAAAAATAATAATTTAATAGAACGAAAGCAGTATATTACTTTCATTGTCTTCTAAAAAAAATCATCACTTTCAAAATACGATTTATATAACAAAAAATTAATGAAATTTTTAATCATACTATTATTATTAATGAGTAAATTAATAAAATAAGAATATAATAATTTTAATATTAAATAAATTAATAAAAAAATATTTTAATTATTTAAAATATTTTATATTATAATATTTAGAGAAATTGATAATTTTTAATAGTAATATATAAATTAAATGTGACGATTTTAGCAGAATAAAAAGAATACATAAAATTATTTTAAATATTAAAATATCATTAATTAATTTATTAATATTAAAATTATTATATTCTCATTTAATTAATTTATTATTAATAGAAATATAATTAGAAAAAAAAATTTACTTAATTATATAAATTGATAATTTTAATAAGATATTTCTTTTTATAAAAATGATAATTTTAATAGAATAGAGAAAGTAATATATTATTTTCATCCCGTTTAAATAATCACTTTTATAAAAAAATTTTATCCTGCTTATATTATCATTTTATAAAATAATAAAAATTAATTAGCCTTTTTTCTATACTCTTATTATTAATGAATTAATTAATAAAGTGATAGTAGAATATTTTTAATATTAATAAGTTAATTAAGATATTTTAGTCAATTTAAATAATTTTATATAATATTTAGAGAATTTAATAATTTTTTTAATAATAGTGTATGAGTTAAAAGTTATAATTTAAATAGAATTTAGATACTATATATTTTTATTTGTAATTAACATGGACATTGATTAAAGCTAAGGGTGAGCATTTGTCCGTTAGACCAATTTAAATACTAAAAAATTTAAATCAATTTCGAATAAAATTACGTGTATTTTAGATAAATATATATATATGTTTAGATTCGGTCAAATTGAGATAGAGCAAATAGGATTGAATAATATATAATATGCATTATAAATATATTTAATATAATATATGTATATATATTTATGTAAATTTATATGTGAGATCCGGTTGGATCAAGTTATATAATATATTTTATAAATATAGATAAATATATATTTATAATTGAGAATTTAAATGAAAAAATAAATTTTAATTTTATCATTTGATAAAATTTAATTTTTTTAAAAAATATAAATTTAATTTTATCTAAATATTTTTTTCGTCCTATTTTTATAATTCAATAATTATTTACACCAATATTAATAAAGTATGATTAAATTAGTTAAAATTTATTTTTTTAATATATAATTATTAAATATAATGTATTTTTTAAATTATTTATAATATTATTTATAATTATTATAAAAAATATATTAAATAAAAATAAAATAATAATTTTATTTATAATAAATAAATTATAACTTGAAATATTTAAAAATAATATAATAGATAATAAAAATTATACAGAGAAAATATATATTAAAAACCGATGGAAACCGATCATATTCGTGAAATTTTGAAAATTTTGAACCCTTTAATTAAAGGGTATTTGGCATGATTCTAAAATTTAGCAAATACAAAGGGTGAAAAGGAAGTCAAAGAAAGGAATAATTATATGCTACAACCATTATATCAATAAATGCCTATAACGGATTAATGAGATTCTTACACGTAGATTAAATGATTTATTTCATTGGTCCGTTGTAGGCATTTAATCTACGTGTAAAAATTTCATTGGTCCGTTGTATGCATTTATTGCTACAACGGTTGTAGCATATAATTATTCCAAAGAAAGAGGCTTAGTATAGTGCTTTTAATCAATGTGACAAAACGTTGCCGCCATTACTTAAAAAAAATTAATAGTATCATATTAATTGCTAATTAAAATTCACCCTTTCTTTCATTTTAAATATTATGTAAGAAATTTTTTTTTATTTCAATTTAAATATTATTTTTAAAAATTTTAAAAATTATTAATTAAAAAATTTTAATATTATTATTAATTAATAAAAAAATAAATATTGAGAAAAATAAAAAAAATATTTATATAAATTATAATAAAATTTTTATAAAATTTATAATAATTAATTATTTTTTAATTTATATATATTATTTTTATATGACATTTAAAAAATATTAATTAAAAGTTTTAATATTATTATTATTAATTAATAAAAATAATAAATATTAAGAAAAATAAAAAATTATAATAAATTATAATAAAATTTTTATAATATTTATAATAATTAATTATTTTTTTAATTTATGTATATTATTTTTATATGATATTTAAAATAAAAAGAAGGGAGTAATTTTTAATAAATACGAAAGATAGGCAAGTCAAACGCAAATGACTTTTGTTATCCAGCTGCTCTCTAACATAATAATGAATAGTGATGAAAAACATAATAATTAATTAATTTTTCTAAAATATGATGAATTAAAAATATTTTATTAATTTTCATTATATTTTTGTCTTAATTAAATTTTAAATTTTAGTTTTGTTTTATCCATAGTTATCTTATTATAATAAAAATGTTAATAAACTCTTGATTTGCTCTTGTATGGTAAATTTTGGGTTGATTATTAAGGGTTTTGTTTGATTTGTTGTAATATTATCATCTTAAATGGAATTTAAAACAAAAAATATAAAATAGTAGAATTATTTTTAGAATTAACGAAATTTTGAAGTTTATGAATTTGATTTGAATTAAATTCTGAATAAGATCAAGATAAATCAATACATAACCATTTGACAATTACTATATAAATCAATGAGAAATAGCTTCAACTTAATTCAATATACTCTATATATTTATATATATAAATCAATGAATCTTTATTTTGTTTTTGTACTTTGAATATGTCAGTTAGAATATATATAAAATAAAGTTTTAATCATATTAATTATTATATATATTATTCCACTAAAATGAATAAAATATTTGTGCATATGTAAAATGTCAAAAATTGTAGGAGGAATATTTATCTCTCAACTGGCAACTTGACCTTAAACCATATTTGAAAATTGCCTAAACTCCACTTATAGTTTTTTACTAAGTTAATTTATTAGAGTTGGAAAAGTATAAGAATTTTCTGTCAACAAGAAGAAGAAAGTAAAAAAGCAATTGAAGCCTAATATGATTAAGCTCTATTAATTAATAATAATGATTTATGATCTAAATTTTCAACTTAATGATGTGATTAACTAGGTAAAAACATAATCTTTTTTTTCTTTTGAATGTCATTCTTTCATATAGTAGTTTCCAAGTAAGGAATTACAAAGATTTGTCAACAATATCGACTCAATATGTACTTTGTGAGGTTGAAATGTAAACAAAAATTATTGAACTTATAATTTAAAAATTATCAACTTATAAAAAGTGTTTTCTTCAACAACTTACCGTATCCAACTTGTTATTTTAATTAGGATTACAATTCATTGTATATAAGCATAACAATATGGGTTTAAAATTATAATCAAACTTGGTTGCTGTTTCTGAAAAAAAAAATCTAATTCTCCAACCTTCATAATTCACCACTTCATGCAAAACTGGCTTTTGAGACAAAACAATTTTAATCATGAACAAAAAAGAGATACATGTATATATATATATATATGCTATGTACGGTGTACTTAACTTCTTCTTCACTTTTGGCGTTCTTGATCTAATTTTTCCCTTTTACTCTTCCTTCATGTCTAATTCATTGAAACTTGAAACTTTATAGATAGTATTTTTTGCATGACTTAATTAGTCTACACTTTTTCTTCACTCATTAAGATTATTAAAGCAGTCGGCCGAAACCAGGATTTCGATAAAGAATGGTCAATTTTTTTTTAATTATTTTTATGTTAGTTTATTATAAATAAATTTAAAATAAAATAAAATAATAATATTTTTTTAATATTATAATAATTTATTTATTTTTATTTTGGGTTTGACAATAATTAAAAAATGATAATTATATAATATAAAATTATATATTTCAAAAACATTGAATAATAACTTTATTTTTAATTTTTATAAAAATATTTGTCAACATAGTACACTAAACAATTTATGAAAAAATTGTTTTTCATTTTATTACTCTAATATATTTTTATAGGATTCGTTGCTGAAAAATTCTTTCAATAATAATAATTATAATATATAAGACTAAAGCTAGCTTAATAAGAATTTTATTTTTATAATATGTCAATAATTCATTAACTTGTTTACATAATATCCATAAAAAAATTACATTAATTAAAGCAAGCTATTTAATTATATTTTTGTGTTGATATAAATAATTTATTTATAATTTAAAACATTAGTTGTTAATGCAAATTATAAATATTCATTATATATACATAATGTTTTGTTAAACTTATTCTGGAAAACATGAATATGGTAAAAAATATAAAAGAAATTAAAACTTAAAATTAGAATATAAAATTCTAAAGCCATAAAAGAAAAAGAAATTAAAAAGAAAGAGAAAAAGAAAAAAAATTGTTGAAAGAGCATTAAAGCTCAAATTGAACAAAATACAACTTTAATAAAACTCAAATTGAACAAAATATAACATTACATGTGTATGTATATATATATATCATTATGTATGCATGCATATGGTCCATTTCCTCCGTCACTAGATCTAGATTAGAGTAAATTTATTATCGAGTATGTAAATCGGTTGGTAAAAAATTATTCAATCTTAATTAGAGATTTTTAATTTAAATTTTTGATAAACAATTGCTTTTTTTTAGCAAAGAGAAAGAAATTTTATTAATAAATAGGAAAAATTAAAGAAGATAATGCCTAAAAAGCACACAAAGAAGTAATACAATCTTCATTACATAAAGCAAAAACCCAAATCAAATCTTCACTTCTCTTGTAAAACCACGGCTTTATATTGCAAGAAATAAAGCCTATAATCAAGTAGAAGAATAGCACCGTCTTTGAAACTTGCAATTCCTTAGTTGTTGCTGGAGAAAAGTGAGGGAAATAGAGACCCAAGTCTCCTTTGCAGCGATTTTTGAAACAACAGCTCATATATAGCAAGTAGACAGAGCAAACCAAAGAGATTATCAATACAACCATAACCCAAATTCCCTTATGCCAATTCCACAAGAGAAACCCAAAGGAGCCGATGCCAAACTGTGCAATCAACAAGAGAAAAAATAAGATTGAAATACTTCTAGTTGTTAGATATAAACACCAACTACTAATAAAATGGTAGATAAAATAGCCATGAAAGGCAAAATCTAAATAAAAAAAGATGATTAAAAAACATAAAATTTAACTACTGTAAAGAAAATCAAAGAACGATGATAGATTTAGAGCTTTCGTCGGTCAAAAAATTAATAATAGTTTTAGATCTAAAACCAAGCAACAGCAAGATATTACGAGAAAAGAGCTTTTAGTTGAAATTTTTTTTAAAAAAAAGTTACTATTTTTATGATTTTAAGCCATTCAACTCTAAGAAAAAAAATTTTAAAAAAATTAATATAAAAAATAAAGAATCAATTATTCAATTACAGTACGGGGCAATCCGCCGACTAAAAAACTGAAATTAATACAAGTCATCATAAAGCAAAATCTTGACGAAGTACACTGGAAATACAAGTGCGTTTCATTTTTTAATATAAAGCTTTTTGAATGGGAAAGAAATGGAAATTAGTGGCCCCATGCAATGCTCTTTAAAGTTGAATTTAAAACTTTGGCAGTTATAAAGCTAAGTGAATTCTGTATTCCACATCCGATCGACATTGGATATGGTCAATATCAAACTTATAAATATATATATATATATACATAATTTATAATCTATTATTATTATTATATAAATTTGCTTTTATGAGAAAGCAACTTGCAGGATTTTTTTTGTGCTTCAATTTATACTTCCTTGAAACATCCTTATACTATGTTTCGGAGAAAAAAAATAAAGCTTAGAAAAAATAAATGGGTGAAATCTGGAAAAGTGAATAAGAAAATTACTTTTCTTACCCTGATTTGAACCAAAAGAAAAAAAAATTAAAAAATTAAAAAAATTCGATATCTTTTCACTAGATAAAAAAATGGACATTCAAATTATATTAGTTAATGTATTTTCATTTATTAGATTGAGTATGAGGTAAAAATATACTTGGGATATATAAGAAAAATGTGATATAAAATAATTATAAGCATAAATATAAATATAATTTTTTGTTCATATTCATAAAAACTAATCTCTTTAAATGGAAGTAAAATAACAAATTAAATTAGTTATGAGCTAAATGTTGAAATATAATCGAATAATGAGTGTAAATATGATATGGATAATAATGGAATATACGCTGTAATTTATTTTATGGTTTATTATTGTATTTTCAGTTGTAAGTAGATGACTGTTTAGTAATTAGACTCTAGTACATGTATAAACTTTACTATGTACATTCAGATGATTCGATAAGCATTATTCATTCTTCCATATTATTTTTCTCTCATTTGTTCTCTATATTCTATTGAAATCCTAGTTTTTCTTGCGCTTAATCTCTGATTTTTATATGGTATCAAAGCAAAATTTTGCTTGTGATTCATTCTAAGCTCTTTCTTTTCAATGATCTAGTGGTTTTCTCACTCTGTTTTTGCTCAATTCTCATCAGATTGAGTTCGTCTGGTGTTCTTGCTATCGATTCATCTCTTCGCTTTTTTTAAATCCAAAGCTTTTCTTTTCAATTTTCATTCTTTGATTTGGTTTTTACTATACTTATAGTAATTTTTTGCCCTTTTTCTCTTTCATATATCAAAAACCCTAATTTTTGTTTATTCTTCGTTGAGATGAGATCTAATCATTTTTTATATTTTTCTCTTGATCTATAGCATTTACTGCTATGGATCCTGCTGGAGAAGTTGAGAATGGAGGACAACCTTTGCCATAAGCTACACCTGCACAACCTCTTCCTATTCAGAGAGGTATTAATGATCGCGATCATGAAAATGTGCTATATTTGCAAACATCTAATCAACTTAGTATGATGTTGGTGACCTCTACCTTAACTGAGTTTAACTATTTTACTTGGAATCATGCTATGAAAAATGCTCTAGGAGCTAAGACTAAGTTAGGATTTGTGGATAGTGTACTGTTGTTAAACCTAATGGTGCGTCTCATGAGTATTTTGTTTGGAAGAAGGTTGTCTGGATAGTTACTTCTTAGTTGCTAAATGCTATATCTAAGAATTTAGTTGAGTCATTCATATATTTTGATATTGCTAAAGAGCTCTGGGATGATCAGGCTAATAGGTTCAATGAGAGTAATGGGCCTATGGTTTATAAAATTCAATGAGAAATAGCTTCAATTTCTCATGATAGTATGTTAATTATTGTCTATTACACAAAGCTATATAAGCTTTGAGATGTTGTAATTCATTTGCTGAGGTATTTAAAAGGTTCTCCCTCTATTGTTTTTTTTCTTTTCTCAAAGTTCTCTTCAGTTGTCTTCCTATTCAGATGCATATTGGGAGTCTGTACTCAAACTAGAAAGTCTCTTACTGGTTATTGTTTATTTTTGGGGTTTGCTATTATCTCCTGGAAGATAAAAAAGCAAGCTAAAGTCTCAAGATCTTCTGCTGAAACTGAGTATAGAAGCATGGTTTCTACTGTTTGTGAGATTCTTTTTGTTTCTTACTTGCTTCAAGATTTTGGTATTTCTATTCAGCTACCTATTTCCTTGTTCTGTGACAGCCAAGTAGCCATGCTTATAGCAACCAATCCAGTTGTCCATGAGAGAACAAAGCATCAAGATATTGATTGTCACTTGGTGTGAAACAAAGCCAGGGAAGGATTCATTGCTGCTGTGTTTGTGCCATCAAAAAGTTGGTTGGTAAATTTCTTCACCAAACCTCCTGGTGCTATATCCCATAATTTATTGTTGTCCAAGATGGGTTTGGTTCATTACTAACCTCCATCTTGAAGGGGGAATATTGGACTATGCAGTATTGTAATTTATTATATGGTTTATCGTTGTATTTTCAGTTGTAAGTAGAAGAAATTTTAATAACTAGACTCTAGTATATATATAAACTTTACTTTAGACATTCAGATGATTCGATAAACATTATTCATTATTCTAGATTGTTTTCTCTCGTTTGTTCTCTATATTTTACTGAAACCCTAATTTTTCTTGTGCTTAATCTCTAATTTCTACAGATAAATTGATATTTAGGATTGAATTTTTCTCTTTAACGTTAAAAAATATTTAATAAGTTATCATAATTGTTTTAATTTGTTCATTTTTGAGTAATCTATATATATATATATAAGGAGAGTAGTATTGCATAAAATTAAGTCAAGTGTCACAACAATGAATTGCCACTTAGATTAATTTAAGACAAAACTTAAATATCTCAAATTACTTTTGCTACAACCAAAATAATTATTTCTCATTTGATATGCAAAACTTAAAACTATAAGTGGAAAATAAATTTTATTTTTAGTTCAAAATATTATATATCCATTTTGATTTAGATTTATATTTTTTAAGACATTTATTAAAATAGTTGTGGTTCTTTTATTTTTACAGTAAGCTGCCAAAAATTTATTTAAATATATGTATTTAAAAGTAAATAATGTAATATATTATTAAGTACTTTGGGTAATTCAAAAATTTTTGATACTTCAATTTTTACCTACTCATTAGAAACTTTTAGCATTTTATATTTTGGCACATCAGAACGTATCACTGCAATATTTAACATATATAGCTATGGAAGATATTGTGTCTAAAATAATAAATTATCTTAGCTAAATGATTTTACCATAAAACTTTAATTCGTAGCTTGTCGTAGTTACAAGTGGTGCATCTAAATTTTAGCTATAAAATTTATAGCTTTTATAGCTTTTTTTAATTTTATTTTAGCTACACATTAAGATATAAAAGTGACTAAAAAAATTAGATATTTTGTAACTAAAATATTCTTTTATAGTAAAAGACAGAATTTTTTTTACTATGAAAGTCAAATTGTATAGCAAATATTAATTATTATAAATATGTCAATTTTTTTTAGCTAGAGCTCACGAAATCTAACAACTATCTCCATACTTGTTTTCATCAAACCATCGATCAGCTTTGTTATCACTTGTTAGCACCGAATAACTAAGTTATTTTAGTGATTCTTTATGATTCTTGTGAATGAACACACTCATTGATTTGAATCTATATTTTAAATGAAACCTTAAAGTAATAGGTTTATGAGTTATTTCTACTTATATATATCTAGCTAAATTTATCTTTTTTCGATGTGAGATTTCTCTTATAATATTTGAATAACATCAATTAGTCACGAATATAAAAATTTTATAGTTATTATTTTATATTTTTAGTTGCAGTTTTATTTTTTATGGCTAATAATAAAAATCATTGCTATAAAATTTTCACATTCATAATTAAAACATTTGATTTACTATTAGACCTAAAATGTGATGGCTAAAAGCTAATTATTACTAAGACAAATAAAAATTTAAATAAAAATTAAAAATTTATTTTGAGAGAATATTTTTCATAGCTAATGAAATTATAGTTAGCTATGAATAATATATTTTATGACTAATATTATACATTAGGTACTATCAAAATTTTTATAACAAATATTCATAGCTATAGATAATAAATATTATAGTGTATAGATAGTTCAGATATTGACAATTCAAACAATTTAGATATTTCAAAATTTGGTAAATTATAAAATTTGAACATTGCAAATTATAAAACCCTTTAAAGGATTAAAAAAAGGATTAAAAATCTTAAATTCTTTTCAATGATTTGCTTGAATCCTACAAGAAATTTAAAAGGAAATTGAAATAACTAAATAAATTTACATATCGGGTAATAAAATTAACTGAGTTTGCTTGAATAATTTAGAATTTTGAATAGCTAATTACAATAGAGTTTTTATAATAATAATAATAATAATAATAATAATAATAATAATAATAATAATAATAATAATAATAATAAATGGTTCATTACAAAGAGAATTATGGAAACCAAAACAAATGAAAAAAAAAACAAAAGATTTGAGGAATTTCAGTGTTGATTTGTTGTTATAGTTGGAGAATTGGATGATTGATTCTTGATTTTGGTTACTGTCTTTTGGTCCCTACTCTATATTTTTTTTCCCACATTTATAGAAAATTATTTCTTAATTCCTTCTTTCACTCCATTATATCATTTTTTCTACACTTCTTAAGCCTTATTTTCACAGCTCTTCTATCCGTCACCGTTTTTGTCTTCATAAAACCATGCTGTAATTCATCAATTGCCATGCTCCATTGGTGTATGTGGCTTTAAGTTTTGTTTTTGTACTTGACCCATTTTATAATCTAGAAGGAAATTATAAAAAATTATTATGAGAGTGATAATAAAAAAATAAATAATTTTATTAGTCGAATATACATACATCCGATTTAAATAAAAATTTTTTATTTAGAAGAAAATTAATACAATGTTAACAGTATAAAAAAAGCATGACATATTGATTTGGTATTGTTGCAAAACTAGGTAATTTTTTTTTTCAAGAAAGACTATGCATCACTGTATTTGGTCATAAGTCAAATTTAAATTTAAAAATATTAAAACTTTTTAAATATTTAATCCAACAGCTCTTAATTTTTTTTGCTATTTGAGTTTCGCAGTATGTCAGATTCACACACCACACATGTATTATTATTGGTCCAATGATACAAAATAATAAATATGACTTTCTTCATTTTAAATTAACTGTCCACTAATTCTTTTATTCAGTGAAAAATATCAATGTAATAATATATTAATTACATGCACTTTGTTGAATAGAATATTAATTATATAACTCTAACAATATAAGGGCTTAATTAGGTCTTAGCAAAGCGTAATTTACAAGGTGGAAGGAAGAGTATGAGCAGTACATTGGAAGTGTCAAAACCAGAATCAGAGAGGACGACTAGTGGTCGGTCTTTGGTTGTAGGCATCACTGGTCGGTCAACATCTCTGTTGCTCAATGTCTTACTCCTCCTCTAATCTGGTTCTCTCCTTTCTCTTCGTGTGAATGGTCACGACACTATGACCATTCACTTTTATTATTTTTTTTATTATTTGAATATTGAAACGACGCCATTTCAATATTCACTTATTTAAAAAAAGTAATTAAAATTCTTGGCCGAAATGGTATTGGCAAATTTATAAAATTAAAATTACGTGTGAGGGGTTGTTTTCTTTAACCCTTCACATATACAACCCCCTTTTATCTGTAAAATCTTATTTAGAGAAGACTGCGATCAATGGCGAAACTATTGACAGTCAAAAACCTCCCATACAGGTGCATCTGAAAGCCAAAGAGAATGTGTTTATCGCTTACGACTTCACTTAGGTCTGCCATTTTACACTGAGCTCATATCATAATAATATTGATAAGTTAAAAAATGCACCTTCTTTACTTTTGGATAAAAAACAAAATAGTGTTCCAATTCAAATATGAACATGCATAACATTTTAAATCAATAAGTAAATAAATAGCTAACAAGACAGCCAACTATTTCGACTATTTATCTATATATAATGAGATTAAAAGACTTTTTAAAAAAGTGTTTTATTTTTCTTATAATCTGACTTTTTGTTTTGACTAATAACACATATTGGATTGGTACATATAGTAGAGGGGAATATAGGGGCAGATAAATTGGCTAACATGACTTTTCAGCAATATAAATAATTTTTATAGCGAATTTTAGTTTCTTTTCAAATTTAGATATATATATATATATATTTATGATATTATAAAAGTGTGTTTTATCTGCTCTGTCTGTGATAAGTTTACTAGTTTTTTTTTTCTTTTTTTAGAAAAATCATATTGCATTAACACACATTAGCCATTTGCCAAAGTCAAATATGCAATCTAATTTAGTGCATTGTTTTTAAAATTAAAAAAATAATAATTTAGTAAATGCATTGAACAGGATTGGACATCTTTTATGTAAAAATAAATTGAAAAAACGAGACGAAGAACATGAAAATGCAAAATTTCATTGCAAGTGAGGATAGGCAAACGTGCACTTACTGTTAGTGTTATTACTCAGAAGTTATTTTACGGTGAAGTAATTAAAAGGTATATTAAATGTTAATATACGGTGAAAGTCTATAATCTAAATGTATAGTACTGCTATACATTTTAATTATGATAACACCCAATATACTAATATGCAGGGGCGGAGGCAGGTGGGGTCGTGTGGGGGCTGACGACCTCCCTGCCGGCCGCCGGACATGCAAATCGTCGGACCCTTCAGCTTCCTCAGCCCCTCAGCCCCAGCCACCCTCAGCCCCCCCTTCAGCCCCTCACCAGCTCAGATCTCTCAGCTTTCAGCCCCCCCTCTCACAGATCCTGGCTCCGCCACTGCTAATATGTATTGTGTATATATTTGTATTTCTAACACTCTCATATAATTTTCAACTTTTATGTAACTAACAATAATTTTAAATACATCATATAATTTTCAACTTTTATGTAACTAACATTAATTTTAAGTACATGTGAAGTAATTAATTATTCACAATAATGAAATAAAAAATATTATCAATGATAATCAAGCTTTTTTTAAATATAATATATCAAATTAGAATTTCAATGAAAATTAAATTTATAACAATAAAAGGTGTTGTAATAACAAGCAAATTAATTAAATGTCAAATACAAATACTTAAATTATATAGCATTATTCAAAGCTTGGATTTTGAATTTTAATAATTATCCACCTTATAAATTTCATGTGAACAAAGAAAATATAAAAAAAAAATGTCAAAGTAATTGAAAATTCAAGTTATGTATGATTTAGGCTGACTTGTGATGCGTGCGTGGGGCTTTCCAAGTCCGTGTATAAGAATAAGTCCATGACTTAATTAGTGCAGTGTGACACCATTAATCATTATTTTCACCACTTATAATAAGATACTTATAATTTATAAATTAGTCTTTTTTGCTATTGTATAAGTTCATATATTATTGTAATTGATTAATAATATTTTATGAACATATGATGATATAATTAAGAATATTTTGTGAATTATTTAAGTAAGGCTGCTAGAAAAGTTTATTTCTTCTTCAACTAATTAAACTGATTGAGGGCTGCTCTGGCTAATCGCTCTTCTCTGCATATTGATTATTGACTTCCATGGAAAGATAATTAAGTCATGATTACTTTGAAACATTGAAAAAAAAAACCCTTAAAAAAGGCATAAAAATTAATAATTCAATTTCTTATTATAATAAATTATTAAGAAACATAATTGAGTTTCAACAGTATCTTTGCCTTCACACTTCACAGTCACAATATTTTAATTTATTGTTTAAATATTAATTTGTTTGTTAAAATCCAACAATTGAACCTTTTGAATTTAGTTGGAATTATAACTAACTTATTTAATTGACTCTGTCCAGTGTTTTCTCCCCACTCACTTGATTTGATATCATGCGTTGCAAAATAAAATTAAAAAAATTAATGAAATCAAACTTCTTTTTTATTGACGTACTCTCATTTAAAAGTCTCAAATCCATCAATAATAATATAATTTCAATTCTATGCATAGATAATGATTTGATTAAGGTTGGAAAAATATCACAGTCAAATAATAATAAACTTATTTTGTGTTATAAATATAAAAATTTAAATAGAGAAAAAGAAATATGAGATTTTTTTATTGTGAATTCTATCATACATCATCCATAATGGGTATATATAGTAATGTATATAGACTTTAGATAAAAATAGAAATTACAACTATCATAGAGTTAATTCTAATGTGAATATGATAAAGTTAATCATAATCTTAAAAAAATAATATTAATCTAATTAAGTAGTCATCTACATATCTTATAACACTTTTTCTTGGATGACTACTCCTATGAATATGTCTCGTTAAAATCTTGCTAAGAAAAATTCAGTGGGATAAAAACTTAGCAAAAAAAAGAGAGTATAATATTCATAGGTAACTTTCCCTAAAAAATACATCCAACTAAAATATTTTAAGTGAATACATCCCAATATTGAGTACATGTCTTTTGAAGACTAATATCGACTGTGTCTTTATGAACAAATCCTTCATGTAATCTCCATTGATTTGTGTAATACACGCTGCATTATCTTCATGTAATACTGTCGGTTTGTCGCTTTTTATAGATAATCCACATGCTCTTCTAATATATTTAATTGTGATTTTTAACCATACACATTCATAACTAGCTTCACGAATGACTAATATTTCTAAATAATTTAATGAAGTAGTAGTGATTGATGCTTCACAGATCGCTATGAAATAACAGTATTATTGCATATGAAGACATAACTTATTTGGGACCGAGCTTTATGAGGATTAGAAAGATATTCAGTATCAGCATATCTTGCTAAATCAAACTTTATTCCCTTCGAGGAAATCAAACAAATATAAGATGTGCAACATAGATAGTATATAACATATTTCACTCCATTCCAATGTCTTCTAGTTAGTGTAGAACTAAACCTTACAAACAAGTTAACTGAAAAAATAATATCTAGTATTATATTGTTAACATGATATAAAAATCACTCTTATTATACTGAGATACGATACTTCATGACCAAAAATCTCTTTATTATATTCACATGTATGAAAATGATTTTTTTTAACATTAAGAGAATGAATAAACATTGGAATGCTTAATGAATAAGATTTATCCATATAAAATTAGTTTAAGATGTTTTAATATATGATGCTTGATGGATAATAATTTCATTTGACATATACTCAACTTGAAATCTGAGATAAAATTTTATTATTTCAAAATCTTTCATTTTGAATTTATTCTTTAAATAGTATATAGTATTTGAGATCTTTTTTGGAGTTTTCAATATATTTAAATCATCAACATAAACTGCAACTATAATAAATTTTAAATTTATCTTCTAGATAAAAATACATGAGCAAATAGAATTATTTTTATATCAATTTCTCTAAGTATTCAAATAGGTGATTATACCACATTCTCCTAAATTGTTTTAGCTCACACAAAAATCTTTGGATCTCAATATAGTATATTTTTTAAAGTATTATATACTTCAGGTATCTTGATGCTTCAGACATCTTAAATCCTTCAGAAATTTTTATATATGTATGTCATTATCTAATAAACCATATGAGTAAATTATCGCAACATCAATTAAATATATGTCGAACCTTTCAGAGGCTGACAAATATATCTAAAAGTAATAGCATCAATGACAAGGGAATCATAATCTTTACTAGATCTTTGTGAGAATCCTTACACCATAAGTCATGTCTTATATCTCACAATTTCATTTAACTCATTTCTTTTACAAGCCATATGAGTAAGTTGTTATGATATATATCAAGCCCTTCCGAGACTGTCAAACTATATTTGAGATTAATTGCATAGTAGAAAAAATGTGTTCTTTTCATAATATCATTTGATTTATTTCTTTGACAAATAATATCCCATGGGTTTAACATCTTCTGGTGTCTGGACTACTGGTTCAAATATTATATGTTTAGCAATTGAATCTAGCTCAGTCTTGATTATTTTCTATTTTGGCTAATCGCTTCAACGTCGACCATTTTAAATATTTTTAAACTCAAGCATATTTTGATAATTTCAATAACAATATATGCAAATATATTATCAATAATAATTTTATCTATTTTTTACATATTTCTAGATTTTAATAAGATCTCATAATTGTTTGGTACTGTAACCAATTCTGTGGTTACTTCTCTAGAAATATGTGTTGTTAATTTATGTTGCTTTTGACCTCTTCAGGAGTATTATTTTGAAACTATTCATTTTCTCTTTTTTCAAAAAATAATATTTTGAACCAATAGGTTCACCACGCTTCAGGCGTATATTAGATTTATTAGCTGTTATACTAATAGGATGCCCTATAGGGACAATCAATCTAGCAGGAGCATTAGCAGCTGGAACATATAATGTAGACACATTGTGGGTATTTATAAAGAAATTTGGTAACTGAATTGCAATATTCTGTAAATGTATTAGTTTTTAAACTTTTAATTCACATTGATTTGTGCGTTTATCAAGATTAAAAAAAGTTAGTGTATTTCAACTAATTTTTTATGCTTTTGGACCTTTACTTTTATCTTTCCCTAATGATGAAAAAATTAACTTACTAGAAATCTTGCTTTAGAAAATTTATCATTAAATATCCATAATATCTAATATAAACAATCAAAACCTACATAGATATGAAGATAATATTGATAATCCATTTTAGTTCTTTGAGAGGATGCAATAAAAACATATATACTTCAAATAAAAAAATTTTAATATCACAATTTTAATGTTAGATAAGCACAAGTTGTAAAGTGAAAAACTTGTAATGTGCAGACAATCAAATACAAATTAAAGATGCAATATAAACTATAATATACATCCAAACATATATCCAAATGGATATAGAAAGTTTTGAGTATGAACATATACAATAAAATGTTCAGTAATAATATAATCATAAAATACTTTTCAAGTGAACTCATATGCATTATTTAGATAAATTGTCTTGATATGATAATAAAAAAATATTGACCTTAACATTTATAATTTAAGCATGTGTAGCACAAATTAAAGATGTTTAACATCTTCTTGTGTCTGGACTACTAGTCCAAATATTATATGTTTAGTAAATGAATCTAGTTCAGCCTTGATTATTTTTTATTTTGACTAATCACTTCGACGTCGACCATTTTAAATATTTTTAGACTCAAGCATATTTTGATAATTTCAATAACAATATATGTAAACATATTATCAATAATAATTTCATTTATTTTTCACATATTTTTAGATTTTAATAAAATCTCATAATTTTTTGATACCAGAATCAATTATGGGATTACATCTCTAGAAATATGAGTTGTTGATTTATGTTGCTTTTGACCTTTTCAGAAGTGTCATTTTGAAACTATTCATCTTCTCTTTTTTCAAAAAATAATATTTTAAACCAATAGGTTCACTACTTTTTAGGCGTATATTAGATTCATTAGCTACTATACTAATAGGATGCCCTATAAGGACAATCAATCTTGTAGGAACATTAGCAGCTGGAATATATAATGTAGACACCTTGTGAGTATTTATAAAGAAATATGGTAACTGAATTGTAATATTCTATAAATGTATTAGTTTTTAAACTTTTAGTTCACATTGATTTGTGTGTTTATCAAGATTAAATAAAGTTAGTGTATTTCAACTAATTTTTTGTGCTTTGGACCTTTACTTTTATCTTCCCCTAATGATGAAAAAATCAACTCACTAGAAATCTTGCTTTAGAAAATTTATCATTAAATGTCCATAATATCTAATATAAACAATCAAAACTTACATAGATATCAAGATAATATTGATAATCCATTTTAGTTTTTGAGAGGAAGCAATAAAAACATATATACTTCAAATAAAAAAATTTTAATATCACAATTTTAATGTTAGATAAACACAAGTTGTAAAGTAAAAAACTTGTAATGTATAGACATTGAAATACAAATTAAAGATGCAATATAAACTATAATATGCATCCAAACATATATCCAAATGGATATAGAAAGTTTTGAGTATGAACATATACAATAAAATGTTCAGTAGTAATATAATCATAAAATATTTTTCAAGTGAACTCATATGCATTATCTAGATAAATTATCTTGATATGATAATCAAAAAATATTGATCTTAACATTTATAATTTAAGCAAGAAATCTAGCAAAAGTAATATTATAAGTTGACAACAGATAAATATGTGACCATTGAATTGAAGCATCAATTAAAACTATAAAGTATTTAAATGGTCTATAAGATTGAAGGATATGGTCATAAATATTTTCATATATTCTTTATATAAATTCAAGGGACTCTAAATATAATTTAGATAATTGAGGTCTCACAATTAATTTATCTTGAACACAAGAAGCACAAAAGTAATAATCAGAAAAAAAAAATTTGATTTTTCAGTGAATGTCCATTTATATTCTCAATAATACGTCGCATCATGTTTGAACTTTGATGATCAAAATGATCATGTCAAAATATAAAAATTTTGGGATCTATGCACTTCTAGTGCATATAGTGTAACTTAACCATCTTTATTTTTTATAAAGTACAATATAGTTAAGAAATTTAGAATTTTTTAAATATGAACTTCTGGTTTAAATTCGCAGAGTTAACATATAAAAATTCAATATCACTTTCACTTCGTTTTAATAGAATGTCTATTGCGACGTATTTTTTAAAATTTAGTAGATTTCTTCGGGATCTACTTGAATACAATGCATCATTGAAATATTATTTTGCTCAAATTCATAATGTTCAAATTCAAAATATATGGTGGACTCTTCTGGAGTCTTCAACTATATTTGCAGAACTAGATATTATATTAATATTAATTTCTATTAATGTTAATTTTTTATTTCAAAATTGGTAGGAAAAAAATTTCACCACAACCATTTTTATTAAGATCTAGTCCATAGTCTTAAAAAAAATAGCACATTCACTTCAAGAAATGATGTTATGTTAGTTGAACGAGTTTGATGATTTTTCATCAAAAGTTAAAAATTTTATTTAGCTACAAGTAAATAAGAAATTAGTTTAGAATATTTTGTGAATCTATGCCTTCAATATTGCTACTGCAAGAACACATTTGAGGCATGAAAATTTTAATATTCACTAAAAAGATCGTAATAAATTACTAATAATGAGATAATTAATTTTTAATTTCTTATATGAATAATCAAAAGAAAAATAATTATTTTTAAGAGATCCTACCGGGATGCTTGATTTCTTTTTCATAATATCTCTAAAATTTACAATATCGATGTAAATCTCATTATCAAATACCCAAAATAGATAATTTTTTCAGAAAATATCAAATGTAATAAACTTAAATTTTATGAGATCTAATATTGCAAATATACTAAATTTAAATAAATATCATTAATTAAATATATTACATAGCTATCAAACAAATAAAGACTAAAAATTATAATTATAGTTTTATAACTCTAAAATTGCAAATAATCATATCAAATCACAGTAAATATTAATTGATTTACTAACTTTACTTCAATACATAAATATTTACTCATAATTATATATATATATATTATTTTCATATACTATGTTAAGTTCTTAGACATGTTCCTCAAAAAAAAGTTCTTAGATATGTAAGCATAAATACAAAAATAACTATAAACACATATTTAAATTTAGATTTCATAAGTAAAATTTAAAATCTATTTATTTCTTATTGAACAGTATATAAATACTATTAATATACTCAATATATTATTTTCAATATGCACATATATATTCTTGAATCAATATATTATATATATAATCAAAAACCACATTGCATGATATATATATACAAAAATTAGTGTCGTCAACGAAGACATTATTACTAAATGCGTACATATAAATATTAATGCAAACCAATGAAGAATGCATAGATGTCTAATTTTACATTGGTTGTCAGATCCAAAACAAACCTTGGAGATCCAAAACAAACCTTGGATGGTCAAAACAACAACATTGAAACCAAATTTGAAGTTTTATATGTGTATATACCCTGTTTCAAAATAGGTATATATGTATATATACACGAATCATATTATTGATAATATATAAATCAATTTTTTTATATTTTATTAATATAAAACTATTGTTTCTCAAAAATCAAATCAACAATATTCTTTTAAAGTTGTATGATAGAAGCAATATAATTACACAAATATAATTATTTTTTTACCACCGAATAATATATATATATATATATATTTAAATAAAGCTAGCAAATAGCATATGTAACATGGAAACAATATATAAAAATATTAAAGCTAGCCAAAAATAATAACTTAAATTTTAAACCTCATAAAGATGAACAAGTTTATACACTGTGAATTACTGAACAAAATATATATTAAATAATTACCTTATAAAATTTTCTTAATAATACAATAAAAGAAAACGTACATAATTTTTCAAATTCATATAGACAATTGATACATAAGAATTTTTAAAAGAAGATTTTTTTTTCTCTTTTATTGAACTTGAAAATATAGAATGAATAAATTGATAGAGTTTCATACCGATAACGTGTTATAAATATAAAGAAAAATGAATTGAGAAAGAAACATAAAAATTTTCTTTATTGCGAATTCTCTCGTATATCATCCATAATTGATATATATAATAGTGTAGATAGACTTTAAATAAGAATAAAAAATTATAAATATCATAGAGTTAATTCTAATCTGAATAGAATAAAGTTAATCATAATCTTAATAAGATAAAAATAATATAATTAAATAGTCATCCACATATCTCATAACATTTTAATATTTATAAATTCTCTCAATACGGCACAAAGACGACCTATTCTCTATTAAATCAAAGTAAATTTTTTATTTAAGTAAATTTTTTATTTAAGTTTGTGTATATTCCCCTCAGATACTCGGTCAAAAGTAAATTGTAAATTATGATTATAATTTTTTCTTAATAAAAGACATTTATGTCCAAAATTTTGCTACATGTTAAATTTATATTGTATGAGTTTACGCACCGGGAATAAATAAATATTTCTCATAATAAATAATAATTTTTGGGCACTTTATTATTTTTCAAATATAAAATAGAAGTAATATTTATAATTTAATAAAATCATTTTTTGTAAATGTATTCATATACATACCCTTGTAAGTAGAATTAGAGTGCTTAAACCACTTATCAGCCACTAATGCACAATTTAATTCCCAAATATATTGTAGATAAGCAAAAATTTGCCCAACAAAGAAAGTTGTTTCCCAACGAAAATTTTTATCTGGCATGAAAAGCATTGTCATGGTTAATTTTGACACATAAAATGTGCATTTTCTGAATATATAGGATTTTGCTATGTTAAAATTACAAAAAAAAATAACAGATGCCCAAGTCAGCATCTGCTGTTAAAAAGAAAAACAGAGAGAGTTTTTTATGCAGAGTCTATCATGGATAGTATATGAAACTTATAATTTCCAACTAAACAATTGAACTGTATGAAAGACAAATACTACTTCCCTGAAAAAGTACAATTCTATTGTATAATCATCTTAACCTGCTGCTAATTCTTTTATCTTGAAGGACTGTATTTGCTTTGGATCTAGAAAATGCTACCATGCAAAACGGCTTCCTGTTCCATCCAAAAAGCGATCAGTATGCCAACCTTTGGCCTGCAGCTCAGACAAAAACGTATCGAACATGCTATTCATTTTCTCATAAGCATCTTCCAAGACACTAGCACTTGACTTGCCGGAAGACTTCTCCATGCTCGCAGAATATGCAGCAACCAACCATCCCCTTAATGCATCTTCACCTGAAGCATTTTGCTCTAGTACCATGTTAGTCCATTTGTTCCCACGATTCAAAAGAAACTTCTCCTCCGGGAACAAATCTTTAAACTCATGAAGTTTTGACGGTGTAAAAACTTTGTGCAAGGCTTGTCCTACTTTTACATTGCCAGCATCTTCTATGAGTCTTCCAGGAAATACGAGATCTTCACGATATCTTAGATCAGCAGGACTCGATATCTTTCCTGACTGATTGGATAGCACCTGTAGAAATTAAGCAGATAGAAATACAAAGGAAATACAAACATACTTCGTAGATTTCAAAGCAAACCTTGACAAAATCAGCAACAATCATGGCTGTCCTCTGTGGATTTAGGGTATTGACAGGGGCAGCTCGCATTTCTTCAACAACACAAAAAACATGTATAATAGAAAGGAGAGGGCCAACAACCAACTGCAAGAAAATATTTACAACAAGAAGATCAAAATTTGCTAAGCATGTTCATCAAATCAGATGGGCATAAAAAGGATCCATTTTTTCCTTTAGCATAAAACAAACAAACAAAAATATTGAATAAAATAATAAATCAGATGGTATACACTAGTTGATCAAAACAAGTTTTAACCTACAATAGAATATGCTAGTCAAAGAGCTAATGTAGGCCAAACTAACCTCCCGTGAACACAAGGAACCATAGGAGGAACATTCAATTTCAAGAACACATAATTCATCAAAGAAAATCAAATGCCTGATATTAGAGTACTAGTTGAACTCCATACCTTCCCCTGCATTGATGAACATATTGTCGATGCTAATTGAATCCCTGCACCCATTCCAACAACATTGAAAAGGGTTGAAATAGCCTCCCCTTTTGCAAATAAGTCACTTAGATTGCCTTCTTTAGCAAATGATGAATATATGGGCAGCCTTGTTGCTCTTGCTGCAACTACTGCCATCCCCTATCAAATTAAAGGAAAAGTAAAATCAGCCAAGAGGAATGCATAAAGATGGAGGATCAACACAGGGGAATGGATAATAATAAAGGAGTACAGAGATACTGGAGAAGTGAAAGCATAATCTCAATGGCCATGGAATTATTAATTGTAAATAATAACAAAGAGAAATAGAAACCCAACTAATTCCACATAAGCTACTTTTAACATTTTTGTCCAGATAAAGTTGTTTTTAACTAGAAACAGACCTTTGCAAAATTACCAAGGCCAGCCACCTCAAGGAAAAGACTTGGGCATAAGGGAGAAAGAACTTCTAAGCCAGTGCCCAAGTCATAGAGCACATCAGCTGCAATACGGACAGCTCCTTCTAGTTAGAGACCTTGTAAAAGTGATACATCATTCAAAGCCAACTCCAGCACACATTCAATAAAATGTGGAACTTGAGCGCATATAAGGGTGGAAATTTTAAAGGTTCTTAATGCAAGATAAAAACCTAGTATTCTCCAACGTTTTGGTTCTGAATCCATTCTAGCACCTAAATTGCTACATATTAGCTTTCCTACATGCTGCATACCATCCTTCAATACCTGCCCATCAACAAAATGAACAAAAAAATCTTAAACAAATTCTATTAGGCTAAACATATGTGGATCATTTGACTAATGGGAAACCTACCCAACTCACAGCTGTTGCTTGTGCAGGCGTAGGACGCAAGCCTGCAGCAAATAGCAGCGACTGCAAAGCAGTAAGAATATGGAGAAATAATCCCCACATTATAGATATAATTGTCATTTAACGTGAAATAAAATAAATAAATAAAACTTACTACATCAAAGAGCTTTTTGAAAAAATTAATTTTGAAGAAACAAGCTAGATATTGGCATTCAGCAATATATACAGAGAAATGTCTACTCCTGAGAACCGCGAGTAAAAGAGTTGAAACATATAGGAATGATTTAGAAAGCGTTCAGGTAATTTGCAGATGCTTTATAGATATTGGATGAGGACCTGAGTTGACAGCACAGATAATGCTGCACTGGTAAAGTGCTGCAGGGCCCGAAATTGTGTGTATCGAAGGTATCCCTCATTCACACTACATAGAACAAAATCAGAAACAAAAAATGAAGTAATGCTATCTGTATAGCTTTTTATCTTGCCATGTTCACAAACTTGTGATTCCAACAATGATAAGCAAGTAATTCACCTGTATGGATATCCAGAAGGAAAAAATTTATTTTGGAACGATTCAACCATTTGATGAACCAATGATCTTGAATCATCAACTACCTTCATCTATCATCATCAAAAACTAGATAAGTCAGTCGTTCAAACAATTTAAAGAAATCCCAGGTTGAATTCAATGAATAAGTTTGAAGAAAACTGTAAGGTTTTAAGTACAGCATAAACTTGAAGATACCATAGTTATTTATTTAAATAGTTAAAACTATTATTATTTGGGATCCCCATTTCATAAAATGTCATAAGATCACATTGAAATCCATCAAATTAATGGTGCAAGGTCAGAAATTTGATGTCCAAATTTGGAATACTAGCAAATGATCATGGCATTGAACAAGGGCTTAATGCAAAGAGAGCAGTAAGAATTAGAGACCACATAATTAGTGCTGACCCAGTCAAGTAAGCTCAAAATCAAACAAGATAGAAATTGGATAAAATTAATACGTCTAAAGAAAAGCAGCCGATGTTCCCCACGTTTGAGCTAAATTATTCAGTAAATCTTCTTTAAATAAGAAGACGCTTCTTCTTCTCTCCTCTATCCTTCGATTTTCCCCTAATCTCTTCCCAAAAGCAAACTTTTCCTTTGTGCATTCACCATTTTCCAACTAGTACTAACCAACGACGAGCCCAACAGTACTATTAAGATAACCAAGCACAAACCCACTTCTCTATAGTTGACAACACATTCTATTTATTTTCTATTACAATTACCTTCTCATCTACACTATGTAAAACGTCTTCCTACTTGCATTTAGATGCGAGCAATATAAGATAGACCTCTAAAACTACGAACTTTGCATTAATTATTGGCTTGGACAAAAAGATTAGCTAACCCATTATTCATTTAGTTCTCTTAGCCCAATCGTTAACCAAAATTTGGAGCAATTGGCTATTTTATCAGTGAAGAAAAAATACACACCAGATGTTCGCAAAATTGTGTAAAAGACAGAGCACATTAAAACAAGTTGGGGACTCACGGAGAGTTGACCATCGGGCTGAAACTGAAAGTGGCGCGACACAGAATCGGAAGTTTCGATCCAGGATACAGTGATTTCTGGTGATGCCTTGTCTGGCTCCTTCTTCTGCATCATAATCTTGTTCTAGTTGTCAAAGAAAAATACAACCGAGTAAGTACAGAAGGGACCAAAAAGACAAGGAAGTGTTGGGAGTGCATGAGATTTTATTATATTTTGTATATATACAAACCAGCAAGTTCATGGCTGCGAAATGAATGCGGCGAGATAATATTCAGTCCGCGCGAGTCGGGATTTTTCGAGGTTGGAGGCGTATGTGCTAAATTTCAGGAAACAACTCCACTAGCTGGGAGGGAAATAAAACAAGGGAAGGAAAAACGAAAACTAGCATAACCGACGTCGTTTTGAACTGTATTCATTTCACTCCTTTACTGAAACGCAACAAGTTTAACAACCTGTTGTTTATTTATTTTAATTTTTTCAACTTGCATTTTTCAGTTGATTATATATAATTGTCAAATAAACTACATTCGTCATCCCTAAAAATATATTAATCACAGTTTTGTCCTTAAATTTCTACAAATGATACACACTATCAGTGAGCTCTAGTTTCTACAGATAAACAATGTCATGAACATGATTTTATCATTTCACTTCCGTATGGATCAGGTTAAGCATTTTTATCATTAGTGGAAATTTTAGCAAAACGCAGACCAAAAAATAGTGGAAATTTTTTCATATAAGACATCTATCTACAACAAAAGGAGTAAGGAATTTTGTCCGCTTCAACAATGCTGAAGGAATAAAAGAAATTGATAGAAGGAAACATAAAAATTCTCCTCTACACTCCTTCCATCATACAAATGCCAACTATCATCTCATCTGGGCAAAGCTATTTCACAGCATTAAATCAGGATCATCATCATAGTCAAAATCCGGATCAGCCGAAGGCCTGATTCTCTTGGCTTCTCTTGGTCCACCCCTTCCTTTCTTTGGTTTTCCCCTGCCAATATATCAGATAAGTACATATGCTTTCTATCTTGACACGGATGTCACCAACAGCATTGATATTTAGACTTTTCAACAAATCCTAAAGAATGAATGTTTTTGTAACTTAGTATGCAGATTAGTTTAAATTACGGTACTTACTGTCCATTTGCATATATTCCTCCACCCTTAGGACGACCTACACCATAATCTGATCTTCCATCTACAATAAGCATGAAAGCAAATAAACATCGGAAAAACAAAACACTCAAACATAAGAATGTCATCTATAAATCTGCATATCTGAGCTCACCATCTCGTCCAACAGCTTGCTCTTCTGCCTGACAGAGGAAAAGAAGAGTGCAAGAATATTTTGAACAACGTATTAGATATAGTCACTTCCTAGAGCATCAAAATTTGGGAAGAAAATAATTAAATTGAAAATTTTGATGATGGAAAGTAGTAGCCTAGCATTACAAGAAAAGATGTTGTAAATCTAAAGTCTATAGTGCTCATCTGATCTAGTTTTACCATCAGATCAGGAGCACTCCAACCACAACATTTGACAAATTCTGAGGCATAGGAGGCACAAAGAAGTCTAATGAAGAAAAAATGTGCATAGTTAATGACATACAGCATAAAAAAGAGAACTATTATTGCTCCTCTGATCAAATAAAAAATAGTTTTACTTAAAACTACCTCCTCAAATTCCTATAACATTTTGTCGGTATGTTGCAAAGGCTTAATCTCCTCCACCTCTAGGCAAAGGATGATAATCCTTTTTAACATGATTAATAAAGATTTTAACAGTCAAGGAAGGGGCAATAAAAATTTCCTTTTAAACAAGTATGACATTGCATCACCATTGTGCAAACTACAAGAAAATAGAATAAAGCAAGACATCCCAATAGCGGATTTATCTAATTGACTGGTGCAATCTTACTTTTTCAAACTGGTATCTAAACCAAAAACTCCTTGCATTCAAATGTTCAATGTTCCCAAAAACTAAATACTCGGTGAAAACACCAGACATGTGCTTTGGCATTTTCACAACCAAAATTATATATCAATGTCACAATTCACTTTATGTATCACTGGGAACTGCCCTGGCCACACCTCCAAGGAGCACAAGTGGTAAAAGAAAATAAAGGAAGAAATGGAAGAGCCGCCACTACAACAACTAAGATTCAGAGTACATACCGCTGGTGAGGTGACTGAAGATAATGAAAAGAGCCTATCTTCAGGCTGGAACTTCCTCGACCGTTTCAAGCTGCAGCAACAAGTTGGAAGAAACTCATGCTAGTTATATTAAATAAATAAAAATCCAACTGAATCCAACCAAGAGAAATATGTACATATATTCTAGTGCAATATTCAGAGATAAAATCAAACACCATGCTTTTTGTGTTATTCTATAGCTGGAACTGGTTATTCTAATGACTAATGAAAATGTTTTCCACCTTACAGCCCATTTAACATCTATGGTCCACCAGCCTACAAGTGGTCTGAAGGCAAAAACATTTGTGGTTTGAAGGCAAAAACATTTGTAATTGCTCATGCCTCATGTAACCAACCTTTCCTTTCAAGAAACAGGTGTACTGAATTATTAGTACAATTCATATACCTATATATACCATTAAACTAATTGGAAAAGGAGTCAGATTATAGTATAACATGTAGAGACAAATCGTAAAGCAACTGTTGTCATCAGGGAGAGTAACAAAAGATATATTTAAACAGCCACTCCATACAGTGCGGTGTTCTTAGATGAAGATAGGAACCCTTCGAAACCTTTCAATACATTGCCACACTGGCTTGGATCTTGTAAATAATTTGTCTCCATATCGTAGACCTGGAAATAAGGAAAAAATCAGCCACTTGGAGAAAATGGAATTTAGAGGGCATACACAGTCCGGTCGCATTCACACGACAAAGAAATGCAATGGTTATTTTAAGGATTAAATATTGTCATACCAGTGTGTTCAATCAATGTGGATAAATTCTGAAATAAAAAGGATCATCCATTATCTACCTAACATATAAGAGCAAAATCCGTAATCAATGTCTGCAAGACAATGAAACAGCACTATGTCCCGTGTGATTCCTTTATTAGGGCAATGACCCTCGACTGCTAAGGAAACATAGACTGCCAATTCAATTTGCAAAAACTAAGGCATTACAATCTTTACCTATCCTAAAACCTCCTGCAAAGCAATACTTTGATACTTAGATGCACTTCTAACATTAAGTTGCAATTTACGTCGCAAAAACCCATATATATTTTCAGACTGATTTTCAACTACATATTTTTTTTTTTAAAATTTTTCAACTACATGTTTAAAGAATCAAAATTTTAGCAATGTGATTCCACCCAACTAAATGAATGATCTTATTTCACATTAACTAATAAAATTCTAAACCCACCAAAACCAAGAAATGTATTTTTTTATATAAAAAAAGCATAATAAGGATCAAAAAAAAAAAAAGGAAACGCCTGTTAAATAAAAAATATGAAAAACTTTAATAAATAAAAAAGAACCTGCTTTTCGATACTGCGAAGCTCCTCGAGAAGCTTGTTTCTCTTGCTAATAAGGGAAGCGAGCATTGCAGAAGGGTTTGAAAAGCCTCTTTGCCCTATTAGCCGTTAAAGAAAATGGGCAATTTCACATAAAAACAAGAAATCGGAAAATAAAATTGAAAAAGTGGGTTATTAAATTGTTACCTTCATGATCCATTTTTTGCGGGAAAATTTAGTGATCAAACTGTTTTAGTTATTGGAACCCTAAAACCCCAATTATGATCAAACTGATGTTTTTCTAATTTCACGAAATTAACGTTGATCCGTCTCACGCTCTTGCTCTCTCCGTTTTGTTTTTTCTTTTTTTCCCTCCAGTCTCAGTAGTCAACAAAAGATAATATCCGCTACAGTAAGGTACAGTAGTCTCACTTGAGAAAAACCAATCTGTTTGTGCCACGTCATCAAAAGGAATATGGCCCTAAGATGAGAGAACTCGGCCACTGACTTATTGGGCCTATCACTGGTTCTTTTCTTCTTATTTGTCATCAAATAAAAAAATAGGAATAATCACACTCTCAACCATATTTTATAATTTTTTTTATAAATAATATTTTAATAATTTTTTTATAAATTCATAATAAATACATAATAAATTATATAAATTAATAATAAACATATAATAAATTCATAATAAATTATCTAAATATCATATTTTTTTTATAAAAAAATTATAAATTTTAGTAAATTTGTAAATATTTTTAAAAATATGATTAATTTAAAATTCTTTTATTTTTTTTGATATTTTTGTAAAGACCCCATAAAAATACTTAAAGACTAACAAATATTTTTAAAAATATCTTTTTTTTTCAATATTTAACCTTACTTTTAAAAGCATAAATCTAATACAATTAGTACACTAAAAATATACTTATAATATATTTTTTAGTTAAGTTTAAAAAATATATACTTTTGAAATTTCATAGAAAGTATAAAATATTTTAAAAAAAAAAGTTAAAAATCAAATATTTTTAGTAATTCAATACTAGGGTGTGTCTTCCATCAAATCTTGAACTAGCTCACAACCCGGTAACAAAAATGATTCAAATGTGACTTTCAAGTCGAGGCTCAACCAGCCTAGGTGGTATTAGAAATTTGGGCTGGGCTATGAGTAAAAAAATTTAATCCAAAATGAAGTTGTTTTTGATAATTCTACCTTTTTTAAAAAATAAAAAATAAATGATTATATTTCAAACTAACAAATTTACTTAAAATCCTGTTTGACTTGGGTAACATTATAACTGCTCATAACATGTGTAATATTTTATCTATAGATAATTTTAATTCAATGATAGACAATAATGGTATTAATTATTTGTCCAAATTCCTTTTTATTTTCTTTTTCAAAAATTACTAATATTTTTAGAATTTAAAAATGATTGCTACTTAAAACCAAATTTTTAAGGATTCATAGAGTGTAATTATGAATAAATTTTATTAATTTGAAATACAGTGATTACATATAATAGATAAGGTGAAGTTGTGAAGAAGAATACTGTAATTTAATTATACGCACCGTTTTGTAATTAAATATAGTATCTTATAATAGGTACATGTAGTTTGACTTTCTACAGTTAGTTAGAAAGACTTTTCTTCTTTGCACATCTGTATATAAATATACATATACACGATAAGATTCAGTTGAATTAGATTTGAATCTTTTCATCACTATTGTTTCTTCGTTCTTCATTATTCAATCTTGTACCTTCTAACATGGCATCAGAGCTTTATTTTCTTTTACCTGTGATATGAAATCTGAACTTCTTTTTCTTGATCTTTGTTGCCGCTACTATAATTTTTTTTTTACCTTGAAGCTACTGGTTGAAGATTAATAGCAGAACTTGAGAAATCTAATGTTCAACAACAATTGAAAGATGCTAGGGTTTCTATTTGTGGACCATTCCATTTACAGAATTCTGATAATCCTGGCATGGTTTTAGTATCAAATTTACTATATGGATCAAACTATTTGACTTGGAGTAGATCTATGAAGATTGCTCTAAAGGCAAAAGATAAATTAAGCTTTATGGAAGGAATTTCACAAAAACCTAGGAAAGATCTAGGAGATTTTGAGAAATGGATTAGGGCAAATTCAATGGTCACTTCATGGCTATTGAATTCAATGAATAAGGAGATAGCTGAGACATTCATTTACGCTGCTTCAACAAGGGATATGTAGAAGGATTTAGAGGAGAATTATGGTCAATGTAATGGACCACAAATATACCAGCTTCAAAGAAATATAGCTTCGATTAAGCAAGGGAATTTGAGTGTGAATGTGTATTACACTAAACTGAAGAAACTATAGGATGAATTAAACTGTCCTAGTCCATTACCATGTTGCACTTTGTGGGAAATGTGAAACAGGAAAACAGATGAAAGATGCAGTGTCTCTCATAAGGCTAATACAATTTCTAATGGGACTTAATGAAGGCTATGAAAATGCAAAGGATCAAATTCTTATGTTGGATCCATTGCCATCAGTGAGTAAGGGTTACTCCTTGAGGATAAACAAGCCATTAATGTTGTAAAAGAGTACCTCTATTAAGCTTTCACAATCAAAATACTAATGCTGGCTTAATTGATGCTAAACATACTTCTACTCCATTCACCAAAGGTGTTTAGCTTTTTTATCATGAAGAAGCTCTTCTGGCCCATCCTCATTCTTATAGGCATCTTGTTGATCGATTGTTGTATATTGGATTTACTAGACCAGATGTTACTTATGCAGTTCAGCAATTAAGCCAATTTGTTCAAGCTCATCAAGATACTCACTAGGATCGTGCTATTCGTGTTTTACGCTACTTAAAAGGCACTTCTGATTAAAGCCTTTTTTATTCTAGCTCTAATTGTAATGGTCAAAATTTTAAACATGAACTTTTAACTAATATTAAAAAAAAATTGATGGTATATAGTGATAAAAGTATTGTGGATAAATGCTATAAGTAGAGAATAGTAAATTGTATATCTAAAAAATTTACTGAAGAGATTATTTTTACTGTTTTACGAGATTAAAACTCGATTTAGAATCAACGGTTAAGAATGAAGATGCACCATAGTTATTATGAGCATTCCCTCACTTGATTAAAAATATTATATATATATATATATGTGTGTGTGTGTGTGCATATGTGTATGTGTGTGGAAATTTCTGATTTCTTCTCCATCTTCCACGCCATCTTCTACCCTCATCACCATCTTCTCTCTATTTCTTCTTCCTTTCTTCAAATTAATCAAGGATTAAGAGAAAAGTACATATAGATATAGATTTTGAGAAGAATAAGCTAGAAAAGGCAAGATTATCAAAAACTAATCAAAGGGAAAGAGAGAAAAAGAAAGAGAAAGAGGAATTTTGAAGAGGTATGTGCTTATGTATTATACTTTGCAAATAATTGAATTTCTATGAGTTTGAATGTTTGAATTGATTGATTGAGTCATTTATAATGAATTATTTTTTAAAAATATTGATTAAATGGATTGATGAGTAAAAATTGAACTAAAAGAACTTATATGTGATGAGTTTGATTTTTAATTCAATCTTTATAAGAATTGGATAATTTGATGTTGTTTTAGCCATAAGTGATATTTGAAGGTTTGATTACTTGAAGTTTGAGTAAATTATTTGATTCATTATTATCATAGATTTTGACTTTATTGAGTTAAAATGGTTAAATGTATGAAATGCAGAATTTTTGCCTGACCAGTGACATGGCCAAGTCAGTGGGTGTGTCTAGTGATACGGGCAGTGACACGGCCAAGTCAGTGGGTGTGTCACATGCTGTCAAAAATTTCTATATTCTTTGATGAGAGACACGGCCAGTGATATGGCCAAGTCAGTGGGTGTAGTGACACGGGCAGTGACACAGCCAAGTCAGTGGGTGTGTCACATGCTGTCAAAAATTTCTATGTTCTTTGATGAGAGACACGGCCAGTGACATGGCCAAGTCAGTGGGTGTGTCTAGTGACACGGGCAGTGACACGGCCAAGTCAGTGGGTGTGTCACATGCTGTCAAAAATTTCTATTTTCTTTGATGAGTGACATGGCCAAGTCAGTGGGTGTGTCACATGATGTCAAAATTTTCCATTTTTCATTGATGAGAGTTATGGCCAATTCATTGAACATAACTTGGCCGTGTTATGAAAAATAGTGATAAACTTTAGAAATGTGACAAATATATATCATACTACATGTTGATAAAAGTATTGTACCAGTGAAATGATATAAATAATTTAGTGTTAATCAAAACTAATGTATTGCCTAAACCATACTAAGGTTATATCTAGCTTTGGATTGAATGGCTAACCAGAGAAAGAATAGCCATAGTGATAGTGTGCACCGCGTGCCATTAACGGACACATTGTGTTATCAGTGATAGTGGGCATAATTGCCATTATACATGTTCGAGATTTGGCATTAACATTGCTACACTAACATGTTATCCAAACCTATGATCTAAGTTTAGTATGAATAGGCATATTTAATAAAGATATCTAAATTGAAAATATATGTGAACATGATAGTTGTGAATAATAGAAGAAATGCAAAATAATAATATAAGTCAATTACTTAAAATTGACTTACTGTGTTCCAATGTAAAAGTGATTGTTAATATATATATTACTGTTTACGAGTGAAAGTTCTAATGTATGGAATGGAAATGTTATGCTCAAGGTATTGAATTAATCAAATGATTGAAAATGTATATAATGATATGAGACAAAGTGCTAAATGTAAGTGCTGAAAATTATAGATTGAATGAATTATCCTATATGTAAAAGTAAGACGTATTGAAATAAAATAAGCATATTGTGAGCAATGTTATCAAATGAGAAAACAAGTCTTAAATAACATGATTCTTAATGAGAAAAGTTGTATTGCCAAAAGTATTGTATAGTATGATAACTTTTATCAAGTTAAAGCTATTATTTTATGTAATTAGAATATTATGTTGGTTTGTTATTGAAATTAGTTAATATAGTGAAATAACTCTTAAAACTAAGTGTTATTCCTATATTTTCATAAGTATTTTTCTTTAATATTAAGTGACAAATATGTTTATATATGCACCACTAAGCTTTGCTTAGCGTGTTAGAATTATTTTCTGACACGCAGGTATCAGGACATCGGAGCAAGTTAAGTAGTGGAATTAAGAATCTCAGAACATTACCTCTAGTACATATAAAGATCTTGTGTATATTGTATTCATAAGTTATAAAATGTATATATATATATATATATAATTTAGTTTAGCTATTTGAGAGATTGTACAAATTTGTAAACATGAAAGGAATATATGTATTTAAAGGATGAAGTTTGAGAATTCTAGTGAATGATTATTAAAGAAATGAATGTATTATATGTATTTGACAATTTTATTTATTGGAAGAGAATTTTATATGAATTGATTTGGAGCACGAACAGTATATCAAATAACATTCTCTGATAGTTTTTATGTAAGAACTGTCAGGGGATGTTACACTAATTCTCTTCATCTTCAAGCTTATTCTGATGTTAATTGGGTTGTTTGTTAGGATTCACGTTGTTCTCTTACTGGATATTGTATCTTTCTTAGCTATGCTCTAGTTTCATAGAAATCGAAGAAACAAAATATTGTTTATCATTCCTCTACTGAAGTTGAATACAGAAGTATAGCTACAACTGTGTGTGAGGTTCAATGGATTACATATCTTTTTCAGGAGCTTCGTGTTTATGTTCATCAGCCTATTCCCCTTTGGTGTGATAATTAGGCTGCATTGCATATCTCTGTCAATCCCATTTTCATGAACGTACGAAGCACCTTGATATTGATTGTCATTTGGTGAGAGAGAAAATACAAAGCATGTTTCATCTCTCCTTCTCATGTACCTTCCACTTCTCAATTGGCCAACATCTTCACTAAGGCTTTACCAGTGCCGACGTTCGATCGAATTAGGTTCAAGTTGGGCATGGCTTCTGTCCACGCTCTAACTTGAGGGGGAGATAAAAAAGAATATTGTAATTTAATTATACGCACCATTTTATAGTTAAACATAATATTTTGTAACAGGCAAATGTAGTTTGACTTTCTAAAGTTAATTAGAAAAATTTTTCTTCTTTATAAATCTGTATATACATATACACAATAAAATTCAGTTGAATTAGATATGAATTTTTTCATCACTATTGTTTCTTCGTGTTTCATTATTAGATCTTGTACCTTCTAACAAGTTGTAAAAATAAATAAATAAAATAAATCAAACAAAAACCATTTCAAATGAAGTACCCACAAATAAATAATAGTAAATTGGAATAAAATTAAATACGCAGCGAACAGAAAACGCTGCTGCAGGATAAGTGGGGCCCAAAAACTCACGTTTCGAATAGTAGATGCATAAAGTGGTGATGGTGGTGGTCCATGAAACCCAAAATGGAAGTCAACGTCGTTAGCCAATTGGCAATTGGAAAAAATAAATAATAATAATAATAAGTAAGCGTTAATATAACGCACCGCCCCCCACCCGACTTTTGGTCGAATTCTGCTTTTTTGATAATGATATTATATATATGGGTTTTCTTTTTCTAATTATCCTAATTTATAGTACTAATAATTTAAGGGTCTTTTATTAAGTACTATACAGATATTTTTTGATGACCAAAAATAATTATATTGATATATTTTAAATATTTTATTTTTATTAAAATATATTTTATTTTTATTAAACTTTATTAGAATTATTTTTTTTTAAAAATAATTAATAAAACTACACATGTTATAAAATTATTATAATAAATTTTAATAAAAAAATAAATATATCTCAATAAAATAATAAAATATTAATTACTACTTCAAAACTATCCATTAACAAATTCTAATAGGCACATACCAATCTTAATAAGAAAAATAATTTCAAAGTTCAATTAATCATTGTGCTCCCATTTGTCCTATGTGCACGGGGCATAGATTTTTTTTCTTCTTTCTTTTATTATAACGCATAAATAATTTCTTTAAAAATATTGAATTTTTAATTTCTTATATTACGTCCCCTACCTTAATTATCATTAATTTGATCTTATTATCTAGTGAAATCAGATCATATATCGTCCATTTACTTTGACTTTTTAAAGACAATATATATTCAATGATTAAATAAAACATACCATTCAAAATCAAAATAATCACAAAAATATTAACTAATAATTAATATATATATATATATATATTACATTTTGATTTTTTAATTTTTACATACACTCACTTAGTTAAATAATAACAATATAAATATTAAATTGACAATTTTAACAATACACACATATTAGCTATCTTTTTTTTTTTTCCATAATTACATATATAAAAAATTATAGTTTATTTAAAAATAAAAAATATGTATTTTTATTTTAGTTAGCACTATCTAAATTAATGGAATATTTTACTTTTACATCAAGATTTAGAAAATTAGTTAATATTATGTAAATTTTCTAAAATACTATTACTATTTAAATAATAACACTTGAATTATACATATTTGTTCAATAATACACACACGGTATAAAAGGTAATGTAATTTTTTTTTTATAAAACTAACTTTTAAAAATGAAAAGTGAATTAAATTTTAAAACACATGAAAAAATAATAAGCAACTATAAATTTGGAATGGATAGATTATATATTTCATATATATCAGTGTAAAAGTATTTATTACATATAACAGAAAAATATCAATAAATAATTGTATGTAAACTATTATTTATATACGCCATTTTATAATCTAATTTTTTATTATTAGAATATTAAATATTCTATAATTAATTGCATCTTTGTTATTCCCTCCTCCCTCAATGATAATATTTAAAAAAAAATTTAAATTACTAAAAGTTTTACACTTCATCACTTTCTTTTCATTTAAAAAAAATTAATTCATAATTTCATATTATATATAACTGACATATAAATATATTATTTACTACGTTTTGCATATTTGAAATGCATGAAATATGATTTTGAAAGTCGATCATAATTTTTTCTCTTTTCATTATAATTTATATAATTTTTTTATTTTTATTTTTTCAAATCCTTTATTTTCTGCAAATTTAATTACAAAGTTTATAATTAACATTTGTCTTTTTTTTAATTTTTATTTCTTTATTTTAAAAATTATAATAATTTTTAAAAATATAAGATAAAAAATAAAAAAAATTAATTTAAAAAAATAAAAAAACTAAAAATCTAGAATCTAAACAAACACACCCTTACGCTTAATTTATCTTTTAATGAAGTAAATTTTTGTCATAAACTGTTTTATTGATGTACCGAAAAATGAAAATTTTAAGTTAATTTCAATATCAAAATATACGGAACTCTAAGTTTTTTTTTTCAAACCGATTTAACTAAAATCATTAAAAAGAGAGAATTATATTTATTATATATTTTTGGAATATATATAAAGTATTTATTTAAATTGAAAAATGTATTTATTGTTAAACTAAATATGTGAATTATTTATAAACTAATGTATAAATTGAGATTATTTGGTAATATTGAAGAATAAATGTTGAATAATATAAGTTATGTAAATTTTAAATTATAAAAAATATGATAAAATAAAATAAAATAATTATTTTTTCGAGAAGGAAAAAATTGCAATAATTTTAGAATTTAGGGAGGAAAAAGGAAAACACTTCCTCTCCTCACAATTTATAAGAGCCTGCGAAAACTTTTGATATATATAACCTCCAATCTCTCTCCCCTTCTCTTTTTTTTTTTTGTTTTTTTTTGTTTTTTGTCGATTCTCAATCTCTCACCACTCAAAGAAAAAAGGGAGAAAGAAAAATTAAAGAGAATAATAGAATCTCAAATTTGCTTTTTTTTTTTATGGTCAATGATTATAAAATTTATAAAATTTTATATATTATATTAATCAGTTTATATATTTTTAATATTTAATTTTTATATTTTTTAAAATTAAATTATTTTATTAATTTTTTAATCTAAAATTACTAGTCAATTAATTTAATATTATAAAATAATTTTTTTATATTATATTATATATTTTATCTTTGTTATTTATTAAGTTTATTTTATTTTTAATTTTATTTTATATATAGATCGTTTGTAAAATAATAAAAGATATTATTCGTATTATTTGAAATTATTTTTTTAGTAATATTTATAAAATTAAAATAAATGATATATATGGATTGCCAGCAAAATAATAAAAAATATTATTCGTATTATTTTAAATTATTTTTTAATAATATTTATAAAATTAAAATAAATTATGTATAAAAAATATAAATAAAATTAAAAATAAATATGATTTAATAAATAATAAAAATATATATATAAATAAAGAAAAAAATTATTTTATAATATTAAAATAGTTAATTAATATTTTTAAAATAAAAATATTAATAGAATGGTTGAATAATTTAATTTTTAAAAATAAAAAATATAAAAATTAAATATTAAAAATATAAAAATTAATTATTATAATACGCAAAGAATTTATAATTATTTACCTGGCTTTGGAAGCATTTATTTTCAATTTTCTTGAAATTTTCAATTTTCAATTTTCATTTTCTTCCTTTTTGCCTTTCCGTCCAAAACTTGGCCGCTACTCTCTTTTAACTGGTGTACTGCTTAATTGTTCTTAAATTGAAACTTCCTCTCCTCGTTCTCTACCTTTAGTTCACAAACTTTTAGCCTTTGTATTTTCTTATCTGCCATGTCATTCAGAGGACTTAGCCGGGTACCTCTCGTTCTTGATTTCTGTGGGTGCTGTTTGATTTTACTTATTTAGCTAGTTTTTGTTGGAAATTATGGTTTTTGATATTGCTGGAGACTGGAGTTGTATTTGTTGATGGGTGTTTGTTTATATTGTTAATCAAATGCTAATGAAGCTGATTCTTCTTGAATGGATTTGGATGGAGATCTTGATCACTTGTTTTAGTTTTAATTTAAGCTGAAAAAGTGATGGGGAAAATTATCATGAGATGTTAATTAATAAGTATCCTCAGATTTTCTTATCTGTTAAACTACCTAGGCTAAAAATTTTAATTTCTCAATCAATTTTGATGTTTTTATAGTTTAAAATGGAAAAAATTGCTTTTGCATGTAAACCCATTTGTCAGATGAAGTTAAGAAAATTCTTAATGAAATTCTTTATTACTTCACTGGTCTTTGAATATGTAGATTTTATTGTGTTTCACTTCTGATAGATATTAATTGTTTTATTATCTTGAATTTGATTTGGTTTTCCAGCCCAATGCAACCTCAGGGATGGGAGTTGCAGAACACAGCATAAAGACATTCTTGGAACTGAAGAGGAAGAAGGTCCACCGCTATGTGGTCTTTAAGATTGATGAGAAAAAGAAGGAAGTTGTGGTTGAGAAGACTGGGGATCCTGCTGAGAGCTATGCGGATTTCACTGCATCTTTGCCAGAGAGTGACTGCAGATATGCTGTATATGACTTTGATTTTGTGACTTCTGAGAATTGTCAGAAGAGCAAGATTTTCTTCATTGCATGGTTAGATTTCTCTTTTTAATTCACTTAGTTTTGCAATTTTATGATTGGTATCAATACCCTTTTTTGATGATCGTTGTAGTAACCTTATTGAGCCTATGTTTGCATCTTCTTTTTGCTCCTATTTATAATCAACACAATCAGACCAGATAAGCATGAATGCCTCTGAAATGATCTTTTGGTAATTCATTTTGCAATCAATATAATATAATCAGGTTAATTGGGTCTTTTGCTTCACTAAATCAAAGGATGAGTTTGTTTTGTCGATTATGATGCCCATCTAATAGGATTGGGTTTATCAAGCAAGTGAGCTTGTGGCCCTTTGACAATTTTTTTACAATGTTTTAGGATTTTATTGCTGTGTTGTCTTATAACTGTAGTTCATTGGCTTTAAGACCTTTGTAGTGAAAAATAGAATATTGATCACAGAGTTGAGTATTTGGACTTTGTTCCTTCACATCCCATCTATCCTTTTGCTTAATTAATAATCACCTGGAAGGAACTTTTTTATTTTATTTTATCAATTACCATGTTTGGTTTGTTTATGCATTTTTCTATGCCATGGGACGTAAGAACATAGTTCAACAATATGCATTAATATCTGCAAATCCTTTGTTCCCTGTCGACTGTAGTGTCATTCTTATTAGCTTTTATGTATGTGTACATTTCCCAGTAGGATCTTACTCAGTCATTCATTGCCTGGTATTATCAGGTCTCCTTCAACCTCTCGAATTCGTGCAAAGATGCTCTATGCCACTTCTAAAGAGAGATTCAGACTGGAGTTGGATGGTATCCACTATGAGATTCAGGCTACTGACCCTACTGAGATGGATCTTGAAGTGATCAGAGACCGCGCAAGTTAAATAGTCTCTGCAGCTGCAACCCAAAGGTTTCTTTCTTTGGAGAGACAAATCAGCTATGGTTATGCCAATTTATGACTTATGCCTTTTACTCCATTAAGCCCACTTGTAGAATCCTTTTCTGAACAAGATAAAATGCATGTTCCTTAAATAACTAGTACCGAGAGAGGCTGATAGAAAGCTCTGTTACTCTTTGCTTTCTATTACTCTTTGCTGCTGATCAGGTGTAGAGAAGTTTGTTGTTGGATAATTGGGAGTTCTTAAATATTTTTTTATCTTATAAATCTGCATTAAACTTTTCTTTGCTCCCATTTCCTTCTTTCTTGATAATTATTCTTTGTGTTGCACAGAGGCAAGAAAAATTAGATGCGTCGGTTGATTGAACATTACTGGCAGCAATACCATTGCTTTGAAAGCTAAGGCGCATACCAAGTAATTTTCAGTGTTTAAATTTATTTATTATGAAAATTAAATATAAGTTTATAAATAGCACACAGCCTGTGCAAAAACTAATATGATAATAATTAACCCCTCTAATAACTTTTTTTATTAAAGAAATTGCTAAATTGAACTTAATAAACAATACTTTTTAGGGAAATAAACATTACATTTTAGATAAACAATGGATAATAATAATAGATAATGTTTAAATGCTTTATCTAGTGGAAGTGGAGCAAAATAGAAGAGGAGATCAAACTAATTTTCATTTACAAAGAAAATGCTAAAAGATATTATTAGTCCTTATCAGTGCAACCATTCTTCATTCTCTGTTTCATTCTCACCAGAAATTTCCTCCAAAGATTTTCCCTTCAATTCTGGCACTAAGAAAGTGAAAACCATACCAAGAAAATTAGTCACTCCTAACACAATAAGTGAATTCTTTACCCCAATACCTGCAGGGTACCCTGCATCTGCCTTACTCTTGTCCTGATTCTGAGCCAAATTTAAGAAACCAGATGCACCTAATATAGCTCCAAGTTTTCCTGATGCTGCTGAAATTCCATGACAAGTAGACCTTAATCTTGCTGGAAAGATCTCAGCAGGAACCACAAATGTAGTAGCATTAGGTCCAAAGTTGGCAAAGAAAAAGGTTAATGAGTACATAACCACAAACCCAATTCTGTTTTCTTTACGAGTCCACTGATCATAAGGAATTGCCAAAGCAAACATGAAAAGTGTCATGAAGAAAAATCCCATTAATTGGATAGCAAATCTTCCCATTTTGTCAATTAAAGCAACTGCAAACCAATAACCTGGCACAGTACCACACAAAGCAATAAGTGTTTGTGCTCTTGCAATTTTATAAACCTCTTCGATGGCATTCATAGTCTCTGCTGAAGGTATCCATCCAATTGCACTAAATATATCTTTTTGGAACAAATTTTGACTATAAAATGCAATGTCTAGTAAAAACCAAGTTGTTGTTGTTCCGATCAAGTGAAGTCCATGGCTACGAAGAAATTATTTCGAAAAAAGACTGAAAGAATTAGCTGTTGTTTGATTTAACTTCTCTATTTTCTGGGGTTCTGCTTCAATATCAACCTGCAAAACTTTTGACATATCAGCAGCAGCCTTTTCGGCATTTTTGGCTACTAGAGCAGTGTAACGAGCTGTTTCAGGCATTTTCATTCGCCAATAATAAGTTAATGCAGCAGGTAAAGCTCCAATCATTAGAACAATTCTCCAAACATAATCTGCTTGAGGGACTGTTGAACCATTTGGGTCAACTTCATAGCTAGGAGCCTTGAACTTGGCCTCAAATACAGAGGATATTACCATAGCACATAATCCTCCTGCTAAAATTCCAAAACCTTGCATAGCAAAAACAGCAGCAATGAATGCACCACGAGTCTTTTTATTAGCATATTCAGACATAGTAGCAGAAAGAGGGTAATCACCACCAATGCCAAAACCAAGCCAAAATCTAAACAAACAAAGTGTTATCACAACTCCTTTTGGGGTTTTTCCAAAAGAAAGGCCTGAACAAATAGAACAGAGGACCATATGCACAAGGGTCATTCCATAAACCTTTTTTCGGCCTAGTTTGTCACCAAGCCAACCAAAGAAGAGCTGACCTGATAAAGTTCCACAGAATGCTACATCATTCACAGCTGCTGATACATTTGGAGGCAATGATCCTGGCTTTTTTAAACCATCAACATGATAATATATGCGACCAAGCAATTTTGTAACAAGGGATATGCAGAAAAGATCATATGCATCGATGAAAAATCCCATGCCAGCAATTACTATTGCAATGAAATGATACCATTGTGTTTTTGCCACATCAAGTGCATTAAGCACTTGTAATTGTTCATTGGCCATTTCTTGCAATACCCAGTTGAGAAAAAAAAATTCTGCTGATCTTTATCTTAAATCTGCAAGAATTCAACAAAAGTTACATAATTTATATATATAACAGTCATTAAGTCTTGCTGAACAAAAATTAATCTTTGTAAATTTAAGTCATTAAGTCTTGCTGAACAAAAATTAATCTTTGTAAATTTAAGAAAGTGTAATCTAGACATAAAATTAAAGAACTATTAAATAGGGTGTAATATATATAAGATTGCACTTGCATATGCAATTAAATTCAAAAAATTATTAAAGAATGCAAAAACAGTTAACATTTAAAAGCTTTAAATAATAGAGTCATCCACAAAGAAACTTGCTTTAGTGACTTGCCTGAAGCTGCCTTTGCTTCAAATAAAAAAAGAAAGAGAAAGCTAAAAAAATCAATATTGAGTGATACAGAAATGGTGGGCTTAATTTGCTAATTTTATAAACAAGAAATGGTGAGTTTAATTTGCTAATTTTATACACAAAAACTTCCCCTAATAAACCAGAATATATCACTAGTATATTCCCTAGTTTCCCTCTTTAATATAAAATTAGCAAAACCAAAATCTTTAATATATCATAACTAATTTCAAATCTCCACTCCTAAATTATCTGTGGCATAATAATCTCACTAACTACTGTTTCAGCTTTTCTTTTCCTTTTCTTTTCTATTTTTTTAGTTATTACATTGTAAAATATTTAAAAAGAAATGATATTACATATTATTACTGAACTATATAACACTACTTAATTGTGAAAAATAACAAACAAATAATTTATCTGTATTATTGGTTTATAATTAATTTATACTTAATTGTGAACTATATAACACTACTTAATTGTGAAAAATAACAAACAAATAATTTATCTGTATTATTGGTTTATATTATACATGCTAATTAGTAAAATGTGCAGTTATTGTTAGACTATATCTTAATATATAAATTATATGCACTTATCGGTTGAATTCAATTATCAGTTATATGTACTTATCTCACAATTAAATTTAAGAATAAGATTGAAATTATTTTTCTAAGAGGATTTCTCCGTTTGAGTTAATATAAGTTGGAATGATTGAATCCCATAAATGTACTTATCCCTCAATTATATTTAAGAACTCAAGACTAAGTCTTGAAACTCAATGTAAACTTTCAATCAAGATCATATAGAATTCATGTTAAGTTTCATAACAATTGGACCCCCAATTGACTTGAACATGCTAAAATTGAATTTAACGCGTAAATGATTGATGTTTTTGGACTAATTAGAATACAGCAATGGAGTGTTTACATTAAAATGACAAAAAGAGATTAAATTTCAAATCCTATATATCAACTTCATTGCTTTGAAAATTTCTAATATCCCATAAAAAATATTAAGGATATATTCAAAATATCCTTTAGAATTTCATTTTCTTCATTTTATAAGTTATAATTGACTTTAGAAAGTTTCATTGTTATTTTAAAAGGTCTGCGAATCAGTGTGTTCAGTCATTAATAAGAATGGCTGGTTTATTATTGACCATCCATGAGATTGGTTGAGCAAATTATGAAGTCCAAAAATTATAAAGTCTAAATCTAATGGAACTGAAATGTTAAAATATGTGAATAATGTCATTATTAGGTTTACTTGCAATTTAAAATGGCTCAACCTTAGTAGACTAAGTGCATATTCCAAAGTTCAATATATGGGGCCCTGAATAATGGGTTGTTTAACAAAGAAAAGTTCTCTCTTCTTTTAGCCCAACAGTCCAATGTTTATGGTACTAAAAATCAAATGTCCGTCTGATAATGAAGCAATGAGAAAAAAAAAAAAAGACAAAAAAGAAGAGAATACTTTTCTTTGTTAAACTAAAGAAAACAGTTATGAAGCTAAAAGATAAAAAGAAGCCAAGAAAATGCTAAATATTACTCATAATTTGAGTTTCACCAGCAAATGATTACAGTAATTAAGTACAATTTATAGAAAAAGAGTGAGGGAAAATGACTACTAGAAAAAGAATAACTTATGAGTAATCTGATCCAGAACACTTGTACAATATTATTACTGGAGAATCTGGCATCAGTACTAATTAATCTAAACTGGAATTGTTCTGCTATTATCATATGTACTTGGTCCAAGTTCACTTCTGGCCCATTTTCATCTCCATTCTCACCTGACATCTCCTCCAAAGATTTCCCCTTTGATTCAGGCACCAAGAAAATAAACAACATGCCCAAAAAGTTTATTTCACCCAAAACAATGAGTGAATTTCTCACACCAATGCCTGCAAGGTACCCTGCATCTGCCTTAGCCTTGTCTTTGTTCTGAGCCTAGTATAAAAATCCAAATGCACCAACTATTGCCCCAAGTTTTCCTGATGCAGCTGATATTCCATGGCAAGTAGACCTTAATCTTGCAGGGAAAATCTCAGCAGGCACAACAAATGTGGTGGCATTTCCAAAGTTTGCAAAGAAGAAAGTTAATGAATACATGATCACGAATCCAATTCGATTGTCCTTGTGAGTCCAGTGATTGTAAGGAATTGCCAATGCAAACATAAACACTGTCATAAAGAAGAATCCCATTAATTGGATGGCAAATCTTCCCATTGTGTGGTTGAAAGCTACAGTAAACCAATAGCCTGGCACAGTACTGCATAAAGCAATAAGCGTTTGTGCTCTCGCAATTCTATAAACTTCTTCAATAGCATTCATAGTCTTTGCAGGAGGAATCCACCCAATTGCACTAAAGATATCTTTTTGGAACAAATTCTGACTGTAAAATGCAATGTCGAGTAAAAACCAAGCGGTGGTTGTTCCAAGTAAGTGTAGACCATGGCGACGAAGAAATTGTTTAGAGAACAAACCAAATGCGTTGGATTGATCCTGAGAAAGTTGTTGAACTTTCTGCTCCTCTGCCTCAAGATCCATCTGCAGAACTTTTGTCATATCAGCAGCAGCCAGTTTCGCATTCTTTGCAACAAGGGCAGTGTAACGAGCAGTTTCAGGCATCTTCATTCTCCAATAGTAAGTAGGAGCAGCAAGAAGTGCAGCAACCATTAAATTATTCGCCAAACAAAGTCATCTTGAGGGACAGTTGAGGCAATAGCATCTTCTTGATAAGCAGGAGCATCAAACCTGGCCTTAAAAGCAGATGATACAATTATAGCAAAAATTCCACCTGCTAAAATTCCAAATCCTTGCATAGCAAAAACAGCAGCAATAAAAGCACCACTGGTCTTTTTATTTGCATATTCAGACATAATAGTAGCAGAAAGAGGGTAATCCCCACCAATACCAAAACCAAGCCAGAATCTAAAGAAGCAAAGAGTTGCCATAACAGATTTTGCAGTGTGTCCAAAAGAAAAACCTGAGGCAATTGAACATATCACCATAAGCATTAGAGTCATACCATAGACCTTTATTCGCCCCATTTTATCACCAAGCCAGCCAAAGAAGAGCTGGCCTGCAAGAGTTCCACAAAACGCAACACCATTAAAAGCAGCTGATATATTAGGAGGCAAAGTTCCAGTCTGCACCCTCATCATGGTAATATATGCAGCCAAGTAATTTGGTCACGAGAGAGATGCAAAAGAGATCATATGCATCTGTGAAAAATCCTATTCCAGCAATTATAATTGCTGTGAAGTGATACCATTGTGTTTTTGCCACATCAAGAGCATTAAGAACTTGTAATTCCTTGGCCATGGCTAGCTCAATTCACAAGCTTTCTATTTTCCCTGCAAAGAATCAACAAAAGTATAAGAATTTTATACACAGACAAATAAATTTAACATAGTTTTGATACTTAAATAATAAAACAAATAATTAAAACAATAAACACATACTTATAACATAATGTTAATAACATTACTAGATGTTGATATATAGTGGTGTTATAGTACATCCAGATTTCATCTTTTAGCAAAATTCTACAAGATTTTACAGTTAGTCAATTAGAGAATATGGTAGGTCCAATTACTCCTCTAATTTTTTTTTTCTTTAAGAGCACTTTTACAAAATCGGGACAGCTATAAACAGATTTATGAGCAAAATTGGAAGAAAATAAACCAAATTGTAAAAGTAGATTTGTAATAGCATAATTTCAGTACTGTCCAGACAAAATTATTCTGTATAATTGGAAACAGTTAATTAGCATTCTAGAAAAAGCAAAAGCCCTCCATGACTACAGGAAAAGTGGAGCACTAAGCAAAGGAAAAAATAATCCTAAGAAATTTGATTACATAAACAGACAATAAAATTACTTACTTTCCTTGACCATCATAAAATATATTAATACTAACAACAAACATTACATATAATATTATTATTACTTAATAACATAAATAAACTTGTGCATAGAAAAATCAAACACCCTTTTGAAATCCAGAAAAAAAAAAAGACTAATGAAATGAATAAAAAAAATTATCAGGTCGGCTCAATTGGACTAGAAAAATGCCAATCAATGTAAATTTAATTTCAAAATAATGAAATAATTATTTTGGACATATGAATTTTGATTTAAAAGAATGAAAAATAATTGATTGTAGTAATAAATAATTAGTTTAAAAAAAATAAACATAAGCAAGATCCTAAAATTCTGACAAGTATCATATGTTAAGAAAATACCCGTTCACGAGGGCAATTTTTTAGGGTAAAATCTACATGTGAAATTGAAAAACACTCTTAACACTATTAATTAAAATTAATAATCTATTCCCGTTAAAAAACCTTTGATCTCTAACATAACAACAGTCATACGAAAACAAAATCTCGAGAAAAAGAAAGAAAATTTCTCCATTTCTTTAATAGTTAAAAGACTGTCAACTTTGAAGTACATATATAGAATCTTTTCCTTCATATCTTTATTAAAAAGGAAAAAAAAACAACTCAAAATGATATTTAAAAAGAAAAACAAACTCAAGTTTTATCTTTATTTTGCATGCATAAAGAAACTCCATTGATATTTGCATATAAACTGTAAAGAATGCATATCTAAAACCTCTTAATAAATTCGAATCTCAAATCCAAAGAAAAAGATAAAAACAAAGAAATAAAGTTGAAAAAAATATAAATACGGAAGAGAAGTCTGAAACTAACCTGTTGAATCTTGGTGTGAATTTTAATTAATTTCAAGAAGAAATTAAAAAGAAGAGAAGGGGAGAAAATTAAAACTAATTATATTTGCATAAAATTAGTTTTATTATTATTTAATTATTATTATTTAATAATTTAAAAGTAAAAAAGTCAAAGAGTCAAATAATTACTGACGCAAATAGGCAAAGAGCAATTGTCATTCGAATACTCAGTTTCCCAACTATCTTCTTCAGTCAACCCCCGCTGCGGATATGATTTGAGTGATTAAAACGATTGTTCTGACTTTTCTTATCATTTTTATTTTTATTGATTTATAATATATATATATATATATACTTTCCTATTCCAGTTAGTCCCTTTCAATCAAATTTAATAAAACTTCAGTTCAAAAAAAAATCAAATTTAATAAAACTACACATTATTCTTTTGGTATTTATTATTAATAAAATAAAAATATATATCAGGACAAAAAAAAATAAAAAGATATCAAAATATATATATATATAGAGATAGATAGACTTCTTAGTAAATTTAACTTAAATTTGTTATGTATAAATAATTTAATTTAATATTTATCTTAAGATATACTCCATCCATTAATTTAAATATTATTTTAAAATTTTAATTTTGTTCTAATATATTTGACATATAATAATATTAAGTTATATCTATTAAATAATATAAAGAGAATTTTAACAAAATATAAGTTTTATTGAATGATTGATAATACGATTTAGTAATATACGGTATGGTATTATAAATAATATTTGTTATATTTAGTAATATATGGTATGATATAGTATAGGTAAGTAAAAATATTTTTATTTAATTTAATGATATTTTTAAGAATTTAATATATTATGTAAATAAAAAAATATTTATTAATATGTATTTAATATTTAAAAATTTTATTTTAGATATTTATTAAAAAATAAAATTATAAACCGTGAAAAGCTACCAAATTAGTAGTTTGAAAATTCATAATTTTCAAATTATAAAATTATCATAAAAATCATACTATTGAAGATGAAAGTTAAAATAAATAAAATTTAAATCATACCATACCATGCTATTTTTAGGAATGTCATCATTTTTTATTTTAAATTTTTTTCTAGCACAATATATATTATAGAAAAATTGATCCGGATAAGGACGAAGGAACATGCAATCAATAACCAAATTGAATGATATATATGGGATCTTAAACCTAATAATTAATTCCATCTGTTTTACTCATAAAATGGTAAGAAAAATTTGTTTGGTTTTCGATCGAAATTTATCTAATTTAACTTCTATTAAGTAATTGTATAAATTTTTTAAAAGAATAAAAAAATTAAAGTTTTCAAACTCTCTTTAATAAGTTTGTTTGGATTCTACAATAAAAAATTAAAGTAATAAAAGCTATAAAAAATACACTGAAAAATAATAATTATGAAAAAAAATATTATTTACTAAAAATGAGTCATAATTATAATAAATTCATAAATTTTAAAATAAGAATAATATATTAAAATATTAAGCTTGAAACATACTGAATTAAAAAGTTTAAACTAAATAAAATTAAATTGAAGAATTGGATTAATTAAATAAACTAAAAAAGATAAAATTTTATTACAGTAGAATTAAAATTTACTGCACTTCTAATTTTTAAGGTTGAAAGCTATATTTGATCCATTTTGAACTAAGTGTTATGATAGTTGTCGAATGTCCCTTTTCATCTTTTATTTTTTTCTTTTAAATATTTTTTTTTCTTAGAGATAACTTTTCATTTTTAGGCCATTAAATTTCATTTTTTTCTCCACTTTTTCAATTAACTTTTATTAACTTTCATTTACTTTCATATTTTTAAATAACTATCCCACTAGAGATGACAAAGAGTGTATTTTATTCATATCTTAATTTTGAATTCTAAATTTTCTCCACCATAAATTTTATGTAAAAAGACTACTTATAAGATAATTACGAGTAATTTAAATAATTTAAAAATAAATAAGATAATTTTCATGGTTATTTTATTCATGTCTAAATTCGTATCCACGAGGACCACGACAAGTCAAATTTCATATTTCACAAATTCATGCAGCTAATTATTTAAATTTCTGATGTCATGCTAATTTTTTTAATAATTTCACAATTAAACATAAATAAATTTTAAAAATTTTATTATTTTAATTGATTAATTACTTAAATGAACTCTACATATTTTATTTTATTAATTTCCGATAAAAAAAAAGTAGACTTCACGAAACTTTTCTTATTATTGTAAAATATTTTATCTTTTTCAAAAAAAAAAATGAAAAACTAAATGAATCTGTCTTACAACTTAGAACAAACTGTCGACAAATTAGTTATAGCTTTTTTTTTTTGAACTGAATTAGTTATAGCTTTTTTAATTATTGAAGACCATTTCGTAATTCAGTTGGCCAAAAAAAAAAAATCCTAATTTCTTAGAAAGAGGCATATAAGGAAAATGTGTATGCAAAAAGCCAAAATGCCATTTTGTCAAAAAAAAAAAAGTGAGCTTCTTTGAAGTATAGAATATGGTCCCTTTTTGCATAATTGCATTCAAAACATGCCAATTTAATTTCAAGTTTTTATGGTGCTTTTTGCTTATTGTCAATGCTATTTGCTGCGCCCATGCAATTTATTACTATACCTTTCTTTAAGTCTTTCATTGACTAATTAATTTTTCTATTGACTTTGCTGCGGAACTATTATATATAATATTAATACGTCTATTAATTTTCATATGTATATAACATATAATTTTAAGTTTAAAATTAAAATTTATAGTTAATTTTTAAAAAATTTTTCTTACACTTTAATTATAATATTAAATATTTAAAATTATTTAGTTAAATATATGTATTTATAATAAAAAATTATATTAGTAAAAAATTGTCATTATTATTACAATTATTATTTATTATTAATATATTAATAATAATAATTATTATTAATTTATTATTTTTTAACTATTAATATTATTTATCTTAATTTATATTATCAAATTTATGAGTAAAGTATTCAATCTTATAAAAATATTATTAATTATAGTTATTTAAAAAAAATTTAAAATTGATTTGAACCTGCTATTCAAACTAAAATTAAAATCAGAATCGAAACTAGCCCGCATTTTAAGAATTAGAATCTTAACCGAATTGGCTCTTGTCAGTCAATATTAAAATTTATAATTTTTATGAATTGAAATTGATAGTTCTGAACCAAACCGTGATTATTCTGATTAATCGAACCGTAACTATAGTTAAACGTACGGTGTATAATCCACGCCTCTTAGAATCACTTGATCAAAAACTAACTAATATATTAATATTTTTAATTGTTATTGTAAACAACTAAACTATATGAGTCAAACTGTAAATCTTAATTAATAATAAACTAACAAATCCAAATTTTAAAAAATTAAACATTTTTATTCAACCTAACTAATAACATTTTTAATTTGTGAAACTAACTAATCTCAATTTTAATATTTAACTAATCTTAACTAATAATGCCATTTTGTTTCCAAAATAACAAATATTTTATTCAACCTAAATATTTAAGTGTTTCTATTTTTAATTAATAAAAATACAATATTTTTCGTATCTAAATTAATTAATTGAAAAAATAATTTCATAATAATTGTATATTTGCATACAGTTTATGATAATGAGTATTAAAAAATGAAATTCTGTTTAATTAATTAATTTATTTTTCATTTAAAAATTAGTCCATGTAATACTTGATATTATAATTGTTATTCCATTTATTTATTTAATTTTCATTTAAAAATTAGTCCATGTAATACTTTTTAATATACTTTTTGATTTGATCAATACTATAATTTTTATGGTAAATATAATTTTTATATCCATTTGTGTTTGCTCCACTAATAAAATTTTATGAATTCGTCTTTAAATTGTAATATAACTATAATAATCTAATTATTTTAAAAGTTATGAATATATAAGTTTATGTAAATTTAAAATTAATTAAGATTTATATAACATAATAGTTATAAAAATAATTATTTATCACTTATATTTTACTCATAATTTAAATTCAGTCAATAATGATACATAATTAATTAAACAACACAATAATAAATTTTCTACCTATTAGGCATTAGCTTGTGTGTTCTTTTTAAATTTAGTTGATTCTTTATTTTAGAATATTAATTTTATAAAAAAATAATATTGTTTTTTATTAATTTTTTCAATTAATTATATAGTTATTGAATTTATATTAATTAAAATGCATAAAATTAATGTGTTATGGTCAAATAATAAGAATAGTATAATTTATATGATATTAATTTATTAATTTTTTTACTCCGTGTATAAAAATAAAGTAAATAATAATTTGAAATTGACGGAGTAGTTTCACTTAATTCATTAAAAAATGATACTACTAATACAATAATTTCCACTTACTGAAATGATTGAAAAAGCGGCACAAAGGCAACGAATGTTCAATATCGTTCGTCGCTATAAACAGTTTTTTTATTGTTTAAACTTTTTTTTTTCACAAAACTACAGTCCCATTATTACTAATTTAGCAATTTTTTTTATTGAACAATCATTTTCATCACTGATCAGAAATCAAATTTGTCGTTCTTATTTGAAAAAATAATTATTATATATTTATATTTATTAAAATTTTAATAATTTTTAATTGGCTCTCTCTCAAAATTTTAATTTTATCCTATTTTTTAGAATATGCAATAATTTAAATAAAATAAATCTCAATAAAATATGTTTTATCCAATTAGATATATTTCTCTTCTAAAAAATTAATTAAAAAATTAATACTATTCAAAAAGAAAATTAAAAAATGGACAAAATTTTCAACCAAATTAATTTAAATTCATTAAATGAATAAATAGATTAAAAAACTTAAATTTTTATGAATAATTAGGTTAAATAGTTACATTACTTCAGTGTAGCTAAAATGTTGTGATTAAATTTAAATTTATTATCATAAATTTAAAATATCATAATAAGAATAATATAAGAATAATACATTTGCTACAAATAATTAGTTTTATAACTAACTAATTTAATTAAACTATATATAGTTATGAAAATTTAATTTTTATAAATACTATAAAGTTTTAGCTATAATTTTATCTATTATGACTAAAAATATGTATTTGTATATGAGATTTATTGTAATGACACAATAAATAAGAAAAAAATTAAGAAATAATACAAGATTAAAATTTTTTTAATATGTTTTTGTTTTTTTTTTAAATTTCTTCTCTTTAACATTTGCTTTTTTATTTTATTATTTTTATTTTTAATATCATGTGATGATTTTTATTTTAATTGTTTTTTAAGAAATTATATTTATGAATCAATATTTTTCTCTTATTATTTTCTTACGGGAAGTATTTTGTTCTCTCAATTAGATTATTTATAATCTTTGAGTATATTTCATTATTTGAAATTTGTCATTGATATATAATTAAACTTGTTAAAAAAATATATGAAGGTAGTCAATTTGTGGCTTAAATCATCAAGCAAAGCACATTTTTCCACCGAATTGCAAGTTCTAATGCTTATCGACACTTTTTGAGAATATTAAACTAAAAATTGTAAGTAGTTTTATTGTATATTTTTATATACTTTTATTTTCAGACTATAATTTATATATTTATTTTCAGACTAAAATATATTATTTTTAATTATAAGTGAAGAAAAGATAAGGTCAACGGCAGAGAAGAAAAATATAACTAGTGAGTTAAAATCATGACTTTGAATACCAATAAATTTTAATTATAATTTTGGTGAAAAGTAAAAAGTGGCATAATTTTGAATACCAATAATCTCAATAAAAATTAATCAACAAATTATCTTCACTATCTCCACTACAAAGTGCGTATAGAAAAATAAAATAAATTATTATTCATATCTGAATGCACTTTCAGAAATGGAAGTCCATTCTCAAGGGCTATCATTTACAGTGAAGCTTCCTTCATCTTTATCATCACTCTATTTTCCATTTTTCTTTCCAAATAATAGTAAATAAATACATAATAAATATTAGACCTCAACAGTTAAAAGGTCTCCCAGTTTCACACTATTAATAATCTGTAGATGAAATTTGCTTCCACTGAATTAAGTATGTGGGAAACATTATGAAAAGCCATCTAACATATATTTGTCAATAAAAATATTATTTTTATTTGAATTAATAAAAACATTTTATATTTTTTTTAAAAAAAGTTAATTATTTTTATCAAACTTTATTATATTCTTATTTTAAAATAAAATATTTTTATTAATATTTTTAATAAATAACATTAAATATAGATATAATAACAATTTAATATGTTAACTGAATGAAAAATGAGTTATAATTTGATGAAATTTGATAGGGGGAGTAATACTTAATTATTTTCTTAAATAGTTTATGAATATTTTAATTGGAAGTTTCATTAATCAAATATATAAAATTTTAATTAATTATTATTAAATAAACTAATTTCTTTAACCAAATCGATAATATAATGTAACTCTATTTTGTGCTCGAGTAATTTGCTTTCTAGTCTATAAAGGTTGGCTAATGTTGGTAATTTGAGAGGTTGAAAATGACAAATACAATGATTTTATTAATATCAAAAAGTTTCTAAGTGTCCCATGCACGTTATTGCCTGCTTAAACATCACTAATTAAAAAAAAAACTCTCTCCATTTTATTTCAATTATTATATAAAAAAATTATTTCACTCCAATTATCACTTTTATAAATTAAATATAATATTAAATATAATATTTTAAATATTTTAAATATTAAATATTTTTAAAATTAGTAATTAATAAAAGATAAATAGTTAAAAGAGATAATTAAGTAAAATATTATAAATTTTTCACTAAAAATTATTTTAATTATTAGAAAAAAAGAAAAATCCTTAGCTTTTCTCTATCTCAGATTTTTTTTTTGTTTGTTGCTGATACTGTGTGTTTTAAATTAGCAGAAATAGTTTATACCAATAAGAAATTATTGTCATAATTAATAGTGACACCACTTATTCAGAATAAGATTTTATTTCAATACATATATATAAACTAATTTGGAGAAATACTTTTCAGATTTTTTGAAATAAAGCTATGAAATTTTAATTTTACATTTTTAAAAATATTTTATATTGTAAGATATTTAAAAATATTATGGAACAAATAATATATATATAATTAAGATTCTATTTCCCCTCCTTACTCTTATTACATTTTTTTTTTAATTCATTGGAGGGATTTAACCCATGGACTACACAATAGATGATAGTCCTCCCCTATCAACACTCATTACAAGGATGATTAACACTCACCACAAAGATGATGGAATGAGGAATCAAACTTGTGACCAACTGGTCACATCACAGCGCACTAACCACTAGGCTAGGCCCTCAACCTCCTCTTATTACCTTTTCATTTTGTCTTTTATTTCCTTTTATTATTTTTTGTTGTCTTACTTTATTTTTTTTTAAACTTGTTTCTTTCTCAAAATTTTGTTTATATATTAAAAAATAATTATAAATATAAGATATAACGTGTTTATAGTTGTATAATTATCTTTTCCAATGAGATTTATTACATTGGAAATATTTTAAAAGTTAAGAACAAAAATAATTCATATATAGATTTTGTTTCAAATATGAAATATGAAAATGAATTGAATTTCGTATTTTAAATTGTATTTTTTAGGAACTCATATAAAAATAAATTCTATAAATTGAAATTTATTAATAAATGAATTGCACATTTTCAATTTGTTTGCTCCAAATGAACTATTAATTTTGATAATATAATCCAAATTAATATCATAAATCTAAATGCTGAAAATATATCATAATTTCAAAATTGAAGTAATTTTATAGTTATAGGTCATATGAAAAAATAATTTCATTTTGTGATTTAATGAAATTTCACTTTATACTTTAAAAGAATTACCTTCTCCACGTGCCATTTGATTTTTAAAATCAATTAGTCATAATTTTACTCTTAGTTATAATTATAAGAAAATTTTTATTGATTATCATATTATCAATTAAAAATTTGAATTTTGATTGAAATTAATTAAATTATTTAATTTTTACAAATTTTCTAATCGAGTCATTAATTTGATTATTACTAATTTACTAAATTTTTAAGATTGAAGCATCCAATAAATTTATAAAAAATTAAATTGATAATACAGTACAATAAGTTTAAAGTCAATTTTGTTTTTACTCTTTAAACTAGTATAGAATTATTATTTTTAATTTAATTTTAAGATAGAATTATAATTAAATTGGCATGGCAAATGACTTGTATGAGTTGATGTTTGCCTTCTTCAATTCATAGTCCCAATGCCTCAAAACTCTATGAATTTGACACGCAAACATATATACAAATTTACTTAATACTCACTCTAACCTAACCTAATTGCATTTCACATATCACATGGTTTGTATGCCATTATATATCTAATTTCCAATAAGATTTTTTTTAAAAAAAATTATTTAATATTAAATTTTAATGAGTATTTTCGATAATATTTGATATTTAAAAATTTCTAAAAAAATAAAAGTATTTAATTTTTTTTCAAAAATATCCACTTTTCAATTTTCAATTTCAAAAATATGAAATTTGCATTTAATATATTAAAATTACATTTTACTTTCAGAAATATACATTTAATATATTAAAAATATAAAAAAATTATAAGATATTTTAAAAAAGTTAAAAAAATACATATAGTAATTTTACTTTAATTAGTTTTATTTATAGTTACAAAAAATATTAATTGTAAGTACATTGAGCATCAAATTTCTTTTAGAATAAAAAAATGATATTTTTGGATTAAATTTAAGTGTTATAGTGTAAATTCATTCATTAAAAAGAAAATTTTAGATTTTTTGCCTTTATAGTTCAAGTATTTCAACAAAATTTAGGGATTTTTCAAAAAATACAAAATGTATTTATTTTCAAAAATAATTTTATTTTTTATTTTCTTTCAAAAATAACAAATTTTCAACACTCAATTTTAAAAATATCAATATATCTAATATACTAAAAGTATATTTCATTTTCAGAGATATACATCTAATATATATCTAATATACTAAAAATATATAAAAATTAAAAATATTTTTTAAAAATAAAATTAAAAAATGATATATATAAGTTTATTTTGAAATATTTACATAACTATCCTAAAAAATAACTTTTATTATAAAAATACTACAAAAATTAAAAATATTTACACTTTTATTAAAAATTTATGCAAATTTCAAAAATATCTCATTCCTCAAAATTTTTTTTTAAAATACCCTTCCCTCAATATAATCAATATTTTACTTTAATTTTTTTTTACCAAAATTTACTATTAAATTAAAAAAATTATAATAAAATGATAAAAATTAATATTTTAAATTATTTTTCATCATATAAAAATTATAATTTTTTATAAAAATAAAAAATTTTAATTTTAAATATAAAAAATAAATAACACTAAAAAAATAAAATAAAATATACCAAAATACATTAATAAAAAATTATTAAATTTATTTTTAAATAAAATTTACATATTATATGCATAAAAAAATAAAAAATATATACAATTTCGTTATGTAGATGTATTGTAGATGTATTATAAATGTGTTGTAGATATATTATATTTGTTGTATGTATATTATATTTTTGTTATAAAAGTTATGTATATTTTATGTAAAAATTGTTAAATGTTGTGTGAATATTATACAAATATTGTGTGGATATTTTAAAAATAAAAAATTAAAAAAATAAAATTAAAAAAAATATTAAAAATATTATATAGATGTATTGTAAATTTATTGTAGATATATTGTAAATGTGTTGGAGATATTATAGATATAGTTTATATTGTTGAGTATGTATTTTGTATATATTATATATATGTATATTTATTTTTTTATATGTCTATTAAAAATATGATATAATTTTTTTAAATAAAAATAAAGAAAATAAAAAAAGAAAAATTAGCGTGTAAAAGTTAAATTTGAAAAAAAAACTTGGAAAAGTCATATATTTGAAATAAAAATACAAGTGGCCGCGAGTGTTTGATAAGTGAGCTGCTAAAAAATCGTACGGGCCTAAATTTCTCTTTTATTTTCTATAAAATTTATTTAGGTTATTATAAAAATATAAAAAAATTAAAAATAATTTTAACTTTATTATATTTATAAAATATTTATTAAAATATCATAATTTATAAAATATTTATTAAAATACTAAATTTTATAATTTATAATCAATTTATCAAATTTATATTGTGTTTATAAATTTTATATAATTTATTATAAATTTATAATAAAATAATTAAAATATTTTGATAAAAATTAAAAATTTTTAAAAATACGATGGTATCATTTTTTCAATTTATTTGGATTTAAGAACTTTTAACCCAGTTATTGTGAATGCCCATTTCGAACTTTTACCGTGAGCTCAGAGCAGGATCCAATTGGCGCTGCATTCTTCGGCCATGGAAATGGATGACAAGAACCACACAAGAATGAAGAATCAAATTACTTGCAGGTACTACCTCCATTGATTTATAGTTTCAGTGCTTACTTTCTTGTAAATTCCTTGAAAGACTAGCTTAATTGGCCTTGTAAAATTAGAATAAGTCAAATAAATAGGAGGAGTCTTTTGGTTTATGAATTAAAAAAAAATCAAGAATTGAACTCCAAAGCTATGGCTTATATATTTATGTTTAAGGCAAAATGAAAGTCTGTTTATCTGAATATGATTTCTTTATGATATAGTGAAACTCTACTTCTTATGCTTGTCTTGGAAGGTTAGAATGTATAATTCACTTAATTTGGTTGGTGAATTAATTATAGCTGAACTGAATTAAAATCCATGAAACAGGACACTGAACAGTACAATAGTATTTTGTTTGTTTATAGTTTGTATAGGATTTGATCCTTAAATTACAACTTATTATTTGGGAATTAATTTCTATAACTTTAATTTTTGATTGGGGATGATAATTACTTTATTTGGAAAAACCCATGTTCTCGCGTGTAGTCTTAATAGGAACTAATGGAAAAGCTCACAATGAGGATGTCTTGGCATGCTGGAAATTCTCTAACTACTATTGAAAAAGAAGAAAAATGAAAATGTGGTAGCCTTGTTGTGAGGCTATTAACTCCTTTATAGCCTCTATTCTTCAACCATGTGAAGATTTCATTATGCTTATTTTCTCTCTGATATGCTGCTTTTTTTTAGAACTTCTTTTGAGGGCTTGTCTAAAGCAATTGATTTGCCACGCATGATTCTTCAGGTATGCGCTCTCTTTTGATATGATAATTTACATTGGATGTTAACTTTTTTTTTTTTTTTTTTCTAAATTTTCTGTTTTGTGGTCAAATCACTGTTGAACATTTATCTCTAAACTTGTTTGACTTTTGAAGAATCCAGGTATATAAGTTCTCTTAAAATATTGAATAAGAGCTTGACAAAACATGAAGTTTTTAATTCTACGATCATTTCTTCGAAACTAATCTGATTGAATGAGACATTGCGTTATTTGATGCATTATAAATGTGTGAATCAAATCATTAATGTGAACAGTTTACCTATAATTTGTCTGTAAACGCACACAATATGGCATTCTTTTCAATCTTGCTTAGAATTTGGATAAAACTAAAATAAGTTTCAATTCAGCTTGTTGTAGCTGTAACAGAAAGAGTTTTTTTTTGGGAATTTCTGTATGATCATTTTTTGTTTTTTTAAAAAAGGAATTGATTTAGTGCTTACTGAAAATGAAAATTTTTATCTTTATCCGTGACTGATTAGAGGAAAAAGATTTCAAGTAAAAGATATGTGTGAAATATTTCAAAATTTTCATTCTTAATAAAAGGTAAACCAAATGAAAGCCAGAAGAGTCGCTCAAGGCAGAAATCTGTTGAATTATGCTTGATATATACAATGTTTTGATGGTTTTTTGGTTGATATTTACAACTCGTAATTGACAGATTTCTGCAACAGATGGAGATACTATTATTCTTAATAGGAGGCATCCCAGGTTTGCTATTATTCACTTTTTCTCTCTTGTGGTGGGAATGGGGTGCTTTGTGCAAATGTTTTATTCTGATGATATAATAATATTCAACATGTGAGATTTTGCATATGCCATATATTTTGTACATTACATTCACTAATGCACTTTTGTATCTTGTATTACAAGCAGAGATATGGTAGGAAGGTTCAATTTCAGAACGAACATAGAATTATTTGTTGGATTTTTGATCTTTGCTTCGGAGATATTTTACATTTTGATCCACAATGAGCACATGAACCCTGGGACGAGGGCAGTAGTGATCCTCTTTCTCATTTCTGGGTACATGATATATTTTCTTATGCTCGAGTTATCCCTGTGGATGCCCAGGAAATTACCACAGCAAGAATGGAGACAGGCATGCATAATTGTATGGCTCCAGGAAGCTGTGATGATTACTGTGCTTGTCCCCATTGTGTATTGGATACTACAGGAACCAGTAGTAATTCTGATGGCTACTCCTACCTAATTATGGTGAGTCTCCTGCTCTCTCTTCATTTCTTTTCTTTATTCATTACTTGGTGCAAAAAAACCCAAGTAATTATGTTTACAAGCTGAATCATTTTACTTGCTATGAATGGTGTACTCTCAAGATATTCTCTAGCAGAAGGAGAAAATTTCTTGTTTTTTCTACAAACGTGTTCCTTGTTTGATATTCATATCATAAAGTTGGTGTGTGTTTGTGCATGTAATATTAGGTCTGCAGTAAATTTGATTGCCAGATGCAACTCAAGTACTAAAACCATTTGATTTCTCTTCATGTATAATTGTCTTACATCAACTGGGATGTCTTGACTGCACAGATAATGGTTTGCAGAATGGTAATATAGAAGGTAATGACTAATGACATTTGACATTGCACATGGTGTGTAAGGAATCTGTGGTATTAGATGGAACGGTTGTTCAATGACAAGTTTCATTAATTTTTCATATGATATAGGTGCTATGAGTGAGAGATCAGAAAAATGAGAATTTGTAACGCGTCGAGGTCTTCAATAACAAATTGCAGCAATGAGTTGGTACTTGGCCTAGGACAAAGATGTAAAGCAGAAAGAAATTGAAAAGATAAAATGAACAAAAGAAGCGGAGAACCTATATACATTTTTGCTGGTACAACATCGAGTTTCGCATGATCTTTCGATGCCACAAAATTTTTTTCAAGTTTTCTGTCTTTAGTGAAAAATGAGATAGACTGCTAATTTTCATTTTGGAATTCCCATTTTATTGATTACTTACTTTTTTCCCGCATGATGATTGATGAGTATATCTTTTGGCTTGTTCTTTTTTTTTTTTTTCAGAAGTGTTGAGAGATAGCAACCAACTCTTGTAAGCTCTGCCTCTTTTGACAGCTAAATGTTGATTTTGTAGGATCTTTCTCTTGGCCAAAATTGACTCTGTTTGTCTCTTTGCTGGGATATGAGATCAATAGGACTGTGCGGAGGAGGTTGTATATGTTTTCATGTAAATTTGTCATCCACCATTTGCAAGTAACAATTTTGTCCATTGATACAGATTTTACATGTATAATGTTTGATATGAGGATATATGAGTTGAATCTTTGGAGCTGGGAAAATCCCTTTATCCCTTTGATGAATCCAGTCTATGTGGGTTAAATATATGATGTGATTTGGGCATTTATCTGAGCAGAATCTAATTAAATATTTTATAATTTTTCTTTGTGCATGGGTATATATGGTTTGGATTGGATGATTTATGGGGTAAAATGCTAAACAAAATCAAAAGAGTTGGGCTTATGTATTAGAGAAACTGAAACCAAACCAAACTATAATGGGCTTGATGAAAAAAAATATAATATAACAAATTTATGAGTCTAAAAAAATATTATTAAATTTATGTGAAATTTTTAATCAGTTTATAAATCTCATATAGTGTGTATAAAATTTATTATATAATAAATTTAAATATGATGATTTTTGTAAATTTATTATTAGATTATTATGAATTTATTATATATTTTTATAAATGATTTAAAAAATTAGTAAAATTTTTGATAAGAAATGTAATTTTTTCAATTAAAATAAGTTGAAAGTTGCTTTAGAAATTTGGTAGGTTTGAGCTCATAAATTTGGTAGGTTTGAACTTGCTTTAGAAATTTTCTCAATCATTGCAGATTTGAACTCATAAGATTTGAAGGTTTTTTTTTTATAAATTATACATACGAGGAGAGAGAATACTTAGAAGACTTGAACTCGAGATTTAAGTGTAAACAATACATGTTCTTGACTACCAAACTACATCTTAATGGGTCATAAGATTTGAAGTTAATTATACTAAATTGAGGTAAATTTTGACATAATTTGCAAATTTGATTTGAATCCACTCAATTTGCATGAAATATCCTATGGAACGGATTCATATATAATTCACTTGACTCTAAATGCAAGATATTTAATTTTAAATAAATTAATAAAAAAATAAAATTTTTTATGGATAAATTTTAAGGATATATTTGAATATTAATAAAAAATTTATTAGAATCCTATCTTACCCTAGTAAATTCATCCATATTTAACTTGAAATTCTTTTTAATAGTCAATATATGTATAACTCGATCTATTTTAAATACAATTATAATATAAAAACAAGAGTAATCTAATACCATATTTTTTAGTTGATGCCAGTATAATTTTTTAATACCAAAAAAATAAAGTAAATGTCAGTGTGAGATTGAATTTAGAGCTGCTTTTAAAAATTACCGTTTTGATATATATATATATATATATATATATAAATTTTATTTAAATCATGATTTTAAAAAACGTTAAAAATTAGATAAAAGCAGTCTGACAAAAATGATTTAATTATTTTGGCCGCACACTTAATAAACAATTAATATGTGTTTAGAAGCCCTACTAAAAAAAAAGTGTTTAGAAGCCAATTAATTATTTACTAGAGATTTAAGTTCTGAAATCAAAGTTTTTTTTAAAGTGAAAAATTATTCCAAAAAGCAAAACCTAACCAACATCTGAGCACGGTGCTATCTTATATATTTTATTACTGATGAGGATCTAAGCACTTACATATTGCTGTGTGCTAATCTAGGAATCTGCAACAGATTATTTATATGTTTTAGATTATTTATATGTTTTATATATCAATCACTAATTTGTCTCCTCTCTTCTTCTTCTTCTTCTTCTTCTTCCTTTTTTTTGTGACGGGAAATCCTTACTTAGCAATGAATGCCCTCACACTCCTTCAGAAAGGAGTTTGACTACTTATTCAGCAGGGCCTTCATACCCTTTCATGACAGAGCTTAACCATCAAATAAGTTAAACGTCAAAAGAACTAGTCCAACAACTTACCGCCGAAGCCCCTCACTTAAATTTGAGCTTATGAAAAATCTCCACAAGTGGTACAAATAATGCATATTGCTTTGAGATCTAATTCAACTTCACTTTTGTAAATCAAACCAAGGACCTCGGTATTTATAAGACACATGCTTTACCAATTATTCTATTTAGGATGGGTCTTATATATATATATATATATAATTTAATTAGAAAATTTATTTTGGATGCATAATTTAATTTCCGTCACAATACTCCATTTTAGTTGGAAATATTAGAATTGAATTTATAAATTGAATTCAATATTTAATTAGAAAATTTTCGATCATATGGGTAGATTTAATATTACTGTTAGGAAAAAAATACGATCTTAAAAATATTAATTAAAAGTCATTAATTTTTTTTAAAAAATATTGCGATTAATTAGTTAAGAAGAGTTTGTAATGATAAATCGTGTTTATATTATTTAAATTTGATGCTACTTCTCTTTTTATGATAAATCGTGTTTATATTATTTAAATTTGATGCTACTTCTCCTTTTCAGAAGCTGGGCATCCAAGTTTCTTATCCGGTTATCCTTATGACTAGACTTCTAACAGTATAAAGATCTCGGTTTTGGGTACTACCAGTACCACCGAGTTTCAGATGTCCAGCAGACAACACATTCATAAATTGTGCTGACATGGGTGAGACCCTGCCCTCCTCCCCCCCGACGTATCAACTATAAATAAGGGATTAACCCCACAGGTAAGGGGTTTCACTCACTCTCTCTTTCTCTTCTCTTTTGATTCAGAGCAACCGAACTAATTTAGGCAACTGAGCCTCCCCCAGAGGAGCCCGATCCCCCTTTCTCTCTCTTGTCTTACAGGTTGTAACCCAAACACAGACAACATTCGAGCCCGAGCTACAGGAGCTAGGACTACCCTTGAGGATCAGCTCGTCATCATTTGTGTAGTGAGAGTGCAAAGGCTATTCCCTAACAGAGATAATATGCCTCAGGCACGTCCCACAGCTCTTGTAAGAAGCACTCTGATTGTGCTCTATTCTATCATTCTGTATAATGAATATTTCATGTGCATATTTTCTATATCTCGCTATGAATATTTCACGTGCATATTTTCTATACCTTGCTTTCACAATGAATGTATATAGCAATTATGAATAATAAATTTTATCCACAATATTCAATGCATTAAGCTTTAGAGCTCCCAGATCAAGCACTAAGCTTCTAATGTTATCCGCCATTTTTTTTCGTGCATCAATTTCATTTTACTGAGCTATTTGATGCTTGCTCACGTAATGAATTTCTTATTAATGATTTATATAATGTTTCACTTACACCGAACTATTATAATGAATATGCTTCAGTGTAGTCATGTATCAAAAGTTATAACACACTCTCATTCTGAGTTTTTGAAATGCACTAACGCGTATAAAAAGTTAGCATAAATTATACATCTCAACATACTTTGTAATCCCTCATCGGTACCTCAGTCGCATAATTATTACAGCTCATCATACCTCGCATACAGAGCTCATCAGTGTTTCAAATATAATGATTTTCAACATAAACGGCTCACCGTACCTCGCACACCGAGCCTTACAGTGTCTTAGTTGCACAATAATTTTTAGCACTATAATCATGCATCTTACAATACCCTGGTCGTGTACTGAACTTACAGCACTTCAATCATGCATTTTATAATGCCCTGGTCACACATCAAGCTTTCAGCTCTCAATCGCGCCCTGGTCGCGCACCGAGCTAAGAGCACTAATCATGCATACTATCGCACTCTAGCCGCGCATTGAGTTACAAGAACTAATCGTGCATACAATCATGCCCTGGTTGCGCACCGAGCCTTAAGCATACTAGTTGTGCATAATTATGCCTTAGTTGTGCCCTAAATTCTTAATAAATATCCCAAATATGCCTATTCTATTTTATTTATAATATCGAAATGTTTAGTGCCTTTGAACATATCAAACATGTATCATTCATTTATATCTCATAGTGCCAACGTGCACATCAACTTGTATTATTGATTTCAATATTGTAAGTGCCCTAACGTATATCGAACTCATCATGAGCAAACAAGCTAATCATAATTATGAATTAAACTTTAAACCAAGCAATCAAAGAGGACTCATTTTGTTTAAAATGATGGACTGTTTAGTGCATTTTCGCATATTTGTCTTATTTTATTTACAATACGGTACTGTTTAATGTTTTATCATGCTTGCTTATAGCACCTACGCGCGCATTTTATTATAGCCGCTTGTGAAAGGTTGAGCTTCAATGCTCTAAACAGAGCATTAATGCTCTCATTGTATGCCACAATTTGTATTCATCTTTTCAATTATGTAAGTTCAGAGACTTGTGTAACATCACTCTTTGTATAGAGCCAAACTAGCATTTAAGTTCATCAGAGAGAAACTTTCTACTCCCACGGTTGTGATCACACTAACAACACGAATAAATATCTCGCACCATTAAGAAATCAAGAATTTGGTTGAGTGCAGAGCTCGAGCATCTTGGTTGAGCTCTCAAGCTAATAGTTGCCGGAGAACTCTTATTCGGTTTAATATCGTACGTAGCACATCTTTAACTAGGTGCTCACTCTTTTTATTCTTTAATTTTATAATTTGCTTGGTTGCTCGGCACGCGAGTGCTCATATACCCATATATCAAGCTGTTTAAGTAACATTATACCTAGAGCGCACTGTTGCAGGATGCTTAGGTGCATCTCATGTCAGATGGAATAGATGTCATAAACATTTTAACATTACACGCCACATCACAAGCTCGGTTAACGACCGAGCTAAGTATGTAATTCACATAACATATCACACAACAAGTAAATCAAACACAAGTATTGAATGCGAGCTCAAAAGAAAGTCTTTTCATTAATAAAAAAATTGTTCATTACATTTAGAGCCCGGTCTTTACAATTTGCTAACAGACCGAGCATAGATAAGCATCCTATAGTTAAAAGAAATTTCATGACTCTTAAACCTCATCATCCCGGACCTCATCTTCTTGGTCTAAATCCTCCTCCTCCTTATCTTCATCTTCTGTCTCTCGCTTGATAGCTTGCTCATCGATGTCTATCTCCATCATTAAGGACAAGTCCATCTCTGGGTTTTCTCTCTTCAACCGGTCAGACACAACCTTCTGATAGGCATAAACACCTCGAGCATAGTGCCTATCGCTCCTTGAGGACTCAGCCACCAATCCTTAATGAGTGGCTTCCAAAGTTTTCTCTGCTAGGCGTAGCTCGTCATCTTTGGATTTTAAAGTTTCCTTTGTCGAGCACAGCTCTTCGTTTTTGGCTCTTAGAGCTTCTTTGGCTGAGCTGAGCTTCTGATTATTCTTCCTCAAAGCTTCTTGCACTTGTTTTAGCTCCTCATCCTTCGTTTTCAAGGAGCTCTCCATTTCTTATCTCTTGGCAATCTCTTCATCGCAATTTCTTATCGCCTGAGCAAAATTGACAGCCATCCCTGCTACCCGATCCTCAATGGTATGCAAGAGCTGGGAGACCTATAGAATTTCATTCAGTTGGTTTCCATATTAAAATTTAATCCAGGTACAAATATTCAGATTTTTTCTTACCACGTGAGACATTGACACCATCTCCTTTGCCACATCGTCCAAGCTTTTTTGTGCATTCTCGAGCCTCTCTTTTGGGATAGCTCAGTAAATTTTTTTTAGAACCTTTTCTGGCCCGGCGTCCTGCACTGAGTATGTAGCGCTGTGCCGGTCGACCCCCAATTTCTCATTCACTGCCTCCAACAGCCAGACTATGCTTTGCCGGCGTGTTAGTGATTCTCCCGCCTCTCTTCGAGGAAAGTCTTCCTCTACTCGGGTTTGAGGTAAGTTTTCATCTACCCTTTTGTGAAAAAGCCAAGTCCACCATAGGCTCCTCCTCCCGAGTCGAAATGGTCCTAGCAGCTTGCTCACTTAGTTGCCCGTGAGCCATCCTAGCCTTCTTCCGGCCTCTTCTTTACTTGCTGACCTTGAGCTCCTCTCTATCCAACCGAGCTACAAGTTAACCGAATATTTAAAACCAAACATTCAACATATTAATAATCTTAAACAAAAACTAATTAGACATATCTGTCCGGTCTTCCGATTGAATTTTTTTCGGAGCCCTACCGACGGAAAAGTACTCCCTTATTAAGGCAATGACATTCCTCTTCTCTCAGAATGTCTTGCTCAATGGTTATAAATGTCGCAAGCTCATCCTTGTTGAGTTTTACTCTATTCACTAGTTTACCACTAGGATTGACATACCAAATATTTTGGCAACTAAGTTCCTCATACCAGTCTTTTTAGGCTTTGATTGAGTCTAGCTTTCCTTTGAACATCAAGCCTAGACTGACCTTGTAAGTATAGAAAATCTCCATCTTCTCCCGAGCGTATTCTAAGCACGCTGAAAGCACTCGGCACTCGAGGGGTAGGCACCACCTGAGCAACCCATATATAATTTCAAACCCTGTGATAGTATGCCAAGAATTAGGGCTGAGTTGACTAGGAGCTATCCTATGATAGTTCAGGAAAGCCTGAGGGAAGGAGCATAGAGGAAACCTCACTCCCGATCTCAAATCCTTTTTAAAGATAGTCAGCTGATTTTCAGGTAGTGTATCGTAGGCTCAAACATCCTTCCCAAGAACAAGCATCTTATATTCTTCTAGTATTTGATATTTCTTTTAAATCCCCACCTAGTTTGTCTCTGTCACTGAGGATCGAATGTCTCTTACCCGAGTCTTCTCCGAGCTCAGATTCACTAGTACTTCGACTATATCCTCTTCCTCTTCCTCATCAATTAGTCTGAGAGGTCTAGCATTTTACTCTATATGCTTGGTCATGGCCGACCCAACTTCATCCCGAGCCCCTTCTTCATGATGAGTCCCTTCACCAACATTGCTAGGAGAGCCCATCTCTCATGCCTCCTCAGGTAGAGTTAAACTAATTATCGCTTGTACCATATTTGCCACTAAAAATTTAACTAAACAACTTGAAAATAGAATTTCAAACTGACCTCTATCCTTGAGTTTTCAAGCTTTCACTCAGTAAATTAGATGATCTGAGCTTCACTCTTTTTTGTTGTATAGCAAATGTTGTTGTCAAACTCTCTATTTATAGAGAAGATCTTGCCCATATAAACTGACACTTCTCATTAATGTCGCCTCACCTTTGAGTGGCATGTGTTCTTTTTTAGCTTTTTTCATTTTCTACTTGGCATGAATGCTAAGACTTCTCCGGAGAGACTAGTGGCACTACCCACTACTCCTCGAGCTTGAGCCCCTTTTTTCCCGAGCTTTTTAACCAAACTCTTCATGTTTTTTTGAATTTTTATATTAAGATTTATTCATAGTTCCATTTTAAACATTTCAGTTTCTATGTAGCTCGCACCTAGCTCAACTTCATTCCTCTAAAATATTGTTCTTAATATGACATAAATATTGTGTTAATAGTTCCTCTTTTTTCAATCTCGTTAATTGAGCTCTGTATGTGACTGTTGCATTTATCATAATAGTCTCATTTACATAATGATTTAACATTTTCACTTGAGCTCACTCGAGCTCCCATGCATGACTTGATTTCTAGCAGTCACAAGTCTTAGTTTGACATAAATGTCAAATGACCAGCGGAGGACTAGTGATAGTACTCCCACTTACCGAGCTCTTATTCCGAGCTTCACACTAGATCACTGCATATTGTGATACAATATCTACTTCATGAGTCAGCACATACACTTTCTACCGAGCTCTTTCAAGCTCCTATGCATGATTTTGATATAAATGTCAATGACTTGAGGGAGACTATTAATGCTACTACTTTCCACGAGCTTGGCACTCGATCTCTTTATCCCGCCATCCTTATGACCGAGCTTCAAATAATATGAAGACCTTGGTTTCGGACAATACTAGTCTTACCGAGCTCTAGATGTCCAGCAAACAACAAATCTATAAATTATGCTGACATGGGGTCAGACCCTGTGAACTAAAACCTCTCATTAATGCCACCTCACCTTTGAGTTACATGTGTTCTTTTTTAGCTTTTTTCATTTTCTACTTGGCATGAATGCCAAGACTTCTTCGGAGAGACTAGTGGCACTACCCACTACTCCTCGATCTTGAGCCCATTTTTTCCCAAGCTTTCTTTTTTTAACCGAACTCATCATGTTTTTTTGAATTTTTATATTAAGATTCATTCGTAGTTTCATTTTAAACATTTCAGTTTCTATGTAGCTCGTACCGAGCTCAACTTAATTCCTCTAAAATATTGTTCTTAATATGACATAAATATTGTATTAGTAGTTCCTCTTTTTTCAAGCTCGTTAATCGAGCTCCGTATGTGACTGCTGTATTTATCATAATAGTCTCATTTACATGATGATTGAACATTTTCACTTAAGTTTGCTCGAGCTCCCATGCATGACTTAATTTCTTACAGTCACAAGTCTTAGTTTGACATAAATGTCAAATGACCAGCGGAGGACTAGTGATAGTATCCTCACTTACCGAGCTCTTATTTCGAGATCCATACTAGATCACTGCATATTGTGATACAACATCTACTTCATGAGCCAACACATACACTTTCTACCAAGCTCTTTCGAGCTCCTATGCATGACTTTGATATAAATGTTAATGACTTGAGGGGGACTACTAATGCTACTCCTCCTTTTTACGAGCTTGACACCCAAGCTCCTTATCCGGCCATTCTTATGGTCGGATTCCCAACAGTATGAAGACCTCAGTTCTGGGCACTACCAGATGTCCAGCAAACAACACATCCACAAATTATTCTGATATGAGCCAGACACTATCCCTCCCTCCCGTATTAACTATAAATAGGGGATTAACCCCCATAAGTAAGGGGTTTCACTCACTCTCTCTTTCTCTTCTCTCTTGATTTAGAGCAACCGAAATAACTTAGGCATCGGAGCCGTCCCAGGGGAGCTCGGTCTCTACTCTCTCTCTCTTATCTTGCAGGTTGTAACCCGAACACAGACAGCACCCGTGACCGAGCTACATGAGCTAGGACTACCCCTGAGAATCAGCTTGTAACACCCATTCCCAACCTACATGTGTAAGCCGAGTAGAGGCGCCACACTATCCTAAAGTTGCTACCAATTTACTTAGTCAAATTTTGGTTCTGATTTTTACAGAAATTTTGCCATAGTTTTGCCTAGAAATTTGGATCTCAAGTGTCGACAAAACTTGTTTTTCTGATTTTTGAAAACACTTTACACAGACCAATGTGAATACCATCAAATTTAATGCACTCCCAATGAACCCATCTTATACCCTCAACTACAAACCTGCAAGAAGAGTTCACACTTCTAATACAACTTAAAGTAAAGGTTTATGACTATTACTTACTACTATCATACAATTATAACATAGAAATTCTCTTTTATATTTATTCATATACATGCCACAACTAGCTAACTCATAATGGATCTAAAAGATCTACCCCTGAGATTTGCTGTGGTCTGGTCGTTGCTTCCCCAAGCTTTATCTACTGCTCCGAACCTACGAGTTAAGGAAAACTTAACTCGCTGAGTGTTGTCGCTCAGTGGGTATTTTACCAATAAAAATAAAAGTAGTATATGAAAGTATTCGAAATCAAAGGAAATAATTAAATCAACAATCAACCCACTTTATACAAATAGAAATCATGATACATTCAGTGTGATATGCTTTCAATAATGTAAAATCATAATTCAAACTCATTGGCATTATATAGTTCAACGAAAAATAATATGTCTTTGATTCAGGCTCTACTGGTATATAGGGAACCATAGTGATAAGGCAGTGGGCCTCCCCACTGTAACATAGGTGGCCCTCACCACCGATATCAGATCACAGGAATGGGTCTCCCCATCCTGGTTAACCAATGGGCCTCCCCATTGGCTTCAGTGGCCTCACCACTGAATAAAATATCATATCACAATAATGAGCAGTACTGCATGCGTTAGTATAGTGCACCATACCCTTATCTACCACTCCCACTATCCAGTAGAGCAAAAAGATTAAAATGATTCAATTTAAGTCCCAACTTCATTTTAGAATGATTCAAGAAATCAATTTAAATTCTCATTGCGCTTTGCCATTTATGCCGCGCACCACTTTCTTTGGTCAAACCGTTACTCTTTTTCACATATTTAACATCCACAATAAACACATCAAACATTTCAAAGCATTCCTCAAAAGGTCACAAATTGACCAAATGAATAGTATTGCGGCGAGAAAAATCGGCAACGCAAAATGACATGACCAAATGAATAGTAAAATCTGGGTTTTCGTCAAAATTTCAGTCCACTCCAGTTATGCATTTGACCAAGTAAATGATCTTATTTTTGGCTGAAATTTTACAGAAAACTTATTTCATATGTTGACTAATTGCATGTAAAATTTCGTTGAAAAATTCATTCGTTTGCTGCCCCAAACAATTGCCACAAAAATAGTCCAGAAGCTGTCACTTTGGGACCATTTCGGCCCAAACATTAAAAATGCATAGGATAGTTTATTTTTCTTTTGCAAATCAATATTAAGGCTTCTTTAATAGTAAAGTGAAGATTCAAACACTTCCTTTTAACAATTTTTGCAAGTTTAACTCAAATCAAGCTAATTAAAGTCCAAACAACTTACCAAATCAACTTGCCAAATTTTCTCAAAACATTTGGTTTCAATTAAATTTAACAATCCAATTGCCATAAGAAAACAAGAACATAACTCAAATATTTAATTTAAACTCAATCAATATATTTAAACATCAACTTCAAAACTTCCATAAACCAAATTTTGTAAGCAAATAGAATTTCTTTTATGGTAAAGCACCAAATCAAAATTAATTATTCAAAGGTAAAGTACCAAACCTTATTTCTTTAACTCCTCTTAGCTTTTCCTTCTTCTCCTTCTTTAATTCTTTATTTCTCCTTCAATCAATTCAAGATACAACATAAACCTTAGAAATTCAAAATAATAAGTTATCCTCCATTTCTTTTCCAACCGAAACCCTTAATCCAACCTTATTAATCTTTATACATCTTGATTCTTCCATTTAATCAATTAATCTCATCACTTACTTAATATTTTTCCAATTCCACATAAAGACTCTAATTCCCAATCTCCCCATAAATATATAAATACCTAATTTTGATACTAAAATTAAAGTCTACATAATTGAAAACCTTAGAACTTACCTTAAAAATCAAATTTGAAGAAACTTGGAAGTCCTTTGGTGTTTCCCTTTGTTGGCCGAAATTGGTAAGTGGAAAAAGAGAGAATTTGTTCTTCATTTCACATATATTTATATACAAAGGAAATGATGATCACCTTATGTGTTGGTTGAACCCTTTAAGACCACTTGTCCACCTTTCTCTTTCTTCATTTATTACACATGCTGAATGCTTCCTTTTGATTGGCCAACATTAGATTTTTATAGTTTTCTTTTCCTTTACTTCTTTCCACTTGTCCCTCTTCCCATAGGATATCATAAAGTTGTCCCGGGTTACCCATCCGGTCCCGACACGAAACTGAGCCCACTTTATGTTCCGGCGATTAATCGATCATATCTTTTAAACCGTATAGTTCCACAAGTCAAACTACATATAGTTTTGATCCTCTCGACCTCTACTTTCTATTTATAAGGTCTATTTTAGGTTTCCAAGTCATTTGGAAAAATTACCGATAAGCCCTCAACTTTTTACAAAATTCCCTTTAGGTCCTTTCTTTGCTCGGGTTTTCTCCGGCTCCGTTTCTACTGACGATCATTTCATATTTAACCCCTCGTCATCCTCTACGTACTCATGTTTTTATTTCCTACTTTAAATTCCTGTATAACTTTAATTGATAATGACCAAAATGCCCCTAGTCAAAATGTCTTCGTTTTTCTTTAACGGAACAATTCCTGGAAAAACTGTTACACGTCGTTGCGACTCGATTAATCTCTAGAATATTCTTCCGGGGTCGGATATGGGCACTATTAAGAACTTCCGACTCTTAATTTTTAAGTTTACATAGTTACCCCTAACTTTTGAGAAATTTTCACTTAGGTCCTTTTGATATCCCTTCCTGACCTTGCTGTCTTTCTTTATTAATATCTTTTTACTTACAACTCCAAATTAAGTAATTCTTATTCCCACTGAAACTAGACATCCAGGGCTACATTTTGTCAAAATTTCAGTTCGATCCGAGTTATATCTGATTTTTGACGGTCCTTCGAACTCAAGCCTACTATGCTGTCCTGAGGCAGCTTGCACATTGTCTACTAAATCCATCATATCTTATTCTTTACAACTCTAAATTGAGTAATTTAAAGTTATACATCTAGCTAAGACACAAATAAACAATTAAGTATTCTTTGATACTCTCTAATTTTGTCATTAACTTGGATGAAATTCAAGCTCAAGTTATAGGTTATGTCTGTTTCTTACCAACCTGGGATTTGGGATGTTACACAGCTCATCATCAAAATTTATTTAATTTAGTAACAACCTAATTAGGTATTGTAATTGGAATATTAGAGAAAGAATTTTGAAATGGAAATGTTGAATTCTTTAATATATATTAATTTGCAAGTGTCAATTATACTTCTTGTCAAGAGTTCTTAACTTGATCATATTATGTTAAATTTCTTAATTAATTGAATTCCTTAGTATATATTTGAGAATGTAAATCTCAAAAAGTAAGTTTTTAAAATTAAAGAGTTCAATTTTACATTAATTAGACTATAAATTTTTATTTAATAGATGTGAATTTATCCGTTTATATAATTATATACTATCGGCTTTCAACATGAAATGACAACTTAAATATCATAATTAATATACAGAACAAATCTAACATCTGATGAACACATGTGCTTAGCTGTCTAAGAAAATATGGAACATCTGATGAACACACATGTACTTAGCTGTCTTAATTAGATATTTTCTTACTGAATTAGGAAAATTCAGAACATGTATAGATGTTCTACGAGGAACCAATAAAGCATTTGTAACATTATGCAACAGCTTTTACAGTTGAAACTTGAAATAACTGTATTTGTATTCTTTCAACTGTAAACATATGCATGGTTTACCTAATTATTTCCTCTCCTTCCATTCATATGTATGTATGTATGTATGTATGTAGAGAGAGAGAGAGAGAGAGAGAGAGAGAGAGAGAGAGAATAGATTTGTAGATGCAAGAATACCTTTTTCTTTTGATAGAGTACCTTTGCTTCCCCACTACTTGAGTGCTTGATTTCTTATAAATACAATATACAACAAACACTAGCTAGATGACAAATCTAAGACGGCTGCCTACCTGTAATTTAAATCCAACTTAATTTTTGTGTATTGGAATAACTAAAAAAATTAAATATAAGGGATTTATATATGTGAATAGGCGTGTCAGAGTTGACTAGATACAGACAGATATAATTTATTAATATATGTATATAAATAAAATATGTAAATTAAAATTTAATTTATATATGCGAATATGTGTATCAGGATTGACTGGATACAGATAGATATAATTGATTAAGAAAAATGATAATCACAGTCAATTTAAATAATATTTGTTTAACAATCTCTCTTTTATTAGTTAAAAAATATTTATTATAGTTTCTTTTCTAATAAATGAATCAATAATAAATATTTTCTAATCAATATGAGAAAAATTATTGAATAATCACTCTCTAAAATGGATGTAATTAATATTTCTCGTTTATTAATATATTTGTATACATATATTATGTATATATATATAAATATATACGTCAGAATTGGCTGGATACAGATAGATATAATTAATATATATATATATATAATATGTATAAAATTTAATATTATTTATTAAATATATTTCATATTAAAATAAAAGTATTTGAAAACACACACATATATATAAATTTATATTTTAAAAAAAATAACTAAATTTTCTTAATTCTTATAAAATAGAAAGTGTACTTATCAATATGTAAGACAAAGAAATTGTTAGCACTTTTGTTTTTTCTAATTTTACATAGTATAGTCTTATTGAATTAATAATAATCATATATAGCACATATATGTCTTATGATTCAATTGAAATATTGGATAAAAAATAGCATGTATTGAATGATTTAACTAATCAAATGAAAGTTGAAATATTAGTTTATCATGTTAAGCACGTAACAATTATCAATGTTAAAATTGTTCTTAGAGCTGAGAGACTCTGACTTTCAATTTTTCAATCAGAAACAAAATTATAATTGAAAATTTAAAAAAGATAATTATTAAAATTAAATAAAATTTTCCTAAAGTAAATGAATTTTTTTTTTCGCTACATTTTCTCCTGTGATGCTCTCGTAAAATAGCTTATTAATCCAATAAAAAAGATTCTCAAGAAACCATAAGGAAAGTTTTTCTGTAAGAATTCTTAATTAGTTTGATTTGGTGGAAGCCGTTTTGGAATTGCTTACTTTGACTTGAAGAGAATTAAAAGGTTACATTAATATTTTTTAAAGGGAATTAATATTTTTATTTTAAAGGTATAGAATTTGCTGGTACCCAAATTTGAATCTTATTACAATCTCTTTTTAAATTCAAACTTTTAAAAGATTTTATTATCTTAAAAAAATAATCAAATTCTAGTGTAATTTTGAATGAAGAATATAATTCAAATGTTTAATTACATCCTTATATGTTGCTAACTGATAAAATAAAACATCTTGATCAAATTTCAATTTATACAACATAGCAAAAGGCGCTATACCTTAAATAAATTATTTAGCTATCCATCGCATAAAAAAAAATGAATATTCTCCATATATTTCAAAATATTGTAAAAGAGTTTAGAAAATTTATTTTAATATGTCATAGACCACGTCATATACAAATGTGATTTTTTTTTATAATGTTGTAAAAATATTATGAAGAATTATTGATACTAAATATGCATCCTCACTATAAATATGAAGTTTTAAACTATTTATTGTCAAATATTTATGCCAATTAATAATTTCAATCAACAAATTTATTATATATAAGATTTTTTTATTCATATATTAATAATTTTTTAAATATATGACCTTTTATCTTTATATATTAATAATTTTAACTAATAAATTTTAAATTTAATGTGAATTGCAATTATTAATATAACTATAGGAAATAAAATTAAAACTTGAGCTAACTTTCTTTTATATATGTAAAAGTTTCAATTAACAAACTATGAGAGATGCAAATAGCATAGTGAGAAATAATTAACTATGGCAATAGGTATTTTTGTATTGTATGCACGATATTACCTGATAACTTATAGTTCTTTAATTTTTCATTAATTTTTAGTCAATATATTAATTATATATAAAATATTTTATATCCATATATTGATAATTTATTAAAAATATAATACTTTATTTTCATATATTAATAATGTTAGTTAAAAAATTTATTAATAAATGTTAATTTATTAAATTTATTAAATATATAATATTTATTTTCATTTATTAATAGTTTCATATATTAATAATTTATTAAATATATGATGAATATTTTATTTTCATAATTTTTTAATCATAATTAATTTATTGATAATTTATTAATATATAATATTTAATTTTTATTTATTAATATTTTTAGTTAATAAATTATTATAAATAATTTATTAAATTTATTAAATATATAATCATTTATTTTCATATATTATGACCTTTGATCTTCATATATATATATATATCAATATTTTCAGTTATTAAATTTTTAATAATAATTTATTAAATTTATTAAATAAATAATTTTTATTTGCATATACATATATATATATATATTAATAGTTTCAATTGATAAATTTTGGAATAAATAACTATAACATGTAATATTTTAATATTTTATATATAGATTACATGGAAATTTATAATTTTCTGTTTTTCTCAGTTTTTAAATATATAATAAATGTCTTCGTTTTGGAATGAAAAATCAAAATTTTATTTTTATATATAGAATTACACGGCAAAAACACAATTCATAATTGTATTATTGCAATCAACTAATTATGCGAATTATGTGTGATCACAGATCATAATTAATGTTTGTATTTTATATAATAATATACGTCTGCATGGAATAATTTTTATTTAGTAACAAAGAATTTGAAAGTTTTCCTCATCACTCTACATATATATCGCAGTTGACTATAAGAAAAATGTATATTTATTCAATTTATATATTTGAAGAATTATTTTATTTCAATAATAAGGGATTTAAAAATATTGTTTTTAAAATGCAATATTAAAACCTATAATTAATTTATAAATAAAAATAACTACACAAGACATAAGAAACACTCTTGACTACAACTTTTACATAAAAATGAAAACTGTACCCAATTAATGCGTGGTCCAAAATGAAAATTTCTACATACAATATATAATTATCTAATTAAAAAAATTACAGAAAATACTCTTCAATGCATATATTTAACATATCCTCCGCATTACCCAAGATTAATACTCAGTTGATTAAGCAGGGCTAAGCAAGTAGTTGAGGGTATAAGTTCGAATCCCACTAAATACTTTTTTTTGGAGATGAGCAAAAAGTTTTAACATGTTATCTATATTCTGAATATAATTATTACTATACCTAGATTGTTAAACAGATAGGGGTGGGAATACTGCGAGAAACAAAAAAAAAATCCTCCGCATTTTCACGATTTTCTTTTTATTGAAATTTTGAGCATAAATTATTTTTTAATTATCATTATATATTTAAAAAAAATTAAATGACATATCTTTCACCTTTTATATTTATATACACTAAATGCTATGAGAAAAAAAGAAGAGTTTAACATACAAATTAAATTCAATATATACCGGTGAGATAATTTATAAAAATATATATGTGGTGCAAGAAGAATTTGCCCTAATTATTAGTATTATGTAATATATTCCCATTAAGTAACTAATAATTGAGAATTTTGGAAGGTGGGAATCTAATTTCTCAACTTAATTATTAATTGGAAAGTATATATATATATATATATATATATTGAGTTTGCATAAATAATAATTTTTTTAATACATAATAAATTAATTTACGTCAAAGCAGAAAAGTTTAAATTCAAAATCTCATTATATATATACAGACTTTAATATAATTAAATTAAAAAAATATTTTTCAATAATATAATTTTAAAAGTAGAGCTGAACAACTACTAAATCTGAGTATTTGATATATCCAAACAAAAACCGTAGCTGGTGTATGGATCAAAGCAACTAATTATATAACAAAATAAATATTTGTAAGCATATATATTAAATATCTAAATATTTTAGTATAAACAAACTTATGTAAATACCTCTTTCAATTGGTTGATATATAAAAATAAATTTCAGATTAGTTTTCGATAAACAAGGAACCACAGAGTTGGAGAAACCAGAAAAGCAAGATTATTAGTAATTAATTGCACTCTGTTTTTAAAACCCTAGATGTGCTTTCAACGTTTTCCTAAATATTTGATAATTATAAAATATTTATATATTCAAGCAGGGAAAAAAGTGAAAGTGCTGGATTTGAGACAAACACTACAAGACAAATCTGTGACGGCTCCTAAAATACAAAATTTTATGTTTAAATAAATATAATTTATATTTAAAGAGTAGTACATGCGAATATGCGTTTTAGAGCCGGCTGTGTATATATATATTTATATGTAATTTTAAAATATATATTTTAAATTATAATATATATAAATATACGTACTAAAATTGCATAAAAATATAGATTACACAAATATAATTTAAAAATTTATATATGCAAATATATATATCAGCATTAAATATATATGTATATGTTGAATATAAATTAATATAATTTAAAAAGTAATATATGTCAGTCCATCGGATCTTGAATATCTACATACATATATATATATTTTTTGAACTGAAATGTACATATACATACATATATATGCATCAAAGCAGAATGTATACATATATATATATATGTATGTATATATATGCATATATATATGTATGTATACATACATACATATATATATGCATATATACATACATATATATATGCATATATATGAATCGATGGACTCAAACTATATGCATATATATCTATATATGTATACATTTATATATGTGTATACTTGTAATTATTTTTCCCTGCTCTCATAAGCAAAAGGAAGAAAGATACAACAGTTGATTTTGCAAATTCAAGATCAATTGGTCTCAATATCTATAAAATAATTATCATTTTATGCATAACTATGTATGGTGAATTAAATTGATATATTTCTAATACTACATAAAAATGATTATATATTCTCACATTGATATATTTCTAATATTACATAAAAACGATTATATATGTCTTACTTTTTGTAAAATTTATATTTCATGAATTGTAAAAGAATTCAATTTTTTTTTAAAATTATCATTGAACTTATAATTTTTAATCAAAAGTTAAAAATAGTTTATTCAAAATTTTAAAACAAAAATACAAAATACTATTACACACGAAATAATTTCTATTTTAAGGTCCTTTCCTTACAAGGCTTTTTTTTTAATATTATAAATTGATTTTCGCATATTATATATATATATTTAATTTATTTAATTTTTTAAACTAATGAAAGCATATTTTCTACATTAAAAGTATAGGCCGCATCAATATATTTATATATGGGAAAGAAAAACACAAACACCCATTTTTATTCAATTAATAATGCATGATTGAAAAATCTAAATACTTAGTTTTATTGGAAAATTAAATTATCTTTTTTTATTTTACTAATTAAAATTAGTTTTTAAATTAGATCGTAATTAATGAAATTTTTTTCTCTATATTTTTTATTTTAGCCAAAAATAAATAACTTAATTTTTTTCTCAAATAAGGTAATATTACTATTATAAAAATAATATTTACGTAAATGCAAAAAAAAATTAATGATATTTCATGGTTTTTTTTTAAAAGAAAAGGATATTTTATGGTTAAGTTGAAAGTATATTGATTTTTCTGAAATATTTATATTATGATTGGTGGAAAAATTTTCATATCCTGCAAAGCATGGTACGGTAGATTCGAAGGGTTATATTTGTAATTCTATACATCATGAACACTAAACGACAAATTTGCGGCGGCTGCTAAAGTCCAAATATGCTTATGCGTAAATTAAGTTTATGACGTTCGCATTTGCAAATATTTGTGTGTGTTATTATTAACCCCAAAAATATGTTTTTTCATTTTTTTAATCTTTTCTCTTGTAAACATACAAAACGAAATGCAGAAATAAAAATTAATAAAATTTTATTAAAATTATTTGAATTAGACAGAGAATTACTACCTAAACAATAACTCTATTGTCTCCGAATTATTTTATTTTAGATTGAAAATTTTACAAAAAAAAAAATCTTAAAATTCAAAAAATGATCATTTCAATTCTTAAATTTTTATAAAATTAAAAATTAAATGCCTAATGATGTGTTATATAATATTTATGTATATTATTGGTTTACCAAATATAAAAAAATAAAATATATTGCTCTCTGCCCTTAAACCAAATATAAACTAGGATTTTATAGAAAAAAAATAATTAATATTATTCCTTAAACTTGAAGATTCATATATTTTATATTTAAGAAAAAAAATAGTTGAAAATATCTGACAAGAAATCTAAAAAAAAATAAGATGCTTGTTCAGGAACTCTTATAAGACTTTTATTTTATTTCATTTTAAAAAAAATTTCAACACTAAATAGTTTAATTTCCGAGGATCTTTCCCCCTGTATGTGGCACCATGTCTTTCGGTTAATGGGTCAACACTCAACAGTAGAAAAAAAATATGGGGAAAATATTTATCAATCTTGTTTGCCAAAAAAAAAAAAAGCCACAAATGAGCTAATTTCAATTTTATAATTTTCCAAATATAACATGTAAATAATTACAATTTTTAAATAATAGCAATTAACATGTAATAAAGCCACAAATATATATATATATATTAAATTTTTTTACCTAAACAAAATATAATGACTACAATTTGATTTCTGGGTGCTTCTTATGTTTCATAGGGTAGATCATCGATGGTGGTTATTTAATGCAGACTATTTTAGACTCGACTAAATTAATAATAGAATGAAAAAGACTCATGTTAAGAAATTGGCCACGAACTTATAGTAACAAAATCTCAATTTATAGAAGCCATCTTTGAATACTATGGTCAATTTTTTCTCTCTTGAGTCTTGACTTGAACAAAGTTTGAATTCTTAACATCCACCCCCTTCTAGAATTGATGCAAAACTCTTCATGATATATTTTAATTTTTTAAAAATTTAGGAACTGTATAAGTATATATATATTCAATTTCCTTACATTGTATAAAAAAATTATATAATATAACGATTTTTCTAACTAAATATTCTGTGTGATATAACAAACTAAACGAATAATAATAATATACCTTTAATATTTTATCATTGAAAAATTAATTAAAAGATTCACCTATAAATATTTTATGGATATATTTTTTAAAAAATATCACCGTATATTGTTATTTACTTAATTTATCATTCAAATTAAGATACCTAGCTAAAATCACTCATTGTGAAATTTCTAGCATTATATCTTAACAATCAACATCAATTTTACTTGAAATTAAAAATATATATTTATAATGGTTATGGAGGAGTGCAAACCCTATTTTTATATCTTTTTGACATGTAAACTTCTGAATTAGTTTGAGAATTAATTTTTTAATTGTAAGTTTTAGAATTAAATATGTAAAATAATAATTAATAAACAATATTTTTCTTGATTCTTATTAAAATTTAAATTAATATAAAATTATGTCAAATTTATAAGAAAATTTAAATATATGAATATATCTATCAAAGTTATCGATGTATACAAATATAATTTATTATAATTTCTCTCAATTCTTAATAAAATTTAATTTTATAGAAAACTATGTTAAATTTATAAGAAAATTTAATTTATATGAATATATATCTGTCACAATTATCGATATATACAAATAGAATTTATTATAATATATAGTTATTGCTAGAAATCAACGCGGAGAATAGTTTATATATAAACTATAATAGAGATAAAGAAAAATAATATATTAGTTAGCCCTGTTCCACTATGCTCTAACATCAAAGGGTGTCATTAAAAGAAAAAAAATTCAATGTCGCATTCAATAGATTTAGTAAACTGATATGACAAAGACAAATACAAATTTTTCTTATGGTGTAAAATAATAGTAATATGTCATTAATAATGAAACATTATTAGATGGTTGGAAAATTTAAAATATTAGCTTATAATTAAATTATTTAAAAACTCATTCTAAAACCCTAGCTTTTTGTTCGATTAACCAAGTTTTACAATGGCCACTGATTAGTTGTCGATTCACGTCAGCTAAATTAATAACTAATGTTCTCTTAGTTTGTTATTATATTGTAATTAATTTTTACTGCTTCATCAAAGTAAAATATGAAATAAGAACACCCTCAAAAAATCTGCATCCTAATAAGAAGATACCTGCAGAGAATTGGTCTGAAAACAATAATACAAAGTGCAGATGACAGGGGGAAGATAAGTTATGACTATTTTTTTTAAAGAACAGCAGGTTATGACCTCTAAATTATTAATTAAAACAAGATTCTTGGGTCATGGATGCATATTAACAGACACAAATTGCTGGTTTATTGATTAAATTTAGATAAATAAATATATAGATTACAGTTTGGCACATGGAAATTAATCACCCGCACGATCAGTTGTTTTTAACCGAATTGGCACATAGATTTTCCATAATGGTTTTTTGTTTTTTGTTTGTCTTTTCCATTTTTAGTCTATGTTTGGGACTAGGTGAAGGAAGAGTAGGTAGAGTTAGAGAAGGGGAAGGGCAATAAATTATTTTATTTGAGAAGATGGTGGATTAAGAGAGAGGGTTTTATAAGGTTATGAAGAGATAAGAAGTGTTATTTTTCACATAAATCTTAACACTTTATTTTTTTAGTGTTAGGAGTTATTATACTTTTTATTTTTTATTTTTACAATTGTAATAAATATTTTATTATAAAAATACCTATTGTATACATCTTTTTTATTGAGAATAAAAAAATATTTACATAATTTTTAAAAATATATATTATTATGATTATATTATTTCTAAAATAATATTATAATAAAAATAATTTTAATCAATTTTATAATTATAATAACTAGTTTCATATATAAAAGGGTATTATACTCAATTAATATTAAACTTTACCTTCCACCCGAATAATATAAGAGTACAATCTGCTCACTTTATTTTATTAAACCGGCTTAATTTCATAAATAATCTATGAATTTATAGTGTTAGAAAATTATGGTCCTCAAACTTCAAATTATCCTAATAAAATCTAGACCTTATATTTTTTTTCTATTAAAATCTTCAATTTCATTTTTTAGTAAGAGACTGTACAAGTGGACTCCACATAGCATCTACATAGAGTCCACATATTTAATTTAAAAATAAATAATTATAGGTCATTTTTTCATTAAGTTTAGAAATTATTTGTGAAATTAAACTCGTAGTCTATTTTTATAAAATTTTTAGATATTTATAAATTAATTTATATATTACAAATATTTTAATAAAATTTTAATATAGTTCCAAGAAATAAGTAAAAAAATATTAAATATATTATTCAAAAAATATAAAAATTGGATAAATTAATATTATTTAGTATAATTTTAAAAATAATTTAAGTTATACTAACAAATAATGATAGAAGAATTAAATCTATTATTTAACTATTTAATTAAATTTAGTTAAATATTTAATAATTTATTTCAATATTTGATTATTTATTTAAAAATTTAATTATTGAATTAGATGCAAATATTTATTTATTTTTATTATTGAATTAGATATATATATAATCATTACATAAGGTTTTATATATTTTATATTCATTACACATATATTTTATATAATGTTTATAGTATAAAATATATTATACACTAAAACAGTTCTGAATTTTTTTTTTGACAATGTATTTCAATTTTTGCTCATCTATATTGTATATATTGTTTATACTATGAAAATATATTTATATATTATTAGTATGTATCAACATATACGGTTTACATAATATACTTTTTTTAAATTTTAAATGGATCAATATAGTTATTAACTTTATATATATATATATATAATAAATAATATATAAAAATACAAAAAATAATAAAATATTTGTATCTAATTTAATAATTAAAATTTTAATTAAATAAGAAATAAATTAATAAATATTTAACTAAATTTAATTCAATAGTTAAATAATGAATTTAATTCTTCTATTATTATTTATTAGTATAACTTATATTATGTAATATTATATTAAATTATATTAATATGTCTAATTTTTATATTTTTTGACTAATATATTTAATATTTAATATTTTACTTATTTCTTGGAATTATATTATTAAAATATTTGTTATATATAAATTAATTTATAGCTATCTAAATATTCTATAAAATTAGATTAAGAATTAATTTTCCAAATAATCAATAAACTTAATAAAAAATAATATATAATTAATTATTTTAAATTAAATATGTGAACTCCATGTAGACGCCACATAGAGTCTACATGTGCAGCCTCCTCATCACAAAATGAAATTGAAGACTTTAATGAAAAAAAATACAAGTTTAAGGATTTTATTAGGATAATTTGAAGACTACAACTTTACAACTTTATAAGTTCATGGGTTATTTCTGAAATTAAGCCTATTAAATCTTATTTTTTTTTTCCAAACACAAAAAAATAAATATTCTATCTTACTTCATTTTACCCTACTATACTCTATCTTACTTTATACTATTTAACCTCCCCACATAAATTGTACCAAAGTTTGTTGTGGTTAGATTTTTCTTTTTGTTTTTTTTTTAATTCTTTAGCCTTTTTTTCAAGTTTAGTGTTTGAAATATGGAATAGCAGCTTTGGGTTTCTTTTTTTTTTTAAAAAAAATTATTTCTAATTACTTTTCTTTACTATGTTTGCTTTTTTTAATCATAAGTTATATTTTTTTAATATTATATTAAGAAGAGGGAATCGATTTTAAATTTATTGATTCCAAAAGAAATACATACTTATCACTAGATCATATCTTAGCGTGCATATCATAGATTGCATTTTAAGATTAAGATGGATGGTAATTGAAAATTAAGGCTCTATTTATTTCTTGAAATATATCTTTTTGGAAAACATTTTTTGTATTCTTTAATATTAATTGGAGTGCTTTAAAAAATCAATTAAGATTTTAAAAATATTTTCCTAATCAATGAAAATTTAAATCATTTTTAAAGATAATTGGTTTCCACTTTTCAAAACCGAAAATTGTTTTCAGATTTTTAACAATTTCATTATAATGACAAAAAATTTATATAAATACAAACTTATTAATCTCGCATTATGATCAATGAATAGTGATTACCATTAGCGACTGAGTGACCACTAATAACTACTATTTATTGCCGGTTACCATCAAAATTAGTATTTTTATAGGCATAATATATTCATAGTTCCTCGTACTTGATCGTTTTTATCACTTTACTTCATGTACTTTTCAAGTAACCATATAGCCTCTTGAAATCGAATTTTTTATAACCAATAGACCCCTAACTCAATATAACTCGAAAGCTCTTAGAGCGTATTTTGCAAGAGCTATCCCATAACGGACACGTTAGCAATTTAAAATAATAAAAAATTTAAAAACATAAAAATTATTTTTTAAAATAAAAAAATATTGAAATTAAAAAAATTAAAAATTAAGCAAAAATAATGAAACCCGTTTGGGTTTCACTTACTATCATTCGTCCATCACCGTCGCCTTCTCCGTTCAAATTCAACAATATCAAATATGTATTAGCTTGCATGTGCTCACCATAAATCTAACCCAACCTATATTGAAGTTGCTAGATAGAGAAGATGCATTGTTGGTGTTAGTGGAGGCTAAGAGGTCTCTAGATACTTATAACACGAAACGTTGGAACCTCCGCCTTGTTCAACTCATGTGCTATAGTTTTTGATGTAGGTTATCAACTTTAAATCCTTAAATGAAGTTTATTTTATCAATAAACCTAGCCAATCTTGAAAAACTCTTCGATAAACAAACTGAATCAGAGGCAAACCTAGATCAATAATTGTCTTGATTCGTTACCGGTCTGTAAAGTTTGTAGCAAGAGTAATAATGGATCTTCTATATGAGCAAATGAAGGTAAAAAATTACTTGAAAACCTCAATTGCTCAATTGATATGAAAAACAGATTTTCTCTTTTCTAACCCAGTCGATTTTGATTTCTTTTTCTTCTTCTTGTTCGATTCTATAGATTCTTATGTTTGTTTGATTTGGGATGGTTAATTAATTTGTTTCTTCTCTTTTTATTAGCCATTGACGAGCAAAATGGTTCTTTTTTTTTTTTCCTTCGTGTCTGTTTGGTTAGCAAGAAATCAAAAGAATTTTTTTTGCTTTGTTTCTCTAGTAATTACAAATAGAGATAGAAAGGGGGAAGATTGAGTTTGGTACCAAATTGGCAGTCGACGTTGTTGCTGGAGCTCTATGTGGGTCTGATGTGGAGCTAATTCTTTCCACTCCATTTTCTCAAACGCAATAGAAGAAGTAGTAGAGATAATCAATTACAGCATTTCAAATCAACATTCACTTGTTAGATGAAATTGTGAATTGATATTGAACAAATGATGATTTTGTGAATTGATATTTTTAAAATTGTGAATTTTGTGAATTGGATTTGAAGATATTGTAATTGGGTTTTTCGTCGCTGATCATTCAAGTTTTTTGGCAAAAATTATTAATCAGTTGAGGATATTATTATAATTTTATAATGCATGTTAATAATTCCTTAATTAGGGAAGAGAATTATTGTAATTTTATATAAATTAGTAATAAATTTTGGTCTTTCTACGTGCTGCAAGAAATTGTATCATACATATTGCGCCACATTAGCGCATAATGATCTATTGATTATGAAATATGCAATTTTAGAGAGTTATATGATTCTTCGAAGAGTATAAGGGTGTAAAATAATAATACCGGGCCTATAGATGTATTAAGTCATTTTTATATTTTTTCTTATATTTAACAATAATATTTCAAAAATATGAAATTTTTATAAGTTTGAATATGTTTTTAACTTTATAAATTGAAATTTTCAATTTTTAAATAATTTTAATATGATAATCGAACAGAAAAATTATTTTAAAAAAATATTGTCTAAAAATAAATTATTTTTGCAAAATAAATAGAACCTAATTATTGAGCAGTTTTTATTTGTAATATTTGTAATAAATTAAATAAAAAAACTAAGCCAGCCAATAAAATTTTGAAGGAAATGATTTTACATGTAGCTTATGAAATTTATTCTTAATTAAGCATAAATAATTCATTGTTGAAATTTAAAAAAAGTTCATATAAAAAAGATATATATATATATTTCTGTAATTTACTTTGATTGATAATATGAAAAGTAAATTTACGGGCATAAAATTATAAATAATTAATGCATATTCAATTGTTAAACAATTAATTGCCAATAATAAGTAATTAAACGCTTACCGCTAGGGGTGAACAATAAAACCTAAACCAATGAAACAATATTAATGATTCACCATTTTCATTTTCAACCACAACATGGGAGCTTTTTTTATGGAAATGCCAACTCTCTGCAGATCTCAAAAATAATAACAACAAAAACGATGACAGGTTTGTCGTTTACGTTTCATGTGAAATGAACATGGCATTATGATAACTGACTTCTTACTTCTTTATATATTTTTATTTTAATTCGATACCAAATAATAAACTTATATAATAAGAGAAAAAAATATGAGAAAAACGAAGATAATATAATATAAAGGAATCTATATTATTCTCTTTAAATATTATTTATAGTGATAAATTATGAATTCAATATCTTGATTAATTCTTAAAAAAATAGTAATTACTCAATGTAATAAGATCTTTTGATATTGACATTTCCTATGACCCTATATAAAAAAAGAAGTTAAAAATATAAATATGTATATTATAAGCTACTTAGATTAGGAAAAAAAAAATGTAATATATAGGCCACTTGCAGCATCAGATATAATTGTTTTTAGAGGCCACTTGCGCATTGTATATGAATCTTCAAGAGCTAGCTCAAGTTGATAATGAAAGTAATTGAGATTGAAATTTTGCATTTCGTACTTCATTTTTTGTTTAGATATAATTATTGTAGACTGCAATAATTGATGCAAGAAGGTAAAGCCTTTGCTTTTCATTTTCATTTTTTTTATATAATTATTACTATAATAATATATTCTAATCTCTTCTCAACTTTACAAAAAACAGGGTTGACAAAGAAAGCCAAACCCACCATTAGCAATGACATATCTCCAACATCAGCTCAAGAAAATTAGAACAAAGATCAAGAAATTCAAGAAAATCAAGAAGATGAAGAAATAATAACTAAAATTAAGAAATAAAAAATCAATATCACCAAGGAATTGGACTTCCTTCACAAGATGAACTCAAAAGCTCTTCTAAATACTCTGCTCCTAAATCTTCCAATACAACCACATTGTTTGTTCTATTTACTTCTTTACTACTGCTGCTACTGCTGCTGCTGCTGCTGCTGCTATTTCTTTTCTTGTTCATCGATTTTCTTCTCATAGAATGTCTTTTCTTTAAAGCCACCACCGGCGAACACCCATCTTCACACCGGTACTTAATTTCTTGAAGTGATTCTCTAACAATTTCCACCGGAAAATTCAGAATAGCCATAGAACCTCTCATAGAAAATGCTGCTTGATCATAAGCTAAAGCTGCTGCTTCTGCACTATCAAATGTTCCTAACCAAACCCTTATTCCATTTCTTGTTGAATCTCTTATCTCCGCCGCATATTTCCCCCATGGTCTCTTTCTTACTCCTCTATATGATCTTTCTTTCTTTGCTTCTTTTGAATTAACTTCCTCCTCTTTGGCGGCGGCGGCGGCTCCTCTATCGCTGGAGGAATTGTTAGATTCCGATGACTCTTTGTTGACAACATTGAAAGAAATCATTTGTTGAGAATCAGCAATGGAGTTGAAATTAAGGAGAGAATTGGAAGATTGGTAAAGTAATTGATCATCTTGATCCCAAGAAAATGATTCTAAAGAATCAAAAGAGAGCTCTGTTTTTAGGTACTGGTTAAAGAAATAAGGTTCCATTAATGGAGTTTTTGTGTTTTTGCTCTTTCTTTTTTGTTTTCTGTTCTTTAGATATTTTGTTATTCTTGGTCTTAACAAAATTTGACAAGGTAACTCAACCTTTATATACAACAAAAAATGAGGAGAAAAATGATAAATTTTAAAATTAAAAAATTAGAAAGTATTAAAATATTCAGAGGATAAATAAATTTATTAATTTTTTAAAAAATTTTAGAATCTTGATTGAGAAGGGGATAAAATTTTAGTTTTAGGATGCAAATACTTGAGATTTTGCATTTTAATAATAATTTTTTTATTTTATAAGGTAAAAAAAAAAAAAATGGCGTTCTTATATTTAGGGGCCCACAATCGCCCACGTGGGTCAATGACGCACGGCGGCGAGGTTGGACCCACTAATTTGCTTATTCTGGATCATCATCCTGCTGACATCATATTTTATTTTTTCAATTGTCGATTTGGCAATCGATCTGTCTTTACACGTTCCCCGTATGTTGTAACCTACAGCAGTTAAGCTTGACAGTTGAAAGCAGCAGTTATACGATTTTCTGGACTCCTTCTGTGATTTTAAAATTAATAAAAGCAATAATTTATTAATTATTAGAAGTTTGAGAGTAACATTTGGAGTAGATACAGCCCCCCTTTCATGAGCTTATTTGAATTTGGAATTAAGCAAAGCATTTATATTCAATTAGGTCTTTGTGAAGACAAAATTATTTTTGGATTGAATGGTTTGAATTTCTTCAAAGTCTTCCAAAAATAGTTTACATGATTGTGACTACTTTAATTTCTTTTTTTCCATTAATGGGTGCCACGTATGTTTGGTAATTTTTTATACATAAAGTCATATTGGATAATCAAATATTTTGATTAAATTAATAAATATTAGATTTTGATTTTTCACTTTTACATTTTTAAAAGAAAATAAAGAAATCAAAACAAATTACGTATTTCATGATCATGTTATTTATGTTCCTTTATTATTAATTACGTTGATAATCTTGGGTAAATTTGTGTCCTCCATAGTCCATCTACTAAAAACTTAGAAGCTTCTATTTCTAAGGCATAAATAAATCCTTTTTTTGAAAAAAAAAAAAAAGCTCCTATCACGTGATAAAAGTGACGTGGCAATGGTCCCACAAATAATAGAGTCGTCCCCAACAAAATCCAGTCATAGTCAATACTATTTTGACAAGAAAAAAAGGTGTACTCATGCACTCAGTAAAAGGAAAAAATAAAAACATTATTGCCTAGCGATTCATAGTACACAGTCACTTCTTAAAAGGTCTAATATTAAAATTAAATAACTTCTGATAAAAAAAATTTAAAATTAAATAAAACTTATTTTATATTTTTTTTATCAGAAATGGATATTTCATTAATAATAAACTAAAGTAAATACATAAAGTTAAGGTAAATCATAGCTAGAACTACTGAAAAATAATAAACAAATTTCAAAATAAACAAGCTTAACATCCAAATCAATGAATCTCTTCTAAAATAACGTCCTAACAATAACTAGAAGACTGCCAAATTAACAAGGGCAGCAGCCTTGAGAAAGCAATCTATTTTAGACTAATAAACTTAAACATCCTCAAATAATAGAGTAGATGAAGAGATTAATGATCACACAGATCAAACTTAAAATTGAAGGAGGAAAAGCTCATATAAGACACGAATAGCGAGCTGAAGGAAAATGACAACCATCTCCATAATCCGGCCGGATCTCTAAATCGTCGACCAAAGCAACAAAGGGGAATATACAATCAAATCACAGCTTTTACTATCTTAGAGTTGGCTTGAATATTCTCTAAACACAAAAGGATCAATGGTATGCTTAGATCTTAGAGCCGATTTGACCTCGTGAGAAAAGTTTTTGGACCCTAAGAATTACCCATGATAGATAGAGCAAAAAGCCATCTAAAGCTAGAACATAAGAAACAACCTACAAAAGTCATAACAAAAAAAATAAAACTACAAAATAAATGAGAAAACAAGATGTCTAGGGCTGTCGCCGACTCTTTGACAGACAATAATCCTGGACCTAAATTTGAAATTCTGAAATTTACCATAGAAAAATAGGGGGAAAACTCTAGCAGAGAAAACGGTAATCTTTTATTATTTTACACTTATTTAATATTATTATACTAATTGTCATTGTTTTATTATATAATTAATAATTAATGCAATCTTTTTAATTAACTAAAAGCCTTCCATCAATGACTGGGTCCTGCACACTTTCTCTTTAACTTTTTCTGACCTACTTAATTCATTTGTCCAATTCAAGATTTCCTAGTCAGTCGGTGCCGGCGCCGGCGCCAATCTCCACAGTCAAGCTATCAGAACTTGCCTTATTAAATTCACATATTAAAATGCCAACTAGTCTCTTGGTCTTCAATCATTATTTGAATATTCTGTGCCATAGCCCCGAAGACTATGATCAAACTTTTGTAAATTGTAATAATAAAAATTAATAAAACATAACCCATTTTGCAATTCGTTTTAGAAAACCCTTGGTTATTTAGAATTTATCTATTTTAACTAATTGCAATAGCCGCCTTTCTTGCTTAATTATGGTGGCCTTACTCGTTATGAAACAATATCATTAAATAATTATTGTAAATAATAAATTTAGTTTATTCAAATGCGATATATATAAATTTTGAAGATAAATTGAATATTGATATGAATACTAAATTAAAATATATTTATTTTTATTAATTACATGTGAGAGAAAAGAGATACTTAAAATTCAAACTCGAGATTTAAATAAAAATAACACATATTTTTTATCATTAAACTATATATTTGTGGTTGAAAATATATTTATTTAAGTGGATATAAAAAAATAATATTGTCACTCTGTTATCAATTTTAAGTATAAGACAAATTGAGTGTGAATTATAACTATATTCTTTCTCACAATTTCAATTAAGTCATCGGTGATTAAAAGCAAAGCATAAAAGCATAAATTGCAACTTGTTCTAATGATGGGACAATACAAAAATGGAATATCGTCTTATTGAGGAAAGGTTCATGAATCAGTATACTTCAATTATCACATCAAAATTTTCCCATAAATATAACGTGTCCAAAATCAAATGAATATTATGCACTTTTTTTTTTGAAAAAAAAAATGAAGAATAAAATTATTTGATTCAATTTTGGGTTTTTTTTTTGGTGGGGATTGAATGTTGAAGTCTACATATAATATGCAATTTGGCTTTGATTATCAATAATCTCTATTTGTGGGATTTAGCTTTGAGCAAGCAAAGTGCATGCATCTATTGAGTAATTTTGTCCTTGAAATATTTAACATTTTTGCGAGTTGAAAGGGAAATATATGGCTTTTTTCATCTTTGTCTATTCACAAGGAAAAGAAATTATAAAAGAATAGAATATGCTCGTCACCAAAAAAAAAAAGAATAGAATATGCTAACAAGTTTTTGGCTTTATTACTTACTTTTTTTGGCGCATAAAAAATTATTTATATGAAATTGATAAGTTATAGTTAATATTTTAACATTTAATTCACCTTTTATAAATATTAAATTATTAATTAATGTTGTTACTTTTATTAATTATTCTAATTTTTATAATTAAAATTTGTTAAGAGGGATATTTGAAAATTTAATTTAATGCTTAAATTTTCAATCACTAAAATTAAGGTGAAATCACTTCAATAGTCGATTTAATTATGAATTTAAATCTCATTAATTTTATTTTTTCACATATGTGATTAAAAATATTTTTAAAATAATTTATACATTAATCGAGATCATATTTCTTTTTAAGAAAATTTAAAGCACACCTGCAGGCTTGGCACATAAATGGAGAAATTAGTATCTCACTAGTGTTATTCTTCCACAATGTTTAGAAATAGAATTGAAGTGTATAAATTTAATAGTTTAAGTAGTGCTCTAGAATTTATTAATTAGAAATTTAAAATTATAATATTTTATAATTTTGATTATTTTATTTTACAAAACATTAATTGAAGACTTTAATTTGATTAACATTAGTGTTTTAGACTTTAATTAATATTTTATTTTCAATATTATTGTATTAAAATTTAATTATATGTGAAGTTTTAATTCAAGTTAGAGCTTGGGAAGCATGAAAATTCTTATTTATATTGAGTGTATATGCATTCGGTTAATAAAAAATCATTAAAAAAAAAGTAATTATAAGAAAAATAGGTAAAATTTTCTCTTGGAAAGCATAGCCTTTTCTAGTATGATGTTTCACCATTTTTGCTATTGCCTTGTATGTCCTTTTTCTAAATGAAGAGGTTATGGACTTCAAAAAATAGTTTGAAGATCTAATAGACAAAAAAGTTCGTTTGGTACTGCCCTTTCCTTCTTTGAATTTCAAAACTCAATTGAAAGTTTATTTCTATTATACGTGATAACCCTTATGAACCATATATTCCTAATTAATCAAACATTCTAGAATAGTCTTGACTCTTCTAGAATTATCCAAAGTTTGAATATTTTTTCTTTGGTAAACAAAATTTTAACCAAAATTTGTTATTAATTTCTCTAGCTAATTTAATACTTAGTCGGTAAAAAAAAAATGTATTATGAGGTCCTGAATTTGTTATATTTTATTTACTTAATAATATTTATTTTTTTTTGGGAAAAATGTTTTTTTATAGAAAAAATAATTTTATTAAAAAAATAAAAATTTACTATTAGAAGATTAAAAACTTGAAAAATCTGTGCTGAATTTTTATTATGAAAATTATGAAAGCTATTTACATAATATACAAAGGAAATGTTCATTTCTATCTTTAAATTATTGAAATTTTATGTATTAGTGATATAATTTTTAAATTATAATTTTTTTAAAAAAAATATATAGTTATTTATTATATTTAATGTGAAATTTAAAATAAAAATTTTAAGTTTTAACTTTTCATAGATCCTTTTGAAAGAGGGCCTGTGAAGGCATTGCATGTAAATGATTAGGCATTGTTCATTTAAAAATGCCCTGACAATGTATTACGCTAATAACAACATTTAGGCAGTTACATTATTAACTTTAAATATTCATTCAAAAATGACGTCCTTGTCTGATGAATAAATAATTTATAAATTAACTTTTTCAAATAGCTTTTCAAATAAAAAAAATTATTAAACACACTCCATTTTATTATTTTTTTTGTTCACTTAATTAATGAAATGACAATGTTACATATATATATATATATTATAATTTAAAATTTCATCTTAGTTTTACAGTTTTTTATTCGATTACTTATTTAATTATTTTTATAATATACAATAAATATCTTTTATTCTTGCTCAATACATAGTTTTATTTCTTTTTTTTTATATATTTTAGTGTATATATAAATTGTTTTTTTTAGATCTATAATTAACAATAGCTAATGTCAATGTAACTTATAATATGAGTAATGTAGTTATAAAATAGTTAAAAAATAATGTAGAATTTAATTTAATGATTTTTTTAGTGTAATTTAAAAAATAAAGTAGAATGTAATTTAAGATTTTTTTTAGTGTATATTAAATTTACGAATTTAATATTCAATGAAATGATATATAGGAGTACTGCCAATTATTTGATCACTCAAATCAACAAGTGTATAAGTTTGATTACTCGACTCAATATATACATATATATATAAATATATATATATTGTAAATAATAAAATTAACTTTAAAAAAGGAGAAATTATTTTTGAAAATCAAAATTATTTGATATTTAAGTATATGATTGAAAGTCTGCAGTTACTTGAATAGAGGTTTTTTTGTCAAGGGTCAAAAGAGAACAATATATATAAATAATTTAAAGAGAACTGTATATATATAAATAATTTAAGGGCAAAAATAAAATATTAATGTAAGCAATATAACAAAGAAAAATTGACTGATATATATATATATGTATATATATATTAAGCCTTTAGACGAATGATATATATTTTATGTTTTTATTTATGATGGGACAACAAAATCAGGTTTTGTTCTATGGTCATGTCATAATGCAACAAAATAATAATCATAATAATATTATAAACTTTTTAAGAGTGAAAAAGGCATAATGCATTGCATGCTCACCACTACTCCATTATTAATGTTTGAATCCATTTTGAGGTTCTTTACTTATCATGTTTAGGAACTTACCAAGAAATGCCTTCTTCATTACTTTATAAATTTAATTATCCTTTTTTTCCTTATTTATTTTTTCAATCCTTTTGACCATCTATAGATTATAATATTCACTCACTTTCTTAGAAGTTTCATTATTTATTTATTTTTTGCATTTAGAGGATTAAAAGCTAAATTTACATTTATATTATTCAGATGAATCAGATCACATATATATATATTATTAAATTATATAAATGAATGTGCTTTTTTTAAAAAATATTTTAGAATGGTAGAAAATGGAAAATTTTTTAAAATTAAATTAATAATAATATTTCACTTGTGATTAATTTAAATACAAGGTTTGATATTTAATTTTAACAAATTATAATTTAGTGCTAAAATGATATTTTTCTATAAGTTTAGAATTTTTCTAAATATTAAGTCATATTATTATATAAGATATTTCCATCATTGTAAAATCTCTTTGATTTAATTAATTTAGAGATTGATTAGTAATATTATCCCTACTTTAACCAAGCTCATGGAATAGGTCAGCCCAATTGACCACCACAGATAACACTTCAGGCAAGTAATTATGTTACAACTTAATTTTCAATTTTATCTTATAAGTGCTTAAAATACACGTATAATAGTAGAACGCTCGGGGCACGAGAGTGGAAGAGCACTTAGTGCCCGAGCATACTATGTAAACCGTGCCTAGGGCACCAACGTTAGAAGCTCGTATGCACCTCATGCTTGGGCAAGCTGATCAGATATTATAAATACATTAACAACATGCAACACAGAATATGCATTTTCTCATCGTATCAGGCTCAGTTATAAATCGAGTCATCGAGTTAGAACATATCATATACTGCATAATAGAAAGCACAAATATCATCATGGTTTAATAAAAAAGAATTTATTCTAAAGGAAAAGGGTCATTACATAAGTCGCCCGGTCCTTACAGTTGGCTAATGGACCGAGCATAGATAAACTCTACACTTCCTACAGTAAAATTTTACAAGTCCTCGACCTCGTCCTCTCCCTTTTCATCCTCCTTGTCTTCATCTTCATCTTCTGCTTTTGCTGCCAGCTTGTCAATGTTTATATCTAGTGTTTAGGACAAATCAATGTCCATATACTCTTCCTTGAACTGCTTCGACATAGCTTGTTAGTAGGCGTAGACACCCCAATCGTATCGCCTATCACTTATGGTGGCCTTGGTAGCTAGCCCCAGCCAGGCGATTTCCATAGCATCCTCTGCCAAACGCAACTCGCTGTCTTTCACCTTTAGAGCTTCTTTTGCATAATGCAGCTCTTCATTTTTTGCCCTGAGAGTCTCTCTGACGGAGTTCAGCTGCTCTGTTTTGCTTATTAGAGCCTCTTTAGCACCACCCTTCCATTCTTCGTCTTTGTCTTTTAAAGATTTCTCTAATTCTAGCCTCTTGGCCTGCTCCTTGTCAGCATCCTTGGCAGCTTAGGTAAAGTTGGCTGCCATGCCCTTTGCCCGATCCTCTATGGTATGGGCGAGCTGGGTGACCTGCAATATTTCTTTTCATTAATATTTATGCCGAATTTTAACCTAAGTACGACATTCAAATTTATGCTTACTGCATGGGACATTGTCATCATCTCCTTTGCTATGTCTTCCTAGCTCTTTGGCGCATTCTTGGGCCTCTCCTTTTGGGATGGCATTGTGTTTATGGACCTACCAACTTCTCGTTAACTGCCTCCAACAACCGAAATATGTTGTATCGATGAGCTAGTGGCTCCTCCATCCCGCTCTGAGGTGGACTCCCCTTTACCTGCCTAAAGGGCTGCTCTTCCTCCTCTCTGTGAGGCTCGGATTCTGGCATCACTTCTAGAGGTAAAATTGGTTCTTCTGTGGTAGGCTTTAGCTCCCAAGCGACATTGCTCCATGCACCTATCTCACACGGTTGCTCTTGGCCCAACCTAGCTCTCTTCCTAGCCTCTTTTATGGCTTTCTTCTAGGCCAAGCTCTTTAATTCTCTATTGGCCGATCTCGAGCCACTCTCCACATAACCAAACTATAAGTTAGCTAGACACACAAAACATTAACAATTTAGAAGAAAAAAGAGTGCAAGATAAGTAATTTACCTGCCTGATCCTCAGCCTGAATTTCCTTTGGAGCCTTTCCAATCGGGAAATACTTCTTTATCAACACAATGACATCCCTCTTCCTTCTCAAAATGTCCTTTTCCACAGCTTCAAATACTGCAAGTTCTTTCTTGCTAAGTTTTCTCCTTGGCATTTGTTCACCACTGGGTTAACCCACCATGTGTTCCTGCAATTGAACCCATCAGGCTTTTCTAAGATGAAAAACCGATCCTTCAAGGCCTTCATCTAGTCTGGTTCCCCCGAGAACATATTCATCCTTAACCTTCCTTGCAAGTATAGGAAGTCTTTGTCCACTCCCGAGCATATCCTGAGCATACTGAAGGCACTTAATATGCGCAGAGTAGGCACAACCTCAAGCAGCCCGCACAGTACCTTAAACCCCCATGATAGTCTTTCAGGCGTTGGGGTTGAGCTGACTGGGCGCAATCCTGTGGTACCGCAAGAAGGCCAGTGGGAAGGGGTGCAGAGAAAACCGCACCCCTGACCTCAGATCCTCTTCATAAATCATCATTTGATTGTCAGGCAGTGTATCGTAGGCTCAAACTTTCTGTTCGGGGATGAGCATCTTGTAATCCTCTGGTGTTTAGTACTTATGTCAGATCTCTTTCAGGTCTACCTCTTTCACGGTGGATCAGATATCTCTAACATGAGCTTTTTTCCAGCTTGAATGAATCTCTTGAATTGCAGTCACATCCTTTTCTTCCTCGTCAATCAGCGTAAGAGGTCTCCTTGCTTGTCGTCTTTACTCGGTCACCGCCAATTGTGCGTCAACCCGTGCACCCTTTTCCTGGTGTGTAGCCCAACCCAGTGCACTGAGGAAACTCACCTCTTTATCCTCTTCTGTCATACCCGAGCTAACAGTTGCTCGCACTATTTTTTTTAATAAACTTTTAATATAAAATCTTAAAAATGCAAGAGAAATCTAACCTCTGTAATCTTCCGAACCGAATTCTCAAGCTTTATCGAAGCAACCAAGCTATTCTCTTAGTCGACTAAAAGCTACTGCTTACTCCACCTGAACTTTTGGAATGCTACTCGAAGCATGACCTCACTCCTTTTTAACACGTGTCCTTCTAGATCTCAACCGACTCCTCTTTGCATAAATGCCAAGACTTCTCAAGAGGGACTAGTGGTACTATCGGTACTACCCCCACTTACCGAGCTCCACACTCGAGCAATGTATATTGTGATACAATATCTACTTCATGAGTCAGTATAGTTATCTGAGCTCGTCCAAGCTCCCTTGCATGACACCTTTGAATCTAACATAAATGTCAGATGACTTAAGGGGGTCTAGTGATACTACCTCTCCTTTAACGAGCTCCATGATTGATTGCCCCTTGGACGGGCTCTCAAGAAGACTCAACCTCGATTCTGGGCACCCTTGTCCTACAGAACTCTCTAGACATCATTTGACACAGCAAGCGCACAGTCCCTATATGGCAGGTGCACTATCCTGATATTTGAAATATTCTCTGACACATGCAGATTTTGTCTCCTATGCGCCATCTATATATAGGGCAGACCCCCACAGGTATAAGCACTCTCTCTCTCTCTTCTCTCCACAATTACTCTTCTTATGCTCAGATAGACCGAGCTCTGACTTAGGCATCAGAACCTCCTCCGCAGAGCCCGATCCACCTCTCTTTCTTATCTTGCAGGTTGGAGCCCGAGCATAGACAATACTAGAGTTCGAACTCAGAGAGCTAGGATGACTCCCTTGAGGTAGCCCGAGCATCAATTATATATTTAAATTAAAAGATATTATGTTAATTTGATTAGACATTTAGACTAGAGAAGAAAGTCCAAATGAAGGGCAACTATTATTCTTTTTCAATCAATTTATCATCAAATTAATGTAGTATTATAAGTAGAATTATATTGCATATTTTATTGGTTGTTGTGTAAGCAAGTTTGTCTCATCAATGTTAGTGAAAAGTTAATAATTATTTTTAATTTTGTAGTTTAAAACCCACCCCAACGAAAAAAAACTTTTACTTGTCTCATATGAGAGGGAGTTGATTATTTAATAGCACTTTGCAAATCTTTGAATTCGTTCTATTTTAATTAAGCCAAGTGAATTTGTGTAGTTACAAGTAAGTTGAATTGAGTTTAAATAGTATAATATAAATTTAATTTTTATGAGTATATAATGCATGTAATATTTATATAATAATTTATCAATATGAATTATTTGAGATTTATTAATATATTTCTTTAATAATTTTAATAATAATTATTTTAAATATTTCATCAATTTGTGTTTGGCTTAGCTTATAAATTGATGAAATCAGCTTATAAATTCTAAATTTAACTTAATGATATATTTAAATCATTTAGTTTATTTAAGATTTGCTCTTAACTCCTCCCTCATTATAAGGATAACCCTTTAAATGTATGGTAATTAATTTATATCTATGCATGATACGATGAGTTTTTTTTATAAATAATTTGAAGTTTTGAATATATGCATGGAATGAAACATAAAAACGTAAGAAAATTATAAAAAAAAAAATACGTGATATGTCATTTTTTAAATATATCATTAAGTTAAATGAAAATATATCTACCTTTGCTATATATATATATATATATATATACCTTTACAAATGGATATTTTTAAAATTAAAAATTTAAAAGATAAATATTGTGTCTATGCTTTTTAAGTTATTTTTAATGCATGATATGCCATTTTTCTTTTTTTTTTTAAATATCCTATAATTTTTTGAAAATTTTCAAATATATCCATAATACTTTTATAAAGCTAAATGAAAATATATCTACCTTTGATATATATATATATATATATATCTTTAGAAGTGTATATTTTTAAAATTAAAAATTTAAAAGATAAATATTTTAAAAGTATCTATACTTTTCAAGTTATTTTTATACAAATTGCAGTATAATTGTGGGGCTTGATGAGTGTATAATAATATAGTGTTGTTAAACTATCATTTGTTATTGAATTGGTTTTATGGACTTTAACATTCCTTTTCTTTGTTTTATTAGAGATGATTGGGCCCTAATCTCTTCTGTTTGAGACCCATTGCAACATTAAATTTAAATTATTTTAATTTAAAATGATTTACATACCCAAAATCAGATGGATAAACAATTTATTAATCCATCTTCATAAATAGAAAACGTTTAGTTTGTTTAAATTTATTTATTTTTGTTCCTTTTTTAGAATGATTTTATGTCTAAATTAAGTTGTAATATTAATTTGTCAGTAATATACTTGATATTGTATATAATATTTTCGAGACAAAATTATTGATCTATTTAATTTGATGTGAATCTAATTAAATTTGAGAATATGATTTGAATTTGTTTAATATAATCTATTTGATTTAAATTAAAATTATTTAAAAAGAACTAAAATTAATGTTACGAGTAATTTGATTTTTATTTGAAACCCTTAACATTAATTGTTTAATCTACTGGATACTTTCAACCAATGATAATTTAAATCAATCAACCATCGACTAAGTACCTCAAACTCTTGCAGTTTTGTTTGGGAAAAAAATTAAAATTATTATTTGGTCTACAAAATTTGACTTAATTTTATTATTATTTCACCACTTTTTACGATTAATAAACTATAAAAAAATTAAAAAAAATATTTTCTCTATGTATTTTCATTTTTTAAAAGCATATTTCATTTTAAAAAGAAAGATTAATTTATAAACATATTCGAATTAAAAGAAACAATAATTTTATATCAGTAATAAAATTTCTTAATCTCTTTGAATTTCCAAATTAACATGTTTATATTGCTCCTTTATCAACCCTTTTCAGGTGGAACTTAAACATTTGAAAATGTCAGAGACAGATATTTGGAATGTTTGAGCAAAGAACAATTTTTGTCTGGTAGTTTGAGTCAATTCTACCTTGTCGTCTTTAACAAATTGCTTCTGAAAAATTTGAAAAGGGAGAGACAGTGAGAAAGAATATAGAATGGGCTTTTCAAAATTTTGGGCTTGAATTCTCTAATTTATGATCCATTTTTGAAAAAAGACAACACTAACTGGGACTACATGCTTTTCGTCCCATAAAAAAAGAAAAGAAAAAAGAGACTACATGCAATGCAATTCTCAGTAGTCAACAGCCCATAATATGCTTTTTTCTTTTTTTCTTTTTATTTAAATAATATTTCTGCTAATTAAATATGAAATAAATATTCAATTATTAAGTTTCCTTTCAAAATTTCATTTATAAAAAGTTTGTTCATCTTATATAATGGCTTAAATATTCTATAATTGTAACTTTTTAAATTATTTTGGTAATATGAATTTGAAATTTAAAAATTTTAGTCATGTCTTTTAAAAAAAATTATAGTTAATAAGTGTTTGACGTGAGTGGCTGGATATTCTTATTTTTTAAATATGTAATTATAAGTTTGATATTTGTAAACGAAGACGAGAGTAATTTACTTTTTAATGAGTTGATTTGGTGTGAAAAAATTAGTCTATGGCCCAGTGAAAAAGCAATAATAGAAAATTAGTTCATGGATACCAATAACTATAATAGAAAGAAAAAGTATAATACGCAACAAAAAAAAAAGAATGAAAAATATAAATAATTTTTAAAAAATTCATTTATATAAGAAACCACTAGAACTAAGGAACAATCTTAAGATGTATAATTTTCTTCATAATGATAATGCCATTTTGGTCTGCATGATGAACAAGTGGCCTTCCCTATTTCATAGTTTTTGTCTTGAAATGAATCACGTAATATTTGACCACTTGGAAGAACAAAATTCCTGCTTTTTTTTTTGTTCATAGTTTCTATATGTATGTATATGTGTGTGTATATATATATATATAACAATTTAAACTTCATTCACTATTATAAATAACTCCTATATTGTTAAAATTGAAAATTGATTTTAATAAAAAAAATTAGTTGTGTTAGCATCCCACATGTAAAATTTTTGTAATAAATTCAGTACTATAAATATTTGAAAACTCCATTGACATGTTATTAATATATATTGGTATTTAATAGTATTATCAACTTATTAATTGCTGTACTAAACTATAATTAAATTATATTATATGTGCATTGATTATATGAATTAAAAGATGTTAAATTAATAATAGTGTTAATTTTAATATTTATTATAATAACTATTTATACCTCATTTGAGATATGTAAAATGATACTTCAATTTGAATCTGCACTTCTTTAATTAATTTTTTGAAATATATACCCAAAAATTAAAAAGAAGAGAGCTATGAGAATTGAAAACCTTAACCTTCAACATTTACAAAATAAATATTAAATCCTTAAATTATTATCTAATAATAAATAATTTTGATGATTAGGAATTAGTTTTATTAATTCAATCTTGTACTAATAATTTAACGAAATTATTATTTTTTTTATTAAATGATTATTTTTTTCTTATGAATAAAAAAAATTAACGAAATTACATCTAATTAATTATTTAGAATAAAAAAAGACCATGAAATTACGTTAGTCATTGAAACTTTAACTCAAAATTGTGAAATGGGATTAGATATTTAATACATAAACTTTTAATTCCACATGAACATAAGTCATTTGCATGACTCTAGCTTTCAATAATACTAATAATAAGCCAAAATATTTATAATGCGTTTGATTATATAAAAATATTAGAAAATTGATTATATAATCATGTTTAACAAATAATATTATGTTTATTTACAAATAATTTATGTAAAATAAAATATTGGAGCCATTAAACTTTATCAATCAGTTGGTAAAATATTTTACTTAAGGGAGAATAGAAAAAATATTTTACTAGAAAAGTAGATTGAGAGGTCCATGTATTAAAAGAGAATCATACCCTTAATTTAAGATATGATAAAATAAGAAAGAGATATTATGAGGGCAAATTAAGTATTGCTTAAACTTTTTACATAAAGTTGGGTTGTAATCAAATAAATTAATATTTTTTAATATATTTTTTCAGTATTTTATTTCATCTTTCAAACACGGTAATATAATTTTTTTTCAGTAAAATATAATTCCTGTAATATATTTCTATAAAATACATTTTCAGTAATCAATTTTTTTAATAATTTATCAAACACACTATTAAATTGAGTACTAACCATTGATTGAAAAATTTTGTTAATTAATTTAGTAATTAAGTTAATCCGCTTTGGCCTCCACACTATAATATATTATGGGGGCTATTAAGAAGTCAGTGAAAACCTCAGCAACCACTACGTTCGTAATATTATCAATCTTTCCATGTTTTTGCCCAAATCCATTGATTCATTGAACATTAAACAATATATTAATCTTAATTAAAAAAGATATAATTACTTTGCATAATACTAACAAAATGCTTCAAAAAAACATTTTTAAGTGCTTAAGACATATCAGAGCAATCCAACTTTCTATTTGCTAATAAAGAATAAAAAGAAGTTGCCAAGAAAGTACACTAAGAGAATCCAACCGTCAATTATGACTCGTTTCTTTATTAATTACCCTATCTAAATCATTTTCTTTAAATATTATATATATTTCAAAATTTTAATTAGTTTATTAGATGTATAATATTATTTGTATGCTTATATAATCAGGCTTTAAAACGTGGCAGTTTTTGACACCAAATTTGAAATCAAATTAGCTAAGACCGTTTGTAAGTTAGTTATTTCCTCTATATTGAACATCACCTGAAAATCAAGAAATGGAAGGTAATAGTAATACTAAGAGCACAAAGAAGCAAGAAAGAGCCGGAAGTGGAGAGACTCGGTACCGGGGAATTCGCCGGAGACCTTGGGGAAAGTTTGCCGCCGAAATACGTGACCCAACAAGAAATGGGGCTCGGAGGTGGTTAGGAACATTTGAGACGGCGGAGGAAGCGGCTAGAGCTTATGACAGAGCTGCTTTTGCTTTTAGAGGTCATTTAGCGATTCTTAATTTCCCGAATGACTATCAACACCATAGCCAAAGCTCTCCGCCGCCGTCTTTTGCGTCTTCTTCGTCGTCTTCTTCTTCTTCTTCTTCTTCTTCTTCTCTTTTTTCTTCTAATTCTTGCTTTTCCAGTGCTCCTTCGGTCAACTATGGTTCTTCTGGCGGACAAGAAGTTATAGAGTTCGAATATTTGGATAATAAATTGTTGGAAGATCTTCTTGAAACACAAGAGGGTAAGAATAATAAGTCCTATTGGTGATTAAATGGTTAATAGTAGTTTCTTTTTTTAAAATTGATTAATAATTTTAGTTCAAATTACCCAGAAATGTAATTCTTTAATTTTTGGCCATTGTTTGATTGCAATTTTTGTAACATACAATTTTATTTGAAGAATGCATTCCATTGTCTACCTTGTTTATGCAATCATTTTTTCTTATTCAAGCAAGCTTATAGAATATATTTTCAGTGATATTTCATCTATAAATTAAAGAAAAAAATGGTAAAGATTATTCGATGTGCAACATTTAATTAATTCCATTTCCAATATTAAGAGAATTAAACACTCCATTATTAAAATATTCCTAATCTTAATATACTCATTTTGTCTCAAATTGATAAATATATTTCTTTTTTTATTTGTCTCAAATTATAATTCACTTGTCATTTTAATAAGTTAGTTAATATATTCAATATTAAATATTAAATATTCATATTTATTGTTATTTATTAAATATGTTTAACAAATATATTTCATATTAAAATAAGACAATTATAACAAATATATTTCATATTAAAATAAGACAATTATAAAAAAAATACATGTAAACTTATACTTTCAATAAAATTATTTATTTTTTTTTAATTTATCTAAAATAAAAAGTGTGATTATCAATTTAAGATTTGTCTATATATATACATTAAGGATGAAATTTTTTTTATGATATCCTATAAATTTTTTAAATGACACTTACCAATTAGTTATCTTTGTTATGAGTTGGATTGGATAACAATACTATTAAAAGAAAATATTTAATTATTAAATTATGTGTCTAACAATAATACTGAAATAAATAGTTGTGGGTGTATATTATAATATTATAATAATCACTAAATTGAAGGTCAACTATGGTCTCCTTGACATTCTTGACGCACGAGCATTATAAATCTTATGTCAAACCTCAGCTCCCAAAACGATACCGTTTTCCAAATCAGCAACCACAGTGTACTTTATTCAATATAAAGTCAAATTGGCATTTTGCCGCCAATCATTGAACTTTTAAATAAAAACAGCCATTTTTCCATGTCCAATTAAGAAATGAGAAGGTGAATTAGGAGAGGAACACAGAGAAATTAATAAGAAAATAACATATAATCCAAATCATTACCTATTAATTAATATAAAATATGCAGTTTTTGATTGATTCAGTAAAGATTCAACAACAAATTACTACTTAATTTAAGGCGCCTAATTAAAAGGATTTCTCTGTTTCTTTAAACTCTTTTTTTTTATGAACATTAAAAGGGTTGAATTCTATTACATAAAGATTCCATCTTTATTGATCTCAAAAAAAAAAAAGATTCAATCTTTATTGCTATTGTTGTCAACATCAAAATCAAGAAGGTCCTCTAGCAATTTATCATCCAAGCACTCAAATTCAATTACTTCTTTTCCTGGCTCAATCTCTCTTATTTCCATATTCTGTAAAATTGAGGAAGAAGAAGAAGAAGAAGCAGATGAGGATGAGGATGAGGATGAAGACGACGAGGATGATGAAGAAGAAATAGAATGAACCTTATTTGGTGGATATTCGTCGGGGAAGTTAAGTTTAGCTAAATGACCTCTCATTGTATATGCAGCTTTATCATAAGCTCTTGCAGCTGCTTCTGCAGTATTAAAAGTCCCTAACCATATTCTAGCTCCTTGCCTTGTCGAGTCTCGAATTTCTGCTGCAAATTTCCCCGATGGCCGCATTCTTACTCCTCTGTATTTTACATTTCCTTCTCCTTTATTAGAATTTTCCCCCATGAACTCGAATACTTGAACTAATGCTGCTGCAAGTGTAATCTGCAGCTTCACTCTGACATTTATATATGCAAATCTCTTGTCATTGATGGATCAAATCTCTATAAAAAATTAAACCCATAAAAATATTAAATTAAAGAATAAGAATTAATTAATATTACGTTGAATTGGGAACCAATTCAACGTGCTAAAGAACTCTACTGATGGGGAAAGATTTAGAGATGATTAGAAGGTAATGGCTTAAGCAGAGAGGACCGCTTTTTGTTCTTTAATTATTCTTTACTATTTCTTAAGTTTTCATACTGTTGTTGATGATGATGTTGTTGTTGGGCAATGGTGATGTCAGGTCGATTACGCTGCATTTGCTTTCTCAGCATAGTCAATTAATCAAGTTTTGTTTTCTTAATTAGATATAAGAAAGTAATAATTAAAAATTAATCAGATTCTGCTTTCTGGGTATTTTATTATAATCTCTGCCATTTTGATTTTATACCCAAAATCTGATATTTGGTAAAATGAGGTCACTTGGTGATTTAAAGCGATGATGTCTTCTTGATTAGTCATCAAGCTTTCATTAATATCAGTTAGTTATTTGTATATTATAATATAGCAATAATAATGCTTTTGAAATTTATATTTTAATTTAGACTAATGATTCAATTAAAGAGTTTCGATTTATAAAATAAATTAAGATATTTAGGGGACAATTTTTTTAGAAAAACGTATGCGTGTATGAGCAAAATGTTATTACATGTATACTTGTGTCATGTCACCAAGTCGTTGGTGAGGTAATATGTCTGACGCTTGTAGTTTGTCACTAGGTTACATGTCATTTTGTTTTTTGTTTTTATTTCTTTTAATGTGAAGATTCACACAATTAATGAAAAATATTTTTGGAAAAACAGTTTCATGTTTCTAATTTGCTCTATAGATAGATAAAAAAAATTTGCTCTTTTTGTATGTAAATTTCACGGTGTTCTTGCCATGAACATGATTAGACAATTATGAAATTAAATTTTAACTTGATTAGACAATTGTTTAATTTTTCTTTCTATTTCACTCTATGTTCTATTTCTTTCTATTTTTTCTATTTCCCTCTATCTTAATACTACATAAGTGTGTTTCCAATGCAGCACTACTTTAAAAAATAAGAGAAATTTTAATATAACGATAAACATTGTTATTATTATGTAACATATGGTCATAATAAAATTGAATTATGAAAATAGCTTCTTATAATTATAAAAAATAATTACGTATAATAAATTTAATAAGTTTAACTCTTTCTCAAATATCTCACATATAATGAGAGCATTGATATACACTAGGCTGTCTTTTATAAATTTGATGTATATCTTCAATTCTAAAGATAAAAAGAAAGACAGAGGCACAAAGCCATCACTTGGTGCTATAGTGTCTGAAAAAAATTTAGTAGCATTAAATTTACAGTAAGTGATGAATACTAATTTGACTATGTCTAGATGGGACAAGGAACGAGCTAATGAAATTTTGGCACGTGGATGGCTGTTTAGTTTAGGTGCATTCACCTCACAAATTTGATTTTTGGGTAAAGATTCAGAGATTATTAGATTTTGTTTCAGAGGCAAAATGGCAATGTTTTTGGGAAAAATAACAAATGAATAGAACATTGGTTTAAGCCCACAAAAAGAACCACATTCAACCAATGAAACGTCAACTCCCACACAATCAAAAGGTATTTTATAAAAAGAAAATTCGTTTGACTTGTCATTCTTTATTTACTTTGATATATTTAGGCTATATAATATAAAAGAATTAGTACAATGGTGGGGAAAAATTTGTGGTGACGTTAATGTGCTATAATCATAAAGCGATAATGGTGGTGTCAATTTCTGAATTGTTTTTAGTTGCAGTTTCAACTTTGCTAGACTTATCTTTAATATTTTTTTTTTATAATACATTAAGAATTATAAATATGCAATGCAAGTCGTGATAGGCTCTTATCTTAATGGCCCTAAAAAGGCCAGCTAATTATTATTATTATTATTTTAAAATTCTTTGGTTTAGGTGTAGACTGTGACTTGTCGTTTAATCAAATTTAAAATCTCAGGTAAATCAAACTTTCGATTTTCATAACATTAATTCTTTCATTGTTCAATTTATAATTAAAGTATTGGCAGTTCAACCAATTATATTGGTGCCTTAATAATAGATTGGCCATTACATTCTTTGTTTTGGGTATAGAATGATGAATGAGAAATGTAGTGGGTGCCTATCAAGAAATTATTGAGCATAAGAATCACCTAAATTTATAAGGTAAATTCTACATTTATATGAGTGAGAACAAATTACACCCAATACATTGAATAATTTGCCATGATTGCAAAAATATTTCTTCATAAACTAAATTGTTCTAATTAATCAATAAAGATTTAAAAACTTTCTCAAGGCAATTGGACATGTAATTATATAGGGATGTGTATGAGGTTAACTTTAAACATTGATATATCTTCACCTATGTATCAAAAAGAAAATTTTAAACTTTTAACTTAGCAACGTAATTGCTATTGATAGTATTTAATTTAGATTACGTTCAGAATGATTTTTGTTTGTTAGTTTTAGTTTTTTTTAATTAAAAAATATATTGGGTAATATGATTAAATTATAATTTTTTTTTGAATAGACAAAAGGTATTTTTGTAACAACCATAGTTTTTAATATATTAAAATAATAATAATAAGTTTAAAAAAAAGAAAAAGAAAGAAAAGAAGAAGGAATAAAGGTGTGGTGGCGAATTAATATATATATATATATATATATATATTTGGTGGTGAATTAATGATTTTGATGGGAAATTGAAAATTTTAAGTAAGATATATTTTTTTTAAGCTTGTTTTTATGAGTTTTGGTTTTATAAGTTAGAAGTAAAGAGAGAAAGATGATGTATATGGAAAATGGATTAGTCAATGAAGAGAATATAATGTTTATATATATATATATTGAATTTGTGATTAATAAATTGATTTGAGTTTGAATCAAGAAGTTAAGGCCTATGAAACTTTTGGATTTAGGGTTTTTTATGGGATTTAGTGAGTGATAGGTGTATATTAATCCTATATTTTCTATTATATTTATCATGCAATTGACTTGAATTAATTTATTCTAAACTTATTTATGTGATTTTATTTCATTATTCTTGAATTAAGCTTAGTTTAAATTAATTTCTTAAAAGTATTTGTAAACTGAAATTTTTAGGCATAATTTGACCTTTAAAGTTTCAAGTAAAATTTTAGTGATCTTAAAGTGCAAAATTTGAAAAGTGGTCTTCATAAAGTTGATAGAGAACATCTCAAGATTTTCAGAGAATAGTGGTTTTTTAAATTCCGAGTTCGTTTGTGCCTCCAACTTTAAAGTCAAAATTGGGCTTGAATTTTAAAAGCAGAAGTCCAATCCGAGCCACTGATAATAATTAGGCCATAACTTGGGCGTCTGAAGTCCAAATCAAGTGATTAAAAATCCTAAAACTATATACTCTTCTAGGGCTACAATTTTTTTGAAGAAGTTAATTGGAGATAAGGACTATATCTGATAGAAAATTGAGTTTGAAGTTTGAATTCAAATTTGGAGAATAGAAGCTAAGTAGGAGGAATCTAGTTGGAAAGAAAAAAAAAGGAGACAACTGATAAAAGAGGGATGTGAATAGTAAATGAAAGGATCTAGAGATAATTTTCTACTACACCTTTTCATCTTTTAAGTGGAGATTAGTTTTTTCACCATTGGAGACAAAGGAAAGCAGAAAATTAGGCTTGAAGATAACTTCATCATCTTAACAAGACTACTCATCCATCTAGTTTGAACTTTTTATTTTGGTTTATGTTTTATTTTATGTTCTTGCTTTGTTATTAATTTGAATATTGAAATTATGAATTTCTTATTTAGTTTCTTAATTTCTATGTTCTTTATGTGTAACTTAGCCATGAACAACTAATCTTATTAGTGGGATTAAGTGGATTTATGATTGTAAATAATGGATATTTCTTAATTTGATTACTATTAATTTCTTCAAATTAAGGTTTTGTTGAATTTGTTCTTAGTGCTTGTGCTTGACTAGCCACCAATTACATGATCAATTGAAATTGTATGATGTGCGAGAGTTAGATATGATTTTTGATTAAGAATTTAACAACTTGAGAAAATTTTATTTAGAGAAAAAAGAATAATCTTAAGACCAACTTAGTTCTTTTGAGTTTTATAGGTTATTTTAATTTATTGTTCATGAAAATAGAATTAATAAATTATTTTAATCATTAATTTTCTTGCTTGAGAAAGAGAAAAATTAACATTTAAGAAATTAAAAACTTCGATTCAAAAATAATTTAAATTAGTTTGAAAAATATTTTTACCTATTTGAAACAATCCTAAAGAAACCTAATCCTACTATTATCTTAATTATTTGAATTTCATAATTTGAATTTGAATTTTAAGTTTGAATTATTATATTAATATCTTATATTATTTCAATTTGAATTTGAATACTATTTTGAATTTAAATTAAAGATTAAGAATTTAATTTTTAAATATCAAATTAATTATTTAGTTTTCAAATGATAATTGATTTCAATTCCGGTTAGTTAAATTATTCCTTTCATGTGGGATTGACTTTTACTTTCATTATATAACTTGTTACGAACCGTGCACTTGCAGTTTAAAAATCGATACTAACAAATCGACCAACACGTTTTTGGCACCGTTGCCAGAGAAAGAAAAATTAATTTGATAACTGTAAGTTCAAAGAGATTATTAATTTAAAATTTATTTTAATTGTTTTCTTTTATTTCTTCTGCAGGAATTTTATATGTAGTAATAGACAAGCGGTTTTTTAATCCTGAAATCAAAAAGCCGTGCAGAAAAAATAATAGAGTAAAGAATGAGAGACTTCGCATTGAAAGAGAAGAAAGAGAACAAATTTGGGTACAAGAGTTTGTAGAAGAAGGAAGTAGGATTGAAGAAGGAGAAGCTAACATGGCGGATCCACAAGATCAAATTCAACCAAGAAATTACACTCTAAGAGAACACTTCATGCCTAATGTTCAAATTGGATCAAGCTTCACTTGACCTGCAGTGAATGCTAACAATTTTGAACTGAAATCAGCTCTCATCAACATGGCTCAACAATAGCTTTTCTATGGCTTGAACCAGAAAGATGTTATTGCCCACTTGGCAAATTTTCTGAAAATTTGCCACACGATCAAGATGAATGGAGTCAGTGATGATGCAATTAGGCTATGCCTTTTTTCTTTCTTATTAAAGGACAAGGCAAAAGCTTGATTGCAAGGACAAACTGCTATAACTTTCACCACTTGGGATGATCTGTCCAGAGAATTTTTGGCAAAATATTTCTCTCCTTGTAAGACTGTAAAATTCAGAAATGACATAACTAGCTTTGTACAGTTTGATGGTGAATCACTTTACGAGGCTTGGGAGAGATTTAAAGATCTTCAAAGGAAGTGCCCTTATAATGGAATTCCAGAATGACTGATTGTGCAAATATTTTATAATGGAATAACATGGCCATTAAGAAATACAATAGATGCAGTAGCGGGAGGTGCTCTTATGAATAAAAATACAGTTGAAGCAATGAAGTTGTTTGAGTCCATGGCAGTAAACAATTACCATTGGTCCAGTGACAGGTCTTTACCTAAGAAGGTAGTGGGTGTACATGAAGTAGATGGGATTTTATTTCTTACAGCAAATGTTGATGCATTAGCTAAAAAGTTGGAGCATGTGAATTTTGCCACTATAGGTTATGAATAATGCGATGGTAATCACCAAACTTTTGAATGTCCAGCTCAAGATCAAATAAATTTTGTGAAAAATCAAAATAGAACTCAACTAATGCCTTATGGAAACACATACAACCCTAGTTGGAAAAACCATCGTAATTTATCATGGGGGGGAAACCAAAGCAACCAAGGCAATCAAGAAAACTAATTCAACCAAAGGAGAGTTTATCAACCACCATTTCAAAATCGGAATCAAGGTTAAACACATTATCAAGAAAACAAATCGGCTTATGAGACTACTTAAAAAAATTCATTTCTGTATTTAGTGAGAGGTTTGATAAGCTAGATAAGCAATATTATCGGTTTGAATCAAGGATGGATCAAATTGCCAATCAAAATTAAAGTCTTGAGATGCAAATTGGGTAGATTGCTAGTTCTTTCAGATCAAGGAATCAAGGTCCTCTTCCTAGCAAAATTGAAGTTAACCCAAGGGATCATTGCAAAGAGGTTATACTAAGAAGTGGTAAGTAATTACAAGAGCCTATTCCAAAGAAGGTTGAATTAAGTGAAGAAAATGTTCAAAAAAGGTTGAATGAAAAAGAAGTTGAGATGTTATAGGAGGAAAGTGAAGTAATACTGTAATATCCCAAAATATACCCTAGATGTTTTGGGTTTTATTATTAATTTAATTGGATTTATTGTATATGTTTTATTGGAAGAGAAAAAGGGTTTTTAAAGGGAGTGTATATGTGATGTATATTAGAATATATATAACATATACCTAAGTCAATGGATAGTTTAAGAATGGAGTTAGTGGAAGAAGATATTTGTTGTGTTTGTGTTAATAATTAATTATTAAGGAAATTAATGAATGGAGGAGGTTTATTTGAATTGTTTAATATTTTTAATTGCTTGGTTGAGAGGATTTTAAGAAAAGAGGTGTTGACTTGGAGTTTTCTCTTTCTTCTTTCTTTCTTCTTGCCGTGAATCATTTTCTCCTTCTCCTTCCTTTGTTTTGTTTGGCCGGACAACAAAGAAATAAGAGAACAAGAGGAGTTTTGATCTTCCAACTCAAGATCTAAGGAAGCTTTCAAGAGATTAAGTGGAAAGTCAAGAGATTTCTTCATCCTTGGTAAGTTCTCCACTTGATCCTTTGATTTCTTTGAGTTTTTGAGTTGAGTTTGTGGATGGTTTGTGAATATGTTGTTTAAGATGGGTTTAAGGGTGTTTGGGTAACTGATTTTCTTGTTTTTGGGGATGGTTTGAAGGAAAGAGTAAGTTGTTGGAAGTGATTGTTTTGAGGTTGTGTTTTAGGTTTGTGTTGATGATTTTTGATTTGAGATTTGAAGAATGTTTTAGTTGTTTTGGTGTTTTTGTGAGTTTATTATGGTTTTTGGGTATGTTGAGATGAGTTTGGTTGAAGTGGATTTTGGTGAAAGGAAGTGTTTTGTTGGTTGTGGTGTTGTCTTGGCCGGAATCTGGGTTTTTGGCCTGACACGCCCAGGAGCACGTCCAGGTCCTTAGGCGTGTCAATTGTTCTGAGTGGCAGTAGGTGTGACACGGCCATTAACACGCCCGTGTTGTTGAGCGTGTCATAGCTACTGTGAGTTTTGAGAATTTACACGGCCATGAGCACGCTCATGATGTTGGACGTGTCGTTATTTCTGAGAGACAGAATGTATTACACGCCCAGTGACACGCCCATGGTTCTGAGCGTGTAAATGTTTTTGTGTTGTAGAGTTAGGGCACGGTCAGGGACACGCCCGTGTGTGTGAGCGTGTCAAGTTTAGAGTTTGCCCTAGTTGATTCTTAACCTTATGATCTCATGAGAGTTTCCTCATTCTTTTGAAATAGGTTGTGAAGAATGTGAATTACCCTAATTCAAGTGGTGAAAGATTCTTGTAAGTGTAAGTGTTTAGAGTTGTGTGAGTTTCTTTTTAAGTAAGTTCAAACCACATTATTGCATACATTCGTATGATATTGTGAATTGAGATATAATTGGCTATAATATGAATGTTGTGATGAGCATGTAAAATATGTGATAATGCCATTGATTATATCCATGTGAATAATGAATTAATTAATGAGATGATTGAGATATGTTTGTTTATATGATGATGAAATGTGAAAGATATGAGGCCATGAGTGTTGGCTATGAGTATGGAAATGAAATGTAAAGTGAATTGAGAAAGAGATTGATAAAGAGATAAATGAAATAATTGTATGTCTAATATGTTTATTCAATTTTCAGAGTTCTGAGTTTGGCGGCATGCCTATGAATAACTGGATAGGTGAAATGACCGGGTCGTAAGCCGAATCCAGTTGATAAATGTGAAATGTGATGTTTTTGGGGTGAAATGACCGGGTCGTAAACCTCAAAAACATATTATTGAAACTAGATTGAGTGAAATGACCGGGTCGTAAACTCAAATCTAGTTGATTATCCATGGATATATATATTGCCTACGGGGCTAGACACAAGGTGTCAATATGGACCAAAGCAGTAACTCTGAACTTTGAATAACATATTAGTGAGTTTTGGGCCCGTGTCTGTCTTAATTGTAATATGTGATTTATGAATGAAGAAACAATTGAATAATAAGATCTAATATATAATTATGAAATGTGATATGATTATGTATGGTTTATGAAATGTATAATGGTGACATGTGCATCGCATTAAAGCATCATGGTTGTATTAGTTGCACTACTGAGCTGTTAGCTCAGCGCGATTGTGGTTCATCGCGCAGGTAACAGGGTTGAACCCGAGAGTTCTTCGAGACCAAGTGAGTCTAGTCACTGAAGAGTTGAGTTTGGACTTAAAGATCAGAGAAGAGCTGCCAATCATGTATATATTTCATGTCTTGTAAATTTGGATCTTAATGTATTTGTATTTAAAAATATTTGATTTATTTCCGCTGCTTTTTAAATGAATCTTTTATCTTTTATCATTTAATTTAAATGATTTAAATTTGGTTATGTTTTTAAAAAGGGGATGTGTCATTTGTTAATTATAACGTGGCATTTCTATATTCAGTATACGTATATTACGATCGTATAAGCATGCTGTGTACGTATACGGGGTATAGGGGTGTTACAATTGTTTTGGTATCAGAGCCTAGGTTTGAGATTCTCAACCTAGGTATATTGTAAGGAAAAAGGATATTTTGATTTTAAAAGTTGGTTTTTGAATAAGATATATACTTGATATTGGCAGTCTCTGATCTTTAATAAGGTGTATTCTGCTGTATTTGCAGATATAGGTTGTGATGGATTCTCATTTACGTCAGTCAGTTGAGGGTAGTGCGGAGAGTGTAGCTCCGGATGAGGTTAGAGAGGGAGTTAGAGTGGATAGTGCTGGAGAGGTACCTGTTTCTGTGCCAGGGAGACCAGCTGGTGAGGAGGTTCCTCCAGTTTGGTTTAGGCATATGATGGAATTGATGAGGCAAGCCCTAGTACAGCAGCCACCACCACCACCCCAGCCTTTGGTATCGGTGAGACAGTATGACAAATTAAGGAAGTTTGGAGCAGAGGATTTTCTGGGTACTATTGATCCAGCTGTAGCTGAGCAGTGGCTAGATAAGATACAGAGGATATTTGTTCAGTTACAGGCCACTCCAGAAGAAAATTTTGATTATGCTAGATCATTGTTACAAAAAGATGCATATGACTGGTGGAAGACAGTGCCCCATGCTATGGATGATCCACCAACCTTGACCTATGCTGATTTTCTCAGGGAGTTTGAATTGAAGTATACTCCGAGGGAGTATAAAGATGTGAAAAAGATGGAGTTTTTGAGTTTGAAGCAAGACTACAGGACAGTAACCGAGTATGAAGTTGAGTTCATCCGGTTGAGCCATTATGCTGGGGGTATCATATCTGATGAGATTGATAGATGCAGGAGATTTGAGGAGGGATTGAGGCCCTCTCTCATGTGTCATGTGGCTGGTTCTCGATATCATGATTTTCCCAGCTTGTTGCAGCAGCTAGGAGTGTGGAGAGAGCTCAGGGTATTGCAGCAGCTGCTACAGAGGAAGAGACTAGGGTTAGAAGACCCCAGTTTGAGGCAGGGTCTTCATCTATGAAGAGAGGTAGGGGAAGTTTTGTTCCCAGGATTAGTAGGAGTCAGAGGCCAGCTGGTAGGTCAGTTCAGTTTCAGAGGCAAAGATCGAGACCTACAGCTTCAGTGGCGAGTGCTCCGACCCCAGTAATTCAGAGATCTACTCCTCCGGTATGTGAGTATTGTGGTAAGACCCATTGGGGTGTTTGTTGGAGGATCAGAGGATCAGCTGGATGCTATAGATGCGGATCGCCTGATCATTTTGTTAGAGAGTGTCCTGAGTTGCAGGAGCAGAGGTCGATAGATTCTGCAGTTTCTCGACCTAGTATGAGGGGAGGTCGAGGGGGCAGAAGTTTCAACAGAGGGGGTAGATCTGGGTTCAGTCCTAGAGGAGGTTCTACATCCAGGGAGAATAGACCAGAGGAGGCTGGATCTTCTCAGAGGATGTATGTTATGCAGAGGCAGCCGGATGCATCTGCAGTCATAGCTGGTACTTTCTCTTTATTTGGTATTTCAGTACTTGCTTTGATTGATCCAGGATCTACTCATTCATATATAAGTGCATCCATTTTGCCTGTGTCTGAATTGCATGCTGAATCCCTAGGATTTGAAGTGTTGGTGACAAATCCTTTAGGGCATAGTGTGATTGTTAGCAAGGTGCACCGAGATAGTGCAGTAGTGGTTCAGGGTGAGGAGTTTTTGGGTGATCTGATTGAAATGCCATTTAAAGAGTATGATTTGATTTTAGGCATGGACTGGTTGTCTAAACATGGAGCGGTAGTAGACTGTCAAAAAAAATGTGTTACTTTGAGAACCGATGATGGTAGAATTGTGATGGTATCTGGTGAGCGGAGACAGCTTGCATCCTTGTTTATTTCAGCTGTTTCGGCTAGGAGGTTGATTAAAAAGGGGTGTGATGCTTATCTTGCTCATGTTGTGGATACTAGAGTAGTGGGTTCTCGACTTGACAGTATACTTATAGTTACAGATTTTCCAGATGTGTTTCCAGAGGAGTTGCCAGGGTTGCCTCCTGAGAGAGAGGTGGAGTTTGGTATTAAATTGTTGCCTGGTACCACCCCTATCTCTATTACTCCTTATAGAATGGCACCGGTTGAATTGAGAGAGTTGAAGGTGCAGTTGCAGGAGTTGTTAGATAAAGGGTTTGTTCGCCCTAGTGTTTCACCGTGGGGAGCTCCTGTGTTGTTCGTGAAGAAGAAGGATGGTACTATGAGATTGTGCATCGATTATAGGCAATTGAACAAGGTGACTATCAAGAATAAATATCATTTGCCTAGAATTGATGATCTCTTTGATCAATTGAAGGGAGCAGCAGTGTTTTCTAAGATTGACTTGATATCAGGGTACTATCAGTTAAGGGTCAGAGCTGAAGATGTTCCTAAGACAGCCTTTCGTACAAGGTATGGGCATTATGAGTTTCTAGTTATGCCTTTTGGGTTGACGAATGCACCCGCAGCTTTTATGGATTTGATGAATAGGGTGTTTAGACCCTATCTGGATCAGTTTGTAGTGGTTTTTATCGACGATATTTTGGTGTATTCGCGCAATGAGGAGGAGCATGACAAGCATCTGCGGATTGTGTTGCAGATTTTGAGAGAGAAGCAATTGTATGCTAAATTGTCGAAGTGTGAGTTTTGGCTTGATCATGTGACTTTTCTCGGTCATATAGTTTCAGCAGATGGCATTAGAGTTGATCCGAGTAAAGTTGAAGCTGTTATGAATTGGAGTCCACCAAAGTCTGTGACTGAAGTTAGAAGTTTTCTGGGTTTGGCAGGCTATTATCGGCGCTTTGTGAAAGGATTTTCTTTGATAGCTACTCCACTTACCAGATTACTTCGCAAGGGAGTTAGATTTGTGTGGACAGATCAATGTCAGGCTAGTTTTGAACAGTTGAGAGAGATGTTGACTCAAGCACCTGTTCTTACTTTGCCTGTGGAAGATAAACCATATGTGATTTTCAGTGATGCTTCACATGGTGGTTTGGGTTGTGTCTTGATGCAAGAAGGTAAAGTGATAGCTTATGCTTCTCGACAGTTGAAGCCGCATGAGCTTAATTATCCGACCCATGATTTAGAGTTAGCAGCCATTGTGTTTGCATTGAAGATTTGGCGACACTATTTTTATGGGGAGAAGTGTTTTATCTATACGGATCATAAAAGTCTGAAATATTTGGGGGTTCAGAGAGAGCTTAATCTTCGGCAGAGACGTTGGTTGGAGTTAATTAAAGACTACGACTGTTTGATTGATTATCATCCGGGTAAGGCAAATGTTGTTGCTGATGCCTTGAGTCGAAAGTCTTTAGCAGGTTTGACCGTGTATTCGCTCTCGTTGCTTGTTGAGTTGAGTGCGTTGCATGCTAGTTTTGTATCTTGTGATGATGGTGCATTGTTGGCACAATTGCAGTTGAAGCCGATATTGTTAGATCAGATTAAAGAGGCTCAGTTGGTTGATGAGAAAATTCAGAAGATTGTTTCAGATTGCCAGAATGGAAAGAGTCGAGATTTTATTGTAAAAAGTGATGGGAGTCTTTGGTTTAAGAACATGTTGTGTGTACTAGATGATGCTAATTTGAGAAGGATTATTTTAGAAGAAGCACATCAGTCAGTATTTTCTATGCATCCGGGCAATACGAAGATGTATCATGATTTGAGACAGCATTACTGGTGGTCGGGTTTGAAGAGAGACATTGCAGATTTTGTGTCCAAATGTCTCACATGTCAGAGGGTAAAAGCTGAACATCAAGTTCCTACTGGGTTACTTCAACCATTATCAGTGCCTGAATGGAAATGGGAAAGAGTTACAATGGATTTTGTGTCTGGTTTGCCATTGACTCAGAGGAAACATGATGCTATTTGGGTAATTGTTGATAGGTTGACAAAGACAGCTCATTTTCTTCCGGTTCGGACGGATTATTCTCTTGAGAGGTTGGCTGAGCTGTATATCCAGGAGATTGTGAAGTTGCATGGTGTCCCAATTTCTTTAGTGTCTGATCGAGATCCCCGATTTACTTCAAGATTTTGGAAGAGTTTACATGGTGCTCTGGGTTCTCGATTACACTTTAGTACTGCTTTTCATCCGCAGACAGATGTGCAGTCAGAGAGAGTGATACAGATTATCGAAGATATGTTGAGAAGCTGTATCATTGATTTCTCGGGAAGTTGGGACAGATTCTTACCACTTGTGGAATTTGCCTACAATAATAGTCATCAGTCCAGCATTGGAATGGCACCATTTGAAGCATTGTATGGGAGACAGTGTAGAACGCCTCTATGTTGGAATGAACTTGGAGAAGGCAAGTTAATTGGTCCTGATTTGGTTAAAGAAACTGAGGAGAAAGTGAAAGTGATTCGAGATAGGTTGAAAGCAGCTTCAGACCGACAGAAGTCTTATTCAGATTTGAAAAGGAGAGACATTGAGTATAATGTGGGAGATAAAGTATTTTTGAAAGTGTCTCCTTGGAAAAAGATTTTGAGGTTTGGTCGAAAAGGGAAGCTGAGTCCTCGTTTCATTGGACCTTATGAAGTATTGGAAAGAGTTGGGCCAGTTGCTTATAGGCTTGCTTTGCCACCTGAGTTGGATAGGATCCATAATGTTTTCCATGTTTCTATGTTGAGGAGATACAGATCAGATCCATCTCATGTGTTATCAGTGAAATCTATTGAGGTGAATCCGGATCTGACAATTGAAGAGGAACCAGTTGCTATTTTGGCTTATGGAATGAAAGAGTTAAGACATAAGAAAGTGCCAATTGTGAAGATTCTTTGGAAGAATCATGGTAGAGAAGAATCAACTTGGGAGAATGAGCAAGCGATGCTAGACCAATATCCTCAACTGTTTCAAATTTAATATCAGGTAATTTCGAGGACGAAATTTCTTTTTAGAGGGGGAGAATTGTAATATCCCAAAATATACCCTAGATGTTTTGGGTTTTATTATTAATTTAATTGGATTTATTGTATATGTTTTATTGGAAGAGAAAAAGGGTTTTTAAAGGGAGTGTATATGTAATGTATATTAGAATATATATATAACATATACCTAAGTCAATGGATAGTTTAAGAATGGAGTTAGTGGAAGAAGATATTTGTTGTGTTTGTGTTAATAATTAATTATTAAGGAAATTAATGAATGGAGGAGGTTTATTTGAATTGTTTAATATTTTTAATTGCTTGGTTGAGAGGATTTTAAGAAAAGAGGTGTTGACTTGGAGTTTTCTCTTTCTTCTTTCTTTCTTCTTGCCGTGAATCATTTTCTCCTTCTCCTTCCTTTGTTTTGTTTGGCCGGACAACAAAGAAATAAGAGAACAAGAGGAGTTTTGATCTTCCAACTCAAGATCTAAGGAAGCTTTCAAGAGATTAAGTGGAAAGTCAAGAGATTTCTTCATCCTTGGTAAGTTCTCCACTTGATCCTTTGATTTCTTTGAGTTTTTGAGTTGAGTTTGTGGATGGTTTGTGAATATGTTGTTTAAGATGGGTTTAAGGGTGTTTGGGTAACTGATTTTCTTGTTTTTGGGGATGGTTTGAAGGAAAGAGTAAGTTGTTGGAAGTGATTGTTTTGAGGTTGTGTTTTAGGTTTGTGTTGATGATTTTTGATTTGAGATTTGAAGAATGTTTTAGTTGTTTTGGTGTTTTTGTGAGTTTATTATGGTTTTTGGGTATGTTAAGATGAGTTTGGTTGAAGTGGATTTTGGTGAAAGGAAGTGTTTTGTTGGTTGTGGTGTTGTCTTGGCCGGAATCTGGGTTTTTGGCCTGACACGCCCAGGAGCACGTCCAGGTCCTTAGGCGTGTCAATTGTTCTGAGTGGCAGTAGGTGTGACACGGCCATTAACACGCCCGTGTTGTTGAGCGTGTCATAGCTACTGTGAGTTTTGAGAATTTACACAGCCATGAGCACGCTCATGATGTTGGACGTGTCGTTATTTCTGAGAGACAGAATGTATTACACACCCAGTGACACGCCCGTGGTTCTGAGCATGTAAATATTTTTGTGTTGTGGAGTTAGGGCACGGTCAGGGACACGCCCGTGTGTGTGAGCGTGTCAAGTTTAGAGTTTGCCCTAGTTGATTCTTAACCTTATGATCTCATGAGAGTTTCCTCATTCTTTTGAAATAGGTTGTGAAGAAGGTGAATTACCCTAATTCAAGTGGTGAAAGATTCTTGTAAGTGTAAGTGTTTAGAGTTGTGTGAGTTTCTTTTTTAGTAAGTTCAAACCACATTATTGCATACATTCATATGATATTGTGAATTGAGATATAATTGGCTATAATATGAATGTTGTGATGAGCATGTAAAATATGTGATAATGCCATTGATTATATCCATGTGAATAATGAATTAATTAATGAGATGATTGAGATATGTTTGTTTATATGATGATGAAATGTGAAAGATATGAGGCCATGAGTGTTGGCTATGAGTATGGAAATGAAATGTAAAGTGAATTGAGAAAGAGATTGATAAAGAGATAAATGAAATAATTGTATGTCTAATATGTTTATTCAATTTTCAGAGTTCTGAGTTTGGCGGCATGCCTATGAATAACTGGATAGGTGAAATGACCGGGTCGTAAGCCGAATCCAGTTGATAAATGTGAAATGTGATGTTTTTGGGGTGAAATGACTGGGTCGTAAACCTCAAAAACATATTATTGAAACTAGATTGAGTGAAATGACCGGGTCGTAAACTCAAATCTAGTTGATTATCCATGGATATATATATTGCCTACGGGGCTAGACACAAGGTGTCAATATGGACCAAAGCAGTAACTCTGAACTTTGAATAACATATTAGTGAGTTTTGGGCCCGTGTCTGTCTTAATTGTAATATGTGATTTATGAATGAAGAAACAATTGAATAATAAGATCTAATATATAATTATGAAATGTGATATGATTATGTATGGTTTATGAAATGTATAATGGTGACATGTGCATCGCATTAAAGCATCATGGTTGTATTAGTTGCACTACTGAGCTGTTAGCTCAGCGCGATTGTGGTTCATCGCGCAGGTAACAGGGTTGAACCCGAGAGTTCTTCGAGACCAAGTGAGTCTAGTCACTGAAGAGTTGAGTTTGGACTTAAAGATCAGAGAAGAGCTGCCAATCATGTATATATTTCATGTCTTGTAAATTTGGATCTTAATGTATTTGTATTTAAAAATATTTGATTTATTTCCGCTGCTTTTTAAATGAATATTTTATCTTTTATCTTTTATCATTTAATTTAAATGATTTAAATTTGGTTATGTTTTTAAAAAGGGGATGTGTCATTTGATAATTATAACGTGGCATTTCTATATTCAGTATACGTATATTACGATCGTATAAGCATGCTGTGTACGTATACGGGGTATAGGGGTGTTACAAATACCCTCCAAGGTTGAAGTGAAGTCTTTTATGCCTCCAATTTCATTTCCTCAAAGGCTTAAAAAGCAAAAGTTAGAGAAGCAATATGAAAAATTTCTTAAAGTGTTCAAGAAACTAAGGATAAATATTCCTGTTATGGATGCTCTTGCATAAATGCCAATATATGTCAAGTTTTTGAAGGAGTTACTTTCCAACAAGAGATCCCTTGAAGACAATGCAAGGATTGTACTCACAGAAGAGTATAGTTTTGTAATCCTGAGTAAACTTCCATCCAAATTGAAAGATTTAGGGAGTTTTTTATATCTTGCTCTATTGGTGATTTTAATTTTAATAAAATTTTATGTGATTTAGGTGCAAGTGTGAGTTTGATGTCACATTCTATTTGCAAAAAATTAAATCTACTAGGATGACTCTACAATTAGCCGATAGATCTGTGAAGTTGCCTTTGAGAATTGTAAAGAATATTTTAGTGAAGGTTGATACATTTTATATTCCTGCAGACTTTGTGATTTTAGAGATGGAGGAAGATTTTGAGATTTTTTTAATCTTGGGGAGACTATTTTTAGCTGCTGCAGGAGCTATGATAGATGTTAGGGGGGAAAATTGACTTTGTATGTTGGGGATGAAATGCTGAAATTCAACCTTAATGAATCGATGAAATAACTGAATTTTATGGATAATTATTTTAGGGTTTATATGATTGATGAATTGGTGCAAGAGGTCCTTAAGAAAGAGTTTAGGGAGGATCCTTTAGAAGCTTGTATGATTAGTAGTACAACTTTTGATGATGAAAACCAAGAAATTACAGTTTATGCTTATGTTATGCAATCAATGCCTCCTATAGCTTTCAAAGGATATGAGGAGATAAGTAAAAGTACACCATTACCGTCTCCATCCATTGAATTTTCCCCAACCCTTGAACTTAAACCATTACCTTCTCACTCAAAGTATGCCTTTTTAAGACCTGATGAAAGCCTTCCTATCATTGTTAATGCTCAATTGTCTAAGGATCAATTAGAATAAACTTTAAGAGTGATTAGGCAATTCAAAAGGGCTATTGGTTGGACTATTTATGATATTAGGGGAATTAACCTATCTATGTGCATGCATAGGATATTAATAGAAGATGATAGTAAACTAGTTGTAGATGCACAAAGAAGGTTAAATCCTAATATGAAAAAGGTTGTCAAAACAGAAATAACCAAGTTATTAGATGCAGAAATTATATATCTAATCTCTGATAGTCCTTGGGTGAGTTTAGTATATGTTATACCAAAGAAGGAAGGATGACAGTTATTACTAATGAGAAAAATGAGTTGATTTCCTCAAAAACGGTAACTGGATGAAGAGTGTACATTGATTATAGGAAGCTCAATGAAGCAACTAGAAAACACTATTTTTCATTACTTTTATTGACCAAATGCCTGAGAATTTAGTAAAAAAATTCTTATTTTTGTTTGCTTGATGGTTATTTCGGGTATTTTCAAATACCAATTGCTTCCAAAGATCAAGACAAAACTACTTTTACTTATCATTTTGGTATTTTTTCTTATAGAAGAATGTCATTTGGTTTGTGTAATATACATGCCACATTTCAAGGATGCATGCTAGCCATTTTTAGTGATTTTATTGAAAGATTTGTAGAAATTTTTATCGATAATTTCACTATCTGTGGTAATTCTTTTAATGTTTATTTGCAGAATTTGGCAAAAGTACTTCAAAGGTGTGAAGAGACAAGTTTTATGCTTAATTAGAAAAAATATCATTTTATGATAGAAGAAGGGATAATCCTTGGACAAAAAGTTTCTCTAGCGGGTATAAAAGTGGATAGAGCCAAAGTTGAAGTGATTGAGAAACTACCTCCACCGATAAATGTTAAGGAAATCAAGAGTTTTCTAGGCCATGCCGAGTTTTATAGGAGATTCATTAAGAATTCCTCTAAAATTTCTAAACCCCTGTGTGAATTGTTGAGTAAAGATGCTGAATTTTATTTTTCTAATGATTATTTCATTATTTTTGACAGGTTGAAAGAAGCCTTGATTACTGCTCTAATTATTATTTCACCAGACTGGTCATTACCATATGAAGTTATGTACGATGCCAGTGAATTTGCTATTGGAGTGGTTTTATGTCAAAGGAAAGTCAAAAAGTGTCATGCTATATATTATGCAAGACGGTTGTTAGATGAAGCACAAATCAATTATGCCACCATTGAAAAAGATATGCTAGCAGTGGTATAAGTATTGGACAAGTTTAGGTCTTACATCATTGGATGCAAAGTAATTGTGTTCACAGATCACACGGCTATCCATTACTTAATGAACAAGAAGGAGGCAAAGCAGCATTTGATCCATTGGGTTTTATTGCTTCAAGAGTTTAATATTGAGATAAAAGATAAGAAAGGAGTGAAAAATATTATTGCAAACCATCTTTCTTGATTAGAGTTGATGAATAAAATGAAGAGGATGTGCCAATTAATGAGACTTTTCCATATAAGCAATTGTATACAATGAAAGGTGAGTTGCCATGGTATGCGAATATTATGAATTATTTGGTAGGAAAGGTCATTCCCTCTGAGTTTAATTCAAATCAGAAAAAGAAATTTTTCTTGGAGGTCAAGTACTATATTTGGGATGATCCATTATTTTTCAAGCATTGTAGCAATGGGATAATCCATTGTTGTATTCCGGAGAAGAATTCCAAGCTATTTTAAAATTTTGTCATTCTAAGGAGTGTAGTGGACATTCAAGTTCTTCAAAGACGAAAGCTAAGATATGGCAATGGGGATTCTTTTGGCCAGCGATGTATAAAGATGTACATGAGTGTGTTAAAAGATGCGATTATTGCCAAAGGATGAGAAATATTTCTAGAAGAGATGATATGTCGTTGCACCCAATTTTAGAAGTGGAGTTGTTTGATGTGTGGGGCATCGATTTTATAGGACCCTTCCCATCGTCCTTTGGAAACCAATTTATACTTATTGCAGTAGATTATGTGTTTAAATGGGTTGAGGCTATTTCTAGTCTAACTAGTGATTCAAAAGTTGTAACATGATTTGTGAAAAAGAATATTTTCACGAGGTTTGGTGTATCTAGAGCTCTCATTAGTGATGGTGGATCTCATTTTTGCAATAAGATTTTTGAAATACTTCTTAAGAAATATGTAGTCCATCATAAGGTACTCTATATCATCCTCAAACAAGTGACCAAGTGGAGATTTCCAATAGAGAGATTAAGTGGATCCTGGAGAAGACAATAGAAAATTCTAGAAAGGATTGGGCAATGAAGCTTAATGATGCACTATGAGCTTACCGTACTGCTTTTAAAACACCCATTGGGATACCTCCATATGGGTTAGTTTATGGAAAAGCTTGTCACCTTCCGGTTGAACTGAAACACCGAGCTTATTGGGCAATCTGAAACTTGAACATGGACATGAAAGCAGTAGAAAATAAAAGGCTTTTTCAACTCAGTCAACTTGAAGAATTCTGGCTTAATTCTTATGAAAATGTCAAATTATACAAGGAACTGACAAAAGCATGGCATGATAAGAATATTCAGGAAAGAACTTTTCATGAAGGACAACTTGTACTTCTTTAAAACTCTAGATTTAAGCTCTTTCTAGGAAAACTCAAGTTAAGGTGGTTCGGACCTTTCAAGATTGTAAAAGTATATCCATCCAGAGTGGTTGAAGTTCAAAATGACTTGAAGGAAATATTTACTGTGAATGGTCAAATATTGAAGCCTTACTTCATTGGTGAACCAATTAAAAAGGCATCGGTTTGCTATTTCAACGGTTGATCCTAATTGAAAAAGTTGAGCTAAAGAATTTAAACAGCGCTTTTGGGAGGTAACCCAATTTTCTATCATTTTATTTCTGTTTAATCTTTTTGTTCTAAGTAGTTTTAGTTCATTGATTTAGTTAATTTGAAGTTATTAATTTAGTTTGTTAGTTTTTGCAGGTTAGTATTTTAATTTTATTTTATTTTGCATTTTAATTTTTATTTATTAAGCAATTGGTTAAGAAAGAGAAGAAAGAATGAAAATACATGAGTTGAAGTTAGATTTTATTTGCTTGTTCTTGAAAAAAAGAGACAGGGCATTATAGCGATCACGCCAAACGGTGCGCTAGTGATAGAAGGCATTGCCGAGCTCGCACGATCGAAGCTTGGCAGCGTGAGCTCGTGAGAAGATGTTTGTCGCGATCGCGACAGATGTTGCTATCATGACAACCCTCATATAAAAAAATTATCACGCGTCTGTTGCGATTGCAACAGCAGCGACTGCAGCGTACCCCCTGAGCAACAGCGTTATCTCGCTACTGCTTATCATTTGTATGTAGCGATCGCGAGTTGTGAAATTTGTGAAAATTGAATTTTAGAAGTGTATTTTCTCTATAGAATTTTCAAGGTTTGACAATAATAATTTTATAAATGAAAATTTGGCTAATTTTCTTAGAAAATTTTATGTAATTTAATTGAAACTGTATTTTAATTAATATTATTTATTTCCTATATATATGCATATAATATTTTAAATTTTTGAGTAAGCTTTCATTTTTATATTAAAGTTTTAAGTGAGTATTTCTACAATTTTGTTTTTGTAGCATTCTTATATTTTATGTATGTATTTTATGTATATAAGGTATAAGAGTGTTATAATTTTCATATTAAATAAGAATTCATAAATATAGTTGTGAAGATTTTAGTTTGAGAATGTTTAGGACCCATAGTATAATATATGATATATATCATAAATATATATGTATAATATATATAATATTATATATTTATATAACTTTATCGGTCAAGTTTAAGTTCAAACAGAAAAATAAATCTAAACTCGACTAACTAACTGAATTTAAAAAATTTTTGAAATTCACATGAATATAGACCATAAACCTATTGAACCTAACTAAAATTTACTTGATTCGGTCGGATTTGAAAATTTTTCATACCCCTAGAAAAAATGCATATAAAAGAATTGGGAAATCTATATAGTAACAAGACTAAGAATAACTCTATAACTTCAATGTGCATCAAACTGGGGATGACCATTTACAGTTGGATTATCAAGAAAATGAAAATCGATAACAAGAGCATTTGTAATTGAAAAATACACATCATAAAGGGTAACAATAATGAATAAAGTAGTAACGGAATTCCACCTTTTTGCCCTTTTTGTTTTCTCTCTTTTTTTTTGTCTCTCGATAATGATATCCATTGTCGGATACAATGATTAATCTCCTCGTTAGATTGCAGACATCTCAATGAGTGTGACAGCTGGCTCAAGGATTTAAGTTTATTTCATATCAAAAGTCAAGGTTCAAACCCTTAACTTTTGGTTAAGAATGAATGAGTCTCAACCACTCAACCACGCCCCCTCGCATTTGTTCTCCCCTTTTAGTGGCTAAGAAAAATTCTCTCTCAAGTGCCTTGGATACAAACAAATATGCTAAAATATAATAATCCTAATGGGTCAAAAGAGCTAACCCAAACCCAACACAACTTAAACCAGTTGAGAATCAATTAACTCGGAGAGATTTGTTCATCTTATTTAAATATGCCTTACATGAAAAATTTTCAAAATTATTTTTGAAAAATTAATTAAAGAAACACCCATTCAACTGGGTCTAGCACTGTATTTTTTTTTCTAAATGCACAAGTCAATCTTGTTTTTAATCTAAAATAATGTAATTTAAACTGGATATAAGATTCTCTCTCTTTTTCATGCTGCTATCCAATTCACAAACAAATTCACTTTTCACCTAATATTGATAAGTTTTAATATGATTTGATTTTTATTTATTTTCGTTTTCATTTTCACAGAATATTTTTTTTTTATAAAAATTTATGATTTAAAAACTATATATTTTAAAGAAACCTCTAAATTGATGGATTGCTATGATTTCAAAAATTTTCCCTTTAAAAATATCATTAATAAAATTTTTAAATACCAACAATATAATTTTAAAAGAATAGCACGAGGCAAGTGAACCATGAAAAAATGAAGATCTCCCCCACATGCAGCATTAATGGCTTGAAAGTAGACCACACCCTTCTTTCCAATATTTTTGATTTGTATATATACTGGCAGACATACTTGCGTTTGTTACAAGTTTACACGTTCATTCAATTCAATTACAACATATTATTATTATTATGGTTTTCTCATTTCTTTGCTCTTTTATCTTTTTTCAACTCTCCTTTTTAATTTCCCCACTTCTTGTTATTATTATTAAACCTTATCTTAAGCTTTCTAATAATCTCTTTTCTGTCTCTCCACTTTATTTTGTGTACAAGTACAAGCTTTTCTCTGGAAAAAAACTCTTAACTCATAACCAAATTTCCCTTCTTCTTCTCTACTTCCATAGCTTATCAACCATTTATGGCAGCAACCCAGATAAACAATATCTATGATCAAACACCCTCATCACCAACTTCAGACCATGCTTTTCCCATATTAGCCATTGCTGTACTATGCATAGTCGTCACGGCTTTCTTGCTATTTGGCTACTATATTTTTGTCAACAAATGTTGCTCTAATTGGCATAATTTGCTAAGGTGGATTACTATCTGGAGAGCTAGAAGAAATGAAGATTCATTTATAGCTCTATCTCCAACAATGTGGAATAGAGGGCTTGATGAATCTGTAATTCGGGAAATCCCTACATTTCAATACAGAAAAGGTGTAGAGAGAAGCACCAACATCTATGGCTGTGCAGTTTGTTTGAATGAGTTTCAAGAATATGATATGCTTAGAGTTCTTCCTAATTGCAGACACTCATTTCACCTTGATTGCATTGACATTTGGCTTCAAAGCAATGCTAATTGCCCACTTTGCAGAACAAGCATTTCAGGCACTAATATAAATCCTATTGATCAGATTATTGCACCAAGCTCTTCTCCTCAGGGTTCGCAGCCTTATACCGAGAGCCTAATGGGTGGTGATGAAGATTTTGTGGTAATTGAACTGGAAGGAGATGAGGAAGGAGCTCTTTTACCTAATAGGCAACAAGAAAGAGATGTTTCAAGAGAAGTTCAAGTGCAACTCAGAAGTCAGTCTCCGGCAAAAATGGAACAGAAGCTTGGAAAGTTAAAACCACGTAAACGCCACCATCTTTCCATTATGGGGGATGAATCTATTGATGTTAGAGGAAAAGATAAAGATGATCAGTTTTCCATCCAACCAATTAGGAGATCTTTTTCGTTGGATTCTGCAGTCGATCGACTTCTTTATTCAAGTGTTCAAGCCATGATTCAACAAAATACACATCAAAGAGGGATTAGCAGTAATGAAGAAAGTAGTAACAGGGTTCAAGGATCATTGTTTTCATTTGGTCATGGCAGGGGATCCAGAAAAGCAGTTTTACCGATTAAATTTGGGCAATGAGTGAGAATTTTTACTTGTTTTCTTTCAGTTGAATATCAGTTTTTCAAGTGGGGCAGCCAGAATTTTTCAAAGATGTTACAGAAAGTAACTAAAGAGGAACAAATGAATATGTAAAGTGACTTTTGATTCATATGATACAGAGCATGGAATGAAATGTAAGCGTGGGTATGAGAATCATTGCCTAAACCACTATAGGTTGATGACTTTTCTTTAATTCTGTTTTTGAGTTGCTTCCTCTCATGAATGAGAATGATTGCTTGTACACTCCTAATAATCCAGAGATTTTGAGAGAGAGAGAGAGAAAATACATATGGCAGCAGGTGGAAAAGGCTAATAATATTATGGAAGCCAGCCATGGCAGAGAGACCCCAACAATAAGAACAAGTGAAAACAAAAAAAAGAGATCTTTCAAGGAAAGATCACCATTCTCCTTTTGTCTTTCAAGTAACTATACTGATGCTAGTAAACAGCAGAAAGTATAATTTTGCCTAAATTTCATTATAGATTTAAGATAATACTAATCAAAGAGAGACATGCCAAAACAGCAAACTTAAATAAATTGTTTCTTTTCTCATATTTCAATTGAAAATATCAGAGTGAAAACAACAGGGTAACCTACATAAATTATGAATAAAACATCATGAGTAACATAATCTTGTCGATATGATCATCATCAAGATATTCCATGTGAAATCAATTTTTTTTAAAAAAAAGAATTGTGCAACTCAATATAATATCCCTGAATACCTTAAGTTGACTCCAGCCTATCCCTGAATACATTAAGTTGACTCCTGCCTGGCAGGTATTATTGCCTAATAAAGTGACATGTAGCACTCGAATGGCAAAATGACCTTTTCTCAATTTCAGTGAACCAAAAGTAATGTAGAACTCCTGAGGGACACCTAAAATGATTTTCCTCAAATGGTCTTTGTAGTATCCCACATGTAGCCACAAAGAAACAGATCACAGACCATAAGCATGGAGCTAATCAACCCAAGACTTTCGGAAACAAGAATTACCTATCCGATTCAAAGTCATAGAAGTATGTTAAAGCTGCTATATCATGTGAAGTAAGAGTTAGCAAGAATAACAATTATATTGAAGAAACATTATTTTGTTTCATTGTGTAATAAATTTTTCCATAATTCCATGAATATAGAATTTCTTCTCAGCCAACCTTGAATTTGGACTTGGAGCATAGATAGAGATTACCAAACAAGTGCCTTACATAGAAAATGCATTACAAAACAGAGCGATTTCAATCTACAATTTATCTTCATTTTATCAATCAATCAATCAATACTAACTTCAGTGTCACAACATGGATTTTTTCTTTTTCAAATATTGAGGGACTTAGGTAACTAGAGCTATGTGTGTAGATATGAAAGTGACAATAGTTAAAAAATGAGAGGGAAAAAAGGGTATAAAAAAATCATCACAGGCAGCAAGATACCCTCTTCACCACATGAAAAAAAAAATCCTAACCCAAACAAGAAAAGCAGCAATCTGCTTGCTGTGATAAGACTATAGCATGCTTGTTGACTCCTGTTTGAGTGGGATGTCAGGCTACACTCTTCTACCAGAGGGACTACTATGAGGCAAGGGCAAAGCCTTGCTAGGTATAGGTAGCTGGCTTATAGATGCCCCACGGGCTTTTGCCTTTAACTGTTCAAGAAGTCGCCGGCCTTCTAGGAGTTCATCTTGTGCACTAGGTCCATGGCTTTCCCAGGCATCAATTGCCAGCTGCTGAAATTCGATCGCAAGAGCATAGCTGCCATATCCAAGAGAAAAATAATTAGAACATTCCAATGACAAAGACTTTGTGGCTGCCACATCAAGATATATACATCCTTGAAACAGTGATTTAGCCTATTGCAATTGGAAAAATTTTAACTGCACTAATACTTTTGACTGTTCCTCCGTACATGTTTTTGCATAAACTGAATGCTCTTAACACTCAAAACGGTTCTTCTTTTGCTGCAAACCTGAGATGTTTACTGTCACAGCAAGAAAATGACTTTTTGAGTCTTCGTGGAAAAGTTTAAAATTATCTATTATCATCACTACATAACAAAAATATAAATATGAGATTGAAAATAGAAAATAGCTGAATGAATTAACATAATGACCCAAGAGGCTTTAAAGAAGCATATTGTATAGAGTTAAAGCAATGCAATTACAACAAGTTCAAGGAGAGAATCTTCGAAGCTGAAAGGAATAAATTAAGAGTAATCTTAGAACCAGATAATAGTAGTCCTTTTTTTTATCTCTCAAATCAAATGTATATGGAATTCAGGGTAACAGGAGTAATAGGAGCCTGGCTCCTCCCCCCACCCCCAACCCCAAATATGAGTTTTCACTGTTACACAGTGGTTAAAATACACTTAGAAACAAGAAAAGATTCAATTACAAATACAACATTTAGATCTGATTAAACAAGAAGGTTTTTCTATGCGTTGATTGTGGGAAATAAGATGAGGAAGAATGAAGAATTATTAGCAAAAAGGAAAATACAAGTCAGGAAGTCAACATAAATTAAGGCATTTGGCAACTGTTAAATATTTATGACGAAGTACCTTACATTATGGCAGGTTAAGATTTCCAAAGAGACAGATGAAATGTCAAGATTCACAAAGCTAATTAAACATATATAGCTTTCCCATGACAAAGGCTTCAGAAGACGAAGTGACTAGAAGCAAAAAGCAGTTGGTATATAATTAGGGTAACAGATACATTATTTTAGAACAAATCAAATGCCGTGTTTTTGGAATGAAACTGAACCGAGGGAATAACTCTCACCTGCCCATGGCACCATATGCTCTTGAAAGATTTTGACATGCCTCAATTGAATCTGCATGATGAGGACCAAGTGCCACATCCATGATGTCTTTAGCAACTGCAAACATCTGTGCAGCAGACTGTGGTCTATCAAGTTCCAAATATGCTGCCCCCAAATTGTTGTAGATAAAACCCACTCCAAAATGCTTAGAACCAAAGCTCTCTTTCAACCTTTCAGCAGCACTCTCCAAGTATGGAATCGCCTCAGGCACCTTACCTGTCAACAGAAGTAACCACCCAATTCTAGCAGAAACACTTCCTTCTGAAGGCTGTTCTTGTGGGAGTTTCTCAAGCAAGGAAAGCGTTCTCTTCAACAATGAAACTGCTGTTTCAAATTCATTCATATTCTCATACTGCATTGCTATCTCTGAGTATGCCTCAGCAACTTCAACTGGAGAAACTGCCTCTTTCTTGTCAAGGATCCCACAAGCAATCTCCAGACACCTCTTCGAGTCGGCAAACTTCTCTTGATTACATAGAGCTTTTGCCATAGAAATAAAAACAAATGCTCGAGTTTCACTGTCTTTCTCCGTGTGCTGAATAACACCCTTCAAAGTATTAATAGCCTCATCGTACCTGCCCAATGCTATGTGCATATTTGAAGCATCAATCTCTGCACAAATCAGTTCTGAGCTAAGACCCCAATTCTTCAAAACCTTCTGTGACAATTCATTCTGCTCCAATGCCTTCTCATGCTCCTCCAACCCACTATAAATGATCCCAAGAAGTCTCCTATCATGTGCAACCTCCACAGAGTTATTCCCCAATCCACTCTTATGTATCTTCAAGGCTTTCAAACCAAATGACAGTGCCTCCTTGAAATTTAGAACTGCAACATATGCCTCAGCTAGTTCCCTATTTGCCACACCCAATTCCTTACTATCTTCCTCCAAAGTCATTTCCTTGATCTCTAAGCACTTCCTAAGATTATCTAATGCCTCCTCTCTCCTCCCCATTGCTGTCTTCACATTGGATAACTCAAGCTGCACTGCATGCAGTACAGGCCTGATATCCTCAATATCCGTAGTTCCCTCTTCCTCCAGCCTAGCCAGTATCCTATTAGCCCTGTTTAAATACCCCAAACTATCACTAAACCTTTTTAAGCTATAATTAACAGAACCCATCAATTGCAAAGCCATGGCAACAAGTAAAGAAGGTTTATTGTCACTTTTATCAAGAATTTTAAAAGCTCTACTAGCAAAAGATAAAGTCTTTTCAGGGTCCTGACCTTCTTGGTCAAGTTTTAACCCAACTTTCAAGGAGGCCAAACCAAGATCACTCTCGTCAAAAGAAGCCTCCATTTCTTTAAAAGCTTGAAGCATCTCCTCAGCTGTCTCAGCAGACTCAAAAGTCTCTTCAAGTTCAGACTTCTCCTTGATTTTTCTCTGCCTAGAGGAGATTTGAGCACTTGTTTCAACAAGGGTGACAATACTTCGAGATGGGTTTGCTTGGAAACGGCAAGTTTTAAGGATTATGCCATTGGTGTTGGTGCAGGGTTCGAGATGATTGGATGGTGAGGGAAGCGAAGAGGAATTGGAGGGTGTGGTGCCGGAAATATAATTTCCGGAAAGGAGAGGAGCTAGTGCCTTGGTTTTCTGGCGAGAAAGGTGAGAAAGAAGTGAAATTGAAGCTCTTTTCATGGTGGGTTTTGATGGATTTTGCTGAATATTTGCGAAAGAAGCCCTCTTCGTAAGTTAGCCCTGTTAAAACCCCGCCCCCCAAAAACCCCAAATGATTGATCCTTTGAAGTTGTTGATTTTCTGTTCTGAATGTTCTGTCCTGATACATGTTGATATCAGAAAAGCGTTGAGGCCAAAATTAAGGGCAACCAAACGTTGCCGTTTCATTAACTAAACGGAAAATTCAAAATTTTATTCATAATTCTTTTTATTTTATAAATTGATACTTGAAACTGAACCCATTGCCAATGTTATTTGTATGGATAATAATTATATTTATTTAAAAATTTTAAATAAAATTATAATATTTTATTTAATATTAATCATAATTAATTATATATAATATGTTATAATAATTGTGCTATTATCTTCTTCTCCTATAATATTATTCAGCTTGAAAATCAATTACGATAAAAAAAGATTATCATTTTTTATTTTATTGTTATTTTTTGCTATTTTTTTATTTTTTTTTCTTTACCTATTTAATGCAGTTTTTTAAAATTTTATGTTATATAATTATTTTTTAAATAATTTATTATATTGTTTGATTTTGATTTATTTTTACTATTGAAATTTTTTAATTTTTTTATTATTTATTTATTATGTAATTTTTTTGGATTAATTTTGTACTGTTTAATTATTGTATAATTTTTTTAGTTTCTTTTTGAGTAAAATTTAAAATTATTATAAATTTTAAAATTAATATATAAATATTGTGTAAAAATATATGTACCATTGTGCGGGACCTGTACTAGATAATGACTAAAGACCTTAAAAACTTTTCTCAAGGCAGTTTGGGTATGCAATTGTATATCTATATCTGTATCTCTTAATGTACGAGGTCAAATTTAAACAATGGTATCTTCTCCTGTATATCAAAAGAAAATCTTAAACTTTTAACTTTAAATAACAATGTACTTGTTATTAATGGGATTTAATTTAACTTGTGGTTTTCAACTTTCACCTAATATAAACCTAGATAGTGGCAATCTAAGTGAGAAGCTTCATAATGTGCATTAATAACATAAAATAAACTAAAAACATATTAAAATCAGGCAAAAATAACCAAATTACGAAACCAAAATAAAAATAATTTCATAAAACAGAATTAAAAATATGCCAAATATAACAACTTAAATAGAATATCAAAAATATAAAATAAACCAACATCAAATAAAAAGTAAAAATAATCCAAAGAGAACATAAAAAATGTAAAAATAACTCAAACATGTATCAAAATCAAATAAAAAGCAATTAAATTATAAAACCCAAACAAAAGCATTTTCTTAAAACAAAACTAAAAATAATATTAAGCATAATTAATCTTATTCAATAATTTTATTAAACACCATATATGCATTTGCATATGACAAAGTAAAAAAAAAAAAAACTTTAATCTTCTAAAAATTCTTATAAATACAAAGCAAGAGATACAAAAAATTAAAAACAACCAAATATATACTCTAAAATATACTAATAATGTATTTCCAGTATACCTGTTTAAGTAAATATTCTAATGCTCAAAAAATAAAGATACAAGTATGTTTTACACATATCTTTTGCAAATCAGTATGCTTTCATTTTAATACCCCAATCAGTTAAAAGTTTGCGAAAATATAACCCAATAAAGTAAAATCAGTCAAAAGATATGGGAGCTATATGTTTAACCTTATCCCTATTTGCATAAAATTTAAATTACCCATTGCAACGTACTTTTACAGATTCTTTATTGAATAAGCATCATTGCCTTACCAGCTTTCAAAACTAGAGATGTTGATGCCCAGTACGTTAGTTCATCGGGCACCGCCGGAGCTTGCTTTGGGATTTGTGAAGAAATTAATATCCTTCCTATCATAGTGATAAGTATGGAGAATTTGTAGTAACAAATTATAAAAATGAGCCCTGTAAAACAATAATATCAGCTATTAGAACATAGAAAGATTAAATTATAGATATAAACTAAAACTCTAATTAATTGATGGGAATGAACCGAGATAAATCATTCCCTACTTGAATGAATCTATAAAGAGTGATAACTATGTAAAAGTTCAGCAAAAAAATATCGTAAAATCTGTCCTAAGATATAAAAAAATAATCACATAAAGATATAATAATTTTTAACGTGAAAAATTCATTCAATATAAAAGAGAAAAATAAGTATCTCTCATGGTCCAAGTAAAAGTGCTCCACTATTAAAAATTAATATTTACAGAAACTACAAGCTACTACAATAATTCTCAAGAAAAGTCTAAACAATAAGTTAACCAAACAACAAGAGATGAATAAGAGAATGAAAATATCACCAAAAAAGCTATTGTTCATGCAAAAAGGGTAAACTATGGTTGTTCAAATCTAATCTTCATTATCTAGATCAAAGAAAAAATCTATCTCAAATATGCTCGTCAAATTTCAGTCTAATCGAACCACAAATAACCGTCCGATCATAGGAGAAAGTCAAACTGATCACTATTGCAAGAAGAATATGAACAGTAAATTTCGAACCACAAATACTACAAATCTACTCCACCATTCAAAATGAAGAAAAATGAGTCATCTAAATTTACACCAAATTTCAGTCTGATCAGAACACGAATAGTTGTCTGATCACCAGAAAAACCAAAACTGGTTTCATGTGATTTCTCAATAAAACTTTTTTTTCTCTCTTTTTGTTCTCTTTCTCTTTAGTGGGTAAAAACTTATCTTACATACAACTTAAGGTTAAAGAAGTATAGGATAAAATATTAATAGACCTAATAGGTCAAAAAGAATTGAGCACAAATAATATGAGTTTTTCACATAGGAGAAAACCCAAAATCCAACATGAATAACTTTGAAGAAATGGGACTTGGATGTCTCTCCCAGTAGAGTAAGAAGGAAGCATCATGATTTCTAGCTGGGTTTAGAAAGGTTGAACAGAGCCCCTCCACTTCAAGTGGAGTGGCCCCCAAGGATGCCATATATTCGAGAATCCCCATTTACAGATTGGAGAGTGGTAATTGAGAGGACGAAGTTGATGCTATTGCAGTTTTGCAAAATATGTTCCAAAATGTTCACTCTATAAAAGTAATGATGGTTGATATTAGTTTATACAAGCTACAATTTACAAAATCATATATGAAATGACAAATAATGGGAAAAAAGGAACAAATTACAAGGTAGGTATACCTGAATTTTGAAGAGAAGTTCTAAAAGATAATCCAACATTAAACAATCAATTAGGAAAATTGAAATTGATTCCAAGTCTATTTCACTTTGTCTACTGAGATTGAGAAACCCTCCCAAAATTCGGTTTTGAAGCTTGAAGCGACCAAAATCTCCCGTTCACATTTTGTGTTGCAAGCTCTTCCTTGAACTTGAAGTTTATATTTGTGTGAGAGAGAAATCGATCGAAGGGACTAAGAAGAAAGCGCCAAAGCCAAAGGAGGTTTAATATAAAAATTATAAATATTAGTTTGCTATTTTTTTTTTAAATAGGAAATAATATATTAGATAATCGCCCCAATTAACAAGTAGAACTCATCCATGGTGAGGGGGGCCATGGGGAGAAAAAAAAATCTCACAAATTGACTAAGAAGTAGACCAATCATGGTCATTACACAAAATACACCAAATCAGGAACACTAGACAATCGATCTTAGGCCAGATTGAATAAGGAATTAGTATATAGAGATCAAACATGCATATAAACTTACTGGCAAACTCAATAGACCAGAAAAACCAACCCATTAGAAAGGCTGACCATGCACTAATAAAGAGCCATAAATAGAAACTAGATATAGCCTCTAAATTAGAGAAGGTTAAATCTTCGAGCTTGATTAGATAGGAAACTAAACATGGATCCTGCAACAAAGGAACCCCAATTATACAATAGATGAAAGGGGATATAAAAGGATCCTTGGAATGGATAAAAGATACATAATAGACTGAAGATTGAAAAACTTCTTCTACAAGATTGCAAGCTGTTAAAAAAATCCTGTTGTTGTGATGAAATTGCCGGTCAAACTAAATCAGCCAAAAAGATATAACTTGAGACCTAGGAAAGATAGTTGTACACATGCGCTTTCTCAAGAGAGCTCTAAAGAGCACAAAAACAAAAAGGGGTAAGGCAATAGATAGAATTCGCAGTAAATCCTATAGGTTCATAGCTCTCTGCCAATAATGACCTTTAAAATCATAATCATGACCGATAACCAATCAGAATCATGACTCACTGGTGGCTTCTGATGAGCCACCGGCACCCAAAGTAGGAGAAGTCAGAGAAAGTCTAGCAATAATCCTGTCTTTGTTATGGGGCCAATAATTTCCAGTGGGTTAGGACATTTTTTGAGGCAGAAGGAATAGAATTGGATAAAAACCTAGTTGCTCCTTAGTAAGGGGCTTTGGCTGTGAAAAAGGATCCATTGGGGGAAGGTAATTCACTGGGTGGGCTAGGATTAAAAATCTCAGACCAGACCTGTGGGTCAACAATGAACTTGGTCTTTCTAATGAATGAGGAGAAGCCTTAAGAGGAGAGGTTAGCCCGTTTGAAATGGGGAGGGGGGAGGGAGTTTAGGACCATAAAGGTTGGTTCAAAGGCTTTAGGCTTCAAATCTAAAGTAGCTATGATTCTCGGGCTTACTAAGTCATGGTCCAATTTGGAAGATTGAGTAGATCAGTCATCAAGCTTAGTTAGAACTTCTAATGCAAGAAGCTTCTCTATTGACTTTGGCAACTGACAATCTTATGACTGTAGAGGGTTAGCAGCTTGAAGCTCCTTGGGGAGAGTTGTCATGCCAGAGAGGCTAGAGTCTAGAAGGAGGTTTGCATTATTTAGGACGATAGAGCCTTGGACAGTTGTTGTATTAGAAAAAGTGCCTGAGACCTCCAAATCAAATCTAGCCTTATCAACCGGTGCCGAAAGAGCTAAGAAATCAAAATTTTTGGTCAATAAACGAGCAAAAAGTTGAGATTTAGCACAATAATCATTTAGATAATGACCTAAAAAGCTCTTAGTTCTAGACCAAAGAATTCTTTGGCATTGGAGTCCTTTCCCTTGTGATTCCTTTCATAACAAAATTTTATTTATATGGCTAATTTTGCCACAAAAAAAAGCAATAATCACATAAAATACTCATATTTCAAGTGAGCCCATTTTTAGAGGCATCGTTGTCCTCAAAGTGAAAGCCAATTGCAAGGGGGTTCTTAACATTGAGCAACACTTTGAGTCTGAAAATGGTGTCCTAGCCAGCCCTCTTCCTCTGACTGTCATCCATTTCTAGCAAGCCACCAAAGAAGTTGACAATCTTTGTTGCATTCTCTTTAGCCATATGACTCGATAGAAGATCATTAACTTGAATCCAGAATGGTGACATTGTGAGATTCAAGCTCTTGAGAGTGACTTTAGGTTCTTATTGCTTTAAGATGAGAAGTGAGCCTAATATATTCCATGGAGCTCTCTTCACAACCCAAATAGCATTGGTCTCTTGATAGCATTGGTCTCTTGATCAAACTGGAGAAAGAAGAGGTTTAAATCTTTCTTTTGGAAGTTGAACCTTTGAGAAATTTTTCATGCTTTGAGGAGAATTGATTTAACTTCTCCTGCACTAAAAGACCGAGTGGAAAGGATGTTCCCTACTACAACTAATTTGTTGAGGGTTGGAGAGAGGGTAGTGTCCAACTTCAAATGTAGAGTTAATCCAGCAGGCTAGAAAGTTTAGTTTTTGGATAATGTCATTAATGTCTTCAGTTGAAGGCTCCATAAATGTTAACGTAATAAAAAAAAAAGTGGGTAGGAAGGTTTAGAGTTAATGAGAGTTTGATAAAGTTAGGTGGGGTAATGAAGGACTAAATTGTGGACGAAAATATCTTAAAATAGATTTTAGTTAACTTTGTGATACCTTTATAAAAAAAGCTGTGTAGCAAAAAAAGAGAATATGCTCCCTTGAAACATTGAAACCCTTTCGAAAGAACCACCCCTTCCTCCGCCTGCCGATGATAGATCTTGAAAAAAGCCACATAAACAGGATGATCCTAGCCACGATTCGACAATCCACCCATCAGTCTCCTTTAGAGACAAGTCGATGGAAGACTCCATGGAGCTCGAGAGTTCCTTCCTTGATGGAGAGAATGACTTCACCTTGGAAGACTCTGATATTGAAATCAACTGAGAGTAAGAAGTTCCATTTATAGATATATCTCCTAGAGGTATGGAGATTTGTATAAACCTTGGCAAACAACGATAATCATCAAACTGCTGGGACGTGTAATTGGGCATAAGACCTTTTTGGCAAAACTAACTCTGCTCTGGAATCATATTGGCCGCTTCACCATAATTGATCTAGATAATAATTACTTCTTGGTTCAATTTTGATCTAGATCTTATGTGGAGAAGGTCATGAGTGGTGGACCTTGGGTTCTAATGGGGCATTATTTGGTAATTAGACTTTGGTTCCCTGAGTTTAAGAGCTCTTCTGATCATATAGAATATGTAGTAGCTTGGATTCGACTGTCAGGGCTTCCACTCCATTTCTACCATAAAATAATATTGAGGGAGATTGGCAGTGTTATAGGGGAAGTTATCAAGATTGGCTATAATATGAAATCCATGGCTTAGGGTAGATTTGCCATATTAGCCATTGAAATCGATCTAAATAAACATTTAGTGGCTAAAATAATGGTAGACGACAATATTCAGCTAATAGAATATGAGGGACTGCCAAGGATATGCTTTACCTGTGACAAATATGGCGGCACCACTCTCTTATGTTTTTCAACAATGGCAGCAGACAAGGATAAGGAATCTGATCCTCAAACTGTTGAAACAATAGAAGCACCGGAACCTACTAATTACAGCTATGGTCCTTGGATGTTGGCTACTCATCGTGGGAGGAAAATAGTGGCTAACGGAGGTGATAATAAGGCCAATGATAGGGATGCTAATCCTAAAGACCACTGTGATAGGGGAGGCTCTTGATTTAATGTTCTTATAGACTTTGATGATAATGGTCAGGTAGTGAATGACTCTTCATTAGAATCTCCTTTTGTCTTTGGCACAAAGCTAGATAAATTCCAGAGAAATCTAGACCCGTCCTCGGTAGATACTCCTAAGAATACATCCCAACCAAGACAGAGAGTCCCTAGTGGCTCAAAAAGAAAAAAAGATGGCAGAGAAGTCTTATATAATACCTGGAAGCACTATACAGGAAAAGCAATGTGAACCACTTATCAATATCCAGCAGCATGCTACTCAAACCCATAACCAAACTGATCCTTTAGGTAGAAAATCCAACCTGGCTTTGAAAAGTGGTCAACTTAGATGTCGCTAGCTCGTCTCATCATAACACTTCTTTTACTAAGGAAGTTTTTAAGAAAGTTCCCAATGTAACCTCTCTTCATCGTGATCACTATACAATAATTTGAATCTCTGACTATAGAGACAATCCTCCCCCATTAGTTGGTAATGAAGAGGTAAACCCTGGAAAGCCTCTGATCCACTTACCTCAGATCAACTTCTGGATAATGGCATGATGTTTGAAGCAAAGGAGAACCATGATCCTAATGTAGAGATGATCGAGGATCCTAAAGGCATACTCAACTGTTAATCAGTACATTTTTATTTCCCCTTTTATCTTATTTTATGGATTTATCAATTTTTGTTTGGAATTGTCAGGGAGTAGGTTCAAGTGGATTCCTCCGCACTTTTAAATGCCTTATGACCTAGTATAAGCCGAGCATTATGTTTATGCTAGAGCCAAGAATTAGTGGTATTAGAACAAATACTTTTATATCAAAGTTGAAGTTTAAAAACTCCTTTCGAGTAGAAGGCAACTAGTTTTTCTTGAGGTATTTGGCTCCTTTAGGATGACACCATTTAGATTCTAGTCAAAGAAATTCATCACCAGTTTATCCATGTCTCAAACAGAGGTGGGAATAATACCTGGTGTCTTTTTACTATAGTTTATGAAAGCCCTTCACCAAGTTTTCAAAGACTTTTATGGTCAGAGCTTGATAGATTAGCTTCTACTATTACCTCCCCTTAGCTTCTTATAGGAGATTTCAATGCCATCCTCTCAAGCTCTGAAAGAAGGGGTGACTCCACCAGACGATTTAATGGTTGCCCTCATTTTAAAGAATGGATGGAAAATAATGGTCTTATTAATCTAGGCTGCTAGGGATGAAAGTTTACATGGAGAAGGGGAAATCTCAGTGAACAACTTGATAGAGCTATTAGCAATCCCTCCTGGGAGAACAAAGTCCTTAACTCTACTCTTATTGGTCTTCCAAAGGCTAGTTCTGACCATTGCCCCCAGCTCATTTGCTTCAATATCTCAATCTCCTCTCTAACTAAAACTTTTAGATTCCTAGCCTCTTGGCTTCTTCACACTAATTTCTATAACCTAGTCCAACAAACATGGAGCTATGAAGGTGATTTATTAACCCTTGCTGATCACTTTACCAAGGAGGCTCAACAATGGAACTATAAGGTCTTTGGACATGTTGAAAAATGGAAGAGTAGAGTCTTAGCCAGAATTCAAGGCGTGCAAAGAGCCTTGGAGTGGTCTGATTCTCCTCATCTTCATAAGCTGGAAACTTATTTGAAAACTAAACTTGAGAACATTTTGAGCTAGGAGGAACTTCTTGCTCTTCAGCATGCAAAGACATATTAGATTAAGTTTGGGGATAGAAATACTTCGTACTTCCATAGAGTGAGTACCAGAAGGTAGTGCCATAATCAGATAGAAGCTCTTAGAAATAGTGATGGTACCTTGAGCAGTGACCCTATAACTCTCAAGCAACTAGTAATAGACTATTTCAAAAATCTCTACTCTTAAGATTATGGACAGTACCTTCCCTATCATTTAACATGTTGCTTCCCATCTCTTAATGATGATGACTTATTTGATCTTAGTAGGGTAGTCTCGAATGTGGAAATTCAGTTAGCCTTGTTCGAGATGAAGCCTTTGAAAGCTCCAGGCTGTGATGGCCTCCATACAATGTTTTTTCAATAGAAATGGAATATGGTTGGGCCTTCAGTTTGCCCACTTATCAGAACAATCTTTGAGGGGGCTGATATTCAGAGTAAGTTGAATAAAACCTTAATTACTCTCATTCCAAAAGTGAATTTTCCTGAATATATCTCTTAGTTTCTGCCAATAAGTCTATGCAATATGGTAATGAAAGTTATTGCTAAGATTATTGCCAACAGGTAAGACCTATCATGCCTAAATTGATTAGTCAAAACCAAATGAGCTTTGTACCTCAAAGACGCATTACAGACAATATTATAATAGCCCAAGAGGTAGTTCACTCCTTAAGAAGATTGAAAGGTAAGAAAGGGTATATGATTATTAAGATTGATTTGGATAAGGCCGACGATAAGGTGAACTGGCATTTTATTTCAAAGACTCTCCAAAGGACTGGCATCCCAAAGTTTCTACAAGTTGTAATTATGAAGATCTTGCATTCTACCTCCATGTAGGTTGTTTGGAATAGGAAACTCTCAAACTCCTTTTCTCCATCCTAAGGAATGCGTCAAGGTGATCCCTTTTCACCCTATTTATTTGTGCTATATATGGAAAGACTTGCCCATGCCATCAATCTATCAGCCCTTGCTGGGGATTAGAAACCTATTCTGTTGGGAAGAAATGGCCTACCATTAACCCAACTATTTTTTTACGGATGATGTGCTTTTATTTGCTGAGGTGTGGGCAAGCTAGGGTAATAAAAAAACACTTGAACGTTTTTATTCTAGGTCTGGGCAGGTAATTAGCTTTACTGAAACAAAAATCTTTTTCTCTAAGAATTTTTCAATTGATGTCAGGAGACAAATTGGCGACTTTTGGGGTTCAAGGCAACATAGGATCTTGGTACTTACCTTAGCATGCCAATCTTACATACTCGGATTAATAAAATGACGTACTCAACTATCTTGGATAAAGTAACCAATAGACTTCAAGGGTGGCCTTCTACTAGCCTTGCTCTGGCAAGTCAACTCACTCTGAATAAACATGTAATCCAAATTATTCCTTGCTATGCCATGCAAACTGTGGAGAAGCAATGCTGATCATTTCTGTGGGGCAGTGGGAAAGATCGGAATGCCATTCACTTTATGAGTTGGGATAGGGTCTGTCAGCCAAGGGACAGAGGGGGGCTCGAACTGTGAAGCTTGAGTATAATGAATGTTGCCTTCTTTATAAAGCTTAATTGGTCGTTACTAGCTCACCCTAATCAGCTTTGGGTTAGAGTTCTTAAGGTGAAATACAAGCTAGAAGGGCCCCCTTTTCCTGCTTCTTTAAAGCCTTCAAACGGTTATCCTCTTTGGAGAGTTATGAACAAATGTTTGGCTCATACGTGGAATGGAGTTTAATGGGCAGTTTTAATGGGAAATATGTTCAGTTTTGGCTGGATAAATGGATAGACAATGTAGCCTCTCTTATACTTTATGTGAGCATTTATATCCCAACAGAACACTTACAATGCAAGGTTTGTGATTATGTTCTTAAGGGTGGTTCTTGGGATTGGTCTACCTTTGCATACTGGCTGTTATACACCATTATTCTCTCCATTGCTTCACTTCTCCCTTTTAGATCATTGGACAAGTTTAATGAGTTATTTTGGTACCTTACTTCTTTTGGCAACTTCTTAGTCAAGTTAGCTTATAACCTTCTTAAGGAAAATGCCTGGAAAGGACCCTATAGAGTCAACACTTTTTTGTGGCTTGCCTTGAGTGATATACGACTCATAAACAAGGAGAGATGGAGGCATCATGTTTCAACGGACTCTTTATGAAATCTCTAAGAGAGTGGAGATGAAGATACAATTCATGTTCTAAGAGACTGTATAATTACTCGAGGAGTTTGGTTAAGTATCCTTTCTTTGGTTAAGTATCCTTTCTCCCTCCCTAAAACTGACATTTTTTTTCTTCAACATTAGGGGTGTAATTCGGTCGGTATGGAATGGAATCGCCTCTATTCCAATTCCATTCCAAAATATTTTGGTATTTAGAATTTTATTCCATACCAATCCAAATATTATTCGAACTTAAAAATTTCGTTCCATACCATTCCATTAAAATTCGGTATGATATTCGGTAATTCCAAAATTTTTTCATCAAAACTAAAATTAGAATAGATTTAAAATAAATCTGAAAATGGAAACATTATATAAGTTTAAATTTCAAAGTAGCTAAATAAATTCATAAAATTATATCTTTCAAGTTAAATTACTAAATAAGTACTTAATAATATTCTTTTTAAAAACAAATGCACTTGATAATTTAAGAAAAGCTTTTCATCTCAAGTAATCCTTTAAACCTCTATATCTTTCCAAAAAATTTCTTCACCGCATCATGGTAGTCTTGACAAATCTGAATATTGAAAAAAAGAATAAATAAAAGGTTGTTAAAATTTGTATTAAATAAAATATTTAAATTAAAATTATGAAAATTATTATATGTACCTTATTCAAGTTGTTGAATATCTTCTTGTGATTCTTCATAATTGATTGGAAATGGAGAAACACGAAGCCAATCTTGTGCACATATAAGAGCCTCCACGACTTTAGGACTCAAAGAACTTCTAAAATTATCAAGTATATGACCTCCAGCACTAAAAGCAGCTTCAGAAGCAACAGTAGAAATAGGAATGGCTAACACATCACGTGCCATCTCTGCAATTATTGGAAATCTAGAACTATTGTGCCTCCACCAAAGCAAAATATCAAATTCATTTACATCCTCAATGCAATCTTCTTTAAGATATCTATCTAACTCAGATTTGATATACCCTGTATTTTTCTCGCATTTATGCTTATTGTATTTTTCTTTCATTATTTGTCTTATTTTTTGAGAAGGTTGAAAACTATCCACCATATCATTAGAATGCAGATTTATTTCAGTAACTTGTGCCCCAACCTCATTTGTAGGTGAACCACCAGCACCCTTATACTCTTTAAACATGCAATTAATTGTCTCTCTCACTTTTTTAAGAATACTAGATGAGGTATAACAATCAAACAATTGATTAAGACCCCATTCTAATAAGCTCATTTTGAAGCGAGGATCAAGTACAACTGAAATAAAAATCATCATGTTCATTTTTTCAGGCTTTCCCCAATACTTGTAGTACTTATCTTTCATTTTTTCAGCCATAAAACTCATGTTCAAATCAGAGCTATTATTCAACTCATTCAAAAGAGCATCTACAGCAACCATCTCATGAAAAAAATTATTAAATGTGACATATAAAGAGCCAGAAACACGCAAAGTCAACTCATAAAAATTTTCTAAGAAAGTCACCAACCTACCAACATTAACCCAATCATCATTAGAAGGTTTTCCACCCCCATCTCTATCTTTTAACTCATTTTCATAACGAGTATCCTCTAAGTCATACCTATCAAATGCCTTTTTAAACTTGTAAGCAGCATCCAACATCATATAGGTAGAATTCCATCTAGTAGAAACATCAAGACACAATAATTTTTTACTTTGAATTTTCTCCTCTAATGCACATTTTTTGAACTTTTCCAATCTAGATGGAGATTTTTTCATATATTTTACAGCTTGTCGAACACGGAGAATTGATTCTTTTGCTTGATTCAATCCATCCACAACCACTAAATTAATTATATGAGCCACACATCTCATGTGAAGAAAATCACCTTTCAAGACACTACCACCCCAAGTATTAAGTCTAGTTCTCATATAATTGATTGTTGTATCATTCGAACTTGCATTATCAATTGTGATAGTAAAAACTTTTTCAATGCCCCAATCTAATAAGCATCTCTCAATTGTTTTTCCAATTTGCTCACCCTTATGACTAGTAATTGGACAAAAATTTATAATTCGCTTTTGTAATTTCCAATTGTAATCAATATAATGTGCTGTGAGACACATATAATTGATTTGTTGTATAGAAGTCCATGTATCAGTTGTGAGACATATCCTCCTTTGGGGTAAGACTTTTTTAAGTTCTATCCTTGATTCACAATAAACTTGGTAGCAATCTTTAGCAACTGTTATTCGTGAAGGAACACGAAAAGAAGGATCCACAACACTAAAAAGATATTTAAAACCTTGTCCCTCAACACATTTAAAAGGAAGTTCATCCACAATTACCATGTATGATATAGCCTTTCTCAAAGCAATTGGGTCCAAGCATGCTTGAAACTTTAGATTACTCACACCATCATTTTCTTTTGTGACACAAGGAAAGTTAAGTTGGGTTTGCTTACGATCCTTAGGCCTAGTATATGGATATTTAGGACAATTGTCTAAATGTGCCAACAAACCGCTTGTGCCTAATAAGGAGGTGTTATATCCATATTGTAAATTACAATGTTTGCATTGAGCTACCATACCTTTTTTAGGATCATTTTTTCGAACAAAGTGGTTCCAAGCTACAGATCGAGGGGCCATCTTTTTTCTTTTTGTAGTAATCTCTTTAGAAGGAGCATTTGCTTCATTAGTAGGTTGAGGGTTCGCACCTTCTCCGTCTATGAGAATTGGTTCGCTATTTTCAGTCATCTGATATTGAAAAATATATATACATATATATATTCAGTAATACTCACAAAACATTTAATAACATAAAAGAAAAAAAAAACTATTACCAGTAACGTAAAAACAGTTTTTATTACAATATCATAATGGTTGTTACAACTTTGGAGGAAAAGCATAATATAATCCTATATATATGGACTAATGATTCTAAATAATATACTATACATATATAAACTGACGCTAGCAATAAAAGTTGATGATTGTGTCAAGAACCCTAACCTATATAAATATAATCCCTAAGCCACCATTAGTTGTAAAGCAAATAAAATAATAATTACCATAGATTGTGCCAATAGGTAGGATGAAAAGCCAAGAAGAAAGAGTCAGTATTCTAACCTTTAGGATTTGTAGCAGACTAGCAGCTTTCCTGTGTTTTTTGTTTGTTATCGGTATTCACAAAGCAAAGCTGCCAAAGCAGGCAATGAATATATATTAAACGAATATATATTAAACCTAATAGGGTAGGGTTAATAAAATATTGTATAAAATTGAATTACATATTTTAATATTAATATTTAATGATTTTATTTAAATATGTATTATTAATTATATTATTAAAAATCTTATAATAAAATTTCGGTATATGGAATGGAATTTGGAATTTCATTATAACATTCCATTCCATATTCCATATTCCAAAATTTTAGAAAATACATTCCATTCCATATTCCACATTCCAAAATTCCAATCCAAATAACAATTTCGGTTTGGATTTCGGTTTAAATCGGTAATATTCCAAACCAAGTTACACCCCTATTCAACATGCTCATGTTGGATTGGCAAGACTTGGCCAACCGTTCCGACCAAATAATATTTTAACTAAAACAATCACCGAACCGACATAATCCAAATATTAGATAATTATAATTGGTTTGTTTTGGTCCTTCAAATGAAAATTATATTTGGACTGTTATTAAAATATAAGGTTTACGGTCTTGCCCCCTACTTGAATGATCTTGAATTTATTCAAAGAGTGAAAAGAAATTTAATTTTGAAAAGATTAGGTTGGTTCGTGTTTCAGACCCGAATTGAGCTCTGAACTTAAAAATAATTTTGGATTTTGGACTCAAAAAAAGTTTAGGTTATGGACCCGGATTAGTTTGAATTTTGGACCCGAATTGAGTTATGAACTAAAAAAATAATTTGGATTCTAGATCTAGATTAAGTTTTGGACTAAAAAATGGTTTGGTTTATAGATCCGAGTTGGTTTGGATTCTGGATCTGAATTGAGTTTTGGACTCAAAATAATTTGGGTTCTAAACCTGAGTTAGTTTGGGTTCTAGACCCAAATTGAGTTCTGAATTCAAAAAATAATTTGAATTCTGAATCCGAGTTGGTTTGGATTCTGGACCAGGATTGAGTTCTTGAATTAAAAAATAATTTAGATTCTGGACCCGAATTGGTTTGGATTTTAGACCCGAGATATAATTGGTTTGGATACTTAAACCCGAGATTGGATTTGACTTAGGTACTTAGACCTGAGACTAAATTTGATTTGGATACTTGAACCTGAGATTGAATACTTGGACCCGAGACTGAATTTGATTTGGATACTTAAATCCGAGGCTAGGTACTTGGACCCAAGACTGGGTATTTGGACCCGAGACTTAAGCTATTCTAACTTGATCATCCCTTTGTTGTTTAAGAATTCTGGCTTTTCTTCTAGCCATTTGGTTTCAGCCATTTGGTTTCAGCTCTTCTAGTTGACTGACCTTCTGTCAGTTGAGAGTCCTGACTTTCTTCTAGCCAATCAATTTCAGCTCTTCTAGCTACACTGACTTTCTGTTTGGCTTTCTTCAAACTAGTTATTCCATTTTTCAATGGATTGTGGGTGTTCACCCTTCAAAATGGATCTTCATCCTCGAACATCGGGTCTTCACCCTTCAAAATGGATCTTTATCCTCAGATATTAGGTTTTTACCCTTCAAAATGGATCTTCATCCTTGGACATTTGTCCTATCTTGGCTTTCAACTCTTCTAGCTAGACTGATCTTTTGTCTTTTGCATCTTCGTTCTTTTGGGGTTCTTACTTTCTTCTTGTTCTGTTCTTTTATATTCTTCCTTTCATAAAAGATTCAGCTATTCTTTAGCTAGTTCTCATATCCTCTCTTTGCCCCCTGCATGGCAAAATATTAAAAGTGAGTATGAAAATATTTTGTACATGCATATACTCAAAAATTAAAAGGAGAAACTTTGCCTTCTGTGTAGGCTCTAACTAATGATTTTTTCCATGCAGACTCATTTTAATGTTTGTATTTTATCTGAATGCCTTGCAAATGCAAGCATCTCCATTTATGCAAAGTGACCAGACCTTCCTCAAGCAATGAGCCTTTCATGCCCCCTGATTCCATATTTGCTTCATGTTTGCTTTATAGAGTATTTGTTAGTCACTTTGACAAAGAATATACAACGCAAGATAAAAAATGCAGTGTGATATACTCATGTATGCATGATATACATGAATAATACTTACAGTAGTTCCATTGACTCACAGACTGAGGTGATCGGTTGAAGTGCTCCCATAGATTTCTTCCAAATGCTCGTTCAAATATTGCATTTGAATGACAGAAAAATTCAAATTTATGGCTTTGATTTTCAAAATGTTGAAAACATGAGTAGTGGGACCTAAGCAGCATAGTCAGAGATACATTAATTCCAAACAATGATTCAGCACGTCAATTGGCAGCTTCTTCATAATCTTTCCAATAATCATTTATTTTGTCTAATGTGTCATACGAGATTCGATGGTGCAATATACTTTTCTTAACTTGAAGGTTTATGCAACAAGAAAATAGTTTTTTTTCTTTTTTCTTTTAAACACACATTTTTTAATCTTAAAATCATATTTTTCCTTTGTCAAATCAATGTTATTGTACCTCAGGACTCGACTTTCCAAATTAATATATCTATAATATGAAAATCTTAATTACCATAATAAACTTGAAAATTATTTCCATTTGAGTAAGAACCGTTACACTTCATATAGGCATACACGCATTACTTGGCCAAAGGTCTCATTGATTTTAAATATTGTCTATCTCACATGCATGCTTATCCAAACTATCTCTACTAATAAACTCTACCTACTAAGAGAGATTAATAGGTCTTTAATAGGCTTGAAATGAGATTTATAAGGGATATGGTTTAAACAAAAGTCATTTTGAGATTGGAGCTTATGTAACGTTATGGACAAACCTTCACATTATAAACTTTCTAGTAGAACCATTTGCTATTAGAGGTTCCATTTTCACCTTCTGGCCTAGAATTTCCTTCTGACTTCATGAAAATACAAAGCTTGAATATTCTCCCATTTTCTTGGCAAAAATCTGAATCTAATCAGTACTATCTTGATCTTTAGACCACCTTTTTTTCTCTCTTTCTTTTCGCCCTCTTTCCTTTTAGAATATTAAGTCTAAGACTCTTAATATTGTTGACTTGGAGCCATATTGGATAAAATGAAAGAAGGTCTTTCCCCTAATTCTTTGATTTTATTTGAATTTTTGGTTGGACTGAACCAATTCAAGTCAATCTGTCCTTGACAACTAAGTGGAAGTCTTCTACTTGCTTTAGGTAAAAAAAAAACTCAGTTGGTTTTTCTAGACCGCCTCTTTTTAGTTTTATTTTTTTTTCTTTTCTTTTTTCTCTTTTCTTTTCTTTTCTTCTTTCTTCTTTTTCTTTTTTTTTCTATTTTTTTTGTTTTGTTTTTGTGTTTTTTTTTCCTAACTCTAAGAAGGTTGTCTTGCTTGTACTATCTCATGCTTCTAACTATAGATAAGTGGAGTAAAGTGTGTTTGCTTCAACAAGAATAAATCATTTATTGCCCTAATGTCATCTTAATAGATTGGAGATATTAGATCTAGTATCAGGTGAACTTCAACTATCCTTATGGTCTTAAAAACTTCAATTATTCTTGTGGTCTTGACTATGCATTTCTTTCTTTGATCTTCTTGTCTCTTTTCCCTTAGTGATCATCAGATTTGTCATAAGTATCATAACACCTCAGGATAAGTTGTTGGGGTTTATAAGCTAATGAAAAGAAAGTTAAAATCTCAAGAAGGTTCAAAGGGACAACTAGGGATTAATATTTAAATGGATAGATTATGGTTGTTGGCTTACCAAATAATTCCTAGATCATCTCTCTCTTAAATGTGCAGAGTTTAATTTTACCCCGAAAGTTTATCAAAATACAAAGCTTGAATGTCCTTCCATTTTCTTGGTAGAAATCTGGATCTAATCAGTACTATCTTGATCTTTAGACCACCTTTTTTTCTCTCTTTCTTTTCGCCCTCTTTTCTTTTAGAATATCAAGTCTAAGACTCTTAATATTATTGACTTGGAGCCATATTGGATAAAATGAAAGAAGGTCTTTCCCCTAATTCTTTGATTTTATTTGAATTTTTTGTTGGACTGAATCAATTCAAGTCAATTTGTCTTTGTAAACTAAGTGGAAGTCTTCTACTTGCTTTAGGTAAAAAAAAAACTCAGTAGATTTTTTGGACCGTCTCTTTTGAGTTTTATTTTTTTTCTTTTCTCTTTTCTCTTTTCTTTTCTTTTCTTCTTTCTTCTTTCTTCTTTTTTTCTATTTTTTTGTTTTGTTTTTGTGTTTTTTTTCCTAACTCTAAGAAGGTTGTCTTACTTGTACTATCTCATGCTTCTAACTATAGATAAGTGGAGTAAAGTGTGTTTGCTTCAACAAGAATAAATTATTTATTGCCCTGATGTCATCTTAATATATTGGAGATATTAGATCTAGTATCAGGTGAACTTCAACTATCCTTATGGTCTTAAAAATTTCAATTATCCTTATGGTCTTGACTATGCATTTCTTTCTTTGATCTTCTTGTCTCTTTCCCTTAGCGATCATAAGATTTGTCATAAGTATCATAACACCTCAGGATAGGTTGTTGGGATTTATAAGCTAATGAAAAGAAAGTTAAAATCTCAAGAATGTTCAAAGGGACAACTAGGGATTGATATTTAATTGGATAGATTCTGGTTGTTGGCTTACCAAATAATGCCTAGATCATCTCTCTCTTAAATGAGCAAAGTTTAATTTTACCTCGAAAGTTTATCAAAATACAAAGCTTGAATGTCCTTCCATTTTCTTGGCAGAAATCTGGATCTAATTAGTACTATCTTAATCTTTAGACCATCTTTTTTTCTCTCTTTCTTTTCGCCCTCTTTCCTTTTAGAATATCAAGTTAAGACTCTTAATATTGTTTACTTGGAGCCATATTGGATAAAATGAAAGAAGGTCTTTCCCCTAATTCTTTGATTTTATTTGAATTTTTTGTTGGACTGAACCAATTCAAGTCAATCTGTCCTTGTAAACTAAGTGGAAGTCTTCTACCTACTTTAACTAAAAAAAAAACTCAGTTGGTTTTCTAGACCGCCTCTTTTGAGTTTTATTTTTTTATTTTTTTCTTTTCTTTTCTTCTTTCTTCTTTCTTCTTTTTCTTTTTTTTTTCTTTTTTTTTCTTTTTTTTTTGTGTTTTTTTCCTAACTCTAAGAAGGATGTCTTACTTGTACTATCTCATGCTTCTAACTATAGATAAGTAGTAAAGTGTGTTTGCTTCAATAAGAATAAATCATTTATTGCCCTGATGTCATCTTAATAGATTGGAGATATTAGATCTAGTATCAGGTGAACTTCAACTATTCTTATGGTCTTAAAAACTTCAATTATACTTGTGGTCTTGACTATGCATTCCTTTCTTTGATCTTCTTGTCTCTTTCCCTTAGTGATCATCAGATTTGTCATAAGTATCATAACATCTCAGGATAGGTTGTTAGGATTTATAAGCTGATGAAAAGAAAGTTAAAATCTCAAGAAGGTTCAAAGGGACAACTAGGGATTGATATTTAATTGGATAGATTCTGGTTGTTGACTTACCAAATAATGCCTAGATCATCTCTCTCTTAAATGAGCAAAGTTTAATTTTACCTCGAAAATTTATCAAAATATGTTTTAAGATTGACTAGGACCCAAACACTCATAATTATGCAGGAGTCCTCTCTAAGTAAACATACATAACTCAATGCTATAGAACAACTCTCTCACCTAGTAAAGTCATTCGGATCATGATGTATAGATACACTAATTTATGAATATCAAACTAGACCCATCATTGATTGGGTACTATAATATCAAAAGCCAATAAAAATTTAATAAAAATAATTTATTCAAGCAATCTTAATTTAAAAAATATAATTATTTCAAAAATATTAAAGAAAGCAGAAATAAAATAAGTAGCACTTAAGCCTAAGGAAGATCGTTGAATTATAATCGATGGTGTTTTATCTACTTAGACATGTTCGGGGCAAGGGCCAAAACTAGCAACCCCTTCCTCAGCAGTTTCTCCTTTTATATCTTGAAAAGGTGGCAAGACAGAACTTTTCATCAATCTTCATTTTATTATAAAGGTCGCTAGTGATGGCACTCTTCCAAATTTAGGCAATGGATTGCTTTTGGTGTTGGGATGATCAGGTTCAAATAGCTTACCACTATCAATCATGTCTTGAATCTCATGTCTCAACCTAAAACACTTATCTGTTTCATGCCTCTATGTTTGATAAAATTGACAGAATACATTATTAGTATTAAAGTTTCGTGGCAGAGGATTGGGTAATGGTCAGGGAGTCAGTGACTGTAATAGCCCTTACATTTGTAACTTATTAAAAACTTAAGATAGAGGTTTTCTCAACTCTAAAAATTATCTTCTACTTGTTTGACCAGTTGTTGCATTAACATTCGCTGACTTCTGTGTGCCTTGACCTCCAGACTGATAACTTCCTCTATCACTTCTTTTTTCTAGAAAAATGATTCTCCTCTCTTTCTCATTCTTCTATCTATAGGCCAGCTTGGAGAAGATCTTTAAAGTCCCTTATGAGAGTATGAGACATCCATTCACGCAAACTGGATAAGACACCCCTTACTATCATTCAAATCTGGTCGGACTCATCTGGTCTCTTCTTAAGCAGTGCAGCTTTGTTTCTTCACCTCTTTACATAGTCAATAAAATTCTCATTTTGCTTTTGTCTGATAGTTTCTATCTCCATCAGAGTCACTTCCAACTCAATATTATACCCATACTACTGAATAAAAGCTTTGTATAGTAGATCCCAATCTTTTTGGGTGTTATTCTCTAAGGTATTGAACCAGTTTTGTACAACAGGACCCAATGAGAGCATGAAGTACCTTAAAGTTTGAGCCTTAGTAACTCTAGCAGACTGCATGGCAGTGATGTATTACTTGACATGCAGATGAGGATTTCTAGTTCTATCAAACTTGGCAAAATAAAGTAACTTGAACTTGTAAGAGACTTTTTCATCTTGTTCAAACAGTTTATCCACTTTCGACACCTCTTCAGCCTTCAGCTTCTTTTTAAACTTCTTCTCTAAATCAGCAATCATCTTTTTCACATCCGCAGTTTCAATTTTTTCAACAGTTGATTTTTTCACATCCGCAGTTTCAATTTCTTCCAACAGTGCAGCTAGTTAATTTCTCACGACCTCAGTTAGGACCCCCTTTAACTCTTCCATCTTGGAAGCAAGAGCTTCATTTATCATATTCTGAACTTGATCAGGATTCATGGTTTTGGAAATAAAATTAATTGTATCTTCACTGAACTCTGAGTCACTAACGATGGTCGGATTATCGTATGCTCTTGAACTGCTGTACTCCAGGTCTGTAAGCCTGAAAGGATCAATACCATATAATGCAATACATGTATGTATGTATGTATGCATAAGTAACAGATAAACAAAAATCATTTGGAAGTTTCTTCCAACCTTATATCTTCTACACACGAATAACGAGTCTAGGTATATGGTCAACAAAATATCAACATAAGGCATCTTATTTTTAAAAAATTCACTCGGACGATTTAATCACTAGTTGTATTATCAAACATGGAAGTCGGTCTATGATAATTCTCATTAATTAAGCCTTAATCCAATGAATTAACTAAAAATAGCTTTTATGCTATATTATGTATTAAAACTAAATTAAGGGGTTTATTATAAATCGATTTTCTATTTGAAAAAATAACTAATGATTTATGCAATAAATAAATCCATGATTAATAATTCTTGATATAATTTAGGCTCACAATTAATTTTTGGCATTCCATAATTGACCTAAATAGTTTGTAAGCTCATTCAAAAATAATTTTATTTCAAACCCTACTGTAAAAAAAGTTTTTTAAAAATGATTTTTAGGCTTTGTATTTGGGCCACGAGGTAGAAAAGAAATATTTTTTGACTCATTTTGGAAAAAAGTTTTATGTCCAAATATCATCTTGAAAATTTTGAAAATAGTTTTGGTCTTTTGGATTTAAAGAAAAAATTATTTTGAGCTTATAATATAATTAGGTCATATTGGAAAAAGAACAAACCAAATAAGTCATGGTTCAAACCAAGATATATTAATTATAGTCAAACAATAAGCATTTAGGTAAAAACCTAAGAAAAGTAAGTAGGTCAATTACATGAGTTTTATTCTTTGAGTTGAAAAGTTTTAAGCTCTCGTAGCAAGTATATACCAAAAGGTACAAGGCTATGAGTGATTATGTCATGCTCGATCTTTATACATTGAATGAAAGTATGGTATCCCTTACATAATACAACATGGGTTACATGAGCGTCCTAACTCATACACACAATGCAATTTAAATAATGCAATGGATAATATTATAAAAAGAAATAATAAAATAATATAAAGACCAACGAAATCAACTTTTCTTATCCCTAGTGGAGTTGTCATTGTGAGCTGAAATTTTCACTCTCACTCCCAGGTGGAATAGTTCTTGCGACTTCGGCACTATTAGGCTTATGGCCTTAAAGAGCACGGGTCTAAATCTGGAGAAAATGAAGTTGCCACCCAGACTGGCCGAAAAAAATAAAGGAATTCTCAACCCCTAATGGGTTTGAAAAATTGAGTACGCGTGGGGAATGTGAGAATGACCCAGCACCCCCACAACGTTCGGTTTATTGGAACCGGCCTCCTTTTTAGGTCTATATATTATTAAATTCTTAAATATTATAAAATCATCTATACTACATGCAATCATCAAAATAAATCATCATTGTATTAAAATTAAAATAAGTTTAAACAAATTAATAAATAGGCACTCATACAAGATAAAAATATGCCCTTACAATTATGTCCAATGTTTAAAACAAAATAAGTATGACACTTACCAAAAAGTGAAAATATGTCATTTATATTAATTCAAAACTTGAAATGATTTAAATTATATGAATCTTAATTAATGAGGTACCCACAAAGTGAAAATATACCTCGTACAATTCTTGAAACCAAAATAAACCAATAAAAAAATATTCATGCCCAATGTAAACCAAACATTTAAATTATATATCCTTACAATCATGTCCAATGTTTAAAAACAAAATAAATAGGTCACTCACCAAAAGGTAAAAACATGTCGTTTACATTAATCCAAAATTCGAAATAATTTAAATTATATGAATCTTAATTAATGAGGTACCCGTAAAGTGAAAACATACATCTTACAATTTTTGAAATCAAAATAAACTAATAAAAAAATATTTAACCATTCCTTATAAATAAATCATTCATTATAAATTAAATAAACCATCCATCAAGACATATCATAAATACACATGCATTAATAATCAAAACCTACATTCAAATATCATATTAAACAATAGATGTATAAACTAACGTTTTCAATTTGTGTATTAGGGTTTTAAGAAAGTATGATTAATGTTTTAAGGTTTTAGAAAAATATAATTAGGGTTTTTTTTTTTTACAAAATAAGGGTTTATAATTTCAGAAAAATACAGTTTGAATTTTTAATTAGGGTTTAAGGTTTTAGAGAAACGCAATTTGTGTTTTAGGGTTTTTAGAAAATACAGTTAATATGATATTAAATATTTAATGTTAATTTGATTAAATAGACTACTATAATGTTAAAGTAGTTTATTGGACATAAACTAATTGTTGGATGGTTAAACGAGCTACTGAATGAAACAAATTCAAATATACGGCTTATTATAAGTTATAAATCCAACAACAACTTATCAAGTTTCAAATAAAACTTATACGAATTAAAAGTGTTAGAATGAAGTAAAATAATGAAATAAGAATGGATGAATTACTGTAAATTTAAATTTAATTGAATAAGGGATTACAAACCTCCATTTGTTGGTTTCACTGATATTTTATATTGATCCAAGCTTTATATTTATACCAGTGGTAAAATTTCGATTGAATAAGATGAAGATAAACGTTGTGATACCTCTCATGAAGACACTCAAAAACTACTAGGGTTAGGGCAGACTCTTTGGAGACTGAGAGTAGTAATCTCAAGTTTTTCTTTTTTTAATATTAGTTTGTTTTTGTATTTTATATATAAATATCAAAAAATAATTATAAAATGAATATTAGATCATATTCTATTACTATATTTTGTTTATACTAGTAATTTAAATATATTTTTTTTATTTTTCACATAATAATATTAATTTTCACGGTAACTGTGCTGGCAATTTAGCTTGTAACAAATAAATTTGTTATGTTGCTTTTATATCATTTTAAATTAAGAAATAATTTATATCTTAATATAATTAGTATATAAAAATAATATTATATATAAATGCAGTGATATTAAATATTTTATATTTATATTTATATATTCATAAAAAGTGAAAATTTATTAATTTTTAATTTTTTATAAAAAAATTATAAATTTAGCTTAAAATATTGTAGGTAAAGAAAAATATAAAGGTGGCACAAAAATAAATAAATGTTGGTATAAGAATATACTTAAGAAAGATAAAAATAAATATTTGTTAATATTCAAATGTGCCCTTTATTTTATGGTTATAATTTTCACTTAAAAGTGGATAAAAAATCTCAAGAATAAAGTCAAATAATATAAAACTCTAAGTTTAAATATAATTAATAACATTATTATTTTAAATTATTTTTAAAATAATTAAATGTATGTTGTCAATTTAAAGTTAAAATAAAATAATAAATTTTTTTAAAAAATTATGACATATAAAGTTTATTAAAAGTTGAAACAAAAATAAAAATAAAAATTTTAGAAATCACTCTCATTGAAATAATGACTTTAGAGCATAATAATAATAATAATAATAATAATAATAATAATAATAATAATAATAATAATAATAATAATAATAATAATAATAATAATAATAATAATAGCTTATGAGTTAAAAGGGAAAATAATGACTTTTATAAAATACAATGACATGTGAATTAAAAAGAAAAATAAAATCAATTAATTACTTTAGATAATGTATTTTTTTAGAGAACTATTAAAAAAGAGGAAAAATTATATATTTAAAAGGAAAGTAAAATAAAAAATAATAATAAAGCAAAATTAAAAATTAAAAAAAAATTAGTAAGAAACATAAAATGAGAGAAAAAAAGAGGAACAGGAAAGTAAAAAAAAAAGGATAAAATATGAAAGAACAAAAAGAATCTGGTTAATTTGGAAATTCATTGTCATAAAAGCAATGTTTCTTACAACTCTTTTAATATATATATATAATAATATTTTTTTTTATCAGAGAAAAAAAATGTAAGTGTATAAATAGCTTAAAATTTTGAAATATTTACAAAACTATCTTAAAAATAAGTTTTATTTTTAAAAATATTAAATTTTTAAAAACAATTTTAAAAATATTAAAATTAATATTTTTTTTAAATGCTTCATTCCTCTTTAAAGTAATTTTTTTAAAAAAATACTTCATGTCTCATTTTAAATAATATTTTATTATAAATTTTATTTTTTAAAATTTTATTATTAAATAAATATATTATAATAAAATAATAAAAATTAATATTTTAAAATGTATTTTTAATTGATAAAATATATTAAATTTTTATAAAAAAAAGTTTAATTTTAATTACAAATAATAAATAAAACTTAAAAAAATATATAAAATATATAAGAATATTTTAATAAAAATTATTAAATTTATTTTTAAATAAATTTTATATATTATAAACATAAAATTAAAAAAAATAAATTTTATTATATAAATATTACATGTATGTTATAGATATTATGTAGATGTTATATTTATTTTATTTATTATGTATATAGTTTGTATGTTATATATATAATACAAGGATATTATATATATATTGGTATATATTATGTGTATGTTTACTGTTTATTATATGTATTGTGTATATTATATATATATATATATATTATTTTTATAATGAGAATATAATAATAATAAATTATTTATAAATAAAAGGAATAAATAAAAATCAAATAAAAAATGAAAAAAAAGAAAACTGAAAAGGAAAAAAATAACGTTGAAATTCATAAAAATGAAAGAAAAAAAAAGTCCGGGTGAAACGAGAAGTTAAATTCACGGAGAAATAAATGGTCAGCTGTTGATATTGTTTTGAGCAAGGCTTTCAATAGGTTATATTTTCATTAATTGTTATTTTTTTCATCCCCTGAAATATTATTTTAGCTCATATAAATTTATTAAAAAATTATTAAAATTTTTAAATATTATATAAAATTATTTTAAATAGACTAAAATATTCTCTATTAATTTATTAATATTATACTTACTTCAATTATTAATTATAAGGGTATAGTTAAAAAAGTTAATTATTTTTTTTTAATTTTATAAAATGACAATTTGAAAAGGATAATTTTTTTACAATAGTGATGATTTCAGCGGAACGGATGAAGTATTATGGGTTAACTTATAATACAAAAATAATAGAGAAAATTACACCATATAACACACTTTTTAATTTTTTTTTAAATATCCCATATTTTTTATATATTTTTATATACCAAATATATATCCAAAGTATACATTTAAAAATTGAGTATACTTTTAGTATACCAAATATATATCCAAAATATATATCTAAAAATGGATATTTTGAAATTAAAAATTAAAAAAGGATAATTTTGAAATTAAAAAAGAAAAGTGGATATTTTTTAAAATATTTTTATTTTTTAGGATATTTTTGAAAAAATCTCAAAATAATAACAGTTAAAACCAGTTCGAATTATATAAAAATAAATTTCACAAAAATTCATCAGTCCAGATTATATAAAAAATAAATTCTACATGAATCTATATTTTTAAAAAAAAAATTAACATTTTATTCTTTGAAATCTTCGATATAAATATATATTAATACTTAAAAATTAGTGGAATTGGTTTACTAAAACACATATATTCTTGAATTATATTTTGACTCTTTATTATTATGTGATATTAATATTATAAAATTTTAAATTTAAATAATTATTTTTACTTTGATAATAAATAACTTACTAACTCGAATAAAAAAAATACTAATTCAAATTTTATTGTGATTCCTAACAAAAATTTATTAAAACATGTATGTCCAACATTTAATATATATTTGAACCCAGTATTATAACCTTCTATAATCATAAAGTCCATGATCTCCTTTACCAGTTTAAAACACCAACACGAAGCCATAGGCCTAAGGATGAATGCCTAGTGGCTTCTACCAGTGTAACCTAAACAACTCCTGAAAACAAACAACAAAATGTATTGAATGAAATCAAATTCTTTAAATGTATCAATGGATTGGAATTGTTTTTACAGTTTCAGAAGGGCTTACTGATGATGTTTGAAATGTGCAAAATCTTCTAAATTGACTTGAGGCCTATTTCAGAATCTAACCTCATAATGAATCTTATATACAACAAAGAATACAGAGTTTCCTTTTTAAACCAATAAAATAAATCAATCCATTCTTGGAAACCTGTATGCATCCCACATATTTGAAAACAATAACCCCTCTTAACAAAGGAAAAGGTAATTGACAGTTACACTCAAAAGCTTGGAGGATCTCGAAACTCGGTGGGAGTGTCAGGTGGTCTGCTATAAACATCATCAAAATGAAGACTTACATCTCCTCCCCCTGCTTCAAGGTCCTCATCCACATAAACCATCCGTGACAACCTGTGAGAAGTGCTCCAATCCAAGTGTTCTTGCTCCTCTAAGCTTTTTTCTGAAAAATTATCATATTGATTATCTGAAGTAAAGCAGTTGAAATCAGGAGGCTCGAGAAAACTTGTTTGGGGCTGTGCACTAGGCCGGCCACTTCTAGCCCACCAATGGCTCCTGGTAGAATGTGCAATGTTGCTAGAATCATGTTGTTGAAGTAAGCTCTCTCGAAAGAAAGGAGTAGACGTGGAAGCCCCCAAGTGTGATTCTATTCGATCATCATCACGGCGATGCCAGTACTCATCATCATATCCTGCTCCATTTCGCGTCATGTTGGATGGCATCCAATAATCTTGAGGATGTTGCTCAGTCACTTCAAAAGGTACTGTTGGAGTGTCTCTTGTATGATTAGTTGAAGAATGAGGTCGGGAGGTGTAGTACCAATCAAGAAGATACGGATGATTTTTTTGATCTTCATCAATTAGCCATAAAGAACCCAAATGAAATCTCGAAGTACCATATGGATCTCTAGAATATGCTGAATTTCTAATCCCAGGTCCACTCAAACTAGGGCTTCCTTGCCATACTCTAGGAGGAGAATACGCATGTCTAATTCCATTCCCTTGCAACTTTTGCTCCCTGAAATTTCTAAGATTTGACAAAAACTGCTTTCCCTGGGATTTAGGTTCCCATGAAGGATAGCTGCTCTGAAAGCTGCAACCAACAGAATTGGGTAGAAACTCGAGAGTAAGCTATTCTGAGAAAACTATTAGCTGGTATCTTGGAGACGGAGAAGTGTATCTCAACATACAATGAAGTTGAGAATGCACTGGCTATAATTGAGATAAAGGCTACAGAGTAGGGGATTGAGCTGGTACTACAGAAAAGTCCTGACTAAAACTAACACTGGAGCCAAAAGTTGTCAACATATATAGACCATTAATTAACATAAGCAGTTCTGACTAAAACTAACACTGGAGCCAAAAGTTGTCAACATATATAAACCATTAATTAACATAAGCAGTATATCATTATTAAGTGCCCAAGCAAAGAAACTTGAGTTAACTATTTTGCATATACAAAAATCACAAACACACCAGGTCTCAAAATATTTATAACCAAAATTTCTTGGACTTCATTTGATTCATGAACTAGAATGGGAATAAACTAGCTATAACTTTTGAGGTTCAAATTTTTACATATCAATACTTATTCCATAAAAATAGTTATTTCAAAATATCAAATTTTTTATTGAAATGTCAAGTGTGTAACTGTAATATAGATGAAGAGCAGGTTTTCAGTATGAATTCTATATAGATGAACTCTTTTGCTAATTTATGCAGTATGGATTCTATACAGATGAAGAACAGGTATTCAGTTCCACAAATCAAATGAAGACATCTGCACACTAGAAACATAACATACCTCAAAAATGATTTCTCCATCTTGCCTTGAGAGCTCCTCTGGGTGTGCTCTGTATGATAAGGTGAACCATAATTGCTATTGCCATTATTTTGAAAATCAAAAGCGCTAAAGCTGCCAAATATCAAATAATCAATTATTAAGCCTTGTCAGTGTCAAGAACAAAACAAAGTCAATAAATAGATCATTATGTAAAACACCTGTATCAATAAAAAAAAAAAGACTAACCAGCACACATGGCCAACACCTTCAACATCTACTGTGAAGTCTGCAATGAACCGTAAGATATCATCCACCCGCTACAGAACACATAGGACATCAGTAAGAACATACACTTGTGATGAAAATAATAAGATGGACATTCTATAAAAATATGGAATAGATACCTTTGGGACAACAAATAAAAGCAAAAATGGGGTGAAGAAAATTGACGCCATCTCCTCAAGTAACATCATTCCAGTATACTACACAACAAATAATTAGTAAGAGAACAGTTCAATACTCTTTATCATATGATTGTTGGAGAGGTTGAAGGGAGGGAAGGTCTTAGCATTATTCAAGTGAATCCCATATATAACAAATGGACTTCTGCAATATTACCTGAAATAGAGTTTCAAACTCTATCCAGACAATCTCAGTGTTTTCTTTGCCCCGCCATCTCTTTGGCATATAATGTGTATGTTGGACCACCATAGACATTGCCCCTTCTGGATCAAGGACAAGGAGTTCATCTGGTACTGCAGCCCGGCTGATGGCAGTTATGGCTCCAAAAACAGCAGCATACCAGAACAAATTGCGACCAAATATCTACAGAATTTAAAAAATAGAATGTCATAGGAACTAAAAATTCTAAAGCTAAGGTCAGCAACATAATATGAACATCATTAAATGCTTTTATGTTGGTAAAGAGAGAATATCACATGGCCCTCTAGCAGAGATTCCTCCAGAAATGCTATGATGATCAGGATAGCAGCAAAGCCACCAGAAACAAAAGATATAAACTTAGCAATAGTTGAAATAATAGGTGAAGGGAATTGCTTCAGATAATCAGAAGCATGCATTATGCTGCCATTGATCCGGTGCTTGAACAAATGGTCAACCTGCAACACAAAATCAGGTCAAGGGGGTCAATAAGGGGAAATGATAATAGATAAGAAAACTGATCCTCAAATATTTTACTGAACTAAAGCTACATTATGGACATCAAATCTCATCACAAAGAAATAAATGTCCTATCTAATGTGCCAAAGAGAGAGAGAAGATACATTTAAGTTCACAGGGCCTTGCAAAATGATTAAGCACAGTGATATGTATCCTCTCCCCAGTGGAATCACACCAAACAAGTTAAGCACAATTTCAGGCATTCAAGAAATTTATTCTAGAAAAAGGCAAACTGCCAATAGAAATTCATATCAAAAAATTTTATTACGTCACAATAATAATCATGCATATTAAATTGCAGTAACTATTTCTTGAAATATTAAACTAGATAGATAAATGGATCAAACTTTAGAAGCAGGTAGATATTAGCCAAATTAATTTATCACTACGCGAAAACCACTTTTATCTTAGCAAGAGAGCAACAGAAGTACAATTATACCTCATTGAATTCCCTAAAAATCCATTTTGACAGATTTGACCACCTTCGAGATGATGCTGTGCTTGGATGATTATAAAACTGTTCAGCATGCCTAAGGAAGAGATACACAAGCATGAATATAACTAGAAATGGTGAAAGGAGAAGCATTGCAAGTCCAACTACCATAAGCCTTTTTTTCAATGTTTTAGGATTAGATATGAAGTCCCTCCTAACACAAAAGTTTCTGCAGAAAAAAATGCATTCTAATCAGAAAAAACTCATATGACCTACATAGAGTCACATTCTATGAATTAATCATACCGATCAAACATGCTCTGCAATATGCACCAATTTAAGGTCCATTCAAGGGTCTTTGTTAGCATTAAGTGATATTGTGTCCCATTTGAACCAGATTTGACTGTTGGACCAGCACCTGGAATCCATGGGGAGATTGGAAATGCAAGCACTCCTTTATTAAGCATTCCAATTAAGTAATTCTCCTTCCGCATCAGACGCATCACCACATCATGAGCAGAAAGGTCCTTGACCACACAGAGTTGTTGTGCGCTTTGTAACTGTATAACCTTTTCAAGAATTGTTGCCCATGGCATGGTTTGAATCTCATTGTCTGTAACATGGAGACTGCAAAAAAAGACACTAACCTTGCTCACTCGAACATCCACTAAATCACCAAAACAAAAAGGTTGTATAAGATGTCTCCAAAAACTTTCAGCAGGACAAATCAAGCATACCTTTCGAAATAGAAGTGGCGGATCCCAAGAATGTCCCTTAATTGTGCAAAGAACCTCAAAAAACAGAATATCCAATAGATAGAAAATAATCCCAAATATCCAACAATAATAGCTTTTGAAATTGTTAGAGGGGTTAAAGGGTGTTGGTGAAGAGCTTCTTTAGAGAGATCACAGGGCTTGATTCCAGATTCAACCGCATCCATACCACACTTAGCATTACGAAGACCATTCCAATCAACATATAATAAGAAAAATCCCGAAAAACAAATTGTGAAACCCAAACTTAGAAGTTCAACAATCCACTTTATAATAATACACCAAAGCCCTTTCTCACAATAATAACTATATAGCTTTTCGAAGAACAGGTCCAAATCTGCAATTGGTTCCACATTCAAGCTCTCACCATTAAGAAGCCCCGAGGGGCTCTCACTACCAGGACTTGGTACCCTTCCATAGTCAGACAATTCAATCTCTGGAGGCACATCCTTAAGCAAGCCTGTCGTTAAAGATGATTCACCGTGAAATCTCCATCCAAATATGCTGAGAGCATTAGAAGCCTTCTGCCTACCAAACATCATTCACGAACAGTAACAGTAGGCATAGACAGCCAGTCCATCCCCTAAACAGCATATGTTTAAGGAGAAGTTCTGTAAATAAGAGAAAATCAGCTTTAATCACATCTTATCCCAAACTAGGTATGGGTCAGACAAGGTCCAGGTCGTCCATCAAGAACTGATATTCAGAAGCTTACATCCATAGCACTTACATTGTTCTATACAAAATACAACAGCAAATATATTTCTCCTGCTCATTCTTGTCATTCAAGATATTCTGACTTATAAGAGGGAAAAAGATCACTTGGATTTCAGGATATGAAGTTTTCATTAAAAATTCAGTCAGCATATAAAATGTAAACAGGCAATGCAGAATAAATCTAAACGTGAAAGGCACAAAATTAGAGTCTATTTGTCCAGTCCAAGTATTAGCCATGTAAGTCCAAATTACCTCCAATACACATGGCACAATGCTATTCTCATCAATCAATCAACTCAATATTGGAATCTGTAGTTTTTCTAGTTAATGAGGCAAGTCCACTTTTTTATTTGGGGCCATAACACAAGATGTAAGATCATTTTCTAAAATTACTCACCTATATTAAATTTATTGACTGTCATTATCAACAATCCATATTAGTCCTTACAAAGACGAATGAAAGCAAGTGATGAACTGACATCTTGTAACATTGTCAAATCGCGGAACCATTCTGAGTGATTCCTTTAACATCTGAAATCTATACCTAGGCAATCTTTTTCATCAATGGGAAAATAAGAAAACATGATTACATTTTACAAAATTTACAAGATCCAATTATTGAGCGAGTACCTTCTCATCTTTTAAACCTTGAAGTCCCAGAATCCAATCAATTCTTACCCTGGATGCAATAACAATTCAGACTGCCTTTAGTGTACTATAAAAAAGAAACAAGTAACAATCCATGTGTTCGCAGAAAAAGAAAAAGGAAATACATTCACTGTTTTCAAAATCATCATTAAAGACTAAGGACTTCTCTAACCTATCTGGTAATATACTCAATAGTGAATTCAGAATCAATTTTCACATCTTACTGTCAACATATAAGGATCAGTATCAGTTATTATGTTTCTCAAAACCAGTTTGAAGCAATCCAATAGCTATATTGAATTACCAATTCAGATTTAGCAAACTTTATGCAAATAACATTCGCCACTAACCACTAGCATAATCATTATCACTTTCCACATCTATTAATCTAATACATGGTTCCTTACCAACAGGATTCCTATTTGCAAAAATTCCAACACAAAGAAGTGTGGTTGTCAGTGGTAAACCTTTAAACATCTTACAAACTATTCTCTTGGGAACCCAAACATAAGACTTTAGAGAATGCACTGTATTTTTTCCACTCACTTTACCCATCATAGCAGACAACTGATCACCTTATTAATTCCAATACCCACTCTAGCTCGTGATATCCTATCCTCTTTTAAAATTTGTAAGTTCTACAACAACAAATATTATAAAGATCCAAAAACTTCAAACTAACCATGGATAAAAAAAAAAGCATTATAAAAACTCCACAAGTACTGTATATCCATAGTACTGTATATCCATAAAACATGTCAAATTAAGCCCCAACTAAGTACTAATAATTCCAATTGGCAGATCAATTGTATGATAATATCTTTGCACATACTGGATTATAAAATTACATTTGCAAGGTTTAAGCTTGATATAGGAAAGTAGGTGATAAAGAAAACAAGATCCAAAGGTCAGGTTTCATTAGGATTCTTTCCCCAATTGATAAGTTTGAACTTAATATATAGTCTCATCTCAACATCATGTTGCTTAGCATATAGTCTCATCTCAACATCATGTTACGTAGCATATAGTCTCATCTCAATGCCGTACTATCAATAACAATGGAAATAACGGCTACAGAGGGATTCTATTCTTGAGAAATCTCTAAGAAAGTTGGTCTTTTGTCAAGTGCTTATTGATCACTTGCTAAGGACCTAAATAGTAAATTTCTTTCAATTGCACCCGCTGAACTATTTTTCCATCTCCCTCACTATGAAAGCTATTCTTCAAAAATTATTGGGATAAAAATTCAAAACACTGACTGTAATAATGTTACTAATAAACGAATGTGTTAGTAAGACAGTTTTGCAATCAGGTTATTGATCACCGCGGACCCATTAAAATACTGACTCCCGCAAGTTACCATGTTGCATGTTCACGAACAGAAAATGTAGATGTTGGGGATAAACCATGCAACTTATAGTAAGGTCTCTCTGCGCACTGCTCTAACAACCTCCAATTATTAAAAATAAAAGCTCGAATTATTGCACTATATATAAATTAGTTATAATCCACTAATCAGCCAGCCCGAAGCCAAGCAATGCAACAGTTCAGAATATCTGGTAAATTTCACAAAACCTTTATTGAAATAATAACTTCTTTTAGCAGACACAAAAACTCATAAACCTCTAAATAAAGCAAAACCCAGAAACACGGAACAAAATTCTTAGTGAATTTAACTAGGCTCATTCTGTTAATAAAAATTGAATTATTTGCTTTGATCACATATATAACTATAATTCAAAAGAGTACTTAACACTTTATTGAACTGCTAAAAGCTTCGAAGCAAAAAAAAAATTGTTAAAAGGAGAGCTAAATTAGAGAATTAAAAGTCAACCTCAATTGCACAAAATCAATTACAAATCAAACAAAACCTCAAAGGCACAAAATTTATTATTACTATCCAAAACCACAATAAAAAATTTTTTAAAAAAAAGTAGCATTGTTTTGTACGATAGGGCATGAAAGCTAACCCAAATAAATTCAAATTCATCAACGACAAAAATGGTAAAAATTACCTGCAACCCAGCTAAGAATAAGCTTTGAAAAGGGAAAAATAATAGGAATTCAGTGATTCCCAGTATAAATTTATTGTACTGAAGTCGAAAAGAAGAAAGGAATTGGATGATTAAAGACAGAGACAATGATAAAAATAAAAATAAAAATAAAAAAGCTTTTTATCAGAGAAGAATATGAAGCGGTGGAAAAAATTAATAAAATTGATCGTGCAGAAACCGAAGATTGAAAGAATAAAAGAGAAAGAGGGTGCTTGGTTGCGTAAACGAAAAATAAAATTTGGCTGATTTTGTGTATTTTATAAGAAATTATCATAGAGAAATTTAAAAAAAAAATTGAGAGTTATTGTTTGTGAAGTTTATATAGGAGACGTGAGCTTGAGTTTTACATTTTTTTTTAATCTTTTATATTTTTTGGTGAATGTTAAATTAATTAATTAAAAGTTAAATTTTTTTTAAAACCTTAGTTATGAAGGATAAAAGTTTCATGAATCTATTTTGTTTATTGTTATTTTAAAAAAATAAATAAATAAAATATTTCACTAAAAAATATATAATAAATAAATCTTTATAAAATTTGGTATGATACATGCTTTTTCCCTTCTTGATGCTTTGAAATTTAGCATTTTGGGTTACATGCCAAATATTTAGATTTATTAATTAATTTTATGAAAGGTTTTTTATTTATAATATATAATCATTTAATCCTTATATGACTATAATTGAGAATAGATATATTATTATATTGGAGTGAGTGGATTTCTCAATTTGTTGGAATTTGTTTAACATTTATATGAAGATGATGTATTTACTTAACATTTATAATATTTATTCAATCTTATAAATATAGACTCATTTTTTTTAATTATTCAAAATTATAATCTATTTATTATTTTAATAATCTATCCGTCTTAAAAAGAATATCATATTTTTTCTACAAATTTTAAAAAATATATAATTAATACATTAATAATTTATGTGTTTCTCTTTTTTATCCTTGTTCATATATTTATTTTATTTTAAAAATAATTTAAATTATCATTAATTTTTTATTTAAAATGTGAATTTATTATAGAGTAAAATAGAAAAAAAGATATTAAATATATTTTATAAATAAAAATAGATAATTATTTTGAGATATTTTAAAATAGAATAGTAAATAATTTTTATGGGACGAGAGTAAATTAATTATCATATACATTTTTTATAATATTCATATTTAATTTTATTTTATTTATTAAATATATTTCATACTATAATATAAATATAATAGAAAAATATATATAAATTTATATTTTCAATAAAAATAATTAATATTTATTAATCTTTGTATAATGAAAAGTAAATCTATTTTTATATAACAAAGAGAATAATATTTTTAGAGGCTCGGGCAATGTGTAAATATAATTTCTTATTTTATTATAAAAATATTGTGAAAATTTATTGAAATTAAATATTATGATATAGACAACATAAGTAAATAATTTTAATTATAATACATGTTATTTTGTATTATATATATATATATATATATATTATATAATAGCTTTTTCATTTTTTAATTTTAATTAAAATTTTATTATATATAAATTATTTTATATTCATATATTAACAATTTATTAAAGGTATAATTTTTCATTTTTATTTGTTAATAATTTAAATTAAAGAATTTATTAATAATTATTTATTATTAATAATTATTAATTTACTAATTATCTTTATATATTAATAATTTTAGTTAAAATTTATTAATATTTTATTAAATTTATTAATTATATAACTTTTGATATTTATATATTAATATTTCAATTAAATAATTTTATTAGTAATTTATTAAATTTAATAAATATATGATATTTTATTTTTATATATTAATAGTTTCATATATTAATAATTTATTAAATATATCATATTTTATTTTTTTATTAATAGTTTTAGTTAAAAATTTTATTTAATAATTATTATTTATTATTAAATATTAATTAATTAAATTTATTTATTAATATTTATTTGAGCTTTATTTATTAATAGTTCATTTTATCTTCATATATTAACAATTTAATTAATAAATTTTTAGATAAATAATTATAATACGTGATATTTTAGTATTATATGTATAAATGTGTTAACTTATATTTTATATATATATATATAATAAGAATTTAGAAAGATATAATATTTAATTAATGAATTAAATAAAAATAAATAATAATTATCATTTCTTATCTTTTAAAATTTTTTATATTTTAGATTCTCAATACGTATAAACATATAAAAATACTTTATGTTCATTTTTTTAAATAATGCCAAGTAATATTTGTTGTGAATAAATAATAATTTATTATTTTATAAAATTTATAAATTTTAAATTCTCAAATTTATAAATAAAGACATGAAAATATATTATTATTTTATAAATAAATATCAATAAATAATATTTTTTCCTTTTTTTATTTTCTTTTTACATTATGTATGACATGATGTCTTATCTAAATCTTCTAGTTTACTTATCTTTTATATATACATAATTGATTTGTTTTCTAAAAAATCCATATCTAATCTTATATTTTAATTAATGTTTTGGTGTCAAATTTATTATTTTTGTATAAGATCAATTCATGGCTAACTTTTGGAAAGTTCAGATCCTACATAGCATTCCTATGTGACAACCTCGTTTAATAACAACAGGCACATTTAAAATTCATCGTTAATTAATAAATTTTTTTAAGTTTTGTATTCATTAATAAAATTTCTTGATGATTTTTTTTGGAATTATTTGTATAACATTTGTAAATGAAAAATGGGAGGGTGTATCTGAAAGATTTGAGTAAATTACTATCGTCGCTCCTGAAGAATTAACTAACACACATCGTCGTCCCTAAAAATTTTTTTTTTTACATGTATAATCCCTTAAGTTCTAACTTTTATAACACTAAAGTCCTCGACTCTATTATCCATCTATACTGTTAACGGTGATCCGATGTGGTGATAAGTTGTTGGCCACGTATATTTGCCTTTCACTGCCACATCATTTGGGATCTAAAGGAGGCTATCGTGAACTTCATTATTCTTCTTCTTCTCGCTCTTTTTCCCACCCTCTCTATATAATTCATATGAGTAAACTCATCAGTATATGTTTTTATGGTTTGTCACTTATATTTTCTCTTTCTTCGATTTCTTTAAATTTCGTTTCTTTGATACCGCTTTCTTGTGTGGGTTGCATCGTTTTTGGAGCATCCATCAAATGTTTGCTGAAAAAATTGAAGTAATTATGGTCAGTAACAACCCTCATTTTAATTCGAGCTTACATCTATTATCCCTCATGTTTAAATTAACTAACACCTATCATCCTCAAAGTTTCCTTTTATAACATCTATCATCCCTAAAGTTTAAATCGTGTAAATATGATTGAATTTTAAAAAATCACATACAAAATTCAGCCATCCACGTAAACTGCATAATATGCCGATATACAAATTAAGTTATCAACAAAACCTAAACAAATAAAAACATTTATTAATTAAAAATCATTTACATAAGATGAAGTTGCAGTTTTATTATTGTGCTTGTGAGATCTCTTACTGTGACCATATTGACCACAATGACTACATCTCATTCTCTGTCCCTTGGCCACCAAGGATGTTGTACCTCCCTTTATCCTTAAATTGACACAACCCTTTGTGTAGGTGGTGGAAGATGGACTTGCATATTGAGTTGGTTCTACCTAAGCTTGAGCTTTTCTTAAGGCAGCTTGCTTTTTTTCATAAACTTCTTTTCTTCTAGCCATTTGTTTTCTTCCTCTTTTTTTTTTGCCACCATTGGTGGAGGAGTTATTATACAATTTCCATCTCTACCTTTGGCCATAACTCATGGCCATTAATAGGTTCGATGGTGTGGCTATACACTATTCGTGCTGTGGAAACATGGTAGTAGGGATGCATATATTTCTCAACATCATCATTTTGATAAGTGATACATGAAATGGCATGTGGATATGGGATACCAGTCAAATCCCATCTCCGGCAACTACAACTCATATTTTCCATATTAACAACAAATTGGTGATCCTTGCTAAAAACTTGCACTCTTGGTGATCCACTAAATGTAGGAAAATAATCCCCAAAAAGATCTCTGAGCTTCTGTAACTTCTTTCTGATATTAGGACATATAAGTTCAGTGACACGTGAAAGATCTTGCTTCTTCTTTGTTATCCTCCTCATTAATTAATTTCTAATCATCTCCAATATTATGATTATTGGTCTTAATCTTGCTTCAAAAATGTAATTGTTGAAGCATTCATACATGTCACGTTTGGCTTCAGTTCTGAAACAAGCCCAGCTCAAATTCTCGTAAGGTCTTTCTCTTAACCATTCTCTACATTCCACTGACTTTGTTTCCACATCTTCAAGACATTTATCTAACCATGCAGTGTATGTTGCCCGTGTATAAGCCCAAAGTAGGTCTTTATATTCTTTGCCCTTGAATGTGGCTCTCATGTTCGCATGCAAATGTCTCACACACATTCGGTGTTTAGAATTAGGAAACATGCTAGCAATTGTATTCTCCAATCCCTATTGAAAAATATTAAGTTGTATTAGTAATAAAAATAATATTTATTAAATCAACTGCCAAACAAATATAAAAATTTCATAAATGTACCTTTTATCTGTTCGACATAAATGTCCATTCATGAGAGTTATACACAGACAAGTCTTCCCTTAAATTGATTAGAAATAACTCCAATTTTCTGAATTCTTTGTCCTCACCATAAAGTAGGCAATAGGATAAATATAGTCATTTGGGTTTATACCCGCTGTCTCTAGTAGTTGGCATCCATAAAGGCCTTTTAGCTAACAGCCAGCTAAACACACAATGGGCCTACATCCATCTGCAAAGCCCTTCTTTTTTGGAATTTCCCTATCTCTTCTTTAAATACCACTGGGTTCCATGATTGGTTCTGATAAGTTCTTACCGATAATCATGCAACCTTGCATATTGTTGAGTTTCATCTCCGTTTATTTGCTTTAATGCAATCATCTTTGCCCTCCATGCTTGTATTCCCCCAATAGTGTATCTAAAATTCCTTTGTACTCTTGACATTATGGTTGTCACCAACTAGTTAGGGTTTTTCCTAAACTCTTCAAGGTAATGATTGCTCAAAAATTTTGAGTTGAGGTAAAAATTTTTATGCACTCTAACACATGTGTGTGTTAGATTTGTTGTCTTGATTATGAACGTGTCATCTTCAATTTTTGGATTTGTAATATTTTTAGAGGCATGGATCTTCCATTTGCAATTAGCATCCTTGCAAATAGCAGTTGCTCTAAGCTTATCGTCCTTCTTGAACTAGGTTTGGAATCTATTCTTTATGGACCATCTTTTAATTGCATCTTAGAAATCTGATTTGTTCTTGAAACACATTCCCATTTCAAAATTAATATCATCCAAGTCTCTTTCTCTGTCAAATTCTGGGTATCTAGTGTTAGCCTCCACTTCATCTTCACTATCAACATCTATATGCAATTCATTACTATTTGCATATTCATATTCTATATCCTCATCATTAACTTCAACATTGTAATTAATATCTTCATCTTGCTGCTTCATTTCTTACTGCAGGTCTTCTACTTCTTTTTGCCCATCTTCTTTCATTTGCTTTTTCATTGTTTCTATTTTCATACAAAACATTTGTTACATCTTCATCCATGTCAGGCAAATCATAATCATCATCTACTATATTGAACTCGTCACCTTATTTATCTTGTCTGTCATTGCCATGCTCACTAAAGTCAAACTGAAATCCCATTTGCTCTTCTGGAACTTGACCAAAATCTGATGCATCATCCCCTTCAGCAGCTTCTTATTCCCCTTCATAAACTATCCTTTCCTCTTGTGAAGGTTGATTTGACTAGTCTGTTGAGTCACAAACCTCATTTGCTGGAATTCCCTCCTCGGGAACTTCTTCTGCAGGAATCTCCCCCTATCTTTTGCCATTTCCCCTCCTTTTGTTGGTATCTCAACAACTTGTTGAGTTGGTAGTTCAACATTATGTGCTTCTTCTTCTGCAACATGTGGTTGTGTGTTTGAGAATTCTATCAACAATGTTGATGGCATAGTTGATGCACTTGACATATTTGCCTTGTATATATTATTTTCACTACATGTTTTCCTTATTTTTTGTTGCTTAAATTCTTGTTCAGGTTCTTCAATCTTCTCTAATACAAACTTAACTGGAGGAGGTTTGGGTTTGTGCTTGAATTCTTTAAGGATCTGAATCATGGTTAGATGCTCCACATATACATCTACTTTCTCAACTTTAGCAGCATGTTTAGCCATCTCCAACACATGATCATCGTTCTCAAGAGGTCTCAACCCAAAATTATAATCCTTCCCTGGAATCCTCCGCCAATACCTCATCAAACCATGAACTTCTATTTTTTTCATAATGTCATCAATACAAACTAATGCAATTCTGTCCATGCAACAATAAAACATGTAATGAATTTCACCATCCGTGTAGCTCCATTCCCCCTCACCCCCCATTGTAATGCAATTTAATGGTAAATAATGCATCTGAAGCTGCAAAACACAAAACAAAATTCTTCAATATATGTATTTATGTACATTTGCACTTATGGATTGCTGGGTTTCATGCAGATAAGAGTAATATATGCATATGCTATTATCAAATACCATATAATGCTTCTAGTTTTTTACCAATTATTTGTTAGTTTAGTAGTAATGGTTGTTTAATTCATGTGTTAATTAATGATCAATTCACATGCTTTCCACGAATTTTAGACAGTTCAAGTCAAATGCACATGCTATCCCCCAATTACAAAACCCTAGATGGAAAACGATAAAAATACAAATGGGTATTCTTTATTGTCTTTTTCATTACCTGTCCCCATCTTTGAATCTTTGAATGTTGGACCACAAACAATTGTTGCTGCTCATTTGGAAGACAACAATGTCGGCCCCCCACTAGAAAAAGAGAATACTTTCTATTCCACCCATGTAGTGACGATTTTAGCCTTCGAAATGCACTCACAAGGTGATTTTTTTGGGTTTTTTGAACTAAGGTTTATAAGGTTCTTTTTTTTAGGTTTCGGAAAGAGATTTAACAAAAACACTGCAAATTGTTGAACCTCGACGCAAGATTTTTCTAAAGTCATTTACTACAAATCGTAAAACTCAATTCCTGTTGTAGTGAAGAAGATTAATCACAATGGTGGCAGTGAAGAAACGAGAAGAAGAAGAATAATAATGAAGTCCATGATGGCCTCCTTTAGATCCCAAATGATGTGGCAGTGAAAGGCAAGTATACATGGCCAACAACTTATCACCGCATTGGATCACCTTTAACGACATAGACGAAGAATAGAGTCGAGGACTTTAGTGTTACAAAAGTTAGAACTTCAAGGATTATAGATGTGAGAAAAGAAAATTTTTAAAAACGACAATGTGCATTAGTTAATTCTTTAGGGACGACGGTAGTAATTTACTCAAAAGATTTAGAATACTATTGAGAAAAACAAAAGTTGCCTCTTCGTTGAGTTATAGCTAATGGGTTTGTTCTCCAACTAAACTTTGATGGACATTTACAAAACTACTCAAAAAAATAACTTTTATCACAAAAGTATTATAAAAACTAAAAATATTTTTATTTTTATAAAAAATTTGAATAAAATTTTAAAAATACCTCATTTTTCAATAAAAATAAAATATTTTTTTTTCATAAATATATATTCTTTCACTATAATCAATATTTTGCTTTAAATTTTTATTTTTTTTTCAAATTTCAATATTAAATAAAAATATTTTAATAAAATAATAAAAATTAATATTTTAAATTATTTTTTATCATATAAAAATCACAATTTTTTATAAAAATTAAAAAATTGATTTAAATATAAAAAATAAATAGCACTAAAAAATAAAAAATATAAAAATATATTAATAAAAATTATTAAATTTATTTTTAAACAAATTTTATAAATTATACATATGACAAATAAACATAAAAAATACACAATTTTGTTATATAAATGGTGTATTTATGTTATATTTTTATTATTAAAATTATGTATATTTTATATAAAAATTATTAATTATTATATAGATATTATGTGAATCTTGTATGGATTTTGTAAGAATAAAAAATTAAAAAAATATTAAAAAGATTATCTAGATGTATGATAGATATTCTGTAGATGTGTTATAAATATATTATAGACATAGTTTTTATTATTAAGTGTGTATTTTATATATACTGTGTATATATTTATTTTTTTTATGTATATTAAAAATTTGACATAAAAAGTTATATAAAAAATTACATATACAAACAACTCGTAAAACATATTGCAAAAAAAAAAAAAAGCATCGAATACGTAAATTTGAAAAAAAAAAATTGCATGTGCCGTGTATTTGAAAACGAAACAGGTTTCAGAGGCATAGGAAGTAATTTCCTCAACTTTGATTTGGGTATCTGATGGCTGGAACCAATTGGGCTTGAGCCCATAGTAATGCAAATGGGCTTGAGCCCAAGTAGAGAAACCGCGGGAGGTAACGACTAGATTTGGCGGGAACAACAACGTGGCAAAGCTCCAGGTCAGCATTTCCGCGCGAAAAAAACCTACCATATACTCTCAATCCTTTAACTTTCCCTCTAAATCTCACTTCACTGGATAATCAAAATAAGCTGCTCAAACTCTTCAATGGCGTCAATCCCTTTCAAATCCAAGAAACCAATGCAATCGACCCCAAAATCCAAAGCCACCATTGACCCAATTACTACCCAGACTCCAGATAAGCCGGCGGCAGACCTCCCTCCCCGCCTCCGGAATCGCCGTGTGGCGCTTTCTGTAAAAGAAGTTAGAAAGATCGCTCAAGGTAATCGAGATGGATCACCCAGTATTCATAATGATAAGATCGTCAAATCTGCACGAAGAAAGATCTCGTCTTGGCCCGAAGAATCCACGGGCGAGTTACATAAACCTCGTAATCCCGCCGTCGATGATGGCTCCATTAAGATTCCAGAAAAGTAAGATTTTTCTGACTCGTTAAGTGATATTAAAATCTTGGTTGGATCCAGTTTATTATTTTCAATTTTGTTTATTGGGTAATGGTTTTTTTCGCAGATATGAGATGTTAGGTGAGTTTTTTGATAGCTTGGATAGTTCGATTCGGCTCTTGCGATTGAAGAGTTCGACGTCTACTTTCACCAATATTAGCCCTAAAATCGAGAGTTTGACAGATAGGTAATTTAGCTAGTTAATGTGCTTTCATTCTCAGTAATCTGGGTATATGATTTTAACTGATTTGTTTCTTTAATGGTGTTTGCAGGAGATTTTCTCATCGACATTTAGCTCAATTGAAGTATATTTTGCCTGAGGCGATTGAAATAAAGAGGATACTCATGTTTGATGAGCGAACTAGTTGTATGAAGCCGGATCTTCATGTAACTTTAAATGTTGATGCAATTGGCTTCGATGGGAATTTGAAATCAGAAAGTAAGCATCTTCATTTGAGAAAGATCTTTCGGGCTCGGCTTGCAGATTTTTATAAAGCTCATCCAGAGGTATATGGTTACTAATTGCAACAGTCATAATTTCTTTCGTTTTATGAAGTTTGGATTCATTACGTATGTGATCTTATTTGCCATATGATTGCAATTGCAAGATTTTGTAGTTTTGTAGGCTAGATGATTCTTGTAAATGATTTTTTGATTAGGATATTGTGTTGGATTGACATAGAGCATTTTGTATTTGATCATATATTAGAATTTGATAAAGTAGCTCTCTTGTATTACCAAAATTTCAGCTGTGCATAGAAGTATAATCATATATAGACGCAATTTGCTTTGATTTTATTGGATAATGGTAATTGAAATGTATGATTTAACGGAATTCTTTGTTTTTTTTTAAAAAATCATTGTTAACATGTCTGCAGATGAGTTGTTCACTGTGACTTTGCTTCTAAAATGCTTTGGCCTAAATAATTCTTCTGATGCATTCAGGGTGATGAAATTCCAGAGGAAGTGCTGCCGGAGCCATTTAATAGATCAAAGCAAGATCTTAGTTCAGACACGATTAAAGCTCCCACCTCCTCCTCATCATCTATTGAGACATCAACTGATGCACATGTAGGCCGAAGACCCAACTCCTCATTGCCTGTTGAGACTGAGACATTTGAGAAACATCGGCCAGTAGTGGCATCCCATTTCTCAAAATCTTTCAAGAGACAATTCTCCCAGAAAAATGCAAAAAGTGAAGCAGAAAAAACACATCCAAATTCTTGCCCAATTCCAGAGCCATATCTAAACAAAATCTCATGTGATGAGGAACCTAGCTCTTGTGCTCCATCCCTAACTACAACGTCATTGAAAACAACAAATGGCAACAAATGTTCAGCATTTAACGATTCTTCAATTAGTGTTCCTGTGCCTTTCCTCCATCAAACTCCTTGCAAAGAAATGGACTCCTTAAGCTGTGGAGATGGTTCACCCACAAAGGCAGCTAATTTCCAGTCAACTCCAGCAAAATTTACTTCAACTCCTGCTAGCTTAACATCTGCCACACCTGCATTGCATCCTCCAAAACGATGTTATATGAGCCCGGATGATGATAACACTAGCTTAGTAGATAAGCTAGTTAGGCGACCACCACGAGCCAGGTCATTGAAATTTGAAATTCCTGCGAAGAATATTGAGGATGAACTTGATGATATAGGGAATGTATCAGCTGGTGATGATGATATTTTGAGTATCCTTCCTGAGAGTCTTTTGCAATCGGTGAGCCTATCTCAAGTTCCTCATTCTTCTATCCCTCATTAGTGCATTCACTTTTCAAGTTATTGATATCCCTTAGTTTTATCAATGATTGTGTAAATGCAATTACCTCTTTATTTACTTTAATTTTCTCAGATAATTAACTGCTTTTTTTTCCTTTTGTAGATTAGAGAAAAAGAAAGAAAGGTCCAAGAAGAGCGTGATCCATCCATCTCACAAGCCAAGAGGAGGCAGCAGATGATAGCGTGCTTGCCTAAGCTCTTTAACATGATTCATTTCTTGTTTCAGTCAATAAAGCGATCAGTTATCACAAAAGAGGAGCTTGTACACAAGATAATTGCTGGTCATACTGATATTGTTGATAGAAGTAAGCATACAAATACCAGTCTAAAGCAGCAGAGAGCACATTATTTTCAATATTTCCCAAACTGGAGCTAATACATATCATTTCTTTTGTTCACAGGGGAAGTTGAAGAGCAGCTAAAGTTGCTGGTTGAACTAGTTCCAGAGTGGATTTCTGAGAAATTGGCATCCGGTGGGGATGTTCTCATTTGGTTAGTCCTAGTAACTTTTTATCCTTAATGATTGTGCTAAAAATTTCCAACAGTGGTTAAATGTACAGATGCCTGAATTATAATTCAGGATATGACCTCCCTTATTTAAGTTGCTTGACAGCATGTTTTGCACTTTTTGCAGCATCAACAAAATGTCCAGCCCTGAAACCATACGAGCACGACTTGAAGAAGCGAAGTGATGTGAGAGCTTGTCAAAATTACTGTAGAGTTTTTTGAGCTGATCTTGGATGCTCTAATTTATCTTGTATTTTTTAGCTGACATTCATAGTTTAGTATTCTAACAGAATGACAAGATAGTGAAAAGGCCAAATCCTTTTTGTATTTGCAAATTTTTCCCATATATATGCAAGCATGTTATATATCTGACGGTTTATTTTGTAAAGTATTTACTGAAGTGACTTTAACATTGATCATTGTCAATGCTACTTGAGCCCAAATCATTGAAATGGTGATCATAGCTTATAATATTATCTGTCTATTCATAATATTAGTTTGTGAAGATTAGAACTTGTCTTTTGAGTTCTATGAAAATATACTGTCTGTTTGTTTCTCCCTTTTGGCAAAAAAGATCTGCATGGTTGGTGCTAGGTGCATATCTTAGCTTTAAGCAGTTGTTATCTATTCAAGATTCCATCTCATTATTTCATAGCTGGAAATGAGAGTTGAATTCAACAAGGAATGGATTGGTAAACTTGCTCTTTTTGCCTTTTTGCTTTTGTAAAATACAACAACTAATAATTAATAGAAAAGCAAGTGCACCAAAAGCCTAACTTATATTGCATTGATTTTGTAGAGAAATTAGGTTAGGGCCTATTGGGATAATATAAAATTTGAAATGAAGGAGTGTTTGATTTAATCTACATTGACCTTTGCTTATTTGATATTACATTAATCCATTGTTGACATCTTAAAACGTGAGCCTCAAGGACCTAAGGATTTATATCCTTGTAAATGACTGATGTTTGCAGCTGGAACTGGTAAGATGTTCAACTTGACTTATTTGTTATTGCATTCATTTCCTTTTTCTCAAGTATACATTCTCTTACAACAGTCCTGTGATGCAGCTTTATTCTCAAAATCCTGTTGGACTGCTTCTCTTCTTGAAGTTTCCATCTGTATATGGGGGTCCTTTCCCTCAACATAAGTTGGAAATGATTGATTTTGCGACTTGATCTGAACTTGATCACCTTCTTTGCCTAACAACAGCATATATAGTCCAATAATAATAATGGCTCCTCCCAGCAAGCTGCAGAAGCCAGAGATGAATTAGCAACATTAATCAACCCTTGAAACAAAATGTGAAGGCAGAACTAAAGTTTTACCTGCCCATTCGCAATTCTTCACCAAAGAAAAAGTATGCCAAAACTGCCACCAATATTGTTGAAAGGGGAGAAAACATAGTTACAAAGACTGGCCCTTTTTGTTTCGTGCACCACAGTTGAAGAAAGACCGATATAGAACAGATAACAACTCCCTGTTATTCATCATATATGACGCTATATATAAATACTGTGTGATTTGTTACTAATTACTGACATTTGGATTCTATGCAATTTATAGCTGTACTTACAGCATATACAATGCACCAGAAACTGATGTCGAATCTGATATACCATGCTTCTGGTTTATGTTGTATAAACAAGGCAAACACAGCTGATTGTGCTCCCCCCAGAAAGTTTATCCATGCAGTCAGTGATAATTGTGCAGGATACTTTTTCAATGTATATACCTACGAGGTAAATAACATCTAAGATCATATTAAATAATTGCTTTAATGTAGAAAATCTTTTAGCACTGGTATATTTATATCTAGATCATTGTAAAATTTGGCTTTGTCTGCTAAAGAGTGTCTTAATGCTAAACTTTTCATACTAACAAGCTCCTAGAATTTACGGTTTTTATTTCCTTATCTTCGAAGTATTTCTGAAATTTCTACAATTAGTTCCTAATTAGAAGTTCTATGTTCTATATAAGATTGCTGTGTAATTGTTCAAGGAAGTCATTTATCAATAAAACTCTGTTGTTTTATTCTCGTGGACTTCACAATTAATTTTCCTTGTGGATTCAAGCATGTTTAAGGCTTAAACATTTTCTTGTCTTGATTGTGTGCTTTCTTTCTGTGTCATTTTTGGAAATGTCAAATGCATGCAGCCTTCTCTTGCATTGCAAGAGGCTTTTGTTGATGGGTACAAGACCAAAACAAGAAAGTGAAGTTTGTTGGAAATAACAAGTTTGAGGAGTTATATTTATCTACATACCTGCATAATGAACCATATAGACCATGTTATGCAACTTGCCACTAGTAGAAATGAACCTTTCACCCAGTTTTGATGAACAGTATTACTTCCGATATGGATCGGGGTGCCCTGCAAGCTTTGCATATGTGGTCCCTTGTAAAAGGTTACTATCAAGGCCCCAGCCAAGGAAACTAAGGTGCCAATAATTTTAGCTACTCCTCGAGGATTCCTTACATCAACAGCCTCCAACCTACATGATATGAATTTAGTGTTTAGGTCAAAATTAAAACACTGGTGATTGATATATTGTCTTGCAGAGTTAATATTCAAGTCTTAGAAGTCTGGACCTGAGTATAATTGCAATTACAAAGGTCATGGAAGGAATGGTGTTGGTCAATGATGTAATAAAGGTAGGAGAGGTGTATTTCAAGCTTGCAAAGTACATGTTGAGAGTCAAGCTAGCCCTGGTTATCATCATAAGAAGAAATTGTAAGTTCTTTTCCATTTCTTGCAAAGCATTTATAATTCTTTCCATTTTTGTTGAAGAACGAGTGCTTTCCTACTTACCCTAAAAGTGAGAGCACAAATATTTCCAAAAATAAGAGAAATGTCATATTTGGCCTCATTTTTCTGCAGGGAAAATAAAATAAGAGTAAAAATCATAACATTCAAGCACTAAACTAATACTTGTATAAAAACAAAGTTGTTGCTCTATATAAAAATCTACAGATTTAGTATTATACTATTGCGTACCTTTCAAGAAAATAGGCCAAGGGAAGAACTATTAAAGCACCTAAAACATATCGATAGGTTACATAAACATGAGGATTCAACCCATGATTGAAGGCAGCTTCTGTGACAAAGTAGAGAAATGAAAAACTAGTTTGAACAAATATCAGGAGAAAATGAGGCATAAATCGCCAGTGGATAATCTTGAATGCATAGACATTTGCCATCAACCTTGAATGTACGTTATCTTTAATTTTCCCCAATTTGTTCGTTTATTATAGTTGAAGTAGAAAATGCATCTATATACTATTTGATGTGGATGGAAGAAAAGTGTAACATACACTGTAGTTATTATGCTTTTCCTTGTAAGAATCATGTTCTTCATGAAATTCCAACTCAGAAAAATTGACAGCCATCTCTAGTGGACTGCAACTCATAAAATAACATAATATCCTCTTGCTACATTTATAAATGCACATGAAATTTATTAACCATTCTAAATTCATGATTGTGATAATTTATTTGTTACATGAAATTGTTAAATTCATAATATGAAAATAGGATTCACTGTATCATAAACAAACACATATTTGTCTTTCCAATCACGTGTATCTAAAACTAGATAGAACTTGAAAAGTTTATCATATTTCCTGTTCGCTGAGATCAGAATATCATGTGCTTCTGAAGTGACGCTATATATATATATATATATATATATATATATATATATATTTGAATAGCTAATATATTGAACTTTCAATTCTCATCTTTATTTCATTGCCACGATGTTATCGTTCCTGGGTGTTTTTGGAGTTTTCTTTTCTAAATTAATCAGTGTTTAGTGCTATTGTTCCTTCCCTCGCATATGAAAAAAAATGCCTAATACATTGTATCATGGCATCTGCATGCACACTAATGTCTTATGCAGATGCTATGTCAATGGTGCTTGTCAGAATTTCACTTTGCTTTGTTGCTTGAAATTGTCTGGTTGATTTTATTCTATATTGATTACTGAAATGTAGAATTGTTCTGCCACTGCCACTATCAATCATGCATATGCAATATTATATTATTGAACTATAGTGTAGCAAGCCATTAAACCAGTAGTCTAGTTGTCAAGTGTCTGTTCACTTCGTAGCGTAGAGTATTAAAAGTTGAAACCCCCGCCCTTTCCCTCTTCAAAGCATTTTCCAACAGTAAACCAATAAAAAAAAACAGTCCGGATCACTCCGATGATGTACATAGGTTTTTCTATTTTCACATTTGTGATAAAATCCATAACGACAATATTTATCGTTATGCCAAAATTTTTCTTTTCTAAACAGTAAAACAATAATGGGAAAATTTTTTATTTTTACACAAGCACCAAACATAAAATTAATTTCTTGCTTGTATTGGAAAATCCTTAATTATTTGCATATATAATAGGAATTATGGGTTAAAGTTAAACATGGTGGCAGAATGTATGTTGATGATTTTTTAATTTGGGTCAAGAAAATCTTCCAACTCATAGGATAGTATTAGTGACCCAAATGCCTTCAGATTATAGAATGGATTAATTATACTGTACACTATTTTTAACTTGCTCTTTTCAACAATACCACGCTAACTTTGTTTTCTTTTTTACGGATTTCTCAATGATTTTAATTTATTTTCTAGTTTTTTCCCTTTTTTCTATTTTATTTTATTTATATTTTTTATTTCAAAAAAATTTTAATATCATATTTTTAAAATATACAAAAATATATGTATAATATATATATAACATATATGTAATATACACATTTAATAATATAAATTATACCTACAATACATACATAATTTTTTTAATGTTTGTTTAAATTTTATTTTTTATTCTCATAATATCTACATAATATTCAATAATTTTTATATAAAATATATACAATTTAGATAATAAATATATAACTTACACGTGCAACATCTACAGTATATATATTATTTTTTTATATGTATAATATGTAAAATTTAATTAAAAATAAATTTAATAATTTTTATTAATATATTTTTATTTTTTTGCATTAATTTTTAAAATTAAAATTAATTTTTTTCTTTATAAAAAATTGTGATTTTTATATGCTTAAAAATAGTTTAAAATATTAATTTTTATTAATTTATTAGAATATTTTTATTTAATAGTGAAATTTGAAAAAAAAATAAAAATTAAAGTAAAATATTGATTGGAGTAAGGATTTTTTTTTGAAAAAAAAACTCTTATTTTAATAAATTATGATATATTTTTAAAATTTTATTCTAATTTTTTATAAAAGTATAAATATTTTTATTTTTTATAATATTTTTAAAATAATTTTTTTAAAATAATTATGTAAATGTCTCGTATAGAATCTTTAAAAATAGCCGACTTGGTATGTAGATTCAACTTTAGTTATCGCATTTGCTTGGCATCTCAAAATCTTCTTTTTCAAGAAATGAACATTTAAAAATGAAAAATTCTTTGCATGTTTTTACTTATCCCGACTTACTGGAGCTGCCGCCATCCTTTTGTGCAATGTATTTATTTATTTATTTATTTTGATAAATTACAAGAAAAATATTTAAAAAATTTAAATTTGAAATTTAAATAAGAGTAATATATGCTATCGAACAATGTATGATGGTTGTAATGTATTTACTTTTAATTCAAAGAGAAACTTTAAAATTAAGATATAAAAGGAAAAAAAAAAAGAAGTAAATTACTTTTAGATTATGATCCAAAAAGTAGAGGGGAAATATCAGGAAAATAGACCAACCAAAATCTTTCTTTTATATATTCAGAGCTAGCTCTAAGCTGTAAAATTAAAAAATATAATACACAAGATGAACTTGATTTTGATTATACAAATATAAAATTCTGTTTTCAAAATTTAATTAGAGAAAATTTTTAATCTGCGATTAAGAAATATAAATAAACTATACATACAATAAAATTTGTTTTGCATAATGTAATAATAAAGAAAATAATAGCAAATCCAATCTCAAGCAATGAGAAATATACTCCATAACGATGCATTGTTAACTTACAGCACTGCCCTAAAAATAATTGCACTGTTCTAGAAATTAATCGAGTTAATCAGTAATGATAATTTGTGAATAATTATCATCTCAAATTAGGGACAATTATTTATCCTTTTATTCGAAATCATAAAATAAGGTATGAAAATAAAAAGAATATAAATAAGAATGATTACTCATCTTTGATAACCACCAAGATTTGACTTTTTGACTTTATGGTTAGGGCAGTGATTTACTCTTCTTTTTTTTTACATCTTAAATTTGAGTTATAGATATTTTCTCAATATATATAATTAATTAAAAAAATCCACCTTCTTTGATTTTTTTAATTTGTTGAGACAATTTTATATTTATTGGACTAATTTTTTTAGTGGTTAGTCTCAAATTCAAGTTTAAATACTATTTTCTTCGTCTTATTAAAATTATTATTTTTAAAAATATATATATCTCACTAAAATTATTACTTTATATAATTAAAAAATTAATTAATTTTTTTCAATAATATTCTTATTATTATTAATGAGTTAATTATTAAAATAAGAGTATAATAATTTTAATATTAATGATTAAATAGAAAATATTTTAATTTATTATTCAGTAATTTATTTAATAAAAATAAATGAGCTAAAAACAATACTTTTAGATAGATGAAACAAATATTAAAAATTCATGCTTAATCCGACAATTGCACTAGGTAATTAATGAAAATGACTCTAGTTAGAAACTACACAAAATATTACTAATTTAAGGATTAAAACTATAAATCAATCCAGCTTTTCGTTATGCACTAGGATTAAATTTGGCCATTTTTTGGTTTTAAAAATTAATATAATTAAACAAAGAAATTAACATCAATCGAAAACTTAGAAATTTTCTCCAATAAGAAGCATCAACAAGAAAAAGATACCAAAACAAGATACCATTTAAAAAATGTGAAGAAAAAAAAAGTATTGAGAGTAATTAAAGAAGATGAGGCAAAGAGAATTATTAGAATTTAGAACACCTCAACATCCTTCTTTAGGAACTAATAACTGGGGAGGTGCTTCTCCACTGTTAGCAAGAAACATACCTTTGGAATCACTTGAACAAAGGTATTCAAGACTCCATAGAATTCGAACTCAAGATGAAATCTTTTCTTATCGAGATTATGATAGTGATGATCCGATTTATGCATCTAAATATCGAGTTCCTCACACCCAGCCAAGGCCAAGCCGTATAAGAGGATTATTTTCAAGATTGATGTTTCAGAGGAAGGAAATTAATGAAGTTACTTTGGGTTTAGATTATTCAAAGAAGAAGAAATGGTTTCAAAGATGGGATCCTAAAAATAGATGGCCTCAAGGTTGGTGTTAAAATTGTATTGTTAATTATAATTGTATATTCTTTACATTTTTAGTATTCTTGAGGTGTTTGGTTATGGAGATTCACTTGCCAAATTTTATTTGATTTTAATAAAGCTTTCTGAGAAGAGTGCATTGTGAGAGGAAAAAAATGGAAATGGTAGATTCTAATTGATCAATTAATTGGGAGGATATAATAATTGCTTACGAGTTGAGTCTGAGCAGTACTTAAGTTTTAACGTAGTTATATATATATTTAAACTCGAAATTTTTAATCAAGTTAAAACAGTCTCTGATCAATTATTGCTCGTTGTAAAGGATTGTTTTAGTTTTTGAAACTTTTCTTTTTATGTATTAATCATCCTCTTCATTTTACTTCGTGTAAGATCCTATCTGCAGCGTAAAAAAGAAACCATAAATTACTTCGTTTATGGAATAGAATTAATAAAGTAAAAAAAATTAAATATTCGTTCTTTGTTTATGAATGGAATTCTGTCATTGCCTTAACCTCATCCCTACAATTTTATTTTTCTTTAATTTTTTTGTTCCACTTATATTTCAAAAACTAAAATTTATTTATTCTAGATAAATAAAATTTATATTTTTTTTAAAAAAAGAAAAGAAAATATGATCTACTTTTAAAACAATATTTAACCTAAAATGAAAAAAACTTAAATCAACAACATTAAACATGAACACATATATAGAAGTTTAATAACTTAATATAACAAATTTTAACATAATTATTTGTTTAAATTTAGATAATAAATAAAAAAATTGTATGTTATTTTTATTTAAATATAATGTTGTTCAACTATTAATTACAAAAAAAAATCTTGTATTTCATTTACTTCTTTGCTCCAGTGTTATATATTGCATGAAGCTAATAAATATGGTTGTAATCAAGCCGAACCGAGTTTTAAAAAATTTAAATTTAGCTCGTTATAAAATAGTTGAGTTCGAATTTAAGCTCGAACTGAGCCCAAACAAAGTGTGAGCTTGTATCGATTCAACTTAATTGAAATAAGTTTAATAAGTTCAACGAATTTATTTCAGTTTTCATTTTTATTCATCTCTTCCATATTTTTCATATTTTCATAGAAGAAATACCAAAATTAATATTTTTATGAAAGATAAATAATATAATTATATATTAATAAAAATAAAATATTATATTACTATATTTTTTTATTCTATTATAAATTATTAAGTTATTTTATATTTTATATTATTTAATTTATTTATTACATATATCACATATTAATAAATTATATTAGTTTAAAAAATAATATATTCATATATAAAATTTAATATATGTATATTAAATTATATATATTTTTAATTTAAAATAATAAATGACCTAACACAGTACTATCGTCCGTTCGTTCTCCCGCGGACTCTCTGTGTTGCTGCATTGATTCGCTTTAGCTTGCAATCATAACAATGGCCATTTTCATCAAATAACCAGGACGAGTGATAAAAACTGCGAATGCTGCTCATAACAAAATGTAGTTATAAGTTGATGATTTGAAAATAATGAAGATTGGCATTGTAGTTAAAGGAGGTGGATGCTCAGCCAACATTCACTTTTGTTATAAGTTGTGCACTTTCCTGTGGTATGTAATTGTTTATCATAGGTATTACATTTACATATCTAGTTGATATAATAAGAATTAATTATTATCAAAATTCAGTTATTCCAAATTGAATTTCAAATGTGCCAATCAATTCATTCATTGACGAACTTTGCCATTTCTTTCATCATTTGCTTTCAATGTTAACGCCTCTTCCTGTATAATTTGCTTGCTTACCTCCTTTGTCATATAGCGGCAAAACCTTTTTCTTTCCCAAATTTCTATTATATTGACTGTACTGTTAAGATGTGCAGCTCTGTTTTTTTCCATTTTTTTCTTATTCTAGTTGTGGCGTGCTAAATTAAACATTGGTCTAATTAGAATATTATATGTGCCGAGAATTTGAGAAGGAGATAATGGGTGGTTAAGACAAACTCTGGGATTGAGTTGTGGTACTTTTCTGTCATGGTGTCAATTATTTGTTTCATGTTGAGATAAGATCAAAATATTTCTAAACAATGCCTATTTCTTAGTCATCATTTTGAGTCATTTCACTTTATTAATCCAACAAATCCCTTTAAAAGAAATGAAAGAAAGTTAGCTATAGTCATTATCTTTTGTCCGGAGTGACTATTTTTCACCAACCAAACAGCAAGAAAAATGGTTACCCCATATAAAAGTAATGCCTAAAGAACTCTTCCTCTGTCTTTTTACTTTGGATAGTGCACACCAGGTGTTAAAACAATGAAAACAATAAAAAAGTTCTATGTTGCTTTTGTTGTTGCTGCACTTTTATGTGATTCTTGTCTGTGCGGCAGTACAAGTTCATGACTTCATGTGATCAATAGCTTAGGAGAAGGAAGGTACATCATTATACATTGGCTGTACAAAGTTGATGATCTTGTTTATACCTTTGGAAAACGGCTCTGAAAAATTCAATGGAGCTTTAAAGTTAATTTCTGGGATACTAATTATGTTGTTTTTCTGCAATTTTGCAATTAGATAACTTGAATCTGATAACATTTTGATGCCAAAAAAGATGGCAAGAGATGTTTTACATAATGTAGATGGATTATTACAAGAGCAAGAGCCCTTTTGGCTATAACCAAGCATAACATTTGGGAGGTATTTAATTGTTTTACAATGATATCTGATGACGAGGTGTACTTTTAGAACTCCTTCTTGGGTTAAAGTTCAGGTTCTTCACTGGTTGATTAGTCACCTGCCAAATAAGAGATTAGAGAATCGAGTTTTAGTGGAAAAACTCCGACGTATAAGTCAGTAATTATCTTAGTAAAAATGAGCTTTTTATATTGTGAAAATGATACATTTGCCTATGGGGAACCACTTATATTTATAGTTGAGAGGTAAGGGACAATTAACTGTCTGTATCAACGGATTTTCTAGATGTACAGGAATCTTCTTGGCTGAGTCTATAGCTCAGCATTTCTGAATTCAAAGCTAGATTGTGTTGAGAAAAGAGAATACTGAACTATCATTCAGAGGTTGCCGAATTGATCCTTAAAGGTTGACATACAACTATAACTTTCTCGAGGAGCTCAGTTAGGTGTTCATACTCTTCTATAGCTCTTCTCAAGGAGCTCGGTTAGGTATTCATGCTTTTCTATAGCTCTTCTCGAGGAGTTCGGTAATTCTTAGATAGTATCTCTAGTCCCCCATGAGGTATCTGACATTAATGTCAGAAAATACAGATGCCGCAAGGAGAGGTCAACTGGAATGAGCGAAACAAGCCAAAAAATCTCCCACCAAAAACACTATAGATGATCCTCTATAAATAGGGGGTGCAAACGGCTCATTTCTCACACGTTGTTAAGTTTGAGAGCCCGTTTTGCCATAGTTGTTGAGAAACGCAGTGCAATAGCTCGTAATCAAGTAGATTGATATTCAAGGAGTAGCTGAAGGTGAAGATTTTTGTTGTACGCTATAGGTGAGCCTTTACTGTTGTTTGTTGTTATTGTTTATTATGTTTAGGAAGAAACTGAGTTTGGAAAGTGGGAGTATATCAATAAACGAAAAGAGAGAAAAAGAACCATATATGCAATACAATGATCCATCGCGATCAGATACAGATAGTACAAGCTCTTCTAGAAATTAAGACTTTAAGCAGAGAATGAATCAAATGGTAGTTGGGGGTATTGAGATGGGAAACCACAGCTAATTGAAGTCCTGAAGGTGAAGAAGAATGAGTTTGAGTTGGGACAGACCGAGCTCGAGTGAAAGATATACGATGCTCGTTAAAAGAAAAAGATTTGAAGGAGATTAGACAAAAATATCAGATACCGAATGAATATCAAATAAAACTTCCGGGGGAAGATATGCGGGAAGATGATAATCCGAGACCTGATCAAATGATTATGTATGAAGAAGACCTAATTGCAGGAGTTTGGTTCCCTTTAAGGCCATTCATTAAAATATTTCTGTCCATGACAATGATTTCTCTTGGGTAATTAAGTCTGAACTCCTGGAGAACTGTTGTCGGGCTCGAGATTTTGAGCAAGTTATTGTCCGTGGCGCCCTCACCAAGAGTCCTGGCTACTATGTGTAATCTGAAATCCTGGCCTAACATAGATGAAGATTTTTTATTTTTATAGGCTCGACCAGGGCTCAGACTGTTCTCTGAAAAATCCGATTCAATGAAAGGTTGGAAAGAATAATTTTTTATTATAGAAAAAGAGTGCGACCTTGAGTGTCGAACAAGGTGGAATCGAGAACCTCACTGGCCAAAAAAAAGAGGACAAACCTTGAGCTAAGAGAGAAAGAAAGTTATGACATAATAAATTAGGACATTCGAAGAGAGAAGTTGAATGTTCTGCGGCTGATAAGGAGATATTTTCGTATTGGAAAAGACCCTATCGAACCACTCCCTAAAGATCATGCTGGTAATACTTTCTCATATTTTATTTCGTTAACCCGGTAATAATGTTTCTGATTTGTTGTTTTGACGCAGATATGGAGAAAGGGAAGCAGCTTGACTAAAAGGAGAAGTTAAAGAAAATTCATACAGACCGAGATGCTAAAGCTGTGAAATCAAAGCAGAGCAGAGCTGTGTAAGAGACAAGCTCTAAAAGGAAGTGAACAGAGGAAGAGATAATTGAGGTCAGTGAGAGAAAGGTGACAATTGCGGCTTATGCTTCCTCTTTACCTAAAGCTGAGGTGATTCCCAAGTAGGGATTGGAGCTAGGGTCAACTATAGGGGATTTTGAGGAGGAAAAATGGTAGGAAGCGTCAAATGCGGGGGTAGAAGCAATTTACTCTGAAGCGAAAGAGCATTTGCTGAGCCCTCTACAAGTACAACAAGCCCTATTTGAAGAGTTTAGGGTTTGGTATGGACCAGACTATTCAGTAACTGATGCTCAGGTTGGAAAATTTTGTTGAGATTTTCTCAGAAAAATTCCTAAAGAAAATAACTTGCCGGGCTGGATGGAAATAAGGGAATTACTGGAGTGATTTACCAACTCAATTACCGATGTATGGGTAGTTCAGGTTTGATTTCAATTTGAATTAATTTTTCTTCTTGGAATACTAAGTATGGTTTGTGTTGACAGTTCGGTCTACTAGCCCTTCATGTGGGAGATCGGTTCAATGGAGCTCTGTGTGGGTATAAAAAAGCTAAGAGCGATACCAAGAAAGCTACAGAAGCTGAAAAACAAGCAAAGAACCGATTGAAGGAGGTAGAAGTTCGATTGGCCAGAGCTGAAAAGCGGGCCAAGGAGTTTGAGCTCCAAGCTTTGGCTATGATTGAGGCTGAGCAGAAAGCCCTAGCATAAACTTCTGAGCTTTATAAGCAATACTTAGAAGCTCGGTCTGATCTCGAAGTCATGGAGAAGGATCTATACATAACTCATGACTTGCTAGCCAAAGAACAAGAAGAAATGAAAAAATTGAATGAAATAAATGAAGACCGAGTTTTGAAAGGCATTAAGAAATTTTAAGAGGTCACGAAAGCAGACCTCAAGAAAAAATATCCGTCAGGGGACTTTGGCTGGGTAATGGACGTGGATCCTGACCGAGCTCTAGAATATACAGATGAAGAACATGTTGCTGCCAGTGGAGAGGCGAGAATGTAGAAAAATAAAAAATATTATTCTTTCACCTTCTGTTGTATTTACCTTTTGCATTCTTTGCATTCTATCTTTGAAGGCTCAGTTTGGAGCTAAAGCTTTTGTTATATATACCCTTTATGAATGAAATTATTTTTCAGTTCAGTTTATATTCTTATTCTTTATTTTTATGTCTAGTGAGATTAGCTCAGCACGACCAGGGCATATATGCACGGTCAAAGTGCAATTAACTCGGTGTGACTAAGGCACATTAGCTCGACGCGACTAGGGCGCATATGCACCATCAGTGCTCAAAAGCGCTTATGCATGATTAAAGTACTCATAGCTCTGCGCGATTAAAGAGCGTATGCACGATTAAAGTGCTCACAGCTCGGCACGATTAAAGCACTTATGCATGATTAAAGTGCTCACAACTCGGTGCAATTAAAGCGTTTATGCACGATTAAAGTGCTCACAGCTAGGCACGATTAAAGTGCTTATGCAGGATTGAAATGTTCATAGCCCGGTGCGATTAAAGGGCGAATGCACGATTGAAGTGCTCATAGCTCGGCACGATTAAAGTGCGTATGCACGATTGAAGTGCTCATAGCTCAGCGTGATTAAAGCGCATATGCACGATTAAAATGCTCATAATTCTATGCGATTAAAGCGCGTATGCATGATTAAAGTGCTCATAGCTCGGAGTTTATGTATCGATATAAGGGTGCTTCTTGAAATGAGAGGATAATGAGTCTTTTTTGCTCGACGTGCACTAAGTACAAAAATAATATCATCAAATGAAAAATATAAGAAAGAGAGTGCACATAAACATATTACAGCTTGAAGAAGTTATTGAAAATGTTTTTTTAAATTGTCTGTGTTCCATGAACTAGGGACCTTCTTCCCTTCTATTGTGTGGAGCTTGTAAGAGCCGTTCTTTGAAATTTTAGCTATTTGATAGGGTTCCTCCCAATTTTCTCCTAGCTTCCCTGGTCTAGCCTATCCATGAGTAGATATAACCCTTTGAAGGATCAAATCCCCTTCAGAAAATTGCCTTAAGCGGACTCTTTTATTGTGAAAGTTGGCCATGCGAGTTTTGAAGGCTTCTGCTCTGATGCTTACTTGATCTCTTTTAAATTTTAACATATCTAAGTTGTACCTGCAGTCTGACTCTTGATCTTCAGAGAAGTTAAGGGTTCTAGTTGATGGCAAGTCAATTTCAATAGGGATAACTGCCTTAGTTCCATATGCCAATGCAAATGGGGTTTCTCTAGTAGTAGCTCTTGGTGAAGTTTGATAAGCCCACAATACATTATACAGCTCGTCTGCCCACCAACCTTTTGCTTCCTCAAGTCTTCACTTTAACCCCACCAAAATGGTTTGGTTTGTTACCTCGATTTGACCATTAACCTGTGGATGATAAACCGAAGTAAATTGTAACACCCCCATATCCAATGCACACACACTACAACCACAACAAGTGCACCAAACATAGGGATGCTACGGTTCTCTTAACATTCAAAACACTTTAAAACTTGATACAATACCCTTATCATTATACATTATAGAAAAATAGATCATTTACTTATAAAACAAAACATATTAGTTATATATATATACACTTAAATATTACACAGCGGAAGTTATAAAATATGTACATATTTACGTATTAAACATTTCTTTACAAAATATAAAGAAATATACATGATTGGCAAGTTTTCTCTGATCTTTAAACTCCCAAAATGGATTCTTCAAGGTCTACTCTCACTTGGTCTTGATGAACTATCGGGTTCAACTCTATCAACTCTATTACCTGCGCGATTAAACACTATCGCGCTAAGCCAAGGGCTTAGTAAGATAAAACATGCAATGGATATGCTTTAATGCAATACAATGTCAATTCTAATTCATATCATATATGTAACAACATAGATGCAAAGCTAACAACATCCCTTTACATTTTATAACCAACATACATATATGCATATCACATTTCAACATCATTGCATATACTTCATTATTTAATCATTTAATCATCCATAAACAACAATAAACAAATCATGACTCTCATTAAGCAAAGACAAGCATTGGGCCCAAGACACACTAATATGCAATTCAATTTTCAGAGTTAATGCTTTGGTTTTATGATCACATTTATCAATCTCATATACCCAACTAGGCTTCAAGGATTAAGTTCAACCAAGCTTCAAGGGTGGTAACATCTCAATTAGGCTTCAAGGATTCAATCCAACCTAACTTCAAGAGATTGTTACACTTATTAGGCATGCCACCAACAACCAACTCTGAAAATGGAATAACACATTAGCCACACAATTCATTTATTATTCAATTATCATTTTCATTCTCAATTCTTAACATCCTTTAGGCAAACATGCCTTATTTCTTTCAATCACATCATCATAGCCAATAACAATGGCTTCACCTTTCATTTCACAATATAACACTTCATTATTCAAGTGTATATTTTTCTCATCCATGATCACATTATATCTCACATAGCATCATTCATAAATATCAACATTTCATTCCACATTACTCATGAAGCACATTACCATTCACAATGCATAACATAACATTGTTCAATCTCAACAATGCAAGAACAATTTATATTATTCATAGTTTTAGGATCATCCACAAGTGTTTGATTAAGTCATTCCTTGGTTTAAGTATGTTTAAAATGTTTATGTTTAGGTTTAGAGACCAAACTACCTTTGAAGAATCCAAACCATGCAAAAAGAGAACCAAGAAATCAAACAATATCCAACTCATTTGAGGGACACGCCCAGCCCACTTGAGGAACATGGCCGTGTCCTTAAAAAAATAAAAGAGGCAGTAGCCAACACAAATAAATGACACGGGCGTGTCTCTTCATGGCTTCTGGCCGTGTCACCCATGCACATAACCTTAACTAAAACCAACACTTTCTCAATTGCACTCAAACACAATATTCATCATATAACATGTTTCAAATGAACATAATCAATGTTCTAAACACATATTCACCACAAGAATTACTTCACAACACATTAATATAACAATTAAATACACATCATCTCAAAACACTAAAATCACCATCCTTCTCCACCTTTCAAAATCAACATTTACCACTTCCAACAACTACACCTATTTAAACTATTAACTTAAAACCAATTTAACACTTGAGAACAAATCATAAACACATCTCATCATCAAATCATCAAACCCTAATTAACTTCCCATACCACTTCAAAAGAATGAAAGAAATCATAGGGAAGATCTTACCTTAGTTAAAAACTTCTTGAATCAACACTTGAACACTTAATCTTCCTTCAATTTTGAACTCAACTCATCAAGAACCTCTCTTCACCTCTTGCTTCCCTTTGTCTATGGAGGAGCTGGCCACTTCATGAAAGAAAGAAGAAAATGATGAGGAAACAAAGTCAAATTTTGCTTTTAATCTCCACCAAGTAATCTTATCCAAGCAATTACCAAATTGCCCTTAACCATATAACTAACCTTTTGTCTCATATAAGCCCACATATGTAATTACACACTTAACACAAAAATATCTCTCTTCCTTTGACTCTTCCTTTGACCCATTTATATGTTATATATATCATCATATACACAACATATACCATTCTCTCTAAACCCTATTTTCTTTCCAAAACACATATACACAAGCATTCTCCTCCCAATTTCTTTTCTTAACACATCATATATATTCAATCCAATTTATAACAATAACAACAACAACAATATAACCAAGACTTCTAGGGCATACATGAGGATATTACATAAATAGAAGATCGATGTTAAGTTCAGCACATTATTCCTTGAATTGCTTACAATCAAATTGTTTCCTATTGTTCGTGATAACTGTATGAGGAATATCGAATCTTGTAATAATTACTTTATTAAAAAACTTGATGATCATAGCTGGTGATAGTCGCAAGAGGCTCGACTTTCACCCATTTTGTAAAATGATCTATTGCAACCACCAAAAATTTTCTCTGGGCCGTGGCTGGAGGAAAAGGACCTAAAATATCCCTTCCCTATTGTGCAAAAGGCCATAGACTTTTGATCGGATTCATGTTTTACAACAGGCTAATGTTATAAATTGGCGCACTTCTGATATTTATCACATTTTTCAACCAGCTTCTTTGTATCATCATCCATAGATAGCCAAGAATATCCTTATAAGAGTGCCTTTTGAGCAATAGTCCAGGCTCCTTCATGTGCTCCATATATTCCTTCGTGAATTTCTCTTAACAAATAGTTTCCTTCCTCTTCTGTTACACACTTGCTCCAAGGGTCTGAGAATGACCTCCCGAATAAAAGCTCGTCATGAATAGCATATAGGCTTGATTTTCTGACAACTTTTTTGGCCTCTACTGAGTCTTCTGGTAGTTCACCTGAATTTAAGAATCTATAGATTGGAAGCCTCAATCCTTCTAAAGGTTCTGTTATCATTACAACAGGGGTTTCATAACTCGGACATCGTATAATTTTCGTGAGCACTCCATGCTCAGGAGCCCCCTCATTGGAAGCAGCGGCTTTGGCCAGATGATCATCTTGCTCGTTCTCTACCCGCACAATCTGATGGATTTTCCAAGATTCACTATTTTCTCTAAATTAGAAAGGAGTTTAGTCACATGTTCCTTGTAACGAGTCATGTTTGATTCCCAGGCTTTATATTTCCCAGTCAGTTGACTTACTACTAACTAAGAATCTAAAAAATTTACAAGAATTTGGGTCGGACCTCCATGGCAAGCCTTAATCCTAAACTGACAGCTTCATATTCTGTGACATTATTAGAATAGAGAAATCCAGCATTGCATAATACCGAACAAATATCTTTTTTGGACTATGGAGAATTATCCCAATGTCAGCTCCTTCACTACAAGATGCTCCATGTCCATTGAGGAGCCATGCCTCCTTGATAATTACTTCAAGTTGTTGCTCATATAATTCAGTAATAAAGTCTGCCAAAATCTACGCTTTCATAGCCCGCCGGGGCTCATACTGAACATCAAATCTTTCCAGTCGAGCTATCCATTCTGCCAAAATCTCTGAAGTTTTTAGTGTCTGAAAAATCTTTTTTAGACACAAGTTGGTACGTACAATGATGGTGTGTGCATCAAAGTACGGTAAAAGTCTTTTTGAGGCAATGTGGAGGGCTAGAGCCAATTTTTCTGATGGAGGGTACCTGAGCTCAGGACCCTTCAAAACATGAATAGTATAGTAAACTGAAAACTGATGATTGTCTTATTCTCTTATCAGAACAGAGCCAATAGCCGACAGTGTTGCTGAAAAGTACAAATAGAGTATCTGGTCTAGTGTTGGTCGGCTAAGTAAATGAGATGAGCTGAGGAACTGCTTTAGATTGAGGAACACTTGCTGACACTCATCTGTCCATTGAAATTGCTTGACACTTTTCAAGAGCTTATAAAAGGGAAAACACCTTTTGGCCAAGCATGAGATGAATCTTCCAAGCATTGTAATTCTCCCATTCAACTTATGTACCTCTTTGATGATCTTGGGCGGTTCCATTTTTATCACAGCCCGTATCTTCTCAGGATTGGCTTCAATACCCGCTTTGATATCATAAACACCATAAATTTCCCTGATTGAACCCTAAATTCACACTTCTCTGGATTAAGCTTCATATTCGCTTATTTAAAAATTTTGAAAACCTCAACAAGGTCAGCATGATGTTCGGCCGAAGTTTTAGATTTAATGATCATATCATCAACATACACTTCAATAGTTCAGCCAATTTAATGTTGAAAAAGTTTGTTAACGAGTCGTTGATATGTAGCACTTGCATTTTTCAAACTGAATGGCATGACTTTATAGTAGTATGTACCTCTTCCTGTGATAAAAGAGGTTTTCCTATGATCTTCTACCTTCAAAGGGATTTGATGGTAACCAGAAGAAGCATCAATAAAGTTGTATTCTTCATAGCCCATTGCTGAATCTACCATCCAGTCAATGTTCGAGAGTAGATATGAGTCTTTAGGGCATGCTTGGTTAAGATCGGTAAAATCCACGCACATTCTCCACTTGCCATTGAGCTTCTTTACTAACACCACATTAGCTAACCAGTCTGGGAATAAAATCTCTTTAATGAAGCCCACCATCAATAATTTTTTTACTTCTTCTTCTGTAGCCAACTATTTTTTCGAACCCAAATTTATTTTCTTTTGCCTAATAGGAACAGTTGTAAGATGCATATGGAGTTCGTGAGTCATAAGCTCAGGAGAGATCCCAGTAACATTGGTGGGGTCCCAAGCGAAGACATCTTGATACTGCTTTAAAATTTGAGTTAGGGTGTACTTTTTGTCTGAGTTACTAGAGCTTGCTATCTTCAATATTTTATTAATTCTCACTGTTATGTCTTTCAACATATTGGCAGCCTCGGCTCGGGATTCCAATTTTCCAAGCACATTAAGAGAATTTACTGGGAGAACCATTTTTGCATCTTTAAGAAGGACAACATAAGAATCGCGAGCCATCTGTTGATTACCTCGAAGGATTGCTACTCCATTATATGTTGGGACCTTCATGACTAAGCTTTTCATAGCAATGCAAGCATCTACCCCTACGAGTAGTAGGCATCCAAAAATTATATTGTACACAAATTTCATATCAACCACCATAAAACAAGCACAATAGTTTCTGACAAACTGACTCATCTCCCAACTAGACATTGAGTATAATCGAGCCGAGTATCAAAATGCTATGTTTAGAAAGACTAACCAGAGGAGCATAAATGGGCTTCATAATATCCACAGATAAATCGAGCTTCTTATATACCTCCAATGTCAAAAGATTAATGGCACTACCAGTATCTATTAATATACGCTGGACCAGATATTCTCAAATAACTGTTTCAACTATCAAGGCATCAGCATGTTGTCTAATGATCTGGTGAGACTCTTTCGGACAAAAAGTGATGACCAAGCTTTTCTGCAAAGGATTTTCTGTCACTGAGAAGACCTCTTTTGCCTTGCGCTTCCTGGAAGCATCTACTATGTCATAATATTCTTCACCTGCTATGACATGGATAATTCCTGCCGGGGCTTTCTTCGAGGCTGAGGAGTAGTCAGAGTTGGACCTCGATTGATCTTTATCTCTAAATGCAGGGACAAATTGGTTGAGATGTTCCTCTCAGACTAGTCATTCAATTTCACGCTTCAACATACCACAATCATCATTTTTGTGGCCATGAGCTTGATGAAAACTGCAATATAACCTCCGATCTTGGCTAGGATCTTCTCTCTTTGGCCTGGGCCAGTTTAATTCAGCATTCTCTTTGAGCCATCGAAGTATACTGGCTCGGAAAGCATTCAACAATGTAAAATGTTCAGGTGCTTCAAATACATGGAAAGTCCGGTGCGGAGTTGAATGGTGTGACAGACTTGTTGGATTGTGGTTATAAACCTTTCCAAGAGGAGCCATGTTTAGTGGATCTATAGTAGTGTGATTTATGGAGATTTGGTTTTAAAGGCTCGGGATGATGTTTAGATGATTCGGACTTATTGGGTTCATAATGACTTTTGGAGGTCTGGCCTTAATCTTGACCACTACAATGAAGTTCTTCCCAAATCCGAGAACTTTCATCCACCCTAATATATTTATGAGATCGGACCATTAGCTCTATAAAATCTTAAGGTGGATTCTTGCTTAAGGAATTTGAAAATTGGCGGCACTTTGTGTTTTTTATTAGCGCCTCCAAAACCGTGTCAAAGTTCACCTTAGGAATTTTTCCCACCGTATTATTGAATCTTTCCACATATTCTTCCAACGGTTCTTTGGATTTTTGGATGATTTTGAATAAATCTGCGGATGTCTAACCAAGATCTATAAAAGCCACAAATTTATTTACAAAGTGCTCGGTGAATTGGCTAAAGTTATGTATGGATTGTGGTTCCAAGTTCTTATATCACAGCTGGACATTACCAATCAAGGTCTTTAGGAAAAGCTTATACAAGGCAGGATCTAAAGTGGTATAAATTAGCACTGTGTTGAAAAAGTAGTCAACATGATGGCAGAGATCCGCTATCTCATCATACTCTTTGAATTTCGGTACGTAACAATTTGGATACACAACACTAAGGATTTCCTTAGATAGGGGGAATGAAAGGCAGTATCATATTGGAGTTCCACTCCCCCCCGCTCTCTTTATTCTTTCATCAACTAGAGCTTTGATGTCTTCCTCTGTTATTATATGTTTTGATTTTGATCATTTGATTGCAGGAAGACCGGCCTATTACGTCATCACACAATGTGAAAATAAAATACATAAAAGCAAAATATCATCAGGTTAAATTTTTTCAACATAAATTTGAGAATGTGGCATTGAAAGAAAAACTCATTTTTATATTAATCATTTTTATATTTTGTATTTAATCGATGTGTGAGTTATTTTTTATATATTTTATTGTTTTGAGTTCCATGGTACAGGTAAAAATGAAGAAGTATGGTGGAATGAGAAATTCAAGTTTGAATTTCCAATAATTGATTGGAAACACTTGACACATCTAAAATTCAGAATCACGGATAAGGAATTATGCACAAATGGTGGATTTGTTGGAGAAACTATGTAATATTAAATCATTCATTTATTCATTTAAATATATATATATATATATATAATTTTGATTTTATATAGTCTAATTTTGGACTTTCAGGACTCCTTCTTGGGTTGAAGTTCGGGTTTTTCACTGGTTAATTAGTCACCTGCCAAGTGAGATATTAGGGAACTATGCTCTAGTGGAGAAACTTTGATGCCTAAGTCAATAATTATCTTAGTAAAAATGAGCTTTCTATATTGTGAAAAGGATACCTTTACTTATGAGGATCTACTTATATTTATAGTTGAGAGGTAGGGGACAATTAACTGTTTGTATAACGAATGTTTTGGATATGTTGAAATCTTGTCGGCTGAGTTTATAGCTTGGTATTTCTAAATTCAGAGCTCAGTTGTGTTGAGAAAAGAGAATACCAAACTATCATTCAGAGATTGTCGAACTGATCCTTAAAGGTTGATATACAATTATAACTTTTCTCGATGAGCTCGGTTAGATGCTCATACTCTTCTATAGCTTTTCTCAAAGAGCTTAGTTAGATACTCATGCTCTTCTATAGCTCTTCTTGAGGAGTCCATTAATTCTTGGGTAGTATCAATATCATCACTGAAAACAGAGGAATAACAGAATAGGAGATCATATTGCGTTAGTTTTAAAGGACATTCTTATAGTTGTTGCATTAGTTCTATCATGGCAATATATAATTGCACGTCAAAATTTCTATTTTTTTACCACGTTATTTTTAGTCATTTTATATACAACAAAATTTATATAAATTATTATGTATATATTAAATAAATAATAAATTTTGTATATATTATTCGGACCATATAGATTTATAAATTGTTAAAAAAAATTAAAATAATTTGATAATACTTTTCTAAATTAATAAATTTATAATATTATAAATTGTTTTCTCATAAATTTATAAAAAACTGCATGTTTTTAGATACATCAGGGATTTTTTTAAATGAGAAGGCTGCAATGACTCAGATCACCTGCATTGTAAGATGAATAACATTTTATTAGTAAATTATTTGTCTGATGGTACATAAATGATACCATTTTAACTGTGTTTAGTTATGGGTCACCGAAGCTATCATATATGCTTATATTATAATTACAAAAATCAATTTTCTGATATTTTGATTATTAAATTTTAATTTTGTTCTAATAAGATTATGTGATACTAATTTGGGTGCTCGTATGGAAGCTTAATAACGAAATCTTAAAATTTTTGTTTTTATAAAATGAAAAATTCTATCATGAACCATGTATATGCATCTAACTAAATTGTTCTAATAGAAAAAACAACTGAATTTTTTTCTTATTCCAATAAAAAATCAAATTTTAATTAACAGGAAATTACTCTTTTTTTTCTGAGATAATTGATTGCTTCATATATTTTATCTAATCAAATAATATCAATAAAAATAATTTATTCTCATTTTTATTTGGCCATTTCTATCCTTAATCAAACATCTTCTCAGTTTTTATTGATTGGATAAATATTTAGGATAGTATTTTCTTTATAAAATTGAGAAAGAATATTTGGCCCATATTGAAAGCTTAATAATTTGGATAATATCATAATAATAATGATAATATTATAATGTAACTGGGTATTCCCAAGTCTTAAAGTTCATGCAAAACATTTTGAATGACTAAGACCACTAAACCCACCATATCTTCCAAGTATAAGAAATAGATTAAGCATCTAATCTTACCATAATTATTTGAGGCCATAAGCCATTCTCATGGTGGGCAGAAAGTAGAAACTACATCACAGTTTTATACCATATTTATTTATTCTTTTAAAAAATTTTGAATTTTTGACTTTTCTTACCAGCTAAGATCACTTGAGATTTTATATGCTTTGATTTGATTTGATTTTTTTTTTAATGTTTAATGACATTCCATTAAAGTATTTACCCTTTTTTTTTTTTTTTTTGAACTGAACTGAACTTAATTTTTTTTGAACTGATTTTTTTTAATTTAATGATGATAACTCATTAAGAACATTGGAGTGCTCTTAGCCATTATAATTATGGCATTTTTTATAAAATAATAGTTGAATACGTAAACCTCAAAAAACATGCTATTACATGTTTTGATCTTAACATTATTTTGTTTGTAATAATGATCAAAAACTCTCAAATTAAATTGAGTAGAAAGAAAAAAGAAAAATAAGTAATATACAGAATGATTTTTCATCCAATTGGTATTTGGTCAGTTGTTGTCTAAAGTTATAAAGCTAATATTAAAGTAGAAATCATAGATTCAAGTAAAAGTCCAAAGACAAAGAGTTGTTTAACATTATTATTTAGAAATCTTGAAGATGTATTTGAAACGTAATCTACTATTATACATTCTATTCTATGATTCCATCTACTTTTAATGTTGATTTTGTGCTTAAGTAATATAATTATTTAGTTAAATTATATTTTCACTTTAAATTGAAAGGTATATTTATTTTTTCTATTTATCTTAAATTAATATTTTATTTATTATTTAAATTAATTAATGAATATATTAAATTTATATCATTCTCATATTTAATATTACTTATTAAAATATTTAATAAATATATATCATATTAAATTAACTGTATAATAGAAAAAATACATATAAAATTATATTTTTTTAATAAAAATAATTAATTTTTCTTAATTCTTATAAAATAAAAAATACATTTATTAATTTAGTAGAAATGGAGTAAAATGAAAAAAATCTTATATAAAGTTCAATTTTAATTAAAGTTTATTAAAGTAATAAATAAAATTATTCCTAAAAAAATAATGTAATACGCAAAATTATCAAGCCATAGTGCATGGTGTCTTAACTACTAATCCGCTTTGCTTGGGAAAAAAAAAAAGGTAAAAGGAGAAAATAAAAATATAATGAACCATGAAATTTCAAGAATTAAGTAACACTCATATTTAAATTTATTAACAAATTAAAAAAAGTCAAGTAATATTTTTTAATAAAAATTTTTAAAAAATAAATTTTCTAACATAGTCACTGTAGACCATTATTTTGGCACATTGATCAGAATGAGGACTTTTTTTTTTTTTTTTAATTTTGGTTTTTTCTCTTAAAAAGAAAGAGCAACGGCCTTAATTTATCTCTTATTGGTATATATATTAATTTAATTTAATCTAATTATTAAAGACCTTAATTAGCAAAAGAAAATGTATCAACGGCTGAATGAACATTTATGAAGTGAATTAAAAAAAAAAAGTTGATTAATACATTAGTTAGGCTATGAATTTCAATATTCAATCAAACGAATAATGAAATCTTCCACGTATTAAATTTGTCCTTAGTTTGGAAAGATACTTTATTAGCTAACATTCTTTTGGTGCTAATTATCATTAGATTCCATATCTTAGGCTTGATGGGGCCACTATTCCCATCTTTTTCTATATATATATATATATATATATATATATGTATATATTATATAATATAGCATAATAAAGAAATTTAATATTACATTTCTTATTTTGTGATTTTTAACTTAAAATAAGAAATTAAAATTGATTAAATCAATTTAATATAATCATAAAGAGGAAGTATAAATTTTAGGTATACTTAAATTCATTTTTAAAAAAATTAAATTGAATTGAGTTGGCTCAACATATTAAATTAATAAATTATATTTAATCTAATAGATAAATTTATTATGAATTTTATATAGTTTGTTGTAATTTTTTTATACTAATTTTAACTCATCTATAAAAATTTAATTATAAAATAACCAAGTCTTAATTTGGAAGTAAAAAAAATATTGTTATTCTCATTTAAATTTTATATTCATATTTTAAGTGTTTCTCTCCTCCATATGTAACTAATGGAAATATTCAATTACAATTATTATCCAATAAATTATAATTGTTAGAAAAAATTTATCAATTAAAACACTAAATTAAACCTTAAACCATTATATTGCATTACCAATTTAATATTTAAATTTTGATTGAAATTAAATGATTTTTTTAATTCTTCAAATTTAATTAATTTAATTGTTAATAATTCAAGGAACTCACAAAGTTAGAGAATTCAATATTAAAAATTTGAGGATTAAATTGATTGTATAACTAATAAAATTTCAAGTCAATTTTATTTAATATTATTGTTGTTGTTGTCATCAATTTAATTTTATAATATAATTATAACTAAAAATTTAAATTATAATATGATATGCAAAACTTAGAATTAATATCACCTATTAAACCATTATTTTTTAAAAAAAAATTAAAATTAATTAATGAAAGCTATGATCTCTAATTATTAAAAAAAAAGGTTTATTCAAGTTTATAATGGCCACTAACAAGAGATATTGGAAGAATGGAATTAAAATAGGAAATCCAACTTGACGCCCATCTAAATTGACTAAATGTGAGAAAGAGATCAAAGCAATACTCAATGGCTATGGAGACGATGCAGTCTCCTTCCCTAATATTTTATGTTACTAAATAGCTATGCTCCCAAATCTACATTGGATCATTTCTGCTTCCCCTATCCTCTTTTCTTATTTTACTAGTAATGCAATAATATAAAGGTGCCCTTAAGGATTCAAAATGAAAATTAATTATACATATAATTAAAAAAAAGAAATATAATAAAAAAAATTTCCATTTACTAATAAATATTTAAAATAAAATAAAATTTAATTTTTATGCAAATTTAAAATCATATTATGCTTTTAACTTAAATTACTTAGAAAAAAAAATATAACTCTAATTATGGTGTTTTATAATTAGCACTATTCGATTTCAAATAAATTATTTTTTCTTATTTTTTAATTAGTACTATTTCCACAATCCTAAGTTATATATAGTTCACAATAAAAATATTTTTCTTACTATCTATCTATATTTTTTTTTCTCTTGTTGTCTATATATAATTTTTATTTTTATTATTAATATATATATTTTTAATTATAATCTTTCGAGATGGATTGTCTTAAATGTCAGACTTATTATATGATCGACCCCGATTATATATATATATATATATAGTATTACTTAAATTGATATTTTTTCAATATTTTTATTACAAAAAGAAATTGTCACTATATATATATAAAACTTTTCTTTAAAATTTGCAACGTTACATAATTCTTACCTCATATAAGATGAGACCATATGTAATGGATTTATTCAAATAAGAAATTGAAATAGAAATTGCATTTCAATTGAAAAAAAAAAGGGCAAAAGAAATCATTCTTGTTTGTCCCTTAGCATTCATGATCCTACTCATTTCTTTCACTACTTTATATTACATGGGGAAAATGACTTATCATTTCCATCACTAACTATGCTTATTCATGCACAACTTAGTTGACTTTATTCTCTAAGCATCTAATTAAAATACCCTTAATTATAGTCATTAATTATTTATATAAATTAAATCTTAATTTCCAAAATAAATTAATAACCGTTCAATTTTTTCATGAAAGTATTTTTACTTTTAAATTTTTTTTCATTATTAAATTGAGCAATTAATATAATGGTCAAAAACTTGCATGATGATCTTGATAAGTTGATGTTTTGACATAGCTGGAAAATCTTTCTTTTTAGATGATAAAAATTGGGACAAGTGGACAACATACTCTCTCTTCCTTGTTGGGCATTTTTTTTAATTACGTTTCTTTATAGGCCATTATTAATTATTATATTAATTATGATTAGTAATTAATAAAGTAGTAATATAATTATTACAGTTTATTTTAATGATAAACTATTCAATTTTAAAATTAATTTTTAAATAATATAGATTAAAGTTCAATAATTACATATCCAATTTTCTTAATTTTAATACACTACATCTGTCCTTTTTTATTTTATAAAAATTAAAGAATTAATTATTTTAATTCAAATATGAATTTATATGCATGTTTTTATTATATTATTACTTTAGTATAAATATATACATTAAATATTATTAATTAATAGTATTAAATATGAATATAATAGATATTTAATATATTAATTAATTTATTAAAATAATAAATGATTTATAACTTTGAATAAATAAAAAAAGCATGTATCAATTCGAATAAAATGAATAAATATTATACAAATCCCCATTTTTATAAATGTATATAAATGCAATTGGCATATTTTTATACTGAAAGGGATACCAACATAAATTAAAAAATTTAGAATTTATTATAATTATCAATAGCATACACATTTGAGTTTAATCGTGTTATGCCTAATAGCAAATAGTAATGAACTAAGGTTAACATTTCTTGTTAGCAAAAAAAAAAAGGGTTAACATTTCTTGGTTTATTTTCCGACAAATTGAATATTTTTTGGGCAAAAGCAAACATATTGAATCTTTTTCAATTTTATTATGTATATATATTTCTTGTTTTTTCTTGGACAGTCGTTCTTAATGATAAATAAATCCAACTTATTTATATATATAAAAAACAATATTAATTAATTTGTAGTGCCAAAAAAAAAAACTAAAGAAAAAAAGGAAATAAAATGATTAGAAATCAATGGCAATAATAATCACTCAAGATCAACATTCCCCCATTGTTAAAACACAAATCATGGGATTCAGACAACGATGCTTAGTTGGTGTGGTGCAAGAAACATTAGTTCATAAATATGTCATAATATCATAATACACATCCAAATTAAATTCCAAATCTCTTTCACTATGTTAATGTCATTATATAGTTTAAAATTCAAATTTCTTTCAAATTATTATTTTTCATATCCAGATATAGTTGAACAATACTTGTATTTTTTATAGATAACAGACCCATTATCGATTTTCTTCCCTCTCAGTTAAAAAAAAAACCCTAAGAATTAGCTTAATTAATAAAATAAAATTTACTTCTGTTTTATTAGCTAAGGTTTGATTTTTTAAAATCAACATTCAATGAATAGTTTTTGAATGTATATACTTAATATGACAATTTTAAATTTATGTGAAATGGTCAAATTCTTATATAAGTTTGAAAACATTTTCAATTATATGAATAATTAAAAAGAATATGAATATAATATAGTGATTGAGCATTTATGTCACTATGCAAATCCAAGGGTACATTACTGATATTAGAAAAATGAGAAAGCACGCGATTTTTTAAAATCGTAGTCAGCCTAATAACTTAAAACTTAGAAAACAACATTATAATAGTGATTACCATTACAGAATTAGAACTATAGGCCCACTTATTTAGCAAAATCTATACACTGCCACCACAATCAAACAATCACATTCAAATCCTATCAAGATTTGCTCAACATAAATATTACAACAAACAACTAAACTAGTTAAAAACATAGATAACAAGTGATGTACAATGCCGAGTTTTGAGAATACATATAAGTATGAAATAGTTATACAATAAAATAAATAAATAGATAAATAATTTTTATTGAGGAATAAAAGGCAAAACAACTCGAATAAACATTATTCTCACGCTTAACTTTTAACCTAGAGAAATAATAGCGAGCATGAATAAGCGTACGACTTAATAAACTATATAATAATCAAAATATTTCATTTTCGCACAAACAATACTTATGTGAATGTCAAATAAACAAACATATCATGTAATCATATAATAATAAAAGTTAGTAAATAAGGTCACACTAAAACTAAATTAGAAAAACAATCCTCTTATTTAACTCTATTTGTCTAATATGATATATTAGAATTTAACACATAAGGTCCGTTTTTATGACTTTAACTAAGTAGTACTATATAACTGACAAACAGCTTTGAGCATAAGCATTCGCTGTCACACCAGTTTTGAACTATCATTATATTATAGCATGTGTTATAGATTATGTATGGTCAAATATCATTCCAACTCTATTTATAAACACAAAAAATATATATCAAACATAACCAATTCATATATCAGCACACATTATACTTCTATAATCTAATGTTGATAATGATAATTATATATATAAACTGCATAAACAATCAATGTATTAATGCAAATATAGCTATTAACTTAAATTAGAAAAACGATATTTTATTGATTTATATAATTCACAAATAAACAAAAATGCAACAATTCTCCTTGGAGTGCCACTAAAAATGGAAAAACACCCGCTTTGTTGGGAAAGGAGATCAAAATCAGCCAAAATCGTCTCTGGAAGTTCTTGGCCGGCGACCTCTTAAAGCTGAAGGTGTGTTACCGTTAAGTAGCCGTTGGTGTCGATTTTGGTGGCGTTAAGATCGTTGGACAATGATGGTCTCGATAGGGTGGTTGCGTTGATGGATGATCGTTGGACAACTGCAGATCATAGTAGTCTCCAATCTGCCCCTCTCTCTCTCGCTCCGACCTTTTCTCTCCCTTCATCATAAATGCATAATATTTGATTGGTTGGTTTTTATAAGCATTTAATGCATTTAGAAATCTTTAAATATTATTGAAAGAATGTTACATTGGGCATAATCACTTAGTCTAATGTTAAAATAACTTAACACTCAATCCTCTTGATCCAGGTTACATATAAATAATATTTAAAATATTTCAAAAAAAATCAGATTATTACAATTTATACGTTATAGTTATTTTTAAAAATCCCTTTCCTTTTAAGAAAATTATGATACAAAAAATTTATTTTGGAACATCGCTATTTTTATTTGTAGTTTTACCATTTGGCCTTTGAGCAAACAGATATATGCTAAACATTTTTGTAATTTAATTAAATTTCCTTTTACTCCAAATAATTGATGGGACTTTGATCGAAAAGTCTTTATCATTTATGTGAATTGAATGTGTTCACTTCCAAATTTCTAAAAATTAAATCCATAATAATATGCTGTACAGTCAAAACAGATAAAGAATCTAATATGAAATTTATGCTACCAATTAAGAGAAGTCAAGTAATGTGATTTGTCTATTATCTCTTACAATTCGTACACTTTTTCAACCCCATATATTTTTTTCTCTTTTCTTCTCTATAATAAAAAGGAAAATACATAAAATACTATGATTTTATAATAAAAAGAAAAATACATAAAATACATAAAATCCCTTTTCAAAAATCATTTTTAATGTATTTTATTTTTTTTATGATTTTATACTTTCAAATTTACAAAAATACTTTTTAATATTTTCACGACATATAATAAATATACTGAATATATATAAAAAATAAACCATATTTTTGAAAAAAAATTTATTTATATTGTATATCTGTAAAATTTTTATTTTTCACAATGTATTTATAATTTTCCCTTGTTAAATTATTTTTGAAAAATTTTCTATAATACATGATTTATAAAAATAGCCAAAATTTTTCTATCTTTATTTTCTTTCCACTTCTCTTTCGTTATGATATATATTTAGTGTGTGATTGAATCACACTTTTTATTAATAATATAAATATTCTACTAGTACAAGTTATTTAATTTCGATTATGTAATTATTTACTTAAAAATTCACAAATTTTAAATTTTATTTTGTAGCATATATTTTTAATTTTATAAAAATATATAAAAAAACTACACATAATTATATTAAAAACGCAGTTAGATATCTAAATCAATAGAAGAAAAAATAGCCTTACTATGCCCTATCATAACTCTCAAATGCTACTCAATGAGCACCAAACAAGCTAGTAGTGGAAGAAAGAAATAAAGAAAGAAAGAAAGAAAGAAGTTCTTAATTGTTTCCCCATTAATTTTTGTTAGACATTTTTTCATTTTGGGTATATCCAAAACATGAATGGGGACAAAGACAATGGAGGGTGTAAGTTTCACAACTTTTTGCCAATAAAAATGATTATTGAAAAGGGTAATTTCATTGGGTTTCAAAAGGGTGAATGAGAAATATCAAATATGTATATATAAAAAATATTTAAAATAAAAAGAAAAAAATGAATGAGCTTTTTGTTTGGCAATACTTATTAGAATTAGAAAATTTTAAAATTTTTAATTTTAATTTGAAAAAATAAAAAAAAAATGTTGTGTATGGAAAGATAAGAAGCATTTTCTTCACTTAGACATCATTTTGTTGGCCATAAAATGACACTACTTAGAAAGTGTACTCATAACCCATTTTGAGAGTCCATAAATATATTTCCCTTCTCCTCCCCAAAACCCCAAAAAAACCCCCCTTTTTTTTTTTTCTCTCAAAGTAAACTTTTCTTTCTTGTTTTTGATTTCTCTTTGGCTGGTGTGAATTGTTGAAGAAAGGGCGCAAAACAAGTCTAAAATGCGCTGGGCGCGTAGGATAAGTGATAGTGGCGCTAGCAATTTTGTCAAAAAAGCTGAAGTGAACCGGATGCGCCAAATAGCGGCTGTATATAAAAGGACTAATTAATCAACTCAGCTGAAAGAAATAAAAATAAAATTTAATTAAAATTGTCTGTTGTTTGCTTAAGAAAAAACACTCCTCAGAGAAAAGCCATTGAATCTTCTTCTCTTTCTTTCTCTAGAACCAGTTAAAAAAAGCTTATTTTTTTTATTATTATTAATCTCCTTTTGTTTTTTAAGTTATGACAATGAATGTAGCTGAAAGCTTCAAACTTTCCTTCAGTTCTCTAAACTTTTAAAGAAAAAGCTTTGATTTTTACTCAGTGCTTTTGAAGAAGAAGCTGTAATTGCCTTGATCCTCTGTTTCTATTGTTTGGAGTTCAATATTGAAAAATAACAAAATCATTTGAATTTTTTTGGGTCTTTTATTTTCTTTGCAAAGTTGAGCTTAGAATTTGATCGATCCATGTCGTCCGATATAAGCTAGAGAGACATTCACTGCATCTTTTTTTGTTTTTTTCTAAATTGAGTTTTAGGGGAAAATTTTGACTTTTGAAAACAAAATCAATGACTAATTACAGTAACTATAGCTATTCAAAAATCTTTGTTCTTGATCTTGCAAGTTTGATACTTTTTCATTTTTGAGATTTGTGCGAAATATAGTAGTAAGAATTTAGTGGAGGAGGTTTATTGCCTGCTTGTTGGGTGGTGGTGGTGTGAGGAATGGGTTGGGATCTTCTGCTTTTGGATACAGGAGGACCACCGATAAAAGCACGAGCGGGGTTAAGGAGAAAACAGGCAGGAAGAGGATCTTACAGAGGAAGCTAGCTTGGGGAGAAATAGGGTTTTTGATTTGGGGGAGGTTTTATTTAACTGACAACAGCTGGTTGGCTGTGGTGGAGGTGCTTCGTTTTAGGGTGGGTGGCACTGGTTTTTAGGAATTCTGAGGGAGGATGGGTACTGACTTGCATAATACACTGAGGAGCCTGTGCTTCAACACTGATTGGAAGTATGCTGTGTTTTGGAAGCTCAAGCTTAGAGCTCGCATGTAAGTTGTTAAAAACTCGCATAGTGGCGTTTTTAATTGTTAGCATATACATAACGAATGTGTTTTTTTTTTTTTTCTCTTATTGATGGTCTATTTTACTTATTTGTTGCAAGCATATTTGGATTTTTAGTGCACAGTGGTAGAGGTGATGCACTTTTAAGTGTTATAGTCATTTTTACGTTGATGATCAGGTATTTGATCGTGGTGCAGTTTTTTTTAAAAAGAGTTATGTCAGGTTTATGATATTTAAAGCATGCAGGAGCTAACTTAGTTTGAGAGGGTTTTCAGTAAGAAATTCCACTGTTTTTCTGACCTCTTCCATGGAACTTTGAGATTTTTTGTTATTTAGCTTTTATAGCTCTTGGAAAAGACTGCAAAACATAGCAGGATATTACTAGTTCTTGGGGAAGTAGGTAAGCAAATGACATACTATGTGCTTGGAATTCTTTTCTCATTTCTTTTTAATATTTTGATGTTTAACAGGGTGTTAACTTGGGAAGATGCTTACTATGACAATTGTGAGCTACATGATCCCTCAGGTAGTAAGCGCTTCAGGGAGACATTAAGAAACTTTTCTGGTGGGTGTTTTTCTCATGACCCACTTGGATTTGCTGTGGCAAAGATGTCATATCATGTATATTCTCTTGGGGAAGGGTATGACTATTCATTATTCATGGATGAATATGCTTGTTTTATTTTATAGTATTTTATTTTTTGAGTTCTCTCATGCAATTCTTTGAGTATTGTGAAAAGGAGGTGTTTGAATTTTTGGTATATGTCGTAATTCTGTTTGTTTTGATTTCTATGTATTTTCCTTTTTGTTTGTACATTAATCAAACTTTTCTTTTTCAAATTTTAGTAAATTTGTGTCCTTCACTTTGTGAATCCTTGTACGGATCAGCTTGGCTTGGGGTTGGTCTCATTTTTTTTTTGTTCTACAGGATTGTTGGACAGGTAGCTGTTACTGGAAAACATCGATGGATCTTTGCAGATAAGCATGGAAGCAATTCCATCTCATCATTTGAGGTGAGGGTTATTCTTCTAAAGCAATATTTTTAGATTAAAATTGTTTTGATTCCTAATGAAAAAAATTTAGAAATTTTTGCTATTTTCTCTCCCAGTCCTAGTATTTTCTTGGGTTAACTTTTCAGTTCTCTGATTGCTGGCAAAGTCAATTTTCAGCTGGAATCAGGGTATGTCTGTTTTTATTTTAATTTTAATTTCATATTAGTTCATACAATTTCTTTGCAACCTTACCAATGTTTAAAGCTTGTCTAAAGTTTGTTATGCTGTTTTATAGGGACTCTTGGAATAATTATTAAGACAATTATTTATGTGGTTCCTGAATTTGTGCTCCAAGTATTTTTTTAGCTTGTTTTCACTCTTCTGGTTATATGTAATTGTCTCAAGTTTGGTCCTGGTGAGATCAGAAATATTAAAAATTTTCTTCTTACGTGGTGATGGTAGTTTTTCTTCTGTTGGAGAGTGAGCTTATTTTTGCTATCAAATTAGATACTAAATGGAAGAAAATTTGTGTTGTTTCTCTGCAGACCATTGTTGTTATAGCTGTTGTTCCATATGGAGTTGTACAGCTGGGGTCTTTGAATAAAGTAAGGCAATTTCCTATTAAGTTTTTGATGCATTATCAAATTTATTCATGATTATTAATCTTGTGAACTCAAATATAATGTTTGGATACTTCTTTATGGAATTCGTTTGGAATGCATATCACTTGATGTTTGCTATTCCTTATGTCAATAAAATTATTTAGCGGTATGGCATGTTTTCCAAAAGTATCAGGCTGCAAACAGAAATTTCTTCCTCTTGAAGGTTTTATTAACTTGACAAAAGGATCAGAGGAGTCTCAACAATGCTAAGGATAGATACTTATCCATCTTGGAGCTGTTTTACAATGATAATGACAGGAATTTGAGTTGTTGAGTTGTTGAGGTGGGAGAGGGGATTGGGGTGGAAAAAGCCACTTCCAGACAAGGGGCAGAAAGCTATGTGGCTTCTAGTAGGATCAATGAACTGCACTCAATTGAGGAGGATAAAATATAAAATATGCACTCTGTATATGAATTCAATTGACTCCGATCAAGTTATTTAAAAAATAAGAAATTGGAGTCAATTTGGTAGTTGGCTTAAAAAAATATATAATTGAAACTTTTCAGCTTGATTTGCTCGCTAACTTTAATTAATTCATAGATTTTTATTTTCAGATTCCATTCTTTAAGCGCTAAGTAATTTCATAGTATTTAATATTCCTATGATATTAATTACCCTCTAATTCATATTTTATTAGTTTTGTTCTCAATTCCAATTGTAATTTGAAAGCTTAAATAATAAATTTATATTTGTGTGTGTTAAGGTTATCTCTATGTACTTTTAATATTCACAAATTAAAAATGTTATTTGAATTTATAAATAAATGACCCAACTGAGAATAAATTCATGCTTTGCTACTGCTTCCAAACATTTGACCACGACCTGTACTGCTTGAACTGAGACTGATGTCGCACGCATGCCCTTCTCTATTTTAAGTTTTGAAGACAGATATGTTAGGATAAGATAACATAGGTTGGTATATCACTAGTATTTTCAAGTTGTCTTTTCCAAGGTTTTGTTAGGTTAAAGTGGAGCATCAAACATAACTGCATTGAGACTATGATTCATACCTTTCCTTTTTGCTTCTCTAATTGTTGCTTTAAGAGAAGCAGATCATTGGAGCATAAAAGGCCTTGTACTATTGGTATTATAACATAACATAGGGCTGTAGGGTGGATTCTTTATAGAGAACTAAGCAAGCAGTATAACTTTTCCGTTAAGCTTGGTATTATTTAACGCTTGAAATCACTTGAATTTTGATATTTGACCCCAAGGGTCCTAGTATTTATTTTATCATCATTTCATGTATATTGTTTGTATTACAGGTATCTATTTTTAGAGTACTGCTTTTTTCTACTTGATTTGGTGTAATATCTTGGAGTATTGCGTTCTCTTATATTCTGATTTTATTATTACAGATTTAATGTATTGTTTGGGCTAATCCCCAGAAAAATGGTGAAAAATATGCTGAATAAATAAAACTCACGGTCTACGTGCTGCTAAAATAAAGGTTTGCTTTTCCATTTATGTTTGCATGGAGCAGGTTGCTGAGGATATTAAGCTGGCAACTCATATCAAAGATGTCTTTTTATCCCTTCAAGATTCTTCAATTGGGCATGTTACTGATCCGCTACAATATAGTATGAAGAGTTCTTTGTATCTGGTAATGGCCCCTCCCTTTGTTTACTTTTTTCTTTTGTATATGTGCACATGTGCTAGGAGTTAATTTAGTAGTTTTCCATGTATCATATACTTGTAAATGTGATGTGGTAATGTTTTATTGCCTTGCCCTTTGCAGCCAGATTTACCTACAAAAGGCTTGGAATTGGAATCAGAGGTTATTCGTCGTAGTCTATTCAATCTAGATAATTCAGACAAGGAAGAGCCCAATAATCAGTTGGCCGTGTTTCCTTATTTGCAGAAACAAGGTGATAATTCTTATTTTTGCTCCCTTCCTGGCATATATCAGAATACATCAGGGGAATTGGTAAATAAACAAGGAGGGTATGTTTTATCTACACCAGGGAATAATGAACGTGTCAAATTGCTTCAGCCTAGATCAGATATTTCCTATTTGGAGCAGCAGAATCAAGTAGGAATAGATTTGATAAGTGGCCGTACATGTGGAGGGGAGACTGGTGTTTGGGAAGATTCAGGAAGGGGATCAGAACCCAATCTGACTCCACATTTAGATAATTCTGTCAAGGATAATATAAACTTATGCAATGTTGTACTTCCTAGTGAAAAGTTTGGAGTTGATCTCGCAAACTTCCCTGTTGACCTCCTTGACTCTATTGTTTGTGATAGACCCAAGTCAGATGGTATAGATATTTATCTGAATGAGCTAGTGGACATGCCTGGATCTTCAGACATGAACCTCAAAAAAGATTTGGAGAAGATGAAGTATCAAGCTGAGTCAAGCCATTTGGACGCCTCAAACACATTTTTAAAGTTCTCTGCAGGCTGTGAGCTTCGTGAAGCTCTAGGACCAGCTTTTTCAAAAGGTTGCCTGTACTTTGATTCTCAAGCAGAGAAGGCTGAAGTGGGGAACATTGTGGAGGTGCCACAGGGGACAAGTACTAGCAATATGACATTTGACACTGGTTCAGAAAATCTTCTAGAAGCAGTAGTAGGCAGTGTTTGCTACAGTGGTAGCGATGTGAAAAATGAGAGATCAGTATGTAAATCAGTGCAATCTTTGTTAACAAATGAGAAAATGCCGGAGCCTTCTAGCCAGACTATGCATTCAGCTGGTTATTCAATTAATCAGCAGTCTTTTATTGAAAAGGATATGCAGAACTGCACAAGCTCAACAGGTGTGTGTGGTGCAATGTCTTCTAGAGGATTTTCATCAACTGGTCAAAGTACGTGTAGTGAACAGTTGGATAGGCGTTCGGAACCAGCTAAGAACAACAAAAAGAGGGCAAGACCTGGTGAAAACTGCAGGCCTAGACCAAGGGACAGACAACTGATTCAAGATCGTATTAAGGAGCTACGAGAACTAGTACCCAATGGAGCAAAGGTAACTTTCCTATGTTCCAGTTGAGTTTGACGATGTGATAGGTACAGTTTCTATTCATGTAAATTCCTCCAAGATATGTACTGAAGACTTCAATAAAATTGCACAGTGCAGTATTGATTCCTTGCTGGAGTGCACAATCAAGCAAATGCTCTTTTTAGAAAGTATCACAAAGCATGCTGACAAGCTGAATAAGTGTGCTGAATTGAAGGTAAAATCTAAGATGCTGCCCTTGTAAAGAACTAGTTTATGTAGACAGTGAATTCAGTTAACTTCCATATGCTTCATGCAGGAAATCCAAATTTCCATATGCTTCATGCAAGAACTAGTTTAGTTTATGTAGACATTGTCTTTATTTACTTCTGGAGTCATGCTGTCCTAAATTTGATACTTTAACACATTTTCTGCCCTGCTTCCATTGAATGCCTTACCCTCTTTCTGTGTTACGACATGATTATATTGCCTTAATTCTTCTGCAACTTGGTAATTCATCAGTCACTTGGATATAGCATATCATTTTTATGCGACATCTTCTCACTGAATTTGCAGATGTATCAGAAGGGAACAGACACTTCAAACTATGAAAAGGGCTCAAGCTGGGCAGTGGAGGTGGGAGGGCACCTAAAAGTTTCTTCAATAATAGTAGAGAACCTAAACAAAAATGGGCAGATGCTTGTAGAGGCAAGTACATGATCTCTATTTAATTTTTTGCATTAGACATATTATTTTATTATAGCAAAGATTTTAAAAGTTAGACACTTGGTAGTTTTCTTGCATGCCGTCCGTGTTCTTGGTTGCACGCCCTTATGTAGCATTTTTATTGCTTCCTAAAAATTAAAAATATAAAGTTTTTGTTAAAAAAAAAAGAACTTTGAAGGTTAAAAGAAAAAAGAATGGCAATCTAAATTGTGTTTCCGAGGGCAATGTCCCTTAATTTTCTGCATTCATCCACTATATGTTGAAGTTTTTTTGTTGGCTATATGCAGATGCTATGTGAGGAATGCAGTCATTTCCTTGAGATAGCAGAAGCTATCAGAAGCTTGGGTCTGACAATATTGAAAGGAATAACAGAAGTGCATGGCGAGAAGACATGGATATGTTTCATGGTGGAGGTAGGAGTTATTTCAATTATCTGGAAGAGTGGGGAATATGACCTTCATGCTCTTTCTCTTTCATCTAATATACCTAAATTAGAAGCTGTTAAATACTAATTTTCTGATAATTATTTGGCTTATATGGAGGCAACATGTGCAGGCATTTATAGATCTATTTGCATCATATTTTCTACTGTTACAGTATTTATATTCTTGTGTTGAATGATGGGAATCAGTGCTTATTCTATCCAGTTGAAGAAGAACATCAAGAACATCATTATTTGCGTAGAAGATTAAAATGGAGAATGTTTGTGTATTTTTGGTGTCACTCCTTGAACTTGTACTTTCTACCTGAACTGTCTCTGGTCCCCTTCCAAAACCCCTGAACGAGGCCCATATGGCTAAAAAGGGGCATATTGAAGCATATGCAAAGTCATATTAATTGTCAGTTTTTAATTGGAGTTGTCTTTTGTTTGTTTATTGGATTTGTGATCCACAATGTGGGTGGTTTAATTGGGTTATAGTTAAAATATGCCCTCTTCCATGTTTGAACCAAAAAACAAAGGTTATACGACTGTATAAGCCTCCTCAACTTTCATGTTGCAGAATTTGTCAACTGTAAAATGTGGTGTTGGCATAAAATCACAGGGCTATTTTCATGTGTTTTGTATCTAGATTTTTAATGAAGATGATTTGAATGCCTACTTAACATGCTGAAATTAGTTTGCAGAATTTCTCTTTTAGAAATTAATATTGCATTATTAAACATTTCAGGGACAAAACAACAGGGTTATGCATAGAATGGATATCCTATGGTCATTGGTGCAGATATTGCAACTTCAATCTAGCAACTAAAACCAGTCAGCTCATGGAGATTGTGGTGTTGCTTCTTTTTAAAATAGTGAGTTATTTGTGGTCTTTGATTGGTGTATTTTTTTGAGTTGTGATTCTTGTTTGTATTCTCCCTTTTCCAAATTATAAAAAGGAAAGGTGAAGAAATGAAGGCAAACATTTCTTCTTTATCTTTTTTACTTGACAGTGTCTTAAATTAGCATCCCTCCTTTTCCCCTCAGATTTAGAACCCACCATTTGTTTTGAAGTTGAATCATGAAATAATATAGTGAGCCATCTTTTGGCCTAATTTTCAGTTCTCATATATTTTTTCTTTTCTGTGTATTAAGCACTATCTAATAGAACTCCGCCTATACATGAGTTTCTTGTGTATAGCCGATCCTAAGTTCGAGTAAAGGAGGAGGGTTGCGGTAGGTGACAACCAGCGTAAAATTTGTCACATCTCATGATATGGATTCTAATAATAATATAGTTGGAACGTTTTCTACTTGTGACGCGCTATATCGGAGCCCGAGTGTAGTGAAGAATAAGCAAGAGTGTAGGGCGTTCTCCGAATGTGACGCGCCATGTCGGCACCTGGATGTAGTGCATAATAAACAAGGGTTCTCACATCATGGATGAGTATGAGTAAAGAAGTTAGTCCAAAATATGAGTAATACGAAAGATATATGTTTAGATAATAGTAAAAGATTCTATAGGAAGAAGCATAAGAAAGAACAAGTAGGGAGTAAGATCAGAATAGGAACTTGGAATATTGGATCTCTTACAGGTAAACTGAAAGAACTTGTTGATACTATGGAGAAAAGGAAAATAGTATTGCTTGTATTCAAGAGACTAAATAGATTAGAGGAAACAGTAAAAAAGTTAATACTGGATATAAAGTCTGGTATACAGGTACAAATAGAAATAAAAATAGAATAGGTATAATTTTGGATCGGAACCTAAAGGAGACGGTTGTAACCGTGAAAAGAGTAGGCGATAGGATAATTTCAATTAAACTTGTGTTCTAGAATGAGACCATCAATGTAGTTAGTGCATATGTCTCTCAAGTTGGATTGGATGTGGAGAGCAGGCAAAAATTTTGAGATGATATGGATGAGTTTATGCGAGGGATTCCAAATGATGAAAATATTTTTATAGAAGAATACTTAAATGGACATGTAGAAAAATACATAGTAGGTTTTGAAGAGGTACATAGAGGGTATAATTTTGGAATTAGAAATGAAGGTAAGAGTATCCTTGATTTTGCTTTAGCCTATGGTTTGATTTGGCAAACACATATTTTATAAAAAGAAAATCACATCTAGTGACTTTTAAAAGTGAGCAAAATAGAAGTCAGATTGACTTCATACTCACAAGAAAAGCCAATCGAACTCGATGCAAGGATTGTAAGGTTATTTCAGGTGAGACTTTGACCACTCATCATAGGTTAGTAGTTTTAGATATCAAGTTTAAGAGGTTGACTAGTAGGCCAAGGAGGAATAATATTCCTAAGATTAGGTGATGGACTTTAAAAGGTGAAAAACAATTGTTGTTCAAGGATGAGTTAGTCAAAGCTGGAGGGTGAGAGGAAGATGTGAGTATGTCATCAAATAATATATGGATATGCATATCTATACAATAATTAAAGGAGTAGCTAGAAAGATTCTTGGAGAATCTAAAGGGTGTGGACATCCGTCGAAGGAATCTTGGTGGTGGAATGAGGAAGTGCAAAAAGCGGTAAAAAGTAATGGTATAAGAGTTTGTCCAAGTGTAATAATAATGATGCTTTTGAGCAGTACAAACAAGCGAAAAAAGATACTAAAAAGGCAGTTAGTCAAGCAAAAGCATAATCTTTAGAGAGTTTGTATGAGAAACTTGAAACAAAAGAAGGAGCAAAAACTATCTATAAATTGGCTAAAATAAGGAAAAAGAAATGTGATTTAAACCAAGTTAAGTGCATTAAAGATAAAGAGAATAAAGTATTGGTTCAAGAAGAGGATATTAAGGAACAATGAAGAAGTTATTTTGATGAACTTTTTAATGGTAACCATAGTGATAACATTGAGGGTTTAGACGTTAGGTCAAAGAAAAATGTGAAATACAGTAGACAAATTAGATTTTTGGAAGTTAAAGAAGCTTTGAAGAGGATGAGAGTTGGTAAAGCCTGTGGACCATATGGGATACCTATTGAGGTTTGAAAATGTTTGGGAGATACAGGAGTTGCATGGTTGACATCTTTGTTCAATAAAATTTTAAGTACAAAGAAAATGACTAATGAATGGAGATAAAGTAATTTGATATATATTTTTAAGAATAAAGGAGATATCCAGAATTGCTTAAATTATAGAGGTATAAAGCTTATGAGCCACACTATGAAATTGTGGGAGAGAGTTGTGGAACACCGTTTGCGGTTAGATACTTGTATCTCCTTAAATCGGTTTGACTTTATGCATGGTCTATCAATGATGAAAACTATTTTTCTTATAAGAGATTTGATGGAAAAGTATAGAGAGATGAAAAATGACTTACATATAATTTTTATTGACTTCGAAAATGTGTATGATAGTCCCTAGAAAAGTTTTATGGTAGGTCTTAGAGCGTAGGAAAATATCTATACGATATATTCAAGTCTTGAAGGACATGTATGAGGGAGCTATCACCAGTGTCCGCATCGTGGGGAGGAGATACTAAGAATTTTTTTGTTTCTATTGGATTACACCAAGGTTCAGCTTTGAGCCCTTATCTTTTCGCCTTAGTCATGGATGAGCTAACAAGACATATACAGGATGATATCCCTTGGTGTATGATGTTTGCAGATGATATTGTATTAATAGATGAGACTCAAGCATGAATTAGTTAAAAGTTGGAGTTATGGAGAAATATTTTGGAATCAAAGGGTTTTAAGCTAAGTAGGACTAAGACTGAGTATATGCATTTTAAATTTAATAGTGATAATAGAGAAAGAGGCAAAATTATTTTAAACGGAATAATAGTACCTCATAGTAATTATTTTAAATATCTTGGCTCTATTCTTCAAGAAGAAGGGAGTTGTGAAGAAGATGTAAATCATAGAATTAAAGCTGGTTGGATGAAGTGGAGTGGTGCTACAGGAGTTCTATGTGATCGAAAGATGCCAATTAAATTAAAAGAAAAATTTTACCGCACTGCAATACGGCCTGCGATGATGTATGCTAGTGAGTGTTGGGCAATAAAAGGACAACACATGAGTAAAATGCATGTTGCGAAAATGAGAATGATAAGATGGATGTGTGATCATACTAGGATGGATAGAATCTGCAATGAATGCATTGGAGAAAAAGTGGGGGTAACACCTATTGAGAATAAGATAAGAGAGCATAGATTGAGATGGTTTGGCTATGTGAAACGAAGATATAGCGATGCGCCGATTAAAAAAATCAAACAAGTTAGAGTAGATATAACTAAAAGAGGCGGAGGTTGGCCTAAACTGACTTGATCAAAAGTGGTCCAAAATGATTTTATGATGTTACATCTATCAAAAGAGATAATCCTAAATTGTATTGAGCAAAAAAAAAAAGAATCTATATAGCCGACTCCAATTGACTTGTGATTAAAGTTTTGTTGAGTTGAGTTGGGTTAAGCACTATCTAATAGGCTATTTGGCATTGAGGTTGATTTTTTTCCTGGAAGAGTATGATTTTAGATATTGGAAAATGAGAGTATTCTTTAGTTGTCATGTGAAAATCTCTTTTAAAAACAAAATTTCATTACCATTTTAACAATATTTTCAGCTTTGGCCGTAATTTTTTTTTCCAACAGCCAACAATATCAAATAGATTCTTAACACTAAAAGATGAGCTGTTGAAGGTTGAAATTATAGAAAAAAAAAAATAAAACAGAAGAATGCAAATGGAGGGCAGATAACTTTATTACATGGTTTTGAGCCGATGATTATAGTTACTAGTTTCAAAAAAGAAAAATTTCACGGGAAATTGCGCAGCAACAAGCAAGGCCTGAAGCTATTGCTATGCTAGTTTAAAACTTTAAAGTGAGCAAGATTTGAATTACCATCTAATCCCTTGGTTCTGAAGTAGGCCATATACTCAGTAAAGTTAGTTTCCCTGTAAATGGGAGGATTGCCAGAAAGTTCTTTTACTGCTCCATAAGGTTTAAATTTATTTGCAGTGCTTGGATAGTAAAAACATGCTACTGATGCTCTGGCTTCAGCTCCTCCAAGTAATACTCTATGCTCCACACTTCTGAACTTGTCATTGGTGATGAGCTACAGAAACAAAAAAAAAAACAAAAAACAAAAATAAAACAAAAGTTGGTCATTATTATGGCAGAAAATTGAATAAAATTGGAAAATAATAACCTGCATGAAGTCTCCAATATTTACGACAAGAGCTCCAAGCAGAGGAGGGACATCAAGTCATTGGTTCTGATGAAGAACTTGGAGACCACCTACATTGTCTTGAAGCAAAATGGTAAGAAAAGAAGGGTCAGTATGGTTGGTGGTGCCTAATGTCAAATCTGGCTCTGGACAAATTGGGTAATAGTGGCACATCAATGATTGTGTTTCCATGCATTCCAATCCTGATAGATAGTTCCTTTCAAGCCCTAGTGCCTCTGATATTACTTCTGACAATCTCTTGCTCAACTTTTTCATCTCCTTGATGTATTCACTTCTTCTCTGCAAGTATACCAGTTTCTATTTTTTTTCAAATCCAACTCCATTAAAAAGAAAAAAAAAAACTCATTGCACATGAGATATCATTAGACATGTAATCAAGCAGTACTATAATGAGTCAATTTTCATTTATTATATTAAATTAATCTTTTTTTTTTATAATGAAGAATGAAATTTTATAAATAATTATCAAATCATCAACAATAAAAAAGGTGGATCAGATTCCAAAAAAGTGAGCAATTAGAGTTAATCAATGAGTTGCTACGTTCGCAAATCGTTAGTAAAATTAAATTGAACATTAGAGATCTCTGAAACTATAATAAAAATATCATCAATAAGAAAACCTAAATAAAATAAATAAGAAGTTTTAGAATAAATAAGTTCTAATTAATCTAATAAATCATTAACGTTCAGATTATGAAATTCATAAAAAAATAGTTTCCGCCAACTCAAAGTTAATCTGTTTGTTGCACTATTATATATATATATATAGATGTGTATACCTGAATATAGGAGGATAGAAGCTGGGGTCTAATTGGCCATCTTCAAATTCAAAAGCTACCGTCTCTCTCCAATTGGCAGGTGCTTTATTAACAAGAAGATCTCCATTACAAAAATATCTAACTTTTCTATTAGTATCCCTTGAATACCATTCCATTTTCACTTCTTGTGGTTGTTCATGGAACCTTTTAACACCAGCCAACATTCCATCAAGAACACTTATTGGAATTCCATGATTCACCATTTGAAACAAACCCCATGTTTCTGATGCATCTTTTATCGCGTTAACCACCTCTATCGGTCGTCCATCACCGGAACTTCCAAAATCGATCACCGGAACTTGGAGAAGAGAAGTTATCGTATCATCAGTTTTAGAAGATGATCTTTGAACATTTTGTGGTGGGTGAATGAAAAACTTGGGAATTTTTTTCACCCCCGAGTCAACTAGTCCTTTAACACCAGCATTTGTTTCATCAAACACTTTCACTTGCTCAGCTTTGTTGTAGATGATTATGGAATCATTACCATGATCATCATCATCATCATCATCGTCATCTTCTTCTTCAAGAAATGAATTTGCAGAAATAAGAACTTCCGTTTTTTATTTTGTTGATTATGGTGTGAGGGAGTGAAATCTAATTATATATATATATATGATACTGAGAAGTTCTTCCAAATTTCTTTCTTCTTTTTTTATTTTAAATTATGGCGGTGGATATTATTTAATTAAAGCACAAATAAAGAGGGAAAAAAACTAGATGCTCAGGTTCAATGGAGGAAAATATAAGAAAGCTATAATAGATGCTCTTTTTTTTTAATACATATATATATATATTATTTTTGGTTTAAAGATTTTCTTATCATGAATGTAGAAAAAAAGCATGAACAAGTACACTCACTATAAGAATTCTAAGAATTCTGATTTTCTTTATTTTATTCTTTGTTAAGCTTTTATTAGAATTGAGTAACGTAAATAATTGGTGAGAATTCAATGCACTGCAAACCTAAAGGGGTGAGTACTCAGGGTCTAAGAATGAGTTAATTCTTAAAACATTTGTACAAACATTGATATATTTTTACAATTCCAAATTAATAATTTTAAAAATAAGAGGTTTGAGATTTTATTTAAAAATCAATTTTTTATTTGTCTATGAAGTGGTATTTTTATATTAAATAATTATTGAAATCTCAATCTTTGATTCGAATTTAAATCTAAATAACGGTCCAATGCTAAAAAAAGGAGGAAATTTTAGATTAAGAGGCAAATAATAATGTCACATATACATAAATATGAAGTAATTTATCTTGATACAATTGAAAAGCTCATCCAAGAATATAATATATATTATTTTTTTTTGAAGAAATATATAATATATATTATATATGTATATAACCGACAAATTTTAATTGAGAAAATTAAAATATAAAAATTAGGATAAACGATCAGAAAAGAAAAAAAAAGTATATAGTTTTGGCATTTTTAAAAACATCTTAATCTTGAGATATATACAGGACATATTGCATGAGGAAAGCAAAGGATGTCTTTTCCTACAACTGTTTGTTTTGCCTCTAAATTGCCTGAAAGAGAAATTTCTTCGGCCTTATTAAATCTCTGTGCTTTCAGACAAACAAATAATTCGTATCCATTGTATCTATATTTCTATTGGACCAGCAACGCAACATATATATCCTTATCAAATAATTTAATTTGGAGTGGAATTTGAATTTTTCTTCTCTGAAAGGATTAAAATGGGAATTTCACATTTTTTGAGACTATATTTTTCGAAAATTAACTCTCTTCTTTCTACCATTTGGGATCCTATTATTAGTTCAATTTAACAATTCTATTAAAAAAATTTTAATTTAGTCTAAAATTAAAAAACAAAACTTAAATTTAATCCAAAATAAATTTAAAATATAATCCTAGCTTTACGCTATAGTATATGCTATAGTATATGATCTAAATTAAATCTTTACTCAGAATTATATTGAAAAAAAACACAATAGTAGAGTGAACATACATTCATCTGGTATATATTCATACTTCATACAAAAAGCTAATTCTAGTGCTGACATTTTGGTTATTCAATATTCTGAATTTCCATGAACATGAGCAGTCACAATCGACAAATATTTCCAAGAAAAATGTAAATTTCCAAAAGCAAATTGCTTATTTTTTTTAGTTTGTAGAAAATCTCTCTCTATAATTCAACACATCAATAACCAGCCACACGGTCAAAAAATATTTTAGTACTATAAGAGATTTTTTCATGGATAATGACTTAAAAGTCTCAACTTGGACTTTTTTTTAGCTGAGTATTTTTTTATTTAGTTAGAATTTCTTCTCAAAATATTAAAATTATTCATTTCATTCTTTGCTCTAATCCATCTCTTAGAATTCTTTTTTTTTTTTTTTAAATTAACTCAAATTAAAACTTGAACTTGAGGCTTTTCAGTTTTGAGACTATTACACTACCAAGTACCAACAATGAACTAAAGACCGATTATTAAGCTTAGGTAAGATCCTCCATTTCTAATATTTCGACATGAAATTTCAACTCAGAACATACATATATATAATTGAAATAGTGAAATAAAAATTTTTAAAAAGTTAAATACAGCAATGTTAATTACTAAATTATACCAAACCTTGCATTGCTAGAGCTGGACAAAAATAGAAGACAAGCAACAAAAACCAGGGAAGTGAAAACAAAATAATGAAGTCAAAACAAAAAACAAAACTCACCCATGTCAGAGGTCAGAATTACTAGCCCGCCAGAAAAACAACTGGAGGAATAAGAATTTGAAAACAAAACTTCATAAATTACAGGACACAAGTAGTCATAATCAACCAAAGCTACAAAAAAATTATGTGGATGTATCCTACGACTAAGACATATCTACAAGTACCTGGGCCACACTGCACACTTAATATCCCTGCATGGTTGAAAACTTGTGATTGAGAATTTCTAGTAAAAATAATCAAGCTTAAATCGTTGATGATATGAACCAGCTTGAACAAATATCTCAACAAACTCAACTTGAATAGCAACAAAGAATGCACTATACAGCAGAAATTACACGCAAGAGGCTACTTTAAATCATTCAAACTTCCATTTCATACAAGGTAATACGAAACGAAATTCAGAACAAAGAAGTAAAAAAAAGATCTGCAAAATTAGACTAATAGACTTTTCTGCAAAAGTAACCCTAACCAAACAGAATAAATACAAATTATCCATATAGCTTACCCCAGATATAATGGAGTTAAGTCTTAGCGGTTAAATTAGTTGAGTTGAAGATCATTTGCTCAATACTTGAATTTTTTACCAACAATAGTGATAATTATCTTTGACAAATGCTAACATGAGTGAATCAACTACATGAACAGGTATCACCAGTCCCTTATCCTCATTAAATATGGAATAAGAATGCCTTCAAAGCTTAAAAATAAAAAGATAAAAGTAAATATCCATCTAAAAAGGAAAAATAATATGTAAAAATTGTAAGATTCATGTTATGAGAAAATCCCCATGACGAGCGGGGGAGAAATACACTACATGAAAGATTCTTTTTCCTCTAAAACAATAAATAAACAGGCTCTCATCCATGGTAAATTTGAAATGAGTTTCAAGGGGTGAAATTTGTAAATTACCCCGATAAGCTCCTTGCTGAATAAATAACCCTACTACCTGATAAGCATTTGTTTCTAAACAGTTTTTGTTTTGTGAACCTTCTTCTTGTGCTGTCTCCTGGGAATTGAGTTCTTCATTCCTATGAAAAACAATAGTGCCCCAAAAAGTGCCATGTTCTGCATAGACGAATAGGTAATAAAGTTAGTATTTTGAAAAAACCATACAGAAGGCAGAACAATAGAGGCTATATTCCAACACAAAGAAACAACGGAGGCAAATGGTTAAAGCCAACATGTGTGAATTTGATGAAAAGTTGATTAAATTGTTTATCTTCATTGTCGTAATTGTAGAAATCATATAATATTGGGGTAGCAAGCATCTGGTGCAGAAGCTGTACCAAGACAGAATCACAACATTAAATTGAGTCATCACTTGATACACCAATATTAATATTCGCCATATATGAAGAGGCAAAAGTCAACTGCATATCCAGATACCAACCAGGAGATAGGCTCCAAGAGAGCTGCCAAAAATGAAAAGGACGCCGCCAGTGCCCTTGAGAATTATAGCTGTAGTGACTAAATGTTTGATCTGTTCATATTAGTCAAAATCATCATCAAATGACAAGAATACAACAATGAGTGTTATGTCTAATTATAAATAAAAATTCTGTCATATACATATGTATGCTCTGATCATACAAGTCCAACCTCCTAAATATAAGACTTATTCAGAGTGCCAAATGTTTGCTTATCTAGATAACTTCAAAATGAAAATAAGTATTAAGAAAGAAAAATCTCCCCTGAAAATATAATTTAAACACCTCATTTAAGCCATTATAATTATTGGCTTCAACAAGTTAATTATGAAGTGCAATTTAATAAGCAAGTATGCTGAGAATCTAAATACAACCCAGTTAAACATGTGCAAGGGAAGCATCACAAGAATCTAACTTTTCAAAATTTTAATATCAGATCTTTTGGATTTTGCCTTCACTCAACTTTGGTTTTATTCATCCTCAGAAAAATTTCCATTTAATTACTGACTTCTGAGATTATCAAAACATTCTCATGGGCATTCAGCAGAGTTTATCTCAGGGCATTTTCTGTGATGAACAAGTCAGATGCCTTGTTTCCTTATTCAGCTTAGAAATAAGTGGACCCGTCCACCATGAAAATTCTAGATGCCAAATGTACCGAGGACAATTCAGATATACTGCTTGTCCAAACAATATTTAAAGCACTTGTATTAGTAGCACATCTCAGCCCAATGAAGATCACCTAAAAAATATCTAACTTTGTGGTTTTATTAATACAATTTCTTATGCTTCTCTTCATCTTACAAAGATGCGTGCTCATATATGTGTGTGAAACACACAGACAGATCCTCACTTCAATTTCTGGTACTTGTATGCCAGCATGAGAGTAGGCATGACTCGTAAACACATCAAACTTTGGTTTGAGAGTCTTTGCTGCTGATCCCCCATCAAACCCAAATTCATTGAACCTATAATAGAGAATTAATGGATCACTATATATTTGATAAGCCAATAACCAAGGAATATCTCATCATATAATATGAATGAAAATCTTCAAGCTTGTAGGTGAAGACCCAAAAAGGGTTTTAATATCTCTCACACAGAAAAATACCCCTTCAGACATATAAGAAGTAAAGAAGATAGCATAACCTATTTGTTAAATATCCATGAAAAGCTTTAGTTACTATCAAGCCATCAATGTAATTTAATAATCTTATTAGCTGCGCTGCAACATAGAGGTCATATAAATTCTCAGTTTGCATAATGCAACGAGGGAAAAAAAACTTGTTTAACCAGCTTACATCAATAGAATTGATAACAAAGAAAGGAATAGGCTAGAATTTAAAAAATACAATAAAAACTAAAAGTTACAGATTCTTTTGGGTAAGTTTGGTAAGTTAAAACATATATTTTAAGAGTTCTGATAGGGTGGATTAACGGTTGGGTACAGAACCAGCGTAGGCAAGTATTTTCCATTTTCCTTGTATAAATATCTGCCCAGAGAGAGAGGTGTGTTTAACAACTGCTTAATAATGATTTTCCATATAAAATCATGCATAAAACTCTTATTCAATTAGTCTATCTTAATCAACAATAATCAAACAAAGTTCCAAATGTTTCTTACAAATTAAACCAAAAAAAAATGAAAATGCACTAAACCAAGTTCGAGTTTTCTTCCCCTAAACAACCGATCAGGGAAGGTATTACACTAAGACTTCATCCCAGTTTTATCCTATAAAGCAAATGATTTTCAGAAACAAATCATTTAATGCCTGAGCACTAATAATGGGTTAGTTTAACCAGCATCAATTATCAAATTGACAAAAAGTTAAAAGAAAATAAACAGATCCACCATATAAAAAGGTTCACTGATACAATTCCAACTAAAATATACGAAAGAAATTAACTAATGTTTAATTAAAAACCAAAAAAATGAAATAGATCCAGATCAAATCATCAGTTTATCAGCTTATAATAAATCAGTTATTAATTCATAAATAGTAGGGATTAGAAAAAAAGTGATAGCAAATAAAGAACTAAATTAGAAAATGAAAATACTATGAACATACTCTTGGTAAGCAGAAAGTATGAAAACTGAAGCAAAGAAGACTCGGCCAAGAAACGAAGTGAAAGCCATCGATTTTGGACAGAGAGAGAGAGAGAGAGAGAGAGAGGGAGATGCGCAGTGAATCTCTCTCTCTTTTTTTTTGCTACACGACAGGGAAAGAGATAATGGTATTTTTGTATTTTATTTTTCTCTTTTTTTTAATTTAATTTTAAAATATGTTAATGTTATGTTTGGAATGAAAACGTTTCGATCTTATAATTTATTTACAAATAAATTTCACGTATAATTTTGCTGTAAATGAATTTTTATATTTAACAATGTAATTTAAATTAAATAATTTAATTAAATTATATATAATTTTATTTAAAATAAATTTTAAATTAAAAATTTATTTATTTTTTAAATATATTTTTATATGATAATATTATATTTAATATTTATATTTAATATTAATTTTTTTAAATTTATTATTATAAATAGATAATAATATATTTTTCGATTATATAATTATTATATATAAATATTTTATTTTTTAATATTAATTTTTTTTTAATTTATATGATTTTAGTTAATTGAAAATATTATAATTTTATTTTTCTAATAATTTTTATTTAATTTTTAAATTTGAGAAAAATTGGAAAAGCATGATATGAGAGAGAAAAAAAATATAAAGATATACTTAGGTAATTTTATAAAAATAAATAAATATATTAATTTATAGAAATTATTTATATATTTTATATATTTTAGCAAAAATTGATTCAAACTAATTGAATTTCACATTTTTAAATACATAAAAATAGAATGAAAAAAGATTTGATTCTAAACAAGTGATTATTGGAATTTAAATGAATTCATTTAAAACTAGTGTAAGTTTTCTTTTCCTATATAATTGAGAATTTTTTTTTGTATGTTATCATATAGCAAATAAGGAAATCATTCATAGTTGTACCTTATTAATTTAATAATTTGATAAATTTTCGGAAACTTACCATGCGAAATAAGGGTGCTGTCTTATCATATATCTAAAGCCAGTAATTTTCTCTCCAGCAATGTTAGCCAAATTCAAGAAAACAATGTGCCGGAAGAACCATTTTTCGATTCCTAAACCTCCTCAGCAATCTGATATACTCCCTAAAAAACACAGCATTGCTAACCAATTAAAGCATTGCTTTGAGTTAGAAGAGCTTGAATCCGTATATGCTGCCATGATTAAAACCAATGCATGCCAAGATTGTTTCTTAATAAACCAATTTATCTCTGCTTGTTCCACACTTAATCATATAGATTTTGCAATTTTAGTCTATACCCAAATGGAAAATCCTAATGTTTTTGTCTATAATGCCATGATTAGAGGATTTGTTCAAAGCTTTCGCCCAATTCATGCCCTTGAACTTTATATAGCCATTCTCAGAACTGAAGTCTTGCCTGCAAGTTACACGTTTTCATCACTTATTAAAGCTTGCTGTTTAGCATCTGAAATGAGGTTTGGAAAAGCTATTCATGGTCACATTTGGAGACATGGGTTTGAATCACATGCGTTTGTTCAAACTGGTTTGGTTGATTTTATTTACTAATGGGGAGAATTGTTGAATCCAAAAAGTTGTTTGATGAAAAGCCTGAAAGGGATGCTTTTGCTTGGACTACTATGGTCTCTGGTCTGGCCCGGTTTGGGGATTTGATTTCTGCAAGGAGATTGTGATAAGCCACGTATCTGGTGCAATTTTTATTTATTATTTATGTTATTATTTTCTATTGTTTTGTTGCATTAGAATAGGTCAAGTTGTTGTTATTTGTTAGTGGAGCAATTCTTGGCTACTTATTTGAATAAGTGGCATTGTGGGTCTTAGTAGTAGCCTTAGAAATATGAGAGATTTGCTGCAAGTTTTCCTATTGCTTCTGTAGTAAAAAGGAGAGCAGAAAGTTAATTCAAATTGTGGTTCATTCTCATCCTAAGAGAATTCTTGTGGTTTAATTCTCACCCTAAGCAAAATTAATTATCTTTATTCTTTGTTTAAGTCGTTGGTATCTATCAATAGCCTGATTGGGACCTATCAATTGGTATCAGAGTCAGGTTCAATTGACAGGTCCCAATCAGGCTATTGATAGATACCAACGACTTAAACAAAGAATAAAGATAATTAGTTCTGCTTAGGGTGAGAATTAAACCACAAGAATTCTCTTAGGGTGAGAATGAACCACAATTTGAATTAACTTTCTGCTCTCCTTTTTACTGCAGAAGCAAAAGGAATTAAATATGAAAACTTGCAGCAAATCTCTCCTATTTCTAATGATACTACTAAGACCCACAATGTCACTTATTCAAATAAGTAGCCAAGAATTGCTCCACTAACAAATAACAACAATTTAACCTATTCTAATGCAACAAAACAATGAAAAATAATAACATAAATAATAAATAAAAATTGCACCAGATACGTGGCGTATCATTACCCTCCCCTTAAACAACAACCTTGTCCTCGAGATTTACATCGACAAACTTGGCTCCCAAATTTTAAGAATTTTTTCATGTAGCTCCATATGTTGACAGTAATAATGCCCAAGAATGGCCCATGGATATTGGCAAGTGTATAGTTTTTGCTTGATGTATTCGGACTTGATTATAACCCACCCTTAAATCAAGTTTAGTGAAATAAACAACATTATGGAGTTCAGGAAGCATGACATCAATTGTAGGAGTTAGAATTCTATTTCCTTTCCCTTCTTTGTAAGCTTGCTTAAGCCACTGCCACCGTTGATTTGCCTGACCTTCACGATGGAAGTATGGTAATGACACTTTATCAGCTTCACCGGTGCCTTGGAATTTGAATTGGTCCACCTTGGAAAACCATTCTATTGCATCGCCTTCCAAAAAACGTGGAAATTCTAACTTTGCCAATTTTGAGAAAAACAATTGCCGACCTCCATTCGTTTGGGCTTGTGACTTAGATTGGTTTAAGTGTCAAGAGGAGTAGGACTAGATGTACACGATTGAAAAAAAGAAGACATTTTGCTAACTGCATCTTCTAATTGTTTGAGTTTGTTATTCAATCCAATTTCCATTCTAGCGACGACATTTTGGAGACCAACAAGACCTGACTCCAGAAGTTCAATGCAATCTTTGTTGGTTGTCATAGCTCTGATACCAATTGATAGGTCCCAATCAGGCTATTAATAGATATCAACGACTTAAACAAAGAATAAAGATAATTAATTCTGCTTAGGGTGAGAATGAACCACAATTTGAATTAACTTTCTGCTCTTCTTTTTACTCCAGAAGCAATAGGAATTAAATAGAAAAACTTACAGCAAATCTCTCCTATTTCTAAGGCTACTACTAAGACCCACAATGCCACTTATTCAAATAAGTAGCCAACAATTGCTCCACTAACAAATAACAACAACTTGACATATTCTAGTGCAACAGAACAATAAAAAATAATAACATAAATAATAAATAAAAATTGTACCGCCTATCAGATTGTTTGATATAATGCCTGAAAAGAATACGGCTACCTGGAATACTTTGATTGATGGATATGCAAGACTGAAAGATGTGGAGTCTGCGGAATTTTTGTTTAATCAAATGCCTGTGCGGGATATTATTTCGCGGACAACAATGATAAACTGTTATTGGATATTATTTCGTGGACAGCAATGATCAATTGTTATTCTCAGAATAAGAAATTTAGAGAAGAGCATTAGTTATTTTAATGAGATGATAGCAAACGGGATTAACCTGGACGAATTGACCATGGCAACTGTAATATCAGCATGTGCTCATCCGGGATCTCTTGACTTGGGGAAGGAAATACATCTTTATGTGATGCTGAATGGATTTGACCTTGATGTCTATATAGGATCTGCATTGATTGATATGTATGCTAAGTGTGGGAGCTTAGATAGATCGCTCTTGGTGTTCTTCAAGTTGCAGGCGAAGAACTTGTTCTGTTGGAATTCAGTGATTGAAGGCCTCTCGGTTCATGGATATGCAGAAGAAGCACTGAAAATGTTCCACAAGATGGAGGAAGAGAAAATTAAGCCGAACAGTGTTACATTTATTAGTGTATTAAGTGCCTGCAATCATGCAGGTCTTGTTGAAGAAGGTCGTAATAGATTTGAGAGTCTGACTCGATGCTTTTCTATCCCACCTCAGGTTGAACATTATTGATGCATGGTTGATCTATTGAGCAAAGCTGGACTGCTCGAAGAAGCATTAGAATTGATAAGAACTATGAAATTCAACGCAAATGCTGTTATTCGGGGTGCTCTATTAGGTGGATGCAAGTTGCACAAGAACTTGGAGATTGCACAGGTTGCTGCTAATGAATTTGATGCTTTTAGAGCCAGGCAACAGTGGGCATTATACTCTTCTGGTTAACATGTATGCTGAAGTTAACAGGTGGGGTGAGGTTGCAAAGGTAAGGGAGACTATGAGGGAACTAGGTGTAGAAAAGATATGTCGTGGATCTAGTTGGATTGAGACAGAAGGTGAAGTGCATCAATTTGCTGCATCTGATAAATCTCATTCAGCCTCTGATGAGATTTACTCGTTGCTTGTCGAATTGGATGGGCAGCTGAAGCTAGCTGGTTATGCACCTGAATTCTGGTCCATCTCGTAGCAGTTTGCCCCTTTTCTTGCAAAACATTAGACATTTCAGACATATTTTAAGAGGAGGTTTGAGGCTTTGAACCCCTAACTTCCTGCATTATGCGGCACACTCCATAACACTACTGGTCCAATACCAGTAGTTTGCTCTTTGCATGGAGCAAAGGACGTATAAAGGTTTGCAATGACATGGAGTGGATACTCTCGGAGCCATAGTTGGTCTGGACAGGACACACCAAAAAATAGTGGTGGTATGCCAGGTCCATTTTAATTGCAGTTGGAGAAAGTTTGGCTTGGCCTTCATAAGAGAATGGCATGATGGTAGTCCAAATAAATATCCATGCAAAAATGGAAGTTCTCTTCCTATTTGTGTTCGCCCCTTACAAATTTACGTCGCCAATGACTTTTGAATTTTGAGCCTCATAACTCGTGCAAGCAGAGGAAGGCAGTTCAGAAAAATTGGCATGCAGCTAATGCGTGAATGATCCTAGAGTGACAAAATGTCAAGTGATTCAAATTCAAACCAACAAAAATGTCTTTGCCATGAAGGTGGATTGGAGCTCTCAAAATTTCTGACAATGGATATATCTTGTGAACTTCACAATTTTATGACTTTATTAAATTGGTTGGTTTGAGGAAAATCTACAATGGTAACCGATATCGCCTTTGAGAAAGGATTAACAAAAATGTGCGCATTCACAGAATGTCCCAGATCCCATAAGATCTCAAAAAGGATTATCCAAGCAGAGGAGGAAACTCATATCCAATCACCGGGTGAGGCGCTAATGGCAGTCCTTCCGTTTAAGAAAACAACGAGAATGTGGTTTTTAACAATGTGATTTTAAATCAATCTCACAAGAGCATGTCCACAGTGCTTAGATCACAGGACAGTAAAAAAGAAAACTACTTCATCAAGATACAATCCTTCTGCTGTGCGATATTCAAGCTTCAATCTGTTGAGTGTTTCAATGCTAAGAATAAGTTGAACTGTAATTACAAACAAGCATATGAATTGTAATCAAAATAAGAACATTAAAATATCTACAAACAAGGATCCTTGCAATTATAGACTCAATCCTAACACCTTAACACAAGAGGAAGATGAGTGCTGGTACCAAAAACAATTGAGCAGAAAATACATCATTATTTGCATTTGAAAATCAATCATCCAAGTTATTCATAATTTGATGAGAAGACTTTCACAAATGATGTATCAACGTTCATCTCAAATGATGTGACTAATTAACCAACATATCAAAATCAAATAATCATCAAATACATTTTCAGCTGAAAAGAAATGACAGGAACCTGAATCCTGATTCCAAGAACCTGTACAAAAAGTATTGAGGTGAGTTTTCTTTTTTGCACAAATAAATACAATATGTAGAGTAATTCTTGCATCGCCATGATCCATAATGGATAGTGCAATCCAACATAAGCCACAATTTACGTAAAAATTACTTTTTGTACAAAATAACTTGTTGCATAAAAAAAGAGCAATGCTCTTTCAAATAACAAGCAGGTTCTGATAAAGCAATGTTCCAATCCCACATAACAAGTATTCCTGGCATATGGTTACTAACATTTAATAGAAAACTAAGAAAGTGTTCTAATGGAATGATCAGATAGAGCTAATACATGATGCCATCATTTCGGCAATCAAACCAATAGGGAAACAAAATTTAATCATCATCTCATCCATTCTAAACATCCAAAAAGAAGTAATCTTTTTCAAAACTTTCAACAGTCTGAGTTAAAACCAATGAATACATTATAAAAGAGAATGATCAGATAGAGCTAACACATGGTATTTGCCATCATTACGGCTATCAAACCAATAGGGAAACAAACAATAATCATCATTCCATTCTCACAAAATATTTTCCAAAAAATTAGTAAAAATCCATTATTTACCATCAAAACAAAATTAAGGTAATGTGAAAGAGAATGATCAGATAGAGCTAATACATAGTCGACGCCATCATCACGGCAATCAAACCAATAGGGAAACATATCATAATCATCATTCCATTCTCATCACCCTAAACCCCAATTTAAAACAAAGATAATCAATTCGATGAAACAATTAATAACAACTACCACCTAACTGTGGTGTTGGTGAGCATAGGCCGTTTAACAGCCGAGAATGGATAAGGAGGCACAGTGGATTTCATACAACGGCGCAAAGTAGATTGAGAATGACGACTGTAAATCCCTAACTCAAGTTATTTATAGCGAGAAGAGAGTGGAAAAATACATGAACAATGCCGTTTTCTTTGTTTCACTTTTGGATTTTCGGCTCTGGAGGGTAAAATCCGAGCCCAAATATCTTAAATTGTGCTTTTAATAAAAATATAAAAAAATTAAAAAAAAATTTAAATTTATTAAATTTATAAAATATTTATTAAAATATAAAAATTGATAAAATATTTATTAAAATATTATATTTTTATTAATTTATAAAAGTTTATAATGAATTTATAATGAATGTATAATTAGTTTATAAATTTTATAATTTGTTATGAGTTTATAATAAAATAATTAAAATATTTTTAATAAAAAAATAAAATTTTTGATAAATGTAGCGGACGTTGTAATTTTTTTTATTCAATTTTGGCACATTTAATTAAAATATTGAGTAGCCGACTGACCGTTATACTCTCCTTTTCATCATAGAATATCGAAATTAGCCTCTGTTTTTATCCGACAATTCTTTATTTCCGCTCATCTTCTTCCTCCTCTTTTGCGTCACCGCCAACGGAAAATCTGTGTCAATTGAACTTCGACCGCCACGACGGTCAGAAAATGGAAGTGTAACCAGTCAGTCTATTTCAAGCTCTGAAAACCGCCATAGATCGCAACTCAAAGCTCTCAAAATGGCTAATCGATTCCTAAAGTGCGTCTTCCACGATTTGTGTAAGTAAATTCTTTGTTTTACTTTCTGTTTTCACTGTTTGTTGAGTTTAATTCAGTTCTGTTGGACATTTCTTCGTTATTTTCTCATTACTTCTGTATTCAAATAAGTGAGAAAGATTATTACTTTGTTTAGGTCTGTCAGAGTACTATAAAATCTAATGCCTATTTGATTCTCAGTGGTTGTTTATGTTTGAAAAATAAGTAACATTCGGGGTTGTTTTTGGATGATAATTAACTTGGGAGTCTTCATCTGGTTTTTTGTTTTTTCTATTGCTATGTAGGCAATAGCAAAATTTCGATAAAGAGACAAGAAAGATACCAGAGGTTTGTCTATGGAGTTTTGAGTAGGTGTCAGTCACAAATGTCAAAACCAGATAACGAGGAAGCAAATGTACCGAGTAAAGAAGATTATGCACCCCAAGTTACTTCTTCAAGGTCTAACCTTGAGAAGAAGGCAGATTATAATTCTATACTTGGCGAATAAGGTTCTAGTGATGCTTTTCGTGATAACAAGTGAAGGTTAGAGCTTGCTTGGCTTACAAAAGCTCTTGAACCAGCTGTGCAATTATGTAAGTGAAGCTCTCTAACATACTTGTTAATCTGAAATTATGCTTCTTTACTTCAAGACATGATTGTGACAAGGAGATTAGTAGATGAATTTAGTCTGTTCTGGAAGTTGATATCTTTCCCTATTGTTGAAGTTGTAATACTTTTTATTTTGCATCATGTTATCAATCCTCCCTGCTACACCATGTATTGTGTATAACTGAGCCTGTTTCAAGTACATCATTTGTTTTTGCCTATTGATGCATTAATGTCATTAATTAGAGTGTTCCAGTATTCTGTAAAACACTGCCCGCCTGATTCAGTTTCCAAGTTTAGCTTGTGGTCATGGAGGGTCATTTTATGTTCAAATTAGCAGGGAATGGATTTGGAAACAAAATCCCTCCTAGTGGTCGATCTATTGCAGAGATCATTGCAAGCATTCAGCGGAGCAAGACTGGGATTTAGGGTTGGAGCCTGAGTGACCTTACAATTGGCCTATATCTTATTTATCTTCGGCAATCATCCCTAAGTCCATGTGAAGAATTTAAGGGGGTTCAAATTTCTTCAGAATTAATAGTAATTACAAAAACTTTATTGCTAAAAAACATATTTGCATCTTTATGAAATGCGTTTCTATACCTTTTGTGCATATAAGCTACTTGTTTAGTAAACATTTATCAACTTCTTTATGTACAAAGCTTATATGAAGTAATAATCTTGTGATTTAGGTCCACGATCTCATCTACCACATTGAGTTAGCAAAAGGCTCCTATAAGGAGAGTGCCTTTTGGCTTGCAAGAAACAGCATGCTTCGTGAAAGTAACGTTCTTAAATTTGTAAAAGATTCCAGTGTGATGAGGCCTGGATACTATATAGGGATTGATCCTCGCAGGAAACTCATAATTCTGGGAATTCGTGGGACTCATACTGTGTATGACCTTATTACAGATATTGTTTCTTCAAGTGATGGATAAGTCACGTTTGAAGGTTATTCATTGCACTTTGGCACAGCTGAAGCTGCTCGATGGTTTCTTAGGCATGAGATGGGAACCATATAGAAGTATTTAGAGAAATATGAGGTGGTGAAACCCCTCCATGTCTCACAGTTTTTTATTTTCTGTACTCTACTTCTATTGCAATATTCTTTCCTCAACCCACTGCCGCCATCCTCTTCTTTTATTTTCCTTGTATGTTTGTTTATGATCAAATTTTTAGTGAAACCTCATTCATCTACAGGGATTTAGGTTAAGATTAGTGGGTCACTCTCTTGGAGCTGCTACAGCTTCTTTGCTAGCAATCATGCTTCGTAAGAAGTCGCCAGAGGAACTTGGGTTTAACCCTGATATTGTTTCTGCTATTGGATTTGCAACTCCTCCATGTGCTCATAGAGAACTCGCTGAAAGTTGTGCCGATTTTGTCACAACTGTTGTAATGCAGGTGGGCAGATGCACTTGATTTGTTGTTGGCTGTGTTGATTAGATAACCTTCTTCCTTTCCATTCAAATAGAAATCACTATATTGTTTTGTTGCTTCTTTCTTTCATTAATGCTTATGGCTTCCAATTTTTCTTATTTGTAGGATGATATTATACCTAGGCTAAGTACAGCTTCTCTAGCAAGGCTGAGGAATGAAATTCTTCAAACTGATTGGTAAGTATGAGAATGAAAAGGCAGTTTTAGTACCAGGTGACAACAACAAAGACTTGCATGAACCAAACAAGTAGGTTTGAGGACCAAAGCTTTTTGAATGCTAAAGAACTAAAATCAAATAAGCACATAGTATAGTGCACATTGACTTGTTCAGAGTATCCTTTCTAGGATTTTTGAAGGGTGATTTTACAGGCTGTGGTATTCAGAACTCAAAAAAGGTGAGATTTGGAACTTTGAAATTATTGGAGTAATTAAAGTGTATTTGTTAATCCAATATTCAAATGTGTCTGAATTTCCCCAGTATGGAAACTCCCAGTTTCATTCAAGCTGGACTGGTATAATATTGTTCTAAGGATTTTTAAGACCTAATACTAAAGTTTATCTTATGTTTCTTCTTTTCCCTCTTTCTCTAAGCATTATTCATTGCACTGCCTTTTGCTCTTGTAAAACCTAGTTACAAGTGTATTGTCCCTTTTCTCCTTTTTTCCTCAAAAGAAAATCATTCATCTAATTATGATTTTGACAGAGTTAGAAAGATTGAACATATTTCTCATTCATAAAGAATTATCTTAGACGTTTACAGGAAATATTGTCTTTTTTCACAATGTGAAATTATTACCTATAGAAGTGGAATCCAAAAGAGCACTGAATCAAACTCTTTGATTCAGGGGATTGCTGCGAAATAAGAATATGGAATCAGTACTCTTGATTCCAAGTAATTAACATAGTGATAATGTTCTGTGGATGTAAAGGCATGATCTGTTGAAGTTGGTTTTACTTGAATGCTTAAATTTTATGTTTGGTAGAGCAACTTCCAAGGGTAGAAAATAAATTATACTATACTTGCATGCACCTGTGATCTGGTCATAGGAATGCAGTTTGGAGTCTGGAATGCAGCCACTTATAGACTTCACTTTTGTTTGGCTATTATTGGTAAAAAAAAATGGTTTTTTCGCTGTTTTCCACATTGGTATGATGCTCTTCATTACTCTGGTTGTGTCTCATCATTGCATATCAAGGCAAAAAAATTGTATGCCTTACATACAAGGGACATGCATCTCTCTCTTTACCTATTGCAAACAGTTTCTTCATTTTACATGTCTTTGAAGTATGCTATTCAGAATTTGAAGAAGTCAATGATCCATAGGAGTTTAGGGGAAACAGTGACTAACTGGTAACTTCTATCAAGGCACTGGTTTTTACTTAATTCATCGATGACTGACTTGTCAATATTGAAGCTAGTTTCTAGCTTGGGCATCAATTTTTTCCACCCTCATGATATTCTATCTGTACAGGACAAGTGTGATTGAGAAAGAGGATTGGAGAAGTGTCGTAGGTTTGGTCACGAATGCGAAGCAGGTTGTATCTTCTGTGCAAGATGTAGCTCGGAAACTTGCCCACTATGCAAAATTCAGGAGCAAGAAAAATTCTACAGGTAAGTTAATCATGCTGTTGCCCCAGATCTTATATTCTTGAAGCTTGGTCAACTGATTTATAAGGTTGGTTGGTGTTTGGCCTTGTTATCTTCTTGAGTAGGGTATAATATGCCCTAGCATATTTGTGGACAGGCTGTGAAATTTGTTGTTGGGCTTCATAGTTGTAGCAAAATGGAATAGTGCTTTCTAAAATACTTAGGTTTTATAAGAATTGAATACTATGGCTGTTCACCGGTAGCATGAAACTATAGTTGAAGTCGCAGGTTTTTATGTTAGTAGTAGAGTGAGGTTTTGAAAAGGTTGTCAGAATGGTTTAATTAGATAGAAAATATAAGCTATTTGTGCTAGTATTTTAGGTATTGGGGTCTGACATTTTTAGGAGAATATTGTAGAAATCTCACATTTGGTGGTAAAAGGGCGGTTTCGGCTTTTGGATCCTATGAGGAGGGCACCACCCTTATCCAATGGATTAACCTCTTGGGATGAAGCCTGCCCCATGGGCCTTCATACATGACTGTTGTGAATAGTACCCTTCAGTTTTTTTGTCATGAGAGTTGATGATGCTGTATTATATGGAAGAACAATCAATGTTTAGCCTGCCACAAAACAGTAAAATGAGGTCCCATACAATCATGGTTCAATTAGGGTTCACATAAGAGACGTGGGTGAAGAAGAAATTGAAAAGAAGAATACATGCCCATATGGAGTGACTTAATGAAAGAGATGATATTAACTAGGAATACATGTCTTGGAACCAAAACCAAAAAATTTGTTAATCGACCATCAAAATTGTGAGAAAATAACCAGATAACTAAGCTATTAATGGAGATTCTGAGCACTTATCATCTTCTAAGGTTTGGGATTCTGTAACTAGGATAATTTTTTTGTGATGGAACTTCGATTTCCTCTTCTTCATATATCATCTCGAGTTGGAAGGATGAAGTGCTTTATCACATTTGAGAGGTCACACAGAGAATAAGCAGCTTCATTTTCAGGTCATTTCCATTTAGAAATGTACAAGAACATGTTTGTGGAAATCAAGTTGCGATCCACAGATAGAAGTAAAACTTAAATGGAGCTCAAGACATTACATTTAGGCTTATATAAATTTGGTTATTCCATATAGTATTTTCTTCCCTTCTTGCATTCACTACTTGATTAAATTGCTGTAATTTGCTTCTCTGCTTTATCAAATGCTGTTTTGGTTTCTTTTACAGATGATTTCAGCAGTAAAGAATCTCTCACTGCTCCTGGGGCCACCACTTCCAAAGCAACAACAGACAATGATATCATCCTGGAAAAGGAACGAATCGCCTCTACAATACCAGAGGAGTTGTATGTTCCAGGTACCGCTTACTATATAAAGAGGAACATTGACGATCACATTTATAGTAGAAATGGCAGAGGCGTGGAATTTTTCACCCTTTGGAAGAGGCATCCTGGTGCACATTTGCAGAAGATAGTTCTTTCCAGTAACTTTATTTCAGACCACAAGTGTGATAGTCATTATACGAGATGTACTCAAAGCTTTGCCTGGGACCGAAGATGAAGGCATTTTTAGATGATTACACACGAAAGTATCATATCAATTTTGTTTGATAGGATGTAAAATATCTATAAATGTCAAAAAATTGTTTCTGCAACATCCACATTCAAGCAAATTTTGAGAATGCTGCTTGAAGAAATATGGCATTTCAATATACCTGACATTGTAGATCATTAATTATATTGGTTTTTTCAATAAAGAGTTTTGCTGTTGCAGTACATTAGTTCTTTCTGCAAGTTATTTTTCAAGATAAGTGCCAATTATTAGATTGTTAACAATGGCTAAAGAAAATGGTCATCATCCAAAAGAGTAACAATCTTTTTGAATTGGACATGCCCTTCTCATTGTCTACATCCTTGCTTATAACTTTTATTCTCTTTTATTATCAATTACATCAAGATATAGTTTAACGGTAAAAATATATTTTTCTAACTAATAAATCTAGAATCAATATCTTATTTTTCATTATTAATTAAGTTAACAATATCGAGAAATAAATCAACGATAAATATATATTTTTCTAATTAATAAATTTAGAATTAATTTTTGGTTATTATATCAATATACCTAAAATTTAGTTGGCAACACCTCTCTCCAATTTTGGCCATACATGAACAGATATTTCCATTTTCCCATGAATGAACCAACTATAAATTAAACATTGCCATTGCCTCTCCTACAATCAAGCTTATGAAGTAGAAAATTTGTGATGATATCAAGTTGTATAATGTAAAAAAAAAAAAAAAGGGTGGGGCCAGTGTTATATATAACTGTAAGTAATGGGATAAGCTTCCCCACCATTACCAACCATAAAATAAAAGTATAGTGGGCTATTACTAGTGCCTAAGAAAATTGGCTGCATTTGTTGCCACTCCTACTCCTACTCTAACCCCTATATGGGGCTTGTAGCATCCAAGAAAAAGTAGAAAACCAAACTCAACTTCCATTAATTAACAACATAATGCTTCATCAATTTTTTTAAAATATATATATAATAAAAAATAAAATTTATTGTTTATTGTCATTCTTGATTCTTTCCTCAATTTATTTAATTGCTTATATGGTTTCACCAAAGATATTTTATTTAATTGATTTTTTTTCTCAATTTAAATTGATTGTATTTTAATGGAGTCCAATAATCTCTATTTTTTAAAAAAATTTATACAAAAAGACTTACAAAAAAAATAAAAATATTTTCAAAAATACTCATTTTTTCTTCTTTTTAATTTTTTCAAAAACTGAATTTCTAAATTTATAACTTCCTATTAATTTGCAAACAATTGGAATATCAAAGTGTATATATATAGTTAAATTGTAAAAAATATATATTTAAAATTTTTTAAAAATTATAAATTATTTTAAAAATTAAAAAAAGATATATCATGTATTTTCTAAAAAATGGGATTTCTATAAAAAAAATACTCTAAAAATAAAAATATTTCCAAAAATATTCCTTTTTTCTGTTTTTAATTTTTAATTTCAAAAATACTATACTTCCAGATATATAGATTTTATATACTAAAAATATACAAAAACAATGGAATAGTTTTGAAATAAAAATAATGATAGTAATGTAATTTCCTAAAAAATATATATATATATAAGGCAACAATCTGTCTAAAACCACCAAGCGGCTTCAACCGAACAATGAAATTATTTTTTATGTTTTGCAAAGCAGAAAGAGCATATTAATTAGTATGAAAATATTTTAGCCATATATAGTTGAAGTGGTCACATAATCTTCAATAATAATAAAAACAGGTGTATTGGGACCTGCCTTAATTTGCGACCTTAGTTATATATATATATATTAATTATCATATAATTTACAGTGTATAATATATAGATTTCTAATGGACTGCACTAGACGTAACATAATATATATAAATATAATTTGTAAAAAAAAAGTTATTTGTTTTTAATTTTATTTTAATTGGGTGATTAAGAAAGTAGTGTACAATGTTTCTTCTGGTCGGATGAAAGTAATGTACATCAAAAGTGAAGTTGTAAAAAGAATATTAATTAATCTAACCATTTCTTTATTATTTTTTTTAATTAAAATGTCTACAATGTGTATCTGTGACACAGAAACAGAATTAAATAATTTTTTTTTTATTTTTTTTTAGTATAACAATTAAGAGTCTGTGGTGGGCCTTTTAATTGCTCCAAGAGTCAGTCACGTCCGCAACCGCAAGGAGTTAATTCCAAGCCTTTGACGAAGCTTTCTTTTAATAATTTCTTCTATTTTTGCCTTTTTTTGTCTGGATTTCTCAAATTCATTGGATGAGCTCTTGCCTTGTTTGTTGGAGGATTTAAAGTTTGTTTGGGATTTATTTAGAAATACTTTATTTTGATTTTCTTTTAAATTTTTTAAAAATTTAATTATTCTTTATATAAATATCATAATTTGATAAAAATAAAATTAATATATAAATAATTTTCTCAAGTTATAATTTTCTAAAATTTAATTAATATATTAAAAATCTACTTCACTTTCAGAGTTATATATTTAATATAATATATGAAAACAATGAGATATTTTAAAAAAAAAGTTAAAAATTTTCATATATAGTATAATTTTTCCTTTTTTTAATATATATATAAATTTGAAATACTTATAACACGTCTTGCAAGCTGGAAGATCAGAAAATTATAAGCATGTAAGAAATAAACTACAAGTCTAATAATTAATAATTTATTATTATATGTCTATGTGTTAGAAAATTACAAATATAGTTAAAATAGGTGTAAGTCAAAGAATACTTGAAATGAATTTAACTTACGTTGTCACACCCCCATACTTTAAATTTTAAGGGTAAATTTATCTTACAATTTACATTAATATTAATTTACTAATAAAACATCACTCATAATTTATGTTTATGAATATAATATTATTATACAAAATTCATATTGTCATAGATAAATGCATAATAATATTATTCATGTCAAATGATCACACACAATAATTTTAGATATTACTAAAGATAATTTAATTGGCCAACCTCTACTACATGCTAATAGAATGAAATTGAAGAGAATTCTGCTGGATTATATTCTAACTGTATCTGAAAATATTTATATTTTAAGAGGTGAATCTAACTACTTAGTGAATAGATAAATATATAACAAAGGAGAACAAACAAGATTTAATTATATATTTATATAAATAATTGTATATATATATCATCATTAGTAAGCTAGATAAACAAAACTTAAAATTTTAAACATTATTTTTTAAAATATTTTAAATTCTCATAATAATACTAATAAATCAATTTAACTCTATATATATACACTCAAATATAATTTACTACTGATCCAACTTCAATCCAAGGGCGCATGATGACTTACCTCGCAAGCCCAAGGAGAAATAACTTCATTACACATATACAGAATAATTACAACAGTCAAGGGTAATTTATAATATTATTAAATTTATATAAACATCAGTCATCAAGGTACGATCTCGCAAGATTATAATAAGAATGTATACGAATTATTTATCTAGTATAATATAATCAATCAGTCACATATAAAAGTTTAAGCTACCATTATTTGTTCTCAATTTATAAAAAAAATAGACAGCATTCAAAAATAATTTACTAACTTGAATTTGTAATTTCTTTTCTAAAATCATAAATATATATAAATATATTACTTTAGAAGTATAATATTATATATTCACCCATTCACCTATGCAAAATATGGTACTTACCCTTTGAAACTCTACGATTTTAGTGGGGTTCGTTTCTAAAATAATATAAAAATATTATTTAATTTAAATTATATCCTAATCACTGTAAATATATGCAATAAATATGATATATAATTTTGAGTTCTTAAACTCTAATGACGTTTCAAAAATTTTATAACTTTTAAATTTTCTAAAGTAATATTACATTGAGTATTTTTCTATTTTTCTAAAGCACAATTATCCATCAAATTTTCTAATAAATATTTTTAACAATAGAATTTTAACTGTGAAAGTTTATTAAGTATTTATAAATTCTTCGCATACAATTTAAATTATATTATTTTAATTTATTTATTTTAACAGTTTATTACCTTTAATAATATGCATTCATTAACTAATTTATTTAATTCATATTAAATAATATCAATTTAATTTACGATAATTATATATATATATTCTTAGCTTTTAAAATAGATTCGCATTAATAATAATAATAGGCTAGTCTACTAAAAATTAACAATAATACTTTTTACTTAAATTTTTTTATTTTATTATACTTTATACTATTAATAATAATAATAACAACAACAACAACAATAATAATAACAATATTTATTTAGATATTTAAAAAAAATTATTACTTAGAATAATTGCTAAATTTTTCTTTAATTTAATTTTAGTAATTTATATTGATTTCAATATTAATAAAAATAATAGTATAAAATTTATTTACCTAATAATTCTTTATTTTTTATTTCTAATAATTACTCATAATAAAATCATTAAATAATAACACTATTTATAAAATTAAAAAAATTACTTAATTACTACTATTTAAAAATTAATAATTTACCTTAAATTCAATATTTAATTATATTAGTAATAATAATAATATTTATTGCTTAAGTAAACTTATGATAGACTTAATATATATATATATATATATATATTAATATATATATATATAAGATTTTACAGTGACAGTAGTCAACTTATATAAATTTTTTTTATAAATTACTAATAACCATATAACTTTAGTTATAATACTTTATTATTATTATACTAACAATATTACTAATTAATTATTACTTAACAAAACTTATATTTAAATAACCCTCACAATTCATACTTAATTAAAAATAATAGTAGCCTAATTATTATAACTATAACAATATAAATCTTAATTAAATAAGTAATTTCATGAAATTTTATTAATTTTTTTAAACCATTATTTACCACTCAATTTAATTATTTAATAACTAATTAACTCAATTTAATTTAATTTATAAGTATTTTAAATTACCTTAATTCATTTTGCAATTTAAAACTATTATTAATACTAGTATTTAATATATCTTAATATACTATTTAATATATTAATATACTATTATTCATTATCTCATAATATTTTTATTTAAAATTTTATATCAAAAATACCACTAATTTATATTATATCAAGATTTATAATTCAAGAATTTAATTTAACTATAAATATATTTATTCTAAAACTAATATACACATATATATAAATGTTATTTTCATTAATCAATTATTAAACAACTATATATATATATATATTTATAAAAATTTTAAACTACTTTTGATAATATATTTAAATATATTAACTAACAATTAACTACTAATTCATAATTTTATCAATTCAATATATATATATATATATTCTACAATCTACAAATAATCCTTAGAATTTAAATATTTAATTAATTCCATGAAAAAATAGTAACCAATTTTTTTAATATATATATTATTAGCAATGATTTATTTAAATCAATTAATAAAATAAATAATTCTAAACAAATAACCAACTAGTAAAAATTTTAATCTATCTTAGTAACTTACTAATTTAAAACTAAGTTCTATATTTATAATTTATAATTATTAATTTTAAATATAATTATTATTTTTAATTAATTTTTGATTATTTTAATTATATATATATATATTTTAATATTTAGTTACCATTTATGCATTTACTAAATAATCGTCTTAAATTAATAAATAAGATATCAAATCGAAACTTATGAAGAGAGGATTTCAAAAATACCCTAGTTGTTGAAAAAAAAGGTCGAAAGTTCACGGCGGCAAGACCTCCGATGATAGCTTCTGACGACTTGTACGGCTTCCTCGAACGGTCTTTCACGGCGGTATAAATACCGTTGAAAAGCTCGTAGAGTTGACTCCTACAGTGGCAGCGCGTGTAGATTGAAAATGGGAGGAAGACGACGAACGGAGCTTAAGAAAATTATTGCTTCAAAATTTTCCCTCCCTCACTATACTGTCCCTATTTTTTTTTTTTTTTGCTCTTTGCCTAATTTTCTGTTTCTCAGTTCCTTCCTCTTTCATTCTCATTTCCTCTCTTTCCTTTTTTTCTTATTTAACAACAAAACTCTTTAATCAATAATAAAAAAAATACCATAATTACCTACGAAATATTTCTTTAATTTTAATTATTAAAGTTTTTATTTTTATTATTAATAATCATCCATTTAAATTTATTTTGGTCTGCCACATTCATCAATCATATATATATATATATATTATTTTTACAACTCATTTTATCATTATTTTTATTTTATTTCATTTATTTATTTATTACATATATAATTATTATATTACTATTAAGTTTTTTTTATCTTTAATAATTATTTTCTTATTTATTTATTTACAAGGTATTACATTTTTTCCCCCTTAAAGAAAAATTTATCCTTGAATTTTTACTAGCTTGTAGATGAAAATAAATGAGTATACTTAGCAAGCATGTCCTCTTCTCTTTCTCAAGTTGCTTCATTTCTTGAATGATTATTCCATAAGACTTTCACTAAAGGAATAATCTTATTTCTTAAAACTTTTTCTTCTCGAGCTAAAATTGCAACTAGTTCTTCCTCAAAAGTCAAATCTTCTCGTAATTTCACTGGCTGTCTCTAGAGTATATGTGAAGGATCACTTATATACTTTCTCAACATAGATACATGAAAGACATCATGTATTTGTAATAATTCTGGTGGTAGACAAGTCTATAAGCAACATAACCTATTTTCTCCACCATTTCATAAGGCCCGATAAACTGAGGACTTAGCTTTCCACGTTTACCAAATCACACTACTCCTTTTCATGGAAAGATCTTCAAGAATACCTTATCCCCCACGCCATATTCAATATCACTTCTCCTCAGATCCGCATAACTCTCCTGTCTGTCTTGTGCCACTTTTAATTTGTCTCTAATCAGTTGAATTTTTTTCGTAGTTATTTGAACCAATTTTGGACCTACTAATTCTCTTTCTCTAACTTCATTTCAACATACTGGAGTTCTGTATTTTCTTCCATATAATGCTTCATAAGGAGTCATGCCAATACTTGAATGAAAAATGTTATTATAAGCAAACTCCATAATAGTAAATATTTATCCCAACTTCCTTTGAATTCCATAACATAACACAAGCTCTAAGCATATCCTCCAAAGTTTGAATAATGCATTCTGATTGCCAATCAGTTTGAGGATGAAAGAAAATACTGAACTTCACTTTTGCACCCATAGCATATTGCAGACTAGGCCAAAATCTAGAAGTAAATCATGGATCCCTGTCTGATACTATAGATACTAAAGCACCATGTAGTCTCACAATTTCCTTCACACAGATCTCTATAAGTTTTCCAAATAGAAATCCATTCTAATGGGTAAAAAATGAGATGACTTCGTCAATCTGTTTATAATTACCCAAACAGCATCGTGACCTTGCTGGTTATAGAAAAAACTAGAAATAAAATCTATAGTAATGTGCTCCCATTTCCACGCAGGAATCGGAAGAGGTTGCAGTAGTCCTGAATGATGTTGATATTCTGCCTTAACTTGTTAACATACCAAACACTTTGCTACAAAATTCACTACATCCTTCTTCATACCCTTCCACCAATAATTCTCCTTAAGAGTTCTATACATCTTAGTACTACCAGGATGCATAGAATAAGCAGAACGATGGGCTTCTTCCAAAATCTCCCTTTTTAAAGTTTTCACATTCGGTACACATAATCTGTTACTAAATACTAAAGTACCATCTTCCCTAATAGCAAAATCTGTATGAGTACCTCTTTTTACACCATCGAGAATTTTCTTCATCTCTTCGTTTAGAACTTGAGCTTCTTTGATTCTCTCCACTAAAATTGGTCTGACTTTAAAAGTTGCAATAGTGCTCCAACATTAATCACTTTTAAATCTACTCCCATAGATCGAAGATTCAGTGATAATGGAAGTCTTACAGTCTTGACATGGAAAAGACTACCATGTGACTTCTGACTCAAAGCATTAGCTACCACATTAGCCTTCCCAGGATGATACTCAATAGTATAATCATAATCCTTTAGCAACTCAATCCATTGCCTCTATCTCAAGTTTAGCTCCTTCTAAGAAAGAAGATACTTCAAACTTTTATGGTCTGTAAATATCTGGCACTTTTCTCTATAAAGATAATGTCTCCAAATTTTTAAAGTGAAAACCACTGCAGCAAGTTTTAGGTCATGAGTAGGATAATTCAATTCATGAGGTCAAAGCTGTCTAGATGCGTAAGGTCTCACTTTCCCATGCTGCATCAAAACACACCCTAAACCCTTTTGTGAAGTATCACTATACACTATATAATTACCATTGCCTGAAGGAAGAGCAAGAACAGAAGCAGAAGTCAAATGAGTCTTTAATTTTTCAAAGCTCTGCTGACATTTCTCAGTCCAATTAAATTTCATATTCTTCCTTAACAATTTTGTTAATGGTGATACAATGATGGAAAAGTCCTAAATAAAATGATGATAATACCATGCCAAGCCTAAAAAACTTCTTACTTCTATAGGACTAGTAGGTGACTCCCAGTTCGTCACTGCCTCTACCTTTTTAGGATCAATATAAACTCCTTCTGCTGATAGAATATGTCCTAAAAATATCACTCTGTTCAACCAGAATTCACATTTACTAAGCTTGACATACAACTATTTATCTTTTAAGGTCTACAGTATAATTCTCAAGTGTTCCTCGTGCTCCTCTCTACTTCGAGATTATACTAGGATATCGTCAATAAATACAATTGCAAATCTATCTAGATAAAGATGAAACACCTTGTTCATAAGATCCATAAAAGTAACTAGAGCATTGGTTAAACCAAATGGCATTACTAAAAATTTATAATCCCCATAATGAGTTTTAAAGGTTGTTTTAAGCACATCTGACTCTTTTGTTTTTAACTGATGATACCTCGATCGCAAGTCTATTTTAGAAAAGACTGTAGCACCCTGAAGTTGATCAAAGAGATCATCAATCCGTGGCAAAGGATATTTATTATGAATAGTTACCCGATTCAGCTGTCTATAGTTAATGCACAACCGCATGAAACCATCTTTCTTCTTCACAAATAACACAGGACACAGGAGCTCTCCAGGATGAGACACTGGGTTTAATAAATCTCTTATCCAACAATTCTTGCAAAAGCACCTTCAATTCCTTCAATTCAGCAGGAGCCATTCTATAAGGAGCTTAAGAAATAGGAGTTGTGCCAGATTGAACATTAATAGAGAATTCAACCTCTCTATCAGGGGGTAAACCTAGAAGCTCTTCTGAAAATACTTTTGAAAATTTACATACTATAGGAATATCTTTCAATTTAGGTCCTTCTAAGTGTGTGTCAATCACATATGCTAGATATGCTTGACAACCCTTTTTAAGAAATTTTTTGGCTATCATAGCAGAAATAATACGAGATGGAAGAAGTTTTTGTTCACCGCAGAATATAAATTTGGAATTTCCAGGTATACTAAAAGTCACATTCTTCTCATAATAATCAATAGTGGTATGGTGGCGAGATAGTCAATCCATCCCTAAAATAATATCGAACTACTGTATGGGCAAAGGAATAAGATTTGCTAACAATTCAAAATTACCTAATTTGATTGTTGAATTTTTATACACATGCTCACAAATCATGGAAGTCCCTACTGGAAAGCTCACTACCAACCCATTATCTAAAGAACTCAATTTTTTATTTGCATAAATGACAAATGCATGTAATATGAATAAATGAGTATAGCCAGGATCAATAAGAACATGAGCATCTCTACCGAAAATAACCAACGTAACAGTAATCACTTCAGGTGAGGCTAGAGCTTCTTGTTGAGTAATAGCAAAAACCCGAGCTTATGCAGGAGGTCTACCTGTCTAATCAAATGATATGGCTCTCTCATGTCTATTGGCCCCACTGTTATTCCCTGTACCTGCTCCTCTGCCCTGAGACTGGGTCATGTCTCCTCTCCGAGGTATAAATGCTGATGAAGCTTGGACAGACTCACTTGGCCTCATTAGCATTGAACAATCTCTTCTGATATGTCCTGTATCACTACACTGATAGCATCCTCTAAAATTTGCCATGCACTCCCCACTGTGATATCTACCACAAGTAGGACATAATGGTCATGGTCTCTGATTAGCTCCTGAATTGCTAGTCTGTCCAACTCTTGGTGTATTGGCAAAATTACCCACAGACTATCTCACTGAACTCTGACTGATATGATGTCGATTAAACTATTAACCTGATCTAATAGGGCAAACCCAATTACTCCCGGGGTAAGATGTAGCATGTAAACTACCACCTTTTTTAATCTACCTGTAAGCAAATCCTTGATAAGAACTGTGAATCTGCTTTCTCTTTTTATTCTCAAACTTTGTTTCTTCTTTTAAGAGTTTATCTTTTTCTAATGCACTATCAACTGTAGTACAAAAAGTACCGCCCTGATCCCGAGACAACCCCTTGTGAATATTGATATGCAATCCTTCATAGAATCCTTTACACTTGTCTTCTTTCTTAGACACCATATGATCCACATATCTGTAAAATTCCTCAAATTTATCCACATATTGAAAACTGTCATCCCATCTTGCTTTAATTGAAAAAATATGTTCTCCTTTTCCCTTCTATAATTTTCTATAATGTATTGTTTATGAAACTCATCCTCGAATGTATTCCAAGTTAATTCAGCACTACGGGATTGAACCAATCGAGTATACCAACCGTCAGCTATTCTGTCCAAGAAAGCCTAAACATATCTCAGCTTTTCGGCATCAGTAATACCCATTAAAGAATCAACTCTCTTCAATTTTCTAAACCATTAATCGGCCTTTTCAGAATCTAAAGTGCCATCAAAATCTTCTGCTCCACAATTACGACAATGAGAAATAATAGCCCATGATTGTTGTTGCTGATCTCTTGCGGTCATAGCTGCTATAATAGCCTGAGCAACAGTAGCACCAACATCAACTTGGATTGGTGGTGCAGCAGGTGGAACATGAGGTATATGAGGTGGAGCTAGTGGATTTACTCCAGATGAATCCTCTTGTGAAGCAACATCTATGTAAATATTTTGTTCACTTCTCTCAGAAACTTTAAAATCAACTGACTTGTCGGGGTGAGATGGAGTAGGATCCCTATGAGGTTGGCCAATATTTTTTAGTCCATCTATTTGATTTTGTCGGCCAGTATTTCTACCATGGCCTCTACCATCTCATACTTGTGGCGGCATTTTTCTACAAAATAAATTAAATTGTATAACATAAGTTAACTACATGACATTCCTATATATATATATCAAAATTATATTTTTATATATTAGTGTATCATGACAAATCTCTTTTATTCTTGGACAAATATTCATGAATATTAAATACTTTTTAATTATGCATGACTATGATGCAGTAATGAGTAAAATATTATGCAAAATAAATTTAAAACGTTATTTGACTCATGCATATTTTTTTTCCATTATGCAATAAAAAAAATATTTTGCCCTTGAATCAGAGAAATTTACTGGTTACACTAACATCCTAATAATTTTTTTATACCTAAATTAAATTTTTTTTATAGGTATCTTCATAAAAGTCTACATAATCTATAACATATGCTCTGATACCATAAAATATCACTCCCATACTCATAATTCTAAAGATGAATTTATCTCACAATCTACACTAATATTAATTTATTAATAAAACATTACTCATAATTTATATTTAGGAATATAACATTATTATACAAAAATTTATATTATCATAGATAAATACATAACAATATTATTTATCTCAAATGATCACACACAACAACTTTGGATATTACTAAAGATAATTTTATTGGCTCAACCTCTTCTACACGCTGATAGAATGGAATTAAGGAGAATTCTACTGGATTATACTTCAACTGTATCTAAAAATATTTATATTTTAAGGGGTGAATCTAACTACTCAGTAAATAGATAAATATGTAATAAAGGAGAATAAATAAGGTTTAATTATATATTTATATAAATAATTGTATATATATATATATATCATCATTAGTAAGCTGGATAAACAAAACTTAAAATTTTAAACATCATTTTTTTAAACATTTATAAATTCTCAGAATAATACGAATAAACCAATTTAACCCCATGTATATACACTCAAATATAATTTACTATTGATCCAACTTCAATCAATGGTGCATAATAACTTACCTCGCAAGTCCAAGGAGAAATAACTTAAATACACATGTACAGAATAATTACCCCGGCCAAAGATAATTTATAACATCATTAAATTTATATAAACATCCGTCATCAAGGTGTGATCTCGCAGGATTATAATAAGAGTGTATACGAATTATTTATCTAACATAATACAATCAATCAGTCACATATATAAAAATTTAAACTACCATTATTTATTCTCAATTTATAAGAAAATATATGTCATTCAAAAATAATTCACTAACTTGAATTCTGTAATTTCTTTTCTAAAATCACACACACATATATATATATATATATTACTTTAAAAATACAATGTTACATATTTACCCACTCACATGTACAAAATATGGTACTTGCTCACTCAATAGGATTCCTTTGATACTCTATGATTTCAGCAGGGTTCATTCCTAAAATAATATAAGAATATTATTTAATTTAAATTATATCCTAGTCACTATAGATATATGCTATGGATATGACGTATAATTTCGAGTTCTTAACCTCTAATGACGTTTCGAAAATTTTATAACTTTTAAATTTTTTAAAGTAACATTACATTGAGTATTTATCAAATTTTCTAAGGCACAATTATCCATCAAATTTTCTAATAAATATTTTCAACAATAGAATTTTAACTGTAAAAGTTTACTAGGTATTTATAATTTTTTCACATACAATTTAAATTATATTATTTTAATTAATTTATTTTAACAGTTTATTACCATTAACAATATTTTTTCATTAACTAATTTATTTAATTCATATTAAATAATATTAATTTAATTTACAATAATTATATATATATTCTTAGCTTTTAAAATAGATTTGTATTAATAATAATAATAGTGCTAGTCTACTAAAAATTAACAAGAATACTTTTTAATTAAATTTTTTATTTTATTATACTTTACACTAATAATAATAATATTATTATTAATAACAATATTTATTTAGATATTTTTAAAAAAATTTATTACTTAGAATAATTGCTAAATTTTCTTTAATTTAACTTTAGTAATTTATATTGATTTCAATATTAATAAAAATAATAGTATAAATTTTATTTACCTAATAATTCTTTATTTTTTATTTCTAATAATTATTCATAATAAAGTCACTAAAAATGATAACACTATTTATAAAATTAAAAATAATTACTTAATTACTACTATTTAAAAATTAATAATTTACGTTAAATCTAATATTTAATTATATTAGTAATAATAATAATAATATTTATTGCTTAAGTAAACTTATAATAGACTTAATATATATATATATATAAGATTTTATAGTGACAGTAGCCAATTTATATAAATTTCTTTTATAAATTACTAATAACTATAGAATTTTAGTTATAATACTTTTTTATTATTATTATACTAATACTAATACTAATTAATTATTACTTAACAAAATTTATATTTAAATAATCCTCATAATTCATACTTAATTAAAAATAATAGTAGCCTAATTATTATAACTATAACAATATAAATCTTAATTAAATAAGTAATTTCATGAATTTCTATTAATTTTTTAACCATTATTTTGCTACTCAATTTAATTATTTAATAACTAATTAACTCAATTTAATTTATAAATATTTTAAATTATCTTAATTCATTTTGCAATTTAAAACTATTATTAATACTAGTATTTAATATATCTTAATATACTATTTAATATATCAATATACTATTAATCATTATCTCATAATATTTTTATTTAAAATTTTATATAAAAAATACCACTAATTTATATTATATCAAGATTTATAATTCAAGAATTTAATTTAACTATAAATATATTTATTCTAAAACTAATATATATATATATATATGTTATTTTCATTAATCAATTATTAAACAACTATATATATATATATTAACAAAAAATTTAAACAACTTTTGATAATATATTTAAATATATTAACTAACAATTAACTACTATTTCATAGTTTTATCCATTCAATATATATATATATATATATATATATTCTACAATCTACAAATAATTCTTAAAATTTAAATATTTAATTAATTCTATGAATAAATAATAACTAATTTTTTTTAATATATATATTATTAGCAATGATTTATTTAAATCAATTAATAAAATAAATAATTATAAACAAATAATCAATTAGTAAAAATTTTAATCTACCTTAGTAACTTACTAATTTAAAACTTAGTTCTATATTTATAATTTATAATTATTAATTTTAATTAATTTTTGATTATTTTAATTATATATATTTATATTTTAATATTTAGTTACTATTTATGTATTTACTAAATAATCATTCTAAATTAACAAATAAGATATCAAATCGAAATTTATGAAAAGAGAGTTTTAAAAATATCCGAATAGCCGAAAAAAAAGGTCAAAAATAGTTGAAAAATTAGTCAAAAGTTCACGCTGGCAAGAGCTCTGATGACAGTTTCTGGCGGCGCGTACAACTTCCTCCGATGGTAGTTCACGGCAGTTTGCATACCGTTGAAAAGTTTATCGAGTTGACTTCCACGGTGGCAGGCACGTGTAGATCAAAAATGGACAAAAGACGACGAATGGAGCTAAAAAATTTATTGCTCCAAAATTTTCCCTCCCTCACTATACTATGTCTGAAATTTTTTTTTTGCTCTGTCTAATTTTCTGTTTCTCGGTTCCTTCCTCTTTCATTCTCATTTCCTTTCTTTCTTATTTAACAACAAAACTCTTTAATCAATAATAAAAAAAACACCATAATTACCCACTAAAATTTTCTTTAATTTTAATTATTAAAATTTTTATTTTTATTTTTAATAATCATCCATTTAAATTTATTTTGGTCTGCCACATTCATCAATCATATATATATATTTTTATTTTTACAACTCATTTTATCATTATTTTTTATTTTATTCCATTTATTTATTATATATATATAATTATTATATTACTATTAAGTTTTTTTTATCTTTAATAATTATTTTCTTATTTATTTATTTATTTATTTATAAGGTATTACATATTTCATATAAACTCTCTTGATTTCTCCCAGGTTGTCTCCACCTGTGATTCATATTTCTTACATTTAAAGTTTTTAAATATTTAAATTGGTCCAACAATTCTAAATTCTAAATTCAATTTTTAATTTTATATTTATAATAAAAACAAAATCAATCTCTTTTTATTAACACACACAAAAAAAAAATTAAAATTTCGATTAAATTCAAATTGAAATGACATTCCCAATTGTCTTTAAGTGTTACTACTTGAAGCTTATATCATCTCCATATATTATGGTTTGGACTTAGAATAATTGCCCCCCAATTCAAAATACATATACATGTATATAAATTTATATATATATATATGAATTTTGTAATTTAATCAGAACATATTTTTTAATATATATATATATATATATATATTTTTTTTTTTGGTCTTGAAAATGAAGGTTTCTAGTTTTGTTTCTCAATCATTAAGCAATTTCATTCTCGTCCTTACTTGTTTTGTCGTTGTCTAAATTGATGTTTCAACTTCTCAGCATCTATATAGGATTGTTTTAAATTACACTTCATTCAACAAGGAACATAAAACACACGCTTGTTTATAATATATACACACACACACACACACACACACACATATAAATACAAAATTCTTAATTTATTCAGAAATAATTCACAAAATTATGCATTTTGTCCTTCATAATCAAAATAAATCAATCGCTTTAAATCACATTTCATGTAATTATAAGAAGTGAAATTTTATTTGAAATCATTTGTATTGTATTTATAGGGTTTAACAATTCGCTTAAGTGTTAACTATCTAGTGTATTAGTCATTCTCTAAATTATTCAAGAACATAAATGTTATATTTTAAGATATATGTCTCAGCTCCGATACCATATCAAAATTTATAAATTATCGTAATTGAAATAAAAATAAAATATATTGAGCTTATAATAAGTTGAATTTTATAATATAATAACACAAGTTAATTTATATTTATAAGATATGAGATTTTTCAATTCAAAGTTTTGAAGAAATTAATTAATATGCATATAATTATATTTGTAATATGATGTAGAAGATGGGATATGAGATTAAGACATTTATAATTACTTATAATTATGTACGAAATGGAAGGGAGTTAGCTGGGTGATTATTAATAAATTAAAGAAATGAGAGTCATCTTCTAGATACTGCGAAGAATTAAAGTTAGAAACCCTAATTAGCTTAGATTGTATTTATAAATGTTGCAATCATCCAACACACGTGCAATATGGACCCATTTTGAACTAAGAGTGTTGGCTTGACTGGTCTTTATGTGCCATAAAAATCAATATATACATTAAATTAAAATTTCCAATCCAGCTCTATCTTTATCCAAATACATGTTATAATCTACAATTAATATGTTAATTATCCTTCAAAACCCTACAAGACTAATTGATTAATTAGTCACAAATCTATATTTTTTTAATTTTAATTAATTTCTTTTTGTTGGTTTTTCCACTTCTTAATTGATTCCTTGTTTTGGATTTGATTTGTTAATTTTTGTTGCATCTACCTAATCCCTTGTTTTAATAATTTATTTTAGGTTATCTCCAAAACTCCAATTAACTTAATTAATTTCATTGTCTATACATATAACGTTTTGATTATTTTGAGAGTTAATTGAATTTCCAAATTTATGATTAAAAAAATTACACTATAATTAAGAAAAATAGGAATTAACAATAAATTTAGTTTGGAAAAATGTCTAGTGATTTAATAATAGATTAAAAACTTTTTTATAAAAGCTTAAGAAGTAAACAGAAAAAATAATCCTTAATCTTTTTTTCTCCTTTTTTTATTTTAATTTTTAAAACATACAAGGGTCTTAACTATTTATAAGACATGAGAGAGTTCCTAATCTTTCTAAACACAGCATTGCCGTACAAGAATGAATTACATTTAGAATATTTGATACCTAAACCAATAACTTCAAACTACAACAGAATGGGTCTCCTTATCTCTCCGTCATCCTTATCGCTTCTAACTGCCTTATCGCTCCATAACCCAGTGCCAGCTATACCATTATCGTTATTATCCCCCCGCAAACTGTGCCGAGGTGTGAGGCAAAGTTTGGTGTGGAAGAATGGTAAAGCTGTTTTAGTTACAGATTTTGTAAAAATGTCTGCAACTTGTCGGTTTGAAGCTATATGTTCAGTGATCAAAAATCCCAATGCAACCCGCTCTCGAACATAATGATAGTCCAATTCGATGTGTTTACTGCGAGTATGAAAGACAGGATTAATAGTTAAGAACAAAGCACTAACATTATCACAAAATAACGTTGGTGTAGATGATAAGGAAATGCGAAGATCATTTAAAATATATTGTAACCAAGTGAGTTCTGCAGCAGTATGTGCCATTGCTCGATACTCTGCTTCTGTACTTGATCAAGAAACAGTATGTTGTTTCTTCGCACACCAAGATATGATGTTAGAACCAAGGAAAGTACAGTACCCAGTCGTAGACCGTCGAGTAGTGGGACAGCCTGCCCAATCTGCATCTGAAAAAGCAGTCAAGTTTAAAGAAGTACGAGTAGACAATTGTAAACTATGGGTGATTGTGCCTTTGACATATCGAAGAATTTGGCGAACCAATTTGAGATGTGCAACTGTTGGATTTTGCATAAATTGAGACACATAATTGACACTAAATGCAAGATCTGGACGGGTAAGTGTGAGATATTGTAAGGCTCCAACAATTCCACGATAAAATGTGGGATCATCCAACAGTGGAGATGTAGCATCAACTCGGATTTTCAATTCTAGAGGAGTAGGCATCGGCTGACAATCAAGCATATGAGCTCGCTCAAAAATAGAATGAGCAAACTGTGGTTGTGACAAATGTAAGCCATCGGATAGATGTGTGATTTCAATTCCAAGAAAATGATGAAGCCTCCCTAAATCCTTCATAGCAAATTTAGTACTAAGAAGCTGAACAAATTGCTCAACAAGCTTGAGACTAGAACCTGTAAGTAACATGTCGTCAACATAAACCAATAAAACAAGTATACCATCAGATGTATGTGAAATAAAAAGAGAAGGATCAGCAAGACTGCAAAAGAAACCAACGCTTAATAAAAAATTACTCTGACAATCAAACCATGCTCGAGGTGCTTGTTTAAGCCCATATAACGCACGCTGTAATTTGCAAACATGAGTTGGTTTAGAAATGTCAGACATACCTGGTGGTTGCTCCATATATATATTCTCCGTAATATATCCATGTAAGAAAGCATTCTTGACATCAAGTTGGCGAATATGCCAACCTTTGACCAAAGCAACAGTTAACAACAATCTAATAGTGCCAGGTTTAATCACAGGTGAAAAAGTTTCAGTAAAATCAACACCATCTAATTGAAGAAATCCTTTAGCGACTAACCGAGCTTTCAACCTATCCAAAGTACCATCAGATTTTAATTTAGATTTAAAAACCCATTTTGAACCTATAACATGCATATCAGAAGTTCGAGGTACTAAAATCCATGTTTTGTTACGATGCAAGGCAGCAAGCTCTTCTTCCATAGCCTTTTTCCAACCCGAATGAGACAAAGCAGATTTAAGTGATTTTGGTTCACTCGGTATGGTAGACGAAACAGAAATGTTAAGAGCATATTTTGGATTCGGTTTAAAAATACCTGTTTGACTTATGGTGATCATTGGATGACTTGAAATTGAATCCTCTATAGCTACAGGTTCCACAACTTGAAGAGGAACAGCTTGTTCTTCGCCTAAGTTAGTTGGAAACACCAAAACAGATCGGTCATGTGTAGACATCATACGCTGATCGGGTGCAGAAGAATGTACCACAATTTGTTGCTGATTCATGTCTGTATCTGTATGACAAGAAGGAGAAACATTTTGGAATTCAACACTTAATTCAGAAGAGGACGGGTTTACTTGTAGAAGATCACTATCTACTTCAGTTTGCAAACCAGCAGTATGCTGGTTGCTGCTCATGCCATCAACGATCTGCTGACTACTGCTCAACTCCTCTGTAGCAGATTGTGGAACTCTGCTTTCAGAGTTTGTCGTGGAAAAAATCTCAGCCTGCTGGTTGCTTGAAATACCCGCAGATGTGCCTACTGCTGCATGCTGAGGCTGCTCACCGTGTGCAGTATGACGCTGCTCTGTTGCATCTGCAAGAACACCAGCTGAATGCAAGCGTGGCAGCTGGTTCACACCTGTAACATCAAAAATACCACCCAACTGCTGGCCACTAAAGTTATCAACATTTGCTGCACGAGAACAGGTTGTCTCATTCAAGTTTTGTTGCACATGTCTATCAACATCTATTATAAGATTAGTTTGATTTGCATTATTGCCCAAACTATCATTAGTTACGACATTTGTCTCATTCGAAAGACAAGGCAACCAAGAATTAAATATAGTATCAACAGTATTGCAATGGACAATTCTTTTGCAATCTTTGAAAGGAAAAAATGTTTCATCAAAAGTAACATGTCTAGAGACAAAAAATTTTCTTGTACTTGGATGGAAGCATTTATATCCTTTATGTCTTTCACTATAGCCAACAAATACACACATTACAGTCTTAGAATCAAATTTATTTTTCTTAGTATCCCAGGTGTAAGGAAAGCATTTTGAACCAAAGACACGCAAAGAAGTATAATCACATTGCTTCCCATAAAGCTTAAAATAAGGCGTTTCAAAACCAAGAGCAGAGGAAGGCAACCTATTCATTAAATGAACTGCTGTGCTAAAGGCCTCTACCCACAGAAATAATGGTGCCTGACTATGGAACAACATCGTCATTCCTAGTTCACGGATAACACGATGACGCCTTTCTACCATCCCTGTTTGCTCAGGTGTATAGGGACAACTAATCTGATGTACTATGCCTAATTGAAGAAAGTAAGCATTTAATCGAGAATTCACAAACTCACCTCCACCATCAGAATGCAAAATCTTAATTGTTGTTTCAAATTGTCTCTGCACATAGTTTTCAAATGCAATAAAAGTATCCACAAAATTAGATTTTTTCTTCAAAGGAACAAGCCATGTAAACTTAGTAAAATCATCAACAAAACATGCATAAAATTTAAACTTGCCAATTGAAAGAACCGGAGCAGGACCCCATAAATCACAATGAATTTTCTCAAAACAACGAGTACTAGAACAATTTGAAGATTTAAAGGGTAACTTGCTGAGTTTTCCTAATTGACAACTATCACAAAATAATTTTGAAAGTTTATCTCTTGAAACAGAAATTAAATTCTTATTAGCTAACAAATCAACTGTAGAAAATTGTGGATGTCCCAGCCTTTGATGCCAAACTTCCTTTGAACACGTATGAAACCGATTTGAGTAATTTGCTTCTGGATTATTAGCCAAAACATACAAATCATGCTTTCGTTTCCCTGTTACCAAAGTTTGTCCTGTTGTCCGCTCCTTTACAGAAAAATCAACATTAGAAAATTCACAATTAACTGGAAATTGTGACGTCAATTGACTAACAGATAATAAGTTTTTTTTTTAATTCAGGGACTAATAAAACATCATCAAGCTTTAATTGTTTGATCTGTTTTATAACTGTTTTGCCTATTCCAATAATTGGAAGCGAAGAACCATCACCAATCATAATATTATCAGAACCAGTGTATTGTTTAAGATTAGTAAGTAAAGATGACTTACCTGTCATATGGTTTGAAGCTCCAGTGTTAGCTGTCCATTCTGTATCGACAACAGAATTATCAAGAGTCAAGGCCGCCAGAGCGTGAGGTATACTGTTGTCTTGATTTTTCTGATTGGAAATCCACCAGCAAATTTTTGCAATATGTCCTGCTTTTCCACAGTATTGACAGGTTTCATTCTTGTACAGCTCTCTTTCTTCTTGTGTCATCCTTCGTGCTCCTGGTGGTGGTCCACGTCGTTGCTGCGATCCATTCATATTTCTTCCTTGAGTACGCTGTGCCTGAAACCCTCTTCCAGCAGATGTAAAATGATTATTGTTAGATCGATTGACAGAGCCAGACGGATTAGAATAAAATCGGTTGCTTTGGCTTTGTTGCTGTCCAAAAAATGCAAGATGCGATAATGTTCCTTCTGATTCATCTGTAAACCACGTCTGTCTCTGATCAAAGTTCTGCAATTGCGAAATTAATTCAGAATAAGTTGGTCTTGGTGGTTTCAACATTGTTGTTGTGAAGCTCTCATATTGTCGTCCAAGGCTAGTAAGAAGTGAGAAAACTTTTTCTCTATCCGAGATTGGTTTTCCAATTGATGCCAAATTATCACAGATTCCTTTAAAGATTCGGATGTGATCTGTAATTGTTGTTGTTTCCTTTTTGCGGAGATAAGACAACTGTTGTTTCAAGGTGAATTCCCTTTCTTGTGATTCTTTTGCGTAAGCCTCTTTCAACGCCTCCCACACTGCTTGAGAGGTCGGAAGCCCAATAACAATTCCAAGACTTTCTTCTGACAGTGTTCCCATGATCCATCCACGCAGTAACCTATCAGATTTTTGCCAAGCAATGAACTCATCCGTTGGCTTTGAAACTGCATCTGTTGCCGTTTTAGTTGTTTCTTCTGGGTATTTTGAGGGAAAAGGCTCCTCATTTGTGAGATGATTCACCAGATCTTGACTCTCTGCAAGACCTAGGATCTGTTCTCGCCATAGAGGATAATTTTGTTGATTCAACTTCAGATTGACAAAGTTAGACGCATTAAGGTTTGTTGCCATTCTTTCAAGAGGAAGAATCGAAACAGAAAAAAAGAGAGGATATTTTGGGTAAAGGAGAGAAGAGGATCGAAAAATTTCTTTCGAATTTGGATTTGGAAGAAGCAGATTTTTGGGTTTTGTTTGTTTTCGGAATGAGAGCTATACTTTTGCTCCCTTAAGCTCTGATACCATAAAAACTTTTTTATAAAAGCTTAAGAAGTAAACAGAAAAAATAATCCTTAATCTTTTTTTCTCCTTTTTTTATTTTAATTTTTAAAACATACAAGGGTCTTAACTATTTATAAGACATGAGAGAGTTCCTAATCTTTCTAAACACAGCATTACCGTACAAGAATGAATTACATTTAGAATATTTGATACCTAAACCAATAACTTCAAACTACAACAGAATGTGTCTCCTTATCTCTCCGTCATCCTTATCGCTTCTAACTGCCTTATCGCTCCATAACCCAGTGCCAGCTATACCATTATCGTTATTATAGATGAGTAATGGATTAATAACAGAGAAATGTACTAATAAATTATGTCTGATAATAAAATTGACTGGATTTTTTTTTCACAATATAAATAAAAATAATATGCTTGGAACAACTAATCAAGAAATTACTAATTTATGTAGCATTTAATGGATTTATTTTCTTTAAAATGTTGTTCGCCTTATTTATTATTGGTTGATGGTGATCCTTTTCTCTCTTTTTTTTCTTTTTTTTTTAATTTTAATAAATATAAAGACAAAACTAGACTTTTTAATGCATTATAGTTTAATGCAATGCTTCTTTTACTTAAAATTGTGATCATGTACTATTAATCAAATTTGTATATAAACAGGTTTAATCATAAGTAAAATTTTGTATAAATACAAGGGGTGGGTAATTCTTATTTCAAAAATATTTTATTTTTTTTAATATTAGAGAAGGAAATTTAGATTTAAATCTATTATTTGACTTACATATGCATATTATTATACTATATATATATATACATTAGTGATCTTTTTTATTTTCTACTGTAAAAAATCATATGAGAAGCTTCCTATGCTATAAATTTTATATTTAATGACATTGGTGGAGTAACAATTTATACAAAGATTAATTTGACCATAGTCTTGTAAGTTTGTTTGTTGCTAAATTATTAATTAATTGTAATTTACTGTTTACTCTCAAGAAAATAATAATAATAATAATGCACCCTAAATTAATTGAGGTAGCTTAGCTGAATACCTATTGTTACTCTTAATTGAGAAGATAAGAGTTCCATCTTTGTAAAATCGTATTTCAGATGTCAAACTTAAAATAATAATAATAATAATAATAATAATGCACCCTAACTTATGACTTTAATACGTAATTTGACTCTTAATTTATCGTATTCTTGGTGGTGACTTGGCACCAGTTTCATGGGGACCACCACACGAGCTTCTATATGCACTCGTGCGCCGTGTCAGCTTTAAGACCAAAGTGTCTGGGCAAGGCGTCAGTGCCTTTATATTATCAATTTATTTACAATTTTATTATTTAATAATATCACTTTCGTTTTATTATTATCTTTGTTATTTTTTATATATATTTTTTTAGAGTCAAACAAGTAGTAATAAAATTTATAAATTGGAACTATCTAATTAAATTAAAATATTTTTTTATTAATTAATTTATGTGTTTAGTGTTATTTTTGTTAATTATTTCATTTCTATTTCTATAATTATAATTTCCATTATTTTAAGTTACATAATACATATTTTTCTATGACTTATGCAATATATTACAAAATACTTTAAAAAATATCGATAAAATTTTTTATCATTTGACAATAAAATAAATATTAATCAAATATCACTTCTCATAATTAAATTATTTAGTTAATATTAAAGAAATTATGATTTTTAAAATTGATTATATACAATATTTGGATATACTCATTATAAAAATTAGATACTAATTTATACATATTTTACAATTATTTCTATTTCAGAATTTTTAAAAATTTATAAAATTAAAATAAGGACATTGCTAAAGGAATTAAATTATAATAAATCAAGAGAGATATTTTTTACTTTTACTATCAAACGGGGATAATCATTATAAATATTGTATTATAGACTAATATTTTTATTTTATCATATTTTACTGAAATTTTTATTTTACTCTTATTTAATTTGTCACTATTTTTTTAAAATAAATAAAAGGATGCATTATAAAATATATAAATAAATAAAATATTGTAAAATAATTTAAATTATAAAAACTAAAATTTTTTCAGTCAAATATTCCTTCTAATTATATATATACGCACAAAGATAAATAAATAAATGACTTAAGTTTTTTCTTAAATTATAATAATTATGAAATTTATTTAAGCTACCAATTATAATTATATTTTTAGTGATTTAAATGAAAATGGTCATGTAATGATTGTTTTATAGTTTAAGTTATACTGAAATAATAATAATTGAAAAAAAAATCATACAATTTTTTTAATGATAAGTGATTTAAGTGTTGGCACACACACACACATATATGTAAAGTGTTGGCACGTGCACAGCAATCCTGAGGAATAATAACGAATCTTTAAATTTTTTTTTTATTGCTTTTATTTATGCTGTCATTGATAATGGAGTTTCTTGTTTTTTTTTTTCCCTTCTCACATCATTTTCATTTTTTATTAATTATAATTAATACATATTTTATTATCGTTAATAAATTTTAAATAAGCAACGTAAACATGTTTAGTTTACCAAGCAACATAAAGACTCCAAGGATTAGATTGTGATATTTAATTTTTGAATTATATACATGTTTCTGTATGTAAATTTATATATATAAATACTCCAATTAGATTACTTGCTTAAATTAAAAATTTAAATAAAAAAAGTACACATTAGATAAACAATATTTTTCACTCACACTCCACGGCAAAAAATCTTGGCCGGAGGAAGAACTCAACAAAAGAATGAATTAAGGTGATAGAGTGTTACAAGAGATGCTTAGGCTTCCGAATTAAAAAAAGTACTCTTTTTTTGGGTCAAGCTTATTGAGTTCTTTTTTGATACGCCGTCAGAGGTTAAATCAGACTTTAAAATAAAGGGGAATAAATTTTTTTTTATAAATTTTGACTTTTTCCGTAGTTATTTATCGCTTCTTTTATTTTAATAGTATTTTATAAATTTATTAATTTATTAATAATATATTTTTATTATTAAAAAATTAATTAATAAAAAATATTAATATATATGTATACAGAACTTTAAATTTATAAAATTATTCATAATAAAAATAAAATAAAGAGAAAAAAATTAAATAATGAATATAATTTTTAAAAAATAATTAAAATAAATAAATTATTTAATTCATTAAATGAGTTCAAATTAGTTTAGTTAAAAAATTTATCCTTTTTCTTTATTTTTTTTATATTTATATTTTATCAATATTTTATCTATTTTTTTGAAAGAGAACTATTGATTATAGAATAAATAATTTATTATAATTTTTTTGACTTTTTGTAAAAATTAAAAAAAATAGGGGGCAATTTAAAATTTTAAAAAATAATAAAAAATTTTAAAAATTTTAAAAAAATATTATATATATATTTATTTAAAAAGAGAAGGAGGGCTCGTTAAGGTAGCTTCGCCAATACCTGTCGCTGTTAGATCGCCACAATATTCGTCCTTAGAAGATATCATTCGAAATTTCCGGTCTCATCTCATTTTTGACCGGAAAAGTTCTGATTCTTAGAGACCGGTTGAGAAGAACTCAACTCTTTGCAAATCTTTACAAAGCCGCTCTAATCACTTTTTGTAGGTAGCCACCGGGAGTCGGTGGCTGGATTGAATCAATCTATCACTCCCTATTGTTTTCTTTATATACGCAATTTACGATTTTATTTGTGTTCATGTTGGCGATTTGTGATGTTTAAAGAGACATCATAATTAATATGTATTATTTACTGTATTAGTTGGGAAGACTTTGTTTTATCAGGAACCGATTCAGTATAAATTTCATCAGATGAAATTTTTAAAAATAAAAATCAAGTTTGATGATTTATTCAACACTTGACTCTCAATATAATTTAAATAAAATAATAAATTTAAATTAAATTTGTCTTTATTTAAGATTGATTATTATTTGAAAAGAGGTATGATTTTTTTTAAATTTAAAAAACAAAGTCTAATTTCAATTAATTTTACTAAATTATATTAGGAACTATGAAATTAAATTTTGTTTTAAATTATATTATATATATGTTATGAATATAATTATTATTATGAAGACAAATGTTTTGCGATAATACAGGTGGGTTGCAGAGGAGGGAATAGTAAATATATGGAGAGAACATGGTTTGCACTAATTAATTTGAATAATCAAAATTATTAATTCTTCTTCTTCTTCTTCTTTGTTAAAAGAAATTGGTGAGTTATGGGTCTCTCCATGTTTGATGTTTCTATTAACTTTGCTTGGGTAATGACAATTTGGCCTAAGCATTTCTATTTATTATTTTTTTATCCTTTTTTTTCTAATATTTTATTATCTATTTATCAATATTAGCTGCTGCAATTTATAATAATAATAATTAAGGATTGATGATATATATATATATATATATTTACATTTTAATTGTTATAACTGAATTAATTATAATATTATTTTATAATAAATTATTATAATACTAAATAAATATAACAATTTTTTGTCAGGCAACGAGATCACCTACTTATCTACCTTCTATTCACACAAATCTCAAACGTAATCATTAAAAAATATTAAGAGTAATTCACATACGCGTAAATCATAATAATTAAGTAATCCATAATTAGTCAACAATACAATAATTTAGTAACCAAATATTGTAATAATTTTAAATATTATTTTAGTTGATATATAAATAAGTTTATTTATTATTTTATTGATTAAATTTAATAAGAAATAAACAATATATAATAGTTAATTTAACAGTCAGCAGTACTATAAATTTAAAGATTATATTAACAATGTTATCCATCAAAATTTACAGAAAACATATAGAATTTATATGTTTTCTGTGAATTTATATATTAATGATAAATTTTTTAAAAATGATATTTAATAAGTAATTTGTGAATGTATATATTAAATACATATAAAATAATTTAGGGTGTGCACTGGTCGAATTCGAACAAATTTGAGTGATTTTTTAATTCGATCGGACCAGACCAAAGAATAAAAATCTAAAATCGATGTCGTTCGAATTTTTAAAAATTTCGACCGAACCGAATTAATTTTGTTTCAATCGGGTCAGGTCAAGTCAATTTCAAACATATTAGTATTTAATAATTAAACTTTATATTTAAATTTATTTTAGTATTGTCAGATCGAATTTGGTCGGATTAAGTAATAAAATAAAATATATATATATATATATTTATAAAAAAAATATATACGAGTCGATCGGATTCAGGTTAAAATAAAAAATAATATCTAAACCTGACTGACCGACTGAACTCAAAATTTTTTAAACATATAAATCCGATTTCATCCATATATACAACATAAACCGACAAAAATATATTCGATTTAGAAAAATTTGCATAACCCTATAGAATATGACTCTCAAGGTATAATATAAGACTGTAAGAGTCTTTATATTTTTAAAATTTGAGAGTGTATTTTATATTTTAATGAATCGAATTCGGTGTCTTTTCAAATTAGCCTATAATATCTGAGTTTTACCATATCATATAAATTATGAGTAATTTATAACATTAAATTCATTAAAAAAATTAAAGGAAAAATATTTAGATTTTGATAAATAAATCAAACAAAAACAAAAGGAACCCAATGTTAGTGAAAATCACACAGAAAACCAAAAAGTTGAAGTTTCTGAGGCATAAAAAATGATCCCAATATGTGAATATAAACAAAAGTTTTGGAAACACAAACAGTAAGGATGGATTTGGATTGGCATTGCTCTGCTATTCAATTCTCTCATTTCTATATTTATATCTCTCTATGTTAGGTGTGAAAGAGACTTTTTTATTTTTAACATTTCTTCTCTCTTTTTTCTTTAAATTTCTTGAAAAAGATTAATAATAAAATGTTACTTTACCGACCAGTTACGAGATTCGATATGAAGTATTATGCAGTATCATTGACAATGCAAGTTCAAGAATCTCCATATCTGTCCAAGTCCGAACAGCAATGAATACATTTACCAAGTTTATAAAAGCTGATTTATTCTTAAATAAAAAAAAATCCAATAATATATATGTAAATTCTTAATCTTTTAGCATATGTATATTTTGCCACACAGTTAATGATCATAAGGGTTTATAAACTCTGAATAATAAATTTAAATTTAATTTTTTTCTTTTAATTTTGAGTAATTAGTTATATATGCAAGTCATATAAATTTATAAAAATTTTAATTATATCATAAAAAAATTTATATTCCTGGAATTTCAAATAATAATAAAATGAATTTTTTTTATAATTATACTTTCATTCTTTATTTTTCCAACTAAATATAAGACTTACAAAAGTTAGCTACCTAAATAATAATGCATTTTTCACATTTGAAATATATCCAAATCTCTTCTTCCAAAAACTTTTTTATATATATAAAAATACTTTTAATATTCTTTTGTGCTATTGGAATGGCTAGACATAGAGGAGAAGAAGATTGGAAAGATTTAATAATTTTTTAGAAGAAATAGACCACAAGAAGCTCTGTAAAGCAAAAAGATCCTTCAGGAGTGTTCCTTCTATTTTTTTTTCATAAAGAAAATTATATCGAAGTCTAGAAAAAAAAAAAAAAAAAAAGGTGCGTGTTTGTGTATATATATAGAGATGTGTTTATATATAGTGTGTGTGTGCTTCTTTTAAGATGATTAGTTCAACTTGAACCCCTCAATACATTCATTAATTATTTTCTAAGGAAAATATATATATGAGTTTTAATTAATTAATGACCCCATAAATTTATTTTTTTTTTAAAATGCCTTCTTGTCTCCAAGATTATTAATCTTGCTTTTCATGCTTAATTAAAGTGGCCAACAAGTACGCATGACTTAATAAAGCCATTCTCCCATGGTTGGATTATTGGGATTAATGGCTTCCAATTAGGTCAATCCCATGCACACAAACCCTTTGTCAACACGTCCACCTCTGCCTTCCAATGCCAATACTTCCCTATTAATTTTTTGCCAACATTTTATAAAGAAAAATTATTCATTATTTATAATATGATATGAATAATTTAGATTTTATTTGAATTACTCACATTATGATTTGGTAACTTATGATTTTATATGATATATATTTAATGATATAATATTTTAAATATTATTTATTATATTTGAAAAGATGATATGATATATTATTATTAAATAATTTTTTTTATTTCGTTTGATTGTATTTTATAAAATTATAATGGTGATAAATAAAAATAGATTATAAAAATATATAATCTTTATAAAATTTGCTGAACATATATTTAAAAGATAAAATTTAAAATCATGGGAAATAACTAAATTAATTCATTTTAGACTACTTTAATAACTTAATGGAAGCAGTTTTGATGTTTTATGATTAAGGTTTTTTATTTTTATTGAAAGAAAGGTGGGCTTTGAGCATCATATCAATTGGGTAACTTAAAAAAGTTTATTGAGACACATTAAGCGTACATTAAGATCATCTTGTAGGGCATTGACTAGCAACAAAACAAAACTGCAAATTAAAAAGAAATACAAAAAGAAAAAAGGGCTATAACAGCAAGAATATTTGACCAATTTCTTAATTTTCTATACTATATAATATTTATCAAATAATTATAAAGCTATGTCATTTGTTAGGTTTGAACAAAAATTGTGGACAAAAAACAATATCATAATTTTATACATAAAATTTTCTTTTAAATAGAAAATTATCTTAAAATTTATAATTTGACATATACACTATAAAATAAATATTTAATTACTGAATAATGTCAACAGAAATAATTCAGTATTTGCAAAGAGTTGTGAAGATAATTTTTAAAAAAAATAGTGAAGATGTCACGAATTCCTGCAAGTATATCCCAAAAATGCTAATAGTTTTTTTTTTGTTTTCCAACAATATTGCATATATATTAATTTGATTAATTTCAACTTGCATCTGCTTCTATCAATCAACTAGGTCTACAAGCAACTTATTAAATATATCATATTAGTTATATATATATATATATATATATATATCACATCCTTTGAAAACAAGTCATTATATCCCAAATTTTTAAAATTATTTGTAGTTGTATTTTTTAGTCACAATTACTCCTTTATATTCTCTCTTGTGAGAGCATATGACATAAATTAAATATATAAATGATACATTATTAATTAATTTCTCATATTTTATTTAGTTAACAAATTTTCCATCTTTTTTGATAACCGAATTTAATGAGTCCTCACATTTGTTTTTTTAATAAAATAGTTATTTAATGTTATTTAAAATAATTTTTAGCAGTCAAGAGCAGATTTATTGTGAAGTGTTAAAATACCATTAATTATAAGTAAAAATTCAAATTTATCATTTTTTATATGTCTAATTAATTAGATCCAAATTAATTTTTGTACATAATTAAGATAATATTTTTTATTTTTAATCCAATGGAACGTAATTTTTATTTTAAAAAATTTTAAAAATAGTTATATATTTTAATAATATAAAAAGTTATATTTTAAATGAAAATTATATATATATGTTTTCAAAATAATTAAAATGAAAAGTTATATAATTTTTGATAGTGTAGAACTTTTATTTTTAATATAATATTTTTATTATTTAAAATATATTTATAATTGCGAATAACTTTAGAAATTTGGAGTATAATAACCTATTCTTAGAAATACGGTAGAATTATAAAAAAAAATTCAAACTATTTTTTTTTTAATTGGGATATATGTAAGCTTGGAGACATGGATCGATGAAACACTACATATTATTGCAATTATTTAAAAATATATATTATATATATATTTAGTAAATGTTGAACATAAATAAAAAAAAAACTAAAATTAAAGTGTTAATATCTTATATAAGAATGTGTAAAAGAAAGTTGAGGAGTCATAATTAGGATAGAATAATGTGGAGTTTAAGAGCACATTTGGGCAAATAAGGTCTACATGTTGGTGCCTATGTGTGACAGAAGGAAGTGATTGAAAATTATTAATCATTTATATATTTTAATTAAGATTAATATTAATTAGTTAATGATATAATTAATTAAAGTGTATAATTATATTGCTAGACAAGTTGTGACCTTCAAAGACTTAAAATAATTAAAATCAAAGAACATAAAAGAAAGTTTACAAACTCTCTCTCTCTATATATATTCTCAAGTAATATAGTGTTGTATTCTTAGTGTCACTATCTTTTGTTTCTTTCATTTTTGGAATATGCTTTCTTTTTTTCTGATCCTTTATGGTCTGATTATCTGTACTTAATCACTGTTCTTAATTAATATTAATCACAAATCCCACAATTAATTCTCCAACATTTAACAATGAAATTTGTCCTTTAATGAACCTAATTTTGAAAGATCTTAAACTTATGATCTGTCCATAATTTAGTGGTCCATTTAATTAAATTATATATGTTCCTCAATCCTTATTCATCATAATTTCTCTGTCATAGAATTATATATAAATAAGACTCTTTATTGGAACCATAAAATTGTATATACTTTAATAAGCATCCAATCAAGTTAATTTTAAATTTAACTTGAGTATATGATATATAATTAAATAATATATTTATATAATAAAAATTTATTCATAATGTATGAGAAGTTTCTGTACATATTAGATAAAATAAAGTTTGATGGGCTAATAATATAAATTAATATGTTCATGGTGTTTGGTAAAATTGAAAATTTTGAAAAAAATTAAGAGTCGAATTTTTAAATATTGAATGATTTATTTGGTATGGTTTAAAATGATTAAATGTTGGAAAATTTTAATTTTAAATATTAAATTAGATTATTCAACGCTATCTAAATTAAATAGACTCATAATTTTATAATCAAATCTCTTTTATTTAGTTACTTCAAGAACTAAAATTCTACCAATCCCTTTTTGTTTAAATGTTTCTATGGTAATTAATAAAAGGATTAAATATAATATCAAGTAATTTAATTATTTGGAATATAAGTGTCTGGCTAAAACTAAGTTGTGTCAGCTTTATATAGGATTTGTTTACTTATTTTTTGGGGATGATATTGGAACATGACCTGTGTAAACTGAATCAATATTAATTATATATAGTAATTATCTGATTAATTAAGGTCCCATTAATTATGAATATTTATAAATATATATTCAGGTACCTGAACCAACTCAACCTGATTTCATCTGTCGATATGATTTGAAACTTTAATTAACAATATATCAAACACATGCTGGGATTTTTGCAAACTCAACTTAATTATATGATAACTTTAAAATGTGTTCTTCACATGTTAGGAAGCTTCAGTTCCACTGCCAATCCTAGTTTTTAGCATAATTAACTTTTAACAAACTAATTGCTTCTCTCCCTAATTACTATATTTTTATAAATTCAAAATCTTTTGTCCTTAATATCTCTGTTATGCCACACTATTTGCAAGAAAAAGATATGCAATCTATTAATTTTGAATTTATAAAAAATATGTTAAGGTTTTTGTTATGTTAATTGTAATAAAAAGATTATAATAAGTTTAAATCTTATAATATGGTTATGGATTTAAATAATATGAAAATATATAACTTTTTTATTTCATAAGAAAAAAAATCAAAGTATATTCAATATTTATATATGCAATCTAGAAAGTTTTATAGTCTAAATCATTTTGTTTCTCTCAATTATGTAATAAATTAATATTCAATTGTTAAATTATTAATTAATCATTTGTGTGCATGTATGTATAGAATGGTCATAGAAATGTAGACGTTTACTTTCTTGTCTAATCACATATAATTCACTATCCACTACGTGATTTCTATGTTAATTTGACCTTATTGTCTATATATATTGTAGGACTTTATGTAATCATAAGGTTGGTGAAAAAAGAAGCCAAACTTTACCCATAAATTTTGATTTGATATTGATATATTTAGCTAGAGCCATTATCAAAGTTACAATTATTTTCTTTATTAGTACATGAAAAAAATATTTAGAAGTAATGAAAACTGTCAAAAAGTCATTTGAGCTATATATATATATATATATATTAACTGATAGTATGTAGTGAAATTCTTTATTTCACTCTAGTGAATCTGATTGTAGTAGCGTTTAGCCTATTTTCACACTCTACTACTCTAATAATTCTATGTTTTACATGAGAGATCCTACAAGTATGTATATAGATTTTATTATACAATATAAAATTTGTAGTTATCAAATATTAATTAAGCTATATATACATAATAAAATCAAATAATCATGAAGCAAATAGAAATGGGTTTGGTTTATGCTATGTGTTTTGTCGTTTAAGGATGTTAAAAGGAATCTCATTTTTTAGGTATAAAAATTAAAAATTTTTAAGATGGAAGATAGTTTTTTTTAGGAATTAAATAATTAAAATATGTAGCCCATTAAGGGAACCAATTGTAATTAATTATTCATTATTATATGTCCACCTCCCTCTTCCTCAAGTGTTTATAAGCATAGTGATAATGCCTTGTGCAAAGATGAGAAACAAAAGCAAAAATAAAAATAAAAATAAAACAATTTAAAAAAAACCCACAAAAAAGAATTTCATCAAGAATCAAGATTATTATCATTGTTATTATTCTTCAAGAAACTATGACTGGTTCTGGTTCTCCTTGTGGAGCTTGCAAATTCTTGAGAAGAAAATGTGTTAGAGGCTGTGTTTTTGCTCCATATTTTTGCCATGAACAAGGTGCTACACATTTTGCAGCCATTCACAAGGTTTTTGGAGCAAGTAATGTTTCAAAATTGCTTGCTCATCTTCCTGTAAGTGATAGATGTGAAGCTGCTGTTACAATTTCTTATGAAGCTCAAGCTAGGCTTCAAGATCCCATCTATGGCTGTGTTTCACACATTTTTGCTCTTCAACAACAGGTAATTTGCAAACCCTTTAAACCCTTCTGCTTTTAATTGTTTATACAAACCCTAATTCAAATAATTCAAATTTCCAATTTCACAATTCTTAAAAAGATTTCACTATTACTTTTCGAGCTAGTTATTTACAAACCCTAATTGTTCAATTATCGATCAAATTTTTCATTTTTTTGTAATGTACAGGTTATGAATCTACAAGCACAACTTGCTTCTCTGAAAGAACAAGCAGCTCAAAGTTTGCTTAATAAGGGGTCAACAGTAGCAAACCCTAAACCTTATAATAATAATAACAATTCTTCTCTTCCGCAAGATGTTCAAAGCTGGTTTCATTCAGACATTTCATCAAACATGGTGGCACAGTCAATGAATCAAACTGAAAATGGATTGATGAATAATAATCCATACTATAATTATATGGGATTAAACAATACTGGAAATGGAAGTTTTTCAACAACAAATAGTACTTCATTTGACAGCACTTTTCGTGATCAAGAGGCTTCTCATAATTCAATTTCTTCATTTGAAACTACGGAAATTACAGACAATTACAGCAGGCAGCAGCAGCAATGGACTACTACCACTACTTATCAAGACTCCAATGATCTCTGGTCTGTCGCCCATGGCTATTCTCAGTAAAATTAGAGAGGCCTTAAGTGTGGGAGGTGATGATGAATTAGGCAGATTTTTGCTGTCAAATTTTTGAATTATTGCTAGTTAGTTTTGTTGCAGATTTTGAAACATGCACTTTTGTTGCTATAAATAAATAAAAACAAAATTGCTAGGAACCCTAGAAAATTTTTTTTTTCTGGCAATTTAGTAACCCTAATTTTCAGCCACCCTATTTTTCTTTTTTAATTTCTTTAATCTAGTGCAATCTTGGGTATTTTCTTTTTTTTTTGTAGAATAATACTAATTAGTCCTTTTTATTCTCTGAGAAATTAAAATCTTATATATATATATATAATATAGTTTATTTAATTCCCTATAATAAGGGCATAGATTTTTTACCTAGTGAAGACTTATATATACCTATACTGATTTTTTTTTCAGTACCTTCCTATATATAAACACTGATTTTTTTTCAGTACCTTCCTATATATAAACACGCCCAAAATTATCTGATATGCTTTTAATTACTGGATTTTAACTGACTCTAAGTGTTTATAGTATGGTTTTAATAGAATATATATAATGTAATGTAATTAAATATATTTTTAATCCAAATTGTTTATATTATATTGCATAATTGCATTCCATTAGCATACTAAATGTAGTCAGTTTTTTTAAATTCCTTAACCAAGAATTATTTCAGATAAATTTATATAATGTTAACAATTTAGCAATTTAAATTAAAGAGTAATATCTATTTTCATGAGGAAATTGATGAGATGTTATATTTTTTCCATATTTAGTATATTTTGAAAAAAGTAGAATCAATTCTGAATTTATTATTCAGGAGATACTCGTTAACTATTAGGTTATATTTTGGAGTTCAAGATGATATATATAATATGGCTAATTGAGAAGTTTGTTTTTGGTGAAGACAACGTCATTGTAGTGCTCAACAGAAATATTGACCATTTTAACACATTAACCAAACTGATACTCTAATACTGATCACATTGAATATGAAGTTTTGGAGCTTAATAATCTCCAGCATTTGCTAATGTGTTGTTGTTGGCTAATTATCAATCATTATCAGTGACAGAATAATAAGATATATATAATAATAATACAATTCAATTGTCTTAAAAAACAATTAAATGAATTATAGAAATTCACCTCGAATTAAGAGATTTGCCTCATTTTCATAATTGATTATGTTGTCTATCTGTGTGTATTTGTGTATATATATATTGATCCCAAGAAAGTTCAATTAAATTAAAGTATTCTCTCTACATATTATAGGCCATTTAGATTAAATTTAATCAAACCTAGCTAATAATTAATCTTGTCTTAATTATAATTAATTTCTTGATTCCCTTTTTTTCCATGTATTTGATGATTGCTTGAGAAATACATTTACAATTTGAATGCACATTGTCCAAAAAGATGAAGAATGTGGAATGTATTACTATATGTATATAGATATTACTATATATAGTTTATATATTTCTTTCATATAGAATAATTATGAAATTAAATATCTTTAATTATTATTATTCAGTTTAGTACCATATTGTTAATAAACAATTCTTTTTTTTCATCTCTTCGAAATAAGAGCAATAATGATATAATAAGCTTTGTTAAATGTGTGATCCTCGAGATGCCTTTGATTTGAATTAAAAAGCTGCTAATTGTTAATTTGTTTAAACATTTATATATATATATATATATATATATATATGTAAATGTATATGTATATGTATTTGCTTCCATTAGAACTTGCTCTGTGTTTTATTGTTTATTGTTTAGTGCAAAGACTACATGATTGAGTTCCCTATTCTCATTTAAACCCCCGTTCATGCAACATCTTCTATTTATATATATATATTAGTAAGTTACAATTATATATTAACATCCGAAGTGTTTTATTCTTTGATTGATTTTCAGGTCTAGTTTGTCATTTCAAGATTGTGAGAAGCTTTGGTATGTGAAATTTGATGGAAGATAAAAATCTTCATTTTTTTAGTGAATGATGAAGTATGGTATGGAAATTAATGCATATTTCTAGATTTCAAAGTAGTGATTACAATTGAATGATTATCATTTGTTGATTCCTTATGCTTATTTCTTAATATATATATATATATATATATATACAGGGGCGAAGCCAAACTTATTAGTGAAGGGGGCAAAATAAAAATATTATATATGTATTAAAAATAATATAAATAATAATATTTTTATATATTCATAAACTAATGCGTAAATATTTTTCATATATAAAGAACAAAAAAAATTACAATTTCATATATTTTAATCTTGTCTTCTTCTTTCTTCTTCTTCTTCTTTATTTTTTAGAGAATGCCAATTACTTTTTGATTGATTTTTTAAAAAAGATATTTATTAATTTAAAGAAGAGTAATTTATATTGAATTTGTTGTTTTAACTTCTTATAGAAGTTGAAGGATAAAGGGGTATTTTAAAAATTTGAAGGGGGCAATTAAGTATTTTAAAAATTTTAATAATATATATATATATATATAAAAATTCTAAAACAGAAGGGGGGCAGCTGCCCCCTTCTTATACAAGTGGCTTCGCCACTGTATATATATATACTTTGCAGAAATTCTTATATGGATCGAGTGTATCTATATCCAAGCCAATGAAAACTAAATAAAAGAGTTCTAATAGAAAAAATATTGATTCTATTTACTTTCATTGGCTTGGTGTATACATAACTAGCTAGTTGGTAGTAGTAGTATTTCCTTATACTTTCTTGTTCAATTATGAATTAGAAAGCATGCATGCCCACAAATACATATTTGAAATTTGGTTAAATCTGTTGTTATATTTATTGTTGTTAATAAAAAGAGCAAACACTTTCTCTTTTCCTTTTTGATTACAAATGCAATAAATTATTAAAATTTGAAATCTTTCTGGACTTTAAGTGTCAACATGAAATATACTTCTTTTATAACTTTCTCACCTAAGCTATTAACTAGGCCTGATTTGAAAAGCTAACGTGTGTAAGCGTTTTTAAAGAAAAAGAAAGGAAATTGGAAGAAATACTTTTTTTTTGAATTAAATTAGCAGATTAATTCCATTGTTTATTCTTTCTTTTAAGAAAGAAGAGCTGATTTTATTGTTTGTTATGAATTCTTAGAATGTTAAGCAGTTAATGTTAATAACAGGCCATGAAATATCCAACTCTGAGTACTGGTACAAACTTTGAACTCAATAGTAACTGGATTTGCTAATTGAGCAGCCCAATTGGTAGCCGAAGGCAAAAGCAGGGCTAACTTATTTTTTTGGGTTTTATCCAAAAGTGTAAAAAAAAAATTTTAAATTGCAAAATTCACTATTTTTTTAAAATATTTTATTAATTTTAATTAGTTTACATATTCATAAGATTTATATAATTTATTATGATTTTATCTATATACAATAAATTTATTATATATTTTGATAAAAATAATTAAAATACATAAAATATGAAAAAAAAATTATAAAATTTGATGACGGGCGTAATATTTTCTTTTTTTCAGAATTTGAATCCAATTAGAGGACATATATAGACCTGGCCAAGAGCTCTGAGTCTTAATTAATTAAAAAATTATTAAATTAAATGAACTAATCTTTAAAAAATTTAGCAATTTTGAATTTTAAACTAGGCTTAAGAAAATATGTACTTTTTGCTATCTAACTTAAGAAAATAAAAAAGACCTGATAGGGAAAGGAAAAGAAAAGTTCTACGCTGAAGAAAATTAAGGTTTGTATAAACTGCAAAAGGGGTTCTACCCATTATATAGTTTAAAGCTCAGATGATCAACAAGAAACAAAAATGAATTCTTCAATGTATAGATGGTATTCCTTCAAAAAGTTATATATACGATATCTATCTAGGCATTTACCATTAGAAGATCAAAATTATGTCTTTTAACTCTTTTTTGAGACTTGCTGAGTTCCCAGAGATAAGCAACTTCCATTTAAGTACCAGAACAGTGTCTGCCTTTGGTGCCTTTGAAATGAATAAATAACCTTGAATTATGAAAGTTCTTCCCATAATTTCTCTACTGGTGATGCTTTTCTCCAACATTTTGCCCTTGTTCAGGTTCAAAACTTCATAACCCAGGTTAGTATATATACTTCACACTTTTCGGCCTGTTCGACTGGGAATTCCCAACTCTTACCTCTCAAATAATGAGTGGTTTGGTTTGCATGAAAAACATGGGGATAACTACATAATCAGATAGCTCTATATTCCACCATTTAAACTGTGGTGGTCGTTGATCTATTGCACAACATTACAAAATGTACAAAACAAAGTACATCGCTTGTATAACCAAAAATTAAACATGGTAGATCATTCCTACCTCTAGAGTGGATGCGTGCGGTACACTTAGTTCATATGCCGGTGCCCTGCTGTTCCGTCTTAGGAACTCATATCCATAATTAATTACAAACTTCTTCAGCATGCTAGATCCTTGCTTGGCTCTCATATATGAGTGCCCTAGTATGTAAGCAATCCCAGATTCTCTAGCTTCATTCAGTTCATGCAACTCTTCCGTTGCATCTCTATCAATCTTTGGGCTTTCGGGAATGATGAATCTCACTCTTTTTCTTGGATGGATAACTGGTGGCGATCTTATCTCTCTCAACTCTGACGTGCTGGCTAACTCGGAATTATCAGCATCATCCTCACTCAATTGAATTCCATCTGCATGCGTAGAACATGTCCCGACTACTGTCATTTTATCATCTTCCTTTCCTACATTTACACCATTGAGTTCCATGCTCCCTGAGCGTATATATTCTGCTATGCTACATACAAGATCCTTCTCAAACTCCATATCATCCTTGTGGACATCACGATATCCATACCGAACAATGCACCTATAGAGCCTGTATTCCCTTGGACCAATGTGACCTACTAGAAACCGCTCATCGGGTCTAACATGTGGAACTGGGACAGATTTAATGCAAAGAAAGACTAGAACTTGATGGAATGCTGGAAGGTTGGTAACAAAGTGGGAGAAGATTGCTGGGATTCCAGACACAAGTTCAGTGTGTATGAGGCCAATACCCCGGACACGCACAATTCCAAGGCTGGGACCCAAACCTAGCAGCCAGTTTATAGAAACCTTGTTTTGGACGTCAAATTCATATTTTTTGAGAGTGCCATAGTGCCACATGCACATAATGATCAAGAAGATGAACGCAAGGGCAATTGGAACCCAGGCCCCTTCCAGGAACTTTATGAGGGAAGCAGTGAAATAGAGAGCTTCAATTGTACCAAAGAAGAATACGAAGCATACCGCCAGAAAAACACTCTTGTGCCAGCATAAGACAATAACCAGAGACATTAGGCAGGTGGTGACCAACATTACAGTTATAACTGCCAAACCTGTCCCAAAAGAGATTTGTTAAAGAACTTCTGTAAAAATCCATAAAAATAAACAAAGAAAATTCCAGTTTTTGTTCAAATTGAAATTTCAGTGGCTCCTTTCATACAGACAGATTCCTTCTTAGAAACATTGAGATATTTCAGAATTCCTCCATCCCTAAGGTTCCACATCTTAGGACTCATAAGCTTTGGGACTCTACCATATATCTACATTATGAAGAACTCATTCTAATTTTTCCTTGAATCCAATTAGGTGCCAAGTAGCTTCAGTTTTCTCTATTAAATTCTTATTTTAGTGCTGCAACAATAGTTCAAGTTACACCCTTCCTTAGACACAGAATAATCTTTCATCTTTCAGTATGGCCTTTTATGCAGTGGTCCAACAATTATGGGATGCTATATCAAATTAATAATTTAAACATGCATACATATTTATGATTGGCTCCATATGTGATACATTGGCATACTTTTGATGTCATATGATAAAATAGTAAATTGATTGGTGGAACATCTAACCACAATAATATAAGTTCTTTGATTTGAAATATTTAATTTATTATGTTGATAATACTCAAGTACTTAATGCACCATCATCAAATAAACAACCTGATTTCATCAAGATTTTATCATATGGGCAGTCTCAAAGAAGCCCCTCCAGAAACTGCTCCTAAACCAAGATGTATAAACCTGTATCGTGATTCTTTTAGCATGCTTCATACTAGACCTAAAATTTAACATACTCGAGAAATAATATCAAACAAGCATCAGCACATACTTTATCATCCGCAGAAGCAACAAATACAGTTATTAGATTGCTATATTTATCATAAGATACAATATGATCAAGACTACTAACTGTAACTTACCCGAAGCATTGCCCATGCGTTTGGTGTCTCTGAAACCAACAGTGACGGCCAAGCACAAAAGCATCAAAGTCCAGTTAATCTCTGGGATGTAGATCTGACCATGGATTTTGGATGATGTGTGGACAATTTTTACTCTAGGGAAGCAACCCAAAGCAGAGCATTGTTTGATGATTGAAAAAGTCCCAGTGATGATAGCCTGGCTTCCTACTACTGCAGCGAGTATGGCTATGACAAGAACTGGCCATCTTAATTTTTCTGCAAAAATAATATGGGTTCAGCTAAAACTTCCCACAATCCAAATCATATAATGTCAATACAAACAAGCCAAAGGGACTTACCTGGTACAGATACATAAAATCCAATTCTGTAATCACTGTCTACAACATGATGCTGTGATAGATAGGCAGCTTGCCCCATATATGCAAGAACCAATGATGGATACACCAAAGATGTGAAAGCAATCTGGAGAAATGTGAATGCCCATTAGACAGTTAAATGGCAGCAGGTTGAAGAGAATGGATGCTTTTTTGGCTATCATAAATAGGCGGAAAGAGAGGGTCCGAAGACCAGTAATTACCCCAAATACATATGAATATCACAGATGTTAATTTATTAAATTGTTTCGCATGTGAAAACTTAAGTATTTCGTGAATAAAAAATATTCTCCCAAAATTTAAGATGCATTAGGGAATAACTGAAACTGCCGCAAAGTACTTGACAAACCCAACCAAATAATTTTCAAAAAGCAATTCAAAAGTCTGAAGAAAAAAGGATATCCAGTATATCCACTATGAAACTATTATTTGTTAATGAAAGAATTAAAGAATGTTCTGGGAACCACAGGTGCAGCATTTTTAGAATTGTAGTAAATATATATTGGAAACAAAGGAATTGTACCACAAAGTTCAACCTGAACTTTATCACAATCTTGTAAATATCAATTTGTTGACCAAAATCAGATGATTTGTTTGCAGAACACTTTTGTAAATAAGTGTAAGCTCCAAATCATCAAGACCCATAAGCCTGGTGCATTCTTTCTAATCGGTCCTCACAGTGTCAAAAATCCTAGAACAGCACAAGAAAATGAATTGCGGGATGAAACTTGCTTCATAGCTTTTTTTTAAGTATATACCTTGATTGACAATTGAGAAAAGTGTCCCAGATCAGCAAACATAGCTTCTGACCCTGAATAATAAAAAAAATGATTAAAAAATTATGCCCAACCGTGTTGCTTGTAAACAATTCACAGACAAAGTTAATCACTTGCCAGTTATGCACAACAAAATCCCACCCAAGGACATCCAACCTCCTCTCTGAGTTTTCCTCAAAAACTTGTACATATAATATGGTGATAATGCTTGGTATACATGAGGATTCCAGTGTACAATATTATATATCCCAATCGCACTGATGCACAAAAGCCATGTTAGAACCACCGGTGCAAACAAGAACCCAACCCTATGGGTGCCATAATGTTGAAGGGCAAACAAGCCTATCAGTATGATGCATGCAACTGGAACTTCTACATCTGCAAAGTAATTGAAATTTCAGGAGTAAACTTCAAAAGGCACTTCATTTACAGCATAACAGGAAAAATATTGTTGAATTTAATCTGCTGATGTGGATGACCATGCAGTAATGATATTAGCAGAAAGAAAGAATGAATAATAAGTAATTCTTGAACCTCAAATAAATACCCTGTGAATCACGAAAGGCATTGCTGTTATCTAAATATTCATGAATCCTTAAGAGAATTTTGCTGATCTTTTTACGCAAATAATAGGAATATTGGTGTTTCTGTTATACAAAAATTTCTTACATTATCTGATTTATGTCATATATAACTAAGACAGATATATGAAAATGTAATATTAGCACTAGCAAAAAGTATTTTTGGATTCAATTCTATAACTTTTGTGATCCTATGCTTCCAATATGTCTGCACACATTTAATTAATGGAACTTATGTCCCATGCTCTCTGAAACTTAATTGGAGCCCTGACTAGTTCAGCTACTTCTACCCCACCCATTAACAAACCCATCCACTTGTAAAGGTGACCCACCAGTCATTATATAAATCAACCAACTTGTGCTTTTAAGAGTTGAAACTTATTAGGGAAAGCAAGCCTGAAATATTCAAAGCTGGGACTTTAAACACAAACAAGAATTGGCAAGATACAACTGAAGAGATATGACTCAATTTTGACCACTTGACAGGCTAACATCAAAGGTTTATAGTGCATCAATTTTGAGGCCAACAAAAGTTCAGTTGATTGAATTCGAATAAAAAGGAATTTGAACCGGAAATCACCTTGACTGGGCATTGAACCCCAACAATTGCAACAAGAATGCATTCAGGTTAGAAATGATTTTCAAAAAAGAAACAGAAGCAAAGAGTTAAAGCCCAAGCTTTACCCCGTAACATAGTTGATCATGATCAACCTTAATATCATGAAAGCACTAGCAAATTTCAAATAATAAAAATTCAGAAAGAAAATGGGAAGAAAAATAATGAAAGAAAAGGGAAGAAAACATTACATTTGTGATGCTCTTTTGACATCGAAAGCTCAAGACCAGAAACCGCAGAAAATACTGCATAAATTACCCCCAAAAAACAAACAATCAAGGCAATTAGCGATAAGAACACCAAAATTTCGAAAAATTGATCCCAAAAACCAACAATACTGAACAGCAAAACAATTGATTACCAGAAATAGCAGGGGTTAGGACACCATCACCGATCACCATACATGTTCCAATTAACGCCAACACAAGCAAAAACCTCTGTAACACCCTGTGTTTCTCGAGAGTAGATTTCAATCTTGCCCCAAAACTTGAATTTGGTGCCAGCCCAATAATATCCTTCTTATACTCGTATAAGTCTTCATCAGCCACCTGGCAATTGGGCAGTGAGTTGACTCGGGCGTGTCTACACAGCAAAGAGTACAAAGCAAAAGTTCCTCCTTCGCCATTATCATCAGCTCTTAGCACTATAAGCACGTACTTTAACAGAGGAACCAAAGTGAGAGTCCAAAAAACAAAAGAGAGAACCCCAAAAATTTCTTCGTTTGTTTCTGAGTGTCGAATATCTTCAGCAAACGTGCTCTTATACACATACAATGGGGAAGTGCTTAAATCTCCATAGACAACTCCTAAACTTTGATAGGCCAAAGTCAATACTGTCTTCCATGATTCTGTCTGCACAGAAAGCATCAATATGGTCAAGAAAAGACTGAAGAAATGGATTAACACAAAATTTAAAACAAATTTCAAATAGTTTTAACTAAAATTTTACAATTCTAGCATAATGATTTGATAATTTGATAATAAAACTGAAATGGGCTTCTTTAAAAACAGAAGACTAGACATTCCTGACCTGTTATTTTATCAAACAAAGTTTAATTTGATAATAAAACTGAAGTGGATTTTATTAACAAATGCATAATTTTTAATAAACCCATCTCACCTTCACACGGTTTTGATAAATCCCAGTTTCCAGGTCCATGATGGGAGTTCTCAAAACATATAAAAATCCATTCTTTGCAGAGAATTGAAGAGATTTAAAAATGACCCATTTGCTAAAAAAACCGCCCTCACCAGTAAAAGACTTGTTTAAAAATCACACAAAGATACACAGTAAACACCAAAAAAAAATATTTAATATGTATATAACAGTGAAGGATAGGAATAAGAGATAAAGATTGCTCCCTTTTTTTTTTCTTATTTACACAGAAGGCAGTTCAACAACCATGAATGCAGACAGAAGAGGAACAAACACGAAACACTAAAAAAGCAAGTAAAATAATATGATGGGTACTCAAAACTTGGAATCAAAGAACCTCAAAAAACTAGAATATCACTATTTTGCGTATATTTCCTGAGAAAGAGAGAGAAAATTAGAGAGAGAGAGAGAGCTTTTGTTTTGTTTTTGTTTTGTAGTTGGTGAGAAGGCTTTTGATTTTTGGGTTTTTGTATTTTAGTGAGTTTTTTTTTTTTCTCGTTGAAGAGGAGAGCAAAGTGGCAACCAACGTGCACTGCAATTGAGCAGGCAATGCTTTTTTTTTTTTTTTTGCTTTGTTCTTAGTTGCAGGGGAAAAAAAAGGACACTGGTGTGACTCTGATGATCATTGAACGAGTTGACTCGGTTATTAAAAAAATTGAAAAATTGATATTTATTTTTATAGGTGAAAAATAATAACTGAAAATTAGTGGTTGGTTAAAATTTGTTGGAGTTGAAATTAAAAAAATTGACAGTTTGTGTAGTTTTTAGTTAGTTCTTACTTCACACAATTTCACTTTACCTTTTTAGTAGTAAGTAGTAACCTATACTAAAAACTATGTAAACTCTTTTTTTAACCCCGAAAATTTAAAAATAAAAATGAGATTTGTCTCTATTGAAATTTTTTATTTTAGAAATAAATTATTATTATTTTTAGAAATATTTTATATTGCTTTTATTTTTTAATTTGAAGAATAAATTACAAATATATATATATATTATTTTCTACGGACTTTCCAATTTTAATAGAAATGATATTTGAATGGATTAACTATAAGCAGGGCCGGAAACAAGGGGGGCATAGGGTCTATTGACTCCTTTAGCTCCTATGTACATATATATATATATATATTTTATAAAAAAAAGTGTGTATTTATATACATATATAATTAATATACTTATATTTATATAATATAAAATTATAATTAATTTTATATTTATATAATTTATAGTATTTATATATTGAAATAAAAATAATAAAAATTTCATCATTTAATTATTTAATATAAAAATAAAATTGAATATAAATTCGTCCGTAATTTCTTTTACTTGAAAAATTTTCCCCCCTTCATCTTTGTTCTGGTTCCGCCACTGACTATAAGATGAAAAATTTTCATAATACAATACTAATGTTTGGTTATATCACCAAACTATAAGAATTAAAATAAATAAATGAAATAGAATTTGTTGTTTAATAATTTTGAAATAAGTCACAAGAAATGTATTTTCTTTCGGCTTTCTCACCTTCCCAATAGATTTTCTATTCTTAATATAAATGAAATAAGAATGGTTCAACAATAAAATGATAAAATCTTTTATACAATATCACAATATATTAATGTCACCAAATTAACTATAAGATTAATGAAAAATACAAAAAATAAATTTTTTTGTAGTGATTTTAATTTAGCACCTAAAAAATCATGGTTGGGCTCAATTACCCTTAAATCAATGACAACACATACCTTATAAAAATATTAATGATATTTCTTTTTCTTTTTTTCTTTCATTAAAAAAAGAGTTATGATCGCCTATTCTTATATATTAAAGTAAAATAATCAAAATTTTGTCCCTTTTTCTCTTTTTTTTTCTTTTAATATCAAAGAGAATAAGAAAATTAAAATTAAAAATTATAGTCGAGTCTATTATTCAATTAAGAAATATATAATATCACTATATTATATATGTGAATGATCCTCTTTTTATCTTAATTTTGATAATTTAGTTCAAACCTTTTTAAATATAATATTTATATTCTTACAAAATGAGGTTTTTTGGGATTTTTCTTAATTTATGATTTATTACATTAAGAGAGAGACTCTTAAATATTAAATATTAATTTTTTTATTTAAACAAACAATTAAATATATTTCACTTAATTTCTTCTCATAACTATAAAATAACTTATATTATTCATATAATCTTTGTAAAAATCTCATATCTCGTACTTTAAGAAATTTTCTTATAGTTTATAAGTAAAAAAGGCCAAACATAAAATAAGAAAAAAAATTGAATTAATAATAAACAATCTTTTATTGATTATTTATTGTGAATTAAAGATGATTTTAGAAACTTTATGAATTTTTTTTCAATAAAGTGAAAGGAGAATAGCCAAGTCTTGATAAGTGCCTTGTCGGTTCATATAACTAAGTCTTACTATAAAGGGCCAAAAAAAATTAAGAAAGATGATTAAGTGTCAAACTTACACTTTGAGTGCTATCAATTTGACTATTAATATGCAACTAATTATGTTAGGTAGCCTATCAATGACATCATTTACCACTCAATTTGTGTGGTAAACATTTCCTACTCTATATTTAATTTTTTTAAAATTTTGAAATATTTCATAATTTATGTATTTTAATATATTAGATCTATAATATATATATTTAAAATAGATATATTTTTTATATATTAAATGTATATTTATAAAAAAATGAGTAATTTTGAAATTAAAAATTGAAATATGAGTATTTTTGAAAAATTATTTTTAAAAATTTTCATAACTTTTATATATTTTAAATATATTAGATGTATATTAAATATTGAAAGTAAAAAAATAAATAAAATATATGTCATTTTTTTTAGGTATGGAGTTAGAGTTTCAGGTGTTTATTTATACATATGTAATTAATCAAAAAATTAAAATTTAAAAGGTTTATACTTAAGAGTAAATGATAAATGGATATTTTTTGAAAATAATTTTATTTTTAAAATATTTTTAAAGAAGTCCCTGAACATATGGTAAGAAAAAAATAATTAGAAAAAGAAATGTGAATATTAGGTATAATTAACCTATTACAATGAAATTTTCATCATATTATATGTACATAAGAAAAATAAAAACTATTTACTTTTTTTTATTCTTTACTGTGAAGAACACAAAACATATTCTTTATTTATTAAAAACTAAATAAATTAATATATTAATTAATATAAAAACTATATATATTTTTTAGATATTGATTTCAAATATAAAATTCCTATCAATAAAAAATAAAATAAACTCATTGAAAAATTTTAATTTTTAACCAAATTATATAATATTGAAAAAAAACAAGAAAGAAGGAAAAAAGCGATCAAAGACAAAAATCCTGAAGATCAGGAGCTAACTTTCATTAGTAATTTTTTTATCTACTTTTCTAATTTTTTTCAAATAATAATAATAATAATTTACTGAGATTTCCATTAATAAAAGATTGATTCATTTTATAAAGCTTGATTAGTCTCACAATTTTAATTTCTTTAATTTTTTTAAAATTTTTCATCCTTTTTTTTATATTTTTCTATTAAAAATTTCCTAAAATAAAATTTTATTTGCAATTTTTTTTCCCACAAAAAATTTAAAACCATAATTGAACTAAGATCAATTAAACTATAAAACTTTGTATTTTTAATAAAATGAGCAAAAATGACAATGAAAAAATAAACTGTATAAACTATATAAAATAAACTATATAATTTTTTTTCCAAAAAGTAAAATCTACTCTTTTGGCTTATTAAATTAATCACATATAAGATTATAGTTTTCTTGAGAAAAAGATTTCCTAAATTTTATCGTCATTTATTTATTATTTTTCAGTTGGCTTGGAATTTAATTAAGACTTGTGGAATTTATTCAAATGAATTTGGCATATTTAAGTAAAAATAAATTAACTGAAATTATGGCCAAAATACACTCTTTAATTAATTAAAGTGATTAAATATAGAAACGAATAGATTTTCAGTCTTCTTGGAGGAGGAATTTCTTGTTTTATTTATTTATGTGTTGGGAGACAACATGACTAGTCAAACTTGGAATCTTATTTAAGTTGAAATATATATATATATATACTTTTCTAGTTTAGTGTTTAGATAAACCTACTAATAAATTTATAATATCATATGGTAATTACTGTAACCAAGATCTTACTTACATTGCCTAAGTTTATACTTTAGGAAAAATTAAAATTTAAAAATTTTTAAACCTTTAATTATCAATAATAAAAGCAAAAGACACTAAATTAATTAAAATAAACTAAAGATTAATCATAAAATCTAAAATGATTTATTTGTTGAGAAGGACCATTATTAATTAGTATATCATAAGAAATTGGAAGCCAATAATTGTACAAAATGATGGAATCTAAAATGACAAAAAGGAAGAAAATTATGAAGGAAGAAAAACGTAGTTGGTGAAGATATTGTCTTTGACAATATTATAATATATATTTATAAGTCAATATCATTATATTATAATTCATTAATTAATGCTTCTACACTAAGATATTATACTATAAATAAACGTTAAAAATTTAATTATGTAATATCATTATTAAAATTTTTAATTAAGATGCCAATTATCCATGCATGAAAATTGGCTAATTAGAATTGTGAAAACATGATTTTCATCTCTTTTTCTTGTCTTCTTTTTAGTGAGGAAAGTGGAGACGGCTTCATGCATCTCGAGAAGGAAGTTTCGATGTTGAGTAGGATTTATATTAATTTTTATGTGTGTATAGATATGTTAATTTTACACACACATATATTGTGCTCTACTAAACAATACTACAAAGCGACACTTGTAAATATATCAGGTTATTGTAGCAATGGTGATTACACCAAGGTCGTCTCACAAAAAAAGTGTTGTTCGTAATAGTTTGATTAAAATAAATATTAAAGTTGAATGAATGTTGTTGAAATACTAAAACGTAATTAAAATTTAAAAGTACAATGAGTAGTATTTATGCAAGATAAATTCAAATTCTTGGAATGGTACCTAGGGTTATAGATCAATTTAATTTAAACTTAATTCTCAATTATTTATTGATACAACCTTGTAATTTAATTTGTTTCTTTTAATTAATTAACAATTATTAATTCATTAGTTCTTACATTCATGAATTAACAACAACCAATTGCTTCAAATTTGTAAATTAATAGAATTCTAGAATTCATATTTCTAATTCATTCTTAGGGTAGTTGATTGCATAGTTCCAATATCAAATTTCACCTCTCGGCCCATCATTCAATATTAAAAGATCAATATATAATCAATCTATCAACCTAACATTCAATCCAATCCAATTGACCAACAACAAGGTAAATTAATAGAATTATCAAATCAAGTCATTCAATTTAATCTACTACAACCCTAGGTATGGGTAATTTAGCTCATCATCATTTTAAAATTCTCAATATAAATCAAATCAAAATTATCCATTTAAATATTAATGTTCATAACAAAACAATAACAATCTAGAAAAATGAGAGAATATAAAAAATCCCTTGAAGATACCAAGAGTTGAGCTTCTTGTTCTTCCTCCTTGAAAGAATGAGTGAAGTCTCTCTCAAGCCTTCATTCCTTCAATCAAAGCTTTCTTTAAATCCTAACCCTCTAAAGTTTGTTCACCCACACACAATCCCAAAGAACCAAGTTAAAGTCTTGTTTTATGGAAAAATAAAATGGAAGATAAAGGTGAAAGTGATGAGAATGGCCCTCTAAAATCCAAGAAGCCCCTCATGTCTATTCATCTTCCCCCAATTATTTTAATTCTAAGACAACAAATTTCTTTTCCAACTCACCTCACTCCATTTATTCCCCCTTTTTCATTCTTAAATATTTCATCTCACAAAATACCTCACCTTTCAACTATTTTAAAAAAATAAAATTCCTCTTGTCTCCAATCTTGTTCCCCACTAAGCATGTTAATAATTCAACGAAGATCACACCTGATATGGCCAAGTCATAATAGTATTGGTCGCGTCTCTCTTTTCCCTCTTGGACACGGCCAAATCATGAAGTCATGTCCATTGCTGCCTTTCAAGTATAATTTTCTTGTTGAGAGACACGGACAGAGACACGGCCAAGTCATAAGGTCGTGTCCCTTATTGCCTTCAATTCTTTTTTATATGGGAAGTGACACGACTAATGACTTGGCAGTATCACTTGCATGTGTTTACTTCTGTCTCTTTTCTTTAGTTGCACTTCAGGTGGGATACGATCAAGACTCTGACCGTGTCTTATGAATGTGCTTTCTTCTGGTCAAATCAAGGGGTGGGCAAAATTCAGTTAACCGACCAAAAATTCGATTCGGTTAACCTATAGTAGTATAATTCAGTCGATTCGGTTAAAAATTTAGAATATTTAGATTTTTTATTTTGTTAATAGTTAACAAATTTGGTTCTATCGGTTAACCGATTAATCGAATTATTTTAAAAAAATTAGTTATTTATTATTTATTATTTAATTTTTTAATTATATAAATTTTTATTATAAATATACATTTTTATTACAAAATAAAGTTATATTTTTATTAATACTTACATTTGAGAGCATGTTATAAATTTTAGAAAATTATTTATTTTGCTTCTCATTTTTTAACCTGTTTGGGAAAGGAATTGACGGTCTGTAAAAATTTGAAGACTAATGCAATTTTAGTGAATTGGATGTCTCCTCACTCTCCTCCATCGATTCTCTTGGTGGAGCCTTTATTTCTTGTTTTTTCTAGCCATTTTCTCAAATTATACCTGCATCCAAAGAATCAAAGATTTTATTATCAACTACCTTACTATTTTTTAGAACCGTGATTGCTTGGGCTTGCTTCGGTTGACTTGAAAATTTTTCTTTTTGATGAGCTTGAAGTTGATTAGCTAGTTTACTAACTTGAGTTTTCACCTTCTTAAGTGATGCTTCTAAAGAGTCAATACGCTTATTATTCACTTCTTAATTTTGAGTGCTTATTTGAATAAAAGCATTCAAATTATCTTCAAGTGAAGGTTTCTTGACTTGCTCTTGACTTGAAGTTTGCCCTTGAATTTGGGGACCTCTTTGATAAGGTTGGAAGGTTTGTTGAGATGAATCATGTTGTTGATTCTTTCATAAAAATTTTGGATGATTTCTCCAACTGGGGTTATAAGAATTTGAGTGTGGGTCATTCCTACCCCTTTGTTGAAAACCTTCAAAGGCATATACTTGCTCTTGCTCTTCTTGGAATTGATCAAAGCTTGAAGGGCACACATTTACATTATGGCCTAAAATCCCACATTATGCACATATTTTTTGACTTAGCATGGATGTGCTTCCTCTTGAATTTAGAATCTTAACTTGTCTTGTTAATTCTGCTAATTGCCTTACCATTTCAGAATTTGAGTTCAACTCGTATGCTCCTCTAAGCCTTTTTTGAATATTTTTTTGCTGTAAATTTGCTCCCAACATTTTAAATAATGCAACCATTTTCACAACTGTCTTTTCACCCATTGCGCCCCCTGCAATATTATCTACTGTGTTTTGATATTATTGAGTTAGCACATCATAAAAGAATTAGTTAAGCAATTATTGTGGATAGTAACGATGAGGACATTGAAACAATAAAGATTTGAAGCGATCCTATGCCTCATGAAACGGTTCTCCATTAAATTGGGGAAAAGTTACAATACTCCCCCTAAGCTCTTTTGTCTTTTGGTGTGAATAAAATTTTTTCATGAATTTGTTATACACTTCAGTCTATGTGGTTAAGGAATTCTCCGGTAAAGTCATCAACCATGCCTTCGCCCTATCCTTCAAACTATATGAGAAACATCTCATTTTAAGTTCATCTTCGGCTAATGCTTGCAAAGGGAATGTATGCAAGATTGTGTAAAAATCTCGAATAAAGTTGAGAGGATCTTCATTCAGCAATCCATGGAAGGAGGACAACATACTATAATGAATATTTTCTAGTTCATAATCTCTTGATGTGTTGCTCAACCGTATACATGATGTAGTTACCACAATAATTAGTTGGGCAAACTTCTTCATGGGTGGTTCCTCTACTTCACCCATTTCTACTTTCGTGTTCTTCTAGAATTGTTCTACGGTGTTTTCTCCCTCTTATTCCAAAGGATTCACTTCCTCGGTTCTAGGATATCTATGGATGTCTACAAAGGGAATAAGTTCGTTGCCTTGTGATCTTCGTCCTTGTATAAATCATCTAGGTAATTCAAAAAGGAACACTTTAAACAATTAAAATAAAAGAATTAAATTATTACTAAAAATAGCCTTCCCCGACAACGGCGCCAAAAATTTATTGTTCTCTACTAAACACTACTACAAAGCGACACTCGCAAGTATACGAGATTATTGTAACAATGGTGTTTGCACCAAGGTCGTTTCACGAAGAAGGTATTGTTCGTAATAGTTTGATTAAAATAATTATTAAAGTTGAATAAATTTTGTTGAAATGGTAAAATGTGATTAAAATTTAAAAGTAAAAGGAGTAGTATTTGTGCAAGATAAATTCAAAATTTTGAAATAGTACCTAGGGTTATAGATCAATATTAAGAGATCAATAGGTGGCTAATCTATCAACCTAATATTCAATCACATCCAATCAACCAAGAACAATGTATATTAATAGAATTATCAAATCAAGTCATTCAATTAAATCTACTACAACCCTACGCATGGGTAATTTAGCTCATCATCATTTCAAAATGCTCAATATAAATCAAATCAAAATTATTCATTGAAATATTAATATTCATAACAAAACAACAATAATCTAGAAATGAATTAAAATAAGAGAATATGAAAAACCCCTTGAAGATGACAAGAGTTGAACTTCTTGCTCTTCCACCTAGCTTCCACCTGAGTGTGATGAAGAACTCTCAAGCCCTCTTCAGACCTTCAATCAATTATTCTACCCTTGAAAGAATGAGTGAAGTCTCTTTCAAGCCTCCAATTCTTCAATCAAAACTTTCTTCAAACCCTAGCCCTCTAAAGTTTGTTCACCCACACACAATCCCAAAAAACCAAGTTAAAGTCTTGTTTTATGGAAAAATGGAATGGAAAATGAAGATAAAGGTGATGAGAATGGCCCTCTAAAAACCAAGAAGCCCCTCATGTCTATTCATCTCCCCCAATTATTTTAATTTTAAGACAAAAAGAATTCCTTTTTCAACTCACCTCACTTCCATTTATCCCCCCTTTTTTCATTCTTAAATCTTTCATCCTATAAAACTCCTCACTTTTCAACTATTTTTAAAAAATAAAATTTCTCTTGTCTTTAATCTTTTTTCCCACTAAACACGTTAATAATTCAACGAAGATCACACTGATACGGCCAAGTCAGAATAGTTTTGGTCGTGTCTCTCTTTTCCCTCTTATACATGACCAAGTCATGAAGACGTTTACATTGCTGCCTTTCAAATTCAATTTTCTTGTTGGAAGACACAATCAGATACATGACCAAGTCATGAGGTCGTGTTCCTTGCTGCCTTCAATTCTTTCTTCAGGTGGGCAGTGACACGGCCAGTGACTTGGCCGTGTCACTTGCATGTGTTCACTTTTATCTCTTTTCTTTAGTTGCTTTTCAGGTAGTACACGACCAAGACTCTGGCCATGTCACACTTAGCCGTGTCTTATGAATGTGTTCTCTTTTGGTCAAATCTTCTCAAGGACACGACCAAGTTGGTTTTGTCATAGTTATGTCACAGTGGCTTAGCCGTGTCTCTTGGGTGTGTCATTGGTTGCTTCTTTTCCTTATTTTCTTCATGAGTTTCTTATCTTTGATGAGGGACACGGCCAGGCCAGTAAGTGTCTTTGTCATGTCTCAATGTCTTTCCACCAACTTTGAATCGAACAAGTGAATTTAAGCTCCATTTTTACACTTCAAGCTAAATCAAACACTTCAAGCAACTTTAAACACACATTAAAAGAAAAATTAACTAAAAACTAATATAATTACCCTAAAAATATATATATAAATGATCAAAACAACACACACACACAAATATATATATGTAAATAATATTTATTTTATCTGATAAAATATTATTTATATATATAGTTTTAAGAGAAAAATTTTAAAATTTCTTATTAATAACACATATTTTTAAAGTAAAAGAGAAAAATATTATTAATTATTTATAAATTGATCAATTATATTTTTTATATCATGATTAAAGTATAAGTTAAGATCAAATTAAATAGAAAAAATTAAGAAAATTAAAATGTGCTAAAAAAAGAGTTTTTCCAATTAATAAAAATAAATATGAAATTTAATAAATAGTTGAAAATCCAAAAGTAATTCATAAATTCAATAAAAATCGACTGTAGAATCATTTTTTTTTTTGAGAAGTTTTAAAAAAATATAGAAAATTAACGAGAATAAAAGCATATCATAACCAATGATAGAAATAAATATAGTAAAATTAAACTGCAAATTTATGGGGTACGTTCTTAAAAATAAAAATATTATTGAAAACATGTAAAGTTGGGATTAGGTGTTATTATTGGTAAACGACATATAAAAACGTTAAACAAAATGTCTACATTTTTTTCCACGTGGAACTAAAAATGAGATGGACTTTATTGTCTGGTTTAAATTAAATCCCATAATTTTGGCAATTTGTATACTTTCTCTCTACAATTATTTGGCTTTCTGCATTTGATTTAATTTCTTTCTTTTTTTTTTAATTAATTGCTAAAATCATCATTGAATGTTTCGATTTCTAGTTAATTCGCTGCCCCTGTTCAACTTTGCTACTTGGCTGCCTAACTTTTTTTAAGTGGCGTGCTTATTCTTAAATATTAATTAATTAACAAAGTTACAAATTTTAATTTGATACTTAAAATTTAATGTGAACCAATTGTTTTAGTTTAATTTATAATATATAAATTTATATGAAAATTTTAAAAATATAATTAAATTTCATGTGGTCTATTAGTATAATTAAATTTACAATTATTGACACCACAGAAATTACTTTATAATATATTATGATAAAAGTAAAACAAGAAATAGAAACCATAATTTTATTATATTCTTATTATAATATATATAAGTTCATATATTTATTATTTACAAATAATAAATAAATCCTGAGTCTTCCACCACACAACTCACACGTGCATAATAAATTAAATGTCATTAATTTTGAATTGACATTAGAATTATAGGTCTCCATAATTTTGAATTGATTGAATCAATTTCGACCTTATTAATTTTTCTTTAAAATAAATTAATTTATATTTTTTTAAAAATTAGTTCAAATAAATTGAAATTGATATGATTGCATAATCATGGAAACCGATTGTACATTGACAAGTCTAATAATAATTAGGGCAATGACTTTGTGAATAGTTCAACTTGATTAGAAAATTTTATTTATTGTGATACATATATAAACATCACAAATAGATGGAATATTTTTTTGGTGAGGTACTTCTTATCGAATTATATTATATATATATATTAGTTATATTTTATTAAATTTTAATTATATATTTATAAATTTTATATTCATTACATAATTATGTATATAGATTATTTTAATAGAATTATTTTTATTTATAATTATTTAATTAAAAAAATTAAATTTTATAATATTATTGAGTTTTATATTTAAATTGTCATGAGTAATAAATAAGTTTAGAATTAATACGGATAGTAAAAAAAATAATTATAATATGAATATAAATAATTTAAATTTAATTTAGATTAAAATAAGATAATTTATATAAATATTCTATTTGTTGTTATTTCTAGATAAATATGATAAATCAATTTATATTTTTAATTTTAATAATTTTCTAAAGCATCATTTCTTTTTACTATTATCAAAAAATAACTAAATTATTAATAACAGCATGAAATAAAAAAATAATCTTATATATAAAACAATTCTCATATATAAAATCATAAAAAATCTCCTTTAAAATTAAACAATTTCATCAAATTGCATTTAATCATAATTATGATATATAGCATTTACTATACTAAGAATATCAATGAATTTCACTGTTGAAATTGCTCAATATAATATAAAATTTTATATTTTATTTGGTTTTTATAAAATTATGGTACCCAAAATCAATAAATTTTTTTTTCTCTATTATCCCATTTTCACCTCATTTCCATTTCTCTTTTTGTTTTCTTTGCTCTCTCAATTTTTTAGGCCATTTTTTTTTTGTGTCCACTAATTAAGATCAAAAAGAAAAGTAAAAGAATAAAAGGCAAAAAATATTCTGAAATTGATTCTCACACAAAAATATGGTATCCTTAAAAAAAAAAAAATTATTTTGCAGAAAGGTCCTTTTCAATTAAATTATTGATATATGGAATAGTAGCAATTTGATAGATAAGATATTTTGCATGATTTCCACATTAACAACTTGCTCTTGCCAATTGCCTTGTATTCATTAATTAATAGTACATTTAATTAATTAATATTTGATCATTAATATTATGCTTAATTTGAGCATTCAACTTAATTTAAAATTATTGAATCACTGATAATAAAATTAAAACTAAATTTATTCTGTCAACTAAATTAATCTTTTGAATTTTTTAAATTAATTATATTCCAATGAATTCGAAATATTATAATTTTAAAAATGATTCAAAAATTACTTAATTAAAATTTTCTTTTTATTTTTTTAGTCTTTTTTATAATACAAAATGCAAGAAATTTCATGCATTTACTGATTCTCTATTTTGAATTGCTTATATATATTGACAAAATATTCTCTTTCTCTATATATATATATTAATTAACAATCATTTTCTTAATTAATTTTAATTTATAATCTTATTAGGAAAACTTTGCACGTCTGTGTTGGTCGTTTTCCAAATGAATTAAATACCTTTTCCCCATCAAATAATTATAAGCTATGTATATAGATAATATAAGAAAGTCATTAACTTATATAGAAAGTTTTTGAAGAATGAATGGATTATATGGGTAGAGATTTCCCGAAAGGGTAAGTTTAGAAAATAAAAGATTTAGATTTACGTGTTGAAATCTATGGCTTTCATGCATGAATGTGCAAACGTGCCTTCATTATTTCTTTAATTAGGATTTTATAATTAATATATAATTTAATATTATTTTCAAAAGATATACTTTACTTAATATCAATTATAAGAATAAATTACATTAAAAAAATAATACAATCAAAATTTAATTAAAGAAAATGAACAGAGAGAATGGTTTTGAAGAGATCTTCTAGAACAAGTGGACTGCCTAATCCTATATAGTTTCTTTCGAAATTTTATAGACAGAGAATTCATATTATTATATCATTATTGGATAGCTCTGTATATTAATAAATAATAATATTTAATATGAAATACACATTCAAGAGCTTGCTTTCATCAAATGTATAAAATAGAGGTAGCCACGAATAACATATCAATTCATATATATATATATATTATTTGTTTATGACAGTTCATGCTTTGGTTTTTTTTACTCATACGCTATTTAGGGTTTTGTTCCAATATTTGGATCGCGTATCTAGCTATGATGAGTAAGTCTTCCAGCGGAGATAACTACATATACTAAACTTCAAACATGAGATATATTTAAGCAAATCTGAACCGCTTATAATTTAGACTAAGAATATTTCATACTTTGTTTTTAATACTATAAGATTAGGTAAATTTCAACTTTGAAGGCTCGTGCTCCAATATCATTCATTAATTAATTAGGTCAAGAATGAGTAAAGCAACACATAAAAACAATTATATATATATATATATTTATAAATAATGTCGTGGCTGGTGTTTAGGTGAAGAAGCATCAAAATACTCAAAGTGATTTAACATTTGAGAAAGCAAAGACAATACTCAAGCTAATTAAACAAGCCAAGAAACAAACTTAATTATTTTGGACCACCTCAATTTCTTATTTCTTTATTATTTTTTATTTTTTATTTTTTTCTGTTTATTAATTTCCTAATTTTTCATTTTTTAACTATTTAGAAAAATTAAAAAACTGCAAAATATATTTACTTAATTTTATTTTCTAATTTTTTCCATTTTTTACTTATAATATTTAAATATTTTTCTTTTTTAGAAATTTTATACAAAAATATAATTACATAAATAATTTCATAATCTAAATATTTATATATATATATATATTCAAATCATAATTAAATAATATTTTTAAATAAATAAAAAAATTAAATTATTTTGTCTATAGATACTGAATTATGTGATTTTGTTTTAACGTTTTTAAAAACAAGACTGCTGATTTCAATCCTAAATTAGCTTTTTGTCCACGTCTAATTAACTTACATTAATTAAACTTTATTTGATTGAGTACCCCTTCATTTCATCTAAGAGTAGAGTTGAGCTAGGACTAATTCTAAATTAAAGTAATTTGATTATAACAATAATAATGAATTTAAAAATATTTAAATTATTTATTCCAAACAATTTTATATTTTATATTTAAAATAATTTAATTCAATTTGAAAAATTATAATACCACATATATACACCTATATAAATATAACTTAATAATAAATTTAAATTTAAATTCCTATCCAAAAAATAAAAACATATGCATGTTGAGAATATTTTTCTTGTTCTTTTCCATGGTCGTCAATATTGTTGTATTAATTTCTAAATATTTCTTAAAATTTTAATTTCCTTGCACAAGAGACTTTATATAATTAATATATGGTTGCTTATGTATTGTCATTGAGCTATATTACCCCTGCATTAACTTAATGATCAATCTTCTAATATTATAGTATTTTTTATAATAATGTTATATTTAATATTATTATTAGATAATTAAGATATTAATTTATTTTCTCTTTCAACTTTTAATTTCGAAGCAATCGGACAATGTACAAATTTACTTATAAAATAAAATACCAATTACATGCTAATTAATTATCAGATAAATACTCATAGTTATATATATTAATAATTTCAACATCAAATCCATATATTATTATTTAACTGTTATATTTTATACATTCACTGTTAATGAGACTATATATGAACGTATTAAAACTTCTTTCATACATTAAATGAGATAACATATTAAGACATTTCAATTATATATATTCATAAAATAAAATATTATTTATATGCAAATTATTAAATAAATATTCACACTCGTACCTCAGTAATTTTAATCAAATATTTATATAAATTATTATTTTATTAAATGGTGTGTACATTCAATATAATTGAGAACTAAATATCGACATATTATAATTAAGACCTCTTTTCTGATTTTCTAATGGATAAATTATAAAAAAGAAATCTGAATTTAACATAGCTTTTTTTTTCTTCAATTAATAGATAAATTCTCGAAACCAAAAAAAAAATGTCTTCCCGATTTTCTATGGTAGAAAATTGTCAATTTAAAAAGAAATCAAGTAAATATAGAATAAAATCGATCGTTTCCTGAAATGAATGATAAAAAAGAATTATACTATAATGAATTTATAATCGTATTAATCTATAGAGATGAAAATCATTTAAAAAAAATAAACATATATATATATATTAAAATTTTTAAAATTTTTTATTTATCATTCTTAAAATTTCAAGTTATCTTTCTATCTAAGAGTAGAAAAATATATAAATTCTAAAATTTTTAATAAAATTAATTAAATCTTTAACCAAATTAATTCAATCTCACCCGATCAATTAAGAGATTAAAAATAAATTAAAAGCATAATAAAAAAAACTGAGAAAAAAGATATAAAATCAAGATCTTTATTTTTTTTATTTAATTCTTTTTTTCTTTAAATTTTATTTTATTATTTATACTTCTAATATTTTTTAATAATTTTTGAATCAATTATATTTATTAAAAAATTATTTTTTTATATTTTCTTTGATTATTTTTTTATTAATTAATGAAGATGTTTTATTAATGAATTAATAAATTTATTAAATAATTATTATATATAAAATATTTAAAAAAAATTGCTCATCTTATAATTTAATTCTGGCTTCAGTTCTTTAATAATTAAACTTTATGCTGATAATCAAACTTTAATTATACACAATTGCCAATTTTCTGGCAGACCACAATTTAAAATACTACTAGCTTATTGGATTACGATAATATATATACATTGTGAGATTTTTAATTTATTAAAAAATATAAAATTTATAAAGAATGGAAAAGAAGGTCAATAAGTGTTGATTACTAATGAAGAAATTGGTAATGGGTATGCCTTGAATTTAGTAGAAAGATTACACTGTCTCCATTGGAAGTGACAGGTCGATTGTTCCCAGATGTTCCTCCGGTTCAAACCTTTTTTTTTAATTAATTATATTGGATAATTCAAACAAGATATCTAAGCAAAAATAACACATATTTCTGTTCACCAAGTTATATCTTACTCATGCTATTCTCCATGCTCTAAACAATCATCCAAATTAACTCAATAATTTACTAGTGAGATCAAGAGTAAGTTTAAATTAACGAAGCAAGAATTAGTCAATTTCATTGATTTTTATTGAAATTTTTATTTTTATTTTTAAATTTTTATTTTTAATTTTTTAAAAAAATTCATAATTCCATATATTACTACAAAATAATTACGTATTTAATTCCATTAGGTCCTATTTAAATTATTATTTTTAGCTTATATATATTTATTAAGAAAATTATTAAATTCTCTTAATATTATATAAAATTATTTGAATGACCTAAAATATTTTCTATTATCTCATTAATATTAAAAAAACTCTACTAGTACTTTGTTAATTAACTCATTAATAATAAGGATAAAATTAAAAAAATTAATTAATTTTATTTAATTTTATAAAATGATAATATTATCGATTTTTTTATATAAAAGTGATAATCTGAATGGGGTTAATTTAGTATTTTAATATATTAAGATTCTAGTCTTTTAGGTTTTCACATATTATATGCTTAAAAGTACATTTAATTTGTGAAAAATAAAAAATAAAAAATTATTTCATGAGAAATTGAAAGACTGAAGTACCACCACTAATCATTTAATTATTTTAAGAAATTACATGTATAATTATTTTTTCATAATGTATATTTATTTTCTTAAAATAAAATTAGCTAGGCAGAAAAATAAAGAAATAAAAATCTAAAAGTCTAAAATAATATCAATTAGCCTTATATAAATTATGAATATATGATGATCCATGCTTAAGGCTTCTGCCTTCCTATATAATAACAATATATATATATATATATATATATATATATATGAATATGTTGGCAGACCTACCTCACTAGTAAGAGCCAGAAACAGGAAGAATAGTTCTATTCGATAATTTTCTGAACTAAAGGTCCCTTCTTGATGTTTAGACTTTACCTAACAAAGTTACACTCGTTGGCCCATTTACATATATCTTCATATTTAAAATTTTTAAGGTTTAATTTGTTTTTCCAATTTTCAGGTTATAATTATCATTTTTAATCAATTAATTATTTTTCCCACTTTAATTTTTTATGATAAAAAAATTAAAAAAATTAAAATAAATATAACTAAAAAAATAAATTTAAATTTAAATTAACTCAAAAAAAATTGTATAAATTGATCTTATAGTTTTAGATTTATAGAAAGAGATAATCATAAATATAATTGAATGAAAAAAAAATTTATATAGCGATTTTAATTAAATTGAGATTAAAATTTTATTGAGTTGAATTTTTTTAATTTTTTTATTATATATATTAATATTTAGAAAAAATAAAAATATTTTTGCATAAATATTTTTATTTTATGTGATTTGAATACGTCTTAAAGTTTGATTTTAATTCAAATAAAAGAACTTACAATATACAATAAATACTGAAATAAAATTATATTAAATATGGATAACAAAAATTAAATGAATTTTAAAAAAATGAAAAATCTCGATTGGATTTTGGTGTGATTTGTAATAAATAATTTAAATTAAAAAAGTAATGAAAGAAAAAAGAATTAATTAAGAGTATACTAATAAAAAAATAAATAAGTAAATAAAGAGTGCCGACTGACGGCAGCTAAAGTCATTCTCATGACCTAAAATGAACACTCAAAAGCAGGCAATATATCTTTAATCTTATTACTATCTTTTTTTTACATGAATAATAAATTAATAATGACTACTTTCCAGTACACGTGGCATACTTGATGGTCCCCACTTTTGCTTATGGTAAATCCACTCAAATTTCATTTTCAATTTTTTTTTGTTGAGCTCGTTGGTTTTTAATAGTTAATTTCTTCTTTTAATTATTTATATTAATGTGAAAGTTGATGGATTATGGTGCTACAATATTGAAGAAAATGGATGCAGAATGATATTATGATTATATATATATGTATATTAAAATATAATTTGTAAAAAAATAGAATATATATAACCGATTCTAATTTAAATTGCGAAAATTAAAGGATTGTAAACTAAATAATATAAATATATTCATTTATTACTTATACCTTAGTTTTGGTTTATATTGCTCAAGAAAGATTTTTGAGATTATATATATATATATAATAAAATAAAATAAAGATAATTCACTTTCTACATATTTTTGTTTTTTTTTTTAATTTACCAAGGAATGAAAAATGTTGTTTTTGCTTTTATTTAAGAGAAAATTGTTTATATTCCTATTGGGAGAACATTCTTGATAAGAAGGATTAAATATCTTTCACTTGCCATATGATCCATCTTATAGCAAATGCCACCTAATGATACTGATCCTTCATCCTTCGCCTTTTTTTTTGTTTTGGTCTTTCCAAAGATAAGATAAAGGAAAAAAGTTGACCCAGTGCTCGACAACCATTTTTTTCTTCCCTATCACCAAGTTTTTGTATGAAGCCCAGAAGATTAGAAGAAAGTAGAGTGAGAAAGGCATCATTACTTGGCATGGTAACGGTTGTGTTAGCTTAAAAAATAGATAAAAAATAAATGAAAAGTCGATTGATAATATACATAATATGAATTTTTAAAAAACTATAACATGGAGAGCGATAATAGATATCAGTAAGTTTCTAAGAGATAACAGGTGCAATTCATTCTGCTGATAGGTTACTCAATAAATAGCAAAATTTAGCACAAAAATTTTATTTTAAGTTGCTAAAGAATAGAAATGTTTCATGTAGCTGTATCTGCAAAACAGGAATGAAAATAAAATTCATTTTCTCAATTTCTTGAGTGTACGTTTGGTATACTAATGTAATCTTAGTAATTAAAGATTTCAAGTGATATTCCAAGGAGAAATCTTGACTAGGATTCTGATAAAAAGCAACAAAAAGTATATATGCAAAAGTTCAAACAGTTCTGATTTGTTTCCTGAGTTTCACATAGGCAGCAATAGGCTGCTAACAACAATTGAATCGCATACAGATATTAAAATAAGAAATGAATTAGACCATATATGTCATCCCAACTTGCATGATATTCATGTGAGGTACTCGCATTGTAGCAGCCCCGCCTCTGCAATTCTTCCTCAAGAATGCATAGAAGTAGTTAATAACAAGTTTCTTGAGGAAAAATGAATCTTTCTTTGCTCTAACATCTCCATGAGCAAGTAAATATGTAAATCCCGAATCCTTTGCTTCTTTAAGAGCTGCAAGCTCATATTCTAGACTTGGGTCTTCCTCTGCTGACATGACGCCAGAAGGCAACGTTGAAGCTTCTTCTGCAGTTGAAGTTCCTTCTCCCAATCTTTGATCATGCATCAAAGGAATACTCAACTCTGTCCCATCATCAGCAAGGGCTCCTGATTCCTTTGACTTCACTGAAACGCTATCCAAATCCAATTCATTCAGATTGATCTCCAGAGCGAGATCCTGAGCCTCTTTTTGCAAAAACTTCTCAAGACTATCAACCAAAAGTTGTTCAAATGCATGGTGATCTTCCTTCCTGACATCTTTGTAACCATACCGAGCAACACAGCGGAACATATGGTAATCTTTTGGACAAACTCTTCGAAAAAGGAACCGCTCCTCCTGTGGAACTACTGGGACAGGGACATATTTGATGCAAACAAATACTATAGTAGAGTGAATTGCTGGAAGGCTCATTAGGAACTGCCCAAAGATTGCAGGAACACCTTGGACAAGCTCATTATATAGCAATCCAATTCCAGGAACTCTAACAGTCCCCAAGGTGGAGCCTAGTTCATACATGAACTCCATGGAAATCTTCTCCCTTACCTCACTCTGGTATTTCAACATGCTCCCATAGTTCCAAATGTACATCACAGTAAGGAAACAACTAGCAAATGCTAGGGGGAGCCATCCACCCTCTTTGATTTTTGATAGAACCGCAGACAAGTAGATAAGTTCTACTGACCCAAAAATGAGTGGGAAACATAAAGCCAGAAACAAATTAGTCTTCCAGATTAGAAGCATTACCAGTGTCACTAAGGTGGTGCTCACAATCATCACACCAACCTCAGCTATGCCTGCAACAAGAACATGAAAATTGAATTAGGAATACTTACCACTATATGACTAGTAAAAAGTATTAGTTCAATTCCTCCCTTATAAACAAGCATTGCAGAATCGTGGATGATAGAGTTCAACTACTCCTTGCAAAATGGTATTATGACGTCAAGGAGGATTTAAAACTCAAACCCATTTTGCTCCAGAAAAACTAAAACCACAAGTATTACTAAGTAACGCAGAGAACAAAAAGAGGTCTTTCCTTGAAAAGGAAAGAGAAAGAGACCATTTTTTCTGGTGGCTGGGATAATACGTATAGAAAATTTAGTAAGACAAGTCGGTTAAATAATTCATAGTCACTGAATGTGCCATTGAATTTCATTAAATCACCGCATTTTACGCTCTTAAAACACATTGAAGCTTGATTTCTACAACAATAGAACGACAGACAAAATTCCTGGAAAAATTCAATATTTCATATGCTTAGTTTGCCACTCAAGATATATTCTTTCTCATCTCTTTTGTGACTCGTTCTCCTATCTCTGAAAGTCAAATGAGAGATAATGGATGGGAGACATGGGAAAGTAAAATAGAGAGAAACAAAAAACTGAGGAAAAAGAGAGAAAAATATCTTGGATTGCTAAGTTTATAAAATATATTGAAAAGGTCAATATGGCTGCCTTGTCATACTTTGGCCACATTTAGCATAATTTTGGAAAGAAAGAAGATAGGCATAATGATTTCAAGATATAAATTGAAATCTGGTAACTACTGGAGCAATTTTAAGTGAAATTTACACAGAAAAGAGTAGCAGATCTCTGAGGTAAAGAAAAATGTAGAATAGGCTCAATTAACGTAGCCACCAAGCTTTTAAAAAACAACAATATCATTTCCTAAAAATTAATAGTATAATGTCATGTGATAAATAGAGTATGAACCAATGGAAGAAACTGAATAGTCTAGAAACTCTGTATTCCAAGTATATTGCACAATGCAAGAAAGAATGCTTTCCAGATTGAAGGAAGATGATACTTAACCATAAGCATTGGCGATATCGGTGGTACTCTGAAAAATTGAAACCACAACTATGCACATAATCATTAAAAAATAATTGATTACAGGGATGTAGATTTGACCCATCAGCCTCCTTGAGGTGTGGACTATTTTCAGCCTTGGGAAGCATCCAAGAGCCATAGACTGCTTGACACATGAAAATGTAGCAGAAATCATTGCTTGGCTTGCAATCATAGCAGCAAGGGTAGCAATGACAAAGACTGGCCAGAACAGACTACCTGTTTTTCATAAGATTCAGCAACTGAAGGCATTAAAAATGAGTTCAATACAAAAAAGATAAAATAAAATAAAATCAATTTTATAGCCTTTTATTTGAGACATTTCAGAGAGGGATAAAATGATATCAGCATAAAAAGTGATGGAAAATGTCACCTGGCACAGAATCATAAAATATTCTGCCTGATGATTCAGGGTGTTTCATTAAATATGAAGCCTGGCCCATGTAAGCTAGGAGAAGACAAGGAAATACCACACAAGAGAAGGTAATCTGTGTAAGCAGTGGAGAATAATTGAGGGAGCTATGGGGCAATAATTCAAGAACAAAATAAAATGAGGGTAAGAATAGACAAAATAGACAAACCTGTATGGCTTTCACAGAGAAATGCCCTAGATCAGCAAACATAGCTTCAGCTCCTGCAATGATCAATAACGTTGTCCATAAGCAGGCGTCTTTTATTTCCTACAATTCTATGGGCAACTTCAAAGATGGATATGCAGAAAGGGTTTCTGAAGAACTATCCAGGGAAAATCAACTAAGAAGAATTTCACCAACCATAAGAGAATATCTGCCGATTTTAGGTTCAGAAAAGTGCTCAATTACCAAAAAAAATTTATAGCTATCCTAACAGCTAAAATCATAATGAATGATAAATTATTCACACATGATTAGGGCTCCCCACAAGCTGATATGTGTAGGGCAGTTTAGGAAAAACACAAGAGTTACTATGAGGAGATGTCCCATAGAAAGACATGATAAGAAAGAGCAACAAAAGTATGATGAGAACATGCAAACCTATCAGTGGTGCTCATGGTCCAAGTCAAGATGTACCTGTAATGCACAGAACACAACCACCAAGAGCTGACCATGCATCAATACTGTTCTTCTTGAAGAAGAGATAGATATAAGCTGGATTGAATGCCCTCAGGACGCTAACATCATGCGTCACTAGATTGTAAAGTCCAATAGAAGCCAAAGAGAAGAACCATAAAGCCAGTATTGGAGCAAACAAGAAACTCACTTTCCCAGTCCCAAAACTCTGTATGCTGAACAAAGCCACAAGAATTACGATCGAGACAACCACCAATTCAGCTGCAAACAAATTGCAAAATTTCATTATCAATGTTGTTTGTGTCAAAATGTAATTGCTAAAGAAAAAAAAAACTAATTGAAAGCTTATGGCTCCAAAAATGCATAGGTAAATTATACCTATTGTCTCTCAAGTATTCGCTAATGCACATAGTCATTTTGTCGCTTAAAAATCATTGATGTTATTAAAAAATTCACAATAAAGTTCTAGGCCTATTTACTATCCATTAAGCTAATGAAATGCTGAGATATGCCATGTAAGACAAATTAAATTTAAAAAAAAACATCAAATCAATTCTTTTTTTATTTAAATTTTCCTTTTTTCAATAAATCAACCATCCAGGGCAGCATAAAGGAAATTGAACAACCAATCCCGGCATTGTTTATTGATGACTAAGTAACTTATTCAGGCAATCTAGTGTTCATAATTAAAAAAACTCCGGTGTAGACTAATACAACAAGATTTATATGTAAGCTACAGTACACAATCCAACCCTAGCTTTCACACATTCAACAAAAGCAGTCCAACTGTGAAAACCATGCAAGGGAACCCCATGCATAAACATTCTAATTCTTTATTCCTTTTCTACAAAATTTCTGCAATCAAATGAATCATATATACATATTAAGCAGCACAATGAAAAGAAAGGTACCTACTTGTGCCAAATCGAGGTATTTCACCCTGCAGACCACTTATAGCAGACATCACTGAAACAAATAAAATTATATGCATGTTAGTTTCATGTCAGGCATTTAATATTTGATATTATTCAATAAATACATCAGAATAATGTCGTACACAGTTGCAATTCAACGCAGTTGAGAATTAGACATTCCACTTCTAGAGACATATTGCAACGAATACAGAATGCCAATAAACAAGCTCTAAAAGTTATCCATTAGCTATAACAATGCAAAAATTAAAGTTGTAGCCAAATCAATGACAAGAATAACACCCTGATGGTTTGTGCTTTAGATGTTCAACATGGAGGTCTCATCAAAATAATGGCTTGTGCTTTAGACTATCTCCATTAAGTAACTAAAGACCAAAAGGCCCTCCCAGTGAAAGACAAAACAAAAAGAAGAGCAAGAAGTTTATGGATACACATGCAAATCAAATGATATAGAAGTTTAAATTATCATAACCCTGCATGCACAAGAAAATGTGCAAGGAATTCTCAAGCTCCTGCAGTGGATTTAAAAAAAATGACAAATAATCTTAGATATGTAACTGTATGCTATTCATGTAGATTTGGTGAGGGTGAATGAAGAAACTTTGGTGAGGTTGAATGAAGAAAAACATCTGTCTTGATAGAGGATTAGAGGTGTCAAGTTTTCCAGAATTGGCCATATTGATCTGTTTGATCATAGAAAAGAAAAAAAAATAAAGAAGATTATTGCGAAAAGAAGAACAGAAGACGACAAGCACAGGAAAGAATTTTTTTACTGAAGGTCTGATATATATTAGCAGAAATAAAATCTGTATTATTGATGTATTAAGCTGAGATTTACAGTAGTATATATAAAGTAGCTTTACAAAGAAAAAGATTAATCTAACCCTCAACTAATTACAAGATATACATGAATGTCATGTATTTAAATATCTAAGGTTATCAAAAACTATCATACTCAGATTATGCCCCTTAATTATCATTATGAGCTTTGCTTGAACCATTTGAAGTCCTCGCTGAAATATATGCATGAAACTGCAGACCTCTTTGGAGATCCTTAATTATTGGGAGTTAAGATCAAAATTCTTGAATAATCTGGTCTATATGGTGAATATCTTGTCAAATTCAGATAGTTTTACAACCAAATATTTTTATGACAGGGGCACACATGTATGTAGTTCAACATATTTCGTAATATTACTGCCAGCCCATCATGCATTGCTATACATACCTGATATTGCTGGAGTTAGAATACCATCTCCTATAACCATGGAAGTTCCCATCAGAACCAACAGCAAAAGAATTGTTTTCAAGGATGACCTCTTCTCCAAAGCTTCTTTTATGGTTAAAGCCCTTTCTAACTCTGGAGTGGGCAACTTAAGCTTAAAACTCGAGATCTGTTCATCAGCAGGCTGACGATTTGGCAGCATACTAACCTTTGCATATCTGGAAATTAGTGAATACAAAGCAAATGTTCCTCCTACAATCAGAATGATTGGCGTGTTATCTGCAGCCTATGAGATCACAAGCAATAAAGCATGAAAAGAAAGATAATTCTAAGAGAAACTTACCTTCCCCATTATCATTTGCTTTAAGCACTACAAAAACGTATTTTGCTAGAGGAATGAGAGCAATTGTGTACATAACTAGTGATAATGCTCCCAAAACATCAACTTCAGACCGAATGTGCACCTTACTGAACACATCAGCAAAAACATATAATGGGCTTGTGCCCATATCACCATACACTACGCCCAATGTTTGAAAGGCCAATGCAAAAGTGCTCCAAGTGGATAGATCCTGATGTATTAAAGAAACACAGTTAAGTATAAGAAAGACACTAAACTTTATCAGTACATTTCTGACAAAAACATTTTCTTATACTCCTTCAAATGGAGAGCAATTGAGCCGCTTGTGCTGGGACAAGCTTTTGAATGCCTTGTAGTTATTGTTGGGACTAATACAGTATATCCTCTTCATATTTCAACTGTTTTTCTGACAGGCACCATTGCAATGGAATGCTAATGCAACATGTATATACATAAAACAGTAAAAATATTGCATAGACACAATGACACATCATGATGTAAGACAGTACTAGAATATTTAGTTTTTTCAAGTTTTATTGTTGTTCTTTTAGCTTGTGTACAGTTTTCAAGTGCTAATATTTCAATTTGCTTCCCTGTTGGTACCAATATGTCCTATGAAATGCTTACTAAACAATTAAAGAAGAGCTATACCATGTGAAACTTTGTAGATTACTATAGACTGGAATAATTATACAATGAAACTGTTATATTACAACAAGCCAATCGAATATCAACATGTGACAATATTTTACATTTGATTAGCTGTGCATCCAATCTGTCCTGGTTTTGCCTAGCGGGTATAAACAGTCTATAGAAATAATTATACAATGAAACCGTTGTATTATAACAAGCCAATCGAATATCAACACGTGGCAATATCTCAATAGTAGAAAAGAGATGCTTTATTTATTGAGAAAAGAGATGCTTTATTTGACGTCTAGTGAGCTTTGTTTTTCAACGTACTAATTAATCGTTGTCTTACTTTCAGAAAATAGAAATAAAAGATTCAAAAAAATATATCCACTTTGCGCTTTTTCAAGTGTGAACCTCAATTGATCAAATATCTACAGTACAAGGCTATGAAGTACATCAATTCAAGGAAATGGGTAGTGGAATGTGTTGAATATGCCAAGTTGGCTATACCTTGGAGGAGTGGCCATGGCCATGGACCCCAGCAACCTCCATGGCTTCAACATCGAAAGAATCAACTCTCTTGGCCTTCTTCACCAGTCTTCTTCTAAGTGATCCATACCCCTCCGTACCATTACTATCGCCAACATCAAGCAAAGACCATGGTGGTGACTCTGAATCCACTTCACTCCCATCCACCCACCTAGACTCAGCTCCTCCACCTCCTAGACTACCACTCTTAGTACTGCCAAGCAATCTTAAACTGCTCTCTTCAATCCGATCTCCTTCCATCTTTCCCACAAAAACCCACTCCAAAATCTGAGTCCTCGAGCCTAAAGACACTAACTTTATGCCATAGATCCTCAGAAAGTGACGGGGTTATTACTGGGTAGAACAAAGTTTCTCTCCTTTTTCGATGGTGAAATGGGTTTTTTGTCCCTCCGAGCTACTAGGGGATGATTATGAGATATGGGTTGCCAGTACATTAACCTCTTCAGTTACGGTCAAATGTCAATGAATTGTTAAGATAGCAACTGGGCCAAAGCATCTCATGTATGGCCGAGAAAACGACAGAATCAATCTTCCACATCGGACAAAAATTAGAGTTGTGAGAGTGCGTTATTCAAGTAAAGATACTAACTTTGAATAAGAGACGCTATTCATTGGCTTTCGGCCAGCCTGTCTGTGGCCCTCTTCCAACTTCCAGGTTCCAATAATCCTGGCTTGATGTCATAAGAAAGCTCAAGAAATTTTTGCTTGGTTATAAAGAGCATCATGTCATGACTGATTAAAGTTCATATCTTTTCTTTTCCTTTTTTTTTATTTTGTAGCAAGTTCTTAAATATAATCGATTTTAAAATTTTAAAAGGATTAAACGAAAGCATGATTTGAAAATGCAAAAAAAAAAAAATTAAATTGTGGAGTAAAATTATTATTTATTTTTAATTTAATAATTTGATCAGGTTCATCCTCAAGGCTCCATATTTAACAAGTTAGAAAATTCTTGAACGTATCATTGAGTATATTGATAAAAAAAATTGTTGGACTTATATTAGAGGAGATAATTTATATTGATATGTAAATTGGTTGAAAAATATTTAATCAATTAAACAAATATTAATTTCAAGACGATTTTAAAAAATTAAAAGGAAGCATATAATTTAAAATAAAAAATTAATTTTGACACTTTCACTTTAAATTGATTATGACGCCCTTATTTTATATATTACATTGTTGAAATAATAAATATTCTTATTAATACCATATATAATGATATTTAAATTTTATTTACTTTTTATTTATTATTATTATGCTTTGTCTATAAAATATTATTTATTTTTTAAAGCAAATTCAATCATCATTTAGCTTTCATCTTAAAAAATAAATTAATTTAAAAAAATATGAAATTCTAGGGAAAAAATAGAATTCGTCAGAAAATTATTATATTCCTAAGTAGCTTTGATTTTGCATCACTTTACATTTCTCTGAGGTATGTGAAATAAAGGAAATCACAGAAAATTCATCTTAATTTAGAAAAACTAAAAATCCATGATAGATAAACAATAATAAATTTAAAAAAAAAATTGGAAGCGCAAATTTAATAATAAAAAAAGCAAAAGTAAATCCACAGAAGAATTAATTTTTATAAAATATTACTAATTAAACTAATAATAAAATAAATAAAATTTAAATGATATATATAATAGAAATATTTATTAATTAAATAATATAATTAATAAAGATATTGTAATAGAATTTTTCTAAAATTCAAAAAATTAAAAAGTCCAATTTGGAAACCAAAAATTAAAATATGAAGTGAAAAATATCATTAATCTTTAGTGTTTTTTTTAATATTAAAAGATTGTGAAAGTGGAGATAAATTAAAAAAAGAGTAAATTACACCATATATTATTTTTTTCATTTTTACTACTTTTTTAACTTTTTATTTTTTCAATTTCACCTTGTTTATCTTTTATTTTTTCAAGAATATGGTGACCTTCTTTCTCATCCATTTTCTATCGCTCCTTCATCAACAATATTATCAGCCATATAATTCATTCTTGATCGAATTACAAGTTAACTGAAAGCCAAGATTTAGCAAATTGAGTAAGAATTTTCAGGTTTAATATTTTAACTTCGGATTGAGAAGGAAATGGAGATAGGTGGTGAAAGGATCGATGATGGAGATGCAATTTGCGGTTGATTGAAGAGAAAGCATGAGAGATGAGAAACTGTTGGCGATGGTGATGCTTCCATGATTAAATTAGTTGATTAACACTGGAGAAGAAATAAACTGAGGCACTAACTTCTGTTTCTTCTTTTTCGTGCTCTTGAATGCGAAAGTGGTTTTTTAAAAGCCATTGTTTAGAGCAATTCATTGGCTTGCTAAGGTTGGTTAATTTTTTCATTTTGCGTTTTGTTTATTTACAGCCTGATAATATATTTATTCAATATTTATATAACAATTGATTTCATTTTTTATGTTTTCAATCTTACAGCCGATTGAATTTCTCTTTTATTACCCTCTTCAGTGTAACGAATTATTTTGATCGATTTTTATCTATGAATCTAAGCAAAGGAAGTTTTTAGTCTGTAATATCGTCAACTTATTGTTATAAATATTAACTCCTTAATTATTTTTATTTTCGATATTACACTACAAAAAAACACGCTATCTGCGACGGACAGAATTTGCGACAGGCCGTCGCAGATTTCGTCGCAGATTCCGTCACAGATTTTCGTCGCAAATTCGTCACAGATTCCGTCGCAGATTGCCGTCACAGATTTCGTTGCAGATTGCCGTCACAGATTCCGTCGCAGATTGCCGTCACAGATTCCGTCGCAGATTCCGTCATAGATTTCAAATATCCGTCGCAGATTCGTAGCAAATCCGTAGTAATTTAATATTGATTTTTATTGGAACTATTTGTATTATCAATTAATTTTATGAGAACTTTATAAATACATTTGGAACATTTAAACACAATCTAAAAAAATACTAATTACATTGATAAAAATAATTCTTTTATTAATCTTCAATAGAATAAAATATTTTACAATTTAACTATACAAGTGTTAAGAACACTACTATAAATAATCTATCTTGAAAATAACAATATAGATCTTCAATTATCATTTTCCATTGAATCATGACTTGCATCATCATTATTAACCTGCAAATAATATTAAAAAGAGTAAATGAAAAGAATAATATGATACACGTTTTCTCAACCATTGAAGTGTGTTTAGAGCTTGGATGTATTAGAGAGACAAATTATAGTTTCTGTGATTGATCTTTGTGTACATCTGGATATTCCTTCAAGCTGTCAATGCCCGTAATTTCTCCCGATAGATGGAGATTCTGATGCATTCAGATTATAGTAATGAATGAATCTCATTGCACATTCACAAAAAACAAGAGTTTAATGCCACTAGAAGATTCTTTGTTGTGCTATTATCCCTTTCTAAACAACTAACAATTGTAATATAACACCCACTGAACCTACCTTCTTTGTCAATAATATGCAACTAGAGAAATAAAACTTCATTTAAAATGTAACAATAACCTGAGATATTGTACTTAAAAAATGAATCATGGAGAACCTAAAAAGAAAAATAGACCCATTGTGCTAATAGGATAACAGAAATGGAAGAAAAAATTGCCACATCATCTTAAAACAATTTAAGGAAACTGACAAACCTGATAGTCGATATCCATTTTTCCCATCTTTGGCTGCATACGTTCACGTTGCTTCTGTTTTAACTTTTTACTGTCCTCTTTTTCAATGTAAGCCTGCATAAGAAGATAATGCAGTAAATTATCAAGCCATAAGTAATAACAAGATCTTTTAGTTTGATCTCCAGTAGATCCAACTGAACAAATGCCACATAAAGAGTATGGCAAGTACACTGGCTATCAAAAAAACTTTTTTAATGGATGATTGTTCCAAAATCCTAAACTAGAAAGGCATGACAAAAAGTTACCAAGGGAAATCAAAGAATAATTATATTTGCTAAAGGATCTGCTCATTTCAACAAGAAAATTATATGCATGTGTGTGTTTGAGAAAGAAAAAGTGTCCAAGCAATGGTAAGATCTTTTTTTTATGGAGAAGCACAAACATGTAAAAGATTAATCGCATAATAACCACCTGTCTAATTTTCTCAATGCCAGTGGCTACAATGAAATCAGGAAGCTGAAAAGGTTGCTTCTCAATACCACGCTTTCCCTACAAAATAAAATGAAGATCTGATGAGAGACACGTTCTCACAAGATAATAGAATATATAGTAGCTGTATGATTTAGCAATCAGCCCAAATACTTGGGATTCAAAACTATAATTAATATTAAATTTAGACGAATCTAGCCCGAGCATTTAGCACAATGTAAAGGCATCTGAAAATTCAAAGCAGATGAATTAGCACTTCAACAATGAAAAATCCCCAATATGTAACATGCAAATATAAGTCATAATTCAAATGGAGAAATAAAGTAAAATAAATCATTCAATATCTAGATCCCCAACCACTAGCAAATTATATTATATTAAAAGAGAAATCATTCAAGGGTCCCTATTCTTATGCAGTTCATATGCCCCTACCTTTTTCTTCTTGTTTGATACAACTTTCTCCTTCTGTTGATTATCTTGTTCTTCCTCTTCTGAGTCAGAGTCTGCCTTTTTCTTTGAGTCGGCATTCTGGGCAGACTCATCTTTTTTATCGCTCTCCTGGTTTAAATACAATAGAACCAAGTTTCAAAAAACTCATTAACAGAACAATCATTATAAGTAACATGTAATGCTTAATTATCAAAGAAAATAACAATCATACCTCAGAACCGGCTTCTTGAAAACTAAATTTCTCAAATATCTTCATGAATTCCTCATTCATCCCGTCATCCAACTCTGCCTTTTCTGGAACATACTCAACTACAACTTGTTCCGCGACCTATAAGATTGTAAACAACAATTAAAGTAAGGCCAACTTACTTCTCATGAACCAAATTATATTTATAAATATTTAAGTAGTGTTGAATGACATTAAATCAATATTTATAGTATATAGTCAACATTACTTGAATGGAAATAATAAATTATAATAATTAAAAATTAAATAAAGTAAGATATTAAAATTCAATGTAAAAGGATTATTATAATAATTAAAAGATAATAAAATGAATATCAATCAAAATAAATATATATATATATAATTATTATTTAACAATATATAATAATTATATTTGATATTTCTTTCTTTAAATCATCTTATATATGTAACATATATAGTTAATAAAATCGATGTCCACTGGCAAAATATTGTTCTTCTATAGTATTCAACATAGAAAATTAACAGTAAAGTCAGATGAACTGTTCATCTGCAGTTATAATAAAATAAATAGTACTTTCCGATAAGGTATTATTCATCTATAATTTCAAACGCATCTGAAGATACAGTAAAAGTAAATAGTAATAACATGTTACTATTTATTCGCAATATAGCATGTGAAAATAACAATGTAAAGCTAAAGCCCTTTGTATATATATAAAAAAAGTAATTTCTTATGTTTGAGGATACTTTTCAGAATACTCTTACCCTCAAAAGCTCTAAAGAACCCCCAAACTATAACATATATTAATATATGTTACATATAATATATCAACATATTACACTTTTTGTATTCTCATGGTGATATTATATATCAGTTAGTTTGTAATAATATGTGTTGATATATGTTATTACGTGTAATATATATCAACATATATTAGTTTGTATATTAATTTTTTTTTTTGCAAATCATCTAATATATGTTATTATATGTTACATGTATTAGCATATAAAAGTTAATTTGTAATAATATATGTTAATATATGTTGTTTTATGTAACATATATCAGTTGATTTATACTAATATATGTTGATATATCAGTTGATTTGTAATGATATATATTATTATATGTAACATATATAAGTTTGTGTATTTAATATTTTGTTACAAATCATTTGATATATGTTGTTATACGTAATATATGTCAATATATGTCAATATATATGAGTTTATATACTTGATATTTTATTACAAATCAATCAATATATATTGTTATATATAACTTATATTAGTTGTACACTGATATATTTTTTTTATAAATAAACTAATATATGTTGTTATATGTAATATATATGTAATATATAATAATATATATTAGTATGTATATTGATATTTTTTTGCATATAAACTGACATATATTAATATATGTTATATATAAAATGAAATTTTAATAATTTTATATTAAAAAAATATTTTTAAATAATTTTTATAGTATATGCTAAAATTAATTTAAAAAATTTAAATTAAATAAAATATATTAATATAAATAACAATTTAAATTTTATTTTCAAAATGAGAGTTTATGTTAATTTTAAGAATTTTAATAGAACAAAATGTAATATAAATATTTTTAATTTAATATTTTAAAATTTTAATTTTGAAAGTAAAAGATGAAAAAAAAAATAAAGATGACCACTGTTTTTTTTAAAGCAGTGGCAAGGAGTGTGGCAAATGAGAAGGAGAATCCAATTAACATAGTTGATTTAGTCAAAATACTCTTCTATATTTTGCAAAAAGAAACATATGTTTTAGAGTAAATTTGAAAACTTTTTTTTTAAGAGTTGTTTTAGTTTTTAGGGTAATTTTATAAATATTAAAAAAAAGTATAAGAAAGGAATGTAAATTAAAAATGATGGGCTTGGTGTGAGGTTCAGCCTATGCCACATAGGCCCAAAATTAAATACAACCAAGGCCCATCTAGAAATTTTAAAATCCAAACAGATCCTAATCAAGATGTAGTGGCTATTTGGATAATTTCTAGGGTTTTAAGAGCTCTGCAATTACCTGCGGAGCTAAATTCGAATTCGATATCTCGTTTTGGGTCTCTTCGAATCAGTGTAGTCGGAGAATCTCCTTTAAGGTAATGCCCACTATTGATTCTTAATTAATCGATCTGTTGCTATGCAACCCTTGGTTCTCATTTCTGTTTATTGTAAACCCTAATCGGTAAATCAACAAAATTGTTGTTGTTGTTGTATAGGTCATTTCGATTTATATTGCTAGATTTTGTAGTTTTATGGGGAATTCTTTCTTGTGGTTTTGGATTATGTTGGTAGGTTGGTGCTTATTTTGGTTGTGATAATGGCTCGGGTTTACGTGGGGAATTTGGATCCCAGAGTCACTGAAAGGGATCTTGAAGATGAATTCAGGATGTATGGTGTTCTTCGAAGGTAATCTCTTGATTATAGATGCTTTTTGTGCTTTCTGTCTTGTTATTCTTTTTTAATGTTTCTGCTTTTATGTTGCACTGAGGGTTAAGGACTGGGATGGTTTTGTGTTTTTATGTTGTGGAATTTCTATTCAGATTGATATCAACTATTAATGGTTTGTTGATTTGTAATAAAATTATGCAGTGTGTGGGTTGCACGAAGGCCGCCAGGATATGCTTTTGTTGAGTTTGATGATCGCAGGGATGCCATGGATGCAATTCGGGCATTGGATGGTGAGTTTGTAAAATTTTTTTGCTGTTTATTGTTTATGTTGATGATTGTCACGTTATTTCTTTTCTTAGTTGGTTTTGGTTCGTATCATCCTTTATTCTTTATCAATGCTTATTTCTTACTTTTTCTTCATGGTTTATTTTTCCCCCTGCCACATGACAGCATAGGCTTTTTGATTTCCGTGGTGTGAGTTCTCATCAATTTGCTTTCTCATGCTATATTGCTACATATTGAGGGGCATTAAAACTTGGATGATTAATTATTTTGAAACATTTTGCTAAGATGCTAGTTTGTTTTTACAGGGAAGAATGGATGGCGTGTGGAGCTTTCTCATAATTCCAAGGGTGGTGGTGGTGGTGGCGGTGGCCGTGGTGGTGGACGTGGACGTGGTGGTGAAGACTTGAAGTGTTATGAGTGTGGTGAACCTGGTCATTTTGCTCGAGAGTGCCGCTTGCGCATCGGTTCACGAGGTTTGGGAAGCGGGCGCCGCCGAAGCCCAAGCCCTAGACGCCGGCAGAGTCCAAGTTATGGATATGGGCGCAGGTGCGGCATATGCATTTTTCTTTTCCTGTTTTCTTTTTTGTTTTTTTACCCATCTGCTTTCCCGGATGCTACAGATTGCACATGCTATCGGTTATGTCCTGCCTTTCTTTTCTTTTTCACTCCTTGCAAATTTAACAGTATAGGATGTTTATGGATGCAGATTGGCAGGTGTGACAAATATACCTTCCCTCTTTCCTCTGTCTCTTCCCATATTGTTCCCTTTCCTGACACTGCTTGACTGCTTTGATTATAGCTATTCTATAACTAATATCTTTTTTTTTGTTATGCTTGCTTGTGCATTTATATTTTATAAGTCACAATCAATGTTAACTTCTCTATTTATAGCTATGATCAGAAGCTCAATTTTTTGGAACATTCATCAAATATTTTCTGAGGAAAGGGAAATATTTTTTATGCAATTTTACTGGAGGAAAATAATGTGAAGGTCTATGAATGCAAAGATTTCTATATTCAGGGAATTATGTCCTCAATGAGGTTGATGAAATCCACCTAAATAAAACATATGAAGCTTGAATGAAATCATCATTTGGCAGATACCATTCCTTGGTATTACTGACTTGATATTTTTATATTTATTAATATTACCTACCTGATCCCAGTTTTTCTTGCTTCCAATTCGGATTGATATGGCTTTCTGTTGTTGAATTCCTAAGTACCTTTTATTTTTTTTATCTTTTCTATCTATTTCTGATTAATTACCGGCTAGGAAAGATGCTGATCAGTGACTAGATTGGCTTAATACATTTGTTGCTTTTGCAATTTTTCTCTTTACAGGAGCTATAGTCCCCGTGGTAGAAGATCTCCAAGACGTCGCAGCCTATCACCTCTCCGTGGTCGCAGCTACAGCAGATCTCCTCTATATCGTCATGCCCGTCGTGATTCACCTTATGCCAATGGGTGTGTAGATGTTTAGTTACCTTGCACCAAACTTTATATTGTTGTATATTGTCCTGCCACCCTTAAAACTGTTGAGCCTATACTTTTACATCTATACAAATTTAAAGCTGAGACATATGAAGTCCAATTAATGATTATAGAAAAACAAATTAAAAGTGGGAATGACCAGCTTTCATCTGTTATACTTACAAAATTGCTGAAGAGTTGTAAGTTGTGAAATATTATTTAATGTATTTTAAGGCTTATATGCATGTTTTGTCTTTGCAGAGATTAGACCTGGAAGGCGATCTGAAGCAAGAGTGGAAAGATTTTAGAATGAGGCAATCTGTTATACTGTAGTTCTAGTAGGACCAGTTGATGTTAGTTATGTTCATGTCATGACTATGAATGAGGTTTGTTAGAAACATGGTTTTGGATGTCTTCATCAAAGTGTTTCGGCCGCCAAAGCTTGGGACACTTATGTCGGCCGACTCAACTTGCTGTCTCAGCTGCTTACTGAATCTTGGAGGTCTCTTTCATACTTTAAATTGCAACCTTATTTTTGTTTATATTACTTAATATTGAGTTGTTATGATGGTATTACCGTATTTGGGGTGATTGTTTCTAAAAGATTTATGTGTTTTGTTTTGAGGTGCGATTTCGACCAAAACGGCATTGTTTCGCCACTTTACTGCATCTTAGTGCACATGGTTTTTCTCCATCTCTGCTTCTCTGCACGATATCTTCTCCTCATCGCCCCTGCATGTCATTCAGCTTGAATCCCATGTTGAAATTACGAATATTCAGAAACTGGTTGTGTTGGATATTTTTTACTGCATTCTTCTGCAACAAAGCTTCTGTCCCACTTATGACCTTAACATTTCTGCTAGCTACTTCAAGAAGGCGAAGCCTGTTTATATTAGTGTCCCCAACTCTGCATGTCTGTACTTCATCATGTCATAGTCTTGCTTAATGTTGCTTCTTCGAGAAAACGTCGAACCTGCAATGCGAACAACTCGTTTTTGTGTGGTTTACATCAGCAAATTGTCATGATCTAGTGTATATCTACTTTTCATCCATGGGTCGCCCTTCAGGCACTCAGTTTTCCAGCATAGGCGGACAGCGCCAGGTAAGTGTCTACAGAAGAAGTTAAAGAATATGTTTTTTATGAATGGCTTCATGTGAGTGTGGTGAAGGATCTAAAGTAAATTGTGTCAATGGTTACTTGGGTGCTTTGGTTAGATGTGTAGTTCATTCTGCTGCATCCCCACCTTGTTCTAAGTGATTTTTTGCCGCCTGTTGTATTGCTATAAGAGTCATGATTGGATAATCTTCCCAAAATGGTTGAGACAGATTGATGGCAACAGGCAAATTATAGTCCTACCAGTGGATTTTACTGTAGTATTCCAATTGACACCAAAATTTCTTTTGTTTTATTTTTAATTATTTTGGATCCTTTGTCAAAACTTGGAAGTCAATAATCCAGTTCTCTTCGTAAGCTTCCCAGATTTTTTTTAAAATAGAATTTATCATTGGTCAAATATATTCTCGGGGAAAGCTGCCGTAGTTAGGTGGTTTATGCTATGTTGATTTCAAATATAAGATTCAAATTCCTGTATAATCTAATGGTTTAACCCTCAATCTATTGTTTTCCGCGTGAATTTTTTCATTAATAAAGATTGTTGTTAATTAGAGATGGTATATAACAGTGTAAAAATGCAAATTCAAATCAAGAAATTCATTTTAAAAATGTATTTTAATAGCTTTTAAGTCATTCAGTACCATACCAATATTATGAAAATTTAAAGGAAGTTGAACAATTTGAAGAAAGTTGACGTTGGAAGAAGCGAGACATTTATGTTGCAGGGCGAGTTGAGCAACTCAGCCAAGTTACCTACCATGAATGACAACCTGTGGATCACGCAGTACTTCCTTCTTCATGTTCGCCAGTATGCCCACAATGGAATTGAATTTCGTACGCTAACGCGGACATTTTTTAAGCTAACTTTGCAATCAAGCTTAGGCTTTTTCATTCATAAACGTTTTAGTTTTTTATGAAGAAAAAGAAGTGGCTTTGAAACACTCAATAACCATTAAAATACTAAAACTTCACTGCAATCAGATTCTACTGCTCAATAGGTTGATCTGCCTGAAAAAAGGTGTGAAAATTAGCTTGTGGAAGAGTAAAGGAATTCCCAAGTTCCCATATATTGCAAAATGTTTCCTTCCTGCTGTCCTCTCCTCCACCTTTCTCCTTATTTACCGATCCGACCATCCCCCATTGAACATACCTATGAACAGAATGCTGATTGAGTGGCTTTAACAGGCACACTAACATTAGGGGAAACATTTTTTTTTAAGTAAACTGAATTGAATCTTAATAATTTGCTTAATCTCACTGCCAATTATAAGGAATGGCGAATGATCTTTAACTCCAACAATCAAAATACAAGTTCTTCCTACAAAAAGAAAGGTACTTTGAGAATAACATAAAATTAAAACCTCAACTTATTCCATTCTGATGCCAGATGGGCTAATTTGGTGAGGATGAAGGGCGGACACTCTACAACTAGTTCGAACCCTGCTGCTCCATCAGTTTTCTTCAAAATTCCTTCATTTAGCTTTTGAATCAATCACCTTCTTTGCAAAAGATGGTAAACAGAAGGCAGCTGTATGAATCTGTAATCAGGAGCACAAGTTAATAAATGAAAAAAAAATAATAACAAGGTTACAATCATGCACATTTTCTTAAGTGCGGAGGAAGTAATACCTCAGCATTATAAAATTTTAAAGGTCTTGTATTATCACTAGCATCTATGGGATTCACAGGATGCTTGAAGTCGACTTCAGGTCCCTCAGTAGAGCAAAGCATGAAACCAATCACCCCACTGAAACAGAGTAACAATCTTTGACCAACATCAGCACCGCAAATATCAAGGAACCACAATAAAATTAGTGTGTCAAATGCCAGAAATTGCATAAGTTGGCCTAGTACTACACGATCAGGGAAGATGGAAAACAGGATGCAAAAGTAAAACACAACATACATGCTCAAGGATGCAAAGGAATAGAAGCACAGATGGCAAACCTCGGATAAGTAGGAACAGTAGTCCAGGCATAATTAACAGATCCTTTGAAGATCTGACGGCAGTTAGCTACAATATCCTCAATGATGTGCATATGAAGCCAAATGCTTTCTGCCTGAGTACACACCACTCCTCCAGGACGTAAAGCCTTTGCTACTGACTCAAAAAAGGGCTTCTCAAAAAGCTCTTGTGCTGGACCTGTGTGATCAAACACAATGGCTTGTAAGCTGAAATAATATTCCTGAGTTCCCAGCATAAAAATTTATAAGGTTATAAGGATATTGTTACCTATTGGATCAGAAGAATCTACTATAATTGCATCATATGTTCCGGCTGGAACAGCCTTTAAAAATGCAACTCCTACATGATTTGACAGAAAATTCACAATATACTTATCAAAAAAAAAAGTAAAAAGGGATTAAATGATGAAGTAGCCGTTCCATACCATCACCAACATTGAGTGTCACTCGAGGATCCTCAAAACCAACTGCTATATCGGGGAAAAATTGTTTAGAAACCTGGAAAACACAAATAGAAATCATAGTTATAATATTGATACCATGGTCAAAAGAAAAGTTACTGGGTCCACAATTGCAAACAATTGGAGCCCATCTAAGATGAGGCACATAATAACTTCCACGGTGAGGAACAAGTTCCTTTTATGGAAATACACTCTCAAAGCATAAAAATCTGGAGAACACACAAAAAAAGGAAAGAGATTTATTTTCCTCACATCAACAACCATCTCATCAATTTCACAAATGTCAATCTGTTCAACAGAAGAATGCCGAGCCACTTCTCTCAGGACTCCACCATCTCCTCCGCCAATAACCAAAACCTAAAAGAGAAACAATACATTGAGAATTAAAAGAAGAGAAGACAAAAATATAAACATAGTCATCATACCATATGTTACATATGCAGATTACAGCTCTAATGGACATAGTATTAATAAAATACTTAAGCACAGTATTTTACTTCAACAAATATTCAACAAAAGCAAAATTTAATGCATTTTGTTTGTTCGGAAAGGACTGCAATTGAATACTGATGGTATTTGGATTCTCAAAATTCTTTTTTATTCTTTTTCCTCATTTAGCTTTGAATTCCCCAAAGCAGAAAACAGACAGACACCATATCTAGAATGTCCTCACATCCTAATAAAGGCAACGCAATGAAAATCACTTGCACACAACAAATCATTGTGTCCTTGCTGTCAAGTTCATAAAGGATCCTTAACAATAAATACAAAACTAAAATTCTCTTCCCTATTGCATATATATGAATAGGTACGAAATGAATGGACAACATAGTAAAAGAATGTATTAAGATAAAGTCTCAACCATGATTATACGTGTTGCAAAGTTTGTAAGAACTTTCAGTTTCAAAAGAATGGCAACAATTAATCAGACAAATGAGACTTGTCTACAGATTCTTTTCCAGTTGATCCTCTGATCATCCAATTAACATAATTACCTTTTTCAGGTTTGGAATTGAGCATAGTGGTAAGTGAGTAATCATTTCTTGATATGCACATTCATCCCTCTCTGTCAGCTGAATCACCCCATCCAAAACAAGAACCTTGCCATATGTTGATGACTGGAAAAGGATAAAAGAAATAGGTAACTTAAACACGAGTGAAATAAAAAAGATTTAAAATTAATGTCCCTGGAGCATCAACCACCTGAAACACCATGACTTTCTGGTAGTCAGATTTTCCTTGGAATAGGATCTTCTCCACTTTTAAAGAATGTGCCTCTCCTACAAATTTCAAAGTAGGAATTTAAAATAAAGCTTTATAGTCAAAAGGAAGCACTACCACTGCAAGCGGGGGTTGCTAAAAGTGGTAGATAGAACAAAGCAATAAAAAAACACACAGTATATTTCCACATTTTGCCAGTCTGAAGAAGACATAAAGTCAATTGTGGAATGATTGACATCTCAAGTAAACAACAGAAAAATAGTGCCTCTAAATTTGAAAGGTATGAGAAAACTCTAAAAATTCACACGACTTTGAAAAATTCAACTTCCTCGGAGAAGAAATTATCAAGCCTGATAACAAGTATCTGAAAGCTATACAAAAGAAGAAAAAGAATGTTCAAACAAAAGGATCATTAAACCAAAAAATTGAACGAAAATAGGCCTGTGTTATTCATCAAGCAGGTTAAGTATTGATATTAGCAGGGAAAAGCATCAGCATATATCAACATCAGACGGAAACGAATATATCAATTTTGCATCAGAAAGAGGGCCACGCGGGATTCTTGGGTTGGTAATTACATTAATGAAAAGGCTTGATTTCTTCATTGTCAATTTGTCATAATCATCATTAACACAATATTGGGTTTTGGCTTTTGGATTCGGGCTTCATTCGATTACAGTTGTCCTAGTAGAGGGCCAAACGCCCGATATTGAGTAATATACAAATATAAAACAAAAACAAAACAGTAAAGCCATGGATAATGAGATAAAGAAATCATGAATCCATCAACAAACAATTCGATAAACAAACTGCGGAGATAAAAACACAAAAAAAACTCCATATATCCACATATATAGTTAAAACATAACAAAAATTAAGACGGGAATTAGATAGGAACATAACATACCAGGCCATAATGGGTTAACCTCAGAGAACCAGCCAGGAATAACAGAGGACATATAATCATTATTACTATTATCGGTGTTACCCTCAGTCTCCATAGCTACAGAGACCCCATTTTCTTCATCTTCTCTGGGCCTTTTCACAGGCAAATCATTGCTAGAAACAACAACACTCTCTTCAGCCATAGGAAGAGACTAATAAGTTTCTCTCTCTGTCTCAAAAACAGAGAGCCCAAAAAAGCCCAAAAAAAATCCCAAAAACCTAAAGAAAAACAGTGAAGAGAATGAAAAAAATTATTGGGTGTTGGTTTAAATAAGGGAAAGAATATAAATTTGTAAAGAAATCGGCCTGGTAAAGACTCAAGCTTTATTGGATGGTTTTGGCTCTGTTTTTTGAAAGAGGTATTGCAGAGGAATATGGAGTATTATTTTGATGGCAATGTGAGAGTGGCTGTGAGATAAAAAAAAAAAAAAAAGTAGTACAAATATAAAATGATAGGGCTCTCAATTAGGGTTGGCAACTTTGGGATGGAAAGTTTCTTTTTCTTTTAATTATTTATTATATAATTGTTTTCTTCTTATTTATTATTATTATTATTATTTAAAAAAAGTTTATTATTATTATTAGTTCTCTTTCATCTAATTAAAGTTCCGAGGTTAATTCAATCTGTAGTCCTCAAATTTTATACTTTATTTTATAAAAATAAAATTCTTAAATTTATAATTTTATTTCAATAAAATTTTTAAGATTATTTTTTAATCATTGAATAATGATATGATAATCACTTATTATTTTGTGATAAAAAATAAAAATAAATAAATTTTTTTACATAATAAATTAATAGACAAGAATTTATTTGATTATTTTTTTTAATTAAAACACTGTAAATTTATTAGTCTCTGAATAAAAAAAACGCAAACACCTTTTTAGTTAATCTATTATCTATTTCAAATATTTTATTTTTATGTTTAATTTTATAGTTTATTTTAAAATTATAAATATTTTTATTATTTTTTGCTACATGATGAAATATGACAGTTATATTATTTTGTGGTAGCTAAAAAATAATTTTAAAAATTTTATTGAAATAAAATTAAAATTTTAATAATTTTATATTTATAAAATAAAATTTAAAAATTTTAATAAAATAAGGATAAAAATTTGAGGATCATCTCTATAATTAACCCAAAGTTTATCATTTATAACCCTGTTATTGTGAAATTTTACATAGTTGCCATACATCTTAATTTTTTTTAAGTTTTCAATGAATTTTTGTTATATGATGAGCTAATTGAAAATAAAAATTTTTATTTTATATATTTTTATTTTAATATGAAATATATTTTATTAAATATAGATATAATTAAATTAGGAGTATTATTGTGACGTTTAGATTTTGAGGTCAAATACTAAATAATTACTTTATTAATTATAATTAATAAAAAAATTAATATATTGATAATTAATTAAAATGATAAAAATTATAATTTAAAATAAATAAAAAAGTGTGTCTTATAGAAGAAATATATTTAATTAACTATAGGTAAATTTTTTGAAGATGGGATAAAAGGGGAAATAATTGTAGAGTTATTTATGAAATTTTATTTAATAAAAAATAAGTTAAATCCAGTGGCTTTTTTTTTTTTTTAACTCTGGTAGTTTTTTTTTATTTATTATTTTAAGAGTAAAGTTATCGTCAATTTATATTCTTGTTATTATTTATTTATCTTAATTATTTTTTTAGTTTTATATTTTTATTATGCAATTTGTATTTCAAATAATTTTTAAATTAATATAAATCTAAAATTTAATATTTTTTTTACTCTATATTGCTTTAATTTTATTATTTTATTGAGTTTTGTCCTTTTTTCATTTAAAAATTATATATCATCTTTCAATAAAAATTTATTTTTTTTAATAGATATGTTATTTTTATATAGAGAATAATTATAAATGACAAATTAAATAATTATTTCACTGAAAGTTATATTATATAACGAATATCATCATTATTCACAGTTTGTATCAAAAAATTACTAAAAAAAATTATAAAAATTTAATGGATCCGATTTTTTCTCGACTTTCATATATTACAGAAATATTTATGCACCGGACTGTCTTTTTTTTTTATTTAAAATTCCTAAACCATAATATTTAAACTAAATAAAATATCTTGAAAAGTTAAGTAACATACAATTTTTTTATAAAAGAAATATAGGCATGAAAGGCATTCGGCGGACGTAGACAGTGTTTATTAGCATTATCACCTTCCAATGTCCCTAATTACTTTTTTTAGTTTAATATTTAATTTTTTTTGTAAATAATACATTTGATTGCACATTATCATTGAAAAGTTACCATATAATATTTTTTAACAAATAATATTATTTTTATTTACAATAATCAATGTGAAATAAAATATTGATCCCACTCAATTTTATTAATAAATTGATAAAATATTATATATAAGAGGATAAAAAATAATTTTATCAAAAAAATATATTAAATGGTCTCATTTTAAAAGATAATCATATTTCTACTTTAACTGTTTAATTTCATAAATGGTTCAAATAAATAAGAAAAATACGTTATAATGATAGTTTAAGTATTATTTAAATTTTTTTAGTAAAGTTAAATTATAATTAAACAAGTTAATATTTTTTTAATTTATTTTTTAAATATTTTATTGTATTTTTTAAAAATAGTAATATAATCTTTTATAATTGAATATAATTTCAGTAATATATTTTTGTAAAATATATTTTGAGTAAGAATGTATATTATTCGGTTTTAACCGAAAAACCAAATTGAGCAGATGAAATTCGGTTATTTTGGTAATAGGTAATTTAATTTTTGATTTGGTTCGATTTTAATTTAAAAAATTATTTATTTTTTAGTTCGGTTATTTTAAAATTAATAATAGAAATAATTGAATTTTTATTTATTAATATATTAAATATATTTTTTAGCAAATAATATATTATTTATTATAATTTTTTTACTATTAATATTTAATATTTTTAGTAATAAATATTATTTTTATTTATAATTTTGTATTAATGTATATAAATTGATAATGTTTAGATTATAAATTATTATTATTTAAATAATTCAATTATAATTGATAACCCAACATAAAGTTTTTAACTCGGTTGGTGTAATTATATATTATTATTTTATTAATATTGATTTGATTTAGTTATTATTTTAAATATTTTAAAAATTTTGATTAGTATAAATTTAATTTCGGTTCAATTCGGTTAACTAAATACTCACACCTAATTTTAAGTAATCATTTTTTTCAATTATCTGCTAAAATCACTATATAATTATATAAAAAGAGATAAATATTTGAGACTTAAATAAAAATGACATATTTCTTAACATTAAATTATACCTTCATGGTTTAGTTTAATACTTAATTAGGAAGGATTGTGTGAGAATGTGAAATAAACAATTGATTTTTTTTTTTAAACAAAACAATCTGGGAGAAAGATAGTGTTGGGTCAATAAAACGCCATTGTCTCATTCATTAGTAGTAAATAATCTGATTCTATGCCACATATAATAATCCTTTTTTTTTTCTTTTTATAATATAAACATTTGACAGTTTTCATGTGTCCATATTTGGAGCTAAATCGATACTGCATACTTTTCGAGATGCTTAATTTGGATACTTTAAAAAGATCATTTTTTTTATAGAAAAAAAAATTATTAGGATGCTTGCATTTTGTTAGTGAAAGATTAACATGAAAACCCTAGACATAGAGGGCCAATTTAGTTGATTTTATTTTTATAAGATAAGGTTGGATTTTCAATATCATATAATATAAATGATTTTTTATTTACAAATTCATTGATTTTTATATGAATATATTTTTTTAATGACATTTTAAAAATAAATTTAATACATGAAAAATTTCTTACTCATGAATACTCAATACAATTGTAAAATTTGTCTATTAATGCATATTGATATTATAATTGATAAATAACTTATATATAATATTTATTAAAAAAAATACAGTACACAAAATTAAATCTATCATACCATAAAGTGATTTATGTTTTTTAGCATCAAATAATAGAAATTTAATTTAAATCTATTGAATATGTATATTATTGTTAAATTATGCCTAGTATGCAATTTCCTATTCGTTATTATTATTTTTGTACGTGTTTAATATATATATATATATATATATATCTTCATATTAAAAATAATATGATATTTTACAAAGGCCAAAGGTTCAAATAATAATTTATGATATATTTCAAATTATTTTTTATTTTTATTTTTTATTAATTAAAATTTTATTTTTCTATTTTTTGTATTTTTTCATTGTTTTTATAGTGATACATATTTAATTAATTAATAATTTTTATTATTATAATACTAAAATAATATCAGAAATTTTATAATAACAGCATAAAATAATAATAATTATAATAATACCAACCTATAATACCAATTTTAATACACACCAAATATCATCCGGTTATAATAAAATATATAATATTAAAATATTAATTTTTATTTAATATAAATAAAAAAGTAGATTCCATATTTGTCAAATCCGTTATATTTATACTTTTTTGCCATATTTTGATAAAATAAATATTTAAATAGTCCAAAAAAATTTTAAATATTTAATTATTATTTAGACTATAGTTTAGGTGTCTATTTGAACATTTGACCTTTTAAAAATGCACATTTCCCTTAATATAATGAATTTCTTATCCCTTTTTTAAAGTAAACTATTTATTCCATTATTTTTTTATTATTGTATTTGTATACAATATGATGAGATATATATTTTTATATATGCACATAAGGAAAAAAAACTCAAAATTAAATTGTCAACTAAAAAAACCAAGTGACTTTTATAACAAATCTGGTAAACATATTTTAATATTATAATTAAAATAGTGAAAACTAAAGATGTAATGTAAATGAAATTTATAATAAATAAAAATAATTCTATATAAAGTGAATTAATTAATTAAATTAGTCAAATAATAAAAGATGAAGGCTTGCGTGCATTAGCCATAAAGCTAGTATTTCCTCTCTCTTTTGTTTTTTTTTCTCAATGGAATTATAATTTTAAAAATCATATTTGCCCCAATTATCTAATTTGATTTATTCCTTATGATAAAATGAAAAATAACATAACATGATAACATGAATGACATGATGCAAACTTTTATAAATGACGGCTCAAAAAGGAAATCTCATTACAAACATTTCCCTTAAATATTGGGAATTTAATTCCATTTGAAAATGCACAATCACTGGTTTTCCTCATTAATCATTTTTTATTTAATGAAAAAAGAAAAAAAAAAGATATCAACCAACATATATCTTTTTAGATAGGCCAGTGAAATTATTTTGATAGATATTTTCATTGCTTTAGATTGTGTTTTGCCTAACTTATTAACATCATCTATTTAAGTTAATACGATCTTAAAAATATTTAAAATTTTAAATAATTTTATATTTATTTTAAATATTTAATAAATATTTAATATATTTATTAAAAAAATATTTTATTTTATTAAAAAAATAATTTATAACCATATTTATTATTAAAATTATTACAAATATATATAATTATATTATCAAGAATATTTATTAAAAAAATAAAAATAATATAATAAATTACTTAATCAAATTAACTTATAAGCTAAGTGATTATAAATATTAAAATAATAAATTAATTACCTTTATTTTTTTTATCTTATGATCTTATAAAATTATTTAAATAAATATGTGATTAAATTTAAAACTTATAAATTAATTTAATCAACTTATAAATGAAGTCAAATACCTTTAAAAAAATAAAAATAAATGTTTTATTAAAAACTTAATGATAAAATACATATGTAATAAAATATTTAAATATTTATTTAATTTATACATTCAAATAAAAAAGGAAAATGTTTGGAAAATTGAAAAAAATTGAAAAAAATTACAACGACTCGTGGAACTTTTTCATTACATATTAAAAAAATATACATTGTTTAATTTACCATTGACTTTAGCCTTTACTTCTTTTTTTTCTCAATTAATGATATTTTAATTAATATTAATTTATGTGTTTTATCTAAATTGAAATTTTATATCATTAGTATATAAATTTTATATTTTTTCAATATATGCAAACTATGTTTTTTGTCAATCAAATATATGAACGAATAAATATTTAATCAATCATTTAATTAGATTTTTGAAAAATTGAAGTATTATTATATATTATATATGTTAGGTTAAAAATTCAAATAGACAATTAAATTAGAGCCTAAATAATAATTAAATATTTAATTTTTTTAAAATTATTTAAATAATTCTTTTATCAAAATAGGGTCAAATAAGCTCAAATTTAACAGTAGTTATAATCTTCGTCAAATAATATTATTTTTAACAAATATGAGACTCATTTTTTTAGTTTTTATTAAATAAAAACTAATACTTTAATATTATATATTTTATTATAAATGAATGGTATTTATTATGCATTGAAGCTGATATTATTAATCAACTATAATTATTATTATTTTATACTATTATTATAAAATTTTTATTATTATTTTAGTATTATCATAATAATAATAATTATTAATTAATTAAATGTGAACCATTGTCGAAAAAAGAAATAAAAAATTAACAAATAAAAACTAAAAAAAGAAATTATTAATTTATTAATTAATAAAAAATAGAAATAAAAAATAATTTGTTAATAAAAAATAATAAAAATTTCATAAATAAAAATTAATAAATAAATTATTAATTTGTTAATATAAATTAATAAAAATTTTATTAAATTTTAACTATAATTTTTATTTATTAAAAATAATATTATTTTATGAAGATTATAGTTGTAATTAAATTTATATATTTAATTTAATTTTAATAAAAATAACTTTTTAAATAATTTTAAAAAATTAAATATTTAATTATTATTATTATTTTGAAAGTTATTTAATTATTATTTATACTATAGCCAAATGACATATTTAAACATTTGCCCCGTATTTTACGCACAACAACTTCAAAATCTGCCCCTACTGGTGTGTGAAAAGAACTTAGAGACAGACGGTGGAAATAACAAAAAAAAAAAAAGAAAGAAAAAAAAAAGAGAAAGTGGACATGGAAAATTAATGTTCTGTGATGATCACATGAGCACCAGTATTAGCCACAGCCGTGACTTTGACTTTGAATTTTGAAATTATAATTTTTTATAAAATTTTCTCTCTGAGTTTATATTAATTTTACAAATATATCATCATTCATGTATTTGAAGTGTTTATATTGTCAGTGTGGATTCTCGAAATTTTATAAAATTCGTTAATAAATATTAAAAAATAATTTAATATATTTTTTTAAAAAAATTGATTTTTTTTTGTATCTTTTGATTTTTTTAAAAAAAATTAATGTCTTTCATTTTATAGAGTTTTATCAATTAATTTATCAAATTTTAACTTTAATTTTAATTTAATAAAGAAATATTTTTTGAAAGTTATATTTCTTCCATTCTTAATTAATAAACACATTTTATGTTTCAAAATTAATTAATTTTATTGATAATATAAATTCACATTTTTATTATATTTTTATTTTAATATAAGATATATTTATTAAATATTTTTAATAATATTATTAAAAAATTAATATTATAAAGTTAATATATTAATTAACTTATTAAAATAATAAGTAAATTATAATTTGAGATAATTAAAAATAAAAAGCATATTTATTAATTTAGGGCAAACTAAATATTTTTTTTAATAAGTTTTATAAAATATAGTTAAAAATATTTTTTTATTTGAGAAAATTAATAGTGAATATTTCATAAATTTTTCTAGTTAAATTAAATTTTGGGTTTATAGATTTATACTTTTGGAAGTAGTGGCGGTGGCAAAGGTAAAAAGAAGAAAGTGGAATTTGCCATGCATGGTGTTGTGTGCGAGGAGTTGAAAAAATAAAAAAGGCAGGGAAGAAGCCAGATTTGATTTTCATGCAAATTTGAAATAAGTGAATTTGCTGTTTTCTGATTGTCAGGTCGGCGAATGCGTGGACCCCTCGCAATCAATGCCCTCTCTCTCTCCTTTTTACATCACACTGCATGTCTTTTTATTATACTCCAAAAATTTGAATGAGACATGCAAATTTGATAAGTCTAGTACGAACTTAGAATGCACTTGTATTTATAAATTTAAGGAAATATGAGGTGAATGAATTTAAAAGTTAAGTGACAAACTCATTAACATAATTTCATAAAATTATATAAATATATATTTTTATCAATAAAAGAGAATTTCATTAAATTAAAAGAAATTATATAACATGTTTCTAATATGATGACGGGCTATTCTAGGGGATAATTCTAACACCTGTAATTTGGGCTTCAGTATAGTTGTCGCCGTTACTTTTTTACCTTTAAGACAAGAAAAAAAGAGGGACCGAACTTTTTGAAAAAATACTTTGATGCCTAAGTAAGAGATCAGTTATTTCGAGTAAAAGAGAGTAAGAGTGAGAGTAGTGATCCTTTATCTGTGGGGGTTAATTCCCTTATTTGTAGTTAATATAAGAGGGACAGAGTCTGACCTATGTCGGCACAATTTGCGGATGTATTGTCTGTTGGACATCTGAAGCTTGGTGGGACTGGTACTACCCAGAATCGAGATATACATACTGTTGACAGCCGACTACAAGGATGATCGGATAATGAGCTCGGGTTTCAAACTCGAGAAAAGGAGGAGTAGCATCAATAGTTCCCTCAAGTCATTGACATTTATATCAAAGTCATACATAGGAGCTCGGAAGCACCTAGTTGCAAGTGTATGTGCTAACTAAAGAAGTAAATGTTGTATCACAATATGCAGTGTTCAAATGTGGAGCTCGAAAATAGAGCTCGATAAGTGAGAGTATTATCATTAGGTCATTTGATATTTATGTCAAACTAAGACTTGTGACTGTGAGAAATCAAGTCATGCATGGGTGCTCAAGCAAGCTTAAATGAAAATGCTAAATCATAGTATAAATGAGACTATTATGATAAATGCAGCACTTACATACGGAGCTCAACTAGCGAGCTTGAAAAAAGAGGATCTATTAACACGATATTTATGTCATATTGAGAATAGTGTTTTAGAGGAACGAAGTTGAGCTCGATGCAAGCTGAGAAACTAAAATGTTTAAAATGGAACTACGAATGAATCTAAATATAAAAATTCGAAAAAATATTATGAGCTCGATTAAAAAGAGAAAGCTCATAAAAAAGGGCTCAAGCTCGAGGAGTAGTGGAGTGCCACTAGTCCCTCCAGAGAAGTTTTGGCATTCATGCCAATGAGTCGGTGAAGATTTTAGAAGTACATATGTCGTGCAGAGGAAAAGTGGCACTTCGAAAATCGAGGTAATGGTTGGACGAAAAGTGAAAAGATGTAACGTCTGCAACATTAAAGAGGGACGTCTGCTCACATGGCTGAAGTGGACTTTATAAATAGAGGATAATGGGACAACACTCAGTATACGATTCAAAAGAGAGAAACTCAGTTCGTCTGACTAGTAAAAGCTGAAGAGCTCGGTTTCAGAGATTAGTTTTAAGTTTTTTATTCAGGTTTTTAGTAGCAAATATGGTGAGAGCGATAGTTAGTTCAACTTTTTTTGAGGAGGCAGGAGAGATGGGCTCTCCAAATAGTGTAGGTGAGGGGATTCATCATGAGGAAAGGGCTCGGGATGAAGTTGGGTCAGCCATGACTGAGCATACCAAGCAAAATATTAGGCCTCTTAGACTTATTGATGAGGATGAGGAAGAGGATGCAGTCAAAGTACCAGTGCATCCGAGCTCGGAGATGGTAGGGATAAGGGACATCCGATCCTCGGAGACAGAGACAGACTTAGTGGGGATCCGAAAGAAATATCAAATACCAAAAGAATACAAGATGCTCGTTTCCGGGGAGGATGTCCGAGCCTATGATACACTTCCTAAAAATCAGCTGACTATTTTTTAAAAGAATTTGAGATCGAGAGTGAGGTTTCCTCTACGCTCCTTCCCTCGGGCTTTTCTGAACTATCATAGGATAGCTCCTGGTCAGCTCAGCCCTAACGCTTGGCATACTATCACAGGGTTTGAAATTTTGCACAGGTTGCTCGGGTTGGTGCCTACCCCTCAAGTGTTGAATACTTTCAGAATGCTCAAAATACGCTCAAGAGCATATGAAGATTTTCTATACGTACAAGGTCGGTCTAGGCTCACTATGTTCAAAGGAAAATTAGACTCAATAAAAGCCTGGAAAGGCCGGTTCTTTATCTTAGAACACGAGAAACTTGGCTGCCAAAATATTTGGTATGTCAATCCTAGTGGTGAACAAGTGAATAGAGCAAAACTCAATAAGGACGAGCTCGCGACATTTATAACTATTGAGCAAGACATTATGAGAGAGAAGAGGAATATCGTTGCCTTAATAAGGGAGTACTTTCCCCTTGGAAGGGCTCTGAAAGAAATTCAATCGAAAGACTGAATAGGTATGTCATGCTTGAATTAGCTTTTATTTTATTTACTGGTAGCAAGTAGGTATTAATTTTTTTGCTCGATGAAACAGAAAGGGGCTCGATATCGGCCAGCAAGGAGCTAAAAAGATTGGTAGAGAGAAAGGCCAGAAAGAAGGCTAGAAAAAAGGCCAGGACAACTAGAGAGCAACCGAGTGAGCATGCTGCTGAAACCAGTTTCACTTGGGAGGAAAAGCCTATATTGGACTTCACGCTTCCCACAGAGATAACACCAGAAATTGAAGGAACCAGAGAAATATCAAAGTACCCAACTGATAGAAGGATGGAGGAGACCCCTCATCAGAGTGGAGTGGAGCAGACCCCACCACAAAGAGAAATAGAGGAACCACTAGTCCTCTGTTACAGCATAGTTCGGCTAGTAGAGGTTATAAATGAGAAATTGGCAGGCCCGTACAAAATAACATACTCCTTGCTAGACCCCAGGCCTCAAAAAGTGCTTAAAAAAATATATTAAGCCATCCCAAAAGAGGCGCAATAATGTGTTAAAAAGCTCGGAGAAAGTGAAAAAAGAGATGGTGACAATGTCTCACATGGTAAGAGATAACTTGAATTGTAAGTTACACTCAACATTCGGTAAAGAAGCTAACTGAATAATAATGTATAGGTCACTTAACTCGCACACACCATTGAGGACCGGGTGATGGGTATGACAACCAACTTTGATTGAGTGAGGCCAAAGATGAAGAGCTAAAGCAAGTATATGAAGCTTTGAGGAAGAAAACAGAGAAGCTAGCTCGGCCAAGGAAACTATAAGGGTTAAGAGCCAAGAGTTGTGCTAGGCCAAGGAAGCTCTAAAAATCAAGGATGGCAAGTTTCGCCTGGCAGAGGATACCCTTGAAGCCATACAGCAAGGGCTAACTACCAAGCAAGCGATGAGCGACAGGAGCTATGCTCGAGGTGTCTATGCTTGCCAAAAAGTTATGTCAGATAGGGTGAAGAAAGACAACCTGGACATGGACTTGTCTTGGATAATGGAGATCGACATTGACCAGCATGCGACCGAGCATGAGATAGATGATGAAGAGGATGAAGAAGAAGACAAGAGCTTGGATAAGGAGGATGAGGTCCAAGATGACCAAAATTGATAAACTTTTATATTGTAGCTTATACTAATACTCGGTCTATGAATTTTAAAGGACCGGGCTAAGTTGTGTAATGAATGTGTCCTAAGTAATAAAATATTTTCTTTTAAACTCCATGCTTGTTTTCTTTTATGTGATTTATTGTTTGTATGAACATTGGTGCTCGGTCAAAAATTGAATTGTATATGATGACATAAATGCTCTGGGCTGTATTGTATTAATTTATTTGTGGACTTTGTTCAATCTTACTCAATCATAGTATGTGAATGAGCATGCACTTTTCATAATTTTAGCTTATCAATATGTATACATGCACTTTAAGAACTTTGTAAAATAAAAAATGAAAAAAAGTTATAGAGTAAGTATAGGTGACCTGTTTCGAGGTACCATCTGCGACGGTCGATTGGCCTGACCTATTTTGTAGTATGGCTCTTGGGAGAGCCTTATGGAAATGAATGTGTGGCTAAGGGTGCTCGTTCGTCTATGCTACTGACTTTGATCATGGCTCGGTTTATAGGAGTGAGAAGTTTTTCTCTGTGATGAGCTTGACTGTGCTTGGGCCTTTGATGAGCTTGAGTATATGTTTGCCCTTAAGGAAATACTATTTGAGATGCCAATGCTCGGTAGTGCATATGCTCGGTAATCAGGGATGCTAGTGCCTCCTCCATTGCCTTGAAATTCATATCAAGTAGTCTCTTAGGCGTGTGATTGGAGGATTGTCAAAATGCCTAGCTATGTACATTGATATATACATCTCTTATACAATAATAAAGAATCATAAAAGTGGGGCTCGAGAACATATACAATGAGTGATGTTATATAAGTCCCTGAACTTACAAAATTGTAAATATGAATACAAATTATAACATACAATAAGAGCATTAATGCTCGGTTTAGAGCAAGAAAACCCAGCCCTCCACAAGAGGCTAAAATAAAATGCGTGTGCAGACGCTATAAGCAAACATGTTAAAACATTAAACAGTATGATATTGTAAATAAAATATGACAAATGTGCGGGAATGCGCTACATAGTCCAACATTATTATGCGCTACATAGTCCGACATTATAAACGAAAGGAGTCTTTTTTTATTGCTCAATTTTAGTTTAATTCATAATTATAATTAGCTTGTTTGCGCATGATGAGTTCGATATATGCTAGGGTACTTACACTATTCAAATCAATAATGCAAGTTTAATGTGTACGCGAGCACTATGAGTTATAAAATGAATAATACATGTTCGGTGTGTTCAAGGGCACTAAATAGTTCGGTATTATAAATAAAATAGAATAGACATATTTGCGATATTTATTGAGAATTTCGGGCGCGACTAAGGCATTGTTATGCATAACTAGTGTGCTCAAGGCTCGGTGCACGACCACGGCATGATTGTATATATGATTAGTTCTTGTAACTCGATGCACTACATAGTCCAACATTATTATACGCTACATAGTCCGACATTATAAACGAAAGGAGTCTTTTTTTTATTGCTCAATTTTAGTTTAATTCATAATTATAATTAGCTTGTTTGCGCATGATGAGTTCGATATATGCTAGGGTACTTACACTATTCAAATCAATAATGCAAGTTTAATGTGTACGCGAGCACTATGAGTTATAAATGAATAATACATGTTCGGTGTGTTCAAGGGCACTAAATAGTTCGGTATTATAAATAAAATAGAATAGACATATTTGCGATATTTGTTGAGAATTTCGGGCGCGACTAAGGCATTGTTATGCATAACTAGTGTGCTCAAGGCTCGGTGCACGACCACGGCATGCTTGTATGTACGATTAGTTCTTGTAACTCGATGCACGGCTAGGGCTCAATAGTATACACGATTAGTGCTTTTAGCTTGGTGCGCGACCAGAGCACTATTGGAAGCTGAGAGTTTGGTGCGTGACTAGGGCACTATAAAATACACAATTAAAGTGTTGTAAGTTCAGTACATGACCAGAGCGCTATAAGATGCACAATTAAAGTGCTAAAAATTATTGTGCTGCTAAGGTACTGTAAGGCTAGGTGTGCGAGACACGGTGAACCATTTATGTTGAAAATCAGTGTGATTGAAACACTGATAAGCTTGGTGTGTGAGGTATGATGAGCTATAATTATTGTACGACTGGGACACCGATGAGCTCGAATTACAAAGTACGTTGAGCTGTATAATTTATGCTAAGTTTTTATACGCGTTATTGCATTTCGAAAACTCAGAATGAGAGTGTGTTATAACTTTTAATGCATGACTGTATTGAAGCATATTTATTATAATATTTCGGTGTAAGTGAAATATTATATAAATCATTAATAAAAAATTCATTACGTGAGCAAGTATCAAATAGCTCGGTAAAATGAATTTGATGTACGGAAAAAATGGTGGATAATATTAGGAGCTTAGTGTTTGATCTGGGAGCTCTAAAGCTCGGTGCATTGAATATTATGGATGGAATTTATTATTTATAATCGTTACATACATTCATTGTGAAAGCAATGTATAAAAAATATGCACGTGAAATATTCAAAGCGAGGTATAGAAAATATGCACATGAAATATTCATTGTATATAATGATAGAATAGGGCACGGTCAGAGTGCTTCTTACAAGAGCTGTGAGACGTACCTGAGACATATTGCCTCTGTTAGGGAATAATCTTTTCACGCTCACCACACCAATAATGACGGGCTATCCTCAGGGATAATCCTAGCTCCTATAGTTCGGGCTCGGGTATGGTTGCTGTTGTTGCTCTCCTGCTTGTAAGATAAGAGAAAAGGGGGATCGGGCTCCTCGAGGGGAGAGTTCGATATCTAAGTTAGAGGTCGGCTGTTCTGAGTAAAAGAGAGTAAGAGAGAGAGTAGAGATCCTTTACATGTGGGGGTTAATCCCTTATTTATAGTTGATGCGGGTGGACAGAGTCTGACTCTTGTCGGTACAATTGCGGATGTGTTGTCTGCTGGGCATCTGGAGCTCGGTGGAATTGATAATACCCAGAACTGAAATATATATACTGTTGACAGCACGAGCATAAGGATAATCGGATAAAGAGCTCGAGAAAAGGAATAGTAGCATTAGGATCCTTAGAAAGCGAATAATAAAACAAAAGAATTACCATTTGTTTCACTCTAAAATAAGTTTTAAAAAAAAACCACAAAGCCTAATCCATGATAAACAAACCTTGAAAATACAGGAGAAAAGGCTACAACAAAGATTGAAAACATCCCATGCAGGGTTTCCTTTGAAAAAACTGAAAAACCATAAAGTTTTTAAATTTTTACTCCAAGACATCCTCAAGTGTCAGGCTGATGTGAATTGAAATAAGGCACCTAAAATCGAGGCCCTATAAATCAGAGCATGTTAAAGCCAAGGCAAAGGAGATATGAGCGTAAGAGATACTGAGATGACGTCTGAACAGATCTATGGACGTATTGCCATCATGGCTTTAAAAGGGAGGGCTGAAGAGGCGTTGATGCAGTAAAAGATTTCAGAGAAGATTGAAAACTTTATGGTGGCCAAGTTTCCTTTATGAAGCTTTATAAACCATGGCCGACAAAATAAAGAAAAAACAAAAAAAGCCAAAGATAATTGAACACTAGACATACAAAGAAAAGAAGATGGAAAAAGATCTATGACTACAGTCGGCAGCCTTAGATCTAAGATTGAAAGTAAAAAACGTTGCTCCTCTATGGGCACGAGAAAAAGACTTCACAAGGAAGTAGAAAGAAGTTTTTAGCTACATAGGAATTTAGCAGTTTAAATAATTTTTTTTTCATATTTTTATATAATATTAGAAAATATAATCTTCAACATTTTATTTGTGTATTTAAATTATTATTATTTTTAAATTACATGCTTAAACAAATGAATAAATCATAATTATATATCTTTAGACTAAATGAATTAGAAAAAAAAATATTTTAATATATAATGAATATTCAATAAATTTGTAATTATATATTATAAAATTAATTGATAAAAAATACAATATTACATTTGATGTAGTTTTTTCTATAATATATTAATTCTAACAATCTTTAGTAATTTATTTGGATAATGATTCATTATAGTTTCATAATATATAATATGAATTAATTTCTTATTCATTTTGGTTTTTTACTTCCATAGTATAATTTTTTGTAGTAATAAAAATTATAAATTTTAATAAGCTTTTGATACATTACTTTAGTGGTTTCTATGATTTTAAAATTTTATTTATAAATATTAAATAGATTTTTATAATCTATTTTCCATTTTCATAACCTATTAAAATTTTACAAAATATTATAGAATTAAATTAAAAGGTTTTTGCCCAATAATACTATATCATATCATTTTGTCCAACATATTATATCATGTATTATTTAATAAAATCATTTTCATCTCACCATTAATGGTGTAGATCAATTAGTAATAAACTATTTTAGATTAGTTAGACATTTTAAATTTGAGTCTCTGAATATATAACTGCATTAAAACTCAAAAAAAAAAATTTATCGTTCTCGTATTCCTACCAACTTCAAAATAATAATTTTCACAAAAATATCATTTTCATTATAATATTAAATAGGGCTTTTTACATAATTGACTTAAATTCAATTTTCAAATATGCTACACATAAAAAATATTTTCACATTTACGGCACTTTAATTTTATATTTACAAAAGCACAGGGTCCGACCTTTGTGTAAGTAGAAATCACAAAATAATATAGATTTGAGTTTGACCATTTTGTGTTAAATTTTAAATATTAAAATTGTAATAAATTTGAGTTTGACCATTTTGTGTTGCAATTTAAATATTAAAATTTTAATATATTTATACATATTTTTTATACCGATGTATATTATAATTAGAATTATTTTAAGATTAAAAAAAATATTTAGAACTGATACATAGTTAATCATAAATATAATTATTATAGTTAATATTTAAATCGCATCCTGAATTAATCAAAATTATCTAAATTTTGACACACTTCCAATAAAATTTACAACAAAATGTTACAAAATGCAAATAATTTTTTTTTATTAATATTGGGTTTATTTATACTAGGTTTTCCATATTATATTATTTCTTATTATACTGAGTTTTTTTAAGCTTAATTATTGTAACGAGTTTACAATAAGGTTTTTTCATATTTTATATGATATAACCAATAGTAGTTGTACATCTAGATATGTTTGGGCTTGTCTTGAGGCTGCCTAGAAATTTTTTTTTGGGAAATTGCAAAAAAAATTTTAAAAAAAAATTATTTTCAAAAATACTATAAAAATATCTGTAAATATACTTTTACATAAAAATTTTATTTTTGAAAAATATTTGGACTTTCAAAAAATATGAAGCCTGCAAATTACAAAACTACCATTTTATATGTAATATATATCTAAAAATATGCCTACATATATTTTTATTTTTTAGTTAAATTACATATAACATATTAATATATATCCACATATAAATAAAAATATAAAAATAATTATATACCGACATATACTCACATATATTATTATTCTTAAGTTAAAATATATGTAGCATATACCGATACGTATCATTCTTTAGTTAAAGTATACATAGCATATACTCATATATACCTATAAATATCATTCTACAGTTAAAGTATATCTAATATATATCTACATGTATTAACATATATCATTTTTTAGTTAAAGTATATGTAACATATATCCATATATACCTACAAAAATCACTCTTCAGTTAAAGTATATGTAACATAAATCTACATGTACCTACATATACCATTGTTTAGTTAAAGTATATGTAATATATACTTACATATATATACAAAAATCATTCTTCAGTTAAAATATATGTAACAGATACTTACATATATCCACATATTTCATTATTTAATTAAAATATATGCAACGTATCCCAACATGTATACATAAATGATGTTTTTTAATTAAAGTAAATGAAATATATATCATCATATACCTACAAATATCATTCTTCAATTAAAGTATATTTATGCATTCCAGTTAACTCTAGTAAGTATACTAGTCGTGTCAATAATATAGATTTGTGAATCCGAATATCTTTCCATGAAGACCAAATTTTAAAAGCCAATTATTATATTGTGTTACTATTATTTGAGAAATAATATTTAAATAAATAAAAATTAAATAAAAATCTAAAAGTAAATTAGCTTGCTGAAAATTTAATATCTTTAGTGAATTAAGAATAAATCAATCAATAAATATATTAGAGTCCACAATCCCCTTAAACCTGCATAGATATCAAAAGTGATTAAGAAAATTGAGTTAAAATTAATGGATTATCTTTAAACCTAGCTAACCTTGTTCAAGGACATAACTTTTCAAATTAACGTCAAACTCTTATTCAGATACTTCAACATTAATTTGCATGTGATCAAATCCGGTTATTCGACTTTATTAGGGAATACGAATAGTGCCACGGGCTAATATTAGATTATCTATTCAAAAATATCCTCAATCAAACTGTTATACAAAATCACCTATATAAATCAAGCATTCGAATCTCATTGAATAAAAACCCTAACTTCTCTATTTGATACATCGTCAAGGAATTCAATCAATTAAACATTGAATACAAGCATTATGAACAAGAAATTTATATAAATCAACTCAATTTTAATTAACCCAAATCAATATTCATTCAAAGATTAGGGTTAATGTTTTTCCTAACAAAAAGTATTACTCCATAATTAAATCTAAAAAATAAAAGTTGAAATTAAAAATAAACATGATGAAAATAAACAAACTCTAGATAGTAGTATTTAGCTTAAGCTTAAACCTCTCATCTAATGGAAATTTTGTCTTCAAAGAGAAAGAAGAAGAAGAACCCTACCAATTTGCGTGAAAACTGACTTTAAATTTGCATAAAAAAAAACCCATTATTCCAAAACGTGTTTTTCTTCTTTTAAATCCCCTATTTCCTACTTTCTCTAGATTACAATAAGAAAACTTCCTATTTCTTAGAGTTTTAAATAAAATAGGAATAAAAGAAATTCTAGCGAATTAAATAAACTAAAATCCCAATATTTACTGTAATTTTTGTGCATGAGCAAATGCATGACTATGAATTTGCCCATATGCCTTTCTGCCCTTCAAAACTCTATACTAGAAAATTTCTGACAATAATATGCATGACCATTTGTATGCCCATACGTATCTTTGTCATTTTCGTGCATTTACTGAATTTTTGTTATATTTCTCAAAATTCACTTAAAAAACACAAAATAAGGCTAAATAACTAAAACCAAATAAAATATAAGACAAAACTAACAAAAACTAAAGAAAACTAACAAAAACTAATACAAATATTATCTTAATTATGTATAAAATATTCATTTATCATGTATGTAACGTATACCTGCATATATTCACATGTACCATTATTTAGTTAAAATATATATAATATATACTCATATATACATACAAAAGTTATTCTTTAGTTAAAATATATATAACATATATCCACATATACCATCATTTAGTTAAAGTATATGTAATATATACTCACATATATTATTCTTCAGTTAAATTACATATAGCATATACCTATACATATTCACATATATCATTCTTTAATTAAAGTATATGTAACATATGTTCACATATATCCATATATATTTAGTTACTTGTATATAATATATAACGACATATACTCATATATGTTATTATTATTTAGTTAAAATACATGTAATATATATCTATAAATATATAACATGTACTGTTATTCTTTTGCAACATATACCGATAAATAAGCTAAATATATATCACTTTATACTCTTATTCTTTTGAAATCCAACATATATCAATATATAACAACATATATCAAATATACCAATATATACTATTAAAAATATATAATATATATCAATATTTACAGACATATATCAACATATAATGTAAAATTAAAAATCTGGAAAAAAAAAACTATTTCTTTAACATTTATCGAACATGTGAAATATATTATGTTAGAAGAACAAAAAAAAAATTTCAATCATTACAGTAAAATCCAAAAATAAAATCAAAACATAATAATTAAATTAAATTAATAAAAATTAATAAAATGATCAATAAGGATAATTAAAAATTTAATAAATTTATTTTTAAATATATTTTTAAACAAATTTATTTAAATTATTTAAATAAATTTTTTTAATAAAATAATAATATACTCTATAATAACAATATATTCTATAATATAATATATTTCTATAATACTATAATTATATTAAAAAGTAAAAATTATTTACATATTCAAATATTTAAAAACAAAAAAAAAACAAAAAGAAACAGAAGGAAACAAAAAAAAATATTTCATTAATAACATAAGTCCACAAATACTTATTTTCTCTATAGCAAATATATCAAATTCAACATAAGTTCAACAATAATATAAGTCCAACAGCGGCAATGTATTTTTGTAAAAAACAAATATAACAAAGATTAAAATTGAAAAAATAAAAGTAAAAAGCGAAACAAAAATTTAAAATAATAAATTTAAAATAAATTTAAAATATAGCATATGATGTAAATTTTTCAAATAAATATTATCTATACAAACTCGAAGCCCCGTCTTAAGCTGAAAATGTAAACAATTCTCACCAAATTGTGAGCTGCAAAGTTTGATTTATGGGCCAGGCCTAACGAAAATTCAAGGTAGTTGGTCCTAACTTAAAATGGCCCGGAGCCTATCCCAGAGCTGCATAAAACAAGACGACATATCGTTTGAACATACTACAATCTTCTAAAGAGAGCTGTTATTTGTCGTTTCGATATGCGATATCGATTTCTAATTCCCTGTCTATCGCCGGAATATAGATTCTAAACTCTCTAATTGTCGACTCTCTGCTCGTGGTGGAGGATAAACCCTAAAAGGCACGCGCCAGATTAGTGTTTCTTCTTTTGAATCTTCGCGTAAAAAATGGTTAGTGTTATCTTCCATGTACTGTTATGATTAATTTTTGAAATTTTGTGTGTTCTTTTTTTTAAAATTATTATTACTGTTAGTGTTTGCCAATTCGCATCGATTAGTTGAATTACTTGAATTACAAAAGGATTTAAATTGAGAAGTTTTTGTGAAGGGATTTGGCATACCAGATTGATAATTATGGACTTACTAGTGTAGAAGTAGATTATGAAACCCTAGGGTTCAGGCGTACATTATCATTTGTTATTTTTGGAATATTTTAAATTTTTTTGACAGTATACGGAATTTATGATTTTCTTATTATTATTTGCTCTTAATTTGGGTGGAGAATGATTTTCATTGTTACTTTCTGGAAAAATCTCTAATATAATTGATATATAATTAAGTTTGATATTTGTCTCTGCTAACTGTCTGTTTTGGGTGATTTTTTAGGCAACTCTTGCTGATTCTTTCCTTGCAGACCTTGATGAGTTATCTGACAATGATGCTGATCTTATTGTGAGTTTTTTATATTTATATTTGTCTTTTGTTCATCTCAATTTTTTCTTGTTAAATTTTGTAATTTCTTTACTGTTTTCAGTGATTCATCTTTTTTTTTTTTGAGGAATTTTTTTATCCGTATCTGGTCCTGAACATCTTATTTCTCTTCTTCTTTTAGGAGGAAGATGATGTTGATGCTGCAAACATGGAAGAAGATGTTGATGGGGACATGGCAGATATTGAAACTCTTAATTATGATGATTTGGATAGTGTGTCAAAATTGCAGAAAACTCAGAGGTACAATGATATAATGCAGGTAAGTTTATGTTACATGCTTTGGTTCAGTTAGTACTAATCATTTTAAAATTCCAATGTTCACCTTTTTATACACTGATTTATCATCTAATGTTCTTCTTTCCCCTTTCGCTGTTTTGACTTTTTGAAAGACGGAAATGTATAGAAAAATTAACGCTTCAATTCCTTGCCTAATATATTCTTTGAATGACAGAAAGTGGAAGATGCTCTTGGGAAAGGTTCTGATATATCAAATCATGCAATGGTACTGGAAGATGATCCTGAATATCAAACTTATTGTTGATTGCAATGCGTTGTCTGTTGATATCGAAAATGAAATAATCATAATCCATAATTTTATCCGTGACAAATACTGGTTGAAGTTTCCAGAGCTTGAATCGCTAGTGCATCATCCTATTGATTATGCTCGTGTGGTGAAGAAGATTGGTAATGAGATGGATTTAACCCTTGTAGACCTGGAAGGGCTTTTACCTTCAGCTATTATTATGGTGGTTTCAGTGACAGCATCAACAACAAGTGGCAAACCGCTTCCTGAGGAAGTTCTTCAAAAGACGATCGATGCATGTGATCGAGCCCTTGCTCTTGACTCTGCAAAGAAAAAGGTCCTTGATTTTGTAGAGAGTAGAATGGGATACATTGCACCAAATCTTTCTGCTATTGTTGGGAGTGCTGTTGCAGCAAAGCTTATGGGGACAGCTGGTGGTCTCTCAGCATTAGCCAAGATGCCTGCTTGTAATGTTCAGCTTCTTGGGGCCAAGAAGAAGAACCTTGCAGGGTTTTCCACAGCAACTTCTCAATTTCGTATAGGTTATATTGAACAATCAGAGGTATTTCAGACTTCCCCACCTGCTCTTAGAATGCGTGCTTGCCGACTCTTGGCTTCAAAATCAACACTTGCAGCGCGAATAGATTCTACCAGGGGGGATCCATCAGGAAATGCTGGAAGAGCCTTTCGAGAAGAGATCCATAAGAAAATAGAGAAGTGGCAGGAGCCTCCTCCTGCGAAGCAACCTAAACCACTTCCAATTCCTGATTCTGAGCCTAAAAAAAAGAGAGGTGGTCGACGGCTAAGAAAGACGAAGGAAAGGTAATCCAAGTTTTTTATTTTTATTTTTTAATTTGGATGCCTTGGTAATTTTCCGAATGTGTCCTTTCAGGTATGCTGTGTCAGACATGAGGAAGCTTGCCAATAGGATGCAATTTGGTGTGCCTGAAGAGAGCTCTTTAGGTAAATTTATCTCTTTATCTCCTTAAGATTCTAAATCAGATAGTTTTATGCCTTGCATTCTACTTAATTAATTTACAAGTTGCATTTTAGATGCTCAATTGGTTCAGAATTTTTTGACTAGGGATGAAAATGGATTTGTGCAATTATGCTAGTGTACTATTCAACTGCTGTGTTTTGTGCTGACTGTCAAGTTTACAAAAGGTTAACTTATTCTTGCATCTTATTTTTTTCTTGCATCTTTTGAGGATGAATGTTAACGTTGTTGGTTTCTTAGGTTACATTGTTTATAGACTCATGGGAAAAACATGTCTCTTTCATTCCTCACCCTCTGCTCCTTTTCTTTTAGTTTATTATGCCAGATTGATAATTGGTTTTGGATATTCATTTCTAATGGCTGATATGCTTGTTCAATAGGTGATGGACTGGGAGAAGGTTATGGAATGCTTGGTCAAGCTGGGAGTGGCAAGCTGCGTGTGTCTGTTGCTCAGAGCAAACTGTCTGCAAAAGTTGCTAAGAAGTAATACTATTTTGCTCTCTTTTTTATTTTTTATTTCCTAAAGTGCTATAATGTTTATGAGCTTAGAGGGTTCTTTTAACAGTTGTCTGTTCCATATCATGGTTTCTTTCATGTTGCTTTTAGATTCAAGGAGAAGAACTATGGAAGCAGCGGCGCAACATCTGGTTTGACATCGAGTCTGGCATTTACACCGGTGCAGGTTTGAAATTCTTTTTACCAGCTTGAATATGAATTTCTTCTGTCAGCATTATCTTGTATAGGCACTTACAAACTTGTGAAGCATCTATTTCACAAAAACTTGTCGTATAAGACCTTGCTCTTCTTGCTTATGTGCACCAAGCCTTGGGTTCAGAATGAAAGTTAATGTAGAGTTCTGTCTGGTTTTAAAAAATTGACCATGGAGCATGCATGCTGCATGTATCATGATTTCTGGATCATGAATTCTCAAATACACACTAAGTTCTTCAAACAGTATGAGTTTTCTCTTTTGAGGATTCTGATTTCTGTAAGGTTGAATATTATTTTAAAAAATGAAGTCATATGTTTAGGTTGAGATTAGAGGATTAGACAATTAGCATTTCTATTTTCAAGTGAAATGTGAAATTTTGATCTGGTCATGAATCATTTCATTACGTTTGCTTCTGGTGTTCACTTTTTTTGGGATTGGCACTGATAAATATAGTTACCAGAATTGTTTCACGTTGTACATTTTATAATATTTCACTTACAATTTTTTAAATAAGATCTGAACATTTTTTAATGTCTGTTAATACTCTTGATTATTTGATTCTATATTGGCAAGGCAGGCAGAGGGGAGGGGCAGGGTGTAGAGTGAGGTGGGTTGGGGTTGAGATAGATCTTGGATTTAGATCTTACCTATATATTGAGGGAGAGCAAGAGAACGAGTTCGATTTTTTTTTTTTGCACATTTTGAAATCACATAACTATAAATAAATTCACTTTGGTTATGATGTTATGAATTACCAACAGTCTTGTTTGAAAGTAGAGTAGACTGTTCAAAATAGTTCCTTATTCCTTTTTGAGGAACTTGGAGAAATTTTCACAGCTTTACCTTATGTCAGTCAATCTATAACTGGACCGAATATGCGCATTGCATGAATATTCTTCTATTGTGCAAGTTCCTCTAAATTTTTTCCTTCACTGGTTGCCTATGTTGATTATCATCTTCTCTTTGACAGGGTATTGAGCTCACAAATCCACAAGCTCATGCACACCAACTGGGCAGTGGAACTCAGAGTACCTACTTTTCTGAGACGGGAACATTTTCTAAGATCAAGAGAACCTAAATTATGCATAATTGACATGATCAGGCTCTCCAACATGGCGATGGAACTCAAAGTAGTTTTCTGATTAGGAGCAAGAGGAGCGAAATTCTGCCAAAGCTGTCTTACATTGCCTAATTTGTAGTCACTTACGCCATAAAAGAATGTAATGTAACCATTAGATGAGCTTTTTAACTTGTGCCTATAGTTTTTGGTTTTGAAATTTACTTCTTGAACTTATTGACCTTTGAGAGAGCTCTCTTGAATAGCCAAAAAGAGAAAAAAAATTGAGCACGTGAAATAAAAAAAAAATATATTATCTTTTTTTTTTGTGAAAAATCAAATAAACCAAAAGGGTGTTGTAAATTGTACTATAAGAATTAATTTTTTAATTATTTTACATATTAATGGTAAAATGAATAAAATAAAATTTTAATTATTCCCATGCTATTTCACTGATGCTAAAGCAGGCCAAGTTCACTTCTTTGATCCAGTGAATCATATTGGTTTTAAAGTAATTTGGCAACTTCATTGATTCGATTCGGTGGCCTAAATAGTTAAGTTGAATTGATTGATTAATTAAAAGAAAAAGTTGAATTCATTCATTGCATCAAATCTTTATGGTAACTAACAATCCCACGTGTTAATTTATTAACTCATTAATATTAATTCATTAATTAACCCATTAATAATAAAAATATAATTTAAAAAATTAATTAATTTATCTTAATTATATAAAGTGATAATTTTATTAGAATATTAATTTTTTAAATGATAATTTTATTGAGACAATTTGATCAAATTATTAATATAAATAATAACTTCATTTTTTTTTCTAATTAAGGATAGATCATCATATTAAAAAAAATTATTAATAATAAAACTCTTCTATTAATTAAATTAACATTTAAAATTGAATTTGAGTGTTTTTAATTCTGCGTATTCATTTAGTTAATTATTTGAAAGAATGTATGAGCATATATGAGTGACAATAGATAAAATGTATGTGAAAATTGATATTAAGAATGTGTATTATTTGGTTTTAACTAAAAAATCAAATAGAACATGTGAAATTTGATTATTTCCGTAATAGGCAATTCGGTTTTCAGTTTGGTTCAGTTTTAATTTAAAAAGTTATAGATTTTCAATTTCTGATTCTATTATTTTAAAATTTGTAATTGAAATAATTGAATTTTTATTTATTAATATATTAAACATATTTTTAGCAATAATATATTATTTATTATAAGTTTTTTTTACTATTAATATTTTTAATAATAAATATTATTTTTATTTATATTCTTGTATTAATATATGTAAATTGATAATATTTGGATTAAAAATTATTATTATTCAGATAATTCAGTTCAGTTATTATTTTACATGTCTTAAAAATTTTAATTAATATAAATTTTAGCTCTGTTCAGTTTAATTAACCGAATGCTCACCTCTAATCATCATACCTAAATCTAAATTTATTTGAATCTATATTACTTTAACTTGATCTAATTATAATTATTATTTTATTATTCGTATCTATTTTAAATTCGCTTAATATAATTTATTTATTATCCGTATTTATTTAAATTAAAAATATTATAAAATATAAATAATAAATAATAAATTTTTAATTAAATAATTATAAAAAAATTAATAATATTATAATTTTATTAAAATAATTTCATATCACATTTTATAATTAAAATAAAATTTAATAAATATATAATTAAAATTTAATAAAATATAATTAATATATAAAATTAAATTCAAATAATAAAAATTTAAAAATATATATTCAAATCTAATTTAAATTTATTATAAATAATAAAACTATTATTCACGTCCATTCAAATTTATTTATAAACTATTAATATTTTACATAAAGAAATTAGACCTCTTAAAATACTCAACTCAACTCAACTCATTGCCACCTATACTGACAAATACACGTTGAAAAATATTATTTGCAATTTGGGCGTTATATTCTTATTATTACTACTTTGCCAAAAGCTGAAAATACGTATTCTCCCATCCCACGCCATGGCTTACCTATGCAAAACGCGGAGGAAATTTGAAAGCCGACATTTAGTTTGATTTTTATCAATTGACAAATTTTTTTTTTTTAATTACAGTGTTTTGTGCATTGAAATTTTTCGAGAAATTACAACTTCTTAGATATTATAAAATAAAAGAACTTTTAATGTCAAATATAAATAAGTTAATTTCACTAAACATTTTTGAAATTTCTCATCCATATCATTAATTTTTTAAATTTTAATTTATTTCAATATATGTTTTTAATTTTAATTTTTTCCTTCGTTTTTAGCTAATAAATAATTATATAAATTTCCTATGAAATTCTTGGCATGGTGAAAAGTTATGTATCAAAAAATGAAATAAAACAAATTACATCATTTTCACACAAAATACTTGCATCGTTGATTTTGGAATGGGATATTTTGGGTGGTTTTATTGGATATTTTGATTAGCTTCTTTTTTTTCTTCTTTTTTTTATCATAAGATTTCCAGAATTAATATAAAACTAAAACTATTGAAATGGGAGAAGATTATTCTTTCATCCAACTCAATTCAAGATTCAATATCTCTAGTTTTTATTGTTGAAATTGATAGATTAATGAAAAGCATTTCGTTGCTATTTTTAAATAAAAAAAATAGATTTATAGATTAAAAAAACTAAAACTTTAACAATAAGTAAAGAAAAAACAGAATTCCACTATTTAGATTATGACAAAAAACATGATGTTGGTATTAATAATAACAACTACCATAATAAATGCTACATATAATCATATATTTTTCATCACGGTAAATAAAATTATAGCAAAATATTTATATTAGTTATGAAAATTAATTTTTTATAGCTACATATAATTTGACTAAATTATTTAGTCACATATTTTAAATATTCATAATAAATTAATTAATTTTACTATAATATTTCGATATTACAGTTGTAAATAATCATCTAATTATAATATTTTAATTATAATAAATTAATATAATTAATTAATTAAATTAGTCACAAATATTTAAAGTGTATAGCAAAATTAATTATATAATATCAATATAGCTACATAAATTAATGAGTGGCTGATTATAATTTATTATTATAAAAATTAAAAAATTATTTGCATATCGCAAGTTAAAATTTTAAAAATTTAATTTATTATGAATTATAATATACACAGTTATAATTAATATTATCTATATTATAGCTAATTAATATTTAGCTATAAAATAAAAATAAAAATGTGATAAAATCAAAGTTTAATCAATATAAAAAATTATAAAATATAAAAAAAATATCCTAACCCTTATTAATTTTTATATGAATCTAAGCATTAATTCAAAGTTGGGTAATAGCAATATATATTTTAAAAAAAATAAGCCATGCAATATATATATATATATATATATATATTCTTAAAGAAAAAAATATTATTAAAAAAAATTATTGCAATAAATTAAAAAGAAAAAAAATCATAAGAAATTATTGTAACAAAGGGGGTAGAAAGTGGCAAATGATAAAATACAATTAGTCTTTGATGATAATAATAAGGAATAATACTATTCAATTGTCAATGCATGTTTGCATGTGCAAATCAACTTTGGCTGCTACTAATATTATTTCTAATTATTATTTATAGCATACAAATGATTTTTTTTTAATTCTTGACCGCTACTATTTTTTTATATTTTCTTTTTTTTTTAACCATTACATTCATTTCATTTGACCAGCTGCTTTTATAGAATATTTCAAATAATTTTTTTTAATAATACATAAATTAAGGTAATTGCGGAGGCCTGGAAAATAAAATAAAGGATAAATTATTCATTATTTCCTGAATTTTGTCAACAGCTGAAAGCTCAACACTTTAGTTTTTATTTGAAATATTAAAATACTTTTTATTATATTTTAATTTTAAATAGAATTAATCCTTTAAAAATCAAAATGTATCTGGCCGAATTAACAATATATATTAATTTTTAAATAATAAAAATTACAGTACTAATTATTTATAATATCTTATTTATATGTCACTATTAAATTATATATTTGAATTGACTCTCCTTTTTAATTAATCAAACTGTTGACTGATTTCTTTCCGGATAAAAAATGTAGACTGAGTCATTGATTTTTTTTGGAAAAAAAAAAACCGGCTCTGGTTCTTAGGAGGGAAAAAAAAAATAAAGAAGTCTTCATTACATGACACTTTAAAAAAAAAATCAGACCCTCAATTCACCATTTTAAATTTAAAATAACTTAATTTAATATTATCAAGTTAAATAAAATTTATCAATAAATACTTTCTCCGCACAAATTTAAATGTCTATTTTATAATTTTTATTTATTCGTAAATAAGTGTTCATTTAAAATAATAAAAATAATTATTTATTTTATTCTAATATTGTCTATATTTAATTATTAAAATATTTAAAACTGTTTATTTTCACGACGGGATTATTTTTATTCTTAAGATAGTAATTACTTTTCATTTCCAATATTTATCCATTTTTTGCTTCAAGTGTTTAGAATTTTCATTTTTATAAATATTGAATTCAATTTGAAAAACAAAATAGGTAACTTAAATTATTAAATTGAATTTTATGCCTCTTAAATTCTCAATAATTGAAAAGTAAATAATAGTCTTATTAAATAAATTTCTTAAGAAGTATAAAAATGACAAAATAAATACCTAAATGTGGACAGATCAAGTTAAATAAAACTTATTGGTAAATTTAAATTTAAGTGACTACTATCTATAAAAGAAAATAAGTAATATAGTTTTGTAATGGGCATAACACCTGGATAGACTAGATATAAATGCGCAATATATATATATATATATATATATATATATGTGGGGCAAATCCAGGCTTTGAAATAAAGAGGGGCGAAATTTTTTTTTAATTTTAAATTTTTCGTAATTATTTATCTCTTATTTTATTTTAATAGTATTTTATAAATTTATAAATTTATTAATAATATATTTTTATTATTAAAAAATTAATTAATAAAAAATATTAATATAAATATGTACAGAATTTTAAATTTATAAAAATTTTTATAACAAAAATAAAATAAAGAGAAAAAAAATTAAATAATGAATATAATTTCTTAAAAAATAATTAAAATAAATGAGTTCTTTAATTCATTAAATGTGTTCAAATTAATTTAGTTGAAAAATTTATCCATTTTTTTATTGGTTTTTTTGTATTTATACATTATCAATATTTTATCAATTTTTAAAAGAGAACTATTGTATATAGAATAAATAATTTATTGTATTTTTTTTACTTATTGTAAAAATAAAAAAAAAGAGGGGCAATTTAAAATTTTTTTAAAAAAATAATAAATAATTTAAAAATTTTTTAAAAATATTATATATATATATATATATTTTTTTTTCAAAAAGTGAAGGGGGGCAACTGCCCCCTTCCCTTCTACATGCCTTCGCCAATGCTAATTACAGTAAAATTTGATTAAAATATCTAGAAAATTAACAAAAAATATATTATTATTTTATTCATGAAATTTAATCTAAATAATGAGTAATTAACTAACTCATTCTACAATTCTAATTCATTCTGCATTTTTTGAAAAAAAAAATTCATTATATTTCTTTGAAAAGTTAATACCTAAAATATTACCTCTTCCATTACTTTCCAGCAAACAAAATCCATTTTATTGCAATTTGGTTTCAGAATTTTTTTTTTCGCTTCTAAAAATCCAATTCACTTCAAGAGTTGATTGTTGGACGGAAAGCCGGTGAATTATAAATTTAATTTAATTTTTATCGGTTTATATTTAATTTTTATTATTTTATATATATATTAAGAGTCATTACTAATCAATTATAGGATTTAATTGTATACTTATTAATGGTCAACATTTTTAGAGGTGATATATGAGGGTTGATTATGTGTACAGAAAAAAAAAATCCCACAATATCTAAATTCGGTATTATAATTATTATGATATTTTATTATCTATTTTTTTACAGTTGCAAGATGGATTATATCTAAATATAAATCCTAATTATTATTAATTATTCTTATACTTCGATTATTGTATTCACTGTTTAGACAAATATTTTTAATAAATTCGCTATTTAATTTAATTATTTTATAATTTATTATCCGTGAATATATTTTTTATTTATTAATTGATAACTTAATTATTATATTTACTGTCTGGATATAAAGATTTCATGTTATTAAATGATTTAATATTTTATTATAATTACTTTTAAATTATATCCACTCCCTGGATACTACTGTTTTAGTTTTTTTTAATTAAATATATTTTTATATTTTTGTATATTTTTGTAATTCATTAATATAATTTTTTAGAAAAATATATTTTTTAAATTAAATTGGACTTGAATTTGAAACTTGATTTCGAATACATACGTATCCGCTTGACGAAATTAAAGTATTAGTAGTTCGAAGTATTTATTTTGTTGTTATTGTTGTTGTAATTGTTATTATTTATTTTTATGATATTACTTTTACAAATTACATATTGATTTATTTTTATTTTTATATATTATTTTTAATAATTATATCAACTATCTGAATATAACTCTTTAAATATATTTATTTTATTTTATTTTATGGTTATTATTATTTTTGTATTCAAAAATTATTTTTATTCTGCTGTTATTCTTAATAATTATATCTACTTTCTGGATATAATTATTAATTTTAATAGGCTTAATTTTATAAGTAGTCTCTAAACTTATACTATTATAACGTTAATATCCTTAAACTTTAATTTATAATTTTAAAATTCTTAAACTTATAAAATTATAATATTTTAGCCTTTTCGTTAGTTTTTCATCCATTCTCACAAACGAAAAGTTGATATGACATCATATGAAGTTGCATCAGCTCTCACTTCACTAATGAAAAAAGTGATATGGCGTCATGTTAGTATCCTATATAATATTAATTAAAATAAAAAAAATATTGAAGGTGTTAGGATTTAAACCCTATACCTTTTATATTTAAAAAAAAAAACCCTATACCTTTTACATTTTAAGTTATTTATTATCATTCAACTATACTAATAATAATATCATTAATTTTTTTAATATTTTATTTAACTATAGATGTTAATATAATTTATAATTTATAACATTAATTAATAAAATAATTTATAATTATAATAATTTATAAAATTAATTTATAAAATAATTTATAATATATATTATTAGTATTATTTAATAAATTATAAATTATATATATATTATTAGTATAATTTAAGAGTTTATGATTTATAAATTATTTTATTAAATATATATTGTTAATATACTACATATTTATATATATTTATATACACATTATTACTAAATATAATAATAATTATTATCATTTTTAATATATTAATAGTATATATCATCAATTATTTTATTAATTAATGTTATAAATTATTTTATTAGTTAATATTATAAATTATTTTATTAGTTAATGTTATAAATTATAAATTATATTAACAACTATAGTTAAATAAAAAATATATAAAATTTAATAGTATTATTGTTAGTATAGTTCAATAATAAAAAATGACTTAAAAATCACTATAAGAATGTACAAGATTATAGACAAAAAAATTCGTCGGTAATCTTTATTTTTTTTATCGGTAATTAGATTTATCGATAGAAAATTTTTACAGTTATATCCTTTGTCGGCAATGAAAATACCGATAAAAATAAATATTTATCAATAAATTACTGAGAAATTTTTTTTTTATCTATAATACCTATAGAAAACTTTGTTGATAATGTCGATAAAAAATTCTATCTATAAATTACCGAGAGAAAATTCTATGTTAGTAAATTACCGAGAAAAAATTCTGTCGGTATTACCGACAGAAAATGACTTATTGCTAATTCTAACAAAATTAAATCTCACTCATTTTATTGGTATTACCGATAAAATTTTATGTCGGCAATGAAACTATTTAAAAATATCAGTAAAAAATTTTATTATAAAATTTTATTATTTTTAAATTTTAAAATATATTTTTTTATTTTTATTTTTTATACTGTATATATAAAATATATAAGTGAATTGAATTTAAAAAAAATAAAAAATATGAAAATAAAATTTATATTTAAATAAAAATTAAATCTAATAATGAACAAGTATAAAATAAATGTACATAAAAATAATAAAAAATATATATATAATATAAAATTAAAATATAAAAGTACATATAAAAAAAATTAAAATCAAATAGAATCATGAGACAGTAAAAGTAGAGGTGGAGGAGAACACCCGAAAAAAATTATCGTGATAGATTGAAGGTCCCTCATACAAAGTTGACAATAAATTTCTTAAGTTGTTATTGAATTAACCTTTGTACTTTGTTCAGCATCTGCTCCTGCATCCGGATATGAACCTGCTCATACACTTAAATTTGCATCTGCTTCTAGATCTATTGCTAAAAAGTCCATAAAATAATGCTAATTTTCTATAAAATAATAAAATAATCATAAAATTTTAATTCTTAATATTAATTAACTAAAAAATTATGAAATAAAAAATTTAAACATTTCATATGAATTAATAAAATAACCATATATTTTAATTCTTAAAACTAATTAGCTAAAAATCTATAAAATCACAAAATGTACCCTAAATTATATTTTTTACACTAAATCTAAAATTTTGAAAAATCATAAATTATAATTTTTAACTAAACACATAAAAATCACTAAAAATACCTAAAAAAATTTAACACGCTAAAAATTTTTTAAATACCAAAAAATTTCTAAAAATGTTATGAAAATTTTAAAGTTCTCTAAGAACTATTCTAGTTAATTAAATAATTTTTTTTAGTTTATTTTTACAACTAAAATTTTGAAATCAAATTTACCTAAATTTTTTTAAAAAATAAAAAATATCCTAAAAAAATCTAATACCCTAAAATATTTTTTTTACCAAATAATTTTTAAAAACATAACAAAAAATTTTAAAATTCCCTAAAAAATTATATTCAATTAAAATTTTTTTAAAATAATTTTTTAAATAATTTTAATTCTGAAATTTATCAAAATAAATCAATTTTAGCTAATTTTTTTTAAAAAATCATAAAAAAAACTCAAAAAAATCTAACACCCTAAAATATTTTATTTACCAAAAAATTTCTACAAATATAACAAAAAAAATTAAAAATTTTTAAAACATATTGTGTTTAAAAAGATGAATTTAAAAAAATTATTTTTTTATAATTTTTATTCTAAAATTTATAAAAATAAATCAAATTTTCCTTAATTTTTAAAAAATTAAAAAAAATATTTTAAAAAATTTAACACCCTAAATAAATTTCAAAATGCAAAAAATGTCTAAATATATTATGAAAAATTTAAAAATTCCTAAAATAATATTATGATTAATTGAAATAGCCTTAAAAATCAAATAACACACAACCAAAATATAAATAATCAATGTAAACTACAAAATATCAAATTTACAAAAATAACAACAAATTAAAAATAAATAACAAAAATTTAACATATATTACAAAATATCAAAAATTAAAAAAAATCAAAATAAATGGATTCTTCTTCTTCTTCTTATCTTCTTCTTTTTCTTCAAGCAAAAAAAAAAAAAATAAAAAATACACAGAAAAAAGGGACAAAGATAGATAGAGGGAGAGGAGAAATAAAAAAATGGGAGAGGGTTGAAAGAAATGAAAGAGAAGATAAAAATATTATTTTTATAGGTAAAATTTATCGAGATAATTTAAGTGTTTGTCGGTAAATTTATCAATAAAATATAAATTTTATCTGTAATTTTATCTATAAAAATTATATTCTCTCGGTATTGCTAATAAAAAATATTTTCTGTCGGTAATTTATCGACAGAAAAATACTTTTTTATATAAACGGCTCAAATAATGACGGTAAAATTTTCGTCTAACTAATTGGGTTGAGACTATTTATTTACTAAGAGAAATACTTTTCTGTCGAAAAAATTACCGAGAGAAAATATATTTTATCGTTATTACCGATAAAAAAATATTATGTCGGTAATTTTACCTACTCAAATTATATTTGCTCGGTATTACCAATAGAAAATATTTTCTCTCGGTTAACGATTCAAATATTAGCAGTAAAAAATCTACTCAACTAATTGGACTGCAACTATTTATTTATCGAGAGAAATATTTTTTTATCAAAAAAATTACGGACAGAAAATATAATTTATCAGTATTACCTTAAGAAAATATATTTTGTCGGTAATTTTATCTACATAAATTATATTCTCTCTGTAGTATAAAAAAATATTTTTTCTAGGTAAACGACTCAAATAATGACTGTAAAATTTTCGTCAAAATAATTAGGTTACGACTATTTATTTATCGAGAAAATTACTTTTCTGTCAAAAAAATTATGAGAGAAAATATATTATCTTGGTATTACCTACATAAAATATATTAATTCGGTAATTTTACCAAAGAAAAATATATACTCTCTGTATTACTGATTAAAAGTTTTTTCTTTCGGTAATTTTACTTATAGAAAAATACTTTCTCTCAGTAACTTTATCGATATAAAATATATTCTCTATGTAAATTTAATCAATAAAAATTTGACAATAATTTACGCTAAAAATTACCGACTCTTTGACTTTTTTGTTGGTAAAGTTTGTCGGTAATTATTGACGCCATATGATGATGTTATTATTATCGACAAAATATTTATCTATAAATTTTTTTATTGGTATTCTGCCGGTAATCTATCGATGTATTTTTAAATTTATTTTATTAATAGTTTCTCTGTATTATGTCGGTATTACCATTAAAAAATTTTCTATTAGTAATCCGATATATTATTGTAGTTAATGTAAAAGGTATAAGATTCAAACCCTAACACATTTTTTTCATTTTAATTAATATTAGATATGGTGCTGGTGTGGTGCCACGTGACGCTGCTTTACCTTTTCATTAGTTAGATGAGAGCTGATGTGATGCCACATATCAACTTTTCGTTAGTGATGGTGGATGAAAAACTGATGCAAGGACTGTAATGTTACAATTTTATAAGTTGAAAGATTTTAAAGTTGTAAATTGAAATTTAAGGATATTAACATTACAACAATATAAGTTTAGGGACCACGGATGAAATTAAGCCTAATTTTATATATCTGGTATTGTTGGCGCATATATAGACTCTTAATTTTGATATCGGTTCAAATATAATTTTAATTTTAAGGTTGGATTAAGTTTGGTTCTAATAACAAGATCCAAATTAAATTAAATCTAATTATTTAAATTATGTCTATTCAATTTAAATGAAGCTAATATAATTAAATTTTGATTATGTCCATGTCCAATTCCCTATCTTGTAAATCGTTAAATTGAACATGAACCGAATCACAATTTAATTATATTGGCCTAATTTAAATTGAACTGACCTAATTTAAATTTTAAATAATTAGACATGATTTAATTTGAATATTGTTATTGGAACCGAACTTGATTTAGCCTTTAAATTAAAATCGCATTTGAATCGGTGTCAAAATTAAGGGTCTATATATGCGCGAATAATGCCAAATATATAAAACCAATAATTATATCTAATAAGTGGATATATTTATTAAGAATAAAAATAATTTTTGAATATAAAAATAATAATAATTATAAAATAAAATAAAATAAATATATTTAAAGAATTATATCCAAAAAGTGAATATAATTATTAAAAATAATATATCAAAAATAAAAACAAATCAAGGTATAATTTGTAAAAGTAATAACATAAAAATAAATAATAATAATTACAATAATAATAATAATAATAAAATAAATACTTGAAACTACGATGACTTTAATTCCGTCAATAAGATACTTAAGCATTCAAAATTAAGTTTTGAATTCAAGTACACTTTAATTAAAAAATATATTTTCTAAAAAATTATAATGATGAATTGCAAAAACAAAAAAAAATAAAAAAAATTAATTAAAAAAAACTAGTCGAGAGAGTGGACATAATTTAAAAATAATTATAATAAAATATTAAACTATTTAATAGCATGAAATCCTTATATTCAGTTAGTGAATATAATAATTAAGTTATTAATTAATAAATTAAAAAAATATATTCATGGAAAGTAATAAAACTATAAAAAATAATAAATTTATTAAAAATATTTATGTTTAGATAGCGGATACAATAATTAAAATATATAATAATAATTAAAATTTATATTTAGACAGTAAATATAATCTATATTGCAAGTATAAAAAAATATATAAAAAAATATTACAATAATTATGGTATTAACTTCTCAAATCTTATTTTTAAAAACGTTGAATATTAATAAATATTTAATTAAATTTTATAATTAATTAGTAACGACTCTTAATATATATATATAAAATAATAATAATTAAATATAAATTAATAAAAAAATTAAATTAAATTTATAATTGGTAGGCTCTCCATCCTACCTTGCAACGTTGATCAATATTAACCATGCAGTTTTTTTTTTCCTTTTCCTGCACTCATAATATTCGATTTTTCAGAAACTTTCCCAATAACCAAAACAGGAAAAAACAGGCTACCAGATTCAATAATAACAAATAAGTAATAATAAAATATCAGCATTTGCATCTTTATTTAATTCCTACCCTGATTTCCCATCTTTACAAGGGATTTGGTCATTTTTTCACATCACATGGGTTGTGTAAGCTTTAGAGGCAATAATCTAAAGTTTATAGTTCCCATGCCGTGCAGATAACAATAATGGCGATTTGAAAATAAGATATATTAAAATAATAATAAAATAGTTAAAAACTAATATCTAGACTATTGTTCAAATAATATATATATATTAAAGGATTTATAATAAAGTAATATGTATTTTAGCCTTATTGCAATTGAAAGAGAATATTATAATTCAACTGTTATATATATATATATATATGAAGCACCCTCATTTCTTAATTTTTTTCCTTTATCTTAATCATTAATCATTATTTAACCATTTACAAAAAAACGTGAATATTGAAGTATAATTTAATAATAAATATTTATTTTTTAAATAATAAATTTAAAATTGAATTTTCCTCTTTATTATAATGTTTAAAAAACTATGTAATATTTAACATGATATTCATTTAAATTAGAAGAATTAGCTTAGGATTAAAGAATTTACTAATTTTCTCATTTATCAAAATTCTGGCCAACATTCAAGAAGCTATTTTTGAATACATAGATTAAATATGAAAAGGTACCCATTATTAAAATTTTTTGAAAAAAATTTAATCTCACTTTTTTTATTTGTCCAAAGAAAAAATTAATCTCGATTGATACATAAAAAGTTTTAAAAAATCTTTGTATATTACTATTTGTTAAATTTTTATATATCACCATTTTTTTCTATTTCATATTTAGTACCAAATTTTTTGTACACAGTTGTTCATTTTTTAAGTTTCCAACAGCTTCATCTGCATTAAACTTGTTTGATTTTGTTTTTTATTGATAATAATTGTCAATTATTAGGGTCTGTTTGGTTTAGCGGTTTCATGCAGCTGATAGCTGGTAGCTGGTAGCTGTTGCGGATAGCTGTTAACTGATAAATAATGAGTGTTTGATAAAAATATAGTAAGCTGTTGTTGTTATTGTGTAAAATGACCAATAAGGGTATAATTTTAAATAAACTCAAATTTTGAAATTTGAATAATAAATATATTTATAATAAATTTAAAAAATATAATCTACCAGCCACAATAAAAATAGATTGATGTCTTTTTTTTTGGTAAAATTTATTGGTAGCTTTTTTTTCGAAAAAAATATTAGTAGTTTTTTTTTTGATAAAATATATTGCAATCCTCGTAGATTCAATTAATTAATATATATATATATCATTGACGTATAAATCATTGATTTGACATATATCGTTATACTTTAATAATCACACGTTATAAGTTTAAATTAAAGGTTACAGATATTAATATTATCTAATAATTCAGAGTTAATATTGTCAAATAAAAAAACTATCAGCAGCTGTTAGCTGTTTGAAAAAGCTCCTCCTCCTTACAAAAATTTCAATATGGAGTTTTTTTAGAATGACACCTACTTATTGAAATAAAAAAAAAAACTAAATTATCATATTAAAAAAATAATATATAAATATTTAATATTTATTAACAATCAAAATTTCCCACTTGAATTATGACATAATTTTTACTATGCCATAATTATTAAAAATTTTAATAGTTAGTTAATTTTAATATTTAATATATAAAAATTTCCCATTTGAATTATGACATAATTTTTATTTATTCAAATAATTTTTATTTTTATACATAGATAATAAGAAACAATAAATTTCTTTATGATAAATAAATTCATTTTATAAGTTCGATGTCATCGACAACTCCTACAAAAAATGGATCAAATATTTATATTTTCAAGATATATGTTACTGCCTCTTTTCCATTTAAAGTATCATACAACAAAAATTTTTATATTTCACTTTAATTTTTATTTTTTTTTATAAATTTAATATAGTATTAATTTTATAAAATTAATAATTTATCCGAATAAGTATTAGCAGGTAAGGAAAGAGAGATAATGTTAGAATTAATAAGAAAATAACAGTTAAAAGAGATAATTAAGTAAAATACTATAAATTATTTTTATAAAATTTATAATCACTAATAATATTTATTTTAATTTATATAATTATTTAAAAAATGATACTTGAAATGGAAGGAAGGAAGTGCATAGTTGATTATCATTCATCGTAGATTATGAATATAATAGGTTACATGAAAAAAATTGAAGGAAAAGTATTAAGCTTAAACCTATGTGATATATCTTTTCAATAATGAAAATCTTTAAAAAGAAAAATAAGTGATGTATATTATTGGATTAGAAAGTTATTAATTTTATAATTATATATTAATAATTCAATAAATAAGTATATTTACAATATAAATGATAAATTTAAATTTAAATTTAAATTTTTCTTTAATAGAATGTCATAAATAAATTTATATTCCCTCCATTTACGAATATAATTCACTTTGGAGTGATACATTTTATATATAAATAATTGTCACTTTATAAAAATTAAGATTATTTATAACTTTTATTTTAAATTTATCTATCTATAATTTTTTAAAAAATTAAATTTACAACTCTAATTTTTCATGTTTCTATAATTCTTAATGAGTAATAAATTAAAAAAGAAGAGATAATTTAATAAAAAAAGTTATATAAAATTAATTATTTTATAATTTTCTTAATTTTTATATAATATTTTGAAAGTAACATATATTTGTGAATGAAGACTGAGCATATATTAGTATATATTATGAAATTAACTCTAAAGCCCAAAATGTCAGGAAAGGAAAGTATCTCTTACCAAATATATATGATTTTTCATTTTTATTTTTTTAAGGAAACAAAACATATATTAACCATATACGGAGAGAAAAAGTAAAAAATAATTATCCAAATCTATAGTTCCTCTATTTGTCAATCTTATCTAGTTTTTATATGTATGTATATATGTATGTATGTGTATATATATGCATTGGCGAAGGTATGTAGAAGAGAAGGAGGCAGTTGCCCTCTTCACTTTTTGAAAAAATATATATATAATATTTTTAAAAAATTTTTAAATTTTTTATTAATTTTTTAAAAAAATTTTAAATTGCCTCCCTTTTTTTTTTTAATTTTACAAGAAGTAAAAAAAATACAATAAATTATTTATTCTATATACAATAGTTCTCTTTTAAAAAATTAATAAAATATTGATAATGTACAAATACAAAAAAATAATAAAGAAAGAGATAAATTTTTCAACTAAATTAATTTGAACACATTTAATGAATTAAAGAACTCATTTATTTTAATTATTTTTTAAGAAATTATATTCATTATTTAATTTTTTTTATTTTATTTTTGTTATAAAAAATTTTATAAATTTAAAATTCTGTACACATTTATATTAATACTTTTTATTAATTAATTTTTTAATAATAAAAATATATTATTAATAAATTTATAAATTTATAAAATACTATTAAAATAAAATAAGAGATAAATAATTACGAAAAATTTAAAATTTATAAAAAAAAATTTTACCCCTATTTATTTTAAAGTCTGACTTCGCCCAAATTTATCTTGTTTGCACAAGTTATTAAGTGTAGCTTATTATGCTTATTTCTTTCTATGCTCTGTGTTGTAGTGGCTACGGTGGTTGCGGAAGATAACTTAGATTGTAAACTTATTCTGCTGTCTGTATATATCCTGTATAGACATAATTCCCTCAAGTCTACTATGAAGGCTCTATGTTATGTTTATTTCTTTTAATGAATTTAGCTTTTTCTGACAAAAAAAAAATTCAATTTTCCTCCCATACAAAAAAATCTAAAAAAATTCAACCTATTTGACCAAATTGTATGTATGTATGTCGTAGACAATCCTCAAAACAGAAAGCACCACAGTTAGGATTCTCTACTTTTTGATATATAAGATAACGAATTGGATAAAGTTAATAAATAAAAAAAATCTTAACTTATAATTTAAATTTAGTTTTCACACTTAATTTTGAAATGTCATTTCACAAATTTTAAAAATAGCTCAAATACTAGTAGAATATAATTTATTAATGAATTAATGGTTTTTCAATAACATTTCTACCAGTTTTATAAAAGCCATCAAATAATGTTGTGATTATTTATTCAAAATTGTTATAAAATTCAAAAAAAAAAAATTTCACTGCATCCTAAGGTTTGCTTTCCAGTAAATAAATAAAAAATATATCCTCTAACTACTAGTGTACAATAACAATAATAAATAAATTTCCAGAAAATAAAATAATTAAATTATCTTTATTTATTTATTTTAAATGATTAAATTATAATCTCTCTGTCTTATTTTTATAATCTATTATATTATTTTTAAATATCTTAAACTATAATCTATTTATTATAAATAAAATTATTATTTTATTATTATACACTCATTTAATATATATATTTTTATAATAATTATAAATAGTATTAAAAATTATTTAAAAAATATATTATATTTAATAAAAATATATTAAAAAAATTAATTTTTAACTAATTTAACTATACATTATTAATATATATATATATAAATAATTACTGAACTATAGAAATAAGAAGAAATAAATATTTATTTATTTATCATCTTACATATTTTGGCTGTCTTCTATAGTTTTTATAAATTTCTTTCTTTCTTTCTTTCTTTTCTTAGATATTTTTGCCCATTATTTTCTTTAATTTTACTTCTGCCTCAGCCACCTTTGTCTATTTCTTTATTATTGATAATTTTTTTTTCTTTAATTCACTCCTTTCTTTTTTCACATGTTTTTCCATATTGTTAATTTTACAGTGATTCTAACCACTCAACTACTACTTTTAATTTTTGGGTGGTGGTGGGTTAGATCATGCCGTTCTTTCTTTTTATCTGTTTCTGCTCTGTTTCTTGATTCTCTTTCTTTAAATTTTCAACCATGGAAATATATCAATGAAATTAATATACCTTTTATTATTGGGTAGCATAGAAATTACCTTTTATTATTGGGTAGCCTAGAGATGACCATTTCTTTGAAAATTTCCATAATTATTGGATAATTATCCAAGATTTTACTATTTTTTTTTTTGCGCAAGCCCCACTTAATACAGAGAAGGAGACACCTTATTTATATTATTATATTATTATATATTTATATTATTATGTAACATAGAAAGCAGAGTCACAGAGCACTAAAGAGAAAAAGAAAAACAGAGCATATACATACATATCCAGACAGAAACGGAGAAGAGCGTGAGAGAAAGAGAGAGTTTCCATGACTAGTAGAAGGATATCTTCGTTGCTTGGTCGCTCTTTCACATCTGGTTCTGTCTCTTCTCTGTTTTCAAGAGGTATGTATTAGACTAACAGAGTTCTTCATCGCCTCTGTTTTTCCCCTGTCTGAAACTTAACAAAGATTACAGTCTGAAAGTAGTTTTATTTTTATTTTTTCAATTTTTATTTTGCTCTGATTATCATTGAAAAAACTAATAGATGATTTGATTAAGCATTTTTGTTGTGCCCCATTAATTTTGGCCTTCTGGGTGTTCTGTTTGGTTGCATAGAGAATGAAGACTCAAAAACAGAAAGAAAACTTACGTCAAAAAATTTCAATTTTTTTAGCCTAGAAAAATCGGTTGTTCTGTTTTCTTGGCACAAGAAAGATTTGATTTTCTTAGCGTATACTACATGATTATATTCTCAAATCATAACTTACTAATTCTGTTAAAACTTTTCAAGAATCTATTGAACAAGAAAAACAACAATGGATTCTTGCTTGATTGTTCTAAGTGTTTAGAATCAAGACTCGCTACAGAGTTCAGTGATCAGATCTCATTTATGGCTTTAAATAAAAAAGATAAATAAGCAAAGAAAAATGTTTCCTCTTGTAAAATTATCCTATTCCCTTCTCTCTCAATTATTATTTGTTTGTCTTGTACTTGAATTGTCCTATTTTCCACATGTGGAACCCACCATTGTAATATTTGATGGGTCATTTTTGGTTCTATTTGCTGATCTTGACAATCCTGTATATCTATGATTTTTCATGTTTGTACTTTGTATGATTTTCCAATAGGCAAAAATGGGCTATCTTTTTCAAGTGTAATATAAGCAATTAACTCAAGTGCCTTTCACATTTACATTGGTTTTTTTAATATTCTGTTAATTGGGTTTTTTTGTTGGTAGGTGGGTTTTGAGTTTTGACTATAGTTTTTGTTATTTATGGTCCAATCACATTTATTACTATATAGCATAGTCTTGTTAAATATATATATATTTTTTAAAAAAATGCAATCTTTGTTCAGCGAGTAATACTAGTCTTGTAAGAGGAATTAGTAGATATAGCAGTACTGCTGCTGCTGCTGCTGTTGCTGAGGTGCCAATAGTTCCATCAGTTTCTGTGAATCATACTCAACTTCTAATTAATGGGAAGTTTGTCGATGCGGCTTCAGGTGAATTTTCTTTTTCATACGTAGTATTTTTATGACCTTTCAGCCAACAACTCCAGTACCTTTGCACATTGATATTATTATGTTGTGATTTTGATGTAGTTTAATGGAGCTTTTACTAAATCTTATGGCTACAGGGAAAACATTTCCAACATTGGATCCCAGGACTGGTGAAGTAATTGCCATTGTTGCTGAAGGTGATGCTGAAGATATAAATCGAGCAGTCTCTGCTGCTCGTAAAGCTTTTGATGAAGGGCCATGGCCAAAGATGACTGCCTATGTATGATTTACTTATTTAACTTGTTCTTTAATTTTGTGCAAATGGAGAAGGATGCATTGTTTGAGAATTTTCTCCTCTGTATTTTACAGGAAAGGTCACGAATAATGTTGCGGTTTGCTGATTTGGTTGAAAAGCATAATGATGAAATTGCAGCACTTGAGACTTGGGATAATGGGAAACCATATGAACAGTCTGCTAAAGCTGAAGTGCCAATGTTTACTCGTTTGTTTCGATACTATGCTGGTGGGTGAAATGAAAACAAGAACATAGCAATAATGCTACTTTATATGGATTTAAACATTCCTTATTTTCTATGATAATTAACATTCTTTTCTTTTGAACATTTTCTTAGGTTGGGCGGATAAAATTCATGGTCTCACAGTTCCAGCTGATGGAGCGTATCATGTGCAAACATTGCACGAACCGATTGGTGTTGCAGGTCAGATTATTCCATGGAACTTTCCTCTTCTCATGTATGCTTGGAAGGTTGGACCAGCACTAGCATGTGGCAATACTATTGTTCTCAAGACAGCAGAGCAGACACCATTGACAGCTCTCTATGTGTCTAAGCTATTTCATGAGGTAGCTTTTTGATAGTACTTTTGGTCACTACTTTCAAAATGGGGGATTGCCTTCTATCTGTGTTATTTCCAAAACTTCTTGCATTCAATACTCTCAAATTGCTTTTTCCAACATCTGAAATTGTGCTTTATAAGAAAGAAAGCAGTTACGATCTCAATGACAGACTTTATATCAATACACTTTCACGAATGCATATTTCAAAAGAATATTTAGCATCTTCCTTGCAGATTATGGGAACATCTCTTTGTCGAGTAAAAAGTAGTTTTCTTTTACAAATGAATTCATTTACTTATGTTGGTTTTAGTTTTGCTGAGATATGGTTTCAACATGCTTTAATAAATAGTTTTCTTAAATCATCACAAGTCAAATTTATATATCTACCTAATTTGTAAAGTGTTGACATAAATAATAATTGATAACCTGACCTTTGTTGAATAAAATTAATAATTTAGGTATTTTTTTTCATCTCTGGTCTTGATTATATAATCTATGTGACAGGCTGGTCTTCCAGAAGGTGTTCTGAATGTGGTTTCTGGTTTTGGTCCAACTGCTGGTGCAGCTCTTGCAAGCCATATGGATGTGGATAAGGTATTTACAATATCTTGTTATCAATGGGAGAATATTGAAGACATAATGAACTTAATATGTCGTTAATATTGAAGACTTGCCGGTTTTATGACATGATTTAGGCTACCTTCCTAATTAGCAATAATAAATAAGAATCCTTAAATTTAGTTGATTGAAGGCATTTGATGGATTTGCCGCTCGAGATAGTGATGCATCATGCGTCCCTTTTAAAGACACTTACCTTTCTTATGAACCAATGTTCTAAACGCTTTGATATTTGCAATGCGAAATGTTGGAGTAATGCTAATTTAGAAGACAAATATTCCCAATGTTCTATGCATACTTCATAATTGTCTGCAAAATCTGTGCAGCTTGCTTTCACTGGATCGACTGAGACAGGAAAAGTGGTTCTTGAGTTGGCAGCAAGAAGCAATCTTAAGCCAGTAACTTTGGAGCTTGGAGGAAAATCCCCTTTTATTGTCTGTGAGGATGCTGATGTTGATCAGGCTGTTGAGCTAGCTCACTTTGCTTTATTCTTTAATCAGGCATGTCCAAGGAGATGTTTCCAGTCATATATGCTTGCTTTAATGGATGTGAAACTGCATTTTATTGATCATGGTTTTGTGAAATCTGCAGGGCCAATGCTGCTGTGCTGGCTCTCGCACATATGTTCACGAGTGTGTATATGATGAATTCATAGAGAAAGCTAAGGCTCGCGCTCTAAAACGTGCTGTTGGTGATCCGTTCAAGGGGGGTATTGAACAAGGCCCTCAGGTAACACTGAAAATTTTTTTAAGGCTTCTTTAGCATTAAAGAAGCCTCAGAGCATTTTCAATTATTGCATCAATTTTCTTGATGACTGATGAGTGTTTAGAGACATTTTTGCGTACATAGTCCCCTCAATGATAATGTCAAAGCATAAAACTGTGGAATTCTCTGTCTGCAAACAAAACAAACTGATGTGCATAAAAAACAAAAAAATCAAAATGCCAAAAATGTGGATTTCTGTGTTTGCTTCAAGTACTTACTAAGCTATATCAACTAACCTGTTGAACTTTCCCTATTTGAATGAAACAGATTGATTCAGAACAATTTGAGAAGATACTAAGGTACATCAGATCTGGCACTGAACATGGAGCCACCCTTGAAGCTGGAGGAGAAAGATTTGGTTCTAAGGGCTATTACATCCAGCCCACAGTTTTCTCAAATGTGAAAGTATGTTGCTTATCAAACCAACAATTTTACTCAAAAAATACGATAATATGATTATAACATTGACTGACACAATCATTACTTATACTAGGATGAAATGCTGATAGCGAAAGATGAAATATTCGGTCCAGTTCAGTCCATCTTGAAATTCAAGTAAGCAATATATACATATAACAAGATTAACAATTTCACATTTACTAGTACATTGAACTGGGTGTCTTTAGTGCACAAGGCGATCCATTTCAGGGCCATTTATGGGCAGCAGCCTTCGTGTTGCTTGTATAAGTATATACTAATGTTCAAAATATAACTTGCAGGGATCTTGAAGAAGTTATACACAGGGCAAACAACACTCGCTACGGGCTAGCTGCTGGGGTGTTTACACAGAACCTAGACACAGCTAACATCTTGACTCGTGCATTGCGAGCTGGAACAGTTTGGATCAATTGCTTTGATGTGTTTGATGCTGCAATTCCTTTTGGTGGATATAAAATGAGTGGACATGGAAGAGAAAAGGGTATTTACAGTCTTAACAATTACTTGCAAGTGAAGGCTGTGGTTTCTCCTTTAAAGAAACCAGCATGGCTATGAGCTATAGAATCTTGACTTCGAGTGCTCCTCCTCTGTTTTGTTTCTCTGATATATAATTGAAATAAAAGGGTAGACTACTGTTTCGGAATATGAGACTGCCATTAATGGGAATTGATCTTTGATAATTGTAGCTAAAGAGGTGATAATGATGAAGAAATTATGAACATTGAAGCTTTCAAGCCTTTTCTTTTATAATGTCATTTTAATTATTGAATATTGTCTTTGGCATAAAATCTTTAGCAATTATGGCTTGTTAAATTAATTTGGCAAGAGTTTACTATTTCTTCTATGCTTTACTTTTCTTTTCCCCAGTGTTTCTGCCTTCAACAGTTGGCGGACAGTTTTTGTGGTGCAGAAAGTGAGATATAGTTTAGCAATAAATAAATATATATATATATATATATATATACACGGGCAGATTCAGAAAGTCGGACAAGCCAGGGTCTCTGCTGCCGGCAAGCCAAGGCCTCAGCCTTTAACTCATCTTTTTCTTTTTGCTGCAGGTACAGCTGTCAGCTCTTCTGCCGTCGATAAGTCAGAGCCTCGGTCATGGCTGGCCCATGAATAGATCCGTCCCTGTATATATATATATATATATATATTTAAATACTTGAATAATAAAATAAAATCGGGATGATTTTCTCCTCTCAACACATATGGTTAAAATAAATTATTTATAATATATAATAAGATTATGATGACACCCGAATCTCCTATACATGTATGTTTTAACTTTTTTTATTTTAAAAAAATTAACTTATAAAAATGGAAAATAAAAAGTAAAAGAATAAATAGTGGAAAAAAAGGGATACTTTTATTTTATCTGGATTTGTTTTATTGTTGTTATTAGAACAAATTATAGTAGGGTTTGTGATATTGTTGTCAGTAGAACAAATTAGATTTTTTTACTAACTCTGTTTCAGGTATTTCATTTTTTTTTCACGTCCATAAAGTTCTCGTTTTGTTTCTGATTTATATTTATTAAAGGATTTTTTTTTTGCTTTTATGACTTTTCTAACATATATTATGAGGACATAGATTAAGCAGAATTAAATACTCTTATCTTTTTTTATATTGTGATGCTTGTTATTTTTATTGAAATGTACAACCGCATTTTTCAAAGTGATTAATAAAAAATTATATTTATCACACACTTTAATAAAAATAGCACACATCCTGATAAAACTAATATAATGATGTTAAACCTATGGCCTGAGGGTGCGAGGTAAGAAAAATCTATTTTTAATACTTCGTTTTTTTTAGTGTTGGTTTAAGAACTTATTTTTATTTTTAAATAAGTGCTCATTAAAAAAAAGCATATAAATAAGAACTTATTTATTTTTTTATTTTATTAAAATAAATATATTTTTTATTTGACAAAAACTAAAAAAAAATTATTTTTATTAAAAATATAAATTTTTATATATTTTTTCTATCATATATTTACTTTATCATAAAATATATTTAATAAATAATATTAAATAAAAATATTATAAAAATTTAATATATCAACTCACTTATTAAAATAATAAATAAATTATAATTTAAAATGAATAAAAAATAAAAATAAGTTTATTTGTTTAAGATGAAAAAAGTAAAATTTACCTATTTATTTATTAAATATATTTTTATTATTTATGAAGAATATTTTAATAAAAAATAATGTTAATAAATAATTTTTTAAATATTAGTAAAATAGTAAAAGTGGACGTTTAAAAAGAAAATTGAGGAAGTAGTATAATTTTATAATTTTGGAAATTATTCGAATTTTAGGAGTCCTTAATTGATTACTAATTTTATGTTACAGTAAGATAATAAATGAGCCACAACTTGAGAATTTGAAGATAATTTGGGGCATCCTTTTCCAAGATTCAAGAAATATTTTTGAATTTAATATTATAAAATTAATCATCTTATTTTTCATGAGCTTTTTTTTTATCCCTTTATATTTGATTTTTGATCAGTTCCTAAATGTGGATATTTTGGATCGCAAGTTAATTGCTTAATTTTTTTTAAAATTCATTTAAGTAGAATTTTTGAGGGCATTGAATCTATTAAAGTTTAATATACTAAACTAATATACTAAATGAGATTTCTTTAAATTTATGAAAAAATAAATTTTATTTTTGTGTGAGTAAAAATATATTATACTCACTGAATAATTTTGATTAAGTTGCTTTTATTATTTCGCCCCTTTGATGCCAATTGATGCATCCATGACAGGTTTTGGGATTGGGCTTGGTCTTGGGCTTGGTATATTAAATTGCTTTGAGATACACCTAGTTATGGTCCGGCTTGAATATTAAAAATAGACAAATTCTTTCAGGCTTTTTTTGTAACCTTGAGGCCTCACTATCGAACTTTGAATTATTTTGTGCAAAGAGGCTATTTATTTGAGAGATTTTTTTTAGAGAATTATATTGTACAGCATATTTTTTAATTTTTTAAAAAATATTTTATATTTTTTATATATTTTTAATATATTAAATATACACTTAATGTATATCTTTGAAAATTGAGTATATCTTTATTATATCAAATATATTTCAAAATATATCTCAAAAAAGAGATTTTTAAAATTAAAATTAAAAAAAAGATATTTTTGAAATTGAAAAAGAAAAATGGGTATTTTTAAAAATATTTTTATTTTTTATAATATTTTTAAAGAAATCCTTTTTTTATTGGCCTAAACAAAAAATATATTTCATAGATCTAATATCACATTGTAATTTAAAATATTAAAATATCTTTTCAATTAAGAACAAAGTTGGTAGGTACCTGCAATTTCTAGGCTGATGGTTATGGTGGAATTCAGGGCGTCCCATTTCATTAATGGCCATTATTTCATTCCAAGGTCAGTTTCTAGATCACAGCTGTCTGCTTAATTACATTATGCTCGTTCAACCTCTCTGACTGCTAGCTTTCAATGGTGTAGTTGAAAGCCGTTAATGTTTCGCTTTCAAGTTTTAAAAAATTAATTCTAAATATTTAATAAATACATTAATTATAGTACTATTTTTAAAATTTAATTATTACTAACAATTTAAAATTTATAACTAAAACAATTAATAATTGGATTTTTAGTGATGAATATTTGCCTTTTCGACCCTAAAAGTTTGACAATAATATGTTTTTTTAAGCGAAACATTCTCAAGTGAATTCAATTATTAAATATTAAACGTTAAATTTTTAAAAATATAAAAGGTGAAATTTCTTATTCAAATTTTCTGTTTTTTATTAATTATTTTTATATCAACCATCTAATCTAAAACTATTCGATTTTGTAGAAATTATCATATTTCGTTGCTAGTTGATTTTAGAAATTATATTTCATTAACTATTTCTAGTAACTTTTTTAAAAAATAAATTGAACAAGTTTTGATTTTATTCCATTGAGACAGATGATAAAGCTAAACACAAATTGAATGTTGAACCATTAAAATAAAGCAATTACTGAAATACTAATGAATTATTGAAGAAATTTACTACACAATAATCAATAACCTCAATTATTTGGTGGCTACGGTGCGCTCCGAACTTGCACCATGAAAAGCAGCAACTTTGTCTTTTATGGGTTGGTTAACGCTAATAAAATTTGTTTTGCTTTCAGTTCCGGTTTATGCTGTGCAAACGGCTGTCTTTCCTATCAAAATCTGTCAAGACATAGAGCAGCTATGCAGAAATTTTTTGTAGGAATTGTCCAACACTCATAGTAAAGTTCACCTGATTAATTGGCATAATGTTTATCTCCCTGTTGATAAAGGTGAGTTAGGGATCAAGCATCTCAAATAATGTAATGATGCTTGCTTACTTAAGCTCTTATGACTATTAGTTTCTTACCCCACCTCCCTTTGGGCTCGAGTTCTTTTGTCAAAATATAATGTCTGCGTGTCTCCTTGGCCTTTGTCTATTTCTTGCAACGGTGGGTCTTGTTTGTGGAGAAATCTGGCTCGTTTATGGCCTCTTTTCCGTGATCATTATTTTTGGTCCCTAAGTAATGGAGCGGTTGTTCTATTCTGGAGTGATAGATGGACAAGATTTGATCCTCTTTCTTCTTATTTGTCAGATTTGACAGTTGATGAGGCTAGTTTATGGCAATTTCTATGCATCGTTCAGTGCAAGATTTGTATGACCAGGATTCTGGTTGGAAGACTGGAATTTTTTATTTCTCTATTACCAACTGAAATTGTTAATGAGATAGTAATTTCTGTTTATCCCATGGAAGATTTCGGTGTTGATTCCCCTATATGGAATGTGACAATATTTGGTCTTTTTACCATAGACTCTGCATATAATCTCTTACTTTTGAATAATTAGCAGTTCAAAGAAGATAAATGGGATCTTTGTTGGACATGGCCAGGTCCTCAACGTATATGATCATTCCCGCGGATGACTATGAAAAATAAGCTTCTAACAAATGTGGAGAGGTATCGTCACAATATGGATACTTCCCCTATTTGCAGTGCTTGTATGATTTGTAATGAAACCTGCCTACATGTTCTTAGAGATTGTAACAAAGTGAAAGGCCTCTGGTTGGGTTTTCTCCCATCTGAGTATCACAACCATTTCTTTTCTTCTTCTCTGGAGGAATGGTTGTATGAGAATTTACACTGCAAGGACAAAATTTGTTTCAATGCTTGTTGGTGCTTAGTGTTTGGTTATGTCTGTTGGTTAGTATGGGGTTAGCGTAACCAGTTTGTGTTTCAGAACATAAGCATGCCGCAATTTGTTAAGAGCTTTCAAGTGGATCGTGTAGTTTCTCTGTACAAATCTGCTTTGGTGGCAACCTCTTCTATTAATGGGAATCTTATGCATACTTCAGTCTTAATTGAGTGGTGTTCCCCTCCTTTCGGATGGGTATGTCTCAATACTGATGGGGCTTATCGCATAAGTCAGGCCATGTCTTCAGCTGGTGAGAAATTTTGTGATCACTGTAGTAATTGGATTTTCCATTAAGTTGGGAGCTTATTCAGCCTTCCAAGTAGAAGTCTGGGGTGTTTTTCATGGTTTATCATTTGCCTGGGACCATGGTTGGTAGATGGTCATTTTGCAGGTTGATAATAAAAGTATTGTCTCTCTTTTGTTGGGAAATAAGCATCCCATCCATGCTATTCGAACGCTTATCCTTCATATTCGGGAACTTCTTCAGCGGGATTGGCAGGAGAATGTGGATTATAGAGAATCTAATTTTGCTACTGATTTTCTTACAAACATAACCTTTAATCTGCAGCAAGATATGTGTTGGCTTGAGGTTTGCCCTCCTTCTCTCCATCAAATCGTCTTCAGCGATGCTATTGGTGTAGCCTTTAAACGTGATATTTCAATGTAATCTATCGTTCTTATGTCTCCCTTTCATAAAAAAAAACCTCAATGAAAATATAAATATATATATTTTCTGTTACACTTTTATTGTATTTTTTTATTACACTTTTATTTTAATATGAGATATATTTATTATATATTTTTAATAAGTAATATCAAATATGAATATAGTAGAAAATTAATATATTAATCAACTTATTAAAATTACTATAAATGAATTAGAAAAATGTGTCTAACAATTTGAAACAGGAAAATTAATTAAGTAATTACATGACTTTCAACTCTCCAACCCAACTCTACCCATTTAATTTTTTTTTTCTAAAAAAAAGTTTTAATGATTTTTATCTCTGTCACTACTGACCTTTCTGAATTTGATTGCCGTAAAGATGCTTTGTTTTGTTATTTAATCCCTTTACATAATTAGGGGAAAAATTAATTAGCATAATACATTTAAATTTAGTAATAATACATTTCTTCACTCAATAAACAATCTAAATTTATTTGCACTCAGGTGGCATGACCTTAAACCTGTGTATATCATTACAGTACGAGTAGAACATGAGCTTCCTTCTTGCCCAATTCATGGCCATACTTTGATCCTTTGATAAAGCAACAAATAGTTGTCCTTCAACTGGGTCTAGGCTTGATGTACCAGCTTTAGAACATGAAATTGATGGACTGTAAATGCAACCACTCATTTCCATTTCTGCAAATGAAACTATAAATGGTGCATACTTATAATTTACTGGGTATTTTCCTCCATGTGTTGCCCACTCTGAACCATCCCAAATTGTGGCATAAACTGACATTGGCTTTGATGGGTAAATAGAAGGGAAAGCACTGTTGTGAGCAAACTCTCTTACTGGTATATTATCCACTAGAAACCTGCAATTTTTTTGTTGAAACCCCAGTTGTAGAGTAATTAATGAAAAATAATAAGTAATAAGATTAGACTTTTGTTGGATTAATTATTAGCTTACACTGTGTGGTGATTGTTCCAGATGATGCTATAATAATGGTGTTCTTCTGTTGGATCAAACCAGAGATAGAATTTCTCTTCTCTTCCCGTGCTGACAATTCCATTTGCATAGATATTAGTTTGAAGGATCCAATCATTTCTCCTGTCATGTCCAAGAAGTTCAATGTCAATCTCATCATGGTTGTGTGGGTTTGTATCTGCATTTGACATCTGAAACAAAAAAAATTTCCCAGATTTTAGTCATTCTATAAAAACAGAGAGAAAGTTCAAAATACACTAAAAACAGAGGGACAGAAGAAGAAGAAAGCTACATAGAAGGCTACAACAACTCCTGGGGAAAGACCAGCAGGCAACTTTATTGCAGCACTAAAAAATCCATAGTAATATTTGTTCTTGGAAGCCAATCCGGAACCTGCAGAAAATCAAAAGAAAGAAAGAAAAAAAACCCAAGAAAGAATGTATAAGAATCAATTCAGAAACATAACTTAAGAAACTCTTGGTGGCTGAGACCATTTTCAAAATTATGAAAGTTCCAATTTTGAACTCTAATAGATACCTGAAGATTTATCAAGAGCAAGATTGACAGAAGACCCATTATTAAGAAGCTTAATATTTGATTCTCCAAAGAATGTGGAGAAGCCTTGACCAATTGAAACATGAGAAAAGAGATTAGTGAAGTGAATAACATTAGGAGGAGTATATTGCATATGATGTCTACTATGTGAAGAAACTCCTAATATGAAGCAGAAAAGTAAAAGATTCAAAAGGGTATTATTTTCTTGCAAAAGTGCCATGTTCTCCTAACTAAATTTTGGAATTTGATGATGAAGCAGAAATTATGGGTAAGAAAAGGTTGATTTATATGTATAAATGAGAGAAAAAGTTGACAAACTTTGCTTAGTTGTGAACTAGCTGGATAGCTCTTCCTAATATATGCTGTTGGTGAGTGTTTTGGATCTTGAAGACAATTTTGTATAGATCATATGATGAATGGCTTTAGAATGAATAGCAGAGCTCATGGGGCTACCCTAAAGTTAGGACCTCGATTGATTTGGACATTTACAGTACTAGTCCTTTGTTTTTTTTTTTTTTTAATTTGGGAAGGATAAATTCTTAATTGTGGAGGACTTTTAGGCCAATGTTTGAATTAAGGGAAAAAATTTCGTTGAATATGTCATGAATGTTAAAATTCTTTGCATTCTATATTATAAAATAATACAAATTTTAACTGAAAAAAGATATCAATTAATTGTTGAAAGTTTTTAAAAATCCGTCAGTTTAAGATTGAATATTTAAACATCTTTTTTTTATATATAAAATCACAATAACTAATAATTTTTAGCCCCAATTCATAAATTTTAATAAAAATGATGAAATTAATATTTAGATATTATTTATCAAAAATTATTTTTACAAGAAAATTAAATTTAAATCAATAGATAGGTCATGTATTTTTTTATCACTAGCTAGTTGAAATAAATATAAATAGAAAAATTACATTATATGTCATTTTTTTTTAAATCTCTTTCAAAAATATACATATAATATTCTAAAAATAATACCCCATATTAAAAGATATGCATTTAACATATAATATTCTAAAAATAATACCCCATATTAAAAGATATACATTTAATATATCAAAAATATATAAAAATATATGAGATATTTTTTGAAATTAAAAATTGAAAAGTGATTTTTTTAAATGATTATTTTAAAAATAATTTTATTTTTAGGTTTTTTTTAAAGAAATTCCAAGCATAAAACAGTACATGATAGTCAACTAAATGCTGGGACATTTGATTAAAGTTCACACCTGGATGAAGAAATTCTGGGAGTGCCCATTTCTACTTGCTCTTTGTGTGTGTGGTCCAAAGATCATTATGGGCCAACACATTTACATCTTTTTGACTCTTTATTAGTCTCCAATGTTATAAAACCAGAAATATTTATACACATAAGAGAATTATTAGACATTTCAGGTCATTTTCTTCTTATAATTTCAAGTCCTTTTTTATTTGACATTTTGTCCTCTTCTTTTTCTTTCCATCTCAACCAAATGATAGCTTGATCACAAATGCCCAATCTAAATCTTCCAATAAAATTATTTAAATGAGTTTATTTAAAATTTATTACTTTCTTTAGTTGGATTATTTTTTCTTTTAAAGAATAATAAATAAAAACATATATACAAATATAAAAATTAGACACTCTATAATAAAATCATAATAATTTTATTGTGACATATTAATTAATATATTTTCTAAAAACACACGTTGTTTTTTAAATTTATTACTTTCTTTAGTTGGATTTTAATCATTCTATTAATAAGTTTCAAGTCTCATTACTTAATATGTGAATTTATAATGAACACTTATAATTAAGAAATTTTTTATTTAATATTATTAGAATCACCTACAAAACTATGAGATTTTGAGTTTGAACTTTTAGTAAGAATTAAATTAAAAAAAAATTAAAGTGATTAATTGTAATAACTTATTGTTATGAGAAAATTAAAAAAAAGGTAAAAGAAAAAAATTCTATTACAATTAATTATATATATATATACAGAGAGAGAGAGAGAGTTGGCTGTGATTTTGATTAGACAAATAAGAGATTTTATACATGATTTTGATTAATCTTATCTTGAATATAATTTTTTTTTTGAAATATTGGCTATGCGCATCTAGCGCGTATTATTGAAATCAGCCATCAAATGCAAATACAAAAAATCAGGAGGGCATAACCCCCATTCAAGATCAGACATAGAACCAGCTGCTTGAGCACACTCATGTGCAACATGATTCGCTGACCTATAAACAAAAGAAAAGCTAACCAAAGGAAGCTCATGTAAGAAAACTTTGCAATCATCAATGATACTCTGAAAATAGGATGAGCCTGATTGTATTGTAGACTCCAATGCCTGAATCACAATTAGACAATCTGACTCCATGAGAACTGGAAAGAATTGCAAAGTCTTGACCTAGCTTAAAGCCTCCCTAAAACATAATGCCTCACCAATAATAGGATCACCATTACCCACATAACGCAAACATTTCCCTGCCATATTTCTCCCATAAGGGTCCCTTAAGCACATACCAAAACCAAAATTTCCATCCTCAAACACAGCAGCATCTAAGTTACATTTGAAAGAACCAGGTTCTGGACATCTCCATACCTTATTAGATACCACTGTCCTCGATGGCTCCTTCTTCTCATGAGCTACCATCCATTGATTAAACATAGAATGAGCCCGAGCAAGAACCGATTCTGACTGTTCCTGAACTCGTTGCCATAGCCGTTGATTCCTGCTATACCAAATACTCCACAAAAGCATCATAACCTCTTGTATAGCAGACTTGTTTGATCCTGTAAAAATGTCAAAAATCCATAGCATCAAATCATTAATCGGCTCCCATCCTTTACTGGACTGTACCCAAACAGATCTTGTAAAACAACAATCATGAAAAAGATGAAGCTCTGTTTCAGCAGCACCTTGACAAAAAACACAGAGATTTTGAACTTGTACTCTCCTGGACAGAAGATTAGCATTACAAGGCAAAACCCCTCTCAGAATACGCCAAACCAAAAATTTAACTTTTGGAGGCACCTGAATTGTCCATAACACTTCCCAACTTCCAGCAGGTAAATAAAATTGTTGATCCACCTCCATAGCCACTCTATAACCTTCCTTCACCCTATAAACTCCCATTCTATTGTGTCTCCAATACCACACATCTTCCTTTGGATATACTGAAAGTGGAATTTGTAAAATCAGATCAGCATCCCTTGATTGAAAATTACGAGTAATTAAAGCCTGATTCCATGAGTTATTAATAATAAGCTCCGAAACCTTAACTACATTATCCACCATGTCCACTGTCTCAACAAAAGGATTCTCCTCACTGTTCAACCAAGGATCTTCTCTAATCCTAATCGAGGCCCCATTTCCAACTCTTAATCTACATCCCTCACGCAGAACTTCTTTATTTGCCCAAATGCTCCGCCAAATTTGACTTGGATTATGGCCAACCTCTGATGCAAAAAAGTCAGATTGGGGATAATATCTTGACTTCATAATTGTAGACATATATGAATTTGGATATCTAATTAATCGCCATGCCTGCTTTGACAACAAGGCTAGATTAAACTGCCATAGATCTCTATACCCCAATCCTCCATGAACCTTTGGAACTGTCAATTTCTTCCACCTACACCAATGAATGGAGCTGGAATGTCTGTTATTGTCCCAAAAAAATGCATTCATCACAGTCTCTAAGTCTTTGCAAATATCAATTGGTAAAAGAAACAAAGACATAAGATAGTTCGGCATTGCTTGAGCCACCGTTCGAAGAATTATATCTTTCCCCGCCTTAGACAGCATCTTTGATTTCCAACCTTGCACTCTCTTCGTTAATTTATCAACAACATATTGGAAAACTACCTTCTTCTCTCTTCCAATAATAGACGGCATTCCAAGATAATGTCCATGACTTTGAACCTGCTGAACACCCAAAATTTGAGTCACTGCTTGCCGATTAACTGTTGGAGTACATGGTGTAAAAACCACAGATGATTTATGTAGATTAATCCTTTGACTCGATGCTGATTCATAATTCTCCAAACATGTTTGCAACACCCTTGCCTCAACAGTTGTAGCTTTGACAAAAAATAGAGCATCGTCAGCAAAGAAAAGATGATTTATAGATGGAGTTCCTCTACAAACCTGTGCACCATGAATACTACCCCTCACTTGCATTGTCATCAACATCTGAGATAATCCTTCTGCACATAAAATAAATAGGTATGGAGACAATGGGTCTCCCTGACGAAGACCTCTTGTTGGGCACACCGAACCATAAACTTCAGACCCTCTCACAAAATCATAAGAGACCGATGTTACAATTCTCATCATCTTCTGAACCCATAAATGACAAAAACCCAATTTGATCATGATAGCTTTCAAATAATCCCATTGAACTCTATCATATGCTTTACTCATGTCTGTTTTAAGTACTAAATAACCAGATACACCTTGAGTCTTTCTTTTGAGGGAATGAAAAACCTCATAGGCAATGATAATGTTGTCTGTTATCAATCGTCCCGGTATAAAAGCACTTTGGGTTTCGGAAACAATCGCAGATAGAACCTTCTTAAAACGATTTGCCAAAGCTTTGCACACCACTCTATCTATGACATTACTCAAAGAAATGGGTCTCAAGTCAACTACCCCTTCGGGTTTATTCTTCTTCGGAATCAAAATCACATTTGTCTTGTTCATACCCGGCATCAAACCATTAGCATTCAAGCATTCAAGGCAAGCTTTAGTAACATATGTTCCCACAATTTCCCAAAACTTCTGAAAAAAATGTGGATTTAATCCGTCTGGACCGGGGGCCTTATCCGGGTGCATGGAAAAGACCGCCACTTTAACCTCCTCTGCTGTAAAAGGGGAAGAAAGAAATTGATTCTGATCATCAGTAACTTTCCGATCCACATAACGCAGTACCTGCTCACAATCTCCCTCCTGCGAGTTGAATAAATCAGTGTAATAATCAATTATCAATTGTGGCAAACCTGAATCCCATTCAATCCAAATGTTTTCGCCATTCTTCAATATCTTGAATATAATTTGTATCGTAATATTGTTGTGATTAGGCATATCTATTTACTTCTATTTTTGGGTGTGAAATGATACTTTAGATTCGCCAGAGCCATTTTAGCCGGCAACTTAATTAATTAGATGCTTTGATATGACAATTAACAAATAAAAACAATAGTGATAGAGATGGCTTTAAAATGGATGGTTATGGCTGCAATTTACCCTTTTCTCTTTATCCATTTCCATCAATTTTAACAAAAATTTCTCAATTTGAAATAAAAAAGAAAAACAAATTAAAAAATTTAAATTGATTTTAAATCATCCGTCATATTCTTCATTAATTTCGAAATTGTAACTTTTTAATTAAAATTAAATAAATTTAAAGTCGTTTTAGTTTGAAATTTAATTTTTATAAATGGCTTAGAACTTGTTTTGCATTAAAAATTTGAATTTGCCTTTTCAAACTTGTATTTTGGTTTTTATTAATTTTTATTCAATTATGATTTAAAAATTAAAAACATAATTTTTCAAAATTATAATTTGCTATAATTTGAATTAAAAATTATTGCTAAAAATTATCCTACCAAAACAGAAACTAAAAAAAAAATAAAAAATGAGTGGAATTGGCTATGCAATAATAAGCCAAAACTCTCAAATAGAAGCATTCTTACATGTTAAGAAATTAAACTTCACACATAAGCTGCATTTTAGAGTCTTGAAGCTAATAAATTGTTTTTATCAATATTGGTTCATTTAGGCTCCAGATGGTTTAATTCAACTATAAAAAAAATTCACCCAGTGTACTATGATTACATATTGTCCACATTTTCATACAACCTATTTTCAAAATTAATTTAATTAAATTTATTTGAACAAAAAATGAATTTGAACTTTTTAATAAATAATTATAATGTTAGTTTTCATATACACCTTTATATTTTCATAATTTAAAAATATGCTTGCAAAATGCATGCTTAGTATTAGCTTATATATTCTTAGACTAAATTTTTTTTTTATTGAAAATGAGATAAAAGAACACAAATTAAGATAATTTAGTTATATAAAATAAATATTTGCAGCCTATTTTTCAGATTGAATATGTTAAAATAAATAATAAATATAGTAAAAGAATGATATTATCTTAATTAATTTAGAGAACAATAATTTAAAATAATTTTATAATTATATATCTTTCGGATATGTAGTTATAGTCTCTTAGAATATAATATATATATATGACCGATCTAATTAATTTAAAATTAAAATTGAATTAAATTGAGTTAAGTTAAATGAATCTTATAGCTTACAAAGTACAATTGAGTCCATTTTCTTTCTTTCTTTAAACCTATATCTAACTATTGTATCCTGTATTAGACAAAAGAGGTGAGTTCTTCTCATTAAAAAAAACCAATACCTTCGTTCGTTGCTTTGCTTTGCTTTGTGTCACGGGATTTTTTTTTACAAGCTCAAACACATACGATATTAGCAAATTTTGCCCAACACTTGAAGAGTGTTAGTTAGTCTTTTCTCGAAATGCTTGCCTAGCTTAGACAAGTTAAATGCGGAAGCTAAGTAATAAAGGAAGCAACTCAATTACAAGAGAAGAAAAGAGAATTGAGAGAATGCTTAAAAGCTTTTATTACTCAAAGAGCTTGGATTTCTTGGATGGTTACAACAAATGAATCTTACTCCTATTTATACTACTCTATCCCCTCAATGGACAGTGGTAATTAATTTGATCCAACGGCCTATATTAAAGTTCTACACAATTCATAGCATATTTTTTTGAATATTATATGGCATCTTTCTAAGACATCATCTACTATATTCTAGAGAAATCTACACATACACAATTTTAGAACTCTATGAAATACTATAGAACATTCTAGAGAATATTTATATACAAGATTCTGGAGAATTCCTAGTCAAACCTCCCATTTTGGCTTGTCATATGTAAGTCTTGTGACATTCTCCCCCACCTAATTTGGCTACATCCTCGTTGCCTTCAAGTCTTCAAAGGCTCAAATTCCACAAGTGTTGGATGGTTCCCAACTGGCTTCACTTTCGAGCAATCCCTTTCATTTGACAAAGAGTTCATGTGTGGGTGGTTGATTGAATGACGTTTCACCCTATCGGCCAAAATTTCATCCACTTCCTTGTCATGTTGGATGCATACACCCATTGACGCTTTTTGCGATATTCCACGGCTTGGATCTTTCACACCTTCCTTGTATGGCTTTAACAAGCTCACATGGAATACGAGATGGAACTTGATTTTAGGAGGCAACTCCACCTTATAGGCTTGCTTTACCACTTTTTTGATGATGGAAAATGGTCCCTCACACCTCCTAATTAGTCCACGATGTAGCCCTGTCAACCTTGCATGATTATGCATTTTGACAAGCACAAAGTCTCCTACTTGGAACTCTCTTGGTTGGCTTTTCTTGTCGGCCCATTTCTTCATCCTCTTGGATGCTTTCTCCAAGTAGGTTCTAGTAACGTCGACATTGTCGTTCCAACCTTTAGCAAATTTATAGGCTGAAGAACTAAGACTAGTATAATATGTGGCAATGGAATTTGAAGTCAAGGGTTCTTGGCCCATGACTATCTCGAACGGACTATGCCCCATGGATTCACTCCTTTAAAGGTTGTAGGAGAATTGGGCAACATCAAGCAACTTAGCCCAATCTCGTTGGTTGACACTCACATAGTGCCTCAAGTATAACTCCAACAAGGAGTTCACCCTTTCCGTTTACCCATCCGTTTGAGGGTGGAAACTAGTTGAGAACTTGAGGTCGGTACCCAATAGCTTGAACAATTGGATCCAAAATCTTATTGTGAAGCGAGTATCCCTATCACTCACAATAATCTTGGGCACGCCCCAATATTTCACAACATGCTTTAAGAATAAATATGCAGCTTGTTCGACGGTGTACTCCTTCGATGTTGGGATAAAAATAGCATATTTAGAGAACCGATCCACTACTACTAACACCTAATTGCATCCTTTTGACGTGGGTAACTCCATGATAAAATCCATCGAAAAACTTTTTCAAGGCTTTTCGGGGATGGAAAGTGGCTCGAGTAGACCTGCGGGTAATTGTTGCTCCACTTTATCTTGTTAGCATACAAGACAAGTCTTCACATATGCCCTAACATCATCCTTTAAGTGAGGCCAATAATAAGCATCTTCCACCAATGCGAGAGTCCAATGTATTCCCGGATGGCAGCCCATTTGCTATCATGACACTCTTTCAAGGCCTCCCTTCTTAAGTTGCCATGTGATGGAACATAGAGCCTTCTTCCTTTGGTGTATACTAAGCCATCTTCTACCCAAAAGTGCCTTGTCTTCCCCTCTTTGACAAGAGCAATGATGGTTTGGGTCATGGAATCATGCTTTAGCCCCTCCTTGATTCGTGTCTTCAAAGTGCTTTGCAGACTGTTAATATTGGCGAGCTCTCCTTTTTGACTCAAAGCATCTGCAACTAAGTTAACTTTACCGGGCTTGTACTCCAATGTGTAGTCAAACTCCTCTAGGAAGTCTTACCATCTAGCTTGCTTTGGAGAAAGCTTCTTTTATGTTTGAAAATAGCTAGTGGTGATCACAAACTTGCTCCCAAGCAAGTAGTGTCGCCATGTGCACAAACAATGCACTGCCTCGGTCATCTCCTTTTCTTGCACTGTGTATCACCTCTCGGTATCATTAAGCTTCCTACTCTCAAAGGCAATAAGATGTCCATCTTGCATCAACACACCACCTATTATGAAATCGGAAGCATCGGTGTATACCTCGAATGGTTAGAGATAGTTAGGGAGAGCTAACATCGGCTTCTCCACAATTGCCTTCTTCAACTCATTAAAGGCATGTTGACATTGCGAAGTCCACTCCCAAATTCGCCCCTTCTTTAGCAAATCTGTCAATGGAGTGGCTATAGAAGAATATCCCTTGATGAATCTTCTATAGTAATTCATCAAGCCAAGGAATGATCTTAACTCGGTGACTTTAGTTAGCGGCTCCCAATCTTGGATGGCTTGCACCTTGGACTTGTCTATCCTTAGCTTGCCTCTACCGATGACATGACCCAAAAATATAACTTCTTCTTGGGCGAAGGAACATTTCTCCTTCTTCACATAGAGCTCATTTTCTTTCAAAGTGCGTAACACTTGCCTCAAATGCTCCATATGCTCCTCCAATATTTTGCTATAAATCACAATATCCTTAAGGTACACAACTATAAATTGATCATGAAAAGGAGCAAGTACCTTGTTTATGAGTGTGCAAAAGGTGGCCGGCGCATTGGTGAGACCAAAGGGCATCACAAGGAATTCATATGACCCATACCGTGTGACACATGTTGTTTTTGGCTCATCTCCTTCGGCTATACGAACTTGATAGTAGCCCGATCACAAATCCAACTTAATGAAGTACCTTGCATCACTAAGTTGATCAAATAAATCCGCAATGAGTGGGATGAGATATTTGTTCTTGATGGTGATCTTATTGAGAACACGGTAGTCAATACATAATCAAAGTGACCCATCATGCTTCTTTCGGAATAGAATTGGCGCATCATAAGGAGCTTTGGAGGGACGGATGTAACTGGCATCAAGCAATTCCTTCAATTGCCTCCTTAGCTCTTCTAACTCGGGTGGTTCTATGCGATAGGGAACAAAAGTGGGTGGCTTTTGTCTAATCTCCAACTCAATGGCATGACCCGCCTCTCTTCTTAGAGGAAGCTTCTTTGGTAGCTCGGCGGGCATGACGTCTTTAAACTCTTCAAGCACGTCTTGAATTGCCTTTGGTGCATTTATCCCTCCATCCATGGGGCCTTCGTCTACCTTGATGGTGGCAAGATAAGTTGGCTCCTTCTTCTTCACCCTCTTGGAAAGTTGGATTACGGACACTATTCTCTCCTTACTAATCTCCCTCTTGACAGGAATAATACATGGTTGTCCCTTCTCTATAATGCACATGGTGTCGGCATAGGAAACCAAGAAAGTCTTCACCATGTCTAGAAAGGCTATACCCAAAATAGAACTTATTATCATCAATAGAAGCAATAGTGATATCGACCTTACCTCTCCATTGGCCGATTTTGATATTGGTGTCTCGTGTTACACCATCAATTAGGAGACTCTTAATATTGACCTCCTTGACGAAGCTCTTCTCCTTGGTGTAGGATAAGCCAATCTTGTCCGTTAGCTCTTTGGCCATATAGACTGTGTTGACACCAATATCCACCAAGGCTTGGATGGTCTTGCCCCCAATCTCTGTCTCCACATACATTCAGCCTCGTGGTTGCTCTTCGACTTTGGCTTGGATTGCACTAAGTAGGTGCATTGAAGCAAGTCTTCATTCTTCTTGCTTCTCCTCCTCCATGAATAAGGCAGCATTCTTCCCATGCTTAGGGCACTCAAAAGCCCGATGAGACCCATTGCATAATAAGCAAGTGATCTTGGACTTGGAAGCATCATTCTTGTCCTTCTTCTTTTTCTTACCTTTGTCCCCGGAGGCTTGGCCTTTCTTGGGAGATTTATCCCTACCTCTCCCACATTTTTCATTGTAGGTGGACTTCTTGCCTTGCTCCTTCTTTGAATTCTTCCTCTTGAATTCAATCAAGGACTCGGTAGCGGTCATTGCGGTAGCTAGATCTTGGACTGCTCTCTTTTGGAGTTCAAGCCTGGCCCATCCAGTTAGGCCATCTTTGAAACAAAAGAGAGCATCTTCTTGCCCCATGTTTGAAATCTCCAGTAGCAACTCTGAGGATTTCTTCACATACTCCCTTATGTGGCCTTCCTTGTGTTGAAGGCGACGAAACTTAGCCATTGCTTTGTTTTGTGCATCTTCAGGGTATAACTGCTTCTTGAGTTCTCCTTTAAAGTCTTCCCAAGTATCGATGGTGCAAAGACCATTCTTTACATCATCACACCTCCTTCGCCATCAAACCATGGCGATGTCCCTTAAGTAGGGAGTAATGCTCTTCACCTATTGAGCATCATCGAAGATTCCTACTGCATCAAAATAGTTCTCGATGCCCCAAAGAAAATTGTTGATTTATCTTGCATTTCTCGCCCCATTATAGGCTAATGGGTGGGTAATATCCACCTTGTGGGTAGGAGTGACATGCGTAGCTCCACCTCCATTGGCTATGGCAGCCATGCACACACTAAATTGAGTTTGAAGTTTCTCCACAGCTTCTTCAACGCTGGTAATCCTTACCTTGTAAGCATTCACCTCATCATCCTTCGCAGCAACGATGGCCTCCAAGGATTGCATCTTCTTGGACACTATATCCAAGACCATGTTTAAGGCATCTTGCATCTCCTCGCGGAGCTCTTCCACCCCAATAGACTCTTGCCCCTCGATGCGTTGGTTCATATCCTCGACTTTGTCCCTTATCTCAGACATGGTGGCATTAAACCTTGCCAACCTTTCCTCCATGGAAGCGATGATGTCCCTCGACTTATCCTTGCGGCACTTCCCTCCTTGGGTAGTGCTAATAGCAACAAAAAGATTGATAGGTTCTGCCATTCTCTCGTGTTGAAGTTTTTTCAAACTAGGTTCTAATACCAACTGTCACGGAATTTCTTTCTCACAAGCTCAAATTCGTGCGGCACTGGCAAACTTTTCCCAACAGTTGAAAGAGTGCTAGTCAGCCTTCCCTCGAAATGCTTGCCTAGCTTAGACAAGTTAAATGCGGAAGTTAAGTAATAAAGAAAGCAATTCAATCACAAAAGAAGAATAGAGAATTGAGAGAATGCTTGAAAGCTCTTATTACTCAAAGAACTTAGATTTCTTAGATGGTTATAACAAATGAATAATATCCCTATTTATACTACTCCACCCCCTCAATTGATGATGATGATTAATTTGATCCAACTACCTATATTAAATTCTACACAATTTCTAGCATATTTCTTTAAATATTTTATGGTATCTTCCTAAGACATTATCTATTATATTCTAGAAAAATCTACACATACATAGCTCTAAAACTCTATGAAACACTACAGAACATTCTAAAGAATATTTACATAAGAGATTCTGGAGAATTCCTAGCCAAACCTCCCATTTTGGCTAGTCACATGCAAGTCTTGTAATATTTAGGGTGAAATGAAGAAAACTACTTTTTCTTAACATTTTTCAACTATAAAATTAATTTTTTTAAACTAGATATATCTTTTTTTTAACAGTAAACTGGACATATCTAGATCCATGCTTAACTCTTTGCACGTAAAGGCTCATATAATTAAAAATTATTGTTTTTCTTCAGTTAATTATTTATGAAATGTCAATTCATAGGTTGAACAGATTGATACCCTTAATCGGTGGCTAAGACTAAAACCATGAGTCCTTTCAATATATTATAATAAGATATATTTAAATGGATCCTAAACAAAATAAAAGGGCATAAATAGTTTAATGTAGTATAGTTATTATGAAATCTTCATTTTTTTTTACTTACATTAATTGTGTCATAAATTCATTTACATTTTGAAAAAAAAAAACAAAATTTTGTTAAATTGAGTGAAGGGAGTGAAGTCACTTTGACCTCATCATGTAGCAGCTAGTTTTGCATAATTAATTGTGTTTATCCACCCAAACAAATTATGAAAACCTTGCACATATCCTTCTCAAATCATTTGACCATAAATTAATTTAATTTAAAAATTTTATAGTAAGTTTGGTAGATTATTAGAAAAATATTTCTCAGAGATATATTATTATGACTATATTTTATTCAAATAAATTATATTATCGTATTTAAAAGATATAATAAATGTTGAAAAAATAAATTAAAAAAATATCAACTTATTTGATTACATCTAAATTTTATTGAGAAAGTCTAAACAATATTTAAGTTGTTCTTATAACGTATCTTTTGTAACGTCCTTACTTTATTAGAATATAATTAAATAAATAATTTGAAAGGGTTAATTAATAGGTTGAAATGAAAAAATACCTAACGTATATGTTGAGTATATATAAAATATAACTATACTATAAAAGTCACAAAAAAATAAAAATAAAATTAAAAATTAAAAGTCAAAATAAAAGTTAAAAAATATAATTCAAAATTAAAATATTTTTTATTGGAAGATTAAAAATATCTCATTTAATAATTAATTAATTAATTCTATATATATTATTGGTTAAGAAGATTAAAAAGTCAAATTTATATTTTCTTTTTCTTCTCCTCTCTAGGCCTATTTTCATGGTGGCTTGAACGGGTATTTGGTTCTTCTAAATATTTAAAATTTCACCAAAATTTCAAGGATTAAGGATGATTTTGAAGGATTCTCAAGTAATAAGTAATGTTTCTTTAGTTTTTCTAGCTTTTCTTAGAAAATATAAATAAGTGAAAAATAAAATTTTTATGTAGACTTAGATAATTGTTAATATGGATTGTAATGATATTATTTTGATGTATAAGTAAAAATTTTAAGGTTGGATGATTGAAATGAATGGATTTGGTGGAAGTTTAAATAAAGTAGTAAGGGTAATTAGGATTTTGTTAGAATTTTGGATAGAATATATGTAATTGAAATTTAATTAATTAAAATGTGTTAGAATGATATTCTAATCCTATATTTAAACTTATAACTTGGTTTAGAATTAAATAGGATGTAATTGCCAAGTTAAAGTATTGAAGAACAATTGGGCAAGTTGAAGTTGGAAGGTGATTAGGTTTAGATTTTGGCACATCTAAGGTTAACACATATTTTGATAGCATACGTATTAATTGCATTTAAATTTGCCTAGCACATTGTGATTTTTGAAATATGTTAAGCTACTTTATCATTGATAATTATGGTGTGAGCACATAGTTATATATGAAGGTGTGTAAAATACATGAAACATGAAATATTAAGTCATTGTGGAATGATTAATATATTTGTTATGTATAATTTGTAAAACGTGAGTTTTGTGCATTTCGAATGAGAAATATAATCTAGTAAGAAAATATATTTATATAATAGGAAAATGTGAAAATGAGTATGAAATGTGAAAAATGAAAAAAAAAATATTAGTGTGATTAAACATGTGGGAAATATGCAAATTGTATATGGAATATGAAAAATAAAAATGCGGGGAGAAAATAGATAAGAAATGATAATGGTAATATATATGAAATGTGTGTTTGTCATATATAATATTTTGTTTCAAATAATTATATTTGATATTATTGGATTGACATGCAATTAATATATAATGATATATTATTTGTGTTCGGGGCTAGACACAATATTATCACTTATTATATATTTACTTGCCTTCGGAGTTAGATACATTAGTATTAATAGAGAACGCGCTTTCGGGTTGTATGATTAGACACTTAGATCTTCGGTATCACAATAGCCCTAGACAATATCTCTGAAACTTAAATATTATATATAGTCATTTGGGCTCAATGTAATTGTGAAATCTTGATGAGCATTTGTGAGTATGCGTGCTTTAAAGCATGAAACATACAAATCATACAAAATATCATGATACATTGTTTTAAAGTTCTTTTGTTATCAAAATATATACCATTAAGCTAATAGTTTAACACAATTATTTTATTGCGCAAAGTAAAGGAAGAGAGATAGAGAGCCTCGCTAAATCTGATCAGGTTTAGGTGTTTGGATTAGTACTAGAAGCTGGACCCATTTGCATATTATGTAAATATTTACTTTTTCTTAAACTTAATATGTTTTTAGCTATCATCATATTATATAACAATGTTGTTAATTTAAATGTTTAGTTAAGTATTTTAAATAATTGAAATACTCATTACTGATATATAAATATGTGATTTTGACATGTTAGATGTTTTTGAAGAAATGTTGGAGTATTGAATAAATGTATATATATTAGGAGTGCATTTTTCATAGGTTGTGTCTTTGATTGTTTTTAGAAAATATCCAATTTATAAATAAAATTCTGGCGAATTTTTTTCAGATATTTTTTTTTATTTTGTATTTTTAATATTTAATTATTAATATATATATTTATTTACTTACCAAATTTATTTAATGAGAATAATCTAATTTAATAAAATTATATAATATTTTCTACTGATAAGATCGTGACATTCTTATATTATATATACATATTATATATATATTGAGTTTATATATTTTATGTATATAGAATATAAGGATGCTACATCTTTTTTGTTTTACCGTATCTTAAAATAGGAGTGTGATTATTTTTTGACATGAAATTTCTTAATTTTTTTTTCCAATGAAATATTTTTCTTTATTCTCTTAATATAAAATATTTTACTAATTTATTGATAAAATTTAATAGACTTAATATTTTATTTTATATAAATTATTTATAAATAAATATGATATTATTAATTAAAGGGGATTATATAGTCAACTTTTTTTAAATTTTGATATAACTAAATGTATTATTATTGACATATAAATACAAATTTAAAAATGAAGATTTAAAAACTCATTAATATGGACACAAAAATATAGTTTAGCAATGAATTATATATATATATATATTTTAGATAATAAACATAGTAATAAATCGATTCATCCTCTTCATATTAATATTTAAAAAAAAACTTAATAGGATATAGTTTACAAATAAATGGAACATTTTTCTTTAAATTCATTTAAAAATGATTTTTTCTAAAATCTTAAAAACATCTTCAAAAAAAGGTTGAACATTGCCACATTATTTTAGTGTGCATAATAGTAATAATTGATCAATAATTTTAAAAAGAATAATAATCTATAATCTAATAATTAAATTAAAAATTAAAAAAAAAATGGGCAGCTTCCTTCCCATAATCCCATGCTGTATAGCCTATATCTCCATGTCCTTGTCGGCTACCTTTCTTCACGTAACTTCACTCTCACGAATCACGAGACGTTCCCATATTTTTCTGCCACGTGTCACCATTTCCTCAATTTAATCACATGATCGGAAACTCCCTACGAATTCGCCTTTGGATTCATGCCCTACGTTCAACCACGTGTCCTTCCCATTTATCGTAGGATTAGTCAACATTGATTGATTTTCTGACACGCGTCCATTATTTTTATTCAATACCCAACTCCTTATATATACATGAACCAAAACAAACCGCCACTAACAAATTCAAAACCCAAAATCAAGATACAAATACAAACTCCCAAGTCCCGACTTTCTGTCGATGATCCGAAAACATAGCGGGTCAACCCGCCGGATTCTTACTTTTCCGGCCGTTCACCCTTGCCAGAGTATAGACCCAACAACATTGCTCACCTCACTGACCAATTTGGCTCTCGAAATTTGTGAATATAAGTCAAAATATTTTTCTACCAATGTGCGAAACGCGCGCGAAACGATTCGCCAAGTCAGTAACATTCTCTTCTTCCTTGAGGAAATCCAGGTCGTTTTTGGTTCGGGTTTAACCGATTCTATCATTCTCAGTTTGTCGGAGCTTCATTTGACGTTACAGAAGGTTCGTTTCTTACTAGAAGATTGCACTTTAGAAGGTGCTCGTTTATGGATGTTAATGAAGTCGGAGCGGGTAGCGAATCAGTTTCGGATACTTGTTCGGGCCATGGCCGCGGGTCTTGATGTTTTGCCACTGGAATTGCTTCATTTGTCAGAAGAAGTGAAGGAATTGGTCGAATTAGTAATGAGACAAGCTCGAAAGTCAAGATTTGAAGTGGACCCAGATGATAGACGGCTCATGAATGAGGTTTTCTTGATCTTGCATCACTTCGAAAATGGAGTGTTTCCTGATAGGAATGATATACAACGTGTTCTGGATTCAATTGGGGCTCAGAAATGGAGCGATTGCAATAAAGAAGTCAAATTCTTGGACGCAGAAATTGAGTTTGAGTACTCAAATGAAGAGCAAAAAAGAGAATTTGGGCTTCTGAGTAGTTTGAAGGGGTTTATGAGCTATGCAAGATGCGTATTATTCAATTCAATTGATTCCAAAATCACTCAACAACAGCAGCAACTTGATGATAAATTCACTGGGGAGATTATTAACTGCCTTAGCAGCGATGATTTTCGATGCCCAATTTCGCTGGAGATAATGAAAGATCCTGTCACAATAGAGACAGGGCATAGTTATGATCGAGCTTCAATTTTGAAGTGGTTCAAGTCTGGAAATCTCACATGTCCAAAAACCGGTAAGAGACTTGAAACCACAGTATTGATCCCAAATTTAGTGCTCAAGGGTTTGACTCAGCAATTTTGCATCCGAAACGGGATCCCATCTGTTGAATCTAATCGCAAGAATCGTGATATAACAAGGACGGTTCTTGCTGGTAGTTTGGCGGCTGAAGGAGCTATGAAAATGATAGCTAATTTTCTTGCTGATAAGCTTGAACATGGAGATAGTAAAGAAAGAAGTAAAGCTAGTTATGAAATTCGGATTCTCAGCAAAGCAAGCATTTTTAATCGGTCTTGCTTGGTAGAAGCTGGCGTGATTTTATATTTACTGAAGTTGTTATTGTCTAAAGATATTATGTGTCAGGAAAATGCGATTGCAGGTTTATTGAATCTCTCGAAGCATTCAAAAAGTAAAGCTGTGATTGTTGAAAATGAAGGATTGGAGTTGATTGTTAATGTCTTAAAGAAGGGGTTAAATATGGAGGCTAGGCAACATGCTGCTGCTACTTTGTTTTACCTTGCTTCGATAGAGGAGTATAGGAAATTGATTGGGGAGAGTACTGAAGCTATATCAGCTTTAGTACAGCTAATTAGGGAAGGAAATGATTGTGCGAAAAAGAACGCATTGGTTGCAATTTATGGGTTGCTTATGCATCCTGACAATCATTGCAGGGTTCTTGCATCAGGTGCAGTTTCTTTGCTTGCTAATCTTTTGATATCTTGTGAAAATAAAGAACTAGTAACAGATTCTTTGGCAGTTTTAGCTAGTCTAGCAGAGAAACCTGATGGGCCAAAAGCAGTTCTTCGATCTGTTGCCTTACCTCAAATTGTCGGGATTTTGGATTCCGCCGCATCGAGGGCAGCAAGGGAGCAGTGTGTGTCTTTGTTGCTGGCTTTATGTATCAATGGAGGTAAAGATGTGGTAGCTTTTTTGGTCAAGAGCCCTTCTCTTATGGGATCATTATACTCCCAATTAAGTGAAGGCACTTCTCGAGCTAGCAAGAAAGCAAGTGCTGTCATCAGGATCCTCCATGAATTCTATGAAAGAAGGTCCTCTAGTTCAAGGACACCAGTTCTCCCTCGAGAACGGTTTATTCATGTATGGTAACTCAATTTTTTTCGGGTATTCCATCATTCTTACATTATCCTTGCCAGAATCTCTCCGAGTAAATACCCTCAATTCTGGAAGGACGTTTTCTTGCTTTGTTTTGCATTTTGTTTTGTGATATTAGCTCGGTTTTTTCAAGAGCTAATATGTATATTGGCTTCTGTTTTTTATTCTATGAAGCTTTGTACAAATATATGATCATGTTGCAATTCTTTTTACTTGATTAGTAACAATAATAATGTATTACTTCGTTGTAAAAATCATTCATCACAATATGCAATAAAAATGAGAATTTTGATATCTTCCATTTTTCTCCTCTTCAATTTAGTTCATTCTTGTTACTGAACCATGTGGTAGACTTCATTCTCGTCGAGATGTCAAGAGCTTGCTCTAATCTCAGTACCACTTGTTCCATTGATGGCCTTTCCAGCTTAATTCTTGTACATGACAAAGCTAATTTGAGCACCAGATGAAAGGCTTCAACTGAATACTCTCCATTGAGTTTCGGATCAGCAAATTCTGTTATATAATCGCCTCTTGAGAGAAATTTTGCCTGAGAAGCTTTGGCATGCAATACGAGGGATGGAAGACAATTTCTCAAATTATGGTCATAGAAAAAAGGGATATACTTCTTTACCAATTTGTTTAGCTGCATTGGTCTATTGAAATTCAGATTGATCACTCTCTGCCCTGATATAAGTTGTAGCAGCACAATCCCAAAACTGTAGACATCACCCTTTGCATTTACATGATGATTTCTTCGATATTCAGGATCAACATAACCAAACGTGCCTCTTACTTCTGAACTCACGTAGGACTGACCTTCATCCATTACTTTGGATAATCCAAAATCTGAGAGTTTTGCTTGAAATTCAGCATTGATAAGAATGCTGGTCGGCTGCTAAGACAGCATAGGTGAGAAGAAAATAGGAGAAAAGAAAGATTTGATTTCAGGGGAATGTTGGAAAGAAATCGAACAGAAGGTAAGGCCAAGATATCTATGACTATGATAGAAATACCTTGACATCACGGTGAACAATGCAGCCTTCTGAATAGGTGTGGAGAAACCAGAGACCTCTAGCACTATCAACTGCAATCTCAAGTCTTTCAATCCAGGAAAGAATTCTATCTTTACCTGTTGTTCTTGAACTTTGTCAATCGGCTCTTTCCATGTAATGAGAATGATAAAGAAAATACAAATGTAAATGAAAACCTACCATATATCCATTCTGATAGATTACCGTTGCTGCACAACTCATAAACCAGAAAATATTCATCTTTGTGCTCACAAAAGCCTATCAAAACTACAAGATTTGGATGTCTGATATGGGATAGGCTTGTAACTTCGCAGACAAATGTCTCTACATGTCCATTCATGATATGCTTAATCGCGACTTGCTGCCCATTAGGTAACATCCCTCTGCACACCTTTCCTGTGCAATGTTTCAAATCAAACTTTCTGATGTTAGGAAATTTCCACTCCTAACAATTAAACGGTGCTCATTTTTTGAAAAATGAACTTGCGCACCACATTCTATGCATTGCTTGTTAAGTTTTGCCCTTTCTAGTTAGTCATGAATCATGAATGATAAAGAGTGCTGAATATGAATTTCAAGCTTCTTACCAGCAATGCCTTGGCCAATGAAGTTCTTGTCATCGAGATTGTCTGTTGCCAAGTAAATTTCCTTAGGTGATAATTTGAGATCAATTGACTCCTTAGAAGATGACTTACAAGATCCTATCAAATAAATGGAAAAGACAGTGAGCAATTCATTACTGTAAATCAATCTTCTAATATTATTCTAATTAATAATCTATCAGCAATAAGTACCATTTTTTCCAGTTGAGAGATTTTCATGAGCCCTTTTTCCATGAAAGATCCAAACTGATACTGCAATAAATATTATTGCCACAAGTTCTACTAACCCAATGAATAAATTCAATATACCTGTTCTCATCAATAAATTCAAATATATTACTTGATAAAGATATATAATTCAAATAGGGAAGTCATGACCCTTATAGGTGTTCACTGTTCACCTGTTCTTGGCCTGGTACTACCACTCCTAGCCATGCCTGCCCGTCCAATTCCTGGAAGGAAGAGACTATCCAAATTTAACCACAAAAAAATGAATCTAACTGTTTTATTACCTGTCTTATAATGTGGGAGTTTAGGGATTCAAATTCTGTTAAACCCTTTCTCTTCAGAATTTCTGATGTACCAAAAACAGCAAAGAACAATTGCATACAAAGACAATAGGAATTTCTCAAGTATAATTTTACCTAAAGAAAGACAATTATAAATTGTCTGGACCCTTTTCCTATCATCAATCAGATTGCTGGTTAGTGTTATCAGAACAGCAAATTTACACATGGTGGCTTCAGAGTTGGTGTCATTTCCACTGACTGATGATCCACCAATTTCCTCCCACCTTGTCAAACATGCTCTACAAGTTTTCAGGTCAAGTTTATTATATGAATCCATGAATTCACAATCTTCTTCTAATTTGTTCACTTTATTTCCAAGCTTGTTAGCAACATCTGCCATGGTATAGCTAGAGCAGCCACCACCTCCACTAATTAGCTTCTCAATTCCACAGCCTAAAACATCATTATAAATAGGCTTCATTGAAATTAAACAATTCTCTTGTTCTGTGGAATTTAAATTTGGCCAGTTTTATTGGCCCTCTGCCCCAATGCATACAAATAACTCATCAAAAACAGCTCTACAACAATTATTGTTGATAAACCCATCCCAGTTGCCTGGTTCACAATTTGAACTATCTACTGGTGAAGAAAGTTTAAGATCAAGTATGCAATTGTCACTAGAAGTTTGTGAAAAAACCAAATATGGGGTTGTAGCGAGAACAAAAACAAGATTGATGATGGAACAGAATATTGGTTTAGCCATTTAAAGAGGTTTTATTTGAGGTACTTTTGGTTTTAGAGTGAATAAAATGAGCCTCAAATGTAAAGATAATGCCACCTTTATGAAGAAAATTGAGAAATACTAAAGATTACAAGACATTAGAACATAATGCAACATTCTGTTTTTGGAAACCTCAATGCTAAAATCAAATAATAATGTGCTATTGATGGTATTGAAAAAATGAATTTGCAGGCGTATACATAACCTAGCAGTAGCGGTAAATACATATTAGCCTCAACTTAGCCTCGATAATGTATTCATGATTGATTTTCTCCCCCTCATAATGATTAAATGTAAAAAAGAAAAAAAAATAGTAGGGTTTGGTATCTTCTCTTTTATGGGAAAAGGGTACTAAAAAATTGAACTAATTTGAAGGTGGAATATGGAATTTTTCATAATTGAATCTTGAAGAATATTGAGATTATGGAGATAAGTCAAATAAAGTTAATGCAAAGAGGCACAAATGTCATAACATAATTGAATTTGACAAATTAATTAACAATTCGTATTTATAAGAAAGGCTTGTTTTGGAGAGTTTGCTAGAAGTAGAGATTTGCATAAGCCAAATGGCTATGAGTTGATATACAAAATTTTTCTCATTTTCTTTGGTTGACATATGGTGTTGCCTTATTGCCACCATTCATCTGATTTTATTTTTACAAGTTGATTATGCCGAGTGCTTAAGCATGTAATCGTAAAATTAATTAATTATTGTTCGATAAATTCAGTATAAAGTGTAGTGTATTTGGCAAAAGAAGAAATGCTGCTGGCCGATAATGTCGAGGTTGGACAAACAAATACGACTAATAGGAAGGTTGAAAATCTGCAGTCTTTGTTTATTGGTCTTTGGCCATTGTCTCTCATGGCAAACGCCTCATAAGAAATTATATATATATTTTTTTATCTAAAATTTAAATCTGAGATCAAAGCCAGAGTAATATATACTCTAATTATCAAGCAGAATGGTTATCTACATATATATATATATATATATATATTGATAATTACAATCTAAAATATTATCGAATCAATTTATATGTCAGTCAACATATAATTCTCTCACGATGTAACAAGTTTGAAAATATATAAGATCAATAAAAATACATAGATACATTTTCTTATCAACTGAGTTGACCTATCTTATTATGCCATTTAATATCAATTTTTTGGACATTTGGTTTTCTACATAATTACAGATTTCATTTTTAAAAATTCTCAAGGAATTCATTAGCAACTTAGCAAGAGCACAAATATGTATGAGATTTAATTGGTAAATGTGGCAAAGTCTTGTCCATTAAACAATAGACTTGTTCATTAAATTTAATTAATCTTTCTTCATCATGACCAAATATTACATCATAATTAAATATAAATTTCTAAAATATATTTAATAAATTTAATTACGTATATTTTGATTTAAAGTTTGAAACATGCCTTCTTTATTGATGCCACTATAAATATAATATATTTCACCATCAACCATTGCGCTTTTAATTGATCTATAAATATTTCTTTTTACATTTTTTATCCTTCCCGATAATGGGAGCATCTCATATAACTTTGTTTTTTTTTTTTTGAAAAATATAACTTTGTTAATTTCAATTCTTATTGAATATCCATATCTTGAAAAATTCAATTTATCCACAAAATAGGATCGGAACCTAAAGGAGACGGTTATATCCGTGAAAAGAGTAAGCGATAGGATTATTTCAATTAAACTTGTGATCCAGAATGAGACCATCAACATAGTTAGTGCATATGCCCCTCAAGTTGGATTGGATGGGGAGAGCAAGCAAATTTTTGGAATGATATGGATAAACTTATGTGAGGGATTCCAAATGATGAAAATATTTTTATAGGAGGAGACTTAAATGGACATGTAGGAAAAGACAGAGTAGGTTTTGAGGAGGTACATGGAGGGTATAGTTTTGAAATTAGAAATGAAGAAGGTAAGAGTATCCTTGATTTTGCTTTAGCCTATGGTTTGATTCTGGCAAATACATATTTTATAAAAAGGGAATCACATCTAATGACCTTTAAAAGTGGACAAAATAGAAGTCAGATTGACTTTATACTCACAAGAAAAGCCAATCGAACTCGATGCAAGGATTGTAAGGTTATTCCAGGAGAGGCTTTGACCACTCAACATAGGTTAGTAGTTTTGGATATCAAGTTTAAGAGGTTGACTAGTAGGCTAAGGAGGAACAATAGTCTTAAGATTAGGTGGTGGACTTTAAAGGTGAAAAACAATTGTTGTTCAAGAATGAGTTGGTCAAAGCTGGAGGGTGGGAGGAAGATGTGAGTATGTCATCAAATGATATGTGGATTTGTATGTCTACAACAATTAGAAGAGTAGCTAGAAAGATTCTTGGAGAATCTAAATGATGTGGACATCCCTCGAAGGAGTCTTGGTGGTGGAATGAGGAAGTGCAAAAAGCGGTAAGAAGTAAAAGGGAATGGTATAAGAGTTTGCCCAAGTGTAATAACAATGATGCTTTTGAGCAGTACAAACAAGCAAAAAAAGATATTAAAAAGGCAGTTAGTCAAGCAAGAGCGCAATCTTTAGAGAGTTTGTATGAGAAACTTGGAACAAAAGAAAGAGAAAAAGCTATCTATAAATTGGCTAAGATAAAAGAAAAGAAATATCGTGATTTAAACCAAGTTAAGTGCATTAAAAATAAAGAGAATAAGGTTCTGGTTCAAGAAGAGGATATTAAGGAATGATGGAGAAGCTATTTTGAGAAACTTCTTAATGGTAACCATATTGATAACATTGAGGGTTTAGACGTTAGGCCGGAGAAAAATGTGAAATACACTAGACGGATTAGATTTTAGGAAGTTAAAGAAGCGTTGAAGAAGATGAAAGTTGGTAAAGCCTGTGGACCAGATGAGATACCTATTGAGGTTTGGAAATGTTTAAGAGATACGAGAGTTACATGGTTGACATCTTTGTTCAATAAGATCTTAAGTTCAAAGAAAATGCCTAATGAATAGAGACAAAGTAATTTGATACCTATTTTTAAGAATAAAGGAGATATTCATAATTGCTCAAATTATAGAGGTATAAAGCTTATGAGTCACACTATGAAATTGTGGGAAAGAGTTGTGGAATACCGTTTGCGGTTAGATACTTATGTCTCCTCAAATCAGTTTGGATTTATGCCTGGTCGATCAACTATGGAAGCTATTTTTCCTATAAGAGATTTGATGGAAAAGTATAGAGAGATGAAGAAGGATTTACATATGATTTTTATTGACTTAAAAAAGGCGTATGATAGAGTCCCTAGAGAAGTTTTATGGTGGGTCATAGAGCGTAGGGGAATATCTATACGATATATCCAAGTCTTGAAGGATATGTATGAGGGAGCTACCATCAGTGTCCGCACCGTGGGAGGGGATACTAAGGATTTTTTCCGTTTCTATTAGATTACATCAAGGTTTAACTTTGAGCCCTTATCTTTTCGCCTTGGTCATGGATGAGCTAACAAGACATATACAGGATGACATCCCTTGGTGTATGATATTTGCAGATGATATTGTATTAATAGATGAGACTCAAGCAGAGGGAAATCAAAAGTTGGAGTTATGGAGAAGCACTTTGGAATCTAAGGGTTTTAAGTTAAGTAGGACTAAGACTGAGTATATGCATTGTAGATTTAATAGCGAGAATAGAGAAAGAGGCAAAATTATTTTAGACGGAATAGCAGTGCCTCATAGTATTCATTTTAGATATCTTGGCTCTATTCTTTAAGAAGATGGAGGTTGTGAAGAAGATGTAAATCATAGGATTAAAGCTGGTTGGATGAAGTGGAGGGGTGCTACAGGAGTTCTATGTGATCTAAAGATGCCAATTAAATTAAAAGAAAAATTTTACCGCACTGTAATACAGCCTGCTATGATGTATGGTAGTGAGTGTTGGGCAATAAAAGGACAACACATGAGTAAAATGCATGTTGCAGAAATGAGAATGATAAGATGGATGTGTGGTCATACTAGGATGGATAGAATCCGCAATGAGTGCATTAGAGAAAAAGTGGGGGTAGCACCTATTGAGGATAAGATAAGAGAGCATAGATTGAGGTGGTTTGGCCATGTGAAACGAAGACCTAGCGATGTGCCAGTTAGAAAAATCGAACAAGTTAGAGTAGATATAGCTAAGAGAGGCCTAAACTGACTTGGTAAAAAGTGGTCCAAAATGATCTTATGATGTTACATCTACCAGAAGAGATAACATTAAATCGTATTGAGTAGAAAAAAAGAATTCATATAGCCGACCCCAATTGACTTGAGATTAAGGCTTTGTTGTTGTTGTTGTAATTTGCCAAGTGTTTTAACATTATTCCCATCATATATCTCCTGAAGTTAATATGGCTTACCCGAGATCTGATGAATAGGGCTAAGTAATTGGGCCACCAGTCGGTTGGCCCGGCTTATTTGGGCATAGTCAGAAGACAATGGACTGGGCTTTGGGCATCTTTTTGCGGCTCCTATTGCATTCGGGTTAGGCTTTGGACCTGAGAAAATTACTTCGGGCTAATCCGATCTGGCCCGAACTTTTTTTAATTTTAGTAAGTTAATTATATGTACTATATGAATTTTTAGTTTATTTTATTATTATTTATTAATTATGTGATTTTTAATTTGAAAAAAACTGAAAATAAGAAGTTGAATATTATAAATTTATCACATATGGTCACAAGGCATTAAAATCAACATATTTCTATTTTATCATTATATATTTCAATTATTTTTCATGAATAGTTATATTTATTTTTATGTATAATTATTTGTTTAATTATAAATATTTATAAATAATATTTTAAAAAAATAAAAAAAAATTATTTTAGAAAAGGAATTTGGGTCTTAAGGTTCGGTCCGTTGGCCCCTATGGCCCAAATGTCCCGAGCTAGTTGGGCTACGGGCTACATTCCAGGCCCTCTTGCTAGCCCAAAGAAAGTTCTAGATGGATTGCGGGGATAGACAAACCCAACCCATACACAACCTACTAATAAACTTGCTGTTATAAAAAGGGATTTTGATAAAATATAAAAAATTAGAAAATAATTTTAAATTTATCATATTTATAAAATATTTATTAAAATATTAGAATTTATAAAATATTACTAAAACACTAAATTTTTACAGCTTACAATAAATTTATCACAAGTTTATAATGAATTTATAAATTTTATACAGTTTATAATAGATTTATTATGAATTTATATTAAAATAAGTAAATTACTTCTAATAAAAAAATAAATTTTTTTAAAAATATAACATTGGATATTATTTTTCCTTATAAAAATTAACAGAAATTGACTTGATTTTATTAATGAATCACATGTTTCTTCTGCTTTAGAACAAAATTAAAAAGAGAACGACAGCTCATTGAAAAGCTGTCGTTTTTGATAAAAAAAAAAAAATCTTTGCCAAATCTTCTCCCCCAACCCAAAAAGGCCAAAAAAAAAAACACAAAACAGATCCCCTTCTCATCACGGAAGGAAGATTCCATATTCTCCGATCAGCCACTCCAAAAACCCAATCCTTAATCCAAACCCCTCCTTGACCCGCCGCCCAACTCCGCTATGGGCCTCGCCGGCAAAGCCACCGACAATGAACCCGACTGTGAATCATCACTGTTGCTTCCGACCACCATTGCGTCAAACTCTGTCATCCCTCAAAATGCCCCAAAAGACACTTTCCATTTGGCCTACATAATCTACTTTACTCTTGGTTTCGGCTTTCTCCTCCCATGGAATGCCTTTATCACTGCCGTCGATTACTTCTCCTATATCTATCCTGGCGTTTCCGTTGACCGCGTATTTGCCGTCGCTTACATGGTGGTCGGTCTCTGCTGCCTTTTGGTGATCGTCGTTTATGCCCATGCATCCGATGCATATATTAGGATAAATGCAGGCCTTGCCCTTTTTATTGTTTCTGTATTGGTTGTACCGCTTATGGACACATTTTACACAAAGGGTCGGGTCGGGTTGTATGATGGGTTTGATGTTTCGGTCGGGGCGATAGCGCTTTCCGGTGTGGCGGATGCTTTGGTCCAAGGTGGGCTTGTTGGGGCTGCTGGGGAGTTGCCGGAGAGGTATATGCAGGCTATTTTTGCTGGCACTGCTGGTTCGGGTAATTACTACTATTATTTTTTACTTTCACATTCTATCACCACTATTTAATTACATGAATTCGATGTTTGTGTTTTATTTTCTCATTAGAATTGAACTTGGTTTTGAAAAGTTCGATTATTTCATCACCTTAGTTTTGATACACTTGGTCTTGGATACCGACAGAGATTGGACTGGATTTTGATAACTTCAATTATTGCATTATATTCGATAACTTCAGTTATTGCATCATTTGGGTTCTGTGTGTAGCTTTTACTGAATCATATTACTATTAGTTTAAATTTAGCTAATAGCTATTATCCAGTAGCAACATTTCATACTTTGTGATTAAGATTCTAATACAGATATATTCCCTTGGTTCCAAAATACTTGTCGTTTTAGAATATCAAAAAGGTATTTTATTGTTTTTTCTTTTCAACTTTAGCCATTACTCTCTTTTATTCCTCCATTAAACATTAGCGTCAAATAGAAAAGGATAGTCTTTTTTCTTAAAATTATGACAATTTAATAGCTTTCTTATTTCATTTGCCGAAATCCTAAACTGCAGATGTTCAGTAATAGAGGGAGTACTAGCCAAGATCATAATTGAAAAACCCTTCCTTTTCTGTTCCATCTAAATTGCTTGTAAGTCAACTCTAAAATGAATTAACTGCAAGAGGTAGCTTGTTTGCATAATATGGGGGTAGATGCTTCCCAAATTGTTGATGGAGGTTCAGTTTTGGGAGATCAGATCACAAGTAATTTCTTTCTTTGCTTGTCCTTTAATCTTGAAGTGGATGGCTAAGTGGACTTGTATAGAAACTAACAAACCTACCTATGATAACTGCAATACCAAGAAAAACTTTACACTAGAGTTTCATTTCTAGTCTATCGTTGTCAAACCTTTCTTTGTTCCTAAATTGCTTGGCTCGGTAACTATACAACTTTTGAGTTCATTTTCGAACAAGCTCCTTGAGCATCACTCTTAACTTAAGAGAGCACTTGCAATCTTAAAAAAAGTCGTCTTCAACAATCATTTCTTTGCACTCTAAAAAGCTTATGTTCTTTGTGTCTAAGATCTCATTTGGTCACGAAATAACATGACATAAGATGAGAATAAAATAGCTATATGTGGAATAGTTATTCTTAGCTGTTGTTCAAATTTTAGAAATGGCGAAATAATAAATTTATAACCTGAAGTTTTTATTGAAAGTTCTAGTATTAAAATTTATTTAATGTAGAGTATCTTAAGCATAGAATAGAATAGAACGCTAGAATGACTGTAAGCAGGCCTCCAGTTAACGCTGTGTGAGAAGCTTGATGTGTGCTGAATAGTTTGCATGACAAACCGGTTAGTCGATTGTGGGATTTCAACATGCTTTTGTAACTGAGGCATATTATAATCATGAAATCTGACTGAAATTGCTCGGGGAACATTATGTGCAGGGGTCCTTGTTTCATTTCTGAGAATCATCACCAAAGCTGTGTATGCGCAAGATGAAATTGGGATCAGAAAAAGTGCAAATCTCTATTTTGCTGTTGGAATTGTGGTTATGGCCGTATGTACTGTCTTATACAATGTGGCACATCACCTTCCAGTTATTAAATACTATACAGATTTAAAAATTCAGGCGGTAAATGATGAGAAAAAGAAAGGGTTGCTAACTGGGGCTCAATGGAGATCGACCCTGTTGGAGATTATTGGGAGTGTCAAATGGCATGGGATTGGGATTATGCTTATCTATATTGTGACCTTGTCCATATTTCCTGGGTATATAACAGAGGATGTGCACTCTGAGACTTTCAAGGATTGGTACCCGATCCTTCTCATCACTGGGTACAACTTATTTGACCTGGTTGGCAAGTCTTTAACTGCAGTCTATCTGATGAAGAATGGAAAGGTTGCCATTGGTGGTTGTTTTGCAAGGTTGCTCTTTTTTCCTCTCTTCTTAGGTTGCTTACATGGTCCCAGATTCTTTAGGACAGAGATCCCCGTAACATTCCTGACTTGTCTTTTGGGTCTTTCTAACGGCTACTTGACAAGTGTTTTGATGATTTTGGCTCCCAAAGTTGTCCCAATACAGCAGGCGGAGACTGCTGGAATTGTGATGGTTTTATTCCTAGTTCTTGGTCTGGCTACTGGATCAATTGTAGCTTGGTTTTGGGTTGTCTAATATTCAAGTCAGCAATTTGTATGAAATTAAAACTGGGTCCAGGGCCTTGGGATGGGTTGTTGAGCTGAAATCTCCAATCTGTAAAGCTTTGTAAACTTGTTAATTAACTCGCTGTAATGTATTTCATGTTAAGTTGTAACTGAAATCTTCTCAAGCCAGTGAACATGGCCTGATTCTTTTATCTCCTGTTGCTTTTGCTTTATTTACATATGAAGACTTCATAGTGCATCTTTGTGGGTGGTGAGGTTTTTTATTTTATTGTTTGAATATATAAAAAAATTAAATTTATATAATTAATTTTAAAACAAAAAAAAAAGATGAATACATTGGCCAATTACCCCTTTTCGTTATATAGGCAGAGTCATGGTTTGGTTTCGTCAAACTGAGCTGAAACTTGTCATATTTGAATTTCTGTTGTATTTTTTTTAAATAACATATAAAAAATATACGTACATAGAGAAATTGAACATATTTTGTAATAAAATTATGGCCATTTTACTGTGACATGTTAATATATTCCTTAAACAAAATTCGTCTTTTAAATCATTAACTGTTATTACAATTAGTCCTTGAAGTTCTAACAACCAAATTCGTTTTTTTTTTTTTAAGAAAACGGCACCGTTTGATAAATTGTAACGTACAAAAGTGTAAGTTGTCTATTTGTGTAATTTCAATGTACTAAACCCCAAAAGTACATGCCTTTTGCAACTCCCGAGAACAAGCCACCTATTGTCTTTCTTTCTTTCTGCTTCGATTCTAAACACACTGCGGAGACACAGACACAGAATCACTGTCCTCTTTCGTCATTTCGCTCCATTTCTTCAACCCTTTCGATCTCCAGATTTTTCTCTCATTTCTCGCCTTCAATTTGGCTTTGCTTCATTTCACTCTATAATGCTCCTTACCACAGGGAATAGAAACACGTCGAGTTCGAGCTCGCTGTTGGAATTTGTTCTTCTCCTTGTTTAACACTCACTATGGAGCTCAAAGATTCTAAAGATAAGTCCAAGAACATCCGTTCGCTTCCATTTGAAATCGATCTTAACGAAGCGCCTCTTTCTTCTCCTCGTGAAACGGTTGTCGTTTCTTTTACGGGAAATTATGTTGTTCCCGCTTCCCCTGTGGCGGCTGCTACTTCTGCCGCGGCTTCTCAAGGGAGTGGGGTTGGTAAAGATAAACCTGTGCTTTTGGACATCAATGCGTTGCCAATTGAGGCTGAGGAAGAAGAAAGTAGCGAATTTGTGAATTCCAGGTGTGATTTTTAATTTTTCTTTTTGGCCTTTTTGGTAATTTTAGTCTTTATGAAGTTTAATTTAATAAAATTTTGATTTTTATGAGCAGTAATTTTTTTTTTTTTTTAAATTTTGTAATAAAGTTGGTTAATTTTTTTATTAGTGGTAAGAGTTAAAATGGCGAGGGGTTTAAAAGGGAATCGAGCCCCCTTTTTTTAATAAAAAAAATATGGGGGTTTAAAGATCTAAAATTTTTGAACTTTTGATTTGAAGTTCACTACTAATTTACTTTATTCTAATTTCCATCGTAGCATGAAAGCAAAGTTTAAATATTTTGGACAAAAGTGAAGTAAAATATGTAATCGGAAAGCTTGATTCTGCTTGTTGAAATATCCTAGTAGTTGAAATTGGGCTGCTCAAATTTTTTTAAAAAATTCCAGGCTTGCCAAAACTTTGAATTCCCAATTTTTTGCATATAGCCTGGACAAGGCATGGCTAAAATGCAAAGCAGCTGTTCTCCACTGTTTTTTACAATGCATATTCTCCTGCATTTTGGTTGAATTAGAGTGTAATGAACATTGTTGAGATACTATGTAGGTTCTTGGAAAACCTCAGAGCATTTAAGAACCTTTCTAAGTTTGAATTTGGAATTCTATAAAAGCTGGTCCACTTCTAAAGGTGTCTTTGTAATTGAATGCTATGGCACAAGAGTCTAGTTATTCAGATTTAACCATCTTAACTGCTGCATTGTTTTGTTTTTACCTGCATTTTTTTAGTTTCTCCATTTGGTGTGGGGAACAGGTTGCAGTTTATGTTTGCATTATATGAATCCTAAGACAATCATTTGTTACATGCTTTTTGGTTTGTAGAATGCACTGTGTGTGTGATACTTCTTCTATTGGCAACTCAAATAATGCTCCAGTGACATGTTCTAATTTGTTATTTGTGGGGAACGGGAATCAATTTGATTTTATCAAGGCACCTGGCAAAGTAACAAGCATTGTCAAATCAGTTCCTGTAGATATTTTACAGCACAGACTGAACTTTGTTAGAACTAAGAAGGAAGTATGTACGCATCCTATCTTTATAGAAGGGCATTGGGCCAATGATTGTTCTGAAAATACAGCATCATTCCAGAATCAGAGCGACAAGTTTCTGCAGAATTTAAGAGAATTCATTTTTGACAACCATGGTGTACTAGAAGATGGTTGGCATGTAGAATTTTTTTATTGTCAGAAAAGGTGCAAAACATTTGCCGTTTACTGTTCACCAGATGGAAATAAGTTTGAGTCGATGTTTGATGTTGCCTGTCATCTCGGCTTGGTGTCAAATTGCCATTCTTTGGTACCTCAAGATAGAAATGATGAATTTGCTTTAGCACAGAACAGGTTGCAGTTGCACAGAATAAGAAAGGACTCCTTGATGTTTTCAAGAACCAAGGACTTGAAAAATTGTCAAGAAAATTTGAAAAGCAATTTTGCTTGCGAGTTCTTGTTAGGTGTAGAGAACGTGGATGCTGATACACCGAGCAATACAAGAGTTGTGCGAGTCAACTTGGAGTCAGCTAGCGATTATGGATCTTTTCATTGTAAGGTTGGTAGACTGCTTTCTATTTTGTTAGAAAATTTTTAAAATGCTTGAGATCTCATTTTTCATGAAACTGTCTTTCAGGAGGGATTTCCTGTCCAGTTTGAAGATTTTTCTATTCTTTCTGTGGGGAAGGTTGACCCACGACGTTCCTATCATTGTGCAAGTCAGATTTGGCCTATTGGCTACAAATCCAGTTGGCATGACAAGATTACTGGATCTCTTTTTGTATGTGACATATCAGATGGTGGTGATTGTGGCCCAGTTTTCAAGGTTCAAAGATATCCATGTTCTACTCAGCTCATCCCTACTGGGTCAACAGTCCTGTTGAGGCCTCGTGTTGGCATTGATAATAATAAGACTGATAGTACTATTGACATCAATAATTATGAGGATATTAATGTTCAGATGATATTCTCAGACCAGAGCCCTCCGCACCTGGATTTTAATGTTTTGACAGGCATTGCAAATACAGTAGATGAAGTCACTAATTTTCAATCAATGGATGACTTGCAAATAAATTCAAATTTCATTACACAACATCTGGGGAAACATGCACCCAATAATAGGCGACTAGGTGATAATATTGGTGAATTTCTATTGGAAGGGAGATCATCATCTTCAGCTTGGAGAATGGTATCTGAGAAGTTGGTGCATTCTTGTCGCGAAGTGTACAAAGAGACTGATGTGTGTAACTTTTGTTGTAGACATGCATGTGAATGGTGGTCACCTTGCATGGTCTATGACACCAAGGAAGCTACTGAATCAACTGATTCATTAGCCAAATTTTGCCATGGGTCTGGTCCTTTATACATTCCCCATCATGTTGAAAACAATGATGAGCTTACTGCTAGCTTTGAAGCATTAGGGAAGTGGTTAGGCCAGGACAGATTTGGATTGGATATTGATTTTGTGCAAGAAATGATAGAGCAGCTTCCTGGTGTTCTTTCCTGTTCAGACTATATATTAATGAATAAGAGAAGTGACAAGTCTAAATTACAGACTGTTGAAAATGGGTTTCTTGTGGCTAGGAGGAAAGATGATGTACAAAGTGAGAAAGAAACGTGTAGTACATTAAATGGGGGTAAAAACCATAAAAAGCCATTTCCAAAAGGTTTATGTTCCCCGGGCAAGCAATTGAGCTCAAAGCTTCCTTCAGTTTTAGTTGGTGATGTTCTTCAGGTATGGGGAATTGTTTTGGTTAGGAATTATAGGAATTGGAATGTTTTAATAAATTGTTCTTAGAGTTAGTTTCCATATTCTTATTGTTTTTGTTTTGTTTGTTTAGTCTTGGGAGTTACTATGGCGTTTCTCTGAAGTTTTGGGACTGAAGGAACCTTTGTCATTTGAGGACCTTGAAGAGGAACTTATAGACTGTTATTCCTCTTCTCCTAGAAGCACATCCGCTTCAACAATTAGTGGGAAAAGTCAACTTCCATTAATCACAGCAGAAATGGAAACTTTGGTTGAAGGTGCAACAGTGAGAGAAACACCTGAGACACATAGCAGTTGCACTGGTGAAACTTTGTCTAAGGCTCATTTCTCACTGCTGAAAGTTCTATTGGCAGAACTACAATCCAAGTTGGCTGGTTTTGTAGATCCTATTCTTGAACATGGAGAGTCTAGGTCAAGAAAGAGAAGGAAGAAAGATGGAGATCACTTGATTTTTGCTAGGAAATCAATGCTTGAATCTTTTCCGATAAATGAACTTACCTGGCCAGAACTGGCTCGAAGATATTTATTAACTGTCTCATCCATGGAGGGTAACCTTGATTCTCTAGAGGTTGTGAGCCGTGAAAGTTGCAAAGTATTTCATTGTTTGCAAGGAGATAGTGGGGCACTCTATGGTTCTCTTCAAGGAGTGGCTGTAATGGAAGCAGATGCACTGGTAGATTGGCTTTCATTTCCTAGTCTATGGTCCAGTGATATTTTCTTTTTAATTATGTTTCAAAAGATAAAATGTCTTTAAATGATCTTAAAATCACTTGTTATCTAACAATGTTGGTTGCATCAACCATTTTGCTTAATCTTACCATTAGTACACCTGATATTTTGTGATGTTTAATTACCATAATCCATCATATCAGATCGTGTTAACAAATAATTGAATCTATTTCAAATATACAAATTATTTGACCTATCCTAGATGATGAGGCCCAACTATACAGATATTTGATGGTCGGGAATTAGCAATTGAATGATTATCTTTGATTATGTTGCACTTGCATGCCTAAGTGTAGCCAATGACCATTAAATTCAGTAACCTTAGATATCCTTATCTTTCCCAAAAGGAAGGAAAGATTTTTGTTTTTGTTTTTTATCTTTTTGTGAGGTAGTGTAGGAGTATAAGCAGAAATCTTTCCATTGATAAAAATGAACCTAAAACTTATAGACTATTTATAATTTTGCTGCTTGTGTTATATATATATTAGGGGCTGACTAGTCAACTGTATATTTCTAAGTATCATTAGTTAAGAATTTAATCCTCCTCCTTTATGTTTATTGAAATGCTGACAGTGACCAATATTAATTGCATCAGTTCCGGTATTAATTGTATTTCTCAAATTCAAATATTTAGGAAGTTTAGCTGAAAAGTCGAGCTTTTTGTTGGATTCTCTAGGATTCTGAACGAGCAGAAACAATCTATAAGCAAATTTCAATCTGTTGCATGCCTATTTCATTTGCTTGCCAAACGTCTACCCTGAATACAAATTACTCTCAGCATTGTAGTGATCCAAGATTGTTCAAAATTCCCATCTTTCTTACCTTGAATATGGATAACCTTTGATACTGTGAATCATGGAAAGCTTGAATTCCCATACAAAAGGCTTGGATGCCATGTGCTTTTAGTTCATCACATTGGCACGAGAACATGGATTGTTGCTCATAGACATGCTATGAGACAAGCTAGCTTCATTTGAGAATACATGCACATAAAAGTGCATATGCATCGGCCCATATATATACATATTTATATACGAGTGCTGATTTGAACATTTTAAGAACAGGAGGGATTACAAATGTTCAGAAATTTTGTTTAGAATAGCTGATTGTTTGCATATTTTACTTTGGATTTACCTATCTAGAAGTTCTCTTGTCATGATTGCAGTTAGCATGAACTCTCAAGTAACTTGCTACAGTCTTGCACTTTCCTTTGACTAAAAGTTCAATTTCTTTGTTCGACTTTTGAAGTGAAACTTCTATTCTTTTATGTATATTGTGACTATTTTGAACTACTGGAAGAAGTTTGTGATTAATATCCTTGGATTCCGTGCTTAAGTACTCACGCACATTGCAAGATCAGGATCACAATTAAGGGATCCCATTAATTACGTATCCAACTTACTGGGGAGATAATTTATTTTTGCAAAATTGATGAAGTTTTCCCTTTTGTTATGATTATTATACATTGGACTTGTTTTGCCCGAAGGCCCACTACTCATTTGTCATCATTCCATAACTTTGATATAATGTTTATGTTTATATAGAGTTATAATATGCGGTAAAGTTCTATATCAAAAATGGCTACTGAACAATCAAAGATGCTGCTCGTATATGTGGAAATTTATTAGAGCAATTGTTGTTGATGTGAAAATATTTCTATAATTGGAGAATTATTACGCATCATTGCAAAACTACTCAAAATAGGATATTGGTTTTATAACTGAAATACCATATATAACTTTTCTATAAATGAGATATATTTAAGTCATTATATGAATGTTGAGACTGAATGTAAGTTTGTATCTGGTGTACTATGTGTATAGCAAAAAATATATTTTTGTTAATTTCTGCAAAATTTACTTGTATAATTAATGTCTGGCATCAGTTTCTTTAACTGCATGGCTTTGTTGAAGTGTGTTTGATCCCACTTTAGTGCTTCTTGAATAATGGTGCACTAATTTTTCTGATTCTCAGCTACTTGCAGAGGCTACAAAGAAGATATTTGGTACATCGAAGAATATTAATGACTGTTTAAATATGGATTCCAGTGGGTCTGTTGCACCCAGTTCTAGCAAAGAAGTTAAAGTGGATGATGGTGAAGTTCCTAAATGGGCAAAAGTGCTAGAACCCATAAGAAAGCTACCCACTAATGTGGGAGCAAGGATTCGAAGGTGTATATATGATGCCTTAGCTCTTAATCCACCAGAATGGGCAACAAAAATTTTAGAACATTCAATCAGTAAGGAAGTTTACAAGGGAAATGCTTCAGGACCTACCAAGGTACTTACCGGGAGATTGAAGAATTTCCGTTAAATTCTCTTGCTAGTGACAGTGGATGTTTATTGTTCCACATTGTTTGTCTTTGTCTTCCATGTATTGTTATTTTAACATGTGCCATGCTGCCGGACATATTACTCAAATTTTTTTATCATGTTGTTCTTTCTGTGCTTGAATTAATTTGCATGTTTTATACTTTCATCATAGGAATAAGAGTGAAGCATGTTTGTGAGAGTTGCATATGCCTGTTAGGCAATACACGATATTTATGCTCAGTTAAGATTGGCAGTATCCATATCTGCATGAGTTAAGATTTATTACCATGACAGCCTGTAACCCTGATAATTACTGGAAAAGGATTTCATAAAATATTTTGTCATAACTTTGAGAAGTAAATGTTGTGATGATGTTGTGATGCTTACTTCTTTTGTGCTTATAGATGGTGGATTATTTAAAATTTGGCCAAACTCTTATCATCTATAAACTTTATGTTAAAAACAGAATGATAAGTTGGAGAGTGTTGATTTATTACATCATTTCCTGAATTTAATTTGTAGTTTAACTGTTAAGGTTTGCTTTGTTGGGTTGATTAGAGTTTTCATGGTTATCAAAAGTCTGCAGCCACAGTTTCTCTAAGCATAATATGTTCTTATGATAAGGGCTGTAATGGCTGATGCTGGACTCAAGGTTTCCTCTTTCTTACAGAAAGCTGTTCTATCAGTATTGGCAGATGTGTGTGGTGAAAATCTGCAGCAGAAACCTAATAGGAAGAGAAAAGGCAAGTGCGTCACTTCTTTGTCTGAAGTAATAATGAAACAATGTCGAAGAGTGCTTCGCCAAGCTGCTGCTGCTGATGAAGAAAAAGTTTTCTGTAATTTGCTTGGAAGAACACTTCTTAACACTTCTGATAATGACGACGAGGGACTGCTTGGATTCCCTACAATGGTATCTCGTCCTTTAGACTTCAGGACTATTGATCTGAGATTGGCCTTTGGGGCCTATGGAGGATCACATGAAGCTTTCCTAGAGGATGTTCGGGAGGTAGCCTTTCTGCTGTTGAATTTATTTGAGCTAATGGACTTTGTCATATAACTGGCTTAGGATACTGAATAAGTTTGATACAGACTAGGGAGTGTATCATGTGCCAGTATGAAACTTGATTAAGAGAGGCACTAATTTCATCCTCCTAGTTCGAACATGCCTTTTAAAAAGTGGAAAACCAAACGTGCATATTTTTAAAATATTTCTCTCCTTTTTTTTTTTCCTTTCTTGTCTGGTTGGATATTTTTGCTTCTGCTCTTGCATTTGAGGAACAGCTTAACATAATATTATTCTTGGGCTGTTGCAGAAAGTAAAAAAATCACGCTTCTTGTATTTTCTCTTTGCAGGTTTGGAATCATATACGTATTGCATATGCTGATCAGTCTGATTTAGTTCATTTGGCTGAAACATTATCTCAAAATTTCGAGTCACTTTATGAAAAAGAGGTTTGTTAATACAATTTTGTTTTTTCCCTAGTTGATCCCACAACAAGCATTTACATATGCACACACAGACTGTAGATCTCCTGCTAGAGGGAGAGAAATTTGTCCTTGACAATTTTTTTCCATCCATTTGGTACCATAAGTTACTGGAAATAAGGTAACTTAGCAATTTAGTTATTGGCAGTTCGATTTATCAGCATCATTTGTCTCCTTGGTGTGATTTGTGTTACTTCTAGTTTATATATGAAACTTGGAATTCATTCTATTCCCTCTATGCCTGTCTCTCTCTCTAACTGCATGCATGACAGAGGACTCATCTAAGATGATGGTCTTTCTCAGTCAATTGGCCAGACCTTAGGTCCAATGTCTTGTCAGTTTAAGTTTGCTTCTCTGTCCAGATGTCACGGTTTCTGTTCTGGGTTTGTACATTGGGCAGCTGGATTTCACTTCTTCTTTTGAAGACAAACTGAATGCATGACTTATTATGTCTGGAAGTAGATGTAGAGCAATTGATTCCACAAACATTTTCTCCTCCATTTTGGTAAATTATAGTTATGTTTTTTGCAATATATGGATAAGGTTTGTTAAATTTGGTGCACTGTATTTTTCTTTTTCCTTTTTGTCCTTTTGGCTTCTATTTTAAGCTTCAATATGGTGAAAACCCTATGCAGGTCCTCACACTAGTTCAGAAACTTACAGGCTATGCTGCAGCGGAAAGCCTGAGTTCTGAAGCCAAGAAAGAAATCGAAGATATGCTTGAGCTTGCAAGTGAGATTCCGAAAGCTCCTTGGGAAGAAGGCGTCTGTAAAGTTTGTGGTGTGGATAAAGATGATGATAATGTGTTGTTGTGTGATAAATGTGATTCTGGGCATCATACATATTGCTTAAATCCTCCTCTGGCCAGAGTACCTGAAGGAAACTGGTATTGTCCTTCATGCATCACTCAGGGTGCTTCACTATCACAAGGTCCTCAGTTCATTAGCCAGAGCCGGAAAAGAAGACATCAAGGAGAGTTTACTCATGGTGATCGAGAGGCCCTCACACAGTTATGTACAACCATGGAAGTGAAAGATTACTGGGAGTGCAGCATAGAGGAGGTTTGTCTCTGGACCCTTAATATGCTTTTTATTTTTGCTCCTTGCAGTATGAAATTTTTATAAATCTGATAACCTGTAGTTTAGTTACATATAATTTGTCAATCAACTGTATTGGCAGCTCATATTTTGCCTGGTTGCTGTATCCAAAAACATTTTTGTAGCAATTAATTAGTTTGCTTTTAGACAATTATTTCCCATGCACTGCTTTCAGTGCTGGAATCTCCGTCCTAGTCTGTAACACACTGAGGTGAAAGACGGTGAATGATCAAGCCTGATCTTTTGTAATCACATGGTAAAAAATTCCTGTCTTTACTACAATGTGATTAGTTTTCTACATCCTGACGTAGTATGCGCAACATGGAGTTGCATCACTTCTTATTCCTGGTCTGGTAATATATAGGGACTGTAATATAAAATGTTTTTAGTTGCATTTGTAATTTCACAGCCAAAATTCATAGTTACAGCTGTTGTAGTTATGAATGTTCAAAGGAAATTAATAAAATGACTCAAGTGCATACTTAAAAAGATTTAAATGAAATATGCATGTAATAACTCAAAAACATAAAATAATCCTTAACTGAAAAAGGATGCTTAAAATTCAATTGAATTTCTATTTAAGTCAACAACATTCAGTTTTTGCAATTAAGTGCATGTGTGGCATATTTTTTTTTTAATCAAGTGCATTTGCACAATAGCAGTACCTCATAGTACTCATTTTAAATTTTAATCTTGGTTCTATTATTCAAGTTGATGGTGGTTGTGAAGAAGATGTAAGTCACAGGATTAAATCTAGTTAGATAAAGTGGAGGAGTGTCACAGGAGTGTTATGTGACCGAAAGATACCAGTCAAATTGAAAAAAAAATTCTACTGCACTGCCATATACCCTGCGATGATGTATGAGAGTGAGTGTTGGGCTGTGAAAAGATAACACGTGAGTAAGATGCATGTTGCAGAGATAAAAATGATAAGATGGATGTGTGGACACACTAGAATAGAATCAGGAGTGAGAACATTAGAGAAAAAGTAGGGGTAGCGTCTATCGAGGATAAGATAAGAGAGTATAGATTGAGATGGTTTGACCATGTGAAACGTAGACTTAGGGATGCACCGGTCAGAAAAATTGAACTAGTTAAAGTAGAAATACCTAAGGGAGGCATGGGTAAACTTAAATTAACTTGGACAAAAGTGGTATAAAATGATCTTGTTGTTTTAAATTTATCAGAAGAGGTAGCCCTAAATCGAATCCAGTGGAAAAGAAGAATTCATATAGCCGACTCCAATTAGTTTGAAATTAAGGCTTTATTGTTATTGTTGTTGTTGTAAGTGCATTTGCACATGTACTTTCACCAGAATGTTGACATGAACATCAGGTCTTCCTTTTCTTTGAGATTTATGCTTATTGGATAATTCCAGTGAGATGGGCACCAGGAGTCTTATCAACGCAACTAACTTTGTTATGTAGCTGGGATGGATTTGTTTCCTACTGCAATCAATTCACTATGCTTCTCCAGCGTGGGATTAATCTTTGCCAATTTAGCAAGAATCTCAAAGAAAAGGCCATGCCAGCATTTTCATGAAGATAAATACTGAATGCACTTGATTAGAATAATTGTGTCCATCCTTACATTAATTGCAAAATACTAGAATTGGAGGGGCTGCATCCTTACCTTATTTGGGCCTACCTCAGCCAGTCTATCCAAGTTGTGCAAATTGGTGGTCATAGAAAAGGCTTAAATTTACTCCTAGTTTCATCTTTGCACCACCTCCACCGCCACCAGTGTACCATAGGCTAAGTATATTAAAGCGTCCTGCATTTTACTTTTGTTAACTATCTAGTCCATCCTATAGAATCCGATACACTTGAATGCTAATTTCTAAAACTATCTCTACCCAGAAAAGCAAAAAACCAAGAATCAGTATCAAAAGTAGTGGAGTGACTACCTCGGTCATGGATGTTGGTAACACTTGATGATACTGAGTACCTTGCTATATGCACCTTGATTCTGTGTTTCTTGTACCACCATCCTTGTGTCAGAATCATTTAATGTTTTTGGGTGTTTGACTTTCAAATCCGCTTCCTTTTATAGATTGCAGTGAAACAAAGCTTTAGGGAGCGGGGACTGGCTTTTCAGTGATCAAGCAACAATAGGAAAGAATAATTATAATTGAAATACTCAGAGTTGGCCAGACTTTCTTCCCCTCGCCCTCGCCCTCGCCCTCGCCCTCGCCCTCGTCCTCTCCCTCTTCTCTCTCTCTCTCTCTCTCCTTTCCCTAATCTGCCAACATTTCTTTTTTCTCTTATAGGGAGCATCCTTCTCCAGTTAAAAACTCTTTCTCTATGTTGATCCATCCTTGACTCCTCGATTCTCTCTCTTTTTCCTTTTCCGTTAGACTTTTGTCCAACCATAGGAAGGTAAGAAACAATTCTTTTGCCATAAAGATTTGAGGATTTGTTGTCACAAATTTTGTATTTTCACATAATTTGTTCTGTTGGCAATATTGTTGCTATAATTTGGTCCCTTGCTAAAAATTTCCCTCCGTCAACATTCTTTTCATGTACTTTTTTAAAGATATAATTCTACTTCAGCTTTGGGTTGTCTTGTTTTTAGATTTGAAAGAGATCAACTCTTGCAAATACAGAAAGTTAATAGGGAGTTGTTTTTAGGAAACTTCTTTTCTTGCAACTATAGCAATCATCAAGTTCTATAGAGGGAATAAATAGTTAGTAAAAGAAGTAAAATATAAGGACATTTTAATATGAGAGTATCCATTCTATCTTTCTTAGATGATGAAATGTGTATATTGTCCACACAATATTCTCAAGTCAACAAATCATAATTATTAATTGTATTGTATTATCTTTTAGGAATGAAATATCTTTTTCTAAAGATATGGATTAACTTCATGATTAATTCTTTTTTTTTGAGAATATGATTAATTCTTTTATAAGCATCTTATTATTGCATTAAATAATAACTATTTAATATCTTTAATTATATGGTTTATTGTACGAATGAATATTATCTTAATTCATTATTTTTACTAATAACAAGTCCTTGATTTACATTTTGAGAAGAATATCATTTTATTTTGTTCGTGTATAAATCAGTTAAATATAGTTTTAATATTTTAGTTTTTAAAGCAGTACAAGTTTTTATTATATAATAAAGATTATGTAAATGAAATATAAAAGAAAATAACAGGAGTTAATACTTAAACAGATTGTATGGGTGTGGCTGGTAGGTAGTGTTGTCATCTTATGTAATAGAAAGGCGTGATGGAGTGTATCTAACCACTTCCTTTTGATATGTTTAAAAAAACTCACCCAAACTCAGGCAACAAATAATAATTGCCTAAAAAATTTACAAGGCTGAGATTTTTGGTGGCACGAGTGCAAGGAGTGGTGTGGAGGATCCTGTTATTTGGATCTTATTACCGTTATTGAAATTTTTAAAAAGGTTCCTCCTGTACACCCACCGATATTTTTATTTTGCCCCTCGTGGGAATATTAACCAACAGGGCTCTTAGTTGAACATATATATCACTATCAGTTAAATATTGATTGACCTTTAGTTTGACCTCAATTATTATTTGGAACATAATTCATTGACATTGTTGAGTTCAATATCACCCTGATTTCGAGTTGAATATCCTTGGCCTAGTATCTTGTGGTGTTTTATAACATATTGAGGATCAAGCGGTGAGTTAAAATGAGATACGGATCAGTGTTGACCAGCAGAGATTGATTTTTTCTTGGAGGGATGAAAAAGATGAGAATGAAGGGTTGAAGAACCTGTTCTTCTGACACATGGGAGGATGGGTTTTAAAAGGGTCACAATCCTCTGACATATTTACGAAATGATGAAATTTTTGCTTGTATCGTTTTGTTTCCCTCTCCCCGTCTCTTGATTCCTGTTCTGCTGCTACATATGTTAATAGTTGCTACTTGCTTTGTGACACTGGCATGCATTTGGATTTTGTAGATTTCTTATAATTATTCAAGCTGTTATTTGTGAGCAGGGTTGCATCACCATTCTTTTTCTGTTGTTCTTTATATGCAGAGAATATTTCTTCTCAAGTTTTTGGGTGATGAGATGCTGAACACTGCTAATATTCGTGAGCACCTAGATCAATGTGCCTCAGTATTTGCTGATTTACAGCAGAAACTGCGTTCATTATCTACAGAATGGAGACACCTAAAGTCTAGAGAAGAAGTCCTTAATGAAAAAGCGGCAAAAGCCAATATGGCTGTACCTCGTGGTGGTGGGAAATTGGGAACAGAAGGGATGGCTGCTGTGCTCCCAAACTATGAAAAATTGATGGGACAGACTCTTAATAGAAGCGCTTTATGTTCGAACCCCTCTATTGATCTGTTATATTTGAAGGATGGTCCACAGGTTCACAGTACAAATGAGTTAACTGAACCAGCGCACTGGTTATACCCAAAAGGGATTCTCAAGCAACATTCTACCAGCAGTGGAGGTGAAGTTATGAAGGTTCCTGATTCTGAATTTCAAGTAAACCAACCTGATGCAAATGAGTTGCAGGCCAGTAACCTTGAGGCAATTTTCATCAAAAATAGGATCTCTATCTTACAGGATTCAATTGACTGTCTAGACTTACAATTACAGAATGTATCTCTGAGGAAGGAGTTTTTAGGAAGGGACTCTGCAGGTCGAATGTACTGGGTCTTTTGCAGGCCAGGTTCAACTCCTTGGGTGGTTGTTGATGGGACTACAGCAATGCAGCAAAAGGCAATTGTCAAAGGGGACAGGGAGCTATTGACTGGCAATCCGTCTCTTGAATCTTCTCTACTTGGAGCTGAGAACCTATTGAAGTTCAAAAGACCAAATGCTTTTAGTCCATGTGCAAGTGATTTGACTATTAGCACTCCCGTATCTTGTCAGTGGTTTTCTTATCAGTCTGACGCTGAAGTTGAAGAACTCATCAAATGGTTGAGGGACTGTGATCCAATTCAGAGAGAGTTGATAGAGTCTCTTTTGCAGCGGCTGAAATATAGAGGATATGATAACTCCAATAGAACTGGTAGTAATGTTGAAGAAATGTATCAAAAGCCAAATGTCCTTACGACTAGAGCTTTTGTTGCACTTGAGAAGAAGTATGGACCTTGCACGGAAATGGATGTCACCCATGTTTCAATGAAGTTGAGTCAGAATGCAGAAGTAACATATGATGAAGGAATGCGCCGATGTGAATGCCTAGAACTTATATGGCCTTCTAGGCATCATTGCCACTTTTGCCACTGGTCATTTTCCAGTAGGTGTGAACTTGAGGAGCACAATGATGGAAAGTGCAGTTCCATAGCACGTAGCTCTCGAAACAGCACAGTGTCTGATGATGTCTCGAAGGAGAAAACAACGTTGGAGATTGAGCAGAGACACTGCTTTGGAAAAATAAGACAATGTAAGCCTCGTACTGTGGGGCATGAGATTGAATTTGGTTTGGTTGGATTTTCAAAGGACTTTTCACCCCCTTACAATCTTGAAGAGATAAGTGCAAAGTTTGTTACTAGGAGCTCTAATAAGGAATTGGTGAAGGAAATAGGTCTTCTTGGTTCAAATGGCATTCCATCATTTGTACCATGTGCATCTCCTTATCTCAATGACCCCGCATTGAAGTTAGTGCCTTCTTGGCAAAATGAGATTAGTCCGGATGCCAAGTCCATGAGTGTGGAAAATCAGTCCCAGCTAGCTGCGCACGGGAATGTGATAACTAGCAAGAGGTATCTTAACAATTCCATCTACTCAATTAAGAGATGCATTGTAGGCAACATTTATAATGAATTAGAAGAAATTGGCAGATCAAATTTGATGAATGACCAGAGAGATCAATTCTCTTTGAGGCTTAGCTGTTCAAAGCGGAGGAATATTTCATCTGAAATTCATGCTTCTTCATTGCGGCCCCTTGTGGGCAAAGGGGCTCAAATTCTTAGGCGGCTTAAAATCAACTTACTTGATATGGATGCTGCCCTTCCTGAAGAGGCACTAAAGTCATCAAAGGCTTACTTAGAAAAAAGGTGTACCTGGCAAGCATTTGTAAAGTCTGCCAAATCCATATTTGAGGTGAGAATGTTTTTTCCTTCTTACTTAAAGGCATCACGTGATATGTCAACACTAATGCCAAAACTTTCATGAACTTGGTAAGGGGCTGCTAATATAGTCTTCCTAGGGCTGCGTGATTAAACACGTTTTAAATCACAAGCCCCTTTTCAATTTGGTATTCTTTCTGTTTTTCTATTTTTACTAAAGCAGGCATGCACTCATGAGTTTCTCACTCTGAAGATAAATGACCATTATATAACATGATTTTACCATCATATAACATGATTTTATCTCTTTTTTTACTTTTTTCCGATTCCACAGATGTTCTCATCCAGTTTCCCGGATGGCAAGTTTTTGATAAATTAGATCTTGAAGAGACTCACTGGAATATGGACCTCTAGTATTTTATTTGTTTGTGTTATTAAGATGAGATATATGGACAGGATTAATAAATTAGATTACACATTATGATCACTGTAAATTAGAAAATAATATATTGTGACAATATTGCAATGCAAAAATATTAAGCTTGTCCCTCTCCAATCTAAAAAGAAAGGGGAAAATCTTTTTAAGTAAGCCTATGTTACCTGGTTAGCACTACAGCAGGTGTAACGTACAAATTGTATCATGAATGTTGATGAAGTTGTTCTGAAACTGGAAATGATGAAGATTTATATCAGTCTCACATTTTTTCTGCCACCAGGCTATTTTCTTTTACTCGGGACATAATTGGGAAGATATATTGAACTCTGCTTAATTTTATCTTTGTTTTTCAGATGGTTCAAGCAACAATTGTATTTGAAAACATGATTAAGACTGATTACTTGGGAAATGAATGGTGGTACTGGTCATCACTTTCTGCAGCAGCAAAGATTGCTACCATCTCCTCTCTTGCCCTTAGAATATACACATTAGATGCTGCTATTTTCTATGAGAAACCACTTCCTTTCTCTTCTAAAGAAACTGCAGAAGTTGGTGGCATTTCAGAAAATAAATCTTCGCCTCGTACTGGTCAGGCAAGTAATCAAAAGCCAAGTAGCAAGCCAGTTCTAAGAATTCCTAATGTGGATCCAGTTGACAATGGAAAGCTGCAAAGCAGATCAGGCAAGAAAAGAAAAGATTCAGGAGGATGAGGATGCCTCTCTTTCGTAGGAATCTAAATTAAGCAGAAGCTCACCTCACCTTACTCCGGTTTTGAAGACAAATTTCTAACCTGAGACAAGTGGTTATGGGCTCAAGGTCTGCCTGTAAAAATGATGCCTTTTCACCTCTGCATACGTATATATGAAGTTATATGTACTAACTTGGATATTGGATCAGGAATTAGGGGCCATATGTTAGGTGTATAGTTTCACTTACGGACTTTTTTTCATAACTCCAGAACTATGGTCATCTTCTGAAGAGGAAAGAATCAACATCTGCACAAAGAACAATTGATAAGGCAGTTGTTTGTATAAAAAAAATGTCAAATTTATGTACTTAAGTTTTCAGATGTATATTAGATTTCATTCATTTGTTGCATTTCTCACCTTTTATGGCTTCAAATGAGTGGGAAATCTTTTTTTATTTGTTATGTTCCTCTGATTCTTGTAGATTGCTCCCATTTATACAAGGACCAATCTCCAGCAAATTCTACTGCAAGAATAGAGTTGAAGTTTCTTAAAGCAGTTGCTTCTAACTTGGTGCCCCTCTCTTTCTATAAAGGAGAGATTAAAATTAGGATCTTTATAGGAAGAAATTTCATTGTTGTAAATTGAGCGGTTACTGTTCTTTTTCAATCATATTATGTAGTTCAGATAGTTATTCAATCATTGAGCTAGTACTAGTCTAACGGTTGAATATTATTTTCTCAATTTGTAAATATGACCCAATGTTTTCAGCACTCTTTAAAGTTGTATTCATTGACGATAATCAGTTTATATAAGCTACATCTCAAATTAATTTATATATATATATATATTGACTAATTACTATTTTTTAAGAGAGTTACTACTTGCTTGCACCCAGTTCTGGGTGATTGCACGCGCGGATCCAAAGATGTTTCAATTTTTTCAGTTTAAAGTAGCATTCATTTTCACTATTACTGTTTTTACATATCGATCAACATATCCATTGCATTAAAAAGTATAATCAACACTGAATTGAGAGCCACATGCGGCTGCTAAGGGAAGCTTTCAATTAGATGAGAAATATTACATTGCTAAAAGCTACAGATCTATTTTGTTTTCCAGGGAATTCTGTAAAACATTGTCATGGGTACTAATTCAGTATTTCAGTGCGAAGGATCATAGAAACAGGAATTGATACTTGCTTCCGGCACGAACCCAGAAAGTGTAACCAGTACAACAATGTATTCATTTCTTCAAGAAGGAAATTTTGCATTTTTGAAGCAAATTCAATTGAACAAAAAAAGCAACATGGGATATTACCCTGATTGCAATCTGATCTATGTTTTGTTCTACAGTAATGGAAAATCTACATCTATGAAGAAGAATAACAGTGTAAAAACATCAGACTTGATGCAATACAGGAACATTCAGCTTTCATGTTTTTGACCTTAAAGCAAGACCAGTTTCCACCTTCTTAATTTCAAAGATGAGCATTCTCCACATTTTAAGCACAAACATTTCAGCTTCATCGTCCAATATCGACTGAAGCATCTCCAGCATCTGGGATGCCTTCACATGTTCTTGAGTACTTGAAACAATGTAATCTACCAATGTGGTTTCTTCCTCTCCCAAAAACTCTGTAATCTTCTTAGAAATCCATGGTCTCATTCTCTCATGAAGCTCGTGCTAAAAGAAAGCAAACGAAATAGCAGAGAGATACTTTAGAACATACTGAATGAAATAAATGCCAATAGCACCATACGCATCAGCCCATACAAGAGTTGGACAGCCAAATAAATCGGCCATACTTTCTTCTATACTTCCATGCAATTCATTACAAGGACACTTCAATCAGTAAAAGGACCCAAAGCAACAAGGAATACATGCATCATACCACTACCAACCACCACCCATGTGAACCCAAATAACAATAAATACAACTTTTAAGATTTCTGAAAACTGAGGTTCCCTAAAAGGCAAAAACTGCAAAATCAACCATGCCTTATCATTAACATTTGAGATAGACCTTGTAAATATATGCACATTTCCATCTAGGTTTAAGGTCAAGCCTCCCCAAAAGTAAACCAACAGCAGACAAATATAACAGAAAGATAATCCTATAATATTACTGGTGCATCATAAATTCAAATGCACTTTTGAAGGGAAAAGACAGAAACAGTGATGCAACAAATCTGAATATCAAATTCCCCTTTGAAAGGGGTTTAAGTTGGGGCTGCTCTCTTCAGTAAACCTCGCATTAAAACCCATTTACGAATGTCATAAAGAATCAGAGCAGTTGCAACCAAAGATAAAGAAAGGAGAACCACAGTTTCCAGAAATCTGCTGATGAAGCAATTTGTTTTGTACTATTTAAGAAAACTTTATCTTACATGAGAAAAGCAATTTTCATATGAACCAATAGGGGAATCACAAATGTAGCATTTTTCTTTCTATTTTGTCAAGCCAAACATTTGATTCGAGTTTAAGCTAAAGCAGATACAACAGAGAAACTGAAGCAAATATCTGAATATAATTTGTAGTATAAGAAACTGAGAAGTAAGACAAGGGTAAGTAAGATTTCTTACTTTGTCATACACATTCCAATTTATCTCATACAAGAATAGCTCATCCTTGGTCTTTGGGATCATATCAATCAACTGCTTTGCATCCAAAAGCTTCTGCTTATCTGGTGTTCTCACTTTGTCCAACCCATGTTCCCGGTTCCTGTCCCGTTCAATAATCTTATCTTTTTCATCTCTCATTCGGTTAGCATCCTCATCATTCCTGTCCCTGTCCCGCTGACTTGATCTATCATGAGAACGTCTACTTCTTTCTCTTTCCACATCAGGCTTCTCTTCTTTTGGAGTAACATTAGAAATACGCTTTGCAAATTCAGCAGCAGCAGCAAGATTTGGCGGTTGTGCTCCTGAAAGATTAGGTTGAATGGCCTGCAATTCCTCTGTTGAATAATCAATAGGAACCAGGGGTCTCATCTTTTTGTCCTTATGTGCATCATCGTCATCCTCTTCATGGAAAACTGAAGGAACTGCTGCTCGTTTGCCAGATGCAACTAAACCAAAACCCAACTTTCTTGCAGGCACATTACCACTCTGCGGCATATCAGATTCAGCCATTGATAGCATGGCTGACTCATCAACAGTATCATTTTGTAAAGCCCCATCATCTGCAATTTGAAGTTAATAATATAAAAAAAAATTATTCCTCTTTTAATTGCTTTTACCCAATGATATGTGTGTGCCCACACCTAAACAAGTTTCCTTGTAATTTTTTATTTTTCTTTTGAGTATGTATGCTAGGGCAAAATATAACAGTAAAAAACAGTAATTGAAATTGAAAAAAAAAATTAATTACCTATACGGTTTTCATTACCAGAATCTCCCTCAGCATCCCGTTCAATAGCCTTATCTTTGCTTTCAACACCGGCTTCTTCAGCTACGATTTTTTCACTTCCACTAGCAAAATGATCAGATGAAAGCTTTAATGCATCTCTTTGTTGCTGCTGTAGTTTTTCCTCCTCTGCCCTCCTCTTCACCTCAGCAATTTCTTCCTCTTCTTTGATTCTGTCAGCCATGTCTTCCTCCTTCTCGCGAAGCCTCTTCCTTCTCCTATCCTCTACGATATTCCTCCGCCATCTTTTTCTTGAATCATCATCATCACCTTCTTCGTCATAAAGTATATCCTTCCTCCTTTTGCGCTCCTTTTCTTTCTCCTTCTCCTTCTCATACTGCCGCTGTTTCTCTTTCTCTCTCTCTCTATACTCCCAATCTTTTAAGCGCACTTCATACTCGCGCTCTGCCTCATCAATCTTCCTTCTCTGCTCCCTCTCTTTCCTAATTCGCTCCCTCTCTGCTTCCCTTTCATATCTTTCAATTTCTCGCTCCTTTTCCCGTTTTAGATCTCGATCTCTGTCTCTATCTCTGCTTCTCCTGTCAGACTTCCTACTCCTACCAGGTGAGCTTGTTTCAGGTCTATCCTGTTCACTTGCCGCTTTGTTGTCACTAGTTGTCTCGTCATCATTTTTATCTTCAGTTGTGCCTGCAGAAAGATAAATAAGAAATACCAACATTAACACCTGCATTTTAAGGAAAGTAAACATGAAAATAGTCTGGTACAAAACATTACATATTATGGTAATGCCTGAAGGGCACTTTCATACAATAAACATAGAAAACAGTATAATTTGATATTATGGTATGGATAATGAAACTTTTGGGAAGATTCTTTTTTGAAATTAAGTGCTATGATACAAGGTCTTTTAAATATCAACATTTCATTAAAAATCCCTTATTCATAATCAATATAGATTTTTGTAATTACAATTCAATTTTTTTTATTTATCTTCATTTGTTTTACGAACAAATCCCATAATATTATATGAATTATTAATTAAATAGACAACAAATGTTACATACAAGTGCATTTATCTACAGCATGCACGTATGCATATAATCCTATATGATCAATGTTATACATAATTTGTGTTGAGTTTTGCATAATCACAAGATACATTTCTAATTGCGCCCTATTATTTGCTACGATGTAATGATAAATTTTGCAATTATAACATACGTTCCTAATTACATCTTATTGTTGCTATAATCTAAAGAGAATTTTGCATAATCACGACATACATATCAAAACTAATTATTGGGCTATTTACCACAAATCCAAACATTTACATACACAACCTTTCACATGGGTCCCAATTGTAGCCAAACTTTGAAAGTCGCAAGCTAAAAATCTGAAATAGCAAACAATACACATACCTTTTTTTCATAATGAATTTCATATTAGCATCTGATATATATTATTTTTGAAATCAGGACCCAACAAAAAATTTATCATCTGACAAAATATGAATTTCTTTTATTGCCTCTTCTCTCTCCCTCCCTCTCTCTTCATAAGTATGCTAGCTCTGAAGTCTAATAAATAAAATATATGCCACATCAACTATTTGGGAGTGAAGCAAATTGCCCTTACAGATTTAGCAAAAATTGATAGTATTGCATTTATAATTAAAATTTTGAAAAAATTGATCATAATCGAAAAAATCAGAGCAAATGTTTGGACACAAACAGACATACATACATACATACATACATACAAACATAAATATATATATATATAAATATATTTGTAATTAATCTGTAATAACTACATGCATTGCATGTAAAAAGCGGCTAGTAATGATAACGAGCAACAAGCGTATGGTCGCATAATAACTGTAACTACTCACCAGGTCTCGTTATACCCACATCAGAGTCCCCATCCCTTGATTTAGTTGGGAATTCTGAGTTTGTATTCCCATAACCATCTGCAGGTGTTCGTGGAGGTGGCGGAGGCAACGGTTTGGTCTTCAGCCTTTCTTCTAACATGCTATTGAGCTTCTCCAAAGCCTCTCTGTCACCTTCTCTGTCTTCATCAGTCACAATGCCAAAAATGGCTGGATCATTATTTTCTTTATTCCCCTTGTTACTATCATTATTAGATTCCTCCATAGAAGATTTTGGAGGTTCATTCTTTTCAACACCTGTGGTTGTTCCATCCTCCTTGTCAGGTGCAGTAGCTTGATTTTCTTTTAGATTCTTTGAATTTTCAGTTTTCTTCTCAACATACCGCTCCAAATATTCTCTTGTTGCTTGATTAACATTTAGCTGTAATCATGCAATAGAAAAGCACAAAGATTACTTTTCAAAAAATAAACACAAAAATATTCAGATGATGGAAAAAGAAAGAAAAAATAATGAAAAATGTGCAAAGTCTTTTTTCATAGGGTTGCCCATGCCTCTCTTGCTCCCCCTCCTTTTTTTCCCTTTGTTTCAAAGGTTTCCCAGTTAATGCTTCAAATATATCAAAGTTGATATGACATACAATCCAAAATCATCAACCATAAATCTAACCTAAAGCCTAAATGCAAATGGAATTTTCCCATTAGAACCCTTCTCAAATGTTCTTACAATCAATGATCTGACGCAAGCAGTAACATAGGAACATTAATGAATTTAGGTACTTCTTAGTCTATGCATTCCTGTACCGTAAAGACATTATTATTCAGTATTTCTGTAGTTAAAATTCCAGAAATTCATGCTAATGTCTGAGGAGTGTGATGCAATTTTAATCTTGACAAGTGTTAGGCATCCTGCAAATGTGATGCTAGTAGTTCATTTGTTTGCTTAAATATTTCTCTTTGATTTTACGAGGATATTCATATTTTCCAAGTCATCTTTGAATCCCAATTTTTTCAGTTTTATAAACCTAGCACTTTATGTAAATTAAGTGTTACCTAGTTGTTCTACAACATAACCGCCTACCTCCCAAACCACTACACTACAATACCTTAAATTTGGATAATCAAGTTCACAATGGGGGAAGAAGAGAGCAGATTCTAGTCAAATACTCCTTTCGATATCCATACCTCACATATTCCATCAAAAAGGCCAAACTATATAACAAATTCGTGGTGAAAATTTTAAGACTTAAAAATCTCCTATATCTAAAGGGAAGGGGAAAAGACGAGAAAGCAAAAAAATAAGAAACAATTAACTGAAGATTTCGTCAGTGGTCAGCTCATCCCACTCTCCACCAAAAAATAGCAAACTTCAATTAACAAATCTATCTAATTTGAAACTACCTATATTTAACTGAAAGCCCATTGTTTAACAGTGTAATACTAAAAATAAGAATCTTGAAAGATAATCATAAAATCTGATAAGTAGATACCAAGGTATCCATATTCCATACGTACCACCAGTTCTTGCCCATCAATATTAAATTTACTCAGTAAACGTAATGCACGGAGAACCCCTTCAGCAGATTCGAATTCACAAAAGCCAAAGCCTCTAGGAGTCTGATCAGTGGGGTCTTCAGCACGTTTCCAACTCTTGACTGGTCCACAGAACTTGATAAAGTGCAAAGAATCAGACTTCAAAATTTCAAAGGTTTAATCATGCATAAACAACACTCCAAGCAAAGCAAAAAATAACAATAAAGACTAGGAACCATGAGTTACAATCAAATACAAACAAAATAAATAAATAATGTACCCGAAGGAGAGACAGCATAAAATCATTCTCCACAGTAGGAGCTATCTTGCCAACATAAACAGTAGTTTGTGGTTTCTCTGCTGGTGTAATGGAAGGAACAGCCGGCCTGATTATGGGTGAGATAATTGGCCGAACACCTGGAATCCCTGGAATAAGAGGGCGAGATGCTGTTGGTACCATGCCAATTGCTCTAGGAGGACGAGGAGGAAACATAGGGCGAACCACAGCTGGGTACGGGGATGGATAGCGCTGAATTCCTGCAAAAATAAAAAACAAACATCTATGCAGACATGTCAGAGCAAGTCCACAAACTAAATATAGAAACAACTATTGTTCCCACAATTATCCATATATGTGAATAATAATTCAAAAATAATAATTATAGCAATAATTAAATGCTGTTACCACACAATAAAAGCAAATTAGAGATGGCACCATACGCATCAAGCACACCAGCTGAATAGATAACCTGAGGGAAACATTAAGAATAATAGGATCGAGCTCATAAACATGGATATGTTAAGTGAGCTTACCTCATGCATCGACTTGCAAAATAGTGGCCTTTTCAAACTATCCCATGCACCAATTGCAGAATTTTGACATTGAACAACATGAGATTTTGAACATCTCATGCAAGGATTTAACAACACATAACTAGTCTAATTAACTTTTGCCAATTTAATTTATCTCAACTGTTAGTGGTCAAATGCACAGCATGAAAACAACATAAAGAAGTACAAGAGAGGGAGAGAGAGACTGATTGGAAGAATTTAGATACCTTAGAATACAAGCCAAGGAGCACTCAGTTGCTAACATGGTCTGCTGCTGGATATTCATAGACCCATGAAAGGGAAAGAATCCTTATAACTACCAGAAAGTAGCCTACTAAAATAAACATGGCATAACCAGACATATATTTAGAAGACATATGGAGCAATATGATTGTTCAAATTATGCTGTATTCTTTAATTGGTAAGCTCCAAATGCTGATTTTAGTGCAATAAAAAGATATTGTTTATTCTAAATACAATCAAAGAAAACCAGACAAATTCGTGCATACCAAAACAGGAGTTGTAGTAGACGGTGATACTCTCTTAAGCAATATGAAGCCTTCCAACCTTTCTCACCGTATTCAATCAAGAAACTGTAGGAGAAAACATCCCGTCATCGATACCCCTTTTCTAAATCTCTCCAAACCCCTCTTTAACACACTTTTCCCCATCAAAACATACAATTAACCTCATTTATTTAAGACAACTACCCACGAATTGCAAGTAAAAATTGCATCTCACCTATGCAACCTATCAGTAGTTCAGATGAACATTCAACAAACAAAGTTAACAATAAACAAGATTCAAATAAATACAAGTAATTCAATAAGAAAAGGAGAGACCAGAGAGAACAAGGAATAACCCACCCGGAAGTGGCATAGTCCCTTGAGGAGTATAACCATTAGGCATAGGCGCGTAGGGTCTCAAAGCCAGATTTGGAGGCTGACCTGGAGGAACTTGATACGGCATCATAGGAGGTGGCACCACAACTGCTCCAGGAGCACCAGAAACCATAACCGGCGAAGCACTTACACCAGGCGGCTGGACACCAACACTAGCGTTTTGATAATTCGGCAACGGAGAGAATTGCGGAACAGGACGGAAAGACTGGGCTAGTGGAGCCACAGAGACTCCTGAAATTGGCGGCGGCGGCGGCGCGTAGGATGCGAACGCATTTACAGGTTTATTCGAATTGGATTCTGTCTTAGTCTTAGAAGAAGGAGAAGATGGAGACTCCGCCATTGAGAGTGAGAGAGAGGATCTGTAAATTTCAATTGAAGGGCTAAACGATTAACTGATGTAACGTGCCCTAGAAGTGGATGAAAATGTTACCGATGATGAATCTTTGACGGTCGAGATCTTTTCTTGGCTTCGCCCGTGATTTTTCCTCCCCACCTTAGGTCATCCAGGTACATATACAGGAGGTCGAGGGGTGGATCAGAGTACTTCTATAAGCAAGGATTTATTGAATTAGAATTAGGGATTTATTGAATTGAAATAAAATAATTTAAATATAGCTTTTTTAACTTTTTTTTATTTTTATTTTTATTTTTAGTGGACATTATGAGTTATAATTTTAAAATGATATTTTTTTAAATTTTAATTTATTATTATTATTTTTTTAATTTTTAAATTGATAATATAAATTTAATTATTTTAAAATAGTTTAAAATAAATATGTTATTAATTATAATTAAATTTAAAATTTTATATTATTTGAGTTTATTTTTAATATATTTTTTATCCACTTAAAAATACTTATATTGTACTAATTTAGTTTAAATTTCAATATATTAATATATTTTCATTTTACCATTTTTTATATATTAATGTCATTTTGTATAAAGTTCATGTAATAGAAAATTTACTATATGTATATAATATATATTTTTTATTTTTAAATGAGCTAACTTTTTCATTAACTCTTAATATATATAGTAAATAACATATAAAAATATAATAAATAATAAATCTATAGAAATATAAATAAAACATAAAAAAGATAAAATCAAATTAATAATCAAAGATTTAATTAAATAACTAAATAATGTATTAATTTTTAATTATTATTTATTAATAAATTTATTATTAGATAATATTAATAATAAATTATTAATATATTTATATTTTTATATAGTACTAACTGTTATATTTAATATTTATTTTTTACTTTATTTTAAAATTTTATTAAAATTTTTCATTAAATTATTTATTATTTATAATAAGAATAATTATTTTATTTTTATATTTAATTTTTTATAGTTAAATGTTAAATTTAGTCTCTCTGTTTCTTTAGTGTGTCAAATATATATTTTCTATTTAAAATATATATTGATAAATATTTTTAATTTCAATTATAAAAAATAAAAATTGCCATTAAAAAATTTAGCTTCGCCAATATTGTGTGGGTCAGCTTCAAGCTTGTTAATAAACTAAAATAATTTAATAAAAAATATACACAAATAAATAATTAAAAATTATTTTATTATATATTTCATAATAAACTATTCATAAATTATATACAATTGGTTAAATTACGAGAGAAATAATTATGTATGATTGCATAATATACGTAGAAATCATAATATTAATAAAAAAACTATAAAATTTTTAATTTTAGATAAAATAAATTGTAAGATAATTATTGAATACTGAAAATTTGGGTAACTTTTAAAAAAATATAACATTTTTCAAATATAAATCGCTTTTTTATAAGTTGTTATGAATTTGAGTTTATTGTCAATACATAGGAAAAATTGGAGAGAGAGAGAGAGAAAGTGTAGATAGCTTTTTTAAAACTAAAAGCGAGTTTGGTAAAAGGACGGAGAGAGCATCAAGGTTGAGTCTATTTTTCACACACAAACATCAAACACATATTTTTCATTAACTAAGATGATTAATAGATCGTATCTAAACCATATTTTAATTGAATCATTATTCAAATTTGATACTCTAAAACTATAAATATTCATTGGATGTAAGATTATTATTTTTATATCATACAAAATTTATTATGTGTTGGATCAATTTTATCATTATAATTCAATACCCTAAAACCATATATACTTAATGGACACATGAAATTATTATTTTTATACCATATAAAATATTATGAGTTGGATTCGAAGATTGAAAGATATTAAAGATTTTGAAATATTTGGCTTAAAAACAATTCCATTTAATTCATTAATTAAATGCTACATCTATTCAAATCAACACTCTACACTTATTACTAATTACTCCCTCCATCCTAAATTAATATACTTCTCATTTTACAAAAAAATTAAAAAAACTTAATTATTTTTATTAAAATGAAAAAATATATATATATTTTCCTATTATCTTATTAATAAGTATTTTTTAATATCAATAATTTATAACATTAATAAATAATTTTTATAATATTATAATTTATAATAAATTTATTAATTTATAATTTTAATAAATAATTTATAATTTATAATATATTATAATAATTTTATAATGTATTAATATTACAAATTATAGTATTAATTTAATTTTTAAAATAATTTATAATATGAAAAATTAAATACTTATTAAATAATAAGAAATATATTAAAAAATTAAATTTATTATAATTTAGTAGAATTTACAAGTTTTAAAACATTTCAAAGCAAATAAATTTTTCCTTCTCATCCGGAAATGTATACTCCATATATAAAGATTTTTTTAGATAGATATTCCATGCAATAATAAATTAACTAATAATTAAAAAAATTAATTTCATATTTATCCATTCTTATACATTGACAATGCTTTATTTTTCTTTATTTGTCCCAAAATTTAGTTTTATTTTTAAATGTTATTTTTACAAGAAAACTCTTATATTATTTTTTTTGTTAATTTTCTTAATTAAATACTTAATTAACACTTTTAAAAATGTGCAAAATTGATTTATTAATATTAAAGAGAAAAAAATATTTAAAAAAAAAATTATAGAAACACTAACTAATTTTCTAAAATATGTACAAAAATAAAATAGATAATAAAATTTGAAAAAAATTAATAATTTTTTAAAATAGTATAATTTATAATATTAAAAAATATATTATAATATATTATAAATTATATATTAAAATTATAAATAAATTAAATTATTATAAATTATAATATTATAAAAATTATTTATTAATATTATAAATTATTTATTAATAATTTTTTAAAATAATATAATTTATAATATTAATAAATTATAAATTTTGATATAGGTTCAATTTGAATTTTAATCTATGTTCAAAGTCCGTCTTAAATATATTACACTTTATAGTGTGTAATTCAAATTGAATATTTATATTTGTCCTTAAATATATTTAATAAAAAATATTAAATAAAAATATTATAGAGATTTACCACGTTATCTAATTTATTATTTTTATTTTAAAATTAAATATATTTAATATGTAATATTAAATAAATATATTATAAAAATTTAATATATTATTTAATTTATTAAAATAATAAATATATTATAATTTGAGATAGATTAAAAAAATTAGCTTATTAAATTGAGCCGAAAAAAAGTATAATATTTTTAAAATCAATATCATTAGTTGCAACACGGAGGCATATTATGACTAATTCAAAATGAGTTTCCACCTTGAAATGTTAATATGTATCTTCCTGTAAAAAAAAATAATAAAAAAATAGGGGTCCATTGATACTCTCACTTGGAATTCTCCCTCCAGTTTGCCCTCCCTCCTAAAATTTCCCCATTTGACGACTCTGGTAAAATAAAAGAAAAAAAAACTTGTCAAAACCCAATTCATGCATGGAAGAAAATTCCAAGAAAAGACCACTGGAGCTCGACTGGAATGTGGTACTGGACAAAAACGACGACGAGCCACCGCATTTACTCATCGTTAAACGAGCCATGGACCCGTCAAAACCCTCGTCCATCACCGCCGATCATTCCTCCAGGGATGATTGCTCGTATATGAGCAATCGGGAACTGAATGATGCGATTAAGAGGCAGAAATCCAATATTATAACGCTCGGACCCAATTTGCCTGACAAAGGGGCCAAGCTTCGGGCCTTACTTAAATCCCTCGAGGAAGAGCAACACCGGCGAAAGCTTCGACGCCCTGAAATGGTTCGTTCTTCCTATTTTGATTTTATAATCTGTTTGGTTGTTTTGCAAGGTGGGAACAGAATAGAAAATTAAATTACAGTTGATGGAAATTTCCCTACTTGATAATCACCTAAGTATGTTTGATTGTGTTTTCTGGGTGTTTGTTAATACTATGGAATTTTTTTGGCATAAGGTTTTGGGTGTTAAGTTCACTAGTTGTTCCAGTATTTTACAATACTAGAAATTATCAATCAAAATATACTGAATTTGGAATTTTTAGTTTTGTGGTTCTTCCTAAATTTTCTTTGTAATAAAATATTTTTTCGAAATGCTTTGAATTCGACTGTGTTTCATTCCATTCTTTTAATTTATCATGAATGTCACGTGATTGATGTTATGTGAACTCTTGTTGCACTGGAGTAGTTGCTTTGACCTCAGAGCTGTTAATTAATTAGGCACCCATATGAAGTTTCATTTTTTTTGACAATGTGCGTAAAATTTGGTGTTTCTGCTGGTGAAGAGATGTCTTGAAAATAGCTTCACTAGCTGTTACCGATTGCAATTTTCCAAGAAATTCAAGTTTGGAGTTTGGAACTTGCGATTCCATGGCTAAATTTGTAGCGCCTTGATCATACTACTATTGATTCTTGAGGAGCATTTACTTTCCTTCCAAATTGTGATTAGGAAAATGTTGGTAAAATTTTTGGATTTAGAATATTAGGAAATTTGAGGGAGCTTGAGTATTTGTTTAGAGTCTCGTTGTGTTAAAAAGCATGATTGTCTGTCTTAAAACTTGTTATATGCAAAAGAGGGGAAGTAAGCATCACTTAACACGCTATCTGATTTGTTTTTAGTATTTAAATTTTCCTATATTTTATTCAGGAAAACTGCTTCTGTTCATCTTTCTGAATTAGTTGGAAAATGGAATGTTATTCAAGTATTGAACTGAGGCTTTTGATTGGGTATTTCATATTCTTGATTATTATTAAGGATTTATTCATGAATGTTCACATAGAATACTTAGCAGATGTGAGCTGCATTGGTGCGCCAATAGCATACATGAATTCATGTAATGATTCTTTGCACTTTTTTTTGGACAGGATAATGATGTCTGTGAGAAGCCTTCCTCTCGGTTAATGAGTTTGGGTATAATCAGTAAGTTTAACCTTTTTTTTTCCACACCTTTTTTTTTCCACTGCCTTCTTCGAAGAAGCTGAAGCATAGCTAAAATTGCTAGCTGTCATTTATAAATGTCACTAAATGCTTCATTCAGGACACTTGATCCTTGTAGCATGGGTGATTGCTAGCTTTCATTTATAAATATTTACTAAATGCTTCACTTGGCGAATCTAATCCTTGTAGTATGAGTGTTTGATTAAGAAGAGCATGTGGTTCGACAAGTCATGATGCTTTATTTTTTGTTACGTATTTGTGGAACCTTAATGTCTGTTTTGGTGCTTCAGATGGATTTAAACGAGAGAATGCATTATCTGAAGCTCATTCACAATCTGAATTTGCCTCTAGTTTTAGTAGAAAGATGGAAGAAAATGTATGATGGTGTACTGCATTATTTTAAAACTCATTTCAAGTAGATACTGCAATTGCAAAATCTAAATTGTTGTACTCTTGTTTCAATTGGTGTGACAGACGAACCCCAAGGTAGTCACTGCATGTGATAAAGAATTGTCAATTTTAGGTCGATGCAAGAGCCAGAAAAGTAGATGTAGTGGAAACTCATTGCATAGGGGAAGACATAAAGGTTATTCAGGTTATTCATCAGCAAGACAATTACCTTTTAAGAGTGTTAACAACCTTTCACATAATGAAAAAAAACATGGTACATCTAAAGGTGATCAAAAGGGTAGAGCTGCTTCTACTTCTCTTTTCCATTGCAATGGGGAAAACTTGTCTAGCAGTTATTCCAAGAAGTGAGCATTTTTTCTTGACATCATGTGCATATGTGTCTATGGTACATTTGTTAGGTGTATCGATTTCCATTAGGAAGCAACATCTTGATTGTATTTCTATCAAAAGTTGTTATTTCATCTAGGTATTAATTTAATTCATGTTTTTTTTGTGCATTTCACAATTAGTAAAGAACTAATCTTATATAATGCAGGCTATTTAGTTTTTTTCTTTCTTTTCATGATTTGATTGTGGCTACACTGGAAGCTTTAAGTTATTAATTGGTGCATCAATACTCTCTCTCTCCTTTGCGGATGAGGGCACTATGAAAGACAAGTGCATGAATTCAATTTTAAGTAATTTGACTTACTTTGTGGTCTTTATGATGTTAACTACAACCAATACCTGGCTATGGCATTCAAGCATGGTATGATTTAACATGCAAAGAATGGTGTGTTATCTTTGGATTTTAGTAAGATGTTTGCATTACATTCAGCATTATTTTTTGACTCTAAAAAATGTTGTAGTTAATTAATAACTATAAATTGTTTGGCTCAGTTATTGCAAATGCTTACCAAATTATTACTGAGTGAATTCACTTATGTTGGTTTCATAAAAGCATTTATTTTGGTTGCCTCCCACTGGTTGCCTTAAGAACTGCTTTGTTCCCATTTTTACCTTGAATAGACTTTACTTTTGAAGTTAGTATGGTTCTGTGTGATGAAACTATTTGGAACAATGGCTACTGCATTTTGATGCTCAAGCTTATGTGATCTTCTCATTGCACTTCTATCTTCTCTTCAGAACGGTCCTTTCTTTTTCTCCCCTCCTTCCCCCGCAATGTTCTGTAAGTACACTATAATTTTGGTGTTTGTATGGGATCTGCAAGAGACTCTTGCTAGATAGATGTACCATTTCTAGCATTTTGGCTCAGTTTTTAATTTAGTGATTCATCCACATCTTGTAGTTTGGAGATGTAGCCTGATTACACAAATTGTTAATCTTCTTGAATAGCACAAACACATTTTTATTTTAATGCACATCTTTTCCTATTTAAGAATTGTTACTTTTGTTGTTGATGGTAGGAAGGATAATTGTCAAGTCCTAGCTTCAAATGGTTTAAGGCATAGGAAGGTGTGTCTTCTATTCTTCTATCTCTTCTAATTGTTATCTTTTGTTTGCTCTTAATCAACTGCAATACTAGATTTACGGTTTTATTTGAAAAAGGAGTTTTTGGCCCTGAAAAGTTACGAGAGTGAAAGATAAACCTTACATCTTAAGGTTGTTTATGATAATTAGCTTCTTGTTGATGTATGCTGTAACATTGTATATGTAAACTTAGCTTGTGAGAAAACCTTGTTATATGGACTAGTAATTATATTTTCATTATTTTATGGACCTCTATTCTTTTTTTTTCTTTTTCAACTTTATTAATTTTAGAGTTTTAATTTTTTTGAATAGTATTTTAGGGAAATTATGACATTTTGACTGAATTGATTGATAGCTCATGGTGAATAAAGTTATTGGAAGAACTATTTCTCTAGAAGTTCCTAGAGTCGTGATCTAGGCCACTCTTATATGACCTACACCAATAAATTCAGTTCTCAGATTATTGATCTTACTCTGTTTGCAATCCATTTGTGGGCATAAGCTAACAAGAAGTCGAGACATGGTTGACTACAATTTGCTTGAATTTGATGCTTGGCATTTGCAATGGATTGTAGCTGCTTATTCGTTTTTCTAGTTGAATCTAGTGGAAGAGTTGAATGCATAGGATCGGTTGGTTTTGACCAAACACAACCGATGCTTGACAAAAAATATACTGTTTAGGTGGGAGAAGTTCTAGGAAGAAGTATATCTTAATGCGGAACAAATTATGTTTTTATGAAGCTAACCTGTAGTTTCTTAGCCTTAGGTAATATAGCTGGAGGCTCTGTAGATCTTCTTTTCTTCTTTGGTGGCTCTCGTAACTGAGTTGCTTTGCTAGTTTGAACTTTAATGGAATCTGGGTTTGGCCTGCATTGTGGATTAGATTGTAGTACACAACTGTTGTTGTTCATAAATTTTATTTGAATTCATGGTTTCTCACAATTGTTGCTGCTGCACATGTAGCCATTTTTATGGTATGAGATTTCTGATCCAACTAAGTGATACAATGATCTATTAGATCATGGTTTTAGGCATCGGATGCAATCGTATTATGTCCTAACTGGGTATGTTCCTTTTTTTGGCTTTGATAGTTTTGGTTTATGTATTTGGTTTATGTATTCTCCTCATGGATAATTATGGCTATTGAAAGTATTTTGAATATTTGCTAATAGTACATGCTTGTCAGATATTCAATGCTGAAACACCATTTTACTATCGATGGTACACTCTAATATTAGGTACATTATGTTGTAAGCAGGGGAAGAGAGTTTTTTCTGTGATCATAAAAACTATCCTATTGTACTGTTTTAGACCATACAAATTACCACTGGGAAATGTAAATTTAAACCTTATCATACTAAGTCAGAGATGCATGCAATAGAATGTGGGAGTTGAACCATGAAATCTGAATATGAGTTGTGTCTTGTGCTCAGAATTTTTCTGATACAGGGAATATAGCCGAAAGTTCCTCGTTGCTGAAAAACAAAATTTTCTGTTACCTGATGTCAGCCTTTTTTCTTCAGTCGCTGATTAGATCCATGGTGACATTATTCAAACAGGGGCAGACAGTTGTTCTTGTAGATGAGGATGAAACTCAGCCTTTAGAGACAATGGAGCAAGAAAAAAAACTTGCTGATTGGTAATGGAGTTCCCAATACTTTTATCTTTCACACTTCTCTTGTGTATTAACTTTCGAATTTGTTGTTTATTGATGATTGTGATTCTTTGTTTGCTTTCAGTGTGAAGGATGCTGAGATTAACTACCCATCTAGGTATAACAAATGTTTCTCGAAGATGTCAATGATTTCTTTCAGAAATATTTTATTAGACCTGCTTTCACCAGGGTTAGACAGAATCTGCTGATGACTTTTTGACCAATACTTTTACCTTTCCATGTCTATTGGGTTTCAACTTTTAATTTTGTTCTTTATTGATGATTGTGATTCTTTGTTTGCTTTCAGCATGAAGAATGCTAAGATCTACTACCCATCAAGGTACAACAAATGTTCCTTGAAGATGTTAATGGCTTCTTTCAGAAATATTTTATTAGACTTAATTTTCATCTGCTAATGATTTTTCTCTATCTGTGAACCCAGGGATGATCCAGGATCTATGGAGATATGTCATATGGATATGAACTGCCTAGCTCCTGAAGGATTTTTGACATCGCCTATTATGAACTTTTACATCAAGTAAGTGTATTTGGGTGCAGTGGAGATCTAATATCATCACTCGAGATATTCGTAGCTTTAGATCCTAGGTTATGGTAGGCTGTGGCAAGGTTGCAGTGCTGGCTGATAAATGATTCCCTTGGAGGTAAGGGCGACAGGGAGATGATTGTGCTGGGGTGTGGAGGTGGTAGAAGTGAAAATAATGAACATCACATTTGTTGTTAAAGTAATGATGAATATATAATATATAAGGAATATTCTATTAAATATTCTGTGTAACTACACAAAGCAATGACCTTTATTGTGGTTATGTTGCGACTTCAATCATATTTTACCCAAACATTGCCGTATTGTTTTTCTAATCATATTCTTCAAAAATAGGCATGTAGAGAGCTTGAAAATTCGCAAGCGATCATTTTTGGCCTCATTCTGAAGAATTCTAAGTAATTCTTGATTGTTGATCAGATTCTTTGCTGCTTTGTTTCCTGATGGTAGCATTCAGGGGCCTATTTTGAAACTAACTGTATGAAGTATGTTGGCTGTTTGGGGTGTGATTATGCCTGTGCCAAATTGATTCTTATTTTTTTTTTCTTTTTTGATAAGGCTCTGAGCTTAGCTGTAGAAAATATGAGAGCTTGAGGTTTTGATTTAGACCTGGATATTCGAAAAGAGCCCTGCCCAATTATTCAAATTCTGGATTGACAATATGAACAAAATATCGAACTCACAAACCTACGAGTTTGTTGATAGATCCACAAAAATAATATCTTGTTCAATAATTCTTAAACAGTACCAGGGTGATATGTGAGTGAAGTTCATTTTCCCTGACCACATGGAGGCAATGGATTCCCATATATGGGAAGGAGGCTCGTTGTTTCTTCCCAATTGGCACTTGTGTTCAAAGGTGTCACATGACATGTATACTTGCATGATATAATCTCATGGAAAGAATCTGTTAGCAGAAGCATTTGTAAGCAATGTCCTTGGAGGACTACTTGTGAAGGATGTTGTCGAGCTGTTTGTCAGCCAGCAAGCTGAAGAGCTGAACATCGTAGGCACTTGAGTTCTGCTCTCTTTTAGCAATCTCCAAATTTCTTGTGGGAACTTGAGCTAATTATGCTTTCCTTTCTTTGTTATGTTTGATTATGTTCAGCCCTTGTGTTGATTGTGAGTTTATTGCATGCATGTTTCAAGCATCCTACTTTTGAGGCATTGCTTATATGGTCTATATGGATGTTTAAGGGTGGAGTGTTTGGAACTGGCGGCATTTGGTATTTTTGGTGACTTCTTAGCTTGTTTGTCCAGGTATTTACAGGTACATACAACAAACAAGGCCATACTAGATTATCACTTTTTCAGTACATTCTTCTACAAGAAGCTCAAACAGGCTGTATCATGCAAGGTAGTTTTTTCTTACAAATGGAAAAGGGGATTATTTTTGTTCTTGCAATTGTTTTTTCAAATATGACACAAATTCATGAATCCAATTATATATAGCTTTTTATGTTGGAGCTTTTGAAACACTGAACTGTGGAACAGAGTGCCTGACTTAAAAAATATTAAGTGCCATTCCTACTATTTCAGTTTCTGCATGCTTTTAGCATACTTCATAGAACTTGAAATTGACGTTTTAATTGGTGTAATGTTGTGCCCATCACTTTATCACAAGGCAATCAGGAATTATACAATATAGGCATGTCTTGCTCAGTTTGAAAATTTTTTAGATGGTTTATGCCTGGATATATTTTTGGCATTTGAATGCTTACCAATTTTATGCACATGAGCCACTTATCTTCCCTTTGTATGTAGGGGAGTGACAAGGGATCTTCTTTTGTGAAGTTCAGAAGGTGGTGGAAGGGGGTCAATATATTTCAGAAGGCATATGTCTTTATTCCCATACATGATGAGTAAGTCTACTCTGTTATTTTTATGGTATGTTTGGTTCACTGTGGGATTGAAATGGAATACAATACTTGGAATAGGATTCCATTTTGTACTTTGGTTCACCAATAATCTAAAAATTTTTTGATCTTCAATTTTTATGTATTTTTTTTTAAAGTATAACTAGTTACTTATGCGTATGTGCTGCATGTGATTATTATAAATTTTGATCGCATGGTTATACATTATCAAATAAGAAGTATTTCATGAAATAAAAAATATTTTAATCAATAATTAAAAATCAATAAAATTTTATGAAAATTAAAATTAAACCAAAAATTTCATATTATAGTTACTTATAATTGTTATATGTTCAACCAATAAAATAAACTACAAATGGTGAAGTTTTTATAATAATAATTTAGTAATTTAAACTTGCATAAGATCTATTTGTATGTAAAATTTAAACATCTAATGTTATAAAACATAAATTATGAATATTTAATTGCTCATTAATATTTTCAAGTTTTTAATTGAGATTAACAAATTTAGTAATAAATATGATTTGTAATATGACTTTTTGTTTAGAAAAAAAAGATAAAGTTCACAATAAAAAAAGCAAAATTTTTTAAATATCACATACCTCTAACTCTTATTTTTGGATTTACCCTTAAGTACCAACTTATTAAAAAGAGTAACTATGTCAACGAAAACATATGCTAACAATTAAGATGATGCATAAAAAATATAATAAATCAACGCGCTCAATAATTATAAAAATGAAAAGATAGTTGACTAATGTATTTTTTAATCATAAACAATGACAAAAACAAATCAAAACAATGGCAATTTTTAAATTAAATTTTTAGGTTTACCTACTTTTCTTAAATAAATTTTAAATTTTTTAGGTTTATATAATTTAATTTAATATTTCATTCTTTTTATGAAACTTCAAGTTTACTAATGGTAGTAAAATGTGAATTATCATCTATGTAAAAAATTTAAAAAAAATCATTGAAATACACATAAATTTAATACATCATAAATAAGTACAAAAAAAGTTAATAACGTGTAGAAGTAAAGAAAATTGAACTAAAAACTAATAATAAAATGATGTAAAACTAAAAACTATTTTATGTTCCTTTAAAAAAAAGAAGAAACTATTTTATGCAAGTAAATGTATAAACATGAAATTAAGCCATTAATGTATAAAATTAAGAAAATTGAATTGAAGCTAAAAAAAATAAAACTACTAAATTATAACTAAGAAAAAAATTCTATAAAACACTTACTATGATAAATATGAGAGATTGATCTTTTGAATGAAAATGAGAGAATGATATTGTGGAACATATCATATGAGAAAAATCATGGCTTCTATTTATAGCTAAATTATTTATCACAGTATGAATTATCATCAACATAAAAAATAATAAAAAGATATGATAGGAATGCTCATAAATTTAGTATATCATTTATAAATATAAAAGTAGGTTATTAACATATAAAATTAAGCCATCAACGTGGGAAAACAAAAAAAAAAAAAAACTAAAATTAAAGCTAATAAAAAGATATTGAGGAAATACTATGTTGAATATGAGAAATTGTTCTTTTAAACAAAGATGCAAGAGACTGATATTGTAAAACAAATTAAAATATGAGGAAAATAGTAACTTATGAACATGTAAATTATGTATTACAATTTTTGTTTAAATATGAATTATAATATAATTAAAATACAACTTTTATTTTATTATAATTTTCTTAATTTTTTAATATAATTGTGTTGAAATATGAATTAGAATTACAAATTCCATTAATACTATGATTTTTGTTAGCTTTCATTTTTTATTTTTTTCACTTTGGCTTTGTCTTTGATCATGATAAAAATTATAGAACTGATCAATTTAAAATAAAAGGGTCATTTTTGTGCTTTACGCTAAAAATCATGTCCTTAATGGGCAACTTGGTAAGGTCCTATTGTATGTATGCATGCAACCTTTGCTCAAGTAGGTATTTAATGCTTTTGCGCTCAATTTTTATTGTGAACTAACCTGCAAAGATTATGGCTAAAAGCTCTCTTTCATAAGCTGAAAGTTGTTGATTCCTCTTGCTGAGAGGTTTAAAAATAAAGGAGACAGGACTGTCCTCATGCATTGAAAATGCTCTCAGACCAGTACTACTAACATCACTCTTAAGTACAAATTACTTTGTAAAGTCTGGTAGAGCTAAAATGGGGACATTACACATGATTTACTTAAGATGTTCAAAGGCTTATTGTGCTTCTGGATTCCACTGGAATTGATTCTTCTTCAACAAATACCTGAGTGGTCTGCATATTTCCTCATAGTCGGCAATGCATCTCTTATAATAGCCTGTGAGACCTAGAAAACCCCTCAAACATTTCAGGGTTTTTGGCTCAAGCCATATGCCATAGTTGCTACTTCTGCTGGATCTTTACCTACCCCTTTAGATGAAATGACATGTCCCATATAATTGATTTCAAACTTAGCAAATTTTCATTTGGACCTTATGGCATATAGTTGATGCTGTTGCAATGTAGCTAAAATCTGTTAGCTCAAAAGTAGAACTATGCACCAATATGTTATCAAAGAGCACTAGAACAAGGTGTCTTAAGTAGGGCCCAAAGACGGTTCATTAGAGATTAAAATGTGGTTGGTGCATCAGTGAGCCTAAAAGGCATCACTAGAAATTCATAATGACCTGTATGAGTTCTAAAAATGCAGTCTTATAGACTTCATCCAGGTTTATTCTGATATGGTGATGACCAGATCTTAAGTTGAGCTTAGAAAAAATTACTGCTCCATTTAGTTTCTATAATAGGGATAGGAAACTTCTCTTTCACAGTTTTATCAGTGGGCTGTCTAAATTCTACATTTAATCTCCAGCCGCCATCCTTCTTCTTGACTAATGGTATTCGATGATGCAAAGGGACTTTGGTTTTATGACAGAATTGGATAGCATTTCTGCTATGAATTTTTCAATTTCTGTTTTCTGATGAGGAGTATATCTGCAAGTTCTGATGTTTAGGTTGAGCCAAGAAAAAGAAAATGTCAAGTAAAGAGCACTTTCATTCTTGGTTTTAGTGGTATGAATGGTTGTGTTTTATTAGGTGGTAGGGTAGTCGGTGTTTGAAAGACTACCTTGTATCTTTTCTCTAAGTCAGGAAAGTTGAGGGTTGCTGCCATCGATGGGGATGGATTGATTGTGTTCTGATAAGTTTCCTACACCATAACAAATAGTTTGGTTGTATTCCCTTTCCATCCTTCGTGCACAGTCTATTTAAGGCTTTTGCTGTCATCATTCTTAGTGTAGCCTGATCAATTAGCCCTCTAAGCTCCAGCATCTTCCCGTTCGCTGGATAGTTAGCTTGTTGACATCAAAATCAAATGTAACTGGAGAAAGTTTTCTCATCATGTCCACTCCCAATATCATGTTGTAATCTCCTAACTTCGGTACTCTCATTTCCAATTTCAAATTTGCTCCCCTGCATTTTTTCGACTCACGGTTGTAGCATTTCCTCTTCACTATTATCTTTCTACCATTGGCTACTGTTACAGTAACAGGAGGTTCTTAGTGACACCTAATGTCAAATCATTTGCAACTTTGAGGATTGAACCACTGTTAATCAATGTCATTTGAGGATTGAACCACTCTCAATCAATGTCATAATTGGTTTGCTGTTGAGCTACCCTTTCAACTTAATTGTGTTATGGCCAGTCCATTGACTGCATACATAGACAAAGCAATTAATTTCATCTTCTTCCTCCTACCTCTACAAGTTGGGGCCAATTGATAGCATCCTGAACTTCTTCTTCTTCAGCTTGCATGGTGAAAATTTTTTCCTGAAAGCATTGGTGACCGAGAAAATATGTATCACCCCACTCTCATCATGCTCCTGGATTTCTTTTAATTGGGTGAGACTGGTATTTTGTCGGTGTATTTTGGTGAGGGTTAGTCTAATAGGGCATGGCTGTGGATATTGGTAAATCTTTGGGTTGTTTTGTGTGGGCATATACTGGTTGGGAGTTGCAGTTTTTTGATGGGGGGTATTTCTGGCTGGAGGTCTTGAATGTGGGTTTACAAGGTTTAGCTGGAGTGGTTTGATTAATAGGTCTTGTAAGGTGGTTGAGATCTCTTATGGTTTGCCTCAAAGTGCTGTTCCTGGAGAATAGCTTGTTAAACATCTTTAAAGCTGATCAAATTTCATCCTTAAGTCCCCCAACAAAATGGGAAACATAGAAGGATTCAGTGGGATGAGGATGCAGCTTCTCCATTTTTAGCTTTCATTCCTCAAACTTTGTCCCTATATGCTTCCATCTTTCATCTTGTCTCAGTTTCTGAAATTCTTCTACCACACTTGTTTGCCAACATTCTTAAATCTTATAAACAAAGATTTTTTGGCAAACTCATCCTATTCTATACCCTGCCTCTCCTTACTCCAAATATTAAACCATATCTCAGCCTTTCCACTAAGAAAAAGACTATCTAATTCATCTTGTTTTTCAAGTAAAATCTCAACAATCTGAAAATATTTGTTACATTTACTAACCCGAGTTCTTACATCAACGCCAAGGGTAAATCACATTTTGGCAATATATCTATTCTGCTAGCGTCTTACTTTGGCTGCTAACTCAGTGTTCTCTCTCTCTATAGGAGTGGGCAGTAAACCTCTTTCAGGATTTGGATAATCCGAATCGATAATCATGGGTTCTTTGCCTCTATTCAAGGACAAACCTTGATTGGCCCTGACCTTGTTGCCCCTGGATTAGCTGTGCCAGGAAAGCCATTGATTTTGGCTTTCTTGCTTGAGCTCTTTATAAGAAATTAGAGATTTTCATTGTTCTATTCTCAGGCTAGTATGCTATCATATTAGAGCTTCAAATTTCTAATTACTTTCTTGCTGCTAGGCTTCTAATTTGCTCTCCATTTTCTTCATATGTAGAATTCCCTGCTCTTCAAGCATAGAGCTAGGGACCCTAAATTGTTTCTCCAGTTCTTCCATTGAGTTACCCCCTGATGTTGTGTTAGGTTTTTCTGGAGCTTTCGCTTTTGGATAACAACCCCAATGAAAGTGGTTGCTTTAATACCAATTGTTAGGACCAGTACCTCTGTTCTAACATATAATTAATTCCACAAAAATAAGATGAGAGATTACAAAGAGAATTTAGTAGAGAGAAGGGAATGATTGAATAAAGAATGAGGAAGAGGAAAAGAAAAGAGAGGAGGGAAGGAAGGAGAGAGAGAGAGAAGGAGAAGGAGAAAAAGAGGGAAAGTTGGAGAGGAAACAAATCTGATATATTTCTTCCTTACATTTATTCACTTTATATAAATAGCTAAAATATGCTAAGTCATCCATGGCAGAATTATATAACAATCAGCCTAGAATTACTAATATCCTCTATGCGACTAGCAGCTACAACTGTCCTATTCCCTCTTTGTCTCTTATTACAACTGCTTATCACTACTACTTACAACTTTCTATTTCTTCTTTTTCCTATTATATCTAACATTGACACTGTCATGGGTGCAGTTCAGTGTCACAACTCAGGACTGTGCACTGCTTGTCAACTAGTCACAAGCCGACCAGAAGTTCGGCCTTCTGTGATAGGAAAAACACCATACATTAATTACTGGTCATTTTGGGATTAAGAGTATGTCACAAGAACATCATACTATGCAGCACATTAGCACCAAGTGTTCAAGATTAAAGGGAAAAGACATGAAAGTAACATCGTGCTGAGCACATGTAAATAATGATAACAATTCATTATATCATAGAAGCCACAGTGCAACCCATTTTAAGTTAGAGAAACCTACAATGGACATAGCAAGCCAATAGTGCCTAGTTGCCCAAAGTCCTGGCTCACCAGTCACTCCCCCAACTTAGATTAGGACTAAAAGATCCACTTCACGGGGGAAGACAAATATCTAGGAGAAGAATCCTTGAAATCACAAAATAACCCAATTCCAAAAATTACTAGTTTGCCCCACAAAATTACTAAATCAATCCCCCCCTCCCAGTTATAGACACTGGTGAATTTTGGGCTCGGATGATGAATCCTTAGCAAGAAATGGCTCATTACCTTGTGTTAGTGCTATTTATGTAGGATCCTGGAAGTGGTAACTCAGATGTGGTCTACTTTTGAGCATTTGCGTATGAAATAACACCTCAACTACTAGTCTAAATTGCACGTGTTTTGCATGCATGCCTGTATGCATATGCTATCTGCACTGATAAGTATTTTCTAATGGGTGATAAAGACAGGCATAAGTATTGCTATCTTGTGTCATTTGATCAGTGTGTGTAAAGACAGAAGTTCATATTACTTTTAGCTAAGATTTTGGATCTCATTCCTGTTATAAAAAATGATATGAAAGTTATGATCTATGTTTTCTATTCACCCTCCTTTCTTTTGTTTGGACTACACTACTACTCATTCATTTGACTTGTCTATGATGTTCTTAATGTGCTCAGTCTTCATTGGAGCTTGGTGATCATTTGCATCCCAGACAAGGAAGATGAATCAGGACCAATTATACTTCATTTGGATTCTTTGGGACTTCACTCTAGCAGATCAATTTTTGCAGATGTTAGAAGGTGAGAGCAATGGTATCTCCAGCTACATCTGTTTTGATGGCTAACATAAGAATTGTTTTGTTAGTTCAATTTTTTCTATTTCATTTTAAGTGCATGAAGTTAAAATCAGAATCACTTTTTCCTTCAGATGTTCAAAGGGTTAGTAAATGAGAAGCTTTGAGACCTATCTCGACATGACATTTAAATCGGAATCTGTGTATTGTAAATTAGCTTGAGTATAATGCCTTCTTAATGTAAATCTTGGTCCTGAAAATGATATCATTTGTAACCTGCAGCTTTTTGATAGAAGAATGGAACTACATGAATCAAAAAGTTTCTTGTTCAGATCTTCCAATTGCAGACAGAATATGGAAGCATCTACCTCGCAGAATTGATGAGAAAAAAATTGAGGTTAAGTGTAGACAATTTGAGAGGGTGTTTCTCAAAACTTAAAAGCTGGTCAAAACTGATTATAAGCAGTTTTTAGATTATAATTTGTTTATTTAAGTGTTTCTGAAAACTTAAATAGTAGATTATAATATGATTTTAATCAGTTTTTTAAAAGTTGGGTTTTGCTACCTTTTTTTTAAGCACTTATTTTTTAAGCAGTTTTGACCAAGTAAAAGATCATACTATCCCTACCTAATCTTCAATATTCCAAATTTATCCACCCTATACACTTTAGTTTCCATCAAAATTCTTTTATTTTTAGGATTCTAATTAATATTTTTAGGATTCTAATTAATTTAGTAATATTTACATGGTAGTTTTTTATTTGTATAATTATTGATAACACCAATATTATTATTATTATTATTATTAAATAAATTTTATTATTATTATTATTAAATAAATTTTATTATTATTATTAAATAAATTTTATTATTATTATTATTATTATTATTATTATTATTATTGCAAAATAAATTTTGAATTGACATTTAAAAAATCATTTTTATACAATAAATAAACTCAGAAACAGTTTGGTCATTTTGACAGTTTCTGCAATTAAAAACTGATTATAAGCTGATTTTACAGAATCACTTAACTGATTATAAACTGATTATCAGCTGATTATTAACTAGTTTACAGAAACGCGTAACTGTTTATTTTTAATCTGATTATAATCTAAAAATCACTTATTCATAATAAGCTGAAAAGCTCCAGTTTTGAAAAACACCCACAGAATTTTATTTTCGGGCTATGATTACATTTGATGATGTGGGAACAAGATTGTCACATTTAACCTGTCTGGTGCAGTGATTGCCTCGAGAAAGCTGTTGGTGTTTTACTTGTCAGTTGTCCTACTGATAAATTGATGTGTTTCCAGTTTTCATATTTCATATCTCAGTTGTTTATTAGTCAATTTGAACAGTACCTCAACATGCCATTATTTTCTATCAGGTACCTCAACAGAAAAATGACTATGATTGTGGTCTCTTTGTACTTTTCTTCATGGAGCGCTTTATTGAAGAGGCTCCTGATAGACTGAGAAAGAAAGATTTAGCAATGGTATTTCTTGCTGTTCCGGGTCTTGAATACGGTCTTCTTTGTAAAATAATTCCTTGCAATTCTTCTAAACATTTTTCTAATTTTCAGTTTGGCAAGCGGTGGTTCAGGCCTGAAGAGGCCTCTAGGTTGAGAGTAAAAATCCGGGAATTACTTCTGGATGAATTTCAAAATGCAAGTAAGAGTGACTGTGATTCTGAAACTTCTCGCTCGCCTTCAGATGGTGCTTCACTTTGAATCTTGATCCATTCATGTATAGCTCACAAATGAATACAAAATTAGTTTATGTGAAAGAATGGTGAAATGACTCTTGTATAGCCCCGGCAATTCATCCAGATGCAAGTAGTTTTAGTGAGTTAGAAGTCCATTTTAATTGCTTCAAATGTATAGGAGGGAACTGCAATAGTGCTGGTTGCCTATAATGGTGGTGTTTAAGACATCAACCCGCCAATTAGGCTGTATTCATTTTTGTTTTGTTTTCTAGCCATGCAAGTAATTTTAAGCCTCAAATGAATCTGAACTCTTGTCTCCTCCAAAAGAAAATGGAAGCAGAAACTTTACTGAATTTTCTCTGTTCCATTGAGCTCCACGGAAATACAATATTGCAGTATGAAACTTTTCTTTTGGATGCATTGTTAGTATATCAAGTTTTTCTTATTTATTTATTTATTTGGGTGAGTATTCAAAGGGAAATTTCGAATTTAAAAATATTTTCAAGTTGGGAAATATAATCATGATACTAATTTGCCGGGCTATATTTAACTTATTAAAATATATTTTGTAAGAAGCACAGTATCTGCAGAATCTAGCAAATGGAGTTTGCTTACTGATTGCTTGAAATATACCATAATATTTGTGTATAGAAGAGTGAAGATGCGTTTATGACTTGATAAATTCTTATCATTAAGATGAAGTTTCCATACCTATATAAAAAAACATGATTATAAATTAAAGCAACAAAAATTGTACATATATCAGACAAGGTTAATGTATATACAGTTCAACATTCATGTTGCAAATCAGTGTTTCTGGACCTCTCTCTCTCTATATATATATATTTCAGAGCTTTGATTTACGGCCTCCAGCAGAAGCAACCCCGAGTCTGGTTAAGAGGGGTCATACCTCTACCCTTAGATGCATCAATGGCCTCCAACATGGCCACTACCTCCTCCATTTCTGGTCTCTTGCTGGGCTCTGCGTCCCAACATCTTTCCATCACTTTTGCCAGCTTACGCGGACAGCATTTGGGTATTTTTGGCCTCAGATTCTTCATTCAAATTAAAGTTTACAAGTTCAGTTTCTCCATTTCTTTTTCTGTTAGTTAAAACTTATAGGTAACTTCAATAATTACTTAATGATCCGAAAAAGATTAGTGAATAGGCAATAAAACAACCTACCTGATAAACAACAGCAGAAGACTGTTGAGCAAAGTTGTGATTTGGGTATGGCATGTCACAGCAATATATCTCCCACAAGCAAATTCCAAAGCTGTAAATATCACATTTCCTGTTGTATGGTTTATTGTTGAATACCTAAAAATCATATCAGTAAATTCTTATCAGAAAGCAAAAAAGAATTTGAAAGCAATATGATACAAGAAAATTAAGCTTGGCAATAAATTTAAGTGAAGTATAGGAAGTTTTTGATTATAATATACCTCTGGTGCCATGTAACCGAGTGATCCTGTATAACCTGTCATTTCATTAGGGTTTAAAGCTTCAAGTCTGGCAACTCCGAAATCTGTTATTTTGAGCGTTTGATTATTGTCAAGAAGCATATTTTCTGTCTTTAAATCTCTATGCACAATTTTCTTGGAATGAAGGTAGCTCAATCTGCAAGAAGGGAAAGAACATGCATATAAAACTGAAAGTTAAGTGAAACAAAAAAGAAATCTTGAAAACAATCAAAAGAAACATATATACAGAGAATAGGAAACTGACCCTCTGGCAAGATCTAGAGCAAGTTGCATGACAATCTTGAAAGGCAGCTTTCTTGTTCGGTTCTTTATGAGAAAGGATTTCAGACTGCCCCCAGATTGGTAAGCTGTGACAAGACAAAAGTTTAATAGTTTTCCAATTTGGTTACCCTGCAGGGTGGCCTCAAAGTGTATTTCCGATGAGCCCATTATAGCACCAATGAACTGCAACCCAGAAAAAGCCATACTAATGAAGAAAGAAAGCAAAATAGAATTATCGTAACAGAAAAAAGATTCGTTTTTTACCTGTGAAATGTTAGGATGAGACAATTTGTGCCAAATAGAAACCTCTTGCCTAAATGCTTTTCTTAAGGAACAAATATGAATTAAGCCAAGCTGATCTCTGTCACCCCAATCAAGCAATTTAACTGCCAATAGCATTATCAATAATAATAAAAAAATCTAAGTAAAAAAATAATTTTATTTTAAACCCTTAATTAAAGGGCATAAGCATTAGGGCAAAAAATACATTATTATTTAGGTTAATGAAATATAAAAAGAAAAATTCATGGAGATTACCAGCAACATGTTGACCATCATAAAGACCTTGATAAACAGAACCATGAGTTCCACGAGCTATGCGTTGCTTAATAGTTAGTTTATTGGGATCGATTTCCCAAACCTCTCTGAGCTGTTTAGCCTGCTTCATGCATAATACACGATCAATATGCCAATCTAGCTTTTCTAAACTCTTCAAATCAATAATCTTATTATTATTCTCTGTCTTCTGATCTCCTGAGCTTATTCCACTCTTTGTTATTATTTCTTTCATCGTTGTAAGCTTTGCAATAGACGAATCTATCAATGCATGCAATGCAAGTTAATAACTCGATTTTGGATAGCGGGTTTAATTTTTAATTTTTTGGATTATTATTATTATTATTATAGCAATTTCAGTTGTAAGTGGATTTGGTTTCTTTTATTTTAATTTCTATTGCCTGCGTGTGAAACTGTTTCTATTATTAGTAAATGTTTTAATTATTTACGTGAAAACTTGTGAGGGATTGTAATAGGGATGTGAAAGGCGCCGAGTGTTCTCTCCTTTATATAAGCAAAGCGTATCCTAATACTTCTAATAATAAAGAGTCGAGAAAAATTGGCAAAGGCAGGACAACTATGAATTTTTATACATTTGTTGATTGGCCAACCTAATTTGCAATTTTTTGAACATCTTTTTACAATTGATACTTAAATGTACAATTTCTAAGAAAAAGCCATGTAGTAACAAGACAAATTAATATTTTGTGATTTACTGGTACTGCAATTTGCGCATTATCTTCTTGACAGGAGTAGAATGCACCTGTCCTATCCTTCCATATGTCTTCAGCTGAAAATTCTCAAAGGTAGCAGAAACTTCTTCCATCTATAAGATGATCATGATCGCCATATATTTACTAATAAAGCATCTGAAATATATATTGATGATCCGATAAAAACATTACTGCAACTTTTTTGGCTTACCAGCTGAGGATTCTTAGCATAAACCCTCACTATCTTATCTTGGAAAGAAGTAGGCAGCAAATGGCTAATAAGATCATCCTGTATTGGGAATTTCTTCATGCTTTCATAGTCCTGTACAGCATGACCTCTTAAATATCTTAGCATTACTTCCAGGAAGTCAGAACTATTCAGCTTTACGCAGGAAACTCTTAACTTGAATTAATTTGGGATTTTGATGACATCTTAGATGAAAGGTTTAATTTAGCAAAAGCAACAGCTAAATTTACATAATATCGACCCTAAGATTTTCATCAACCTCTTACATAATAACCAGAAGTTGCTTGGTAACTACTAGCTTGATAAAGGATTTCTAGTATCATATATGCATATATAAATATTAATTACTAGCATGCTATAGTCAAAATAATTAATACTCCAGGTACTCATTTGTTTGATTCTATTCTATTTCTGTTCGTGCATATTGTTGTAACCCTCTAGTTGAAATTCATCCTGATGCTTAGCTTTGAAATTAGTACAAGTAAAAAAGAAAATTCAAAAAGCAGTGGCAATGGAAGTGAACTTGGTACCTCGAAAAAGTTGACGCTGGATAAGAAAATACATGCATGAAGAAAAAAGATCATTGTCAAAATAAAAACTGCAGAGGCAATTCCATAAAAGAATTAAGTAAATATATTGTTCTGAGCCTTTTGAATGTACCTGTTAAGAGGGTTATTCCTTCCACGTGTCAAATAAATCTTCACAATGCTCACAGCAACATCTTCCTCTTTCAGAGTAACACCGCCAGAATTCTGGTAATAAAATTATTCTTTTGAGATAATGTTTCTGTTCTCTGACCAAATGAAATAGTAAGATGGTTTCTTTTTGGGACCTGAGAGCAAACAATGTCCTGTGCTGTGACATCTTTGAAGTTGTCTAAATTATCTTTTGGTACAGAGTACTTATTGCAGAACTGCAAAACATAATAAAATGTTATTATAATTGTAAAATCCTTACATATGTTGAGAAGCCACATCAGATGTGTACTACCACCAGCATTTTTTTTATATAAATACGAGCAGGTAAGTTACTATAGCACTGGAACAAAATTCCTCCTGTCATGTGACACGATAGACTACCTGGTATAGATCTCTTCTCCTAATACGCAGGATCAAATTTCTTGCTTCCTTGAGCCCCTCACAGGGACTAGTTTCAATAGATTTCAATATAGAGTCATCTATCTGCACGTTTTAGAAGGATAACATCAGTCCTAGAAACCATAGAACTGAAAAAATGAGAAACTTTTGATCAGTGTGTATAATAAGGACCTTCCAGAATTTAGCTGGGTCATGAATTGAGGATGAAATCTCAAGATAGTCATTTGCTCTTGACAAAGCATCAACAACCATTAGTTCTATTGCCTGAGAAGAAAATTGTCAATCCCATTTTGCTCACCATTTGAATAATAAAATCAGCACTTATTGCCAAAGAAAGAATGTCAAACATATTTTCAACTTCACTTTTGCATGCGTGTAGACTGTTCGATGTATATCGGCACAAGTGGAGAATAACTTGTGGACTGTGATATCTGAAAAAAATGCAAACCACAAGTTAGAAAGTACAAGAGCAACCAGCAACACTGAAATAAAAATGGACGCAATAGATACTAACAATCCGTGTCACGGTAGCATATATCGTCCTTGATAACATGCATGGTATCCATTAGCCTGGATAATGAAAAGAAACATACAATAATAAACAGATCCCTGGTGATGTAAAGAATGTATTATAAAGGAAAGCACATTTCTCCAAAGAACAATTGTCCATACCTCTCAAACTGAAAACTACAACCCAGTCCACAAGCCCGAGAATCACGAACAAGATAATCAAACCTTAATATATACCACTAGTCAAAAGCCGTATAAAAGTAAATCTAAGTAAACAAAATCATTAAAAAGAGAAGATAGTAAAGGGAAAAAGAGAGATTGGCTAACTTGTCCACACCTATCCCATTTCGACCATTTGCAACAATATCATACAGGAATCGCTTTTCATATGTAGTCTGTGTAGGAAGAGAGTTTCGCTTTAGGCCAATGAGATAGCAATTGAGAAAACAAAAAAGGATGCAAACCACAGACAATAGGATGACAAATTCGCTTACTGTTTGAGAAGTCTGTTCAGTGCTAGCAGTGACCATCTCCTGCAAAGAGACAGGGATATGAATTAATTAGTAAACAGTTCCTCATTTAAATAAAAAAATCCAGCATAAATTGTGAAAGATTTCATGACATCATCAAGTCAACAAAGAGCAATCATGTTTTAGTAAATCCTAAAAATAAGCAAAAGATCAAAAGAAACAACCTTTACTTTCTTTAGGCAATCGGGCTCTATGTCAATATTGTGCGTGTCTACAATATTGTCAATCATTCTCATGGGCATATCCTCATGAGACCTGGAACATAACACAAGATAACTCAAGAATAGCTAAAATCCTCCAATGAAGAGGAATTGAAATTACAGCTGGAGGAAAGATATTCCAACCAGAAGTATACTAATGAAAAATGCAAGAATTACCATTTAAAGCCATTAAGAAATGGTGGTAGAAACTCCTTTTCAAACAAGTGGCTGAATGGTCCATGTCCAACATCATGCAATAGTCCTGGACAGAAAATTGGAAAGAGTATAATTAGCAGAAACAAACAACTATATATGTAAAGCAATTTAAATCACAAGCACAGTTTGTTACCAGCAAGTCTCACTGTCTTTATATAGAAGTTATTAATATCAAGCTCCAAGCCCTACAAGGCAGGCACACATAAAGAAAATATTCCTATTTATCATGGACTAAAGAGTATCACCAGATTGAGCACATATTCCTACTTGGTGAGCTTTAATTCTGTGAACTGCTTCATTGGCCTGCCAGCATACGCCTAATGAGTGCTCAAACCGAGAATGTACAGCTTCCGGGTAAACCATGTATGTTAAACCTGCATACAAGCATCTCTATTCAGTATCACAACACCAAATGATCTGTATCTCTATGTAGCAGAAATAAATGAATTGTTGTGTCACACTTTCAAGAAAATGAGTCATAGATTTTTCCGATGATAACCTAAATCAACAAAATGTAAATTGGCACTTGGAAATTACTATTTGAGTTTGAATAATTCTTAGAATCTATATAGTAATTATCTCATGGAAATGGAGACAAAAAAAAGTTAATAAAAAAAGTATAAAGTGAATCGGATAATATCCAAATTCTGACTTTCTTAATAGATTAATCTAGAAAGTTCAAAACTCACCAAGTTGCTTCAGATCACGAAGTCTGAGACATGCAGCAAACTCGTCAGATGCCGGACTATATTATACAAAAACAAAGGAGAAAATCCTGATAAGAAACAATTACTAAATCGGACTTGCCTCTGAAACTGTTCATTGTCAACGAACTGCAAAGATATCTGAAACAGTACATAAAAAAGCAATGAAGTCCAGCTGTCATAATTTCCTCTCTTAGAATATCCGTAATTAGAAAAAGAGAAAGGAGGACCAATCGGCAATCTCTACGATTCCAAATTTTAGGAAGCTTAGTTAATGGAACTTATGTAGCACTGAAGATAAATGAAGATACACTAGCAAATAAACTTTAAAAAATAATTAGATCTCCAATTTCCTCCATCTCTTCTTCCATATAATAATCTTTATTTCTATAGATGTTTTATCTCCTTTTCTTATTCTTCTCAGATACTGAATTTACATGCCTACTCTGTTCTCTGTTTCTAAACAATTCCAAATTTCTTCCTCAAATCCACATAAAACAACTTCAAATTTCAACTAATTGAAAACTAAAGCGTCAAAAGGGCGACATTAAAAAAAAGAGAGAGAACTCGTAATTCCAGTAGAAATCGAGTAAAAAACTCAGTAAACAGTGCTGTACATTATCGAAAACAAATTATTAGAGGAGAGAGTTGAAAGAAATTTATAGAGAAAAGAGTAATAAGTAGTAGAAAGTTGAAGGATAAAGACAATACCGGATTCAGATAGATGTAGCCATTGACATTATCGCGAACCTGCTTGGATTTTCGGCGATGCTGATGATATGCAAAGTCCTCTTTCGAACAAGTCTCCATAGTTGGAGTTCAGTGAACTGAGAAAACAGAGAGAAATGAAGCTATAAACTGAAACTTAATAGGGTTTTAAAAACAACAAGCAGAGAGTGAGAGAAAGAGAAAGAGAGACAGTTTTATAGTTATGAATTAAATTCAGAGAGAAGCAGAGACAGAGAAACAGGGAATTTGGAGGAGAAAGTTGTGAACAAAAGTGATGCCGCTAAAAAATGCTTTTGTATTCTTAAAAAAGTCACCGCGTGAAAGCACGAGCCAATAGGAATTGGAGAATATGGATTTTTAAAAGGTTGAAGCGTTTTTGGCTTATTGTCCTTTTTTATTTTTTATTTTGGCCAATGGCTTATTGCTGTTTAAGAAATAGACACAAAAATTAACCCCGCTTAAAAGCATGCTTTAAATGCGCTTTAATTTTTCTCTTTTTTTAATAATCAAATGCTCTTTTAATATGAAGTAATGATTGACATTGGAGTTCTTTTTTTTTTTTTAAATTAATGATTGACATGGGAGTTAAATGTGCGTTAAATGAACACTTCGATTTTTTTTAAGGGAAAAATGTAATCGAATCATTTATATTATATTCCCCTCGTCCTCTGAATATTATTTTCTATTTTATTTTAAAATATTTTAAAATAATTATTTATTTTTATTTATAAAATATATTTAATATTTTTTTCTATTATATCCTTTAATAAAGTCATATTTTAAATAAAAATTAATAATAATTTAAATTATATAAACAAAAATAAATAAATAAATTATCAATATATTAATTATATTTTTTATAAAATTTATAAAAAAAATGATACATATTTTATGGAGAGTATTTATTATTAAATTACAGATATAAGTTATTAAATGGTCCTTTTTTCTTCAAAAAAAAAAATGGTCCTTCTTTAAAGGAAGTTGGTACAGTATCTTGCAAGACCTTCAGGAAGGGCATGTGATTTGACATCTGTCAAGTCTCATCTTTGCTTTACGCAAACAGAAAGGAATGAAGGAAGAATCTTACTGTATAAAATAATAATAATAAAAGATGATATTGCAAATAGTTTCCTCCTACTGCAAGTAAATAAGTTGATCATTTTTATTATAGCAGGTCAGTATACAAAGTCTCTCGCTACATGCGAAGTTTGAAAAAGAGTTTGAAAAAGAGTGAGACTCATTAAATTTTTATAAGCAGTCTTCTCCTATTATTGCAAAGGCCTTTTTCATAACTCAACTATGTAATTTCAGATCACACAACAATAATACTTCCCGCCCCATCAAATAAACAAGGCAATAATGTTAAGTAAACAAGTTGATAATGCTAGAAAAACAGTTTGATTGAATAATTCAATATATGCATGGCTACCGCATAATGGCACTTTGGATTTAACTTTCCATGCATGCCAAGACAGATTGTCCTAACTTAAACTGAAGTTCAGATTCAATAATCTATAGAATATAGCTATCAGACCAGTTTGTATGGAGTTTCATCTCATCAATCACATCTAAGCATTTACAGCCATTTGGAATTGTTCTGGAACACGAAGCAATGGAGATTGGATTGCCCCGGGCTTGCCAAGTTGACTGCAAGCAGCCATCTGATCGACACCTCTACTGTGTCGCATAAAAACAGTGCACTTTGCCTCTGCCAACATATTCCGAAACTCAATCATCTTCCCTGTACTTGTCGGCCTAAATGGGGATCCACAATGAGGATTAAATTGAATGAGATTGATCTTGCAAGGAACGTCTTTAACAATATCTACAAGTCTCTTTGCGTCCTCGAAGCTGAAAACAAAACAATCACCAATTCATTGAATGTAGCTCCAATAAGTAAATAACTGATACCCCACCCCCCTCCCTAATCAAAACAGGAGATGAATAAAGAAAAAACCATAATAAGTAATGCTAAATCCCTTATGAGGCACCAAGAATAATGATTTGGTAGACCTATTATAATCTTTTATTAAACTAAAGTCAAGCTGAAGTTAAATATGCAATGTTTCACTTAAGACATTTTAGAGAGTCGGTAAGTGCAAGACATCAATATAAGCAACGTGATACCCTAGCACTCTCAAGCCATCGGGGATCTCGGGCTGCCCAAAATCAATTTACAACTAAATTTTTTTAAAAATAAAATATTTAAATATTAAATTTAATCTAATTAAATGATGTATTACCACTAAACAAAGAACAAAAAGGAAAAAAAAGAAAAGAACATAAATTAATTACCAAAAGAAAATGAAACAGAACAATAAAGCAAAGAACAGAAGTTAATTGCCAAAAAAAAAAAGCAAAGAAAAGGAAACAGAACCAAAAAAAAGAAAAAAAGTTATAGAACAGGAAAATAAAATTACCAAATAGAACAAGAAAGCAAAACAAAAACCAGACTAGAAAAATCAAAACAAAAAAAAATCAGAACAGAACAAAAAATATATATATATAACAAGAAAACACCAAAAAAAACAAAGCAAGCCTAGAAAATTAAGTAAATCCAGCAAATTAAGAACACAACATATAGAGAAAGAGAAGTGACCATATAGAGGAAGGTGAAATAAGAACACAAGAAACCCAGTGAATTAAAAACACAGCAAGTTAAGAACACAATAAACCAAGAAAATTAAGCAAACCCAGCAAATTAAGAACACAAAATATAGAGGAAGAGAAAAGACCATACAGAGGAAGGTGAAATAAGTGTGAGTGTGTATGTGTGTGCGAGGGAGAGAAAAGGATAGAAATGGTGAGAGAGAGAAATTGATAGCAGGAAAGAGAGCGAGAAGGCGGCAAGACTGAGAGACAGATCAAGAGTAGGGAAGATACCAAAGGGCCAGAAGAAGCACGATTGGGATGGCACAGAAAGTGATAGCCTGGTAGGGTTTTATGCTTTTTTAGTGTCTGATAACAAGTGAAACGACACCATTCTGGACATTAGAAAACTAAGGCTGGGTCAACTTGACCCGAGAATTTTTCACTAAATTTCAGAGGTTTTTTAATTACTAACTTGAAGCTTGGCCCAACCAGGCCTGAACTGATTGGACTTGGTCAGTTTGGACCGGGTTTAGAGTTTGATGAACACCCCTAATTCCACTTCCAGAATGTCAGTCCAAAAAGTAGACAGTGCCTTCTATAGTCCACATTTCGTCTAGTTCTCATGCTAAATCCATCACATTGAGGATTAATGATCTAGGTCTCAGATACTAATATATGGTAGGTTAAGAGCACATTACACAAGCAATTCTTGTCCAAACCAAGTTGAAAAAAGTCAGCTGGTGCCGGAAATAAAAAAGCTAGCTTGAATGACAGACAAGTCATATTTATGTATGTTTCAAGGTTGCTAGATCATGTAGTCAAATTACAATACCAACTATGCAGTTACCCTAACTTTGAGTGCACCACTGAGTATTTAAAATGGCTCAAAACAATATTATCCATGTCAAATAAAACTGAGAAAGGGAAAGGTTTATCTAACCTATCATTTACTCCTGCAAGCATCACATACTCAAATAAAACTTTGTAATTCTTTTTGGACTGAATTTCCTTCCAAAGGGTGTCAAGAAGCAAGCCTAAATTATACTTTCAGTTAATTGGCATAATCCAGTTTCTGACCTGCATGGTATATAAGTGAATGAGAAAGTCAATAACATGCATGCGGGTCTCCAATGAATAAACACAGCAGAATGAAATGCACCTCATCAGTCGTAGCATTCAGACTAACAGCTAGAGCACATTCAGATTCATGAAGGAAGCGTTTCAACCGTGGGACAAGCCCGCTTGTAGAAATAGTGACCTTGCGAGGACTAAAGTAAAGACCCTGGTCATGCACCATGATATCTGCAGCTTTAATCACGTTGTCAACATTCTGAAGTGGCTCTCCCATCCCCTGCAAATACATATTTCAATTTCAATGATTAGGAATCACATGCTTATTAAAAATCTATTTTCTTTCACCTCCATATATGTATTTTCTTTCACTAATTTTTTTTAATTAAAAAAAGAAGATAACCTAAATGATTACTACATGGATGGGAACAACCCTCCTGAAAATATCAAACAGAACAAGATCAACTTGATTACAAAAACAAAGCTCATGTAGCAGAAGCGCCAGTTAGGTACAAGATATGCAATAAAAGATTATAGTAGTTCATCGGCTGGACAAAATTTGCCAAATTATAAGGGAGATACATGACCAATTACCAACAAGTTCAGTATTGAAGTCATCTCAATACTTGTGAATCTCGAGTTCAAGCCCCAAGACAAAGCATAATTTATATGAAAAGAAAAACAACTTAATTACTCAAACTATACATGTAAGGTTTTTCTGTGACCAGAAAACATGTAGTGACAATAAAATGAGTGAAATCCTCACTGTTCCCCCCTCCATTGTTGATACATTATAAACATAACACTTAATTAATAGACGCCTTAACACTGGGAGCAAATTTATGAAATCTCATTCATGAATAGAGATTGAAATATAAAACTGAACCAGGTCTAATTTCATACAAACTAATGGGAAAATAACTATTATAAGTTAAAAAATTTTCTTGTTCACACACTCACCATAAATACAACATCTGAGATGGAACCAACTTCACTCGTGACAAGACGTTTTGCAAATACAACCTGATCTACAATCTCAGCAGTGGTCAAATGTCTCTTCAAACCCATCCTAAAAATTGGATTGATGCATCAAGAGCATGTACTTGTAGAAAACAACATCAATAATATTGACAACAAAAGGAAAATTAAAGCTTACCTGCCAGTGTAGCAGAACTGACAATCCATGGGACAGCCGACTTGACTTGAAACACAAACTGTTGTCCTATCTCTATCACAAGGTATGACAACTGTTTCTATTACCAATTCATCATCCAACCTAAATAAAATCTGCAAGTTCCTGTGAGTTTCAAAATCAATGAGAAGATAATGCAAATGCCAAAAGCTGTATATCCAAAAGCACAACTGATAATGGTTACACCTGCCTTCTTAGTTCCATCAGACGCTGTAAGAACATCTTCCAAAGATATTGCCTTTAATTCTGCATGTTCACTCAACATTTTCTTAAAATCCTTATTCAAACCTGCAAAAGGTTAATAAACTATAGAATCAAGAAGTTCATTTTTAAACATAAATAGTTACATCAAAGTAAGATACCTTCTAATTCATCAACATAATGTGCCTAATATGTTCCCCATAGAGGCGTTTCCACAGCATCATGGCTTGGCCAGGTCTGAATCCATGAGATTGAACCCATTTCTAGCATTAAGGGTTAAACAAAATTAGGAATATAAATATCAGATTTATTTCAATATGCAAACTAGTACTCAATTTATAAATCATATATAAACCAAAACAAAAGAACAGCTTAGTAGTTTAAGAAACAAATAAAGGATTAGCAGAACATACCTCAAGCTCAGCATATCTCATTTCCTTAGGGAGCACCTTTGCGCGTTTCTGCGGAATCGCATTCGCTTTACCACTTCCTACACAAACGAACAGCCACAAAATAAACAAACATATAAACAAATAAAATGGGAGCTAAAAAACCAACAATTTATTTGCTTACCCATCTCAACAAGAGAGAGTGACGATGAACAAGCGCTGCTGGAAAAGGAGCGGCGAGTGGAAGAGAAAAGAGAAGTGAGGTGGAGGCTGAGATTGGGCGACGGCGGTGATAATGGCAATTGCTTTACAGAGAGAAACGAGAGATAAGTGTGATTAAAGGAATTGAAAGAGTAGCAGACGGAGACGCCATTGAAGGGTGGTTTACGAGAAGCACGGACCGCACGCGCCTCATCCACATACAACCCATCTCCATTTTCTCTAATCACCCGAAACTGAAAAGGGTTACAAGTTCCAATAAATAGTGCTTTTATATTTGTATCTCTTTTTTTGGACATTTTTAATTATTTATATATATATATATTAATATCGAAGATGAGATTTTAATATCCAAAGGTTTAATCTCAACTTCTTATAAAGCATTTTTTAGAAGTTTTAAAATTTTTTCATTAATTAAAAATCGATTGCTAAATATACTTAAAAATTTGCTGTACATTGAAATGAGAAATTATATTATACATCCTTGTGCCTTGTACATTAAATGCTTTCAACAACGATATAAAGCTAGACAAATTTCATAATAAAAAATAAAAAAAAATTATAGAAATAATTTAAAAAATTATAAAGATATTGTACAAATAAAAAATTATAAAAATTAGAAATTAGAAAATTAACTATAAAATATATAAAACATATAAAACATATATGTTGAGAATAAAACATATACAGTATAATTACATGTATAACTAGATAAAACACTCCTTACTATGTTGCAATTTATAATATTTTTTTAAAATTTTTTAATATAAAATATAAAATAATTTATATTTATATAAAAAATAATTTTCAGTAAAATTATTATCTTTGATTCATATACATCTATTAAAGTAATTATTAAATTTTCTTAATTTTTTATAAAAATATTCTAAATTAACTAAAATATCATTCATAAACTCGTTAATATTAAAATTATTATATTTTCATTTCATCTCATTATTATTATATTAAATAATAATATGATTTTTCATATTATTTTAAATAAAAATAATTTATATATTAATATAATTATTATATAAAATTAGTATTATGCATATAAATGCATATAATATGAAAAATTTTCATATTTATATATTATTAAGTATTATATTAAATCGGTTTATAAATTAATTTGAAAATTAATTAATCAAAATGAATAATTATAATATTAATTTTTATTATATTACTTAATTAAAAATAAAAAAATAATTAAAATTAGTTATTGAACATAAAAGAATAAATAAAAATTTATTATTTGTTAATTTAAATTAAAAATCATAATATATTGCTTTTAGATATAATGAGAAATAAAAAGTGGTTGAAGAACAAAGATACATTAAAATTTAAATTAAAATGATATAATAAAAATATCTTTAAGTATGATAAAAAAAATTATTTGTTAATGTTTGAATGAACTCTCTATTTTTTTGCTTTTGATTTTTCATTTAAAAAGTGGATAAAAAATTTATTAAAAAATAAAAATCAAATAAGAAAAAACTCTAAATTTAAATATAATTAATAACATGACCATTTTAAAATATTTTTAAGATAATTAAATTTATATTGCCAATTTAAAAATTAAAATTTATTATTTTAAAAATTATGACTCATAAATTTTATAATAGTTAAAATGAAAATAAAAAATAAAAGTTTTGAGAAATTATAATAATAATAATAATAATAATAATAATAATAATGTCTCATGAGTTAATAGCTAAAATAAAAAAATTAATAAAAGGCAAAATATAATGGTTCATTGATTAAAAGAATAGGTAAAATTAATTAATTAGTTAATAATATATTTTTTTTAGAGAAAAAATTGAAAAAGGAAAATATTACATTTTTAAAGAGAAGTAAAATTAAAAAAGAAGAAAAAAGTAAATGAAATAAGAAAGTAAGAAAAGGAGAAAAAATATAGGGGTAAAATTGAAATTGTACTATTCATTTCATGTAGGAATTTTAGCATACAATAAAATATGATTTCAAGATGTTAGAATAAATTTCAGTTTAGAAAAACTCCAATTTTATTTAAGATTCAATAACACAGGTAAACAATATCCACTCTATCAGGAATCCATATGTTTCCTTGCCCTCAAAAAAAAAAATCTTGGAACTCCTCAACGAACTAACTGGAGGACCAAGCACCACCACAGCCAACAAACATTACACAAATCATAAATGTATGAATGACATACCAAAATCATTACACGAGCAGCTCCGGCTATCCTGTGTAAATAAATTCCACAAACTACTTGACGCGTAAACCAGTTTGTCATGAAGTTTTCTCAAGAATACTAACCTGTAAAAAGGATAATAAAATGATCAAGACAATTAGTGTATCACTTGAAACTCAAAACATTGCAGAAAAAAAGGGAAGGATTATAGGGAAAAAGAAAAAAAAGAAGACCACATTTCCATAACCAAAATACAACGGCAGAGGAGACCAACCCTGGATATTCATCAGAATGGCTTTATCTTTATAATTACATGCAGCTATGTAACAATAAAACAGCAGTAATGAAGAATGTCTGTTCAAATTTTCCAGATTCAATAAATACATCTCTCAGTTACCATTTTTCTTACAATTATATCCACGTGTAATGTTATCCATCTGAACAATGCAAATAAATTGAACAGTACTGCATTCCAAATAAATTGAAAAACCATGAACAGTACTGCACTTAAGCATAGACATCCTTAGGTACTAATTTACCTTATTTTCAATATACAATAAAAAGCACCTGTAGCAAGATTGATATATATCCTCTATAATTTATTTGTAATCCCAGTTTATGAGAACACAAAAGAGCAAAAAGCTATAACACCCACAAATAAATTCGTTCATCTATTTCAAATTAGCAACCGTGCTACACACAATCACTTGATGACAAAAAAAGGAATGCAACTAGCAGCCTCCAAATCAAAAGTCCAACTCAATTGATTATCATGTGTCTAATTTCAACACTTTTAACTCTATTCAATCAATTGCAAGCAGAATGAAAAATCTCATTACCGTACAACTCCAAATTCACCAACCATATCCATGAGAGAAATTAATATAGTATTTCAAAGACAGATTAATAATTAACTGGAGGCAGGTTTGAATGTACAAGGCTGAGGAAGTGAGAATGGACCTCTCTAGCGTTTTTGTCATCCAATAACATCTGTACCCTTTTGTTCTTACAGTACAGCCGATCAAAATGCTTCACCACAATTCAAAAATTAAAATTTCAAAGAACCCAGCAAGAAAATAACATAAAAAATAAAGTAGAAATCATAATTTGGATTGCATAATCCTAGTTTACCCAATAAGCACGACAATTCTACTTAAATTCTTACCTTGTGCGTTCATAGTCAAGCAAGTAAACTACACTAATTTTTTATTATACAGTGTTTTGTTTACAAATTACATTAGATAATTGCAGCCTGCTGCTAGCAAACTATCATTCTCATCTATCAACAAAAAAGCCAACTTAAATACATAAAGAGCCTACACGACAAAAAAAATAACAAAGGCCAACATAAATACATTTCCTTTTGAATGATGGACAATTATTGATAAATTCAAGTTAAATTACTGAAAATTAGTACTAAATTAAAAGGGGAGCCTTGGCGCAACGATAAGCGTTGTCGCTGTGTAACCTGAGGTCATGGATTCAAGTCGTGGAAACAGCCTCTTGCAATTGCAAGGGAAGGCCGCGTACAAAGACCCAATGGATCCGATCTTTCTCCGGACCCTTCGCATAGCAGGAGCGTTTGTGCACCGGGCTACCTTTTTTTTTAGTACTACATTACCCCATATTCAACATGATAAAAATCACAAGGAAATAGATAATATGTTCTTAGATTCTAAAATAACATACAGATGACCTAGATTATCCCTTGATGTTTATAAAATATCCAATTAGAGAACAAATAAAATTGATCCAAATTATAAAACAAATAAAACAAATGAATTGAAACACAGAATTAGATCCGGATTATACTCCTCCATGGAAAAAAAAGAAAGAAAGATTCAAACAAAAGAAAAAAAGAAAGATTCAGACGATTAACAATCAAGAAGTAATTACCTTGAGAACCTTGAGTTTCACTCTTACATAAACCAGACATAAACAGAATGTTGATGCTTCAGACACTTTACTGGTTTGCTCAATCTCAGTTCTGGAAATAACACATAAGGAAATTTACGGAAGAGTGTAAAGAAGAAAGAGTAAAGAGTAGGTGAAGAAAGGAAATGAATAAGAAACAGTAAAGAAAAACCGTACATAAGAAAAGAATAAAATTAAAAATAGTATAAACATAAATCCAATGCCGTAAAAATGTATAAAAAGAAAAACAAAAATAAAAACAACATTTTGAGGGGAAAAAGTATTTGGTGTAATTTCCACTAAAAATAAACCAAACAGGAGCCAAGGTTCTATTTCTATTACATGAAACTTCTGATAATGCATGAGCTTTCATCACAATTTAAGCTTAACTATTTTAAGGAGAGAGAGGGAGAGAGAGAGCAAAGAAGAGGTCATAAATATGACTAAATCCTGACAATTCTAGCTAATCCAAAATCATTTAATAAAAATACATCGTCAACATTATCAAAAATCCCAAAAGTTGAGATGAGTTTCTCTGGCATTTTTGTGACATGATAATCTACATTTACAAAGTTTCAGCAATTTTCAACAACTGGCACACTAAAATTTAGGCGGAGAAGAATACAAATTTAGCTTGTCCTGGGCTCTACATAACCATGATACAGTATAGCTCTTCATCTGGCAGAATATGTAATGTTTTCTCTGCAACAGGATATTTGAAGTGGGCTAATCAACTGCTTAGTCATCCAGCCACAGAAGCATGATACAGTATAGCTCTTCATCCGGCAGAATATGTAATGTAATGCTTTCTCTGCAACAGGATGGCTGAAGTTGGCTAATCAACTATTTAGGCATCCAGCCAAAGAAATAAATTAGTCCCTGCAAAAATAAAAAGCCAAAGATGTTAGATTTTCCTTCAGGAAAAGGACAACAACTAAAATGCATGTGCCACAGCAACTTTCCAAATGCTGCTACAAAGATTAATGATGTCTTTTGATAATATCCTAGAGAAAAATTACAAATTCAAGCTTATGTCAAAACTCATCACTAAAACTTGCAAAATGTAGTAACAAGAAAAATCAATGAGCATCAACACATCCAATAGTAACAATTCTTCAGGTCAACAGTGTGGTTGCAGCTTCTATCTGATAGGAAAATTGAACACTTCATGGGCTATGCAACATAGGACGTTAAGATACAATTATCAGTAGGAACCTTACGCAATAGGATCATTTTAGTTCCAGGTTTATATTCAAAGAAAAAACTCCCAAATCAAACATTCAGTCAAAAATTGCTGTTAATGGCACAATAAAAGCTCTAACTTATAAAATCAGTAGATATAACAAATTGAAATTAGAAGAGTAAAGTAGCTTAATGCATGGACTTGTTTGAAGCAAATGTTCACAAGATGATTCGGAGAAAAAGAACAACCTAGTACCATGCCATCCATGATCCATCACTCAACATAAGATTGAAGCAGAACCAACCATCATAAAAACAATAGAATTTAAACTCATTGATCTATTTCATGTACCAGAAACATAACTAATCTCATTGGTTTCCAAGATAGTGAGAACATCAACACTGCTGGTCACTAAAACTATAAGTTCTACAGAAATGACAAAAAAGAAGTACCCGCACATTCTAAAAATTGCACCACAGATGCACAAAGTACATACTGAAACAAACATATAAGGCAAAATAGACTCTAGCAAAGAACAATTGCAGAAATAACAATGTGAAAGTAGATGATAACCATTGGAAAGGTAATTAACAATAATTCATAGAGATACACAAATTCACAGCAATGCAAAAACCCTTTGATTTTAGTTCTTAAATCTTATGAAACATGTCATTACTAACATAATTCATAGAGATGGACATAATTCATAAAGATGGACAAATTCACAGCAAAAGTCCAGCATATGCAAACATATAAATGCATGTGAATTACCATTACCAGAATATCTACAGCCAACCAAAATAATTATTCAGTGAGAAACTTGCGATATGAGAAATTACTCACCAGTACTTAATCAAGCCATCCCAGCCGCAAGTTGCTACTTTGCTTTGCTCCAATGGATGCCATTCACACCCAATGCAAACACCCTCATGACACTTAAGGGTTCTGAAAACCTTACAACTCTTCCAGTCCCAAAACCAGCACTTACCCTCGCCATCTCCTGACATAACAAACCGTCCATCTGGTGAGAAATTGACTTGGCAAGCGTAACCTGCCACAATATGCCCAGCAAACCTCTTCTTCTTATTCAACTGAAACCTTTCCCTGGTACTATAGGTAAGAATCTGGTTATCCAAACTCTGTGCTGCAAACCAATTTGTGTTGGGATGAACTGCAATTGATGGCATAGAATGCATGTGAGGTTCACTAATATACTTAATAACAACAGGAATCCCAAATTCCCATACTCGAAGTGATTTATCATCACTTGAGGTAACAAATCTCCTGTTGTTATCCACAAAAGTAATGGTATTTACTGCTCCCAAATGCTGATCATATTCCTGTGTTATCTGCCCTGTATTCATATCCCACTGAACAATTTTCTTGTCACTCATACCAGCCAACAATATATTCTGCTTATCTTCATCAGGGTTAAGCTTAACAACGTAAGGAATTTTTCCAGTTGAAAAGGCTGAAATAACTTGCCCAGTCTCGGTATCCCAATACTTAACATTCTTATCATATCCAGCAGTCAAAAACTTAGTCCCATCATTGCAAAACGAAATATCCCTAACAGCCTTAGAATGACCCATGTAAGTTCTCATACACTTACCCGAATTGAACACATCCCATATCTTCACCTTAGTATCCATTCCAGCAGAAAGAATCAAATGCCCATGTTTAGGGAAAAACCTTATTGCAGAAACTCCCTTTGTATGCCCACTCCATGTGTGCACAAGCCTCTTCGGTATATAACAATGATCATTAGTAGCTTTAGCATCCTTGGGTGGCGCAATCCATGACCTCCCTTGGTAATCCCTCTCTTCCTTCCCATGGAAAGTGCTCTTATCGGCAACAACCTCCCCTTTATCTCCTCCAGCTCCTTTCTCTTCTTTCTTCTTCGCATACTCTTCCGCGTATTTCTTCTGTTCTTCTGTCAATTCTGTTTGCAAACCCTCCTTTTTACCTGCCCATGGACTCTTTCTATTCTTCGTCAACCAAGCATCACTGGCTGGATTTTCAATCTCCGACTTATCAACGACCGGAACACCGACATCCTGACCTTCCTCCTCTTCCGTTTCCTTCTTCTTCTCAAGTTTTCGTTTCTTTTGCTCATGTTGCGGTATATTATAAACAGAAATGCCATCATTCTTTCGTAAAGCATCTAAATCGCCAATGTAATTGTTACCTTCAGAAGCCGAAGGATCAGCAGCATAACCATACTTGTGAAAGGTGTTATACTGCTCATCGAAGACGAACGAATCAATGGCAGCGTTCTCTACAAAGCCAAGCTTGTGATTGCGCATGCCCTGAGCAATACCGTCCTTAGCGTAAGGATGAGAAGGGCCATAGATAGGAGCCCAGAGCTGGTCATAGGTGGGGTTAAAGGCAACGGCGTGCTGAACGGGGTCAATAGGCTTAGAAAGTGTCTGATTAGCTTGCGCCACCGTTAGGGCTAACATAGTATCGTCGACTTTTGGTGCGGCGGATTTAGCCATAAGGAGGCGCGGGGGAGATGAATCCGGTGAATAATTAGGGTTTTGGTCTTCATGTTCGTTCAATTGCTCATCGTCTTTGTAACCTTGAAGCAGGTCCATGCTTGAATCTCGGATTTAGAGATGAATCTGATTGAGAAGTCAAACTAAGGTCTTCGAACCTTCAAATTTTCTGCTAGATCTCTTGTACGCTATAACTATTCATGGCGTAATTCTTCTATCTGCATAGAATCGGTACAAGAACAAAGAAGTTTAGCCCTAGTCACCGCCTTGTAATTTTAAATCAGAATAAATTTTCAAATCCAAATACCATTATATTTTTTAAAATATTATTTATTTATTAATAAATTATTTAATTGCATAAAAATATTTATATATATTCATATAAAATAAAATATAGAGCTATTAAATTTTATTAATTAATTAATAAAATATTTTAAATTAAAAATTTTAAAAATTAATTTATTGAGAAAATAAAATTATAAAGTCTCATGTTTAAAAAAAATTATATCTTTACTTTATAATATAATAAAATAAAAAATATTATAAGAGTCGGATATTTTTTAAATTTTCTTACTAAAATTAAATTATAAAAAAAATATTTTTTTTTCAAATCCTCTTTTTCTGCATTTTATTACATCTCTCAACTATAAAAATATAATTTTTTTTAATAATATGTCTCTATAAAATATATTTTTAATAATTAAATTTTTTTTTAAAGAGTAAAACTTAAAATTCATTAAGATATAGAAGAGCCAATACATTCAGAAAGAGACTTCCAAACTTTGTCATGACCATAGCGATAGAAAACTTTAGCAAGTTTATGAGCTCCTATATTATCATAACGACGAATCTAAAGAATTTTTACGTTTGGTTTAGAATATAATAGAGCATTACAATAAAAAATAATAGATCCAAATTCAGAATAATCTTGGACCCTAGCAGAAAGAGCATGGAACACTAGTTGATAATCAATTAAAACTGAACCTTGTTGAGGAATAACTGCCGAAATCACCGAAAGGCTTTACGGAGCGCTATCGCCTCTGCAATGGCTGGTGACGGTAGCCCTTCAGAGAAACCAGAGAAATCTTTGATGAAATCACCTTCAGCATCTTGTATTATAATACCATAACCATGTAGGTGAGGACCAGCAAATAGCGCAGCATCAACATGACATGTCCAGGCACCTGTTGAAAGCGGAGCAGAAAACACACGCTGCTTGCCATGAACAGAAGAAATACCAGCAGGTATAACTAACTGAAAATGTTGAAAAGCTACCATTGCTTGACTTAAAAACAGTCACTGGAGAATAAACTTTACCCTCCCAAATATAATTGTTTCGAGTCTTCCATAATGCCCAAGCAATATAAGACATTTTTGCTTTAAATTCCACGTTAGCCACCTCCAGAACCTGCATGAAAAAATTTTAAAAATTTTATTTAGCTTCATCTTCTTCCACCCCCCTAACCTCCAAACGTCAAGAGCCCTCCTACACCGAAATAACATATGATGAATGTCCTCCTCCTCTTCACAAGATGGGCACTTAGGATTAAGTTGCACTCCTTTGTTCACCGATCTGACTTTAGTTGGCAAAATATTTCGAAACGCACGCCATGAAAAGTCTTTAATTTTAGGTGCAACGTTAAGACCCCAAATCTTCTTCCATTGTCCTTCCTCCAAATTATGAACTTCTTTGCCCATTAGACGACAAGCTAAGAAATAGCATGATTTAACACTAAAGTTTCCCATCTTTTCAAAATGCCAACTTAACTCATCTTGGTGATTATGAGAACTGAGAGGAATATCCAAAATAGATTGCATATCACGTACCGAGAACAATTCCACAATTTTTGGAATATCCCATTTCTTCACACCATCCAATAATAAATCTTTAACCATAAGATCCTCCCCAATGAAACCATCATCATCTTCCACATAAAAAGATCTCGAAGAAGGCAGCCATGGATCTTTTGTGACATTGATCCACTCTCCATTGCCGATCCGCCATCTAACACCATGTTTCATAACTTGCCATAATGCTAAGATACCTTTCCAAACAAAACTAGGGTTGTAACCCATTTTAGCTTTAAAAAAATCTCCATGAGCAAAATATTTAGCTTTGAACACACGATAGAAGAGGGAATTAGAAGCTTTAACAAGCCTCAAACTATGCTTACCCAACATAGCAAGGTTGAAGCAATGTAGATCCCGAAAATCCATACCACCAAACTTCTTCGATCCACACATGCGGTCCCATGATAGCTAATGTAAATTTCTCCCTCCATCCGATTTAGTACCCCACCAAAAACTATTCATCATACGCTGAAGTTCTTCGCAAATTCCCAACGGAATCTCAAAAACACTCATACAAAAAGTAGGGATAGCTAGACAAATAGATTTGATCAAAACTTCTTTTCCAGCTCTAGATAGAAATTTTTTCGACCAACTATGAATTCTCTTCCACATTCTATCCTTCAAGAACTTAAATACTTATTTTTTTCGATCGACCAACCAAACTAGGCAAGCCTAGATAAGGACTTCCCTCAAAAGAGCCATGGACCCCCAATAAATTTTTAATCGCTGATCTCATTTCCGAACAAGTATTTGGGTTAAAAAAGATAGCAGACTTATCAAAGTTTACTGCTTGACCCGAAGCCACTTCATATTCCTCCAAAATGCCCATGTAGCTTCTCTAATATTAGCTTTAAAAAATAGAATTGAGTCATCAGCAAAAAGGAGATGAGAGATCTTAGGACATCTCTACCCGGCTTTCAACCCATGGATCTGACCTTTCCTCTCAGCTTCATAAAATAAAGTAGATAAGCCTTCAGCACAAATCAGAAATAAATAAGGCGAAAAAGGGTCACCTTGCCTTAAGCTCTACCGGGGATAATATAATCTGAGGGAGTACCATTAACAAGGATAGAATATCGAACACTCTCTAGACAAAGTCTCATCCAATCAACCCATTTGTTAGAGAAACCCATCCGCTTCATCATAGAATACAAGAAGTCTCAGGAGACTCTGTCATAGGCCTTGCTGATGTCGATCTTAAGAGCACATCTACCTTCCGGGCTCTAGCTCTGCTGCTTAATATTGTGTAACATCTCAAAAGAAACCAAACTATTATCCGTTATCAATCTTTCAGGAATAAAAGCCGACTGATTAACAGAGATAATTTTAGGTAAAACCACCTTCAATCTATTAGCAATCACCTTTGATAAGATCTTATACAAGACATTACGTAATGAGATTGGCTGAAAATTCGAAGGCAACTGAGGACAATTCTTTTTTGGAATAAGAAAAATAAAAGTATCATTGAGACTATCAGGAAAAATACCTTGCAAAAGCCAACCGTTACATGCCACAACAACATCTGTACCAATAACATGCTAGCACTTTTGAAAGAAAGTAGGATTTAAACCATCCGGCCCCGGCGCAGAATCTGCATTTATACTTAACATAGCATCTCGAGCTTCATCCAAATTAATTAGATCACCTAGCATATCATTGTCTACTATCGAGACATTTGGCCGAACCAAACTCACCAATCTGCTAAAATTTGTATTCTCCAATTTAAACAAATTCGAGAAATAGGAACAAAAAACCCGCTGCTTGTCACCTTCATCAACCACCAACAGACCTTGAGAATCAAATACTTTCTCAATTTTATTTCGCCGACATCGATCTTTCATCTTTGAATGGAAAAATTTACTGTTTTTATCACCAAAAGTAAGCCAATTTTGCTTAGCCACTTGTCTTCTGCGGTAATCTTCTTGGGCAAGAATACTCTTCCATTTTTCACATAACCTGCTATTATCAATAAAAGGACTGATGGCTCTATTCTGTGCAATCATACTCTCTAAATTTCACTTCTTTTTCCACATATCAGAATTACACTCCTTGCCCCACTTTTGTAAAGCATCAATACACATCTTCTTTTTAGCCATAATATTACTGTCCAAAGAGCTGCACCAATAATTGTTGACCACTGACAGGAACTCACCATCAAGTAACCAAGCATTGTCAAACCGGAATAACTTAGCATTAGGAACAACGGAAACAGAATCGGTATTTAGAATCAGAGGATCATGATCTGATGTAGGTGAAACCCGCGTTTTAACCAAAGAATTTTGAAATAAAGCTGCCCAAGAACGATTAGACATAGCACGATCTAATCTTTCTCTAGTGATAATACGACCAAACCGCTTCATAAACCAGGTAAATTCATAACCAACAGCTGGCACATCACAAAGATCACAATCATTCACAGCATCAATGAAACCATTAAGAAGAGAAGAAGGATAACAATTGCCACCAATTTTCTCATTATCTGACAAAATATTATTAAAGTCCCTGATACAAAGCCACGGCAAAGAACTACGACGAGAGAGAGCTCTTAATAAATTCCAAGAACTACGCCTATTCTCTCTATTAGGGAAGCCATAAAAACCTATCAATCTCCAAATCAAATTAAACTCATGAATTTCAGCATCAATACAATTATTAGAAAAGCCCGTAACCTTGAGAGAAATAGAACTTTTCCACAATAAACCCAACCCGCCACTTCTACCATTACAATCCACACTAAAACAAAAATCAAAATTAAGCAAAGTTCTAAGATTATCCAATTTATTATTGCTAACAAGAGTTTCAGAAAGAAAAATGACATCTGTTCGTGAACTTCTTGAAAAATCCACTAGCGCTTCCACTGTCCGAGGATTGCCGAGTCCTCGGCAGTTCTAACTTAAGACGATCATGGCTGCTTGCCATCTTGCTTCACAGGAATGGCTGGAATCTTCTTAGACTGATTCTGAAGAACTGCAGTTTTTCCAATTATCGAATCCATCTCAACAGAAACGATTAGTGGAGTTGTGTTTTAGAATTTCTGGGCCTCTTCTTAGCCTCAATAAGTCTTGCTAATTCTTTTTCATCATCTTGGCCCATATTCTCATTCTGGCCCACATCAAAAAAGTTTGTTTCCATATTAGCATTCTCAGAATTACCCTCCTCAGTGGACTTACCAACCAAACCATAAAAGGAATAGCGAAATTTACGTGCTTGAATATTGCATTCATGCAAATCAGATTCCCTATTCTTCGCCTTACTACTCTCCACCTTATCCGGATTTCTAAAACTTCTAATCCACGCGCTTTGGTTGCGAGTTTGTCGTCTCGCCGGAGCTCTAATACTGTCATCCCACCTCAAAGGTAGTAGCTCACCCCCTCCTTCAATCGCAGATCACAAAAGGATTCAGTGTGGCCCAATCGACCACAAAGAAAACAAATGGTGGTGATCTTTTCATACTGGAATCGAACATAAATCACCTCACCCTGCTGTCCAACAAGCTTTTTACGCCTTATAAGAGGTTTTGTAATATCCAGCATTACCCTAATCCGCATGAAATCATTTTTTGGATCAGAGCTGATTTTAGCATCATATTCCATAAACATACCTATGGAATCACCAATCATTTACCATTGTCTTCAGACATAGAGCCCGATGGAAGATCTTTAACCAAAATCTAGATAGGAGCATGCAATAATGGAATTTCGAGAGGATTGGAAGCATCCTTAACAGGAGAGAAAACCAGCATATGTTTATTAAAAAACCAAGGACCAGTATTGATAACCCTATTCATGATAACAGAATTAAAAAACCTGAATAAAAATCTTTTTGCTTCAAGTTCTTGAATGTCAATTCCACCCAAAGGGTGCCAAACATCAGCCAAAGTGTTCCGCATAGCATTAACGTTTATCTTGCTATAAGTAAGAAAACTACCAACCAAATAATATTGATACAAAACTTCCTGATTAGGATTAAGCAAAGGCAAGACCAGACCCTCCTCCTCTTCATCCTCTATTGAAAGATTTCTTAGTTCTGCCTCCATAAGAAACAAACGGAGAAAGGATCACTAGGCAAAAAAAGAAATAGAAAATAATAGAAAAGAACGATAAAAGAAAAGAAGAGAAAAGAAAACCAGGAGATTCGAAACAAATGGAAAAGATCAAAACGATCTAAGAATAACAAAAGCTGCACTCAGGCAGAGGAAAAACGCATATTTGCTATCCATATTCACACAATTATTAATAATTTATCAAACTATTAAAAATTAATATTTCTATATTTTCACTTTATTAATTTCCTCAAAAATAATTAAATTTTATAAATTTTATAAAATAATAATTTTAATAAAATAAATTTTATTTTTAAAAGTGATCATTTCAATCAAACAATGGAAGAAACACATATAATCTTATGAATTTATATATTTTTCTACCAAAAAATTTTATATATTTTAAATTTTATTTTTAAATAAAATTTAAATATTATATATTGTTAAATATATTATTACTTTTATTTTATTTTTTTCACAAGTATATTATCTATATAGCTTCAATATTATTCAAATGGATTACTTGGATCCTTTTTTCTCAAATTAATATTTGATGTTTGTGATGTTAAAACAATAGTATATTGCTGATCATATTGGAGGAAGACGAGATTAGCCATTTATCAGTCTTCATCCACTTTAGTCCACCTTCTCTTTTAATCTTTTTCTTTTAAAAAAACTCAAAATAACTAAATAAAAATATGATAGAACATTACTCGTAAATTTAATGGTGGCATAAGTTAAATGCTTTTAAGTTATATTAAAGAATTGTATATTTAATATGATATAAGGATTTAACATCTCTGAAGGGATCTTTGAAAATAGAGCTCTATTATTTCATTGAAAATGAGCTGAAAAGGGGTTGATGAAGAGATAAACTTTAAGGACTCCTATGTGTATGAAAGTTGGTTATTCGAGTTTTACAAGCTTTAGCTCTGATGTCAGTTTGCTTTCTTTTAAATTTTAGCATGTCGAGATTGTACCTAGAGTCTAATTCATGTTCTTCAGGAAAATTTAGAACTCTGGCTGACGGGAGTTCGATATCTATAGGAACGACTATTTCAATGCCATAAGTCAATGCAAAGGGGGTTTCTCCAGTAGTGGTTCATAAGTCAAAACATTATACAATTCTTTCACCCATACACTACAAAAAAAAACAGCAATCTGCGACGCAATCTGCGATACCATTAACGACGAAATCAACGACCAAAATACGATAGCGACAATATCAGCGACGAACAGCGAGAAAAATCGAGCGGACGGTAATGTTCAGGTCGCTAAAAAATCAACGACAAATCAGCGACCAATTGTGCGTGTCGTTGATTAGTGACAAATCAGCGACAAAACAGAGACAAATTCAACGACATTTTTATTTTTGGCGGGAATTATTTATTCGCGCTGAAATTCGTCGCTGATTTAGCTTTGGTCGTTGAATTCATCGCTATTTGGGTCGTTAATTTGGTCGCTGAATTTGTCGCTATTTTGCTCGCTAAATGTTTGTCGCTGATGTGTCGCAGAATATGTCGCAATATTTTTCTCGTTGTTTCAGTCGTTGATTCGTCGCAGAATTCAATATTTTTTTTTCACACCTTTGGTCGCTGATTTTGTCGCAATTTTGTCGCAATTTTTTAATTGTTTGGCTATATTTTTCCAGTAATCCAATTTTTTTTTGTCTACTCATTTTCAAGAACCTGTTGAATTTCAAATATAATAATCAAACCTGTTTATAAAATAGTCATTCATTACAATAATAATCAAATAACACAACATTCATAATTAAGTTATTTGTGGCAATAAGTATACATAAACAATTCGAATGTAAAGTTTACCCCTTAAGAAAGTATATTGAACACATAAGGTCTTAATAATCCGACACTCCAAACACAAACAAAAGAAAACACCAACTATCAAGTATATCCTACAAACGAACATCGTCTTCCTCCACATTGTCATTTGCTGGAGCAGGAGGAGCATTTGTTTTCCTTCGTTGCTCAGATAAGAATAAGCGCATATCATCTAAAACATCATTCACCGAGCGCACATTAGCTATAACTTCATTCATTGATGCTATAACCTTGGCTTGCTCTTCTACCTTTTGTTGTAATACTTTCATAGTTTCCAATACCTCAGAGTCATTGCGATTAGCAGACGTTGCAGAAAATGATGACCCGGATGGTTCATAGCATGAATAATGGGATGAGGAAAAACCCATCCCATAAATACGAGTTGTCTTACCGGTGCCACCAGCAGCCTCCACAAACACGCGTCGCTCAAGCTCTATTTGGGCTGGTGTTAATGAAGGCATATCATCCTCCTCAGCCTCAAGTGTCTGCAACTCAGGCTCGGCATTCTTAAGTTCTTGGTATTTCTCCTGCCAAAGATATATGCAAATCAAATTACATTTTTAACTATTTAATCTAAAATAGTATAAAAAAATTAAATTAACTTGAGAAGAAACAAAGTCATACATAAACTAACTCGGAGCGCTTATCAATGAAGACTTTATTTCTATCAGTTTTGCTTGTGTGACCAAATAAGAAAACCTCTCCAAGCAAAACTTCACGTCCCAATTCTTGACTCTGTCAAATTATATCTTGGTAATTAAATTTTCATATATAAAACATACATTTTCTAATAATAATGGCTAATTTAATAATTTACCAATCTTTGTCTATGTGCTTCTTGGGAAATGGATCCAAATGTGTGCTTAGAAGGGCCAGTTCCAGGCCCTGCTTTTTCTGTTAGCCTACATTGTCATAATATTATACCACATGTTATGTCATCAAGCAGTAAGATTATACCATAAATATGAATGATGAAATAAAAACAAACCTATTCTTTGAAGCAATGGAAGAACGATGTTTTGCTTTATCGGTACTCCAATCAGCTTTCCATTGAGTTAGTATATTTTCAGGTACGAATATGCTTTCTTTTTTAACACTGTAAATAAAATCCGAATACCTGTCACCACATTTGGACTCAAAGTAGCTACTCATCAAACTCTCATTTCTAGAGTCCCATCGACAATATTTCTACATCCACAAAAACCAAAAAAATTAAACATGCTTGAATATATCATTCTACTTTAAAATAAATGAACAATTTAAGTAGGAACTATAAAGAACCAGAATACGTACTTCAAACTCTTTATAGTACAAATTTTTTGTTTCTCTAGTGACTTTAGACCATGAAGATCCCTCAAGACTTGGCAACCTCCGAAAAATTTTCCACACAGCATTAGCTACTAATTTGGAATCCATGCACCTGAATAAAAAATGAGTTCAGTAAGGTGCACTTGTATAATCATCCAATCATACATTTTGGATCTACTTTTAACAATGGTATAAACAAATGACATCTCAAATGAAATAAAATCAAATGATACCCTCAAATGAAACAACAAACAGATCAATACAATTTCAGCTAGCACAAGGATAAAAAAAAATTTTAAATTATGCTCTCATTTATTATAATAAGTGTAATAAATAATATGATAAATCTTAGTAATAAACCATGATAAGTGTTATGTCCATATTTTTGTACATTTCAGAAATTTCCAGAAATAAAATAAATAAATAAATAAAATCAGTCCAAATAGGAATTTAAGATGCACAGAAGACATTGATACTGATTAGGAGAAAGCAATCACAACTAAGCAATGACCCACTAAACTGAACAAACCATGTATGAGTATATGAACAATTAGGTAATTCATAAGCGCAACCAAATTCATAGTCATAAGCTGATTTTCAGTTGGTCATTTATTATATGTATTTTAGCTAAGCTTGGCATAGAGTATCCTGTAAAAAGGTAAGACAGTTGCCTCTCCCCACCCAAAGTGATGCCTCACATCTTAAATCTACAACAATATTGACAGAAACGTAGTGTGTTAAATGCACTTTTAAGTTTTTCTCCTTTTTTTTTCCTGATTTTCAATCAAACCTTGGAGAAAGAAAAATTAACAATAACTAAAGATCAAGTAATGCACAACAGAAATGGTCATAGAATAAGCCAGTTCTGGAGCAAGGATGTCCCAAATTATCCTACTAGAAATACTCACATTTTAGATCATTTTATGGTAACACAGATATATTGGAGAGAACAAAAATTATCAATAAATAAAGATCAAGTAATGCACGACAGAAAGGTCAGTCTATGAATAATTCAGTAATGTATCAAAGATGAAATGCAAATTCCAAGTAGAAAGGCCTGAAGAGTGTTAGCAAAAAGAAAACAAAGAAAATCGAGTAAACCTCTAATTACTACTCAGATAACAGTAGCATAGCAGGCATTGCAAATCTAAACCTGTCAACTGACTCAGATGTGAAACTAAATCTTCAAATCTGTTAGATATTTATATCCAAATAAACCATGAAAGACCTTAGAATCAAATACATCCAAAGCAACCTCAAGGAACATCATCATTTAGTGATTCCAATGGTGAAACCAAAATAAGTACCGCAAAGCTCTTGTCAATAGTTTATTAAATATTAAGCTGTTTTTAAAGATTGCCTTATCATTATAAGCAACATGCTGAGGCATGATGTAAATAATACTTATCTTCTAAAGAGAAGCCAAATAGTCAAATTCCACATGATTTTTCCTCAAAGAAAACAGAGGAAAAGTAGCAAAGTTTGACATTTTCATCGACAATATAGATGATCATAGTTGTTAGCATAAATTGTCACAACCCTGAAGACAAACAGACGAGTGAAATTGTACAAAAGTACATAACTCCATTGTCGTATGATTATTGCTCAAAAGGTGAACAGCAATGGTAATTTACCAACTAGAATAATCACTGCATTTCATATCTTCTATGTAGCTCATGGCTACAATAATTGTACACCTCGTTCTGGAATATATAGATTGCAAAAATTTGAATAAAAATCCATAATGCACAAATGTAACCCAGCTCATAGGAAGAGTGAAGATAAGAAATGAGAGGTGAGCATATCAACACAAAGGTGCTTATGTCCCACACTTCTTATACCTGTATTTGTTCGCCTCTCTAATTAAAAATGCATTTCATCCATGAAAAATTAACGTTTTGCATTTCCAGATGACGTGAAGAATCCTTGACTAAAAGCCTAACTCTAACTTGACAGGAAGAGGAAATCTTCAACAAGTGAATTAGTTGATTCAGTCATCCCAACTAATGATTAGAACATAATTTATGGATTCTTAGTCAAGCATTAGAGCAATAGATAGCTTAAACAACAAAGCATAACTGATACAGCACAGAGCTCATATTGCCAAAGATAGAGCACCGTAGAATTATCTGATAGAAACAATATGACTTTCCCGCTGCCCTGTATCTGTATGGGTATGTCTGCAAAGGATCTAGTTGCGTAGCCATACTAAGATCACTCTTTGCGTAGCCATAACGAACTACAAATTGAATTTTTTACCAAAAGTGCTGCAACATGGGAAATTGAGTATAGCAATTCAAATTAATAGTAATAATTTTCTCCTTTGAAGGGTTTTTCTTGTGAAGTAGATGTCCCTGCATCAAAAAAGGCTGAGAAATAAGATTATTCAATGAATTGGATGCTAAGTATTGATTCCGTGAAGGAAGTCTAATAATATTCATTTTCACAACATCCAGTACCAATACTATAGCATTAGAAATAGGAGAGGAAGAAGGATCATCTTCCATTGATGAGGTTAATAAAAATGAACCCTCAAATGAAACAACAAAGAGATCAATACAATTTCAGCTAGCACAAGGATAAAAAAAAAGCTTCAATGAAACAACAAAGAGGCCAACCAACACAATTTCAAATAAACCACAAGGATAAAAAAAAAAAACTTCAATGAAAAACAAAGAGACCAACAGAATTTCAGCAACCACAAGTGAAAGTCTCTAGAATACAACACCTCACATTCACATGTTCAAATAGTATTGGTAATATATCATCAAAACTCCAATAATAAACTGTTCCGCATGAAATTTCAGCAACCACAGAAGAAAACATGTTCAGTAATTATGACTGTAACACCCCATCTTAGCCTACGTTTATAGACCAAGATGGACTGTTATCTCCTGGTAGTTGTGTCTTAATATTTTACTTAGCAAATTTTTAAGTGCATATTTTAAAAAAAAAATTTGCCAGAGTTTCCCCTATAATTGGTGGTCCCAAGTGTCGACAAAACTAATTTTTCTTATTTATGAAAAACATTTTGTTCACAATTCAATACAAGCACACTCCCAATAATCCACCCTTATAACCTAAACTACAAATCCTGCAAGAAGAATTCACACTTCTATATTCACAACCCAACTCAATTCAAAATCATAAAGTTATTATACATTACTAGATTTACATGCTACATCAAGTTATCTCTTTGTGTTCAAATAAGTACATGCCAGTTTCTAATACCAAAATACAAAATAAAGAGCACCATCTAAGTTTGTTGATGACCGACAAATCGCAGGACTCCTCTACTCGCTACTCGCTCCTTGCTAATAACCTACGAGTTTAGAAGAAACTAAACTCGCTAAGCATTGCTTAGTGGGTACTTTAACCATATTATAGAAAATAAATAATAAAAGCATAATGCACTTTTAAAAACAATGAGTTGTATTGAAAAATAATATCACAGTAAAAACAATCCATACATGTCATATATTCAGTTATTATCATTTTATCAGTTTGCTCCACAAGGTAATTATGAATACACCGATCTCGAAATGAGGCCTCGTATAGAGTTACGCGTGGTCTTGACCTCACACGACTAATTGCCATGGTCTTGGTCTCACACGATATAGAATAACTGCGTGGTCTTGGTCTCACACGACTAGTTGCCATGATCTTGACCTCACATGATATAACTGCGTGGTCTTGGTCTCACACGACTAGTTGCCATGATCTTGACCTCACACGATATAATCCCCATTCCAGACCGGTTTTACTCATTTACCGAGTAGAGCATATATAACATTTCATATATACACATTCACTTCGTATATATATACCACATATTCTCCATGTATATACAGTATATACTCACACAAATACCACATATACTCACATATGAACAAAAATTTTTAAAAATAAAATTTCTTTTATGTTAAAGTACCAAACCTTGCTTTTCCTTAGTCCTTATTCTATTTTCTTTCCTTCCTTGTCTCCTTGATTTCCTTATAATCTTTTTTGTCACCAAACTCTTTAAATCAAAAGCCTTAAACTTAGGAAAAATCACCTCCTTCTTCCTTCTCTTATGGTTTGGATGAATTCATCATGCAAGAGGGGCTTTTATACTTTCTTTCCTTAGCTTATTTTGATCCAAATGGAAGCCATAAGTGGTGAATAGATGTTGACTTCTAATTGGTACACCTTAAACAAAAATGGCCACTTTTAATTGGTCCATTTGCCTTCTTCCAATTGGTACACCTTATAACAAAACATGGCCACTTTTAATTGATCCATTTGCCTTCTTCTAATTGGTACACCTTATAGCAAAAATGGCCACTTTTAATTGGTCCACTTGCCTTCTTCTAATTGGTACACCTTATAACAAAACATGGCCACTTTTAATTGGTCCATTTGCCTTCTTCTTATTGGTACACCTTATAACAAAACATGGCCACTTTTAATTGGTCCATTTGCCTTCTTCTAATTGGTACACCATATAGCAAAAATGGCCACTTTTAATTGGTCCATTTGCCTTCTTCTTTTAATAAATGTTATATGGCTAATTATGATCCACTTTTGGGGTGGATGAATGCCTTAGAGCCATTTGTCCATCTCTTTTTCTTTTCTTCTTTTAATAAATGCTAAATGGCTACTTATGATTGGCCCACTTGCCTCCTTCTTTTATCTTATTTATTTGGCAAGCCCTTAGGCTTCCTTTTATTCATATTTTGACCCCCTCAACTTTCTTGTGCTGTAATTTTATAGTCTAGGGTGTGAAAATATCAAAATACCCTCCAATGATTAATCGATTATAACTTTTAAACCGTGCATTTTCGGGAAAAATTGAAACCCACGGTTATGACCCTATTAATCTCTAGAATATTCTTCTGGGGTCGGATATGGGCACTATTAAGAACTTCCGACACTTAATGTTTAAGTTTACATAGTTGCCCCTAACTTTTGAGAAATTTCCACTTAGGTCCTTTTGATATCCCTTCCTGACCTTACTGTCTTTCTTTATTAATATCTTTTTACTCACAACTCCAAATTAAGTAATTCTTATTCCCACTGAAACTAGATATCCGGGGATATATTGTATCAAAATTTCAGGTCGATCCAAGCTATATCTGAATTTTGACAGTCCTTTGAAGTCAAGCCTACTATGCTGTCCTGAGGCAGCTTGCACATTATCTATTAAATCCATCATATCTTATTCTGTACAACTCCAAATTGAGTAATTTTAAGTTAAACATCTAGCTAAGACACAAATAAACAATTAAGTCTTCTTTGAGACTCTCTAATTCTGTCATTAACTTGGATAAAATTCGAGCTCAAGTTATAGGTCATGTTCTAAACTCCTTTGTTCTAAGCCTAAATCATATCCTCTATGTTTGTTTCTTAACAATCTGAAATTCGGGATGTTACAATGACTACAAAAGGAAAGCAATAAGAAAATATAATGGATTTGTAAATACTTACTGAAGGCCATCGAATCTAATAATATTTTTTCCCTGCCCATTGTATCTCACCATTGTTTCTGCTTGAGATGAATTTCCAAAAGTCCCATCACCACTTAGATTGGCTGTGGAAGACGACGATGGCATAAATGGAGCTAAACCAGGGGGTGTTGGAGGCAATGCAGAGTGTGGTGAAGTCGCAGCAGTGGCTGCTGGTGCTGTCGGAGCTGCATCAGGGGCTGTAGGTGATTTCAGAACTGCATAATCAAGTGTTGCTGGTGCTGTCGGAGCTGCAGCAGGGGCAGCTGGTAATGTCGTAGCTGTAGCATGGGCTGCTTGTGTGGTCGGAGCTGCAGCAGGGGCTGCTGGTGCCGTCGGAGTTGGAGTAAGGGCTGTTTGGGCCGTCGGAGCTGGAGTAAGGGCTGTTTGTGCTGAAAATGATGTCGTAGCAACTCCTGCAGTGGCTTTTGATGGGACCACAAAAGAAGTTTTCTTCATCTTTGTAGGTGGTTCATTTGTGCCTCCACCATTGGATGTTGTACCTCGACCTCGCCCCCAATTTTGTCGATTACCTCGACCACCTCCCCTTGTCATATCTGAAATGTATTGGTAAATAAATTAAAATTAACAAATTATGAATTATCTAGAAATATATCAATTTATAAAACAAAATTTAACATGTTATATAAATAAATGAAGTATGAAAATATATTATAAGCACTTAATTTCATTATGAGCTATAAATTATACTAACTTTCATCAAACATACAAGTAGAAAATTATGTTTTCATTTGTTACACCCAAAAATAAACTGAAATAAGTACATATAGTTAATATGTTTATTCTTCGTTGTTATTATCTTCTTCGATTCCGTCCTCTAAACTAGAATAAGTATATTCTTCATCAAGATCAACATTGGACCCATCAGGAATTACAACTTCCCCGCCATCCGGATGACATAAATATCCATGTTCATCAATTCCATTAACTTCATCAATTTCATCATCAATTACAAATGCAGCTGTGATTTCATCATCCTCTTGTAACGCCGTTGCCCTTTCTATTCCTCTCGATGTTGATAGACCATCAGGTAAGTCAACCACATGTCTAGGTTTGACCTTTAGTACCGCTAACCAGTCACCAATAGCTCTTCTTTTTGATGGATATGGGATGTAGCACACTTGCTGAGCTTGATGAGCTAAAATAAAAGGTTCATACTTGTCATACTTTCTTCTTCTATTAACATCGACAAGGTTGTATTTAGGATGAACAATCGTTCCTACATCTGGAGAAGGGTCAAACCATTGACACAAAAAAACAACTGTACGCTTAATAGGCATTGCTGGATACTCTAATTCAAGAACCTCTAGCAACTTCCCATAATAATCAGTAGATTGTTCAGAATAATTAGACCCTTTGATGCAAACTCCACTATTAATAGTTTTTCTATTTGCACTTATTCCTTCTGTGTGAAATTTGTATCCATTCACATAGTATCCAGAATACGCTTTAACCTCATAATATGGACCTCGTGCAAAGTCTTTGATAATTTCATTATTTACTTGATTGGCAGAGATATGCACCTATTACATAGCGAATATTAAAAAATATAATTATGTTACATTCTTATTATTATTAAGTAGAAAAAACAATAACAAGTGTTGTGAAACTTACGAACGAGTAAAACCATTCCGGAAACTTATGTTCCAATAGAGCATCAATATCTACACTACTCACAGTAGGCCTTTGCGCCCTTATCTCATTAGTGAATATTCTTGTATAGAAGAAAATGATAATCAGTAATTAGACAAATTTATTGCTGAAAAAATTAAATGATAAAGTTACTAAATAACTTACTCAACAAATGGAGATACTTCTTCACAATTGAGTAATACATATGAATGCGCTGCATCTCTTTCTTCTTTAGTTAACATTCTGCGCTTACATTGTTCCATCGGCCGACCAGAAAAATTAAATATTGACAACATATCAATAGTATCATCTCCTTCGACAAAACCACAATCATCATTACGCGGGACACGGTCATGCCTTGTCACAACATGTGGTTCAAAGTAATGTGAACAAAATGAAGATGCTTCTTCCACTAAATAGGCATTTGCAATTGAACCTTCAACATGTGCTTTATTTTTCACATTTTTTTTCAAATCACCATTTCGCCTATGCCAAATGTCAAAGGAGCAATTTAAGATCAATATAATACTATAAGCGTTAACACCAATTGATTAAACACCATATACATACCGTTCAAAAGGATACATCCAACGATATTGAACTGGTCCGCCTATGCGAGCTTCAAAAGGAAGGTGAATTGGAAGGTGCTCCTGAGAGTTAAAAAAACCTGGTGGAAAAATTCCCTCTAGTTTGCAAAGTATTAAAGGAATTTCCAATTCAAGCCTGCGCATATCTTGCTCTCGAAGAACAGTATTAGTCAATTGTTTGAAGAAGATACTAATTTCAGTTAATGCTTCCCACACTTGCCTTGGAAGTAACTCTCGAAATGCAATAGGCAACAACCTTTGCATGAATACATGACAATCATGACTCTTCAATCCAAAAAGTTTCAATTGGCGCATGTTAACACGACGCGCCATGTTTGAAACATAACCATCAGGAAATCTCAAATTGCTCATCCAATTACAAATGGCTTGTTTCTCATCTTTTTCCAAACAATAAATAGCTTTTGGATACTTACCAGTTTCATCATTTATCATTAACTCTGGTCGGCGACATATATCCTGCATATCTTTCCGCGCTTTGGCATTATCTTTAGTTTTACCATCAATGTTCATTATTGTGTTGAACAAATTGTCAAAGAAGTTCTTTTCGATATGCATGACATCGAGATTGTGCCTTATTAAAAGAGAACTCCAATAAGGCAAGTCCCAGAAAATACTCCGCTTTTTCCAACCTTTGTTACCATTCTTTTCAATTGCACTATTGACTTCATCACTACCTACCTCTGTTACCTTCATCAATCCTAAGCTTTCAATCTCATGTAAAATATCTTGACCGCTTTTTAAAGGAGGTGGTACATCATTCACAATTTTGTTCTTTCTAAATCGTGTCTTATTTCGTCTCCATGGATGTTCTGGTGATAGAAACTTACGATGGTTATCAAACCAACAATGTTTTCCACCATGAGTTAGATAAAAGGCATCAGTATATTCCATGCAATAGGGACAAGCTAGTCTTCCGCCGGTGCTCCAACCTGAAAGCATTGACTTTGCAGGAAAGTCACTAACCGTCCATAATAATGCAACACACATTACAAAATTCTGTTTTCTACTAACATCATAAGTCGGTGCGCCTACATCCCATAATTGGTGTAGTTCTTTAATCAAAGGTTGAAGGAAGACGTCTATTTTCCACTTCGGATTACTTGGGCCGGGCACAATAACAGTGAGGAACATATACTCTCGTTTCATGCACATCCATGGAGGAATATTATATGGAGTGATAAAGATTGGCCAAGATGAGTAAGGTTCGCTAACGTGACCAGTAAATGGTTGAAACCCATCTGTAGATAGCCCAACCATAACATTTCGAGTATCTGATTGGAATGAGGGATAGGTATCATTGAAATGCTTCCAAGCCGGAGAATCAGAGGGATGGCGCATGACTCCTTCCTCATACTTATGCTCTGCATGCCACCTCATATGTTTTGCTGTTGCTTCAGAAGCATAAAGACGTTGTAATCTTGGTGTTAACGGAAAGTAATGCATTTTCCTATATGGTTTCTGAACAGCTTGCTTCGATCGACTGTTATGAATCAGTTTAAATCTTGGATGTTGGCAGAACTTACAAGCTTGTAATTCTGCATCATCATCCCAAAATAGCATGCAATTATGTACACAACAATCAATTTGCTGAACAGGAAGCCCCAAACCATCTATCAACCTTTTTGTTTGGTAAAAGTTATCAGGAAACACATTATTATTTGGCAAAAGTTCTTTAATAAACTCTGACAATTGGTCGAAGCATCTTTCTGAAAAGTGATGCTCAGCCTTCATGTTAAACATGCGTGCTACGGCTGATAGTTGAGAATGTTTTTCACATCCAGGAAATAACTCTTGATTTGCAGCTCGTAGCATGTCAAACATTTTCTTTGATTCGGGATTTGGTTCCTCCTCTATGTAATTAGCTTCCTCCTGAACTCCAAACCCATCAATCACCATTTCATGGTACCTTCCACCATTGTCACCATGAATTAAATTAATTGTGGCATTTGAGTCTTCTTCCTCTATAAATGCACAACCATCATTACCCCAACGTTCTCCATGAGATGTCCATTCAAAATAATTTTCAACAAAACCATTTTTAAGAACATGGTAACGGACATCTTCAATTGGAAAGAAGGACCGATTTTGACATCTAAATAGAGAACAAGGACACCTTATTTTATCTTCGTCCATAAAGTTGGGTTGCGATTCGGCAAATCTTAAGAACTCTTCTAATCCATGTACAAAATCCACATTCAACCAACCATCAATTGTCCTCTTGTACATCCATTCTCGTTCAAAATTCATCTTCCTACGAATTAATAATTAAATATTTATTAATATGAGAATGAAATATGTTTTAATAAATATTAAGATATTTATTATTAATATGTGCCTTCAAAGCACATGTTAAACACTAATACATTAATAGATGGTTTAGAAAAATCCATTTAAAAATATCATATTTAAAAATCCATTTAAAAATATCATATTCAATAATTAATTTATTTAAAAAATTCATTTAATATAAAAATTATATTAAATGAATCTATTACATTAGCTGAATTACTGAGCTGATCTTTAATATTCGTTTTAAAATAAGAAAAAAAAAGAAAAAGTTTTTCAAAGAAGATGATTACTGGTGACAATAATTACTCAACCTAGAAACCATGTGGGTACCATGAATGTTCATAAAAAATTAAATATAATAATAAAAGTAGCAAATCCTTAACAAAGTCCTTCCCCAAGAAATAAATTGGCAATTGATGAGTCGGATGACACACAGCAAGACAACTATAGACAGACCCCAATTTCAACGTTGACAAGCATAACTTTATTAGTCAATAATAACACAAACCAACCACCACAAAAAAGTGTAATATTGAGCTCAATTTTCTTTAATTTTTTTTCTATGTATTATATTACTATTTGAAATTTGCATATAAATCATGATATTGATGATTGAGAATGGATAAGTTCAGAATTTAATTTTTAATCTCCATTTATGAAAAAAAAAAATTACAGTGGAATAATTCAACATGAGCAAGTCTAATTGAGAAGGAGAAAGAGGAGTAGAGCAAGAAAGGCATAAAGGAGAAGTTCCACTATTACTCTTTAGATTCCTAATAGACCCTAAATTACAAACAAAATGGCTTATACAAAAAAAAAACACTGCTAATAACCTTCATTAATAACGAATTAAGAGCATTGAACTAAAACTTAGGTTGGTGATTTAGGGTCTAAATAAAGATTTTAAAGAAACAATCCATTGTCATTTGTTGTATTGAAAAGCTAAACCCCTAAAGTGATAAAGTGGAGCAGATTTCTAACTTACAATAAAAGAAAGGAAAAAAGAAGACTGAAGACTTGACTTGTAAACCATTTCCCATTATCCTGTATTCATATTAATCTTAAAAACAATGGAATTTATCCTCAAAATTCCAGACTAGATGACAACCATATTCCTCTATTAAAATTTCAAAGATCCTCTCTTAGATCAATTCATAAGGCACAAGCTCATCAAGCCAAGAATTTCAAAGAAAAAGTATAAAAAATATAGATATCTCTTTTTTTAATTGTAACAATGAGAATACATGCCATGAATGAAGCCATGAAATGCATAAAGAGCCTACTGTCAATTTCAACTGAACACCACCACCTTTTGTGGTCGAAAGTGCCAAGCCTTTTCTACTTTTAGAATGGATATGCATAATGAGTCTTAAAAGATCTAGCAACTACCATTTGTCACTGACAGTGTAAATGTTTCAGATTATCAGCAATGGCTCAAAAGGAGAAGCAGGTACAAATAGAAACAAAATTAAGCATGATGGTTAGCGGCAAGTGGCAACATATAAATTGTTGGTGTAGGAATTCCTAACATGATTTCCCTTACCAAAAGGCAAGATTCAAGGAGCATCTATGATTAATCTGTTAAAAAAATACCATAAAGAAAAATAATTTAACAAGAAAATAAATCTAACACGAAATAGTGTACAGATTGTTTGTATAAAAAATAATCTTTATTCAATAAGAAAAGCTAAAAGGCAATGAGCAAACAGGAATTCACAAGCATTTGGGATGTAGTAGATAAATCTAACACGAAAAAATGAATCCAAACAAAAACAAAAAAATATTTTCTTTACCAGATTCAGAAAATTAAACATCCACATTCCCACATCAGTAATAAACAATATTGCCAGTAAGAAAAACAGATCACTGCTATGATTTAAGCATTAATTTATGATGAGTTGATATTCCCAGATGAAAGTCAAAAGATTTTATTTGGAGGGAAAGAGCAAGGAGGAAGCAAATTTCTCATTAGGTTTTTGCTGGCTGGTATATGCGCTTCACTATTCAGGCTCTGAGATTTTGTGATTTCATTTTGGATATCCATGCCTCTTATCAGTTATCACAGAAAGTCATTCACTTATCACACTGCATAAAAGTGGGATTCTGTTCACAGAATGAATGAAGTATCAAAATAATCGGAAGAAAACAATTTTATCTATCATGAACCAACAACAGCAAAAAAATATACACTCAGTTCATTCTAATCTATCGAGCCCTTCTCTGTCAGTTCCCCAGCAGCCAAGCTAAAAAGAAACACCTCACAAAATCCCCAACAAAGCCAAAATCAAGAACGAGTAAAAATGCCATTTCCATCAATTCAATCATCGAAGCAAAACCCAAAAGGAATCGATTATCGATAATGAAATCGCAACAAATTAACACAAATTAAACCTTGAAAGACAAGAAGGAAATCGGAAAAATACCTAGAATCGCGGCTGTGCTGGTCTTCTGTGTTTTCCGCGTTGGCAATGGCGTTTCTGCAAGGCTGGTGACTTGTGAATTGCGAGGGAGAGTGTAAGTGTCAGTCACTGTGACTCTAGGTTCAGTAGATTAGGGAAAGTAAATTTCATTTGCGCGGTTCATTTGCGCGGTCCCGTTTTTGCTTTCAATATGTATAGAAAATATAAATTAATAAGTATTTTCTAAATTAATAAGTATTTTTTAGGGTCAAATTTTTTTTTAACCATCATTACTGTTTAGGCCCTCTATTATTGATGTTTTATTCGTTGATTCAGAATAATATCATATTTAATTTTTTTAAAGCATATTATGGTTAAAAAAAATATTAATTCTGGTTAAAAAAAATAAAACACTTCCGGAAAGCCAAATATTAATTCTAGTTTAAAAAAATAAGATGGTTCGTTACAAGCAAAATCAGGTCTATTTATATCTGCCAAAACCCTAAACCGTCATAAAAAAATAAAAAATCCGAAATTAAACCCGAAAATAATAAAAGAAAATTACAAAATAGTCCCTAAAAACTTAAAAGGCGATTTTGAGGCCCTAAACAGCAAAATTTGACCCCCAAACTTTGCCACTGTAGTCCAAAGGACAGGTGGCACTTTTCAAAATTGTCCGGCTCGCGAAAACGCTTCCGGAAAGCTATCGTGGATTCAATTCGGACCTCCTGGACAAAAGTTATGCCTATTTTCGCAAACGGCCGCTAATCTTACCGCGGCAAAAGTTATACCTATTTTCGCAAACGGCCGCTAATCTTGCCGCGATCCAAATTCTCCATGTACTGCAATTCAATTTGCTCCGCATCATTAATAATAAAAAATTCATACCGTCTCACTACATTATTTTCTCAAATTGGCCAATTTTCTTTGGGCGCTAAAATACGGCGCCACAAAATTCAGCGACCAGTATAACGACAAATAAATATTCTCGCAAATCAGCGACGTAATTAGCGACGAATTAGCGACCCAACACTCTAAAAATAGAAATAAAAATAATTTCTCGCTAATCCGTCGCTGTATTCTCGCAAATGAACGATAATTCTGCGACTAATTTTTTTTCTCGCAAATCAGCGACGCAATTAGCGACGAATTAGCGACCCAACACTCTAAAATAGAAATAAAAATAATTTCTCGCTAATCCGTCGCTGTATTCTCGCAAATTAACGATAATTCTGCGACTAATTTTTTTTCTCGCAAATCAGCGACGCAATTAGCGATGAATTAGCGACCCAACACTCTAAAATAGAAATAAAAATAATTTCTCGCTAATCCGTCGCTGTATTCTCGCAAATTAACGATAATTCTGCGACTAATTTTTTTTTTCTCGCAAATCAGCGACGCAATTAGCGACGAATTAGCGACCCAATACTCTAAAATAGAACTAAAAATAATTTCTCGCTAATCCGTCTCTGTATTCTCGCAAATTAACGATAATTCTGCGACTAATTTTTTTTCTCCCAAATCAGCGACGCAATTAGCGACGAATTAGCGACCCAACACTCTAAAATAGAAATAAAAATAATTTCTCGCTAATCCGTCGCTGTATTCTCGCAAATCAACGATAATTCTGCGACTAATTTTTTTTCTCGCAACTCAGCGACGCAATTAGCGACGCAACACTTTCCAAAAAAAAATAAACACATTCTCTGCTAATTTGTCGTAAATTTGTCGTAACGTCGTCGCTGATTGTTGGCACCAAAATTTGGCGCAAAATTCAGCGACACATTCAGCGACAAATGACCTTTTATCGCTATTCAGCGACAGATTCTACGACCATTATTATTTGTCGTTATTCAGCGACACATTTAGCGACCCATTCAGCGACGAAATGTTGGAAAGACGCTTATCTTGATTCTTTGTCGTAAATTTATCGTTGATAAAGTCGCTAATCAACGACGAAATAAGATTTGTCGCAGAATGCGTCGCTGATTGCGCTTTTTTTTGTAGTGATAAGCCTTTGGCTTTATCAAGTCTTTTTTTCAACCCCGTCAAAATTGTTCGATTTGGTAATCTTGGCTTGACCATTAGTCTGGGGGTGATAAATTGAAGTAAACCTGAGGTCAATCCTGAGTTCTTTACGATATTTCCTGAATTACTTGCAATTGAACTGCTTTTCATTGTCGGTAATTAAAGTGTGAGGGATGCCGAACCTCGTAATGATCGCCTTTTTAAAGAATTTAATGATTATTGTCTGAGTAATGAAAGCAAGAGGCTCCGCTTCTACCCATTTTGTGAAGAGATCAAGTGCAACAATCAAAAATTTTCTCTAAGCTGTGGCTTGAGGGAAGGGACTTAGGATATCCATTCCCCACTGAGCAAAAGGCCATGGACTCCAGATTGATATTTGTTCGGTGGTAGGTTGATGTTGTAGATTGGCAAACTTCTAGTATTTCTCACACTTCTCAATTAGATTCTTTGCATCAATGTCCATAGATGGCTAAAAATAACCTTATCGCAATGATTTTTGAGCTATAGCTCTGACTTTTTTTTATGAGCTCCACATATCCCTTGATGAATCTCCCTCATCAAATAATTAGCTTTATCTTCAGATACACATCTGCTCCATTGATGAGAAAACGACCTTCTGTACAAAAGCCCATCATGGATGGCATATAAGTTGGATTTTCTAACAATTTTCTTAGCTTCTATTAGATCCTCTGGTAATTCACCAAAATTAAGAAATTTATAAATTGGAAGTTTCTATCCTTCCATTGGTCCTGTTGCCATTGCTAATAAAGTTTCATAACTTGGGCTCTGAATAACTTCAAACAACACTCCCTGTTCGGAGACTCCTTCCCTGGTGGCAGCGGCTTTAGCCAGCCTATCTGCTTGTTCATTTTTAGCTCGTACTATTTGGTGGATTTTCCACGAGCAACCATTCTTTTCCAAAGCGATTAATAGCTTGGTTATATGCTGCTTGTAAAGAACCATGCTTGGTTCTCGAGCTTCATATTTCCCAGTTAGTTGACTAACCACTAATTGAGAATCAAAGAAGATTTGCAAAAAAATTAGGCCGAACTTAACCCCAAGCAGATGGCTTCATATTTGGCTACATTATTGGAAGCAATGAAGTTAAGTCTTGCAGTATATTTGACTTTCATTTTGCCCGGACTGCTGAGGATTGTTCCAAGACCAACACCGGAGGCTCCATCAACATTTAGAATCCATGCTTCTTTAAAGATTGACTCAGAAGGTTGTTCATACAACTTAGTGACAAAATTAGCTAAAATTTGGGCCTTCATAGCTTGTTAGGGCTCATATCTAACATCAAATCTTCCCAACCATGTTGCCTATTCTATGAGGTGTCTCAAAGTTTCTGGCCATTGAAGAAATTTCTTTAAACGTGAGTTTGTACACACAATGATGGTATCTGCATCAAAGTATGAAAAAAGTCTCTGTGAGGCAGCTAGCAGGGTCAATGCTAACTTTTTTGAAGGGGAGTACCGTAGTTCAGGCCCCTTTAAGGCATGACTAGTGTAATAGATTGGGCATTGTTGATCATTCTCTTCTCTAATTAAGACCAAGCCTACATCTGCAAGTGAGGCAGATAGATACAAATAAAGTTCTTCACCTTGAATGGGCCGACTAAGTAGAGGTGGTGAGCTCATAAATTGTTTTAACTCATTGAAAGCCTGTTGACACTCCTCAATCCACTGAAAATGCTTTAAATTCTTCAAAACTTTATAAAATGGTAGACATATTTTCATTGAGCAAGATATATACCGTCCTAAAATGGTAATTATGCTATTCAATTTCTGTACCTCTTTAATATTCTTAGGCGGCTCCATTTCTATCACTGCTTGTATCTTTTTAGGATTCGCTTCGATACCGATATAATGAACCCCAGGAATTTTCTAGATTGGACTCCAAAATCACACTTTTATGGATTGAGTTTCATGTTCGCCTGCCTGAGTATTGTAAAGACTTCTGATAGATTTCTATAATGTTTGGCTGAAGTTCGAGATTTGATAATCATATTATCTGCATACACTTCGACAGTTCAACTTATCAAATTTTGAAAGAGTTTGTTAACGAGCCTTTGATATGTGGCTCCTGCATTTTTCAAACCGAATAGCATAACATTGTAACAGTAAGTGCCTTTTGCGATTATGAAAGAAGTTTTGCTATGATCTTATAATTTTAGAGGAATTTGATAATAACGAGACGAAACATGAATAAAACTATACTCTGCAGATCCAACTATAGAGTCAATAAGGCGGTCTATATTAGGAAGTGGATATGAGTCTTTGGGATATGCCTTATTTAGGTCGATGAAATCTATATACATTTGTCATTTGCCACTGGGTTTTTTCACCAATACTACATTGGACAACCAGTCCGGAAATAAAAACTCTTTAATAAAGCCCGCTTTTAAAAGTTTTGCAACCTCCTATTTTGCAACTAAATGTCTTTCTGGCCCTAAGTTTCTTTTCTTCTGCTTCATCATAATAGCCTTGGGATTGATATGGAGCTCATGGACCATAAGCTCGAGTGAAATGCCCTTAACATCCATCGAATCCCAGGCAAAGACATCTTAGTACTCTTTTAAAACTTGAGTAAGGGCGATCTCTTTCTTATGCCCAGACGAACTCGTAATTATAAATGTTTTGTCCAATCCAATCTTGATCTCTTTCAGAATATCTACAGGCTCAACACAAGATTATGAGTTTTCAGGAAGATTAAGGGAATTCACCGGGAGCACCATTTTTACGTCTCTAAGAAAGATTGCATAAGAATCCTGAGCTATCTGCTGATTTTCCCTCACGGTTGCAACTCCTTGATGAGTTGGGACTTTTACAAGCAATTTTTTCATAAAAATATAGGCATCTACACCAACTAACAATGATCGTCCAAAAATGGCATTGTAAGCAAAGTTTATATCCACTATCATGAAGCAAACTCGGTAATTTCTTATAATCAAACCAATTCCCAACTGTACATTTAGCATGGCAGATCCTTGCACGGGTACTGTGTGTCCAGATAAATCAACTAATAAGGAGGCGACATGACTTAATATATTAGGCAACAAACTGAGCTTCTTATAAGCATCTGAGATTAACAAGTTTATGGCATTGCCTATGTCAACCAAAATTCGCTAAACCAAATAATTCTGAATGATAGCTTCTACTACTAAGGCATTAGTGCGTGGACCAATGATCTAATGCGATTTTCAGGATGGAAGACAATGACCAGGCTATAAGCCTTTAAAGTTTTAGCAACAAAAAAAAATTCCTTGGACTTATGCTTTCGTGAAACACAAGTGACATCATAGTGCTCTCCCCCTGCTATAACGTGTATTACTCCAATCGGGGACTTTCTAGAAGTAGGGGTTTGAGAACTTGGTTCATCTTGGTCACGTTGCTCGTTTGAAGTAGCAATAAACTGTTTTAATTATCGACTTGTATCAATCGCTCGATTTCTCTCTTCAACTTAACACAATCATTTGTTTTATGACCATGACACTGATGGAAACTGCAGTACATTTCTTGATTTCTGTTTGGATCATCCTTTGTTAGTGAGGGCCAATTTACTTCTGTATTTTATTTGAGCCAACGCAAGATGGTAGCCCAGGAAGTAGTAAAGGTGTAAATTATTCAGGGGCCTCGGTGATATGGTAAGTACGATTGAAGTGACATTGGTTGGATGATTTTGGAGAATTTGAATTAAAGTTTTGCTAAGAGGTGTTTTGTTTGAATTGTCTAGTGGCATTTAACTTAGATGAATTTGGTTTTGAGAGTTTGGATTTATTAGATCCTTCAGAGGTTTGAAGTATGTGGTCATGATTTTGATGGTTGAGATGAAGCTCTTCCCAAATTCGAGTGATTTCGTTAGCACGAATATATTTATACGATCGTACCATAAGCTCTACAAAGTCTTGAGGAGGATTCTTGGTCAAAGACTGAGAAAATTGTGAAAATTTAATGTTCTGAATCAATGCTTCTAATGTGATCTCAAATTTTACCTTGGGAATATGGTCCACCGCTTCATTAAACCTATCTACATATTGCCGCAATGTTTCCTTAGGCTTTTGCACAATCTTAAATAAATTTGCATAAGTTCGATTGGAGTCTATGGAGGTTACAAATTTATTTATAAAGAGTTAGGTAAACTAGGCAAAATTATGAATTGAATGAGGTTTCAGATTCTTATACCATGTCTGTGCATTGCCTATTAGGGTCTTTGGGAAGAGTTTACACAAAGCAGAGTCAGAAGTTGCATATAACAGGGCAGTGTTGTAGAAACTATCAACATGTGATCGAGGATCTGAAGTTCCATTGTATTCCTTCAACTTTGGTACATGAAAATTCGGAAGGACCTCATTGAGGATCTGTTTAGATAGAGGGGTGGAAAATAGTGTCATACTATAGCGTCGTACTCCTGCATATATGTTTTATCTTATCATCAACCAGGGTATTAATGTCTTCTGCTGTTATCATGGCTTCTTTTCTCTTGGAGTAAACTGGTTTGGAAGTTGATATGGGGTCAGTATGTGTATGAGATTTTGAATGTTTGGGCAAGTAAATCTTTCTCCGAGCCTCCAACTCTGACACAAGAGAAGTATCTTCGGTACTGCTAGTTAAGTTTAAGGTTAGGTTGTGGTTGATCATGTGGAGGTGGTGTTTGATAGGTTATATGTGGAGGTGGAGGGGTCTGAAATATTGGCAGGGGAGGATTGGGTTCATGCTCTCATAATACCGGTTGTGTTTAGGGTTGATTTCTAGCAGCCTGTTGTCCAAAAGCGGCCATGAAATCTCTAAGAGTTGAGGTGAGCTCTCTAATTACTTGTTTAGACGTGTTTGAAGATTGTAACATTCTTAAGGCCATCTGTGCTAGTGGAGCAAATGGGGGTAGAGGGATCGTCAGCAGCTGACCCTACTACTTGAGCAGCAAATGGTCCAGGTTATGAAGGTCCAGTCGTTGACAGTCCATTTTGGTGATTGTTTGCAGTGTTCTGAGCCGTAGGGTGTTGAGGTGTGTATGATGGTAGGGGTAACTTGTTATGTAGAATTTGGTTTGGGTTCTACAAATCACTAGTTAGGTCTTGAGTCTTATTATCCATTTTCAAAAATTTGCCAATCCACGCTCATCATATTATTGATGACGAGGTGGACTTCAAAGACTCTTATGTGAGTTCGGGTATAAGAGCTATCAATTCTACCTGCAAAAGCAAAGGAAGGAATCAGACTCTAGTGGGGAGACTCTGATGCCTAAGTCAATAGAATAGACGATCTTGATTATTAGAAAGTAAAAAATAATAATAATAAGATTCCTTTACCTATAGGGTGTACCCTTATTTATAGTTAGATAGTGGGAGATAATACTTGTAGCATTAACAATTTTTCTGGATGTGTTGGTGCAGTGCTCCCTATCACATCAAAGCATATTCTCTCAAACTTAGAAGGATTCCACTGAATACAAAAGCTCAGAAACTAGGTCTGGGTTTGCGCACGTGATGAGTTCGGTTTAAGTATTTAAGTTCATATTCCAAGCCCGATTTAGTAGAGTTCGGTTTAGTAGGGGTGGTATTAAGGGTGATATCCAACACCGCATCAAAATTTCTTCCTCAACAATTGACAAAGAAAGAGTCGCATGAGAGATTAGTGCAATCCAAGCTTCACTAGAACTAGTAGAAATAGATTGGTCTGTTTCTAAAAAGCCTGAATGAGTACCAAAACATGATAAAAGAAAATAAATAAGCAAGAGCCTAAATATGGTACACACAGGAAGATAAGCAAAATAATTGTTGAGATTGTCATCTTCAAAGCAACCACTAAAGGGGCTAGATTTGCATCTTGCTTCACAAAAGATGGCTTAGAAAAACAATAGAAAAAAGGAATAACCGCATGCCCTAGTGAAGAACTTAAAAAAAGGACCTAGGGTTGTCGACTACCAAAAGACCAACGACAACCCTATGTTCGAAACAATATAGAGTAAAAGTCCAAGCTAGAAAAAGAGAGAAAACGTGTTAGACCATTCTCAAGACCATATTAAAAAATAGTAATTATGAAACACACTCTTTATACAATTTTTATGCACTTAATTATTTTATTTTTTAAATTAAATATTTGATTGAAATTGGATTATTATTTTCTAAATATGGAACCGGCTTGGAATGTCACAATAACAATGTGGACAAAATGTTAGAAAAAGACCTTTCTTCATAATTAATATATTTTTTGCAATTTAATTTTTCTAGTTTCTAGCTTAATCTTGTAAAAAATTTTATTTCAAGATTTTAATTTTTTTTAAAAAAATTAATAGATTAATTAATTTTTATTTAATATGCTTAATTTTTATTTAATATGCTGAAAATATCAACAGAGATTTCATAATATACGTGAAAATATTATTGAATGAAAGATCATTCCCAAGCAACAGGAACACAAACAAATGCCCAGATAAGATATCTATGTTCACCACACTCAAAAACTAAATTTCAAGGGTTCTTCATCTTGATCCTCAGCTTTCTAGCTATCTGTGCCGCTTTTGGATGAACTGGCCTTTTACTACTATCACTTTGTTCAACCTCTACCCAGTTTATAACTTTCAGTATCACAGACTGAGAAACTTTCTTACCATCCCCATCTGCTTTAGACTTCTTCATACCATTTTCCAAAGCTTTTTCTATGAATTCCATAAACCAATTTCCAGCTTCAGTTTCAATTTGCTTACCCAATCTAATTGCATTGCTGAAACTGGAATTAGCCGGTGTTTTGTTTTCATCGTTTTCACTTACAGCTTCAAGGGCCAATTTTCCGAGAGGAGTTGATTGACCTTTAGTTGCCTTCTGGGTAGTATTTGATCGTAAGATTTTTCCCATATGTGTCTTCTGTTCACTTCTTTCAGGAAATGCAGCAATTGATTTGTATAGTGCAGCTCTTCTTTTGGATGAATTTAATTCTGAGTTCATGGAGTTGTGTATAATTTCGTGTAAAATTGGAAACTCTTCTTCGTGTTTTTTATCTTTTTGTTCAACAACTTTGGGGGTTTGAGCAATTTCAGCAGCTGAAGTTGCTGCTTGAATTGAAACCATATCTGTAACTGCTTGCACAATTTGGTGATGGAATTCAAGAAACTTGTCAAAACAGGCAGCTGGAGCTTCTGGTTTAGCGAATTTGCTCAGGTTTGAAAACATCCTACAGTATCAGATAATAGATAAGCAAGTAAAAAACCAAGAAAAGAACTAAAATTTAACACGAAAGTATAATGAATTTGAAAAGTTTTAGTACTTGAGAGATCGAACTAAAGTTTCAGTAGCTGAAGCATCTCTGAGGGCCTGCAGGGCAATCTTTTGCGCCGTTTCTCTCTGCTGCACAGCTTCCTGTTAAGCACAAAAATTAGCAAATAGAGCCCAAGGAACAGGAAATATACTTAATTTAGAGAATTGCTAGAAATCTTGAATTCACCTTCCCAAGTATGCTTAACTTTCCGGGCAAATTGGTGAGCAGAGAGGCACTGTTATCAAAAGCAGAATTAGTATCACATTGAGACTGTGGCTCTGGAGGAAGCTTTGAATTGGAAGAGTTATGTGAATCTCCGCCCATTTTCAGGGAAGCTACTACTCTTCCGTTCCTAAAATTTGGTGGTGGAGTTGAGCTTTTTTTTTCCTATAAAAGACCAACAATTTTTTTTAGGGGACAATTAAAACCAGAACAAAACAGAACATTCCCTAATAAAAACAGTTCAGAACAGAACAGGTTGTGAATTAAAATGCATAATTGGGGGAAAATGTACCTACAGATGAGTTGAAGGGACTAATTGGGATCCTAGCTTCTCTGTCACAGACACTTTTGCTTCTTGGAAACTTTGATGCAGAAGTAGCAACGCAACTTTTTCTCAATATTGCAGGGCTGTCTCCCTTTATATCCGCCATTTTAGCAAGCAAACCACCACCAAATGAACACCTAATTCCTGCACTTGCACTTCCATCTTTGCCCATTCTCCCTCTTATCAATGGAGATGCTGATTTCCCACAAGTTGTCCGTTGTTTCACAGGCGTGCACTGATCAAAATCTAAAGGAACCGGCTTTAAAACCATCGGAGAAGAAGAAATCCCATTTTCTAAATTTTGCCCTGTTCCCCAAGAACCTCTCCTATGACCTGAAGCCTTTGAATTGGGGTCACCTCTCTCCCCCTTCTCTCTCAGACTCATCAATGGTTCTGGAGTTCCCACTAAGGGGTGTCTCCCAGGAAGTGGTTTTGCACCTTTAACAACCGGCACTGGAGATCCTGGCTCCAATCTATCGACATAAATGAACTGGCCTAGCTGCATTTTGTTGCTGAGAACAAAATCATCTTGATCAGAGGGAAGACTGACATAGATTGAGTGGGAAGAATCAGAGACTTTAATGAAGAACCCATGTTTAGGCCAGAGATTTTTCTCGTCAAGATCAGCTGGGACTATATCAGTCACCTGAAGAAGCGAGCTGCGGTGTTCACTTGTGGGTTTTGTCCCTGTATTCATCCCATTGAGAAGCTTTAACAGAATTCCAGGTGCCAATGCCGCCATGGCACTTGATGAAAAGTTCAAGAATTTGCCCAAATCAAGAATCAAATTGAGATAATAACAAAAGAAATCAAGAAACGAGAACCCAATTTGACTGGTTCAATTAAGATTCTAAAGAAAGATCAAGAATGGTGAAAAGAAAGATAGATTTTGAACTCAGGTTCTTGGAGATTTCAATTCATGGCTGGGAACTGGTAAGGAAGGAATATGAGGGAAAGAAAGAGAGTGGTAGGGTACAGACTACTGAAAGGGCGTTGGCAACGGTAAGTAGGAGAGGTCCAAAAAGCCTAAATTTTTTTAAAATTTTGAGATTTTTGGAACGTTGAGGCAACGGTCATGTGGTGGTGCGTCAATTCGTAATGATTTTTGAATTGTAAATACGAAAACGTATTTGTATTTTACTTTATTTTATTTTCCTTGTGATTTAAATAATAGAAACTGCAAAAGCGACGTCGTAAAACTTGAACATTCTATTGATTGGTTGGGGTTTGGGCGTGTAGTAGTACCTGGTACCCTAAACCTAATAATGGGACCTGTGCTCTCAGAAAATAAGAACCGAAAATCTACAAATAGTGAAAATTTTATAAAAATACGATGTATTTGTTGAGTATACTCATCTTCATCTTCATCATTATCTCACTAATTAGTCATGGAAATTAATTAAAAACATTAAAATTAGAATAAACTCAACTCATCAAAAGTTATATGAAGAAGAAAAGTTTGGTGAATAAAGAGAAATCAATGGAAGAACTTTGATATTCTCGTGGACATAATAAGTTGAACCATTATATTCTCATTATTTTCAAGTCAATAAATTATTTTATTTAAACTGGTAAAATATTTCACCAAATTTACAAACCAAAATCGATAGATTCATTTGTCAATCTTTATAGTTCGGTTAACCAAATATTGAGTACATATTAATGAGCCTTCATAGTTTTAAAGTGTGTATGTATTCATTTTCTATCACATTGCTAAAAAAAGTTTCAATTACAAATAATATTTTTAAAATAAAATATAAAAATTAATATAATATACTAAAATAAAAATATTTAAAAATAATTGAATTTCCACAATAACTCACATATTATACTCTAAAATATATATACATGTGTGTGCACGAAATTCAAGTCTTCAATATTACATTTATTATGAGCGTTTTTAGCAGTAAACATCGAAAGGCTTGTAGAAGGTTTCAATCTAACCCGATAGTGGTTTTAGTCGAAGGCTTGGGGTAGCCACCATGGTCGTCGGCAGCCCCAAACCCTTCTCTTTTTCTTAGATTTTATATGATTTTTTAGTTTTTCTTGCATATCAGTTTATCATACCTATATATTTGGCTTTATCCTTTTTTTTGTTCTTTCTTTTCTTTTTATCGATCATGGAACTTTTTAGGGATATTTTGGCTCATCTTCTTTGTGGTCTCTCTTGAAGGTTAGAGGAAAATTATGTTTGTAAAAATTTCTAAGACTAGATATAGCTACTAGGCTTTCAGAGAGGGTTTTTTTTTTGCTCTTCAAGGCCAAAAGCAGCTCAACCTCACATAAGGTCTTTTTGTGTGCTCCGTGGTGTATGCTAAGTCTTTTTTTTCTTTGAGTGTTTATGCCTTTCTATGATATTTTTCTCCTTCACTTCTAAAGGTTGAGGTTCAGGGCATTAATCGTTGTGTTCTATTTAGTCCCTCATGCCAGGTTTAAGATCGACATCTCGTTTGAGTCATATACTTTCAGCTGTTTGTCAAATTCGTGTGACAACCCTAATTCGTTATGGGCTCATATTACTATCTTTTAGAAGTCTCTTTGTACTTTGATTCCATGTTCAAAGTTTATCTATGTTTGAACAGCCATGTTTATTGTTTCATGCTGTTGGTTTTCTGGTATTTGTATTCTTGTAAGTTTTGGAGAAACTTCACTTATTGAACTGTATGGCGTCCTAATTTAGCTAGCTTCTGCTGATCCTATTGCATTTCTCCACCTATTTTGGATTGTATGATCACTTTTATTTATAATGTTATCGTTTTCCTTTGTAAAAAAAACATTGCATTTATTATAAAGAAAAGGAATGAAGTGTGTTGCTGCAACAAAATCAAGATTGTCTTTTGTATAGATACATGCACAATACTAGCCAGTAGCCAACAAAAAACCCATATCAGATTCTTCATTTTATTAATATAAAAATTATTTGCCAAAGCTGTACCAAGAAAAATTAAAGCAGACAATTGCAACACATATACGGGAACTTACAATCATGAACATAATATTCTATACTGTATCGCCATATTTTCCTTTTAGTGTTTCTCAATTGCAAATAGTAATTCAATCGCTTTAATTTTTGGGGTAATTACAAAAATAATTTAAAATTAACTTTCATTTTAAAAAATATAGTGAAATTTTTTTCTTTTCATATTTACAGATACTAACTTATTTATTAATAAAAATATGACATTGTAACAGATCAAAAAAAAAAAACCAAACTTGACTAAACAAAAAATTGAAATATACTTTTTCAATTATCAAATCTAAATATCAAATCAATAGATAAACAGAAGACAAATACTTTCAAAATCAAACTTACAAATTGAAGAAGAAAAAAATTGACAATATGAAAATAGAAGATTTACAATAGTTCGATAATTTTGATTCAACATGTATTTAAATCAATTAAACTTCACATCTGAAAAAAAATAAAAAGAATATGTTATATTATCATTATATATATATATATATTATATCTACAATATATATGTTCTGATTTTAAATATAAAAGATAAAATTTATATACAAATACATTTAAATAATTTTATAACATCAGTATAAAAAATTAATTGTCAGAATGCATATTTAACTCTCAGTATATGATAGTATCTGAAGTATATGGTTGTCAAATATAAAACAAACTTGATTTAACTCTCCGTATATGATGGTATCTGAATCATATACCTAGATATAAGTAATGCATTTAAAAAAAATCAGTTTATAGATGTGTGTGTCATTATATATAGATATACGAAACATATACCTAAATATAAAAAATAATATATTTAATATGAATGTCAGTTTTCAGATTTAACTCTCAGTGTATGATGATATTTGAAGCATATACCTAGATATAAGTAATGCATTTAAAAAAAATATCAGTTTTCAGATTTAAGTAATGCATTTAAAAAATAATGTATTTAATATGAATGTCAGTTTTCAGATTTAACTCTCAGTATATGATGGTATTTGAAGCATATACCTAGATATAAGTAATACATTTAAAAAAAATATCAGTTTACAGATGTGTGTCAGTAAATGTAAGTATATAAAATATATACCTGAATGTAAAAAGTAATGTATTTGATATGAATGTCAATTTTTAGAGTTAACTCTTAATATATAATGGTATCTGAAGCATATACCTAGATATAAATAATGCATTTAAAAATAATATCAGTTAACATATGTGTATGTCAATATATATAGGTATACAAAACATATACCTGAATGTTAAAAGTAATGTACTTGATATGAATGTCAGTTTTAAGATTTAACTCTCAGTATATGATGGTATCTGAAACATATACCTAGATATCAATAATTCATTTAAAAAGAATATAAGTTTACAGATGTATATGTCAGTATATATAGGTATATATAATATATACCTGAATGTTAAAAGTAATGTATTTGATATGAATGTCAGTTTTTAGATTTAACTCTCAGTATATGATGGTATCCGAAGCATATACCTAGAAATAAGTAATTCATTTAAAAAGAATATCAGTTTACAGATGTGTATATAGTATACATAGGTATATGAAAAATATACCTGAATCTAAAAAGTAATGTATTTGATATGAATGTCAGTTTTTAGATTTAACTTTTAGTATATGATGGTATCTGAAGCATATACCTAGATATAAGTAATGAATTAAAAAAAATATCAGTTTACAGATGTGTGTGTCAGTATTTACAGGTATACAAAATATATACCTATTGTAACGACCCTCCCCAACCAGGTCGGTATCCCAAGGTCGGTTGCCCAGCCCACTGGGTCCGCATGGTCCGCAGGAGGCAAGCGATAGCTACAGTACTGGACAGCCCTCGCGGCCCACCCAGCAGGAATTTGTTTATTTGGCTAGCAGAAATGGTACTGGATGGTTCTCGCTGGCTCTCTTAAGTGGGAGGTCAGGGGTTCGATCCAGGGAGGCGACTCCTTAGGGAGCCAAATAAACAAATTCCTGCTGGGTGGGCCGCGAGGGCTGTCCAGTACTGTAGCGATCGCTTGCCTCCTGCGGACCATGCGGACCCAGTGGGCTGGGCAACCGACCTTGGGATACCGACCTGGTTGGGGAGGGTCGTTACAGTTAAAAAGGCGCCTTTTTAACTGTAACGACCATCCCCGACCAGGTCGGCTGCCCCGCCCACTAGTGGCTTACGGCCCGGCCTTTTCACCACCTGGGCACGGAGTCCGCAGGAGGCAAGCGATCGCTACAGTACTGGATAGCCCTCGCGGCCCACCCAGTAGTAGCAGAAATGGTACTGGATGGTTCTCGCTGGCTCTCTTAAGTGGGAGGTCAGGGGTTCGATCCAGGGAGGCGACTTAATTCTAAGGAATTAAGCCAAATAAACAAATCCTGCTGGGTGGGCCGCGAGGGCTATCCAGTACTGTAGCGATCGCTTGCCTCCTGCGGACTCCGTGCCCAGGTGGTGAAAAGGTCGGGCCGTAAGCCACTAGTGGGCGGGGCAGCCGACCTGGTCGGGGAGGGTCGTTACACCTATAGATAAAAGAATGTATTTAAAATGAATGTCAGTATATAAATCTCTGTATCTCAGTATATGATGGTATATGAAGCATATACCTAGACATAAGTAATACATTTAAAATGAATATCAGTCTCCTAATGTTTTTTTAATATATTTGATTATATTATATAAAAATACATCTAATTAAAAAGCTTTTATTTTTTATACAGGTAAAAAAATGGAGACAATTCTAGCATTAATTCAACATAATGGTAAATGGGATAACTTAAAATACACAGATTTTGAAGTAAATGTAATCCTTATACCTGAAGAATGCAAATGTGAAGAAATATTGCAAATGATAACTAAAAAAAATACAAAAGAATAAAAAATACGAAGGGAATATCAAATTTTTTCTGGATATCCAACATTAAAAATTGAAGATGATAGTAGTTTGTCATTTTACATCCAACTGAAAAAGAAGGAATTAGATATAATGAAATATCTACTATGTATAACAGTTGAAGAACAAAGTTTAGAATGAGTATATCTAAATTTTGTCAACAGTACAATGCACCTTAGAAATCATGACAAAGCTCAACAAAATCATATGACAGTAATGTTGTAACTGATATTGTGCATTATGCAAAAATGATGAGCAAAAGTGTAATTGAAGAAGAAGACCATCAAAATATAGAAGTTAACAGTGAATCATCATCAATAATTACCAATGGAACACATCTAGTGTAATATCCTCATTTATGCCCTAGAAGTTTTGCATGTTGTTGTTGTTGTTGTTGTTGTATTGTTGGTTTAAATTGAGAAAAGAAAAGTATAAGTGTTTTGGGAAAGAATTTAGGGTTTAGAGACAAGTTTATATGTTGTGTATATTGTGATATATATAACATATACATTGGTCAAAAGAGTTGGTCAAGGCAAGAGGAGATATTTTTTAGGGCATGTGAAATTACCAAAATGGGCAAGAGATAACAAAGAGAATTAAGATATGTATGAGGGCATTATAGTAATTTTCTTTTGGATGGGTATTTAATGAAGTTTGACTTTGTGATTCTTCATCATCTTTTCTTCTTTCTTTCAAGAGGTGGCCGGCTCTCCATTAGCAAAAGGGAAGGAGAAGTGTTCTTGATACTAAGATCAAATTGAAGAAACAATCAAAAGATTTGACAAGGGATTTGTGGAATTTCTTCTTGTAGGTAAGTAATCTTTTGTTTTCTTTACTTATTTGGAAGTTGTGTTGGAAGTGAGTTAGGATTTGGTGATTTTTGTGATTTGATGGATTTGAGATGTGTTGTGTTGTGTTCTCAAGTATTAAATTGGTTTTAAGTTAATAGTTTATATAGTTGTTGTTGTTAGAAGTGATAGAGGTTGATTTGGAAGGATGGAGAAAGATGTTGGTTTTAGGGTTTTGAGATGATGTGTGTGTTTAATTGTTATATTAATGTGTTGTGAAGTGTTTCTTGTAATGAATATGTGTTTAGAACATTGTTTATGTTCATTTGAAACATGTTATATGATGAATATTGTGTTTGAGTGCAATTGAGAAAGTGTTGGTTTTAGTTAGGTTGTGTTTGTGGGTGACACGGCCAAATGCTTTAAGGGGACACGGGCGTGTCATTTATTTGAGGAAGCTACTGCCTCTTTTCTTTTTAAGGACACGGGCGTGTCACTCAAGTTGGTTGGGCGTGTCATTTATTTGAGGAAGCTACTGTCTCTTTTCTTTTTAAGGACACGGGCGTGTCACTCAAGGTGGTTGGGCGTGTCAATCAAGTGAGTTGGGCGTGTCTTTCAAATGAGTTGAACATTGTTTGATTTCTTGATTCTTTTTGCATGGTTTGAATTCTTTAAAGGTAGTGTGATCTCTAACCTCAACATAAACATTTTTAAACATGCTTAAACTAAGGAATGACTTGATCAAACACTTGTGGATGATCCTAAAGCTATAAATAATATAAGTTGTTCTTGCATTGTTGAGATTGAACAAAGTTATGCTATGAATTGTGAATGGTAAAATGTTTCTTGAGTAATGTGAAATGAAATGTTGATATTTATGAATGATGTTATGTGAGATATAATGTGATCATGAATGTGATAAATATACACTTGAATAATGAAGTGTTATATTGTGAAATAAAAAGTGAAGCCATTGTTATTGGCTAAGGTGATTCAATGGAGATGAATGAGGCATGTTTGCCCAAATGATAATGAGAATTGAGAATGAAATCTAAATGAATTGTGTGGCTAATGTGTTATTCCATTTTCAGAGTTGGTTGTTGGTGGCATGCCTAATAAGTGTAACAATCTCTTGAAGTTAGGTTGGATTGAATCCTTGAAGCCTAATTGAGATGTTACCACCCTTGAAGCTAGGTTGGGTTTTGTTCTTGAAGCCAAGTTGGGTTGAAGCTTAGCATGCTTTGCTCCCCTTGAAGCTTGGTTGAACCTAATCCTTGAAGCCTAGTTGGGTATATGATATTGATAAATGTGATGATAAAACCAAAACATTAACTCTGAAAATTGAATGGCATATTAGTGTGTTTTGGGCCCATGCATGTGTTTGTTTAGATGTAAATGTTGAATGGTGAAATGTTTGAATAAGGAGATTATGTTTGTCTTTGTTTAGTGTTGACTATGAATGGTTAAATGAACACTAATAAGGTATATGACAAGATATTGAAATGTGATATGCAATGTGAAAGTATGTTGTTAGTTTAGCATATATGATGTTACATGCATGATATGGATTGAGAAATGACATTGCATTGCACTAAGTCATATCATTTGCATGATTATCTTACTAAGCCGTTGGCTTAGCGCGATAGTGTTTAATCGCGCAGGTAATAGAGTTGAACCCGAGAGCTCTACGAAACCGAGTGAGAGTAGACCTTGAAGAATCCATTTTAGGAGCTTAAAGATCAGAAGAGACTTGCCAATCATGTATATTTCTTTTATATTTTGTAAAGTAATGTTTATAATGTAAATTTGTAAATATTTTATAACTTCCGCTGTGTAATATTTAAATGTATATGTATATCTAATATGTTTTGTTTTATAAGTAAATGACTTATTTTTCTATAATGTATATAATTGAAAGGTTATGGTTTTGTTTAAAATGTTTTGAATGTTAAGGAAACCGTAGCATCCCTATGTTTGATGCATTTATGCTACATTGTCGTGGTTGTAGTGTGTGTGCATTGGATATGGGGGTGTTACAATTGTTTTGGTATCAGAGCCTAGGTTTGAGATTCTCAACCTAGGTAAAATGTAAGAAAAAGATTATTTTGATTTTAAAAAGTGGTTTTTGAATAATATACATGTTTGGGATTGGCAATCTCTGATCTTTAATAAGATGTAGTATGTTGTGTTTGCAGTGTTAGTTTGTGATGGATTCACATTCAAGTCAGTCGGTTGAGGCTAGTGCTGAGAGTAATGCTCCTGATGGTGGAGCTAGGGTTGTTAGTACTGGTGAGGCATCTGCTTCTGGGTCAGGTAGACCAGTAGGTGATGAGGTTCCGCCAGCCTGGTTTATGCATATGATGGAAGTTATGAGGCAAGCACCTGTGCAACCACAGCCACCACCCCCTCCGTCTTCAGTACCTGTAAGGCATTATGACAAGTTAAGGAAGTTTGGAGCTGAAGATTTTATTGGTACCACTGATCCAGCTGTAGCAGAACAGTGGCTTGACAAAGTTCAGAGGATTTTTATTCAGTTGCAAGCCACCCCTGAGGAGAAGTTTGACTATGCAAGATCTTTGCTACAGAAGGATGCTTACAATTGGTGGAAGACAGTGCCACATTCTATGGATGATCCACCAACCTTGTCATATGCTGACTTTTTGAGAGAATTTGAATTGAAGTATACTCCAAGGGAGTATAAAGATGGGAAGAAAAGAGAATTTTTAGATTTGAAGCAAGATCACCGGACCGTAACTGAATATGAGGTTGAGTTTATTCGATTAAGTCAGTATGCTGGGGGCATAATATCAGATGAGGTAGATAGATGTAGGAGGTTTGAAGAGGGATTGAGGCCCTCTATCATGTGTCATGTGGCTGGATCCAGATATCAAGATTTTTCCCAGCTAGTGGCAGCAGCTCGGAGTGTGGAGCGAGCTCAGGGTATTGCAGCTGCTTCAGAGGATGAGGTTAGGGTGAGAAGGCCCCAGTTTGAGGCATGGTCTTCTTCAGTGAAGAGGGGTAGAGGAAGCTTTGTTCCTCGGAGTATTAGAAGTCTGAGACCAGCAGGTAGATCAGTGCAGTTCCAGAGACAAAGATTCAGACCTGCAGCTTCCGTGGCAAGTGCTCCAACCCCTATGGTTCAGAGATCCACCTTACCTATCTGCATCCATTGTGGGAGGCCCCATGGTGGTCCTTGTTGGAAGGCTGGTGTTGCAGGGGTATGTTTCAGGTGTGGGTCACCTGACCATTTTGTGAAAGATTGCCCTGAGAGGCAAAGGCAGATGTCAGTTGATTCTGCCGCTTCTCGAGCCAGTGTGAGGGGAGGCAGAGGTGTCAGCAGAGGAGGTAGATCAGGGTTCAGTGCTAGAGGAGGTGCTACATCCAGGGAGAGTAGACCAGAGGAGGTTGGTTCTTCCCAGAGGATGTATGTTATGCAGAGGCAGCCGGATGCATCGGCGGTCATAGCTGGTACTTTTTCTTTATTTAATACTGCAGTACTTGCATTGATTGACCCTGGATCCACACACTTTTACATTAGTGCATCTGTGTTACCTGTATCTGATATGCATGCTGAGTCCCTAGGATTTGATGTTTTGGTAACAAATCCGTTAGGGCATAGTGTGATTGTTAGTAAAGTGCATAAAGATAGTGCAGTAGTGGTGCAAGGTGAGCAATTCCCTGGGGATTTGATTGAGATGCCATTTAAGGAATATGATGTGATCCTAGGCATGGATTGGCTATCTCGACATGGAGCTGTGGTGGATTGTAAAAAGAAAATTGTTTCTTTGAGAACTGGTGATGGTAGGGAGGTGATAGTATCTAATGAGCAAGGACAGCTAGCCTCCTTATTTGTTTCAGCTGTTGCAGCTAGGAGGTTGATTAGGAAAGGGTGTGAAGCCTATCTTGCTCATGTGGTAGATACTAGAGTAAGAGGTTCTCCTATTGATAACATTGCCACAGTTGCAGAGTTCCCAGATGTATTTCCAGAGGAGCTGCCAGGATTGCCTCCTGAGAGAGAGGTGGAGTTTGGTATTGAATTGTTGCCTGGTACCACTCCTATCTCTATTACTCCTTACAGAATGGCACCAGCAGAATTGAGGGAGTTGAAAGTACAATAACAGGAGCTGTTGGATAAAGGATTCATTCGCCCCAGTGTTTCTCCTTGGGGAGCTCCTGTGTTATTTGTAAAGAAGAAAGATGGTACTATGAGGTTGTGCATCGATTATAGGCAATTGAACAAGGTGACCATTAAAAATAAGTATCCTTTGCCTAGAATCGATGATCTCTTTGATCAGTTGAAGGGAGCGTCAGTATTCTCTAAGATTGATCTGAGATCGGGGTACCATCAGCTGAGAGTCAGAGCTGAGGATGTTCCGAAGACCGCCTTTCGGACCAGGTATGGGCATTATGAATTTTTAGTTATGCCTTTTGGTCTGACGAATGCACCTGCAGCTTTTATGGATTTGATGAATAGGGTGTTCAGGCCCTATTTGGATCAGTTTGTAGTGGTCTTCATCGATGATATTTTGGTGTATTCGCGGAATGAGGAGGAACATGATTTGCATCTGCGGATTGTGTTGCAGATTTTGAGAGAGAAGAAATTGTTTGCCAAATTGTCGAAGTATGAGTTCTGGTTGGATCAAGTCGCTTTTCTTGGACATATTGTTTCATCAGAAGGTATCAGAGTTGATCCGAGCAAAGTTGAAGCAATTTTAAATTGGAGTCCACCCAAGTCCGTGACAGAGATTAGAAGTTTTCTGGGTTTGGCAGGCTATTACCGGCGGTTTGTGAAAGGGTTTTCTTTGATAGCTACTCCACTCACCAGATTACTTCGTAAGGGAGTTAAATTTGTGTGGACTGATCAGTGTCAGGCGAGCTTTGAGCAGTTGAGAGATATGTTGACTCAAGCGCCTGTTCTTACTTTACCTGTTGAAGGCAAACCTTATGTGATCTATAGTGATGCTTCACATAGAGGTTTGGGGTGTGTTTTGATGCAAGAAGGGAAAGTTATAGCTTATGCATCTAGACAGTTGAAACCGCATGAGCTTAATTATCCTACCCATGATTTGGAGTTGGCAGCCATTGTGTTTGCATTGAAGATTTGGCGCCACTATCTGTTTGGGGAGAAATGTTTTATCTACACTAATCACAAGAGTTTGAAATATTTGGGAGTTCAGAAGGAACTCAATCTTCGCCAAAGGAGATGGTTAGAATTGATTAAAGACTACGACTGCTTGATTGACTATCATCCAGGTAAAGCAAATGTTGTTGCTGATGCTTTGAGTCGGAAGTCTTTAGCTGGTTTAACAATTTACTCGCTCTCGTTGCTTGTTGAGTTGAGAGCATTGTGTGCCAGTTTTGTATCTTGTGATAATGGTGCATTGTTGGCACAGTTGCATTTGAAACCGGTTTTGTTGGATCAAATCAAAGAAGCTCAGTTGGCTGATAAGAAGATACAGAAGATTGTTTCGGATTGTCAGAGTGGAAAGGGTAGAGATTTTGTTGTGAAGAGTGATGGGAGTCTATGGTTCAAGAACAGATTGTGTGTACCCGATGATGCTGATTTGAAAAGGGTTATTTTGGAAGAAGCTCATCAGTCGATGTTTGCTATGCATCCGGGTAATACGAAGATGTATCATGATTTGAGACAGCATTATTGGTGGATTGGGTTAAAGAGAGACATTGCTGGGTTTGTATCGAAATGTCTCACTTGTCAGAAGGTTAAAGCAGAGCATCAAGTTCCAACCGGGTTGCTTCAACCGTTGTCAGTGCCAGAATGGAAGTGGGAAAGAGTGACAATGGACTTTGTGTCTGGATTGCCTTTGACACAAAGGAAACATGATGCCATATGGGTGATTGTGGATAGATTGACTAAGAAAGCTCATTTCCTTCCGATTCGGATGGATTACTCTTTGGAGAGGTTGGCTGAGCTGTACATCCATGAGATTGTGAGATTGCATGGTGTTCCAACTTCTTTAGTGTCTGATCGAGATCCCAGGTTTACTTCGAGATTTTGGAAGAGTTTGCATAGTGCTTTGGGTTCTCGACTGTATTTCAGCACTGCTTTTCATCCACAGACGGATGGACAGTCTGAGAGGGTGATACAGATCATTGAGGATATGTTGAGAAGCTGTGTCATCGATTTCACTGGAAGTTGGGATAGATTCTTACCTCTTGTAGAGTTTGCTTATAACAACAGTCACCAATCCAGCATTGGTATGGCACCATTCGAAGCACTGTATGGTAGACGGTGTAGGACACCGCTGTGTTGGAATGAACTTGGGGAAAGTAAGTTAATTGGGCCTGATTTGATTATAAAAACTGAAGAGAAAGTGAAGTTGATTCGGGGCAGGTTAAAAGCAGCTTCAGACCGACAGAAGTCCTATGCAGATCTGAAGAGGAGAGACATTCAGTTTGATGTTGGGGATAAGGTATTTTTGAAGGTATCTCCTTGGAAGAAGATTTTGAGGTTTGGTCGGAAAGGGAAATTGAGTCCTCTTTTCATCGGACCGTATGAAGTGTTAGAAAGAGTTGGGCCAGTGGCGTATAGACTTGCTTTGCCACCTGAGTTGGATCGTATTCATAATGTGTTCCATGTATCTATGTTGAGGAGGTACAGGTCGGATCCATCTCATGTGTTGCCATTTGAATCTATCGAAGTGAGCCCAGATTTGACATTTGAAGAGGAACCAGTTGCTATCTTGGCACGGGAAGTGAAAAAATTGAGGAACAAGAGAGTGCCATTGGTGAAGATTCTTTGGAAGAATCATGCAAAAGAAGAAGCAACTTGGGAAAGTGAGCAGACTATGCGAGAGCAATATCCTCAGTTGTTTCAGAATTGATTTCAGGTAATTTCGAGGACGAAATTTCTTTTTAGAGGGGGAGAATTGTAATATCCTCATTTATGCCCTAGAAGTTTTGCATGTTGTTGTTGTTGTTGTTGTTGTTGTTGTTGTTGTTGTATTGTTGGTTTAAATTGAGAAAAGAAAAGTATAAGTGTTTTGGGAAAGAATTTAGGGTTTAGAGACAAGTTTATATGTTGTGTATATTGTGATATATATAACATATACATTGGTCAAAAGAGTTGGTCAAGGCAAGAGGAGATATTTTTTAGGGCATGTGAAATTACCAAAATGGGCAAGAGATAACAAAGAGAATTAAGATATGTATGAGGGCATTATAGTAATTTTCTTTTGGATGGGTATTTAATGAAGTTTGACTTTGTGATTCTTCATCATCTTTTCTTCTTTCTTTCAAGAGGTGGCCGGCTCTCCATTAGCAAAAGGGAAGGAGAAGTGTTCTTGATACTAAGATCAAATTGAAGAAACAATCAAAAGATTTGACAAGGGATTTGTGGAATTTCTTCTTGTAGGTAAGTAATCTTTTGTTTTCTTTACTTATTTGGAAGTTGTGTTGGAAGTGAGTTAGGATTTGGTGATTTTTGTGATTTGATGGATTTGAGATGTGTTGTGTTGTGTTCTCAAGTATTAAATTGGTTTTAAGTTAATAGTTTATATAGTTGTTGTTGTTAGAAGTGATAGAGGTTGATTTGGAAGGATGGAGAAAGATGTTGGTTTTAGGGTTTTGAGATGATGTGTGTGTTTAATTGTTATATTAATGTGTTGTGAAGTGTTTCTTGTAATGAATATGTGTTTAGAACATTGTTTATGTTCATTTGAAACATGTTATATGATGAATATTGTGTTTGAGTGCAATTGAGAAAGTGTTGGTTTTAGTTAGGTTGTGTTTGTGGGTGACACGGCCAAATGCTTTAAGGGGACACGGGCGTGTCATTTATTTGAGGAAGCTACTGCCTCTTTTCTTTTTAAGGACACGGGCGTGTCACTCAAGTTGGTTGGGCGTGTCATTTATTTGAGGAAGCTACTGTCTCTTTTCTTTTTAAGGACACGGGCGTGTCACTCAAGGTGGTTGGGCGTGTCAATCAAGTGAGTTGGGCGTGTCTTTCAAATGAGTTGAACATTGTTTGATTTCTTGATTCTTTTTGCATGGTTTGAATTCTTTAAAGGTAGTGTGATCTCTAACCTCAACATAAACATTTTTAAACATGCTTAAACTAAGGAATGACTTGATCAAACACTTGTGGATGATCCTAAAGCTATAAATAATATAAGTTGTTCTTGCATTGTTGAGATTGAACAAAGTTATGCTATGAATTGTGAATGGTAAAATGTTTCTTGAGTAATGTGAAATGAAATGTTGATATTTATGAATGATGTTATGTGAGATATAATGTGATCATGAATGTGATAAATATACACTTGAATAATGAAGTGTTATATTGTGAAATAAAAAGTGAAGCCATTGTTATTGGCTAAGGTGATTCAATGGAGATGAATGAGGCATGTTTGCCCAAATGATAATGAGAATTGAGAATGAAATCTAAATGAATTGTGTGGCTAATGTGTTATTCCATTTTCAGAGTTGGTTGTTGGTGGCATGCCTAATAAGTGTAACAATCTCTTGAAGTTAGGTTGGATTGAATCCTTGAAGCCTAATTGAGATGTTACCACCCTTGAAGCTAGGTTGGGTTTTGTTCTTGAAGCCAAGTTGGGTTGAAGCTTAGCATGCTTTGCTCCCCTTGAAGCTTGGTTGAACCTAATCCTTGAAGCCTAGTTGGGTATATGATATTGATAAATGTGATGATAAAACCAAAACATTAACTCTGAAAATTGAATGGCATATTAGTGTGTTTTGGGCCCATGCATGTGTTTGTTTAGATGTAAATGTTGAATGGTGAAATGTTTGAATAAGGAGATTATGTTTGTCTTTGTTTAGTGTTGACTATGAATGGTTAAATGAACACTAATAAGGTATATGACAAGATATTGAAATGTGATATGCAATGTGAAAGTATGTTGTTAGTTTAGCATATATGATGTTACATGCATGATATGGATTGAGAAATGACATTGCATTGCACTAAGTCATATCATTTGCATGATTATCTTACTAAGCCGTTGGCTTAGCGCGATAGTGTTTAATCGCGCAGGTAATAGAGTTGAACCCGAGAGCTCTACGAAACCGAGTGAGAGTAGACCTTGAAGAATCCATTTTAGGAGCTTAAAGATCAGAAGAGACTTGCCAATCATGTATATTTCTTTTATATTTTGTAAAGTAATGTTTATAATGTAAATTTGTAAATATTTTATAACTTCCGCTGTGTAATATTTAAATGTATATGTATATCTAATATGTTTTGTTTTATAAGTAAATGACTTATTTTTCTATAATGTATATAATTGAAAGGTTATGGTTTTGTTTAAAATGTTTTGAATGTTAAGGAAACCGTAGCATCCCTATGTTTGATGCATTTATGCTACATTGTCGTGGTTGTAGTGTGTGTGCATTGGATATGGGGGTGTTACAATTGTTTTGGTATCAGAGCCTAGGTTTGAGATTCTCAACCTAGGTAAAATGTAAGAAAAAGATTATTTTGATTTTAAAAAGTGGTTTTTGAATAATATACATGTTTGGGATTGGCAATCTCTGATCTTTAATAAGATGTAGTATGTTGTGTTTGCAGTGTTAGTTTGTGATGGATTCACATTCAAGTCAGTCGGTTGAGGCTAGTGCTGAGAGTAATGCTCCTGATGGTGGAGCTAGGGTTGTTAGTACTGGTGAGGCATCTGCTTCTGGGTCAGGTAGACCAGTAGGTGATGAGGTTCCGCCAGCCTGGTTTATGCATATGATGGAAGTTATGAGGCAAGCACCTGTGCAACCACAGCCACCACCCCCTCCGTCTTCAGTACCTGTAAGGCATTATGACAAGTTAAGGAAGTTTGGAGCTGAAGATTTTATTGGTACCACTGATCCAGCTGTAGCAGAACAGTGGCTTGACAAAGTTCAGAGGATTTTTATTCAGTTGCAAGCCACCCCTGAGGAGAAGTTTGACTATGCAAGATCTTTGCTACAGAAGGATGCTTACAATTGGTGGAAGACAGTGCCACATTCTATGGATGATCCACCAACCTTGTCATATGCTGACTTTTTGAGAGAATTTGAATTGAAGTATACTCCAAGGGAGTATAAAGATGGGAAGAAAAGAGAATTTTTAGATTTGAAGCAAGATCACCGGACCGTAACTGAATATGAGGTTGAGTTTATTCGATTAAGTCAGTATGCTGGGGGCATAATATCAGATGAGGTAGATAGATGTAGGAGGTTTGAAGAGGGATTGAGGCCCTCTATCATGTGTCATGTGGCTGGATCCAGATATCAAGATTTTTCCCAGCTAGTGGCAGCAGCTCGGAGTGTGGAGCGAGCTCAGGGTATTGCAGCTGCTTCAGAGGATGAGGTTAGGGTGAGAAGGCCCCAGTTTGAGGCATGGTCTTCTTCAGTGAAGAGGGGTAGAGGAAGCTTTGTTCCTCGGAGTATTAGAAGTCTGAGACCAGCAGGTAGATCAGTGCAGTTCCAGAGACAAAGATTCAGACCTGCAGCTTCCGTGGCAAGTGCTCCAACCCCTATGGTTCAGAGATCCACCTTACCTATCTGCATCCATTGTGGGAGGCCCCATGGTGGTCCTTGTTGGAAGGCTGGTGTTGCAGGGGTATGTTTCAGGTGTGGGTCACCTGACCATTTTGTGAAAGATTGCCCTGAGAGGCAAAGGCAGATGTCAGTTGATTCTGCCGCTTCTCGAGCCAGTGTGAGGGGAGGCAGAGGTGTCAGCAGAGGAGGTAGATCAGGGTTCAGTGCTAGAGGAGGTGCTACATCCAGGGAGAGTAGACCAGAGGAGGTTGGTTCTTCCCAGAGGATGTATGTTATGCAGAGGCAGCCGGATGCATCGGCGGTCATAGCTGGTACTTTTTCTTTATTTAATACTGCAGTACTTGCATTGATTGACCCTGGATCCACACACTTTTACATTAGTGCATCTGTGTTACCTGTATCTGATATGCATGCTGAGTCCCTAGGATTTGATGTTTTGGTAACAAATCCGTTAGGGCATAGTGTGATTGTTAGTAAAGTGCATAAAGATAGTGCAGTAGTGGTGCAAGGTGAGCAATTCCCTGGGGATTTGATTGAGATGCCATTTAAGGAATATGATGTGATCCTAGGCATGGATTGGCTATCTCGACATGGAGCTGTGGTGGATTGTAAAAAGAAAATTGTTTCTTTGAGAACTGGTGATGGTAGGGAGGTGATAGTATCTAATGAGCAAGGACAGCTAGCCTCCTTATTTGTTTCAGCTGTTGCAGCTAGGAGGTTGATTAGGAAAGGGTGTGAAGCCTATCTTGCTCATGTGGTAGATACTAGAGTAAGAGGTTCTCCTATTGATAACATTGCCACAGTTGCAGAGTTCCCAGATGTATTTCCAGAGGAGCTGCCAGGATTGCCTCCTGAGAGAGAGGTGGAGTTTGGTATTGAATTGTTGCCTGGTACCACTCCTATCTCTATTACTCCTTACAGAATGGCACCAGCAGAATTGAGGGAGTTGAAAGTACAATAACAGGAGCTGTTGGATAAAGGATTCATTCGCCCCAGTGTTTCTCCTTGGGGAGCTCCTGTGTTATTTGTAAAGAAGAAAGATGGTACTATGAGGTTGTGCATCGATTATAGGCAATTGAACAAGGTGACCATTAAAAATAAGTATCCTTTGCCTAGAATCGATGATCTCTTTGATCAGTTGAAGGGAGCGTCAGTATTCTCTAAGATTGATCTGAGATCGGGGTACCATCAGCTGAGAGTCAGAGCTGAGGATGTTCCGAAGACCGCCTTTCGGACCAGGTATGGGCATTATGAATTTTTAGTTATGCCTTTTGGTCTGACGAATGCACCTGCAGCTTTTATGGATTTGATGAATAGGGTGTTCAGGCCCTATTTGGATCAGTTTGTAGTGGTCTTCATCGATGATATTTTGGTGTATTCGCGGAATGAGGAGGAACATGATTTGCATCTGCGGATTGTGTTGCAGATTTTGAGAGAGAAGAAATTGTTTGCCAAATTGTCGAAGTATGAGTTCTGGTTGGATCAAGTCGCTTTTCTTGGACATATTGTTTCATCAGAAGGTATCAGAGTTGATCCGAGCAAAGTTGAAGCAATTTTAAATTGGAGTCCACCCAAGTCCGTGACAGAGATTAGAAGTTTTCTGGGTTTGGCAGGCTATTACCGGCGGTTTGTGAAAGGGTTTTCTTTGATAGCTACTCCACTCACCAGATTACTTCGTAAGGGAGTTAAATTTGTGTGGACTGATCAGTGTCAGGCGAGCTTTGAGCAGTTGAGAGATATGTTGACTCAAGCGCCTGTTCTTACTTTACCTGTTGAAGGCAAACCTTATGTGATCTATAGTGATGCTTCACATAGAGGTTTGGGGTGTGTTTTGATGCAAGAAGGGAAAGTTATAGCTTATGCATCTAGACAGTTGAAACCGCATGAGCTTAATTATCCTACCCATGATTTGGAGTTGGCAGCCATTGTGTTTGCATTGAAGATTTGGCGCCACTATCTGTTTGGGGAGAAATGTTTTATCTACACTAATCACAAGAGTTTGAAATATTTGGGAGTTCAGAAGGAACTCAATCTTCGCCAAAGGAGATGGTTAGAATTGATTAAAGACTACGACTGCTTGATTGACTATCATCCAGGTAAAGCAAATGTTGTTGCTGATGCTTTGAGTCGGAAGTCTTTAGCTGGTTTAACAATTTACTCGCTCTCGTTGCTTGTTGAGTTGAGAGCATTGTGTGCCAGTTTTGTATCTTGTGATAATGGTGCATTGTTGGCACAGTTGCATTTGAAACCGGTTTTGTTGGATCAAATCAAAGAAGCTCAGTTGGCTGATAAGAAGATACAGAAGATTGTTTCGGATTGTCAGAGTGGAAAGGGTAGAGATTTTGTTGTGAAGAGTGATGGGAGTCTATGGTTCAAGAACAGATTGTGTGTACCCGATGATGCTGATTTGAAAAGGGTTATTTTGGAAGAAGCTCATCAGTCGATGTTTGCTATGCATCCGGGTAATACGAAGATGTATCATGATTTGAGACAGCATTATTGGTGGATTGGGTTAAAGAGAGACATTGCTGGGTTTGTATCGAAATGTCTCACTTGTCAGAAGGTTAAAGCAGAGCATCAAGTTCCAACCGGGTTGCTTCAACCGTTGTCAGTGCCAGAATGGAAGTGGGAAAGAGTGACAATGGACTTTGTGTCTGGATTGCCTTTGACACAAAGGAAACATGATGCCATATGGGTGATTGTGGATAGATTGACTAAGAAAGCTCATTTCCTTCCGATTCGGATGGATTACTCTTTGGAGAGGTTGGCTGAGCTGTACATCCATGAGATTGTTAACTTGAACTGAAACTGAATCCACGATAATCATATCAAGAGGATCAAAAGCACCTTTAGCATTATAAAACTCCTTTTTAATGTCATCTCTATTTGTCACCATATCAAGCATATAGAGATAATATGGAAGAAAAATATAAAATGGTTTCAAATATTCAATAGTATCTTTGTAATTTTTTGCACTTCTCATTGAATTGTAAATATAAATACACCTATCTATAATAGATAGGCGTGCAAGAATCCAATGTTTCTCATCACTTTGATGTATAGGAAAAAAAATATCACCAACCTCATTCTAATAACGATTACATAGCAGAACATGCCCTAAAATATTGTCCGCCACAACATCCTCAGTAATTAAAAAAAAAATTTATATCACTGCATGAATCAACAAATATCTTATATCTCCATATAATATTATGATAAAATAATAAGTCAGTAGTGCTGAATTTAACTTTGATGTTTTGACTATATCTTCCCTTCTTACTTAGATAATAAAATAAGATATCAATATGCTGGAAAAAAAATATACATATAACAAATGAACAAAACAAATTAATAACAAAAATAATAAAAAATAAAAGCTACAAGCAAATCAGTAAAAAACTTATCAAATCCGTAAAAAACAACAAGTATAAGCAAGATCATGAAAAAACATTAATCATAAAATCAAAAGATGTCTAACGGAATAACTTTAATTGACTAGAATTTAAAACGGACTTTAAATTAGAAATAACTTCATACTTTATTTCAAAATTAATTTTAATAGAATGAACATCCTTATCAGCTAATAACTTAAAAAAATTACTAACTAGAATAAAAATAAACTCAAATCTCTGTATATGTTAAATATACTTTAAAAAAGTTAAAAAATATACATTCTCAAAACTACAATACAGTAAAAATGCCTTTTTAGGAGAAGATTTTCTAACAATAACAGACTTCTTCATCGACTTCTTACTCATATTACTACCAGATTTCTTGAGCGACTTCTTCATTAATTTCTTACCCATATCAATAAAAAATTTCTTAGGCGACTTCTTCAACTATTTCTTACCGGACTTCTTATGCGAACTCTCATCCATACCATTATTAGATTCCTTTGGACTATTCTTAACAATAAAAGATTTTTTTTTAAATCTAATAATTTAAAGAGCAGTTCTATGATTGTGAATAAAAGATGGAGACTTAACCATACAGTGAAATCAAGAGAAAAGTGGCTACAATAAAGATGAAAAATAGATAAAATACAGAGACCATGATTGAAAAAGAAAGAAAATAGATAATGAAAACCCGAAGAAAAGAAAGAAAATGTAAAGAAAATGGGTACTGAAATTTCTTAGTGACTTCTTCAATGATTTCTTACCAGACTTCTTAGGCAAATTCTTACCTATACCACTATCAAATTCCTTCGGACTATTCTTAATAATAGAAAGTCTTTTTAAAAACCTAATAATTTGAAAAGCAGTTCTACTATTGCGAACAGAAGACGGAGACTTAACCATACAGTGAAATCAAGAGAAAAATGACTATTCAAATAACGATAATAAAGATGAAAAATAGAGAAAATGCAAAGACCACGGTCAAAAAAGAAAGAAAATGGATACTGAAAACCTGAGAAAAAGAAAGATAATGTAAAGAAAATGTGTAGTGAAAACTCGGAGAGAAGAATGAAAATATGAAGAAATGGAAACTAAAATCGTACTGTACTTCTGTAAAAAGAAAACATAAAAAAGTTTAAAACTGAAAAATAAAATGTTAAAAGTGAAAATAAAAAGTAAGGTAAAAATAAAAATAAAACCTAGAAGATAGTATATCTTGTAATTTTCTCTTAATTTTTTTTAAAAAAAAAAGTTAGCCCAAAACATATGATGATAAGAAAACATTGTTGCCTTTCATTAATTCTAAATTTATGAACATATATATATATATATATATAACACACATGATTTTTCTTAATTATTCTATACGAGGAGCTCTGATATTATTTATATGTAAAACTCTAAATTTCAATTCAGATAAAATCAATTATATTAAATCATTAATAAATATAAATTAATTGTGAAAGTATACTTTGAATCTATATTGTCAATGAAATTATTAAGTTTTGTAATTCTTAATTTTCCAAATTGATACATATGAATTTGGAAAAATAATTTTCTCTTTTTTTTTAACAACGAGATATCTAAAAAGAAAATATAACCTTAATGATCTCAATACAAATTTTCTTTATTTCTAATTTACCCAATCACATAATTAAAAATTATATAATATAGTATCTACATATACAAGTCCTTACTTTTTTTTATATAAATTAGATCCATTATAATTTTAAATAAAATTATATACTTTTAATATTTGAGTCAATTTTTTTATGATAATATATCACATACAATTATTAATATATACAAATATATGTCCATAAATCTAACAATAAAGTCATTATTACATAATTAATTTGTTGGCACTTTGGATGAGAATAATTAGTCATTTTCACCCTTCTTTTTGCTCTACTTCTAGGATATGATTGTAAATTAAAATTATAAATAAAATTAATAACCACATGAAATGATATGAGAAAATTAAAATTATTTATTTTTATCAAGTGTCCATTATCACTATAAAAAAATGAGTCTAGGGGACACATAAAATCGTCCCTAAAAATATATATAAAAAAATCATCTCCAAAGGTATAGGGGACGACTATAATTGTCTCATTTACCTTCGTATCCTATTATATAAGGGACGGCAATTTATAATATCATCCATAATATAAGGGACGATAGTCGTCTCAATATGGAGGCGATAGTTGTCCCTCATATGGCGACGACTTTGATCATCGTCCCAATCAAAGAGACGATAGTCGTCCCCAAATATAAGGATGATTATCATTCTTAAAACTAAGGATGAATGTCTTCCTTGTGCAAGAGGACGATATAAAAAGGGACAAAAATTATCTCCAAAATTAGGGACAAAAGTCGTCTCTAAAACTATAAATGAAAGTCATCTCAATCAAAGGGACAATAATCATCCTCAAATTTAGAGATGATAATCATCTCCAAATTTATTGACGATTATCGTCTCCAAATTTAGGGGCGAATGTCATCCATATCTAAAGTTTGGGCAATAGTCGTCCCCTTATAAGAACCATTTAGGGACGATTTTTGTCTCTATTTTTATGTATATTTTTGTCATTTTTAATAGTTATTTTAATAATAAAATATATTAATTAATATCATATTTAATTTAAAATATTATACAATAAAATTAATATTCAATATAATAACTCACGAAAGTTTGACTGAAAGTATAATATAATTATAAATTTTAAATCTTTAAGTCTAAATAATATCCAAAATAAACGTAAATAAATTCAATATAAATTATATTATTTTTAGACAATGATCATATTTGATAATGTTCAAAATAAAACTATTATGACAATACTAATCTAACTTTAATGCAACTCCTTAGCTAATCTTCAAGTCTTTGCCACTCATCAGGTGGTTCCTATGATAAATTTAAATAAAAGACCAATCAAAGTTACTTCTAATAAATATTAAAATCCTATAAAATTGATTGTGATAAAAAAAATTATATCTAAAAATATTTACCGTCATATCTTGGCTTTGTGATGATTTGTATCCTATCATCCAACTTTTGTCATGAATTCCAAACTTATTTGTTCTTGTACCTTGAGTAGAGCATGTAATTGACCTATCTCATCATTGCACTTTTCTTGTTCTTCGAGTCGAGCATGTAATTTTTATATCTCATTATTACGTTTATCTTTTTCCTTTAAACGAGTAATCAATTTTGCTCCCTCTTTTTTCCCAATTCATTTGCTTCTTGATTTCTAGAACTACAATATATTTCTCTAGTAGTTGCTTTGTATCCTAATCCTTTACCACGAACATAAATTGATCTAACAACAAACACTTTTTTTAGAACATCATCCGGAGTAGGACTAGACTCATAATCATTTGTAGGCTGATTCTCAATTCTTAGCATCTCTTCCTACAAAAAATAATAATAAATATGTGAGTATTTAATAAATTAATATTTAATCTAAAAACATTAATAGTTTCACAATCAAAGTACTTATATATATCCTTGATGATTCTGAATCATGCCACTATTCTTTGTCTTGTTCATTCAAGAATTCATGTGTATCCATCCACACTTTTGAAGCATTTGGTACTTTACCTCTCTCTCCTCCTTAACCTATAATGTTAATTATATAAACCATGTATTATATAAAATAATATAATTGAAAAAAGAAATAACTAAAATCATTCTAGAAATTACAAATACTTTTTATGATTTATCATATCATACTCTACTTGTGCAAAAATAGTTGGACCAGTTGCAATAACGATTCTTTAACTTGCAAGATTATTAGTATTAGTCGAACTCAAAGCCTGTGTGATATTGACGTTAAATAATACTTATTTTTATACCAAAACAAAAAAAAGTAATTAAAAAGTATCTGAAATTTCTCATTAGAAAAAATTTTAAACATTTCCCTCCAATTATCTACAGTCATTCCTCCAGGAACATTTTGTATTCGTTTATCATTACTTGAGTATTTCAAATAGCGGTGGTGTAGCTTGTGTTTCCATTTTTTATATAATATTTTCATCTCATGAAAATAGTAGTACTCAAACTTAGTTTTTTTTTACCTCAGTTGTATCAGGCTCTATCGAATTGTGGCATCCCATCTCATGCAAATTTTTTTTATTAGTGATAATAAAAATTTAGAAAAAAAAGGCTCCATGGAAATGGGGCACCTCATCTCATTATATTATTTGCCCTTTACGTAAATTTAATTTTGTAAATAAAATCCTAATTATATTAGAATTTATTAATCCTAATCATATAAGGATTTCTTACTATAAAATCTTAAGTTTTAATTATAGTAATTCATATTTAAAATTAAATAAACTAATTAATTAAATCAAAGTTTATTTATAATTTTCCTATTCCAATCAAGAAAAAATTTTCAACAAATCTATTTTTATAAAATCTTAAACCTTAAGTAAATTAATTTTGAAAATTAATTAAATTAATAAATCAAAAAAATAATTATTTCTTTCTACCACATTGTCATATATTTTATTTCATAAAATTAATTGGTAAATTAAAATATTACTATTAATTAAAATTATGATAATATTATTTGCTCTAAATTACAATTCTACCTTTTATCAAAATTACATAATATGTCATTATCTTCAACATCTAGCAACCAGATTTTTTAACCTAAAAAAATTATTTGCCATCCACCACCACTTCAAAATCTTCCTACAATTTGATGCCTCATCTTCAAACAACGTTGTGTTAATTGCTCATCTTCAATTGTCCATTGAAATTGCAGCGCTGGCCAATCAAATTATGTACAGTATTGCCTAGTGTGTGTAGCTGATCCCAGCGTTGCTGTGTCACACCCCATTGTCCAAGATTAGGGTGAACTTACTCTGCTAGAAAAAAATTATTTTTCGTACATCGAATATTTTGTTTCTCTCGTATATACATAATCATGAGTCTAATTAAATCTTCATCATTAAAATTAATACTATTGTCATTAAATATATCTTTAATATTATCTACCATAATTAAACATATAACTCCATTTAAAATTAATTGTACATCTAATATGTTGGTCTAACCTCTTCTACATGCGGATGGAATGGAATAAAAGGAAATTTTACTGAAATATTCTTCAGTATATGAAAATATTTTTATATTAATGGAGTGAGTTTAACTACTCAGTGAATAGATAAATACTTAAAAAATAAGAACAAATAAAGTTAAATAATATAAAATATATACAAACATCATCAGTAGCTCAACTGAATAAATATAATTTAAATTTCAATCAATTTCATAATTCTCGGAAATTTTAAAAATAACTTAATCTAAATATCTTTTATATATACTCAAATATAATTCTCTACTGATCCAACTTCAATCCAATGGTGCATGATGACTTACCTAACAAGCCTAAAGAGAAATAACTTCAATATAAATATGCAGAGCAAAACTCCTAAAAGGTAAATCATTGTAACTTTAATTTTTATAAACACTCATCATCAATGTATGATTACATAGGATTATACTAAGAGTATATAAATATTTATTCGATCACAATATAATCAGTAGTTCACGTATATGAAAAACTAAATTATCATTATTTGTTCTTAATTTATAAGAAAATAAATATTATTCAAAAATGAACTTCATTCTAATTTTAGTAATTTCTTCTTTCAAAATCACATATATATACAATACTTTAGAAATACAATATTATATATTTATCCACTCACATTGGCTAAAAGCCAAATTCATCTAATCAACTGGATCACCTCTATGATTTACCTCAACTGTTGAATCTACTTTTAGAGTAATATAAGAATAATTATTAACTAAAAAATATCCTAAAATTATTAAACTACTTTGATATATATATGTCATGAGAATTGTTTATAAGAATTATTCCGATATTCTAATGAGTTACACGTACATCAAACATTTTATCAAAATTGTCAAATGATATTCCAATGAGTTTTAATATAATTAACTTATCCCTCTAATTATCTTATATTTATTAAGTATTTTGGATATTAATTTACATAAGTTTATTCTTTCCTTAAAGAAATCACCTTTTTAACATAGTTCGAACAATTTTTAGAAGTAAATTTGCCTGATTATCCTTTAATTGAATCAAATATTTTATACATTAAATTTCCTTATTTTGTTATAGAAATTATTAATATATATTGACAACACATAAAATACTAGTAATGATATTATTTAGCAATAATATTAATAATTGTAATAAACATAAAATAAAGTTAGTAATAATAACAATAATAATAAAATTGACATTTACTAGTCATAATAATTATAATAAATTTAATGATAAACTCAATAATAATACTTAATTACTATAACAATAACAATATTAACAATTTACTACTACTTGACATTAATTATATTTTAATAATTACTATTGTCCATTCTATAATAATAATATTATTAATAAAAATTAATAAAATAATAACTAAATAGAAATAATAATATTAAAAATGATAATTCTAATTATATTAATATAAATTTTAAGTAAGTAATTAATTTTATAAACTTTAAGCATAATACCTTAACTATTTAATTGAAATCTTTTAGTAATCAAATATTTGATATACTTATTTAACAATTAATAATTAATTATTAACTCAATTATTTAATAATTATTAATTCTTACATTAATAATAATAGAAGTTTTTATTTCTCATAAACCAATCGCTAGCATATTGCCAGCCTTAAAACCAAATGCAAAATGTACATGTCACAACATCAAAAGAGTCTTAAGAATCTCTTCGCCTATTTTAATATTTCAAAATTAGACTTGCTCATAAAGCAAACAACAAAAATGAAGTTAGAGCATTGCTTTACTCATTGATAGATATTATTTCAATTGTGATATCTCACTAGAAGAATGTACTGGATTATCAATTAAAAAATCTATAATACTTATTTTTTTATCAGTAAATTACTGACAAAAAAATATATGCCGTCATTTTTTCAACAGAAATATAGTCGACAATATTTACCGATAGAAAGAGATTTTTTATCGGTAATACTTACGGAGTATTACCGACATAAAATTCTGTCGATAATACCGAAAGAAAATATCTTCTGTCCGTGCTTTCGAAATAATTTTCTATCGATATTACCGACAGAAAAGATTTTTTGCAGATAATGCCTAGAGTTACCGACAAAAGTCTTTATCGATAATTCAAAAATTTTGTCGTTATTAACAAGATAAATTACCGACAGAAAATATAATCTGTCAATAAAAATAAATTATTTTTAATTATTCTTTTTAATTTTTATAATGTACAATGTATGTATAAATTTATATTAAAAAGAATAAAAATATAAAAATAAAATTTATATTTAAATAAATATTAAATGTAATAAATATTTAAATATAAAATAGATAGACATAAAAATAATAAAAAATATATAACAATATGAAATTAAAATATAAAGTATATATAGAAAAAAAATCTAAAATAAAGTAGCAGGAGGCAGTAAAGGTAGAGGTAGTGGAGCATCATTAAGCGAAAACTGTCATGATGAATCGAAGGCCCCTCGCATGAAGTTTGTCATAAACTTATTAAGCTGCTGCTGGACCAACTTCTGCACCTTAGTTTGCATTTGAGCCTGAATATAAGATTGAACCCGTGCCTCTACCTCTATTTGTACTTGATCCTAGATCTGCTGCTAAACATTTCGATCATGCTCTGCCAACTGCTCCTTCAAATTCTCGATCTCCTCCCGTAAAGCAGATGATCTAGTAGTAAAAGAAGAAGAAGTTGTGCTGACATACTGTGAGCTAAGTCCATACAGCTTCTTCTTCTCTTCGCCCACAACAGATCTAAATAAGCTATCATCGTAAACAGGCATGTCGGACTTAGCGGCCTCCTCCCAAGATACAATGAAATAATCCAATGTAATATAAAAAAAGATTATTAACATTATATTTTCAATTTAAATTTTATAATATTTAAAAAACTATGGAATTACTTACATTTAGATCCTAGGATCGACAATCCACAAATGAACGTCCGTCGTGACCCCAGGTGTGAATATGCACAAACAACTTATATCTGTTCAGCGGTCGATCTATGGTAGACTCCTATTTAATAAAAAAATATTAGTTTAATAACATAAAAATATATAAATTGAAATGTATTAAAAAATATGAATATACTTACGAGTGCACGAACATGATCATAATGCGATCTGTTGTCTTCCATATTTGTGGATGGACCTGCACCATCCACAACACTTGATATCATGTTACAAGAGGCAATGATAGAACGTGCCTGCCCCTCAGGAGAGCTCCATCGGGCCTGTAGGTTGACCCATAACTGATCATTAATAAATGAGGGTTGCTTTCCAGCAACCTTCACCTCACTCAGCATATCGTTGTAGCGAATAGATGCCTTCTTCATAAAGACAATCTGGACCAGATTATCAATAGCCTGATCATAGTAAAAATATTTCTATAAAAAAACCAAGATAATTAGTATCTGATAATTATAAAATTTTAACTTGTACATATATATTAAATATTAAAATTTAATTTAATTTTTGACCTTAAACTCTTTGAACTAAAAGTTCTTTATATCCGAAAAGATGACCTTCTAAGAAACTCTTGCAGGGTTCATCTTCTGCTTCATGACATTCTGGATGCATCTATTAGAAGCCCCAACTGGATCCATTATGTAGTTGCAAAATGAATAAAAAGTGCCGAATTAAAAATATAAACCCATTAAACTTTATAATTTAATATATGCAATGTAAAATATTAAAAACACTTACTCAGACACCCGAATAGTCAGATGTTGCATCCTATCATCATGACTCGCAGCTGATACTGTAGTACTGGCATCACCAACGAGGGCATCTATAGTGGCCGGACGAGAAGAAAAAGTAGGATCCTCTGTCTATGCCGGATGAAAAGTAAAAGTAGGATCATCTCTAGGAATATCATCTGTAGCCGCATCAGCCTGAGGATACTCAGCCAATACATCATTTGGGATATTGCACAACTACAGACGTGGTTGGCTTATATCACTTGAACCTCGACCTCCATTGGATTAACTGCTAAACCCCGATTGATCTAATCATCTTTCAGGTCCACGATATATATCTAAAAAAAATCATAAGTATAATTGGTTTAAATAAAATAATAAATATATAAATAAATTCAGTAAAAGCTATAGCTTAATTACACATACTTATTATTTTTATTCGTCGCTGTCATCTGATTGGGATGATTCAGATTCAAAGTCAAGTAAAGATTCATCTGATTTAGATTCTATATCCATAGCATCAATATCCATGAGTTGTCCAGTTGGATCATTTAAAAGACCTAGATCAACATCATTTGTCCTATCAATAGCCTATACATTTTTAAGACTATCTTATTAAAATACAGTATCAATCTCCTTATTATTGGCCGATTATTTGGGTAGATCAATCCGTAATCTAGCTTTTATTTTGCAAATCGCCAACCAATACGAAGCGTCTTGCCTTGTGCTAGAAAAAGAAACGTAATACACTTGGGAAGCTTGACTGACAAGTATAAACGGTTCATATTTAGCATATGTTCTCCTTTTGTTCACTTCCATTAAATTATATATTGGATAAACTCTTGTACCATTTGTGGGATCATACCAGTCACATTTAAGTAATACTACCCTTTTAATTGGTAATACCAGATATTCAACCTCTATAATATCTACCAATCGATCGTAAAAATCAAACGAGTTTTCACTATAGTTTGACCTCTTTATACAAATACCACTATTTATAGTTACTCTCAAAGTACAGTGAGATTCAGTGTGAAATTTATAACCATTAACAAAATATACCTTATAACATCTAACAGTCGGTAATGGACCCTGGGCTAAATCCTTCAAACATTTGTTAGAAATTATATTCTCATTTTCAGTTGTCTAAATCAATAAGGAAAAAATATACATAAGTTTAAATTATGATAAATTGAACAAATGATAGTTTTAGAAAATATTAATAGCAACGAATTAATACTTACATATTTTGAAACCATAAGGAAAAGTTACTTTTGACCTCAATATCAATTTGCGAACTCGCTATATTTTCATTCAAATCTTGTAAGTGTTCAATGAATATGCTGAAATAGATTACAAAAACATCGTCGTGATTCAAAATTTGAAGATTTTTTATTAGATGTAAAATTAAAATTTTAGATTACTTTAGGCTGACAACTTACTTGATATAAGGCGTAACTTCATCATAATTTAATAATATGTAAGTATGAGCTGCACAATATTATCTCTATTCCAATCATCGGTTGGTTGATTTACCGTATGGTTCATCTGGATGTTTGAAAATAGATAGAAGACATTCAGATTGGTCTTTTATACCTCCATCAACATTCGGAGAGACTTCACGCAATTTTGTTATTACGTTAAGCTCGAAATAATAAGAACAAAAAGTTGATGCATCTTCCACTATAAAGGCATCGCAAATTGATGCTTTTACTTTTCCTTTATTTTTAACATTTTTCTTCAGGTGTCGCAGGTATCTTTCAAAAGGGTACATCTAACGATATTGTACAGGTCCTCAAGTCTTCTCGTGAATTAGCATTGTCTTTTATTTTTTTTGGAACATCTATTACAGTATTAAACACATTCTCCAAAATATTATTTTCAATGTGTATTACATCTAAGTTATGTCTTATAATATTTAAACTCCAAGAAGGCAAATCCCAAAAGATGTTTTTTTTTTTCCATCTACAATTTCGACATACACTGCTATTAGAATTTTTATTGTATTTAGTTACCTTTTGAAGCCCCAGTTGCTTAATTTAAAATAACAAATCTTTCCCATTCAATATAGAAGGAGCATTTCTCCTTACTATATTTTTCTTTCTGAAACATTTTTTATTCCTTCTGAATATATGATCTACCTTCAAAAACTTTATATGATTGTCAAACCAACTTGTTTTACCCTCATTCGGAAGAGTAAATGCTTCAGAATCAGTCATGTAGTAAGGACATGCTAATTTACTCACAATTCTCCATCCAGATAATATTGCATATGCGAAAAAATCACTTAAAGTCTACATAAGTGCTACTCTCAAATAAAAATTATGTTTCTTAAAATAATCATAAGTCACGACACCCTCATTCCATAACTGTTTTAGCTCTACTATCAATGGCTGAAAAAATATATCAATTTGATGTTTTAGGTTATTTGGACCAGGTACAAGTACAAACAGAAATAAATATTACTCTTTCATACACATCCAAGATGGCAAATTATAAGGAGTGAGTATTATCGGCCAATAAGAGTACTATTATTCTGATGACCCAAAAGGCTGAAAATCATTGGTACACAGACTCAACCTAATATTACGACATTCATCTGTAGATATAATCGGTTGAAAAACTTCCATGCCTCAAAATCCGAGGGATGGCACATGACTCCAACTTCTTGCTCATGTTCATAATGCTATCTTATGTGTCTGCTGGAGTATTTGAAGCATATAATCTTTAAAGTCTAGAATTAAGAGAAAAATAATACATTATTTTAAAAGGCACAAACTTTTGCCTTCCTGTAATCCGACTCTGTTTGAATCTCGGTTGTTCACAGAACCTATATATTCTGTCTATTGCATAATCATTCCAATATAATATACATTTATTTTTGCAGCAGTCAATAGTTTCTATTGGCAAGCTAAATGCCTAAATAATTTTTTTTATTTGGTAGAAACTATCAAATATTTTATTATCCTCATGTATTATATCTTTAATAAATTGGATTCATTAATCGAAAAGACTTTTCGGACATATGCCGCTCAGACTTCATATTCAAACAACAAGCCATGACAGATAACTTAGTATATTTTTAACACCTAAGCCACACCTCTGTATCTAGTGAATTCAAAAATTTATAGAACCGTTAAGCCTCAATGTTAGGAGCTTCATCAACTTATTCATGATGAATCTCACTAATTCTAAGTATACCAATATTTGGCATGCCTCAATCAAACACATTTGGTCTAACTGCATCATATATCAGTTATTGGTATAGATTTTCAAAGACAAATTCAAATGTGCTATATTATTATGGAATAGATTAGTCGACTATATTCTCTTCACCATGTATATTCCAAATGAAATAATTTGGTACAAAACAACATTTCACTAAATGGTATTTCACTTCATCTACTTTTCAAAATCTACGATATGTTAATATTTTATGTAAGGACAACGAATTTTATTGCCTTGCATATAATTTCTTTGACTGAATGCAAAAGCTACAAACTCTTCTAACCCATTAACAAATACCATACAAAGAGTGCGATCTAGATTTAGTTGTTCATACATCCAAGCACGTATTGTATTTCATTGTGCCTATGTCTATAAACAAGACAAAGAAATTAATTTATAGAAATTAAATCACCTTTTTTTCTCCTTCACAAAGGGTAATACCCTAACCCATTCAGAAATATAATATATATTTTATTTAACATAATGTAAGACTTTATACAAATTATATTATTTGGTATGCACCCAGGGAACAAAATAAGAGAAATACTGTGAGTTTTCTACAAAACCTGCATACTACTATGTCTCACATTAATGTTAATTACCCAATAGATATATATTGTTGTTTCTTAACTGTCCAAATAGGACAATTCAGTGAGTTTTTATTTTTTTTAAAAAATGAGTAACTCACAAAACAGATACTAAAATTTATTTTTAAATTATATTTATTCAAAATAAATGCATTAACAATCAATATTTAAGTTGTGTACCCTTTTATATTCTACCTTTATATTTTTTTATTTTCATAGGACTAAATATATGCTCTTGTCACATTTAAATATTATTTATTACATATTATGAAATTTTATAAGCCTAAATATATGATATTTAGATATTTGTAATTACTATTTATTACATATTATGAAATCTCATAAGTTTAAGTATATGCTCTTTAAATATTTGTAATTACTATTTATTATATATTATAAAATTTTATAGGCCTAAATATATACTTTCTAAATATTTATAAATATTATTTATTATATATTATGAAATTTCATAGGCTTAAATAACATTATTTTGTAGATATTTATAATTATTATTTATTAAATATAATTAAATTTTATATTCCTAAATATATACTATTTGAATATATTTTACTTATTATTTATTGAATATTATTTATTGTTTACATTCAACTAAATATTTGCTCATTGAATTTATTACTAATTATATATTGGATTTTACTGCTAACAATTGGAATACTAATTTATTTTTCTTATTTACTCTAATATTTATCAAAATTAATTTTAATAATTTAAGTATTTATCAATCGCACACCAATTAAAATTATTAATTCATTTTTCTTAGTAATAGTTCTTGTAACTGAGGGTTATTTTTTTACTATATAATTTATAGTATTGTTGTTGGAAATGTTAAAAGTGTATTAAAAATGAAAGGATCATTGGTATGTAAATTTAAAAAAAATAAAATATAGTTTGTGCTATAATTAAAAAGTAAATATTATCCAAATTTTAACTAAATTTTATTTATACCTAGTAAAAAAATTATTGGTTAATCCACTTATCATATACTCTAATTATTTACTCTCATTTTTAAAACTATAATTTTTTTAACCTTTTCAATTTATATTATAAATTTATAATCAAAATATTTTTTTAATTATACTTTAAATGTCAACAAATTATAAATAAAAATGAAATTGCCATTTTCTAATAGATTTGTACATTTGAGATTTTTTTAATTCAAAATAAAATAAAATAGATTTCATTATATCGCTTTTAATTATTAAGTTCATACTATTAAATTATTATTAAATATCGCTCTTATTTTTTACTCAAATTATAAAAATACATAAACTTATTTAAATCTATAAAACGAACAAAAATACATATATAAAAAATATACATATATATAATAACCCAAATACAAATACAACATAAAATATTAATAAAAAAATTTCCAATATTTTTAATAATTTTCTATTGTTAAGCATATATACAATTAATATTTAATTATTTAACTACAACCTTACAATCACTAAAATAAAAAAAAAATACTTTTATTTAATAATATAATCAAACTTTTTAATTCATAAAACTAATTAGCTAAAAATCTATAAAATCACAAAATTTACCCTAAATTATACACTTTTACACTAAAGCTAAAATTTAAAAAACACAGAAATTATAATTTTTTAACGAAAAGCATAAAAATTACAAAAAAAAAATTATAAAAATGCCTAAAATAAATTCAAACCTTAAATTATTTCTATTTACCAAAAGTTTTTCAAAATTATAACAAAAATTTTAAATTTCTCTAAAATATTTTCTATTTCAGATAAAAAAAATTAATTCTTTATATACAATGAAATTCTAAAATTTATAAAAATAACTCAAATATTTTTTCAAAATAAAAAAATATCTTAATAACAATCCAATATCCAAAAATATTTCTAATAACAAAACAAATTCTAAAAATATAACAAAAATTTTAAATTCTCTAAAACATATTTTATTTATTAAAAAAATTAAATTTTTTTTATTTTGAAAATTTGAAATTTTTTAAATTAAATCTAATTTACTAAAATTTTTTTATAAATTTTAAAAAAATCCTAAAAATAATCTAACAACCTAAAATATTTATATTTACAAAAAAATTCAAAAAATATAACAAAATATTTTAAATTTATCTAAAAAATTATTTTGTGCAATAAAAAACCTTAAAAATTAATATTTTTTATACTGAAATTTATAAAATTAATTCATTTTACCTATTTTTTTTTTAAAAAAATGATATAAAAATCTAAAACCCTAAAATATAAATACAAATACCAAAATAATTTCTAAATATATCTTAAAAATTTTGAAATTCAATAAAATATTATCTATTTTTTTATTTTGAAAATCAAATAAAAATTTTATTATAATTTTGAAAAATATAATAAAAATACCCTAAAAATTATAAAAACCTAAATACATTTCAAAATACCAACAAAATTTTGAAATTTATTATACAATTTTTAGATTCCCTAAAATTATATTATGATTAAATATAACAAAGTCTCAAATTTCATTTTTTTTTTTGAATATTTAGGCAAAAATATAAAATTCACCCTAAAATATATTCCAAAATATCCCAAAAATTAAACAACCAACAAATAAATATCAATAATCAACCTAAACTTCGACACTCTAAACAATCCCAACACACAATACAATATTTATTATAAATAAAAACAACCAAAAAAACTAAATAAAAAAATTAAAATCAATAATAATATTTATCAAAAATTAAAAAAATTCAAAAATAAATACATATTTCTTTCTCCTTCTTCTTTTTCTTCTTCTTCCTCTTCTTTGATAAACAAAAATAAAATTTGGCAGAGAGAGGGGGAGGAAGCAGGGGGGAAATAGAGAAGCAGGGAAGGTGGATCTAAATAATGGGGAAAAAGGAAAAGAATGTAGGGTTTATGTTAAATTTTATCGATATGTATAAGTGTCTATCGGTAAATTTATTAAGAGAAACTAATTTTTTATCAGTATAGGTCTGACCTAAAGTTGACTAATTATTGATTGGAACTATTAATTTGCTGATAGAAAAAAAAATTTATCGGTATTATTAAGAGAAAAAAAATATTCTCTCTGTAAATAGCTACAAACAGCGGCAAAAATTTTGTCATTCTACTATTTCATTGTCGAGAGAATAAATATTCTCTCGCTAATACCTACAAAAAAAAATATCTATCGGTAAGTGTTTCAAAAGAAGAGCTTTTTTTTATTACACTGAGACTATGCATTTATCGATAGAAATGAATATTCGTCGGTATTACCGAGAGAAAATTCATCTCTCAGTAAATGACTGACAATTAGAAATAAAAAAAAATTTCATTCTACTATTTAGTTACCGAGAGAATAAATATTCTCTTGTTAATACCGACAGTATTTATCGGTAAGTGTCTAAAAAAAAGCTTTTTTTATTGAACTGGGACTATGCATTTACCGACGGATTTGAAATGTTATCGGTATCTATTACTAAGTTGCAGAGAGAATGAATATTCTTTCGCTAATATCGAGAGAAATATTGTTCTATTGGTAAACATCTCAATTAATTGGGGCTATTCATTTGCTGGGATTATGCATTTACCAACAGATGTAAATTTTCATCGGTATTACCAAGATAATAAATCTTCTCTCGGTATCTACTAATATGTTGCAGAGAGAATAAACACTCTCTCTCTAATACTGAGAGAAATATTTTTCTCTCGATAAACATCTTAATGAATTGGGCTATTCATTTACCGATAGAAAAATATTTTTGTCGGTACTACCAACATGAAAAGTCTTATCTCGATAAATATCTATTATTTACCGAGAGAAATATTTTTTTCTCGGTAAAAGTCTCAATAAATATAAATATTAAATTGAAACTATTCATTTATCGATAGAAAAATATTTCTATCGATACTACTGACACAAAAAGTCTTCTCTTGGTAAATGTCTATTTTTTATTGAAAAAAATATTTTTCACTCGAAAGTCTCAATAAATATAAATATTATCATTTACCGACAAAAAATTATTTTCATCGGTACTACAGGTAGAAATAGTCTTCTCTCAGTAAATATCTATTATTTACCGAGAGAACTATTTTTTCTCGGTAAAAGTCTCAATAAATATCATATATATATTGAATCAGTATATTCATTTACCTGCAAAATGTTGTTTCCGTCGGTACTACCCAGAAAAATATATTTTGGTCGTTAAATTTTTTAGATAACTGCACCCATCATAATTATCGACAAAATTTATGTCGGTAAATTATTTTGTTGTTATTCTGTTAGTATTTTTTTATTGTGTTTTTTTTTATTATTTTCTCTTAGTATTCTCTTAGTATTACTAATAAAAAATTCTCTTCGTAAAATTTTATCGGCAATCCACTACATTTTTGCATGTCTTATCCTAGGCAATTGCACAAATGGCAAAAGAAATCTAGTGCCATACGTTCAAACACAGAAAATCAGATGAGATATTTTGCTGAGCAACAACTTACATGGTTTTGATAATTCATTAGATGGCCAACAAGGCAGCAGGGCACAGAAAACCCATTATATTTTTCTAATCTTCTAAGGTTATCATAGTAAAACCTTCACCAAAGCCATCAAGCAGCTTTCTAGAAGACACTTCCATGACAACTTTGAATTATTTGATTCAGAAAATAATATTTCCTCTCAGAGCCGATTTTAGCTTCTGGTTTTGTACTCAAGTATTCAACCAAACAACCAAGAGATGATCAGCCCTCGAAAAACTTTGGAAAAGAGGATTAGGGTTAAAATTTCCAATTGGGCATTTTCAATTTCTGGCCCATGTAAAAAGTTAATTAGGTGCTCCTTTGAGTGGAAAGCAAGCTGGACTTTTGGGATAGTCACTGAACAATTAATGATAGCTTCATCAAACACCTTTTGTACGGAAGATGGGTTTGGGACTCTAGGATTCTCTCTTCTCTTTCTCAAGATTTTCCGACACCAACGCCTTACTTTCCTTTGTCCTATGATCAGCTGATGTGCCATGTATTTCAGACTAATTGCTAGGCTGTCCCATCATCATTGCTTCCTTAACAAGAGAATTTACAGGGTGTTGCTCATCGGTGTTGGCCAGTGCTGGAAACTAGAGCTGTTAAGCGACGTTCAGTAGCAAAATTTGCCCATTTTTCTTGTTGTCAAAAGTAGCTAATTTTTGCTTCTGAGATGATGTGTCATTGGGAAAGCCCTAAGCTCCAGTCCAAACAACATATGCTGAATTAAATCATCATTAGGAAATGAGTTTTCTCTACATCTACCACATGTCAAAAAGAAGTCGCTTAATTTCTCACATTTGACTAGAGCCCAAACTGTCTCAGAGCCTACTCCTTTATATCTGATGCCAGCAATAAAGTGGCTTGTCAATATTTTCCATTAATCGAAAACTGGAAAAAGGAGTTCCAGCCCATGGCCTCTAGGTTTTGGGACTCCTACGCTGAAAAAAATATAGCGAATTATGGATGAATTTTTTTTTATCGATAATTTTTATTTTTTTTATTAATAATAATAATTACCGATATAAAAAATTATCACTAAATTATTCACTGGTAATTAAAAAGCCGAAGAAAATAAAAATTCATCGATAAATTATCGACAGAAAAAATCCATCGATAAATTTTTAACAGAAAATAATCGGCAATATTTATCGATAAAAGTTTTTTCCATTGGTACTTACAGAAAATTATTGATAGAATAAAAATTCTGTCGGTATTGGTGACAAAATATTTTTTTATCGGTAATACCGATGGAAACTATGTCGATATTATCGACAGAAAAATTTCGTCGGTAATATTTTATCGGTAAATGCGATATTATCGATAAAATTATTATATCAGTAAATTAAAAATTTGTTATTATTATCAATGTAAATTACCGACAAAAAATAAATATATCGGTAAAAAATAAATTAATTTTTAAATTTAAATTTTTTTTTAAATTTTATAATGTATAAATGTATGTATAAATTTATATTAATAAGAATAAAAATAAAAATATAAAAATAAAATTTATATTTAAATAAATATAAGATATAATAAATAATTAAATATAAAAAATTAACATAAAAATAATAAATTGTATATAACCATATGAAATTAAAATATCGTTTTACATATACAAAAAAATATAAAATTAAGTAGCATAAGATAGTAAAGATGGAGGTAGAGGAGCGCCATTTGAAAAAAACTATCGTGATGAATCAAAAGTTCCTCTTATAAAATTAGACATAAATTTATTAAACTAAACCTAAAATAAAAAAATACACATTAATTAAAATTTATTAACAAAAAACATAAAAATTACTAAAAAAATCATAAAATTACCTAAAATAAATCAAAACCCTTAATTATTTCTATTTACCAAAAAAGTTTAAAAATTATATCAAATATATTAAATTTCTCTAAAATATTTTATATTTTATATACAAAATTAATTCTTTATATGCAATGAAATTCTATAATTATTAAAATAAAAAATATTTTAAAATTAATTCAAATATTTTATAAAATAAAAAATACCTTAATAAAAATTCAACACCCTAAAATATTTTTAATTAAAAATAAATTCTTAATGATACTAAAAGTTTTAAATTTCTCTAAAATATTTTTATAACCATTAAAAATACCTTCATATTTTTATATTTTTTCATTATAAAATTTATTAAATTAAATCTAATTTACTAAAATTTTTAAAAAAATCTAATTGACTTAAATTAAATGTAATTAACTAAAATTTTAAAAAAAATCTAACAATAATCAAATAATCCTAAAATATTTTTATTTATAAAAAATTTTAAAAAATATAAATATTTTAAATTTGTCTAAAAAATTATTTTGTGAATCACTAAAAATTTATTCATTTTAACTATTTAAAAAAAAATTATACAAACATCTATGACCCTAAAATAATAATATAAACAAGAAAATAAATTCTAAAATATAACAAAATTTTTTAAATTTCTCTAAAAAATATTTTATAACCATTAAAAATACTTAAATTTTTATTTTTTTTCATTATGTAATTTATTAAATTAAATCTAATTACATAAAATTTTAAAAAAAAATTCTAACAATAATAAAATAAATCTAAAATATTTATATTTATAAAAAATTTCAAAAAATATAAATATTTTAAATTTGTTTAAAATTTTATTTTTTGCCCTAAAAATTGTTAAAAATTAAATTTTTTACTGAAATTTATAAAATTAATTCATTCTATCTAATTATTTTTTTAAACAATTATACAAAAATCTATAACAATTATACAACACATTGCCTATTTTTTTAAAATAATATAAATATCTTAAATATTAAAATAATACTATAAATACAAAAAAATAAAAAAAATATCTATAAAATTTTAAAATAATACTATTCACCACACTGTCTAATTTTATCTAATTTTTTATTTAATTTTGAAAACCAAATAAATATTTTACTAAATTTTTTTAAAATTTAATAATAATACACTAAAAATTATATAAACACCACACAGCCTAAAATAATACCAAGAAAATTCTAAATTTTTTATATAAATTTTTAGATTTCATAAAATAATATTATGAGTAAATATAAAAATATAAAATAAAAATAATTTTCATATATATTTTTGCAAAAATATAAAATTAACCTAAAAATTTAAACAACCAACAAATAAATATCAATTATCAACCTAAACTATACAACTATAAACAATCCCAATATACAATACAAAATTTATTATAAAGTAAAACATTAAACAAAAATAAAAATCATAAACAATATTTAACAAAAATTTTAAAAAATCAAAATAAATACCTCTATCTTTCTCTTTCTTCTTCTTCTTCTTCGTGCAACGGCAAGCAGTGGACACTCGAAGGAGCAGAAGGAGCAGCAACACAAATTGAAAAAATGGAGAAAAAAAAAGAAGTTAGGGTATATGTTAAATTTATCGAGGGAAATAAAAATTTATCGGCAAAGGATATTGATTAATTGACTGACTAACATTAATAATTTACTGAGAGAAATAAGCTTCTGTCGGTATTACTAAAATAAAAAAATCTTCTCTCGGTAAATGACATCAACTGACGGTAAAAATTCTGATATTCTACTATTCGTTATCGATAGAAATAATTATCTGTCGGTAAGTTTTCTTAAAAGCAGAGCTTTATTAAATTCTGACACTATGAAATTATCAACAGAAATGACTTTTCGTCGGTATTATCGAGAGAACTAATTTTCTCTCGATAAATAGCTGACAATTGACGGTAAAAATTTCACCACTCTACTATTTAATTACAGACAAATATATAATTCCGTCAGTAAATGTATATAAATGTAGAGATAGAAATCAGTTTTCGTCGGTATTACCGAGAGAACGTTTGTTCTGTCGGTAATTGTCTCAAATGATCATCTTTCGTAATTAAATGAGACTATATATTTACCGACAAATATATATTTTCGTTGGTAATTTACCAAGAGAAATACATTTCTCTCGGTAAATATCTTTAAATTATCGAGAGATCAGATTTTTCTCTATAAAAGTTTAAATATGTGACATTTATTGAATTCATTTTCCGACAAAAACTTTTTTCATCGTTAAGTTTTGTCGGTAAATTCATCCGTCATAATCTCGCGCCATATTTATCGATAAAGTTTCTGTTGGCGAATGAATCTGTCGTTATTCTATCGGTAATTTATCAGTATTTTTTTAATTTTATTTTTTTAATATTTTCTCTCAGTATTCTTTCGATATTACCAACAAATAAAATTTTATCGATAAAATTTATCAATAATTTGCTGTATTCATGTAGTGCTACTTGGTCAGACTATTGAATTGCCCTCCTACCTTCTGGGTATTTTCCTCCGACACTAGGATTGGTGGAAAGTTGTCCACTTGCACCCAAAATGGAGAGCATGAGTAGTCCAAATTTTCTATAGGTATTGATGGATCTCAACTGGAGCACTAGAAGAGCTCCAGAGACGTTCGAAGGAGCTTCTTATAAAACCCATTCTACGTCAGAGACTTCATCAAACTGGAAAATGAATACATTCTTCCATTTTTTTTTTTTCAACTTTAAAACCCTTAACGCACCTCCAAGCTTTGCTAAGATTGCTTTTACTGAAGCAGCGTTAAGTGGCTTGGATAAAAGAATTTTATCAGCAAGAAATTAAATGAAATAAATGTGTAAAATCTAAGGGGCTCATTAGTTGTAAAAGATTTGTTCTGCTTTTATTTTTTTTTTAATTGAAAGTATAGTTTATTGTTTACTTGGAAATATTTTTCATTTGGAAAATTAGAAAATAATTTTCTGTATTTATTAATTAATAGTTGAGTTTTAGAAAATAAAGAATTCTAAAAAATATCAGCATTTATTTTACCTAAATTCAAACTGTTTACTTATTTTTATTTATATTTTGATTTTGTCCTATTTGATATAGTTTACTTTTATTTGTTTATGTTGAAATTTTGAGAATATTTTTAGGTTGATTTTATATTAACTTAATTTTTTTATTTTATTTAAAAATATTATTTAATCATGAATTCATTTTTAGATCGTTTATGTAATTACATTTTTATATAAAAGTATTTTAACAGGAGTAATTTAAATATTATATAAAAAATAAAATTGAAAAATAAGATTAAGTAATCATATTTTTTATATTTCTAATTTTCTATTTCAAGAATAGTTAGAAAATGAAAATATAAAAAAAAATAAAAAATATTTTTAACAGCTAACAATTCTAGTCTAGTTTTTTTTTTGAAAAGGAATTAACATGGAATACCTCCGAGTTTATTTCTTTTTTTAATTTTACGGCTCAAAGTTTTTTGTTTTAACTCTATACTTTTTTTTGTTTTATATTTTTTTTTTAAATATACCTCTCCATCATATTTTTCTTTGTTTTCCTCTATCTTTTTTCTTTTCTTTTTTTCTCTATCCATCTCCCTCTTCTTCTTCCTTTCATTTATTTTTTATTGTAGAAAATTATTTTAATATTCTATATTATTTATTTTTTGTGAATATATTTGTATTTTTTATTTTTTTATTTATTAATCTTCAATTGTAGTATTAAAGTTTTAATATTTTTTAATGGTAATGCACTTTATATATTTAATAAAATATTTTGAAGATAATTTTTATTTTATTTTGTAAATTTTTCATTTATTTATTTTCAATTTATATTTTTGGATTATTTTTATTTATTTTTTAATTTTTATTCATTTTATTTTAATATTTATTTGCGATAATTTTTTATTTTAACATATGTGTTTAAATTTTTTTTAATACATACATAACATACAAAGATACATTTATAGTATGCACTTAGTGTTTATATAATACATACAGCATTTATAAAATATTCACATAATATATGTAATATATACAGATATATAATATGTATTTTTTTTTACTATTTTATAGATGTTATATGGATATTTTATTTTTTTATATGTATTTTTTATTTTAATAGTTGGATCATATAATTTTTTTAATTTAAAATAATAAAATTATGAATTTAAATTCTAAAATACTGTTTTAGATAGTAAAATGTGTATGTATTAAATTATCTTAATTAAAGTCTATATAGCATACATAAAATACTGAAGTAAGAAATATTTTTAAAAATATTGTGTAATTTTTTTTTAAAAGTGTAAATATTTTTATTTTTTATGATATTTAAAAAAATTATTTTTATGGTAAGTTTATAAAATTTCTTTATTTGAATCCTCATTAAATAAGCCCATTTATTTCTTTAATGTAGCCTTTTAATTTTTGAGAACACATTTTTTTCATTCACTAACTTTTAATTAGATAATAATAATAATAATAAATTTAAGTTTATAAGCCATATATTAAAATTCGTTCCCAGTTCTTACCCGGTTATTTTGTTGCTCTTTTTTTTTCCCTTATATTTTGTATTTTTAATTTACGTATAGCATCATCATTTTTATTTTAATTAACGATTCTGAAAATAACCGAATAAATTATCTAATAACGAACAATTTATTTATATATTAATAGAGTTAAATAGAAATTTTAATTTTTTTAAAAAATAATGTTTAGATTTATATTTATATATAAATTATAAGAATGTAAAGCATACTCTACAAATGAGCTTTTGGCTCATTAGTGTTAAAATTGATTTTTTAATTTAATGTTATCCGGCTCATTGTTATAACTAAAATATTTTGAATTTAAATTTTAATAATAATTCAATTCAGAAAAAGTAAAAATAAGTATTTCTCCAACAAATATTGATTAGATATTTTTCATAAACATATTATATATGCCACAAAATTAAACATCTTTCAAAATAAAACAAATTGTCTAAAATTCAAATTCATAAGAAATCAAATTAAAAATTTCACAAATTTTAAGATTTCATTTTTGACATTGTTACTCACCCTCATTGACATTATGATTGATTTTGATGATAAAAAAAAGAAATATTTATAAAATTAACCTAAAAAATATTTTTTTTAATTTATGGTACTTCAAAAAATTTTCAATTTTATACTAACAATACTTTTTATTTGCAAAAGTACGGATGTAGACTAGAGTATCATCCATCATAAAATTTATGCACACATATTTCTCTTATTATATATTTCTCTTACTCGTTTATTAATATTTTAAAAAATAAAATAATTATTTAACTTTAAAATAATTTTATACAATTAAAAAATAATTAATTAACTCAAACATAATTATGATTAATTAACTTAAAAATAATTTTATATAATTAAAAAGTAATTAATTAACTTAAAACATAATTTCTGTTAACTAACTTTAAATTATATTTTATACACATACTTTTATATTATATTTAATTTATATCTTTAAAAACAATTTTAACATTTATTATAAAAGTTATTTAAAAATATTTTTTAATGTGCAACATAATTCTTATGTACATATATCTAGTTATATATTAACATATACCTACATATAACTAAATATATATCTACTTTTATTAGATATATATAATATATAATTACATATATTGTTATTATTTTTAAATTTAACACATGTATCCATATATAACTAAACATATAAAATAATTATATATTATTATTTTTTTCAAATTCAATATATATATCTCGTTATATGTAACATATACTCACATATACTATTATTTTTTTTAAAATTTAACATATAAATATATATAATTATGCGTAAATATACTCACATATATTCTTTTCAAATTCAATACATATATCTAATTACATGTAATATTTTTTTGCATATAACTAAATATATAACAATTATATATTATTATTCTTTTACAATTGAACATATATTTTTACTTATATATAATATATATGTCATATAATCAAACATTTAATAGTCAATAATATACTTTTTTAAAGTATTCATTTAAATTGTATATATGTATAAAATGTTTTGTTTAATTATTTTGGTACATTTCTATAATTTTTTTTTGTTTAAATTTTCTAATATTGTATATTTACTTTTATGATATATATGTTATATACAAGTTAATATAATCTATTAAATTTAATGAAAAGCTAAAAAATTAAAAAAAATTTCTTTAAAGTATTTTATCAAATATGTGGTATCTATTTAGGTTAAAGAACAAAAAAAATCAGCAATGATTATAGTTAAAAATCCAAAAACAATCTTTAATTTTATGAAACAAAAAACAAATAAAACAAAAAAAAAATAAACAGCAAGAGAGTAGAGAGTTTCATGAACAGTAAGTAAAACTACCAATATAAAACATCACTAATGATAACAACACACCCTTTTTCTTTTATTTTTCAAAAACAAGTCTAACAACATGCCATTCAAAAGCCACTAGTAGTTGAGAGGCTGCTCATCTGTAAAGTAAGATTTTATAGGCTCATATTCCTCTTCAGTAGCACTAAGAAGTCGAGTAAAAAAAAATTGTAAAAGACAAATTTGATTTTTTGCTATAGTATAATGTTCGAATTTAGTTCTATTAATTTTATAGTTTGAGAAAAAACAATTAGGTAGCTAAAGTAAAATTGACTAAGAGAGCTTCGAAGAAGGAAAAAAAAAACAAAAGAAGGCAGACCCCAAGAGCAATCAATGAAGTTGGAAAGGCCGCACATCCACAGCCATTTTTATATTTGTGAAAACAAGAACAAAGGGCTGCAGTATCGTACTTATTACTCGGCCATTTTTATGTATGCATGCAACAGTTTTTTTTTTTTTTAAATGTGTGAGAATTTAAGCTACAAATGAAGTCATTATTACATAATTAAATTGTTGCCACTTTGGATGAGATGAGATTAATTAGTTATTTTACCCTTTATTTCGCTCTATTTTAAAGAAATGATTGTGAATTAAAATTATAAATAAAATTAATAATCACTTGAAATGATATCTGAATTTTAAAATTTTAAAATTATTCGATCGATAGTGCTACTAGATATGCACGAAGCAGTTTTAGATATAATATTTTGATTTAAAAAAACACTATTTATTTTTTCAAAAAATTGGAGGACAAAACTTATTTTTTTAAAAAAATAAATTTAGATAATTTTTAAATATATATTAAAAAAATTTAAAAGTGTAAAGCTCAAGTCCTAGATCCTTATATATATATATATATAACATTTAAAAATTAAATTTGACTGTAATTAAAATTCTTTTCAACTGGTCAATTCAAAGAAAATGTAAACAAACTATAAATATCTGATAGCCGCAAAAGAATGATGTCACGAATTGAGTAAGTTGACTTGTAAACGAGACTTTGAAAAAGCATCATAAGTATTAAGGCCTTTAAAATTAGTATTTTTCTTCTTATTTTCCTAAGTAATGAGAGCTTGCTTTCTGCCGTTTTTTTCAACTTGTTCCCAAAAAAAAAGGCACGGCAATAAGAAAAAACAAGTTGGGTACATTAAAAAAAAGGCTTTCTATAATATATAAAATATTATAAAAATAACTAAAAATATATAAAATATTACATAAATATGGAAGTTTTTAAAACTAATTACTACAAAAGTAGAAAAAGTTACTGAAAGAATAATAAAATACGCTAACTTTACCGTTGCCATTAAATATGCAAACTTTCTAATTTACAAAACTTAAATTCGCGATTCATAAGATTCTTAGCAAACCGAAACAGAAAACACAAAATGAAGAAGAAATCTTAGAGCATCAGATGGAGAAGAAATCTTAGAGCATCAGAAGAAGAAGCCGTAGCCAACTTTGAGCAGCAGCTGCATAATATTAGCCCTTCAGTTACAATTACGGACAGGTTAGTTTGGATTCATAATAATGATGGTGCTTTCTCTGTTAAAAGCCTTTATTCTTTGATTGAATCTTCTACCTCACAAAGGCCTCACATTCTACTGGATTATAAGATTCTATGGAATAAGGATATCCCGAAGAAAATCTCCATTTTCATATGGAGGTGCCTCAATAATAAACTGCCTACAAGAACGAAGTTGCTAAGGCTGGGTATACTTCAGGTTCCACAGGATATCCTCTGCCCTCTGTGCCAACAAGCTGCTGAAGATATTAACCATGCTTTGTTAAAATGCTCAAATTCTGAACATATCTGGTGGGAAATCCTTGCTTGGTGGGGAACTGTTGCTACACATCCTAACAGCATAGCAGAATGGGTTGTTCAATGGGATTCCGTTCTTAAAAGATCAAGGAAGAAATTTGCTTGGTACTTGGTTCTGTTTGTCACAACATGGTCTCTATGGTGGAGACGTAACTCTCTTATTTTTGAAGATAAACTGATTGCAAACGCAAAGCTAGTAGATTTAATAAAAGTTAAATGCTTCGAGTTGTTAAAAGTGAAATATAACACGCTTGCTTTCTCTCTCTCGGACTGGATTCAGTTCCCTCTCCTGGTTAGTGATGCCGTAAGCCCCTGATCTTCAACATGCTAGTAACAATCTCATGCTTTTACCTAATATCTAAATGAGTTTAATTCTTTTTCTCAAAAAAATTGCAATCTGCTGCTGTCTTTAGCACTGCTGTCTACACACATCAGAATTGTTGTCTGCAATTTTTGAACGATGAATGAGCTGATTGCATATGTTGCTGTCTTGTTGTTGTTGGTAACTCAAGTTTGGTCCTCCTTTTCTTATGCTTGCTATTAGTTTGCACAATCTGGAGCTCTAAGAACATTTTTGAGTTTTATCTTGTTTGCTTGTATTTCTTATTCTTGTAACATCATTTCCAATTAATAAATTTCTTTTTGCTGACCAAAAAAAAATAATAACTCAAAAAAAAAAGATAAGAAAGTAGATCGACATATTTAATCTTCATTTCCATCTTTTTTTTTAATAAAATATTTATTTTCATTTTTTTTTCAACAAATTTCACCTTTCTTAAAAAAAATTTTTAATTATCAATAGAAACTAATATATATATATATATCAGAAATAAAATTATTGGTGTAGTATATATATTGTGTATTATAAAAATACAAAATAAAAAATATTAACATAGTGTTGATGTATAGTAGATTTTTAATATATGCTAGAAAAATAAAGAATAAAAGGTATTAATGTATTGTAGATGTTTTATATACGTTAAAAGAATATAAAATAAAGGTAAAAAATATTAATTTTATTATGTAAGCATTTGGTGAATATTGTAGATGTTTGATATATATTGTTTGGTATATTTGATTTCAACAATATAACAGGCTTTATAACAGTATTATCTTAATTAGATTAATTATAAATAAGTAATTGTCACTTATATTAAAGTAACACCAAATTGATTATTGAATATTTTAGAAATAGATATGCTCCAATACCTGATAGAGCTCTTTAAGAAAAAAATTATGGAAGTAAGCTCAATAAATAATATGATATTGTGCATGGCAATTAATAGTTTTAAAATTTGAATATGAATAATTTATCTTAAATAATGTGTTTTTTATTATTTTTATTATTATTAAGAAAATAAAATTAACAAAGTACATAAAAATAATTTATGATTAAATCTATTTAACTACATTTCGAGTAATTTAATTAATTTGTTTCACCAACTCTTTTTTTTTTAAACGATTGTTTTACCAACTAAACACTCGAGTTTGAGTTAGCATTTCAGTATGGTTTATGGATTTGAAATAGAGTTTGATCTAATAACATGATTAAACAAAAGAGGAAAAAGCAAGTTGAAAAATGAAGGAATATTTTGAAAATGATAAACTCACTAAAAGATATAAAAGGAAATTTAAGTAGGAAAAAAAATGGATTTTAGCCATTGTGGCCATAATTTGTTTGGCCATTTAATAAAACCTATAAAACTAACATCTTCGCTTTTTATTTCTTTTTATACTAAAACAAAACAAAATATAAATTTTTAGAGAAAATTTGTTTGAGTCATAATAAATAGCTAAGTTAATTAATTTATTTAATGTTAAAGCTTGCTTATATATTTTTAATATTATTATTAATTTTATAAAATTTAGTTTTGATTAAAACTAGATAGTTCATATATATTAATTGGAAAATAGCAAGTTACTTTCCATACACAAGTACTTAAGTTTTATATATATACATATATTCCTTTTTTGAAAAAAATTACATATATATATAAAAATATTAAAGTTTTCAAAACTTCTTTTTTATTCATCTTTAAAATTTTAAATTATCCTCTTATTATTTAACTTATGCGCTAAAAATAAAAATTTCAATAAATTACTTTTTTTTCCAAATAAACATGTTTCTTTTTTTAAAAAAAATTGATAAAAAAATTGATTCTTTTCAAAGGCAAAAAAGAGGAAGAAAAAGAAATTTAGGAAGAAAGACATACTATTCAACCAAATTAATTTGAACTCATTCAATAAATTAAGAGATTAAGAAAAAATTGAAAACAAAAGAAGAAGAAAAATTGAGGAAAAAAATACAATGCTAGAAATTTTATTTTTTAAATATGTTTTTTCATTTCTTCCGTTTACTTTTAATTTACAATTTATTATTTCTATTTTTAACATTATGTAATGATTTTTACTTCAAACTATTAATTTCTTAAGATATTATATTCACAATTCAATACTTTTTTCTTCTATATTTACTTTTTAATATATGAGTAATTTAGGGGTCTCTACACACAAATACATATATATATATATATCAATATTTTCTTTAATTAATTAGTTTAATTACTTTTTTGGCAAATGTAAATAATTTATTGATTAATTAATAGATTAATAAATTTATAAAACGATGACTGTATAAAAGATGTAGCAAAAACTGAGACAAAAATAAGAGGAGAAATTAGAAGCGAAGTCTGTATTTTCAAGAAAAAATTTTGCCATCCTCCTCTTGAAATCCTTGCTTCGCCTCGGCATACATACAAAATTCGAACTGGAAATGGTTATTACGTGCGAGCTTGAAGGATTCAGCAGTAGATCAATTCTCTCAATTTCTCATGAATTTTCAAAACTTCCATGCCAATTCTAGGACTTATAAGCCTGCAAAACAATAGTTAATTCATTAACTATTACTTTATATATACAAGCTTGTAAAACTCAATTTTAGCCTAACAATTAATATAATTAAGATGAATATAGAATTGCGAACCTTCGGTTAAAAATCTTATCAAAAGCAACTTCGTCACCTTGAATATATATACTCAATAAATAAATGGCAAATCTAAAGCAATTCGTCTTGTATATACTCAACGAATAAATGGCAGATCAACCTGAAGCAATTTACAATTAAAAAAAGAAAGAAAGAACAAGAAAACCCTAATATTTGTAAGGCTTCTATATTTTGTTATATATACCTGTGACCTAATTGCATAGATGATGCTGTCATCACTGGTTCTATGGTATGAGAGACTTATAACTTGAGCACCTTCATCTTGAAGAACATTGATAATCTCATGTAACATGAAGTACTTGTTCTTCAACCCACAAACCAAATTCACTTCCAAAATATTATCTACAGTGCTGCTTATGTCTAGCACTGGTTTTCTTGATGATGAGCTACTACTTGCAATGTTATTATTAGTAGATTTTATTGCCTTCATCCTTCTTTGCATCAGCTTCTGTACTCTTTCTTGCAAATGCTTCACATAACTTGTTGCTTGATCCACCACTTCGGGCACCGACAACTATATAAACAAAAAACAGAAAAGAATAGTTAATTATATACACGTTTTTGAGAAATTAAGTTCTTTTAAGGTCAAGTGAGTTTTGTATTAGTGTGTTTATATCCAGAATTTTTCAACAAGTTATGAGTTGTAATAATAGATTTAATTGTACATTCTTCTGAACAATAGATTCATGATCAATTCCGTCTCTCTCGTATTAAATGTTAAAAAATAAGTAATCCAGATCAGGGAAAGAGAGGTGTATATATATATATATATAACCTTGTAGGGTTGGGGATGAACAAGAGGAGCAAGTGATTGTATGAGAGATCTCATATGTTGTCTTCTATTTCTCTCTTGTATGTTTCGTTCAGTTTTGGATAAACTAGTCGAGGGTTCTGCCATTAAAACTGTGTCGGTACTGCTTCAATCTAAAATTTCTGAATCTGATAATTAATATAGCAAGTGTGATCAGTTTTATAAGCTTTGGGAAATCATGGTGTGAATTAAAGAGGGCACAAAAAGCTTGACAATTGCTCCTCTGCATGGTCTATGTTCGTACATTAAATAATGTGGGTCGCCGTTTTTTTGTTTTGTGGAGTTCAAAGTACTGCTGTTTATGTTTCAAAAACTAAGGACAAATTTAGATGAGATTCTTGTTGGCTCTGAAAATAAATATTTGAAAAAAAAAAATTGAATTGAATTTTTCATGCAAGAATTGTATTTTTTTTTTTGATAAATTAATTAATTAAGGAAGGGAATTAAAAACATATTTGTGAGTTATAAGGGGAATTAAAAACATATTTGTGAGTTTTCTACCCTAAACCAATAGGTCTATCTCTTATAACCGAAATTCAAAAAAAAACTCACAATACGTAGAAAATTATGTTAAAATTACAGAAACTAAATACAACATACAATATACACAACAGCTCAAAGACTCTATTAATATGTCAGATAAGTGACTAACAAAACAAAACATATCATGGAAAAACAAAACTACGCAAAGCAAAACATAAAAATTATCTCAATATAGTTACTAAACTTTCAAGCAGTAACAGCAACATTATCCAATTCAAGCTTCGAAGTTCTTAGTCCTGAAAATTTGATTGCTTTATGAACAACTCTGACTTCAGCTTCATTTGAATTCAACAAAAAGGTTGAAGTATGTCCAATTCAAGTTTAGGTGGCCGGACGCATCTGAACCCTTACAAAGTAAAAGTGTGCACCTGCATCAAATTTTTGTCTCACCTCTACATAAAATCTTACTTGAGTTGAATTTGAATTGTTAAAAAAAAAGGAAATCACATGGTATGCTTTTAAAAAAAAAAACAAATTACAATTTTTATGAAATTTCAAAATTATACTTTTAGATTCTTAAAAATAAGTACTTTTAAAATTAAAAACTTAAAAATGCATATTTTGAAAAGGAAAAAAAGTATTCTTTAAATGCTATCATTTTTAAGAAAAAAAAAGTATTCTTTAAATGCTATCATTTTTAGGGCATTTTTATACAAAAATCTTATTAAAATAATCCATAATACGAAGCTTGAATTCTATCCGATTTAGCTAAGCAAGTGTTGTGTTTAGTTCGAAATTCTATCATATCAAAATTTTTCAGTTGAATAAATCGATTGGGTTTACAAGATATATTAAATTATGTGGAATTAATTGAAATTTGAATCGAATCACTTCTTTGTGATGATTCTATAATAAATTATTTGAATTCTTCATTAAATCTAATGCAAATCTCTAATGGAAATGTATCACTTTTCCACAATTTAATTTACACTTTTTTTTTTCAACTTCTTTATATATATATATATATATATATATATAAATCAAGAGTTATCTTTTATAACCATTCATATAGTTGCAATTCTAAGTAGGGCTGTACATGAAGCCCGTGGTCCGAAAAAACCCGGCCCAAACCCATACTAGGGTCGGGCCACGGGTTTCAAAGTCCAATCCGAGCTATGCTCGGGTTGGACCTCGGGTTGGGATAAAAATTCTCGTGCCGGCCCGACCCGGCCCTAGATATTAATTTTTTATTTTTTTATTTATATTTTGGTGATTTATTTTTTTAAAAAAATTTAAAATATTATATATAAATATTGATATAATAATTTATATATTATTAGATATAATTTAGTATAATAAATTTTTAAAGTAATATTTATAGGTAAATTTTATTAAAATTTTAAAAAAATTCATTATTTTTTTAATTTTAAAAAATCGGGCCAGCCTGACCTGGCCCAAACCCTACCCGAAGTGGCCCAGCCCAACCGGGCTTCGGGCTTGGCCACGGGCTGCAAAGTGCAACCCGAAAAAAGTCGGGCTGGGTTTCGGGTCGGAGTCAAACCCAGCCCGTGTACACCCCTAATTCTAAGCATGGTTGCTAATTGATACATTGTATTACTGTACAAAGAGTATTTATATGTACAATTGACTATAGAGAAATACTAACCAATCCAAAATACATAAATTACAAGAAGCCCCTTTACCCCCCCCCCCCCCCCCCCCCCCTCCCTTTCTTTTTTTTTTCAAGCTGTGGAGTATGAATTGTTAATACTCCCAACTTGGATAGAAAATGGGTAAACAAAGAGATAGAAAGAGACTTAGTGAAAAAATCAACAATTTGATTTGCACTAGAAACTGGCAGCAATTTGATGATTCTAGACTTGATCTTTTCCCTTATTAAGTGACAATTCAACTCTATGTGTTTTGTTCTCTCATGAAAAATAGAGTTGCGGGCAAGATTCATAGCAGATAAATTGTCACAAAATATTAAAGCAGGTCCAACAAATAAAGAGCAAAGATCAGTTAACAAATGCCTTAACCATTGAACCTCACATGCAACAGAAGCAAGAGCTCGATATTTTGCTTCAGTAGACGATCGAGATATAGTGGACTGCTTCTTAGACTTCCAAGAGATTAGAGAGTCTCCAAGGAATACACACATACCAGAAACAAACTTCCTTGTAAAAGGGTAGGAAGCCTAGTCAACTTCACTAAACACTTAAAGCTGAGGAGTAGAAAAAGAAAAAAAGAAAAGACCTTGTGCTGGAGCTCCCTTGAGGTATCTGAGTGCTCTATGGGCTGTTTGTAGATGAAAAATAGTAGGTTTCTCCAAAAATTGACTAAGATATTGAGCCACAAAGCTCAAATCAGGTCTTGTATAAGTTAAATACAACAATCTGCTAACCAAAGCCTTATATGTTGAAACATCTTCAATAAAAATAGAAATAATAGCAGCAAGCTTGGATTTGATAGGCACCATTGTAGTGGAAACAGGTTTAGAGTCAAGAAATCCCATGACACGAAGTAATTCTAAAGCATATTTTCTTTGACAAATATGAATGCCTTTAGATGATCTTGCAATTTCAAACCCCAAGAAGTATTTTAAGCTACCAAGATCCTTGATTTGAAATTGCATATTGAGAAAATCTTTGACAACACGTATAGCCTGCATATCTGAACTGGCTAACACTATATCATCAACATAGATTTGCAAAACCAAGAAACTAGAAGAAGTTTCTTTGGTAAATAAAGAGGAGTCTGAAACATATTGTTGAAAACCAAGAGAGAGCAAGGCAAATGTCAACTTAGTATTCCATTGTCTATTAGCTTGCTTCAACCAATTTAGAGACTTGTGTAATTTGCATACTTTGGAGCCGTCAGTAACATAATACCCTAGAGGTAGCTTCATATATACATCCTCAACTAAATCTCCATGCAAAAAAGCATTATTAACATCTAGTTGCTCTAAAAACCAACCCTTTGCGGCATCAACAGCCAAATAAGCACTTGAAAGTAGTTATCTTAGCTACTGGAGAGAAAGTCTCTAAGTAATCTATACCCTCTTATTGAGTAAAGCCCTTAGCTACAAGCCTAGCTTTTATAATATTCAATACTGGCATTTGCTTTGTATTTGATTCTATAAAGCCACTTACAACTTATAGGTTTAACTCCATTAGGAAGATCCACAACACTCCAAGTGTTATTATTCTCAAGGGCTTGAAGTTTGAGCTGCATAGCTTATTGCCAATGAGTATCTTTAACAGCCTTAGCATATGATGTAGGTTCAGAAATAGAAGTAATGGAAAGACTAAAAGTTTTGTGAGAAGAAGATAAAATTGGCATAAGAAACAAAATGATGAAAAGGATAAAAGGTTTTAAAATTATCAAGAGGAGATGAAGAAGATTACAATGATAGTCTTGAAGATAGGATGGTGATCTTTTTGGTCTAGTAAAAGTTCTAACAGAAAAGGGAACTGTGGATTTAGAAACATCTGAAGAAGGAGCTAAATTTGGTTGAGAAATAGAAAGAAATTCATAATTATCAGAAGTAGAGATATGAAATAATTTTTCATAGAAAATAACATTTCTAGATATGAAAATCTCATTGGTTTGAAGATTAAGAAGCTTAAAACCTTTGATACCGGGTTTGAAGCCAAGAAAAACACATTTAGAGGCATTAGGTTCCTATTTTGTTCTATGAGGAGGCAAAGTGGATGCAAAACATAAACAACCAAAGACCTTTAAGGAACATAAGTCTGGTATTTTACCATATAAAATGTCATAAGGAGTCAAATTATTTAATAGTGGGGTAGGCAACCTGTTGATTAGATGAATAGCATGAGTAATAGCTTATGACCAATATGTAAATGACAAATGACTCTGAAAAAGAAGAGATCTAATAACATTAAGAATATGCCGGTGCTTTCTCTCAGTAATTCCGTTCTGCTGAGTAGTAACACAAGAAGTATGATGACTGATACCTTTAGAAGCATAGAAATCGGGCCAAATAAATTCTTGCCCATTATCACTACGAATAACTTTAATTTTCACACTGAATTGAGTAAGAACAAGATTATAAAAGTTGGAAATTGCATTTCTAGCTTCAGAATTTGATTTTAAGAGACAAATCCATGCAAAACGAGAATAATCATCAATAATGGTAAGAAAATATTTGAAACCTGATATAGAAGATACTGTTGGACCCCAAATATCAAGATGCACTAAATCAAACACTTTATTAGATTTAGAGGTACTAATAAGAAATGATAGCCTCTTTTGTTTGGCTAAATAACAAATATCACAAACAATGGAAGAAGAATGAACTAATTCAGGGTGAGACTATTGAATAACTTTTATTCTAGATTGAGAAGAATGTCCTAACCTATAATGTCATATGTTTATGTCATTTGAAACAAAAGAATGTATATTGAATAAAGTAGATGGAACTTTAGATGAAACAGAAGAAGACAAATGATATAATCCTTGCTTGAGATTAGCTGTACCAATCGTCCTCTTGGATGAGTCCTGAATGAGGCACAACTGATTAGCAAAGATCAAAGAAATATTGTTAGTATGCAAAAGCTTACTAACAGATATTAGATTGTAAGCAAAAGTTGGAACAACTAAAACATTCACAAGCAAAAGACCAAAATTAAGAAGAACATAATCAACATGAGTAACCTGAACATTAGAACCATTTGGAAGCAAAACAGTATAATGAGAAACAAACTGAGAATGATCAAGTAATGAAATGGCACTAATAATATGATTAGAAGCTCCTGTGTCTATTATCCAATCAACATAATTAAGAAAAAAAGAAAAAGTTGTAGGTGGACATATACCATTCTGAAAAGGATGTAGTTGAGGGCCAAGAATTCTCTGTGCAGAATTGACAGTAGCTGCTTGAGAAACAACATTTGACTGATTCAACAATGTCATTAACTTATTGTACTGATCTTTAGTCAAAGAATAAGAATATGCAACATTAGCCTGAGAAGAAATGGAAGAAAGATCAGTAGTAGGTTCAGAAAAAACAGACAGATCATGTAACATCTTAAAATTTTTGAAAATTTTTAATTTTTAAAAAAATTGATTAAATAAATTATAATTTAAAAGAATAAATTAAATTAATAGTTTTAAATGAAAAATGAAGGGATTTTAAATGAAAAAGTGATGAATATAAGCTTGGAATGAGTAATGGATTGTGTTGGAATGGAAAACCTTCAATGGGGGAAGGTTATGCTATTTTTAAGATTTTGTGTATAAGAGTGTATTTTTATAATGTAAATAATTTAAATGTATTAAAATATGTTTTTAATAATATAAATAAACTTAAAATACTAATTTAATTTTAGGAGAATGAAATTCCAATGTTGAAGTAAGGAAATACTAAATTTTTGAAAGTTTGTAGGAGTGATGTGTAATTATAGTTTAATATTGGAAATGCCATTAAATGTGATACTCAATGATTATTTGTTATCACATTTGGTTTAGACATTGAGAAAGGTTGATTTGCTTAATCCAAGTGGTGGAGGGCAAGTTGAAAAGATTAGATTGAATGTTGTTTTTAGCTTGCTTTGGGTTGATAGTGGAGGTATGTACAAACTTTGAATATAATGTCTATTTTTGCATAACATTTGGACTTAACACTTTTTGGTTGAAAAATGTGTTAAGTTACTTGGTTCATTGATTGTGTATGAATAATGTGCTATGACATTTGTAATGTCATATATGTGTTCAATGCATTGTGAAAAGCCATTGATAATGGCTAATTTGTGTAACATGTGAAATATGCATATTATGTGAAAATACCCAAAGTAATTGGGTAAAGTATTGTGAATGCAAAAATGAAATATGTGTAATAATGAAATGAATTGATATTAATAAAAATGAGAAAAATGAAAAAAAAAAAGAGAAAGATGTGAAAAATGAGAAAAATGAGAAAAAAATATGAAAAAAAGGCAATGTGCCTAGATTGAATATGTAAAAATGAGAAAGAAATTAATAAAGAGAAATATGAATAAATTGTGTGCCTAGTATGTTATTCAATTTTCAGAGTTCTGGGTTTGGCGGCATGCCTATGATTGCCTACGGGCTATACCTGGAATGGTGAAAAGACTAGGTCGTAAGCCAGGCCAGCTAATAAATATGATATTTTTTGGGTGAAAAGACTGGGTCATAAGCCTCAAAAACTGTAGCAGTCTAGCCGAGTTGAGGACCAAGATACTAGAGCCTAAGGGTCTAGCCGGGGTTGAGGTCCAAGAGACTGGGGCTGCTACATTATCCATGGATATATATTGCCTACGGGGCCAGACACATGGTGTCATTATGGACCAAAGCAGTAACTCTGAAATTTGAATAGCATATTAGATCCATTTTGGGCCCATGCTTGTCTTTGTTTTAATGTAAATTATGAAATATTTGGAAAATATAAGAAAGTGAAATGATGTGACATCTATATGCATTGTGCATTTGGTATTGCATTGAGTTATATTGTTATTATCAAAGTTTGTACCACTAGGCTTCGGCTTAACGCGAATGTTTCTATCGATCAGGTGACAGGGTAGGCCCAGTTGAGCCAGAGAGTTCTTCTAGACCAGGTCGGGTCTAGACTTATAGTTAAGCTTGTTGAGTTGCTATCGAGATCAGAAACACTACCAACAGCATGTATATATTTTTATGTTATTGTACATTTTGAGTTTTATGCATAATATATTATATTTTAAATTTTACGTATTGTATATTATAAAGAATGTTTGGGTCAATGTATTTGAAATGGGAGAGTAAGTGTGTTTTAAATTATATATATATCTATATATATAAATGTTTGAGAAACTTGGTGAAATTGAGAAGTATGGTTGAGATGGTGATTGAAAATTATTTGGGAGTGTTTTCTTTTTGCAGGTTGAGTAATTGCTAAACTTTGGGATATCCAAATTACAGACAAAACTCTAGCGAATTTTTCCAGAGATTTTTATATATATTATTTATTTTGGGTTCTTATAACAAGTAAAGAATATTTATATTCTATTTAATTTTTATATATTTAGAATTTGAAATTTTAAATTGGAAATGTGAAAAAAATTAGTAAACCGGTCTGTGATATTTTTATACCGTATATGCGTATTTTATATATGCTAAAAATATGTATTATATGTATATAGGGTATAAGGGTGTTACAGATCACTTTGAACCTGATTAGCACGAACATAAATAGGCTTTGTTCTATTTTGATTGAAGTAGCCTTGAGGATAACCATGCTTTTTATAACATATCTCCACAGTATGACCAGATTGTCCACAAAAACTATAAAGTGATCTTTTATTATCAGAATAAGACCTCCTATTGTAAGAAGTAACAGAAGAAATTTTGGTCAAACAGGCTACTGAATCATTTTCAGTTAGAATAGCTCGAGGAATCATAACTTGTCTTTCATGTTGAATCACCATTGAGAAGACCTTGTTCATCGATGGCATAGGCTCCAATAACATAATATGAGATTTAATCGCAGAAAAGTTATTATTCAAACCTTTCAAGAACTTAATTATCTGATCTGAGTTCTGATAACAACGAATAATGTCCAAAAGATTACAACTGCAAGCAGGAATGCAAAGAAAAGAAGGCATCGGCCGGAGAGAATATAACTTATCCTATAGAGTCTTCAATTGAGTGAAATAATCTGTAACAAATAGATCACCTTGAACAAAAGTCGCAATTTCTTATTGAATATCAACTATTCTAAGAGAATCCTTCTGAGAAAATCAATCATATAGATCTTTCCAAATATCTCGAGTTGAATCAAGACAGTTCACACTAGCTGCAATTGAAGAAACTAAGGAGTTTAAGAGCCACTGCATCACCATCGTATTACATCGAATCCAAGCAGAAAACCTAGAATCGGATGTTTTAGGTTGAGTTAGAGTGTCATCAACAAATTGAACTTTGTTTTTGGAAATCAGTGCACACTTCATAGATCCTGACTAGGTTTGATAAATGGCTCCATTCATGAGCGGTGAAACCAAAACCAAAGAGGGATTTTCTATTGGATGCAAAAAATAGGGATCATTTTGATCTTTTTCTGTTTGTTTTTCAGTTTCTCTCGCTATGAAAATGAAATCAAAAGAAACAAATCAAAGAATCAATACGAACAAAACAAAGAAATTGATTATGAAACCCTAGTTCTGTGATCGAATAGAAGAAAAACTCGACTGAAATGACAAAGTAAAGTAAGAAAGAGAAAGTAATGAGCAAAGGCTATTGAAAATAATCAAGAGAGAGAAAAATATATCTATGATACCATGGGATAATTGATGAACTGAATTGATGCATTGTATTACTGTGCAAAGAGTATTTATATGTACATTTGACTATAGAGAAATATTAATTAATCCAAAGTATATAAATTATAATAAGCCCCTTCAGTTGCAACTCTTCCAATAATTATAACTCTTTACTCAGGGTGAGTGTGTGTGTGTGTGTGTATTATGAGGCAAACTATTGGCTTTTTTTATAAAAAAAACATTATGTTTGGTTGAGAGTAATCAAAGGTAAAACAAGAGAAAACAAATTGAATTTACTCTACTTTCTCTTATTTGGTGTAAGTAATAGTAGAATTATTTGGTGTAAGTAATAGTAGAATAATAGAGTTTTATGATTAGGTATTTGGATTTATATTAAAATTTTATAATTTAATTATAAATTGAATAAAATTAATATTCTCATTTGAAATAGTATTTTTATAAAATTTAATTTAATAATATCCTATAAATAAATTAATATATCCAATAATTAAAATTAAAAAGATGTATAAAAAATTTAATAAATTTTTAAAATTTAACAAATAATATAAAATTTTGATAGAGATATTTTTTTATAGAAATTTATAATAAAAATATAAATTTTACTATAATATTAAATATTTAATTTTATCCTAAATTAATTTATAATTTTTTTAGCTTGAAAAATTTAGCTCCCCTCAAATTTTCAATTTCACTGGGGTTAATCTGTCATAGACAATCCGATTTATCAATCGCCCCAACAGGAACAGGGTACATGTATAGTGCTACACACCAAAATCATCCATGTCTGCTAACCTAATTAAGAACCAGTTTTTAAGGAAAATTGTCTCGAGTATCACGATATAAAACTGAGTCCTAGATTGGCTTGGATTATGTTGATGATATACTCTGGACAAATTTTGTATGTATAACATGTTTGAATTTGACATATTTTAATTTAATATAATTAATAGCCAATATTTTTGCTTGACAGTTGAGCATTTAGATTCCCGTAGAATAATTGGATCTCTCCCTCTTAAAATTCTCAGTCAATAATAATATTATCAATAATTTTGGTCTCATTTGATTGGGCATTCAGTCTCATCAATGTCTCAGTGTGAAGGTACGAAAAAAATTCTCAGGCGAATTTTGATTCGTTCTTATAGAATGTCGTTTTGCGCTTTCTGAGTGTGAAAATGAGAACAAAAAGGCTGCAAACTCAAGTGACAAACAAAACATCATTTTTTACGTCATAATGTCATCACCCAATTTCCGTGCATCATCCATATTAATTAGGGTGGACAAACTCAATTCGGTTGATCGAATCGAATCGATCAAACTAAACCGACTAAAAACCGATCATTGATGTTCGAGAACCGACCGAATAAAATTAGAAACTGTAAAAAAATCGAACCGAAAAAATTCGGTCGGTTTCGGTTCAGACCAAAAAATATTGAATCTGATTTACTCTGCTGCAATGAAAGATTTTCGGTTTCTTTCGGTCCAATTAAGAAAAAATTATGTCTGTTTTAGTTCAGACCAAAAAATATTGAACCTGATTTATTCTGCTGTTCGGTCGGTTTTGGGTCGGTTCGATTTTCTGAGCAATAAAACTGCTGGCAGACCAAACAGTTTCGGTTTGATATAATTTAAAACCGAACACCGAACCGACCAGTCGGTTAATAGATTTTTCGATCGATTTTCGATCGATTTCTCTGTCGGTTCGATTTTCACGGTTATTTTGTCCACCCGTAATATTAATTAAATTTACATTGCATTTGTTCACACAAAAATACTAAAAAATAAAATTAACTACATAATTCTATTCTATCAGTATTATTATATTTATTTATAAATAATTTATATAAAATAAAATATTAAACCTATTAAATTTTATTAACTAATTAATAAAATATCTTACTTAGAAATAAATAAATAAAAATATTTTACTGAAAAATTAGATTAAAGTATCTATATATCAAAAGATAATTATACCCTTAAATAATTATATCATTATTTTAGGATATGATAAAATAAGAAAAAGATTATAAAGATAGTTTAGGTATTATTTAAATTTTTTTTTATAAAATTATATTGCAACTAAATAAGTTAATATTTTTTTTAATTTATTTTTTTTAATATTTTGTTACATATTTTAAAGATAGAAATATAATCTTTTCTAATAAAATATAATTATAGTATTTATTTTCAGTGATCAATTTTTTAAAAAATTTACCAAACACACTATTATTTTTCTTATTTATTTATTCATAATTGATTATATATTTAAATTTTTTTATTAAATTTAAACGGTTTCTTATTAATTGATCTACATATTTAATGATTAAATTTTCTTAATTATTAATTATATATATATGTGTATGTTTATGAGATTAAAAATATACATTTAATATCATCGAGAAGCATTTATATATTTATTATTAAAAATAATCTTATAATTAATATTGTAACGATTTTTTCTTTGTAAGGACCACTTATTCTCCATTAGAATATATCAGTGAATAAAAGTCCTCCTTCGATGATTGTTGATGCATTGAAATTTTTTTTTTTAAGTGATGAGAAACCCTTGCTTAGCAGGATCTTATAACCTCTTTGAGGCAGACATTAATCATTAAACAAGTTAAACTCCGAAAAAATTAGTTCAATAATTTATTATCAAAGCCCTCCGCTTTAATAGGGACTTAATAAAGTAGCTCTTTACATGAGATATATAATGCAATATACTGTTGAAGTGTTATTATGAACCTTCGGTTCAAATTAGTAATATCGTTGCTCTATATTACATGGCTTACTAACTCTTCAATTTGGAGTGGATGATGCATTAAATTTTATTTTGCCTTAAAATTTTATTACTTTTTTTTAATAAATTATTGAAAATAATAATAATTAATAATATTTTGTTTTTAAATTTGGGTCTATCTTTAAATGTATGATATCTTATTAATTTGAACAAATGATAATTTAAATTTTTTGTAACCAAATGATAAATTTAAATTTAAAATTTAAAATATAAAATGATAAAAATATATAAAAAAAAATTATAATAATGAATAATGAATAATCGAAAATTATCGATTAGTTAACAGTTTTTCAGTATTCGGGGAGTAATTGTTGGTATAGCGTTCAATTGGTTAAGTTGAAATCCCCTGGACTCCAGTTAAAATATTTTTAAATGGAAATTCAAATTATGGGATTTTCCACCATTATTCGAAGTTTATTGGAATTTTCTTCAATTTTTTTTAGTTTGATGATAGATTGACATGCATTTTCGAAATCATTTTAAATTTTAGTTATATAAAATTTTTTCTTAAATACATAAAAATTGACTTAATCTATATCTGTATATCTATACATAATATTAAAAAGACTATGACGTATCGTTTGTAGAATTACACAGACTCTGCGAGTGTTGGGCCAAATATACAGTGACCATATAAATGGGTTTGAACCTCATCTCAACACAAAATCAATTGGCTTGTGTTAAAGCCCAATCTACACCACCTTATATGTCATTGTATTTTATTATACTTTTTAAATGTGGGATTCGTTTATATTCTCCAACATCACTGCTATAATCTTTTTATATATTTTATTTTTTAATAATTTAAATTAAATTTATTATTTATCATATAATAAATATTTATTTAGAGAGTTTAAATAAGATTTAAATATCTTATTTAATATAATTTAATAATTTTTAAATTAATTATTAAATAAAAAATATTTATAATTATTAATTTTTTATTTTTTTACGTAGAATTATTATATATATTAATTAAAAATACAAGCAACGTTAGGTAGATACTATTCTAGTTATATATTATCTTGATATACATTATGAAAAAAAATTTTAACACCCTTAAAAAAATTATCTGCCTCCTTCATTATATAAAGCGATTGTCTAAGATTAAAAGATTAAATTCTACTTCAAATATGGTGAAATATTAGTTTTATTTGCCCTTTAAATTATATTTTTTTTGTCTTATTTAATTTTTAATTATATATAATTTTTCAAATTTAAGGTTGTATTCAGGATGATTTTTATTTTTAAGTTTTTAAGAAAAAAAATATGATCGATAATATCATTAAATGTTGGATGTTGGTAATTAAATAAAAACTATTTTCACACTAAATATATAATCTATAAAATATAATTTTAAAAATTTTGATTTTGAAAAATATTTTATATTGATAAAATCTTATTTTTTTTAACCGCAAAGGTCAATTTTTTTTCTTTCTATCATAATCTATTTCTTTTTATCATAATATTTATAATATTTATTTTTATTTTTTTGTATTTTTTATATATATTTTGCTCTTTTATTTTTTTTTGTAGAATTAACCATAAAAATTGCAATTAATATTTATCTTTTTAAAAAATTATTATTTTTTATTTTTTTAATGATTAGAATTTTAATAATAATGATATAGATTTTGAAATATAACATAAAAATTGAAAATTGAAAATAATTTTAATTTTAAAAAAATAAAAAATTTAATTTTATCAATTTTCGTGGGCCGTAATCTATCATTTAAATAAAAGAAGTCAAAAATCATTGCACCTACGCATATACTTTATAACACAAATAATGACGAAAAAATTGGAAGGAATGAATAGAAGGACTGGTTGATTACAGACTAGACATACAAAGTCTCATTAATTAATTAATTTGCATTTGTATTTTCGTGGAATTAAACAATCAACTTCATAAAACGCGTGAAGAAAAGACTTTATTAAATACAGCGAATAATATATAGCATATAATATATAGTTTATATTTGATTATTTTGTCTTAAATTATACTATATAGTTTTAGCCTCTCTTTTTTTTTGGGTGCAAAAACGAGTTGATTGACTTAATAAAAGTGCGGCCTTTTCACTGTCTTTCAGTATTATGCCATGGTTTAGTCAAGATTACGCCGACTAAATAATATTGTCAAATTTTTACCATTATGCCACATGTCTCATCATATCATGTTTGCATCTTGATTGAGAGGGTGTGTTTGAGTAACTTTACAAAAATTATTATTTATAATTGTTTATAAGCTAATATAGATTTATAATTATTAAAAAAAATTAAATAATTATATATTTATTTTAAATGTTTATAAAAAATTAATAAATTTATAATAAATTTAATAAAAAAAATAATTTATAAATATTTTTATTATTAAAATAATTAAAATAATATAAATTTATATAATTTAGAACTTTTATTAAAATAAATAAAAACATTATAGTAATTTATTTAACCAAACTAATTTATTTGTTAAATACTTATAAACATTAAAATTATAAATAAATCATGTCTAACTTATTTTTCTTAACTTTTAAATTCAGCTTATAAATTTAAATTTTTTAAATTCAGCTTATAAATTCGTAAAATTATTTAAATAAATATGTAGATTTAAATTCATAATGAATAAATTGGTCAACGATAGATGCAAAAATAAATATTAGAAGGCTAAATTCAAATAATATATTGTCATATAAAAAATTAAAATAATATATTTACTAAATGATAATAATTATTTATAATTAAAAATAATTGTAATACATTCTAACTTTTATATTTAATATAACACATAAAAAAGAGTATGTCGTTTCTTTAAGTTACAAAATCATTTGCAATTGAATTTGCAATAAAGTTCTTTTTCTATGTACATCAACAGATAATCTGTAAAAAATTCATCTTTAAAAAGCATATTTATATTAAATTGTGCATGTAAATACAACTAATTAAAATAATCAATATTTTAACAAATATATTAAAGAATAAATTACAACTAAAGTAATTAAGTAAAACAAATTGAATCATATTCATATAAATATGTTACCGCCATTAAAAGAGAAATGAATCAACTTTCTGAATTCAAAAAAAAAATTAAAATTACCTCATGTAATTGGTCAACAATTATTTGGGTCTTTAGACTGGAGATTTAAATTAGTATTTGGATCGAGGATTTTAAATCTTGGTTGAAACAAAGCCACATAAATTTGAAGGGAGGGGCTCAATCTTTATATATTATATATATTTTTAAAAAAATTAATCTGAACATGTTAATAAAATATTTTAATCACTTTAAAATCTTGTACTTTTTATTGAAATTAATTCAGAGAATAAAAATATTAATAATAAAAATTAAAATACTAATGACAATATTTTAAAGGTATCGAATGATTTACAAGGGAAAAAAAAGGACACCTCAAATGGTTATTTGGTTTAGATTTCTAATTTATAGAGATATTTTTTCTAAAAAAAAGATTTATAGGGATTCCCGATTTAGATGTAACTTGGCAAACAAGTATAGATATAATATTTTTTTTTTTCAATTATTCAATTTAAATACTAGTTGGCTTTAAGCTAATGACTTTGTTTCACCTAAGAAAATTAGAAATTGAATGGAAATGAGATTAATGTGTAAAATTTAAAATTATTTAGTTGTGAAAAATATTTTCTATTTTCTATTTTTTAATTTTTTAAGATTTTAATTTTTTAACTATTTTTAAGTAAAAAATTGCAAAAATGAAAAACATGTTCAGTTAATCCTGTTTTTCAATTTCTATTTTTCATTTTTGGTATGATATTTAAATAATTTCTTTTTAAATACTCTTATAAAAATATAATTAAATAAATAATATCATAATCTAAAAATTTATATTTTTTTATTTTTTTTATATAAACCATCCTTTCGGAGTCAAGCCGGATAGAACCACAAGGACAATAAAATTCTCTCTACAGAATTTCAACGTAGTTGCATATTCGAGAAATTAAACTTGAGACCTTTGATTAAGCTAAAATGGTCCATTACCCATTGATTTACACACTCGGTTATTATTTATATATTTTTCAATTTAAAGAGATCATAATTAAATAATATTTTTAAGTAAAATAAAAAATTAAATTATCATAAAACCAACCTAAAAATATTTGCAAACTTCAAAATATAATATAATATAAAAAATGGATAAATCTAAATTAACAAATTATTTGAAAGTGGAAAGAATTGAAACATAAAATAAAAAAATAAAAATGAAAACTATTTGAATTTAATTATGGACCAAATGCTGATATCTGTTAGGACTCTGTATTTTCCATTTGGAAAATAATAAGAAAGAATTATCTAGAATTCAATTATGAATTAATAAACACATAAAACTATTTTCTAATTTTTTAAATGTAAAATAATCTTAACTGAATAATAAATTTTATTTTTTATTTTTATTTAAAATAAACTGACTCGGTTAAAAGTGGTCCAAAATAACCTTAAATCGTATTAAGTAAAAAAAAAATTCATATAGCCAACTCTAATTAACTTGAAATAAAATTCATATAGCTAAATCTAATTAACTTGGAATAAAAGTTTTGTTAAATTCAATTGAATTTAAAAAATTTTCTGAAAAAAATCATTTTCCACAATTAAACATACGTTGAATAATTCTATTTCATTTTTAGTTTATATATATTCATATTTAAAATTATGTTTAAAAATATATATTATTTTAATATAAATTTAAATCATTCAAGTTAAAAAAAATATCAAAAGAAATTTAAAGATTTTACCCATTTTCAATTCTATAGCAAAACAAACACAATCAACAAATAATCCAATTGGAGCTACGCAGTGATTGAATAACTTAAAACTTCAAACAAAAAGGGCTTCCCAATGTCATTATTACATGTGGATTACATTTTGCATTAGCAGTACCCACCCATTCTTTACTTAAAGATTGCAAAATGAAGTAAACTGAAGAGAGGTACAAAATATAAAAGCATCCAAAAACAGACACAAAATATACCAGTAACTAATGCTGTAAATTGGCTAGTCATTCAGCAATTTGTATTTCTTTCAGAACTCAAGTGACTCCTATTCCATGCAGTGAACACATGAGCTTTCAATCAATCAAAAATCCATTTTAATTGTGAAAATAAACATGCTACATAACACTTACTCATCATCTTGCTGGCAGCTATAATAGGAGTCCACAGGCCATGTTATAGAGGCGTTGCAAATCCTGCCAAAAGACAGCAAAGAAAAGGTCAAGAAACTTGCAATTTGAATGCCCCATTCTGAATCCCCAGGCTTCCAATGAGATATTATCTTTTGATATTTGATATTATCCTAAGATTTATCAAGGAGCTATGATAATGCGTACATGAACCTGGAGTAACAATCTAAACCAATCACATCAAGTCCAATTAACATCACGAATTCAAATTTTACAATGTTAACCAGACATTATGAGTTACAAACAGATACAAGTGACATTTTGCCTCTTTCAGAGCAGAAGTTCCAGAAGAGGGAAAAATAGACATGTATGAATAGCTCCTACAGAACTGACAGCAAAGCTAATTACAGAAATTTTAAGAGAAAATATGACATTCCCGACTTATGTTGATGATAAATTGGATTATCCGCATAGATGTCTTGTAAACATGATATAAGTATCAAGATTAAAATGGCCTATGTAAATTCTGAAGAGATGAAAGAGCCAAACAAATTATTAAACATACTTAAGAATTTGAGAAGTTGTTAAGCTTAAGCCAGAAAATTCCTAGTAGATCTAGGACAACTTCGAGTTGACTTGTTCGTATTATTATGTGTGTCATATCCAAGATCTAAGAAATATTAGGAACTCCATGTATCTTCTCCTAGCTCAGAAATTCCCACTACTTTCCCTGTCGGCTTTCAAAAAACAAATCAAATTTTGCAGTGTCAAACATAAATATTTCCTGCATCTACTCATTTCTAGCATTGAAGGAGAATAAACTAATAAGACAAAATGCACCAATATGGATAAGCAAATACGAGGACAATGAACAAAACCAGGCAACACCAGTAAATCAGTAATGAAATAATAATATGGATCACAAAAAGATGACAGGTCCTAGCTATGATTTCCCTTTTCCCACTCCTCTCTGATAATTCCAGTAGAAGTTTTTATATTCTCATAAACTAATTGCTAGCGCATTGCATAACACGGAAATCTAGCCCAGCCTCAGAACAAATGCAAAATGTACATGTCACAACATCAAAAGAGTCTTAAGAATATCTTCACCCATTTCAATATTTCAGAATTGGGCTTGCTCACAAAGGAAACGACAAAAATGGAGTTAGAGCATTGCTTTACTCATTGATAGATATTATTCCAGTTGCGATATCTTGTCCACAGCAGTTGCACGAATGGCAAAAGAAATCCAGTCCCACACGTTCAAACACAGTCAACATCTTCACCCAATAACATGCCCCCAAAAATCAAATGAGACATTTTTCTAAGCAACAACTTCCATCGTTTTGATAATCCATTAGATGGCCAACAAGGCAGCAGGGCACAGAAAACCCAATATATTTTTCTTATCTTCTAAGATTATCATGCTAAAACCTTCACCAAAGCCATCAAACAGCTTTCTAGAAGACACTTCCATTACAACTTTGAATTATTTGATTAAGAAAACAATATTTCCTCCCAGAGCCGATTGTAGCGTCTGGTTTTGTACTCAAGCATTCAACCAAACAACCAAGAGATGATCAACCCTCCAAAAACTTTGAAAAGGATTAGGGTTAAATGAAGGACCAGCCTTTTCCTATTCTAAATATTTAGGAACTTTAATATCAACATTGACAAAATGTACAAGAACATTTAGCATTTCCTAGAAAGGCAATATAACTATCAACGCATTGAAGTATATTTTTCAGGCCATTAACACCACATTGAATGCCATGTTGCTGCAAATCACAGGAAACTAATAGAAAAAGCAACAAATGATCATTTGATTTGAAGAATACCTTCAGATAGACATCCCCAAGTGTTACTGTGCAATGATAGCAATGAGGTGAGCAAGGCAGAGGCGGTAACACTATGCAATGGAATCAATGATAATGCACCACCCAACTCCACAGGAAGCCTAAAAAATAAATACAGTGAATCTTCGTAAGATTACAATAACAGGGTGAATACGATCCATAAACAGCAGTTGACAACACTAAAAAGTTCAAAACATTGAAATCAAATCAATGCTCCATAAAATTGGCATTGAGAAAAATAACAAATAATAGCATGAGATAATATTACATCCAAATTAACATCAACTTCCGTGAGAATAAGAATGTTAATTTGAGGCCCTAAAATTCCTTGAGAAAATTTTTATGTAAAATATCGGCATCAATGTGTATCCCCACCCCAATTAACCAAAAACAAAAGGCAAATACTATGCCGTACACTTGATTTACCTCACTAAATGCCTAACTCAATTACAAAAGAATCAACAAGAGAAGAGCAAAAATGCAATTTCACTTCATTTTTCTTTACAGATATCTGCAAATGCATCTTCTTGATTAATTTTCTTTCTAAATCAAAAAAATAACAAACATACAAAGAAATTAAAATTCTTAAGAATAAACAAATATTATATATACATAGAAATGCACAGGCAGTAAGTTAACCTGGAGGAGTGGAGCTTGTGACGGGAGAATCGACTAGCAGAAGGGGAGAGTCCACTAAAGCTAGCAGCTTTAGAAGCAAAAGGGCGACTATTAGTCATTGTTGTTGTAGTAGTAGTTGAACGGGACAAAAGGGCTTTTGCAGAAGCTGAAGAGAATTGAAGGGTTCTTCTTGCACCATTAGCCGCCATTTTTCTTCTTTCTCCGTGTCAATGAAACAAAGCAAAACCCCTCCTCCACTGAGAGTAAAAGGTTTACAGTTTCTGGAAAATGGCCCAAAATAACAAGTCCTAAGTTGTAAAATTGAAACCACATAAACTAAGCCCTTTTGCTGTTGGACCTAAAAATATTTTTTGGGATTTGTTCAAAAGTACTAGAAAATAAAATTATTTTAGAAAATATTCACTTTTTTTATTTTAAAAATATTTATTTTCAGATGTCAATTTTAAAAATAACTTTTCAGGAAAAAATATACTCCATTTTTAGAGTTATATATGCATTTTGACATATTAAAAATATATCAAAACAATGTTATATTCAAAATAAATAAATAAATAATGACTCTCTTATAAAATTCATTCCCAGTTCTGGCCAGGCTATTTGGTTACTCTTTTTATTTTTTTATTTGCAATTTATTTATAATTTCATCATTTTTTAACTGAACAAATATATATTATATGATTTATTTTTTTTTTTTAAAAAATACATTATACATTTCAAAAAAATTAAATATCATAAGAGAACAAATAAATTATACAAATAAAATTTAAATTCATAAGAAATGAAATTTAACTTTTTTTTTCAAATTTTAAGATACTGATATGACGAGACGCGGCCCTATTGACTAATTGATTGGATGACTAAGAAAATTCAAAGGCGATAAAATGTAATATGAGACAGAGACAAGTCATGGATTGTGAGTGTGACCAATGGCCACAGCGCAGTTAAGCTCATTGGACATTTTCGTCCCGCTGCAGAACAGCAATCCGCCCACGTAAATAGTGACAATTCAATCGACAAGCAACAAAAATAAATAGAAAAAATGAGAAAAAAAATTAAACTTATAGTATATTTTTTAATTTTTTTAAAAATATTTTATATTTTATATATATTTTTAATATATTAAAAATATATTTAATATATATTTTTAAAAATTGAGTATATCTTTAATATACTAAATGTATATCCAAAATAAACATCTAAAAGAGATATTTTTTAAATTAAAAATTGAAAAAAAGAATATTTTTAAAATTGAAAAAGAAAAATAGGAATTTTTAAAAATATTTTTATTTTTTAGGATATTTTTGAAGAAACTTCAAAAAATAATATATATTTATATTAGATTATACAAAAATGCAAAAAAAATTACATTATTAGTATTTGAAATTTTAAAATATGTTATTTTAATAATTAAGTAGCTTTTTTTAATTCAATGGTTCCTTAATTTTTAAAAATAATCTGATATAATTAAGTATATTTAGTTTTTTAACTGTTTTATAATCATAGGAATACTATTTTGCAACTCTCTCACTCTTTATTTTCAACTCTCTACTTTCATTTAAGATTTTATTTTATTATTCAATAACTTATAATTTTTTTCCTTTTTTTCCCTCAATTTAGATATTTCCAAATTAAAAAAATTAGTATTTCAATGAATGAAAAATAAATAAAAATAATTACGTAATACTATTTTTAAAATTTTTAAAAAAAAGGTCAAAAAAATATATTCAAATATCAATCTAACAAATTTTTAATGAATTGACATCCAAATAGGTAAATTTTCAATCTTGGTAACTTTGGTTGAGGAGACATTGATGGATCACACAATATAGCTTAGTTAACTCTCATATAGTAAATTTTATATAAATTATGATATAGTAGTTCAATTATTGTAAAAACTTAAAAATTTGAATCATTATATCTCATTTTTATTAAATAATTTTCATATAAAAATAATAAATGAAAATACACTGCAGTGAATAATATATTTAAGGTAATTAAAAATGGTGGATTTGGATCATGCCCAAATGTCACTATTGGTAGCCTAATCTAAGTCCAAAAGTGCCGTTTTTGTGTCCCATGTCAAAATCAAATTAAGTGATTTTTTTATAATTTCTATAAAAATTCTCCAAAAAATAAAAAAAAATGTTTAAAAATTCTTTCCTTTCAAAACAACCATTTTTCAACTTTCAAAAATGTCTCACTTTTAGTGTCATATAATATACTAAACATATACAAAAACTCTAAGATATGAAGTGACATATAATGTATTTTTTCAATTATTAGTGCCCATGAGCTTCTGAATCCGTTTACATATTAATTAATTTGTTTTATAAATATAATGATGCATCCTTATTTTTACTTCAATATATATACATACATGTATATACACACATATATCCCACCGTGTTATGTCCTCATTTTTTAAAAATTAAAATATCTATGTGTCTATATCATATTATGCATGTCTGTATATGAATTCATGCTTCATAGTTGTTTTTCAATTAAATATTTTTTTACTATATTTATAATTTAAATATAAAATTATTTTTTTATTTTTTTATTTTTTTATAATTATTAATAAATTTATGTCAAATATAAAATATTAAGTAAATTTCACATTTTTAAATTATATTTTTAAATATAAAAATTTATTTATAAATAAATTTCTATTAAAATTCATTTACAAATAAATTACACACCATGATTTGAAGTTTCATTAATGCATTTTAAGAATAATACCTAACAAGTATAAAACATTTCCCCCTTCAAAAAAAAAGTATAAAACATTTCAGTTAAAAAAAAAAAAGAAGTAGAAAACATCATAATTATGATTGGTTATTAGATCCTAGAAAAATTGAATTGTCAGTAAAAAAAGTACATGGAAAAGAACAAGTAACATGAATGAATGGATTTTTCAACGGTCATTACATTACATTAGATTTGTTTTTACAGAGGATGGACTCAACCATTTATTTAACTTCCATAATGTCATTCTATTTGTTGTTTTATATAACTTCATCATCATCATCATCATCTTCAACATGTACTTGTGCTATTGAGCTTTAGTCTCATCCAGAATTTTGTTTATACAGCAACTTGCTGAACTGTTAGTATATATATATATATATATATATATACAAATTCAAGAAAATCTATATCTCGTCATAGAAGCTATATAGCAACCAACTTCAAAGTACAATAATGTATCTTATAATACATTGCAAATTTTCTTTACGGATATTAACCTATAAAATAAAATTATTGCTCATTCTAGCAATTAAACAAACGCAATAAAAATTTATTTCAAAAATTTTTAATAAATTAAATGTCTATCAAAATTTGAATTCAAAACGTACCATGTTTGGATAAGACTTAACACTCAGCTATACAAAAGTTAATTTGATAGCATTAAACCAAACTGTATCAAATTTATAGAATTTAACTAAACTAAATTTAATTAATTTTAAACATAAATTATATACTTGATAATTATAAAATTACTTATTTCATCCCAAATTAAAAAATAAAACTATTTTTAATGTTATTTACTAAAAACATTTAATGAATATATCTCATATTTAACTTAGGAGGGTAATGGGGAAAATATATGTATATTTCTAATTAAATTAATTTATTTTTCTTAATTATTATAAAATATATAGAAAATACATATATCAATTTGAAAATGAGGAAGCATTCCATTTTTTATAATAATTATCATTGAATTGATAAAAAAATCTCATTATGATAAATTAATTATATTCAAAATTTAAAAGTTCACCCTTTTTATATATAAAAAAATAAAGATAGTAATCACTAAAGTGTAATTCAGTAACTAATAGTATTGTTTTTATTTAGATTTTAAGTTCAAATATTAAGTAACCTTTTTTCGACAACACAAGCATTTAGAAAAGCGAAGATACTGTAATTAAATGAGGTCAAGACAAAAGCTGTTAACAGTTAAACAGAGCATGTGTGTGTATATATATATATTTAAATTTGATTTTGATGTCTTATCTGTTGTGTTTGACCTTTACTGGAATACGTTTTTACTGGGAGACATTAATAACTAGCAGAACAGAGTCAGTAATATTACTAATTGGTGATGGCATTGGCATGGCCTATGATATTTTGTTGGGAAAGGAAGTGCAGAGAAAGGAACAATTTTTAATGGCGATTTCACCTTCTCAATTTATGTCAGTGGTCCATAACCTCTGTTGCCTGTTCTTGTTTGTTATTTTATAAAATCCCCAGATCTTCTATTCTGCTCCTTTAGGCTTCTTCTTCTTCAGATCTCTTCACTTCAATGACATAAAAGTTTATATTTTTATCTGATAAAAGTGGACAAATCTGAATTTTGTTGCTATATGCTGGAATTCAGGGGGGGAGCCACAGCAGGGTCGGTTGACTCCGTCTCCCCAGCCCTATAACATATATATATATATATATATATAATTTTAAATATATAATTTTTTAAATATATATTATTTATAATTTTATAAAATAATATTATGTATATATAATTATATAATTAATAATTTTATAATTATATACATAATTTCATATATGATATTAATAATTTTTTAGATATTAATTTTTTGATTTTTATAAAATTCTATAAATAAATTATTAGATTCAAGAATTAAATAAAAATATATGTAAAAATTTAATAAATTTTTAGAATTTAATAAATAATATAAAATTTTGATAGAGATTTTTTTAATAGTAATTTATAATAAAAATATAAATTTTATTATAATATTAAATATTTAATTTTATCGTTAATTAATTAGTCTTTTATCGTTAATTGTCCACCTTTAATGTATTATGAAATTTATACATAAAAGTTATTGAAATAGGTGAATTTTTCATTTATTCATCCATAGATAAGACAAAAGTGGCCAAAGTGTAATGTAAAAAAAAGGTTTGGAGCATCAAATGTCTTTATTATTTATAAAAAGAAAGTGTATAATAGTACACGAAAATCTAAAGTATAATTTAGGATTTAATTTCCTTATAGTAGTACTTTATATCATATATAATTAATTTACAGAAAGAGGTCTCATTATATTCAAAATAGTTTATTATTGAATTAAGTAGTGTTTGATAACTCAATTGAATCCATTCTTAAATGGTTCAATAAAAATAATGAGATGAAAATTTATTTATTTTTCAAATAATAAAAAGTACTAGTAAATAGCATATTATCTCTCATTTACTATCTTATAATTCCCATGCTTCTATGCTTATCACTTAATTTTATTTTTATTTTTCTTTAGTTATAATTTCAAGTTAATAATTACTTTAATTATGATACACAAACTCAAAATTAATTAGTTATAAGTAATAATAAAAAATAAATAATTTTTTTAGATAATTGAAGTTTATAAAATATAATTCCTTCTCCTTTGCATCATTTTTTTTCTATATCTGCATAACATATTATTATGAGGAACAAATTTTAAATTTTAATAAAATTTACTACACTAAATATATGGTGGCTTAAGATCCTACCTTAATATTTAAGCTGTACTGTGAGACAATAAAATCAAGTATTCACAAATTAAAACACCTTGTTATAATTATTTGTTATCTTGTGTGATTTATATTATAAATATCATATATATATGCATTAATTATTTATTAAACTATAATCACTCTCAAATTGGACAAAAATATTGAAATGATTCTTTACCAAAACCGCATTATCCATTAAATAATCTCATAATAGGGTATGTCAGTGTGTGGCAACTATAATTAAAAAACAAATATTTTTCAAAATCCTTCATATAAAAACATTAAAAGTTAAAGAAAGAGGAATATTAAAATTTTGAACTCTAATGTAAAAAATAAATTATAAATAAGTATAATAATTTTTATTAATAAGTGGGTTTCAACTGATCTTGTTTTTATTAATATATTAAACTACAAAAAATATAATGGGATGATGGGTTCAAAGGAAAATGACATAGTTGTGGCCCTGTGGGTTGGCCTGCATTTCTTTCACATTCTTTGCTTCTTTGCTGGCTATAAGAACAAGTTTTCCTGACGGTACATAAATTAGATAAATCTGAGTAATGAGCCATAAATATATGATTGCAAGTTAGTAAATTTTAAAAGCCAGTGGCAGGCAATGTAAGGTCAAATTTCATGCAGTTTCATAAGCCAAATCAGAAACTACAGTTTATCATCATCACAGATGGTGATAGGGCTACGACAGATTTGTACATTTTTTAATTGAGTTTACAAGATTTGTTTTTAATGGTTATTGGGAAATAAATACCTCGACCTACCAAAGCTTGATAACATATACTAATTAATTGCTTGCATGTAGAATCTCTAGGTGTATGAAAATTTCAAGAGTGATGGTCAATTTGAGGAATTTTAGGTGAGAATTAAAGTTTGAAAGAATTTATGAAATTGAAAATATTGGAATCCCATAATTGGGAGGGGATACATAATGGCTAAGAATGTGCAAAGTGTACACCATTACTTAATTGTCTAATTTACTTATGAGTTTTATTGATAAGTATATTTTTTTTTACAAGAAAATTTCATTAAAGAACAGAAATGCCTGCACTACTAATTTCTACTATAATTCTCAAAGAACACAAGCCAAAATGAAAGAAATGTAAAAGCCAAATAGATAAACAAATGAGCTTAAAGAGAGAAACATCTGCTGTTAAAAGGGACCTGCTCTAAAATGGACCATACACCATATAACTAGGATGCTATTAGGGATGCTATTTGGAGTGAAAATGAATAAGGTATTCTAACCTAAACTAGATTATAATTATATTTGTATTACTTGTATCCGTATTCATCCTAAACTTGTTTAATACTATCCGTTTAACTAATTGTTTAAATATAAAAATTTAAAAATATTATAAATTTAAAAATATAAATTATAATTTTTTTAATTAAATAATTATAAATAAAATTTAATACTAACATAATTTTTATTAAAATAATTTCATATCATATATTTTTATAATTAAAATAAAATTTAATAAATATATAATTAAAATTTAATAAAATATAATTAGTATATATAACTGGATTCAGATAGCTATTCATGAATAAATATCTAAAACCCGATCCAAATTTGCTAAGAGTGGTAAAAATATTATCCATAACTAATAAACATATTTATAAATTAATCATATCATTTATAAATTAATTAGGATGGATTGAATACCTAAAAATACTTGACTCGTTGTCAGCTCTAAATTTTATGGCTATATAGATGGGTGAGAAAATATGAAAACAAGAAATGCAAAATATAAGAGCGTAACCAATAAAGTTTTGATTAAAAGAGACTAAAGCTGAAATTTCCATACCAAAAATAAAATTTTAGAAGTTTTGGGAGATAAATAAATAGAGATTAAATTATAAATACATATTAAATATTTATATATAATTTTAAAAAAAATCAAAGTTTGGGGGGGGCGGAGGTGGCCTGCACCACCCTTTGCCCACCTCGATCCGGCAATGCTAAAAAATGGATTGGGGAACTGGGGAAGGGGGGCCATCCGCCATTGCAACCTTAATTAACAGCCAGTGATCTATTGGCTTTTCCCCACAAAATCAAAAATCAATATGTATGTATGTATGTATGTATGTATGTATGTATATAGATATATTGTATTGGACCACTCTTATTTATTCTTTGTTGCTCTTCCTTTTGTAGCGTAGTTTTATAATTAATCATATACCATTATGCCTTTGAAATTAAGCAATATTAAATTAATTAATAAAATTTCCCAAGGTTTTGCATTCTCACGTTTTTTTATATATATGATTAATATTTAGTCTTTTGTTTTTTCTCATATGGAATCTATTTTATAAAATTTGATTTTTTATATTTCTATACTAGGGTGGTATAAGGCATATATACTGTATTAAGTTTATTTATCTAGACTGAAAATTAAAATTTTATTAATAAATTGAATAATAAACTCACTTATTAATTAACTTAATAATTCGTATTCGTGGCTTTTAAAATAATTGATCAAACAAATAAAATAGGACCAAATAAACAAAAAACTAATAATAAGAATGACATTTTACATCTTTTAATTATTCCCTCATCAAGTATAAATTGAATAAAGTTTTTGTTTCTATTTCATTTTTTGACAATGTAAATTTAATGTGTTTAGTCATACTCTAATTTATAATAAAATTCAATAAACTATTCACCACTCAATATTAAAAAATTTCAGTATATAGTCGTTAGCATATATATTTTAAAATTTTCAATTAAATTAAAAATTACTTAAAATAATAAGTTAAACATGTTAAATTAAAATAAAAAAATTAAATATTCTATAATTTTAAAAATTATATCCGTTATCAACTCTTTTACCAAACATCACGTTGCTTAATAATAGATGGTGACTTTGCAATTTTCTTTCATTTTCTAGCACCAAATAATTAGCATGATCACAGGCGGTGATTAAGTTCAAATAGAGAACATGCAGTAAAAGGATGGCTTGTTTTTCAAAAAAAAAATTTCAACGTGGGAGCGTTTTCCATAGACTCCTAGCACTCATTGATGAAAGAAAAAAATAAAGTAATTATATATAACTAAACATAATTTTTCAAAAGAATTTTTCTGATGAGTTTTTTTTTTTTTAAAAATCAGTTAAAAAAAATGATATATACTCATTTGATTTCAGATTGATAATTCATTTTATTTTTACATATTTTATTTCAAATTTATTCCAAATTGATAGTTCCAAATTTACATGACATTAAAAAAACTAATTAATATCATATAAATTTTCTAAAATATCCTTATTTCTTAATTATAATTGCATGAATTAATATTATATACTTTATTTAATATTTATTCATTAATTCATAGTTAATCAACACAATTAAGTAATAATGATACAAGAATTTTTCTTATAAAATTAACATTTAAAAATAGAAAATGGAATAAAATTTGAATCAAATAAATAAATAATAGAGTATTAATCTGGTACTGATGGAGTAATTTAAATAAAATTAAATAAATAAATTTATAAGTAATCTAAATGAGTGAAAAGTTAAAGTTTTTATTTGTTACCAATGAATTATAAGTAATTACAATTATATAAAAATATTCATCTTTTTAGTCAAATTATTTTTAAATTAATTTCATTATTTTATTTGATAGAAATAATTTCTGGTTAGATGTTATTTTTAAGCCATAAGTTTCTTAAGGCATTCATAATTTTTAAAATGTATCAAGTATTTCTAATTTTAACTATTGCATGCTGTATATATAGTGTTTATTAAATGTATCATAGATTAAAAAAATGAGAATAAAACATAAAATAGATAAGCGAAATTTCCAGGAATAATAAAACATATTTTTTAAAACAATTTAACCAGCAGTAATGGGCTGGGGGGCATGACTATTTGATAATATATTGGTGATTTATACTCATTTTGCGAATGTACGCAAAGCCTAAACCTGCAATTATCAAGTCCATGCACCCTTTAAAATCCCCCCAACAAGATTACATGCTTTTTTAATTACTTTGCTTTGGAATTTATTCAAAACATTCTAAAAATATAAATATTTTTAAAAATATTTATTCGTCTTTTTTTAAATCAATATTTAAATTCAAAGCACCTCAGTTTTAAAAATATATATATTTAATATATTAAAAATACATCTCATTTTCAAATGTCTATATCTAGTATATACTAAAAATATATAAAAATTTCAAATGTATCATCTAGTACAAATTAAAAATATATAAAAATTGTAAAGTATTTTTAGAAAAAAAAAATTGAGATATAATGTAATTTTCAACTTTCATTTTCTTGAGAAAATCCAATCAAGATTATTTTCATTTTCTTCCATTTAAACACCTGATTTCCAAGAAAAGAAAAAACGATTGCTCAAAAGTCAATTTTAGAGATTTAAAAAAAAAAAAACTATCTTCCATGTACTTTAATAGAAATCCTACCACGGAAATTGATGGACTTAAAAGGAGTTTTATGCTATAGCTAAAGGAAAAAAATTATATGACACAATAATAATTCTAATTAGATATATAAGTTTCAATGACAAATCAATTTAATAATAATAAAATTTTAATATCTTATTATTGAAAAATTAAAAGATTTATCCGGATAAATTTTATAATATATTTTTTAAAAAATATTATTATCTAATTAATTTATGATTCTAATTAAAATGTATAGTTAGAATTATCGTTCTATCATATTTCTAAATTTAGCGGTTAGGCCTCCCACTCTTACTAGTTGGATCTCAATTTATAGCAAATCCATATTAATACATTTTAGATTTATAACAATGTATCCTATCGTGCGTTAGGTTTATAAATAGGCTTCTAAAACTCATCGCATCTTTAGGTAGGTTTATAAATATGTTTATAGCAATGTATCCAAATGTTCGAATGTGTATGTGTCCAAACTTTGGTTGAACTTTGATTAGGTTTTTTTTTTATCATAATTACAATAGTATTCTTGTAAGTAACCTCTAAATAGGCTTACAATTTATTATTATTATATATATATATATTTATCACTCTTATTAATAAAAGTCAGATTTTATCTAAATTTGCATAATTATTTATATTAAGTTATTTTATTTGTATGAATTTCAAGATCCAATAATGGTAAAACTAAAACAACTAACCTATAATAATTTTAAAAATATGTTTTGTATTAGATAATATGTGGATAACTACTATGTTAAATTAACTTTACCTTTTCAAAATCATGATTAGTTTTATTATATTCAAATTAGAATTCAATTTAGTTATAATCTTTTATTCTACTTACACCACTATAAATACCTCATTATAGATGATTCATATGATAATTAAGGAAACTGAGATTTTTCATATTTTTTCATTCTCTTTTCTCTTTTTTATTTACAACACGTTATCAACATGAAGCTCTAAACATTCAAGTTTAAGGTAATTATTTTAATTTCTATGTACATATTTATATATATACTTTTTATATAATATCATGTTATATAACAAAATATACATAAATTGAAATATTATTTACATAAATTGAAATATTATTAACTATATATGTCCTTATTTAATTGATTTGATTCTCAAAATATTTTTAAGAGTAACATAATTATAAAGAAATATTTTGCAAAACATACCATGTTCATCAAATTATCTGCCACAACACTTGGTCTTTATCACGTTATCAACAATTGATTTGATACATGTCAACACTTGGTCTTTATCAAAACATATAAGTTCATCACATTATTTTGTAAAATAATTATCTATTTTATATGGATCTTATAAGTATCTTATAAATGTTATAACGTCGTATGCAAACTATTGGGTAAACGTAATGTCATGAACTAAATACAAGTTTGTATTTAGATCCATATATATCATATCCAATTAAATACAATAAAATTAAATTCAAGTACAATAAATGTCATATGCAAACTACTGGGTATTATCATGTTAAATGTCTTATAAATATTATAGCGTGGAGATTATGATAGTATGAGGATTTGCACTTGTATTTGTTATAATGATGACTTGACATATATATAATTTTTAGAGTATGATATATTTGTTATCAATGCATACTGTGTTTAATTTTATTGCATGAATTTTTTTTCATAATATCTGATAAAAAGTATTTATTTATATAACTTTTATATAGATTTATTATAGGTTTATGCCTATCTAATTTAAAATCTTATTTTAAATGTAATGTTTTTGCAATGTCAAACCTTACAAAGCTTGAATTCGTTGCCCTTAATATTTTCGGAAGAAATTATTTATCATGGGTACTGGATGCCGAGATTCATCTTAATGCTATGAATCTTGGAGATACTATTAAAGAAAGAAATAAAGCATCCCTACAGAATTATGCAAAAGCCATGATTTTCTTTCGGCATTACTTATATGAGGAATTAAAAATTGAGTATATTACTATTAAGGACTCATTAGCCCTTTGAAATTCTTTAAAAGAAAGATATGAACACCAAAAAATGGCGATCCTTCCAAAAGCTCGATATAAATGGATTTACTTACGATTGCAGGATTTTAAAACTGTAAGTGAATATAATTCAGCCTTATTTAAGATTAGCTCTCAATTGAAATTGTGTGGAAAAAAAATTACTGATGAAGATATGATAGAAAAAATATATTCAACCTTTCATGTCTCGAATGTGCTCCTGCAGCAGCAATATCGAGAGCGTCAATTTAAAAAATATTCTGAGCTAATTTTTTATTTACTTGTGGCTGAACAAAACAATGAGCTTTTAATGAAAAACCATCAAACTCGTTCTACTATCTCAACACCATTTTCTGAAGTGAATACAATATTTTCTCAAAGTCGTGGGCGGGGTCGTGGTAGAAGAAACTTCTCAATCAATTATGAAAGCAAAGGTGCTAAAAAAAATAAAATGAGTCAAGAATGAAGAGCATCTTAAAAGGAAGGTACAAATAATGAAACCACTTATTATAGATGTGGAACAAATGATCATTGGTCGAGAATATATCGTATTTCAAAATATTTAGTCGATCTTTACAAATCATCTTTAAAAGAGAAGGGGAAAAATATTGAAATGAATTTTTCTGAAGCTATAGATTCTGCTAGTAATATTGTGCATCCTTTAAATATTAATTTTGATATTTTTGATTTTTTTAAAGACAAGAATGACATGATTGATCATTTGATAGGAGATGAAAATAATAATTATTATAATATATTTTTCATAGTTATGTTATTTTTTTATTTTTTTCATAAATCATGTTATTTTTATTTTTAAAAATTATAATAAGATCAGACTTTATTTTTTTTAATATAATTATTTTATTTACTAGATAAAGTATAATAAACTTGATACTATGGATGACGATATATGTTTGATTGACAGTGGTACAACTCATACAATTCTTCGATATAAAAAATATTTTTTACAATTAACATTAGCTGAAATTAATGTTAATACAATATCTGGTACTGCAAATGTAGTTAAAGGCTCTGGAAGAGTCTATCTTATATTCTCCAATGGAATAAAGTTATATATTGATGATGCATTGTATTGTAGTAGATTTTGAAGAAATCTATTAAATTTTAAAGATATACGTCGTAATGGATATCATATTGATATAAAGAATGAGAGTGATATTAAATTTTTATATATAATTACTACTAATTTAAATCATAAGTTCATATTAGAAAAAATTTTAAGTTTATCAACTGGATTATATTATACTAAAATAAAGATGGTTGAGATGTACTAAATGTATCAGAAGTGCACAGATTATAACATTTTTATACTTTGGCATGATTATATTGGTCATCCAAGTTCAAATATGATGCGACATATTGTTGAGAATAAAAATGAACATCCATTAAAAAATCAAATATTCTTTTATCTGCTAATTATTTTTGTATTTCTTATTTTCAAAGTAAATTAATTGTAAGACCTTCACCATCTAAATTACATTTGGAGTCTCCTGTATTTCTAAAAAAAATACATGGGGATATTTGTAAACTTATCCATCTTATAGACCATTTAGATACTTTATGATTTTAATTGATGTTTCAACTCGATGGTCACATGTTTATCTATTGCCAACTCGTAATATTATTTTTGCTAAATTTTTTGCTCAAATTATAAAGTTAAGGTCAATATTTTTTAATCATCCTATTAAGGCAATTCGTCTAGATAATATATGCGAGTTCACTTCAAAAACATTTTATGATTATTGTATGTCAATAGGAATTACAGTTGAATATTATGTTGCGCATGTTCACACTCAAAATGGTTTAGTTGAATCTTTTATAAAACGTTTACAATTAATTGCTAGACCTATGCTTATAAAATTAAAACTTCCAGTATCTGCTTGGGGACATGCTATAGTTCATGTTACATCTTTAGTTAGTATTCGACCGTTTGCATATCATAAGTTTTCGTCTTTACAACTTGTGTTTGACCAACAACTAAATATATCTCATCTTAAAATTTTTTGTTGTGCGGTATATATTCCTATAGCACCTCCCCAAAGAACTAAAATGGATCCTCAACGTCGTCTTGATATCTATGTCGGCTTTAATTATTCATCTATTGTTAGATATCTTGAACCCTTAACAAGTGATCTTTTTAAAGCAAGATTTTTATATTATCAATTTGATGAGTCAGTTTTTCCACCATTAGGGGAAGATAAAAGTAAAGAGCAAAAAACACAAGAGATTAGTTAGTGTATTTTATCTAATTTTGATACACGCATAAATTAATGTGAGCTAAAAGTTCAAAGAATAATTCATTCGCAGAATATTGCAAATTAATTATTAGATATCTTTACAAATACTCAGAAGGTGTCTAAATCACATGTTCTGGATGCGAATATTCCTGCTTGATTGATTGTTCCTGTAGGATATCCTGTTAATATAGCAGCTAATGAATCTAACACACGCCTGAAGCGTGGTAGACCACTTGATTCAAAAGATGTTATTCCCCAAAAAAGAAAGGAAATAAAAATTTTACCAAATGACTCTCCTGAAGAGGCCAAAGCTAACATAGATCAACAACTTTATATTTCTAGAGAAGTAACTCAAGAAATGATTTCGGTACTGAAAAATTATGAGATTTCATTAAAATCTAAAAAAATGTGGGAAAGAGATGACATTATTGTTGATTATGTGTTTGCATATGCTGTTGCTTCTAAAATAATTAATAATAATGAGTCTGAGCCTAAAAATACTGAAAAATGTCGACATAAAAATGATTAGCCAAAATGAAAAGAGACAATTCATGCTGAGCTAGATTCATTAGCTAAACGTAAAGTATTTGGACAAATAGTCTTAACACCAGAAGATGTCAAATATGTTGGATATAAATGGATATTTGTCAGTAAGAGAAATGAATTAAATGAAATTGTGAGATACAAGGCACGACTTGTGGACAAGAATTCTCACAAAGACCTGATGTAGATTATAATGAGACATATTTTTCTGTTATAGATACTATTACTTTTAGATTTTTGATCAGTTTGGCGGCCTCTGAAGGGCTTGACATATATTTGATAGATGTTGTGATAACTTACTTATATGGTTCATTGAATAATGACACATATATGAAAATTTCAGAAGAATTTAAGATGCATGAAGCATATAATTTAAAATTTAGATAAATATACTTCATTAAACTCCAAAAATTCTTGTATAAGCTAAAATAATATGGGCGAATGTGGTACAATCTTCTCTGTGAATATTTAATAAATAATGAATATGAAAATAATCCTCTTTGCCCATGTATTTTTATTAAAAAGATAAATTCAGAATTTGCTATAATTGCAGTTTATGTTGATAATTTAAATATAGTGAAAACTCCAGAAGAGATTTCAATTACTGTAAATTATTTGAGAAAGAAATTTGAAATGAAAGATCTTGAAAAAATAAAATTTTATCTTGAATTTCAAGTTGAATATCTGTCAAATGAAATTCTTCTCCATCAATCATCATATATTGAAAAAATTTTAAAACAATTTTATATGGATAAATCTTATTCTGTTGATGTAAAAAGAGATCATTTTCACCCTCGAAAAGATAATGAAGAGATTCTTGATCATGAAGTACTATATCTCAATGCAATAGAGGCACTTTTATATTTTGCTAACAATACAATATCAGATATTACTTTTGCAGTTAACTTACTTGCAAGGTTTAGTTCAATACCAACTAAAAGATATTGAAATGGAGTAAAACATGTTCTACGCTACCTACGCAGCACATCTGATATGAGTTTATTTTTTTTCAAAAAGAATAAAGTCTGAATTGACAGGATATGCTGATACTGAATATCTTTTTGATCCTTATAAAGCCAATCCCAAACAGATTATGTCTTTACATATAATAATATTATTATTTCATAACAATTTGTGAAGTAAACAATCACTGCTACTTTATCAAATCATTCAGAGATATTAGTTATTTATGAAGCAAGCCGAGAATGTGTATGGTTGAGAAATACAATTGAATATATTAGAAGAGCAAGCGAATTACCTATAAGCAAATAACCAATAATATTACATGAAGATAATACAACATGCATTACACAAATCAAAGGAGGCTACATAAAATGTGATAAAACTAAACATATATCACTAAAATTCTTTTATACTTATGAACTAATGAAGGAAGAACAAGTTGATATTTACAAAGTTCGTTCAAGTGACAATCTAGTATATTTATTCACAAAAGTATTACCAATATTAATTTTCAAAAAATATACACACAATATTAGAATGTGCTCACTTGGAGAAATGTCTTAGTCAGTTGTATTCTTGAGAAAAAGTTACTTATGAATATTGTACTCTTTTTCCTTCGCTAAGTTTCTATCCTACTAAATTTTTCTTAGCAAGGTTTTAACGAGGCATATTCGTAGGGATAGTCATCTAAGAGGAAGTGTTAGATAATATGTAGATGACTAATATATTAAATTAACTTTACCCTATAAAGATTATGATTAGTTTTACCTTATTCAAATTAGAATTCAATTTAGTTATAATTTTTTATTCTACTTACACCACTATAAAAATCTCATTATAGATGATTCATATGATAATTAAGAATACTGAAATTTCTCATATTTTCTCGTTCTCTTCTCTATTCTTTATTTATAATATTTTGGTTAATTTTGTAATAAATAGGAATTTTTTTTGGAGCAATAATAAGGATTTATTATTGATAAGAACAATAATAATAATTAACAATAATAAGCTTTTTTCCCCAAAACAACATAACCCTGTCCTTGTCTGATAATAAAATAAGAAGAAACCAACTTGTAATAATAATAATAATATAAATACTCTCAAAATTTAAACCAGCTTTATAAAGATCAAGCCACCGGCTAACTTTTTAGCTACTGGCTCTAACCCAAATCAGACAATAATACAAAATCACACCAGCCAAGCTAAGTCGAGCTGACCCGTTGACGCTATTTTTCATCAATCAGCGATGGTCCAAGTCAAATCATTCTCAAAAATCCAGTGACAAACTTCGATCCGACCCGGACTTGAACTCAAAGCCAAGAAAGCTCCATGGGTGGAGCTCCAAGACGAAGTATCCAAATGACAGATAACAACACCGTGGTTAATCTTGGCCTTGGTATTCGGATCCAATATATCCGATTCGAAAACCCGAACTTTAGGAACCGAATGGCAATAATAAAGTAGGTAAGGGTACAGGCTTTGATGGCAAGATACTGACTTGGTAACTTTCCCACCGTTGAAACCTTTGACCGTTCCGATCATGATCTTTTTCTTTGACCCGTTGACATTTTCCGTTATACGAGCAGCCACGTTACGGCCCAACGCGGAAGTGACGAAGTCGATCATGTCCTCGGCTGAGCCGACACAGCGTTTGGTCTCGCCGGCACTGGGAGCTCTCTCGCACTCACCAAGAGCTTCGAGGATTATAGTCTCCATGGTTGAATTATCAGTGGCGTGGAAAGTTTGTTTGAGCTGAGAAATCTTGGAAGTTGAGAGTGGTAAATTGGAGGTAATAGATCGGGGCAAAAATGACCTTTTGGGCATTTTATCTCTAATGTCGGGCATTGGCATAATATTTCCTTTCTTTAGCTCTGATTCACGGAAGAATTTGCCTGGCTCCACCCACTTATTTACCAAACTACCACTAAGCGGCATTGAATTAGTTTGTTCTGCAGATTTATCAGGAGTGTATTCAGAAAAAGAGGTACCTTTCTTGTTAGCATAATCTGTAAAAGTATTGTTGATTCCATAAAGCTTGAACCCAATTTTTGGCTTCCCATCTGCTTCTTTACCATACCCTTTAAATCTATCAGTCCCTTCATTGAAAGATTTTCCATAATTGTTGAAATTAACCTTTGCTTCTTTTGAATCTTTAGCATAAGATTGAAAAGAATCGTCACCCACATTGGATTCTTCCCTGTAACTGGCGAAAGAAGTTTCAGAAAATGATCCGCCATCGCCGTAATTCTTGAAATTGTTTTCCGGAACATTCCCATTAAACCCATAAGACTTGAAACTCTCATTAGCTGCATTTCCTTTCTCACCATAATTGTCAAAATCTGAAGTTATCACATTTGAATTCTCTCCGTAGCTTGAAAATTCATCACTGATTGCATTACCGTTCTTCCCATAACTCTTGAACGATTCACCGCCGGCATTTGTATCCTCTGTATAACTAGAGAATTTTTGGCTCTTTGCGTTGGCGTCATCGGAATAAGATGAGAACCGGAGATTTGGGACATTTACTTGCTCATTGTAATTTTTGAACTCGCCCGTGCCACCGGTAACTCCGGCACCATAGGTATTGAAGCTCTGGTCAACTACGTTCCCTTCAGTACCATAATGGGCAAATGTTTCATCATGACCGGCGGCGTCATGGCCGTATCGGCGGAAATTATCGACGGGGAGATTATCACCATCGGAATAGTTCTTGAACGAGTCGAATCCACCAGCCCGGCCGGAGCCGTAATTGGTAAAGTTTTTGTTGAGGTAGCTAGTAAAATCAGAGTCACCCGTGTGCTTTTCGAGGCTGGGCGCTAAATCGGGGAAGCATAAGAGCTTAGCGGAGGAGCAGAAGGCGGGGAGTTTAGTGGAAAGAGCGTTTTCCGCCGCGAGTTTAGTAAAAGTGGCGGCGTCCACGGCGTTTAATGGCGAAACCTTGGACAGAATAAATGGAGATTGTGGTAAATTGTTGTGGATCTCCTTGTTCCAGTACCGGATAAGATACGCTTTTGGGGTAAGTGGGTTCTCACTTGCCAACAGCCTCCGAGCACTGGCTAAACTCACCTGCATTGCAAGAAAGTAACCCGAAAATCAAGAACCAGAAATAGAAAACAAAACCCAAATAAAAGTAAAAAAGAAAATTACTTAACATGATTGATTGTATAAACTATAAACTATAAATATGAACTTACATTGAGCAAGAATGGAAAGCAGAGGAAGACAACGAAGAGAAAGGTAAACGGGTGAGTTTGATTTTGCATTTCTTTTTTTCAAGAAAGACTGTGGGAATGTTGGTGGGTTTATTTGGTTATGAACTGTGAAGTGAAGAAATGAAAATATATACAAAAATTTCAACAGACAGGTAGAGATAGAGAGAGGAAAAACTCAGGAAAATCACCTGCAAATGGCCAAAAAAACGGTGAAAAAAGAAATTAATCAGACATCAATGATAAAGTCTAAAGTACAAAACAATAGTGATAATGACTAATATTGGCTACAGCTACTACTATAAGACTAAGCTTAAAGAATGTGGAAAATGAAATTTTTATATTTGAAAACTTGATTGTGGTATGAAAACAGCTCAAAATACTAGTGTTATGTTTGATTCAGAAATGGAGAAGATTTAAAAAAAAAAAGAAGAAGAAGAAGCTAAAGATGGGTACCAAAATCAAATCCAAAATTGCTTTGATTCAGGCCATGAGAGGAGAGGAGAGAAATGGGGTATTATAGCCTTTAAAGAACAAAGCAGCTCCGCAGCTCCAGTCTCCAAGTGTATACTGTGTAGCTTCTATAACTTCATGTAATGAATGTTTTTAAAAGGTTATTAGAAGGTAAGATGGCAAAGTATATAAAATGGAACTTATTTAATTAATTAACCTTATTAAATATTTATTCTATAAGTAGGATATGAATCCATATCTTAGTTCATTGAGGCTGAATTTTAACTTTTTTAGTTAAAATCTTGATTAATTTTTTACTATTAAGAAAGAAATAATTCAAAATGCTACCCTGGATTTTCTTTAGAAGGATGTTATTAATTAATTAAAAATATTTTTATATCTAAACTTTAATTTTAAATATCATAGATATATTTATTCTATTATTAAATGGTAGAATTGGATATGAATATCTTTTTTAATATTGAAAAATAAACCTCAAATTTTATTCAAATAATTACGAAAAAAATGTTATTATTAAATATCAAATTCATTGTTACTCTCAATCATTATAAAATAGAAAAAATAAAAATAAAAACAATAAAATAAAAAACATAAGTGGGTAGAACATAGCAACCAAATCAATATTCTTTTTCGAAGAGATAGTAGCTAGGTGTCCTATATAAGATACCCCCACTAAAAAATTAAAAAAAAAAAGAGAAAAATATTGTTAAATCTTGTAATTCTAAGAAATATTCTTTTTTTTTTTTCTAAGACAATGACAAAGGCTCGTGATAATGGTAAATCTTGTAATTCTACTTCAATTTTAAGCTTAATTTTGTAATTAACGTTTAATCTTTTTTTATTAAACATTAATAAATTCCTTTTGTTCACCAAATTTTGATTTGATAATCACAATATTGTTACTTTGAATACTAAAAACATTGTTATTTCCACTTAGATTTTAAATTTTTAAATTTAAATTTTAATTATTTTTTTCCCATTATATAATTAGTAAAAAATAAACTGCTTTTGTTAGCTTAGTTAATAATCGTCGGTGATGATTGGAACAGATTTGAGTTTGGGTCTTAAGAGGATAGCATACATTAAATTAGTAACTACTAGAAAGAATAGATTGTCTTAGTTTCATAAGTCAGATAATTAGAAGTCTTTAGAAGACAAATACACATGCTTATAGCATGGCTTAGTCAATCAATTAAATGTTTTGATATGACATCTTTCTGCTATAAAATAAATATTCTTGCTGTTATCGAATTATTTATATGTAATGGTATAATATGTTTATTAAATATTTTAATAAATATTATTAAATATGAATATAATAAAAAAAATCTTTATAAATAAATAATAATTTTAAAAAAATAAAAAAAAATATCTGTCTATTTGCAACGGATAAGCAATTAAATAATTAGAGTAATTTAACACTCACACTCTTAGTTACCCTATAAACTATGGTTTTTTTTTTTAAATTACTGGGTATGAATCAAATACTCAATAATTAAATTATCAACACTATACCTATAATTAGTGATTAATTATTTTTTTCTAATAAAGCATCTCATTGCTCTTCTCTTTACATTATGATTCTCAATTATTAAACTATTAGCCATAGCTGTGGCAGTTGATGACTGATTAGTTTTATTACAGTGTCATATTGCCTTTTTCCTTCTTGTAGATTATATCCTAATTATAGATTATCAGCTTCATTACAGAGAGAAGGATCAAAGGAGTGAAGATGGCCTTTTCCAAAAGGCCCATAATCATTTGATTGCTTTAAAAAGAGAAAAGAAAAAGAAAAAAAATTAAAATAATTAAAATTAAAAAAAGGGGAAACATAACACAATAATATACCTCTATGGAAATTAGATAAGAATGTGGATGAGGATGGCCCAACCATAATTAATAATAATATTTAAGAGATAAGACAGTATAGCTTAATTAGTGTTTTATTATTATTATTATTATTATTAGCGCACCGATTAAGCTTTTGCTAGTGATTATTGTATAATACAATATCAAAATTTGTTGTATTAATGTATGCTCTCTGAATAAAACCAATGGGTTTCTGCACATTTTGTCCCTTTAAAAGTACACAATCAATTGAAGCCATTAAATACATGAGCAGAGGAACATTATTAATTTGATTACTCATAAAGTTTGCATGAAAAATTTCAGACTCATTGTTTTTGCATGAGAACCTCTTTGTTAACCACATGACTGGTTATAAACCGTTTGTTTTATTCATATTTTATTTTCTTGAACAATAAATTGATTATATGTGATATTTAGATGTTAACTTAATTATTTCATTTAAAAGAAAATTCTTTTAGTTAATGTATAAGGCAAAAATTTTAATTTTTAAGCATATAAATATGATGATGCCCTTCCCCATATGAATTGGAGATTTGCCTTCTTTTTAGCTTTTATTTTGTTTTAATAAAGAAAAGGGAGACTTCTAATATAAGATTGTACATAAAGACCATTCATGTGGTTTAAAAAATATCGAATAATGGTATTAATTTTGTACATTCTATCAATAATTGACCAAAAAAATATTTAGACTTAATGAAAGACCAGTTAATAATATAATTCAGAAAATCAACTTTATTTTTATTCAAATTTCTTTTTTTTTCTTAAACAATAAAATTATACAAAACTGTGAAAGCTTAATATGCTTTCTTAAATAAAAAGCTTTATATGGTAATATAAAACATGTATTTTTAGAATTGTATCATAGGGTGGTTCAATCTCATTAATGTATTGAGACTTATATATATTTAGCTCTACTTATTTATAAATGGATTGCACATGAAAGTATTGATTGAAGTTCCTACTGAGGCAGGTCATCTTGTGATGCTGATTTGATTATATATGAAATTAATTACTTAATTTCCATTTTAGAAGTCTGACTCTTGTCAAACTCAGGCAAATATTTGATACTCTAAATAGATGTTTTTCAATTAAAAAAAATAACATAAATTTAATGCTTCTGCAAAAAGTGAATATGGTTTTGTTTTCTTATAGATTATTATCCTTTTCAATCTCAATCTTTCATAATTATAATATTGAAAAGTAATAATAATAGAATATATTAAATGAATATATATATATATATATATATATATATAGCAAATGCCTAATTTAAGCTAACTTCAAAACACCCAACAACTATGATTAGATGTTCTTCAACACAAAATTCCCAATTGGGAAATAAAGATTGATAAGTAACAAGAAGTTTTATATCCTACATGAAACCCTAATTAGCAAGCACATGCTATATATTTAATTACTAAACATAATAAAGGCAAAATGCATTAATTAAGCTGCACATTGAATTGAAAAAAATGCCTTTCCTTTTTTTTTTTTTATTATTAATTACATATTAGAATTAAAATGAAGACCTAAGCAAGAGCAACACAACTATTAATTACTTATAAACAATATAATTTTTCTTTGACTATCAAGCTATAGTTAGGTAATTCTCCATGTTCATTGTTTGACTATTGTTTATATTATTACAATACTGTACATACAGCTGTTATATGACATTGAATTATTGATTTTTTTTCCTTTAATTTTTTTGCCAGTCCATATCCTTGGGTTATAATGCACATGGGAGCCGAAGAAGGACATGAAATTCAGATTGCTATTAATCATTGATGGTGCATACACACCATCCAGAGTTTCGATTTTTTTTTTTTGCTATACAGTTATTACAGTGGCTATTATAATATCGGCTATATAATTTTTTTATTGAAGGATTATAAATTATATTTTCGAAAAAATGTAAGATTATAAAATTATTTTGAATATTTTTTTATATTAGATTAAGTCTAACCCACCTTTTATATCAACATTTATCTAATAATGCTTCATGATTCTTGAAATTTTTTATACTGTAACTATCCATTTAATCATATCAAGAAAAGGAAAAAAAAGTGTTATTGACCCTATTATTTAAAATCAATATGTGAATCCCAAATGCTTATCTTTTTATTAATGGAGAATAGTTGTCATTTAACTAATAAAAATAAAGCCAATACGTGATTAAAATTTAATAAGGTTATGTGGTCCTATAAATTCATTTGCTTCAACCATACTTTGTCATATATATTGTTAGGCCAGTCAAAATAAAGCTATCATAATGTGTTTGAGCTTTTTACAGATTTATTCAGGTTTCTTTTGACGATTATATATTCAACTTTATTCTGATATATAATGCAATATCTGATCATCAGTTTGAATATCTCCCCTTTTTTCCTTAGGAATATTTACGTTCCTTTATTTTAGCATCTTTAAGACCAAATACTGTAATAATAATCAAACAATCAATTTATGGAAAGCGATAAACACAATTATAATGTAGACCAGAATAAATTTTCAACATAAACATCTTTAATTATAACACCTAATAAAGAAATTTTAAGTTCTTGATAAAGCTGGAAATAAAAAGTAAGAGAAAGAGAAGAGCATTAATGTCTAATTAATTATCTAATAAAATTTTTTGTCCTTCAGGTTTGATCCTTACTAGTTATACCATTTCCAGGGTAATTAATACTACGTACAATCACCCAACGCAGATCAGAAGAAATCCCAGCATAAGCATGTGCTACTAAATTCTGAAAAAATTAAAGCATTTCAAGAAAATGATGTGTAAAAAAGATCCATCCTAATCTCCACTTGTGTATATATATCTTTGTTTGTGGTGTGAAAATTGGCAGAAAAGTAGAAGGAGATGATATTTGCCGATCAAGAATTAATAAGCCCCATTAGTCTTCACATTTCCTTAATGAGTGTCAGTACGAAATTGAATTAATCTTTAAATTTCCATGAAGAGTCTAGATATTATTTTCGAGTTCGAAATTCTTCAATTACTGAAAATTGGTAAAATGGGTTACCAATTCTAATATTAAATTGAAACGCAAATCTTATTTTTATTTTTTTTCAAGTATTAGCATATTGAAGGGAGAATCAATCGTAAATTTATTATTTAAGTAAATATCACTTTCTTCTGAACTGTGCATCGGCATGCATTTTCGAAAATTAATAACTCATCGACCCACCCAACAGACAAAGGAGTAATATACAAGGATAATGTATGAGAATCTCCCAAGAGTAGAACTTTTATTTTATGTGTGTGGGGACTAAGTATTCTATTTGGCATGCAATTGCTGCAATGATGCTTCCCTCCGTGTCACTCTTTCTTATAGAAAATAAATTAACATATATATGTGTGTGTGTGTGTGTGAATTTGAAATCATTTTTGTTTGTTAATCTTATATTCACAAAAATAAAATTAATTTTTCGTGCAGATTAATATCCCACATATCTCAATAACCCTCTGTTATATGTAAAGGAATCTGATTCTTGCACTCATTTTGCCTCATCCATGGGTATAGAAATGATCAATTTACAGTCAAAATGGCTTCTTTATTGGTGAGGACCAGCTTTATGTACATGTATATCTTTCTTGGCATTGGATTACATTTTTTTTAATACTATCAGTAACCCATTAATTAGAAACATTCTACATTAATTTTTGCGCAAAAAGATCTAACTTTTTTTACTGCTACCAACTTCCTTATCCTAACTATATATAATTTCTGTAACCCACATGTATATGCATATTAGTAGTGTGTATAGCTGTCCTGCCATGTATATTAAAAGAGAAAAATGATTATCTAATGTAGAATGCATATTAAAAGAAAAAATAATTTAATTTAAGAATAATGAAAATTTTAAAAAAAGAACTTTTCCAGTGAAATTTTATTGAATCAGAAGCTGTTTTTAAAGTTAAAAAGCATACATTATATAAGAAAAAATTCTAATGCACCCAAATAAAAATATTACTACCAATAAATTGTTGGTATGAGTGATTCAACACTCTCATCTTTTAAACAAAACGTCATAAATTCGATCCTTATGAACAGAGTCACCATTTGTTTAAAACACTTTACTCCTTAGTAAGTCAATATGATGCCAACAAAATTAATCCTAACCCAATAAGTTCAGGAATACCTATAATTATAAGGCATTTTTTTAAAAATATTCTAAAAAAATAAAAATATTTTTAAAAATATCCACTATTCCTTTTCAATTTCAAAAATGACATTTTTTTAATTTTGAATGTCAAAAATATTCCTTTTTAAGGTATATTTTAGGTATATATTCGATATATTAAAGATATATTTAATTTTTAAAGATATATATTTGATAAATAAAAAATATATAAAAAAAATATAAAATATTTTTATAAAAAAATTAAAAAATATGTTATACAATGTAATTTTCTCTAATTATAATAAAAAAAAATACTACAAAGCTTAAAATCAGTTGAGAAGAAAATAAATCAAAATAGATTAACTAGATAGATTAAAAGGTCATCTGGTAAAACCAAATCCAGAGCCTTTAGCCTCTTGGCTATTTAGGACATGCTCAGAATATGCTTCCTAATACTACCATTGCCAGTATACCTAACGAAAATTAGATTGCTGAAAATGTCCCCACTTCGACTTCATCACACTTGACATAGTCGCTTTCCAGTTGGGCAAGGTAGTTCATAGCATTATAGCTTTAGCAGAGTGGCTCCTCAAATATTTCTGGGATTCTTTGATGCATGATCACTGGACCCAAGCAAGATAAAAAATCTCTCACTTCTCATACTGAACCCTCTGAGCATCTTTGCTCTCTTCAGTAGGAGAAATAGGTTCATCCTTCCTAAATGCTAAGTCTAAATACATGCGTCCCAAATAAATCAACATGTTTGAATTTCTAAATCTAAGTTTAACCTCTAAAGAAAAGGTACACTAGGAGTTTATATAGCATATTAGCTAAATTCAGAGAAAAAGAAAAATAAAAAAATTGTACGCTCACGATCCACAAATTATAAACTTGATTTTGAGTTTAAATAATGGAAACAAGATACCAGGCACAACGTTAATATTCTCATCTTTGGACATAAAATATTAACTGTAATTGGTATCTCACGCAGCAATCAAAATATTGACAATTAGTCCCGTCAGATAATAAACTTCCTTTGGGCCGATATATTATCCACATGGATAAAACCAAATAATTGTCACATATTTATTGCAACACGTGTATTCAAAACTCAGTCAGATAGCAGCATTCCTTTGGGCCGACATACTACCCGCAACGAATTTTAATACACCTGTATAATATCCCAAATAAATTAATTAAAACAATAGAGGCCACTTTGGTGACTTATTGCTTCAATTAATTTATTATTAAAAATATTAGACACAATCAGGACTAAAATACCAAAATTTAAACTCAATTGAATTAAATTTTAAATTGAAATTTTAAAATTAAATGAATTTTTTTTTTTACTATTTAATCGAAGATCAAATCAAAATTTCATAAAGATTTAATCAATTAATTAAAATCCTTAACTGTGTTCTTCTAAACCAAAACGAAGAACAACGAAACACTGTTTACGAAACACTGTTCACGAAATAGTTTCAAAACAGATTTTTTTAATTAATTAATTACATAATTAATTAACCCAAAAATTAATTAATTTCAGAAAAAATCACAAGCACAAATTCAAGTTCAGAAATTGATTTTTTCAGAATCAATTAAATAATAACAGTAATTTAATCCAAAAACAAATCAAACCAAAATTGATTTCAGATTAATAATTTCGATTTCAAATTAATTCTCGAAAATTACAATCACCGAATTAATTTTCTAGAATTAAAACAATAATCAATACCGCAATTTAATCGAAAAATCTAGCAACCTAGCATAGGGCTCTGATACCAATTGAAAGGGGGAGAAAACCTGATTTCCCTAAAACCTAAAACATGCATAGATCACTAGATTATTCAAATTAAATTGCAAAGGGGTAAATTGCATACCTGACATCATCGTATGTTGAAGCTGAAGACGATTTTGGAGTTTGTCGCCTTCCAGGAGATACACACTTTAAGTTTAGCGGAAGCACTACTGAAGGAACGTAATGTTCTCTTAAAATTGTTATGTTCCCCTGGAGACCACAACCCCTTATTTATAACTGATGATGATGATTTCTATTTTGGTCCTTCAACAAAACAGAAATTCTTATCGGTCTCTACACTTATAATCCTATTACGAGTAGGACACCTCAATAGTCAACAATCCTTATTTGATCATAACTTTAATTTGACTATTTTAATTTGACTGCAATACATATTTAATATTTAAATATATTTAGCCCACACTTACGATTAATTAGAGGATTAATTTTAACAATTTAAAATTAATTCTAACAATCTCCCACTTGGGCTAACATATATTAAATATAAATGTATATACCTTAATGAGCTCATAAAAACAGTCATACTGAAGGTGCCTCAAACAATCTCGCCCAATGATTATATCGATAAAGGACTGAAGGGCTAGTCGCCACATTCATCGTGACTCAAACCACCATCAATCACATTACCAATACTCTCAAATGACATAGATCAATAATAGGAGTGTAGCATGGAAACTACATGTAATATGATCTAATCATGCCTGTTTCCAACTGGTCACACTTAATTGAGATCAACCACAAAAATAACACAGAGTGTAATAAACAAAAGTGAATACTTCATTTTCTGCAGAAACTGAATTAACATATCCAAAACCAAATAGAGCATTCAAAACATAATGAAAAAACCTCCCACTGAAACTAAACATCCTCAAACAATATGACACCCACATGAGCAGTATGCTCATGAAAGACTTTCGGTATCAATGCCTTAGTAAGAGGATCTATAATTATGGAGTTCGTTCTAACATGCTCTATAGATATCTGTCCACTCTGTATTTTCTCCATTTACAGCCAGAAACTAAATACCAAATAGCTCCTACTGTCATTGGAGAATCAAACTGCTGAATTAATGTCACACTTAAAACTTTATTAGCATTTTCAATGCTAGCCATAATGTGCAGCCCTGTGACATTCAGCAAAGTAAAAAAAAAAATTCATGATCAAATGTCTCATAGCATACTACAAATTCCAAAACCATGGAATGTAGTCTAATGTGGATCTTTTGCTACTCAAGACATTCGATAAAGTCAGAATCAGTATACCAAATGATCTCATACTAATCTGACTTTCTGTATGTGAGCATACGTTCCTTTATTCTCTGAATATATCTTAAAACCTTATTGGCTGCCTTCCAATGATTCATTTTTGGATCACTAAGATATCAACCTAACATGCCAATTATAAACACAATATACAGATAAGTATAAACTTGAGTATACACCAGAATCCCAATTGCCGATGCATAGGAAACTGCTACATCTACTGAACCTCAAGTTCATCCTTAAAACACTGTATGAGACTAAACTTATCACCTATGATGATCATGGGTATAAATTGGTTTATATTCTTGCATACCAAACCTCTTGAGCATATTCTAAATATAGCTCTTTTGTAATAATCCAAGAATACATCGAGAGTGATCTCGAAGTATCTGGATCCCTAATACAAAAGAAACTTTATCTAAACATTTCATGCAACAAGACCTTACAGCTGGTAACAAAAAATTATGCAATCCACACATAAAACCAGAAAAATAAACCTACTCCCACTGAATTAGTGAAACACACAGTGATATACACAGTCCTCAATAGCATTTGTCTCAATACCAAATGAGACAACTACTTGATGGAACTAAAGTACCACAAACGAGTTGCTTGCTTGAGTCTATAAATGGATTTTCTTAATTTGCATATTAGTAGCTTTGAGTTTCCTTATTCAAAGCAATCTGACTGCACCAAATAGATTATTTTATCAATGTCTCCATAGATAAACACAATCTCAATATCCATTTGATGAAACTCAAGAACAATTGTGCAACGAGAGCCATGATTGTCCTAAAAGAGTCCTTCAATAAAACCAAAGAGAAGATCTCTTTATAGTCAATCCATTCCTTCTGAATAAAGCCTTAAACTGCAAGACATGCTTTATATCTCTCCATATTACCTTTAGAATTCCTTTTGGTCTTAAATATTCATTTAAAACCAATAGGTTTCTTTCCTTCAGGTAATGGGATAAGATTCCAAACTTTATTGTCTTGCATAAACTTAAACTCTTCACTCATTGCCTCAATCCACTTATGAGAGTTAGAATCCTATAGAAATACTACATAAACATCTAGAATAGCACTTCTCTTCTCTCTAATGGACCTATTTAAAGGCACATATTCTGGCTCAAATTCTTAAGGTTGATGAGTTTGATCCTAATGAAGAACGGATCTTCAAACTGATGGGAAGTTCTTTAACATTGTCTTATATTGGATCTAGAATTGCTTCTAGAATAAGAGTGACACTACCACTCCAGAAAACAATGATGAGAATCAAAATTTCCTAACTTGATCTCTCCTCAAAGACAATGTTTATAACCTTATTTCCCCCCTCAAGCTCAACATCCTAAAGAATGTCATAATACACATCTCAATACACTAATATGGTAGTAGGAATATAAAATTTAGACCCTATGATCACTCAGAATAACCAATAAAGTAGCAGTTAACATATTTGGAGTCCAATTTTACCCTTATTAGGCCTATAAGGCCTAGCCTTAGCTGGATACCCGTAAGTATGAAAGTACTTAGACTGCTTTGATTGGTACTTAATTAGAAAGATAGACTGCTATATTTAATGCTTTTTCTTAGAAAAGACTCTGATAAGGATGAATGACTAATCATACTCCTCATCAAATCCAAAAGAGTCTTGTAATGTCTCTCAGCATCACCATTCATACTGGTTATACCAATCATTGTGTACTGATGGACTATACCACATTTCTGTAAGAAAATAACAATTGGTCCAGAACGCTACGCACCTGAGCTATTAAATCTGCCACAGTACTCACAACCACAGTCAAATGTAATAGATTTAATCTTATTTCCGAGTTGATTTTCAACTTCAGCCTTATAAGATTAAAATAAAGCGTCCACAAACTTAGATTTTTCATGAATGAGATATAGATACCTTTAACGTGAGTAATCATCTTATGAATGATATGAATTATCTTTGGTCATTCATGATGCTATAGAGAATAAACCACAGATATCCATATATATCAACTCTAAGATGACTGAAGACTTAATAGCACCTAATCTCTATGTTTGGTCTATTTTAACTTAGTATACTTAACATAGAAATCCAAATCTGTGTAATCAAATGTATCTAGAATACCATTTGACACAAGATGTTCTATTCTAGATTTGGATGTGTAATCCAAACATCTGTGTCAAAGTTCAGCTGAGTTATCCATATCCAGCTTTCCTTTGATATCTCTAGTACTCACATGCAGAGTTTCATTATAAGAAGCATTGACATTTAATGTATATAGATTATCATAAATATTTAAGAAACTAGTATCAAATATTTGAATCTATAGATAAAGTAAATTATCTGTTTCTAAATGAACAAGTAAAAAATAAATTTGTCCAAATAAGAAACAGAGACCAAATTCTATCTAAAAGATAGTATAACAAAAGTATCTATAAGATTCAAATAATATCCACTTCTTAAACACAATCTAAAATGTTTTTATATCTCTACTTCTACCAGTTTGCCATTTACTATATAGAAGTATCTTTCACCGTCAATTGGTTTTCAGTAGTTCAAGTAACTCTACAATGAAACATTTATATGAATAGTAGCACTGTAATCCATTCAATAAGTGTTTCTAGATACTAAAGTTGAATTAACCTCATAATAAACCAAACAAGGTACTACCCTTCTTTATACGTCGCGTGGTGTAATTGGGACAGTCCTTCTATTAGCAGTCTTATTCTTCTTTTCACATTTGTCCTTATCTGCTGAAGCAACCAAACGAGCATTCTCCCCTTTATTAGCCATCAACTAGATAGATTAAAAGGTCATCTGGTAAAACCAAATCCAGAGCCTTTAGCTTCTTGGCTATTTAGGACATACTCAGAATATGCTTCCTAATACTACCATTGCCAGTATACCTAACGAAAATTAGATTGCTGAAAATGTCCCCACTTCGACTTCATCACACTTGACATAGTCGCTTTCCAGTTGGGCAAGGTAGTTCATAGCATTATAGCTTTAGCAGAGTGGCTCCTCAAATATTTCTGGGATTCTTTGATGCATGATCACTGGACCCAAGCAAGATAAAAAATCTCTCACTTCTCATACTGAACCCTCTGAGCATCTTTGCTCTCTTCAGTAGGAGAAATAGGTTCATCCTTCCTAAATGCTAAGTCTAAATACATGCGTCCCAAATAAATCAACATGTTTGAATTTCTAAATCTAAGTTTAACCTCTAAAGAAAAGGTACACTAGGAGTTTATATAGCATATTAGCTAAATTCAGAGAAAAAGAAAAATAAAAAAATTGTACGCTCACGATCCACAAATTATAAACTTGATTTTGAGTTTAAATAATGGAAACAAGATACCAGGCACAACGTTAATATTCTCATCTTTGGACATAAAATATTAACTGTAATTGGTATCTCACGCAGCAATCAAAATATTGACAATTAGTCCCGTCAGATAATAAACTTCCTTTGGGCCGATATATTATCCACATGGATAAAACCAAATAATTGTCACATATTTATTGCAACACGTGTATTCAAAACTCAGTCAGATAACAGCCTTCCTTTGGGCCGACATACTACCCGCAACGAATTTTAATACACCTGTCTAATATCCCAAATAAATTAATTAAAACAATAGAGGCCACTTTGGTGACTTATTGCTTCAATTAATTTATTATTAAAAATATTAGACACAATCAGGACTAAAATACCAAAATTTAAACTCAATTGAATTAAATTTTAAATTGAAATTTTAAAATTAAATGAATTTTTTTTTACTATTTAATCGAAGATCAAATCAAAATTTCATAAAGATTTAATCAATTAATTAAAATCCTTAACTGTGTTCTTCTAAACCAAAACGAAGAACAACGAAACACTGTTTACGAAACACTGTTCACGAAATAGTTTCAAAACAGATTTTTTTAATTAATTAATTACATAATTAATTAACCCAAAAATTAATTAATTTCAGAAAAAATCACAAGCACAAATTCAAGTTCAGAAATTGATTTTTTCAGAATCAATTAAATAATAACAGTAATTTAATCCAAAAACAAATCAAACCAAAATTGATTTCAGATTAATAATTTCGATTTCAAATTAATTCTCGAAAATTACAATCACCGAATTAATTTTCTAGAATTAAAACAATAATCAATACCGCAATTTAATCGAAAAATCTAGCAACCTAGCATAGGGCTCTGATACCAATTGAAAGGGGGAGAAAACCTGATTTCCCTAAAACCTAAAACATGCATAGATCACTAGATTATTCAAATTAAATTGCAAAGGGGTAAATTGCATACCTGACATCATCGTATGTTGAAGCTGAAGACGATTTTGGAGTTTGTCGCCTTCCAGGATATACACACTTTAAGTTTAGCGGAAGCACTACTGAAGGAACGTAATGTTCTCTTAAAATTGTTATGTTCCCCTGGAGACCACGACCCCTTATTTATAACTGATGATGATGATTTCTATTTTGGTCCTTCAACAAAACAGAAATTCTTATCGGTCTCTACACTTATAATCCTATTACGAGTAGGACACCTCAATAGTCAACAATCCTTATTTGATCATAACTTTAATTTGACTATTTTAATTTGACTGCAATACATATTTAATATTTAAATATATTTAGCCCACACTTACGATTAATTAGAGGATTAATTTTAACAATTTAAAATTAATTCTAACATGTAATAAAATCATGTGCTTACACATGTACTGCCATTTCTGCAAAAAAGACAACTCATATTCAAAATTTTAAACTATTGTATAAGATAAAATTTAGAAAGATTCTAACAACCACAAGAGTTTGTGTCTGTATTATGATACATTGTCTGTTTGTCTACAGTTTCTTCTTGTTGGGAAATTAAGGTGATTATCACTCTATTCCCTTAGACCAGATTAGTAAGAGAGCGAAAATAAATGTGGAATAATAACACAGAATTTGATAACGGAGTTCGGCCAATTATGCCTACGTCTCCGGAGCTGCTGCAGACTTATATTAAGGAGAAAAATACAATGTGTTTACAAACACTCGTAACCCTCACTCAATTATGAACAAGAATTTTTCCTCACAAAATTCTCTCAAAGACACTCTCTTCTCTTTACTTCTTCAATTTTTTTTAAGGTGTATCTTCCAAATGAAGTGGATGGGTTTATATAGGCTTCAAAAACATGGGTTGGTGAAATTAGTCAATAAATTTGGCACCTCCATTTTTGACTTTAACAATTCCCAAATTTAGGCACCTCCACTTTTGACAATGTCCTAAATTAGGCACCTCCATTTTTGACAATCTCCTTAATTAGGCACCTACATTTTTGACAAAAAATGGTTGGTGCCTACTTCTTTGACAATCTCCCACTTGAAGACTGATTTCAATCTGTCTTCACACCTTGATCAATGCAACAGCTCTTCTACGACCTTGATACTAGTGTAGGCCAACTGAAGCTGAGCATAGCTTCAGTTTATCAATAGTCACCGTCTTCGTCAACATGTCTGCCGGATTTTGAGTTCCACTAATCTTCTCAAGTTTCAAAATCCCATCTTCCAGAAGTGACCTGATAAAGTGATACCGCAACTGTATGTGCTTCGTTCTGGCATGAAAAGACGGATTCTTCGCTAGATGTATGGCACTCTGACTGTCACAATGCAAGATATTGTTTTCTTGCTTCTTGCCCAACTCCTCCAAGAAACCTTGGAGCCAAACCATTTCTTTGCTGGCTTCCGTGACAGCGACATATTCTGCTTCAGTTGTAGAGAGAGCAACTATCTTCTGTAATTGAGAGACCCAGCTCACTGCGGTACCTCCTAGAGTATAGACATACCCTGTAGTGCTCTTTCTAACGTCAACATTTCCAGCTAAGTCAGCATCCACATAACCTGCTAGTGTCGTATCTCCACTTTTAAAACAAAGCGCCTTATCTGTGGTACCTCGAAGATATCTGAGAATCCATTTGACTGCTTCCCAGTGTGCCTTGCCTGGATTATTCATGTACCTGCTAACAGCTCCCACTGCTTGAGCAATATCTGGTCTGGTACAAACCATGGCATACATCAAACTCCCAATTGCTGAGGCATATGGCACCTTCGTCATGTGTGCACGTTCCTCCTCCGTCTTCGGTGACTGTTCTTTGGAGAGTCTGAAATGAACACCTAAAGGTGTGCTCACTGATTTAGCATCTTGCATGTTGAATCTGGCTAGTACTTTGGTTATGTACTCAGCCTGTGATAACATCAAAGTCCCCGACTTCATGTCTCTCTTGATCCTCATTCCAAGAATCTGCTTTGCAGCACCCAGATCTTTCATTGCAAACTGTTTTGACAATTTCTGCTTTAAATTTTTAATCTCTTGCATGTCTGAACCTGCAACAAGCATATCATCGACGTATAACAATAAAATAATAAAGCTATTGTCAAACTTCTTGATGTAGCAACAATGATCTGCTTGGCATCTTGTGAAACCGCTGCTGCTCATAAAACTATCAAACTTTCTGTACCACTGTCTAGGAGCTTGTTTTAGACCATACAAACTCTTCTTCAACCTGCACACTAGATTTTTCTTGTCTGCCTTAATGAAGCCTTCTGGTTGCTTCATATAGATCTCTTCCTCCAAATCTCCATGAAGGAATGCTGTCTTTACATCTAATTGTTCAAGATGTCAATTTTCTGCGGATACAATTTTCAATACCAGTCTGATTGTCGTAAGCTTCACGACTGGAGAGAAAATTTCAGTATAATCAACACCTTCCTTTTGTTGAAAACCTTTTACAACCAATCTTGCTTTGTAGCGTTTACTTCCATCATGCTCTTCTTTGATCCTGTAAATCCACTTGTTGTGGAGTGCTTTCTTGCCTTGTGGTAGTTCAGCTAATTCCCATGTATGATTTGACATGAGTGAGTCCATCTCATCTTTCATGGAAGACTCCCACTTCATTGAATCCTCCACTTGCATTGCTTCATCATAGCACTCTGGTTCACCATTGTCTGTCAGCAACAAGTAATGCAAAGAAGGCGAGTAACGTTGGATTGGTCTTGTAATTCTTGAGGAGCGTCTCAATTCTGGCGTGCTCGGCTCCTCTACTTCAGGACTATTCTGAACATCATTTCCAGAAATTTCCTCGAACTCAGCGAATTCTTTATTTTCAACATCTATCTTGGAGCTATTTGATTCTGCATTTAATCTGTCTTTGTACATCACATTCTCATTAAATATGACATCCCGGCTTCTGATGATCTTTTGATTTTCATAATCCCAAAACCGATAACCGAACTCATCACCACCATATCCAACAAAGACACATTTGTTTGACTTGGCATCTAATTTACTTCTTCCAGCAGAATCTATATGTATGTAAGAGATACAACCAAACACTCTTAAGTGTGAAAGGTTTACCTCCTTTTTGCTCCATGCTTCCTCTGGTATTCCACCATCCAGAGGTACTGAAGGCCCACGGTTGATTAGGTAGGCAGCGGTGTTGACAGCTTCAGCCCATAAATTCTTGGGCAAGTCAGCATGTATCCTCATGCTTCTGGCACGTTCATTCAGAGTTCTGTTCATGCGCTCAGCTACGCCATTCTGTTGCGGTGTCATGGGAACTGTTTTCTCCATCTTGATTCCGCTGTTTGCGCAAAATTCTCTGAATCTTCTATCTTTGTACTCTCCTCCATTGTCAGACCTCAATCGTTTGACTTTCAAACCAGTTTCATTTTCTACCATGGCCTTCCATTTTCTGAATGTATCAAAGACTTCTGATTTCTTCTTCAGAAAATACACCCATACCTTTCTTGTTGAATCGTCAATGAATGTGACGTAATACAATGAGCCTGCAAGAGATGGAATTGGAGACGGTCCCCATACATCGGTATGGACCAACTCTAATTTTTTTGCCTTGGGTGTCTTGCCAATTTTTGAAAAACTGACCTTCTTTTGTTTTCCAAAGATACAATCTTCACATAGGCCGACATTGATACTTTTCAGTTCCGGCAACTTTCCTTTTGACAAAAGCGTCTTCATCCCTTTCTCGCTCATATGGCCAAGCCTTTGGTGCCATAGGTTTGATTTTTCATTTGCATCTGCTACTGAAATAACATTCTCTAAGTTTGAGGTTACATAGAGAGTGCCAGTTTTCTTACCACGAGCAATGACGAGTGCTCCTTTGGTAATTTTCCATTCACCGCTTTTGAAGGTTGTACCATAACCATCTTCATCAAGTTGTCCTACAGAGAGCAAATTCCTTTTAAGACCAGGAATATGTCTTACTCCTTGCAGCTTCCAGGTATTCCCGTTTGACAACTTTAATCGGACATCCCCTTTTCCTACGATCTTTAAGGTTTCATCATCAGCTAGATGAACCTTCCCGAAATCACCACTGACATAGTTGTCCATGATTTCTTGGCACGGAGTGGCGTGAAAAGATGCCCCAGAATCTAAAATCCATGATTCAATTGGACTGTTGACACTTAGAATCATGGCATCACCTGCTTCCTCGGTCACATTTGCAGATCCCTGTGCACCGCTATCTTTCTTTGGCGCTCGACAATCTTTCTTAAAATGACCCTTCTTGCCGCAGTTATAACACTTGAAATCTTTCTTCCCCGATCTAGATTTGTCCCTTCTAGATTTTGATCTGCTACGATATGAACTTTTTTCTAAAGTTCTCCCTCTAGATTTTGTGTGTAAAGCCGAAGAGGTTGATGCTTCACCCAATTCTCTTCGTCGAATTTCTTCACTCAACACCAGATCCCGAACATCATCGAATTTCAATTTGGTTTTTCCCGATGAGCTGCTGACCGCTGTAACGGTAGCATTCCAACTATCTGGTAGAGATGATAAGAGAATCAAAGCCCGAATTTCAGCATCGAATTCAATTTCTACTGAATTCAACTGGGTTGTGATTGTGTTGAATTCATTCAGATGTTGGGCCACTGATGCCCCTTCTGCCATTTGCAAATTGAATAACCGTTTCATCAAATAAACTTTGTTTGAAGCTGATGGCTTTTCATACATGTTGGAGAGAGCCGCCATTAGACCTGCTGTGGTCTTTTCTTTGGCGATGTTGAAAGCAACATTTCGTGATAATGTCAATCGAATAACTCCAAGGGCTTGTCTGTCGAGAAGATTCCATTCTTCATCTTTCATGCCTTCTGGCTTTATTCCTGAGAGAGGTTGATATAACTTTTTCTGGTACAGATAATCTTCAATCTGCATCTTCCAGAAGCCAAAGTCCGCACCGTCGAACTTTTCAATTCTCACTTTTCCTTCATCTGCAGCCATCGCTCCCACTCGAATCTGGACTCCTTTGGATCGTTTCTGACTGTTTCTGCAAACCACTGTGTACTAGGACACCTTTGTCGACAAATCAGAACTGCCGACAAAATTTTAATATTCACGAAATTCACTATTCACGTGAATAGTAATCTTGCAAAAAATTGACAGAATTTATCACCCAAAGCTCTGATACCAGTTGTTGAGAAATTGAGGTGATTATCACTCTATTCCCTTAGACCAGATTAGTAAGAGAGCGAAAATAAATGCGGAATAATAACACAGAATTTGATAACGGAGTTCGGCCAATTATGCCTACGTCTCCGGAGCTGCTGCAGACTTATATTAAGGAGAAAAATACAATGTGTTTACAAACACTCACAACCCTCACTCAATTATGAACAAGAATTTTTCCTCACAAAATTCTCTCAAAGACACTCTCTTCTCTTTACTTCTTCAATTTTTTTTAAGGTGTATCTTCCAAATGAAGTGGATGGGTTTATATAGGCTTCAAAAACATGGGTTGGTGAAATTAGTCAATAAATTTGGCACCTCCATTTTTGACTTTAACAATTCCCAAATTTAGGCACCTCCACTTTTGACAATGTCCTAAATTAGGCACATCCATTTTTGACAATCCCCTTAATTAGGCACCTCCATTTTTGACAAAAAATGGTTGGTGCCTACTTCTTTGACACTTCTCTGCTGCAGATTATCTCAGTTTACGGTTGTCTTTACTTAAATTTATAGAAAGGCATTAACACAGAAAAAAGTGAAAGAAAGTGTGTTGTAGCCCAAAACTTGTTTGATATTATTTTTTTCTATAGGTTATATTAATAATTTATATCATCTTTAAATTTTTATATTAATTTAGATCATAATAATAATTAAACTATGTTCTTTGATATCAAGTTATGTTATTTAGGCTCGCTTTTGTTTTTTTTTAAACGAACATTGCAAGTGGATTCAAAACCTGCATTAGTTTAATTTTTTTAGCATTAGAAGGAGATTTTTTTGCTTACAAATGGAGGAAAAACCCTCCAAAAATTACATTGAAATTATCCGGTTATAGAAGATACCGAAACTATCTAGTTCAATCTATTTCTTAACATTATCAGGAGGATCTTCAAGAACGTATATACCTATCGGAAAGTCCAGTGTATGAGAGGCCATCCAATCAGCTGCAAAATCGGTCTCTCTATACATATATATGATGAATAGAGACTTGCCCATTCATCTTAAGAAGGTTTTTGATACCTGTTAGAAGGGTTGCATTAGAAGGAGATTTAATATTAGTGAAATTCCAACTTCAACGCTTATTTACTGTTAAAAAGCAAATTTACCTTAAAATTAAAATATGAATTGTTACATGCACACTTAATGGATATTTCCCTGGACAACAAATTACTAAGAATCGCTTTACAAATGGTAAAAGAAGAGAAACACTAATTGTTACAAAAGTTTAATTGAAGCAACACCCAACTAGCTTTCATTTTTTTGTTGTTTTATAAAGATATACAGCAATATATAGGCTGTGTATAGCCAGTTAAGATTATAGATTTCCATCTTGCAGAAAGGTGTGAGCATGAAAGAAAGTTATACATATATTACATGAGAATTGCTGTCCTTTTTGCTGATTCCTCTCAAAATAATGCAGTAATCTCTTACTCAAAAAAAGAAAACTAAACTGACACTATAGCAATATTTATATTAATGTTTGCATATCTAATGATAGTAATATTTCATATCAAAGTATCCGTATATGCAAAAAGATGGAAAATTGAGAAATTTGCGTGTTGCTGATAAATGACGAATATAGTTTCCTGATGCAGCAGCTACATAAGATTCTAACATAGCTAGAGCAAAACGGTTTCCTTTCAATTATTTATTTGAAATTATTAATATATTTATAGTTTAGTTTTATAAAAAAATAATTTGAATATTAATTTTATGTTGAAATTTCAATTTTTGTATGCACAAAAATCTTAATTAAAGAGCTTGTAAGAATCTTCAACTTTTGATTTCCTACATTACTATATAATTCCACAAGTAAATTATAGTACTTTATTTGACATTTTGATCAAAACAGTTTTTTTGGAAAAATATTCTTGAGAAAAATAGTTTTAAAGTATTTCTGTTTATCTTTTCTGAATTGCATTGTTAAAACATGTAAAATTTATTTAAAAATTATTAAACTTTATCAACGATTATAGTAAAATATTTTTTCCAACAGTAATATCAATATTCTTACATTAAACTCTTTCTCTTAAGAATATAGTATGTGTAAAAAAAAATCCTACATTGAATAATTTGAGAAGATAAAATATATTCAGTGATTAATATAAATTGAGTTGGTTTTTGCGTTAAAAGCTCAATATGAGATATTGGGTTTCGAATTTCTTTTTTAATATGTTGTGAACTTATTCTCATATTTCAAATTTGTTTTTTTAATATGAATTATTACTCTGATTTTCAATTCTTTCACTCATCTGATATGGTTGAGCTTCATAACTAATTTCTAAATTAACACTTCCAAAATTATATATAATATCCCAAATCTATACTTAAGAACTCAATACTATGGTTAATTTAATGGATATTAAATAAATGATAGGGAGTTCTATGCCAAAATAATAATAATAATAATAATAATAATAATAATAATAATAATAATAATAATAATAATAATAATAATAATAAATGATAAGGAACTCGACGACTGGCTTTCCTCGCAAAAAAAAGAGAGGGTAACGCAAGGGCACTCGAGTGTTTTGCAAACAACATAAGAACCTAAAATACAGCATTTGGAAGGTCCACTAATAGAATGATTTGAATACACTAATAACTTGATAAAATATAAAGAGCTCAAGCATGCATTTTTTTTTTAGATACAAGAGGAGGCAAAAGCCTATACAATTTAGCTCATGTGGTAATAAAATTACTTTTGTAGAGTAAAAAATGGAGGTGCCTAACTTAGGTAATTCTTAGTAAAAAAATAAAGACGTCTAATTTAGGTAATTTTTAGTTAAAAATGGAGAAGTCTAACTTAGATTATTCTTAGTAAAAAATGGAGGTGCCTAACTTAGGTAAAAGAGGTACCTAATTATTTACAAAATTCTACCAACCTATTTTTTGAAGCCTATATAAACCATTTAGCTTTCATTTGAAATTCATTTAAAAAAATTTTTAGAGAGTTTTAGAGAAAAATGTAATTTCTCCTAAATATTGTCTTTCCATTTATTAGAAAGAGAGTTTTTAATTTCTCCTATTATAAGAGAGAGTATTGTTAATTGTTCTCTCCTTATTTTAGAAAGAAATTGTTATAATCTTTTGTTATAATAAAATTATTCTACAATTTGCCCGTGGTTTTTTGCTCCAATTAATTTGGAGATTTTTTCACGTAAAACTTTGAAGTTCATTATTTTCATTTTATTTCTCATTTTTACTTCAGTTATAATTGAATACCTCGTTCTACAACTTCTTAACAGTGGTATCAGAGCACTAGGTTTATAGCCTATTTATTTTTGGTGCTATAGTCTAATCAAGTTAGTGGAAAAACGGCATATTCAATAATGACAACAAAGTATAAAATACAGAAGTTCAATGGGATTAATTTCTCATTGTGGAAAATGAGAATAAAAGTAGTTTTGAGAAAAGATAACTGCTTGACGGTAATTGGAGATAGGCCTGTTGAAATTACTGACGATGGCAAGTGGAATGAGATGGATGACAATGCTATTGCTAATCTGCACCTAGCACTAGCCGATGGAGTATTGTCAAGTGTGGTAGAGAAAAAGACAGCAAAAGAGATATGTGATACTTTGACAAAATTGTACGAGGTCAAATCACTGCATAATAAAATTTTCTAGAGGAAAAAACTTACACCCTTCGGATAATGGAGTCAACTATGGTGACAGACCACATCAACACCCTCAACTCTTTATTTTCACAGCTCACAGCAATAGAGCATAATATAGAGACGGGTGAACGTGCTGAAATTCTACTTCAGAGTTTACCTAATTCGTATGATCAACTCATCATCAACTTAACCAGCAACATTGAAGTTCTAGTCTTTGATGATATTGCAGCTGCGGCTTTTAAAGAAGAAAGTCGGCGCTAAAGCAAAGAAGATAGACAATGAGGCTCACAGCAAGCTGAAGCTTTGACAGTAATAAGAGGGAGATCAACAGAATGTGGTCCCAGTGAGAGTCAAAATCAGAGTAGATTAAAATTTAAAAGTAAGAAGAATGTCAAGTGTCATCATTGTGGCAAGAAAGGGCACTACAAAAGGGAGTATTGGTATCTCAAGAAGAATGGAGAAGCCAAAGGAAAAGGTCCTGAGTGGTCAAATGCTTAGGGTTGTGTAGCAAGCGCCTCAGATGATGGTGAAATTTTATATAGCGAGGCAACAACAGTAAATGAAGGCAGAAGAAGATTCACTGATGTATGGCTTATGGATTCAGGAGCAACATGGCATATGACTCCTCGAAGAGAATGGTTCCATCAATATGAACCTATCTTTGAAGTATCTGTGTTCATGAGAAATGATCATGCTTTGGAGATTGCTGGTATTGGTACCATTAAATTAAACATGCATGATGGTACAGTTTGCACCATCCAGGAGGTACGACATGTTAAAGGCTTGAAGAAAAATCTATTGTCTTTGGGACAATTAGATAATAATGGGTGTAAAACCCATATTCAAGATGAGATCGTGAAAATAGTTAAAGGCGCTCTTGTAATAATGAAAACGAAAAAGATAGCTGCAAATTTGTACATGCTTAAAGGAGAAACACAACAAGTAGGAGAAGCATCCACTGCATTAGCAAATTCAGTAGAAAAATTAATAATGATGTGGCATCGAAAGCTTGGCCACATGTCAGAATGAGGATTGAAGATTCTTACTGAACAAAAACTACTTCCAGGGCTCAAAAAGGTTTTAATACCCTTTTGTGAGCATTGTGTGACTAGTAAGCACCACAGATTAAAATTCAGCAGTTCATCTACTAGAAGCAAAGCTATCTTAGAACTAATCCATTCTGATGTTTGGTAAGCACTGGTTCTATCCCTAGGAGGAGCAAAATATTTTATGTCTTTTATTGATGATTACTCCAGGAGATGTTGGGTGTATCTAATAAAAAATAAGGCAGATGCATTTTCAGTTTTCAAAATATTCAAAGCGCGGATTGAACTTGAAACTGAAAAGAAGATAAAGTGTTTAAGGACAAATAATGGAGGAGAATATACTGGTGATGAATTTGATAGCTTTTGTCAACAAGAAGGTATCAAAAAGCAGTTCATAGTGGCATATACTGCACAACAAAATGGAGTAGCAGAACGAATGAATAGAACCTTGTTAGAACGGACAAGAGCAATGTTGAAAACTACAGGGTTGCCTAAGTCATTTTAGGCAGAAGCAGTTAAGACTGCCTGTTACGTCATTAATCGGTCACCACCAACTGCAATTGGTCTAAAAACACCAATGGAGATGTGGATTGGTAAGCCAGCTGATTATTCTCACTTACATATATTCAGAAGTCCTGTTTATGCTATGTACAACACCCAAGAAACATCAAAGTTGGATCCAAAATCCATGAAATATATTTTCTTAGGGTATGCTGATGGAATCAAGGGATATCGCCTGTGGGATCCCACTGCCCACAAGGTGCTAATAAGTAGAGATGTTGTATTTATAGAAGATAAGGTTCAAGAAAAAAAAATAATGATAGCACTTCAAAAGAAAAATCAGAGACTACTACAGTTCAAGTTGAAGAAAAACAAGAACAAGAAGTTTCAAATACTTCTGAAGCATCAGAATAAGAACAAGTGAGTTTGCAATTCCACAAATTCGACGGATAACTCGGGAGAGAAGAGAACCAGCTTGGCACTCAGAGTACATCATGGAGAGAAATATCGCATATTGTTTACTAACAGAGGATGGACAGCCATCAAATTCTATGAGGTTATAAATAGCCAAGAAGCTTCTTTGTGGATGACAGCAATGCAAGAAGAAATTGAAGCTCTTCATAAAAACAAAACATGGGATCTTGTTTCATTACCACAAGGAAGAAAGGCCATCGGGAACAAATGGGTTTACAAGATCAAAAGAGATGGCAACAACCAAGTGGAGCGGTATCGTGCTAGATTAGTGGTTAAAAGATTTGCTCAGAAGGAAGGTATAGACTTCAATAAAATATTCTCTCTTGTTGTTCGACTCACAACGGTTCGAGTAGTCCTGGCAATTTGTGCTATATTTGACTTATACTTAGAGTAATTAGATGTGAAAACTGCATTTTTTCATGGAGAACTTGAATAAGAGATCTACATGCTCTAACCAGAAGGTTTTAAAGAAAAAGAAAAAGAGAACTTGGTTTGCAGGTTGAACAAATCTCTATACAGTCTCAAACAGGCGCCAATATGTTGGTATAAGAGATTTGATTCCTTTATCATGAGCCTTGGATACAACAGACATAGTTCAGATCCTTGTGTTTATTGCAAGAGATTTGGTGATTGTAATTTTATTATTCTGTTGTTATATGTTGACGACATGTTGGTAGCAGGCCCTAACAAAGATCGTATTGCAGACTTAAAGGCACAGTTGGCTAGGGAGTTTGAAATGAAGGACTTGGGATCAGCAAATAAGATTCTAGGGATGCAAATTTATCGAGATAGAAGTAATAGGAAGATATTCCTTTCTCAGAAAAATTATTTGAAGAAAATCTTGCAGCGCTTCGACATGCAAGATTGTAAGTCAATTTCGTCCCCCCTTCCTATTAATTTTAAGTTATCCTCAAGTATGAGTCCTAGCAATGAAGCAGAAAGGATAGAAATATCTCGAGTACCATATGCTTCGGCAGTAGGTAGCTTAATGTTTGCTATGATTTGTACAAGAAAAGACATTGCACAAGCAGTAGGAGTGGTTAGTCGATACATGGTGAATCCTGGTAAAGAGCGTTGGAGTGTTGTTAAGAGGATCCTAAGATATGTCAAGGGTATCTCAAATATTGCATTATGTTATGGAGAATCAGACTTTACTGTGAAAGGCTATGTTGATTCAGATTATGCAAGTGATCTTGACAAGAGCAAGTCCACCTCAGGTTATGTGTTTACTCTTGCTGGAGGAGCTATAAGCTGGGTTTTAAAATTGCAATATATTGTGGCTACTTCTACAACGGAGGCAGAATATGTTGCAGCTACCCAAGCTAGCAAAGAGGCAATATGGTTGCAAATACTATTAGAGGAGCTCGGATACATACAAGAGAAGATTGTTCTATTTTGTGACAGTCAGAGTGCTTTACATTTGGCAAAAAATCCTGCATTTCATTCGAAGACAAAACACATACGAGTTCAATATCACTTCGTTCGTGAGAAGGTGGAAGAAGGAAGTGTGGATGTACAAAAAATTCATACAAAAGATAACCTAGCAGATATGTTAACAAAGCCAATTAATAGTGAAAAATTTATCTGGTGTCGATCCTTCTTAGGCCTAGCAGATACGTAAGCAGCATGGTGATGGCAAGTGTAGAAAGGATATAAGGATTACAAAAGTAACTTTAAGTGGGAGATATGTGGTAATAAAATTACTTTTGTAGAGTAAAAAATGGAAGTACCTAACTTAGGTAAAGAAGGTAAAAAATGGAGGTGCCTAAATAAGGTTATTCTTGGTAAAAAATGGAGGTGCCTAACTTAGGTAAAAGAGGTATCTAACCATTTATAAAATTCTACCAACCCATTTTTTGAAGCCTATATAAACTATTTAATTTTCACTTGAAATTCATTCCAAAAAATTATTAGAGAGTTTTAGAGAGGAAAGTGATTTCTCCTAAATATTGTTTTTCCTTTTATTAGAGAGAGAGTTTTTAATTTCTCCTATTATAAGAGAGAGTATTGTTAATTGTTCTCTCCTTATTTTAGAAAGAAATTGTTGTAACCTTTTGCTATAATAAAATCATTCTACAATTTGCCCATGGTTTTTGCTCTAATTAATTTGGAGATTTTTTCACGTAAAATTTTAGAGTTCATTATTTTCATTTTATTTCTCATTTCTACTTCAGTTGTAATTGAATACCCCGTTCTACAACTTCCTAATAGTTCAAAACATATTTGGAATATGCAGCTCACACCCTATCACTTCTAAGCAGATCCAATATATTATGAGGAGCAATGTTCAGCCGGTGAAGACCAATAGGAGAGATATGAGCCAACGCAGCCAAGACGTCTGCAACCTGATTTGTTTCTGTAAAAATATGATAGACCTTTACATTCCATTGCTACCTTACCATGTCTTGAATTTGAGTCACCAGAGGGCCAAGTGAAGAAGGAACTCGACTATTACCATTGATGAGGTTAACTGAGCAGAAGCTCTAAACTTCAATAATTAGAGATTGGATACCAACGTCCCATGCAATCTGCAGACCGCAAAATACACCTAGAAGTTCAGCCCTTGTAATCATGTAGTTGCCAATTTTAGCAATAAAACCATGTTGCCAGTTCCCTTGTGCATCCCTAATTAGGCACAATAAAGAGCTCAAGCATGCATTTTGTTGTTGGCGAAGAGTACTTGAGAGTTAAGTCCCACAATTTTTTTTAATTAATTTATTATTATTTTCTTAAAGAAAAAAACGTGGGAAATGAAAAACAAGTAGCTAGGGGATTCCATAGGCAATAAGAAATCTCTTTTGAGTTTGAGAGTTAATCTAAGAGATGCTCAAATTTCATAAACATTCGTAAAACCAAATGGGGCTTTGATTAAGTAATCACCAAAAAAGCAGTGCATATAACTAACTTAAGCTATAGCAAATATGCTTAGAACTTCTATCAGCAAATAGCAATAATTCAGGTTAATTATGGATGATTACACATGGAATCTGTATTATGCATGTCAATTCATCGAAATTGAAATCTTAAATTATTGAAATAACATAATTATATAAGTAATTTAATTTTGTATAGAGATGCAACTTCGAGACTTTACATCAATGGAGATGTATTACTAATCAATTAAAATTTTCATATGCCTAATTAAAGGGTATGAGCCATCTTTTTAATCCAAAATGATTGAGAACGGAAAAATTCTTTTTTTTTTTAAAGTACTTCTGAAAATATATCTGATGGAGACTGAATGAGATGGTTAACTTAGAGGATTAAAGCACATAGCTACTATTCAACATTATCATAGATGGGACCATAACCAATTAATGTATTTGTGTCTTTCCTTTATTGCTAGGAGAATTTTATCAAATGTGTGTTTTCTTTTTGTTCATTAGATTGATGCTTATTATTATGAGGTTATATAGCTGTCTTCTGAGTGGTCCTTTCACTATGGTTTAAGGACTTTGGAAGCGTGAAATATGTGCATGGAGCCATAGTCCCACTTATAATAAACTCAGACAAACATGGTGCTATTAGTAGGTCCCACCCTTTCCACACAAGTTAATATTCCACTCATTTTGTGCTCTATGTGCCCACCTAAATTACCTCTCTAACCCAAAGCAAAAGAAAAAAAAATGTTCTTTCCATAAAGATCTCTTAGGTAATTTACAAATTCCCAAAAATTGTATCATAAAAGGTATATGACATTTGAATTTTTAATGGGAATGGAGCGGAGTAGTAACGTCATAACAATCATCATCATCTGCCTTTCTGTAACGTCATAACAATCATCATCTGGATGCAGAGAAATCCAGCCCTACAGTTCAGTTCGAAATAGGAAATTGATCGTCCGAGCAGCTCTGAATTCGGTCATATAGTTCGGTATAATAAGTGTTGTATCAACTATGGTGCTACTATGTATAACAGTTCACATATAAGCAACACACTTATTAATTAATTAACTATTTTATAAAAGAAATAAAAATAATTAATAAGAATGCCAGCCCAACCTGGCCCTCTATGATGACCCAACTCGAAAATGCAATGCAATTGTGATCTATTGGATTATAATTTTTTTATATGGGATACATGCTATTTTTCATTTCGTTCAATATCAAAGAATTTTTAAAATTAAAAAATAAATTTATTTTTAAATTTAATTGAAATATACTGTATGTATATCTTAAATATATTATATTCATACAATAGCGTACTAGACGTATAATTTGATGTACTAACTATTATAAATACAAAGTGAATGTTTTTGAAATTAAAAGTTTAGATTTTAAATAAATTTGAGAAGAAAAAGAAAAATAAGTATTTTTAAAAATGTTATTACTTTTCATGATAATTTTATATAAAATCCTTTAATTTGTATGTTAAAATACTAAATAAATTGTTAAATTAGCAAATACTAAAAAATTACCTAAAAACAAATCTTTGGATTTTTGGATTTATTTTTCAATTTCTATTTCAAAATTTGATTTTTTAAGTTCTCAGTCATCAGTTTAATTGATCATATATATAATTCTAAATTTTCAAATAGAAGAATGTGGGAGTTCACAATTTAGATTCCCACATGGCTAAGTAGGATGTGAATTGTCAATGAAATTGCATGTGGGTACCATTTTCATATTAGCTGTTTTTTTTTCTTAAATTTTGCTTTAATTATGGTTTATGGGGGCAGTTGTATGCCTATTGTGATTTCTATATATGGAAGGAAAATTTCTTATTTTAATCTCATTTCTCTCTCTCTCTATATATATATATATGTATTTAACCAGCTGGGTAGCTCAGCTGGCCACCTATTGTTACTCTCAATCGAAAAGGCAGGGATTCGATTCCCATAAAAACCATATTTTGGGGGTCGAGCTTTAAAAAAAATATATGTATATGACTTTTGCCACATTCTTATATACACCAATAAAATGATTTTTTGGTTTTTATTTTTCTGAAGTTGCGAGCTAATTTTTGTATACTTTGTATCAACTTGCTACCATCCATCAATCAATCACGGATACATATTTAATTTTGATCAAGGATCCAGATAAATATATACTCGACATATAAAGATATATATATATATATATATATATATATATACACTCGACATGCAATCCTGAGAATGATGTGTTCTTTTATTTTAGTTTTTAATATAATCCATTTATTCTACTCAAAAAATCGTTGCTCATATCATGTAATGATTAATGACTTCATATGGAATATGTTATTATTCAATGCATATGACGTTTATATAATTACAGCCATGCATGGTTGCTAATCACAATCTATTGATAAAAATTTAATTTAGAAATTCATTATATATAATTATTCTCATCTATAGAGAAACTATAAGCTTAAGTAAATGATACTTGCTTTTGGGTATTTTTAAGGAGATCTCAAAAGTGGGATAAGATTTACGAAATAAAAATAAAAAAATAAATTTATAGAGGAGAATCCTTGTGATATTGGCCATGGATGAGATGGGGACGCCTTCATATGAAAACAAAATAGAAGAGAATAGAAGAATGGAAGAAGTTTCATGATGAATAGAAACAGACAAGTAATTTGGACAGCTGAAAAAACATTTATAATTGGTAATAAAAACAATCCAGTTTCCTTTTTGGGAATCTCACCATTATTGTGATCCTGAAAAACACATGAAAAATAAAATTTCTACCTCAATCATATAAGAATATTATTTGTTGAATTTTTTTTAATATAATTTTTTTAATATAAATTTAAAAGCATTATCTTCAAAATTTAGATATTAAAAATCAAATATTATTTTTTATATAAATTATATTTTTAGAGTCGAGCCAGATAGAAACATAATAACAATAAAATTTTTTCTATTACAGTTTCTTACCAATTGATTTATACTCTCAGTGATAGCATTAATTTCTATAATAATCATTTTATGTATTTGTATTTAATAAATGTGTTTTTTTCTCATATTATATTCTTAAGATTATTGATGATTTTTAATTTTCTTACTCTCCTCTATATATAAGCATTAGAAATTCCTTTTTGTAGCTTTTAGAAAATAATATACTGGCATGTTTAACATAACAAAACCAACTGACATCTTATTATTGAAATAGTTTGTGTAAAGAAAGAATAAGTCATTTCATGGCCGAGTGTGTAGATCAGTTGAGTGTGTAGCCTCATCGAGCTTGATATTCAATTTTAATATTTCAAAGCAAAATATCAAAATTTTGATATTTACGTTGATGTTTTCAACATTTTCACGTTGATTTAATTAGAAGCCTTGAAGTTATAACTAAGTTTTTTTTTCTTTGTTTTATTGGAGTTGATAAAATACGAAGATAGATTCAAAATTTTTAAATGTACGTATGACTTAACACTGAGTTTAGTTGGATATCTCAGGGCAATTTAAATTTGAGTCTAATCAAATTTATTACCACTCTTAAAATTAAAATGTTTTGTGCGACTTTAGCAGATCTTACTCTGATCGATTAGAAAAAGCAAAAAGTGAGCAGACTGAAACAAAGAAGCTGCCAAATTTATGTGGAAGCTCATAATACAATACTACTGTTCATATTAAAGGCATTCATTGACAATTAATATCGATAATGGCACGTGGGCATCAAAATTCTCAACTTCACATGTTTCTGATCATTGCTAGCTTTTTTCTTTAGATATTCTTAATTATTAATAATTAATTGATATAGATTTACTTCAAGATTCAAGAATTTAAAATTAGAATTTGCTGTTCGTATATATTTTTGAGAAATTTGCTCAGAAATATATACTCTTTCATAACCAATAAATTCAAAATTGAACAAGTTTTTCAAATGATCTATGGCAAACTTGTAATGGGAGAAACACTACTTTTTGGCAAGCATATTAATTGCTTTAGTTATAATGTTGTCCACCATTTTGTACACTAATGATATGATATTGGAAAATTTGTGTGGTAAATACTAATGAGAAAACAGAACTGATAAATGCTAATGGGAAAATTTATGAATTTGAGTGATCTAATTTAAAATAATAATAATAATAATAATAATAAAGCAACTCTACATTGATATCGAATTCCTTTCAAGTTTTGTAGTGAAATCAAAATTAATAAATTCTTACCCTGGCTCGTAACTTACAAAAATATTATTATTTTTATTAGAATTCATGACTTTCAGTTGCACAAGTGGAGTTTTATTGAATCAAAAGCTGATTGAAATGTCATTTTCTTTTGAATAATCAAAAGAAATTCTGAATGGTGTGAGCTTTTTTCCTTTTCCTTTCATTGCACTTTGTTTTCTTTTGACATTGGACCGCAATATCATTTCTTTAATCCATGTGAGGAAAATGACCAAAATCGGCAAATATATTATATTCTGATGCAATTCCATCCAAAACAAATAACCTTTTGCAGATTTTTTTTTGACGATTTTTATATCTACAAAAACCCACTTTCCTTTTTATGAGAAAGATGCAGCTTGTTTTGCTTCTCAACGAGTAACCCTTATACAGTTACAGTTACAGAGCTAGGTTAAACTATTTCACAATAATAATCGCTCTCTGGTATAGAGTTTATCAGACCTTTATTGTTGCAGAGTTTCTCAGATGATATTTTTTATTATAAGGTCTTTAATGGAAAAGAAATTTTGATACATAATTATTGAGATAAATTATTCACAAAAATTAATTGGCAGGTAATAATATTCATCGACTCATATTTAAGTTGAGAACCAATCTAAAATATTATATATATATATATATATACACACCTTCATTTTAAATGTTTTGATCCAAACTCAAATATCAATAAATGAAAAGTTATCAACTAAGTGATAAATTGCAATTTTGGCAATTTTGCTAGCTAGGGATAAAAGTTGGCATTGGATGTGATTGGAATATGACTCTTTGTTTATCAATACAACTAGAATTTCTAGTTAGAATCACTGTTATATAATATAATTTTTTCTTTATTTCTTGTTTACCTTTTTTTTTGTCTAAATCACTAGATTCTATTAAAGATTAGATAAGATTAAACTCAATGTTTATTTCTTATGCACAATATGCAAGTTCATATCTTTCGTACATACAGGAAGGGTAATAAGGTAGCAAATAGTTCATTTTTGAGTCTCCTCCTCTCCTCTTATTTGTAATGATAGGATTCAACTCTTAAATTCTGTGATTCTCTTCTATATGATGATTTTAGTAGTAGAGATAATTATAGGTTTTTTTTTAATATGTTATTTTTACCTATCTTGTTAGTTTGATTTTTGTTTATAATCTTTTATACCTTTCTTTAATTTAATTTAATTTCTTTTTACTCAAATATTTGCTTAGTTCGTTGTAAAACTATAAATATTTTAAATATACTGATTATTAGTCAATTTTCATATATATACTTATCGATTAATATTAATGTTATATTTCTCGACTGGAATTTTTTTTTTCAATAATAGTTTATATATTTATATTATATTTATCGGGTGATAACTAATAACTTGTTAATTGTGAATACAATAACACTGTTTCAACAACACCACTGGGGATGAGCTTTTGCGACGTGTAGTATTCGTAGATAACATATATTAGCGTTTTCTTTCATGTTTTTTAAGGGCAAAATTTAAAAATATGACTTTTTTGTCTCTTTTTTTTTAAATATTTTTCAAAGGTGATAATGAGATTCGTGCATGGTGCGACTTGTAGGACCTCCTCACACTATTCATATATTCCCTTATATATAAAAAAAAATCGACATAGAATTTTACATAGTTGAAAAATCATTTATTTCAAGAATAAATGCATAGTTATAAATGTATCAATTATGAAAATGATAATTATATTAAATATTTAAAATTTAATATGTATAAAAAATAAATTTGAGATAAATGTTATTCCTAACATATGGGAATTTAACTTTTAAAAAAGTTAATCTTATTGACGTAAATTGTATTCATAAATTTAATAAAATACATTGAAAATCTTATTGACATAAATCTCATATTTTCACAACCGTACGTGAAATATGAATTGTTAACATATTGGGAATTTAACTTAAAAACTTAGATTTTTTTTTTTGATAAGCCTATATGTATTCTTATATTTGATTTTCAATATCATTATAACGTTCTGAGAAGTACGCAAACTTTCTTATATAAGAGATTTAATTATTTTATTCTTAGCTTTTGTTATTATAATTATTCAGTATTATTATATGATATCATAGGTGATCTTTGCAACACATGAATTAAGTGACAAAAATTTAATTAATTTTGTACTATAAGTTAACGTACTCCATGGGAAATACACTTGTCATCATGAAGTGAGAATTTTATATCAAAAAGAGTATTTAAGATGAGAAAAAAAAAAAGAAATTTACAAAAATAACTTAAAAATAATATATATATATACTGTGAAACCAAAAAATTTACAAAAATACGTATATTAAATAAAAATATAAAAATTAAAAAATATATGTTTTTGTGAACTTAAAAAGAAATATTGAAAATGAAATTTTGAAGAAAAAAAAGTGGTATTTTATGATTTTTTTTATTAAAAAATAAAAAATTACACTCTATAGCACACTTTTTAAATTTTTTTTTTAAATACACTATATTTTTAGTATATTTTTAATATACTAAATATATACTCAATATATATTTTTAAAAATTGAATATATCTTTAATATATTAAATGAATACTAAAAATATATCTCTAAAAAATGATATTTTTGAAATTAAAAATTAAAAGGAAATATTTTTAAAATTAAAATTAAAAGGAAATATTTTTAAAATTAAAATTAAAAATAAATATTTTTAAAAAGATTTTTATTTTTTAGGGTATTTTTAAAAAAATCCTTAAAAAAATTGACACTGTTTTTTTTAAAAGGGCAAAGTTTAAAGCGAAGCCCATCTGCCCAACTGAAAAACTTTACAATTACAACTTCATTGGCCTTCATTTGTTTAATCCACAACTGTGTTAATGAAGGCCCAATATTTTAAAAATCTAAGTTCCAACTGCCAAGGTTAAGCCCAAAAGTTTTCAACAAAAATTTTATTTGGGATAATTGCATAAATACCTTTAAAATAATTTTATTTTTCAAAAATACTGTATTTAAAATAAATTATCAATTTTGCCAATAATAAACATACGGTACCCATAATTTACCAAAAACATGGCGACTTGTTAAAGCTTCTTATTAGTACAAAACTCTATAGACCCACGTTATTTTTTCAACTTGATAAACATAAAAGGACCACATCATTTTTCTTTAATATACACACGAAAGTAATCAGAAATTTTATTGAGTATGGTCAAAAATTTGAAGATGCCAATTTCACATTTGAAGATATCAATATTTTCTTTTTTTCCCATTTTATTTCAGAGAGCTTTTCTTTTTTTTTTTTTTGAATCGCCAACTGCTTTTTTTTTCTTTAACAAAGCTAATTTCTTTATTTAAATTATGGTCCTGAATGGATAGATGTAGCTCAATATTTAGACAATAAATTTTTTTACTATAAATTATTAGTTAATTTTGGACTAATTTTTATTGTGTAAATTTTAGCTCTTTTTTAGTGTAGTTAATTTACATATTATAATGGGGTCAATTCTAAATATATATATACATATTAAAAGATTAAATGGGGTCTATTATATTAGCTATGCCCTTGAATATATACTGAATTACACATAAATACATGCATACACACACATATATAATATTTTCATCAATTAAATGCAACCGTAAAATAAATAATTTGATATTTGTGTTTTATTATTTCAATTCATTTTCACATAAATTAATTAATATATTTTCATATAAATTAATTAGTATATTTTCATATTCAAAATTGCATACAATATTTTTTTTATGTTATTACATGATTATAATATTTTTATTTTTTTTATACTTTTAGTTATGTGATCATTATTTTTTTTATTTTTTATTTTCTTTGTATTTTTTTTATTTTATTTGTTTTTGATTTTTTTTCTTCTTGTTTTTTTAGTGTTTGTATTATTTATACTATTTATTTTTTAACACAAATTTCAAATAGTATATAAATAGAACATATATTAATATATAACTAAAATATATTTACCTATATATAACATATATCACTTTCATACCGTTATTCTTTTAAATTTTAATAAATATATATTATTATATATAATATATATATATGCATACATATAGCTAAATATATAATAGTTTTATACTCTTATTTTTTTTAAAATTTAACACATATATTTTATTATATATAATATATATCGACATATAACTTAAAATATATCATTTTATACTATTATTATTTTGAAAATTAACATATATATATTGTTATATGTAATATATACTAACATATAACTAAATATATGATAGTTTTATACTCTTATTCTTTTAAATTTTAACATATATATATTATTATACGTAACATGTACCGACATAAAATTAAATATATAAAAGTTTTATACTCTTATTTTTTTAAATTTTAACACATATACTGTTATACGTAGCATATACTAATATATAACTAAATATATAATAGTTTTATTTTTTTATTTTTTTTATATTTAACATGTATATATTATTATATGTACCATATACCAATACATGACTAAACATTTATCACTTTTATACTTTTAGTCTTTTGAATTTTAATATGTATATGTTGTTATATGTAACATATATTGATATATAACTAAATATATAACAGTTTTATACTCTAATTCTTTTAATTTTTAACACATATATATTGTTATATATAATATATACTAGCATATAACTTTTATAACCTTGTTCTTTTAAATTTTATCAAGTATATATTGTTACATATATCAAATACTGATATATAACTAAATATATAATAATTTTATACCTTTATTCTTTTAAATTTTATTAAGTATATATTGTTATATGTAACAAATATCGACATATAACTAAATATATAATAGTTTTATATCATTATTCTTTTAAAATTTAATAAGTATATATTATTATATGTAATATATATCGATATATAACTGAATATATAATATTTTTATACTCTTATTTTTTAAAAAAATTTAACAAGTATATATTGTTATATATAATATATATCACTGTTATACTCTAATTCTTTTAAATTTTAATACATATATATGTTGTTATATGTAATATATATTTATATATAACTAAATATATAATATAGTTACTCTTATTCTTTTGAAATTTAACACATATATTATTATATGTATCATATACTAACATATAACTAAACATATAATAATTTTATATTCTTATTATTTTTAAATTTAATATGTATATATTATTATATGTAATATATACCACCATATAATTAAATATATAATAGTTTTATACTTTTATTCCTTTAAATTTTAATATATATATATTGTCATATGTAATATATATTGATATATAACTAAACATATATCACTTTTATGCCCTTATTTTTTTAAATATTATCAACTATATATTGTCATATGTAACATATAATGGCATATAATCAAATATATAATAGTTCTATACTCATATTCTTTTAAAATTTAACAAGTATATATTGTTATATACAACAAATACCAACATATAACTAAATATTTATCACTTTTATATTCTTATTCTTTTTAAATTTAATATGTATATATTGTTATATATAACATATATCAATATATAACTAAATGTATAATAATTTTATACTCCTATTTTTTTAAATTAGTAGTATATGGTATAATTTTCTCATTTTCTTTCATTGCGACTCTTTGGTGGGTTAAGAATGAAGTTCATAAGATAGAGAAAAGAAAATGTATTATGGATGCATATAACATATCTGTCAAAAGAAAATAAAGGAAAGTTGACTTAATTATTTTAGTTTAAAAAAATCAACTTAAATTTATTCTCATATCAAAAGAAACATTCATTGGTACATAAAAAAGAAAAAAAAAATTAAAAACAATTGCGCTACTTTATATTATACTCCACTTTCAGATTGGATAATATCTTGAATTAAGTTGCATACTTAAACACCCATAATATTCCATTGATTTTGAAAGAATAGGGCATGAAGACCATTTGGCCCTGGAGCTTTCATAAGCTTCATGTCAAATAAAGCCAGTTTGATTTCATCTCTTGAAATGGCCTTGTTTGTGTGCAGCTCACTTTCATCCTCCAGCAGGGGAAAGTTGCTGGATGTAGGGGTGGATATTGTGCTTGATGCTTCATCTGAATATGTTTTATAAAGTAGTCTCTGGTAGCATTAGCAAGCTTCCTTTGAACCGAACACCATTCTCCATCCTCCAACTTTAAGAGATCGATTCTGTTGCATCTTCGTTTTTGAATGGTAGATTTGTGATAAAAAGTAGTATTGCGGTTCCTATCGTTTATCCATTCAACTGAGGCTTTTTGAAACCAAAGAAACTCCTCTTGGGCTAAAATGCTATCAAGATATGCTTTTAACACTTCCATTCACTGCATGAGATGTGCTGAGTCGACCCTCTCTAGAGTTCTTTCGATACCTTCTATTCTTCGGATGATTTTGCATTTCCTAGAGAAGATACAACCAAAAACATTATAATTCCTGGTCTTAAGGCCATTAATGAGAATCAACATGGAGGAGAAGTAATTATTCCCTTGACTCCAACAGTCATTTACTAATATGCCAAAGTCACTATGCATTATCCATGGAGCTAAAAATCTGAATGGTCTGGAACTGTTCTGAGTATCTCTACCCATAAGCTTGATAAGAAGAGGAGAGTGGTCAGAGCATGGGCAGGTTCAAGACCACCGTCTTAGGAAAAAGATGATTCCATATGTCATTGTTCAGTGCTTTATCAATTCGTCGTTTGAGATTACCTCTCGCCCATTTGTACTGAGACCCTTGACAACCCAGATCAGAGAGGTGGCTATTGGGGAACCATTTTGCAAAAATAGGGCAACCTCTCGTTACTCTATTAGAGCCCCCTTTCCTCTGTTCACAACTGATGATGACATTGAAGTCCCCTGCAAGGACCCAAGGGCCATAGGTGGATGCTGAGATTCTGTCTAATTCAAGCCAGAGAAGTCTTCTAAGAGCCGGGATGGGACTAGCATGATCCACAGAAGCATGAATAAATTGGGTATTGACCTCTGAGATAGAGATCAAGCCTTCAAAATTCCAAAGTACCCATATTCCACCCGAAAATCTAGTTGCATCAACTCTGAAAGAGTTATCAAATCCAGTTCTCTTTATTACCTTGTCAGCTTGTTTGCACTTATGCGGGGTTTCAGGAGAACTAGAATACTGAAGTTATAAGTGATCTACATAGTCCTGAGAGTTCTGATAAAGGCACTAGAAGATGCACCTTGGCAATTCCACACACAAATGTTAGAATCCATAAAAAAGATAAGATGGTGATAGGCTAACATACCCTAGAGGTCAATCAGAATCATTTAATGGTTGCCCATTCCGAATGGAAGTTTCCTCACTGCTGTTTTCTATCTTTGAGATTATTCGAAGATCTTGAGGGTAGGCCTGCTCAAGAATAGAAGGCAGGGGGTCTGGGGGTCTCACGATCTCCATGGGATGAGGGCTTGTCACATCTGAAGAGTTCCCCATATTAATAGTTCTAGAATTAAACTCTGGTGTTCTGCATCTCAACAGCGCTGTTGCAATCTTCAATTAATATTGCTTTGTGTTTGCCCCGATTTAAGTAAGACAGATTGGGGACCCGGAGATAACCGAACTTGGGAATGAAGCAGTTTTACTATTGGAGTTTAAAGTAGCTGGCTGAATGTTCTCTTTACCCATTGGGATGAAGGACTTGTTTAAAATGCGTTGGATAGTATCTTTCTTTGTTAACCAGGTGGACTTTCTTTGAGATTGTCGATTTGGGGCCTAAGACAGAGGGAGTCTTTTGACTAGAGTGTTGGTCCTTCTTGCTGCAATCTTCTTGTTGTCTATGGTGCCACCAATCTGAAGATTGGTACCCTCCACTGGAGATGTCAGAGGTGGTGTATTTTCTAGTTCGATATCATCTAAAGAAAGCAATGATAACAATCTTGAGCCATTACTAGTATTTTCCTCTGTAGATTTGCTCATCTCAGTAGATCCACTATTTGTGCCCTCGGCCACAGGTTCAGCTCCATGATCCTTGGTGGAAGGCTTCCTTCCTTTCTTGGTTGCAAGCATCCATGGGCCAAAACTCTATTTGTCCTCTGTGTGTTTATCGAGCATCTCTGGGTCTGTACCTTCTACATTAATCATGTTCCTTTCTGTGTCCACTTTATTTTGGGCAGTGTTAGCCAGGTGACCATATTTGCCACAATGAAAACAAATCAAGGGAAGGCCTTCGTATTCTACTAGTTGGGTCTTGCCATTAATTTTTATTTTGGACACTAGAGGTTTTGTAAGATCTATTTCAACTGCGATCCGGGCAAATCTGCCTCTAGTCATATTTTCTATGTTGTAATCAACCTTGATGACTGCGCCAATCGCATTACTAATCGCACGTAGCACCTTCTTATGATACTGGTGAAGAGGCATGCCTGTGGAGCTATTAAAATCTGAATGCTACCGATTAATAGTCAAGTAATGCCCCATCATTAACCAGGGTCCGTTGGTTAGAATGGTTTCTACATCCTTAACTAATTGAAATTGCACCAAGTAGTTGTTATCCAGATCTATGATTTTAAAGTGACTAACATTGTTCCACAACAGTGCGAGTCTGGTCTGTAGAGCTTTGAACCCTATTGATTTACCAAGAAATTTTATGATAATCGTCGTTTGCCAAGGTTGGATCAGGCGATTCTTTGCCTCTTCAGAAATCTACACTCTGTATAATTACTGCAATCTCAGCGTCATCAATCTCTACGTCAAAAGGGCTCCCTGTATGGTTTGTGTTGTTACGATACCCATCAGCCATCAAGGTGTCCCGAAAGGATAATCCTCCCACAACCTTGATTCTCCCAATTTCAGCTTGATCCAGGTGTTTCATCGTTGGTCTGTCGCCATCCACCGCCGGAGGCGGGTCATCAGTGGAGCTCGTGGTTACCAGTGGAGCTCCTAAGATTTCTACTAACTTGCTATATCCTTTGATGCATCTGTGTCCTTTGTTTAGGCTGCTATTGGAATCTTCATAGCTTATATTTTATTAATTAATTGTATAGTTAATGTCTTATTTTATTCTTGGATTGACTAAATTGTAATGAAAATTTACCTAATTAATCATGTGGAATATTGAGTACTTAGACTAATTATATTCATACGCAAGTGCTTTACCACTGTAAAGATTCTGACTCTACTTGGCATTGCAGTCATCGTTTGTAATGTTAAATTTGAAAATGTGTAAGCAACTCTGTTGTATGAAATAAGTTCATTAATTTTTTCATATTATTATATCAATTAGAAAAGCTATATAAACTAAATACATTTAATAAATTTATTTATTTATGATTTAGTTTTTTATATTGAGTAAATAAAAAATATTTAATATATTAAAAATTTTAAAAAAAGTATTATTATAAGTTATTCCACTTATTTTCTCTTTTTCAGTAAATTAATCGAACATAATTATTTGGTAATTTTCAAGTTTCCTTTTTTTTTTTAAATCTAATTCATTTTCAATGAAAAAGGATTCCGCATAAAAGACATTGGATTCTGGTAATCAAATAGCAGTATTTTTTAGAAATTATCCATATCTAATTAATCCTATAGTTCTTTATAATGCTTAATTAATTATATTTATATGTAATCACATATGGGGTAATTTTTTTTAAATGCTTCTCTTTTTTTTTTTTTTGTATAGAAGGGGAAGCAAAGCTTTAAAGTTACAAGAAAAGAGAAACTAAACTTCCCTCTTATCAATTATCATTACGGAGGGATCGATCAAGGAGATCACACCAGGAAATACTTAGAAAAATTTTCTCGGTTTTGAGAAATTCTACTGCAATCGATGACTCGAATGCAAATGCTAGGACTTAAAAGAATACCTATCCGGAATGCTTTCGTGGTGGTGCTACAGCTTGACCAATGCTACTAGAATTCCAAGAATCGACTTCTTACTGGAAATGCACATATTTTGAAGCAGAAAAACGCTTGTGAAAGTGAGTAGGAGTGACTTGCATCGTTCCTTTTTATCCTCTTTACAATGGTGATTTGTCCTCCATCACACAAGGAACCCCATATTTTGCTATTTTGCTTCATAAACTGCATGGATTTTACATCCTTTTTTTTTTCTTCTGAAATTGATTTCTTCATGTGTCTGATAAAATTGCACGTTCAACTCATTTACATTTTCTATTCAAATTTGGCTTCACTTCATTTTGTTTTCTTGTTTCTTCTTTTTCTCCTTTACAGAAGTGGACCTGATAAATGTGTTTTGACAGGCGTTGACCACCAAGCGAACATGAAGATCAGCTTTTGAAATTTTGGAAGGAATATCTTTTGCAAATTTAGGATCCCCAGAAGCCAAAACCGCCTGATACATCCTGCAAACCATCGAAGAACAAAATTCAGTAGATGTGAGAGGAACATATTACCATATACATACAAACAAGGATATACATAGAGCACCTGAAATAACTCAAAACATTGTAAGGATAGCCTGCTGCCTGATACTCTTCCCAAATCAAAAGACAACTATGCAAATCTTTGGCCTTAGTACAAGTACTGAGGAGAAAACCAAGAGATTTTCGTGATGAGAAAAAACAAACCTCATCCTCGTGAATCTAAGCAAGTCCAAGCCAATATGCAAATATGTAGGTTCTATCTCAGCAATTAGCGCAAAAACCTACACAAGGATGATAAAAAAACCAGTATCAGTTCATGATGCCACCACGGTTAACTTACTGTAAAATACATATTTGCATAGATCTAATATCTTGCATACAGTACAAGAAATTCATAATTCATTAATGAAGAAATAACAATCTAAAATCTATTAAACCACAACTCACCAAATCCCAAAACCTGTGGAAATAAAGTCTAAGAAGTTATCTTGAAATCACAATAATGTAGCATCTAACCAATGAATATCATAAAGATTATAATCAAAAGTAACTCGCATGACCAATTTGTCATTGCCGAATCTATCATTGAGTTGCTTGAGCACAATAAAATAAAAGAAAACAAGTATAATTAAAGAGATTTAAGAATAGAAGTTCAAGAAATTGGAATAGAAGATCAAGAAATTTAAGAGATTTTATCATAAAATCTTTGAATTTAAATGAAAAAAAAAAAAACGAAATAGCCAGTGTGGCACACACATTTTGTACGCTCTCTCACCAACTAACATAAGGGCTAATTAATACCATTTTAAGTTCTTTCTTACAAGTAAAATTGTGTAATTTTATATTAAGTAATTTTGTATTAAGTCTAATTATCTAGTTAGTAATTTATCAATATCATATAAAAAAAATTATATCAAAATATATTCAAAAATATACTAAAGTGGCATAAAATGTGTCTCAATCTTGATTTATGTATGTTCAAAAAATAGAAAATAAAAATAAAGATATATATGAAGTCATGTCTAATACGTGTCGAATGTGTATCCGTATCTAAAAAGTGTCAAATGTCGATATTTCACTCTATTTAAAGTATTAGTATATCGTTGCTTCAAAGTTTTTGCGGACCTCAAAAAGCATACGGGAAAACAGAAATTAAACAATTTACACCGTAAAAGGCACTTAATTTGTACAGTAAAACCTAACCTACTACCAACAAGACATAGAAGAATTAAAAATAAGGCCAGAAAAAAACTCAGAAAGGACCCATGTACATATAGTAAGCCTGTTTAAGCTTGAGAATAAGAGAATATTTCAAAGCTTTCTTGAACTATCCCTCTGAAGCATCCTCAATGTGTGAACATAGAAAATTGACGGGAAAAAAAAAAGAGCTCCAAGGGCCAATGGTACTGGAGCATAGATAAAAAATTATGAATGAATTGAAAACTTAAGCATCATCAATAACCATCAAAATATTTTTAAGGAAAGTATACCAAAGAAGCTTCAAATGGGAAGACAAAGGTTTCATTGTGTCTATGTGTTGGTTGGGGGAGATTGCCCCATGAAAAAGCTTCTACAGCTTTATATTGATATCCTCTCCAGGCTACTAGATCTACAATATAAAATAATCCACCATAGGAGTAAAAGCAAATCCACCATAGTAGTGGATAACAAAAAGCCATATAGAAGGCTAGATATAAGAAAAAGAAACAACAAAAATATTATAAAAAAAAAATTTATGAGAATTCGTAGAAATCAAATAAAAAGGCCTAGTTAGAGAATGGCCAGAAGGCCTTAGGAAGAGTTGGACGTGTTAAAACAATTTAATAATAATAATAATAATATAAAGGAATATTTACAAAATTAACCTAAAAATAAAAACCAATTTCAAAATTACGGTACTTTAATAAAAGTTTCAATTTTACAGGTGCAAGTCCTTTTAAATTACAAAACTACAGCAAATAATGCGACTACATAATTTTATCTTCAACACACAGGTACCATGTGACTTTTGTTAACATAAAGACCAAAACACACATATACATACATATATATACATACATACGCGCACACATATATATACATATATACATACATACATACATATATATAATGTTTTCATTAATTAAATGCAATTGTAAAACAAATAATTTGATATTTGTGTATTATCTTAATTTATTTTTATATAAATTAATTAAATAAATGTAACCACTGAACAATTGGTATTAATTTAAAATAAATTTACTTATATATTACATATAATAATATATAAATATATATGTAATATATATTTTTTGTTATATGTAATTGCATGTAACATGTATTACATATTAATTAATTTATTATCTCAATTCATTTTTATATAAATTAATTAATATATTTTTTAATAAATTTAATTAAATAAATGTAACAGATGAATAAATATTAATTTAAAATAAAATTAATTATATATTACATATAACTATATATATATATATATCTAGTTATAAGTAATTAACATATATTCATATATATTATTATTTTTTTAAAAGGAATAAAGCATTTTTGAGTCTCTAAATTTGGTAACTTTTTGACATTGAACCCATGAACTTCACTTTATGGTGACATAATTCATGAAAATTAGACTTTTTTTTAATGGAATTGACTAATTGCGTCAATAAAAATTATTTAGAAAATTGCCTACTTTTCATGAATCAAAAAATTTTGAGGGCTCAATATAATCAAAGTGAAATTCATGAGCTCAATGCCAAAAAGTTCAAGAGCTCAAAAATAATTTAAAAAAAAATGAATACATTTATCTAGGTATATATATGTAATGTTACATACATATAACTAATATATATAACTTTTATACTCTTATTCTTTTAAAATTTTAACAAGTATATGTTATTATATGTAATATATATTGACATATAACTAAATATATAATAGTTTTATACTCTTATTCTTTTGAAATTCAACTTGTATATGTTATTATATATAATATATATCGACATATAACAAAACATATATATCACTTTTATACTTTTAAGTCCAAATATATATATATATATATATATAACCCTCTTAATTTATAGTGTTTAGTCATTTTGCCCCATGAACCTTTATTTTAACTATTTTGGCCTATGTACTTATCTATGTATGCATTTAGCCTGCTTTTATTATTTTAAATTTTAATAATGTTGTTATATATAACATATACCGACCTATAACTAAATATATAATAGTTTTATACTCTTATTCTTTTGAAATTTAATGTGTATATATAATTATATATAATATATATCGATATACAACTAAATATATATATCATTTTTATACTTTTAAATCCAAATACATATATAATCTCTTAACTTATAGTGTTTAGTTATTTTGCCCCTTGAACTTTCGTTTTAACTATTTTGCCCCCATATACTTATCTATGTATATATTTAGCCTGCTTTTATTATTTTAAATTTTAATAAGTGTATGTTATTATATGTAACATACACCCATATATAACTAAATATATAATAGTTTTATACTCTTATTTTTTAAAATTTTTAACATGTATATATATTGTCCCTATTTATTTTAGCAAATGTTTTTGCAATATATAACTTCATATTTTTTCAATCATTTTAACAATAAATGTACTTATAAGTTATTTTTTACTAATTATGTTATATATCAACTACTTATAAGTAATTAAAATATTGAGATAACTGCTTCAGTACCATAAGTCTATGCAAAAGGAGTTTCTCCAGTAGAAGTTTAGGGAGAAGTACGGTATGCCCACAAGACATTATCTAATTCTTTTGTTCATAAACCTTTGGCTTCGTCAAGTCTTTTCTTCAATTCCATCAAAATCATTCGAATTATAATCTCAGCTTGGTCGTTAGTCTGAGGATGGTAAACTGAAGTGAACCGAAGATCAATCTTAAGTTTCATGCAATATTCTCTAAACTTCTTGCAATCAAACTGTTTGCCATTATTAGTAATCAATGTGTGAGGGATGCCAAATCTCATAATGATCGCTTTTTTAAAGAACTTAATGATTGCTACTAAGTGATTGAGGCCAGAGGCTCCACCTCAACCCATTTGGTGAAGAGGTCAATTGCGACAACTAAAAACTTTCTTTGAGCTGTGGCTAGGGAAAAGGGACCTAAGATGTTCATCCCCTACTGAGCGAACGACCATGGACTTCGAATGGGCCTCTACTCAACAATAGGTTGATGATGTAAGCTGGCATACTTCTGACATTTTTCTCACTTTTCAACTAAAATTTTTTGCATCAATATTCATGGATGGCCAAAAATAGCCTTGCCTCAATACTTTATGAGCTATTGCCTGAGCTCCTTCATGGGCACCACATATTCCTTCATGAATTTTCCTCAACAAATAATCACCTTCTTCTTCAGAGACACATCTGTGCCTGAAGCCCCATCTATATTAAGAGCTCATGCTTGAGTAGAGGATGACTGTGAAGTGTGTTCATATAGCTTCGTGACAAAATCTGCCAAGATTTGTACTTTCATAACCCGCCTGGGCTCATATTTGATATCAAATCTACCCAACCGTGCTGCCTATTCTGTAAGTCGCCCTGAAGTTTCTGGTCATTGAAAAATTTTCTTTAAACAGAAATTGGTTTGCATAACGATGGTTTGTGCATTAAAGTACGGAAGAAGCCTTTCCGAGGTAGACAGTAAAGCTAGGGCTAATTTTTCTAACAATGAGTAACGCAATTTGGCTTCCTCTAGGACATGACTGACATAATAAATAGGGAATTGTTGATCATGCTCTTCTCTAATTAAGACTGAGCCTACAGCTGCGGGCGATGCCGAGAGATACAAAGAAAGTTCTTCCCCTTCAATAGGTCGGATAAGCAAAGGGGGTGAGCTCAGGAATTGCTTTAGGTTTATAAAGGCTTGTTGACACTCCTCAATCCATTGAAAATTTTTCAAGTTCTACAGGAGCTTATAGAATGGAAGGCATCTCTTAGCTGAGCAGGATATGAATCATCCCAAAGCTGTAATCCTGCCATTTAATTTCTGCACTTTCTTAATGGTCTTAGAGGGCTCCATTTTTGTTATGGCCTATATCTTTTTTGGATTAGCTTCGATGCCTCATTTTGAGATGATAAACCCCAAGAATTTATCTGATTGAACTCCAAATGCACACTTTTATGGATTGAGTTTCATGCTTACCCGTCGAAATATTGCAAAGACATCTGCTAGATCTCTAGTGTGCTCTGTAGAATTTTGAGATTTAATAATCATATCATCTACATATACTTTCACAATGTGGCCTATTTGACTCTGAAAGAGTTTGTTAACAAGTCTTTAATATGTAGCTCCTGCATTTTTCAGACCAAATGGCATGACTCTATAGCAATAAGTGTCATTGGCTGTGATGAAAGAAGTTTTACATTGATCTTCAATTTTTAGAGGAATTTAATGGTAGCCAGATGAAGCATCAATGAAACTATATTCTGCATAGTCTACCGTAGAGTCAACGAGATAGTCTATATTGGGGAGTGAATACGAGTCTTTGAGGTACGCCTTATTCAAATAAGTAAAATCGACACACATTCTCCACTTGCTATTAGGTTTTCTTACCAACACTACATTTGAAACCATTCCAGGAATAAAATTTCTTTGACAAAGCCCGTTTGTAGGAGTTTCTCAACTTATTGCTTTACAGCCAACTGTCTTTCTGGTCCCATATTTCTTTTCTTCTGCTTTACTGGGATTGCTTTGGGATCTATATGGAGCTCATGTGTCATAAGCTCGAGTGAAATTCCTGTAATATTAACCGAGGTCCAGGCAAAGACATCTTGATGTTCTTTCAGTACATGAGTGAGGGCAATCTCTTTTTCATAATTGGACATACTTGCAATTTTGAATATCTTGTCTGGCTCGATCTCAATATCCTTCAGCATATCAACAAGCTCAGGATGTTTATGATTGTCAGGGATATCAAGAGAATTCACTGGAAGCACCATATTGGCAACTTTAAGAAGAGTTGCCCAAGTTAATTGTTGATTACCTTTTATAATAGCCCTCCATGATGAGCTGAGACTTTCATAAGCAAATTTCTTACTGAAATATATGCATACACTCCTACCAATAATGGTCTTCTGAAAATAATAATATTATAGGCACTGCTCATTTGTACTATCATGAAATAGGCACGGCAGTTGCATACAACTGGTCCATCTCCCAACTGTATCTCAAATATGGCATATCCTTGTACAGGTACCGTATGTCCAGACAATCCAACCAATGGTGCATTAACAGGTCTTAATGCCTTTGTTAACAAACCCAATTTCGTGTAAGCATTTAAGGTCATCAGATTTATAGCACTACCTGTGTCAACCAAAATTCGTTACACCAGAAAGTCTTGAATTACAACTTCTACTACAAGAGCATCAATGTGTAGGCCCATGACAGAATATGAATGTTCTAGACGAAAAGTAATTCTTGAGCTGCAAACGTTTGATATCTCGGTAAAAGAAAAAACTTCTTTGACCTTCCATTTTCACAAATATTAATGAAATCATAATGTTCTCCTCCTGTGATGACATGTATTACTCTAGTTGGGATCTTTCTGGAATTTGTGATGTGCTGAGAGCTCGATTCTCCTTGTTCACCCTAGTAATTGGGAGTGGCAACGAACTGCTTTAGCTGACACGCTTGAATTAATCATTCAATCTCTCTCTTTAACTTGATATAATCATTTGTCTTATGGCCATGACCCTGATGAAAACTACAATACAACTCTTGATTTCTATTTGGGTCATCTTTCATTGGCAGAGGCCAATTGACTTCGGTATTTTGTTTAAGCAACGCAAGATTGCAGCTCTAGAAGTGTTTAAAGGTGTCAAATATTCAGGAACTTGGGTGATGGGATAAGCACGATTAGAGTAACACAAGCCTGATGGTTTTGGAGAATGGGAAGTGAATTGTTGCTAAGGGATATTTTATTTGACTAGTTTGGTAAAATATGATTTAGAAGAGTTTTGCTTTGATACCTCGGGTTTATAAGATCCTCTAGAAAATTTATGTGTGTTTATCTTGAGTTTGATAGAGGTAAAGCTCCTCCCATATTCGAGCACTCTCATCTGCCCGAATATATTTATAGGATTGAGCCATGAGCTTCACAAAATCTTGGGGTGAATTCTTACTCAAAGATTGTGAAAATTGAGGACATTCAGTGTTCTGAATTAATGCCACCAATGCTATTTCAAAGTTCACTTTTGAAATTTGGCCCACTGTTTCATTAAACCTATCAATATACAGTGGCAATGTCTCTTTGGGTTTCTAAACAACTTTGAATAAATTTACCGAAGTTCAGTTGGTATCGATGGAAGCCATAAATTTATTTATGAAAAGTTCAGTGAATTGGCCAAAACTATAAATGGAGTTTGGTTCTAAATTATTGTATCACGTCTGTGCATTTCCAATGAGAAACTTCAGGAATAGTTTACATAAACTAGCATCCGAAGTTGTGTATAGCAGGACAGTATTGTAAAAACTATCAACATGTGAGCGAAGATCCATTGTTCCGTTGAATTCCTTCAGCTTTGGCACCTAGAAACTCGGATAAACCTCATTTAAAATTTATTTAAACAAGGGTGAATGAAAGGTAATGTCATATTGTAGGGTTGTACCCCTGCGAATATGTTTTATTTTTTTGTCAACCAAAGCATTAACATATGCTGCTGTCATCATGGCTTCCTTTCTTTTGGAATAAACTAGTTCAGAGGCTAATATGGGGTTATTAAGTGTATGCGATGTTGACTATTCAGGTGAATAAAGCTTTCTCTGAATCTCCTGTTCTGATTCGTGGGATGTATCATAATGTTGCTGAGATTCATAGTCATATTGTGGTGAATTATAAAGGAGAAGTGTCTGATGAGTAAGTGGATGTGGAGTTTGGCATGTTGGAAGAGGAGGTTCACGTTCTGGTAATGTATGTTGCTATGGATCCCTAGTAACTTGTCCAAAAACAGCAATGAAATCTTTGAGTGTGGATGTGAGCTCCATGATTGCTTGTTTAGATGAATTTGGGGATTGTAATATTATAGAGGCCATTTGTCCTATTGGAACAAATGGGGCTCAACAAGGGCTACTTCCATTATGGGAGCAGATGATACAAGAAGAGAAGTTTCAATTGGGGATTGTTCAATTTGAAAATTATGTGTTGTGTTTTGCGTTGTTGGACATTTGAGTGTTTGAGGGGGTAGAGGCAGTCTACTAGGAGTTTTAGTTGAATTCTGTTAATTAAATTTTGAGTCCTCTTATCCATTTCAGGAATCAGCCAGTCCATGCTCACCGCACCACTGATGAAGGGATGGACTTCAAGAACTTTAATCTAAGTTCGGATATGATGCATCACACTGTTTGGGCCTGTAAAATCAAAGAAAATGACTGGACTCTAGTGGAGAGTTTTCGATGCTTAAGTCAATAATCCGAAATAATCGAATTATATATTATTCAAGAGCAGTTATTTTCGAACCTCTTACCTATAAAAGCCTATACTTATTATAGTTGAAAAGTACAGACAACTTTTACAAAGGTCAACAAATTTTCAAGGCCTGTCAATATAGTGACCAGATTTTTCGAATATTGATGTAGTGCTGTCACATCAAAGTGTATTTTATCATAGTTCAGTTGTATAGTTTGAATTTATCTATAGTACTACAATATATAATTCAGTTTAGTTGAATAGTTCGATAAAGTAGTTTGGATATATCTACATCAATACATATTCCATAATTCAAAATATGTCCTATATTCATAGAAATCCATTCAACCAGCTCGTTTTCAATATCACAACTCCAACATAAGCATAACCCAAATAGACCTTAAAGCCCTATTTGTGTTCAATTTATAGGGTGGAGGAGCTAAGCAAATGAGCTTATTGATTCGCATTGGATTAATTGTTTAAATTATTAAAAAAAAGTTATCTAATTAATTTTGTGGATCTCGTATTACAAAAGTACAAATAAACTCATTTACTGCTACTCTAAAATATCCTCTCTTTCTTTAGAGTTTCTCTGGTTTTCCGTCCCGTCGCCGCCATTGCCCTTTTTTTATTTAGGGCTTTCGATAGCCTTTTGGCCTCCAACAATCTTAGATCTTCTCTATTTTCAGGCTTTGTTATTTAGATTTGTTGATAATCTTATGGTTTGGGTATGGAAATTTTAGATCCAAGCCGATCTGGTTTTTTGTTCTCCACCTGTTTGGTTGCTTTACGCCATTGGCGGAGCATCCTTATCAAGCTTCTCATCGCCGGTCTTGGCACTGTCCCACCCTCTGGTTTTTTGAAGCTCACGAGCTTGTGTAAGAAGCTTTGCAATCCTTTGAATTTTGAGTATGGTTGCTTTTGTTTATTCCTTGTCTTAGATGGACTCTATCCATTATTATACTACAGCGATCGTTTATGGTTGCCAATTCATTGGCTCCTACACTGGTGGTACCCTTGTTCTGGAGCCTTTCATGTCATTTTTGGTTTTAGACGATGTTGCCCCATTGTTACATCCGTTTAGAGCCTCTACCCTATGGTCATCTACGGCTCCTTTCTCCGTGGTTTTTTCTGAGTTTTTTTTTTTATAGATTTGCTTTTGCCAATCTGATTTACAGAGATTGTTTAAGGAAATTTATTATAGGCTGCTCCACTTTTCTATTTAACTTGTTTTTCCTTTTTTGGAGTATCCCTAAAGTCCATTCTCATTGTTCAATTATATTTGCTTGGCTTCTCTGTGTTTGGATTGTTATTTTCTAATTTATTATTGGAGGCATTATAGGATTCCCACTAAAAGAAAAAGTGCTGAACAATATGACCATTCGTGCACTAAAAATAATAATAATAATAAAAGCAATAGCAATGAATAAATAAAAAAATAAAAATTCATAAGTCATTAAATTGTTTATTGCCCTGATAAACAGTCTTAGCATAGAAAATTAATCATCTGCAGTTGTCCAAGTCATATCATTTTCAAAAATCCAATGGCAAACTTCAATCTGACCAGGACCTGAACCCAAAGCCAAAAAAGCACAATGGCTTGGGCTCCATGATGAAGTATCCAAGTGACAAATGGCTACACCATCATTGATCTTAAGCTTGCTCTTTGGATCCAGAATATCAGCTTCAAAAACCCGAACTTTAGGAACTGAGTGACAGTAGTAAACCAAGTATGGATACAAACTCTGATGACATGAAACTGATTTGGTAACTCTGCCTCCATTAATCCTTTTCACTCTTCCAATTTCAATGTCTTTCTTTGCTCCATTAACGTTCTGGGTCGTCCAGACCACTGCATTCCGGCCTAAAACAGAGGTGGCGAAGTCGATCAAATCTTCAGCAGACCCAACACAACGCTTGGTCTCACCGGGGCTAGGAGCTCTTTCGCATTCATTAATTGCATCTAAAATTATAGACCTCATGGCAGAACCATCAGCAGCATGGAATATTTCTTTCGACTGGGCAATTTTGGCTGTAGAAAATGGAAGTTTTGAAGTAATGGATCGAGGTAGAAATGGTCTTTCAGGCATTTTATCTTTAATATCGGGCATTGGCATTACATTGCCTTCTTTTAACATTGATTCTCTAAAGAATTTTCCAGGCTCAACCCATTTCTTTACTGCTAGATTGTCTCTAGCCATAGTTGTAGCTTCAGTACTAACATTATACTTGGCAAAAGTGATACCTTGTTTAGCATAATCTTTGAAAATTCTAAGCCCCTTTCCAGTATCTACATTAAATCCATCTCCATAAATATTGAACCCAACAGTAGTGTCCTTTGCTCCTTGACCATAACCAGTAAAATTATCTCCATCAAAAGCCGACAGCGCAAAATATCTAGCGAAATTAATCTTCTCTGAATTTGCATTTTTGCCATATGATTTGAACTTATCATAAGTTGCAGTTGTATGCTCTTTATAACTAGAGAAACTTTCACTACCACCATTTCCTCCATCTCCATAGCTCTGAAAAGAGCTTCTTGTCGAATCCCCATGTAACCCATAACTCTTGAAAGTATCATCACCTCTATTTTCATTCTTCCCATAACTTGTGAAATTCGATTCAACAAGATTAGCCTTCAATTCATATTCCACAAACTCATTAGGATCAGCATTTCCATTTTTACCATAGTTTCTAAACCATTCAACGCCCACGTTTGCGTCTGTTGCATAACTTGTGAATTTGTGTGCTCTTTTTTGACCGTCATCAGCATACGAATTGAATCGGAGATTGAGGAAATTTACTCCCCCGTTATACTTCTTGAAATCACCAGCGCCGCCAGTAGCTCCGTTTCCATACGTATTAAAGTTGTCAACAGCAACGTTTGCTCCAGGAGCATAATGAGAAAACTTGTCTTTATGACCCCCTGCATTTCGGCTGTACCGCCGAAACGTATCGGTTGCAAAATTATCACCTTGAGAGTAATTCTTGAACAATGCAGTACCGTCGGGTTGACCCGTTCCGTAATTTGTAAAGTTCTTGTTAAGATAGATAGCAAAGTTGGAGTCTTCATCGTGTTTTTCAAGACTGGGAGATGAATCGGGGAAGCAGAGAAGTTTGGCGGAAGAGCAGAAGGCGGGGAGGTGAGCGGAGAGAGTGTTTTGAGCGGCGAGATTAGCAAAAAAAGCTGAGTTGACAGAACTCAGGGGAGAGGCCTTGGAAAGAAGAAATGGAGAAATGGGTAATTTGGTGGTTATCTGACTGTTCCAATATCGCATTAGAGATGCTTTTGGAGTAAATGGATTCTCCTTGTTCTTGGCGGCGGATGACTCATCGGCGCCGGCGAAATAAACCTGAAAAACCAAATCATTTATCAATAACAATTTTAGAATATACATATACAAATGAGAGTTTAGAGTAATAAATATTTTTGCTTACATTGGAGGCTGAGAGTAAGTAGCAGAAGAGAATTAACGGAACTTTCATTTCTTTCTCGCTGCGTTTTTGAGTTGTCGAGGCCAAAGATACATATAGACATTTTAGCGGCGCATTATCCGTCTGCTGCGGTGTAATTATCATTTTTTACTATTAAAGTAATGAATTAAAATTAATTTTTTAAAATGATTTTTATTATATGTTTAAGATGACTTTTAAAATTATTTCTCCATTTTAATTACTTCTCACATCTTATCGAACTAATAAAAAAATTTCACCATGATTATACTCTTATGTTTATTTTTTTTATTTTTTGAAAAATTGGGAAGGGTGCAATTTCCCTATTTATACTTTTCAAGTTGTTGTTAGATTATATTTTAAAATTTATTTTATTATTAATGCACAAAAAGTTTATATTTTCCAATTTTTTTGGAACTATTTTTGAATAATATATTTGCATATTCTTACATTAGTAAAGAGATTTAACATTAACATGTTTGAATTTTAATATCTATTTCTAAAATCATTTTACTTGACTACTAATTTTTGTATTATATATATATATATATATCTTTTTTCTTTGATTATATTTTAAAAAGTAATTTAAGTTTAGCTAAAAATAACATAAAATGTGATTATGCAATTAAAATTGAATCTTGTTGCACATATGTATAATATTTTTGAGTAATAAAAAACAGTTTCCTAATAAACACCCCAATAATTAAAATTTAAAATTTTTATAAAAAGTCTCAAATTGCAACTGTGAATATTATACGCCCCTGCATTAAACTGACAGACACTTTTTTTCATTTATCCTAAATTATAATTTTTATTATATCCATATTTAATTATATTTATTAAATATATTTTACATTAATATAATAATAAAATAATAATAAATGTAAATTCAACTATTAATCATTTTAAAGCCAAAAGTTGAGCCTTGAAAATGAGTAAGTTATTTGGTGTTAATTTCGACTCCAATAGTTATAAATAGTATTAGAGTCATCCATTAACTAGAAATATAGAGTTAAGTATTTTATATAAGACTAAGAGGGTGTTTCTCAAAACTTAAAAGCTGGTCAAAACTGCTTATAAGCTGTTTTTAGATTATAAGTTGTTTATTTAAGTGTTTCTGAAAACTTAAATAGTAGATTATAATCTGATTTTAATCAGTTTTTTAAAAGTTGGGTTTTGCTACTTTTTTTTAAGCACTTATTTTTTAAGCAGTTTTGACCAAGTAAAAGACCATACTATCCCTACCTAATCTTCAATATTCCAAATTTGCCTACCTTATACACTTTAGTTCCCATCAAAGAAGTTTTATTATTATTATTATTATTATTATTATTATTATTATTATTATTAAATTTTATTATTATTATTATTATTGCAAAATAAATTTTGAATTGACATTTAAAAAATTATTTTTATACAATAAATAAACTCATGGACAGTTTGGTCATTTTGACAGTTTCTACAATTAAAAACTGATTATAAGCTGATTTTACAGAAACACTTAACTGATTATAAACTGATTATCAGTTGATTATTAGCTAGTTTACAGAAACGTTTAACTGCTTATTTTTAATCTGATTATAATCTAAAAATCACTTATTCACAATAAGCTGAAAAACTCCAGTTTTGAGAAACACCCTCTAAATATTATACTGTAAGAGTCACCCTTGTTCTGTAACCGGTTGAACTAAGTGCTATATCATACAAGTCACCTCTAGATACTGTAGAGTCTCCTCTTAGTCTGCATTGCCTAATCTATATGCATATTGGCTTAAGTCCAAGTGTAAATATGAACCATTTTAGTTGCAATGAGAACGCCACGTCTCGAAGAAAAGGAAAATATAGCATCTCGATCATGTGATTTATTAATTTAAAGAGTTAGTAAGAAAAGATGTTAGCTTGATATGCTTAAATAAGTACATCAAGAGTAGAAAAAAGAATCTCATGTCAATTGTAAAAAAAAGATAAAAAGTAGTCTATACGTATCAACTCAATATTATCTAAATAACATGTGATAACTTATAAAATTTATAACAAAAACTAATTTTTTTAAAAAAAATTTGTGAAATAAAAAATGTGATTATTAATTTTGAAATGGGAGAGTATTATATATTTATTTCTTAAAATAATTTATATTATATGCTAATATGTTGGTGTAATAGCACCATCTTCTTTGAAAAACAATCCAAGATTTCAAATTAAGTTTATTGGTGATCTCAAGATTCGTAGAAAACTATAAAAGTAGAATTTATATGTACGTTTCATGTTAAAAGAGCTTTAAATATAGTATATGAGTAATAAATGGATATAGTTTATTTAATTTATTAATTTTTGGATTGTATAAGGACCAGGTATGGATATTTATTTCACTTCATTGAATTGGTTTAATTTATTTTTTTATATTCATTTTTAAATTATTTTTTAAAATTTAATATTTTATAATATATAAATAAAATAAATTGAATCTGTACTTGTACATTGTAGAGAAATGGTGATTGTATGGCAGTTTTTAGGGGATAAGATAAGAGTTTAGTTTATGGAGAAGAAATGAATTTGATAGTCAAAGGGGACAGGATTTTAATTGAGCCAGATAGTTTTTTTTTTTTTAAAGGGAAAGAAACAGACTAAAAAATTGAAAAAGTCTAAAATGGCCATAAACTATATCGTATTATTTAAGCATAATTCACAAAAACAAACTTTTCGAGCTCGTGAGTTAAAAAAAAAATTCCTAGTTCATATTTTCAAAAAACTTTTATAGTTCATAATACAGCGAAAAAATAAAATATTTATTTTCTCTATATCATTTAAATTTTTATTTAAAAAATATTATTCAATTAAAATTATTATTTTATAAAATAAAAAATAATTAATTTTTTTAATTATATCAAATTAATTAATGAAGTAAAAGTATTATAATTTTTTTTTTAAAAGGAGAGTATTATAGTCTTAACATTAATAAATTAACGGAAAGCATTTTACTTCATTTAAATTTTTTTTTATTTATATAATTAAGAGTAAATAATAATTATTTTAATATTATATATAAGCCAAATGTGACAATTTTAGTTGAATGAAGGGAGTATTATGATATGATTAAAATAAATATAAAGTAATTATTTTATACAATAAAAATTATGTTTTTTATATTTAATTCATTTCACATTACTAAACGGATAAATGAATAAGTTAAAATTGATTTGAAATAAATTATTTATAGTAATTTTTAATTATTTGTAATTAAATTACTCAATAAATACGATGAGAAATAAATTAATTTATCAACTAATTTCTCTCTTGAAGTCAATTTATTGGTTTTTTTCAATATTATTGAAAAATGCAATAATACATCAGTAATTCATTATTTATTTTGGTATTTTTTAAATTTTCTCTCTTAAATGTAAAACCATTTCTAATTTGGGTGTTAATAAAATATTTGCAGGCTAATTATTAATTGCATCAAAGCGAGTTAGGTAAACAATGAATCACGTGGAAAATCACATTAAAAAAAGATAAAGATTTTGCATTTTTTTAATTGTTTGCAATGTGATTTATGTATATATTTTATTAAATTAATTATGTAATTAAGGTCAGCACGTGGCCTCATGTCATGCGGCGCCACGTTAGCTTACTGGTGTTCATATAATATCACATCGAAGATTACATGAATAGGGGAAATTAATGCTTAAATAGGAGAAAATTATTTAAGAGTGTTTACATTAATTGAAAAATAGATTATACAGAGTATTTGAGAATAAGTTAAAGAATATATATTATAGAGAATATTGGAGAGAAAAATATAGAAAAAATTGAAAAAAGTGATGTATAATATATTTACAAGAAATATTATAAATATATTTATAAATTATAATTTATAAGTATGATAAATTATTATTTTTTTATAAGAGTGCTATATATGAGAAATTATTTAAAATTGTATATATTAATTGATATATAAGAGTTATATATTAATTGAAATAAATTTTTCTTAAAATAAATGAAATATTAAAAATAAATTATAGCGAGTAAATTAAATGTATATTGTAGATAATATTAGAGAGAAAAATGTATAAAAAATTTAGATAATTTTAGATTTTAGTTCTGATCACAGTTTTCATTTAAAGTCAAATTTAATCCAATTTTAAGACGAAACCGAATCATAGCCACCCTTACTCTGCAAAATAACTCTCGAGTCAGATTGGATTAGCTCAAAATAAGCTTTAATCAATTTAAAAATTCGACCCAAAATTTCTACCATCTATACTCAGTCCCTAATATTTTAAAAATTTTAGTTCAATCTGACCTAAATTACTAAAGCCAAATAAGGTCAATTAGCTAATGAATACCCCCAATTGTATAAAACAGTCTCATTATTTTTTCATATTATTATATTTTTAATAAATATCAATTAACATTTATGCAAATTAATATATAATGTATTTTATTATAATTTTAATTGATTCAAATGTGACAAATTAGTTGTGTATTTTATGTATATTAATATATAGTACATTTATTTATATTAATATAATTTAGTAATATTTTTTGCTTGTTTGATAAAGTACATAAATATCCGCATATTCAATCTCGAGAGCTCGTGGCGCTTTCTTCTTGGCAACATGATGATCTATTCTTTTGTTAGAATATTTGTATGCAAATTATTTTTTGATTATGAGTCAATATTTAATAGGAAAACGTTATTTGTATAAAAAAAATTATATAAAATTTATAAAACTGAAATCTTAAAATTATAAAATTACCAAAACAACCTTAATTCTCTTAAACACTCTTTCTTTAATTATTTTCTTCCATTCCCCATAACAAATTGTTATTGCACAGCAAGTGTTAATAATACACAAATTATTTATTATTATATAAATAAATAGTATATAAAATATTATATTAAAAATAAATACTATAAAATTTTTTAGAAAAGATTGAAGAGATCGCAGACGATCTCACTTCAAACTCAGTCTCCTTAGATAAAATTTTATTAGGTAATTAATAGTATAATATAACAAAACAACTACACTTGATAATAATTATAAAAATAAGACAATAATAGCGCACCGAATTTAAAGTGATTCGCTTTTTTTAATTTGGGCTATGTTCACGGGATAAACTCCGAATAATTTCTTCCGCTAATAAATAGTAGGATTACAAGAGAAACTTTTCTAAAAAAATTATTCTAGAAGTACAACACTCATAAATGAGATAACCCAAAATAGTGGTAAGTATTTTTCAAACACCCAAAATAAAATGTTACTATTTTGTCATTTATAAAAATTATTTTCTCACATAAATAATTTTCTCTCTTTTAAAATTTACTCTCTTTCTCCTTTTTTTCTTTTAAAAAATGGTTATTTAGAAATGAGGAAGGGAACACCATTTATAGGCCTTCCCAACCGTGTATGGTACACGTATTTGCAATTATAAATTGCAAATTCGGTTTGATGCAAGTTGTCCAATTGACCAACTTGCTTTTCTTTTCCTTTTTTTATTTGAACTTATAGGTCCCACTTGAATGAGACACTACTATAAATCTCTCCCTCACACTCAAGTGTGTGAAACTTTTATACCGGCAATTTCTCTATAAGTAACTAGCTTCTCCATGGATAGAGTTTTAGTCATCATATCAGAGCCATTATCATTTGTTTGAATCTTTTCGAGTTGAACTGCTTCATCTCCAGTGCATTTCGAATCTAGTGATATCTCACATCAATATGCTTTGATCGTAAGTGAAAGGTAGAAATCTTACTGAAATGAGTGGCACTCTGACTGTCACAATATAATACATATTTCTCTTGTTCAAAACCTAATTCTTGCAAAAACTTCTTCATCCATAGTAGCTCTTTGTTTGCTTCAGTAATTGTAATATATTCAGCCTCAGTGGTGGATAAGACAATACATTTTTGTAACTTTGATTGCCAAGAAACTGCTCCCTCTGCAAAAGTAACCAAGTATCCAGAAGTGAATTTTCTGGAGTCAACATCGTCAGTCATGTCTGCATCTGTATATTCATCAAACACAAGTCTCCTATGACCAAAACATAAACAAATTTTGAAGGTGCCTCTAAGATACCTAAGTATCCATTTCACTGCTAGCCAATATTTCTTTCTAGGATTAGAATGAAATCTGCTTACAACTCCAACAACATGAGCAATATCCGGCCTAATGCAAACCATAGCATACATCAACCTATCGACTGCAGAAGCATAAGGCACTTTCTTCATTTCTTCTTTGTCATTCTTACTTGAAGGACATTATTTGGAACTCAACTTGAAATGACTTGCAAGTGAAGAGCAAACTGATTTTGCCTTTCCCATGTTGAATATATCAAAAACTTTCTCAATGTATCTTTTTTAAGATAGCCACAGTTTTTTTCTCTTCCCATCCTGAGTAATCTTCATCCCAAGAATTTGCTTAGCGGATCCAAAATCCTTCATTACAATGGACTTGCTAAGCTGTTTCTTTAAAGAACTTATCTTTTTAGCATCATGGCCAACTATTAATATATCATCCATATAAAATAATAGGATGATAAAGTCACCATCACGAAACTACTTTATAAACACACAGTGGTTAGCAATTATTTTTGCATATCCATGTTTTATCATGAATGACTCAAATTTTTTGTACCACTATCTTGGTGCTTGCTTAAGTCCATATAAGCTTTTTTTAGTCTGCAAATAAAATTCTCCTTGCCTTTAGCTTTAAACCCATCTAGTTGCTCCATATAAATTTTTTTCTCTAAGTCATCATGGAGGAAAGTTGTCTTCACATCAAGTTGTTCTATTTCCATATTCAAATTGGCAACTAAACCAAGAATAACTCTGATGGAAAACATTTTGACTACTAGTAAAAAAATTTCTTTAAATTCAATTCCCTTCTTCTGCCCAAAATCCTTCACAAACCAACCTAGCCTTATACCTTGGTTGTGAAGTGTTGTTTTTAGTCTTCACTTTGAAAGCCCATTTTTTCTTTAATGCTTTCTTTCCTTTAAGCAGCTTCACCAACTCGTAAGTTTGATTCTCATATAAGGAATTCATCTCATCTTGCATAGTATTCAACCACTCATTTTTCTGATTGTATGTCATCGCCTCTTCATAGTTTTCAGGTTCTCCCCTCTTAGTGAACATCATATACTTGTGAGGAGAGTATTTCTGGGAGACCACTTTATTTCTGATGGATCTTCTTAATTGGACTTCAACTAGTGGTGCAAGAGGAGGTTGATCATCATGCTCATTAACAGCCTCATTAGTTTCATCAGCATCAGGAATAGGCTCGCCATCATTATTAACATCTTATTCATTTGCATCATTCTGCTTTGAACTAGATAACTCTGTTGTAAGATCTAAAACCTTTTCTTTAACTAGTTTAGGATTTTCAAGATTTTTAATGGTTTGATCTTCAAAGAACACCACATCTCTACTTCTAATGACTTTCTTATTAATAGGATCCGAAAACCTATAGCCAAACTCTTCATGGGCATAACCCAAAAAGATGCATTCTTTAGCCTTGGAGTCAAGGATCTCTCATCTTTTGGAATATGAACAAATGCTCAGTATCTAAAAACTCGTAGATGATCATATGAAACATCTTTTTCCCTCCAGAATTTTTTCGAAATATCTTATTCAAGAGGAATTGAAGGAGAAAGGTTAATTAGATCGACTTTTATTCTCATTGCTTCATCCCAAAAGGACTTAAAGAGTTCAGCATTAGAGAGCATACACCAGATTTTTTTTCATGATGGTTTTGTTCATTATCTCAGCAACTCCATTTTGCTGAGGTATTTTTGGAATTATCTTTTTCAAGCAAATGTCGTGCTGCTTGCAATACATCTAAAATGGACCCCTGTATTATCCATCATTATCTGCATGAACACATTTTAACTGCCTTCTTATTTCTCTTTCAACACTGGCATGAAAAAGTTTGAATACATCCGGCACTTGATTTTTAGATTTCAAAGCAAAAGCCCACACCTTTCTTGAGTGATCATCAATAAAGGTCACAAAATATGACACACCACTAAGAGATTTATCACTCATGAAACAAGTATCAGTGCGAACCAAATCTAGAATATTTGATCTTCTAGAAGAGTAAGATCTCTGGAAAGAAACTTTATGTTGTTTTCTAACTAAACAATCAGTATATGATTCTAAATGTATATCTGTTAAGGGCAGAAATTTCTTTCTAGTGAGAACACCAATTCCTTTCTTACTTAGGTGATCAAGTCTTTTATGCCATAAATCTGGTGAAGTATCTACTACTGTATTCACCTCTCCTTTGCATATTTTGGCTTGCACGAAGTATAAAGTGTCTTGTCTACTTTCTTTAGCCAATACAAGATTTTTTTTTATTATTTTGCAATTCTTTGTACCAAAAGAACTTATGCAACCCTCATCAGCAAGAGTGCCAGAGGAAATAAAATTGAGCCGCATCTCAGAAATATGTCTGACATTATTGAGCCACAACTTACATTCAATATTGGTATTTAAGCATATTTTACCCATACAATAACCGTGGCTGAAGCTTCAATCCCCATTCTGACATAGCCAAAATCACCATTAGTATATGATGTCAAAAACTCACATTTAGTAGCTACGTGATATGAAACTCCAAAATCAACAACCCAAGATATTTCATGGCTATCAAGATGTAAACAATCGTTACCAGTAGAAATGACAACATCACTATCAAGTGCAATTGAAATTGTGTCTTCTTTTTCTTTAGTTTTATCTCTTGCCAGCTCTTTTTTTAATTGTCTACAAAATCTTTTCACATGTCCTGACTTGCCACAATGATAGCAAGTGATACTTTTTCTCGACTTGAATCTACCCCTTAACTTGTCACAGATGTCGGACCGCTTATTTATATTTTGAGACTATCTAGTTTTGCTTCTACCACGTCTTTCAGTAACTAATGCTTCAGAATGAGTAGAAGAGAGCCGTGATCTCTTCACCTTATTTCTTCATTTGATAAACTTTCACAAACTGCATCCATTGACAGCTTGCCTTCAGGAGCTGAATTACTCAAGGCAACTACCAAAGTCTCTCAACTATCAGACAAAGTACCAAGAAGCAAATAAGCCTGTAATTCATCAAATAACACAACTTTTAGATTAGTTAAGCGATTTACAATATCTTTAAAAATACTCAAGTGCTCAGCCATACTGCTCTCATCTTTAAATCTCATATAAACAAATTTTCTAACAAGAAAAGTCTTATTTTACGGAGATTTTTCTTTCGTATAAGTTGGCAAGTTTATTCCATAAAGTCTCGATATTTTTCTCTCGAGCCACATGATGATAGACACTATTATCTATCCATTACCTAATCGTACTTATAATTTTTCTATTCATTTTCTCCCAATCCTAGTCGGATTTATTTGCTGGTTTGCTCTTGTCACCTTCAATAGGATCATAAAGATTATTGCAGATCAGCAAATCTTATATTCTAGGCTTTTAAATGGAATAATTTTAAGAAGTCAATTTAATCATACTGCTATACTCCTCCATTGCACAGACAGTAACGAACCAGTCTCTAATATCAGTTGTTGCACAATGGGTATTAATAACACATAAATTGTTTGCTATTATATAAGTAAATAGTATATGAAATATTGTACTAAAAATAAATATCATGAAAATTTTTAGAAAAGGCTGGAGGGGTCATAGATGATCCCACTTAAAATTCAGTCTCCTTAGACAGAATTTTACTAGGATAATTAATAGCACAATATAACAAAATAACTACACTCGATAATAGCTAAAAAAAACAATAATAGCATACCGAATTTAACGTGGTTCGCCCTTTTTAATTTGGGTTACATCCACGTGACAAACTCTAAATAATTTTTTTCACTAATAAATAGTAGGATTACAAGAGAGATTTTTTTTAAAAAATTATTCTAGAAGTATAACACTCACAAATGAGATAAACCCAAAATAGTGATAAGTATTTTCCAAAATCTAAAATAAAACGTTATTATTTTGTTACTTATAAAAATTATTTTCTCACATAAATATTTTTCTCTCTCTTAAAATTTACTCTCTTTCTCCTTTTTTCCTTTCAAAAAATAGTTATTTAGAAATGAGGAAGGAAACGCCATTTATAGGCCTTTTCAACCGCGTATGGTATGCATATTTGCAATTGCAAATTGCAAATTCGATTTGATGCAAGTTGTCCAATTAGATAATTTGCTTTTCTTTTTCTCTTTTTTTATTTGAACTTGTGAGTCCCACCTAAGTGGGACACCACTATACAAATTAATTACTTTCTTCAAAAAAAATGGCCTAGGTTAATTAATAGCCAAATTTTCTTCATATTGCTCAATTTATTTTTGAGCAATCTATAGTCATCCGTATCACTCTATTTTTCTTTTTATTGTTTTAATCTTTTAAGAAACTATGCATGTCTAATTGAATTTTAAATTTATTTATTTTTAATATAACTAATGTGAAATTCATTTAGCATACTAAAAAATTAAGTTCAAATAAATTTTATATTTTACATAGAATAATATCTAAGACAAAAAATATATATATATAATTATAAGATGATGAGATATTAAATTTGTTTAACAATCCAATAAAATTTATTTTTTTGTTTTAGAATATAATTGTATTAATTTTTTAAATTATAATAAAATCATTTTTTTAAAAAAATAAATTATAGTCAAAATTCTCTTCAACATTTTATTTATGTAAATCATGTTAGGTAATGTTTGGTTTGGGATGGGTATCAAAATTATTTCATTTGATAAAATAGATAGATTAATGAGATTTCCATTATTCTAAGAAAGGAAATGAGCTATTTCATAGGTTCCCTCTATATTTGTTATGAAAATAAAAATAATCAAATATTATATAACATATATCATTGTCAAAAAATTACTAAAGTAAAAAATTTGGATAACTATGATGCTTTAGAATTTAAAAATAATTTTAAAGCTAACTTGTGATTGAGCTATAATAATGATATATTAAATCAACTATTAAAAATTCTTTTACATTTTAAATAAATCTTACATATATTAATATTATTTTTTATGGTCCTTTTGGTTTGTTCATAAATAATAAATTTGACCCATATATAATATTTATATCAATAAGAATAATAATAGCATATAATATATATTGAAATTTTTTATATATTAAAATAATTCAAAATAAATATAAAAAATAATAAGAAGTGAAAATAATGAATAAATTTAATTGAACCAATAATTAATTCGATTAGTTTGGCCTAATTTTTTTATTATAGTTTTATTAAAAATTTTGAAAAATTTAAATTTTAGTCCTTGATTCGAGTTGATTCGGTAATTGAATCGGATATTCACTTTTAAGCAGCATATTAATTAAAAACATATATAAAAATCAATTATTTGTCTAATCATATTTACTTAAAAAATTAGATAAATAAATATAAAGATAATAATAAAAATAATAAAAGCATATTATACATATCAAAATTTTATATATTTCATAATTTAAAATAAATATTTTTAACCTGAAAAAATATTTAAAAAGTGAAAGTAAAAGATAAACCTAATTGAATCGATAATTAGTTCAATTTATTTGATCTAATATTATTTTAGTATAATTTTATTTAAAATTTTAAAAGTTCAAGTTTTAGTTAATAAAATGTGATTTCATTCAAGAATCAAATATGATATTTACTTTCAGGCTGCATATTAATTAAAAAGTATAATTAAAAAATAATTATGTGCCCCATCTTATTCATCTAAAAAAAATTAGATAATTAAGTATAAAAATAATAATATGAATAATAAAAGCATATAATATAAATAGAAGTTTTATATATTTAAGTTATTTAAAATAAATATAGAAAGTGAAAATAAAAAATAACTAAATTGATAATTCTTATTATAGTATAATTTTATTTAAAATTTTAAAAAGTTCTAAGTTTTAGTTTTAAATTCAATTTAATTCAATTTAAGGTTGCATATTGATTAAAAAGTACAAATAAAAACCAATTACATCTCTAATATTATTTATTTGAAAATTTAAAATAAATAAGTATAAAGATAATAATAAGAATAATAATAGCCTATAATATATATTGAAGTTTTATACATTTAAGTAATTTAAAATAAATATTTTTAATCTAAAAATATATAAATAATAAGAAGTGAAAATAAAAAATTAACTATCAATGAATTAATAATTAATTCCATTGATTCGGTTTTATTTTATTGTAGTATAGTTTTATTTAAAATTTTAAAAAAGAAATTTAAATTTTAGTTTAATAAATGAATATGATATTTATAGTAAGATGCAAATTAGGTGAGAAAAAATCAAATCAAACTTAGTCAAATTATATCTATTAGATTTATTAGCATTTTATTTTTGCATAAAAATATGACTTTTAGTTTTTGTTGGAATATCAGCCCATAGAACAAAATAATAATAGTAGAAAATGAGAGATTAGTAGTGAAGAATTTTATTTTATTTTTTTACTCAATTAAAAACTGAAATTACATAGCATTATATAAGAAAGAAAACAGAAAAAAAAAACGTTGCACCATATCTGCAACTATTTCCACCCACTAAACACCATATCCTCCTATTTATTAGGCCACTAATAATCTTCCTATTAATTAGCACTAACTATTGACCAAGCAACAATATGTAAAATACATAAAATGACTAATGCTAACAACTAAACCACCTAGCTGTAGCTGACAGAAATAATAAATTATAAAAAAATAATAATTAAAACAAGTTTAATACTAATAATCACCCCCTTAAACTTGTTTTCCAACCATAATAATTCTTGGAAGCACTTCTCTTCCTTTAGGAGCATGTCTCTCCTCTTCATAATTTCTTTATTGGAGCACATCTCTCCAATTTGATGCACCTCTCATCCTCAATTTTTCATTTTGGAGCACATCTCTCCAACTATAGAAGAGATTCTTCTTGCTCAATTACTTGAGCCATATTAACATGTTGATCTGTATATCTGCAATTCTTTTTCACGTGTCCAAATTTTTTACAATTAAAGCATTGAGGCTTACCTTTATGCTAACAATCATCTGTCTCATTGCCAGATTTTTTGCAATTACTACAATAAGGAATTTTTCCTTTACCTTTAGCATCTTTAACTAGTAAAACTCTTTCATCTGCCTCTCCTATCTCTTCTTTCCTCATAGCTCTCATTTGTTCTTGTGCTTGTAAGGCATTAATTAATTCTGTGAGAGTGATTTCACCAATGTCTCTAGAATCTTCCAGTGATGACAGTTTTGCTTCAAACTTTTCTGGCAAACTTATAAATAATTTTTCCACAATCTTACTATCTGGTAGATTCTCTCCAAGCAATTGAACTTTATTCACTACCATCATTAGTCGATCATAATAATATTGTATGGACTCGTTCTCTTTCATGCTCATGCTTTCAAACTCTCTTTTGAGATTTAATATTTGCATCTTTTGTGCCCTCTTGTTTCCTTGATATGACTCTTTCAAGGTATTCCAAGTCTCCTTGGCAGTTTCACAATTCATGATTTTTGTGAAAGGTAATTCTGACACAGCAGAAAAGATTATTGATAGAGCCCTTGGAGTTTTTGCGGCTTCTTCTTCATAAGCTTTGATTTGGGCAAGTGTTGGATTACTTCCAAGTGGCTGCAATTGTTTATCACCTTCAACCCATTGCCATAAACCTTGGCCTTTCAAGTGAGCTTTCATTTTAACAGCCCAAAATTGATAATGCTCACCATTAAAAATTGGTGGTGAAGAAAAAATTTGACTAACAGTCATTATTTTTTTAAACACTCAAGCTCACAAAACCGGCTCTGATACCAATTGTTGGAATATCAGCCCATAGAACAAAATAATAATAGCAGAAAATGAGAGATTAGTAGTGAAGAATTTTATTATTTTTTTTACTCAATTAAAAACTGAAATTACATAGCATTATATAAGAAAGAAAACAGAAAAAAAAAACGTTGCACCATATCTGGAACTATTTTCACCCACTAAACACCATATCCTCCTATTTATTAGGCCACTAATAATCTTCCTATTAATTAGCACTAACTATTAACCAAGCAACAATATGTAAAATACATAAAATGACTAATGCTAACAACTAAACCACCTAGCTGTAGCTGACAGAAATAATAAATTATAAAAAAAATAATAATTAAAACAAGTTTAATACTAACAGTTTTTTAGTCCAGTTTAATTTAAAGGATGATATTTAAATTAGTTATTCAGAAATTAAGAAATCAAAAGAGGAACAAAAATTTTGTTCAAGAGAAGCAAAAAAATTAATTGAATTAATATTTATGTTGTTCAATGCCATTGAAAAGAGAGAAACAATTAATTTGGTTTGAATTTTAAGAATATTAAAAAATATAATTTTAAATGTGGGTAATATGCATATGTTTAAAGAAAGGATATTTTAGTAATTTGATATTCAGTTTGTATATTTTGTACACAAAAATTTTGTACAAATAACAGTTTCATATTTAATAATATTATAATCATATCACATATATATTATAAATCTATTTTTTTATAACAAAATTCAAAAAAATAAAATAAAATGAGAAATATAAAGAACAATAGGTAAAAATTAAAAGAGAGAGAGAGAGAGAGAGAGAGAGAGAGAGAGAGAAAGGGTCATTTAGTTATTCTCTTTATTTTATTCTTAATTTTTTAAATTTTTTTGAACATTAGACTTAAATTTTTTTATTCGTTCTACTCTCTTAAGCACGAAAATAATGATGATTTGGGCGAGTAGCAGGACAAAACCAATCAGTTAATTAATTCGCATCTCTTCCTAAATTTGTACAATGGATAACGTGAAAATTAAGACAATAAAGATTTAAAAATTAAATAAAATAACAATGATTTGCATTTTGCAATGTAACCTATTGATATTCAATGTATGAATATACCACTCATATGTAGCTTATGTTTTCTTAATATCTACATTATTAATGAAACACATGATCATATTTATTAAAAGATAAAATATTTTTTTTTATTTTTTTTATTTCTGGACAAAAAAAAGGTTTGCACTTTAGAATTAGATCTAAATATAATTTTTTTTTAAAAAATGACACCTTAGATCGTATTTTTAAAAATTTTTATTTTTTTATTATAGGTATTTTATTCATTTTATTATAAACTCATTTTAAATTTATTGTAAACTTATTATAAACTCTTTGTAAACTTTTTATAAACTAATAAAAATATCGTATTTTGATAAATATTTTATAAATTTTAGTATAAATTTAGAATTATTTTAATTTTTATTATATTTTTGTCTAAAGTCATTTTTTTAATAAGAAGACAATTATCATTAAAACCTCAGAAAAAATAAAATATAAAAAGAATTTTCCCATTTAGAAATTACATGAAAAAACCTCATACAACATAATAATAAATTTAGATTACAGGGAAAAGAAAATCATACAAAGATCACTAGAATAGTTAAAGAATAAACAATCAGCGACAGTTGATAAACATCTACCGTAAAGGCATGAAGCCATAACTTGGGGGTTTATCGGAAAAAAGTAGCGATAGTCTGGGTACCAAAAGGAAGCCACCTCCATATCAAAGTCTTTGATCTGCTGTGAAAAGCAATGTCTCCATGAATAGGAATGGAGAACATTAGCTGCCGTGGGAGGCAAGCTAAAGTATGAAGAAACTTAGAAAAACTACTTGGTTTTTTTTTTCCAAACAACTAGATCTATCCAACAAAAACTTTCTATTGTGAAGGTAGAGGATAAAATATGATCCCATCTAGAGGTTAAAGATGAACCATGAAAAACTGAATAAATAAAAGAAAACAGCTAAAACATGACGGTAGATCTAGGTTTGCAGCAGGCCTTCTAGATTTAAGGTAGCAAGCATCTCACATAGAGGAAGAGGAAGAAAAACTTCGAGAACCATATGCAATCACATGTGATGCAATTTCATTTAGAAATCTGCATATTTTAGATTATCGAATTTTTCATTTTAGAAAATTCTTTTTACATTTTTGTTATCTATATAATTTATATTATCCAATAACTTGGATGTTAGGACTACTGGAGGCATTATAAGATTCCCACTAAAAGAAAAAAAGTGCTGAACAGTTGGATCATTGGTGCACTAAAATAATAATAATAAAAGCAATAGCAATGAATGACTCAAAAAATAAAAACTCTACAGCCATGAATTTGTAATTTATTGCGCTCATAAAAAGTAACTTAATCATCTGCAGTGGTCCAAGTCATATCATTTTCAAAAATCCAATGGCAAACCTCGATCTGACCTGGACCTGAACCCAGAGCCAAGAAAGCACCATGGCTGGGGCTCCAAGATGAAGTGTCTAAGTGACAGATGGCTACACCATCATTGATTTTAGCCTTGCTATTTGGATCTAAAATATCAGCTTCATACACCCGAACTTTAGGAACCGAATGACAGTAGTAAACCAAGTATGGATACAAACTCTGATGACATGAAACTGACTTGGTAATTCTGCCTCCATTAATCCCTCTCACGTTTCCAATTTCAATGTCTTTCTTTGCTCCATTAACGTTTTGGGTTGTCCAAACCACCACATTCCGGCCTAAAATAGAGGTGGCGAAGTCGATCAAATCATCAGCAGACCCAACACAACGCTTGGTCTCACCAGGGCTCGGAGCTCTTTCGCATTCGTTAATAGCATCGAAAATAATCTTCTCCAAGGTAGAACTATCAGCAGCATGGAATATTTCCTTTAACTGGGCAATTTTGGCCGTAGAAAATGGCAGTTTTGAAGTAATAGATCGAGGCAGAAATGGTCGTTTGAGCAATTTATCTCTAATATCAGGCATTGCCATTACAGTTCCTTTCTTCAACATTGATTCCCTGAAGAATTTTCCAGGCTCCACAAATTTGTTTACCAAAATGTCTTTTGCCAGAGTTGTAGTGGCTGCAGGGCTCAAATTGTACTTGGCAAAAGTTATACCCTCTTTGACGTAATCCTTGAAATTTAGAGATGCATCTCCATATCTCTGGAACTCAATCACCTTTTCCTTTGCTCCCTGACCATAACCAGTGAAGTTGTGTTCGCCGAATTGTTCATAATTGGCGAAATTGACCTTCTCTGCATGGGAGTTTTCGGCATAGGATTTAAACGAATCAATAGGAAGGCTGGCATTCTGACCGTAATTTAAAAAATCTGCTGTACCGGCTTTGCCTCCATCTCCATAAGATTTAAAATAGTTCCTTGGTTGATTCCCAAAAAACCCATAAGATTTAAAAGTATCATTACCTTTATTACTATTCTCACCGTAATTTGTAAAATTAGAGTAAAAAAGATTCGTTTCCTGATCATATCCCACAAATTCGTTAGTTTCTTCGTTCCCTTTTTTCCCATAACTAATGTACCAAGCAACGCCGGTATTTGTACCATTTTGATAAGTAGTGAATGATTGAGTCCTGCCATTTCCACCGTCGGAATAAGATTGGAATTGCAGACCGTCGGAATTCACTCCTTCATGATACGTCTTGAAGTCACCTTCACCGCGGTTAGCACCAGTGCCGTAGCCGTTAAAGATATGTTCAACAACATTTGCCGGCCGAGGAGAATATTGCGAAAATTTCTCTCCATGATCCACCGAGTTTCGGCTGTATCGCCGAAACGCATCCGTTAATTCAAAATTGCTCTTTGTGTAGCGGTTGAATGAGTCAACGCCGCTGGATTTACCAGTTCCGTAATTGGTGAAGTTTTTGTCGACATAGGAGGCAAAATTAGAGTTCTTGTCATGTTTTGCAAGGCTCGGTGATGAGTCAGGGAAACAGAGGAGTTTTGCAGAGGAACAGAAGGCGGGGAGGTGAGTGGAGAGAGCATTTTGAGCGGCGAGATTAGCAAAAAATGCTGACTGGACAGAACTCAATGGAGATGCCTTGGAAAGAAGAAATGGAGAAATGGGTAATTTGGTGGTTATCTGACTGTTCCAGTATCGCATTAGAGATGCTTTTGGCGTAAATGGGTTCTCCTTGTTCTTAGCTGCGGATGCCTCATCGGCGCCGGCGACATACACCTGAAATGACAAATCATTTATCATTAACAATTTTAGAATATACAAGTTAATGAGAGTACAGAGCAAATAAAGATTTTAGCTTACATTAGAGGATGAGAGAAAGAAGAAGAGAATAAACAAAGCTTTCATTTCCATTCCGGTGGGTTTTTACGTTACCGATGCTGAAGATATATATATATATATATATATAAACATTTTAGCGGCAAGTTACTATGATTTCTCCCTTCTTATCAAATATTAACAAAAATATTTTACTATATTTTCTTTTAACTTTAAAAGCATTTCACATTCATAATTCGAATTGAAAATATTTAATTCATTCCTATATTTGAAAGTGTTTCGCTATATTTAACAAAAAGACTCATGCTATCTCATTTCATTCTTTGAGAGTCTTCTCTAATTTCACATTCATATTTTTTGTGTAATTTTATTTTCTGTCAATATACAAAAAGTTTATATTTGTATATTTTTACTATTAATTCATTTTATTTTATCCCTACTTTCTTTGATTATATTTATAAAAGTAATTTAAATTTAGCTAAAAAATAAATAAAATATGATTATACAATGGGAACAATAATGTTTCTGGCAACTAAGTTAAGACTTTGTGGTTAATAATAATATCTTTTGAATAATAAAAAAATAGTTTTCTAATGAAATACTTCATTAATTAAAATTTAAAATTTTTATAAAAAAATCTCAAATTTAAATTATGAAAGAAATTTGTTAAAAGAAAGACAGGAAACTATCTCGATTATATCATTTATTTATTTTTAAAAAAAAGAATTAATATTATGTGCTCAATGTGGGAACAAGTGTTTTTGAACAATCTAAAATTTCAAATTAAGACTATTGGTGATTTCAAGATTCCTTTGAAAAACTATAAATTAGAATTTAGATTTAAGTTTGAAGTCAAAAGGGCACAGCGCTGCTAAATCAGTAATAAATAAAATATATTCCATTCAATTTATTCTCATGGGTTATATAAGAGTTACGTATGAAATATCTATTCTAATCTATTAAATTCACCCGATCCATTCTCTTATTTTTTTTTATTGTTAGTATTATATTTTTATATGACGATTCAATTTTCATGGATATATTGGATTTTTTTATGAGAAGAGAAATCCATTGAAATTGAAGAAAATACAACCTATATAAAGACTATAAACATCTAAAATAATCTAGATATAACCATCATCCTTAATATTTCTAATACAATTGAAAAACACCAACAACAAAATACCAATGAATAATAGAGTGTAAAGAAGTGTTAAATAAACGTCATGAAGTGGCACAATAGAGAAACCTTACAATTGAACATAGCTAAAAATAGGTTAAAATCTAAGCAGAAAAGGGTTGAAAATCAAAACAAATAAACTAGTTCACCTTTAAAGTTCTATATATGATGAGATCTATAGACCCATCTTGGAAAAAGTTCGATATCACCGGAAACTATGATAGGCATGCGAATACAAGACTAAACTCTGGAGTTAGTTATTGATATATCCTTCAAGCTATTAGATCTTCAAAAATAAAAGTCACTATAAATGTCGGAAAAAAAAACTAGGCTTACTAAAGATCATATCTGAAAGCTAAAAAGTTAAATTAAAGAATTATTAAAAAAAAAAACTTAAAGAAACAAGAGAAAAATAAAGATTTGAGACTATGGATGGCCAGACAGTTGGCGATAGTCTTAGAGACATGGAATACTATGTGAAAGGCTTATTATGGACATATTGGATATTTTTTTATTAAGATCAACATTTTAAATAAAGTAAAGTGTTTATATGGGACTTTTTTTTTTGATACAAAATACATATTCAATGTGTACTCAATATATATCGACCACGATTTGTTATATATCTTCTTTTTTTTTTTGACATTAAAAGGACATAAATAAGATTTACAAATGATATGGCATGAACATGTTTTAAAATATTTTAGACCGTATTTTATCATAAAATTTTATTTATATATTGATAAAATAATTGTTGAATAATTATGGTCAATTTTGATTATAAGGATTCTCTGTATCAGAAAAATATTATTTTTTTCTCATATAATCATATTTATATACAAATAAATTAATAGATATTTATTTTTAATAAATATTTATCTCTCATTGCATTTTTAAAAGTTAAAACTAATATATATGATTAAAAATAAATATTTATTAAATATATATATATATATCCTATTCATGTCATATGTATATTTTTTTAAAATTATCATATCTACGTTTTCTGTATTGTATTGTGTAAATATTCATGCTTTATAATTATTTTCTAAGTATAGTTTTTTTTAAAAAAAATTTATTTAATAAATAAGATGAGAAATAAATTAATTTATTAACTTATTTCTCTTTAGAAATTAATTTTATTGTTTGTTCAATATCATTAGAAATTAATGTAGTAATATATTAATAATTTATTGTCTATTTTCCACACTTTTTTTTTTTATTTTTTTCAGATTATAATCCACCTACATAATTACATTTCAATAAACTAATTAATATGTTAATTTTTTATTATTTAATGTATTTATTCAAAATAATTAATAAATATATTTCACATTAAATGAGAATATAATAAATATTCAAAAAAATATACTTATTAATTCAAATTAGAAAGAGTTTTTTTCCTTTTGAAAAAGAATATATAAAAATATGTAGACGTAAAAAATAATGACTGAACACGACTAATAACAAAAAATTATATCAATAATTTTTTAATTTTCTCATTAAACATAAAACCACTCCTAATTTGGGTGTTAATTAAATATTTTCAGGCTAATTATTAATTGCATCAAAGCGAGCAAGTTAATTAATGAATCGCGTGAAAAATCACATTTTTTAAAAAAGATAAAAGATTTTGCTTTTTTTAAAATGGTTTGTAATGTACTATGTATATATATATATATATATATATATATATATATAAAGTATCCTATTCAATCAAGTAGGTTAGTATTTTATTTCCTCCTTTCCATTTTTATAATCCTGTAGTTATTTATATATATATATTAATAAAATATAATTAAATTAGTTAAAAATTAATTTTTTTACTACATTCTTATTAAATACAGTATATTTTTTAAATTATTTTTAATATAATTTATAATTATTATGAGAAAATATATATTAAATAAGAATATAATAATAAAATAATAATTTTATTTATGTCAAGTGAACTATAATTTGAAATATCCAAAAATAATATAATGGAATATAAATATGGAACTGAGGTAGTATTAATTAATTTGTAATTAATGTCTCATTTTATATACTTTGATCTTGGATTTTCTATAATAAAGAAATTATGAAATTAATCACGTGGATTATTTAGTACTAAAATTGATTATATACATATCCAAGTCCAACCACATGTGCTGTGATCTCTTTCGAAATTCAGCAAGTGCGACTCCACTTGTTATTGGAGCCATCATTTGTAATATTAAATACGAACATGGGTCAAGTAATGTTTTATGCAATAATTTTGATAATTTTTTTTTATATTTTTAATCGATTAAAGTTTATATAAATTATTAGTAAATTGCATAGCTTCTGGTCTTTTGTCCCTGTGAGGTTATCTCTTATCTATTTCTAGGCCTTTGTATGATTGTATCTATTTTATCTTTTTAATGAAATTTTTATTTCCTGGCAAAAAAAAATTTATATAAATTAATATATTTAATAATTTTATTATTATTATTATTATTATTATTATTATTATTATAGTTGTTTCATATATATTTTATTTATATTAATATAAGGTAATAATAATAATTTATATATAAAATATATTTTCTTTACATTACAATAAAATGTAATAATGAAACGATAGCGGTTGATTGATTGTCCCTCAAAAGACAGCACACTGTTAAGTGTTAAGCAAAAGTCTTAATTGACAAAAAAAAACTCAGTTAAAAAGGCTGATGTCATGGGAGTTAGACTTTTGACTAGTTAAATCTTGTGACGCTTAACAATATAATAGCTAATGAAGCCCAATAAAATTGCTAGAGATAGCGCGAGAGTAAGAAGGCGCGAAGTTACTTGAAAAAATGCTCTAGTATTACAACTAACGATAGAGCCTATAAGAGTTTGAGAGAATAAGAATGCAAAGCAAAGTATACAAGTTCTTGTGTGTCTTCATCTGTGTCTGTGCAAATGAGCTATCTAGCTATTTATACTTGTTCTACCCCCTTAATAAGCGGTGGAGATTAAATCTTTAGAATTCTACATGATCCAAGGGTAGATATTAAGTCTCTAGAATTCTCTATGATCCAAGAGTAAAGATTAAGTTTTTAAGTTCTTCCATAAGTGTAGACCCTTAATTTTAACACCGATTCAAATGTAATTTTAATTTAAAGGCTGAATTAAGTTTAGTTCCAATAACGAGGTTAAAATTAAATCAGATATAATTATTGAAAGTTTGAATTAAATCGGTTCAATTTAAATCAAGCCAGTAATGCTGAATTTTAATTTGGTATATTTTCAATTCGATATGGGTGTACCCATGTCGAATTGGATATAGCTAATTCAATATGGATGCCCTATCGAATTGGCCCATGGTTTTAATTTTAGCTTATTTCAGAATTTTAATTGTGTTTAACTTAGGTAAATCTCAGGAGTCCGAGTGAGAGTAGAACCGAGTGAGAGTAGAACGAGTAACCCTAATTAAGCATTATAAATATAGAATTAAAGAAAGAGGAGAGGCAATCGTGATCAGAAATTAAAGAACGGATACTACAAAATAAAAAGGAAGACACAGTAGCTAGAAATATCCATTGATCCTTGGGTCATTGAACTCAACCAAAATCAATTGACCCAAGCAGACAGTAGCATCATCAAGCCTCAACTTCGGTGGATTAAGGTGCTCAAACAAAGTTTGGTTCAACAAAATTAATTTGGTAGAACCAACAAATGAAGGTATATTTTCTATATATTAAATTCATTCAATTATTCATGTTCACGGTTTTAATATTGTAGAATTCGTTGTTTTTTCTTCTCTTAATTAATTTTCACAAAAACCTTAATTGTTCATCCTCACGACTTTAACATTATAGGATTCGTTGTTTTTCTTGTCTTAATTAATTTTCACAAAAACCTAATTTCTATAAATCCAAAACCTAAATTCTCAAATTAAAATTCTAAAACCCTAATTATATAAAAAAAAAACTTATTTTGTTAATCGTTTACATTTCGAAGGCGCTGCTCCCTTGACTCCCGCCCGCTAACCAGCTAGAAGGACCACTGTGTGCGTGTGCACTATAATTCGTTAAGGGATTAATATTAAGGTTTGCTTATGGATTACACTTTTTGTGATTTTATTTTATTTAAGCCCTAATTTATTATTGTTTACTGACTATGTATATGATCATTCTTTATGTATTATGTGGATTGCAATTTCTTATTATCTGAATTTTAAGGACAATGTAAAAGGTAAATTTTTATTTTGTTGGTGTCTTGTTCATTTAATTATGTAATTTAATTTATCTTAAGAAATTTTGGACTATTATAAAGAACATGTTTTCACCAATAGTTGAGTATCCTATTTTATTTTTATTTTGGACATTGAACATTATAAATGCTTATTTTCATCTTGTATGTGTGTCCATTTTATTTGGTTGTTTTGATTTATAATGCAATGAATATTTATTTATTATGATTATATGTAATATGGATAATATTATAATAATTAAGAATTTAATAATATTTATATCTGAAAAAGAGGTTGGTTCCAATAAACTGGACTCCATGAAGATGATGGGTCATTTTCACATTCCCCATGCGTACCCAACTTTCCGAACCCAATAGAGGGTTGGAGATTTCTTAAGAATAGAGTCATCCACTCATTTCTTTTCTTTCCCGGCTCATTCGGGTGGCGATTCCAATTCTCCGGACTTAGGCTTTTGTTCTTTAAGGCACATAGTCTAACAGTGTCGAAGTCGTAAGAACTATTCCACCGAAAATAAGAACGAAAATCTCCGCTCACAATAAGTATAGAAAAGATTGATCCATTTTAGTCAACTCTAAAATCTTCTATTAAGATGAAGGTTAAGAGGCCTAGGGTCATTCCATTTGGTCTCATCAGTAAAAACTCCTCAAAACTTCCACAACCTTTCATCCTTCTCTGCAATCTTCTAGAATATTCTTCAAAAATCTAGCTCATGAATGCCTTGCTTGTTGGCTTGCTAGCTTAAGAGCTTTGCTCAATTAGCCTAGTAATTGCTAGGAACTTCTACATGTTACTGCAATGTGCTACAATCTTCCACAAGTCTTTAGAGAATTTCACAAGGCTCTGGTCGTAAGTGTCTTGTCTTGAGCATCACTAACTGCTTGGCACGCCAATGCCTTGATGGCTAGCAACTTTGCTTAGCTCATGTGCTCTCCTTGCCACAAATTAACCTATTAGTAGGGGTGTAATTCGGTCGGTATGGCATGGAATCGCCTCTATTCCAATTCCATTCCAAAATATTTCGGTATTTAGAATTTTATTCCATACCAATCCAAATATTATTCGGACTTAAAAATTTCGTTTCATACTATTCCATTAAAATTCGGTATGGTATTCGGTAATTCCAAAATTTTTCCATCAAAACTAAAATTAAAATAAATTTAAAATAAATCTGAAAATGGAAACATTATATAAGTTTAAATTTCAAAGTAGCTAAATAAATTCATAAAATTATATCATTCAAGTTAAATTACTAAATAAGTATTTAATAATATTTTTTTAAAAAACAAATGCACTTAATAATTTAAGAAAAGCTTTTCATCTCAAGTAATCCTTTGAACCTCTATATCTTTTCAAAAAATTTCTTCACCGCATCATGGTAGTCTTGACAAATCTGAATATTAAAAAAAAGAATAAATAAAAGGTTGTTAAATTTTGTATTAAATAAAATATTTAAATTAAAATTATGAAAATTATTATATGTACCTTCCTCAAGTTGTTGAATATCTTTTTGTGATTCTTCATAATTGATTGGAAATGGAGAAACACGAAGCCAATCTTGTGCACATATAAGAGCCTCCACAACTTTAGGACTCAAAGAACTTCTAAAATTATCAAGTATACGACCTCCAGCACTAAAAGCAGCTTCAGAAGCAACAGTAGAAACAGGAATGACTAACACATCACGTGCCATCTCTGCAATTATTGGAAATTTAGAACCATTGTGCTTCCACCAAAGTAAAATATCAAATTCATTTACATCCTCAATGCAATCTTCTTCAAGATATCTATCTAACTCAGATTTGATATATCCTGTATTTTTCTCGCATTTATGCTTATTGTATTTTTCTTTCATTATTTGTCTTATTTTTTGAGAATGTTGAAAACTATCCACCATATCATTAGAATGCAGATTTATTTCAGTAACTTGTGCCTCAACCTCATTTGTAGGTGAACCACCAGCACCCTTATACTCTTCAAACATGCAATTAATTGTCTCTCTCACTTTTTTAAGAATACTAGATGAGGTATAACAATCAAACAATTGATTAAGACCCCATTCTAATAAGCTCATTTTGAAGTGAGGATCAAGTACAACTGAAATAAAAATCATCATGTTCATTTTTTTAGGCTTTCCCCAATACTTGTAGTACTTATCTTTCATTTTTTCAGCCATAAAACTCATGTTCAAATCAGAGCTATTATTCAACTCATTCAAAAGAGCATCTACAGCAACCATCTCATGAAAAAAATTATTAGATGTGACATATAAAGAGCCAGAAACACGTAAAGTCAACTCATAAAAATTTTCTAAGAAAGTCACCAACCTACCAATATTAACCCAATCATCATCAGAAGGTTTTCCACCCCCATCTCTATCTTTTAACTCACTTTTATAACGAGTATCCTCTAAGTCATACCTATCAAATGCCTTTTTAAACTTGTAAGCAGCATCCAACATCATATAGGTAGAATTCCATCTAGTAGAAACATCAAGACACAATAATTTTTTACTTTGAATTTTCTCCTCTAATGCACATTTTTTGAACTTTTCCAATCTAGATGGAGATTGTTTCATATATTTTACAGCTTGTCGAACACGGAGAATTGATTCTTTTGCCTCATTCAATCCATCCCCAATCACTAAATTAATTATATGAGCCACACATCTCATGTGAAGAAAATCACCTTTCAAGACACTACCACCCCAAGTATTAAGTCTAGTTCTCATATAATTGATTGCTGTATCATTCGAACTTGCATTATCAACTATGATAGTAAAAACTTTTTCAATGCCCCAATCTAATAAGCATCTCTCAATTGTTTTTTCCAATTTGCTCACCCTTATGACTAGTAATTGGACAAAAATTTATAATTCGCTTTTGTAATTTCCAATTGTCATCAATATAATGTGCTGTGAGACACATATAATTGATTTGTTGTATAGAAGTCCATGTATTAGTTGTGAGACATATCCTCCTTTGGGGTAAGACTTTTTTAAGTTCTATCCTTGAATCACAATAAACTTGGTAGCAATCTTTAGCAACTGTTATTCGTGAAGGAACAAGAAAAGAAGGATCCACAACACTAAAAAGATATTTAAAACCTTGTCCCTCAACACATTTAAAAGGAAGTTCATCCACAATTACCATGTATGATATAGCCTTTCTCAAAGCAATTGGGTCCAAGCATGCTTGAAACTTTAGATTACTCACACCATCATTTTCTTTTGTGACACAAGGAAAGTTAAGTTGGGTTTGCTTACGATCCTTAGGCCTAGTATATGGATATTTAGGACATCTGTCTAAATGTGCCAACAAACCGCTTGTGCCTAATAAGGAGGTGTTATATCCATATTGTAAATTATAATGTTTGCATTGAGCTACCATACCTTTTTTAGGATCATTTTTTCGAACAAAGTGGTTCCAAGCTACAGATCGAGAGGCCATCTTTTTTCTTTTTGTAGTAATCTCTTTAGAAGGAGCATTTGCTTCATTAGTAGGTTGAGGGTTCACACCTTCTCCGTCTATGAGAATTGGTTCGCTATTTTCAGTTATCTAATATTGAAAAATATATATACATATATATATATATTCAGTAATACTCACAAAATATTTAATAACATAAAAGAAAAAAAAACTATTACCAGTAACGTAAAAACAGTTTTTATTACAATATCATAATGGTTGTTATAACTTTGGAGGAAAAGCATAATATAATCCTATATATATATGGATCTTATGATTCTAAATAATATACTATACATATATAAACTGACGCTAGCAATAAAAGTTGATGATTGTGTCAAGAACCCTAACCTATATAAATATAATCCCTAAGCCACCATTAGTTGTAAAGCAAATAAAATAATAATTATCATAGATTGTACCAATAGGTAGGATGAAAAGCCAAGAAGAAAGAGTCAGTATTCTAACCTTTAGGATTTGTAGCAGACTAGCAGCTTTCCTGTGTTTTTTGTTTGTTATCGGTATTCACAAAGCAAAGCTGCCAAAGCAGGCAATGAATATATATTAAATGAATATATATTAAACCTAATAGGGTAGGGTTAATAAAATATTGTATAAAATTGAATTACATATTTTAATATTAATATTTAATAATTTTATTTAAATATGTATTATTAATTATATTATTAAAAATCTTATAATAAAATTTCGGTATATGGAATGGAATTTGAAATTTCATTATAACATTCCATTCCATATTTCATATTCCAAAATTTTAGAAAATACATTCCATTCCATATTCTACATTCCAAAATTTCAATTCAAATAACAATTTCGGTTTGGATTTCGGTTTAAATCGGTAATATTTCAAAACAAGTTACACCCCTGCCTATTAGCCAATTTCATCTCCATAACTGACCTACAGAATGTTGCATTTTCTTTGGTCTTAATTTGTTGGCCAACTAATCCAGCAAAATTGTCAACCAATTGACAGGGCATCACATTAAAGATTAATCATCAAGTGTTCGTTTAGTATTTCCATTTATAGGTCTCGATTTTGAGTTTTAATTGTTTCCCTCTCTCAAATCTAATTAATAAAAAATATTAAAGATTTATCTAATAATGAGTTTAAAATTGATCTTTTAGAAAAAAAATGATTTTGAAATTTTAGAGGGTTTTGGAACTTTCATTATCACAAATTCACAATGTACGAAATTTATCTTAAAAATAAAATTTAATCACCTCTTATCAATATTTTGAAGAAAACTATTTTTTCAATAACAGCTGAAACAATAATGCGAAATACCCCCCCTGAATTAGATAGAAATTTCAAAAGCTAAAAGCAAAGCACAAATCACCATCAATGGAGAGCCCTCAATCCAGCCAATTACCATTTTGAACTTTGTAGGGAGAAAATGCAATTGAACTGCCCATAGCTTTGCAAGAAAGCCCTTCGTTTTTTTGGAAAATTTATGTTACATGTAACTTTTTTTATTTTTATTTTCAAAAACATCTTGTTATTCTAGTATATTTTTAATATGTCAAATATACACTAGATGATTAATTCTAAAAGTTGAGTATATTTTTAATATATCATATGTACACTACATATCTCTCTCTAAAATGAGACATTTTTGAGATTGAACATTGGAGAATGATATTTAAAAATATGAAGTATTTACAAAAATATTCTTATTTTCTGAAATATTTTTAAAGAAAATATATTTTTTTAAATAATAACCCACCATATTTTTTAAAATTTTTACTTTTTTACTAAAAATATTTTAATCATTTTATTATAAACTCATAATAAATTTATTATAAACTAAATAAAATTTATAAACTAATAATAAAACTATAATAAACTCATTGTAAAATAAAAACCTAATATTTTAATAAATATTTTATAAATTCTAATTTTTTAGTAAAAAATTTATAAATATGATAAATTTAAAATTATTTTTAAATTTTTGTGAAAAGCCATTTTTTTCTTGTGAATGTTCAAGAATCTTTTTTTTTTTTTTGAACTGTATCAATGTTCAAGAATCAAGTCCAACTATAGTGGTTTGAGGGCAAGTCCAAAATCCATCAGCTTCTAACTTTTTACTAACAAAACGCAATTATTTCTTTAAAAAAATCACCAAAAGCGAGTAACCAAACCCCGAACCTCAGCAATACATATAAAATTAAAGACATGCATAGCCTTAACAGTTTTTGATTGCTCGTAGCTGATCTAAGAATTTGATTATTACATAATTTTGACAGTAGTTTTTATTTGAGTGCTAAATTATTATCAAGGATATAATTTCATATATCAAATGAATTTGATTATTTAGCTGTACCTATCCGCTCTTCCTAACAACGGAAGCCAAAAAGCAAAAAAGAGCATTAACAACGCAGAATAAAATAAATAAACTGTAAACAAGTCCTGCTACGTATCATGAAATCAGTGGATTTAGCTAAAGCAAAAGTCGGTTCCCAAAATTCCCTATTAACTGACAGGCAGTGCTAACAACCTAGATTTCACAAAACAGCAGACTGTAAGAAACCATTGGAAATTCACAAACTCCAGAACTTCTCAACTAAATAAAAATAATAATCTGCAAAAACAAGATCAATTCATCTGCTCAATAGCACTTATGACAAATAGAGCACAGAACTTGGTACAATTGGGAATCTAAATGTAGAAAATTATATGCACAGGTAAGAGCTAATGATAGCACTTGTATTCAGAGAGATTAAGCATGCAAGAACCACAATAATCGATTACGGCAACATACACTTCATAGATTTTATATCTGTGAACAAATAGTTCAATTACTGTCCAAAAATAGATAGGTAGCAAGCAAAACCAAACCAAGTTTCCAAAAGCAGCTGCTTTAACTCGTCAATTTTTACAGCCATCACCATCTGTTTGGAAGTCCAATCAAAGGGTTCTGCTGGATCTACCGCAAAGGTAAAAGCAACTTGTGCACTACTAGTTTGCAGATTTCTTCTTCCTAAAAGTGAACTTCACAGGCATTTTGGACAAAATATGTCCTGTAACAGTAATTTGCTTTGCTGGAGTAGTTTTATTCTCGGAACACCATCTAGTAAAGAGGCAACACAGCACAGATAAGTCACTCTTCAACAACATTCACAAGTTCATACTCAATCAATGATAGGTTGTTATCTTCTTTCACAGTGAAGCTGGCAGGTTCAGTTACTTCAACACGGCCCCACTTGTCCACAGCAAGTCTCATTGATCCTTTAAACATGTCAATTTTTGCATTGCGAAGGATTACAGTAGCTCCCTCTTTCATCAAGTCCACTATACAAGATGAAAAAATAACATGTTAAAATAAACCATCTAAACTGGGAAAATCTAAAAAAATACAACATTAGGAGGACAATTCAATTTTTCAGATGCAAATGACTACTGCCGATGACAATTGCGCTTTTGCACAATTAGATTTATAACTATTAATCTCCTTCCTACAGACAATAACTCCACAAACAAAAGGAACTTCACTTGCAAATGAAAAAACTCTATACAAGATGAAAAAATAAAATGTTAAAATAAAACCATCTAAAAAGATATATCATTAGGAGGACAATTCACTTTTCCAGATGCAAATGAATACTGCCAATTACGATTGCACTTCTACCCAATTAGATTTTTAACTGTTCATTCCCTTCCTAGAGACAATAACTCCACAATCAAATTGAACTTTACTTGTAAATTAAAACACTCTTCCAAATAACCAATGCTCAAAACCATATTATCCAAGACAACTCTTCTTGTGCGAGTCACATCGAGCAGCCAATCAGGAGTTCTTAAAAAGTTACTACAATGAAACTCCAACATGAATAAGTAACTATTCTTCTGCTCTCAATCTTAATCATTCTATCCAAACATGGCATTTGATAACAAGCATACCATTTCCAGTCAAATCTGCCCAACCCAATAAAGAAGAACAGAACCTGACAGACAACATCTTTTACTTTTGGGATGGCACTCTGATGATTACTTGTATATAAGCATACAAGAATTTATTCCTTTTGCAATCAACAACCTTTGTAACAACAATTAAAAGAAGCGTACACCTACTTTTTGATTACTCACTAAAAATAGGATAATAATTTTGCTCACTATGAAATGGTTAAAAACACTAGGTCAAGAAACCATTCATGACAAGAGCACAAGTGATAAAAGAATTGCTGCTTTAATTTTTGTAGTGCCATCAAGGTAAGCCACCCTGATTGGGTGGGCAAAAAATGAGAGTTCAAATGATTGCGCTTATGCCAATTGCATTCCTATTATCAATCTAACCATCCCCAGAAAAGGCCTTTTGAACCATTCACATTTAACAGTTAAAAAGAAAAATCTAATTAATTGGTTATAAGAGAAATGACCTAAACATTGCAAATGAAAGAACTAAGAACAACCAAAACTAATAATCTAGAATAACTGGATTTCTCAATTGCTATTGGCATAACAATTGATTGCATAAACCTCGAAACAGACACAGATAAGAAAAACAAAATACCTTGATCATTTCTAGCTGTAAAAATAATCATTCCTGTCTCATCTCCCACCAAACATTCAGCTATTCGCATTTGGCGTATTTGAGGACCATCAGCACGACCCTTCTGCAAGACCATCTTTGTACTAACAACTTTTACAGCGAGAGTATGTCCACTAGTGCCAGGGCGGAGCCGATCAACCTTGGTGAATACAGGCTTCCTCAATCCTGATTTAGATTCAGCCATTTCTGCAAAAACCTATTTAAGCAAGAAGAATAAAATGTTTTTACTTAAGAGGAAATGATAGGTTAAAAAAGAAATCACTCTTTAACTGTTAAAAAAAACAAGCCACCAAAAAGAGAAGATAAGAATTCAATGCATTGATTCAAAATTGAACCTTTAAAAGAAAAACAATAAAGAAACAATCTGTTTGGCTGTCAAGAAACTTAAAACAATCTTAATTCACAATTATGAAAACTAAAACATCCCTACAATGTTACAAACCAACAAACAAACAAAAATTAAATACACAAAAACTGCAAGAAGCTAAAATATTGAGCCTCATTTCAATCAAAGAAATCATACATATTGTGATTATATGATCAGCGAATAAATCAAAAATCAAATAAATAATAATCAAAAATCAAATAAATATGTCAAAAAAATTACATAGTAAACCCATCACCATTTGCATTCACATAAAAATCAAAATATGTCGGAACTTTGATGGCTAAGGAAACAGATCGGAAATCAGGAAAACGCAAATTCATAGCCAGGCTAAGAAATATTACAAAGTTAAAACCCCGATATAGAAGTAATTAGGGTTAAGATGATAATCAGAAATAAATATAATAAAAAATCAAAAAAATAAAGAGAAAAAAGAGAATGAAATTAGGGTTAGAGTTTGGGACTTACCTTTAAATAGGAATTAGAAAGAGACAGAGATCTGAGAGAGAAATGAAGCGATAGACGAAGTAAGAGACGGCTAAAGAAGAAGATGAAACGAAGTAGTTGTTTTAGTGGCGAATACTGAATAGGGACCGTTGATCTTGAATGGGACAACAACCGATCTCACTCTACACGTGACAATTCCCTTTGAAGATGGGTTCCTGTTTGCCTGTTTCAAATTTACTTACTCTTGCTGCTTCAAAACTGGTATATGGCTTTATCCTTGTTCGAATTACTCCACATTTTCTAAATTGAGATTTTTATAATTCATCATAAATTTCAAATATATATATATATATATATAGTACTGCCCTATTTTGCCCGAGGTCGATCCCTTAAAGTTAAAAAATCGAACTCGTCACTTTTCCAATATCTGTAACCAAGCTATTTTTGAAGTCTTAACCTCGATCCTAAGCCATGTTTCTTTTATCAAATTTTTTTGTGTATGACATACAGACTTTTAATATAAGAGGCATACAACACTGATACATCTAAAAAATATACTGCCGCTCGCATGTATTATCTCACACTTCTCAATTATAAATAGGGATAGACCTTTTTATGTAAAAAAATTTTTCTATCTAAGATTTTTTTCTCAATTTCAGCTCGTCTATTCGCTTACTTAGATATCAAAGAGTCTAATCTCTTCTCTTGTTTTTTTTTATAAATAAAAGAGCTAGTAGAAATTAAATTTGAATTAAATCTTTAAAGATCACCTCATCATCAATATATAATATTAATTAAGTTAATAATATCACGAAAACAATAAGTAGTGTAATATCAAAAATAAGTAATATTATAGTTCATGGATCACACTCAAAATGAGTAGTGTAATATCAAAAATAATTATTATTAAAATATTTTTTTATTAATGTTGACAATATTGAATTATTATATATATAACAATATTTATTTTATATTATTAAATTAAAATTTCAAAAATCACAAAGTTCAATTTTTAAAATTTTATTGAAATTATATCAATTTAAATTTTAAATATTCAATTTTATCAAAAAATCACTTCATGTTACTTTTTAAGCAATTACTTCAATATAAAAAATTCTTGTATATTCTTACTTTTATAATCTTTAAACCAAAAAAAATCTTTGAATAATGGATAACAAGAATGGAAGATGATGCAATCCTTCAAAACTTTTCAAAAAATTCAATGTGTATACGTTTTGAAAGTGACTTAAACTTTCTAAAAGAAAATAACCTTTCGCCGCAAATATTTTCAAGAACAAATTCATATCACTCTCAAAATTAATCTTATCATGGAGAATTACCCATTTCATAATATGATAATAGACTTTACTGGTAAATAGTAATGAGATTATTCGCGAAAATTTAAATTTAAATTAATTTATAAATATTCATATCTAAATTTAAATCTGTTTAATTCTTAATTATCCATACTTATATTAAATCCATTTATAAATATCTCTTTATAAATCATTTCTGTCCCAAGCTTATTTAACATTATTCGTATACTATCTCTATCTATTTAACTATACCTCTAAGTTTAAAAATTTTAAAATACAATAAAAATTATAATTTTTTCAATAAAATAATTGTAAATAAAATATATTGCTAATATAATTTTATACAACAAAATTATATAATTAAAATATAATATAATGATTATGTAGTAAAAAGTTAATAAAAATTTAATCATATAAATGAGATCGGATAATGAATATCTAGAAGTATATGTCTACATCTAATTAAAATCCATCATAGATAGTGAAAATACTATTTATACTTATTTAAATTTGTTTATAAATTATCTATATCATAATTAAATAAATTAAAATAAATTAAATATTTAAAAATATCCAATTTATTATCATATCTGTCGGTGAATCATTGAAAATAAATAGTAAAATAGAGTTTTAAATAGAAATTATGATATTATTGGCAATGGCTCTAAAGGACAACAAGATATATAAGCTGTCGTTTTAGTGCTATTTACGATAGAGTAAGATTGATTTTTTTTTTCTAAGAATATATCAAGGTTAAATGTAATAACTATATCTATTTAATTTGGTCAAATTCAAACATTTATATTAAATTATAAACTGATTTCAACAATCTAAATTTAACTGAAATTAAATTATAATTGAATAAAATTCCAATTCAATTCAATTCGGTTGAATTTGATGCCTCCTCCTAACTTGAAAAAAAAAGAGAGAGAGAGAGAGAGAGAATGACAGTTGATGAATAGTGCTTCCGCATAAACGGCTAAATCAGAACGCTCGAGCGTTTTCAGGAAGTGTCAACGACATGTCGTGTTTCATAAATATAGAATAAAGAATAATAAAACAACCAGAAGAGCCTAGCCATGAAAGAACAAATGTCATGCACTCACTGGAAACAAAAAACTTTAAATACCATCAATCGCAAAGGCAAAGAGATAAGCTGCTATCAGTTGCAAAAAAATGGAAACCACAATCACCAACTTCAAATTCAGAACCTTTCATTCTTTAACCTCCAATCCTTCACCACAATCTTCTCTCAGATTTTCCCTTACTTTCCCAGAAAATACTGCAAAGAAAGGTACCTTTGTCAGGCAAAATTCTTCTTCTTCTTCCCTCTCTCACATTCCTTTAAGAGTGTTTGCTAATTCTCAAGCAGCCCCTGCTTCTACCCAAGCCACCAAAGTCTCTGCCATACCTTCTGAAATGAAGGCCTGGGTATATGGTGAATATGGGGGTGTTGATGTTTTTGAAGTTTGATGATAAAGTTTCAGTGCCTGAAGTGAAAGAAGATCAGGTTTTGATTAAGGTTGTTGCTGCTGCTCTTAACCCTGTTGATGCTAAGAGAAGGCAGGGCAAGTTCAAGGCCACCGATTCTCCTCTTCCGGTATATTATCTTCTTTGATTTCTTTTTCCTCCGCTTGGTTGCTCAGAAAATGTGCCTCAATTTTCTTTTTGTTTCCCTCTTGTTTCTTGGCAAATAAATGGATTCTAATGAATTTTCTTTTTTGGGTTCTAAAGTGCGAGATTAGAAGGGAAGAAGATAAATAATTTGCAATTGTAGGAAAAAGGATTAATATGGACAATCCCAATTAGATGGAGCTTCTCTTTAGCATCCTTTGCTTGAGTTGTTGTTGAGAAAAAATACAATATTAAAATTGAAAATGTTGGTTAGATGTATTAAAATGTTGAGTTGCATGTAATTATTTTTTTGGTTTTCAAATTTCTAAATGAGACTGTTTTGTAATGAATTAGCTAAATGGGTTTTAATTTTTGCCTCTAGACTGTTCCAGGATATGATGTTTCTGGGATAGTGGTAAAAGTTGGTAGTCAAGTGAAAGAACTAAAGGAGGGTGATGAAGTATATGGTGACATAAATGAGAAAGCATTGGAAGGGCCGAAACAGTTTGGCTCTTTGGCTGAATATACTGCTGTTGAAGAGAAGTTATTGGCCTTGAAACCTAAGAATCTGGATTTTGTACAAGCTGCTGCACTTCCTCTCGCCATCGAAACAGCATATGAGGGCCTTGAGAGGACTGGTTTTTCTGCTGGTAAATCTATTCTTGTTTTGAATGGTTCTGGCGGTGTTGGAAGCCTAGTGATTCAGGTATGTGTTCTATGTAATCATGGATTTAATATTCCTTTGCCAATGCTATGCTATGATTCCCTAATATTGTGCAACACAAAATGCTTTATCAGCAAGTGAGAAACATGCTTCTTACTAATAACAAGTTCTATGAAGAAAGCCTTTTTCTCTGCAGTTATAGCAGCATAAATAATTTATTGATGTACTTATTACACAGCCACTAAAAGAAAGATTTAGTTGTTCTACAATCATTATAAAAATCTAATCAAGTTTGAGTTTATTCAAGTTCTGTCTGGCAGCACGAAAAGTTCTATTGCCTTGAACTTCGATTTTCTAGTTTTCTTCATATATGGTTAGATGTAACCACTATAAATCCATAGCGCGCATGCTTCCATTGATGGTTTCTTGTTTTCAAAATTCCTAAGCTTCTTATCAATTAGATAGTTGTCTATTTCTGATTCATATTTATCGTGAATTCTTTTATCTCTACAGCGTGTGTTGTCTCTGGCTTTCCTTATATAGAGGATAAGTCTTCATCCTAGCTGTATAACTGTAATTCATATTTTGAATCTTCTGTATTTTATCTAATATGTACCTAGAATAGGACTCTTGTATTTTTTATGCTCCAGCACACATTAAGGTATAATCTTTGATTCATGCTGAACTTTGTTTGGGCTGGGAATTACATTATCTTCTAGGCTGTTAATCTCAGGTGGTTTGGACTAATTTCACTGAATGGGGAGTGAAATCAAATGAAAGTTAATTAATTGCAAATAAGATTGAAACTTTTGTTGACATTTAGCAGGACTAACTGGGAGCAGGATTTATGCTACCGACCTAAAATTCTTGGAATATGGCACTGTGTTTTTTTTGGTCAATAAAATCAAATCTTTATTGCCAAAAGAATGCAAACATACAATTTTGCAAAACAGAACCTCTGTACACTCAAGCAAACAGCACACCTCAACAAAAACACAACACAGAGTATAAAGCCTACCACTCAAATCTAGAAAGACAACAAACAAACAGACCCAAAGACCAAAACAACATCAATCACAAACCCCTCATCAAACAAATATGGCACTGTATTGATTATTCAAATATATTGTGTCAAAAGCAACAGAGAATTTTATCCTATACTTGCATGTTTATGTGCATGAAAGATCTTGATACCCTTGTTACAGCTAGCAAAACAAGTATTCAGTGCGTCAAGAGTTGCAGCCACTTCAAGCACTAGTAATTTGGAGAAGTTGAAGAGTTTGGGTGCTGATTTGGCTATTGACTACACTAAGGAGAACTTTGAAGATTTGCCAGAAAAGTTTGATGTGGTCTATGATGCTATTGGTAGGTATTTTTACTGATTGTTTGTTTGGAAGGCACTAGCATTGAGCTTTGTTCATCAATGGGCAAATAGCCTATAGTTAGTTGGGTATCAGTCCCAAAAATGCACGCAGCCAAGGTTTGAAATCCCCATTTCCATTATTTTCTCTTGCAAAATGAAATGACTAAGAAATTTTTACTCTTTTTTTTTAGTATAAGCTTTTACTGGTTATGGGGCATATAGTTAGGTTCTAAAAAGTCCAATATCAAGGCATTCTTTGATGAAACAATAAGATTTTGGTCACTTTTTCTTGACAGGACAATGTGATAGGGCAGTAAAGGCTGTGAAAGAAGGGGGCAGTGTAGTGGCCTTAACCGGTGCAGTCACACCGCCTGGTTTTAGATTTGTGGTGACTTCCTATGGAGAAGTACTTAAGAAACTAAATCCATATTTGGAAAGTGGGAAGATAAAGCCAGTAATTGATCCTAAAGGGCCATTCCCATTTTCTCAGGTTGCTGATGCATTCTCCTATATTGAAACAAACAGAGCTATTGGAAAGGTAGTTATACATCCAATTCCATGAAAAGGTAGAAAAATAGGATAATTTTGTAATGCCTTAAAAACTCTGCCCTTTACTTGTATCAAAATGTTGACGTAAAATATGTTTTTATTAATATAAAGTTTATGAGATTTAAAGCTCATGATTTTGAATTCTCACTTCCAATATCAGATGCTGTTTCTGCTCTAAAACAAAAACTAATAAGAATATATGAAAGATAAGATCTTGCATCGATTAAATACAATGCATATGAACTACTAATATAAGAATGAATTCTCCAAAATTTTTGTGGGAAAATTTGAGTTTCAGTCTGCTTCATTTCAATTGTTTGGAATGTTGTGAAGTTTCAAGCTGGAGGACTGAGCTTAAAAATGGGCTTATAAGCCTTTGGTTTTGAAATTGAATTTGGTTTTACCAAGTATGTAACATGTTTACCTATTTGAAACAGAGAAAATGTGAAATTTATTTTAAAAATTAATTTTTTTTAATTCATTGGAGGGATTTAATCCATGGACTACACAATAGGGGGTAGTCCTCCCCTATCAACACTCATCACAAGAATGATCAACACTCACCACAAAGGTGACGGAATGAGAAACCGAACTCGTGACCAACTGGTCACATCACAGCGCACTAACCAACTAGGCTAGGCCCTCAACCCCTATTTTAAAAATTAATTTAGTGCTCTCTAATAAATATTTTTAATAATAAGGTTATTTTCTCATTAGTAATTTAAACATTAATATCAAAAAATATTTTAAAAAATGAAAATATGTATTTATGTTCTTGCATTTATGCACTTCTTATCATCACAAATTTGTTCCATTTCCTCAATTAGGTAATTCGAATGGCTCTAATACTGACACGTCATTTACGAGGGGATTGTTTGGTTTATAGAATAATAGACAGTAAGGCGAGAATAAAATGATTATTTCGTGTGGAATAGTTATTTTCAAGATCAGAAAATTAAAATTACTAATACTAGGGATGAAATCAAAATTATAATTTATAGAATTAATTAGAAAGATAATAAATGCTGTTTAATTTTCCACCCCATTTTTTATTTGTAATCTTATCAAACTATATAAAAATGGACTTAACAATGAATCAGCTGCAAACTTCAATTAATGAAAAAATTATAAGTTGATGGATGAGATTTTTGAAAAATTTAACTTTTTTAAAGAAAAAATTACATAAAACTGTATTTTTTTTTAAAGTTTCATTTGTATTGTGATTTTTTTTTTTTGCAAAAATATTATTTTTTATATTTTTATGATATATACTAAAAATATATTCAATATATATAAAAAATATATCATACTTTTGTAAATTTTTTTTATTTACATGGTATTTTTGTAAATTTTTTATCTGCACACTATTTTTGTATTTTTTTTCTTTTCAAATTATTTTTGTAAATTTCTCTTCTTCTTTTTTTTTGAACTAGACCTAGTTTATATCCAAGAATATTGACAAGCATGCATTATTATATATTTTGTGTATTGAATTTATTAAAATAAATAAATAAAAAGGAATATTGGTGAAGATTGATCAAACAATGATCATCCAAAATTCATTGAAAAATATGAAAATGTAATTTATAAATATGAAAAATATTTGAAAATTGCAACTTTAGGCTGGTATTTGTATGGGTTACCTCAATTCAAGGGAATTCTACCTCAATTCAAGGGAATTCTGGCCAAACATTTTCCTGAGAAATTGGTTTGCAATATTTGTAGTAATGAAAGCCACATGCATGATTAAATGGTGATTGTCCCACTCTTATTACAAAATTGATTACAAACAAATAGTACACCAATATTCATACATATTTTTTTAATTAGCTCTTGGATTTTTATTTTAAAAAATTTTTAATAATAAAAATAATGTTGATAAAAGAATATGTAATATTGATTTTAAAAAAAAGGTTCAAAAATATATATAAAGTGTTCATTTGGAAACCAGCTAACTTATATGTTGAATTCTAACAAATTCAGTGTCTAGAATTCAATAATTAGCGGTTCAAAATTATAATTGAAAATGATGGAAGTTAAAATTTTCAGAAAGTGTTTAATTCTTTAATGGCTAACCATCAACTGCTAGCCATGTATCACTAGTTTCTATAATTGACCATCACTGATAAACTTTTTTTTTTCAAAAATTATTAAAGTTAAATAAAAATGACTCATTTCATCATTTAAAAATTTTTCAAATTTATTATGTTAAAGAATTTAATTTTTTAAAATTGATACAACATTTTAATAATTTATACATTGTTATTAGAAAATCTCTTATCAAATTTGTTTTAATTATGCAAAAAAATTTCACAGTGAAAAAAATAATGACAAAAAAAAAATTAAACGCTGCTTATAACAAAAAATCATATTAAGAGATATTGAAAAAATAATCTAAAATTTAGAGACTATACAATGTGATTTACTAATACTAAAATTAAATTTTTTATTTTTTAAAAAATAAAATATTTAAAGGGTTGGCTCATAGGTGAAGGCTAAAAAATAAATATTGAGGCAATTATAGCAGTAATTAGTTAAAGAAGGAACAGTTTGCTTGGACAGCTACAACTGCAAATCAATCGTATTATTGTCGGTAGCTTCTTCATATTTCATTATACGGATGAAATGTATACGTCCAGTTGCCCACTTTTCTCTTAAAAAGTTTTAAAAATTAAAAAATATGTACTCTCTATTTTATAAGAATTAATAAGAATTAATTATTTTTATTAAAAATATAAATCAATATATATTTAATATAAAAAATACTTATTAAATATTTTTAATAAATAATATTAAATATGAATATAATAAAAATTTAACATATTAACTATAATTAGTTTATTAAAATAATAGGTGTGATATAATTTAGAACAAATAAAAAAATGTGTAATTTCGATTAAAGGGGATATATATATATATATATAATGTATCACTGTTAAAATTAAAATAAGAGCAAAGAATTTTTACTTGTACTTAGAACTAATTAATTTGGCAAACATATATATGCATCCAAAAATAATAAATAGCTATAGCTACCACCATGCTTTATATATGCATATAAATTAGAAGCTTTCCATTTCTTGCAAAGAAATTAAATTATTCAAAAAAGGAAAATAAAAAAAAAATGAAGGCCGATCAGAAGTATATTGAGTTCAAGAAAGGGCTATGGACAGAAGAAGAAGATAGGATTCTAATGGAGTACATAAGAGTTAATGGAAAAGGAAGATGGAATCGCATTCCTTATCTATCAGGTAACTAATTAAAACAATTCATCTGTTAATTATTAAGTTAAATTAATGGCGATATGTTTAATTATATATATATATATATATTAATTGTATAGGTTTAAGGAGAAGTGGAAAGAGCTGCAGATTAAGATGGTTGAATTATTTGAGTCCCAATGTGAAACGTGATGATTTTTCTGAAGAAGAAGATGATCTCATTATCAGACTCCATAAACTCCTGGGAAACAGGTCTTCTTCTTCTTCTTTAATAATGTATGAAAATTCATTATAATGTATGAAATAATAAGGTTGTTCCTTTAAATGAAGATGGTCTCTAATAGCTGGAAGAGTGCCTGGAAGAACTGACAACCAAGTAAAAAACCATTGGAATACTCATCTGTGCAAAAAACTTGGTTTAAAGAAGCAAGTCAGAAGAAGTTTGAGCTCCTCCTCAAAATCATCCACAACTGAAATTCATCAAGATGTTCATACAGTTCTACTGCAGCCTGCTGATGATAATTCTGATTGTCAGCTTCTTCAACAAAGCAAATCTAAAATGAATATTGAAAACCCTTTATTTGGTGTTGGTCAGTCTTGCAATGGAGAAGAAGAACAACTTGATCCTGATTCACCATTTATTTATATTGATAATGATGATCTTTTGAATTTGAATAGTCCTGGTTTAGTGGATTTTCTAGACCTGTTTCGGGATAATTTCTAGTCCTTATTCTTTTTTTTTCATCCTCTATAATAATCAATAATGGACTCGTATTTAAATAAAATATAAATTAATATAAAATCTATATATATATCTCTGATTTTCTTTTCCTTTATAATATCAATCTCTTGGCTTGTTTTGACATACAAAAAAAGAAAAAAAGAAAGAGACAAAAGAGAAAGAGATTGCATTTGGAAGGCAAAAGTGAACACAAATAAAAGTTGTAATTATTGAGGAAAATAAATACAATAATTATGCAGAAATTGTTTCTTTCAGCTTTGTGAAAAACATTATTTGATAAGGAAAATTTACAGCATTTTTCATTGCAGGGATTATCAAGAGAAGGCTTTTTATCATTTTATGAAATAAGAAGGTAAAGAGGAAAACTAGCTCAAGCACAAACAGAAGATGTAATCTTGAAATCAAGATCCCAAAGCTCAAAAGTTCCCTTCACAAAATCATAATGTGCACCTTTCAATGTCAATGTTTTCTTCAACACTCCTTCTCTTACAAATGGATATGTCAATAGGTTTCCTAGTGAAACATTCACTGCCTCCTGCAATACATCAGTAAAATTATAAAAATCAACTGTAGCTCAATGGTCAAATAACTATTTAATAATATAAAATTCGAAAAAATATCAATATGGGTTAATTTTTTAGTTTCTTTTTTTAGTGAAAGACTGAAAGCTAGAAAGCATAGAACGCATTTGAACATTTAAACTACATCAATATTTTCTCAGCCAACTTAGTAAACATCTGAATTAATTTACTCATTTCCTAATCAATTTATCAATTATTTGTGTGTTTCTTTCTTGCTAGCAGTCACATGGCCAAGTTGCATCTAGTCGGTAGTCTTTAAACATTGTATTAAGAGTTGACCATGGAATCTTCTTCTTTGTATCTTATGTATCTCAAGGTTTCTCTTTAACCTAAATGTGATTCTATTAATAAACTATATAAATTAATTAAGAAACGAATTAACAAAGCTGCATTATATATATAAAGCTGCAGTAAACTTTGATCAGAAGTACACACATGAGTTGGATTTACAACTTACCTTCTCGCAGTTGAGGCACTGTTCTTCAAAACTTAAACTGCTACAATCTGTCTTAACCTTAGACTTTGCAGAAGAACAGATTTTGACCCAATTTTCTATGAAGTCACTGGATATTAATAAATATAATTTAATTAATTAAAATGAAAAAGAATTTCTGAAAATAGGAAAAAAAATTATTGACAGAATGAATTGAGCCTACAGTGCTTGATTGGTATTAGTTAAAAGGGTATCATACAAAAGCAGCAAAAAGAAAAAAAAAAAAGTTTAAAAAGCTGCCTTTCTTGCTTTTCTTTTTCTTTGTTTACATATTTCTCTCCAAGAATATGGCACCACTGAAAAAGTATTTTCCTGAATTAATATTTTTTGATAAGTCATGAGAAATGTAATAGAGTGCATCCACATGGAAAGATTATTTTAACTTTTTTAATTTGGAACTTCAAGAAAAAAGCCATATACTAAAATGATAGCTAGCTTAATTAGTGTGTATTTTTAATTATATTTTTCTTTATACAAATTAAGCCTTTATTTTTATAATTAATTAATAATAATGATTGTATTATTTGAGTTGTATTACCTAGCAGTAGTCCCATCATCTGGGATAGACATTAGCCCCTTTATACCACCACAGCAGCTATGTCCAATAACTACAATATTCTCCACCTGACCTCAAATTTAAAACAAAATACATTATGACAAACTAATTTTAATTATTTTCATCGTACCATACATAGAAAATTAAAAAAAATCAATTAAAACTATAAAATATTAGAAAATTTTTGCCTAATTGTTGGATTCTAACTTTTTAATTTATATATAGTAATTAGTAATATATTTTTCAGGAAGAAATCTTATTTTTATAACAATTGATCAATTATATATTATATAAGAAAGGATATGTATGAAATATGGCCATTTGGCATATTATAAATGGAAAATAGAGTAAAGTATGTGGGGGGCAAGAAAAATGACTAGACTTCACGTTCCCGTCCACCAATGTTGGACGTGCAAGAACGATCACAATTAAAGAATTGACTTAATTATGTGTTACACATTAAGAGTAAATTAAGGTTAATATAATTTGGATTAAAAGCTAATTAATTTAAGCATTTTATTTACCTTTAGATGCAAGACTGCATATTCGATAGCTGCCCCCACTCCTGCATATTTTGTCTGCAGGCAAATAAAACAGATATATATACGCTATATATATATTAATATTGATTAGGGAAGGGTCATTATTATTAAGCAAACCTGGCAATAAGGTGGGACCATGTTGGCAATGTTTCGGACCATAAAGGCCTCTCCTGGTTGGAAATTGAGGATATGAGATGGGCAAACTCGAGAATCTGAGCAAGCAAATACCATAAACTGCATAATATATACATATTTTTTAGTTAAATGAATACTAAATTCATATATTTGAAGAGCATTGAAATAGACTCTACCAATAAATATATATTTTTCTAAATAACACATGCAGATTATATCAATAAACATGCATCAAGAATAAAAAATAAAAGTCGTTATTGACTTTTCTTTCTGAAAAATCAAACCATAAGTGGAATGTGAAATTATAAGTTTTTCTAAAAAAAAATAATAATTAAAATTTTACTAAAAATTAAATAAGTATTTGGAAATATAAGGTATTGTATATATTTAATGTATACCTAATATATACATAATATATATATATATATCATATAATAATTATTATATATGTTAGATATATATTATATTTAATATATATAATGTACATATAAGGTATATTTGATGTATATATAGAATATATATTATATGTACATATGAGTAAAATATACATTAAATATATACAATATATATATTACATAAATATATACATAAAGGTATAGAGATTAGAAAAGATATTTAAAAAAAATATGAAGAAGACTTTGCTTGGTCTTATAAGGATATGTCTGAAATTGATCAAGATATAGTCGAGCATATGATTCACATCTATCTTTCGTTACAAATTTTCCTTTAATTATATACCAAACGCTAAAACTAAAGTGGTTGTACTTCATATAAGTATATATTTTCGTCTCTCGTTAAAAAATACTAATAAACTTATTATCATGATTATATTTTAAATTTTGTCAATTAATGTTATATGTTGTCAATCAACGTGAAATTAAATATGATAACATCATTTGCATCAACAATAATATAAAACAAAATTCAAATTTTATATTGCAAAATCTTAATTGTCTAGAAACTTTAATTCTCATATTTAAGCCTATAAAATTTTATAATATATAATAAATAGTAATTATAAGTATATAAAGAGTATATATTTAGACCTATAAAATTTTATAAAATGAGAATGACCCAACACCTCTACGACGTCTGGTTCATTAGAATCGGTCTTCTTTTCAGGTATAAATATTATTAAATTCTTAAAATATAATAATATTATCCATCGTTGCTCATGTCATTAATTTTGTATTACAATAGTTACGATATGTTCAAAGACATAACCGTATCACTGGCCGTATTATTAATATTCAAAAATAGCATGTCCATACGGTCAGTGGCGAAATCAGAACAGAGATAAAGAGAAGATAAAATTTTCAAACAAAAGAAATTATGGATAAATTTATATTTAATTTTATTTTTATATTAAATAATTAAATGATAAAATTTTTATTATTTTTATTTCAATATATAAATACTATAAATTATATAAATATAAAATTAATTATAGTTTTATATTATATAAATATAAATATATTAATTATATATGTATATAAATACACGTAATTATATATATATGTGTGTGTGTCCGCGCGCGTGGAGGGGGGGGGGGGGGGTGGGGGGAGACAATGAACCCCATGCCCCTTGTTCCGTCCCTGCACACGGTGTCTGAAAACTTAAAACAGGATTTCTCACCTTCACACTACAAGAAAGGAAACATATCATTTAGCTACATGTTTTGGACTGGTTTTCAGTTTCCATTAATTTGACATATGTCGGTTGAAAATAAAAAGAAAAAGAAAGTACAATGCATCCTATCTAATTTTGGTGGGCTGACTATCAGAATTTAAATTATAAAGCTTTCTCATTATCATATGCGCGTCTACCATTGGAAAGCCAAATTTGACTTATTATTATATTTGGATTCATCTGATAAGTGTTTTCAAAATTTTATTTCTTATTGAGATATATATTTATTTTCATTGAAGTTATTGCAATTACTTATTGTTTTAATTTAAATATGAATTTTTCTATACTAAAAATTTACATAATAAAATATTATTTTTTAAAATTGAAAACAAAATACTTTAAAATTTATTCATTAGCAATACCACTAACCTTGGGACTCTGGCCTTTAGCAAGTGCACCATATAAAGTAGGATCTTTCCTGAAAAGAGATAAAAAAAAATGCATCATTATTAACCCAATTATGCATCTCCTCTTTAACCTTTTTACAATCTTTTCAAGTTATATATAAGAATAGGATCATAAAATTAAGGCACTTCAATAGCTTGATTTTAAATTCTTAAATTTCAGAGTCTAATCTGCATTACTATAAATAAAATAAAATAAAAAGAGCTACTGTTGAATTAGTAATTTAATGATATTTTAAGAAAATAAATGAAATTATAATAATTTGACCAATGGTTGCTTATGTGGCATTAGCCGGATGTTAATAAACAGAATAGACAAATAGTTAAATAGTAAGTGACAAGGATCAAACGGACAGGATATTCCAGAAGAAAGCAACCTAACAAAACAGAAACGTTATACGTACTCATATTTCTCTGTCTTAAAGTGGTCGAACCCGGTTTTCATCCTCTCGTCCGGGTTAAATTCAGCTGAACCGGCCGCCTCTAACTCGGCCGTTATCTGCTTTATTTTTGCGGCAGCGAGACATCCGAGGTTAGCTTTCTCACTGTCGACAAGGTCCGATCAAAAGACAATAACAGTAATAACAGTCAGTCAGTAATATAAATCGTTATGGTCTAAAATGGGACCCATTATACTGACGGCCACCTAATCCATGCCGCTCATAATGGACCCCACGCGTTATGATTAATTGTTAAGAGGATTTAAGGCCATGATTTGGATTAATGTCTTAATGAGGAAATTTATACAAAAAAAAAGGAAAATTAATCAAAATGACAGTACAGAAATCACAAATCATTTCTCTCTTTCGTATAATTAATTAAAGGAATTTTAAAAATTCGGTGTTTGGATAATGAAACGAAGGAGAAACATAAAACAAAAGTTATAATAATACCTCAAAAGCTTTGACAGTCCTGCAATGGCTTGCTCGTATGAATCGTTTGCCATGTCTTTTTCTTCTTCTTTCTGATGATATAATATCCAATACATGAAAACAAAAAATCATTTCCATAACCAAAAACTGAATTGCTAAACAGTGAATTGATCACAGAATATCAGAAACAAAGATATTGATGAATTTTCTAGTTAGATATGATCAACATAAACCAAAATCAAGACAGCCAAAACTATGATCAAAGAAAGTGATTGAAATATTAAAAAAAAAATAATCTGAAACAGTTGAAAATCTGAATCGGGATCGGTGCATATAAAAAGTGGAAGAATCATCTAACTGCAGACCTTTTTAAATTATCCTCTTTTTTTCTCAGTTTCTGTGAGATTCTCGTTGTGCTTTTGTTTTCTCTGTTTGGGAGAAGAGAATTAGCCAAGCTAAGCTATTTATCTTACAACCTCACTCACTCTCCTTAAATACCGCACTTTCTCTTTGACTAATTTATGGTAATTACTGTATGGTAAATGGTAATTTCCATTTTTCTTTTTTACCTTATTATCGGTTTTTAAATAACTGACATAATCTGGAACGCGTTGTCTTATAAAATTGCGGAATTTATTAATCGTGAGTATATTTTTTTATAAAGTTTTGAGGAAATTTATGTTGACCGTTGATATTGAGTATGAGGATTTGATCGTACGGTTATGTAGAGGACTTCAATAAAGGTCGCAGAATTACAAAATAAAAATAAAAAATGGCTGACGAAATTTGAGTGGCTAGCGGGATTTTCCGAGGTTAAGTCAACCAAGTGGGACGTGCGATTTCTGACACGTGTAAGCAAGAGGAACGTGAGGGTAACGTTCATCCACTCGTCATTTTTCATGGAAGAATGAAATTACTAAATGAACCATGCAATAATTGTAATAAAAATCCTCAATTTCTAATCCTTAATTAAAAAAATAAATAATACTATATCTCAATTTTTATTTTTTAAAATATTTTATTATTTTTATATATTTTTATTATACAACATATATATTCTAAAAATAAAGAGTATTTTATATTCGATATATATTTTTATAAAGATATTTTTAGAATTGAAAACTGTAAAATGATATTAAAAAAATAAAAATAAATATTTTTGAAAATATTTTTATTTTTAAGAATATTTTTTTAAGAAACCAACTATAAAAAACCTCAATGGGTAAGAAGTGGTAGGAATGGGAGTTATAGCATAAAGAAGAAATTAGAAAAACCAAATTATTATGTATTTTAATTTGGTAAATTAGGTTTTTGCCAAATTAAGCTTTCCACTTCATACTAATCTTTTAATTATAAAACAATTAATTCTAATTGGTATTACTAAATAAAAAAAAATTATGTTGGTAACCATTCATTTTATTTATTCATATAATAGTAATAGCCATATGCTAGCTAATAGGGTCATTTAACTTCAATGTGCATACTAATATTCTATTCATATAAATATAAGGCTTCATTTATCAACTTACATATTAAGAAATTATTTTTAAAATATTAGTATTGTTTAAAAACACCAAATTAATTAAGACTTTGTAGAATATAAAATTATTTATGAGTCTAACTATATAAATTTAATTAATATTTATTTTCTTATTAATTATATATAAGAGTTAAAATTTAAGCAAAAATAGCATATGTTATTAACCATCAAATTATACCTAATTTGCGATTATGTAACTTCTTTTAATTGTTTTAATTATAATTAATTGAGATTAGAAAAAAAGGGTTTACTATTGGATTTCGCATTTGAGCCACTCAATAAATGCCTATGATGCTTAAAAGTGTAGATAAAATATTAACTAAAATGTGGAATCATTCAATACAGTTTGTACTATAAAACTATAAAGACAGCTGGGATATTCCTCGTTGATTCAACTTAGTTATGGTCTGACTAGAACAATCTCACCCCATTTACTTAATTTCCAATTTTTAATATGAATAATTTTTTACCTATATATATATTTATATACTTGAATTTAAAACTTAAATATGAGTATAGGACAGACAATTGAACTTCAACAACAACAACAACAACAAAATCTTAATCCCAAGTCAATTGGAATCAGCTATATGGATTATTCTTTTTCACTCATAAGATCATTTTGGACCACTTTTGACCAAGTCAGTTTAGACCTACCTCTGTCTCTTTTAGCTATATCTACTATAACTTTTTCTGTTTCTAACTGACGCTTTCGCTAGGTCTTCATTTCACATGGTCAAATCACTTCAATTTATGCTCTCTTATCTTATTCTCAATAGGTGCTATTTCACTTTAGACAATTGAACTTCCATACAAAAAATTTTAATTTATTATGAGACTAAAATTTTAATTTGATAGAAAGCAAACCGCATAAGTTACGAAATCTCTTTCATTAATTCATTATAGTAAATGAGATTTTAATATGAATTTTTTTAATTAAAATTTTAAATTTAATTTTACTACTAAATCAATAATAAAAATTAACAGTAAATAAATATAATAATATATGAAAAAAATGTTAGTATTTTTTTATAGACAAAAAATTTGGTTTTAACTATCATTTGTTAAATAATATTTTTTAAAATATCAATTTTAAATTAATAGGGGTATAAAGGGGGTGACCATACTATTTTTATTCCTTCGTCATGAAAAGAAAAAAATTATATGTATTTATGATTTTTTTTAAAAAATCTGTATTTATAAATAATTTATTGAATATTACAAAGTGAATTTTTAAATGGGAATTTTTTGAAAAATTTATATTTAAATTACATTAATCTCCAATCGGTGGTCATGACATAAGCATAAGAGGACATGTCTAATGCCCGTGACGAATACATTGTCAAATTGTCATCAATTCTTCTTCTAATTTCCAGTAAATGATTGAAAATGGCTGGCTTCTCTTTTTTTCATTTATTTTTTTAAAATTTTCGATGCTTATGAGCAATTTTTTAATTTTCACTTTAAATTATTTTCAATCATTATAATAACATTTCCTTAAAATAAAAGAACTGTTATGATAATAATAATAATGAAAAAAATAAGAAGAAGAAGAAGAAGAAGAAGAGGTAAAGTTTTAAAACTTACTGAGATTTTTTTTGAACAACATAACATCATACACTTTCCAAATTTTCCTGCCATTGCTTCTATTTATCTCCTTTTTTCCCCACCTATCAAATAGGAGGAAAATCAAAAAGAAAAACTAAAAAAGAAAAAAGAAAGAAAGAAAGAAAGAAATCTAGCTACAAGAAACAATTTATTCATACAATTAAAAATAAATTTATTATTCATACTGTCAAAACACATAATAAATTTCTATAATTTATAGACAATATTGCACCACCCCACTATTATTAACTTTTTGACTCTATTAATTCAATTGATAGTTGTAAAATAATAATAATAATAATAATAATAATAATAATAATAATAATAATAATAATGTTTGTTTTAAGCCTTATCCATAGACAAATTAATATCACATCATATCTAATAGTTATTGAATTATAATGGCTCTTATGAGTGCTCATAAGACACAAGTTCCAATTAATTCAACAATGAAATATTTTTTTTTTGAACCATCAACAATGAAATATTACTGAATAAGAAATAACTAAAAATATAGAGAACCACTAGCAGATATATAATTTAGTGATAATATATCTTTGGATTGGATATTAAATTAAGGTTGAAGTTTTCCATCTCAATAATAAAAACAAAGATAAAGAATATAATTAAAGAGAGAAATAAATGACCAGAAATGGAAGCAAGATACATAGCTCTTAAGCTGCAAAAGAAATGGAAACCTTTGCCTATCACCAATGGCTGCCCTGTGAAAGCAAAGCTTCAGTCTTTAGTTTTATGGCTTAGTTTTGGTTTTCTTTCTTCTTTTTTTTAAAAAGAAAGAAATGGGACAAATAAATTGAATTATATATATAAATTGGCAGTTGGGACAAAATTAAAGAATTAGAGAAAGTGAAAGATGAGGTAAAGAGAGTACCAATTAATATATCTATCTATATCTATCCTCAAGTTGTGGATAGTAATTCTTTGCTTCTTATTCTCTTCTCTTAAAACCACTTAAAGCCTTTCATTCAATTAACTCTCAAATGTTAAAATCAACCTAATTTTTAACTTTTCACAAACTTAGGTTTAAGTTTGGCCAATAAGAAAATCTATTAATCAAAGAGTTGTTAAACTAATAAACACATTTTATTTGATTGTAAATTATTATTGTTGTTATTATTATTATTAGCCTAAGTAACAATTTCTTTGTGAATTATTAGATTATATTATTATATATATGATTATTCTTTTTAAGGCTGATTTTATATATTAATATTTTGCTCATTCTTATAATTCTTTTGGCATTGAAATTATTCTTAAATTATGCAATTATAAATTCAAATTTCAATTAAAAATAATTCTAAATTTCTTGTGTTATAAGGCAAAAACTTAATTAAATTAATTAGTAGTAATGATATAGTGTTTCAATGTCAAATTACTTTTGGAAAAATATCAGTTTAAATATTGTTCAGAAAAAAATTAATACTATTTAATTATTCTAAAACTTCCGTAATTGAAATATATAATATTTATTTTAATTATGAAATTTAATAATCTATAATCAAACATTTTTTAATAAAATTATTTTCTCGTGGGTAATTTAAAGAGTAATCAAACAAAGTCATATAATATTACTCTTACAAAGGAAAATGAGCTTTTGACCCCAAAAAAAAAAAGTGAAAATGACTAAAATACTCCTTTATAAAAAAAGTAAAAAATTTAGAAAATTAAATAAATTTCTTCAAAAATATCCTAAAAAATAAAAATATTTTTAAAAATATCCACTTTTCTTTTTAATTTTAAAAATACTATTTTTAAATTTTTAATTTAAAAATATTTCTTTTTAGAGATATATTTTAAATATATATTTAATATATATTTAATTTTTAAATATATACATTGAATATATATTTAATATATCAAAAATAAATAGAACATATAGAGTATTTTTAAAAAAATTAAAAAATGAGACATACAATGTTATTTCTTAAAAAAGGACTAAAAAAATAAGCCCCTTAATAATGTTCATGGGCTTCAATGAGTTGAAAGCCCAAATGTATTCCCACTCAGCTCTCGTCTTCATTTTGTTTCCTTTTGATTTCGGGATAATTACACTATTTATTATGTTTTATAATTTTTTTTTATTTTTATGAGCAGTATTTTAATAAATTTATTATAAATTAATAACAAACACATATTAAACTTATAATAATTTATGTAAATTTATAAATTCTAATAAATATATAATAAACTTATAATAAATCTAAAATAAATTAATAATAAATTATTTAAATATGATATTTTTATAAAAAAAATTATAAATTTTAGTAAATATGTAAATATTTTTAAAAATATAGTAAATTTAAAATTTTTTTATTTTTTTTATATTTTTGTAAAGAACCTTTAATTTCTATGTTGTTTGAAAATGTTGAATTCTGTAAAAAAAAAAAAGATTACAGTTATATAATATATATATTAATCAATAGAATAATTTAAACAATAGATTAAGAATGAATTTCTGATAAAAAAAAAAAAGAATGAATTGGGTTTTGCAGATGGGTTCAGGCCTTGAACAAGAAATGAATCAAAATGGCCATAATTCAAAAGGAAAAAAGGCATCCTTCATAATTTTTTTAAATTTTTATTTTTTTTACAAAAAAAAATATTTTAATCATTTTACTATAAAATTACCATAAACTCATCATATTATTATTTATGAACCAATAAAAATATATTATTTACTAAATATTTTATAAATTTTAATATTTTAATAAATAATTTATAAATAAAGTGAATTTAAAATTATTTTCAATTTTTTGTTGTATTTTTGTGAAAAGCCCTGGTTTAAAGGAAGTTCTAGCAGAATCCATGTTTATTAACTCTGAACCAGTGCGAGAAGCTGGTGCAAATGGCTGTTAACTTTCTATCTCATCTGACTATGTGAGGTTCTCCGATCATCCATAGGAGACCCTTTCTTCTCCTCTTCTCCTTTCTTAAGAAGAAAAGACTTACCCAGGAGGAGATAGCTGAGGCTTTTCGCCGTGTTCCTGTAAGAAAGTTCTTTGCTTTAGCTGTATTCGTAATTTCTTCAGTTGAAATTTGTTGGGAGATTATAAACTCTCTTATTCTATGATAATTTGCCTGCCCTCTTTGTCCTCATAAAATTATTTTTCTTGATGCAATTTACAGGACCCATTAATCGGACAAGGTGCCGTCTTGAATCAAGGTTAGCAAGATTTTTTTTTGTTTGTGTAAATGGTTTATTACATATGATTGTTTATTTAATCATATGACAGTTAGGAACATGATTAGAAACAGTTTAAAGTTTTCAACTTGTGTTCACTTATAAGTGATCATGGCTTAGCTTCCCTCAGATCACTATTGTTCTTGTCTGTCTTCTCACTTTCAGAACACAGTCAAAGTTAGTAACAGAAATTCAGTTACAAGGCTCAGCACAATCCCTGCAACCGCCACCAGTAAATTCTGATGTTGTGATTTCCAGGCTATCTATTGTACCACCATACTGGTTTTACTGGTCACGTTTTTTTTTGTTGCCCTGGGATTGTTTATTGCCTCAGGTGTTGGAACAGTTATGTTCCTAAAGGTATTTCAACTTGTTCAATGCCATCAGATCATTTGTCTAAATGACCTCTTATGTTCTCTATTGTTTGGTTGTAGAAGTGTGATTTCCCTTCAGGCGTACATCCCTTGTTCAGAAATTTATTTTTCCTAGATTGAAGATTTGTATTGATAAAGCTGTTTTTGAATATAACATGGTAATGGCACAAGAAAGTTTTGGTTTTCTGTTCAATATTTTTTTTACGTTGGTATTTGTCTAGATTGTTTAGTTTTGGTTTTCTGTTCAATATTTTTTTACGTTGGTATTTGTCTAGATTGTTTTGATTTTCTGTTCAATATTTTGTAATATAACAGTATTCCAATTGTCCCTGACATTGACATTGTTCCTTCTTCTATAGTCAGACCTTCATCAGGACCTGCATCAGTGAGGCCTTATGTTGGTCAGCACCCAAAGTCCTACATTGGGGTAATAGCTTTTAGGTGTTGGCAGTTGTTGTGCCTTTTCATATCGCATTAAACCTTGCCTGCAGCATAGAGTTTCTTTTAGGCATATGAATTCTTAATGGAGCTAAAGCCTGGAACTAATCTGCTTATCTATTTACCTAGATTATTTTAATTTGCAGAATGTAGATAGAACTCATATATAAAAGAAAGGAAAAGGGTGAGCAAATACAAGTTGGTTAATATTTCATTATGTTGAGGAATCGATTTATCTTCTAAATTAATGATGTGTAAATAGTTAACTCCAACAAGATTGAATGGCAGATCTACTATAAAATAGAAGTAGAAAATGAATCATGTTAGAGAACTGCAGTTTTCAAATATCCCAAATGTTTGCCATATGAAAGATGCTGGATCACCCCCTCTCTTCCCCCTTTTCTATGTTCACTAGCTTTAGCATTAAAATTAGTTAATTTTCAGAATATTGCGAGGGTACAAATACGAGAGGCCTCTCCTGGTAGAAAAGTAAGTCTACTTCCACTGCAGTTCGCATTTATACTAAATTTGTTCAAACAGTTGGCACAAATGTTTTCTTCCCTGTTTTAATTTCAGGCAATCAATGATTCACATTCAAGCTTTAGTCAGCTTCTAGCAAATTCTTTGTTGGCTCTTAAAGCCAAGGTAAGCTTCCCTGGTTTTTTTTTTTTACATTTTTTTTAATCTTGACTCGCAAATGAAATGGATCTATAGCATAAGTTGTTTGAATTAATACAAAATCCTGTGGTGGATTTTTTTTAAAGCAACACTAGAATTTATACTTGTGTTTTTCTGTCTTCTTATTTATTCATGTTTTGGAGTAGTTGCTTATACATGTCCTTGTTTGTTTTGCGCTTTGTGGGTTCTTTCTGCTTGTTTGTTTTCAAATAGCCATGGAACTTGCTGAAGCCCAAAACAACTCAAGCTCTGCATTCTCAAGTAGACAATGAGGGTTCCAAGATACAAGTTTCTAGGACTGCGTCTCAACTGAATGGTGACAATTCAGTGCCATGGCGATGGTTTTGTACTTATGTCAAATCACAAAATCAGAAAGCCACAATGAAATGCCAAGTTGGCTGCAAAATAATTCCAGGATCGCAGAATTAAAAGTTGAAAATGGGGCTGCAACATCTAATGGTAAACGGATTGACAAGTAGCCAGTTTACTCGTAATCATGAATTATATTTCTTGCCACATGCATGGCATTTGAAGTCACTGATTCGAAGATGGAATGCTTGATTAGCGGAACAGCTTGCATGACTCTGACACTGAAGCATGAGCTATTCTAGTTAACTGGAGCTGGATGGTGGGAAGTAGACTTGCTGAGCTCACATGATATACAAGAAGAAAAAGAAAAGAAAATTGATAATATGAAAAGATGCTTGAAACTTTTCAGTATGATGCAGTAATTTCTTCAATTGCTTTACATAGCTTTGGGATCAATTTGGAGCAGCCTGCTTTGTAATCAGAAACTCTATTTAAAAACTTCAACTGCCCGTTATTGTTCAAAGTACACTTTTAGAAACAAAACCCTTTTTTAATTTTTGTATATTTGAGCAAAAAATTAATTATTATTGTTATTGATATCTGGTATGACTGTTAGATTATGTCATATGTCACAAATGAAAGCATTAGAAAGGCCATCTTTGCATTCCACCAAAGATTGCAACATGAGCTCGCACACCTGATTCCTTCTCAATTTCTGGTATCCATCAACTGAGAATTGCCACTAAAGACGGGGAAAAAAACACATCGGTTTTTGGTTTCTATCCTTATCTAATAACCCGCTTTTCCATATGTTGGTTTCTGTCTGGAACCTTTTTCTTTTTTCCCTTCTTTTCCCTCTCATTAATACATAAAATTCTTCTTTTCTTGTTCGATCAAAGGAAAAAGTATATAAATAAAGCATATTTTTGCTTGTACGCAGCCTTCTATCTTCTAATTCCGTTTTTTCCTCAAGTTGATTTCTCCTCTCTCTCAGATGTACGGACATTTGAAAGCAGTAGGCAGACATGATTCAACACCTCCAAGCTTTAAGGTTGGGTCTAAACTCTTGCTTGCTGGAAACTTTTTGTTATTGCTTAGTGATTGATTTGGTAAAGGAAGGAGAAAAAAAGAAAGAAATTACCTATCTTTATGGTTTCTTGAGGGAATTGATCTGAGAAAAGATAGTTGCTAAGCTTGAAAAGTTTCATTTGCAGAGGATGATTTCGATTTTTGAGATTGTTTTTGTGTTCTTTACATCACATCAAATCTTAATGATGTTGGTTATTATTACATATGCATGATGGCGCAGGCTAAAAGTCCTGGTATAGCAGAAGCAAAAGATCAAAGGTATGATATTTTCTCCGTTATTATAATATGGTTTGAAGAAAAAAAAAACACTCTACCAGATCAATGTTTGCTCGAGAACTATGAGCAACCCATGAAGGATTTAATATAAATTAATGATGTAAAAAGTGGGCATTTTACTATAATTTAGAAAGACATGTATTTAAAGGGAAAAAAGGCAAAAGAAAAAGAAAAAGAAAAGGTTTTCTGCAAGTACAATCAGGATCAGGATATTAGCGTTAATCTGATGTTGAAATAATTCCAAACTGCGATGTCCATATGATTGTGTCACTTTAAGTCTTTATGCATATGCTTTTGTTTTGGTAAATATGCCCTCTTGATCTTGATTGGTTAGGTAAAATTACCATTTAGAGTGAATTTCCTATAGCACAATTTTTTGAGTTTGGTTGTTTGCAGATTAAATATCATCAATGAAGATGGAGCTGAGTTAGCATCTTTTTATTCATTTGGTTCTAGCCCTTGTTTGTACACACTTGAATTTCCCTGCCAGATTCAGACAGAAAGCAAATGCCAACAAGTATCTGTTCATAGTGTTACTCAGTCTTCCCCTTCTCCCATACTTTCATGTGTGGAGAAGGCACCTAAACATGCTCATGTTTCACTTATACCTGTTGCTGATTCAAATACAAATTCATGCAATCAGCCAGCAGCAGCTAACATCCTGCAAGATATACATATAGTAAGAATTTGGGAACTGTATATTGTCTGTGAGTGTATTTCCTTGCTTTATTACAGTACAACACAATGTGATGGGTTTTTCAGGACACAGATATATTGGAGTTTATTCATTTGACTGATGAGTCATTTTTTTATGGTTTTTGTATAGTCAGCACAGTTGATGGACAATTTTCTTGAACTTGCTAAAGAAAACACTGAGAAAGATCTTGAAACATGTGGAGTACTTGGTGCTTTCCTTGTAAGATTCATGCTTTTGTCCATATATTCTCGAATCAAAATGCATTGTTTCTATGTTACTGGTCTTAACCCACTTTTGGCCTTTTTGAGAAGGTTATTGGTTTGTGTTCCTTGTATACATTTATTCTTTTCTTAACCATGTTTCACAATGTTTCTTCACAAGCTCTCTTTTTGTAGCCCTCCCTTGCAACCCCAATGGATTGCCATCATTCTCAGAAGCATGTGGGCATTACATCAACTGTGCATTACATCCCTTACCATCACTCTTGTTATTTTAGATTGCCCAAAAAATGTTGTGGACTCCTGGTCTTCAGGGAACTATTTTTTGCATTTGTTCAATTCAACTATGTTAAACCTGTTTCATTTAATAATTCCTCTTGGCTGTTAGGATAATTCAAATTAATTTGAGACAAGGATTTATCTAACTGAACCTCATCCATATGCTTTCATCCATTGATGCAATCAGGAAATGGGGACCTACTACGTTACCACTCTGATAATACCGAAACAAAAATCAACTTCAAATTCTGTGAGTCCCTGGAAGCCTTTTTACAATTGTTGATTGGGTTTAATATTTCAGTTGCCATGAATTTCACAGACCTAATTTCTTAACTGAGACAGTGTGAGGCTATAAAAGAGGAAGAATATTTTGCCATACAGAACGAACGATCACTTTTGCCTGTGGGATGGATACATGTATGTTTGTTCCTTTTCAGTGATCTTACTTCACTTAATTAAATTTGTGCGTCATTTTATTTCTTACTGCAAGCTCTTAAATGCCCTCAAAATTGATGCTTTTTTGTTTGTATTTTCAGACGCATCCTTCTCAAGGTTGTTTCATGTCTTCAGTAGATCTGCACACACAATATTCGTATCAGGTATCCAACTCACCTATGGAGTATATAGCAATTATCTAGTCATGCCATTTTCTGTGGTTGGTAAATTCTTTTTCTTTTTGATAGTTAAAAGGCATTAACTTCACATGCTTTTGCACATAGACATGCAGACATTAGAATTCACACCATGAGCTAGATGAAATTCTACTAAGTTATGAATGTTTCTTGAATCTTGTATCCTCTTCTTATTTCTCATTCCATATCACTTGTTCCCTTTTCTTTATGCCAAATATGTTGCAATTGAAGTTTGACTACTTTCATTTATTTTCGTCTTTCTGCTTTTAGGTAATGGTACCGGAGGCCTTTGCCATTGTCATGGCTCCAACTGATTCCACAAGGTTTGCACTTTGCAACTCTCATTCAACTCTTAAAATGACAGTGAACTTGGAATTTTGTAAAATTGATGTCTTCGCCCCCTTTTTTTTTATCCTTAATGTGGTCAGATTGACAATACCTTGTCCCAGTGCTTGGTTTTCTACCATAATGTTCATCTACATTTGATTTTTGGTTATGCTGACTTTCATATTGTTTGTCAGTGGTGTTTTTATGACCCAATATGGTCATTCCCCATGTCAGGCCTTCCACTTGCATGATAAAGTACGTCACAGCCTGTTACATACACAAGGCCAGTTTGTCTTTCCTGTCTCTCTTTTTATCTTTAATGACTCCCTTTATTTCATTAAAGACATCACCTGAATCAGGTGTGTTCCTATATAATCATCTATTCTTGTCTTAACACTCTTCCTTCTCAACATTCTCTTCTAGTTTCATTTGTTTTGGAGCATGCTTGTTTTCTGCTTTGCATTTATTTGAGACAATGTGTTATGGTCCCAAATCTGCGATTGAGTTATGGGTCTCTAATAAGTGGAAGTGGAAGGTGTTTGCGTAGATGAAGATGAAGAATTCTTTTTACGACCTATTTTGAATGAATGTAAGGCTCAAGTTGAGGGAACCTTAATACCTCTGAGTTGAAGTACTCAAGACTGTAATGATTTTCAACTTGTCTCTTCATTGAATTCAACTGAACTTAAATACATAATTACAGGGATATTGTTCCTGTTAACAAGGAAACAAACTGTCTTAGTGGAGATAAGCCCCCTACTAATTAGGGAAACAAAAAACATGAACAGAAAGTGGTTCCTACAGTACTGAAATCACAACTAGAACAATAACTAAAATAAAAACTAACTTGACAGCTTGGCTTGGGACTGCTCATGTGGCAGCTTACTTTTAAGACCATGGGTAAACCGTTTGTAAACCTGGAGTGGCTTGTAAACCAGCTTGCTAACATTACTCTCCTCCTCCAAAAGGCGCTTGCCCTCAAGCGCAAAATCAGAATACTAGTAATGAAAGTCTTGATTTTGCTTCTTTTCAGTTGCATCGTCTATGTTGCCTTTTTCAACTAAATCAATCCAAAATAATTTCTTGTATTGATGCCCACGAACAAAGTTTTCGTCACAATTGAAACAAAGACCCTCTTTCTATCATACATCTCGTCCTTAGTTAACCATTTCACTAAACGATTTGATTGAGGCTCTATTACTGGTGTGATTTCATTATCAGAGAATGTTGAGGAACGAGAGAACAATTTGCTCTCATACAGCCTAGACATACTCATCGCTGTGACCAAATCCGTGGGATGATGGAGCTCCACTTCTACTGAGATTGCTTCCTGTAGACCGCTGAGATACAACTGAACCTTCTGGTGTTGTGTAAAGACACCAGCACGAGGCACCAGAATCTCAAATCTGTTCTGATATTCCTCCACTGAACCCGTTTGTTTTAGCTTGGCTAGCTCCCCCAATTTGTTGCTTCGGATGGGAGGTCCAAACCGCAAGTTGCATTGGTGGATAAACTCTATCCAAGTGGGATCCGGAATATCCTGCATCATCTGCATATATCATAGTTGAGCAACTCCCTCTAAATGATAAGAAGTCAAACTTACCTTATCTCCTTCAGCAATGGCTTGGTGACGGAAGAAGTTTTCACAGCGATTCAACAAACCTAATGGATCTTCTAATCCATTAAATTGGGGAAAATCCAGTTTTGTGAATTTAGGAGCGATGGAGCTCCCTCCCGACTGTTCGGAAGCTGCCATACTTGAGTTTCCTTTGTCCTTGCGTGTTTTCCATGAGCCTTCTGAACTTGCGGAAAGTACCCCATTCTTAACTGACTCCAATTCTTGTGATATCGTGTCCAGCTTGGCACAAAGTTTATCCATTTTGTCATTTCTGGACTGGTTTGCTTGTTGCTCGGCTAAAAATAAATTCAGGAGTTTGGTAAGTTGTTCTTGGACCGTGTCTCCCATCAAACCTGGCTCTGATATCAATTTGTTACGGTCCCAAATCTGCGATCGAGTTATGGGTCTCTCGTAAGTGGAAGAGGAAGTGGAAGGTGTTTGCGTGGGTGAAGATGAATTCTTTTTACGACCTATTTTGAATGAATGTAAGGCACAAGTTGGGGGAACCTTAATACCTCTGAGTTGAAGTACTCAAAACTGTAATAATTTTCAAGCTGTCTCTTCATTGTATTCAACTGAACGTAAATACATAATTACAGAGATATTGTTCCTGTTAACAAGGAAACAAACAGCCTTAGTGGAGGTAAGCCTCCTACTAATTAGGGAAACAAAAAGCATGAACAGAAAGTGGTTCCTACAGTACTGAAATCACAACTCGAACAATAACTGAATTAAAAACTAACTTGACAGCTTGGCTTGGGACTGCCCACGTGGCAGCTTACTCTTAAGGCCATGGGTAAACCGTTTGTAAACCTGGAGTGGCTTGTAAATCGGCTTGCTAACACAGTGTTGATGTGTACTCTATAAGATTAGCTGGTTTAAATTTTGTAAAAACACAAGCCAAAATGCCTAGGGATATGTTTGAGCCGAACCCAGTATAACAATGCTAAGCTCGAGCTTGATTCGATTAGAAAGCTCGAAACTCAAGTCAAACTCGAAGGTTTTTTCATTTTGAAGCTTATGTTCAAGTCTATTGGACTCCATTGTTATTAAACAATAAATTTATTTATTTACCAATATTAAATTAAAACTTGAATAAGCTCAAGATCATGATCGAATTAATAAATTATTATATACAATATAAAATATATTTAAAGCTATATAAAATATTAATACTCGATTAGACTCGCAGACCACTTGAGTCAGGTATTATAATACTCAAATTTGCTTCTAATCAAATTGAATTAGAGTATTTCACAAGTCGAGTTTGAGTAGCTAATTGACTCATTTATGCCTCCGAACAAGATCTCAGTAATTTCAGTCTTAACTAATTTGTTTTTCCTACTTATTTTGAAATGATGCCGAAGCCAATTCAATTCACTTGGTAGTTTAGTTTGAAACACTATTTACCTTACATTGTAGTTTCTGTTTAGCTATGGACTATGGTGTAAGCTAAAAATAAAATGCACAAAATCAATTGCATCTTTTGCAGAAAACAACAAATCTAAGTTGTGATCTATTTCATTTGAGCAGAAAAATACAAAGGATGTTTCATAAAATGGCAAATGCAAATCTATGTGAAACAACTGTGGATGATTCTGTACTCTACTGTATCATATTTAGTTCTTTGTCTTATTTTATGGGGCGCAGGAGCTATGGACTATACAGGCTATCTGACCCTGGTGGGATGAGTGTTCTGAAGGAATGTCAGGAAACAGGATTTCATCCTCATGGGGAACCAGCAAACGGAATCCCCATTTACGAGCACTGTTCCAATGTATACACAAATTCCAATCTGAGGTTTGAAATCTTTGACTTGCGTTGATGTATCCTATTCATCTTCAACTGCTTGTATGGATGGCAGAGCATACGAGTATGTAAGCAAATACTAACATGGTCATTGTCACTGCTTATAACAAATATTGGCTGATGCGTCCGCATATCATAATGCCATTACATATATATATATATATATATATATATATATAAGACGATTTTCAGTGCTATCTTTTGTAAATAAATGCTTGTGTTGGTGAGATGTCGCAAAAATGAAGATTCCATGCCTACTGTTATTAATTGAATAAAGTGGTAATGGCGTTTCCTTTTTGTTACCTGTCTTTGGGTTAGATTTTGTCCATAGTTTGTATTGAGAGTGACTATTTGAGTATTTCTCATTGAACTACATTGATTTTTGCTATCTTGGGCTTTGATTTCTTGTCATATTCTTTCTCTATTTTGGAGAGATGCCGGTTGTACTTGTACGCTAAAACTAAATCTTGCTACATAGGATTAGAAGGTTATCAGACGTAGAAAATTCAATAATCAGTCTAACAAGAGCCAAAAGCTTCATCTTTTTGACATATATGTTTTTATAATATTTCTTTGTTGGTTTGTTCAAAAGGCTAATCAACGTTAACTTGAGTGAAAGACTAGATTACTTTGGTCATTAAAGAATTAATATTTCAAGCTAAATACAAAACAGAGGGAAACAGAGAATTTCGTGGGAACTTCTGGGAAGTGAAAGTGGTCTGTTACTTCTGGCAGCAAAAGTAAAAGATGGAAATGGACAATCTCTCTCTCTGTCTCAATCTATGACTATGAAGGATTGGTTATATGCTCGTAGAACTTGCCAAATTGTGCAGACTTTTAAGCATTGGCATCTACTGTAATGCCTTTCTGAACGCCTTCTTTCCTTGAAAAACATAAAAGAAAGTTGTTATGTCAAATACAAAGAGTATTTTTCAAGCTCCATTTTCTTGACCCTTCGTATTTGCTTTTCTTTAAAAACTAAAAAGAATCTGTTCTATTTTAATTCAAAGCTGGGTTCTTTCTTTTCTTGGTTCCTGCTTTAAAGGGAGGAACGTTTTTCCCATGAACGCACTTGAAATATGGCTTTGATTTTTTTTTTCTTTTTTAAGATTTATGTTAATTTAGATGGAGAAAATGTTGGAAATTTAATTTTGACAGTAGGTTGGCAAATTCTTAAATTCTTGGACGTTTCTTTAAAAATACTCTTAAAAAATAAAAATATTTTCAAAAATATTCATTTTTATTTTTCTATTTTAAAAATATCATTTTTTTAATTTTTTTAATTTCAAAAATATTTCCTTCTAATGATATATTTTTTAATATACATTTAATATGCTAAATGAATAATCCATTTTAAAAAAATACATGTTTAATATATTAAAGATATATTAAAAAATATGGTACTTTTGATACGAAAAGAAATATGTTAAATATATGGTACTATATTAAAAAAATACATATTTTTTAATATGGTACTATATTAAAAAAATACGGTACATTTAATATATACATGTTTAATATATTAAAGATATATTAAAAAATACATGTTTAATATATTAAAGATATATTAATGAGAGCTTGTGTTATTTTTTTCTGCATTCTTATTGATACGATTTTAAGAGGGAGAGAGACCCAAGCTCTCATTAATAAATGATCATTATGATGATAATGACAATTACCCCTCTTACTGACTTGTAATTAAAAGGTTCAAACAAAAGAGACAAGCTGTAGAACATTCATAATCCATCTGTTCAATCTGTATTATTCATTTATACCAAATTAATAGATATATTTTTTTATTTATTTTAAATTATAGCCTATTTATTATTATTTTAATAAATTATTTAGTATATTAAATTTTTATTTTATCTCTATTTAATATTATTTATTAAAAAAATACTATCATTCTATAAATAAGAAAATACAATATTAATTCATATTTATAATAAATTAAATAATTTTTATTAATCATTATAAAATAAAAAGTATAACAATCAATTTAAAACAGGTAAAATATTTTTTATTCAATTTTCAAAATTACTCAAAAATTAAATAATTATTATAATTTAAATTAATATCTTTATTTTAAAAAAAAACTCAAAAGTTTTAAAACAATTAATATTAAAATTAGGGCTGGACGTTATTCAGCTAACCGACCATAAGGTCAGTTAACCGACCGGTTCATTGGTTTGGTTAACCGAATATATATAAATACGATCGATTTCGGTTAGTGATATTGATGAATTTTGATTTTAGTTCGATTAACGGTTAACCAATCGGTTAACCAATTTTTTTGTCGGTTAACCGTTAACCAAAAATTAAAACTCTGCTTTTTAACATTTAGCCCATTTTTCAGCCTCTTCCCGTCTTCCTTTTGCTTACATCGAACAGACCCTAAAAATTTCTTTAAAAAAAATTCTCTCCTAAAACTACCTAGACCATTGCGCCTCCAATCCCTTCTTCCTCAACTCCAAGCACGACGCCAGTAGTCCATTTTCTCCGAGAATGACGCCATCGCTGCCGTTCACAGTTTCAAGACCATCATTCTTCATTTCCTCTCAAAATTTTTTTCTTCAATTTCAATTTTCATAAAAGCACCAATATTTATAATTTGCTTATTCTTTTCCTCATCACATCATACTTGTTCATTCTATTCTCATTCTCTTCTTCTTCTTGTAATTTATTAGTATTAATTTGAGAATTGCGTTATTGAATTGCTTGCCTCTTTACTCATGAATCAATCTGTGCATGTTTGTTCTTATATGCTTTGGCTGATTGAGATCAATTCTTTGAATGATTAGTGAAGTATGTTTGAAATTGATTTCATTGCTGAATGCTAGTGATTAGTCTCATGCTTCACTGCTGATTATATAGAAAATGAAACAGCTGATCATATAGAAAATTTTCATATTTGTTATTCTTATATGCGAGGTTATTGTGTTTGAACTCTACTATTCTAAACTTAAAAACTTAAAAATTTTTGGAGTAAATCTGTATATGTCTCATAAATTAATGTCTCTATTAGGGTAGGGAATCCAATTGAATTATGTAAAATGAAATTAATTAAAGTTTACAACTATGAACATTTTACTAAGAGGTTTAAGTAAATACCAAACTGTTGTACAGACAAAAGTTATTGTATTCTAAAAAAGATAAATGGAACACTCAACAAGTATCCAAAAGGAATAAAAATAAAATTGTCTAAAGCAATATAAAAAAAGAAGACATCATTTTGATGGCTGGCAATTCATGCCATTTAAAAAAAAAAACTAATGACTTTTTTGTTTATTTCAATTTTTATTAGAGAAAAAAGAAGAGATATTATTTGAAAAAATGCAACAAACTTGAAATGGCCAAAAAATGGTAGTCTAGTACAAATGGTGAAAATGCAGTGGTTATATAGAAGTAAAGGAAATGGTGAAAGGAAATTAAAGCATAAAAAAGGAGTTTTAGTGATTTCCTATGTATTCCCCTCATGGCCTCATGTCCAATAAATCAAATAATATACATGCAAAAGACTCCAAATTGTAATAAAAATTTCAACATTATAATATACAAAAGCTGGAATTATGAATGAATGAAATTGACGAACTTACCCATTTCTTCTTGAACATGCCAATCCTAAGTCTCTTAGCCTTATGCTGTCATTAATTTTTAAAGTTTATTTTATTATGCTGTTAATTTTTAAAGTTTATTTTATCTTTAATTAATCTTGAAATTAATAAGGATGGCCCTTTGTACATTGCATGTACTAAATTAAATTGGTTGTAGAAAAAATGAATTGCTAATAAGTTATATCAAAGAATGTGAAAAAAATGAATTGCTAATATGTATATATAAAATATATATGAAATATAAATGAAGTACTTTTGAAGTAATTTTCCCAATTCATTAATAATTTCTTGAGTTGATAATCAAGCTCTTTTTTTCTTTTATTGTTTTGCAGATGGCGAGTGAGCATGACGAGGAAGTTGAATGTGGTCCTTAGTCAAGTATGAAAACACACACTGCTTCACCTACCCATTCCAAAAAGAAAAAAACAAGGGATAGATCGCAAGTTTAGCAGCACTTCAATGAAAAGTTTGAGGATGAGCATGGTCAAACTAAAGTGCAATGTAAGTATTGCAATAGACATTTTTTTGTGATACAAAAATGAATGGGACTAGTGTATTAAAATATCATATGGGTAAATGTACAAATAATCCAATAAATGATAGGAATGCAAAGCAAATGAAATTAAGTGTTCAATCAGGGGGTACTGGAGATACATACTTAGTTAATTGGAAATTTGATCAACCAGCTTGTAGAAAGGCATTAGCTAATTTGGTAATTGAGTGTGAATTAGTTTTGAGATTTGTTGAGCATCCTAGGTTTAGAAAATTTATCCGCCAACTTTGTCCTGAATTTGTTTTTCCCTCTAGAAGAACTGTGACTAAAGATATATATGAATTGTTTGCTGAAGAGAAAAAAAAAGTTGAAAAAGTTGTTGCAAAATGATTGTTTTAGAATGTATCTCACCACAGATACTTAGACTTCAGTGCAAAGAATTAATTGCATGTCTCTCACTGCACATTTTATTGATAAGAATTGGAGTTTGTGCAAAAAAGTAATTAATTTTTATCCAATTACAAGTCATAAGGGTGATGATTTGAGTCAAAGTGTGGAGAAATGTTTGCTTGATTGGGGAATTGATAGACTTATGACTGTGACAGTTGATAATACTTCCTCAAATAATACTGCAATATCAAGTTTGAAAAAGAAAATATCTAAATGGAGTCCAACAATATTAGGGGGTAGATATTTGCACATAAGGTGTGACTCATATTGTCAACTTGATAGTTATGGAGGGGTTGAGAGATATTTCTGAGTCTATAGATAAGGTGAGATGTGCTGTAAAATATATCAGAACATCACCGGCTAGACTAGCCAAATTTTAGGAGTGTGTTGTGATAGAAGGGATTCAGTGCAAGGTATTGTTGGCCTTAAATGTTCCCACCAGGTGGAATTCCATATATCTCATGCTAGATAGGGCTGAAAAATTTGAGAGCAGCATTTGAAAGGTACGATGAGCAAGATAGATTATTCAAGTATGATCTAATGAGAGAAGATGAAATTGATGGTAAATATGTGGAGATAGATGGTATGCCTAACTCAGATGATTGGGCATGTATTAGGCGATTTTGCAAGTTTTTAGAAAAATTTTACAAAATAACTTTGAGGGTATCGGGCTCCAAATATTCTACTTGCAACTCTTTTTTTTTCATGATATGGCAGAGATTCATGTTTTGTTGAAAGAACTAAAAGACAGTTATGATGATGTGGAGTTATCCACAATGGCTATTAAAATGATAAATAAATATAACAAATATTGGAGCAATCCAGCTGAAAATAATATGTTAATTTATATCGTTGTTGTTCTTGATCTTCGATACAAATCTGATTACATGAAGTATGCTTTGAAGGAATTGTACGGTATACAAACGGGTTTCAATTTTTATAAAAAGTTGAAGGAAGCCACTTTTGAGCTTTTTAATGAATACAAAAATAAAACAAATGGCTATCAAATCCATGGTGCTTCTAGTGTTGGTGTTGGAAGTGGGAGTCAAAAGCAAGGTAATATTATTCATGATATGGATGAGCCAATGTTATTCAATGGGTATAAAAAATAAAAGGCAAGTGGAGATCACAGCAAGACTGAATTGGATAAATATTTAACTGAAGATTATGAAGATATTCCTACCTTAGATGTCTTGGATTGGTGGAAAATTCATGCCCCTAGGTTTTCAATTTTATCATTGATGACATGTGATATATTGGCTGTCCTTATTTCTACTGTGGTTTCAAAGGCTGCTTTCAGTACATGTGGTCGGGTGCTCAATCCATATAGAAGTTCTTTGTCTCCTAAATTAGTTGAGTTGCTTATGTGCTGTAGAGATTGGCTTTGAATTTTGCAAGACCCGATGACAATTGAGGAAACACCCAAGAAAATTGAAATGCTTGAAGAAGGTAAAATGTTTTTGCTTTCTATATTATGATTGTCATTTTGTGTTTAATTTAATTAGTTTGTTTCTTTATTTTTTAAAATTTTAACTTCTTAATTCTTTTTATATATTTTTTTAGCAATGGTTACACCTATATCTGAATATGAATCAACAAATGTTGTTACTCAATCGACTGGTGTTAATCTGGATGAAGACTAATGATGATGTTTGTATTTTTTTTTTTGAAAAGTTTGTAGTTATTTTTAATGTTTGTATTATTATTACATTTTATTGTTGTTCTGTGTTGTGATGTATGAGATTATGTTGAATGATTATTTTATCAATTTGTGATATATAATTATATTTTGTTGTGATTTAAGCACACGGTTGCAGCTTATTGTGAATTGGATTTTTTTATATTCATTTGCAAGAAGCTTTCAAAGAAAGTGTAGAATAAGAAGGTTCTCAAATAGTTCCTTTTCCTTCTTAAATTAATCTTTGCATTGTAAAAATCTTTGTTGGTTTAAGTTATATTCATTTTAGTTATAATATATTGTCACTAGCTTAGCCACCCATCCTAACTAATAATATGTGGATTTCCATTCTTAGTTATACATTTGCAGCCAAATTTACTTGAAATTGCTGAAAGCAACGAAATTTTACTTTTTAATTTATTTTCTCAAATTTACTTGAAATTTAAATTTTCAATTTAGAAATATTTACTTTTATTTGACAATAATTAAATTTTAATTTAAAAAATATTTACTTTTAATTTGTAATAGTTCATATTCCAAAGTATATATATAATTGCAAACAATATATTAAAAGTAGCTTTTATAAAAAAAAAATCGGTTAAATTAAAAATTAACCAAACGGATCAGGCCGGTTAAGTTAAATAACTTAATCGATCAAAAACTCATTTTGATCGGTTTGCTAAAAAAAATAACAATTGGTATAACGCCAAATTTTAATTAAAATAAAATTTATTTTAATAATTTACGTATTTCAAAAGATAATTAATTACTTTCAAACTAAAACAAATCATTTTAACTGTATGAATAAGATTATTGAATTGATAATTTATAACAGAGAAAAAAGATTCTGATTCTGTCATTCTGACTCTGAAAAGGAAAGTAACAGAAAAAACACACTGATTAATGTTAAAAAGTTAAATATATGCTAAGGTACAACTTCATAATTAAATTATTGATGATTGACATACAGATTGGCCCACTGGCCACCACTTATCAATTTGGTCGCTAAAACCCAATTAAACCTCTCTCTTCAGAGTATGAATGTTTCTATAATTCAACCCACTTTCCATCTAAAATAAATAAACAAACAAAATTAATAAATAAAACTAACTCTCTAAAATTTAATTTTTTTTTTTGAGCAATGCTCTCTAAAATTTAATTACAAAACAACCTTATTAATTACTAGTAGGGATGGACATTTCGGCTCAACCCGTTTACATTAGTGAAAAACCCGACCCGGTACGGCAAATACGATTTTCTCTTGATCTCCTCTTTTATCGCTCTGTTTCTCACGTAAAGCTTCTCGTGAGCCGACGACGCCGTTTCACCACTCTTCCCTTTCTTCGCCACTGGCGGTTTCTTCTTCTCTTCCTCCTCCACGACCTTTCCATTTTTCTCTGTGCGACTCGTTTTTGTATTTGTTGTTGCTATTGTTGAAGGATTATTCAAGAAAACGAAGGCGTCTGTGCCGTCGCTACTGCTCCGACGGACCAATTCTCGAAACCTTCTTAGCTTCGAAAACCCTGTGGAATTACTCTTTTTAACTTCTGGCGACGCTTCCACGGCTTTTCCTGTCCAAGCACAGTATGGTCCTTCCGGTTCATCCACTTCCGACGATGATGACGATGTCGACGAGGCATGGTCACGCTGTTCCACAAAAAGCTTTTTTAACGGAGACCGGATACCAGGTTCAGCCGAGTTTTTAACTTTCAAATCACCTTCGGAGCCAAACAAGAGATCTCTATTGAACAAAGGAAAAAACGGCCGGATCTGACCGTTTAAAAATATATCATCAGCAGAAATTGGAGATAAATTAGGATTAGCACAAAAACTGAACTCTTCTTCTTCCTCCTCGTCCTTGTCTTCCACCGCTTCTTGCGGCGGTTTCTCGAATTCATCAGCTGTGTTTTGATCATTTAGTCTCAGTTTCAATTGAAAATCATCCTCAAATTTACCCGAAATTTCTGAAAAATCGTAACTCTGAGCAACGGAAAGAGCCTGCATTTCTGTATAACTATCAGAGACGCTTGAATTGGTTTAATAAATATTAGAGAGGTGGAATTGAAACAGCAGTGGTGATTGAGAGGATTGTTATAAAAACGCGGCTAGTTTTTGGTGTTTTGCGTTTCTATTTATTGAGTTGGTGAGAAGTAATGCGTTTGTATATATAAAGAAGAGAAGGGAAGAGAGGAAAAGATTAGGAAAGGTTGGGTGGCAGTTAGGGACCGAAATCTTCGGGATGAGTTACCCTCTTATTCTTTTTACTGCGCGGAGACCTTTGAGCTGCCCACGTGACCCCTTTATGTTTCACTTTCTTTTTTTTTCTCTGCCGTAATAAATGAAGTAAAAACTGTTTTATGATAAAAAAAATTTAAAGTTTTTTTTTATTAGGCTTATATATGACAAAATCATATTTTAAAAATTATTCCCACCATTCCTAAATTAATAATTTTATTACCTCCCTATAATTTAAAAAAATTAATTATTTTTATTATAAATATAAATTTATATATAATTTTTATTATATTATTATTTTAATATAAATAATATTAAATAAATATATTATAAAGATTAAAAAAATACTAATTAACTTATAAGTGAATGATGAGTGAATTATGATGCATTGAATATAACAATTAATTAGAAAATGAATATTTAAGCCACTGTTGTTAAAGAAAATTAGGCGTTAAAATTTTAAAAATTTTATTTCCTTTGCACCCTCCTTGAAATAAATAAATTTTATAAAATTAATTTTAATTTTAAAAATTATTTATTTAAAATAAAATCTTTTATTCATTTCAATTCTATTGTATGAATGGAAATCTATATAATTCAATTAGTATAAATCAAATTATAATAAAATAGAAAAAATTTATAAATAAATTTTATAAATTAATAAACTTATTTTTTCTTTATAAATAAATTTTATAAATTAATAAACTTACTCTCAATAGATCTATACATTTTTCTCTCACTATGCTCTTGTAATTTTTTTCTTTTTTTCACTATATCAATTTTATAAAATTTATTATTTCTCCTATTTTAAAATTTTAAAATTAATTCTTAATATAATTATATTATTAATTTTTAATTTTTTAAAATTAAATATCTAATTTAAATATTTATCCTTTTAACTTTATCAATAGTTATATTTTTATCTTAATATTTTATTAGATTTTTATTTTTAATAAAAAAAATTTAAAATTTAAAAAATTGCTCATTATATATATAAATTCTTTGTGAAATTGATTATCAAAATAAAAAAAATATTACTATAAATATAAATAATAGTCCAATAAATAACAAATTTTAAATATAAATATTTTCATCTAAAATTATGTTAAAAAAATATTATTTTGAATAAAAATTATTAAAAATAAAATTATAATAGTTTCAATTAATAAAATTCATATAAACTAAAAAATATATTTTTTAATATTAAAATATAAAATATTTATGTATAATAATTATCTAATAAAAAAATACATTGTTATTAATTTATAGCAATAGATTTAAAAGAAAATTTTATTTCAACATTATTTGAATATAAATTTTAAATATAATATTATCATAACAAGGTTATATTTAAAAAAAAGATAAATAAATTTTTAATTTAGAATTTATTTTAAATAAAATTATATGAAATTTAATTAAATTATCGATTTTAAGTTACACCATACTAAACATGAGATTTTATTTATAAATAAATTCTATAATTTAAATTTATTGATTTTAAACAAAGTACTAATTTTTAATTTTTACCAAATATTATTATTTTAAAGTGATTTTACATTACTACGCTAAATTAACTGATTAAGATGCTAATTACCGATGATTGATATTAATTATGAGAAAGAAAGGTACGTCAATAATGTTTTTGTTACATGTAATTATTTGTTTCATAAATTTTCTGTTCTAATTAACTATACGGCAAATCAATTAATTAGCTTGAAATATATTAACAGAATAATTCATATATTTTAATTTTTTAATTATAAATTAAATTTAAGATTGACATTGACTTGTTAAAGCTTAGTAAACGAATTAGATAGAGAAATCATGGATGATGATGGTGATTCATATTTTAAGTGGCATCATTTGTGATGTAACCACATTAGTAAGAGCTTCTGCTGTTGATATAAGTGTGATTTATTTGAGTCTTTATCCAAATTATAATAACATTAAATAACTTATTTTCGTAATTTCTCCATCCGTTCCATATTGATAAATATATATTTTTTATTTGTTATAAATTTTATTTTATTTATAATATTAATTAATTTATTAATATGTTAAATTTATATTATATACATATTTATTATTATTTATTAAAAATATATCTCAAATTAAATTAAGGATATAATATAAAAATACATATGAATTTTTTATTTTTAATAAAATTAATTAATTTTTCTTTAGTTTTTATAAAACAGAAAGTGTAACTATTAAATTTAATTAGTTTTATTTTTATTTTTTTTCAAATTTAAATGGATGGAGTATAAAATTAAGACTCTGCCTTTAGAAAAATATATTTGATGTTGAATAATAATGTTTAGAATAAAAATTGAAACAAAATCTATTAAAAAATACAAACCATTTTAAATAAATTATTATATTTTTCATTTTTTATCACAAATTCACAATACAAACCATTTTAAATAAATTATTATATTTGGTTAATCATAAAATAAATCAAATTTTATATTAAAAAATAAAATTCTAAAATTTACCTAAAATCCTAATCACAAATAGCACAAATTAATTCAATATAAGCACATCAAAAATCATTTAAAATAAATCAAAATAATTATTTGTGCTTCAAACAAGCAACGTTTTATAATTACAAAAAATATCTAATTTTTACCTAAATCAAATTTTAAAAAACAAAGCAACCTATAAAAAACAGAAATAAATACCTATTGAAGTCGGTCCACCGATGATGATTCTGCCTCCGATATTATCATTGCCGGCGATCTCAACACCCTAGGTCCATCCCTGCCCATCCCGACGGTCCTGTGGAGGAGGAAAAGGTCAGTTGAAAATTATATTTAGAATAAAAATTGAAACAGATGTGGATAAATTTGTGATCAAGACTAAGAGATTGCGGAATGAACGTGGTGAATCTTTAAATATTTTGACTCTGACAACAATCCAAACATTAAGTAGTCATGCAAGTGTTAGAGAAACTAGTGATACAATAGGACATTCGGAGTGTAAGTTTGGTGATATTGTGAGTTATCCGGTATTATGTAAACCAATTAACGAGTTTGATGTTGGAATTAGGGATAATGTTAGAAGACAATATATGGCTAAAGGACTTTGCCAACCATATGGCCACAATTTTCTTCAAACAAAATTTGAAAAAATTATGAGAAGTTTTAGAGATGTTTGTTCTCTAAATTTGAGTGGTTGGAATATAGTATTTCCAAAGATGCAGTATTTTATTTATGGTGTTATTTTTTTAGTTCGAATAGAGAATCTAAGCGGAGGAATAATATCTTCACATAAGTCAAATTTCACAATTGAAAAAAAAAACCATGAAGAAATTTAATGAACATGTTGGGGGTCCTAGTAGTCCACACAATAATGTTAGAATATTATATGTTAGTTTTAAAAATTAAAGATAAAGTGTATATCATGTTCTATATTTTCACAGCCAAGAGCAAGAAGCTTATTAACGAATACGTTTGACAGTTGTCGTTGCCTGTGTTCGTTTTCTTTTAACAAATGGATTGACTTTTTCCGAGAAAATGATGAGTCAAACAATTTATTTAGCCGAGGTAATTTTCTTGAACTTCTCAATTGATACAGTCAATGCAGTATTGAAGTTGAAAATATAGTTAATTCAAATGCTCCTAAAAATAATCAACTCACTTCTCCACATATTCAAAAATAAATAGTTAATGCTTACACTTTAGAAACTACACTAGCTATTATTAAGGATATTGAAAATGATTTAGTAAAGAAGTAAATGACTGTGGTATTGAGATATATTAATAAGTTGGGACAAGTAGTTGAGCGACTAAATGGAGCAGTACATGTGAGTGACACATTTATTTTGTCTTTGAAAAGTATTCTTGATGATTTCTTAGCAAAAAATAGGTTATCTCTAAGTATAGTTAGAGGTCCAGGTTATGATGGAGCTTCTAATATGCGAGATGAATTTAATGGATTAAAGATCCTTATTTTAAATGAAAATCCCTCGACAAGGTATATTCATTATTTCACTCATCAACTCCAATTAGTGTTTGTTGCAACAGTAGGGAGCAATAGATTTATGAGATTTTTTTTATTATATTGCAATGATTATGAATATTGTTGGAGTTTCATATAAAAGAATGGATGCTCTCTGTCAAAAATAGCATGATGAAGTAGTTCAATGCCTGGAGAGAGGAGATATTCAAAGTGGAAGAGGCTTGCATCAAGAAATAAATTTAAATCGACCTAGAGACACGCACCGAGATTTTCATTATAAAATAATTGTGCGTCTTCTTTCTATGTGGTCACCAGTGAAAAATGTTCTTGTTAACATTTATGAGGATGGTTAACAAAGAAATCAAGGGGCAGTTGCGAGCTTGATTAATAAAATAGAAAGTTATGAATTTATTTTCATTGCTTTCTTAATGAGAAAACTTTTAGGAATGACAAATGATTTATCTCAAGTTTTACAAAGAAAAGATCAAAATATTGGTAATGCAATTCATTTGCTTGCAACTGTTAAATAATAATTGCAAAGCTTCAGGAAAAATGGATGTGATATATTATTAGAAGCTATTAATGAATTTTGTATAGATCATGATGTCACAGTGCCTAATGTGAAAAATAATACAGGTTATCTACGTTCCAAGCTTGCTGATTTTTCTATCACTTATTACCACCACTTTCAAGTAAAAATATTTTGTCAGGTATTCTTTAATCTTCGTATTATCATACTTAACAATTTATTATGCTACAACCTAATTTTCGTTCATTTAATTTTAGGTTATTGATTTCATTGCTCAAAAAATAAAAAATCGCTTAACAGAATCAAGTATTGAATTACTTTTATACATTGCTTGTCTTTCTTCTAAAAACTCAATTTTCAATTTTGAACTATCCAAATTACTTTGTCTTGCTAAACTATATCTATATGATTTTTTTTTATCACCGATCGGATGATACTTGAAGATCAACTTAATATCTACATTGCTGATATAAAAAAGAATATAACTTTATCTAACCTCGATGATATTAGAGCTCTTGTTCAGAAAATAGTTGAGACGGATTATGACACTGTATTTTTTTTTTGTATATCTGCTAATCAAGTTGGCTTTAGTCTTACCTGTTGCAACTGTTACTGTTGAGAGAGTTTTTTCGGCAATGAACATTATTAAGATAGATTTGCACAACAGGATAGGAGACGATTTTTCTGACAGACTGCTTGGTGTGTTATATGAAAAAAAAATATTTTTCTTAAAAATTGAAAACGAAGCTATTATGCAATATTTTCAAAATATGCAAACATAGAGGATACAATTACCATCTTTTAGGTATAATCAATATAATAATATAAATTAATTGTTGAAATACAGTAATATTAAATGTTCAATTTTATGGTGAACTTTTCTAAATCTTTTTTATGTGAAAATTTTGCCCCTCTCAGTGAATTTCTAGTTTCGCCACTGGGGATGGGTAGAGAATTTTAAAAAATGATATTTATTTATTTCAAATGCATTTTTTTATGGAATTTCTACAAAAATATTATAAAATTTAAAATTTATTTTTAAAAATACTCATTTTTCTTTTTTTTAATAATAGGGCTTTGCAATTTTAGCCTTTTTTTGAAAGAATGTATTCAACTTTCATATATATATATATACTATATACACTTATAATATATTTAGTAAATTACTGAAAAAATATATTGAAAAAATATATTACTAAAAATATATTTTATAGAGGTATGTTATAAGAATTATATTTTACTGAGAAAAATTATATTATTGTATTTGAAAGATATAATAAAATACTAAAAAAATAAATTGAAAAAAATATTAACTTATTTGGTTACAATCCAACTTTACAGAAAAAGTTTAAACAATACCTAAAATATTCTTATAACATAAATTTCTTATTTTATTATATTTTAAATTAAGATTATGATTATCTTTTGATATATGGACCCATCAATTCACTTTTTTAGTAAAATATTTTTTATACTCTTTCTCAAGTAAAATATTTTACTAACTGATTAGTAAAGATTAATGGATCTAATATTTTATTTTACATAAATTATTTATAAATAAACATAATATTATTGGTCAAATAAAATTATATAATCAACTTTTATGAGATTCTTGTGTAACTAAATGCACTATTAGTATATACTTATATGTACTTAGTATATATTTAATATATCAAAAAAATGAGATATTTAAAAAAATACATAGTAATTTTTTTTAATTAATTAAACATTAGAAATGAGAATTTCATTCATATATTGATTTCAAATATTTTTTATAATCGAATCAAAACCAGCTCTTAATTAAAACGACATATCTTTGAATATTATTGTGATACGACATACGAGAACAGAAAAACTGTAATATTTTAGTACCTGTAGAATATGTGTAATTACATTGTCTGGTATAATAATTGTACTTGTCAAAGACGTTTTCTTGTAGCAGAAGAAATCAAGAAAAGCTTAAAAAATATCAAAATCTAAATGCCAAAAAACCCTGGATGATGTTCTGTAATAACCACATATTATATTATATTATATTATTATTATTAGACCAACCCAAAGCAAAATGTATATATATATATATATAAATATAATAAAAGAACGTACAAGATTTTTGTTTTATTAGTTAAAGTTTATAATAAATTATGTCTAATGACACTTACAATTTTATAGTTCCAATGGCCTCTCTTAACTTTAAAGAAATATTTGTTAATTTCTCTGGTCAAACTCCAAAGCTTAAAGGTCCCATGCTGGAGTTCTAGCAACTGTGACTTGGTCAATTCTTAGTTAATAGTTATAGTTAAGTGGATAATTCAAAGAGCGAGCCGTTGACGAATCCTCATTTTTTTTTTAATTTTTTTATTTTGAAGAAGCAACTGCACTGTATCGGAAACTTTGTACCGTACCTACCTAAACCAATTGGCTCTCTCTCTCTCTCTCTCTCTCTCTACTTTGAGCCTTTGGCCTAATCTTTTATGTGCTTTAGCTAGAAACGTAGACTTTCAAATTTTTGGACGTTAAGAAAGAAGCTTCTAAACCTTCTGGATTTAGAATTTTATAAGTGAAACAGACTTTCTCCGCATTAAATTTTTTAGCAAACATAAAGTTGATGTAAAGGAATTATTGATGTTAATTAATTACTTGTATATTTTCTTATTCTATTATATAATCTATACTCATACAAATTTAATTGAGAAGCGAATTTATCACTCATTTTATTAGAAAAAAAATTACACTCTCTACTATTTTTATATATTTTTATTAAAAATATTTTAGTTATTTTATAATAAACTTATAATAAATATATAATAAACTATTTATATTTGGTATTTTATAAAAAAAATTTATAAAATAAGATAAAATTTGATGTATATTAACTAAGAACACTTTTATATTTTATTGATTAGAATTTAAATTTTAGAGTTAAACTATAAATAAAATTTTTTTAGGAAATTCAAAATCCATTACTATAACATAAACAATTTATTTTTTACTAAATCAATCATATAAATTAAATAAAAGAATTGAACAATTAAATTATCTTATTATTAAAAAAATATTTGTTTTATAGTACATAATTATACAAGTTATCTTTTTACAAATTTTCTTTCATTTTCAAATAGTTGACTAGCCATTTAGTAAGGAAATTTTGTTTGACTGTCCATAAAATCCAATAAGCTAAAAATAATATTATATAAGTTATAGCTTATTTTATGTGTTTAATAAAACATTGGATTTGGACAAGATGGAATTAAGTGGGATAAGATTTGACATGACTTGCATAAAATCAAAAGAATATGGAGGCCTATGGCTTGCAGGGGTGGCCATTTTAGGTTCGGTTCGCCGAACCGAACCGATCTGTAAAAATCGAATAAAAATCGATCAAATATATTAGTAATCAAAACCGAACCGACCAGTCGATTAATGGAAAAAAATCGAACCAAAAATTTTCGGTCGGTTTCAGTTCAGACCGAAAAAATTGATTTAGACCAAAAAGATTCGGTCTGTTTTGGTTTAGACCAAAAAAAATGGTTTAGACAAAAAAAATCGGTCGGTTTCATTATAAACCAGCGGTTTTACATCAAACCAAAAAAATTCTGTCGATTTTCAGTCGGATCGGTTTTCTGAGCAATGAAACCGCTGGCCGACCGAATATTTTCAGTTTGATGTAATTTAGAACCGAAAACCGAACCGACCAGTCGATTAACCAATTTTTCGGTCGGTTTTCGGTTAATTTCTCAGTCGGTTCGGTTTTTTCGGTTTTTTTGTCCACTCCTAATGGCTTGGATGGTTTCAAAGTATCATTGTAGACATTATTATTCTAATATATGTATATATATTACTATTATATACATAATATAATATAATATTTTTTATTAGTAAAACTTCTGAATTAATTGTCTTGTAATTATATATGCAAAATAAAAATTAATTAACCTTTTACTCTTAATTTGATTAAAACTTTTTATTATTTATTTTGATTCATTTTTATAATTTTTATAAAATATCCTAAATAGCATATCTTTGAAATTTTATTGAATACAAGCTTAAATTTTTATTGCGTAACAAAATCATATACCATTATGATTTAGCATTATTTTTTAAAATATAATATTAATATTATAAATTTACAATTACATTTAATTATTTTATGATCCACAATTTTTTTTAAAAAAATATTATATTTTCACTAGCTTTGAAAATATCATTTTTCAAAGATGACGTGTATGCTAAGATATGGATGATTGGTGATGTGTCACTGTCTAATGTGGCATGGTTTTTGACATGGCAGCATTGATGTCAGATTATTAGCTGATGTGGGAAATTATATCAAATAATAATGAAATTTTAAATAAACATTTTAGTTGTAATGACAAACCAAATTAAATAATATCATGTAGTGATATTTTATTAAAAATATGCTTTATAATTTTTCTAAATAAATCTTATAATTTTTCATTCATAAAATATAAAAAATAAATGATTATTCAATTGATTTATTATTTCAAATAGAATACTTAATTAAAATTAAAATTATATTATATAATTTTTTTAAATAGTATATGAGTATTATAGGGGGTTGAAGTGGCAAATGTTAGATTATATTTTTTGAGAAATTTATCAAAATAACTTAGAAAATAAAAATATTATGTAATTAAAAATTTTATAAAAATACTGTACATAAATCAAAATTTGTAAAAATATAATATATATTGAGTATAGTTTTTTACATGTCATAAAAATATAAAAAATAATATTTTATAAACTGAAAAAATATAATAAAAATGAAATTAAAAAAGGGACATTTACTAAAATAACCTAAAAAAAACTAATTCAAAATTACGGGATTTTTGAAAAAATTTCAATTTTACGTGAAACAACATTTCAGTTTGCAAAAATATGAGACTTTAAAATTGACTAGTTTTTCTGGCAGAAGCACGTGTGAACCATTTTTTCATTTTTTTAGAGACACTGTAGTTTGAATCACTTTTTCATTCTTTATAAACATTGTAGATTCTTTTTTGCCTTGAGCATTGTAGCCTCTTGTTGCACTTAAAAATTAAAATATATTAGCTACTTTTTTCACCCTTTTTTTTTCCACTTTACAATGATCACAATAAAAATTTTTATTGTATTTTTTCTTCTTTGAAGCTCTATGGAACTTCAAAAATATTTTTCTTTTTATCTTTTATTTTTATCTGTCTTTCTCATTTATAAATATTTTAAAATTTTATATAATTAAAAAAATAATTAATTAGCTTAAAATATAATTTATGTTAATTAATTTTAAATATAATTTGCTTGTGAGGCCCTTGTAAAAGCTAATGGATTGAAGCAGAAGTGGTTGAGCCCAATAGTTCTGAAACTTTCGGGCTGGATATTGACCCCTACGCATTCAGAGAAATCCTGCAGCCTGCTGAAATTGTCTGCTAAATTATCGGGTTTTTGATAAAAATATAATAAAAATTAAAAATAATTCTAAATATACTATATTTATAAAATATTTATTAAAATAATAAAATTTATTAAATATTTATTAAAATACAAAATTTTTATTAGTTTACACTAATTTATAATGAGTTTATAATTAATTTACAATGAGTCTCTATATAAATTTTATATAGTTTATGATAAATTTATTGAGTTTATAATAAAATAACTAAAATATCCTAAGTAAAAAAGTAAAAATTTTTAAAAATACGATGGAGAGTGTCATTTTTTTTAAAATTATCACTCTCTTAAATTCAAGGTTCTCCTTATTTATTTATTTATTTTAGTATTTTCTAAAAAACTTTTGCTACTATTTTTAAAGATTTTTTTAGATAGAAAATAAAAATAGAAAAAAAATCTTGTATTGGAAAAAAAGGCTAATTTGATTTTTTTTTTGAGAATATTATTCTTTGTCAAAAAGTTATTTTTATCATGAACACATGGATTAAACATATCTCTTCTGATTGCCATCACTTTTATATGTTTAATTTTCAATTGTATTACACCATTAATATTTTATAACTTATGATGTATGTAGCCCTATAAATAGAGATTCTCATAGTATTATAAGATACATCAATGGTATGTTAGAAGAAGTAGAAGAAGATTGGATCATGCCCGGTTTTGAAGGAAGTTGTATGAAGAAGTTTTAACTCTTTTTTTTAGTATTATAATAGGGATACGAGGGAATCAAATCTCTGTCCAGAAAAGTTGTGTGAAGAAGCTTAATATTAATTATATTAAATTAGTAAAAATTGAGTAAATTATCCTTGTCGTAAAAAATATATTAATATGCATTTTTATTTTTATAATTCATTTTGTAATAAAAAAAATTCCTAATGTTAAAAAAATGGTAATGCATGGGAATCAAACAATAAATGTCTTGCATTTAAATTGAATTTGAATGCTTTATCATTTGAATCACATTTTCATTGATATTAAAAAAATGACTCTATAATTAATTAAATTAAATTCAAATAAATATTTAAATATATTTAACTCAATAAATAAATAAATTATTAATACTACAATTTATTTATTGATTTAAAAAACTAATTTATTTATTTAAAAATTAATAAATAAAATATATTATTTATTTAAGAATCATTAATTTTAAATATATATATATTTATTGATTTAAATTTAATTTAAGTATATTTACGCGCAAGGAGCCACATCAATTTTTCATCAATAATATATACAAAAATGAACTATGAGATTTTTTTCTACAAAATAAGCTTTAAGAACGAAAATGTGTATTTTCTTCAAAAAAACAAAAAAAGAACGAAAATGTGTATTAATTTATTCTTGAGAAATAACGGACCTAATTTAATTAAATATCCAAAAAAATAATTTACTTATTAACTTAAAAAATTAAATTATTTATTTAAAAAAGTATTAATTATATATATATATAGATTTGAATTTAATTTGAGCTTATATATGGCACCTAGAGTTCCATGTGAGCTTTTAATTAATTGTATGTAAACTTGTCCATGAGTTGGATTGTATGTTTTAATTAGTAAAGAAAATAGCGAGTTAATTGGCTTAAGTTTTAGAAAATTTAGTATTTTTTTAAATTGAGGCCCAACTTATAAATAAGTCTAATTATATGAACAAAAAATAAGTTGATAATTTTTTTAATTTTTCATTAAAGAATAAATTTTAGGGATGAGAAAATGCATTAATATATGTTTGAGAGATAACAGAAGAAATTTACTCACATTTTTATCAATAAAACACCAATTAAAGAGTTAATATGGTGCTATATCTATTGATATAGTGCATGACTTAGGACCAATGTTAACGTGACACATAATGTAACATTTTTGGTAATAATATATAGTAACATTAATGATATGAATGAAAAATTATCCTAAAGATTTTTATAGTTGAATTTTGAATTTGAGCATTTCTTGGAGCAACATAATGTCTGTCGTTTTTTAACTGAATTTCAATATTTAGGTTTTTCAAAATGTGTTTTTCCATTTATTGCAAATTTTGACAGATTTTCTTTCCTTATTTATTTTTATTAGGATTGATTTACAATTTATTTTTAAATAAAAATGCAATAACAAAATAAAAAGAAAGTATATAAGACAATAATTTTATGTAGTTTAACGTAAGCTTAACTCCATGGATAAAAAAAAAGAAGTATAATTTACTAATAAAATTAGAGAAAAATATGAAATTTTATAACGAGGACAATAACGCTTGAATTAAAATTTACACAGTATGCTCATCACTCTTAAACATTAAAATTACGGCATTCTTATATGATTTTCTCTAATATCAAGCTTACTTAAACATCGAATAAAAACTAATTATATAATTGAATAAAAAGACTTAAAGAACATCTCCTATCAAAATTTAATGCTTTATGGAATAATTTTTGTTGGTGTTGCGAATAAGGTATTTATCCATCCAGACTTCATATCGAAAGTGATTCCCTTACATTAGTTCAACAACTAAATGAGGATGCTCCTTCTTTCATGCATCTGATTGATCGTGCTCGTGAAGCTCTTCAAGGGTGTGTTATTTCATATATCCCCAGAGAAGGTAATGTAGTAGCCCATTCAATAGCTTATCAATGCAGGCTTGATGGATATTCTAGGCAATTCTGGTCCTTGCTTTTTCTTTCTAAGAGAATTGTTGGCATGATCTTGACTGATGCGGATGGACTACCGTATGTTTCTTTTAGATATTAGGCTTTTTTTTTTCTATTTTTCTTTGCCTATCATGTGTTTTTGGCTTTCCAATTTTGAAAGACTCTGTCTTTAAAGAGGTTGTATCTCAAACTTTTTAATTATTTGATCTTTAATAAATATTGCCGGTGGTTCCGCCCACTTTTACAAAAAAAAAATGATCTTTCCTAAAAAAAAATAACATTAAAATAAAAATTTTACTTTATATAGGAGATAATCCTCTTGTAGATTTTAAAATATTTCTCACATATTAAATAAGAAAATGTCTCATTTCACATCTAATTAGGATTTTGAGTAGGAATATGATTTGATTAACATCGAATTGATTTTTTTTCAAATTTGATTTATTTTAATCGAATCTTTCGATTTTTAATTTCAATCGATTCGATTAATTAACCAAATCTATCAAAATTTTTTATTTTTTCAATTTAGTTTTATTTTATTTTTTCTGCATGTTGCCTTTTAGTAATTTTCTAAGCCATATATAATATATGTTTTTTTCATAGCAACCATTGAATCAATAAAATTCATATATTGTCTTTTTATTTCAATCTTTCAAAATTCTTGAATTAATAATCGCTTGAAATTTATTTTCCAGAGTTTTTTTTTTTTAAATAAGAACTCCTGACGTAGCAGCGGAAGTGAAAGATTTTGGCAGTTATTATCTGGAGTTTATTCTCTCAAGAACGAGATGTAAATCCCTATGGTAAAAAAAAAAAAGAACTCCAAGGTAACAATTACTTGAATTTTGCGATAGAAATTGCAGCTTGTATTAAATCGGCACTTTAAACAAAATACAAGTAAAGATTTGAAACTATAAAAGGCCTAACTGAACCGATATTCTCCAAAGAATGGCTCATGCCTTCTTGTAGGTATCTGCTGCTGGTTCTAGGTGTTGCACAACCTCTGCTACAGAATTAGAATCGTCAATTTTTGCTGCCACGGTTAGATGCCTCGGTCACAAGCTGTACATTAGAATAACATTTTTCAACCTTAGCTGGAGCAGATATCAACAACTTTACCATAAAATTTTTTTTTTTTTGGGGGCAATCAAAACTTGGATGATTATCTATGAAAAGCATAGTTTCATTCTTTATATCTATACTTTTGCCTCATCTTTTGGGCTGCGGTGATCTATTTCAAAGAATGATTCTTTGGTCCATACAACAAAGTAAAAGTTTGATTCTACATTTCCTTGTTTTCACACAGAACTAGCTTTGGCTTTACTTACTGGCAAAGTAGCAAACTTTACTCAGCCTCACGCATTGCTTTGGTAAGAAACTTCAGGAATATTTTCCTACTATTTACTTCTCCATCTAACAAACCTAACTAGTCATCCAGAACTCAACTATGCTAGCTGTAACTGCAGCTATTGGTCGATACTTGAAACATTTATTTCTGCCAGCTTTGATAATAGCAATTTCTAGCACTATGACGACAAGAACAAAGCAGGACAGCAAACAGACTTTATCAACAATCAAGACACAGAAATTTATTCAAAAATATAGACCTTGTTATTGCAACTTTTGATTATCTCAACCAACAGCTTGTCACCAGATATCTGCCTAACTCTTTGGATTAGTTGTAGTCGGGTAATATTATTTTTCTGCAAAACAAAACATACTTGGAAAAATCAGAACATTTACCTATAGTTAAGGCAACTAATAGATGCCAAAGAAATTGCTAGAAATGAGAATGAACTCGCTGGTACTACCTTTGTCCGAATGAAATTGTTGCTTTTAGTTCATAAAAAACTATTAATGTAATCATTGTATTCTCTTCATTTTATAAAAATTATTATAAATTGACTAAAATTCTCTCTATTTTTTTAAGTGATAATTTCAATAGGAAGAAGGAAGTATAATTAAAACAGTATGAATATCCCTCACCTTAAAGTCATCATGGAATTTTGAAATCAAAGCCATTTTTGAAGGCTCCAAATACTTTTTCAATATAGACATCAAAACAGCAAAGCTCATCCATTGTGAGGAGGGTCTTACAGGCCTCACTAGAGTTCTCCTTAGACCTGAACAATTCATGAATTCACAAAACCAAACCAGTTCAAAGATTAGAAACAGAGTAAAATGAGATGCTAAAGTCAAAAATAAACAAAGACAGGTATAAAACTAACTTTCTTGCTTGCCGTTCAAGGAAGGGACCTTAAAACTTATGATGTAGTTGGGAAAAATGTAAGAATTCACGAAAGAACTCCACACAGTAAATTTTCTAGGCTCTTCGAGATTATCAACACCGGAGTCGAACTCCTCTGAACTTGGTTGAAATTGCCTGGAACCTGCAGGAATTGCTTCCATCTTCCCCATTATCACGCGACATAACAGCATATGCCTTAGACCATTTTCATCAACAGTAGTTGATGCCACACTGTACAAAAAAGCAGAATCATCAAATTTTTTATCTAATTTGGCTCCTGTTTGGTTGCTGAGAAATATTGAGCAGAAGTATTATACTATCAGCTGCAAAGAAAAGATGTTAAAGACTTGAAACTGTCTTCTAACTTCACGCCACAACAATTGCAATATTTTTAACATCAATTATAGGTCATATATAGGGTTATTTGGGTGGATATTATTGTGTTTTCAACACACAATTAGCCAAATTTTAGTTCCCTTTTACTACTCTTTCTCGGCAATCAAACAGAGAATGAACAGAACATACACAACAACCTTCATAGAGAAAAAAAAAAAAGAATACCTAGGGAAAAATTATACTAAACATATTAAACATACCCATCACTGGGAAATTTTACAGGAGTCAGAAAAATGCCAATTCCATGAGATTCGGCAATAAAAGTTTCACGCCACAGACTAAATCCAAGGGATATGACTTGACAAATCTTCTCCCTCGAAGCACCATACCAACCAAACCGCAAATTAGGCTTGCCACCGCATTTTTCAGCCACCATCTGTGAAAAAATCTGAAAACTACGCCACCGAGCTTTCCCTGCCAAACTAGAAACTGAATTCCTATGTACAGCAACAATCTTTGTGTCCTTCCCCAGTCTTCCCATTCCGTCACGGAAAGTCTTGACAACTGTGTTATGTTCATTGCTTCCTTCTTCAATTTTGAACATCCCTCTGCCAGTAAAATCCTCAAAACCATTATCATCAGAATCACTCGAATGAGCAGAATCCAAAATTTCGTCATCACCATTACCAAATATCACAGATCCTCTGTCTTCAATGACAACTTGTTGCACACTCTGTTTTAAAATCACAAAAAACCAATGAAACCCATTAACCAAAATCACCTAAAAACAATGCCCATCGGCAAAAAAATCCTGTTTATTATCAGTAACATCACCCCAAGAAAACTACCATAAAAGGGTAAAAAAAAAGCAGAAAATCAATCAAGAATCAAGAAAAATATAGAAGTAAGGAATAGAAGGGAAATTACTTGAAGAATTGGGATTTGTTGATTCGTTCTTTGTATGTATTGATTGGTTAACATGATATTAGTTGATGAAAAAACTAAAAAAGAAAAAAGATATTCTGTCAATCTATCTGTAGTCTGTATATACACACAATCAGAGGGGGAAGAAGAAAAAAATGATTTATCTACGATTACAAAGACTTGGAAAGATTTGAAATTTGAAACGCATAGTCTTGAGATGGGTATTTACGTAGAAATAAATAAGTCAATTTCTTGTTGCAGTTTCTAAATCCAATTCCAAGTTGGATTTGGAAATGGAGTCGCACCAGTCTCATGTATCTCTATACGTTGCTGGATTCGGAAAAGGATTGAAATTACATAAATGACCCTCCAAGGAGGTGAGGGTATTACGGGAATCTAAATGCAACGGGCGTTTGGTTTTAATTTGAAATCGGAATTAGAATATTATATTTGCTTTTAAAAAAATAGATAAAATAATTAGAATTTAATTATCTCGAAAAGAGAAAAAGTTTTTTTATTATCAATTTTCTATTAATTAACTTTAATTTTTAATTAAAATTAAACATGAAAAAAACACCTTTATTTAGAATAGAATGAAACTAAAATCTATTTTTTATTTTTAAAATAAAATAAATTTATTGTTAAGTAAAATATCTATAATATTTTTAAATAAAATAATTTTATTTTTATTTTTATTAATCATAATGTTTTTAAATTTTTAAATAAAATAAATTTAATTTTTTAATATTATTGAACTAATTTTTTTTATTTTTAGACAACTTAAATAAATTAAAAATTATGTTTTTAATTATTCACTATAAAATTTTTCTATAATATTTAAATTTTTTAAAATAAAACACATCATATATATATATATATGTAATATTATAACTCAAGCAGTTTCAAAATGAATTAAATTTTAACTTTAAAATAAACTAAATAAAAATAATATTAATTATGATTTCGTTTTATTTCGGTTTCAATTCCTATTCTAATTTTGAAAGTTTAATCACCTAAGAAAAATAAAGTTAGAAGGAAAATATAGAGGGTATTTTTGGAATTATAGGAAAATTTTAATTTAATTTTTTTAATTTAATGTAATTATATGATCAATTAATGATGAAGCCGTGTAAATCTGTGTTTGGCTTACTTACACAGCAAGTATAAAGGTTGTATAATGTCAAGGCATGCCTTTTCTGCTCTCTTATGCGAGAAGAGAAACTTTCCTTTATAAGAAAAGAATTGCCGCAACTACAACGTCGGTTTCAAATTCTTTTTTTATTTAAATTTTGCAAGTGATTAAGAAAAATAAATAGATAAAATAATGACAAAATAATAATTAATATATGCTAAAAAATTTAATTAATCGATTAATTTTAAATAATTTATTATGTATATATGTTTTAAACTTAAAAATATAAATTAAAATAATATAAAAAATAAACGATAAATCAATTTGATAAATCACTCAAAAATAAAACAAAAGGATCCATAAAATCTTAATTACAAAATAAATATGAAAAACGTACGTAAACTTACAATAAAATCTTGTCTGCATTTTTAGAAGCTAGAGTTCTTTTTGTTTAGCTCTCTGAAAATCAACGGCTTCTGATTCTTTGCATGAGCCTTTTACATGGGTTGATGATGCTCCCTTGTTCATTCGTGATGTTCTTCATTCTGATTTGATTAAATAAACTTCCCTTTTTTAAAAAAATACATTAAGCTCAATTTTATATTATTTATTTTGTATATATCTCTTTCATTTATAAGATCATGTAATTAATTAAACTAAATTAAACAGATGAATTTAATACGATCTCTAATTTGAGATATAATTAATTAATTATTCTTAAACAGTAAGTTTCTTAAGTTTCAAAAAACTTCTACCTTTCAAAAAAAAAAAAAGTTTCAAAAAACTTGGACATTTTTTGCTATATGATAAAATAGAATTACGTAAATAATGGTCAACCAAAACATTGATTAAAGTTTATATATAAATATAATATTATACTAGTTTCCTTCAATTGAATTTGTCATTTTTATATAAAATAAATTATCAAAAGAAATTTTTGTCCCATTAAAATTATCATTTTATAAAATTTAAAAAGATAATTATTTTTTATTATATTATTATTATTATTATTATTATTATACTTTTATTGCAAAATAAAGATATTTTTTTTGTTTTTTAAAAAGTTTTATTTAATTATATTAATTTTTTGTTATAAATAAAATTTTTATTATAAAATTAAAAAAAAATCTCAATAAATATTGAAAATATCACTTTTTAATTTTTGAAAATATTCTCAATAAATATTGATATTGAAAAATACAAAGTATTGATAAAAATAATATTTGAAACAACAACAACAACTAAGCCTTAGCCCCAAATAAGTTGGGGTCGGCTGTATGGATCCTCAACAAAATAAGCTCAAAATACATCAAAAAAGATACTCCAGCCTTAGGCCCCTTCCAAGACACGGATTTTACGTCTCCATTCAAGTCTGTCATTAATCAAATCCGCATCAAGATCTAAGGTACGTAAGTCTCTTGCTATCACATCATTCCACACAGTTCTAGGTCTTCCACGACCTCTAGCCCCCTCAATCAACAAATTCTCACACTTACGAACCGCAGCATTAGGAGGTCTTCTTAAAACATGCCCATACCATCTAAGTCTTCCTTCTTTCACCTTATCTCCGACATCCGCTACTTGGACTTTTTGTCTAATATGAACATTCTTAATTTTGTCCAGTCTGGTATGTCCACACATCCATCTTAGCATCCTCATTTCTGCCACACTCATCTTATGCAAATGTTGTCCCGTTGGTGTCCAACACTCACTACCATAGAGCATCGCAGGTCTAACAACCGTCCTATAGAATTTACCTTTCACTTTCAGAGGTATTTTCTTATCACATAGAACCCCAGTCGCATCTTTCCACTTCAACCACTCTACCTGTATTCTGTGAGCCACATATTCATCTATACGGCCATCATTCTGGAACACCGAACCCAAATATTTGAACTTTTTGGTTTTAGGAACTAAAACTTCATCCAACTTAACCTCATGTTCCTGCTTCTTCCTTAAACTGAACTCATAGTGCATATATTCCGTTTTACTCCTACTTAACTTAAAACCCTTGTCCTCGAGGATTTTTCTCCACACTTTCAACTTATGGTTTACACCAGCACTAGTCTCAGCAAACAACATAAAGAATAATTACTAAAAATAATTTTTTAATAAGTAATATTAAATAAAAATACTCTATAAATAATATGCTAATCAATTTATAAAGTAAGCGAGCTATAATTTGAGGTAAATAAAAAAAAAGCTTATTTATTTGGAATGAAAAAAACTTTTATAATAAAAATAATTAATTTTTTAATTAAAAATACTAATTTACATTAAAAAAATTAAAAATACTAATGATTAATTAAATTGTAATAAAATAATTTTAAAAAGTGTAAATTATAAAAAAAGAACAGGGAACCGCCAAAATTGAAATCGGGCAGTTGGGTCAATACCCGGGTAAGAAACTAACCCCAGTTAGACTTTCTCGGTAAACCGAAACTCGAGGGAGGCACAGATTCTATATTTAAAAACATATGGAGGGAGTGACAGTTAACAATAACGGAAATCGTGGCTACAACTAATACACAAAGAAATTACATTTACACAATTATTAATTAAAACAACAAATTAATGAAACTCAATTTTTTTGGTCTTAAAATAACTTTTCAAAAATATATATATATATAGATTTTTTGGGTTGGTGATTAGCTCTCCGGCGGCCGGTGGTGGTGTTCTTGGACAGATATTAAGTGCTCTTATCTCTTCCTTTTCCTTTATTATATGTAGAAAAAATAAAAGAATTTTTGGGTTTTGATTTTTGTTTTTTGGATTGTTCAAGATTTTGTTTTTCTTGAAAATGGATTGAATTTTCTTTTTCTTGTTTATGAGAGGGTTGCAGACATTATTTTCTTTTTGATCAATTCAGAAAATTTTGTGTTATAATTGTGAAATCAATTGAGAGAAACCCATAAAAGGAAGTAATATAATTGAGCAAGAAGGTAATAGAGGAGGAAGAGATAATGTCAGACTCGGTAGAGTCGCCGAGTTCTTCATTAACTCTTCCATCACCACCTCCTGATGATGAAAACAATAATGCTCCTCCACCAGCTGATCAAGACTCCTCACCGCCATCAACTTCACCATCGCTAGCGCCGCCGCCTGCGGCTAATCCTGGAGATAAATTATCAACAAGTCTTATATCATCACCTTCTCCACCTTCTAAAACCAATAATCATGATAGTACTAGTTCAAAAGCACCACCGCCAAAACAAACATCCCCGCCACCACCACCGTCAAAATCTCCTCCTCCACCTTCACCCCCACCTAAGTCCCGCTCTCCTCCTAGTCCACCACCTTCATCATTAATAGATTCAAATCTTTCTAATGAACAAGACTCTCCACCACCACCACCATCAGAACAAGAGTCACCATCATCTTCCACTTCTCCTCCTCCTCCTTCTTCTCCCAAAAACGAGTCACCCTTTGTATCTCCTCCTCCAGATAAATCTTCAAAAACACCACCGCCCCCAAATGGAGCTCTTCCTACACCAGGTGCTAAACAATCTTCTCCATCTCCACCAGGAGAATTTATGGCCCCTCCTGTTCCAATTTCAGATGTTCTTCCTACACCAAATTCAAACACTACTTCACCAACTGCATCCCCCAGACCAAAATCTACTAGTCCTCCTTCCTCTGCAGGAAGCTCGTTATCTCCTAATTCATCTTCAACTTCCTCTAACTCAAATCACTCAAACACGAACAATGGTGCAAGTAAAGAGGATGTGTCTGGAAGCACAAGTAAGGTTGTGGTTGGTGCAGTATTGATGTGTGTGGTACTCGTTGCAGTAGTTGCAATCTTTTTTGTTGTGAAGAAGAGGAAGAAAAGACATGATACGTATCCTCCCCATTACATGCCCCCCAAAAATTTTGCTTTTGAAACAGGTAAAAACTTTTAAGCTTTGCCTATTTTAAGTTGATTCTCTCCAATTGTTTATCAATCAAATTTTGTTTAACATTGCTGCTTAAATTGCTATTAAGAAAACTACATTAAACAGTACTATCAAACTGCTTTTATTTTCCACTTCAATGCCAAGACTTTAATATATAATGAGGTTTAATTCCTTCAATTTTCATAACTCAGCAGATGGATATTACTATGGAGCACAGCAGCCACATGTTGCAGGTTACTCTAGTGCAGCGAATTACTCCTTTGGTTCAAAACCTTCATATTCACCAGAGAGTTTTGGGAGTCATAATATGAGCGGAGACTCAGGTGTCATAAGTGGTACTAAAACTCATTTCAGCTATGATGAAGTGATGGAGATGACAAATGGATTTTCTCGTCAAAATATTGTGGGTGAAGGTGGGTTTGGATGTGTTTACAAGGGGCAATCGCCGGATGGGAAGGCAGTGGCTGTCAAGCAACTTAAGGTTGGTAGAGGACAAGGCGACCGCGAATTTAAGGCAGAAGTTGAGATTATTAGTCGTGTTCATCATAAACATTTGGTATCTTTGGTGGGATTTTGCATAAGTGATCGTCAACGCATGCTCCTCTATGAGTTTGTGCCAAATAAAACTCTTGAGCATCATTTGCATTGTATGCTGATTTTTTCTTCTCTTATTTTATTCAATTGTTTCTTTTTATGTCTACTAGCAATCATGTTCTTATGCTGTTTTGATGCTCATTTATGACAACAGCAAAAGGAATGCCATTGTTAGATTGGCCTAAAAGACTCAAAATTGCTATAGGTGCTGCAAAGGGTTTGGCATATTTGCACGAAGATTGTAAGTACCCATTCATTTATAATGTTCTTGAAGTTTTCAGTTCAATGTTTAATTAACATCTGAAACAGAAAACTTGACTAATTTGTTCTTACTGTGTGACAAATTTGCAGGTAATCCAAAAATTATTCACAGAGACATTAAGTCAGCAAACATTCTGTTGGATGATAACTTTGAAGCATTGGCAAGTGTTTGTGGCATTCTGTTTTTGGATTTCTTTAACCTTCCCAGCTGCTTAAGATGTAGATTCTCTGAATATTAGTACTTCATTCTTGCATTTTTATTTTAGAACTACTTTGATTGCAGGTAGCAGATTTTGGGCTTGCAAGACTAAATGATACGAGTCAGACCCATGTTTCAACTCGAGTCATGGGGACATTTGGGTAGGTTTTGATTGAATGCAACAGCTAAGCTCCATTCAGATTCAATGTCTTGTGTTATAGTCTCTTATAACTGCATTTCGACATCATCATTCCTTTGTTCTTTGGTCTGCATCTTGCCAGGAAGTTTACTTAGGTTAATTTTGTGTGGGTGAGCACAAAAACTGTAATGCATGAGGTATGAGACCTTCATTCATGCTCAATTTGGTTTTCAGGTATCTTGCACCAGAGTATGCATCGAGTGGAAAATTGACTGATAGGTCTGATGTGTATTCATTTGGAGTTGTTCTTTTAGAGCTTATAACTGGACGAAAACCTGTCGATACAACTCAGCCTTTGGGTGATGAGAGTTTGGTTGAATGGGTATGAATAAGAATTCTCTTTTTCCTTGACAGTTGACAAAGAACCTTAATTCAGCAGGAAAAAACTGATCCGTATATGCTCATTCTTCCTGAACATGTTCTTGACAGGCTCGTCCAATTCTTATTCGTGCCATTGAAACTGGTGATGTTGGTGAGATAGTTGATCCTAGGCTTGAAAAGCATTATGTAGAGAGCGAAATGTTCAGAATGATAGAGACAGCAGCTGCTTGTGTTCGCCATTCTGCTCCAAAGCGACCCCGGATGGTGCAGGTAATAACTTCGAATTAGAAACCTGGTTTTATCAGGTAAAAAAGAACACTCCTTTCAGTCAAATTAGTTGAAAAAATAAACTTTTTCATTTACCTCTTTCGAAGGTTGTAAGAGCACTGGATACTGAAGAAATGACTGATCTAACTAATGGTGTGAAGTATGGCCAAAGCACTGCATATGATTCGGGTCAGTACAACGAGGAAATAATGAGATTCAGAAGAACAGCTTTAAGCAGTGAAGATAGTTCAGAATTTACTTCAGAAAGCGGAGAATACATCTCAAGAGAAGTATCTCATGGACCACCAATTTCTAATTTCACAAGCGCAGAGTTGGAAACTAAAGCCACGAGTAATAGTGGGCAGCCATATAGGAATATATAAACGAAAGTGATTGGCTATTTATTTGATTTTATACTGTACATGCATCAGCAATGAAGAAGGCAATACCTGAAAGAACTAGGACTCGGACTTTGTCTGCTTAATCAGTATAGAGCATTTGTTATTTTTCAATGAAAATTGATGACTGCATTATTTAGTTGCCTTAAATGAGCAATGGAGTTGCAAGCTTGTAATTGTGCGATTCTTACTCAAGATTTTAATGTATTTTATTATATTTCTGTGTCATTAAAAGTAGCAGTCATGGGTTTTTGATACTAGACAAAGATTGGTTCAGTTTTGAGTGCATTATGCATATACTAATTACTGATGCGAAGTATGAGCATATTCAAAAAATAAAAATAACTTACATCAGTTAGACCTTTTCTTTATTTTTTTTTTCTTAATCTTATAAACATTTCTATTCCAATTTTACATTTTGTTTGTGTAAGACTAGAAAAAGAAACAAGCATGCACTGCCATTGATAGGATAAAATGCTTTGTTGCAGAGGAATACAGAACTTGTAAATCATTTTTACAAAGAGTTTTCAGTGTTCTCGTTTGTATAACGGAAGTTATGTAAGTTTATATACAAGATTACGAAAATGTTTCTGTAAAGAGGTAAAGCTTAAGGAGGACGTGCATTTCTGTATATCAAGTTTCACTGTTTACAACTAGATGTTACATTTGAATTTCAGCTGTTGAAGCATATGATTGTAGAAATCTTTACTGCAAGTAAATGACTGGAGAAGCCTCCAACTTTCCTGCTTTAACTCTTCAATTTCTGTAAAAGAACAAAAAAATACTCCTCTGCTCCTCCTGCATTGGACCATTTGTTGTCTGAAATTGTTTACCCTCCTAGCTTCAGCAATGACTCTCTCAATTTCTTTAGTTGAATGTCCTTTGCATTAGCCTTGCAGAACAGAAATAACTTAGTATATATTGGAGACAATCAAATAAAAAATAACAGAAGGGCAGAAGAGATGCCTGCAGGGTGATTTTTTGGGGGGGTGATGGTGTGTGTGTGTGTGTGTTGACAACTGTGATATTTTATGTTATTATCATGTTTCGCAGATTAGTTTCTCTGAAAAACAAACCAGACAAACTGAATTCCTGGGAGACCTAAACTTGGAATATGTTACCAATCAAATTTTAGGATCCGCTATATAAATCTCACCTCAACCTTGAGAATGTTCAAAACCTTGCCATTAAACGTTGTCATATTAGCATCAACAACTTGAAGGCCCAACAAATATATTGCCTCCATAAACCTTGCAAAACCTCCTCGCTTCTGATCATAAAAGAGCCTAATCAGAAATTTTCTTTTACCAATCTGGTTTACTTCTAGCTGCAACCGAGAGAAGAGTAAATGCAAAAAACTCAATAGAGAACCAAATGAAAATCGTGAAAAGTAAATGAATCACACCTTTTTTTCATTCCAAATATAATAGTAAAAGAAAGTTCAGAAGCTGAAAGAAGAATGAAAATTATAGTTTCTCGTTCTTTTATACCTCAATCCTTTTATTTTTACCAAAACCAAAGGAATCTCGGTTGTTTTCAGTAGGAGGCAGGTGATTGCTGCTATCATGTAATTCCTCCAGCTTTGAAGTCATTAGTTCTGCACTGGTGTTTTTGCCTTCCTCTTCTTCAATTTCCTTGAGCTCATCCTTGAGTTTCTTCACCTCCTCTTCTAACTCGCCAATATAATCGATTGCATCTCCAAGAATAGCAGCTTTATCCATCTATTCATCAATATGACAATTGCTCAGAAAAAAGGAAAGGTGAAAAAAGAATGATTCATATGGTACCTCAGAGATATAGCTATCTTAACCTTGGTTATCTTGGGCACTAGAGCTCGCAGAGCTTAGAGGCCATCTTTGATCCTGTTTCTCCTATTCCTCTCAGTGACAAGATTCTTGGATCGAAACTGCTCTCTTTCGGACCTCTGGGTAACTTTTGCAACTTTGTTGTTGCAATTTGGCAATAGACTTGCTTGTTTCTTCAATAAGTCATCGTCATACTTGGATTTTCTAGGGCCAGAGGGTTTTCCAATAGTTTGATTCAAAATTCTAGTCTGAGATAAGCAACTAGATTGCGAATCCAATGATGGATGCTCATTTGAAGGATTGGAACCACTGGAAGATCCTTCAAAGCTAGAATGGGTATTGGTTCGCTTTAATGAGTGAAAAACCTGTGTTTGAGGAATCAAACTTAACAAGTGGCCAGGAGGTGGCAAGTTGTGCAAGTTCTTGTCAGAAATTGGATCGAGACAGAGCTCATTGAAGCTAGAGTAGCCGTGTGCAACCATGACCTCTTGTTTTAGGACATTAAACTGAGATGTAATAAACTCTACAACCTTCTGATCTTTGGGTATCTGACAAAAATGTATAGTTTTTTCATCGACTAGAGAAGGATATATTGACCATAGTATCAAAATTTAGTGAAAAAGCCAAGCACATAAACCTTACATGTTTTCCTGCAAAAAGCTCAACAAGTCCACCACATACTGGGACAAGAACTCGGGTTCCAACCCGTTCCTGCAAAATTCATTTTTCTTTTGGATTAGATTAGGCAAATATTATTATGCATCCATTAAGAATTTATGATTAATTATGGTTCCTGATAAAAATTAAATATCAGGAGTTCAAAAGGGTTTCTCATCAAAACTTCCTTTCTTTATTAGAAATCATCACTTATATCAGCAAGCAAATGGGATATATCAAAAATAGTTTACCATTTGAAATCATTAAACAAGAAAGGAATCAAGGAGAGATTGAAGAATTTACAGGAAAGGAATTCGAATCTGAGGCATTGGCATGGGTAAGCCACTTTGATTTATTTGATAATACAACCTCTCCATGAATTCTGCTTATAGACCCACAAATCAGAATTTAACTTGGGCATACTATCACCAAAAATCTCTACAATGAACCAAGTATAGAAAATACCCAGAATATAAAGGCAAGAAAGAAGGGAAATAGGCGAGCTCCTCACAAGCCTTGCTACAAATTGGATGTTTGAAATACACATCCCTGCAAAGAGGAACGGAGTGGTTCACTTCCCCTCTTTCTTCTTTCACATTACAACCACCGCTGTTACCACCACGGCAACAGCATTCAATCCACTGAATAAACCTACAAAATCAACCAACAATGAGAAAAACCAACCAGGGAAACTAAAGTTAAAAAATGGGTAAACACTAAAAATCTCCGAGATAGAGATCAGTAATGGGACCTTGAAGGATCATCGCCCAATTTCCATTGTAAATTCATTATAAATTAATAAATATTTAGAATTTTGATAAATATTTTATAAATTTTAATATTTTAATAAATATGATAAATTTAAAATTATATTTATTTTTCCTTATATTTTTATTAAAAGCCCAAATAAGAAGTATGGTATGGATTGAAACAGGTTTAGTCAATTTAGAAATAAGCTATGGTTTGATTTAATTTTAATAATATAACAATATTAAGCATATACGATCGATTAGATTAGAGTAATTTTTTTTATTTGTACAGAATCTATACTATAAATTAAAAGAAAAGCAAAATTACTGTTCATCTACAGTGATTTTGCTTCTATTTTTTTATTTTGCCCCATATATATATGTATATTAAAAGTGATGCATATATTATGCACAAATGCAATTATATTATGTCAAACTATGATTTATCCGTCCATATTTACCTTCTGATGTCAAAAATTAAAAATTTAAACTATGATAATTTAAGTTATTTGATATAATTAATGTTTTTGAAAATCAATATAATACGAGAAAAATTATAATCTCATACATATGTATTTTTAGTGATTACAATCTTTATTTTTATTAAAATTTAGATTTTATTTGATTGTGATATAAGAGATAACAAATTCATAAAATTTTTTAATTTCAACTTTTGTTATAATTTATATTTTTATTATGACATAAAAGATAAATAATTAATGATTTCTTAGTTAAAAACTCTTTTAAATTATAGAATAGATGACACTAAATAAGTATACTTAAAAATAAAAAGTCATTTTTTTGTTTATATTGAAAATCATATTATCTATAAGCAGTTTAAAAGTTTTATCTCTTAATAAACTTATATAAGAGAAACAAAATCATTTTAGAAGAATAATAATTTTGCTTATCTGTTTTCCTTGTTGCCCCTATATATATACATTAAAAAATAAAAATCTTTTATATTTAATATAAAATATTAACATCTATTATTAATTTTAATTTATACTAGAATGACGCTCTCGCATTGATTCAAAAATATATATATTTTAATTTTTTTAAATTTATAATTGACAAATAAAAAATTTAGATATTAGTAGTTTTAAAATTCTGTAATATATTGCATGAGAAATTAAGAAAAAAATTGATTCATTAAAAAATATTTGATTGGATATGTAGATTTATACAATAAAAAATATTTTTGATTTATTTTATTACAATATATACAGGAAAAAAAGTTATAATCAATTATTGCTAGATGGATTAATAAAATAATTTATTATTTTAGGAGTTAATTCAATTAATAAAGTCATTTTTTTATTTTTTATTTTTGGGTTGGTACAGGTTCAATTTTTTATTATATACTAAAGTTTTTTTAAAGCTTACGACGCTTAACCAACAAAATAAATTATTTTAAAATATTAGGATTATAATATTCTCCCTCCTCATACTTTTCTCTTTTTCAAAATATTTGTGTTTTAATTTTTTAAATTTCAAATTAAATTTATTAAAATATTAAAATTATTATTTATTAAAATAATTAATTAATTATTATAGATATTTATTTATAAAATTCACATAGGATAAATATTTAAAATATATTATAATATTTAAAAGTCAAGCCGGGAGTAAATAAAATATGAAAAAAATAAAAATGATATTTAAAAAATCACAAAATAATTACACAATTTACTTATCAACACTCAGTTGATAATATCTTATAACAATTATACCAATGTTTTACTTATTTACACTTAATTAATAATATCTTATTCTTAATTTTTAATTTATTTTTTCTTATCCTTTTAAAAAATATTAATTATCTTTTATATTATTTATAAAAAAACTAAAATATATATATTTCTAACTAAAATAAAAATATTTCTGAAGCAACACGAGGACGTCATTCTAGTTTGACTTTAAAATCGACAAATTCTTTTATAATTGTATAAATATATATATATATATATTAAATACCATCATTTTCATTTTTTTATTTTATCTCTTAACCCAATTGAACCTAATCCAATTTGAAAATATTATAAGTAAATGCAAATATAAAAGTGCAATTCATTTGAAACCGATTCAATATGATCACATTTGAAATTAACTGGATCGGTAAAAAATATAAGAGATATAGTGAGAGTTAATTTGCTACTTTTTATTGTTTAGTAAGATTAGGTGAAAGAAAAACTCATATCTGATCAAACTCGATCCATATTTTATTGGACTTTTAATAAAAATGTAAAAATAATTAAAATAATTTAAAATTTATCATATTTATAAATTATTTATTAAAATACTAAAATTTATAAAATATTTATTAAAATACCAGATTTTTATTAGTTTATAATGGGTTTATCATGAGTTTATTATAAGTTTATAAATTTTATATAATTTATAATGAGTTTATAATAAAATAATTAAAATATCTTCATAAAAAAAGTAAAAATTAAAAAAAAAATATATATGGTGGGGTGTCATTTTTCATACTTTTTATTCTAGAATCCTAATAAGAACAAATCATAGCTTTTGAAGGGCTTCACCTTGAGTCGGGCTTTGTCTAATTTGTTAAAATGAAATAATATGATAAGTTATTTTTAAATTTTTAAAAATCTTTTATAACTTTTAGTAATTTTTAAAAATATTATTTTTTAAATTTAATATTGTAGTATACTTCTAATATATTACACCTATTATTTTGGAAGTAGATATTTTAGGAATTAAGAGTTAAAGAATAATTTTTTTAAGAAAAATAATATTTTAAAAATAATTTTGAGCAAATTACATTTTTTTACAAATATGTTTTTAAAATTTTTATTTTTTATCAAAAAAATTTAATCATTTTACAAAAGTGTATAATAAATTGATAATAATCTAATAATTAACTTATAGTCTTATATAAGTTATAATATATATAATAAACTTAATTCATATTATATTGAATTGATAAATTTATAAATTAATAAATTTTTTTTGATAAATTTAATGATATTTTTTTTGTTGAATTCATAAAATTATGAATTTTGTTCCAAATAAACTTATTTTTCTTTTTAATTTTATCTTTTTATTGGTTTGATTTGTTTTTACTTGGTATTTTATATATATGTCAGTAAAAGAAAATAAAGTAACGGACGTTGTAAAAAAAGTTAACTCCTGTTCATTTTATCTTTGAAAAAAATTAAAAAATTTACGAAATGAATGAAAGTTAAAAAAAGTAACGTCCGTTAAAAAAAGTAACGGGTGTTAAAAAATAATTAACATTAAAAAAATAATAACTAGCAAAGTTATTATTTTAACCAAAAGCTCCATGAAAAACCTATTGGAAGCAAATCCCCTACATAATTTTTGTAACCAGCATAAACCATAAACGCAGAAACTTAAAATAAAGAGGTTATTATTTGCATAAAAAAATATCTATCAATGAAAGAACTGAAAGAAGTCGACAAGTAAGAATATTGGTGGTTAATTAAACAAGCTTATTCCAAATTTGACAATTTATTATAGTCGCAGTGCAAGCTTGTCAAAAACAATCAACTGCAAATTGCAACTTTCTCCTCATCATAAGTCAAAATGCTTGAAGACTGACAACGCTTGAACCAATTTATCCACTAACAAATAGAAGCTTACAAACCAAAAAGCATTTCAACCCTGTTACTTTCTTTTATTGCTCATTAATTTTTTATTTTTTTATTTCATGAGTAATTTTTTAATTTTTTTCAAAGTCTAAATAAACAGAATTTATTTTTTTTGTAACGCCTAATATCCAGTTAAAATAGGTTCACCGAATAAAAAAATAAAATTGAAATGAAAAAATAAATTTATATACTAATTTATATAAAAAAATTATGATAAAATTTAAGTATTTTTTATAGGGGTTTTTTTTTTTAAATACCATAAAAATAAAAATATTTTCAAAAATGTCTCTTTTTAATTTTAATTTCAAAAATACATTTTTTTTAACTTTTAATTTTAAAAATATTCTTTTTAAAGATATATTTTTAGTATATATTTAATATATTAAAGGTATATTTAATTTTTAAAAATATATATTAAGTATATATTTAATATATTAAAAATATATTAAAAATATATGATATTTAAAAAAAAATAAAAAGTATGTTATAGAGTGTAATTTTTTTTTTTTATATTCTGATCTTTATAAAAAATTAATATTTTCACATAAGACCCATTTGTCAATGCAGTTTTGAAAAGGATTTTCCCTCACGATGAAAATGGGCTTAAGCCTTGTCAGTGTTCCGGTTTTTCCAAGAGGAAATTACACGGTATAACCTTATTCAACTTTACGGTTTCAAATTTACGGTCGATTTGTTATTTGTTTCAATAATATAGGTTTTTTTTTTTCATTTTTACTTTTAAAATTCATTACTTTTACTCTTTTTTTATTTTTGTTAATTTTTTCTTTGTTTTATTTATATTTTTTATTTATAAATATTTTTTTATTCTCAGTTTCTTAATGCACACACAAAATATATATATAATATATACAACATATACATAACATATATAGAATATAAATAAAAAATAAACTATAATATATGCACATATATTAAATATGTACACATCAACAGTATAATATTTATATAATTTATTTAATATTTATTTTTTAAAATTTTTTATATGCATAATATCCATACAATATACAATCAACATACACAGCAAAAATATAATATAAACATAACATCTACATAATATTTACAATATCTATAACTTCTTCATAATATATATACAATATACACATAATATCTACGTAATAAAAATAAATATTTTTTAATTTTTTAATTTTTATAATATGTATATTTTGTTTTAAAATAAATTTAGTAATTTTTATTAATATACTTTAATATATTTTATCTTTTTTTTAATATTTTTGACTGTTATTTATTATTTATAATTAAAATTAAAATTTTTTTTAATAAAAATTAATATATTTATTAGATGAAAATATAATTTAAAATATTAAGTTTTATTATTTCATTGAAAATATTTATTTTAATTGTGAAGTTTGAAAAAAATAAAATTTATAATAAAATATTAACATTTAAATATTTAGGAATTAATCTATATATAAAAATTTAGTGATTTTTATTAATATACTTTAATATATTTTGTCTTTTTCTAATTTTTTTAGTGTTATTTGTTATTTATAATTAAAATTAAAATTTCTTTTTATTAAAACTAATACATATATTACTTGAAAATATATTTAAAATATTAAGTTTTATTATTTCATTGAAATATATTTATTTTAATTGTGAAGTTTTAAAAAATAAAATTTCTAGTAAAATATTACTTAAAATGAGAGATGAGGTATTTTTGAAAAAAAATTATTTTAAAAAGGAGTGAGATATTTTTGAAAGAAAATACTTCCTCCGCCGTATAAAGATAGACTTAATTTTTATTTCACAGAAATTAAAAAATTAATTATTTTTATTAGAAATCTAAATTTGTATATATTTTTCTTATTGTATCCTTATTTTATCATAAAATATATTTAATAAACAACATTAAATAAGGATATTATAAAAATTTAATATGTCAATTTATATATTAAAATGTTAAGTGATATATAATTTAAGATAGATAAAAAAAAAAAAAAAGTAAGCCTCTTTATTTGAGGCGGATGGGGGTATTACTTTTAGTTTTTTTAAAAATCTTTACTGGAGGTGTAATATGTTTTAAAATGAAACTTTTTTAAGGGTAGTTTTGTAAATATCTCTTTTCCCAAACCAAAACACAAATAAATAGTGGGCTTTAGTACAATAATAAGCTTGGTCTCGTATTGCAACATCTCCTTCTTCGGCTTTTACCATTCATGTGCCCAACCTATCGTGATAACAGGGCGAAGACTCACTCAGGAATAAAAACTTCTTAATGGCTGCAAACCTCCGACTTTAATTTATGAGAGAAATTGTAGATTCAGTGGTTCCAATTTTTTAAAAATTTCACCTTCTTCCGCCTATACTCGCAACAAATAATAATAATAATTTACTTAATATATCCAATGATTAACTTATAACTATACATATATGTAATGACTAACAAGTTATAAATCTTCAAAAAGGTTCATAAAATCCTGCATATTTTTTCCAATATTGACAATGGGTCAAGTGTTAAATGACGATTGCAAAAAATTACTCAGAAATTCAACGCCAAATAGATGTATTCAGTTGGTATTTGCAACTAGCGCCAACTCCAGCAGCAAAATATATATAAATTCTACCATCAATCGATTGAATGACCATCCAATCAATCACATATGATTTAAAAATAAAAATTATTTTTTTAATATTATAATTCACTTCACATGTATTATTAAATGGGTGTATGAGTGGAGTTGTACATCCGCTCTAGGTAAAATTTTTTATAAAATAATTCCTTTAATTGTAAGCATGTCGTAAAAATTTTTATGAAGTAATTCCTTTGACTGTAAGCATGCCGATAAAAAAATCCAAGCCATTTGAATATGTTAAATTCTTCTTTTTAATATAAATACAGTAATATAAGAGAATTTATTTCTATATTAATTAAATCATATTTTTATATTTAATAGACATGAAATTTTACATTTATTTTTACATTGTATTTTGTTATAGTGTAGATTTAACAGGATAAGTAATTGCCATTGAGAATAAATTAAAATTATTAGTGTTCCCCACTAAGCAATCACATATACATGATATATGTTATATGATAAGAAAAAAAAACAGTTAGCAATTGATCAAATTAATCTCAGTAATTACATACTAAATTCAAGTTGCAGAATGAAATCTAGAAAGAAAAAAAAAGAAGAAAGAAGAAGAAAAAAGCCAAGAGAAATGGCAACCAATAACAGAAAGTAACAAACATGCATGAAGAAATGAATTAACCATTTTCATGAATGATATGATGACCTTAAGGACCAGGCTTCAACTGGCCATCATCAACAGGATAGCTTTCAAGTTTGCTATGGCCATGTCCATTTCCATGCCCATTAATAATATTATTATTATTAGTATGAGCATATTCAGATGCTGATGGCTTATTATTATCCCCTCTGCCGTCTCCTCCATTTCCTGGTCCTCTGCTCATTGGAAAACCCTTATCAAAACCAAATTCAATATCCCCAGCTTCTCTTTGCTCTCTTCCCCTTTCTTTTGGGCGAAAATTTGGATTTTGGTGGCTCTGCTTATTGGGTTTACTATTATTATGGTGTTTATTGTTGCCTTGACGCTTATTACAGAGCCTACCAAGGCAACAAGCAATAGCTGATATAACAATAATAACAGCAAGAACGATAAAAACTGTTCCAAATGATCCATCTGATGAGTGGGAATGGGACACCGGCGGCAACTGTCCAGTGACTGGGTTTGGGTAAACAAAAACAGGCTGTTGTTGTTGTGGTTGGCCGGTCGACATTTTCTTTCTGTTGTTTGGCTAATGGGAAAAGAAAGAAGAGAATAGAGAGATTTGGGTTAGAGTTATTTAGGCTTTTCAGTATATGAAAGTTTTAGTTTTGTTCTTTGAGTGTAGGCTAAGGTGGATTCATGCAAGAAGCAAGAATTAAGATCTTGCTGATAATTGAGGTTATGTATATAATTGTTTTTTTTTTATTTTTTTTTTTCAAAATGATTTTTATTTATTTTTTAAATACGGAGTGAAAGAAGGATAATTGATTCTAAGTCTATTATTCAGAAAAATATATACTAAGTTATGCCCCGTATGCTTTAACATGGTTATTATAAGTGTGAATATGGCTTTTGAAATTCAATAAAGGGTATGAAATTAATTAGAAACTTTCTTTAATAAAGACAGAGAGACAACTAAAGATTTATTCTTTTATGTACTTTAATTACCAAAGCACTTGCACTTGCTTTGTAATGAGAGAAGGAAGATTTTTTGGTGTTTTAGAGTTTAGATTGACACTATCTCAAAAGCCTCTGGGGAAAAGCAACAATTGTGTGCAAGAAATAATTATCTTTTTATTGCTTAATTATCTTTTTAATTATTTGAAAAATACTTAAAATCGTTTTCAAAATTATGAGTTGCCAAATTCAATTTAATTATAATAAATAAAAATAAAAAGTGACATGGCATTTAATTTGGGTGTTTGTTCAAAAAATTTTCTTAATTTTTATAATATTACATATAAAATATTATTAATATATTTATTTTAGTTTTAATTGCAGTGAACAAGCTACATCAACACCCACTTAATTGTGTTAGCTTTTTTTTTCTTGATTGAACGGAAAATATTATGACTAATTTTATTAAAAAAAATTCTATAAATTCTTAATAATAAAGTATTGTTAAATCATAACATTTTTTATACTTTTCCCTAAAAAAAATGAATAAATGCTCTATTTTGTATGATGAAGCTCACAAAGTTTACTTATCCAATGACAAATTTGTGATAATTATAATCAAACATAATTATTTTTTCAATTTCTTCATTCTTCTCTTGAAATTTTTAGTTATTAAATATTGGAAATTTGGCATATTAAAAAATGGTATTGGATGATCACATGAAAGAAGAAAAAAAAAAGAAAAGATGAAAGGAAATCTGTGGATACTGCAAAAGTGCTGCTATGGACTTTATGTGGCATGAACTTTAGAAAGGGTTGAATATAGAAATTTGTGTAGCAACATGTCTTTCATTGGTTTTCTCTACAATGGTTTCAGTCTATTTTATGGGCCAGTAAGTCTCCATCTTTTTTTTTTCTTTTTTTTTTCCAGAAAAGGTTTCAATCAGAAAATTATATATCAGAATAGTATTGGAAGCTTGTTGCTTTTCATAATTGAAACAACTATGTAATTTAACCTTTTTGAAATCTCTCAAAATAATAATTATTTTAGTTTAGTAAAAAAAATGGAATCATTCTTTTATTTTTTTTCATAATTTTTTTGTTACCATTTAAATGTTTAGGCACTAATCTATATACAAAAATTTTAACATAAGAATATTATATGTTAAGTGCGAATTCTTGTTATTTTATCTTTTATGCAATTATAACGAGGAGAATGATTTTTCAAAGAGAATAAAGATCATCAAAATTTTTTTAAGGGGAATAAAGATTATTAAATTTTGAATTTCTGTTTGTATAAAAAAATTGAATTTCTGTCTTTTTTATGGTATTAGATAAATATTTAATTGAGTTTTTAACTCAATAATAAGAATATTGATTTTTATATATAGAGAAAAATTATATCTTATTTGTTATATAATTTTACTTTAAAAAATAAAAGCAAATTTGTATTTTCAATTAAATTGACCTTACAGTTAAACAGACATAAATATTTTCTAATTTTTTTTAATAATTTTTTAAATATTATTAAAATTTTAACTCTTACTTTTATAATATTCTTATATTATAGTAGTAATAGAAATATTCTCCAATGATTAAATAGTTGAGTAGATCGAAACCAAATTAAACTTTTTGCACCTCTAATGTACAAAAGACTAATAATTTATGCATTATTGTGTAATTAATGCCCCATCTTATCTCCTAAAAGCTTAATAGGCCAACTTTGCTTGATTGCAGCCTTTATTCCTTTCTTTTTGCAATTGAGATTATGTTAATGGGTTACCTTCTTTTTAATAAGAATGACAAAATGATAAAGCAATTATTTATATAATGAGAATGTTTCTAAATTTGATTCTACAGTTGCATATTATTTTACTTTATTTCGTAATTTGGAGCGTTGTAAATTATTATGATCCCAGAGACAGGCTAATAGAGTTGTTTATAACTTACCTAGAGTGGCTTTATTTTGTGCCAATAAGATGTTGGAGCAAATGGACTTTGTTGGTTTGGAGTTATAGTAGTTTTCGTTTTAGTTTCTTTCTTTTTTTGAGCTTTACTATATGGGAGAGGACGAATTAAACATATATCCATCTAATAAAAATATATTTATTGTTAAATTATATTTTAATGTATTTAGAGATAGATTTAGGAGGGTCGTGAGGGTCAATAGACCCCCTCCCCCCACCCCCTTTAATATATATATATATAGTTTTAAAATAAATATTATATATAATTTTATATAGTTTTAATATATATTATATATAATTAATAATTTTATATTTTTTAATATATCTTAAAATCATTTATATAATTTTATAACTTAAAAGTATATACTTTTAATATATCCTTTTGAATTATATATATAATTATATAAATTAATACTTTTTTAGATATTTATTTATTAAAATTCTATAAATAAATTAATAGACTCAAACATTAGAATAAAAAATATGTAAAATTTTAATTAATATTTAAAATTTAATAATTAATTAATTTTTTTAATTAATTTTTTTTTATAAAAATTTATAATAAAATTAAATTTTATTATAATATTAAATATTTAATTTTAACTTTAATTTGCTTATATTTTTTTTAATTTTTTTTATTTCATTTCTAATTTCGTCATTGGTCATGGTCGTTAACAGGTTGGTACAAATCTGGTATACATTGCTGACTTTAAAGACACCACAAGAATCACGGTTGCTATGAGTTGTGATATTCCTAACCTTTGCCTTTTCTTTGATAGTTGAAGAAGGTGATATAAGAAAATTAATGGCAGAAACTAAGAGTTATTCTTTGTCACATGAAAAATATTACCTTACGCATAAAGCATATTTTATAGAGGTGTATTTTATAGGACATCAAACATATTTAAACACCAATTTGATTTTAACTAATTTTGGTTGGCATAAAGCAGATTTAAAAAATAATAATTTTTTTTAAAACAAATTATATTACTGGTGTGCGATTATTTTAAAATTTATTATTTTGGTATATGGTTATTTTAAAATTTATTATTTAATTTGGTGTTTGAATAATTTTTTTATAATTTGATAAATGTCTCAATTTTGAAATACTTCACTCTCCATTAAAATAATAATTTTTTTTTCAAAATTACTTCTCCCCCTCACTATAATTAATATTTTATTTTAAATTTTTATTTTTTTTCAAATTTCACTATTAAATAAAATATTCTAATAAAATAATAAAAATTAATATTTTAATTTATTTTTCAACATATAAAAATCATTTTTTTTTATAATTTTAATTATTAAAAATAAACAGCACTTGAAAAAAATATAAAAAAATAAAATATACAAAAATATATTAATAAAAATCATTAATTTTATTTTTTAAAAAATTTTACATATTATACACATGAAAAAAATAAAAAAACATATAATTTTATTGTATAAATATTTAGTGGATTTTTTATATGTTTCATAGATAATATAGATGTTTTATAAATATTTTATAGACATTATAGATATTATATAGATATTGCGTATATATTATATATTTATTATCTAAATTGTATGTATTTTATATAAAAGTTATTGAATATTGTGTGAATGTTACGAGAAAAAAAATTAAAAAAATTAAATTAAATAAATATTAAAAATATTATACAGATGTACTGTAGATATTATATATGTAGTTTATATTATTGAATATGTATTTTATATATGTTGTATGTAATTTTTTATGTATATATAAAAAATATGATATTAAAAAAATTTTAAATAAAAAAATATAGCTAAAATAAATTAAAAAAATAAAATTATAAAAATAGAAAAAAAAAACCACCGCTTAAAAAGTAAAATTATAAATAATCTTCGCGTTTCGCTGATTTTGCAAATGACAAGTTAAACAAAGAGAAAATTATACTCTATAATACATTTTTTTAATTTTTTTTAAAATATCATATATTTTTAGTATATTTTTGATATACTAAATATATATTCAAAATACATTTTTAAAAATTGAATATATTTTTAATATACTAAATATATATTAAAAATATTTTTCTAAAAACGAATATTTTTAAAATTAAAAATTAAAAAAACATTTTTAAAATTAAAATTAAAAAGAGATATTTTTAAAAATATTTTTATTTTTTAAGATATTTTTGAAAAAATTCCTTAAACAAAACGTACATTGTAATTGTCTCAATTGTAAAGTCCATAACCTTGTGACCAAATCCAAGTCCAGTGGTCTGTTAGGCTAAAGCTAGTTGGGCCTTGCGTTTAGGTAAAGCCTATTGTCTTTTCTAGTTATTTGTAAATTAAATCGAAAATTGCACCTCTTGTTACATTTTATAAATTTTTTTCAGATTTTTTCAGAGGTATTTTAACTATTTTTAAAAAGTTTATAATAAATTTATAATAAATTTTTATAAATGATTACATATGTAATAAATTTACTAAACTCATAATAAATTATACAAATATAGTAAATTTGTAAACTAATTATAAATTTTGAAAAAATAAAATATTTTGATAAATTCTGTAATTTTTTTCTAGTAATTATATTAAAAAAACCCTAAAATAATTGCGTTTTGCTGAGGCGTTTTTCTTGTTTGATTATATCCAAATTAATTAGTAAATTATACGGCATCTTACTTTTTATTTTTTTTAATTATATTATAATTTTTAAGAAATTGTAAAAATATATATATTTTAAATTTGATTGAAAATATATTGTATTTCTACTATTGAAAAGCAATTTTTTAAAAATAAAATAAAACTTTTGAAAACATTTTCACTTTTTATAATATTTTTATATGAAATCCTTACAAATTTTTATTCATTGTGTGGGAATTTGAGAATAAAAAATTTAATTTATAAAAAATTATTTAAAAATATTTTTATAATTAAGGCTGTAAAATTTTTTTAAATTTGCATTTTATGTAATAAGATAAATATTAATTAATAGTAACATAAAAGTATTGCTTTTTTATGATAAAATTTGATCTAACATTAGTATTATAAAGTACTATATATATATATGTTGAGAGATATTTTTTTTATTAAAATGAAATAAAATTTATTGAGAGATATATAAGTGTAAAAATTTGGAATGGATGCTAGATTTGAGAAATCTTTAGGAGTTAGGCTGAATTTGTAAAAAAGTTTTTTTTTTTATTTATATCTAGTATTTTAAAATTCAATAAAATTTAAAAATTTATAAAATTAACTAAAATTAATAATTTTTTGAATAATATTAGATTTTAATGGACTTTTAAAAAGCCATTATTGAATGTCATCATATTTAATGAGATTTTAAATAAATTTAAAATAAATACCATTAAATATTTAAAGTCAATTAAAATCCATTAAAATCTTAATTCAAGACACTCATCTTAATCTCATAATTAGAATAACATGATGAGTACTGATGTTTGGATTATTGATGATTTTAATTTTTATGCAATATTTCCTATGATTGAAGGCCTGGAAAATCACTTGCAATATTCAATCCTAGAGTATAATTTCACAAAATAAATAAATAAATAAATAAGACACTAATTAAACAATCAAGAGATTTAATCCTAAATTCAGTTTTAGGGATTAATAAACTTGTAACATGCATATAAACTGCAATCAATTTTATTTTTTTTTCTGAAAGATTAATTGCAATAATTAATTAATTATAAGAGACCAACTAAAAGGATCGTCGACCCATGCGATCCATCTGATTCCGCCTCTCATTAGTAATTATTAGTAATTCCAAGAAAAGTGAATAAAAATGAAAAATCAAAGAAAGAATAAAAAATGAAGAAGTGACTAGAGAACGAAAGTACAAAAGAATTGAAGGAAGTTGACAAAGCTTAGCTAGTCATCTTCCAGACACGGATCTTTCACGCAGACTTCTGATTGGTCAGCTTTTCTTAGTCCGGAAGCAAAAAAATATGGGAAACCCAATTCTGTAAACTTGCCTGCTTCCCCATATATACATGATTAGGATATCTTCTTAAACTCACGCAAAATTTCTCTGTAGACTATAGCGGCACTTGCTCACTGCAATGGCCGCTATTGGCGATTCTCATGATATTCAATCAATCCTTTCTTCTCCAGAAAGGGATTATATCATTCGAAACAACGGTGATCAGGTCAGAGTCAGAATCTTTTCTTTCTTCTTTAATCTTATTGATTATTGCTCTAGTCGGTGTTGTTTTTACTGGGTTTGTTTCTGTTACTGGATATCAACTAATGTGCTTTCTTCTTTATACGCGGTGATTATAGTTTCTGTTTGGCGTTTTCTTTAATGGATTTGTTCTCTTACTTGAGATTTCTTGCTTGTTCCTCTGTTTTCTGATTGATGAAATTTCTTTGTAATGATTCTATGAAAATGATAATTTGGAATTATTTCGATTGATTCTTATTCTTTTGATTTGAAAATTTTAGCCCAAACTTTACTAAACTCAGATTTTTAACAATTAATATAGGAAAGAAGTGGGCTTTGTTATACTTGTTCTTGCCATGTTTGATACTTACGGCAATTTGAGGATGTGAATGATAACGATAATGAGGTGTTGGATTGTTTTTTGCCACTGATGTGCAAACGGAAATTGGTTGTTTTTTAACTCGAGGGTTTGTCCTTTTACTACAAGCTAGGTAGGATTCCTAACTCTTGCATTTGTGACCATTTAAATTGCCTCTTTGGAATCTTATACCAGCGTTAAGAGTAACTCTGCATCATTTTAAGCTTCAATTTTGTGTGAACTGTATAGCTATAGTTTCTGTTGATTCATTCTATTCAATCAATTTTAGTATAGCATAGATTAATTTGGAGCTTTGTGTGGATTCGATTGTCTTAAAATTAAACCATGAATTTTTCGCCTTATCTGCCTCGTTTTTTACTTATCTTTATTTATTGGCAAAATTATCACCATAACTTTGATTCATGCTACTGGGATGACTGAGCAGGGAGTCATTGATGAAATTCTGCATTCTACAGGTTAAGATTGACAGCTTGAAAGGGAAGAATCTTGGGCTTTATTTTTCAGCATCATGGTGTGGCCCATGTCAGCAATTCACCCCAACCTTGGTGCAGGTTTATGATGAACTTGCTCCAAAAGGCGACTTTGAGATTATTTTTATCTCAGCTGATGAAGATGATGAATCTTTCAAGATGTACTTTTCTAAAATGCCATGGCTTGCAATCCCATTCTCTGATTCAAAGACGCGGGATCACTTTGATATGTTATTCAAAGTTCAGGGAATACCCCACCTTGTGATACTAGATGAAAATGGAAAAGTGTCAACTGAGAGTGGTGTTGAGATCATTCAGGAATATGGAGTTGAAGCTCATCCTTTTACAGCAGAAAGGATCAAAGAATTAAAAGAGCAAGAAGAAGAAGCCAAGAGGAATCAATCTTTGAAATCTATCTTGGTCTCCCAATCTCGTGACTATGTAATTTCATCAGATGGAAAGAAGGTTAGCTTGTGCTGTTTCTTTGAAATTCTGATGTAGTTTTTCTTGTTCTTGTTCATGGTTTGATATCTGTTATTTATCTGCTGACATAATTTTCTTTTCTTTATTTGCAAGGTTGCTATATCTGAACTTGAAGGGAAGACTATAGCTCTGTATTTCTCATTGTGTTCATTCAAACCATGTGTTGATTTTACTCAAAAGCTTACTGAGGTTTATGAGAAATTGAAAGCAAATATGGAGAACTTTGAGGTTGTGTTCATATCACTTGATGATGATGAAGAAACTTTCCAGCAGTCCTTCGAAAATATGCGTTGGTTAGCTTTGCCTTACAAGGACAAGTGCTGTGAGAAGTTGGTCAGGTACTTTGAGCTCTCAACTGTGCCCACTCTGGTTGTTATTGGGCCAGATGGAAAAACCCTCCATTCTAATGTTGCTGAAGCTGTTGAAGAATATGGAGTCCAGGCATACCCTTTCAACCCTGAAAAATTTGCTGAACTTGCAGAGATAGAGAAAGCAAGAGAAGCTGCCCAGACCATGGAATCAGTTTTGGTCTCAGGAGACCGGAATTTTGTCATTGAGAAAGATGGAGCGAAGGTGAAGTTCCATTTCTAAAATAATTCCAACTTATACCAGTACTATCTGATATATCTAGTTTAACTTTCCTACTTTTGTTTAGTGGCAATTGATGATAACAATCTTCTATTTCAGATTCTGGTGTCTGATCTAGTAGGGAAGAACATACTCCTTTATTTCTCAGCACATTGGTGCCCTCCATGCCGTGCCTTTCTGCCTAAACTCATTGAAGCATACAAAGAGATAAAGGCAAAAGATGATGCATTTGAAGTGATTTTCATCTCTAGTGACAATGATCAAGACTCGTTTGACGAATTCTTTTCAAGGATGCCATGGCTGGCACTTCCCTATGGAGATGAGAGGAAGGCATCTTTGAGTCGCAAATTTAAGGTCCAGGGTATACCCATGCTTGTAGCTCTTGGACCAACTGGCCAAACTATAACAAAAGATGCCAGATCACTCATTATGATCCATGGCTCTAATGCTTATCCCTTCACTGATGAGCATTTGAAGGAGATGGAAGCAAAATATGAGGAGATAGCCAAGGGGTGGCCTGAGAAGGTGAAACATGAACTTCATGAGCATGAGCTAGTGCTTGCTCGTCGAATGGTTTATAATTGTGATGGATGTGAGGAAGGAGGAAATATTTGGGCCTATTACTGTGAAGAATGTGACTTTGATCTTCATCCAAAATGTGCTCTTCAAGAAGGCAATGACACCAAAGATGATAAAAATGAGGATGAACCAAAACCTAAAGAAGGATGGATTTGTGATGGAGATGTCTGCCACAAAGCCTGAGAAATTAATGTCTTAATGTCATATTCAATTGGGGTCCATGCAACTATTGTGTGCCATTTGGTTTCTTGTTTCCTTAAAGAATTAAAATCTTTGAGAGACACCTCTGTTAAATATTGAATTATGTGTATTCTGATTGTGTATTCTCTCTCGAGGATCTGTGTATTACGTGTATTATGAATTAGTATCTTTGAGGATACACCTGCTTATTTGTTAATCATTTGCAATAAGCTTAAATCCATACTAAATTCATAGAGTTTTTGTCTTCTAACGGTAGTTAAGTGATCTGTATGCTTTATGAAAATGTCTTAAATGGGGATACGACAATGACTAATATAATTATGAGTTTTTTTCTTATATATATATTAAAAGAAAAATAAATCGACATAAAATTTAATAATAATAGTGGGTCATTTTCTATAAGGAATGTATTTCTTTAGAATTTTCTCACGCAATGCACATGATAATATCTCGACCTTCAGAAATTTGTTCATGTCTCTTTCAAAACAGAATCATGAATTGCCTTGTCCTTCTAGTTGACTCAGAAGTCTGCTTTTTTTTTTTTTTTTTTCTTTTGATTAAATAAAGAATGTTGGCAATTGCTTTGATTTCTTAGCCAGCAAGTCTAGCATTTATTTATTTAACAATAATCTAGTGAAAAAGAGCATAAGAAAAATCTGCCCATTGTTTTTGCAGTTTAACAGAAAGAAAGAGAGCTAAAGATAAAAGAAAAAGAAAATGGCTAATGAGCTTGTTAATGGTATTTCTCATGATCTCTTATCACTCCTCTCCTCATAAGACAGATACTTTCTGATAAAAAAAACAATGGCGATCAGGCATTCTTTCCATATACATACAATCTTGAAAGTCTTTTCTTGATCTCTTGACCAAAAATATGCATATGTATCTTAACCAACAATTCTATTGATGAAGCTAGTATATGGTTTTGGTTCTTTCATTTATGTTTCAGTTTCTCTTAATATCTATGCCTGTTTTCTTCTTACTTAACTCGGGAAAGAAGAAGAAAGTTTGAATCTTTTACAGCAAAACCAAGATAAGAAATTAAGGCCTAATTTTAGCTTGATCAATCTTTGATATACTGACTCATAGGTTAAAATCAGCAACTTGGTTGGAAAGATTGTGGGATTATATTTCTCTGAATCATGGTGTAGACCATGTAGACATTTCACACCAAACTTGGTGGAGGTCTATGAAGAGCTTTCATCATCAAAAGGAGGCGACTTTGAAGTAGTTTTCTTTTCTTCTGATAGAGACGACGAAACATTCAATGGTTACTTCTCCAAAATGCCATGGCTTGCTATACCCTTTTCTGATCAGGGAACCAGGAAACGCCTCAAAGAGTTGTTTAAAGTGAGGGGGATTCCTAATATTGTTGTTCTTGATACTAATGGGAATGTTTGTTTTGATCAAGGGGTCAAGATCATTAGAGACTATGGAGAAGGGTATCCATTTACCCCAGAAAGACTTGACTATCTTAGGCATTGAGAAGAAAATGCTAAAAGGAATCAAACTTTGAGCTCTATCTTGGTTTCTAGCTCGCGCGATTATCTGATTTCAAAGGATGGATCCAAGGTACATGTCGCAAATGGGACAATAGAGGAGCCGACTCATATATAAATTTATTTTTTTTTTCAACGGTTTATATTTAAAAGTTATTATTTTGTTAAAAGTCACGAATAATCAATTATAAGATTTAATTGAATATATAATAATGGTCTGCGCTTCTAAATTCGTTAAGCTAATTACGTGTAAGGAATGAAAAATATCCTATAACTCTTAAAAATTAATACTATAATTATTATAATATTTTATTATCTATTTTTATTTTTATAAGAAGAATTATATTCACCTACCTGAATATAAACCTTATTTATATTTATATATATATATATTAATTATTATGTCTATTATCTAGAAATAATTTGAGCACTTATTTTATTAATTAATTAATGATTTAATCATATGTTTACTATCTGAATATAAAAATTTTATTTTATTAAATGACTCAATATTTATTAAATTTATTATCATTATTTTTAAATTATATCCATCTCCTGAATATAAATATTCTAATTTTAAATTTTTATTAAATATATATATATATTTTTATTTTTTATTTTGATATTCGTTAATATATTTTTAGAAAATGATATTTTTTTAGTTAAATTGAATTTAAATTCAAAACTTGATTTCAAATGTTTACATACATGTTCGATGAAATCAAAATCTTCGTAATTTGACCTATCATTATTATTATTTTCTAAATATAGCCTTTTTATACTTAATTACTTTATTTATGATTACCTTTTTTTATATTTAAAAATATATTTTTAATATTTTATTTTTATTTTTATTTAATAACTATATTCACCGCCTAAACATGATTATTAAATTTGTCTGTTTGATATTAATTTACATAACTATATCTAGTTTTTTTCGGGTGAGAATTTTTAATTTTCCTTAATGAATATCATGTCTAAATAATTGATCAATATACAAAAGATGTAAGAAAATAAATATATATATATATATAATGAATAAATTAATAATGCATAAAAGGGGGCTGACGAATTTTCCAACAAATGTTATTATACCACTTATTCATTTGGCTTAATTATTCAATAAAAGAAAAATTGATGGGTAACCTAGAAAGGAAGTAGTAATATATATATATGGTCACAGTGGTAATCCAAAGAGAATCTTGGTCTTATATATATATATATATATATGTAATATAAAGCAAGGGTAACGTCGTTTAGAGCCACTCAAATAATAAATGAGCACCATTTCTGTGTCGGATTTGTGTCTATAATACATACAAAATAAGTAAAAAAAAAAAAGAAAAAAAATGATAAATAATAGTTATATGGCATTTCTCTTTTTATTTTTATTTTTAAAAACTCACTGTTTCCTTTACAAAATCAGCTGTTAACCCTACCCATATGTACGCTTACAATTTTGTTTTGTCTGTCTTTTGTACTGCCCATATTTTTTCTTTTCTTTTCTTTATACCGAACTTCAAAGTCATTTTATGTGAACTCATCCGAATTCAAGCCTAGATTTATGATGGTTTTCTTCAAGTACTTATTTTTGTTGCTCCTCAGTAAACTAAAAGGTAAAATTTCAGACTGAATCATTTTTTAGTAATCATCATTTTCTTTATTTCTTATTCCCTCTCTCTTTTTCATACTAAAAAAACATAGATTTAAAAGAAAAAAAAATATGGATATTCTTTTTCTAATGTTTTTGAATAATTTGTCTTCTAAGTCATTCATTCTTTCATATTTTTGTTAAATTTTTTAACTCATTTTTATTTGTATTTGTCTTGTTATTTTCATCCACCGTGTATTTTTTATTTTATTATTATTATTTTTATTTTCATATCATACTACATTTCTTTGATGAAATTGAATTTTTATATATTTTATTCCTGTATACGCTTGTTTGTTATTAATTTAGGTATTTTTTATTGCTTTCCCTAACAATATCAGTCAATAGGTTTAAGTTATGAGCAAGTTATGAGTACATAGATGTTGTAGGTAATTTAGAAATTTACTTGTGTCTCTGCTTATATCTACCATTATTTATTCTATTATTTATAAATATAAGAAAAATAAAACAAAATAAAATAAACTAAAACAATTGATAATGCAATCACTTCCTGATTGCATGCAATTTCTAAAAATTAGCATAAATTAAAATGCTAAAATCATAATAGTGAAATTAAAAGTTCAGTTTATTTACCTGATAAATGAGTTTTCTAATTGTTGAATAAGTGTCTATTCTCAAAATTTTTAGAATTTATTAAGTGCACTTTCTGCACTTAGTAAACTCAATCTTTTTACAATTTCCTCCATCCTAGAAAATTACTCTAAGAATTTGGCTCTCAATCTTTATTATCTTTTCTATAAAATTTCTTTTACTTTTCTTTTTTTTTTCTCTATATTTGGTACAGATTTGTCTCTCTCTCTCTCTCTCTCAATTTTTTTTTTACTTTATTCCTCTTTTTTGTATTTTTTTCTTGTAAATTTTATGTGTTTTTTTTCTGTTTATCTCTCTCTCTATTTATAGTGAAATTACTTTGAAACTCTATTTTTTTTTATATATATTTTGTAGATATGGAACTGCTACTGCCCTAAAAAATCTAACATGTATTTTTTTTGTTACTTTTAATTTGTCTTTTGTATTTAGAATGTATTTATCAAGACAATGTAATTTGTTTAATCTATTAAAATTTTTATTAAATTTGTACTAAAATGAATTAATGTAGAACTTGCAACAGGACATTCAAGAGATTAAAATTTTTAGCAAGTTAATTAACTTGGTAAGCAACTAGGCACATTGGAATAAAGGAATAGTATTTTATGGATTGATGAAAGATTGTTGTTAAATTTAGCTTATTGCGTTCAAGAATACCATTGTTTAAATATATTAAGTTAGAGTAGTATAAAATAATAACAATAGTAAAGTTTAAAATATGGCTATTGTTGTCCTATAATTACTATTTAAAGGGACAAATATATGAATCATAACACTTTTACACTCTATATATGTATAATACATATGCTTTATATGTATAAAATATATATACAGAATATAAGAATATCACGTATATTTTTTTTCATTTAAAAACTTTCAACGTTCCAAAATAATTATTTAGAACACTTTATATATATATTTTAAAAAAAATAAAAAAATTATTCCTCACTAATTTAAATATAAAAAGACACATTTTAAAGAAAAATTTCTAGAAAAAATTCACTAGAGTTTTGTCTGTATTTTAAAACACTTTTTATATATATTTAAAAAAAATAAAAAAAATTATTCCTCACTAATTTAAATATAAAAAGACACATTTTAAAGAAAAATTTCTAGAAAAAATTCACTAGAGTTTTGTCTGTATTTTAAATATTTTTAAAATTTTAATTTACTCAACCTGCATTTAAAATACATTATCAAATATTCATTCACCACATTCATTTCTCCAAAATCTCCAACATAATCACATAATACATAAGCGTTTTTTTTTATAATACATAAGTGTTTATATATATATATATATTAATACATATAATTCATCTCTCAAATTTTCAACATTTAAAAATTAAACATGCTTTTATAATTTACATCATATACATATAATAAACATAATATTCATATTTAAGTCAATTTCACAAAGTTTAAAATATATACATGAGATGCAGATGACTCTGGTCCGTGACAGCTCGATAAACTCCAAAAAATAAACAATTATAATATAGATCTAGGGTGATCTAACAGCACTCTATCAGCTCTATCACCTGCTCGATGCAATTCAATCACGCTAAGAATAATGCTTAGTGGTACATACTTTGGTTTAATAAATAAATGACATAACACATACAATGTCGTAAATGCATTATGATAAAAATGCAAAAAAATTATTTCTTTTTGCACATATCAATAACACATCAATCATCCACATGCAATGAGCCCAAAAAATTTTATATATTAGTCTAGTTCTAAAAATATTATCTTGGCCTACCTCAATAATCTGTGACATTATCATGTCTCACCCGAAGGCGAATAAAATATGTGATACCAGCGTGTCTCACCCGAAAACGTAATAATATTTATGACACCAATGTGTCTCACCCCATGGCGTAATAATATTTGTGACACCAGTGTATCTCACCAAATGACGTAATAATATCCAACAACAAAATTCTGAAACTAGACTTTATATAAAGTGACATGCAATTATTTTTTTATAATTTTCACTTTTCACTTTCTTTTCAATATTTTCAATGCATCTTTAACATTATTATCATATACAATGTAAATATTGTTCATTTTCACATCAAAGTGAATAATTTGTATTTTTCACATTTTGCACACACATCCCATTTAAACATTCTCAAATGGCTTACCATCTAATAATCATCACAAAATAAACATTGTTACCCAAACAATGCCACGCACACACATTCATAAATATCAAGCAATATAACACATTCAACATAACCAATGTGTTACGCTAAAAATCAATGCAATCAAACACATTATATATCAAAGTATGTACTAACATCAATTAAGCTACAAATGGAGTTAAAACTCCACTTCACTTCTAAAATCTTCCAATGCCCTTCACTACTAGGTTGATGAAATTATAACTTGCTCAATATCTATTGAAAATATGAATATAAATAATCAATTAGTATCATATTTCTAGGTATTTAAAGTATAAAATATAAATTTAAGCATATTCCTTCAAAAACACTAATATGTGCCCTAACACACTCCAACTTTCAAACTTCACTCTAATCAATCCCAATTTTATTCTAAAGTTTAAATATGTCATAATTATCATATTTTAACACATTCTAAGTATTAAAATATAATATACCACTTTTCCATCAAAATTTTAAAATTTTTTCTTAAGCCTCTTTGATTTTAGTTTTTCATTCTAACAAATTTCAAATGGTAATTTGAGCTCATTTATATTATTAATAACACAAAATAACACAATTCAAATTATAAAACTAAATGCACCATCACTTTTTATCAAAACCCTTACCAAAATCCTAACTTTCATACTACCTCTTCCAAACTCTAACCAAACCTTATCAAATCAAATATTTAACCATAAAATTTTTACTTACTTATCAAAATAACATCCTACATATCCATTTCAACAATTATAATATACTCTTTCAAAAATCCAATTCATACATATTCATATTCAAAGAAAGCTTAATAAAATTCAAAGAATCATTATCTATTACTTGAAAATCCTTCAATATCACCTTTAATTCTTAAGAAATTTGATGAAATTTTGAGTATTTGGAAGAATAAAATCCTCCCCTACCACCATGAAATTCATCCAAAATGAGAGACGAGGAAGAAGATGATGATTTTTTTTATATTTCTCACTTTCCTAAAATACCCCTCACTTATATATATATATTTACTAAATAATTAAGTATTAAAATAATGTGATATATTTTTTCTATTAATAATTATCTTAATTGTAATTTAAATTAATTATATTTAATTTATGTATTATAATTTATTATAATTTTTTTAACTTTTAACATAATTTTATCTTTTTCTAAAAGTGTATATGTTAGGTAGATATCATGTATGTATTATGTATCTCATGTATATGTTAAGTAGATATCATGTACATATTATGTGTCTAATATATTTTCTTTATATCTTACATGCACATTTTATATTTTCATACTTCCATCACTTTATTTAACCTTTTAAATTATTTATTTAATTATTTATTAAATTTTTGTTTAATATTTTAACAAATTTATGGATGTTATAACTCTCTCTCCCTTAAGTAATTTTGTCCTCAAAATTACCTAATATCAATTCTGAAAAAGTTAGAGATGTTGGCTCTGCATAATCTGCTCACTCTCCCAAGTCGTCTCCTTTATAGAATGATTCTTCCATAGCACTTTAACCAATGATACCTTTTTGTTTCTTAATTCTGTTACCTCTCGTGCCAAAATTACTACTGGTTCCTGTTCATAAGTTAAATATGGATTCATATCAATCGACTCTATTGATAAGACATGAGATGGATCCGATTTATACCTCCGAAGCATAGAGACATGTAAGACATTATGAATATTTTCTAATTCAGGTAGCAAAGCCAATTGTAAGCCACTGGTCCTACTCTCTCCAGTATTTCATACGGCCCAATGAATCGAGGACTTAACTTTCCTTTCCAACCAAATCTCAGAATCCTCTTCCATGGAGATACCTTCAAGAACACCTTATCTCCCACACTGAACTCTATATCTTTTTTCTTCAAATCTGAGTAAGATTTTTATCAGTCTGAAGTTGCTTTCAATCTATCTTGAATTACCTTAACCTTTTCTTATGTTTCCTTAATCAAATCAGGACCTAATAGCTTGCATTCTCCAACCTCATTCCAATACAATGGTGTCCTGGACTTTCTACCATACAAGACCTCATAAGGAGCCATCATAATGCTGGATTAAAAGCTATTTTTATATGCAAACTCAACTAGAGGTAAATGTCTATCCCAACTCCCAGTAAACTCAATAACACAGCTTCTCAACATATTCTCTAAGACTTGAATCACTCTCTCTGACTGTCTATCCGTCTAAGGATAGAAAGCGGTGCTAAAGTGTAATCGAGACCCCAAGGCATCCTACAAACTCTTTCAAAATCTGGATGTAAATCTTGGATCTCGATTTGATACTAGAGAAACTGGGACTCCATGTAGTCTTATCACTTCATTAATGTACAACTCATCCAGTCTATCAAGTGAGTAATCCATCCTAATTGGAAGAAAATGAGCTGACTTCGTCAATCTATCCACTATTTCCAGACTGCATTATGCTTCTTCCAGGTCAAAGGCAATCCAGTCACAAAATTCATAGTCACTTGCTGCCACTTTCACTCAAAAACTAATAATAGTTGTAGTAATCCTGAAAGAACCTGATGCTCAACCTTCACCCTTTGACAAGTGAGACATATGAATACAAATTTTGATATATCATTCTTCATACCTGACCACCAATATTACTTCTTCAAATCAACATACATCTTGGTACTTCGGAATGCATAGCAAAAGAAGATTTGTGTGCCTCCTCTAAAATCCTCTTCCTCAATTCCACATCATCAGGAATACATAACCTATCTCTATACCACACACTACCATCATCTCTCACAAGAAAATCTTTGCTCCCCCTTTTTGGCATTCTTCCATAATCTTCTATAATTTCAAATCTAATTTCTATGCCTCTTTAATCTATCAAGTAATAATTGCCTCACTTGCAATTAAGCCATAAGAATACCATTATCATAAATCTCAAATCTAGTATGCAATGCTCTCAACCCATTAGGCAACGATACCGAATAGGCAGTCAAGCCTGCCATGGACTTTCGACTCAAGGCGTTTGCAACTATATTTGCCTTGCCAGGATGATAATTAATTAAACAATCATAATCCTTTATCAACTCCAACCACTGCCTCTGTCTAAGATTCAACTCTTTCTGGACACCTAAATATTTTAAACTCTTGTGATCAGTGTAAATAAAATATTTCTCACCACACAAATGGTGTCTCCAAATCTTCAATGCAAATACAATGGCCGCTAACTCCAAATCATGGGTCGAATAATTTATCTCATGAGATTTCAACTGTCTGGAAGCATATGCAATAACTCTACCCTCCTGCATCAACAAACAATCCAAACTACTATGCGATGCATCACTCTAAATCATATATGATTTGCCTTCTACAGGTAGAGTAAGAACATGAGCTTGAGTCAACATTATCTCTCAACTGCTCAAAGCTTTCCTAACATCAGTCCGTCCACACAAATTGCACATCTTTTCGAAGCAATTTGGTAAGTGGCAAAGCTATCAAAGAAAATTCCTTTACAAACTGACGTTAATAACTAGCCATTCCTAAAAAACTTCTAATCTCACTCATATTCTTTGGTGGACTCTAATTCAAAATTGCCTTAACTTTACTTGGATCAACCTTTATACCCTTTGCTGAAACAACATTCCTGAGAAAAGTCACTTGATCCAATCAAAATTTACACTTGGATAATTTGACATACAATTGTTTCTCGCTCAAGGTTTACAACACAATCTGTAAATATCTGTCATGCTCTTCTTTATTGTGAGAGTATACTAAGATATCATCAATGAACACTACCACAAACTGATCTAAATATGGCCTAAATACCCGATTCATCAAATTCATGAATGCAGTTGGTGCATTCGTTAACCCAAAAGGCATCACTAAGAACTTATAATGGTCATATCTCATGCAGAATGCAGTCTTAGGTACATCCGCATCTCTAACCCTTAACTGATGATACCATAATCTCAAATCAATCTTGAAAAACACTACGACCCCCCTTTAATTGATCAAACAGATTATCATTGCGAGGCAATGGATATTTATTCTTAATGGTTACTTTATTCAACTGTTAATAATTAATGCACAACCTCAAAGTGCCATCCTTATTCTTTACAAACAACACCGGTGCTCCACACGGTGATACATTAGGGCGGATGAATCATTTATCAAGTAACTTCTTGCAATAACATCTTCAACTCCTTCAATTCAACATGTGCCATTCAATAATGAGTAATAGAGATGAGAGTGATACCACGCATCAAATCGATACCAAATTCCACCTCTCTCTCTCTGGAGGTAATCTGGACAAATCATCAGGGAACACATCCGGAAACTCTGCTACTGTAGGTATATTATCTAGCTAAGATCCCACTGTCCTGATATCTATAACATGAGCTAAATATACCTCACACCTTTTTCGAATCATCTTTCTAGCTGATATAACTGAAATAAACATGGATGCAAGGTGTCTTTACTCACTAGATACCACTACATCTTTTCCATAACGTGTTTTCAAAGTAATATATTTTCGCTGATAATCTACCATAACCCCATGTCTGGATAACAAGTCTATACCCAAAATCACAGTATACACCCTAAAGGGCATCACAATTAAATTACCTAGAAACTCTTCATCATATATAACAATTGGACTATCTCGATGTACCCTAGTAACTACCACATTATGCCGCAAAGGATTGGTCACCAGCATATCAAACCCTAAATACTCAGAATGCATATCACTCACAGGCAGGATGGATGCACTGATATATGAATGCATCGATTCAGGATCAATCAATGCATGCACGGGAATGACAAATAAAAGAAATAATACCATCCATAATATCCGAAGCATATACCTGTCTCTGCATCACATATACTCTCTGTGATGATCTTGCCTAGTCTGGTCTACTAGTCCCTGCCGTGGATCCTCCTCTATGACTGAATCTAGGTCTGAAACCTCTACTGCCACTACGGCCCCCTCTGTCACTGGGCCTGAAAACTGCTGTCTCAGTCTGTCTATCTATAGGTGGCACTGGACAATCTCTGAGAAAATAATTTGTGGAGCCACACCTAAAACAAGAAGGTGTACGAGTTTCCTAACAGACACCCCTATGTATCCATCCACACTGAGCACAAATAGGTGGAGGAGATCACTGTGGAACCGAAATCGAGGCACTAGCTACTGAAGTCGTGGGTCTCTGCCTTTACTGCTGAAATGATCTGTCAGACTGTCCCTACTCCCATTAAACCTTTGAGAAAAACTTCCTCTACCTCTTTTCTAGAGTCTCCTGTCTCTACTCTCCTTCGCTCTAGTAGCTACTGCAAATCTCTGTGCCTTTTCTGCATTTCTAACAACTGCAACCATCTTGAAAAATCCTCATAATGAGAGGCTTCCATAAGACACATGATAGATGGCCTCACACCCTCCTCAAATCTCCTGCATATGTCTATCTCATCTGACAATAAATCCCCTGCATACTTACTTAATCGGATGAATTTCTTCTCATATTCTGTAACTGTCTTTTCTTCTTGCTTCAAACTCATAAACTCCTTCTTCTTGGCATCTTTATACTCTCTGGGGGTATACTTCTTCTCAAATTCCATAGAAAATCAACATAAGTCAACACCGATGGTTCATCCATCCCATGGGGTACAGTCTTCCATCAGTTGTAGGCATCTCCCTGTAGAAGAGACAAGGCATAATTAAATTTCTCCTCTGCAGTGGCTTGTAACTGGATAAAAACCCTCTGTACTCTGTCAAGCCACTGTTCTGCCTCGGCTAGATCAATGGTGCCAACAAAATCTGTAGCTTCGTACTTTCACAACTTGTCATACTTTCTAGTCTGTGGCGGCTGCGGCTGCTACTGCTACACTGGGGCCTGACGGAGTAGCTCCACCATTTGCTGCACCTAAATTAAGGGAATCTCCAGTCATGCTAATCTAGCTGACCTTGATACCTCCCTAGCAACCTCCTCAGACCTAACATCTCCCTCCCTAGGAGTAACATTCTCAGCGTTTTCCTCACCAGAAACATGCTCTTGAGATGCCATAACTGCTAACATTTGTAATTACAGAAAGAATTGTCACATCAGGGACCAGATAAAATGCTAGTGCAAATACATGTATATTATGATAAATCACATTTAAAATTCTATTTTCTCTCTCTAAAAATTCACCTAGGTCAAAAATTCTATTTAAAATTCTGATACCAAAATAAATGTAACACCCTTACACTCTTTCTATATATAATACACATATTCTATATGTATAAAATATGTATACAGAATACAAGAATGTCACGCATATTTTTTTTATTTAAAAGCTTTCAACATTTTAAAATAATTATTTAGAACACTTTATATATATATATTTTTAAAAAATAAAAAAAATTATTCCTCAGTAATTTAAATATAAAAAGACACATTTTAAAGAAAAATCTCTGAGAAAAATTCGCTAGAGTTTTGTCTGTATTTTGGATATTTTTAAAATTTTAATTTACTCAACCTGCATTTAAAATACACTACCAAATATTCATTCACCACATTCATTTCTCCAAAATCTCCAACATAATCACATAATACATAAGTGTTTATATATATATATATATCAATACATATAATTCATCTCTCAAATTTTTAACATTTAAAAACTAAATATCCTTTTATAATTTACATCATATACATCTAATAAACATAATATTCATATTTAAGTAAATTTCACAAAGTTTAAAATATATACATAAGATACAGATGGCTCTGGTCAATGGCAGCTTGATAAACTCTAAAAAATAAATAATTATAATCTAGACCTGGTATGGTCTAGCAGCACTCTCTGAATCAGCTCTATCACCTGCGCAATGCAATTTAATCGCTCCAAGCATAATACTTAGTGATGTATACTTTGATATAATAAATAAATTGCATAATACATATAATATCACAAATGCATTATGATAAAAATGTCAGAAAATTTATTTCTTTTTGCACATATCAACAACACATCAATCATCTACATACATTGGGCTAAAAATTCTTATATATTAGTCTAGTTTTAACAATATTATCTTGGGCTAACTCAATCATCTGTGACCAGCATGTCTCGTCCGAAAACGTATAAAATTCGTGATACCAACGTGTCTCATCCAAAGGTGTAATAATATCTATGACACCAGTGTGTCTCACCCTATGGTGTAACAATATTTATGACACCAGCGTGCTTCACCAAATGGCGTAATAGTATCCAACAACAACATTATGGAACTAGATTTTATATAATATGACATGCAATTATATTTTTATAATTTTCACTTTTCACTTTATTTTTCATATTTTCAATGCATCTTTAGCATTATTATCATATACAATGCAAATGTTTCTCGTTTTTATATGTTAGTGCACAATATATATTTTTCATATTTTGCACACACATTTCATTTAGCCATTCTCAAATGGCTTATCATCTAATAATCATCACAAAATAAGTATTGTTACTCTAAGAATTTGGCTCTCAATCTTTACTATAAAATTTCTTTTACTTCTCTTTTTTTTTCCTCTATATCTGGTACGAATTTCTCTCTCTCTCTCTCTCTCTCTCTCTCTCTCTATTTTTTTACTCTCTTCCTCTTTTTTGTACTTTTTCTTGTAAATTTTATGTGTGCTTTCTTTTTTTTTTCTATGTATCTCTCTATCTATTTATAGTGAAATAACTTTGAAACTCTGATTTTTTTTTTATATTTTGTAGGTATGGAACTGCTGTTGCCCCATAAAATCTAACATGCATTTTTTTCTTGTTACTTTTAATTTGTCTTTTGTATTTAGAATGTATTTATCAAGAGAATGTAATTTATTTAATCCATTAAATTTTTTATTAAATTTGTACTAAAATGAGTTAATGTAGAACTTGCAACAGGATATTCAAGTGATTAAATTTTTTTAGCAAGTTAATTAACTTGGCAAGCAACTAGGCACATTGGAATAAAGGAATACTATTTTATGGATTGATGAAAGATTGTTGTTACATTTAGCTTATTTAGTTCAAGAATAACATTCTTTAAATATATTAAGTTAGAGTAGTTTAAAATAATAACAATAGTAAAGTTCAAAATATGACTATTGTTGTCCTATAATTACTATTTAAAGGGTCAAATATATACATTGCAATATCCTTATACTCCATATATATATATATATAATATACACACTCTATATGTATAAAACACATATACATAATACAAGAAAATCACGTATATTTTTTTTCATTTAAAAACTTTCAACATTCTAAAATAATTATTTAGAGCACTTTATATATATATTAAAAAAATAAAAAAAAATTATTCCTCAGTAATTTAAATATAAAAAGACACATTTTAAAGGAAAATTTCTGAAAAAAATTTGCTAGAGTTTTGTCTATATTTTAGATATTTTTAAAATTTTAATTTACTCAACCTATATTTAAAATACACTACCAAATATTCAGTCATCACATTCATTTCTCCAAAATCTCCAACATAATCACATAATACATAAGTGTTTATATATATATACATATATCAATACATATAATTCATCTCCCAAATTTTCAACATTTAAAAATTAAACATCCTTTTATAATTTACATCATATACATATAATAAACATAATATTCATATTTAAGTAAATTTCACAAATTTTAAAATATATACATGAGATGCAGATGGCTCTAGTCCGTGACAGCTCGATAAACTCCAAAAAATAAATAATTATAATCTAGACCTGGTATGGTCTAGCAGCACTCTCTGAATCAGCTCTATCACCTGCGTGATGCAATTCAATTTCGCTAAGCATAATGCTTAGTGGTACATACTTTGGTTTAATAAATAAATGACATAATACATACAATGTCGTAAATGCATTATGATAAAAATGTCAGAAAATTTATTTCTATTTGCACATATCAACAACATCAATCATTCACATGTAATGGGTCCAAAAATTTTTATATATTAGTCTAGTTCTAAAAATATCGGCTTGGGCTAACTCAATCATCTGTGACACCAGCATGTCTCACCTGAAGGTGTATAAAATTTGTGATACCAGCATGTCTCACCCCATGGCGTAACAATATTTGTGACACCAGTATATCTCACCAAATGACGTAATAATATCCAACAATAACATTCTGAAACTATACTTTATATAAAGTGACATGCAATTATATTTTTATGTCAAGATTCTGATATACTCAGAAAATTCGTTGATATAAATAGTTAATTATCCCCTACCTCTCAACTATAAATATAAGTGGATCTCCATAGATAAAAAATCATTTTCATAATACAGAAAACTCATTTTTATTGAGACAATTACTGACTTAGGCATCGGAGTTTTTTCACAGGAGCCCGATTTTCTAATCTTTTATTTTGCAGGTGATTGATCAACTAGCAAAGAACTCTAGCTTCAATCCAAGAAGGAGTCCTGAAAGTCCATCCCGACATCACTAACCAACGTATATTTTTGAAGGACTGCTGGGAAATGACAAGATGTATGTTGTTTGAAAAGAACTTGCCAAAGGTATTTTGGGCAGATGCTATCTACACTTCAGTTTATTTGCTAAACACGTTGCCTACAAAAGCAGTCGATGGTATGACACCTATTGAATCTTGGTTAGGCATTAAGCCTTTTGCTAAAAATTTAAAGATTTTTGAATTTGTTCGCTATTCTCATGTTCCGATTGTTTATAGAACTAAGCTTGATGAAAAAGCTTTAGTTGGAATTCTTATTAGTTATGTTTTTAAGTCAAAAGGCTACAAGATTTATGATGTGAAGACCCATAAAATTTTTGTCAGCAGAGATGTAATTGTAGTGTTATATCTTCTCCTACCGTTAATTCAACTACAGATTCCCCAGTTTGCAAAGTTAAGTCTCTAGCAAATGTTAAAGAGAGGTGCAATTTTATTGCTGTTAAACTGAACAATTTTCAAGAAACCTCCAAGTCAGTTGAATGGGTAGCAGCAATGAAAGAGGAAATAGAGATGATAAACAAAAATAAAACTTGGGAATTGAGAAACATAAAGAAAAGAAAGCTATTGGTGTCAAATGGGTTTACAGAATCAAATTTAATCATGATGGTTCTGTGAACAAATTTGAAGCAAGATTAGTGGTACAGGGCTACGCTCAGCAGCCCGAAGTTGATTTTGGAGACATGTTTGCTCTATTTGCCAAACATGATATACCATAAGACTAATTATTTCTTTGGTGCAAATTTAGGATGGAAACTTTATCATTTGAATGTGAAGTCAGCTTTTCTAAATGGAGAACTAGAGGAAGAGATTTATGTTAAGCAACCTGAAGGGTTTAAAGTTGAAGGGCATGAAAATTTTTTATTTATAAGCTCAAAAAGGCTCTTTCTGGCTTGAAACAAGCACCAAAAGCTTGGTATGACATGATAGATTCATACCTAATTCATCAATGATTCAGGAGGAGTAGTAATGAAGCTACACTTTATGTCAAAAGTTGCAAAGACGGGAAACAACTCATCATTTCACTTTATGTTGATGATTTGTTACTTACGGGCAATGATCTTGAGCTACTGAATAATTTCAAGTTAAAAATGAAGCAAGAATTTGAGATGTCAAATTTGAAACTTGTTCATTATTTTCGTGGGATGGAGATTAATTAGTGCAGCTCAGGAATTTTCATTTCTCAAAAGAAATATGCTTTTGATATTTTGAAAAAGTTCAAGATGGACACCTGCAAGTCAGTGGTTACACCGTTAGCTCAAAATATAAAAGTCTCAAAGGATGATTGTGAAAAATAAATGATACAACTCAGTTCAGGAGGTTAGTTGGCAGTTTGCTCTATTTGACTGCAACTAAACCTAACACTACAAAAAAACACGCTATCTGCGACGGACAGAATCCGTCGCAGATCCGTCGCAAATCAAGTCTTGCGACCGATCTGCGACGGATACGATCAGTTAATAAAAAAGGCGTCGCAATTTTCAATTTGCGACAGGCCGTCGCAGATTTCGTCGCAGATTTTCGTCGCAGATTCCGTCACAGATTTTCGTCGCAAATTCGTCACAGATTCCGTCGCAGATTGCCGTCACAGATTCCGTCGCAGATTGTCGTCGCAGTATCTGTCGCAGATTCCGTCATAGATTTCAAATATCCGTCGCAGATTCGTAGCAAATCCGTAGTAATTTAATATTGATTTTTATTGGAACTATTTGTATTATCAATTAATTTTATGAGAACTTTATAAATACATTTGGAACATTTAAACACAATCTAAAAAAATACTAATTACATTGATAAAAATAATTCTTTTATTAATCTTCAATAGAATAAAATATTTTACAATTTAACTATACAAGTGTTAAGAACACTACTATAAATAATCTATCTTGAAAATAACAATATAGATCTTCAATTATCATTTTCCATTGAATCATGACTTGCATAATCATTATTAACCTGCAAATAATATTAAAAAGAGTAAATGAAAAGAATAATATGATACACGTTTTCTCAACCATTGAAGTGTGTTTAGAGCTTGGATGTATTAGAGAGACAAATTATAATTTCTGTGATTGATCTTTGTGTACATTTGGATGTTCCTTCAAGCTGTCAATGCCCGTAATTTCTCCTGATAGATGGAGATTCTGATGCATTCAGATTATAGTAATGAATGAATCTCATTGCACATTCACAAAAAACAAGAGTTTAATACCACTAGAAGATTCTTTGTTGTGCTATTATCCCTTTCTAAACAACTAACAATTGTAATATAACACCCACTGAACCTACCTTCTTTGTCAATGATATGCAACTAGAGAAATAAAACTTCATTTAAAATGTAACAATAACCTGAGATATTGTACTTAAAAAATGAATCATGGAGAACCTAAAAAAAAAATAGACCCATTATGCTAATAGGATAACAGAAATGGAAGAAAAAATTGCCACATCATCTTAAAACAATTCAAGGAAACTGACAAACCTGATAGTCGATATCCATTTTTCCCATCTTTGGCTGCATACGTTCACGTTGCTTCTGTTTTAACTTTTTACTGTCCTCTTTTTCAATGTAAGCCTGCATAAGAAGATAATGCAGTAAATTATCAAGCCATAAGTAATAACAAGATCTTTTAGTTTGATCTCCAGTAGATCCAACTGAACAAATGCCACATAAAGAGTATGGCAAGTACACTGGCTATCAAAAAAACTTTTTTAATGGATGATTGTTCCAAAATCCTAAACTAGAAAGGCATGACAAAAAGTTACCAAGGGAAATCAAAGAATAATTATATTTGCTAAAGGATCTGCTCATTTCAACAAGAAAATTATATGCATGTGTGTGTTTGAGAAAGAAAAAGTGTCCAAGCAATGGTAAGATCTTTTTTTTTATGGAGAAGCACAAACATGTAAAAGATTAATTGCATAATAACCACCTGTCTAATTTTCTCAATGCCAGTGGCTGCAATGAAATCAGGAAGCTGAAAAGGTTGCTTCTCAATACCACGCTTTCCCTACAAAATAAAATGAAGATCTGATGAGAGACACGTTCTCACAAGATAATAGAATATATAGTAGCTGTATGATTTAGCAATCAGCCCAAATACTTGGGATTCAAAACTATAATTAATATTAAATTTAGACGAATCTAGCCCGAGCATTTAGCACAATGTAAAGGCATCTGAAAATTCAAAGCAGATGAATTAGCACTTCAACAATGAAAAATCCCCAATATGTAACATGCAAATATAAGTCATAATTCAAATGGAGAAATAAAGTAAAATAAATCATTCAATATCTAGATCCCCAACCACTAGCAAATTATATTATATTAAAAGAGAAATCATTCAGAGAATTAGAACTTATTGGACTGCTGCAATTGTTTTGAAAAGAAATTAAACTAATAGAGTAAAATACTTTGTCATATAAGATTTGAGACTAAATGCTTTCATGTAATATAATCAGCACAAAATCTGTCTACTGTAGACAGCAACAAGAGTATGGACTGCCTAAGGAACTCAATCATACATTATTTTCTTTTAATCACCACTAGTTTTATCTGTCTTACATAGTATAACAGCATAAGTTTTCATTTCATACCTTGTCCCAAAGCAAAGGATGGATATAGTTTCTGCTGCATTTGAAGGACTTGGTGAGCAACGGCATAGTAATGCAGTCTTCGAGTTCCCTCCCTGTGAGATGAGAAACTTCAGCTTGTCAATACAAAATTTGATGTAAAGGTGAGATGGATTGATTGCGGAAGAACTAACAAGAGCATCTTGTAGAATCTGAGTAAGCTTAGAATTGCGATAAGGAATGTGGCTTGCTTTGGTTTATGGACCGCATGTCAAGGCACTTATTACATTTCCTAAAGCAGACAGAGATTTGTTGATAGTCTTGGCTTCTTCAAGAACTTTCCCTTCAGCTCCAGTCTTTTCTACCTTCTCTGACCCTGCTAAGTCCACAAGGACTACTTTTCCAGTTCTGACCCTGTCAACAGCACCAAATTTAAAGATCACTTCACTTGAAACCTTGAACACAGACATAAAAAATCAAAAAATGAATACCTCTTATCAGTCAGTTCTTGCTGAACAGTGAAAATGTAAATGTAGTGGCTTCTACTTCTGGCCATGTTCATTTCTATCCATGTTAAAAGCCAGCAAAAAATAAATTCTGGAGATCTATGGGAACTGTACTCACCAAGAAAAGTAATGGACACAGTGCTCCATTTACAGAATACTTTTCTTTTATGCAATTTATATTTAAAAGGGAAATCAAAAGTAGATATTTTATTGAAAGAAAAAGAGAAAGATACGAGTCTCTCCAGCTGCTCTGTTAACCATCCCACTCTGCAAAATCAAGCTCTAAGTTAGAAGGTGGGCTCTTTACTAGAAACTAAAGACAAAGTCCAGTGCCAATTTGAATCTTACAGATAAGCTTTGTAAAGCTTCTGCTGGGTCTAAAATAGAAATCTGGAAAAAGAAATTTAAAGCACTCGCAAATCAGTAAACATATATTGAGAAACATTTGACAAGTCACAAATTATAATTATATAATAGGTTGTCTCAGTTAGAACAGTCTATGCCACTTCTTGTGCCATATAATCAGTTCAGATATATTTAGCAAAAAAAAATACATAAAATTCAAAACAAGAGCATTGTAACTCCAAATTACATCACTTTCACCATTGATTCAAAACATATTTCATTGCCAATTGCTTCATGCTTAAATCACGACCTTAGAGTAGTTATTCAGCTTTTCATGTAATAGTGGACAAGTGGATAAAGACAGCATATAAGTGGATAAAGAGAGCATATAAAGAAAATTTTCATTGCTACGTATTTGAAAAAAGAGAGCAGCATGCCAAAAGATAATCGGTAGAACTAAGATCAAGTATAGCACATGTTGGCATGCCGCAACAATTTGACTCACTTCCGTCACTCCAGATAGCAATATTCCTTGCACTTTATTCTCTTTGATCAATATATTGTCCTTTGTTAAATCAAAAATATCCCTGCAAAACAAAAACCAGTAACTTGAGTACTTTGACAATCATAGCAACCACATGTACGTTGGAACATCATAGCAGATTTGGCAGATTAGTATCCAATCATGGATTTGACAATGAACAATAATCAATGAATCAAAGATGTTTAAAAAAATATTCGGCATTTGCGACGGAAATCTGCGACGGACATGTTTCCGTCGCAAATTTTCTACGGATCTGCGACGGATTTGCGACGTAACATTTTCCGCAAAAATTCTCGGCGGGAGTAATCCCTCCAACTTTTGCGACGATTATTTGCGACGCACTAATTTTCGTCGCAGATCTGCGACGGATTTGCAACGGATTTGCGACCAATTTCTCAAAATTCCTCTGACTCGTCCTTCCGTCGCAAATCCGTCGCAGATCCGTAGCAAATTTGCGACGAAAAACATGTCCGTCGCAGATTTCCGTCGCAAAATTCCGAATATTTTTATAGTGAAATTTGCGACGGCAATAGATGGTAGCAGATCTCCGTTGCAAATTGGTTTTTTTTAGTGTTTTCTCTCTCGCGCCAAGTTTCCGCGCCAACTTTTGCGACGATTATTTGCGACGGATTTGCAACGAATTTGCGACCAATTTCTCAAAATTCTTCTGACTTGTCCTTCCGTCGCAAATCTGTCACAGATCCGTAGCAAATTTGCGACGGAATCATGTCCGTCGCAGATTTCCGTCGCAAATGCCGAATATTTTTGTAGTGTAACTTAATGTCCGCTGTAGATTATCTATCCAGATTTATGAGTTCTCTAAGCTATATTCATTTTGTTATTGCAAAAAGAGTTCTCATATATTTAAAAGGCACAATTGATTATGGAATTTGGCATGAAGTTACTGAAAATCTAAGTTTGATAGGGTATTCAAATAGTGAATGGGCAAGATGTGTTGATACAAAGAGCACTTCTGGTTATGTTTTTTCATTTGGCCCAGGAATTTTCTCATGGTGCTCAAAGAAATAAGAAATTGTCGCTCAATCCTCTGTTGAAGATGAGTATATTGTTGTTGTTGTTGTTGCTGCTTCAAATCAAGCTATTTGGTTATAGAAGATTCTCTAAGATTTGGACATGAAACAAATTGCTCCTACAGAATTAGAAGTTGATAACAAATTCGTTATTGCGATTGCTGCAAATACAGTGCAACATGATAGAACCAAGCACATAAAAGTGAAGTTTCATGCTATTGGAGAAGCTGAAAAGGAAGGAGAAATAACACTTTCTTATTGTAGATCAGAAGAGCAGCTTGTAGATATTTTAACAAAGCCATTGTCAACTTTCATATTTGAATTTTTGAGAAATTTGCTTAGAGTTTCTAAGAAAAGTCTTAAAAAAGAGTGTTAGAATTAATGAGACTTTTTCTAGAAGGTTATCCAAACTCCTGAAAGGTTAAACAAACTTCTATAGGGTTATCTAAACTTCTTCTAGAAGGTATTAGAGTCAAAGTATAAAACTTAGAAGGTTAAGTATGTACTAGAGTCAGAGTATAAAAATTAGCGTAGAAGGTTAAGAATGAAACTTATTCTAAAAGCAGACTCTACTTGATGACCAAGTAGTGAAACTTTTATAAATAGAGTAGTGTAGTGAGTTTATTATAATGTGAGAAAATAAGAGTTGTAGAGTGGGAGAAGTGAGAAATTTAAGTTATAATTTTATCTATGAAGTTGCTGTGCTGATTGCCATTCTAGTTGACTCAGAAGTCTTCTTCTTTTTTTAATTAAAAAAATGATAACAATTGCCTTGATTACTTAGCCGCTAAGTCTAGCATTTATTTATTTAACAATCTAGTGAAAAAAGAGCACACTTAAGACAAATCTGCTCATTGTTTTTGCTGTTTAACAGAAAGAAAAGAGAGCTAATTAAAGATAGAAGAAAAGAAAATGGCTAATGAGCCTGTTAATGGTGTTTCTCATGATCTCTTATCACTCCTCTCTTCAGAAGACAGAGACTTTCTGATCCTAAACAATGGCGATCAGGTATTCTTTCGATATGCATACAATCTTGAAAGTCTTTTCTTGTTTCCTTGGCCAAAAATATGCATATATCTTAACGAACAATTCTATTTATATCTATGCTTGTTTGAAAGAGGAAGAAGGTTTGAGTCTTTTACTGTAAAATCAAGATAAGAAATTAAGGACTAATTTTAGTCTGATCAATCTGATATATTCATAGGTTAAAATCAGCAACTTGGTTGGAAAGATTGTGGGATTATATTTCTCTGGATCATGGTGCGGACCATGTAGACATTTTACACCAAACTTAGTGGAGGTCTATGAAGAGCTTTCATCATCAAAAGTCAACTTTGAAGTAGTTTACATTTCTTCCGATAGAGATGATGAATCATTCAATGGTTACTTCTCCAAAATGCCATGGCTTGCTATTCCCTTTTCTGATCAGGGAACCAAGAAACGCCTCAAGGAGTTGTTTAAGGTGAGGGGGATTCCTAATCTTGTTGTTCTTGATACTGATGGGAATGTTTCTTGTGATCAAGGGGTCAAGATCATTAGAGACTATGGGGCAGAAGGGTATCCATTTACCCCAGAAAGACTTGACTATTTTAAGCAAGAAGAAGAAAATGCTAAAACGAATCAAACTTTGAGCTCTATCTTGGTTTCAAGCTCACGCGATTATCTTATTTCAAAGGATGGATCTAAGGTACATATGTATATATAAATTATGGATTCAAGGATTTGTTTTCAAATGTTGTTTAGGCTGCTGAAACACTTTACTCAACATGTTTATTTTTAAGGTCAATTTTACATAAAACTTTCCAAACAGCTAAACAATACATCTAAAATAGTGCTTTTTCAAAGCATTTGCAATTTCAAAGGTAAACAAACTCTAATTTGATTCTATGTTGATAGTGTTTTGAGTATAATAATTTACAAATATTACTATTTGCATTGGCAGATACCTGTATCTCAGCTTGAAGGCAAAATGACAGGCTTGTATTTCTCAGTTTATCCTCACAGGTTGTGCCAAGAATTCACTCCAAAACTAGTAGAGGTATATAAAAAACTCAAGGAAAAAGGAGAGAACTTTGAGATTGTTTTGATTTCTGTAGATTATGATGAGAAAGACTTCCAACAAATGGTTGAGACAATGCCCTGGTTAGCATTGCCATTTGAGGACAAGAGTCGTGAAAAATTAGCACGTTATTTTGAGCTCACTGCTCTTCCTACTCTGGTCATAATTGGGCAAGATGGAAAAACTCTGAAACAAAATGTCACTGAACTTATTGAAGATCATGGTATTGAAGCCTACCCATTTACTCCAGAAAAGCTGGTTGAACTTGCTGAGATTGAGAAGGCAAAACTTGAAGCACAGACGCTAGAATCTGTTTTGGTTCATGGAGATAAAGATTTTCTGATTGAAAAGAGTGGCTCTAAGGTAAAATACTAACATCCCTTTCAAGCTTGAAATTGAATTTTACCAATAATTTATCTGATTTTTTTTTTTTGCTTCGTTTAGGTTCCAGTTTCTGAACTAGTTGGGAAGAATGTTCTTCTCTATTTCTCAGCTAAATGGTGCCCTCCTTGCCGTGCATTTTTACCAAAGCTAATTGCAGCATACAATGAAATCAAGGAAAAAGACAATAGCTTTGAAATAATTTTCATCTCAAGTGATAGAGATCAATCCTCATTCGATGAGTTCTATTCAAGCATGCCATGGCTTGCTCTGCCATTCGGTGATGATAGGAAAACAATCCTGCAAAGAAAGTTCAAAATAAAAGGCATTCCTGCAGCCATAGCCATTAGTCCCACTGGAAAGACAGCAACTAAAGAAGCTAGAGACCTGCTGACAGCTTATGGAGCAGATGCATATCCATTCACTGAAGAACATCTGAATCAGTTGAAGGAAAAACTTGAGGAAATAGCGAAGGGGTGGCCTGAGAAATTGCTAAAACATGAACTTCATCCTGAGCATGAGCTTACTCGCGTTAAACGCAACGGATATGTATGCGATGGCTGTAGAGAGATGGGACATGGATGGTCTTTCTACTGCAAAGAATGTGACTTTGATCTCCACCCAAAGTGTGCTTTAAAGAAAGATGAAAATGGTGAGGATGGAAATTGGAAAAGGTCGAGAGGGAGAGATCTGTGAAGGAGATGTATGCAGAAAAGCTTCGACATTGAAGCATTGAGTTGCTCTTATATATATATATATATATATATATATATATATAGTTTGCTCTGTCTGTTTGTTTAAGTGTTTGAGATTGGATGGGTGACAGTGTTATTTAGAAATGTATAATAATATTATATGTTGTGATACTATAATTACTGGTTGAATAAAAACTTTTTATTTGATGATATTTTGTAAGATTTTAACATGTCATGGAAATGAAAAATAGGTTATAAGTATGTATTTATTATATAAAAAATTTATTGATTATGTTTTTGAAAGAAAAATTTTTAAAAGGATAAAAAATCACAAATTTGATAGTTTGAAAAACTCATTAAAATTTATAGTTTTAAAGTATGAAATTATCATACAAAATTGTATCATGAAGATAAAAATCAAAAGAAATAAAAAATTAAATCTTACCATATTTTATGAAATCAGGATAAATTATGAAATAAATATGACCTCTAAAACTTTTTATGGCAATGGCAGTTTCAGTTTGTGTTTATTGTGTAATGTGAGTGTGAAGATTACTTTCATTTTTCAATATCAATATATTAAATCAGTTAAATGATCACAACCAAATCTTGGGTAATTATGATTAAACAAACTTTATTTGATAAAATGTAATTATATATCTCAACCTTTTCAAAAAAAAATATATTAAATCTTGATTTTAAGAATAGCGCCAGGATTATCAAGTTTCATATATAATGACAAATTTCAAGAAAATATTTTCAATAGCGATGATTATTTGTAAATATTTATTAAAACTAAAATATTAAATTGATAAAAAAAAATTTGAAATATCAAAATAAAAAATATTGAAAAGTCCATGTATCAAGAAATATGCAATTCAGTTAAAAAAAAAAAGAAATATGCAATTTAGACAGTTCTTTCTTTCTACCAACCAGTCTACCACTGCGTGATTGTAAGAAACGACAAGTCGTTTATACTAAACCGTTGAAAAATAATTCCACGTGGACGGACGCAAGATATCCATGGGAGAATGCGAACCGTCCAGCTCGGTCCTCGAAAACTAGTGGAGTGGAAACTTCAAAAAAGTTTTTGACGACTAGGAATTGCGTATACATGTACAATACCACCACCACATGGTAGCTAACCTCTGGATTCTCATCAAGAAAAGTAAAAGTAAAGATCTTGATTAAAGAAAGGAGGAGATTCCACTGTTTAGCAGGGATATCATTCTTGCTGTTAGATCCCATCTGTAAGTGAACCTGTTCTCTCTGTTTTTTAACATTATTAAATTTCTGCCTTTATTATATCACACTTTTGTTTTCTGGTTTTCTGGGTTTTTTTTTTTTATATTTTTTCTTATAAGTTATGGGATTCTTGTTTTCTGGTTTTTTTCATTAATGATGGTGATTATGTGATCTTTGTTAATTGACTGGTGGTTATAAATTTTGATTTGCATTTGTTTGATTTATCGATATTTTTATCTGGGTTTGTAATATAAGCTATAAATGGTGATTGAGTTGGATTGTATTCTTAGTGTTATTTTATTGCTTTCTTGTTTCACTTACCAATTGAATTATTATAATTTTATAGGTTCTTGCAACTTTATGTCAGAGAGTTTTTTTCATTAAATTTCGGTAACTGGGCAGTTGATTGTTTGGTATTACCCATAAAGCACTCGGAAAGCACTAGATTGTTTTTTGGAGATTATTTTTTTGTTCCGGAACTCAATCGGCCCATTGCTGGCTCAGGATTTAATTTTTCCTTACAAACAGAATTCAATCTTGGATATGTGTATCTAATATATTTGATTAGTTAGAAATGTATTTTCTGCTCTCTATAATAAGTATCCGCTCTCTTGACAAAAAAAACTTTGGAAATTTAAGCAGAATTTTGGTTAACAACAAAAGACTACCTATGTATATTCCTCATAAGATTGAAGAGAGAGTATAACCTGTTTGCGTCGATTTTCAGACTGCAATGGGCGAGACAGATGCAAAAATAACTAGCACGGATAATCCCCCTAGTGGGAGAAACAGAAGCTACAAGACATTCGATCCATCATTTCTTGTGCAGCTACCGAACAAACTTCAAAGTTGTTTAAAGGTTAGTCTTTTTATTAGAAGATTGTAAGGTTAGTCTTTTTATTAGAAGTTGTATGATAAATAATACAATGTTATAGGAGGTAGTGTAGCAAATGAAACTCAATTATTGTTACAGTTACATCTTGGAAAATTAGCAAAAGATAATGACAGAACAACCTCAGTGAGAAAGGAAGAAGGACCACCTGCTGCTTTGAGGATTGATCTAGAGAGGCAATTACATGCCTGGAGAGAAAATCCTTCCTGGGTTGATGAACCTCCAGAAATAAAGGTGAGGAAGAGTTTGAGTTGAGAAAAAAATGCTATTTTTTATAGAATTAAATTCCTCAGAAATGGTGATAATCAAACTTAAGAATTTTTTTCGTGCTCTATCTCTTCCTATTGACTTGTACTTTAAGCCAGTTATCATCATTTCTTAAAAGACTTTCAGGAACTTACTTGTGTTGTTCTTTTGGTGCAGATTCAACTCCATTTTATTTGTCACTAGTTCCATAGGGTGGTTTTGGAATGAGATGAAAAATGATGTATATTTGGATATATGTTAAACAATTCTGAATTCACAGGGTTGAGGGAGACATAAATTAGATGGAAAAAATGTTGCACATTGTCTTGAGTCCTAATTTTTGATTAAGTCGGAGTTTACTGAGAATAGATGTTATTCTTGGCAGGTCAGTGTACCAAAAGGTTCTCTCTGCAACCTTAATGTAAAGTGCGATGTTGGGTTGCCTCCAGATGCAATATACAATATTGTGACTGACCCTGATAACAGGAGGGTTTTCAAAAGCGTTAAGGTGAGTTGAATATTCCATTCTCTACTCTTTCGTTTCAATTAGTAAAACCAATTTCTTAAAGCACTGCTTAGGTTGTCAAAGTTAGAGATGCTATTGTAATTTATTTGATATTTCATAGTACTCATTCTTGCAACCATTATTTCTTTTTCTGAAAGTTTAAGCATTTCATGAAATGGAATATTTTGATTTGAGGGGAAAAACTGTTTTCCAGGAAACGATATCCAGGAAAATCCTACTTGATGAAGGCCACAGACAGGTGGTTGAATTAGAACAAGCAGCTATCTGGAAATTTCTTTGGTGGTCAGGGACTATTTCAGTTCATCTGTTAGTCGACCAGAACAGACAAGATCTGACTGTAAGGATTTCCTCTTTGTTCCGTTATGGTGGTTGGTGTTTTGCTACAAGTAATATGAAGCATCTGTTCAATCATTCAACCTTCTGAGGCAACTTTGTTTGTTTGCTTAGCATAAGAAACATATCTAGTCTTAATTTCCATCATGGAGTGCTCATAGGGTAGGGAATGCATTTTTGGAGTTGCTATAGCTACTTTCTTTGGCATTGATTTTGGCATGATGGTCCTTAAATATTTGTAGAAGTTTTGAGTACTAAATAGTGTCCACATCTAAATTGAGGTTGCAATCAATTTTTTGCCATATCAAAATTAAAGCTAGAGCATTTCAGATCACTGTGGTTGATCATGGCGAGCATAAAACTAAAGAAAAGTCTTTCAAGTACACTCCTTACTGCAATTGAAGAACTGCATAACCAATTCCTGAAAGTTTATCAAGATTCGGATCGGGCATCTATTTGTTATCCTTTTTTGCAGCAAATACCATATATTTTGTGTTGCATTCATTTTTTTTTTTTTTGATCAATGTGTTGCATTCATTTGCTTCTTAGAGTTATATATCGTTGCATTTGGAAGCCTTGCTGACAACAAATTCTCTAATCATTCAAGATGAGAAATTTGAGAAGTTTTTGTTGTCTTATGAGTTCATTTCCAATAAGAAGGTTTGTTGAAGATACCAATTCTCTTTTACTTTATAACGTTCTTCCTACTGGTTCTACTGTAAAATGTACTTTTCATTACCTTATGGGCTTATACGTTGCCTCATCAAATGGCATAAATGATTTGATTTTTTATCCTATTATCATCTTTTACTATTGCTCTCTTGAGTTTTGTGTTGTGGCTCCACATCTGATTAGTGATAATTTACTGGTGAATTTATCATGTCTCATTTCAATTACAGTGAATAAAGAAATTCATTCAAGCAGAATGATGATAATCCCATGTCTGATGATTTCTTGACAGATGAAATTCAAGCAATTGAAAACTGGATTCATGAAAAAATTTGAAGGATGCTGGAGAGTAGAACCACTGTTCGTCGATGAAAATATATGTTATCCTTACAAACCTAAAACATGGGCAGAGTATCATTCATGCACAGGAGGCAAAGGAAGGTTAGGATCAAAAGTGAGCTTGGAGCAGTTAGTCCAGCCAGCACTAGTTCCACCACCACCCATTTCCTGGTATCTAAGAGGAATTACCTCTAGGACCAGTGAAATGATTGTATATGATCTGCTCGCCGAAGCTGCCAGAATCCGGGGAGATTTTGATGCTGCTAGGTACAAAGAATCAGAAACATCTCAAGACTTACATAATGAACATCAACGTGGCAAGTCATCTGATATTAAAGAGAGATGGGCTTTTCATAGGAGAAATGCTAAGTATCATAGACGGCTGTTGACTGCTTAATGATCGAATTTTCTGTTTTTGGATACTTATTAGTGTATTTTCCTTGTAATATTGAAACTGTGTAATGGTACTTTCCAATGTTATACCAATCTAAAAATTATGATTCTTTTCCATCACTCTCCAAATGTTAGGCTGTCTCAATTAATTGTAATCTCAGAGTAAGGTTCAAAACCAATGATCTGAGTCATCTAACAAACCGATTTTACTAAACATTTAAATTACAGAATTTATTTCAATCTACAGAATATGGTTTTAAATTACAATAAAATCTAGACGCATGTTACAAGAGTAACAAGGTTTATTTTTTGTATGGTATCAGTCCTATGATCTTGATAACATAAATTATGGGATCCTCTGCATCATGTTTCAGCTACGCATACATTCTACAACTTCTACTCTTGACCAAAGGCAGGAGAGAAAACCACTGACTAAACCTAAGCTGTAAAGACACAACAATGTATATTTTCACTGTCACTTAAATCCCCATTTACTGGGTTATAATTGTATCTGCGGCATAGGATTCATTAACTGGCGGGTGCACGGATTGATTAACCACCAGGCCGTCTGGACTGTGCTTTGCATAGCTTGTGAATGCGCCCAAAGCTCCCAAAAATCCTTCATGCCGCAAAAACATTGCTTTTGCCTCACCTTTAGACCTTCAAAATTTCCAGGAGAAAGAAAATTATTAAGCATATCTTAGCAGAAAGACATAAAAACAGGGGCAAAGAAGAAAAAAATGAAAGAATATCACATAAAATGTAGGAAACTCCCAGGTGATTTGAAAAGGTAAGGGATGGAAGGAAACTTCAAAAGGTATCATTTCATTTTTCATTGCCATGTTTGGTATTTGTGAAGTCTTTATTTTCCATTTCTTAATTTCTATGACTAGGTCCCATTTCTTAATTTCTGGTAGCAACTCCAGCAGCAAAAACAAGAATGGATATTATTCATGGAATTTCACAATACAAAGAATGGAAAGTACTCTTTATGAGGATGCAAAATCCACCTGCAAACCTCTTTACATTTCCACAATGCTCTCCCCTAAAACATGCAAAGCAAATGCCTTCCCCGAGAAACTATATTTCGTTATTTAAATATAACACAAAAAAATTCAGTCCCAGATAATTACCAGAAATGCACTGCAACAGATATTGTGTCCATGGTATAATGATGACCCCGTATGAAAAATCCTCCAAAAAATATTCGCTTGAGCCCAAACCGGAGAGCATTCAAGTAAGAGATCTGGAAGCAGAGAAAAAAAATAGCTATGAAAAATAGCACGCAAATTAAAAATACCCAATGGCATCCCTATCAACCAAATTGATCAATTTTCAAGACAGAGGTGATAATTTAAAGAACTGCTTTGCAAACAAAATATGCATAAAGGTGAATCTTAGACTAAAGAAAAAATGCAGGAAAGGAATCATACAAAACTTGTAACCTGGATACACAAACAACTCATCCCAGTTGATTCTGTCCTTATTCAAGAATTAAGGAAGCAAAATTTTCTAGTGAGATCTACCATAGTGAAAAGAAATGTGAAATAGGACTTTAGCCCTCAAACAATTCTCTGCCCCTCTCAAGGTTATGTCAACACCATTATGAAAAGCAGGGCCAATATCCAATATTGGCCAAAACGTTTTGAATCAAACTTTCGTAATGAAACATTAAAGGTGAAAAGTCACTAAATGATTGCACCAAATTACAGACTAGGATTGGGCCAAAAGATTTTCTTGTATCTTCATAGAATGTCAACCATTGGTTATTTTCACAGTAGGAACACAGAACATGTTTGACAACATAATAATCAAATCAATTTTATACAAATCTGTCCCACTGAAACTTACCTGACCAATATTATTTGAAATCATTCTAAGAAGAGACCGAGCAACATCTTCAGGCTTGTAATCTTCAAGCGCTTTATTGTCAGAAATAGCCTTCCCAAAGCTGGAAGCAATAGTTGTTGATGAAAGACCAATCTGTTCATCAGAGTAAATATATGGTGTAGTTTCGCATTATATTTTATAAGACAGGACATTGATGTAATCCTGAGCGAATATGTCAAAAATGATGAATCAAATATATGCAGCCACCATTCATCATCCTAAAAGTTCATACATTTTAAAAAAGATGTTACTATACCTTTGAATAGTCCATTCCACCATAGATATCCCCAACAAGCATGTCTATCACTCGGTTATTTCCCCGATGGCTTAACTCCAGCAACTCATCAAAACTAAGTAGAGAACATTTACATCCCTCAATGAGAAAGTACAATGTGAGAGAATATTAAATTAGACAAAAACAGGGAAATAAACAAATTACCTCTTGCATTTTGTTAATAACCTTCCCAAACCCCAAAAGGTGCCACCTCCAACATTTGTTCCACTAACTCGCTCAAATTTTCCATCTCCATCTACCTATTTAACCACAAATCTGAATATCAATTAAAATATAAAAAGGTTTAGAGTTTAGATATATATATGATGTGAATGAAGTAAATTGAACTGATATTAGTACCTTGATCATGCTAACACCAGATCCTATATTCACAAGTAAATATGGGTACAGATCATTGTGGTCAATCTGCACAAATTCCTTCTGGCCATCCATGTATGTATAAGCTTCATGATGAACTGCCTAATCACAATGCAGGCTAATCATTTATAAGATAAACAATAAAATAGTAGGACTAATTGTTCTAGAGCATTGACAAGAGAATCTTAACAAAAATAGAATGCTATGGCATTACTATCCTCCCACTCCCAATGCAAACATCCAAAAAGAAAAGTTTTCTTTTCCTTGAAGACGGAAGGTGATGTGGGTCATTATACGCACAAAATTTCCAATACCAACTGGGGCTATGTTATATGCCTATCATCTTACTTATTCTTTTAGATGCAAAGCGTGAGAAGAGAACCAAGAAGCAGACATTTGAACCCCCTTTTTCGAGATGAACATATGAAAAAGAATATAAGAATATCAAATGCTTTACTCTGTTCGAAGGATAAGAACTTGGGAAATGAAACATGTATTCCTAAGAGATGGAAAAGGCAATGACTATATTAAAGATTAAACTAATTTATAAATTTTGACTAAAATAAAGAACAGATTACCTTATCAAAACTACAGAACAGATAACCTTATCAAAAATACCTAATATGAATAATGAAATTTCAATAGCTTGCAGGAGCTACAAGCATTAATTACATTCAAATCATATCATATGTCTCCAGCAGATTACACATGACTTATTAAACTAAAAAATTGATTCAATGTATCAACTGTGGAGTCATATCCTCCCTATGTGCTGAGCAAATAATATATAGCTCATAGTTTAAAAATGAAACTTGTGCATAAAAAACCATATTCATGTATTTTACCACAAAAATCTACAGGTGATAAGAAGCATAATCTGCTTGTAATTGATGAAAAATTCTCAAATACAAAAAAGAAATGCTCGACAGAACCAAATCCATAATAGACATCAATGCGTATTACAACTGAACTTAGCAACATACAGAAGGTCAAGTTTGGTAAGGTTTAAAAATGTCTCCTGCACATGAGGACACCACGATTTTAAAGAAAAGATACTAACTTATACCAATATATGTGGCTTTAAGATCTCACCTTAAGCAAAAAATTTGCTCCAGCCACAAGGCAATCCATTTCATCTTCCTTGTCAAGACCAATTCCAAGCTTTTCTTTGAAAAGCTCAGCAAACTTGTAGGCCCCGCCACCTGTGGCCTTCACACAAAGAGTAAGTTGTTGAAAGATTAGCATACTTTTTAGAAAATACCATGAGCCTTAAATAAAAGCACCAAACTACCTAATTTCATAATTTTATTTCACCCACAGAAATCAAACACCCAAAAGTACCTTTGAAAAGAATATTAAATCTTGTGAAATTCTATATCACTAGTATGACATGATATTTCGATTGAATATGGCATACAGTAAAGCAAGGAGTTGAAAAGGTATGATGTTGTCAGCAATTAAAGACGAAAATACAGAACCAAAACACGAGTAAATAAGTGCATTTTTCATCAATTAGTTCTTATTTTATTACAACATGAAAGCATAGTCTCATAATAGGACATGCCATCTAGTCATTAATCTCCTTCAACAACCATAGCTTGGCAATTACTCATACCTTAATGAATTTCTTGTCCTTGACAGGATAGTCGTGATGCTGGAGACCTGAGTTTATTCTCATTTATAAGCAAATGAAAAGCAGCAGCAAAAAAATGTACATAAATATGTGCATCTGAAGCAACTCCAGGAAGTAATAGCCAATAAATTATTTGCGAAGTTATTTCAAATATGAAGAACTGAAATAATTGCTACATTATAATTGTTTGTTTCTAATCAGAGCATAAACTTTTCCAAGTAATACTCTTGATTATGCATGCACATGCACATGGTGCACATACACACACACATATATAAACGTAAAATAAGAAAAAGTATTTGCACATAACGGGTACTTCTACTCACGCCTAATTATCTATAAAAATATCAGAAAACTGCTAAGAAATTTTTTTTTTCGCTTTCCCATTTCTAGAATCCACCTCTTTTTGGTAGTTCCAGAAACGCCAATATTCCCTATAAACTAATATTTGCAGTGAATCAAAATTAAGCCAAAGCAACTTAACCACAATGCTAACATATCATACTGACTTTTATAAGCTAATTTACCAAAAAAAAAAAAGGATAATGTCAAGTTAAGCAGTATGGTCAACAACATAATGATCCAAGCATAACCATTAGCATTATCAGCTAGATTAATATATTAGAAGTCTAAAAGCATGGAAAACTTGAACCAACTAAAACACGTATTACAAAATTCAGAAGGTTGGTTAAGCCTAATCAAGTTCACAGTCAGCTTCTCAAGTTGTACACTATCCTTATCCCAGCTGAGATGCGATCATTGGCATCCCAAAAGAAAACTATTGAAAAACAATCTTGTGTGAAGCAAACTACTATATTTACAAGGCAATACCATCCAGAGTCACATAAATATGCACCCGTAAACAAAATACATACCACCAAGGTGAAGTTTTCTGAAATAAATAAAATCCAAGCAATCATTTATCTTGCTTGTCTCGAACGTGGCAAAATGGAGCCTTCCTTCCAGAATAGTGTGTTTTCCATTACCACGAGAAACTTCAAGAGTAGCACTTGCAGAGTTCTCTCCGTCATGATCAACAGAATTATCCCTACGTCTTGAAAAATAAACCACCTTGATCAGAGATCCTGAAAGCAGGAATTGCCATCAAAGTCAATAAAGCACACCTCTAATAATCATTTATAGTTTCCTGAATAACAAACGAAACATTTCTTAATATTTTTAGCAAGTGCAGCACGCATGCACTTCACTTAAATATCACCTAACATTCCAACTAATGAATTACAAAAACGAAGTCATATAACAAGCATTAAAGACACAAAATACAATTCGAAATATGACAAGAAATTGATTATTGAAGAAACCCAAATTCCATGCAATTGAAAAATCAAAAACTTCAATTAAAGAAACAAAATCAATAAAACATAACAATTTATAAAGGACAATAAGCTGAAAGATCACCTCCAATATCAACGGCCAAATGAGAGATTTGACAAAGAGGTTGACCTAGCTCTGAGTTCCCAACAATTTCACTCTGTCTTAGATCCATTTTCTTCTCCCTCCGTTTGTTTTAAAGAATTTCTCCGATTCGCACAAAGAGTTGAAATTTAATAATACCCACAACTGGGTCTTCTCCGATTCACATAAAGAGTTGAAATTTTATAATAGTCATACTGAAACGACCAAACCATCCAATTTGTGTACCTAACCCATCACTGACCCACTATAAAATGGAAAGTTCTTATCCGCAATTACACAGTCTTTGTCAAAAAGACCCAATTGCATTGATTCAATGCAGCGTAGGGAATGTGAAAGTGCCGCTCTTTGTCCTGCTCCAGAAAATAATAATTTTTTTTCCTAAAATTTTCTCGTTTTCATTGTTTTTTTCCTACCTTTATTTTTATTCTTCTTGACTAAATCTGTGTTTGGTAACAAAACAAAAATGGTGGTACTGAGAATGGAGGGAAGAATATGAGCTTTTCAACAAATTTGTTAAAATTATATTTGTCTTGATTTGTTAATTCACTATATTCTATTGAATTAAATTTAGCAATAGTCATCTTGATCTTCATATATATATAATGATTTGTTTATAAAAAAATATTTAGTGATTTTGTTAAAATTGGTGATTTTTAATTAATGAGTTTTAGTTAAATATTATTAAAATAGTTTTTAAAATATATGTAATTGTAAAGAGAATTGAAAAGATTGTTTCATTAAAATAGTTTAGAAATTCTATGGATGCATGTTGGAGTTCCATTCAATTAAGTTTTTTGTGTTTGAAAAGATACATGAACATTAGTATAATTTTTATGAACCAAAGAAAATTAAGGTCGAAAGTGAGAAAATTTCTCCATAATTCAATTTAATGTATATAATAAATGATGGTAGAGTAGTCAATTAAATAAAAATATATAATTAACATAGAAATCAATGCATTGCATATGCAAAGCGATTAATAAAATTATTATTTCATTAAAAATGTAAGTATTTTTTTTATCATAATATGAAAAGATTCATTATCAAGAGAGCCATAAATTAGAAAGTCAGAATAAATAAACATTCTAACATTTTCATAATAGAAAGAGCAAACTATTCTAACGCAACACAGATACAAACAAATCAAGTAGAAGTATAGAATCAGAAGACTAAGACAAAATTTGGGAACTCTACTGTAAAATCTTGAGTTATTGGGAAGCAACACAACTTTTAGAAACCATACTTCAAATTAAGCATCATTTGGTGATGTGTAGAGAAGGAGGGGATAGTACAAAGAGAACCGTTCCATCCATTAGACCTTCAAATTGCTTTTTTAAGCCCACAACCTCCTTATTTAGGAAAAGGGTCATGCAAAAATAGAGATAGTAAAACATCATCATTCATACAAAACTTGAGTTAGCCCAAAAACTATCATGAAAGTAGAGAATAAAAAGAATACTGAAATGGTCAAATCTATGAGATAAAAAAAATCAAACTATAAATTTATTTGAGAAAACAACATAAAAAATTAAGTAGAAATGAAGATTTAGAGTTGTCGGTAATTAGAAGATTGAGAACCATCCTAGATATAGAGAAAAAAAAAACTGAAAGGGGGAAGGGTTAGAGAAAGACAGAGGGGCAAAGGCAAAAAGATTTTGAACAATGATAATGTAATTAAAATGTAACATTATAAATTGCAGAACAGACTTTTGGGTAAGTTAAACAAGCGCTTGCTTTTAAGTCCTAAAACATAAATAAAGCCCCATAATTTTTTTAATTAAATTATTTATCATAATTATGTCAATTAGAAAATGTAAACCTAAAAAGTAGGCCCCCCAAAATATTTTCATCATCTATGTCATAATTTTTAAAATTTTAAAATTATTAGTTATTTTCAAGGATTTAATTTTAAAAAAAATTCTGAATCTTTGCTTTAATATTTTTTAGATTCCATTAATTTTATATAAACTATTTTAAATAATTATATCTTTTATCCTTACAATTAAAAAATAAAATAAAATAAATTCATTATCTATTTCATTCATATGTAAGAATTAACAAAAGTAATTAACCAATAAACACGTCTTTAAAATAATATTTAGATTTTATTTAGATGACTGATAATATAATTTAACAATATTTAATATTATGCTAAAAATAATATTTATTATATTTAAAAAGATAATATGGTTAAATAAAAATATTTTTATTTAATTTAATAATATTTTTAAAATTTTAATATATTATGAAGATAAAAAAATTATTTATTAACATATATCATTTATATAAAAAATATATATTTTGAACATTCTTAAAAGGTAAAATTATAAAATCATGAAAAATTACCAAATTGAAACTGTCAAATTAATGGTTTAAAAATTAATAATGTTTAAATCATAAAATTAGTATAAAAAACTATATCATAAAATATGGAAACTAAAACAAATAAAAATTAAATTGTACAACACTGCGTCACGGCAATGTAGCAAGCAAGACCTTACTTTATGGTTGGCAAGTAAAACGATGCCGTTTTTTTGGTAACGGCTCATTGGTCACGACTCGCCGAGGAACTTTATTATACACATACCAAATGTGTGCTTTTACGTTCACAGTCGCGCGGGAGGTTTCTTTTTCTGTCGCCAACTCTTCACTCTAATGGAGATTTTTTCTTCAGTTGCAGAGCTCTGTATACAAGTGAGTTAAAAATCAGAATCACTATAGCCTCAAAATTTATTCAAAAATCACATTCTTCTTCTTCTTTTTTTTTTTTTAAAATCGAAATTGATTTAAGTTGCAGTTAATTTCTTCTGCATTTCAAAGATGTCGTGTATCTGAAGATATTTGCAGACTCTCAGTTGTTCTCAGATCATCTCTAGCTTCTGATTCTCCCACTACTCGAATTTCAAGTGAGCGTTGCTGATTATCTGTTTGATTTTTAGTTTTAGTTAAAATATTACTCGATCGCATTTATATTCATTTTCTAAGAAATTGAATTCGCGTATTAATTTGACTAATTCTGTTTTTATTATTTTCAGTTTCTGATACAGGTGTCGGGAGTAGCTTGGAAGAGTTTCAGAACCTGAGGTTCGCCATGGAAGCTATTGGCTCCGAAATGTGGGGTAAGCACTAAGCCGAGTACCAACATTATGCAATTCTTTTTTCTCATGGTAAAAAACATGAGCATTTCAATTAGTAGGCGTAAAACTCCTTTTAATGGATTGTTTGGTGTTGATCTTTCTGGTACAGATGGATTGCTTTCTGTCACAACTACCAGTAAGTTCTCATTGTCGCAGTGTAATTGTGTTGAAATTGCTGGCGTTAACTTACATGGTTATGATTATAATCCATGTAATCACACGGGCTTTCTAGTTCCTAGCGCAAGTTCTATAAGGCTTTATTATTCTTTATGTTGTAATTTTTATCCTATTTGAATTTGTGTTCCATGTCAAAGTCCTATCAATCATGAGAATGATAGTAATGTAGTGATTAGAACGTTGAGAGTTACTGAATTAAGGTGGCATAATTGATTGGATGCTAGGAAAAAGTCTAATTTATTTAATTATAATAGATATTCCTCTTTTTATCTAGTTTCAGTTTCGGCTGCTATTTTCTATGGGCATTGTTGCAGGCTTCTGTGATAAAATGGTATATCATTACCTTCTACATTTAAGAGAAACCATTTCTAGCAGAAGATTGACTCGTCTACCTTCAAGTCCTAAGAATGGTGTAAAATTCAGGCATGTAATATGGTTATTAACTTCTGATCTTTCATTCCTGTAGTTTTTCACTATTCCCTCTGAGATTTAGTGTCATTTCTCTTTACAGTGGGACTGAAGTAGGTTTGTCCATTTCTGAGAGCATTGATGTTTTAGTGTCAGAGATCAATTTCTTCTTTCACAAGGTTCTTTGGCTGTACTCTTAGGAATTAATATCTGATTCCACTTGAATGAATTCATTTTATCTTGGTAAATTTTGTAAAAGTACTAGCTTTTGGCAGTTTAAACACTTTCGTAGACATTTTAGGCCATTTTTATTTTTCCTTAGTAGAACCCTGAATATTGAATTAAAAGAAAAAGTAAACGAAATGGAAACACTGCTGCAAACTTATGGCTGGAAGATATTTAGGGATAGTGTCTCAGTATTTTTGATATGCATCTCCTGAGCTGGGCATAAAGTTACTGCTAAGGAAACATTTTCTGCCGAATCAGCCCATTGAAAGAATATGACTGAACTTTTAAGAACAAGGTTGAAGAAGATTTTGCCAGCCTTGATCATGAATCTTCTTCGGTAGGCAAAGAAAGTGTTTAAAACAGCCATCTCTTGTTCATATCAATATCTAGGGTCTATGGTCAGGGAAAATGAAAGCCTTTTTGGGAAATAGACACATCTAAATATTTTTCTCTGCAAAGCAAGTTTTTAAGGCTTTGGTGCTCATGTTGTGTCTTAAGTAACAATTTTATTTTAAACTGTGGATTGACTTGCATATTTTAGCAGGCAATCTATTTTGATTATTTTATGCTTTCAGCGCCAACTAGTTCCTTGTTGTATTAGGGATTGAGAATTAGTTTTCGTATGCCTGATTAACTGATTTACAACCATTTTTTATTACTTTTTAATAATCATTGCCATAACTTTATTTTCTAATTCAATTTATCCAATATTTAGCCTCATTTTCTTCTTATTTCTTTGCAGATTCTCATTCTAAAAATCCCTGTAAGTTGAAGTTGCACCTCTAATGCTCATTTTGTTTATGATTTGTTAATGGACTTGGGGCGTGGTTGAGAAGATATGTCTACATTTGTGTCATGGAAAGCATATTTAGAAGCAATAAGAAATGTTCAGATAAAGTGCTCCAGGAAGCTGATTTCCTTGCCAATTCAATCATAAACTTGCTTGGGTCAAATTCAATGGAATAGAGAACATGTGACTTTTACATAGTCTGGACATAATTCTATTGCAACGTATAATGAATAATAAATGCATAATGGAACATGTAAAAGTTTGCCAACTATTCTGGGCAGCTGATCAATTTCATTTTTTTTCCCAGAATGTTGCAATTGATCTAGTGGTGGAACACGAGGATGACTTTGGATCACGATGTGAAAATGTCTTTCTAGCAAATGAAAGCAATCCCTCGTCTTTCTCGATATCAAATGTTGAACGCTTGAAGTCCGGCCTTGAAGATTATGTTTTAAAGCACGGACATAGGTTAAATCAAAATTGTAATTCTTGCTTTCCAACTCGGTGAGCTTGCTGTCCATTCATGGAAGCTCCTGTTTATATTTGGACTCTACTGCATTTATTCAGAAGTTGGTAGACGGAGATGTTTTCATTATATTGCTTTTTCATACTAAGTTTCCTCGGGCAAAAAATGAGTGCATTATCACATGGTTATGAGTTTCACTTTCATTTATTTGTGACACGTGGTACAGCTTTAAAATCTGCTGGAGATGTTTGACTTCCTTTTCGATTCTTTGTAGGGATCATCTTAAGGTTGGGAGTGGAACAACATGCAGCCTGGAAAGCCAGAGGAATTCTGGATCTGGACTGATTATGGAAGTAGTAATTATAATTAGTGAGATAGAGTCAGCCTGTCCTTCATTTAGGGAATGCAGCTCAAAAACAGAGGTCTGCATCAATTTTTTTCTTTTCCTCTTTCTTTTTTCTTCTTTATGATTTTGTTTTAGTATTTGGAATGTTGTCAGATAAATTCTGGTAAGATGTGTCATAAAAAGGAAAATTTCACAATTTAAGAGAGGGATTGGCGAAACTATAATAATAATGCATTCCTGCTACTGAATGCAGAAGGTTGAATAGGGCAATTTTACACTCAAGTAGGCATATTTTTACAATTCATTCAACTTTAAGCATACAAGTATAGGTCACTAAAGAATTTGAGATGGTTGGATATTCAACTTTAAGCATACATGTATATGATGGAATTTGAAATGGTTGGATGTGTGCATCATGAGAACTTAAATGCCAAAGCATATTGGCAGTTGCTTCATCAAACACGATAATATGAATGTATTTTCTTGATCCATTGGGATTGTACAACTCTTTATTGTGAGCATTGAAATTTGAAATTTTAAATTTCAAGAAAACATCAAAACTTGGGTTATAGGGGGAGTTAAATGTGCTTATATTGTCTCAATCTTTCCTCTTAATTTTATGAAGTGCTAGTAACTATCAACCCCCTATTTGACCTCCTTGATGATCACGAGAGGGGTCTTTCAGGGACTTGGTGAGTGATGAATTGCTGCTTCTTTCTTCTTTCACATAAACATTGCACATGTGAGATTGGTTTGAAGTTAGTAATATTTACTGCTTTCTTACATGCAGTTGTTTGATCTGCAATGTTCATTTCTAGGTCTTGTACTTTGAAGATTTCAAACCTTGTCCAATTTTGGAATCATGCGTAAATGGACTGACTGGCATTGACTGGAAAAGTTATGGATTGACATTTGGGAACAATGTGGATGGTGGAGGTTACTTGCTACAATTGGAAAACTTACCTGCTGATACTCGTATTGCTATGGTCCTCCACTGCTACCGTAAGCAATATCCAATGTTTGTATGGAATTATATGCTTCATATTATTTGCTTCATTATGTTAGAATTCTCGCTTCCACACCTATATGTTGCATTCTATATTTTCCTTGACTTTTTTTTTGCCAAGGACATAATACCATCAACAAAACCTAGGACTCAAAGTAGTCGCCATCTTATTAAAAAAGCAGTTAAACTTGCATTGGATGATTTGAAGGAGAAACATACCGGAATTCTTCTAAGTGAAAATGCTGTCAAGGTAAATCTCTCTCTCTCTCTCTCTCTCTCATAGATTCTCTTTTAAAAACTTCTAGGAAAAAACTTGGTGTAAATGTTAATTCGTTTTTACTGAAACAACTTACTTTTTCATGGAACAAAAAGTAAATAAAATTCCTTTGTCCTTTATTTCCAAAGTTTGACATTATGTTTATTGTTATAACTACGTGACTGTTCCATCTAACTAGTTTATGACGATGAGTAGAGTTCTTTACGGTTTAGGCATTTTAAAAGTGAAAATGTTTCTTATCTTGTAATATATGTCTGCATTCTGGACTGAAAAAAGTTTGGAAGTGTCTTTATCCTCAGATTCGCAGCTATGCCCCTGACCTTGCAAAATCTATTGCGGGCCTCGTCTTGTCATCGAATGATCCAGACTTCCAAGAAGAATGTTTCTTTCTTCTTGGTCTTCAATCAAGAGAAATTAGATGGGAAACTGTTGAAGAAAGCATTAAAGAGAAAATCATTTCAGTTATACACGTGAATGATAGAAAATCTCAGAGAAGCAAAGAAGCGGTAGTGGCACCTCTTCTTTTTGAAGACGGCTGCTGCTGGAATTCAGGCTTTCATGACAAGGACTATGAAGAAGGTGAGGATGCATTTAGTTTCTTGGATTAACTAATAATATTATATTGTTTGTAAAATCTTTAGTTTCTACTTTTGATGATCTTTCACCATATGAAAAAAAATTTATTTGTGATACTATTACCCAACCCCAATTTAATTTTTTTTGAAAAAAAAATTATTGCACATTAATTACTCGATTGCAGAAAAACTAAAGTGGGAATATTATATGGTATACACCTTTGTTTTTTCCCCTCTTCCTTTGGTCTTTTCCTTTATCTTCAACCAGATATTCCGTTTTCACAAAATGAAGTGGAATGTGTCAATTTCCAAATCCCACGTGACTTGCTCTCTGTAATCGAGTGTTATCGTCTTCTTTCAAGTCTGGAACATTTCTTGATTGGGCCCCATTCAGGAATCTACCATAGCTGTTATGTGATGGATTCGGCCGATGATCCTGCTCCACCCTTATTAGGAAGCTCACATACAAAATAATACTCTCTACATATCCTAAATATAATGTTTTAATTTATCAACATATATTGATTGTTCATTCTTTTATTAACCAGGAGAGAGACACCAATTTTTATCCACAAGATGAATTAAAATATAATAATAAAATAAATTAATAATTTATTAATATTCAAATAATTTAAGTTTTACATATGTGTGTGTGAGAAAGAAAAAGAAAAAAATAAAAAAGAAGAAAATCAAGGTTGCTCATGAATTTGTGAAATCTGTCCAGTCTACGTATAAAAGATAATTATTATTTGATTCCAGACTCTGAAAGTTGTGTTCTTTTTGTTCAACTCTTCAATACGCATTTTTGTGGGAAGTTAAGCCACACAAGGAACAAAGGCTAACCTAGCCTTCAAAATTAAAAAGAAAAAAAGAAAAACCAAAATGTATAGATATTTATAATAATAAGTGCAAATATATATATATATATAAGCAGCAAATAATACACCAAACTTTTAATTCAAATTATATTATATGAAGAGCAGGCAATATATATAATGCAGATAGAATTTTTAAGCAGCAGAGGGAGCAGGAATGTAGGAAATGGCAGGCTCAGGCATGGAAGGCATAATAGATGTCCTTGAAAATGTTTCTTCTGCTGGTACTGAGTTTTCAGGCTTCAAATCAAGCGACTCGTCGTTGTATATATCCCACCATTTTGCCACTAGCATCTTTATGTCCTCTCTGTCCATGTTTACTTCCTTCCCAGTATACCTACATGGTTTTGAACCCTGTATTATTTATAAAAATTTATATTAATTAACTTAAATATTACTAATTGATTAAGAAGAGCTTAATGGAAGAAATAATTATAATTTGCTAAGAAGATCACTATTATACTTACAGCAGCACGGTAATGGGCAACCTTAACCTTCTCAACATCCACATTCTCAGGATGGCGCCATAAAATGGCTAAAACCAGGTTGTATTCAAGTGGAAGTGGCTTGAATGTTTTCTCAAAAAACATATTCAAGAAATCCTGTCATCATTTTTAGTCATAAATAAATTATTAATTACTTTCTAATATATAATTTATTCAACTCAACTCAATTAAGTTTTTATCTCAAAGTTAATTGGGATATGCTATATAAATTATGCAAGACATGCAAAATGGTTAATAGTAAATATGGAGTAAAATAAAAAGAGCGCTTACTTGCTCTGCAAATAGTGTTGGTGGGGTGATCTTGAGAGTAGAAAGAAGGTTATCAAAAGTCAAGCGGCTAGGCTCAAAAACAAACATGCCGGCGTTGAAGTACAGAGGCGTAGGAGAACCCATCTCAGCCGGCCATGGAACTCTAACTGGGCACTGTTGGCAATACCCAATGGAGTGTTGAGGAGAATGGCTCCATGTTTTCTCACAGAAACAATCCATAGCGGCATATAAGTAGCCATCTGGAGTATCAAACAGATAATCTATATTCTCGAACACTTGAATATCAGCATCCAAATATATCATCTTGCTGTACTCTTCAAACTCTAACGAAATTCAAAGTTCTTATTAATCATGCATGTAAATTGTTTATTTTTAATATCAATATTAATTAAATCCATCTCAAAATTAACCATTAAGATATAATTTAACGGCTAAAGATATATGTTGCTGTCATGGGTTTAAGTTTAGACAGTGATGAAACCAGCGACCGACTAAGAGAAGAACAAAATTTTTACTGCTGTTATCGAAAGAGAGGCTTTAAGCAAGAGATCAACGACGGTGCAAAATTTTTTTGATTGGCTTTTCCTTCCATTTTTTTTTAGCCGGTCAGTTAAAAAAATCATACGACCCCATACTATCTCACCTGATTCCACCACTAACTTTATATACCTACTCCCTACATGCAATTAATAAAAAAAATCTGGGTCTGAATTTTCAATTTCTATATTATTAAAGAACGTAATTTGAGGGATACGTACGTGCATGGTGGCCAATATGTTCAATATCTCTCTCTCCCTCTCCATGTTTAATATGGCGGCGGGTGGCCAATATTTTCCTTTCTTGTCCATATTTTCCCTTATTATCCATATTTTCCCATTTATGAGGAAATTAAAAAAAATTAGATACATTTGATTCTCAAGCTACCCTTATTGGAATCCAAGCTATAGGCATGAATGAATCTAAACCTATTCTATAATATAAATATTTTTTTATACGTTATTAATGATTTTTTTTATCATTTTGAGGAGTAATTTAATTATTCATTGTTTAATATATACGTGTACATAAATATATAATATGTTTTTTATATGTAAATGTACAACAATAAACCAAAAATAAGGAAATATACATGCTACGTTAAATTTTATAATTTCTTTTTTCAAAAATATCTTATAATTTTAGAAAATTTCGAAAATATTTTTTTAATTTAATTGAAAATATATTTTATGTATATTTTTAGTATAGATGTATGCTAAAAATGTATTTTAGCATATGATATGTATTACGATCCCACATCGGATAGGAGTGAGGAGATTCAGTCGAATATAAGGCTGGGCAATCCTCTTCCTGTCAACTCGGGTTTTCAGGATGAGTTAGGTCCAGTTCTTCTTTATGGTATCAGAGCCTACCTCACTCCACCGATGTGCTGGGTCACGACCCGCAATTGGATCCGTAGTATGCTTCCGCCCGCAAAAAAAGGGTCCCACAAAAATGGGCCTCTTCCTGTCAACTCGGGTTTTCAGGATGAGTTAGGTCAAGTTCTTCTTTAATATGTATACTAAATATCTCTGAATAAGTAATTAATAAAAGGTGAAAATGAATACTTTTGAAAGAAAAATTGAATATTTTTTGAAATTATATATATATATATATATTAAGGATATTTTTGTATAATAGTCAATAAAAAATTAAAGTTGGGAGGATGGTCTTTGTTATAGGGTATTTTGTGTGTACATAATAAAATTATTTATTTATTTATTATTATTCTTTTAATAATTTTTTATTAGCTGTCTATACATGTGTAGACAAAAAAAAAATTATATAGCTTTAACCCGCTGTACAAAAAAACAGTTATTAATAACCGAATGACTAGTTGAATAACCAAATAAATTATAATACAATTTAAATCTAATAGGAATATAATTAATCATATGTTTTGAAAATTAATTAACTAATAACTTTTTATTTAATATTTAATAAAAAAAACTTTCTATTTAGTATTATTAGATATATTCATATTTAAAGAAAGAAATTATCAAAATTTAAATGAAATCAAAATTTAAAACTTAAATAAGAATATAAATGATATTTATTTCGAGTGGACTTGATGACAGATCAGAATTTGAAAAATGTTAAACTTCTTAAAATTTAACAGGCCAAATTGTAATTTTCTTCATTAATTGATACCTGCAGTTCGATTCATGATTAGGTACACTTGTTATCTAAATATAAGATATATATTTAACAGTTATAATTTAGAGGAGGATAGCTAATAATATGTATTGAACATAAAAATGAAAACAAACTTACATTCCAAATCCGGAGCTTTGAGTAATTGATAACATAATAGGCCATAGCAAATTGAATTTGGTTATCAGGAGGATATAATAGGTTCAATTTGACGAATGATGCAACCTTAAGACCTCAAATTTGGCGATGTTCTTCAGGAACATCATCCAATATTGCAACTACGGTGGGTATGCACTTTTCACTTTCCTTAATCCCTTTGCTAATCCAACCACTCCTTTCACATAATCTCCATTTCCTGCTAAAAATGTCATATAAGCTCTCTTTGAATACGCTGTGTTGTTCATGGTTGACACCTTGCCAGAGCCTGAATATACAGTTGATATTACTTCTGGAGCCATTTTTAAAAGTTCTCCAAGCTCAATCAATGGAAGATTTTTGAGGAATTCTTTGGGGAAATTAAGTAGAAGATTAGCAACACTGAGGATGCTATCCTACTAATTAATAACCCCTTTAATTTTTTTTTTCTCCCCGAGTTCTTCAATGGTGCTCTTGGCCTTCTTTATATAGATGTAAAATGTGGAGTAAATTCATTCCAAATGAACTCCAAATGAGACTCAAATGTAAATTCATTTTTGGTCCTTTTCATGGCTGATAATGTATAATATATAAAAAATTTAACTAATATATAAATGTTTATATATTAAACGTAGGGTGGTGACTTTTATTTATTTATTTATTTTTATTTCATAGAAAAATAATGAATGACCAATATTTTCTTTATGCATGCAGCTAATATTCATTTTAGCCTTATCAACAAAATGGACGGTTGCGATTAGATTGGTTATGGTGATAGTAAATTGGGGGGATTCATTCCATTGAAGTATTTAGACATATATATTTTTCACTTGATGACTTACCGTGAAAGATTGCGAATTTCAATTAATTTTTTTTGAACAGAAGAAAATTACAATTGGTTAACAAGTAAATTTTTAAAAATTTAATATTTTCTAAACTAAGAATGTATCGATCTATAACCATATCTGAAATACCCAATGAATATCATTTTTCTCTAAAATATACCAGCCAAGGAAGGCCATTAACATCTAGATATTGAAGTCTTGTGTTTATTAGGACTTTTGAGTTTAATTGATATTTATGGATGTTAATAAATTAATTAATTAAGAAATTTCAAAACCAAAGAAAAATGGGGTTATTAGAATTTTGATTTGAGAGCATAAGAAAGTGATATCAGACTCATTTATTACCAGATATACACTTGACTATGGAGTTATTATTAATAAATAGCTAAAATAAATTAGAATAAAAGTTGAGGTATAAATATAAGTACAAGAAGAAAAGTTGATAGAAGACATGATATTGGCAAGAAAATATTCCTTGTTATTAATCGGTATTAGCTAAAGAAAACACACAGAATAATAGTTGACGTGAAAGAAAGACTAAACAAAAAGGGAAAAGGCTTGGAAATTATACACATATAAACCTTTTGAAGGAGATTTGATAATGAAATTGGCTTCCATTTTATCTCTCCTCCACCAATATTTCTTTGGTAATTGTCAAATGCTCTAATCATATTAAAATTAGTGACTTTAATTTTTCCTATTGGTTTAAGGTTTTTAATTTTACCTAATTATTTTTTTAATACAAAATAAATTTTTATTAATAAACTAAAAAATATAACGATAAGATAAAAATAAAATTATATATTTTTAAAGTATAAAATTTGTACATAACTAATGTTATTAGTTTTTTATAATTTTTTATATAAACAGTGGATAATCGTAATATGTCATGAATAATCTAGCTCTTAGCAGGATATTTATTATATTTGTCATCTGTAGAAATATATTAAATCATATTTCATATGTCAAAAATACCTTTATTTAAGAAGATAAACAATATTTATTAGAAAATTAGAACAAACATCCATTTAAAAATGACTTATAAATATTCCACTGATTTTGGGATTTTGCTTTTTTTTTCTCCTACCATTACTTTTGTAAAGGAACCAAACAAAAATACTTCAAAATTAATCTCACACCACAATACTCATCCTTTAATTTATTTATTTATTTTGAACTGAACACCGCAATACTCATCCTTTTAGAATTATAATTTATTTTTCCTATTTGAGGTGTTAAATTTTTCATTATTAATATAAATTTGAGAAAAAAAAAACTCTAGTGGTTCCTTTTCTCTCTAACTCTCATAGGTTTTTTTTATTTTTTTAATTTAAGAGTAGAGTTGACGTCAGCTCATTGACAAACGGTAACCCCATCTGTCTTTCTTTCTAATTTATTATTGATTTTTATGTTTTTTTTTTCAGTTTTGCATATTTTTTTGTGTGATTTATTTTTAAAATAATTTTTTTATTCTTATTTAATAGAGATTATTTATGCTTTATAAATAGATGTGTCATTTTCATATGGAAGGTAACATATGACAAATGGAATAAGTGCCATGCTGAAAGTCAGATTATCTGTGATATATTATAATTATTCACAGTTTACACTGAATAAGTTTAAAAAGATCCAATTCAAATAACTTCATTAGATATATATATTTTGTATAAGTTAAACTTTTGTAATTTTATTTATATTTTATAGATTTATTCTTTAATTTATTAATTAGAATTTATTTTATATTAAAAAAATATAGATTTAAAAAAGTTAACTTTAAACGTTATTTGTTAAGTTTGGAGAATCTATTTTTAAATTAATAAAATTATATTTTTATATTTTTTTAGCTATAAGATTATTCACACTTTTGCCGTATTGTAAGGTAATTCAATATTAGACTAATTATAATATATATATAGGAAGTCAGAATTTCAATATTAAGGAAGGCAAGTTTAATTTATATTTTCATAAAAAAAATAACTTAAAACATGTAATTAAAAAAAGTTTCAACAAAGTAACTGGTTAATACTTAATATAAAGTATTTTTAATACCTTTATATAAATAAAAATAATATTGACTCCTTAAAGGAGGCAAATTTGGCTTTTTACAAAATTAAAAGGGTGCAAACTTGATAAAAATAAAATAAAATTTAAGAAGACAAATTTGGATTTTCTAAATTTTTTTCAAAGATTTTTTTTTTTTGGTAAGTTATAAGGAGGATAATTGCCTCACTTCTTTAACAGGTGGCTCCACACACATATATAGTTAACTAGCCTTCAATATTATGATGGCTTGAACTTAATTTAATTTGATAGAAAAATCTTTTCAACACAATTAAATTAATGAGAAGAATGAAAAACATTTAAAAGGAAAACAAATAATATAATAGTTAAAATGTGGAAGATGATGAAGAGTTGAATTTTGAATAATGCATGAGTTAATTAATTAAATAACATTTTAAGCAAAAGTAGATAAATAATATTTAATTTGGATTAATAATAACATTAAATTAAAAAAAATTAAATTGTGATCAACACGGTTATAAATGCTGATCAAATCAATCATGTAAAATATGATTTAATTAGTAGGATATTTAAAGGAGCAGCTGCATGCACTAAGGAAAAGAAATTATATTTTTTTCTTGACTGTTCTTTAAAAATATATTTCTTGAAATGTGGCTATCAAGTTTCTAATAAAGAACCACCAAAAAAATATAAGAAAATATTCAAAGAAAGCAATAGCACTTATGATAGGACTATATATATATATAAATTTATAATATGCATAAGATATGATGATATATTAGAGAGAAATCCTTGTGTTGCTTTGGGATAACTGTAGCATATACTAATTTTCAAAAAAATATATAAATAAAATTTAGTTTAAAAAATTATTAAAATAGCCTAAAAAAATATAAAGGATATATTTGATATATCATTGTAGCATGAATAGTATTTCTACTTCACTTTTAAATTATAAGATAGATGTTATAATCAAATTCAAGTCCACCATTCAAAATTTTATAGTGAGTTTGGTTATACCAAAATTTCGAAAAAGTTAATTATATAATTTTTTTATCAATAATATTATATTTATTTGTAAATAATTAATATAAAATAAAATATTAGACCCATTAAATTTTATAAATCAGTTAATAAAATATTTTATATAAATAAATAGTAAAAAATATTTTACTAGAAAAAAAAATTGAGAAATCTCATGTCAAAAAATAATCACATGCTTCAAGATATGATAAAAGAATAAAAATATATTATAAGGATAATTTAGTAAAGTATTTATTATATCATAATTTCAGAAAAATTGATAAAATAATTATCTTTGATTAAGAATATCATATTTATTTGTAAATAATATATATATAATAAAATATTTGAGCTTATTAAAATTTACCAATTAGTTGATAAAATATTTTACCTAAAAAAAATTAAAAAAAAATATTTTATTGAAAAAAATGATTATAAGTGTTCATGATAAAAAGATAATTATATCTCTGATTTAAGATATAGTAAAATAAGAAAAAGATATTGTAAGAGTAGTTTAGACATTGCTCAGATTTTTTCAATAAAATTAAAATGTAATTAAATAAGTTAATATTTTTTTCCAATCAACTTTCTCAATATTTAATTGCATTTTCTAAATATAGAAATATAATCTTTTTTAGTAAAATATAATTCTAATAATATATTTCTATAAAATACATTACCAATAAAATTAGATAACCATATAAATTAATATTTTTTTCAATCTATTTTTTTAAATATAAAGATAGTTTAGGTATTATTTATTTTTTTTTTCAATAAAGTTGGATAACTAAATAAATTAATACTTTTTTTAATCTACCTTTTTAGTATTTTATTATATATTTCAAATATAGTAATATTTTTTTTAATAAAATATAATTCTAATAATATATTTTTGTAAATATATCTTTAATAATTAATTTTTTTAATAATATACGAGGCACACTATTATATTGTGACTCTGCAAATTAAACAAAGACCAAATCAAAAGGTATTGAAGATTATCCAAAGGTTTTATTTTATTTTTACATAATATTGTCTTAATTCTTTTAATTATTGTTTATCCAATATCACCATCCCTGCTTATGTGTATTTGCTTTTGTTAAATAAAATATTGAAAAGAAAAAGAAAAGAATTAAAATTAATAACAAATGACGATCACACTCATTAATTGACCAATATATAATTGTCTTTATTTTATTATTTTCTATGTTAATTTTGAGAGATGAAGAGACGTTATTTTCTATGTTTATTTTATTATTTTCTGTGTTATTTTCTGTGTTAATTTTGAGAGATGAGGAGAATGAACACTTCATACGTATTTATTCTTTTATTGGAATCATTTATATTTCAGGATCAACTAGAACTTTGTTACTAATAATTTATTGATTTATATACTGTTTCAATTTATTTTCGTAAAAAAAAATTTATAAACACTTTCACCCAACAACACATGATATATTTAATTAATTAAAAGGAAAGGAAAGGAAAAAAAGAGTTATTTTTTACAAAATTATAAAAAAATCAATAATATTATAAATTTATCAACCTAAAAAAGTATTAAATTTATTAAATTTTTTTAATCATTTTACAAATTTACTAGTTCAGTATGTTATATAATAAATACAAAGTTTACTATGAATTTATCACATACATAATATTTTTTATAATTTCATCATTAAATTATTATAAATTTGTTATACAAATTATAATAAATTTTTACAGGGGCATAAATAATTTCCTAGGAAAAAAAAAAAGTCGATGCTATACCCATATACGTGTCTCCTTATAGACATTTTCTGCCACAGCCCACAGGAGTAATTGAACTTTGGAAGATGAGTAAATAAAGCACAAAAGTAAAAGTTGGAATTAGAATTGAGAAATAGGATAGGAAGCTTTGGCCTTTCAACATTAACGGGTAAGATCCAAAGTAGATTCTCTACTGAACCAGACATCCAACCAGTAAACGTACTTTTCAGGTTCTTATAATTTATAAACCTCAAGCAAGTGGTGGTGGTCCAATTTATTATATTTTAGGCCACTATTTCTGCAAAATGAGTATTAGTAAACAAGCAATACCAAAGGTGATCACACTTCACGAATCGCTTGTTCAGATTTAAAATCTTTTTTGAATTATGAACCAAACTACTTTTACGATGGTTTAATAATGATTTCAAAATGGTTGGTTTTGATTCGAGTTTTCAGTTGGAGAGCAATTCAATGGGATGATTTTAAGCGATTCGAGAGGACTATTTTTGGGACAATTCAAAAATGATTTTAGCACAATTCGAAACTCAAAAGATAATTTATAGATCGTTTTAATTAAATATTCAAAGAAAAAAAACTATTTACAGTTAAGATTAGTGAAATATAAATATATTGAAATTAATCTTATTAAAAAAATAAAGAAAAATATTAAAAAAAAAGATTGATTATGGAGAGTAAATAAAAAAAAATATATTGTAGATATTATTGGAAGAGACAATGCATGGGAAATTAAAATAAATTGATGTGTAATATAGAATAAATTATACATATATTTATAAAAAAATTATTAATTTTTTTTTAAATAGCTCTAGCTGGTTCGGATTGCTGGTTCAAATTTTGGTTTAGAATCATTAATTCACGATTTGTAATTTATGTGAATTTGAACCAAATAATATATTATGGTATAAATTTTAGTTTGACTGCCATTTTGATTTAAACCAATTTCGAATTTTGATTTAAAATCGGACCTAAATAACACGTTGTTATACAGCGAGTGATCACTGATAAAAAAATAAAGACAACATTACGTGATTCTGAATCCGTGTAAAATGGACAATTTGTATTATAACGTGAAGATATTTTTAATAGCATACTTCTCTCTACAACCATGTTCTTCTCCTCTTGAGGGTCCCAACCAAAGCAAGTGTGGAGGTTGAAAGTAGCTTGAAATTCAATTGTGGTGTCCAGTTGATTGGCAACGTTCGATCATTACAATGAAAAATTAAAACTTGTGAAACAAGTTCGTTTGTCTATCTATCATTAAGGAACTCTAATGGAGTCTTATTTACTTCACATCTCACTGTAGTAACCCCAAAAACTTGTGTGATAATAGGACTAGTTCATATTATTCCCTTGCAAGCTAAATAAGCGGACTTCAAACTCTTAAACTGATAATTATGATGCAAAACATTTTACCTGTAGTTGGCATAATTTTCTGGGGTTTTTCCTCCAGAATTTTAGAATCCAAGCCCGCTAGCGCCAAGCTCGCATGAGTTCATTTCACTTTCTCATAATGGGATCAAATAAAATCCAGTGAAGACAAAACTACATGAAAACTGAAGATGGACTTTTTACAATACCCTGCCACCTTATAATTTATATTTTAGACCAATGCTCATATTACAGCAAAATATATTTAAACCCTAGACAATATGATGCATCTTTAAGTTATAACATTGCCAACCATTGCGAGTCAGAATAAGCTGGAAAATAATACTGAAATGATTGAAGCACAAAATAATACATTTTCAATTACAACTAGAAGCGCTGCATCCAAATGCAAATAAATGTTCAATAGTATATATATATATATCCAACCATAAAAAATTTCCTAAAAGGAAGAAGGAAAAGGAATGATAGTAAACACAATTCAGTTCTCCCAAAAAGAAAATAAAAGAAAAAAATAAGTAAACAATAACACTAGATAATATTCACCCTGCATCCAGAATTGCCAATCCACAAAATCTCATTTTTTGCTTTAAGCCTGCAGGTTAAGCAAACAAGCAGAGTTATAACCCTATATATAGGGACGCGGGATAAAAACTCAGCCTTACTAAATAACTGAAATCAGAACCTTCACCAAAAATTCATTGAAGTCGACTAACAATAGACTTTGTTGTATCATTAACATAGACAATTAGATGGCTGCATTGCACTCAACAAACCCACACAATATTTGTTCAACGGGAAGATATCCGTTTATACCTTGTTAGCAATATTATTGGAAAGCCAGTCCAAGCCCTCATAAAGCCCCTCACCAGAGGTTGCACAGGTACTCTGGATGTACCTGAAAGCCAAAAAAAGATGTTTACTGGGGAGGCCATGATTGATAATTGATAATCAATAATACAAGGACAACAGAAAGTTTTACCAGTGACGCTGGCGAAGAGAGTTAAGCCCAAGCTTGTCAGTGATTTCAGCAGCATTCATTGCATTTGGAAGATCCTGCTTATTAGCAAATAAAAGCAACACAGCATCTCGTAGCTCATCCTGCAACCACCAACCATTACACTCATTTTTTCAGACCACTCTTAAGCATTGAACACCAAATAAAAAAGGTTTTTGATGCCTTGGACTGCCTTGTCAAACATGGCATCGCATCAAAAACTTGGGTAAAAAAACCTAGAGGGAGAAATGACTAAGATCAAGAAATTCAATTCATTTCCCAATGACTGCATAAATCAAATCCATATTAACTAGAATACCACTCTTAATTGGATATAGGGATGCATGCCAAAAGATTTCCCCTCCATAGATTTGGTGAGCTATTTCTTTAGAACCAAATTCAGCATGCAAAAACTAATTGACTTTCAATATAATTGGCACATATCTAAATGAAATAAGTTGCCACATAATATAACATTTATAATCAATTCATTGACAATTTATCACATAATAGTTCCATCATGCAGAGTGCTGATTTTTTATTATTCCATCAAAGCAATAGCTTCAAAAGAAATGAGGCCATTCTATCATTAACAAAGAAATGATTCAAAGAAAAAAGGGCCTATGTGAAAAGCATGTTTTACAGCCTAACAGTATTATCTGTCACCCATGTGCTACTGAAATGCATGAATACTCTTATTCATTAGAACATTTACTGGCACAATATAATTTAACTACTCAATATCAAGTATCACAATCTGAACTGAAATATTCCAAAAAGGAAGTCATCACATTTCAATGCCCCTTCACATAATAAGCTCTTTCATTAGGGAAATTTTCATACCCATTTAATTTTTCTGTTGTTAATGAAACTATTTGGCTTTTCATCAATTCTTAAGATCTCATTTTAAATAAAGATAAAAAACATTTTTCATTAAAAAATGTGTTAGCAAACACAAAGCAATCAACGAATAATAGGTTGGCACCAAACAAAATGGCATACCTCATTCAACATCCTATGCAACTCATCCCTGGCTTCGACAATACGGTCTCTGTCATTGCTGTCCACCACAAAAATGAGACCTTGGGTGTTTTGGAAGTAATGCCTCCACAAGGGACGAATCTGTAACATACATTTTTAACCATCACAAGAAGTAAAAAAGAAAAAAAATCAGCACTGACCTCTACATTAGTATTTTTCAAACATTTAGCCATTAGTATTAGAGCCTAATTCAACAGAAAGATTGAAGGAAAAAGTTCTATCTCATTGAGATGTCCAAAATACACTTCATAACAATCAAATGGATGGAATATTGTTGAGATTCATACCTTGTCCTGACCACCAACATCCCACACGGTAAAACTAATGTTTTTGTATTCAACAGTTTCCACATTAAATCCTGAAGAAAAAAGTAGTTTCCACATATAAATACAAGTTGCATATGTAACTTTCCAAAGGGTCACCAGGCAAAAGCAGACAAAATCGAGAAAAAATGTAACCATGCAAGTAAAGGAACTCAATCAAATACTATAGGCTGACAGACAAGGAACTCTGGAGTTTATCACAAGCCGGTAAACAACATGCCCTCTAAATTATATTTCCAAAATTCATTTTAATGATCTTTCAAATTTCATATTTGCTTGATCCTGCTAATCATATTATGAAGGAACAGCCCTCAAAATGAGTGCTATATAAAATGATTAAATTGTAGGAAATGCCATCTTTAACTGAAAAAACCTTGCTTCTTAAAGTAGACCAATCAAATGGAAATCCTAGAACTCATAATCATCAGTTTTTAAGTAAAAATGCACCACCAGCAAGATGCACAGTTGCACCTACAATGAATGCAAGTTTTGGGATTGAGCAAACAAATGCCCAAGAATATGCAAGTATGATATGTAAATGCTGTGAAAGTGGACATATAAGCACGGACATGTAGTCCACTTAATGCGTTTGGAATGACCTTCTTAAAGGTTGCTTTTAAAGCAGGTAAAAATTAAGTGAATGGACTTCAACATGAAATTTTAGAATTAATGTTTATGATATATAATCATCTTGGATGGATAGATTCATCAATAGACAATAAAGAAGTATAATATCAAGTTTAAATTAAGAAATTTAAACAAAAAGCTTAAATAAATCCCTGAACTTCAATCCACTGCCAAATGCACCATTAGAGAAATTTCAGCAAGAATTAAACTCAATTAAGATAAGAATTCTAGATTAAGAAGTAACTAATACAATCAGTCACGACGACTACATTCTTCCAGGAATCACAAGTTCAACAAGAAATCAAACACATATCAGACGTCAACAAACAGTTTCTTTAACTGATCCAACAAAATCCCACAAAGCAATGTACTTTCAGAATACTCGAACAGTGCAGCTCAGAGATTGCAAGATAAAATAACAAGATTAAAGCAGAAAGTACTCACCAATAGTGGGAATTGTAGTGACGATCTCTCCAAGCTTAAGCTTGTACAAGATTGTAGTCTTACCAGCAGCATCAAGACCCACCATCAGAATTCGCATTTCTTTCTTAGCAAAAAGCCGGCTGAAAAGCTTGGTAAATGTCAACCCCATTTCCGCTTCTCAGCAGTTGATCCCTAACACATAAATCATCAGCCATAAAAATTTCTCGCCAAAGCGACGACCCAAAATACAAATTAAGAAAAACCAAATACAAAGTGTCAGATCGAGTAGATCTGAATCCAAAACATAAGAATCTCGAGATCAAATCGTGAAAAGAAACCAAAAGACAAAACTCCAAAGCTCCATTTGAAGATTTGAATTTCAATGAGCACAATAATAAGGGATCTGAACAAGTCTCAATATGCAAATTTCAGATCAAATGAAAATTCAATACTGAAAAAACACCAAACCTACGTCATAAAAACATGAAAAAAGAGCAAATTTCGAAAGTATTTACACAACAAAAAAGAAACTAAAGTCGAAAAAACGAATCAAATTGGCTCAGATTGATCATAAATTATTAATCAAAAAACCACCTCTTCCGGAGAGAGATTCGCAGAGGGATGGATCTGTGAAGAGAATTCACAGAGCAAACAGAAAGAGAGAGAGAGAGAGAGAGAGACGCAGATAATAGAAACGAAGCTTAACACCAACGCGTAACATGAAAATGGAAAGAATGCATTATAAAGAGCTAATCGACCTTTGATTTTTAAATTAACCAAATGCCGAGTTTGCATTTGAATTAACGAAAATGCCCTGATTTTTTATATTATACTATTTTTCGGGTATGACTGTATTGGGTCCAATAAAAAACTGCCACGTCGCATTTGCCTTGTATGGGCTAATTGGTTTTTATGATTTATGGTTTGCTTGTAACCAAGAGAATGTGCCACGTCATCCGAGAATGTGAATGTATTGGTCCATTGACGAAATTATTTAATTTTAAACCAAAAATAAAATTAAACAATCGGTACAAAAAATAATAAAATATACTAATAGTGAATCGTTGCTGATTCAATTCAAATTCATGCCTCAAAACTTTCTAGAAAATTTGAACGTTACTACTTATGGTTATTTTTAAAAAATAACATAATGATATAATATCAACATAATGACATGGTAATTTTTGAAAAATAGGGATATAATATAGATGAGATATATTTATACATATATATTTTTTAAACTATATAAATACAATACAAATAAATAAATATTAGTTCTTTTATATATTAATATAATTATACACACAAATATATTTATTAAATTATAAAAAACAACAGAAGATAAATACATATTCAAACAAATATATATTAGTTCATTTGTATATAAATATAATTATATATAAAAAAAAATATGAGCATCAAGACTCTCCAAGAACCCTAATGCAGATCATGATGATATAGCTACGAAAAAAGTTAAACTTCGATCAAATTCCATGGCTCAGGTTAGGTATAAGGATAAACTACTCCAAGGTGTGATTATGGAAGCCAATATGATTGATGCCATGAATTCTTTTCATGTCAAGGTTAGTGCAAGGGATGTGAAGATAGATAGATCTGAAAAACTTTTTGTCTGTTTGCTTATCTCATAGTCTGAAGGACAGATTGGCAAAGTCCCTAGAGAATGCAGTGGTTATTAATCTCTTAGGCCGTCAGATTGGATATAAGGCTTTATGTAATAGGCTTCAATCTATGTGGGGACTAGGGAATTCTCGCATGCTTGATATTGGCCGTGGTTACTTCCTCATCCAATTTTCTAATCCAACTGATAGTCAGCGTGCTCTTTTAGATGGTCCTTGGAGTATTATGGGGAGTTACTTGCAAGCACAACTATGGACTTCTTATTCTAGGGTTGCTAATCCTATTTCGAATATAGTGAATGTGTGGATTAGGCTTCCTGAGCTTCCACTCCATTATTACCCAAAAGAAGTTAATCGGAGTATTGCTGGGGTAGTTGGGATGGTTATTAAAGTAGATTATAACACAAGTGACCTTCAGCGGGGTAAATTCGCTCGTGTTGCAGTCTCTGTGGATCTTTCTAAACCTCTAGTTTCAAATTTTGAAATTGATGGAGAGTTACGGTTGGTGGAAAATGAAAATCTCTCTAAAATTTGCTACTTTTGTGGTCGTTATGGTAATTTAGAATCTAGATGTTCAACGCGATTACATGATGTGAATGAGGAAAATCATGTTGAGGCTAGGCTAGTAAACGCAGACAAGGAGGAGAAAGAGTATGGGTCGTGGATGGTGGCGTCCAAAAAGAGGTGTGCTCCTAAGAAAATCTCTAATGCAGTGGAGAGGGAGAATAGAAATAAGAGGGGTTCTAGATTTTCCATCCTTGCCGATAAGAATGATGATGTGGCCAATGATGATATAATTATGCATGATAATTTTTTTTTCTAGAATCTCTTCAGAATAATGTTGAAAATCCTAAGACTTCAGAGAATCTTAAATTAACTAGTTTTGCTCCTCAGGATGTAGCAAATAACACTTCCCCAAAGGATGATGTGGCCAACATTGGTGACTGCATCATGTGAATAATATAGGTGACAATCAGTGCAATGACAAAACAAGTGGTGATATTGTTCAGTCTAAAGGGTCATGTCATCAACAGTACATGCATGGTGTTTTAATTCCTCAAAATAGTTTCATGCAATGTAACTCAATTGTCCACCTTGCTCTAAGAACTGAAGATCCCTTTATGCCCCTTACTACCTCTCTTGATAAGAGAACTCATATGGCGATGGATCGAGCTCCTCTTGCTGATATGGATTCTTCCATTCTTCATGCTGGAAGACCTCCTGATTCTGATTTTACTATGGAGGGAGGCTCAGGTAGATGTGGAATGGATTTGGGTGATAAGTTAGGAAAAGATAACAAGCTGGATGATAATGTAGAGATTGGTATTGATGAAGAAGTGGATGAGGCCACTTTAGAGGAAGAAAATCCTATTGATCCTTTCTTAAGGGATTGATTGGGGTTCTTTTTCTCTTTCTTTTTATATTTTGATATGACAATTATGACTTGGAATTGTCAAGAGGCTGGTAGCCTCTCATTTATCGGTGCTTAAAAACTTTTGTAGTGCGTGCCTTAATGCTTTTGGAGCCTCGTATTACAGTGTTCGGGTTGATTCCTGTATTCATAAAATTGACTTGCCTAATCCATACCGTATGGAAGCGACAGGGTTTTCAGGGGGAATTTGGATTCTTTGGGATGATTACTGGTCTATTCAGATTATTTCTTGTGGCCACCAGTTCATTCACTGTCGTATTTTAGAGTAGGGGTTGCCTCTCTTTGTCTTCACTGCCGTCTATGGTCATCCCTCTCCCTCTCGGTGTGGTATTTTATGGGACCAATTAATATCTCTTATGTAGAGTACTATGGAGTCTTGGGTTTTGATGGGCGATTTTAATGCTATCCTGGCTACCTCTGAAAGGCAAGGGGTACTTCTCACAGGACAGGTATTTGTTCTCAATTTGTTTCTTGGTACCTTTAGTCGGGGTTAATTGACTTAGGTTTTATTGGGCCTCGTTTCACTTGGAAAATAGGCTTATTATATGAACGTCTTAATAGGGGGATTTGTATATGTAGCTGGAGGTTGAAATATCCTGAAGCAAGTATTTCCCATCTAGCTCGGGTGCATTCTGATCATAGACCCATTATCTTAAAATTATGTAGTTTTATTCCACCTATGTCAATAGGCCTTTCCAATTTTGCAAGCATGGTTAACTCATAAAGATTTTACCAATTTATTGCCAGCAACTGGAATACTTATGAGGCTATTATGAGTTTGGTTGCTTCCTTTGTTGATAAAGTTTGAGACTGGAATAACTCAGTATTTGGGAATGTCTTCCGGTGTAAGAATCAACTTCTAGCTCGTATTTATGGCATTCAAAGATCTTTGAAAAATCAACATAATGATAATTTGGCTGATTTGGAGATTTCTCTTAAAAGGGAACTGGATATCGTTCTGCAACAGGAGGAGATGATATGGATTCAGAAATCTAGAGCGGATAGTATTACTTTGGGTGATAGGAATACATCATATTTCCATCTCAAAACCTTAAGGCATCGGAAGCGCAATATAATTGAATCTCTACAAGATCCGACTGGTGAATGGGTTACTGATCAGGAGGTGTTGAAGCTTATAGCTGTGGCTTTTTTCCATGATCTTTACACTGATGATTTAAAAGTTGGCCTGACTTCCCTTTGAAAGGTAAGTTTCCATGCTTATCTTCTGACCAATTAGCACGTTTGGAGGCTCAAATTGTGAATTTAGATATCAAGCAAGCTCTTTTTGGCTTGAAGCCTTGGAAAAGTCCTGGTATTGATGGTTTTCAAGCTGATTTCATCCAAAGTCAATAGCATTTTATTGGGGGATCAAATTTGTTCTGAAGTTTGAAATTTCCTTAGCAGTGGTCATATGAAGGAGGAGGTTAATAAACCTATAATCTACTTAATCCCTAAAATAGCCTTTCCAAGTATTATCTCACAATTTTGGCCTATATATCTTTGTACGGTTGTGTATAAAATTATTGCAAAAGCCATTACTAATAAATTGAAACCAGCGATGTCTTCTCTAGTTGGGCCTGCTCAGACTAGCTTTGTTCCTGGTCGTCAAATCATTGAAAATATTGTTATCGCTCAGGAAGTGATTCATTCCATGAGGAATAAAAAGGGTAAGAGAGGTTTAATGGTCATTAAAGTCGATTTAGAAAAGGCCTATGACCAAATTAATTGGAGTTTTCTTCATGATACTTTGCTAGAGGCGGGTTTGCCTTCTCAGTTAATTAAGGTTATCATGGCCTGTGTTTGCTCTAGTTCTATGCAAGTACTCCGGAATGGGAAACTGACAGATTCTTTTAAATCTTGGAGAGGGCTTAGGCAAGGAAGCCCCCTTTCACCTTATTTGTTTGTTTTATGTATTGAACGGCTAGGTCGCTGTATTCAGCAGGTAGTCAATGAACGGTTATGGAAACCAATTTATCTTTCTCGAGGTGGTCCAGCTATTACCTATCTTTTCTTTGCAGACGATTTAGTTTTGTTTGCTAAGGCTGACTGGGAGCAAGTGGAAGTGGTTAGGAGTGTTTTGGAGTTTTTTACTCTTGCTCTGGAAAGGCTGTTAATGTTACTAAAACTAATGTCTTTTTCTCTAAAAATGTCTTTGCTCAAAACAGGTATGAGCTTAGTAACCTATTAGGCTTTAAGGAGACTTCTAATCTAGGAAAATACCTAGGAGTCCCTCTGCTTCATGCAAAGGTTGATCGGCTAACTTATAATTTTCTGGTGGATAAAATGAGTCAAAAGATTGTTGGCTGAAATTCTTCTAATATCTCTTTAGCTGGAAGAGTTACTTTAGCTAATTAAGTTCTTAAGTCAACTTCGATTTATACTATGCAAACCACTAAGATTCCTTCTCAAATTTACAAGTCTTTGGAGCAAGGTACTCGCAATTTCATTTGGGGAAGTAAGGATGAAGGTCGCTCATTTTCTAAGGTTTTATGGTCAAAAGTTATAATTTCTAAAGATTCAGGAGGTCTTAGGTTGAGAAATCTGATTCTTCTTAATCAGGCTTTTTGTATGAAATTGTGTTGAAATTTTTTGCATGATGATCATTCTCTTTGGGTGTAAATTTTGAAGTCCAAATATAAAGTCTATAATAATTTGCTTCTCCTTCCATCTACTTCTGGGACTTGTTCAGTGATATGGAGATTTATGCGCAGTTCTTAGCATTTGGTTACGAGCAATTGCTTTTGGGTATTGGGGGATGGTAAGAAGGCTAGATTTTGGTATGACATATGGTTTTCCAGCTTAAATGTATCACTGATCGATTTGGCTATTAGCCCAGTTCCAGACCACATTGTTAACTTATGTGTTTGTGATTTTGTTTTAGCCAATGGTTCATGGAATTGGAATCTTTTTTCCTCCTTTTTATCTATGTCCACAGCTCTTTATATTGCTTCTACTCTTCCTCCCTTAGATAATTTAGGTGAAGATTATATTATTTGGGCTTTATCCTCATCTAGTGATTTTACTATTAAATCAGCCTATAATTTTTTGGCTAATGAAGGCTATGATTCAGGGATAAGTAATTTCCCATGGAGTGCTATTTGGAAATGGCCTAGCAATAGGAGAATTTGCATCTTCTTTTGGCTGCTTCTTAATTAAGGTATCATGACTAACTCTGAGAGGCATCGAAGATATATTGCTAGCTCTCCTAGCATACATCTCTTGCAAGATTGTAGTTTTTCTAATCATTTCTGGTGCTCTATTGTGCCAGTGGATTTTTTTGTTTGGTTCTTTGATGCTGATATATCTATCCACTCATGGGTGCTCAATAATTTGAAGTTGGGCCAGCGGCCATGCTTGGAGTGTTATTTTTTAGATTAGTTGTTGGATGCTCTGAAAAAGAAGAAACTCAATGATCTTTAAAGGGACAGACATTTCAGTTTTGAAGCTTAGCCAAAATGTTTATTCAGAAGCTCAACTAATGAAGGTTTTGATAAAGAATTTGAATGGAACGGCTACCTTAAAGATTCCTCACTTGGTTAATTGGTCTTGCCTGCCTTCGGGTGTTATTAAATTGAACACAGATGCTTCAGTTCATCAAAGCTTGTCCTGGGCTTATGGAGCTGGTGTTTTTCGAGATTGTAACTGGATTTGGCTTAAAGGTTTTGTAGTTAATATTAAAAATTGTCCAATTTTGCTTGCTGAGTTATGGGCTTTATATCACGGCATTAATTTGGCAATGGAGTTGAATTATAGCTCTGTTATGGTGGAATGTGACAACCTAGTTGTGGATATGATCAATGATAAGTGCTCTCATAATGCGATCTTGGTTAGTCTGGTGCGAAGAATTCAGATTCTCATGGTCTCCTTTTCGTCTAATCTTATTTCTCATGTGCATAGAGAAGCTAATTTTGTGGCTGATTATCTGTCCCATATAGCTTATGATTTTAATCTAGGCTTGCATGTCCTCGGTGATATTCCTGGTGGCGTGAGAGCTTGGCTTTCTCACGACCTAGTGGATGTATGCTATTCTAGGTAGCTGTTTTTCTTTTTTCCTCTTTTGTACCAATATATATATATATATATATAATTATACAAATAAAAAATTAATTTTGTGATAAAAAGAATTTTTTTATAATTAAAATTATTTATTTACTAATTTACTAATATCATATAAATAAAATTTTATGTTAAAATATATCATAAAATATTTTAAAATATATTTTTGTTGTGTTTTATGTGTCTTATTTTATATTCGTTTTGTGTCAAAAAAAAAAAAAGATACGTAAGGAGCATGTCCAACACATATTGGACACATATTTGTGTAAAAAAAAATTAGACATCAACACCTCACTCTATTCAGATGATTTTTAGAATATTTATTTTCAAATGATTAAACACTTATTACAACTATATATAATATAAAGTATATTCAAAATTTTGAAATGTGCATTTTTTTATTTCAATATTTATCATGCATTTTAATATATTTCAAACAATACAAAAAATATCAGTTATTTTTAAAAAAATTAAAGAATGACATATAAAATAATTTTTCTCCTTTCCAAAATTTATAAGATGCATTAACTTTTATAAAATTAATAACGATAAAGTACAAAAAATAAATGCCACGAAAAATAAATGCTAAAAATTATTTAGGAAATATCAATATTGCCTTGGAGTTTGAGAGTTTCTAGACTCAGTATTCTCGATTGATTTTAGAATCTAGTAAATTAAAGGTCTATTTACAAAACTATCTTAAAAAAATTATACTTTTAAAATACTATATAAAATAAAAATATTTATATTTTTAGAAAAAAAATTAAGCAAAATTTTAAAAATATTCACTCTTTATTAAAACAAGTTCTTTTTTTTTTTCAAAATGCATATTCCCTCGTGAATATTTTATTTCAATTTTTATTTATTTTTTAAACTTTATTATTAAATAAAAATATTTTAATAAAATAAAAAAACTAATAGTATTTTACATTATTTTTTAATATATAAAAATTATAATTTTTCATAAAAGAAAATTTTTAATTTTAATTATAGACAATAAATAATGCTCACAAAAAAGTAAAATATACAAAAATATATTAATAAGAATTGTTAAATTTATTTTGAAACATAATTTTCACATTATACACAAGAAAAAAAAATAAAAATAAAAAATTAATTTTATTATGTAAATGTTTAGTAAATGTTCTGTGTGAGTTTCATAGTTATTATAGATGTTGTGTGTATATTATGTATTTATTATCTAAGTTATGTGCATTTTATATAAAAATTATTGAATATTATGTAAATATTGTAAATATTATGTGAATGTTGTGAAAATAAAAGAATAAAAAAATATTAAAAAATATTATGTAGATGTTTAGTAAATATTTAGTAAATATAATTTATATTGTTGTGTATATATTATATATATATTATATATATTTATACATTAAAAATATGATATTAAAAAAATTAAATAAAAAATATAAACAAAATAAAATATTTAAAAAAATTAGAAAAAAAAAATTAACGTGAAAAGGGCAGTTTTGAAAAAAAAAAAAAAAGGCGTGTTTTCATGCAATCAAAAAGGCAAAAACTGAGCCGGTAATTTTGAAATGTATAACTTAAAAGTGGATAGATGATGTAATTTCTTCTAAATTAAACTCCAACGATTCTTTTTAGTTCAATTCTTGAATGATTATTCGAATATGTGAGTGTATATTAAATTTTCAAATTGTGCGATAGTTGATTCAAATTTCAATTGAAGAATAATTAACAATAAAAAAAACAACTTAAGAATAAGAATGTCATCTCTTTTTTTCTGAAAAAATAAAAAATAAAAAGAAAGAATGCTGCATCCAAACATGTGCTTAGTTTGAAGTTTGAACAATATGAAAAGGTGATGTCGATCACATTGCAAGTGAAGCCTGAAACTTCCGGGAGTCAGCTGAAAATCTTTCACATAATATTTCAGATTTGAATATAATTAACTCCCAACTTCTTATCACCACAAGTAAAGCTCAAGCTGTAAATTATTTTCTAATACTATGAACATTCTTAAGCTACATAACTCATCGCATTAATTTGAATAATTACACAAATTGTTACTGCAAGAGCTGGATTTTATAATAGAACTAATTTGTTTTGTTGCAATAAAAATAGAACAGATTTTCTTAATCTGCATTGTATAAACAACAAGGATTTACATTTTGAAATTATTAACTGGTTGTGTTGAGCGTGTAACTAACCAAAATGTTTGAATTTGGTTAGGTATTTCAAGAGGAGCAATGGCAACCATGAATACCTATTTCCAGGCTAGCTACAAATAAAGACCCTTGGACCGATAACAGTGATGTTATAAAGGAGATATGCATCTAACTTGTTTGTTTAATAATTTGTCTAGATCTACATGCTATAAGTCAAGATTATGTTAATGTTCACTTAAAAATTCTATCCACGGATATAAACACCTTTGATTCCCACTTTGTCCACCTGGAGCATACTTCATTTGGTTCGGTCAGGGTACTTTCATCCCTGAAATTGACTTCCAGTCTGAAACATGAGAAAACAAGAAAAATAACTAGTAAAAATACATGATACTATTAAAAAATTTACAATTCTTGTGAAACAAAATATAAATGTCATAATCATGCACTTAGTTCTTTGCCCCAAACACAGAATAGTTAACAAAAACAACCTCTCAGAAGGCTGGGACCAGCCAGATGCAGGTAGTACAAAACAGGTATCAGTACGCAGATAGGATTTGGAGTTCCAGAATTTAGGTCCAATTCATATCAGATGAAAGTGACAAATCATTCAGTACCAAGTCACTAACTAATAGAAGCTTTAGATCTGGCAATATATGGTCCGGCACAAACAAACATTGTGTTAGTACCTCATGTAACTTGGATTAGCCATCTATTTCAGATAGTTTCAATGAAGATAATTCTTGTGAAAATACCAACATATATGATGATTAAAGAAATTCAATCACAGCATCAGAAAATAACTCCAAAAGTAATCAAAAGAGACACCAGGATAAATGAATTACCGAGTCCCCATCGTGGAAGAAATCATTGTTGATGAATGGGAATTCTCTTTCTAATATGTCGTTTACATAAATAAAAGAGCATGGACACCATGGAAGATCTGTAATCTGGTCTTTGCCAACTCTACACACTGTGCCAACATGATTAGCACTTCAAATTACCATAGGAGAAATGCTAAATATTGCAAGACAGACAAAACTAGGTTCATCTTCTGCAAACATGTTTCTAGAAATGAAGAAAGAATCGAGACAAAAACAGGAAAAGGAAAAGAAAAGGATGCCAAATCAAAAAATTACCTAGCTATCTACAAAAGCATGGATAAAACCTGATTTATTTGTGGTCAGCGCCAGTACTGAGCCCAACGATGAATGGTCTCAACCATTTGTGGGAACAATGCACTGACACTCTCATTAATAAGGTCCTGAAAAAAGTGTATGGCAGCCTCATCGTCCAAATCCAACCGATACTTCTCTTGAAGCTGCAAGCATCAACAGAGCTTCATTCATAAGAAGAAAGATACACATGCTCCAGGCTGAATAACTAGATTGCAAATGTAAAGGTACCTTAAGAATGCTCTTTTCAGGGTCAGTAGCTATGTCAGAAATATTGGAACCAGCCATCAGATGGAAAAGATTTAAAATTAGGTTACTAGATTTTCGTAGGATGTTGTATGCTTCACAACAATATGATTTGAACCTGGTATAATACTGACTGCACAAAGAAAAAGTAGGACAAAGTAATCAAACATCTGCTGATTTTGCATCCCTAGATTTGCAGCACCATGTAACAAGGTATTGAGTCATGTCTGAGTCATATTTTATAGATCCACATATCTAGAAAGCTGGCAATAAAAAAAGAAACACTAACATAACTAAAAAAATAAAATCAAGGAGAGAAGAATACCTTTCTGCACCACCCATAGCCTCAACCATTTCTTTGCAGAGCTTCATTGGAGGTGGGAAGGGCTTAGGATCTCGGCCAAGAATAAAACCAAAATCCACATGGAAAAGACGCCCATCATCTCTAAGGAGAAGGTTGTCAAGGTGCCTGGAGACAAAAAAATTGATGCCCTATGGAGTTACATTTCTATTTGAAACATTCAGCATCCTTAGGAAGTAGGAACTTAAAGAAATGCTACTGTGAAGATGAAGTTGCTACCGTTGAACATTAACAATTGAAATTCTACAAAATTATAATAGCAGAAGCAGAAAAATAATAAAATTCTCACCATATATTGGCATGAAAATTCAGAAATCGCATTTAACATCAATGATACATCAAAAAAGGCAACCTGCTTTTCATATTTCTTTCTTTTTTTCCTGGCAGTTATAGGCAGAAATCCACTTTCTACAAGCAAGTTCAAGTGTATTTAGGAAGGATGAGGATGGCAAGTCAAAAATTTTCTTTGTTGTATACAGTAAGCAAGCACTGATAATTTTTTCTTTCTCCCAATATAAATGTTATGCAAATATGATCTATAAAACATGCCCAATCTAAATGTTATGCAAATATGATCTAATAAAACATGTTTATACTCCTCAAAGAGGAAGTGCATCTTGCATTACTGTGCAATTAATAAGGAATACTGAGTTAATGTAAAATTTTCTGTAGCCCAGTAATATGAAATTTTGATTAAGTTTCTATCCAAAATCTAAAAAAAACTTGACATCAAACTTTGCAAATTTGAAGAACATCTTTCTTGCAGCCTTTTCTATGAAATGAAAAACAAAGGTTAATGCGCTTATCTAAGCAGCAAGATACATATCTAAACATTAACATTAAATGATTTACCTGTCTCCAATTCCCAGTATGTATGTGATAACAGAATCGCCAGCACAGCTTTTTATAAATGTTTCAAGACAGGTGGCTGTAATACCAAATGGACCATGGTCATCAGGATGAAACTTCTGCAAATAGCTTGTAATGCTGCGATGCTCAGAGAGAATCTGGATTTCAGACACATCTTAGTTACATATTGTGATTTTGATTTTTGTTTTGTGAATATATATTGCAAAATTAAACATGTTGCAGATCAATTTCTTAAAATACATGGGCATTACTCTGACAGGTAATCCACATTGGAAACATGGGTAATGAACACTTGGGAAAATAATATAAGAGTCTTTGATTGTCCAGAAGCAAAAAGGAAAGGAATAAAATCAGTAAATGATGGGTCTGTTTCCAAAGCATCAACAGTTTCATATCCACTGTGATGATAGGTCAGATAAATGTGCTTTGCTGCCAATGAGGCAGTCACTAAAGGCAAGATGCCAAAGTTAAAAGTTGCAATCCAACAAATATATTTTATAAAGAAGTTTGCTGCACTTACACTCCTGTAACCTTTCAACTAACAACACACAAACAATGATTTGCCTTCACATCTTCTCAAAAAATAGAATATGTAGCAAAATGATTTCTTCAAAGCCAATTTGAGCATGATTATTAAGGCATGAAAAGGGATGAAAAAACTATTAAGAGAACAGCCAGCATACATGTCGATCAATTTTACTATGCTATAGCTCCGTCATATATAGTTCACTTTTTTGGAAAAAGAAAAAATAATTGCATGCAGTGAATGCACTCTCCGATGAAAGAAGCTCCTTTCAGAGGATAAAATACCTGTGCCAATGATCGTGATGGTATGAATTCAAGCATGCCTTCGTCTTGTCCAGTAGCAAGAACTTTATATGGAGTCAAGTGCAAATCAAGGTTTTCCAACTTAAGCAGTCGATCCATTAGAGAAACCATTTGAACAATCTGCAATAATATATTGTGTAAGTATATCACTAATAACAAGGCCCCCATAAACTATTCCTCTCAAGCACACATGGGCTCATAGTGGTATGTTTATGTGTGCACATAAGAGATAGAGAGAGAGAGCAGGCAAAAAGACCAATTTTAGAGGCCTAGTTAAGATTTCTTAGCTAGTGCTAAGGATTTACCAATTGGTCTTGCCGAATATCATCACCCTTCTTAAATATGACTTTGCAAGTTCCCCCACTTTGCATCCGGAAAGTCAAACGCAATGGATGTAGTGCACTCTTAAATATTGAGGACTCTGATGGTACAATCCCAGAGATTAAGACACCAGGAGCAAGTGGTGATCGTATAGACTGATAATATAAAATAGTAACACATTACTTGAGCACCACAAATAAACTTTTAGCAGCCATATGGAATTCACAACTAGTCAAATGAAACTTCAAGAAGGCAATAGAAGTTCATTAACATTATGATCAAGGAAAAAGCAACTTCCAATTCAACACATACCTCTTCAAAATAGGTAAGTTCACTGAGAAGACCAGAGAGAAGTTGTCTAAGCTTTTCAATTTTCTTCCTAGTATTGCCTCGGACATTCCTTACATCTCTCATTATAGAGCATAATTGAGCTGTCAATTCTGTCTGACGCACCAAACTCTGCCACAACTTGAATCCATCTTCTTCTCCATCTGCACCACCTGGCAGCTGTGATATACCATATATAATTATTGAACAGACAGAAAGAAATAGGCAGCCAAATATACCATCATCCTAAAATTCATAGTTCAATTGCTTAATATGCCAGAATTAGAATGGGCTAGCACCATTTTAAAACTCAATCACCTTCATCCCAATAGATGCATGATCCATGCAGCCAAAATAGTATTTTTGAAATTTCAGAAGGAACAGCAGGTTCAACTATTACCTACTATACTTGCAATGTTTGGAATAATAAACTTCACACAATTTCGATAATACACATAATGTTATTCTGTTACTTCTATTTTTTTTTTCTCTAGAAGGGAATATGAGAATAATATAATTAACATATTTAGTCCTTGTCAAAATCTTTGAGGGAAAAATGCCATATTTTATAATTCTCAGTAGCTGTCACATTAAAAGTAAATTTCAATCCTAAAAATTTTCTTATTAGCTGCACCTGATAAAACTTAAATGAAAAGAAACTTGCAATAATTTTTCATGTACCAAAAAATCAGTGGCACTGACTTTTTAAAAAAAAAATTGTAGAAATGATTAAGAACATCTCAAGACCGCACACCTTCATCATATTCTCTTCCAGGATCTCATAAGTGCAATAAAAACGTTTGGCATATGCAGGATCATAAAGTTCCACAACGACGTACCAGCGAAGAAAGCTAGCCAACTCAATGTTGTTTAACGCTGTCAAAAACAAATAAAAATCTCAGATATGGCAAACAAACTAACTGCATTATATGTCCATTTACATACACATGCACACACATAACCAATTGCAAGCAAGCACACAAATATACAATATATATTCATCTTAAAAAGAAACACATCTTATAAGCATACAGCGTTGGACAAGGAATTGAGAAAGGCGAGATTTATCAGAGCGCTCAAACCGAAGAGCTTGCACCAGTTGAAGAAAGTAACATTGCAGCTCTTCATCATCAGCTCTTTCAAGAACACTGACAGCATATGCACGGACCTGTTAAGCAGAACTCCAATCAGATACTATTTAGTCAGAAGTCAGGTGTACATGTACAAAATATCAATGTACATGTGCAAAATATCTATCATGTTACATGTAGTTAATGAAATTATGTCACAATAATTGAATCAAACTTTAGAAATCTAAAGAAATAGACATTCACAACTTTCTTTTCCAGTAAAATATGTGCCTACCAGGTTTTTATGCCCTACAATGAAAGTTAAGAGCAACTTTTTATACTTCAGATCATTTTGAATGTTTTAAAGGCCATATCCAATTATGGTGTCCCAAGCATGAAGTCTCACTGAGAAAAATTTTGGGACAGATCTAAAAATCATCAAAAAATAAATTTCTTCAAGAAACCCTGGTCCATGACCATCCACAAGGACACGGCCACTAAGAAAAATTCTATGAACATGGAGGGAAGAAAATGGAGAAGGAATCGACTCAATCTTATGCATGTTTACCTCTTCACTTTCAAAAACAGGTGACAGAAGCTCTAATGCATCAGAGACATCAATCATTTCCCACCTACCCATCATTTCAAGTGCCTGTTTTGCTTCCTGCAAATGCATCAATCAGGATAACAATCTTCAGAAATTATCTATATTTTGTTTTCTAACAAATGATCTTTTTCACTAGGTCAGGAAGACAATATGATCAACTAATCTAAACCAACTACATGATCTGATAGCTAAGAAAAAATCTCAAATGTTTTAAACCTGCATGATTTTGTAAAGTCAGTATTTAAAATTTTAAACAAGAAAAAATGGAAACAGAGAAGGAATTTAACAAACGAAAAGAGATGAAAGCAATGTTTCAACCAGTTGGCTAGTACATTAAATCTGAAGAAATGAAAATATAAGGGAAAATAAAATAATGCTGACCTGGACATCACTCCATTCAACACACCGTAGAAACTTTGTAAGAGCCCTCTTCTCTGACATCAGAGAGAATCGAAATTTCCAAAGGAGCTGTCTCTCATCTCCATTCAAAGTTCTTGTTGGTGGGTATTTGAGAATTCTTTGTATTGACCTTATAAACAACAAATAGGTAAAATCAAACACATCCAGTCAAGAAAATCAGCCACTAAAAGAATTAGAGAAAGCACTATTGAAAAAAATATATAAAATAAACCACCAAATCAATCAATGGAAACACCTCAAGAGCGAGAAGAAATTAAAAAGTTCTCAGCTATGTCACAATTAAACAATGATTCGGTTAAATGTATCCACGTCCAACAATAACTAATGAAGAACCAAATCAGGAAACACAGACCCTTTCAAGTTTCAACATGTAAGTGACATGCTTAGCATATGCAAAAAAAGAGAAACTGACTATACAAGTATAATAAACTTCAAATGATCCTTACCAGAGTTTACAAACAATTATTTGCATCATTAAGGCAAGATTTTTAAGCTTACTTTCGTTCATTGGAGCTTGGCTTCAGATCCCTGTCAATAATACCACGGGTTAGACTCCTTGCCAACTTCAGTTGCTTATGCTCAGAGGGATTTATCCTTCCCAGTTCTGGGTCCCAAACAATAACAAGTTCATTTGTTGAAGCTATAGGAGATGGTAATAAGAAATTTGCTCCCGATTCCTACATTTTAATTGAACAAAAACGGGTTACAATGGCATCCAAATTCCTACCAGCAAGCAAAGATTAGGCATCAATCAACAATATGAATAGCAATATTGCGCATGACACAAGGACTTGACCTAAATGGAATGCAAAGTCTAGAGGCTTCAGTTTTTCTTTAATCATGTTTGTGTTGACATGACTGACATGATTACCAATTTGTCTCACCATTTGACCAGCTAACTTGAAATTGACACAGGTGAAACAATCAATTAGCTATAATAACAAAATAACATTTATAACTCCTTACAAAAACATATTTTATGCAATTTTTTAAAAAATATAAAGGACAAAACTTTTAATTTTATATGGCATAACTGTTGTGCCATGTCAACTGCATTTTGATAAGGTAACATGTTAAGCAGGTCATACGTGTCCTGTTATTCACTAATTTTTGTTGTTGGGCTTCTAACACAAGTGGTTATCCCATTGTATTAGACTCGATTCAAATTCTATAATAGCCAAGTCTTGTCTAAAATAAATAAAACACATTAAACTGACTGCCATTGCAAACAATGATACAAGGCTAGCGGAACTAGATGGAAAGAACATCATTTGACTTTGGAAGTAACATTGCATATTCTAGCCACAATCACCAACATGTCTTAGAAACAACATTTCATCCTTTGACTGAGAGTGACAGAATAACATTATCAAGAATAAGACTGTGCCTTTAAAATACAAGTAACAGAACTATCAAAAGTCATTTGAAATAACAATATCATGAGTAAAATTGACACTGATAAGAGCTATTTTGATCACCGGTTATTGTTAATAAAAATTAAAAATCCAAAAAAATAAAACTGAAATTTCTACAATCTTTGAACATTATACTGGCCCTTGAGCATGTTCGAACTAAGAAAGTCGGACAAAAAATTAATCTGATGACTACAGATGGGCAGTACCTGAAAAACAACTCGATGTTCAAAGCTGCAGAAATCAACAACCAAGTATAAGCGAGTATTTCCATTTCTGCAGCTCTCACGTTCCTTGATTTTATCCATGGCTTTGAATGTGAGACGATCAAGCCAATCAATGCACTGAATCTGTCCCCTTTCATATTTATTCACAAGCTTTTCTAAACACTCCAACTCCCCACGCTCTTTCCTAGGGACCTATTACAACAATATGAAGGGTAAAAAATATGGCAGAAATTATCTCAGATCTGCATTAAAAGAATAGCTAGTAACCTTTCCAGGAGTAGTTGTTTTGAAGGATCCATCAGCTTCTTTTCCTGGCCAAAGCCTAAGCTTTTGCTTTCCTGTTTTGAGTTGCATCTTACTGTTGAAAAGAAGAATGGTAGCTCCACCAATCAATCCCTCATCTTTACCGCGTGAAACATCCCAAACCTAAGTTTCCAATCAAATTGACAGTCAATAAGAGCAAAAATCCTAAATATGTGAGAAAAGTGGAAAAATGACAGGACATTTACACCACAAAGGAAATTGTCTTCTGTGAACACCAAATATAATTTCCCAATTGCAAATCAACTGAAGGGTGAGAACTGAGCAGAACAACAGAAGTTCAATGGACTTTGGTTTATAATATAAACAAGGTATGTTTAATTTCAATAAATGATAAAGAAGGCAGTTGCATAGGCGCTTCATTAATATCTAAACAAGGTATGGCAATGCTGCAAAGACAGAATTGGTAGGAACACCAGTAGAAAATTGTATGCCAAATTTAAGAAATATAAGGACAAGGAAAATCAGATTAACTTTCAATAAGGAATACTTCCTCACACAGTAATGTAATAATGCCAATTAGTCGAACCAGTATATTAAATTCTAAAAAATTTTATTCTAGCCACCAAAAACCCTAACCAACATAAAAATAATGTCTGCTAGGATACCATTTGGCTCGAAGAGAAACATAAATTAACCAATTTCGTTAGTTCCATGAACAGTATGATTTTCCTCTTAGAAGACATTGTGGACATATAGGGCCAGCCATAAAGTTGTCAATGCTACTACCCTAGACTCGTTAAAATGACATATAAGGTATTTTTTCCTTCAGGGAAAATCATGAATTGTAACTGCATTATCTTAAGCAAAGTTATAGACGCAGAGTGTGCTGAAACAAAACTTAACCACAGATGCATGAACTTCAAAAAGTAGGTCATGGAGAAGTCATGTAAAGCCACACCCACATATATTCACAAATATTTCCTATCTAGGTGGTTTATATTCGGAAGCACTTCAGTCAGCCTAACTTATATAAGAAATCTAAAATGTAATCCAAATACAATTGTTTTTATGTCAAAAAATTGAGATCCAACCCATTCCTCTCAAGATAGACACTGAACTGTTTGAAGGATCATGGAGAAATTTTTTTTCTTTCCAAATTTATAAATAAATAAATAAAAATTCCCAGTTTAACTTCCAAAAAGTACTGAAACCTTTGCATCTCCAAATGCTCTACAAACAAAGAATCATCAACCCTCTACATTCTACATAATCACACATGAATATCACAGATATTACTTCAAAATACACAAAAAGCAAACAAAAGAGAGCTCAAACAAGTAAATAGCAAACTCACTGTTACAGCAAGCTGCGAGTGCGCAGTTAAGTCACGATATTTAGTACTCAGTGTAATAAGCTCGTTCCAGCAATACGATGGTCCAGTAGACTCCAGCCTAGTAAATTAAAACCAAATTTCAGAACTACAAAAGAAAGTAAACCAAAAAAAAGGCAACAAACTTGACAATTACCTAGTTCTCATAGGAAGGCCAAAAGGAACGCCATCAATGTATAAAGCACACTCCACATAGAGCTCGGCTCTTCTCTCCTCCGCTGTAGAATCGATTCCTGCAAGATAATGAACGTGAAATAAAGAGAAATTCACTCATGAAACGAAAGGATTTCATTATAGATTAGACTAAAACCGGAAATCATTGAAATAGAATCGGAAAAATAGAAAGCAGACCTGAACTGGGAGATATGGTAGAAGGCAATGATCCTTCTAATCTCTCGACGCGAAAGGTCAGAGGGAGATTGATATCGCAGGACAAGAAGAATCGGAACTCTTTTCCACTCATAATTTTTCGATTTCTGTTCTCTGTAATCAATCAATTGTTTTTCATTATTTGATCTGAAGATTTTCGGAGCCCTGATTTTACATATTTGAAAGAGGATTTTGAATGGAAGTTTGAGTGCTGAGTGGTAAAAACAAACTAGATTTTCACGAACTGAAATTGCTCTATAAGACGACAAAACAGAACAAAGATGATTGGTAATTGGATTGATCGTCTAACGACACATCGTTGCGTTTGCATTTGCAATATCTTTCCGTTTTACCTTTGGAGCTCGTTTAACAGAGTTCTTGACACCGTTAAAGTTGTTTATTTTTTATTTGTCAAGTGAACCTGGTACATAGGGAACCCGCAAATATTGTTTAGTAATAAGTTAACAAAATAAATAATATTAACTAATATATAATTCAATGTTCAACAATAATAAGGTTAATTAGCTCTAATCATTAATTAGTGATCACAAAATTAAAATTCAACTTCCAATCACATTATGATTATATCACAAACACTCAATAATGAATTAAATAAAGGAATTCAAATATAGCTTTATAAATATGGTTTTTTCCTGATAAACAAACAGAAAATGAAGTGAAGGGAATTGTTAATACTCAAATTCTTACTGAGTCTTGCATGCATTTTTGCCCTTACATTTTATTTGAATAGCTGACAGTATAATTTATTAATATATGATATGATATAATATCATATGATATAGTATTATAAACAGATTTTATTATATTTAAAAAGATGATATGATATAATATGATTCATTAAATTATTTTGTTTAATTTAATGATATAGTATGATTGTAAAAATAATAAAATGATTAGAATATTGTTAATTGAAATTAATTTTAATTTTAATTAAAATTTATATTAAATAATATTAAATTTATATTTTATAGCCTATAATTAATTTTTATTTTTATTTTTTTATAATTAATTTTTATTTTTATTTTTTATATTAAAAAATAATTTTTATTTTTTTATAGTTAATAATTAATTTTTATTTTTATTTTTATAGTCAACAACTAATTATAATTAAAGGCTAAAAAAATAAATATTAAAATTAATAAAATTACTAAAGTATTTTTTACAACTTAAAAAAGATATAGTTAAAATTTAATTATTTTAGGAAGGATAATTTTGAAAATAAAATTTATAAAATCATATCAAACTACTAATTTGATGGTTTAAAAAATAAAAGAAAAACTCATAATGTTTAAACTATGATACACCATATCATTTTCGTAGCAATCACAACAAACATGATAATTATTGGTACCATACCATCAATAACCATGAGCTACTGTCATCTAAGTAGGGGTAAATCCCTTCCAGATTCTTCAACTTTCATCTTCCCAAGCTGTAAACCTCGAATAGATAAAACCAGTTGCGTAACCGAACCACAAACCACCGGCGAGCTAGAAATTGGCGGGGAAATTAATACTATTATGTTTATAATAAGAAGAAAAAACGATAACGCATATATATATATATATATAATACAATAAAAATATACAAAATATTTATTTACATGCAAAATATATTACATAAATATTTAATTTTGTTAAGGTGCTAGAGATTAACAATGTAGAATTTTTTTTTAATCAAAAGTATTAATTATAAGTTTGCTATTAAAATCAAATAATTGAATTATTAGGAGTGCATTCGGGATTTTTTTGTTTTTAAATTTTAGTTTTATGTTTTAGGAAAAATTAAAATATTTTCAATAATCATTAAGTTTAAAATTTTTCAGATTAAATAAAAATTATTTTCATATTAAATATAAAATTTATAAAATATGATTTTATGAGTTTTAATTTTGAGAAACATTTAATATAAAAAATTCATTTTTTTCTAATATGATATTTTAGATAAATAAAACTATTTTCTTTATTGTAAAAATCAGTTTTTGACTTTTTTTAAAAATATATATATATTTTTATTTTTAAGAATTAAGATTTTGACAATTATTTATATAGTTTTTAAAAATATAAAACAGATTTTGAAAAAATATAAAATTAAAAATAATTTTTTATTTTAAAGAAATAAAAAATAAAAAATGTACAGCCTAGACCAACACACCCTAAAATTTTTAAATTTTTAGTTTATTTAATTTATAATTTTTCATAAAATGAGACTCAAGTTTTCATACATAAACAAATTTGCTAAAAAAGTTAAATAGTTGGTTTTTTTATTGACATATTATAGAATTTAAAAAGAAAAAAAAAATACTATCAAATTATGCATCTTAACCACAAGTATTAGCCTTGCCCATAAGCATTATAAAGTAATACCAAATTAATAAATTATTAACTGAATAACTATAATATAAGTATATTTTTGTCCAATTGCTATTGATATTTGCTTGAAAAAATAAATTGTATCCCAATAAAAATCTAGAAAAGGCAGGAAAATTGTATTCATTCAAGTATAAAAAGATAATAAAAAATTATTTAAAATATTAAAGTAAAAAATGAAAGTTTGTATAAATCTACTCTTAACCCAATATTAAATCAGAATTTTAAGAAAAAATAATAATAACTTAGACTGTCTTTTTCTGTGGAGAAAAGATGAAAAAAATATTGCATCATAAATAACCCAACATGATTTGATCTAATCTCATTAATAATTTATTTTTTATTATAAAATAAGTTAAATATTTTATTTATGTAAAAATAATATAAATAAATTAAATCACAAATTTAAAAATAAAAATAAATTAAATAAATAAAAAATATAATACAATCATTACCAACATGATCCGATTCATCTAACCCATCATATAATAGAACTTAACCCATCATTTAGTTATTTAATTAAATATTTAATTATTAATCTTGACATAGATTTTTTTCTATTTTATATATATTTCTATGTATTTATTATTTTTATATATCATTAATTATATATATTAAAAGTAAATGACTATATTGGTCCATTTAAAATTTTAAAAATATGTATTATATAAATATATGAAATTCACTATTATGATTTTTATGCAAAAAGAACCTTAATTATAAAAAGGGGAAATTGAAAAATATAGTTGTTATTTTTTTTTGAAGCGAAAGAAAAATTATGAATTTACCTAAAAATAATATAAATAAAAAGTAATATAAAAGTAATAAAAAAATAAATATATTGATCTTTAAACTAAGTTAATACAATAAAATATCTTTAAGTGGGTAAAAAATCTTTTAAAAATTAGGCTAAATAGTATAAAACTCTAAATTCATTGGTAATTAATAACATGTTCATTTTAAATTATATTAAAATAATTAAATTTATATTTTTAATTTAAAAATTAAAATAAAATAATAAAAAATTAAAAGTCATCATTTTAAGATTTATAACTCATAATTCCACTAAAATTAAAATAAAAAATAAAAAAGAAACTATATTTAAACTATTCAATTGTTTTATTTCAATTAACAAAAATAAAAAAAAAGGGTAAAAACAAAAAAAAAGAGATTAAAAACAATAAATAGGAAAAAAGGAAAATAAAGAATGATAAACAAAAAAAATTAGAAAGGAAACAAAAAGCATTAGTTTAGCAAAAAAAAAAAATATTATTATTATTATTTTGGTTAAAACTTAAAAACCTAAAAAAAGTTTTTTTTGTTTTCCAAGTATGGCTTGAGTGGATTTTTTTTTTGCAGCCTTGCTTGTGTTAGTGGCTAACTTGCTTTCAGGCTGCGGGCTTAAACATTTTTATAAGTGATCTAAAATGCATACAAAGTATAATAAAATATAAAAAATATTTGTTTACATGCGCAGAATATTTACATAAATATGAAAAGTTCGCCTAATCCCTTCATAAAAACAGGGTTACAGAGTAAATAGGGATAAGATAGAAAATTTAAAAAAAATGCATGATTTATCAACTTGAATTTGACACAAGTGATAAAAAATTTATTATCTTTTAAATAAAATTTTATATTCCGAGTCGCCTCTTTCAAAATTTAACATTGTTTGAATTTAAATTAATTAAGTAATATCTCGAATAATTTAAAAAAAAGACACCATTTAATTGATATTCTATTGTTTTAAAGAACAATTCTTTTAGCATATTATAAGAAAATAAATTTGTCCATGCTTTACAGTTATTTATAATATTTTGTATTATTTTATATAAAAAATAACTTATACAATAATATAATTACTATACAAAAAAATAGTATTGTAGGTATAAATATGTAAATATTAAAATTTTCATTATTTACATATTATATATATGCATATACATAATAGCATATGTTTGACGCATGGACTTTTTTCTTGAATTGATTCATTAATTGGTTAATCGAAAAAATATCAAAATATTAATTTTTAATTTTATTGTTTCAATTGAAAAGAAAGAAATTAGAAAAGTAATTTAAATAATAAATATCTATTATTTTTTATATTTTTTTGAAGGTAATTGAGAAAATTATGAATTACTTGAAAATAATATGAGGGAAGGAAAAATTATAAATTTATTTCAAAATTTATTATTTGTTAAAATTTTAAAATAAAAGTGTTCGTTTTATAATCTAAATGTGAACTAAAATTATTAAAACTCATTCAATTTGAAAATTTGATGCATTAAATCATCCATTTGATTATCAATAATTTATCAAAATATTATAAAATTCAATTAATTTGTATAAAAAATTTTAAAATTAAATTTATAATGCATTATAACAAAGTCAAAAATTAAGTTCATATTTACCTTTAAATTAATAGAAAATTATTAATAATATTATTAAATCAAATTTATGCCATATAAGTAGCATTCAAAACCAATAACCAAAAATAATAGCCTTGAAGCAACCAAAAGAAAAAAAATCGAAACAAAAGCAAGTTATCAAGAGACAGAGGGAAGGGACAAAATTGAAATTGCAAAAAAGTTTATTTGGTTTAACCGGCAATCTCCATCATATATCTTCTCCGTTGTTGGCAGAAGCTCTTGCTCTAAAAGAAGCTTTATCTTGGTTGAAAGGATCGGGTTGGAGTAACGTGGCGATAGAAATGGACTGTAAAGAGGTGGTAGATGCTATTTATTCGGAAGATTTTTCTTGGCTTGAGGTTGGTGGTGTGATACAGGATTGTGTTGCTTTGAAGAATGAAATGTTACAGATTTCCATTCACTGAATTTATAGGTCTGCTAATTTTTGCTGCTCATTCATTAGCAGTGGTGGCTAAATTGTATGCTGATCGTGTTAGATGGGATGAATTTCCTACTTTTCTTAGTTATGTTTTAAGCTATGATATTGTTTCTTCTTTTTTCTAGTTTTGAGCAAAGATCTTAGGATTTGGGTGTATGAAAAAGTCTGATGACATGGGGTTAGCTTTTTTGAACAATAACCTGGGGTTAGCTTGATCTTTGCTTTATCTTTGTAATTTGCTTTGTTCTGGTTCTGGTTAATATAAGTCTGAGTTTCAAAAAAAAAAAAATAACAATAAGATTCGAGAAAGAGGGAAAAAAAAAAATTAAAAAAGAATATTTAGATAGCTATCCTAAAAAATAATTTTTATTATAAAAATATTATAAAAATTAAAAATATTTATATTTTTTTTTATAAAAAATTGATATAAAATTTTAAAAATATCTTATTTCTCAGTATAATAATTTTTTTAAAATACATATCTTCTCGCTATAATTAATATTCAACATTTTACTTTAAATTTTTTTTTAAACTTCAATATTAGAAATAAAATAATAAAAATTAATATTTTAAGTTATTTTTCATCATATAAAAATTATAATTTTTTTATAAAAAGAGAAAATTTTAATTTTAATCATAAAAAATAAGTAACACTAACAAATAAAAATAAAATAAGACATGCAAAATATATTAATAAAAATTATTAAATTTATTTTTAAATAAATTTTACATGTTATACAAATGAAAAAATAAAAAAAATACATATAATTTTATTATGTAGATGTATTATAGATATATTGTAGATATTATAGATGTGTTATAGATGTTGTGGGTATATTATATTTTTATTATTTAAGTTGTGTGTATTTTATATAAAAATTATTGAATGTTATACGAATATTGTATGAATGTTATATGAATATTTTAAAAATAAAAAATTAAATAAATAAAATTAAATAAATATTAAAAATATTATGTAGATGTGTTGTAATTTATTGTAGATGCGTTATTGATGTATTATAGATGTATAAATGTAGTTTGTATTGTTGAGTGTATATTTTTATATATATTGTGTATATATATTTTTTTATGTGTATTAAAAATATGATATTAAAAAAAATTTTAATAAAAAATATAAATTAAATTAAATTAAAAAAATAAAAATTACAAAATTACAAAAATCTAAAAAAAAAAATAGAGTAATAAATATAAAAGTGAAAATATTTTTCCGTGTACAGCATTTATAAAAGGGGAAAAAATTTACCATGCAGAATAAAATTACCCTTATTTCAGTCGGGCTAGGCTAGGTTTATCCCTATTTAGCAACCGAGTCCTAAGCCCAAGGGGTCATCTTGGGTTGGTGGGGGCAGTTGGGCTAGCTAGTTTTGCTGAGTTATGCTAAGAAAATTTTTTTCTAAGTCTAAAACTTTACTTGAAATATACTCAAATTTTAATTTGAAATTCAAGATCCAACCCATAATCTTTTTTAGTAGGGGTTTTTTCAAAATACCCTAATAAATTAAAATATTTTCAAAAATACCCCCTTTTAATTTTAATTTCAAAAATCTTTTTTTCTCAACTTTTAATTTTAAAATATCTTTTTTTAGATGTATATTTTTAATATACATTTGATATATTAAAAATATATTCAATTTTTAAAAGTATATATTTAGTATATCAAAAGTATATTAAAAATATAGAATATTTTTAAAAAAATTAAAAAATATGTTATAGAATATAATTTTTGCTTTTCAGTATGATCTAACTTATCCGAGTTAAGTCGAGCCATACGGCCCTATCAAGGTTGATGGACTGGATGAATAGCCTTAACAATTGAATGATGAGAAGGGAAAGAGAGCTTAAGGAGCCAAATGATTGAATATCTTAAATTCTTAATCTTCAAACAAGTTCTAGCCTTCTCATATAGAAATTATAAATAGACCCAACTTTCTGGACCAGGAAAGAACAGGAATTTGTCTATTCAGATTCAAGGATAGAACATGGAAAGACATTGCATCTAGTAAAGAAAATAGTATAAATCTTATTAACTATAACTCGTAACTGCATTGACTGATTTTTTCTACTGAATTATTAATCTTTTAGTGTAGTTTGTATGGATAGCTATATATCCTCCCGTAAATTCCCATAAAATTTAACTTGGGCACCTCAATCCTCCAACAAATCTCTACTAGTAAACTACATTCCAAATTCCCAATTTAGTATATTGCTATAGTATGGCTATTTTAATTTCTTTAGGAAGCAAAGTCAGAGTTCAGTGTGAACGAGACCCTCACTTTTGGATTCTGCAAGCTCAGCAATTTCTGTCTCATCAATAACATGGTCTTCAGCAAGGTCTGTCTGATCAATCCCACTGAAGTCTTTGTCTTGGGCATTCAGGCAATCATCAGAGTCTTCAACAATGTCTGTTTGAATCACACCGAAGTCTTTGTCTTGGGAATTCAGGCAATCAGCCGCAGGATGAACAATACCATATCCAAAGCCTTGCGCAGAGTTGCAATAAGTCTCCACTGTGCCATCCTTTTTCTCTAAGTTGATGTTGCTGAGGACTATGTTACTACAGGGAACTGTGTCACTGCATGCAAATTTCATGGCCTTTGCACTCTTTGTAGTTCCGGTAACATTCCGGTACATGATCTCACTTATTTTTACAGCGGATGTCTAATAGGGTAAAAGCATAAGAATACACAATTATCAGAGTTCAAATTGGATAGTTGTTGGGAGTCCTAAATTGTCAGAATTTGGAATGTAATGAAAAAATGTTACCTGGTTTTGGCAGGTTTTTGGGGAATCACAATAGAACTGATCAATAATAATAGGATTTGCAACTTCATCCATCCTTACATTTTCAAAACGTACCCCACGAACATAACCATTGCCTCCCTTCAGCAGAAAAACAATATGAAAGTAAGCAGGGTTTCTTGATGCACACTATAAATTACTTGCTTCATATCTGGTAATAAAACAGCATTTTTAGACATTATTATTAGAGTTTGTAACAGTTAGCAACTTTAATCATAAATCAAATTGGCATATTTTTATTACCTGCCATGTCTTAATCCTGAGGCCATTGGTTGTCTCCTTGAGGAACGCTGTATCCAAGACCACTTTTGTAACTATGCCAGTAGAGTTGTCCTTCCCAAGACTTCCAATACTGTACAGAAATTTGCAACATTAAAAATCAAAAAGAGTCAATAGCGGAAGTTATAATTTCAGTTCTATTTCTTTTTCTTTCCAATTCCATGAGATAGAAGAATGATCAAATGGAATACAGAATATCTTTATTCGATGTGTTATGGGCTTATATGGCACGAGGAGCAATGATTCATATTAATAGTACCTGACACCATGACCTGGCCCGCAGTAAATTCTCTTCATCTTTATGCCAGAGCTACCACTGACAATTGAGATGCAATCATCACCTGAATATCACATGCCATTTATTCATAACATCAACTCCCATGCAAATGCAATAGTGCAATTTTTCTCATATTGGAAATTCATAGATGCAGTGGTTCTGAATGCATTTCCTGCAATTAGTCTCTGCAATATTTTCCCCCCATCTCTTAAGGTCCATTTCTTGTTATCAGAAACATATGATTTTAAATGTTAAAAAATGTTAGTTATGGCTCCATTTTAGTATCTATCTCTTGTAGTAGAACTGAAAATGGAAATCAAAGAACAGGATAAGGTCCGAGTACCTGTTCCAATTTTGCAGTCTTGAAGAACAACATTAGTTGATTCAGTAATATGAATTCCATCAGTATTGGGACTGTCTTCAGGAGCTGAGACTAATACTCGGTATACTCGCACAGATGCAGACCGAGAAATCACAAAATGCATCTGTTGGCCGTTCTGGATGGTCAGGCCTTTTACCTTCACTGATGAGCTTGAATCAATAGTTAATGCCTGAAAAAACCTCATCTGTTAATTCTCATACAGTGTATCTGTTAATTCTCGTACACTGTACATATAGTAGTTGTTTGTTTGCAGGGTAAAGAAATTAAAGGGTAAAGGCCCTTACTGTTGGCGCTCCTCTGCAAGGCTGTATAGAAATGAACAAAGAGTTACATTTTATCCGTCGATTTTAAGTACTCAAGCAAACAAAGATTAAGGAGTAGACTAAGATAAAATACATTTGACTTATTCTTCTTGCAAGACGTTGCCCACCATTTGCTGCCTGAGCCATCAATAACTCCATTGCCTTGGAAAAGGACTCCATTCAGTTTAGTGAACTCAAGCCATTGCCGAGGAAGGTCTGGATTCCAGTTGTTAGGCTCATCAGGTGCTACTATTGTTCCATCTATCTGTATGATTCATAATGAAAATGAATTTTTGACATTGAACGTAATGCCATACTGCTACTGATACTGATAATAAAAGGAATACTAATTACAGCCACTTTAGAGAGTGACTGTTCAACAATCTCTTTTCTATTTTTTAACCGATAGAAAAGATATTGTATAACTATTTTTTAACCAATAGAAAAGATATTATTGAACAGTCAATCTCTAAAGTGACTGTAATTAGCATTTCTCTTGATAATAATTCCAATCAGTAGAGGATCAATACAAATAATAACTCAGACAACAATTATGAGCTGAACTACCTGGATAACCAAATTATCCTCACAAGGCCCCTTAAATTTTGTTGCATTAACCAAATAGCGACGTCCTGGAGGAACCAAAAATACTGATTTTAGTGTACTACAGGCCGTATTCCAAGCTTGGACAAAGGACTGCAAAAACATAATAGAAAACTTCAACCCAAAGAGGGACATTAAGGCAAAAGAAATGACAATTACAACTAATTAAGTGTATTATATTTTATCCTTTAGCTGCATTCATGATAATTTCAATAGAAGTTCAACTTTGGCAAGATAATATTGCTGCATAAGTGTCATTTCCAAGTTTTATCAGGTGATAAATTTAACTAAAAATATTGTCAATAATCTATCATGTTAATGGTCAACTGTTATTAGAGGACTTCTGACATTAAAAAAAAAGAATCTTGTAGAGTCACTTTTAAGAATTCAAATATGAACCTTGGTGTCATCTGAAGCTCCATCTCCAACTGCACCAAAGCTATCGACATTCACAAGAACCTTGCCACCACGTTCACTTGTCCATGAAGGGGTATCAAAAAGCTCCATCTCATCTTCTTCATCTATTTCAAAGGTTTTGAGTTCCTCAAGTAAGCCTATCTTGTTATACACCATGTTTCCTGCAACTCCATGAACAACTGTCAGCAAACCAAGAAAGGAAATAATGAATAATTTATCCATGATTTTGTCTGTTCTGGCTATTCAAAGACTGATTGATTTGTATAACCTCACAAAACATAGGGTTACAGTTTATATAAGTTGATTAGATTTGGAAATGAAGGGTTTTGTGGGCTATATGGCTTAGCTTAAAAGTGTATGAAGGAACAGCATTTTCTACTAGCCCACCCTTAAAGTACAAGGGAAAATTTTTTTTCTTTTAAGTTGTTTGCTTTACTCTTCAACCAGTACACAAAAATTAACCACTCAAAGAGAAAAAGAAAATGAGCAAAAAGTTCTCTTACTAAGAGAAAAGGATAAAATATTTTCTGCATAAATTGCTTTTCAGGCAATCTCGTTTCTCTAAAACGTAGAATTAAATATCACATGTATGAACAATGTGTGGTATACAAATAACAAAAATTCCTAACAAATATAAGGTCAATTGCCTTATTGGACCTAACAGGGCAGCAAAAAAGCAGACCCTGATTGTCCACTGCATGCACACTATATGCTTCAAGCAAAAGAAAACTTTCCATAACTAATCTATGAAGAAGACGTGGACTTCACAAGGGAGCTCACCTCATGAGAACAAAGTGGATATTACTGCATACTCCATCCGAGATTCCAGGATTGATGGTTGATTTGAGTTTTGCTGAAGAATTCCAAATCTTAATGGCAATTATTTAAATCAATTAAACTGTGACCTATCTCCTTTGACATCTTCCTTGCTATAGCAATCTCTTTAGTCTGCATTGAGGCTTCAAATTCCCCAATTTCAGAATAAAAGTTTGATACTTGCAAATTAACTGTAAAGTCTTCTGGATTAAGCTCCAACAATATTTTTGCTGCTCTTCTTCCCACAATTTCATTCCTGTGGACCCGACAACTTTGCAACAATGAGCTCCACATCACAATCACCCCTTCCTAGTGTCTGTTCCAGCAATTCTTCAGCTTCATTCAGCAGACCTCCACGTCCCAACAGATCCACCATACAGGAAAAATGTTCCCTGTCGGTGGAAATCCCATGAAGAGATTCCATTGAATTGAAAACTTACTTTCCTTCTTCAACCAACCCAGAATGGCTGCAACCAGTTAACATGCAGAAGAAAGTCACTTTATCAGGTTTCAAACCTTTTTTTATCATCGCTTCAAGCATCTCGAGACATTCTTTTCCCATTCCATTCCGGGCAAACCCATTGATGAGTGATGTAAAACAAAAGACATTTGGTGAATGAAGAAGTTCAAAAACCTGTTGAGAAAGTTGAACATGACCAGACCTGGAATATGCATCGATCAATGAACATGAAACTGAAACATCCGATTCAAAACCTAATTTTATTGCACAACAGTGCACCAATCTGCAGCTGACCAAACTTACTAAACTTGATTCTGATAATGCTTTCAACACTGTGAAAATGTAACCTCATCGAGTCCAATTCCATCATCAACCATCAAACCAAACATCTCAAACACATCATCAATAATGCCACAGTGCAACAAAGTGGTCATTAATGAGTTACAACATTCCAATGTGGTCATAGGAAGACTTTCATAAACAGCAAAAGAATTCTCAATGTCTCAGCCTTTCCCATACATGTCAATTAATGCAGACTGTACATGCACACTCCCGTTGTCAAAACCCATCTTCAATACGCAACAATGAATCTGCTTTCCAAATAGAATATTACCAGTCATGCTAGACAGATTTAAGAATCCTACAAATGAACGAATTGACGGTTTCTTGCCCCAAAACTGCATCATGTAAAATATTTCCAAAGCATCAAAAATTAACCCATTATTTGCATATACAGACAATATTGAATTCCATGATAAAACATCCTCCATTGGAATAGCTTGAAATGATTTCCTTGCATCATTTAAAGTCCCACATGCAGAGTAAAATCCACCAGAGCATTAGCAACGAAAATATCTACCCATCCAAGCTTAATCACATGACAATGCAGCTGTCTCCCTTCATTGAGAGACCTCTTGTTAGAACATCCACAGATCAAATAGCAAAAACTAAGCCCATTTACCTCCAAATCATCCATTTTAATTTTATTGTACAATCCCAACAAATTATTAAATCGACCCAGTTCACAAAATCCACGTAAAACCAAATTCCACATGGCTAAATCTCTCTGGGGCAATTAATCAAACAACCTCAAAGCTAAATCATCATGTCCCATATGCATATATAGACCTACAACAGAGCTACCAATAAACAAATTGAAACCGAACCCAAGTTTGATTACTCTGCAGTAAACCTGAATTCCTTCTCTAAGAAATCCGGAATCACCACAGATACTCAAAACAGAAGAAAATGTTAATGGGCTTTCTCTTATTCCTCGTGAAACCATTTCACAGTAAAGAGCCTGTTTAAGGCTTCCATATTTACCATACCCAGTAATCAACAAGTTATATGTCACGACATCCCGCAAAAGCATTTCATCGAACAGCTTGTGAGCCGCATGTAAGTCCCCAGATTTAATATAGTTATCAATAATCCTGTTTTTGCTGTAAATAAGATCATGGGCTTTGGGTTCACAATGAGATGCCAACATCAGAGTATTAATATACGATGGCGATGTTATGGGCAGGTGTTTTGGTGTTAAGGTTGTTATGGTACGGACAAAAGGCAGAAATTTAGTGCTTTTCATTGTTGAAACTTGAACATCAAATGTCAACTTTCCAGTAAGTTTCTACCGCTTGCAATTAGCAGATTTTTTGCTCAATCTGTGAAAAGGACTTGATAGAACAAATTGGAATTGACTTCAAATTTCTGGCCGGTGACAGCCAAAAAAAATAAAAATTTTCGCATTTGTGTTCTTACAAAACAAGCCAAGCCCAGAGTTTTTGGCTTTTCTATAATGCAAGACATTTGCATTTGTCATGCCTGATTATTCTCTATTTGCATGATCATGTTACAGCTTGAATATTCTATAAAATTAGAAGATACTGAATTAATGGTAAGAGTAGCCTAAAATAAACGTATACAAAATTTTTGCTCAAACCAGGTTAGAGAAACAACCTCAAAACTATATTCCAATCTATTACTGAGAGTTTCAAACTGAATCAAATAAGGTAAATAGCAAAGTTCTCCGCTTTCCTCCCCTTTTCTCTGTCTTCTTGGCATCACCAATTGATCAATGTTTCAAATGGGAGACTGGAGTTGCTTCTCAAATGGGAGACTGGAGTTGTTGAATGTGAATAAAAATACCACCAAAAAAAGTAATACTTCAGAATTGCAGATTAAATTGAGGACACAACATGAACTACATGAGGCGGCCAGTATGCTGGGCTCTAGGATATTTTCTCTGCAGTTGTGGCCATTGCACATAAAACTGATCAGCTATCCGCAACTTGTACAGAAGCAAACCACTTAAAGATAGCCTTTTCACTCTTGCTATACTCTCAACATAAAAAATAGACGACCATCTAATTCCAACCACCTGTAGACAAAGAAGAAAGATTAATAAATAATTGAAACCAATCCCATCTTAGAGAAACGCACTGCAAAGACTAAGAGGAGGGGTATAGAAGAAAATCTAACCTTGAATAAAAATGCAATGATACACAGAGGAACACAAGTCCCAGGGCCATTGCAAAGAATCTGAGATTTTTAGAAGTAAGAACAGTCAGTATATACTGATTGAAGCATTTTCCCAGGTCACAAGAATAGATGGAAGAAAAAATGTTAAATAAACAGTTACAAATTTCTGATAAAAAAACAGTTACAAATTATTACCACTTGAGGTCTGATTTTAATCATCAGCCGCAGCCCATGAGCTAAAGCTATTAAAGTTGTCCCAATGGAAGTTAAATATGACTGGCCAACTTCCCTGCTTCTGTAGATCTGCATGAACTTTACAGAGACCACCTTGCCCTCAGCCTGCTTATAAAAATCCAAATTTGTACTATCCAAGATAAATCAGCTAGATATTAACAGTAAAATAAAATGTAAAATAAACTGTACGATCAATTAGATTCTCATTGAGAGTCATAAACTCTACGCACTTGCAATGGGAGCACAGAAAGAAACAATATCAGACAGTGTCCCTTGTATCAGCCATACAGGATTCTTTTCCTGACCAATGCCTTTGAGTTATTGACCAATTTAATTCCAACTTTGGTCTTTGGTTTCAAATTAGTAACACATTCTAATTTCCACAAATATTGAGTTCAGCATTATATATTGAGTAACGTAAGCAAGCATAGCAAAGCTGATGGTATTTAGTGAAAGAAAAGCATTTAACTGATGATCTTACAGGCCAAAATCAAACTAAAATTAACCAGCCTAACATGACAGTCAAAAGTCCCAATTGCAAAGTATCAATGCAGTTTTAGACATTTCACTTCTGCCTCCATACTTCAGATTATTACAATTCATGGAGAGAAACAAATAAATAAATAAATCAAGTATAATGATTTATCTACCGTATCAACTAGAGAGTTCTCCAAGACATGGGCTTTTTGTAGACTCATATTGTCAGTGGCAGCTGCAATATAAAATCTAGGTGAATATCTATACTTCTGTAATGCAGACAGCACATTAATCATCTCAGCAGTATGTCCCCCTACAACAATGGAATGCCACAGCGCTCAGTTCATGAGAAAAATAGCCAGAAAATCAGCCAAAATTGACCAATTAACTACAGATATGCTATCTCATGAGCTTGCCTGAGCCCAAAACAATCAAAGTACTCATTGGCTTTGTGAAATTAGAGCGCAAGGGTTTGCCGGTTCGATAAACAACATATATAACGCGAATCATCAAGGAAAAAACAAGGCTGATCAAGACAGTTATAGAAATGGGGCGGCAACATTCATCTTTGCTCTCCATTAGCTACAATATGTAGGTATACACCTGCAAGAAACTTTAAAAGAAAAAAAAGAGTCAATCGAAAAATGCCCTTTGATAGGCAAAACTCGACTCCAACATACTAATTATCATCAATCTATGAAGAGCAAGACCAGCCTTATCTTCATTGGTCTATTGATGATGACATTTCTTCCTCTAATACCAGATTATTACAATTGAAAAATCTTAAGCATTTTAAAAATAAACAAATTATTAATCATGGAAGAAAATTTTAAAACCAAAAGGAAGAAAAAGAAAAATCACCAAGAAACACACTTTAAAAAAATTCAATAACTATGCAACAAATATGGGTATTAATATTTCATCGAAAATAACAATAGTTATGACAACAAACAATACAGTCTTCAGAAAAGTAAAATGAACACTATAAATAAAAGGCCATCATGGAAATTCAAGAAGTGCAAATCGCTTTCGCTTTTAGCTCAAGATAAAAATTAATTGCCCACTTGTCAATAAACTCAAATTCAATTCAATACGAGACGGAGAAAGACAACTCACTATGACAGCGAGAGAGGAGTTTGAAGATAAAAGAGTAGTAGGGAGACGGTGAAGAGATGAGAACAAGAGGATGCCCACCGTTCGCAAATCGGCCTATCAAAATTTGAATTTTTTTTAACAAAATCAAGCACAAAAATCCAGATCAAAATCGCCGAATCGCCTCGCACAGCGCTGTCGCTCCTCCGCCGGAACAATGGAAGCGAGACCGTCCAAGGCTGGATTTTACGAACTGGTTATTTCGTTTTATTCACTTTTTTTTTTTTGTTCAGGAGTCGTTTTATTCACATTTGCTCATTATTGAAGTATTGCTTCAGAAGTAATAAAGTGTGATAATTTATTTATTTATTTATTTTTTGACAAACAATGGAAGAGAAGTTTTATTCCTTTTATTTTAGTTTTTGTTTGAATAAAATTTTCAGGTTTTATTTTCTTTTAATTAATGTAATCCAATTTGATGTATGGTTTACATTTAAGTATTGAGTTTAATGCTAGAATTTTGAAAGTAAACTCTGATTTTTAGCATAATTTAAATAGTCATAATTATTGTTTATAAATTTTTACGACTTAAAAGGAAAAAAAATAAAAAAAAAGTGTGGGACTATTCTCCCTCCTATAATTAATTTTTGGTTAAAATAAGGATTTTAATTTTTCTATTATATATGAATTTTAATTATTTTTTATTATAAATCTATTTTTTATAAAAAAATTTAAATACAAAATATAAATATAAATAAAATTATAATAATAACATATCACAAATAATATAATATTTAATGAAGCACTCATTCAATTTATCACCTATAGAAATATATTTTTTATAATTTTATAAATATAAAAATAATAAACTTTTAACAAAAAGAAATAAAAAGTATGTAAATTAAAATTTATCTAAAAGTTTACCATAACTTATATAAAAATAATTTTTTATTTAAATCTCAAAATCATTATATTTTTTAAAATTATTATAAAAAATACATTCATTTTCACAAATCACTTTCATTATTTTAAAAAATTTTAAAAACCTAGAAGGTAGAAGTGACACTTTTTTATAATATCTAAAAATAGATTACATTTCAAATGGTTGAAATTAATATTTTAAACGAAATTAATAATAATCAACTTGCAATTAAGTATTAAACAATCTAGAATAGATAATTAGAGTGTGAGAAGAATTTGAAAGAAGAGAAGTAGCCCATACTTTATTAAATCATATATTAAACTAATATTAAAATAAATAGTTACTTCTCCACTTCAAGTTAGAGGAAAATTAAGATTAAAAGCAAGGGTTAAATTCAAAGAAATCCAAGACTCCCAAGACAAGTCTCAAAGTAGTCTCCTGCTTCAAGGAAACTCAAATGTCCATTCCACATTTTGAGCACTTTCACCCTCGTCACTGGAATACTAACCAGAAATCCCATGGTTGCAGTTCAAAAACCATTATTGAAAAAAGAAAAAGTACCCAACAAGGCTAGAATAAGAAAGTTGTGAAACTGGTAGCAATTACCAACTTATTAATCAGAACATACAGAACTATGTACAATGGATGGTTCATCTTAAACACAAATTTTTACAGAAGGCTTATTATAGCAGGCCTCAAGTTCAAATGGTTTTTCCTTTTTCAAATTATTCATGATATTGATGCAGTTGATTGACAAGCACCAGCAAATGACAAACAACCATGAACACAGGAAAAAAAAAATTGAACATTGAGATAAATTATATTAACATGTTGAGCCAATAGCCTCTAAAAGCGAGGCTACAAATTGCATTTGAGTTCATCAATTCTTGAAAAGAGAGGAACATGCACAAAGAGAGACTTATGACCCTTCTGTTCGGCAAACCGAAGCAAGTGATAATAGACATAGTTACACACAAAACGGCCTGCATCATCTGATATGATCACGTCATAGCCTTTCTTCTTCAAGAACCTTGGTATTGCATCGATGGAGCAACAAGTCTTCACAAACAAATATAATGAAAAGTTAACCCACATGCACACAAAAAAAAAAGAGAGCTGATTGCAGTAAATAACTCTAGATGAAGTTTAATTTTCAAGCATATTTAAATTATTTAGTTCCTTGACTTAAGCACCAAGCAATCATAATCAATAGACTAGTTACACATCATCTAACATTAAATAGCAGATAATAAGTTACCTCCCTTGTGCAGGAAGTTCCTCCATCGCCAGGGATTATTGGATGTTGCTGAAAAAGCAAGACAACAAAATATCAATTCCCAGAAGAATAAAAAGACACTGTAATCTGTATAATGTAAAATTTATAGGCTGCTAAAAACAAAACCACTCATATAAAATGGTTTTAAAGCTCCCCTTCTAGATAAAATGAGGGAAGAAAATATGGCCTTGCAATATCAAAATAAAGGAACAATAGCTCTTCAAATGGAGCAAGCAGATTCACCTGAGGTTGCCATCCTAGCTCATCTGAACAGTGGAAGGTGGCTTCATTTACTGCCAGTCGCTCGATAGCAAATTTTGATGCCCCACTGTTCACGCCTAAGTGAAGCTGAATTTAGAAGAAATGAGGGTCAAGAACTTTAATTCACCAAAACCCAGTTCACAAAACAAGGAATGCAAAAACAACGCAGTAGCATATGCTCATGCTTGAGATGTACCACTCATAAATAGCCTCTGAAGCAAGTAATAAAATAACCCGCAAAAACCAAGAAAGTACGGATGTGCCAAGCTGATGAATGGTAAATTAATAATTTCTTAGCTAGAATATGTATACCAAGCCAAGCCAGTAATTGAGAATTAAACGCATAAATTGAAAAAAAAAACTCAGGTTTAACTGCAATGGACATAACATAGAGAAGCAAAATGAACAAGAACATGAAAGCATGAAGAGAAAAGCAACCAAATTAAAGGATCAAAATTGCATGCCACTAATCCATTTGCTAAAAGCAAAACCACATAAAGTTGAATGACTGTAACTGACCCACATGACTTGTTCATTCTTGCCAGCATTTGTAGCTGCAGTGCCTGATTCCAAAACCTTGTAAAGCAGTGGAAGAGCACCATCTCCAGCAGTCTCAAGAATGCTGCAACTTCCCAAAGTAACCCCAGCAGGCAACGGTCTTTTCTCGACAAAATCCTTCAAATTATTAACTATTGTCTCTGTAGGATTTTCAGCGACTCCTTGAAACTTCTTAAATCCAGTAACATGAATTACTATACCCTTTTGTCCTTCAGATCCCATGTTATTATGAACACAAATACAATTCCCAATATTCTATAAACAGTTACACCGAAACCTGTGCAATCCGCCAAAAACAACAAGAAACCTTAGTGATAAGACTCAGACAAGCAAAATTTTATTACCGATCGCATGGATTCAAACACTTATTATTCCCACCAAAAGTTCGTTTGGTTTTTAGACAAAAAAAAAGGGATAAAATATACTTCCCATTTAAAATTCTCCAACGATATACAAATCCCACAAATTTCAACTAAATTAGCTATGAAAATTCCCAATTTCCACCTGAATCTCCAAAGCATCACGCAATTTCAACTGGGTAACAGGAATTATTATTTAGTAAAAAAAGCACTAAACTTTATTTTTAAAAGGGGTAAAACCCAACACAAAACTTGCAGATAAAATCGACCCGTAATTAAAAAAAAACAAACCCAAGAGTCAACTTAATAATAAAATTACAATGTTCAGAATATCAGTTCAAAATTTGACTGTTTTCATGCTTCTTGTCCCAGAAAAAACAGAAAAGAAGAAAAAAAAGAAAATCTAAAATAAGAAATATTTAAAATAGAATAAAAGCTGCTTAAGAAAGATGGAACAGACCTCGAAATTGACACTTCTTGCTCCGTTCGGTGCTTCTGAGAATAAGGATCGCCTTTTTCCAGGGAACGAAAAATACTCAGAAAAAGCACAATTTTACTTCAACAGCTCTCTGTGGCTTTTTATTGGCTAATCATTAGAGAGTGTCACTAAGGCCCTCCCATTTTACGCTTATTACGGATATTGCCACTGTCTTTATTAATAAAAAAATGTCTAATACATAATTTCAGATAAACTTGTCAGCTATCGTTATTTTATCCTTTTAGCTGATATATTTATATATTAACTACATATTGATTATTTTTTTTCAATATTTTTGAAACCGGACTGGAGATTAGATCGGTATTCCGACTGGATCACTGATTTTATTGATTGGACCGGTTCAATTAGATTTTTGATTTTTTTAAAACCGGCACTATTACGCATAAAAATATTAAAAATTTTAAAATGAAGACCAATTTGTATAATATAAAATTAAGGATAAACTAAATTATATTATAAAAATATGTCATAATAACATATAAATTATATAATTAAGTAAAGAAACTAAATACTTAACGTCTTAAACATTAATATTAAGATCAATATCATCTAAATTAATACCGAAATTTTCATCTTGCTCAATGTCATCATCTTCTTCTTCTCCAACTTAAATTGGATTCTCCTCTTGATCTAAAAATTAGTGCAATCAATTAAATAATGCATACTAATATATGTTTTACACAAATTAATTTTTAACTATTAGTATTAGTATGTATTAATTTGTGTAAAACATATATTAGTATGCATTATTTAATTGATTGCACAAACTTTTGGGAAGCAGATGAGTCTTCTCTAGGTATTAAAAATTTAAAACAAACCTAATTAATTTTAGAATAAAAATTCAAACCGGTCCGGTCCGGTCCGGTTCACCGGTTTTATCCGGTTTCACGGTCCAACCCGGTTTTCATCCCGGGTTAATTACAAATCGGACCGGACAAGCAGCCGATTCCCGATTTTTCCGGTCCGACCGGCCGGTCCGGTCCGATTTTAACAACACTGCTTTTTTTATACTTATTTATTAAATATTTAAATAAATATAATACTATAGTTATATATAAATATTTATTTAATATAAAATATATAAATATAAAAGTTAAAATAATAAATATATAATTATATAAGTATTTTTTTAAATTAAATAAATAAATATAGGAGACAATCTAATAAATACATAAATATAATGACTAAAATGACTAAAGTTATTAAATTCAAAAGATAATTAATGTATTAAGTCTAAAAAATTTAAAACTAAAAATTATTTAAAGTTTTTATTTTATATTTTTTAAAAATTAATTATATTTTTAAAAATAATATTATAATTATTAAAATTTTAATTATTAAAAGGAAAAAATAAAAATTATAAACCACTGAGGTGTAGTCTTATAATAAAAAATGTATTGTTTTCGCTCATATTTTAGATTAAATTTAGATATTTCTATTTCCTCACATATTATTAATAAAAAAATTATAAAAATACAAATATTAAAAATTAACTTTTACAGTAAAAAAATTATTATTATAAAATATCTTATATTAAAATAAAAATTTTATTAATATAAATTATATTCTTAAAGCTAAAACTTTTAAAATCATATTTTAATAATTTTATATTTAGCATGAATACAGTTTTTTTTTTTTTAAATTATGAACACAGTTTTAATTAATGAGGAAAATTCAAAACTTAATAATATCACCTAATGCCTTTGTTCTTTATTTTTTTTCACAAAGAAAAACTAAAATTAAAAAACAAAAAACATTTCAAACATTACCGAAAGCTACTGGTAAATAGCGTTGGCAACGACGGTTGATTTGTCGTCAGATTTTTTAATTACAGTGCTGGTTTCGTTGGATTTTTCTCTTTTTTTAGCCAGAGGGTTTGTTAGATGTTGCTACGTGGCTTTGTACCATTGGTTAATGTTTAAAAAGTCAAATGGAGGGGAAAGATAGGTATTGGCGACAATACGAGGGTTTTCTTTTTTTTTTTTTTGAACTGAACAATACGAGGGTTTGGTTATATGAATTGTTGTTATTTAAATGATATTGGATCAAATCATTTAAAATTTAAAAAAATAATTGATAAATTTTAATTTTCATAAAAAAAGTCTTTTTTTTAAAATAAATTATCATTTCTGAGTCTAATTTAATAAGACTATAAGGATGATAAAATTTTTATATTAAATTTTAATATAGTTATATATTTAGATATTTAAATCCGAAATTTTTAATTAAAATTTTAAAATAATTTATAGTTAAACTATGACAGTATTTTACTAACTTATGTACGCTCGATAGTTAAGCTACTCGAGACCTCTACCCTGTCATTGGCTTGCTTTGCTCATCATGTGTCCAATGAACTCAGAGTCTTTCTCTAATAGTTCTAGTGGCTGTCAAAAGCTTCCACACGCTGGAGTCTTCTACAAGTTTATAGAGAATTCCATAATGCTCTTTTGGCTTGTTTCCTTAGCCTTGGGCATTGTTAGCCTATTTGCTCGCTAATTCCTCCAGCATTTTTAACTTTTCTTGTCAAGTTTTAGCTTGGCCAAAACGCTCATTGCTGTCATCTTGGCTACTAGCTAACTTAACTCTGTAACAAGTCAGCGTTGTTGCTTCTTCATCGTGCCTTCAGAGTTGTTACATTTGCCATTAATCTTATTTAGCTAACGTTTTTCCCGCAAACTTTATAGTCAGCTAGCAGACATAACATTGTGCTAATTTATCTTGCAAGTAAAGTACATGAAGTCCAAGAAATTACAACCCAATTAGGCTGTTGCTGGTGATAAAATAAATAAAAACAGCTTCATACATTTTTAGCGGCACATTTAATTATTTTGCTTCCTCAACTTTTATTGTTGCTATTTTTGTTATTCAATTTATTAATTTCATATTTATTTTTTTATTTTGTTCATTAACATGGCAAAATATGCGTAGTATACTTTTTTTTAAAAAATAATATGTGTAGTATACTTTTTTGTGTGTAAATATATTAAAATCTGTTATATAAATTATAAAATGATAATAATGGATTTATTTAACATCAGTCGATATACTTTTTTAGTGGCAAGACGCACTGTTGATCCTGTAGCAACGAAAATGTACTTTATCATGCACGTATATCTTCAAATAGTAAAGGATATTAAACGATAAAAAATGGTTTTGCAAGCAATATACAATTATATATTTTATTAATTATTAATATAATTATATGTAGTTTATTGCATCGGTATTTTTTTTAAGAGAAAATTACGTTGTGTACATAATTTTCTTACTGACTTTATAATAATATAGACTCAACGATTTTTTTTTTTCAATTCTACTGTTTTTGCTTTTTTTTTTATCAAAATTAATCTTTGAACGTTACTTTTTCTCTTTTTTTCTGATTTTATATTTTTTTATATTTTAGTTTTTTCTATTTTATTTTATTTATATTTTTTATTTAAAAAATTTTTAATATCATATTTTTAATATATACAATATATATAAACAACATATACATAATATATATAAAATATACGATCAATAATACAAACTACATCTACAATATCTATAGTATATCTACAACACATTTATTAACATACATCTAAATAATGTCTTTAATATTTGTTTAATTTTATTTTTTAAATTTTTTATTATCACATTTTCTACACTATATTCACACAATATTCAACAATTTTTACCTAAAAATACACACAATTTAAATAATATAAACATAATATATATACAATATTTACAATACATTCACTGCACATATGCACAATGAAATTATGTATATATATTTTTTATTTTTTATGTATATAATATGTAAAATTTATTTAAAAATAAATTTAATAATTTTTTTGTTAATATATTTTTGTATATTTTACTTTTTTATTTTTTATGAGTGTTATTTATTTTTTAAAATTAAAATTAAAATTTTATCTTTTATAAAAAAAATTATAATTTTTATATGATGAAAAATAATTTAAAATATTATTTTTTATTATTTTATTAGAATATTTTTATTTAAAAGTGAAGTTTAAAAAAAAGATAAAAATTGAAATAAAATATTGATTGTAGTGAGAAAAGATATATTTTTGAAAAAAAAAATTTATTTTAGCAAAAAATAAGATATTTTTAAAATTTTATCCTAATTTTTTATAAAAATATAAATATTTTTATCTTTTATAGTATTTTTTGAGATAGTTATATAAATATATTTTTTTAATTATATGCAGCTTTACTAGAAAACTAGAAGCAATTTGCAATAATTAAATTATATGTAATAAAAAAATTAAACTAATTTCAAAATCTTCAATTTAACAGCTAGAAAAATTTGCAATAACAAACTTGCATCTAATTAATCTTCAAATCGTCAAAGTAATTTTTAACTCTAAATATTTTTAAAAATTTTAATTAAAAATTTTAAACTATAGTTTTACTTTTATAAATTTATAAATAAAAAAACAATTATAAATAAATTTAGTTTAAATAAAAATAAAGTGATTGGTAAAAAACTACATATATTACAAAATAAGCATAATAAATTTTAATTTAAAAAATTTCAATAAAAATTAAAATTTTTATTATGCTTGATAAATTCAAAAATTAAAAAAATTAATTGCTATCCAAAATCAATTAAACTGAATAATCCATTAAAATTTAATTTTTAATAAGAATTTTCAATTACTTATAAATTAGTAAAAGGAATTTAATTTTTATTTTTGAAAGGATTTTTATTTTCAAATACTTATGAATTAAATTTTTAAAAACTTAATTTAAAATTTATAAATTATAGTTTTACTTATAAATTTATATATCAAAAAATAATTATAAATAAATATAATTTAAATAAAAATAAAGTGATTGATAAACTGTATATATGTATATTACAAAATAATTATAATAAATTTTAGTTTAATAAATTTCAATAAAAATATTTTAATAAAAATTGAAATATTTATTATATTTGATAAATTCTAAAATAAAAAATAAATTAATATCTAATATCAATTAAACCAAATAATCTATGCAAATTAAATTTTTAATAAATATTTTCAATTATTTAAAAATTAGTAAAAAATTTTCAAAATATTTAGAAAATTGAAAGTTTGCAGCCAAATAAAAATGATAGTTTAATTCTCCTCATGTATGGAGTACACATGTCTTACCATATAAAAAAAATTTATTTAGACATTGATACATATATTCAATAAATAAAAAAATATTAAAAAATGATTATAAAAAAAAATAAATAATCTGATTCGCAAGATGGTTATCTAGCTTAACTTGTTGGATCAGGTTATTATCTAGCTTAACTTAGTTTAACTTGTAAATAATAAATTACACGTTTCAAGATATTATTTGCCTGAAATTCACGTGCCAGTTGTGTGGTTGAATAAAAAGTTGAAAAGGGCAAAAAGCAACTACTCTACAGCAAAATAGAACGAAATGTGTTGAGAATGCAGGTATGCTTTCTCCATGCGACAGTCCGCATGCTCTTCAGAGGACTTAAATCTCTCTCTAAAATCTTTTGTTTTGATTGTTAATATTAGTTGATTTCTCAATTCACTAACTGTTTGGTTGGTTTCAATGTAAATGTAAATTGTTTCCTTTTCAAATTCCTTTCCCTCTCTGTTTTTCTCACCTGTTCTTCAGGCAACAAGTTTTTTGCTGAACATTTTTGCATCTTTAATTCCGTTTTTGGTAACTCAGTGTTTTTTTCTTTGAAATTCTAATTCATTTTTGTGAAAATTGAAAAGATGGAGAGAGATTACATTTTCTTGGAATTTTCTAATATTCTCCTCATTGTCTTCTTCAAGGTCTGCAGGTTTATCTAGTTTTGTCTTTATGCTGCTGGGTAATTGAAAGTTAGAAACTAAGGCTATCAGGGAATATACTGTGTCAGTCTTGGTGGTAGAAGTTTGAGGCCACTGATCAAGATCAAATGGTATAAATTCTGTGCAAGCTATATTGCTTCTATTTTTCTGTTAAGTTTTGGGTTTTTTTTTTTATTATTTTTTATGGCTCATGATTAATGTGCTTCAATTTGAGTAGGATGCAAGCATTGACAATGACAGTATTGACTGGAACACAGACGATGAGCTTGAGATATGTAATGCTTCTAGTCAAGAAGCTATTAGGGGCTACGATAAGGTAAAATTTTATATCTTACTCACAGTCCCCCTCCTTTTATTTTCCTTTTCTTAATCTTTTTGGTACATCCAAAATTCTTAAAGATAAATAGATTTCTGTAGATTCTAAATTGCAAATTTGCATACTTCAGGGATATTGGGGTTGATTAATTTGCACCTTTCCATGGTTACATGGAATGTTTGATTTGTCTGTTCTTCTTATGAGCTTGGTTTGAAAATTAAAATCCATGTATCATGAATCTTAGGAGAATCATAACTCAAAAGCTAGCTCAAGAAATTGGAGACTCAAAATCCATATAAACACCACGTTAAAATTTCATACTTTCAATATAGAATTTTCAAGTCTCGTGTCTTTGTCAATAGGATTTTAATATTTTCCTATTGTTGAACACCTCAATGTTCTCGGTAGTTCTTACTCCTTTCAACACTGGACTGATGCTCGAATATTTTCTTCTTGAGACTACTAGTAATTTAATCTGGGATGCAGGGTCTCTTTTTACTCCTACCAATACTAGCCTAATGCTCGAATTTATTTTTTCTCGAAGCTAACAGTAATTAATTTTAATCTAGTCTAGAAGGTAATTCTTTCTAAGTCTTAGGTTATTTGCATACGTGTATTATTATGATACCAATAATCATGAATTTTGGAAGAATCACACCTCCGAAAACTAATTCAAAAGGTTGAAGAGCTCAAAATTCATATACACCCCATATTAAAATTTCTTATTTCTAATATGAGATTTCAAGTCTCATACCTTGGCCAATAGGACCTAAACACTCCATCACCATGGCCTTTTTAATTATGGCAGATATTTTTTAATTAATTATAATTATATGTCTCCCTAATTATTTTCATACTTCTATACTTTGGCCAATAGAATCTTAACACCCTGTCACCATGGTCTTTCAATTATTGCAGATATTTCCCAACTAGTTATTGTTATTCGTCTCCCTAATTAAGTGTGTTAAATTGTTCTCAATTTCAAATTATTGTTAGGTCTATTCCTCAGTGAGGAAACAAGTCCTAGAATGCCTTCTTTAGTAGGAATCTACCAGAAACAAGAATTGTTAATTACTTTGCTTAGGTAGTGTGTGCATTAGAGAAGCACTCTAAAATCTCACCTATTGTACTACTGCACTTATAATATGAAATATTGAGACTTGGCTGCTTCTGTTCAAATTGAAATTTTTCTGTCCTTCCGAATCATCAGTATGTTTAGGCAATTTGTTAACAGACTAGCTTTAATTTTCTCCAAATTTCTTTATTTTTTAACTCCCAGCTCATCAAAGATATAAAGCCACTTCAATTTGGGGAGTATCTGCAGCAGCTTGCAAACCAAAAAACTTTGGCATGGTGATAAAAGAAATAGTAGATGCTCTATGGATTCTTCTTCAGATTTCAGACTCTCGTCCTTTTAAAAACTTTTAAAGTATGAGCTAGCGAATTATTAGCAACCCTCCATGAGACCATATATTTTTTTAACAGACCAATCAAACAAAAGAACTAAAGCCAAAGATCCAGAAAAGTGAAAACTAACCCAGCCAAAAGGCTTACCCCATACATCCAAAACCTAAGGATCTTAAGCCATAGAATCAGCAATCAGCACATTAGAGAGGAATAACGGAGCAGATCTCCAAATGACAAGGTTAGCATGTTTATAAGCCACACTAGCAACAACATAAGCAACTTGATTTGCTTGCCTTCAAACCCAAGTAAAAGAAAAACCATCAATTTCATTCAAGAGATCTAGACACTCAGAAATCAATAGGCCAAAAGTAGACAAATCCAAATGATGACATTGTACAACATCAGAAACTTCCTTGGAATCCACCTCAATGTCTATATTAGAACGGCCATTCAAAGATAACCACCAAACTTCCTTCGTGAGACCATTTTTTTACTTAAGAAAGAATTTGAATTTCCATTTTCTCTTCCATAATCCTGATGCCACTATTAGAATTTATGATTGATGAATGTATGGGTTTGGACCAAGATATGTATTAGAGTGTTAGCTTGATCTTCATTTCTTCATTTTTCAAATGGGCTTGAGATTGAAGGCCTAATTATATATTGGCATTGGCTTGAAGTGGTGTGACTAGCCTATCTCCAAAATGCCTTAGGCATTTTGGTTTGGTTAGATGCCACCCACTCTTTTAAAGACTTTAATTTCTTCTTCCTCCACCGATGTGGGATTCCAACACTCCTCCTCAAGTTCAATTGGTTTGGTCCAGTTATGACTTACTTTCATTCATCCTGAGCTTGTGTTCCTTTGAGTCTCAGAGGCTTCAGGTCTGATTTTATTTTTTTGCTTGGACTTGTACTCTTTCAAATGGAACCTCAGAGGCTACATGTTATACCCGGGTCTTGTACTCTTTCAAATGGAACCTCAGAGGCTACATGTTATACCCGGGTCTTCCTCACTGAGCCTTCTTTCTTTCGAGCTTCAGGTCTTGGCTACAGGTCTTGAGTTTTTTTCATGGGTCTTGGCTTGTTTGCTCAGGATGAATGAAAGTAAGTCATAACTGGACCAGAGGCTTCAGGTCTGATTTTATTTTTTTGCTTGGGCTTGTACTCTTTCAAATGGAACCTCAGAGGCTACATGTTATACCTGGATCTTCCTCACTGAGCCTTCTTTCTTTCGAGCTTCAGGTCTTGGCTACAGGTCTTGAGTTTTTTTCATAGGTCTTGGCTTGTTTGTTGCCGGCCCAAATTCGCCAGGTATATTTCATCATCTTGGACCTTGGATACTCTTTTAAAGACTTTAATTTCTTCTTCCTCCACCGATGTGGGATTCCAGCACTCCTCCTCAAGTTCAACTGGTCTGGTCCAGTTATGACTTACTTTCATTCATACCTTGGATACTCTTTTAAAGACTTTAATTTCTTCTTCCTCCACCGATGTGGGATTCCAGCACTCCTCCTCAAGTTCAACTGGTCTGGTCCAGTTATGACTTACTTTCATTCATCCTGAGCTTATGTTCCTTTGAGTCTCAGAGGCCTCAGGTCTGATTTTATTTTTTTGCTTGGGCTTGTACTCTTTCAAATGGAACCTCAGAGGCTACATGTTATACCTGGGTCTTCCTCACTGAGCCTTCTTTCTTTCGAGCTTCAGGTCTTGAGTTTTTTTCATGGGTCTTGGCTTGTTTGTTGCCGGCCCAAATTCGCCAGGTATATTTCATCATCTTGGACCTTGGATTGTTGAGCCGCGAGGCCATATTGGCTTTGATACCATGTTAGAATTTATGATTGATGCATGTATGGGCCCGGACCAAGATATGTATTAGAGTGTTAGCTTGATCTTCATTTCTTTATTCTTGAAATGTGTTTGAGATTGAAGGCCCAATTACATATTGGCATGGGTTTGAAGTGGTGTGGCTAGCCTATCTCCAAAATGCCCTTAGGCATTTGGTCAATGCCACCTACTCTTTTAAAGACTTTAATTTCTTCTTCCTCCATCGATGTGGGATTCCAACAGCCACATCCACGTGGTGTTTTCACCATCTGCATCATTGCCAAGAAAAATGATAGCCTGACTACACCATTTGCCTGCCACAATGCCATTCTTACTAAGATACCAGATTTTCTGGCTTATCACATCAATTAGCTTAATAAGAATAGCTCCAAGTGCTCTGCATTCTTCTGGAAAAGAACAAAGAGCTCTCTTGGTCTAATACAAATCCACTGCTTTTATGTAATGCTGATGTTTACAGTATCAAACAAATTAGGAAATATATATTTCATATCCGTGGAATCATGCTCAAAATTATGAGCATTGACTGCTATGTTTCTTTCCTATTTTTGCTCAACATTACATCTTTATATGCTGTAACCCTACACAAATATGATATACAAAATTTGCCTATTCTCTACTTGTTTTCTCTTTTTCTACATGGTATCAGAGCAAGGTTAAATCCAGCATTCATCATATACCAATCATGCCTAACAACCTTTAAACCCGAAACCTGCGAATCACAAAAAAATAATAATAATAATAATAATGTCAGAAGTAAATTCTGAAACTTCTGAACCTCAAACACCAAATCCAAACCTCAATCCCCCTGATGATATCACAATCCAGATTGCAAACCTGCTGAGAAATAGTCTCAATAATCAGCAGCAAAATGAACCAAACAACCTAACCATTGGTATTAAACTCAACACAGAAAACTACCCACTATGGGCACCCCTTATGCAAATGGCCCTTGGTGGCAAAGGGAAAACCCATCACCTTACCAAACAGCCTCCTGCCTTAACCGATCCTGAATTTGAAAGGTGGAAACGATCGGATCAGAGTGTATTCACCTGGATAGTTCAAAACATTGAGCCTCATCTTGTCAGTAATGTTGTCAGATACCAAAATTCAAAAGCCTTATGGGATGGATTGGCTACAACATATGGCAGTGGTATGGATTCATTAGAAACATACGATTTGCATCGTAGAGCAAGTGCAATCAAACAGGGGCAAGAAACCCTTGAAAATCTATGGACCACCTTAAAAAACATCTGGATGACAATTGATTCAAGACAACCGAATCCCATGAAGGATCCGGAAGATGTCCTCCAGTTCAACAAATATATAGAAGAGCAGAGACTTTACCAGTTTCTGACTGCGATTGACGATAAATTTGAGAATGTTAGGCGTGATATTCTGAAAGAACAGCCCCTCCCCTCAGTCGATTCTGCATATGCATCTGTTCGGAGGGAAGCCGCCAGGCTTCGTGTTTTAAAACCGGCAACTTCCAGCTTCACCGATCTCGAGTCATCCTCGGGGAATATCGGGGCTGGTCTTGTGGCCAAAGGAGCAGATCGGAGCAGATCAACAAGCAACCAGAATCGCCGCTCAGACTCAACCAAACCGGTGGCAGCATCATCGCGGGAAGACAAATTGAAGTTAAAATGTACCCATTGCGGTAAAAAAAGGCATACAAAAGAAACATGCTTTGAGTTAGTCGGATATCCCGAATGGTGGGAACAGAAATCAAACGGCGGCAAGGGGAAGGCAAATGTTGTGTTGGGCAATCAGGAGGATACCCGCAATGATAGTGATCAGAACGGCAATCAAGGAGAAGGAAGATCAGAACGGCAAGGCTTTGTTGCCATGGCAGGAACTGGTGCTAGCGGCGGAGCAGGTAAAATAAAAAACCTTAGCAGATTTAAAGGGGAACAAAACAAATGGGTTGGAAGTGAAGAACCTTTAAACCCAAATAAAAAAGGTCCAAGTCAGATGGGCAGTTGCCTTGAAACAGGCCCAGGGAGTGCTAATGTTCAGACCCAATTCAAATTAAGCCCAGAAAAGTTGAAGCAATGGATTCTTGACTCGGGCGCATCAAACACCGTAACCCATGACGTGGCAGATATTATTAGACCGAGTATGCCAACTCGAGACTTTATTCAGACTGCCGATGGAAGTCTTTCCAAAGTTGAAAGTGGAGGAACTATTCGATTTAATTCAAAAATGGAACTGAAAAATTGCCTTTATGTTCCATCTCTTTCCTGCAAACTTTTATCCATTAGTCATGTTACTAAGGAGCTTAACTGTACGGTTCTAATGTATCCTCAATTTTGTCTCTTACAGGACATTCATACGAAGGAGATTATTGGGCGTGGTACTGAATTTGAAGGCTTGTACTACGTTGATGAAGTTATTAACAGAGGGACTGCTTTACTTGCACATGATACTGAGGACAGACAGATATGGTTATGGCATAGAAGACTGGGACATCCTTCTTTCGGCTATCTTCGGTTCTTATTTCCTGCTTTATTTAAGAATAATAATGATGTGTGCTTAAACTGTGAGACTTGCATTTTAGCTAAAAGCCACCGTGCTTCTTTTAAGTTGAACAATACTAGAGTTAATGATGCCTTTGTTTTAGTTCATTCTGATGTGTGGGGTCCAGCCCCATATCATTCTGGTTTTCAATACTTTGTGCTATTTGTGGATGATTACTCTCGCATGACTTGGGTGTATTTCATGAAACATAAATCAGAGGTCTATGAGAAATTTGTGGCCTTCTTCAAAATGATACAAACCCAATTCCACCGAACAATCCAAATTCTTCGATCCGACAATGGAACGGAGTATGTCAATAGATCAATGAAAACCTTCTTCCAAGAAAATGGTCTAATTCATCAAACTTCCTGCCCACACACACCACAACAAAATGGTGTTGCTGAAAGGCGCAACCGAACCTTGCTAGAAATGACTAGGGCAATACTTATAGAATCTCAAGTCCCTAAACATTTTTGGCCTGAAGCTATTGCTACCTCAGCATATCTCCTAAATCGCCTACCTACAAAAATATTAGACCATAAAACCCCTCTTCAAACTCTTGGAAGACAGGTTGATATCCCTCAAGCTTTGTCATTACCTCCTCGTATATTTGGGTGCACTGTGTTTGTACATGTTCAGAAAAGTGACAGAACGAAGCTGGATCCTTGTGCCATAAAGTGTGTTTTTATGGGATATGCAATGCACCAGAAGGGATATAGGTGTTATAGTCCAAGTACTCAGAAGACTTATGTTACTATGGACTGTAACTTTGTTGAAACAGAGTATTTCTATCTCAATCATCCTCGTGATCAGGGGGAGAACAGCAGTGAGTCACTTGGATGGTTGAACAACATGATCCCAGAAAGAACTGAAACATCCGAAGAACCCTTTGTATCTGAAGAACCCTCTGTTAATGACGAATCAGAAACAGTACCACAAGCACCACTCAATGATTCTCCCTCTAATGATGTCCATAATGAGGTAAGTGAGGAAATTGCTCCTAGTAATAATGATTTTGTGGATACTGACCCTGAACAGGAAAGCATTCAAGAAGAAAGATATCTACTGCCTCCAAGAAGTACCCGTGGGATCCCACCAAAGAGATTTTCTCCTGAACAAATTTCCAAGAACTCAAGATACCCATTAGAAAATCTGGCAAGGGGGAGGACAAGTGAAGCTGTTAAAGTCTTCTCAGTCACTGTTCATGAAGAAATCCCTAGAACCATTACAGAAGCAAGACAGAAGAAAGAATGGTGGGAAGCAATGCAGGAAGAAATGAAGGCACTTGAAAAAAATGGCACTTGGGAAAAGTGTAAACTTCCAAATGGAAAAAAGGCAGTTGGTTGCAAGTGGGTGTTCACAATCAAGCATAAGGCAGATGGGTCAATTGAAAGACATAAAGCTCGACTAGTGGCAAAAGGCTATACACAAACATATGGAATTGATTACTCTGAAACCTTCTCTCCAGTAGCAAAGATTGACACAATCAGAGTAATTTTCTCTATAGCTGCAAATAAAGACTGGCCTTTACATCAGTTCGATGTAAAGAATGCTTTTCTTCATGGAGATTTGGCAGAAGAAGTGTACATGGAAGTTCCACCAGGTTTTTCAGATAACTTTAAAAGAGGTGAAGTCTGTAGACTCAGGAAAGCACTTTATGGGCTCAAACAATCCCCAAGAGCTTGGTTTGGAAGATTCACTGAAGCTATGAAGAGATATGGGTACAGTCAGAGTAATGCAGATCACACTCTGTTTCTAAAGAAGAGGGGGAGTCTCATCACCTGTCTTATTATATATGTGGATGATATGATCATAACAGGGAGTGATACAGAGGAAATTGCTGAACTTAAAAGGAGTTTGTTTGGAGAATTTGAAATGAAAGACTTAGGGGGTCTCAAGTACTTCCTAGGAATTGAAGTTCTGAGATCAAAAAGGGGAATATTTATCTCACAAAGGAAATATATTCTAGACTTTCTTGCTGAAGCAGGTATGATTGACTGTAAGCCCATTGAGACTCCGATACAAGCAAATCATGGACTTTTGATAAGAGAAAATGGTGAACCAGCAGACAGAGATCTTTATCAGAGATTGGTTGGGAAACTCATCTACTTATCCCATACGAGACCAGATATTGTATACGCAGTAGGAGTTGTAAGTCAGTTTATGCACTCCCCACAGAAAGAACACATGCAAGCTGTCATGAGAATTGTGAGATACCTCAAGGGAACACCTGAGGATGGGATCCTATTCAAAAAGAATGATCATTTGGATATTGAAGCATACACAGATGCAGATTGGGCAGGAAATCCGAATGATAGAAAATCTACTGCTGGATACTTTACACTGGTCGAGGGAAATCTTGTTACTTGGAGAAGTAAGAAACAAAAGGTGGTAGCCCTCTCTAGTGCGGAAGCAGAATTCAGAGGTATTGCTAGAGGAGTTGCAGAGGTACTCTGGATCAGAAAACTTCTAGACGAGTTAGATCTTTCTTCCCAATCTCCGGCCATATTAAAATGTGACAATAGAGCAGCCATCAGCATCTCAGAGAACCCGGTTCAACATGACCGGACCAAGCATGTAGAGGTTGACAGACATTTCATTAAGGAAAAATTGAGCAAGGTATTATCAAACTTCCATTTGTAAGATCCAGAAATCAGCTAGCAGATATCCTCACAAAAGGAGTTACAGTGCGATCTTTCCGAGAGGCTCTAAACAAGTTAAACATCGGGAATCCCACTGTTTAACTTGAGGGGAAGTGTTTACAGTATCAAACAAATTAGGAAATATATATTTCATATCCGTGGAATCATGCTCAAAATTATGAGCATTGACTGCTATGTTTCTTTCCTATTTTTGCTCAACATTACATCTTTATATGCTGTAACCCTACACAAATATGATATACAAAATTTGCCAATTCTCTACTTGTTTTCTCTTTTTCTACAGCTGAGTTGAATAGGTATAACTGAGTCTTTGAATCCGATGCCTCCTCTTTCAAGAGTGTGTACGCTTCTCCCAACATGTCCGACAAATAATTGTGTTCATTCTCTTTCTCCCACTATAATTTGCCAGGAAGGCTGTTTATACTATTAAATATACAGGGTTTGACTTTTAAGAACCCTGAAGCACATCAATTTGTAAGTGCACATAGCCTAATTTTATAAACATTTCTACCTGTATGGATAAGCGCTTTCCGCTTCCATGCACAGTTTTTGGCGCCTTTCCATCCTCTTGAAAGAAAAGAGCCCCGTATGTAATATCTTGTAATTTTTTTTTAAAATAAAAATAAAAATTGCCCTTATTTTTTTAAAAAAATAAAAATAAAATAATACATATATATATATATATAAAATGCATTTAACATCCCTGTGATTTAAATCTGAATTAGATAGAAAAATAGCATATAGTTTATCTTTAGATTACGTAGCATATATCTATTTATATAATATATCAAATAATATTTAACTTATTAGTTAAGTTATTTATAAAAAATAAAATAAAATAATAATTACAATAATTATAATTATAATCAAATAAATAAATAATTAAACAGTAATATATGAATTTTTAGGGTAAGTATAAAAATAATAATTATTATAATAATAAATTAATCAAATAATTTAGACTATAATAATTAAAGTGATAAAAATAATGATAATAATTGATAAAAAAATAATTAAAGTTTGATGTAATAATAATTAGAGTAAAATAATAATAAATAAACAAACAAACAAATAATTAAAATAATGTATACATAATTAAAATGGTGTATTATTTGTGATGATAAAGTGAGAAGATAATTATTGGTTTGTGAATTATTAGAGAAATTATTAAACTAATTATGCATCTAAATTATTAGTGAATATATAATTATTAGTATAAAACAACAATAATAATTATAATAATAAATAGCAAAAACCCTTTATTTAATCTTCTTTCTAAATATGGTTGTAATAATAATAAGAAAAATTTAAAAATAGTTATATTAATAATTAGAGTGGTTGATGATGATAATAATTTAAAAAAAATTCTAAATTATACTAGAAGAATAATTAGCTAAATTATATTAGAATTTAAATATTAAAAAATAATAATTGACAATATAAAAGAAGTTGTTAATAAATTGTTAGGATAAAAATAGCACATTTATGTTTTGAGAATAATTTAAGAATTTTTAAAAATAAAAATAATAAATGATGGGGCCACATAAAAGTGGAGAGTGGCCGACAAAAGGATATGAAATTAATAAAAAGATAAAGATAAAAGAGAAAGAAATAATTAAAGTTAGTATTCAAGATTATACTGTATAAGTTAAGTTAAAAGAAGAAAAACAAAAAGAGCGAAGAAATAACAGACAAAGAGAGTAAGGGAAACAGAGAGGGAGAGAGAGAAATGGAGAAAGAGAAATGGAGAAAGAGAAAAGGAAGAGGAATAGTAGTAGTGTGTTTGTTTTAGTCGATCTATTGCCTTTCGACCATTGATCGATAACATGCACCAGATCACTATAACCACCATTTGAAGACAAGTTCAGAGAGTGGTGGTTGGTCGTCAATGGTTGCCGTAGAAGCCCACGGGCGCCACTCGAGTATTTTGCCTGCGTGACTTTCTAATCAGCTTTTTGGCCATTTTTCAATGTATTTTTTAAGTGAGTATGGTATTTTTAAGATCCTCTCTTCATTTGACATATTATTTACAAATTAAAGATGAATTTTTATTCACATATATATATATATTAAAATTTAAATTTAAAGCTAATTATAATTAATTAAGTTTATGGTAAATAAAAAATTATGAATTAAAATAAATTTTGATATAAGATTATAGATTAAAAAAACTGGTAATTAAAAGAAAAATAAAATTCTGAATAAATAAAAAAAATGGATTACAAAATGAAAATAAATGGTAATAAGTATATATGTATTAAATTAAAAAAAATATTAATATATAGTATGATTAAAATAAATTAACTATTTAAATTATAAATGTTTGTTAGTAATTTGTAGAATAAATTAATTATAAATTTCAATATATACATTTGTATGTGGAATTGGTAAACTAATTTGACGAATATAAATTGGTAATTAGTTAATTAATTTAAATTTATTATTATCATTAAATTATATTATTATAAGAATTATAAATTTTTAATTAAATTGAGTTAATTAATTATTAAATGATAAAATTAAGTGGTAAATATATATTATGTTTAAAAAATTCATAAATTAAATATTTTATTAAAATTTATATTATCATAATTATAATAATCAAGTTAATATTATTATTACTATTATTCCTATTTAATTATTATTATTATTATTATTATTATTATTATTATATTGATTTTTATTATTGTTATTATTAAGAATGAACAATAATAATTATTAAAACATAGTTAATGTCAAGTTGTAGTTAATTATTAATATTGTTATTGTTGTAGTAATTAAATATTATTATTAAGTTTATTATTAAATTTATTATAATTATTATAACTAGTAAATGTCAATTTTATTATCATCATCATTATTATTATTATTGCAATTATTATTGAAATTTACTATGATAAAATAAGAAAAATTAAGTAAATAAATTATATATTATTATTATTATTACAAATAATTATTATAAATATTATTAAAGTTAAAGTAAATAAATTATAGAGTATTTATACTTAAAGAGATATTCTGAAAAACTTCCCTTTCTGATGTTAAGTATATATTTAAATTAGAATATGTATAAAATATTAAGTTGTTATTTTCGAAACCAAATAAATGATATTAAAGTGATTCTTCATTAAGGAATATTATTATTGTTACTATTATAATTATAAGTTTATTTTTACAAACTAAGTGAAATAAGTTTTTAAGTATATATATTAATTTGCTTTAATTGAAGACAAATATAAAAATTATTTTATTAAAGTTATTAAAAATTAAATTAAAATATGTTTCAAAAACTTAAGTACTTATTGTAGGTGAAAAATTGAACAAATATTAATAAAGTTAATCGAATAAATTATTATTAATATTATCCTAAATATTATTGAATTATTTAAATTATTTAAGCAAATAAATAAATTTAATAGTATATCAAAATATTTTAAATATTTACCAACACTTAACTAATAAATGTTAATGAATTGATTGTGAATTGGGTGTCATAATTATTCTTATTATCCTTTCATATCATAATTAGTCTTACTGTTTGATATTATTTTGAGTTGGGTATTTAATTATGATATATAATATTAAAAATATATTTAATGATAATATTATTAATTTTAATGATGATGATATAATTAGACTCATAGTTATGTGTAATTAAGAAATATGAAATATTCAATTTATGAAAGACGATTTTTATAGCACTGTAAGTATATCTTAGCTTTGAAGAATGAGATGTAATATTTAAATTTTCTTAGACTGATGGTCAATAAAAAGTACTCATTATTTGGGTTTATCACCTTCATTTTAAAACTGTGTTAGAATTAATGAGACTTTTTTTTTTCTAGAAGCGAAGATCTAAACTTCTCCTAGGAAGTTAATTAAAATTCTCCTAGAAGGTTATCCAAACTTTTAGAAGATTACTAGAACTTTATTTTGAAGTCAAAGCATAAAACTTAACCTAGAAGGTTAAGTATGCAAACTTAGCCTAGAAGCAAACTCTACTTGATGGGGATAATTACTAAATTATGAGAGAAGTTTCAAAAAATTACTAAAATATGAGACTTCTCTCAAATATTATCATATTATATGAGTCAAATGGTCAAACCGAAAGTTACATTTTCGGTTTGACCCTTTTATTTTTTTAATCGGTTTTCACATACTATTCGAAATTTTGAGTTTCGATTTTAATAAGTTTCAGACAATGAAAAATATATATTTTTACACCAAACTATAACTTTGAGTTGCGGTTGGTTCAAAAATAAAAAATATATATATAGTACCAAACCGCAACTCAAAATTTCGGTTTGGTGCAAAAATTAAAATATATATATATATAGTACCAAACCGTAACTTTGAGTTGCAGTTTGGTTTACCAAAGTTGCGGTTTGATGCAAAAATGTGTATATTTTAATTGTCCTAAACTTATTAAAATCAAAACTCAAAATTTTGGATAGCATGTAAAAATCGATTAAAAAAATAAAAGGGTCAAACCGAAAATGTAACTTTCAATTTGACTCTTTGACTCATATAATATGATAATATTTGAGATAAGTCTCATATTTCATTAATTTTTTGAGACTTTGAGTTGCTGTCTGGTTCAACAATAAAAAATATATATATATAGTACAACTGCAACTCGATGTTGTGGTTTAGTGCAAAAATTAAAAAAATTATATATAGTACCAAACCGCAACTTTGAATTATAGTTTGGTGCAAAAATTTAAAAAAAAATTATAGCACCAAACCGCAACTTTGATGTTTGGCTGATAAAACTCCAGATATTAATTAAAAACTACTATATAGCATCAAACTTAAAATACCACTATATTAATTAGACTCTAAATATATAGCACCAAACCTAAAATACTACTATATTAATTTAAAAGAATAAAATTTTTACCTAATTATCAAAAATAAAATTTTTATATAAAATAACACTAACTCAATTAAAAAATTAAAAATTTCTCATAAATTACCATAAAAATTTCTTATAAAATCTAATTTTACTTTAACATATAAAAAAATTAAAATTTTAATCCTAATTAACAAAGAACTCTAATTTTTGCCTAAAACACTATAGATTAGTTTAAAAAAATTAAATTACTTGACCTAAACATAAAAAATTATAATTTTCTCCCAAAAAATTAATTTATATCACCTAAAAATAAAAAATTTAAATTTTCTCCTAAAAAATTAATTTATATCATTCATTATCAAATGCTTAAATTTTGTCCCTAAAATACCACTATATTAATTTTAAAAAAGTATATTTTTTCCAAAAATTATTAAAAAAAAAATCTAATTTTTACATAATTAACCTAAAAAAATTGTACCAATATATAAATATAAATATAAAAACTAAACCAAAAATTTTTCAAACACAAAGACAAAATTTCCAAATTTTTTTAAAATACTTTTCAAGTAAATTAACCTAATGAATTTTACTAAAAAAATAATTTTATATCAATTACAACAATAAAATTTTTATAACAAATAAAATTATAATTAATTATAAATAATTCATTTTATAATTAATAATATTTTATTATTATCCCTAAACCGAAAAAAATTAATTATAATTTTATAGCAAAAATAAAAAAAATGATAATTTTAATGTTATCCCTATAATAAAAAATTATAAGTTTATAAAAAAATATAGTTGTATTTTTTAAATAATATATATTTTAATTAATATAGTAGTATTTTAAGGTTGATGTTATATAGTGATTTTTAATTAATATCTTAAATCATGTTAGTCAAATATCAAGCCGCAACTTTGAGTTGCGGTTTTGTACTATAAATATTTTTTTTAAATTTTTACACTAAACCGTAATTCAAAGTTGCGATTTGGTGCTAAATATATATATTTTTTTATTTTTGCACTAAACCGCAACTTTGAGTTGCCGAGTTGCCGTTTGATACAAAAATTTATATGTTTTTCATTATGACTCCCACAATATAATAATATTTGGGAGAAATTTCATATTTTAGTAATTTTTTAAGACTTCTTCCATAATTTAATAATTATCTCCTACTTGGTGATTAAGTAGTGAAACTTCTATAAATAGTGTAGTGTAGTGTGAGTGTGTTAAGTGAGAGAAGTTGTAGAGATGGAGAAGTGAGAAATTTTAGTTATAATTTTATTTTGTGGCTTTCATTTTCATCTAATATAAATATTTTTTTTCTTATCATTTCTCTTCAATTTCACAATCCAATTTTCTTTTTCAATTTTCAATTTTTTCCACACTTGATTTTACAATTTGTAGTCAGTATTCTTTTGATGTTTAGGATATTCCTGCTAATGGAAAGGCTAGACTTATGGAAATTGTCAAAACAAGGTTGACTGCTAATTTGCATGCAAAAACACATTATTTTCTTCTAGAGAATCTCTTTCTGCAAACAAATATTGTAGCAAATAGAGCATGAGACATGGCAGCTTAATGTCGAGTGATTTTTAAAACCGTTTAAAATTACTTTTGAGAGAGCTGCCTTGAGAATGCGTGTTTCAACTGAAATGTATCAATTGTTAGTTACATTACATCTTTGTCTTTTTCTTCTAAATTTGTTATTAAATATATGGCTCGTATTTTATCCGTTTTCACTTTTCCTAAAAGTTTTAGCTTGGTGTCCTACATTGTGTTCAGGCACTCTTTAACTGGTTCTTCCAGCTCCAAGATGGTTCATCGCTTTGTGCATATGGGATTTTCAGAAAACTTGGTAATTCGTGCAATTGAGGAAAATGGTAAGCATAGTTTAATGTAATAAAATCCTCAAATTTTAGATTGCATTTCAAACTAAGAATCCATTTGATTATTGATAGGTGAAGATGAAGCATCTATTTTGGACTTTCTTCTAACATACTCTGTGAGTTAATCTTGCTTTCTTCTAGTTCCATCATTACATATTGGCAACGGATTGCTTAAATTGACAGTTGCACCAGCCACATCTAATTTGGGATAATATCACTGCCAATGCAAGCATGCTTGGTTTCTGAATGGGAAAATCTGTTCCGTGGTACCAAAAATGCCATAACAACAGGACAGAAGCTAGTTAGATTCTATTAATAATTATTGAGTTTAAAATTCATATCTAACACAGTTATATTTTAGAATCATATCCATTAATTGTCAAGCATATCAACAGTTCAACTTTATACTTCAAATATTTTATGGACAATTGATTGTATAAAAAGATTAGATTGAATGGCTATCAGTAGTGTGGTAAAATGAGCAGGATCAATTTTGAAACATATCCCCATCAGTTCAGAGGAATGGGACAGTTGTCTTGCATGTTTTCGAGTTGTGCAGGCTCTTGAGAGTTCACCTGAAGAACAACCATGTGTTACCAAATCATGCCGTTTTGAATATGCAAGAGATTTTGATGATTACCTTGATGACGAATGTTCTTCTAGAATTGATGTGGGTAACTCTTCTTCACTTTTATTTGTCAAAAGTTTCAGGGTTACGTATGGTTGAGCTTGAACACCTTCGCCAAACACATTTGATTTTACAAATATGATTTTCCTAAAAGCAGAAATACATATTACACATATGATATTCATATTTATTATTCCATAAAATAATAATCATATTGTCATGTGATTGTGCCTAACTTGATCAAATTAACAGCTGTTACATGGCAATATTGGATAAGTTGGATAAATTATATGTATCTGATGGCTCCAACAGATTTTCTGCAATCATATTTCTGAATCTATCTTATTTGATTGAATTTATAAAAAGTTATTTACAGAGGTTTCAGCTAATATTCCTTCCCAGTTTTTCTGTTGAATAAATTTTGTTCAAATACAACTACACACGAATTGAGTCATTTTTATCGTCTTGCTATGGACTAACCAGAATTTCCCTCCAGGATAGCACAAACAATTTCCTATAAAAGAACGAGAAGCTGCCTCTTCTGATGGATATGGGCTACCCCTTTGAAGAAGCTTTGATGGCTCTACAAAGATGTGGAGGGTGTAGAGTGCTTTATATATTGTTGCATTAATTGTTTGCCACCTTATCTTGTACTCATTCTATTTTTATTTTATCTTTTATTTGGTTGTAGAACCGGCATGATTGTGCATATTTTATTCAGTCCACAAAGGATGTGTTATCTTCATCTTTGATCTTTTTTCATACCATCTGCTTGAAACATTGCAGGTACAAATGCCCATATAGAAGAGTTGTCTGATTACATATGTGCGGCTCAACTGGAAGCTAAGCTTGAAGAATCACCTTTTGAAGATGATGTGATCTCCTATTCTTATCCAAAGGTATGCAATATACGCCTTTTGAATGATGCATTGAAGTGATTGGAGCCCCGCCTAACTGCTGATGTAGCTAAACTCTAGTTCTCTGATACTGAGTTCTTTTTTATTGAAAGATAAGGACTGGGGATTTTACCAGCAAAAAGAAGAGAAAGTTTCATGAAAATGAGAGATTAAATTGCCAAGGGTGCAAAGCAAGGAAGAATAATACACAGGAAGGAAATAAAGAGATGATTAGCCTGCCCCATCCGATGATAGGATTTGGAATTCCTGATGAACCATTGTACATTAAAGAGAGGAAGCTTCCTGTGTTAGCTGCTCGTCCGCCATACTTTTATTATGAAAATGTGGCCCTTACTTCGAAGGGTGTGTGGAGTAGAATATCCCGATTCTTGCATGAGATTGAGCCAGATTTTGTTGATTCCATATATTTCTGTGCTGCTGCAAGAAAAAGAGGTTATATTCATAACCTTCCAATTCAAAATCGGTTTCCTCTTCTGCCCAGACCTCCGCGCACTATACATGAGGCCTTAACTTCCACCAAGAAATGGTGGCCTTCATGGGATACAAGAACAAAGTTCAATTGTCTTCTCACTACCCATGGGAGTGCCAAACTTGCTGATAGGATAAGGAAGGCACTCGAAGGTTGTGATGGTGAGCCTGCTCCAAATGTCAAAAAGTATGTACTTGAGCAATGCAAGAAATGGAATTTGGTTTGGGTTGGGAAGAATAGAGTTGCACCTCTTGATCCCAGCGAAATGGAAATGCTGCTAGGATTTCCAAAGAACTATACTAGGGGTGGTGGAATTAGCATAAGTGATCGATACAAGGCACTTGAAAATTCTTTTCAGGTTAGCACTTTTTATCTTTGGCTTTCAGTCATGGTGCTTTTTTTTAATACAAAAGGAGAGCACTAATGCTTAGATTGTCACTGGAACCATCCTGGGATACGAAACCCCAGTCAAGTCATGATGTAGCCACACCCCAAATCACCAGGGATTTACTCAAAAATATGAAGGCGGAACAGGGCATTTTGGGAGAGAGCTGCTAATCTGTCTGCCACATAATTGGCTTCTCTATACATGTGGGAGAGCTGTACTTGCCATTGAAGAGAGAGCAGTTGCTGAATATTTTTTATCAAAGGTGAATGAATCATGCTCCTCTCATTCTTCTCGCTAAGTAGCTGAACCACACAGAGGCTATCCACTTCAATTTGGAGATTTCTAATGCCAAGACTCCATGTTAATACCAATCCTTCAAAAAGTCCCCACAACTCTGCCTTTGTGGTAGTACACATGCCCATATTGATTGATAGTCCTTTAACCCAGGCCCCATTTGAATCTCTAATGACTCCACCAGCGGAGGCTGTGCTTTCATTGCCTCTGCAAGCCGCGTCAGTATTAAGCTTAAACCAACCAACAGGTGGGGATTGCCAGCTGATATGTCTTAAAACTCTAGTGCTTGTTGGGCACACAGTTGTCATCCATTGTTGTTGAGCAGAGGAAATATGCGATACAAACACCTTTATATCATCACAAACTCTTCCAACATTCAGTTGTTCTCCTTTGAAGACAAAAAAATTTCTTGCCTGCCAAATAAACCAGCATGTGACAGCAAAATAAGAGTTCCATGGGTGATCATTCGTACCTACTTGCTTCGACCTCATGTTTGCTACAATCCAAAGCCTAAGATCACATTAGAAAAATTCAGCACAAGTATCCCCAGAAAGTATTCTGTACCAAATTTGCTTAGAGAGAATGCAATCTCTCAATCTATGAATAATGGTCTCCTGCTCTAATCTGCAAACTGGGCATCTGTCTTGGTCTGTTAAATGTCTCCTCGTGCGCTCTTGATTTGTCATGAGCCGCTGCTTCATAGCTAACCATAAAAAAGTACAGATCCATAGATGGCCCTTTCATTTCCAGATTATATTCCAGTCATTACTTTCGTTCTTTCCAATTGCCAGTCTCGATGAAATCATATGCTGATTTAATTGTGAATCGACCACTGGTCGTGAAAGCCCAGCAGAACTCATCTTTAGGACTCTCCATTCTCGGTGGCAACATGGATGCAATTTTGCATAAGACATGATATGGCAAGAATCTTTCGAACTCCCCCCAGTTGTCATTTTGTGTAACATAATAGGCAACCTTTCCGACATGATGTTCTTCGGGTAAAACCATTGTTATATAGTTGATCAGCCTGTCCAGACCATCCACCCAAATATCCAACCAGAAGTTGATCATTCGCCCATTATTAATGATCCAGTGCACCCCATATAGCATTCTAGCCCAAATTTTTGCCATAGCTCGCCAAAGAGTTGAGCCATTTTTCACTTTTAGCTTGGTAGGGATATCACCATTATCCACCCCATATTTCGCTCTAACAACCTGAACCCATAGTTTTTCCGAATTGGAGATCAATTCCCAGTTAAGTTTCATGTAAAAAGCATCGTTGATACTTCTTAGATCACGCAAATTGATCCCTCCTCTGTCGTAAGGCTAGCAGAGGTCTCTCCAATTCACCAGGCTGAGGCATCTTCCATCTGTCCCACCATTCCAGACAAAGGCTCTAACACTCTGCTCAATTTTTTTTCAATATTGTTGATGGCAAGCATGTGGACTGCATTGCAAACAAGGGTATTGATGTAATGACATGCTTTGTGAGGGTCATTCTGCCAGCAAGAGCTAAGTTACTCGAATTCCAATTGTTAAACCTTTGTTGTACTTTTTCTAGCACCTTATGGTAGGTACGATTGGTGACTCTCTTGTGAAGGAGGGGCATCCCAAGGTAGAAGCCGAGATCATCAGTCATCTTAACCCCCAACTCAGTGCTTAGTTATCTTCTGACCATCTTATAGACATTGTTAGAAAAATATACTTTTGTTTTGCTTAAGCTAACTGACTGTCCTGAGCTCAAACAAAAGTTTGTAAGGACCTTTTTGATAGTCCTAATTTAGTGACTTGTTGCCTCTGAAAAAATTAAGACATCATCTGCGAGGAAAAGATGAGAAACAAATGGCCCTTTTTTGCTCAATTTAATGGGTTTCCAGTCACCCCTTTTAATAGAATCCTCAATGCCGTGGGCCAAATGCTCCATGCAAAGAACGAAGATGTACGGAGAGATTGGATCTCCCTGGCGAACACCTCTAGACGGAAAAAAGGTATCAATCACATCCCCATTCCAATAAATTTGCATGGAAGTTGTACAAATGCAGTCCATAATGACTGAAATAAGATTCCCCGGTAGCCCTGCAATAGTTAAAGTTTCTTTGATAAATTTCCAGTTAAGCTTATCATATGCTTTCTCGAGATCAATTTTAACGGCCATAAGCCCTTTTTTACCCTTTTTTTACGCATGGAATGAATAATTTCGTGGGCAACAATAATGTTATTGGTGATATGCCTACCAGGAACAAAGCTTGCTTGGTTTGGACTCACAATCTTTGGCAAGAGACATTTGATTCTGTTAACAATAGTCTTAGTTACCATCTTTATGACTACATTGTAAAGACTTAATCGGGCGAAACTGTTGAATAGTTTCAAGGCACTCCACCTTAGGAATAAGAATAAGTAGAGTTTTATTTAAATTACCTGGTACTCCTTTACCTTTCAGGATGTCACCAACACATCTGGTAGTAGAGTCACCCGCCATATTCCATTTGCTTTGGAAAAAGGAAGCTAGCATACCATCTATTCCAGGTGCCTTTAAAGGCTTCATAGTGAAAAGGGCATCACGAATTTCATCCTTGGTAAAAGGCACCTCAAGTTTGTCAAGCATATCATTCTCTTTGGCTGGGAAATTAGACTCCACTGAGTAATACTTGTGTGTCATTGTTTCTTCAGTGTACAGCCTAAAGAAGTAACCAACAGCTATCTCTTTTAACTTAGTAGCATTATTAGTCCATTCCCCATTATCATCTTTTAAAAAATCTACACGACTTTTTCTTCGCTTTTGAATGGAAATTCTGTGATAAAAAGCAGTGTTCCTATCAACAAAATTAATCCAATCATGATTTGATCTCTGTAGCCAAAGCACCCCTTCTTGCAATAAGATTTCCTCCAACTTAGATTTGAGAGTCACTTCCAAATTACGAAGGTAGAATTCTTCTTCTTTAGAGCTTTTTGGATACCTAAAGTTCTGGCCATAATACTTTTTTTCTTATGGAAAATATTACCAAAAACCTGCGAGCTCCAAAGAATAACCTTTTCTGAAAATTTGGAAATAGCAGTAACATAATTATCATGAGTATTCCAATTCTCAGACAAGAAGTTGTCAAAATTCTCATGGAGCAACCAAGGAACCAAAAACCGAAAAGGCTTAGCACTGTGGATCCTTTTCCTACCATAGAATTGGATAAGTATAGGACAATGGTCAGAGTTCACCCTAGGTAAGTGAAGCACTTTAGCCATATGGAACAGAATAAGCCATTGATTATTGCAAAGGGCCCTATCTAGTCTCTCCTCAATATTCCCTCTCACCCATGTATATTTTGGACCCTCTCATCCATGTATATTTTGGACCTTGAAATCCTATATCAATAATCTCACAATACTCTATCCATTTTGCAAACTGACGACATGTACCCAAACGATGTTTAGATCCACCATGTTTTTCATCGGTGTAAAGAATAGAGTTGAAATCACCTGCTATTAACCATAGTTTATCATGACAGACATTTAGCCTGTAAAGCTCACTCCATAAAATTCTCCTACGTGTAAGATTGGGACTCCCATATACTGCAGTGATCAATGAATTGTGTCCATTAGCATTCACGATCTCCCCATGGATAAATTGGGTATGGACTTCTAGAATTGAGACAGTAATTTCATCTCTCCATAACAGCCAGATTCCACCTGAAAAACCTGTAGCTTCTACCCTAAAAGAGTTTGAAAGGCCAGATCATTTAATAAACTTATCTGCTCTCTCTCCACTGATTCGCGGTTCAAGAATAGCTATCATCGAAGGGTGATAGATTTTACACGTGGTATGAAAGGCACGTAAAAAGCCTTTAGAAGCCACCCCTTGGCAGTTCCAAATCATAAAGGAAAAATCCATAAAAAATAATAGAAAATTAGATGGGAACAGTCTAACACTCCGATTACTCTTCATCCAGTGGGACTACATCCCCGTGGTCACTTTCAATCTTATTACTTTCATGATTTTCTTCATAACTAGCAGCATCATAGACCATTACTGCATCACTCTCATTTTCTTCATTTATCTCCGTAGTAATCTCAGTGTCATCCTTTTCTATAATCTCAGCTGTGTCTCCAGGGTCAGGGGGTTTATTAGCAACCGTCTGACAATCCATAATGGATATAGCCTTGTGCTTGTTAGGAGGCAGGGATGATTTGTTAGGGGCTAAAGAAAAAATGGGGTTTATGAATGCAGTAGATTTATGATTCTCCAAAGGAATGTCTGAATGCATGATGTTCAAATTTTTTTCCTTGAGGGGGGTGCATACCTGAGTCAGTAGGGTGGCATGGGGTACTATCTTTAGAAGTCATTTCCTGCATTACGTGTCGACGTTTAATCTGTAGGTCGTCATATGGCATTTTAGCCTTATTCTTAGCACCTCTACTAGCTGCTTTATTTAGCTTACGTGAGGGAGCTCTAGTGCTAGGGGAAGCTACAAATTTAATTCCCACAGTTTCTCCTTCCATTGTCTGCTTTTGGAAAGTACCCCCCATTAGTCTCCTCTAAATTCTTGTCAGTATCAATTAAGATGTTGAATCTCGATCCTTCTACCTTTGATGCCAGATTATGAGACTTTCTGATCTGATTCTTCTCTTTGGTTAGATTTGGTCTTTTCCAACCTTTTCGGGTTACTATCATCCAAAGGCCAAAGTTACCATTTTCCTCTTTATCCTTATTTCCCCTATTCTCTGTTGGTTGTTCTCTCTTCGGCGGTGTTGTCTCCGGCGAGGTCTGAGTAGGGCATAAGTTAGCAACATGGCCGTATTTGCCACACTCAAAACAGATCCGAAGTAGCCCCTCATATTCCACAATCTGGATTATCCCTTCAATCTTGAATTTTGAGAGTAACGGCTTATTCAAATCCAATTCAACAGCAATTCTTGCAAATTTTTCTCAAGCGGTTGACTTAGCATTATAATCAATCCGGATGACCTTCCCCCACTAACTCTCCTATCATCCGAAGAATTTTTTTCTGGTAAAGATGAAGAGAAAGTCCAGGTAATCTAATCCATCCAACAACAGAGTGGATCTCATCCGTCTCTCTGTTTAAATCAGACGACCATGACTTGACTGTCAAATAATGGCCGAGAATCATCCACGGACCTTTAGTTAGCACCTTTTCCTCATCTGCCTCTAACTCAAATTGTACCAGGAAAAATCCTTCATCAAGGTCAATAACACTAAAGTGTCCAAAGTCCCTCCATAGTATTTGAAGTCGGCTGCACAACGGTTTATAGCCTATTGTACGCCCAAGCAATTTGATAATCACAGAGGACCTCCATGGTTTATAAAGCGCCTCCCTAATCCTTTGTGACAGAGTTAGGACTGGCATACCTTTGTCTTCAGAAAGCTCGATATCTTCATCCTCAATATCCAGATCTGCCAAATCTTGAAGCAGACTCTCCTTGGAATTCCCTGCTTCCTGCATCAGTTTGTCCCTGAAAGAGACAGCCCAGGTTGGGGGATTACTCCCTTCTTCATCCTCTCGCACTCTTGCTTTCTTTTTCCTCGTTCTACCATCTTCCTCTCTTCTCTGCGAAGATTCTTTGCTTAGAGTAGTAGCCGCCGCGACCTCCATTTTTTGATTCTATATATTGAACCTAAAGCAGCACATTACATAATTTGGTTTCAAGTTGACACAGTTGCATACCATCTTTCAGTCCTAAAGGATCAATTTCGTCGTCATGGGATTACCATCCTCTCACTTTTCTCTGGAATTGGAGGTGCTGAAGTAGCATTGCACCGACTTGGAATACCCTTAAAGAATGTGGTCTCAGTTGAAATTTCAGAAGTGAACAGAAATATTGTCAGAAGCTGGTGGGAGCAAGCAAACCAAAGGGGGCGTCTTATTGAAATTGCAAATATCCAGGAAGGAAATTGATAGTAATTGTATAGCGCAATTGATGAATTTATTTGGTGGATTTGACCTGGTGATTGGTGGCAGTCCTTGCAATAACCTTGCTGGTGGCAACAGGGTGAGTAGGGATGGACTTGATGGTAAACAATCTTCTTTGTCTTTTTATTATTTCAGAATTCTTGAACTTGTTAGGACAATGTAGGTTTGATGAAATTTCCATTTTAAAAGCTTAAAAGTTCAACAGTACAAAAAAGATTTATTGAAATTTTTGGGATCTTTTCAAGTTTTGAATCAAAATTAATTAGCTGTTGAACTTATTTTTTTTAGATTATTACGATGGAGAAGGAGAATCGATTTTGAGTATATTAATCAGAAAAATATATATATTTATTGTTGGACTGTGTTTCTATGTTAAATAACTTTTTTATTGTTGCTTCATTCGGATACAAAAGGCATTTTTACAGTCAAGTGTACAAAGAACTTCTTTTATAAGTTGGTGTTTGGTTTTGTCTGAACCCTTTCAATATAATACATTTCACATGCTGAAATGATTCTTTTATTTATATGCTTAGCACAGTATTTCTGCTTATGTAATGTGTCAAGTCATTTGTGATTACAGTTACTCTATGCTGGTTTCATTGTTTACTTAAATGTTAAAACTGAAAACAAAATACTTAATTTTTTTTCTTTTCTAGATATAATTAAATATTACATATTATCAATAAAAAAAATTTAATTGTTACAATTTATATACTTTGGATAGTAAAACTTATAATTTAATTTATATACCAATTAACAAAACTCTAGTTATTTTAGTTAGTTTCAATATTTTTTTTCAGGTGAATGAAACTTTTTTTTTCTTTTTTATTGAACTGTAAACCGAGCCAAACAAGAAAAAAAAATCAATCCATTTAGAATTAATAGTATACTCTCTTTTTTCATTATTCTAAATTATAATCTGTTTTTTATTTTAATGAGTTAGTTAATTTGTTAAATTTATATTTTATTTAATATTATTTACCAAAGATACTTAATTAGAATATTAAATTTATGAGTATATCTCATATGAAAATAAAATGGTAACAAAAAACTATATATTTTTAATTAAAATGATTTAATTTGTTTTAATTTTTATAAAATAAAATATGTATTTACTAATTCAAGATGAAGAGAGTATTTATTATTCAATTCTGATCAAATGGTGCAAACTCTACCAGGTTATTTATATATTTTATTTATTCAAATGGTCCCAAATTTCAAACGTCGACGTTTCAGGTAATCCCCTGCACTAGGTTTACGAGCCAGCTTATAAACTCTTTCAGAAAGATTTGTCTGAAGTATAGCTGGCCATAATTCAGAAGACAATCGGCTAAGCCCGAATTTAACATTTGCCTTCAAATATTTATCAATCTCTCTTGATCATCGATCGCTTAATGGGTTCTTCAGGTTTCATATACAATTGAATTTTGCAGAATTATCAAAACACGAATGGCTTTACCGATGAAACGAGTCCGATCGCTAGAGCTCATCAGGTTCAGAACTAGCAGAAACTGAGCACAAAGTGTTAGCTTTCGTAAAAAGCAAAGAGAACAACAGAATAGCGAGGAATCAAATGTCCTCAGATTAGCCATTGCTCTGTGGATGGTATTATCTCCCCCAAGTACTTGAGTCATTAAGTTAATTAAATTTAAAATAATAAAATGAAATTCTTCTGTTCTAATCTCATATTTTGGGCAGGCTTAGAAGTTAGACCCAAACTTAGAAAAGCCCAATTGGAATTGGGAGGTTCTCCGTTACGCGTAATCTCGGCGGTGGTCGTTCTAGCGTTTACACCCCCGCTAACTACGTTCCGATTCCTCACAATATCTGTCAACTGTGAGTGAGGGTGGATTCGATTTTACGCTCAGTTTTGTTTCAAAATCAAAGAGATTTGGGATTTGTAAAGGGAAAAACATTTACAATGCCTCGATACAAAGACGAGCCTCCTGCAATTCGCGTTTTTACAGTCTGCGATGAGTCAAGGTAATTTTCAGTCTCAAAAGTTATTAAAACTCTTAAAGTTTAAATTTTTAACATATCTGTGTTTCTGGATATCAGATATTTGATTGTCAGAAATGTTCCCGCTTTGGGTTGTGGCGATGCCTTGTTGAAGATTTTTGCTTCCTATGGAGACATTGAAGAGTAAGCAACTTTAACTTATCCTCCTCTTTGTTTTCTTTTCCATTAGTTTCCTTTTATGGGTATTTTATTGGATTTTGTTTTGATTTTTATTTTTTCTAGCTTTAAACCCATGGATGCAGAAGATTGTGAACAATTTACTGATGTTTATTGGGTCCAATTTCGCTTGGTCAGTAATGCCAGGTGAGTGACTGAAGATTAGCTTTGGTTTGTTTGGATACTGAATATTAGCAATTTTATTTGAATCATTCCAATTTTACAGGTTTGCTAAGAGAAAATTGGATGAGTATGTTTTCCTAGGGAATCGATTGCAAGTCTCATATGCACCTCACTTTGAACGCTTATCTGATACCAAGAACAAATTAGAAGGAAGAAGAAAGGAAGTTCTTGCCAGATTGAACCGTGAGTTTCTATGTATATATGTTTTTGTATGCTAATGAAGGAGTCCTAATTTTGATTGTGTTTGGTTGATAGCAATTGCCTATTGTGATGATTTGTTTCTTATGTATGTTATCTTTGTTATTTTCAGCTGGAAAATCTATGGGGCCTAAAGTTCATAGCCCAATTGTTTCAAGTGAAGCTTCATTGCTTGTAGCTACTTCAGAGAATGACTGCATTTCTCAGCATAAAAACTCTAATCAGTTTTCGTAGGTTCTTTAAACTTGATGTCCCAGTCAAGCATTCTCTTTTATAAAAGTAGTGTTGTGGGTTTTAGGCTTTACTCAATTGGATTTGGTAATATGTCTCTGTCTTTCCTTTTTTTAGGGACTCTAGAGTATTACAACATAATTCTCAGATAAATGATCCTCCTATCACACAGGTTTCCTCTGATCAGGTTTGTTCTGCTATTCTGTAGTAGGTTTGTGACCATTATTATTTTCAATTTATGTATAACATTGTTTTCCATGATGTACTATGGAGGAGAGTGCAAAAATTTAAAGTCATTAATGGTAGCAGACTTGAAACATGATACCCGTAAAATATGTGTTAACCATTCCATATGCAATGAAAGAAAGCATTAAAAATTCACTATCATTTTACCCGTGATTAGTCACAGGTGTATTTTTATCTAGGGCCAGTCAATGTATTATTCTCAATATAAAGATAATTTGCTGGAATGTTTTCCTTGTAGCTCTTGTTCTAATACTGGATATAGATGTTAAGAAGTGGTGCCATATTGTAGATCTGTGAGATTCTTTTATTTGTGTAATTATTTGTAGCTAGGGTTGTTTTATAATTTTCCTTATCGTGATTCATTGCAGGAATACTTCCCTTCCCACTCTATGAATCTGACTGTTAGATTGGTCAGGGAAAAACTCAATAAGGTGATTAATCTGCACTCTATTCTTTTGAAAGTTCTTTCTTAAATCTTATAGAAGAATTTTTTTTTTTTCGTTTTTTTTTTGTCTCTCTTATAGATTCAATCAAGCACTGAGCATCTACAATGTGGGCCTGCAACCAAGAAGATACGAGTTGACAATAGAAGAAGAATCTAATGGACCTATATGGTGGAGAAAATCATATAATTTCTAAAGTGTGTTTTTTGCTCGTCTCTGATGTCATTTACATCTTGGATAGCTTTTGCAATCATACGAATTGCATATGTAAATTTGAGTCAGATGATTCTACAAAGTTGCTGATTTTTAGTATTTTGAATTATCTCCTTTTCTACCGGAGATTGTGCAGTATAACACATGCATAAACAATTGTTCTATCCAACTCTGATCTATTAACGAGTTAGAAGATTTTTGCCCATAAAATGAGTCTTGCTTTTTCAAACGTGGGAAGGTAATTTGAGTACAAGGAGGATAATTGTTTTCCTCAACACAAGAAAAAAGAGTTAGCTTGCTTCAAGTGTCAAGGACAATATCTTGCTGATTCAATCTACACGTTTCACTCATTTTGAAGGAGAGTGAGCAACTGAAAGAGCCAAGTGATGCTATATTACACTTCCATTTGCAAGCAATTGAACATTATGCTAGATATCTTGCAGAAGCATTAGTTTGAAATGGGTATTCCATTATTGCTAATTACATTCTAATAATTTCTTGTCAAGGGGAGAATTGAATGGAATGTAGAATACTAAAGCTTTCAGTAAAATGACTTGATTAAGCGTTACCTCATGCTGATGCACATGCATAACCAACTAGCAGAGAGAGATGTAGCAGTACCAACTGATAATCACTCAAAACTTCATCTTAATGAAATAAGAGTTACTCCACATACAACTCATGTTTCAGGGAAGGAACCCGTGAATCTCACAACCTTTTTTACCGTGTTACTTTTAAGTGATTTACTTGATAATTTAGGACAAATATACTTGAACGCTAGAAGTTTTGATCAATTGGCATACAGGACAAACACTGATTAACAAATCACAGTCTTTACATAAACATAAATGCCTACAAGGCATTAACAACATGCACACCTCCTTAGATTTGCATGCCCTGCAGGTCATATGGTCCTTAAAGCCTTGGTAATTCCTGGAAAGAGGTCTTGAAGTCTCAGCTGGAATGTTCAGGTAGTTGTTAGGGTCAATGCATGAGGCAGCATCATCAACCTCACTGTCTCCAAATCCTTCCTTCCTTTGGCCAGCACCCTGTGAAATTGCCTGCTGAAGGTTACTCTTCAGAACATTCACAACTGACTCATTGTACTTTGCTCTGTAGTGCCAATTTTGGGCTTCCATGGCCACTTGTTTTATTCTCTCAATCAATTCTTTGTTTTTATGACTCATGTTCTCTATCTCTAGGTCTTTTTCCTGCAGCTTCTTGCTTACACCCTTCTCAATGGCAGTAAGGAAAGAAGCAATGTGTCTCTGTTTCATGTCCCTCACCCCCTTAGCCAGGCGCTCTTCCTGTTTGGAGACAAAGTAACTATGTAAAATGGTGCAAAGAGCAGCACTAAAATATTACGCACATTATATAATGTAATGACACAAAATTAGAGGGACATATATAGATAGGGCAGTTTTGTCTATCAATAGTAATCATCCTAATACCTTACATATACCATCAACAAATACATGAGCATATTATCATCAGGAATTCATCAAAACATGTTATCAAGTCTAAGGATGAGCTAATTTTATATAAGAGGCACAAATTAAAATCACTTGAAATTTGTGAGGAGATCAGGTTACAATTTCTAGGATTTACAGGAAAAAAAGAGTGAATGTGGTAAAATAGCACTGAGGTTCATGTGTAAAAATGAGCAACGTACACCAAGCAATCACTAAGTTTATTGTGCACCAAAACTCATGATACAAAGGCAATGCATAAATCTACCTATATGCTATATTAGATTGATAGAGTAATGGCAGCACCTCAAACTTAATGTACTGATCAAATTCTTCTTTCTGCCGATCAAGCTCAGTCCTAATATTATCACCAAGGGACAAGATGATTGATGGTGCTGCTGTCATACTTCCACTTGCAGAAGTTACAGACGAGTTGCGTTCATCATCATCATATGATAACCGTAACCCAGTTGATACGGGGTTTGGATTTGGAATGGTTGCTGAGCGATCAGCTTCATCTTGACATATGTTATAATTTAAGGAAATCTGTAACTTTTGCTGTCTACCGAAATCTTCTGTTTCCCTACCTCTCTTATTAGGACGAAGCATAGGGGTAATATGCTCATTCCCAAAATAATTCACCGGATCAACACTACATCCAGCAGGGACTGATAATAAAATTGCAAATCAGATATAAGTCAAATTGCATTAAAGTAAGGTATCATAAAGAGAGATAAAAGACAGAATATCACATCACGGCAGGGGAATGAGCTGTCCAAGGTAATAAACAAATTTCCAATCTTGACTGGATGTTTACTTTGGGAACAACTTTATGCTCATGGCTACCATGGTATGAACAGTTGCTATTAAGCATCCGATATATTAATTTTGAACTACCGATCACTTGCATTAAATGCAAAGCAAAACTCAATTCCCTCCCTCATAGGCAAAAGTTTAATGCCTCGCTTATTTTGCAATAAAATTGGTCCCAGGAGTTAAAGCAAGGTAAAAATTGCCCAATTCTCAACAATTCATCATCAAACCTACACAAGTAACAGTAAATAAAATTACTGTTAAGATAATTAAATATAATATAAATTTGGAATACCAGCAATGTTATCAACAATAATTGTTGGTTAACTAAAAAGGTCACAGCAACCAATGCTGCCAGAACTGAAAACATTTCAGAAAGTTTTAACACATTACAGCAAATATTTTTATTTGAATGGATCTTCATCATGACTACAGTTTTATCATACATCCTCCAAAGTTAACCACTTTTGAGAAGCCAAATTAACCCTGACAAGCAGTTACCATGCAACCTCTCCAGAAAGTACTATCTAGAAGGTAAATAACTAACAAAACCATCAAACCATATAGCATTCATAGACCAAATAGATCATGTGGTAAGAATAAGCAAAAAGAAAATTTAATTGGTTAATGAGATGAGAACTCACAATTACTGAATAACTGTAATTGATTGGAGGGGTTAGTCTGATAAGGTATACGATTCTCATCCACAAAAACAGGAAGCAGAGGATTACTATTGTTACCTCCCAACATTTTCTAGTTTAACAAAAAAATATATGGTGTCCCAAGAATGTATAATACAAGTGAGATTTGACCTGCAAAAGCAGAGGCAGAATTAGTATCTGTAACAAGATGGTAATACCAAAAGTCTCATGATGTCTACATTTCGCTAAAAAAACTAATATTTTCATTTCAAGAATTGTTAAGGCAACTGACTAACCACAATGTAAAACAAGAAGATTAGAGAAGAAAAGATTGATATGTCAAAAGTATAAATAAAATGACTGTAAAGACATAAAACGCTTGCTTTTATACTGACAACAAAATAAACTAAGAAATAGGAAAATTTTCAATGAGGAAAATAAGAAAATAAGCAAACACTAACATAAGGGGGCCAGCATGTTGCATTCCATTACAACCTAATGTGTGAACTAGTCACCAAAGATTGATCTCTATATTCTTTATCAAAACACATGTCCACATTTCATGTTTGCTGGAACAAGAATTCACACCTGCCCCACGCTTATGCATATTGTTGTAAGAAGTCTGTGGTTCAACAATCTAGCCCTACAAAGCCAATTTCACAACCACATGGGCAACGGCAGACCCTGAGAATGGCATTGCACATGGCTTGAAGGCATAAATAAGTCATAGGGTTTGATGGCAATCAGTATGTACCACCTAAGAAATAGATGAAACCAAGGAATGACAAGGAAATATCCAAATGATTTCTCTGTTCAACATCAAACAACAAGCGATGAACATAAAGAAAATGGATAAGATAATGAGAATATTCAAAACGATATCAATTATTCTATTTAAAAAAATAACCTAACAGGAAATATTCATCCTTTCATTGTAAGAACAATCCGAATATGGAAAAAAGAGAAAAATGAAAGAAAGTCGAATGGATACACCTTCAAGATCAAGTCAGAAATTCCAGAAAAGATAAGATTTTGATACTATTTTTTGATGAGAATAACTAGACGAGGAAATGCAAGGGAAAAAAAATCTAAAAGCACGTCTAATAAACTTAAAACTAAAAGATTTAGATCACCATCAAGATTCACATGAATCTCCTAACCTCATCCAACGCAAAAACAAAAATCTTTGGATAAGAGGGGCAAAAAAAAATCAGAAATTACCCGTAACCAATAAACAAAAGAATAAAAGGGCCAAAAACCAAATAACCTGAATATGCAAAACTGTGAGAATCCTCTTGATTGAAGAACACAAAGTGCCGACAGATCCTGCAATCAGATAATAAAAGGAAAATAATGCAAAGAATTCAAAAAAATGGAAAATCAATAAAAACAAATTTACAAATTTAAAAAAAGAAAACTAACTCAAATCATAAAACAGAAAAAAAAAATACCTCAAAAAACAGAATCGCCTTTAATCAGAGAGAGCAACCGATCATCTAGGATCTAGACCAAAACAGTCTCTAAAAAAGAAAATAAAACATGGGTTTTCAAGAAATAGTAACGGAAGAAGGTTAGTAATAATGAATGGCCAGGAAAGCTATAGAAAAAGAGAGAGACAGTCAGAAGAAGATGGATAATGGGAATAGGAGTTGGAACTTGGAAGTAGAAATAATTGAAACAAAGTGTAAATGAAAGGGAAAAGAAAAAGAAAATAAAGAAAAAAAAAACGAAACGGTGATGGAGTTAAGGCCTAGGGGCAGGGGTGTGTGATGGTACTGGCAGGCAGCAGTCAAGTGCTGCTACTCTTCTTTTTTAATATATTTTTTTTAGTGGGTATCGTAAATTGATTAAATTACTCTCAGAAAAGACTTCTACTGGTAATGGTTAATATTAGAAATAGAAAAATTTTTAGTAAGATGCTGAACTTAATTTCAATAAATCCCGAGCTTTGCTCCTTACCAGGCTGTTGATGGTAAGAAAAGGACTGTTAATCTACGCTTATTGCTAATGGCGACGCAAACTAAAAATTTCTTCTTCTTTTTTAATAGAAAAATTTCTTCTTTAGTTATTTTCTTTCATTTTCTTTCTTGGAATCGGTAAAAAAGAAAATTGGGGATTGGTTAAATGAGTGAAAGGAAATAATTTTCTGCTTTACAGAGGCAGAGAGAAGAAAAGGGTCCCACTTTTGCAGAGAGTGGATTGAAGACGGAAATAAAGGAAAGTTAAAAGAGTTAAATGTATTTTTCCCTTATTTGTTCGGCCTGTGTTGTTTTTTGGAAACAAACTGGCCAAAAAAAAGGAAATTAACAACTAAAGAACTTTATTAAATTAAATGCCAATATAATATAATTTGCCACCAAACCTTTGTCATTATTTTTCAACTCACTATTTTATTTCTCTATAATTAACCCTTTTTTCTATTAATTATATGTTAAAAAGGAAATGCCTGTAATTCAAATTTAAACCAAAGCAAGAGCGATACAAGTTTCTGGCAAGATGATAATTCATCTTTATATTTTAAGTCAATTTATTTAATTATTAAATTCTCAATTTTCAAATTTGGAAGATGTTTAATAAAGAATATGTATATTCAAATATTCAATTATGCTGCTTTTAGTTCTGTATTTATCAAATTATTTTATAATTATATAATTCATGTAATTATTACCACTAACTTTTAGTTATAAGATTCAATTGGTATCAATTACTATTTCCATCCCAAATTAAAACATATATTTTAATTTTAAAAAAATAATTTTATTAAATGTATAAATTTATATATTTTCTATTTTATTCATATATTTATTAAATATTTTTAATTATTAATATTAAATACAAATGAAGTAAAGATTTAACATATTAAATTATAATTTAAAGTAAATGTAAAAAACAAAAAAAACAAAAGTGTACCTATCAATTTCAATTTAAGATGGATAGAGTTTTTTTTAAACAAAATTTGCATAGTTATTTCACAGATTAAAGAATTTTAATATGATTTTTTTAAAAAATTTTATGGTTTAAGAAACGAATGGTTGAAGAGTAATATACATATGTACATAAAGAAATGGTGTTTGTTTGTCCACTTACATAAAAAGACTTTAACAAACCTCTACGCATGCATTGTCTTGTTATTTGCACGTTACCTTCATTTTTGGCTAATTTTATTTTATTTTTTTAAATTACATTAATTAATTTATTAATTAAAGTCTAAATCACAATTATAAGTTTCCATTAATTAGAGTTCTATTATTAAATTTCATTAATAATTATAAGTTTTTATGTGTAATTCTTTTTTTTATATCGGTAATAGTATTTACCGATAGATTACCGACAAAAATAATTTATTATCAAATCTTTCACCAGTAATCAAAAAGTCGACGAAAATAAAAATCTGTTGATAAATTTTCTGACAAAAATAATCTGTAGGTAATTTTTCGACAGAAAAATAGTCGACAAACTTTACCGATATAATTTATTTTCATCGGTACATAAAAAAAATTACCGATAAAAAATTATGTCGGTATTACTGATGAAAAAATATTTGTCGGTAATACTAACAGATAATTTTTTATCGGCATTACCAATAGAATTCATATTTTGTCGATAATATCGAATAATTTACAGACAAAAAATTAATCTATCGGTAAAAAATAATTTTTTTTAAAATTTTATAATATAATATATAAATGTATGTATAAATTTTTTATTAATAAGAATAAAAATATAAAAATAAAATTAATATTGATATTGATATTTTAAAAAAATTATATATAATAAATATTTAAATATAAAAAAGATGAACATAAAAATAATAAAATATATATAATCATATGAAATTAAAAATATCGTTTTACATATATAAAAAAAAATAAAATCAAATAGCAGGAGGTGGTGATGGTAGAGGTGGAGGAGTACAATCAAGCGGAAAGTATTGCGATGGATCGAAAGTTTCTAATATGAAGTTTGACATAAACTCATTAAGCTGCTGTTGGATCAATCTGCATCTCAGTTTGCATCTGCGCCTGAATTCGAGATTGCCTCTACCTCCATCTGCAGCCGCTCCTAGATATGCTGCTGAACAGTCTGATCACGCTCCGTCAACTGCTCTTTCAAATGCTCGATCTCGTCCTGTAAGACAGATGAAATACTAAAAGAATAAGAAGAAATTGTGTTGACATACTGTGAGCCAAGTCCATATAACTTCTTCTTCTTCTCTCTGCCCACAGCAGATCTAAATAAGCTATCATCATCAACAGGCATATCGGACTAAGAGGCCTCATCCCGAGAAGCAATGAAACGATCCTATATAATATAAAAAAGATTATTAATTCAATATTTTAAATTTAATTTTTGTAATATTTAAAAAATTATGGAATTACTTACATTTACATCATGTGATCGACGATCTATAAATGAACATCCGTCGTGATCTCGGGTATGCATATGCACAAATAACTCATAGTTGTTCGGCGACCGACCCATGGTAGACTCCTATTTAAAGAAAAAAAATATTAGTTTAATAATACAAAAAAATTATAAATTAAAATGCATTAAAAAATATAAATATACTTATGAGTGTACAGGCATGATCATGATGTGATCGGATGCCTCTCGTATGTGTGGATGAACCTGTGCCATCTACAACACTGGATATCCTGTTACGAGAGGAAATGACAGAACGTATTTGCCACTCGAGAGAACTCCACCAACCTGCAGGTTTGCCCATAATTGATCATCAATAAATGAAAATTATTTTTTTATAACCTTCACCTCACTCAGCATATCGCTGTAGTGAATAACTATCTTCTTTATGAAGGTAATCCGGACAAGGCTATCAATAGCCTAGTCCCAGTAAAAATATTTTTATAAAAAAACCAAGATAATTAGTATTATCTAAATGCAAAATATTCACTTGTACATTTATATTAAATATTAATATTTTATTTTATTTTTAACCTTAAACTCTTCGAACCAAAAGTTCTTCATTTCCATAGAGACGACCTTCCAAGAAATTTCTACGGGGTTCATCTTCTGTGTCATGACCTTTTGAATGAGTTTAGTGGAAGCTCCAGCTGAATCCATCATGTATCTGTAAAGTTAAAGAAACAATACACAATTATAATGGTATAAACAGATTAAACTTTATAATTTAATATAAGTAATGTAAAAATTTTAAAATACTTACTCTGACTCCCGAACAGTCAAATGTTGTATCATACCATCACAATCTGCAGCTGATGCTGCAATACTGGCATCACCAATGTGGGCATCTGAAGCGACCAGGAGAGAACAAGTAGCAGGATCCTCTATCTGGGCCGGGTGAGAAGAAGAAGTAAGATCTTCTATTTGAGCCCGGTGAGAAGTAAAGGCAAGATCCTCTCTAAGCATATCGTCAATAGCCGAGTCAACCTGAGGATCCTCAACAAATGTATCATCGGGAACATCGCGCAACTGTAGATGTGGCTGGAATGTACTACTAGAACCTCGACATCCACTGGATCGACCTCCAGACCCCGATCGATCTAATCCTCTTTCAGGTTCATGATACATATCTAAAAAAATCATCAGTATAATTAATATGAATAAAATAATAAACATATAAATAAATTTTCAATAAAAGCCATAGCTTAATTACTATTACTTATTGTTAGAATTTATCACTGTCATCTGATTGGGATAATTCATATTCAGAGTCCAGTAATAATTCATCCGATTCAGATTCTACCTCCATAGCCTCAATATCCATAAGTTCTCCATTTGAATCATTTAAAGAACATGAATCACCCTCATTTATCCTATCAACCAACTGTATATTTTCAGGACTATCTTCTTGAAATGTAGTATCAATCTCCTGTTTATTAGCATACTGTTCGGGTAGATCAATCTGTGATCTTGCTTTTATTTTGCAAATCGCCAATCAATCAGATGCGTCTCACTTTGTGCTAGAAAAAGAAATGTAATACACTTGGACAGCTTAACTAGCGAGTATGAACGGTTCATATTTAGCATATGTCCTCCTTCTGTTCACTTCCACTAAATTATATACTGGATGAACTATTTACCATTTATGGGGCCATACCAGTCACATTTAAAGAACACCATCATTTAAATTGGTAATGCCGGATATTCAACATCTACAATATCTATTAATCGTCCGTAGAAATCAAACGAGTGTTCACTATAGTTTGACCCCTTTATACAAACACCACTATTTGTTGTTGCTCTCAAAGTACAGTGAGATTCAATGTGAAATTTATAACCGTTAACAAAATACACCTTATAACATCTAACAATTGGTAATGCACCCTGGGCTAAATCCTTCAAATATTTTTAAGAAATTATATTCCCATTTTCATTTGCTTAAATCAATAAAAAAAAATATGTATAAGCTCAAAATATGGCAAATTGAAGACATGACAGATTTTTTAATTGTTAATACCAACGAATTATACTTACAAATTTTCAAAACTATAAGGAAAAATTATTCTCGACCTCAACATCAACTTGTGAATTCGCTATATTTTTATCCAAATCTCGCAAGTGTTCAATAAATATGCTGAAATAGTTGACCAAAATCATAATTATTATTCAATTTTTTTTTAATTTTGACGTAAAAATTCTGTTTTGGAATACTATAAACTTACTAACTTACTTGATATAAGGTGTAATTTCATCACAATTTAACAATATGTAAGTATAAGCTGCACAAAATTCTCTTTGATCCAATCTTTGGTTGGTTAGTTTGCAGTATGATCGACCCGAATGTTTGAAAATAGATGAAAGATATTCAGATTGGTCTTGTATACCTCCATCATTATTCCAAAGGGCTTTATGTAATTTTATTATTATTTTAGGCTCGAAATAATAATAACAAAAAGTTGATGCCTCTTCTACTATAAAGGCATTACAAATTGATGCTTCAACTTTTGCCTTATTTTTAACATTCTTCTTCAGCTGTCGTAGGTATTTTTCAAAAGGGTACATCCAACGATACTGTACCGGTCCTGCAATTTTGGCTTCATGTGACAAATAAACAGGTAAATGTTCTATTGAATCAAAAAACTATGAGGAAATATTTGCTCCAATTTATAAAAAATCATTGGAATTTCTTCTTGTAAACACTTAATTTGGGAAACTTTTAGAGATGCTGCAGTAAGTTCTCTAAAAAATAAGCTTAACACCGTCAAAACTTCTCAAACTTTTTTTTGCAATAACTCTCTAAATACAATGGGTAATAATCATTACATAAATACATGACAATCATGACTCTTCATCCCGAACAATTTATATTTCCTCATATCAACACACCTTGACAAATTCGACACATATCCATTTGAAAACGTCAAATTTTTTACCCAGTGGCATATTAATTGCTTTTGATTATGATCTAATATGTAATTAGCATTAGGATACCTCTCAGACATTTCATCTTATTTCAACTCCGGCATTCTATAAAATATCTTCAAGTCTTCTCTTAATTTGACATTGTCTTTTATTTTACCTGACACATCCATTACTGTATTAAAGATATTCTTAAATATATTTTTTTCAATGTGCATTACATCAAGGTTATATCTTATAAGATTTGGCCTCCAATAAGATAAATTCCAAAATATGCTTTTTTTTTCCATCCACAATTTCGACATACACTATTATTTAAATTTTCATTATATTCAGTTACCTTATGAAGCCTCAGTTGCTCAATCTAAAACAATAAATTTTTTCCATTCAATATAGGAGGAGCATTTTTCCTTACTGTAATGTTCTTTCTGAAACCTTTTCTATTCCTTTTGAAATGATGATTTGCCTTCAAAAACTTTCTGTGATTGTCAAACCAACTTGTTTTACCCTATTCGGAAGAGTAAATACTTCAGAATCAGTCATGCAATAAGGGCATACTAATTTACTTGTAGTGCTCCATCCAGATAGCATCGCATATGCGGAGAAATCACTTATAGTCCATATAAGTGTTGCTCTCAAACAAAAATTTTATTTGTCAAAACAATCATAAGTCGCGACACCCTCATTCCATAACTATTTCAACTCTACTATCAATGGCTGCAGAAATACATCAATTTCATGTTTTAGATTATTTGGACTAGGAACAAGTATAGACATAAATAAATATTGCTCTTTCATATGCATCCACGGTGGCAAATTATAAGGAGTGAGTATTACCGGCCAACAAGAGTACTGTTGTCCTAATGATCCAAAAGGCTGAAAACCATCAGTATACAGACCCAACCTAACATTACGATATTCAGCTGCAAAATCAAGACGTAATCGGTTGAAATACTTTTATGCCTCAGAATCTGAGGAATGGCACATGACTCCATCTTCTTGCTCATGCTCATAATGTCATCTTATGTGTTCTGCTGTAGTATTTAAAGCATATAATCTTTGAAGTCTTGGCGTGAGAGAAAATAATACATTCTTTTAAAAGGCACAAACTTTTTTCGGCCTGTAACCCGACTCTGTTTGAATCTCAGTTTTTCACAAAACCTACATATTTTGTTTGAATCTCGATTGTTCATAAAACCTACATATAGTGCTCATACTTCATATTCAAACAACGAGCCATGGTAGATAGCTTTGTATATTTTTTTACACTCGGGTCACACCTCTGTATCCAGTGAATTCAACAAATTGTAGAAATATTGAGCCTCAATTTTAGGAGTCTCATCATGTTGTTCTTGATGAACCTTACTAGTTTCAGGTACATCAATATTTGGCATGTTCCAATTAAACACATTAGGCCCAATGCATCATATACCATTTGTGGGTAAGAATTTTCAAAGACAGATTCAATTGTACTGTATTATTGTGGAATAGATTGGTCGATTATATTCTCTTCACCATACATATTCCAAATGAAATAATTCATAACAAAATCTCATTTTCACTAAGTGGTATTTCACTTCATTTACTTCTTGAAATCTACGATGTTGACATTTTATATAAAGATAACTAATCTTATTTCCTTGCATATAATCTCTTTGACTAGATGCAAAATTAATAAACTCTAACCCATTAACAAATGTCATAGAAATAGTACGATCCGTATTGAGTCATTCATACATCCAACCAAGTATTGAGTTCATTTTGCCTGTGTATACAAATAAGACAATGGAATAATATTATAGGAATTAAGTCTCCTTATTTCTCCTTCAGAAAAGGGTAAAGCCCTGACCCATTCCAAAACACAATATATATCTTATTTAACATATTGCAAGACTTCTTAAAATACAAATTATGAAGAAAATTCGGCAGCATTTTTCCTAAGTTCTCTAAGTACATTACGTCAAAAAATATAAATATTCATAATTTTGAGATTTATGAATATTTATATTATGTGGTATGTACTCAGAGAATAAAATAAAAGAAATACTATGAAATTTCTATATAGCTTACATACTATGATATCTCACATTAATGTTAATGACCCAATAGATATATATTGTTATTTCTAAACTGTTCAAATGGGATAATTCAGTGAGTTCTCATTTTTTAAAAAATAAATAAGTAATTCATCAAACGGGTACTATGGTTTATTATAAAATTATTTTTATTAAAACAAAATGCATAAATAATCAATATTGAGGTAGTAAACAATTTTTATATTCTAACCCTATATTTACTCATGCAATTTTAGAAAATATGACTAACATTGCTCGTAAGGTCTATAAAGTATTGAGACCTGTTATACTCGAAATGAATTCTTTTTATTGGATTAAGTATTCCGCGAGGGATATTTATTGCTCATATATATTATTATTCTCATTGCATTTATTCGGTACTTTATGAGTAATGAACTTGTTTTATTATTATTATTGAACTATTAAAATATTTTCATTATTTTATTTTTGAGTCTTGGTTGGTTGCATTGCAATTGTTTTGAACTATGTTCTAAGATTGTTACATTAATAAATAATATATCGATTAAAGAGTTATAATCAAAACTGATTATAGATATAAAATTTTAAACCAATTCTACTATACTATGTGTGCTTAATTCTAATTCTGTTATAGATTATTTTTTAATTTGATCACGTGTCATATTTCTTTAAAATATATTTTTTTAAATATTAAATACAATTAATTCCTCTAAATATAAATTTTTAAAAAATTACATATAAAAAAATTATATTAATCACCATATTGCATTAATTTAAGCTTCTATCTATTTTTTAGTAATTTTTTAAAAAAATTTAAATAAAATATCATTTTATTAAAATTTTTTCTATAAAATTAAAAGTAAATCTGTGTGATTTTTGCTATCCTGTTTTTTCATACTGTGTTAGTTTCTTTTTAATTTTTCTCTGCTTCAATTTATAATTAGTATTCTGCTATCTAATTTTTTTTATTTTTGTCATAAATATATTAAATATATAAAGTATATTGTACGTACTATTTATTTTTTATTTATTGTTTATATTCAACTAAATATTTGCTCATTGAATTTGTTATTAACTATACATTAGATTTACCTACTAACAATCCGAATACTAAATTATTTTCACGTTATTTATTTTACCTAAGTAATAGTTCTCCTGATTGTGAAATATTCTTTTTTGTATATAATTTATATTCGCGTTGATGCATATATTAAAAAATATACTAGAAATGAAAAGATCATTGTTATGTATGTTAAAAAAATATAAATTTTGAGATTCATAATTATTGGACCTCATATTTTTTACTATTAATATATTTAAAAGTCACATTTATAAAATGAATTTATAATCAAATTATTCTTTTATTTTTACTATAAATGTCACAAATTATAAATTCAATTCCGCTTTATCATTTTCTTGTAGATTTGCAAATTTGAAATTTTTTTAATTCAATACAAAATAAAATGGATTTCATTATATCGCATTTTATTTTTAATGTTCGAATTATCAGATTATTAGTAAATTATCGTGCTTATTTTTCGATAAAAATATAAAAATAACAATACTTAATCTAATCTATAAAAATAAAAAATATATATATGTAAAAATCTAGGTACAAATATATTAAAAAATATTAATAAAAATACTATTAACATATTTCACAATTTTCTAATATTTAGCATATATAATATTAATATTTAATTATTTAACCAGAATCTAACAATCACTAAAATAAAAAAATACTATTAATTAATAATATAACCCAAATTTTAAATTTATACAATTAATTATCTATAAATCAATAGAATCACAAAATATACTTTAAAGTGTACACCTTTAAACTAAACATAAAATATAAAAAAAATACATTAATTATAATTTCTTAACAAAAAACTGTAAAATTACTAAAAATTCATAAAATTACCAAAAATAAATTCAAACCCTAAATCATTTCTATTTAGAAAAAAAAAATTTAAAATTATAGAAAATATATTAAATTTATCTAAAATATTTTATATTTTAGATACAAAATTAATTATTTATATACAATAAAATTCTATAATTAATAAAAAAGTATCAAATATTTTGTAAGATAAAAAAATACCTTAATAAAAATTTAACACCCTAAAATATTTCTAATTAAAAATAAATTATTAATTATGCCAAAAGTTTTAAATTTCTGTAAAATATATTTTATAACCATTAAAAATATATTTAAATTTTATATTTTTTTATTATGAAATTTATTAAATTAAATATAATTTACTAAAATTTTAAAAAAGTATAATTTACCTTAATTAAATGTAATTTACTAAAATTTTAAATAAACCCTAACAGCAATCAAATAAGCCTAAAATATCAATAATCATTACAAAAAATTTTAAAAAAATATAAATATTTTAAATTTGCCTAAAAAATTATTTTATAAATTAAAAAAATCACTAAAAATTTATTCATTCTATCTATTTTTTTAATAAAAATTTTACAAAAATCTAAAATCCTAAAATACTACCATAAACACCAAAATAAAATCTATAATATAACAATAAATATAATTTCTCAAAAAAAAATTATAACCATTAAAAATACCTAAATTTTATATTTTCATTCTACAATTTATTAAATTAAATCTAATTACATAAATTTTTTAAAAAATCCTAACAACAATAAATTAAATCTAAAATATTTATATTTACAAAAAATTTCATAAAATATACTTAATCACAATTTGTTTAAAAATTTATTTTTTCCCTAAAAAACCTTATAAATTAATTTTTTTTATTGAAATTTAAAAAGTTAATTCATTCTACCTAATTATTTTATTTAAATAATTATACAAATATCTACAACAATAGAGATATTAATTTTTTGATAACAATTATATGAAAATCAAATAAATAATTAACTTAAATTTTTTAAAATTTAATAATAATATATAATAATAATACATACACTACCTAAAATTCTCTAATTTTTTTATTAAAAATTTTACTTCTCTAAAATAATATTATGAGTAAATAAAAATGTGTAAAAAAAATTAATTTTTGGGTATATTTTTACAAAAATATAAAACTGCCCTAAAAATTTAAAAAATCAATAAATAAATATACATATCAACATAAACTACACAAATATAAACAATAACAACATCAAACACCCAATTACTAGACCAAAAATTCAACACAAATATAAATAATAAAAATACTTAATAAAATTTTTTAAAAAACTAAATAAATATCTGAAATTTCCTCATCATCCTCCTTCTTCTTCTTCTCCTTCTGCAACGTACAGGAGCGAGGAAGAGTCAACAACAGAAACAAGGGAAGGGAAGAAATGAAAATGGAGGAAGATGATAGGGATATTTAACATTTATCGAGAGATTAAAGTGTCTTTCGGTAAATTTACCGAGAGACACTCTAATCTCTCTGTAAATTTACTGAGAGAAATTGTAATCTCTCGGTATATTTACTGATAGACGATTTTTTTATCTGTAAATGACCTTGACTAATTGACTAACTGACACTAATAATTTATCGATCGATAGATATTTCTATCGGTATTGTCGACAGAAATATTTATCTGTCGGTAAGTTTTCTAAAAAACAGAACTATATTAATTATCTGACACTATGAAATTACCGACAGAAATATTTTTCATCGGTATTACCGACAGAAATAATTTTCTCTCGGTAAATGCTTGACAATTAGCGGCAAAAATTCTGTCGCCCTACTTTTTATTTACCGAAAGATTATTTATTCTGTCGGTAATTGGCTCTAATGATAATTTGACTACAATTTATCTACAGATATGTATTTTCGTCAGTAATTTACCGATAGTTAAATTATTTTATCGATAAAATTAATAATAACTATAATTAATAATTATATTGAATTTTTATTTACCGATAGTTAAATATTTTTATCGGTAATTTACCGAGAGATATCGCCTTCACTCGGTAATACTGAATAAATAAATATTAATTATTATGCTATTCATTTATCGACAGATAATATTTTCGTCGATACTACCGACAGAAATCTATTTCTTTCGGTAAAATTAGGAGTAAATATAATTAATAATTATTATTTTAGATTTTTCATTTACCGACAGAAGAATTTTCTCTCAGTAAATACCTATTATTTACAGAGAGAATATTTTTTCATTGGTACTACCAAGAAAAATTAATTTCTGTCGATAAGTTTTATCGGTAAATCCATCTGTCATAATATCGTGCCATATTTATAGATATAATTTTTGTCGGTAAATGAATTTGTCGTTATTCCGTCAATAATTTATCGGTAATTAATTAATTTTATTTTTTTAATATATTTTCTAGGTATTTTCTCGGTATTACTAACAAAAAAAAATTATGTCGATAAAATTTTATCGGTAATCCATTACATTCTTACAATGTCTCTTTTCTAAATTAATAGTCATTTTCCTTTTTCATTTCTTTTAAATTATAATTCATCTTATTAATTAAATTTTTATTACATCCATAATTAATGTTATTTATTAAAAATGTTTAATGATTATATTTATAATGATATAGTATGAAACATACATATATTTATTATTTAAAAATAATTTAAAAAAAGAAGAAATATGAATAATAGATAAAATCATTAAAAATTTAACGTGGGAATCATGAGAAAGTGGAGGTGGTGGCCGGTGGGTACCAGAGGCTCAACAAGAAAGAAAAAAGAATTTAATAAGAGGCGGGAAAAGAGAGGTTTGGTTGGCTGACTTAATCTTCGTGGGTCCTATTTTCCACCATTTCTTGGCCGGTAATTTAGATGACCATCAACCCCATTATTCCGGCATTTTAGATGACCAACACATTTTTAGAACATTATATGTTTATACGAGATTATCCACTGTATCAGATCCTATAATTAGCAATCTCAAATTGCCTAATAAATATTTTTTAAAATAATCAAATAATTCTTTTAAATAATTATATTTGGTCAAATTTGATACGAATTCATCTTGTTCCCAACTTCTACTTGGCAAATGAGATTTGATGGCTAAATTTTTGCTCTATGAAATGGTTCAATTTAGGATGTATAATTTTAAATGCACAAGCTTGTATACGAAGTTTAATTTAATTTGGAAAAAAAATAATCTTAAAATTTTAATAAATATACAAATTGACTTGAATTTTTATTTCAAATAATAATAATAATGATGTAGGAAAAATGACTTTAATTAAATTAGCAGAGACTTTAATTAAATTAGGAAAATAAAAAAACTATAGTATTGTTTAATTGTATAAAATATTTTCTATTTCTTAATTTTTTAAATTTCGTTATCAAATTATTTTTCAAATAAAAAATAAAAATAAAAATAAAAAATAGTTTATAATTAGAATCAAAAGTGAAAAATAAATTTCTATATTTTTATTAGAATGCGCTCTTTCATTTAGAAAATAACTAAATATAGTTTTATAAAAATTAAACTATTAGCAAAAAAAAAATATTGAGAACTATTTTATAATTTTTATAATAAAAAATATTTATAAATAACTAATAAATTATATTTTCCATTTTTTATAGAAAATTTTACAAAGAATTGGAGTTTTAATTTTTCTACAACTAAATATTTTCAATATTTTCTTCTTTTTTTTCCTAAATTTTCTTGTTAAATTTACTCTCTAATAACTTTATTCGGTTGACCTTTTTCTTTGTTTGATTTGGTTTTTATATGCAGTAGACATATCTCTCTCCAAATATGTAACTTTTTATCTTCTTTTTTTTTTATGTTAATTTGATTTTAATTGTGTTTTATTTTTATATATTTTTTCATAGGATTTAATGAATTTTATCAGTTAAATTTTTTTATTTTAAATTTATTATTAACATTCAAGTAAGTTCAAAAATACGACGAAATTCGATTAATTTATTGCAAAAAAGACGCCAAAAAAAAGTATTTTCTATCAAATTGTCAGCTCTAATCTTCTATCATCATAATTAAAATTCATTTAAAAAATTTGTCTATGTTAATTTATTATTTTAATAATATGATATTATAATTTTATTTTAATATCATGATATATTTTCATAAATATGAACATATAAAGTTATAACTTATATGAGAAGGTGGAATTTGAAAATGCCTTATAATGTGTGAATGCGTTAATTTAAGATTATGGATGAAACCAATTTGACCCATTTTGAACGGTCATAGGAAAGCCATAGAAAATCGCACAAATTTTAAAGCATTATTAAAATTTATACCAAAATTCGTTTAAGCTTTTCAATTGAACCAATGAACCCAGTAAACGTCCACGTCACCATCATCTAACCCTTGTTTCTCTTATATAAAAATATCCACTTTTTTTTTTTTAAATCAAAGATTATTTTTTATTATTATTATTTTTTTGCCTTGTCTTTTTTTTTTTCTTTTCTTTTCAATGGGCCAAGAATGCAAATTACAAAAGCATGCCTCATTCTTGTTTTATCCTATGGCTGATTGAAATTTGTTTTTTAATTTTTTTTAAATTTTACTTTAATTGTAATCAGATAATTTTAAAAATAATTAAAATATTACTAAATTAAAATTTCATTGATAATCATCATCATCGTTGTTGTTATTATTATTATTATTATTATTATTATTATTATTATTATTATTATTATTATTATACATTGAATATATACTGAAATTGTAATATATAATTTCCAAAGTTTTCAGTAATTTATCTTTCGTTGACCAAATACTGCATAAAACAAACAAGTTTATTGGGAATTTGCAGATAAAAAGGCATGTAAGGATATATTTGCTGTGCATTAATTTAAAACGTTGTTTTTAATTTAAAATTTAAAACTTAATTAAACCCTTCGTTTCAATTATGAAAACAATTAAACAAAAAACTCAATTGTAAAACCGTAACTTCTGAATATAATTATGTTATTGATAATTTATATATTGGATAGAATTCAATAAATTAGTTTGATTGAAAAAAAATACTAATTGATTGAAGGAATAAATTAACCAATTAATGTGCTGCCTACTCTTAATAAACGTATTCGCTGTATGGCAAATTAATTTTTCAAATACAATTTCACACTCTTAATGATATTTTTTTTGATAAATATAAATATAAAAATCGAAAGATATAAGGAATTAAAAAATTGTTTGCAGTGAATTTCTTATCTTATATCCATTTATTTAATTTCATAATTTAGGATTTTACTAGTTTCACGGGATTGCGACCTCACTTATGTTATATACACTAGTTGATTAGAGATTTTACTCACAATAAATTTTCAGATTTCGCCTAATAATGGATTTTTAAAATTTTCCCAAATAATAGATTTATAAAATTTTATTGATTAGAATGCCAATTTAACCGATGAAATGCTTCTTTTTTCAATATATATAAGGTTAGAAAACACAGTGCATTTGCGAAATTGAACGAAAATCCTTTATGGAGACACGAATTCCATGGCGAAAAAAAAAAAGATTTAGTACAAACGACATGCCGTTTGGCATAGATTTGTAGAGTTTGGAATTAATTACAACATTAGGAGAAATCTTAAAATGATAGTACCACTAAAGTATTTTTATATGAAACTGATTATTTCACTTATGTTAACTTTTTTTTTTATTTACATTAAAATTTTTATCTTTTATCAGTATATAGATTTTAATTACTGTTAAAACAATTTTTTAGCTAGTATAGATATTATACATTCAATGAATATGAATATATATTCTAAGTTTCGTCCCATTGCCAAAATCATACACATATACATCATGTTTGGATGAGGATGAAGGCGGGTTTGGTGGGACATTTGTAAGAACTAAGAAGCATAGCTTATTCAATTATATATATATATATATATATGAAGTTGTTCTCTTATCATACTCATACTCATATTATCTTTTTACATGGGAAAGGAAAAGGGGACCTTTATATATAATATATTTATATTTATTTGTTTGTAGAAACTTGCAAGTGTTAACTTATTTCCATGATATCTTCATTTACCTACCTAGCTACTTTTTATAATATAGTTTTAGTCATCTTCTAATCTTCTTAGGCAGGCATTAGTAATCATTTTTAAGAGTAGCACATGCATGGCAATTGGCAAGTGGGTGAACTCAAATATATCCCATCATCGATTTGACCTTAAGGTTTTTTTTTTTTTTTGAGTAAAAAATTTTCATTATCATGTACAACATAAGTATATTAAATCAACAACTATATTAAATATTATAATGTCTGAGTGTGTGAGGAAATTTAAACAGAAATTTCAGTCTTTTATATTAATAAGAAAGAATATATATTGAAAAAATATATTAATTAGTATGTTAAGTAAAATTATTATAAGTTTATTGTGTACAATTGTGTATGTTGTTTCTATATTAAATATTCAAAGTATGAAAATTGATTCCTAATCTCTTTGGGCATATAGTAGCTGTTCTATTCTTATATTACGAAAATGTATCTAGTGATGAGAAGCGAAAATGAATAAATATTCAAAAGAACTAGAATTTATTTTTTTAATAATATTTTTAATTAATGATATCAAAAGTATAAACACTCCCAATGATAAAAAAAAAAGAAGTCAAGTCGCAACAATTATTCATATAATATATCTTATATTAAAATAAATATATAATAGAAAAGCATATAAATACATTTTCAATAAAAATTAAATGATTTTTCTTCATTATTGTAAAATAAAAAATATGTTTACCAATTGGAGGAGGAGGGAATAGTACACTTGCAATTTGAATTCTACATGTCTAAAATTGGAGATATTATATATAACTAGTTTTTTTTCTTCTTTTTTTAAAAATCATATCTATAATTACTAATTAATGACGTATACAGTTATTTTTGACTTGTTTAAAATGATTATTTTTATCCTAAAATTTGTAATACAATAATTATGCTTGAATACACAAATTGATTTAATATCAGATTCAATTAGAAAATAAAACATTATATAATACATGTTTATAAACCGAAATTTAAGTTTAAAAAGCATTAAGTTTTTATTAATACATTCAATGATAAAATTGAAATAATTTCCAATCCAATCTATTAGTTGGTATAAAAAAAATACTAACAATTGGTTGCCAGAAAGAAAATAAAATAAAAAAGTTAGGTAGCATCCCATTAATTCTGAAAAACAAAACGTGGAGGAAGCTTGTACACTAGCTAAGGTTTGCATGATTAATTTGAGAGAATTGGATCAGAATTCATAAAAGTATATATATATATATATATATATATAAATAATTTGTATGCAGCAATTAACAAAAGGGACCACTAAAGGCACTCTAGACCCCATGAAAGGCAATAATATTATTGAAGAAAGTAGGACCCAAAATAAGCAGGCAGCAAATGGATATTGATCAGTCATCAGGGGGCACATTAATTTCACTAATTATATATAAATTTTAAGTCTATTGTGGCTATTGGGTTGGCTACAAAATTTAATTTTTGAGCTCTCAAAACACATTTCTCTTTTATCTAAGTGAAGATGAGGTGAATCTATCATTTGGATTTCTTATGCTTTTTGGCCCTTCACTTGGATATCCACTGGATAACAGTCTCTCTTCACTCTTCAATTCACATAATAATAATAATAATAATAATAATAATAATAATAATAATAATAATAATAATATCTATTCCTCTTAATTTTCCAAGTTTTCTGTGCACTTTTTTCATATAATTGTCTCGTCTTATTTCTTTCTAATATACAATATTTTTCTTTGCTTCTTTTTGTTGAATCTCTTTTGCTTTGTCCATTTCTATAAGCAGAGAACAATAACATTTAAAGAAAAAAAATAAAATAAAATATGTACCATAACCACCAGCATCTTCTTCCTTGTTTGCATTGCCACCCACATAGCTACATTAGAATGGTATAATATTTTTTAATTACCCTTTAATCTATAGTATATATTATAATAATAAATAACCATCACTGCTTAATTATGTTTTTTTTGCATGGATATTATATGTATAAAACAGGTTCATCAGCTTATAGAAAGATGCTTGCTTCTTCAAATGAGCAGAGATCAATGCATTAAGGCACTTGCTGACCGTGCCCATATTCGACCTCTTGTTACACTTCTAGGTCAATTAATTCTCTCTGCTTCTCTGTCTCTAACGTTATCTATACATTGAAATTTTTTAGAAAATAGAAATTGCTAAAATTTAAACTTTTGATCTTTTGCATTGTGAGAGAAAAGTACTGATAATTATATATGTTTATATGATTGCAGTGTGGAGAGAATTACAAAAGGAAAATAGAGATTTCTTTCAAGCATATTTGCCTTCTGATTCTTCCAGGCCTTTCTCAAGTAAGACCCTGCTCGTTATATATATTATATGATCCTGTTAATTTACTACTATGATTGGCTCAGTTCTATCTCTTCTTCCTTTTTTCTGAATAATTTTTCAGACAGGACGTGTGTTCAGAGGTTGCCCTGCAAATTGGCAAGAAGGAAACAATGGAAATAAATTAATGAGAATATATATTTGCAAATATACTACTAAACCAGTAACAAGGTAGATCTTTATTTGATTATATATGGCTAAGAATTTAGGTTACAGTAATCTAATCTAAACTGATCTATCGAATATTAATTTATATGTGTTTTCTCCATAAAATTAGATTATTTATGGTGACTTTATTATATTATGTATTCTATGCTCTCTGTCAATTCAATGCCTTCAGCTCCAGGTTCAGGTTTGTCATATATCTGTCTATCTATTGAATATCAACTTACTATTTAATAATTAAAACTGGGTTTCGATTTGTACTTGTAAAATTTTTTTGCTTGCTTCTCATAAATCATCATTTTTTCTAAATTATGGTTTGCTAAGCCATAAACACGAAAGAAACTAATTGCTATTAAAATTTGAGAACTCAAGCTTGCTTTATTTAGCTGAATATATAATTATAAATAGAGCAAATCGATATTAAATATTGAAAACTAGTTGTCCTTGAGACAGATCATGTATATAATATATAAATGTATATATCAATCATCAAGGACATTGAAAATTTCAAGCTTCTTAAGTCAGTTCCAGACTCCAGTACTTTCACAACTTGGCAGTACAGTGAAAAACCCCATTCCCAAGAGCATCTTCCCTTTAAAGGACAAATGATTCTGAACCCAACCCTAAACCCTAAAATTAGAACAATTTCTAATTATTGCAGTTTACATAATATATATATATATATATATATAATCACTGATCAAAGGTCATTGCATGCCCAAATGGAATGCCTTGGAGCCTTTCTTTCATGGAAACCTTTGCCTTCAATGTTGACTGAAACTTGTCTTAACAGAAATCCATGCATCTACTTCAGTGGCATATATTACTACAAACATATACAGTTAAAACAGTCTTTACGCTGTCTTCAAACACCTTAATATGGTTATTTCATCAATTTTGAAATTAATGTACTATCTACTTTTATTTCGGTCTTTTGAATTCAAAGAATTAATTGCGATAAATATCATCATCACTCACCCTTTACTATATATATTTTGTCACCACTATATATAAATATATCATTAATCATTAAGCTCAAAGTCTTGAATTTTGTATTGATTCCAATAATATTTCAATCATATCATATGTATCACAAAGAGGACTTAATTATTATCTTATTATTGATTATCATGAATTATAAAATATTTGAATTCAACACGTTTTTTTATATATGTTGAAAAGTTAATATGAAATTGATTTCTAGATGCATAGTACAAAGTTTCAATATGTGTAAGTTAAATATATTGGCAAGTTCATTGTTTTTGTCTTTAATATAGTACATGTACTGATTTTTATTTTTGGTTCATTTATTATTATAATACATGAATATATTCATATATTTCGGATTTAAAAAGAGTCTTCTTATACTTTTAAATAATCTCTTATTTTTGAGTTTGAATAAATAACTATAATAAATAAATCAATAAATATATATAGTTAGAAGAACTCCTGCTCGCATCCATGGTTGGTTGATTCACCATGCTTATGAAATTTTTTAATGTTGTTAGTTTGGTCTTTCTGTGATATTTCTTATCTTTTTGTACCAAAAAAATATATATTTATATGTGCATAAAATTAAAGAAGATTATAATTAAATAATACCATCCAAGCCAATTAATAAAGATAAACTTGTATATCTAAAGATCATTAACCTAGGGTTACCTCAGATGCATGGTCACAATTCCATGTTGCCTTTTCTTCTTCATGGCCACAGCTCTCTCCTGCATCATCTTTGTAATGAACTGTGGGGAAATTGGCCCACTGAAAATAATCAAACTAGTTAATTACTTCAAGATTGAAATTAAAGAAACTCAAAAGTAATTAACAATTAATTAATCTTGGTAATTTGATTTGAATTAAATTAAATTAAAATTACATTTTTCGCAGCTGTACTGAAGGCTTCTTTGTGAGCCATGCTTGGATTTTCAGCTTTGAGTCTTTTGATCTCTTCTCTGCTATAGGAATACAAATTAGCCTATACATACAATTCATTATATTAAATATTTGATTATATTTAATTAGTTCTTAAGACTTAATTAATTACTTGATGAAGCGATTGTAAGCTGATGGTGCTCTTTGCCTTTTCTCTGGGGCTGTAGATATATAGTTAATTTGTTACAACACTATAAAATATCCATTAACAAACTAATGAAATTTAATATGAGCTTACGTTTGTTAATGACAAGGTTAACAGGGTTCTTATCTTCCTCTAATTCATGGTCTGAATAGGCTGCCATTGATGATGATATCTCTAGGTCTAAGGGTTTTTGAGCATGATCAACTGCTTCTTCTTCTGGACTTATTTCATCTTCTTCTTCTTTTGCTACAGATTGATGATTCGATAAACAAATAACAAATTAATTTGCTTTCATTCTTTTGAAAAAATTATTGGTATCAGTATATATTTGCAAACCTGATCATGGGTGAAAGAAGCTGAAAGCTGAAAAGGATCAAAAGAAACTTTCATCATGTTGACAGAGAGGAGGCTGGTGCAGTGTCCACATCTCACAGTCACCACCATGGACAGGCTGCTGCATGGGACACTTACCTGTACATAGAAAATTAATAAGGTTAAAACCATATACTTTTAATCAACTCTTGCTACTATTATACACTTATACATACATACATATATATATATATATATACCAGTAAAATGGTATCACAGAAACCACACTGCACGTAGCAAATCTGCTCTGGATGGTCAAAGAGATGGTTCAGTGTTGACATTGATGAGAGAAAAAGAGACATAGAGATGGATTATTAGGTTTATGGGTCATGTGATATATAGAAGACAAAGGGAGATTTTTATTATATATAGGGTGTTTGAATTTTTTTTAAAATTTATTTTTTTTCTTGAATTTTATAACGGTAATCATCGATGCTGCTAGATTTATTCAGAAAGTATAGATTTTTCGTTATATTATATGTCCATTAAAGAATAAAACACTTCCACTCATTCCATGTAATTTTTTAAATTTAATCTATTATTATTTTTATCATTATTTTCAAAGTGTTTTTGGGGATGTTTTTTTGTGCCAAAATAGTGCCATCTCTCTCATTATTGCATATGAAGAAAAATCTCAGCTGGCAGGAATAAATGCTCACATTGCTTTAACAGTCCAATATTTCAGAATATTTTCATCTCAACCTCAATTTACATTCACACCCCTTTGGAAGTTACTATTTTTTTTCCTTTTCCATTTCATATAACCGTTTTTTATATATAATTTATATTTTTTCCTTTTATAAATTTGGCTCTGTCCAATGGGTCGAATGTAAAATCACATTATTCGGAAAACAAGTTAATTTCAATATCATATAATTAAATTTTCATCAGTCAATTTTACATTTTCTTAATTATTTTTATTTTTTTTCAGGAATTCATTTTCTGAAGAGAGCTTAAATTTAAAATTTTATAAGTCACAACCCTAAAAACAACTCCGAAATGAGTAAATCATACATTTAATTTGTAAATTTATTCTTGATTAATGAAACAAATTAGGGGAAAAAATTGCTCCACATATTAGGGTTTCACCATCTAGTCTTAATTAAATAAGGAGATGCCAGCAAAACAAAAATAGAAGTTTGATGGTTCTAAAAGGTCTCACAAGCATGGCAATAAAAGAATAGAGAGAAATTAAAAGGTTATAATGGATAGTAAAATAGTCAAATTTTTATTGCCTTTGAGTTCTTAATTGTTAAAGCTTTTATAATAGACATTATTAATCAGAAGTTATTAAGGCATTTGCCTTATAAACCGAAGCATAGACATTTTGCTAAATGATTATATGAAAATTTGAAATGGGCGAGTTAATATGGTAATAAACTCTAAAATTTCGTGAAATAAGTTTAAATTTTACATAAATAAACATTGTAAAGCATTATGAATAATGAAATATTATAGGCATTATAATACAGTCTATCAATAATTATATATTTTTTTGAATAATAAATTTAATACCAATTTATATTAAATAAAAATTATAATTATCAAATCTTAGTTTAGTGATCAGAAATATTATTACGTGTAATTAGGTTTTGAGATGGACTACTAAGTATTCTCTGCCACAATATCTTATTAATAAAAGAAATAAATAAAAGATGTAATTAAAATAAAGAGTTCAAATTTCTATGGAAAACAGTATGTAAAATGACAAGTGCCAGTTTGTTTGATGTGTAGTTTTCTTTGTAATTAACACACCTATCTCTTAGAGACACATCTATCATTCATAAAAGTGAAAGTGCAGCAATATTTAACCATAATAAGGAGGGTGAGATCCTATAGAGAAGGAAAAGAAGAAAGGCATCTTAGTAGAATTTGTCTTTGGTGAGAGAAGGTAAGTTTAATTGACTATGACAAGGGTTTACTCTTACTTTCTCTGATCTTTTTGTTCATGCTATTTCCCATCTCTTTATTTATTTTATTTTTAGTCAGTTTCCTTATTTTTCTTTTCTTTTTTTCTTTTTATATGGCAAATATTTTGTTGCTCTTTTGACTCACCCCCCATGTGATTGCTCTTCAATTTCCACCAGTTCAACTCTTAAATTCTTATTATTTTTTAAAATAAAATTATATATATATGTAACTCAACTCAAAATTTTAATTTCAATATGATTGACATATTTTTTTTACCAATAAAAATAAGGAATATATAGTTTCTATTTTTTTTACCCACATTTCATAATCTTTGTAATGAATCAAATACTAGTTTGAATGATTATAATTATTGCACAACAACTACTGGGAAGCCTATGCTCTGTCCTATATTACACAGAGGGACCACTATCATTACCACTTTGAACAATTCTTGAATCTTGAATTTGATGGAGAGGAAGAATCAGTTTTTTCGGTATTTAAAACTCTACTAAGAACCATATTAATTGAGGGATTTATACTCCTACAATCAAGTTGCAGTAATTTCATTTCATTATACCCAATTGCTAATGGTTAAACTAAAGCTCAACCTGACAATCGAAAGGTTAAATTCAAATTCTAGGAAAGTAAGAGTTATTATTAGGTTAATTTCACCCATCGTTCATAACAAATTCACTTATGCCATCATCATCCTCCATTATCTATTTATTATACCGTGATTCTTAAAATCTTCGTTTGGTTCATGTTATTGTCTTTTTATTCTTCCGACGTCAAAAACACTAATGAAAAATTAACATGGTATATGAAATAATACCACGTCAACTCATAAAATAAGTTAATAAATAATGTGATAAATTATATAATTTATTACACTATTTTAAAAGCTGATATGACGCTACATCATATATTATATCTACTCATAAAAAAAAATTAAAATTCAAAAACTACAATGTAAACAAAATGACAATGAAAATAATAATGTGATAGATTATATGATTTGTAATGTTATTTTTAAAAGCTGGCGTGACATTATATTATATGTCACATATACTTGTAAGATAATCCTCTAAAATTCAAGGACCGTGACCTAAACAAACTAACAATGAAAGACGATGATAAATATTAATAAATTTTTCAAGAACAACATGTAAAATTAACTACTTAAAAAAATTGTTAACCATCCAAGTTGAATCTCATTTTATATAAACAAAGTTAATTTATTTATATTTTAATTATAAAGAATTATAAATTATAATGCTATTTTATTTAATAATTAAAGCAAAATTTATTAATTATATTAACAAATCAATAGGTCAATCATTAAAAAATTTCATTTTTTTAAAATTATGTTTTAATTTTGTATTTATAAATAATTTATTTTTTTTGAAAAGTATATTATATTTCCAGATAATTTAAATTCTTTTCATTTTTTATATTTAAATAATTCTAATATAAAATAAAAATAATTATTAAATTATTAATTATAAAACTTTACTTGAATAAATTGCTTAAATAATTAATAATTAAATTTTAGATCTTAATAATTAATAATTATATCCATAAAAATGAACTTTTAGATTATTTGAAAAGAATTTATATTATTCAAAGGTAAAAAAAAGAAAATAATTTATATTATTTGTAAATATAATCTACTTATTGAAAAAAAATAGAATATTTGTGAATAAAAAATTGTAAAAAAAATAATTTTAAAATTACATAATTTTGAAAAATTGAGTCTTGTTAATAATCTACTCATAAATTTGTTAAACTAATTAATAAATTTTACTTAATTATTAAATAAAATTACTTTGTAATTTATAATTTTTCAAAAAATTATAATTAAAAAATATATAAAAAGTAACTCTATTTACGAATTTCATATTGAGATTACTAATGTCTATCATCGTATTTTATTAATTTTGTTCCATTCCCCGAATTTTAAGGGATCCTATTACAAGCCACTGTGGCACAACTTTTCTATTAGTATTTTGAAGGATAGATGGATCGAACTTCAATGGATAAGAACGAAGTGAAGATTAACCTAGGAACCATGGGTGAAATTATTTGATTATTTTATAATTAGCAAATACATACACATTTCTACCATTAGGAAACTTGTTGTCATGATAATTCTGCATTAATATTTTAATGAATTGGTTTTTCATTTGAATTTTTTTTTTGAGAATTATTTTTCATTTTAAAGTTAAAACACTATTAATCTCCACCACATCTTCCTTATAATTTTGCGTCACCATCACTATGAAAATTAAACAGGGCTAGGATTTAATTATTTCTTTCATGAAAGAGGAATTTGCATATTTTTAAAAGAAAACTCATGCTTTGGATAAATACATAAAGAACAAAAAAGGTGCTAGTATTTTTTTTTCGAATGAATTGTATTTATCTTCCCTTAAAAATGCATTAATGCAGCAGCAAATCTTACTTTGCAGAAAAGAAAATCACTACTTGTCATATAAAAATAATTCTTTGGGCAGTAATGCTATTTACTAAAATTTGAAATTAAATTTTCTCCTTTGAATAATTAATTATACCTTTTAAGCTCAGTTTATGCATTTAGAGTACCTCCCAGATCCCGATTGCTAATTGACAGTATGAGTTCCGGAAACAGATATATTTGCAAATAATAAAAAATCCTCGACTTTCGAATATGCTTAATTAAGATAATTACAAACAAAAAATTTAGTTTTATTTCTATGTAAGTGAAAATATTTCGGTTTATTAAATATTTATTTGTTTTTCATCTAAATCTACAATTACTAGATAAGACAAACATGAAACATGGACAAGAAATCATTCCAGAATGAATATGGGTGAGTAGCGAGAGAGAGCACCAAAGCAAAGCGAGTAACAAAATGAAGCTTCATGGTGGAAGCGACAAGGTAGCATTATTCTCTTCTCACCGTTTTTTTTTAACCAGACAGCCTCTCAATTATCTTTATCTCCTTTTAATTTTCTTTCGTCTTCAATCTGAAAATTCAAATTTAGAGAGAACTGAATCTAATTAGAAAATTAAGCTAAATACATATATAGCCCATAAGCTTTTAGGCTAAATGAAATGACGTACATATTTTATTTTTTGTCAAGGAAAACAAAGCACTCTCCGTAAATATCAGGCAAAGTTCAAGCTTATAGCCTCCAGGGGGAGGGGCTGATTGCACTGTAATGGTCTCAAAGATGATTGATTAATCAAACCACACCACATTTATTATGGCAAAAAAATACACAGAGAACGACACAATTTAACAGTACCCAAGCTTTCCTAAACAGGAATTGGATAATTGACAACATTACAGAGAATCAACAACCCAATGATATTTTCAACAACTGGGTAATTGTCAAATTTGATAATTCAAATGCATCCAGAACTAAGAAAATTCATACACATGGGGGTTTTGATTCGAGAAAAATTGTTCGCTTTATATGGATTTAATGTGAATGAAAACATATGCTGGCATAAAGATATGACAAAACCCAACAGCATGAAAACATACCAGGTAATACATATTTATTTAAACCACAAGACACAAACGCTCGCTACTGGAAACAAGTGCAACGTTCATCAACCAATGATTGACAATCAAACAACAAATTCATAGAATCTTCAACCATGATTATGAATAACATAATAGTCATGAAAATCCTACAGCTAAATCTTATCAAGCTCAACTCAACAAAATATTAATGAATACTTTGGGCCTCCAAACATTTATGGACTCTATTGCAGTTGAAAGCCTAACAATTCAACAATAATCACTTGGAACAAAGAGTTTCATGCTTAAACACGAACCGTTCTAAAACTAAAAACATGCCCCTTATCATTTACTCAAGGAATTTTAGCATATTTCAAAAAGACACGTAGTACTTAAAGGTTGAGTCTTTAGGATACCTAAAGGAAGGAGTTAAATAAATATGGTAGAAACATGATACAGCAATATATCGATTACATAATGACCAAGCACCCAGAAATAAAATAACATTTTCGAGCAAAGAAACAAAAGAAATGGTATGAATTGATAAAAAAAAATAAACCATCAAAATCTAAGTGACCAAAGCAAATTAATCCTTAGACATAAAGATATCCAGATAATAATATATAGCAAACGCAACAAAAAAAAACAGCTATTAATATCCATCAAAACATACAATCCAATTCTCAAGCTATTCAAAATAATGCGGAAAAGTAACCAAACTAAACTTGCCAAAATCCATTATAACAAAACAAAATCGCATTAAAAAAAACCTAATCGGCACCAGCCTTATTGTAAACATAGGTCAAACCACACTTGCCGCAGTAGTGCCTATCGAAGTGGTTAGCCATGAAAGTCCCAGCCCCACACTCAGTATTCGGGCACTCCTTCCTCAGTCTCTGCACCTTTCCAGAGTCATCGACCTTGTAGAACTGGAGCACAGCGAGCTTAACCTTCTTTTTCTTGTGTTTGATCTTCTTGGGCTTAGTGTAAGTCTTCTTCTTTCTCTTCTTAGCACCACCACGAAGACGAAGCACGAGGTGAAGAGTGGACTCCTTCTGGATGTTGTAGTCAGCGAGAGTGCGGCCATCTTCCAGCTGCTTTCCGGCGAAGATCAGACGTTGCTGGTCTGGAGGAATCCCCTCCTTGTCCTGGATCTTGGCTTTGACATTGTCGATGGTGTCGGAAGACTCAACCTCTAGGGTTATCGTCTTCCCCGTTAGGGTTTTCACGAAGATCTGCATCTTTGCAGAGGAAGATTGGCAGCCAAAGCTGGGAGATTTTAGGGTTGGAATAGAAATTTGTGGTAAAGAGGGATTTTATATGAGGCGCTTATGATTTTAGGGTTTGCGGAGAGATGATTTAGTGTATTGCGGTTGCACTAAACCTTTTTAATCGTACGATCCATGTAGAGTTAGAAATAAATTTGATAAATAAATAATAAAAAAAAATCTCTCCTCCAATTGATTTTTTTCTCTTTTTATTAATTATAAATGGAAAGGATAACATCTAATTAGAAGGGAGCAATACATGCTACTAACAATCTAACTATATTTTGGTATATATCTCTTTGCATTGTTTTAGCGCTTAAAAAATAATATCAAATGTATTAATTTAATAATTAAATAACTATTAGTATATGTATCCATCCTTTTAACTATATAATTTTTTTTATATTTTTTTTAATTTTCAAAATTCATCGTATTTATAGTTTCTTAATTTTACCAGTGCTAAACCATATTAATTGAATTTTTCTTTAATTGTATTTATTTTTTTTTTGTTAACACTATTTTTTAATGAAAAATTACACAAATTTTTCATGTAAATTTTGTTTTAAAAAACTAATTACAAATGATTAAAATTATCACAATTTTGAATTTGAATTAATTTATTTTATATTTATATCATTTTTATTTTATTTAAATATATATTTAAAATATTTTATTAAATTATAATATATTTTGATAATTCATTATATTTTTAAATTTAAAATTATACATTACATGTCATTAGGGTGAATGAAAATTACTATCGTGTGATGGACCATATCAGCACATGGTGTCCAAAGCGTAGTCCAGCCCCAGCCAAGCCCAGCCGGTTAAACATCTTTTTAATTAAATCACTAAAACGGTGACGTATTAGGAGAACCGTATAAAAATGACAAAATATCGGATCAAAATATCAACATCCGGTGGCTATCTTCCAATTTTCATCCGCCTGTGGAAGCCATTAATGAATTGCTTGTTGATTTTTTTTTCTTTTTATGTTCACCATTTGTGGATTTTGAAATTGAAATGCTTGGAGGTGTAGGGAATTATAGCTAAAAAAAGGCATTTTTAATGGCAATTGTAGCTTCTTTGCCAGGTTTCAATCTCTTCTCTTCAATGCTATCAAACCCACCACGAAATGATCCAACAGTCTCTCCATCTCCGCCTCAACCACCCATCCCTATACCCAAATACCCTCCTCCAGTCAGAAAATGTAAAACCCAACAAAATTCCACTCCTTGCCTAGCCTTCAAGCTCCCCCACCGTCGAACTAAGTACTACAAGCCAGTCAAAGATGGTGTCGTTTCATCCCATGGCGATAGTTCTGTCCTCATTGGTGAAAACGGGGTGTCGTATCTCCTCGCTGGGGCTCCATTTGAGTTTCAGTTTAGCTACTCCGAGACTCCTAAAGTTAAGCCACTAGCCATCCGTGACCGTGAACCAGCTTTTTTGCCATTTGCTCCTCCTACAATGCCGCGACCACGGACGGGAAAGGCTCCGTTAAAGAAGTCGAAGAAAAAGATTCCACTTTTAAAGTGCTTTAATCCTACTCCGCCTGATCAAAAAGAGGCGAAGGTCTTGGAAATGCCTGGCCATTTCCCGTTGGGGAAGTATCCGGATGATGGAAAATCAAGAAAGGAAATACTTGGAGAACCATTGAAGAAATGGGAAATTAAAATGCTTATTAAGCCTCTTTTGTCCGATAATTGCCAAGTTAATCTCGGTGAGTTATTCAAGGATAAATTCTTTCTTAAATTTCATTGATTTTCCTCTCTCTTTTTTTCTCAACTGGGTCTTCTGTTTCTCAATGCAAGAACTTGAAGATTACAAAATTCAAATTCTAACACACGTATAATTTATCTGTTATATAGGGAGAGATGGATTAACGCATAATATGTTGGAGTTGGTTACGTACATAGACATTGGAAGAGGAGGCCTGTGTGTAAAGTTCGTTGTAAGGGCATTCCCACTGTGGATATGGATAATGTTTGCCGCCATTTGGAGGTAACTCTATTACTTCTGGTACTTAAAATGTTTTTCATTCAGTGCAATTTCTGTTTGATGCATTTGTGGTGTGTTCATGTGTTCTCTTCAAGGTTGTTAAAGCACAGTTTTTTTTTCCTTGTGTGGTTTCTGTAATCTTAGGAAAAAACTGGAGGAAAAGTCATTCATCGAGTTGGTGGTGTAGTTTATCTTTTCCGTGGCAGTAACTATAATTATCGAACTCGTCCGCAATACCCAGTGATGATCTGGTAACCAGCAGCTCCAGTTTACCCAAAACTTATCCAAGAAGCTCCTGAAGGATTGACAAAAGATGAAGCTGATGAATTTCGTAAGAAAGGGAAGAATCTTTTGCCAATTTGTAAATTAGGTAAGTTATCAATCATTCATTCTTGTAAGAGACAGCCAGTTTCACTGTTCTTGTTTTGCTCCTGTTCTAAGTAACTCAGCCCCAGGTGAAAAATGATCTAATTTTTATTCCAAAATGGTGGCACTTTTGGCATATCAATTCCATTTATTTTTCCATGACTTCTTAATAGGGAGCATGAAAAGCGACAAGTAAAGGAAATGTGTTATCTGTTTAAAGTTTGTACTTTGATTGCTCTTCTTAGAGCTGTGACTATTGATTCATATAATATATTTTTGACACATGCATATATTTTACACTACTTTTTTTTTTTGTCTGACATCGTAAGCAAACACTAATATATTACAAAAACACAATTAATGTGTCTATCATTAATGCTCTCTCTCTCTCTTTCTCTTGAGTGATTACCTCAAAGAGCTTATTTCCTTATTCAAATTGCAGGCAAAAATGGAGTTTACATTACCTTGGTAAGGGATGTTAGGAATGCTTTTGAAGGAAGTCCATTGGTGAAGATTGACTGCAAAGGGATGAATCCAAGTGATTATAAGAAGCTGGGAGCTAAGCTTAAGGTCTATAAGTTTCCTGTGCTTTAACTCTCTATGATGCATAAAGTAGCCTGTCTTTTGCGCCAATTTAAAAAAAAAATTGTTGGGTTTAAAACAGTTAAGAACAAGATAAAATCACAGAACAAGGGGGGGTTAAAAGAATGAATATGAGGGCATTTACTAAAATTCAATGAAAATAAGTCAGCGGTTAGGAGAATAGAGTGAATTGATACACCTGAGAAGGCTTTTCCCTGAAATTGCAATGAAATTCTTATTATATTAAGAATATTTAAAAATGTTGATCTATCCTTTTATTCTTCTAATTTGAAGTGATTATTGTATCTCCATTAAAGTTTATTTGGTTTATAATTTCTTAGTTCTCCTGATCCTAGGTTGCATGTACTGTTTAAAAAAAGGACTGTTGTGGTTGTGGAGACTGAGGTTTAGATATTGCTTATATATCCATATTCGTAACTGGTGTGTTTCTGTGTGCATATTCTGTATCATATTGGAAAGAAAAGGAAGGGATGAACTTGTTGTTCTCAAGCATTAAACTTCTTTACGTTGTCTTGTGATGGTTACTGGTTTACAAAAACTCACTTGCAAGGTGAAGCTAAGTTCGTGAGATCCTTTGCAACATTTTGTAATAAATCTTAAATATAACTTTTAGATGTTGAGATGTGAATTTGTATGATTAGAGCACAAGAACTCATGGCACTCAATTTAACAAAATATTTGCAGTTTCTTCTGCAGTACAAAGAAACCTCACAGTTTTCATTTACAAAATTCAAATATCTCCAAGTTAATTTCTTGTTTGGATCTTCTTTTGTCTCCATTTGGATCAGAAAAGAAATGGGTCAAGCTAAAGAATCATGTTAAATTTCTTAAGCATATGGTTTATTTTCTTTCCTTTGAGTTTATTTGAACCAAGAGAGTGTTGAGTTTCTTTGCTACTCTTTTAAGTAGACTTCAGTTCCTTCAATAGACTTCAATTAAGTGGGTACTGGGTCAAATAAGACATTCTCTTCAAGCAAGATGCTAGCTTCATTCTGTATGCAGAGGAAAGGGGCCTTCCTGTGGCTTAGGTTGAGGTAATATTTATCTGAGAATCAGGCCAAATTTTTCCAGAGGATCAGTCTACCTTACCTTGTTTCAGGCTTGCTAAGCTGAGATATCTTCCCATTGCTAGGCATGCTTATTGCATTGGGCTTTTCCTCATCCATTGTAGTTCATATGTGCATTTGAGAAAACAATGCTATGAAAGTTTTGCTTCTGTCAGTTGTCTTGCTCCCGAAAAAGAAAGGCACTATTTTTTGTGGGTGGATTGGGAAGAGTTGCTAGTGAAAAAAAAAATTCATGCTTCTATGTCATGAAGTTAATGTCAAGATGGTAAAACATTGGAGTTTTGTATGAAAAGGAATTGCTTTCTTTTCAATTTTTTTGAAAATATAGTTATTATTATGGATACAGGGTCTTACAAATGAAATCGCAGTTGCTTGTGCAAGTGCTAAATATATAAATTGTTTAGTGTTGTTTAAGTCCTACTGTGTGGCCTTAACTATTCTGGCTAGCATGATGACAATTCCCTGCTTCCCAACAGGAATTGGTTCCTTGTGTGCTGTTGGCTTTTGACGATGAGCAGATATTAATGTGGAGGGGACAAAACTGGAAATCAATGTATCCAGAAGTTCCTCCAGTTTCATTTCCTTCTGAAGTTGATGGTGCAAGCGAGTCCGATGATTCAGGTATGTTTTAGAGAAATTTTCACGGCTTAATTTAGAAAAATGCAACTTTATTCTTAGCATACTCCCTGATTCAATTTTGTTAACTCCTGTTGCAAGATACAAAGGTAGCATTTAGACAACTGAAGAGGTTGGATGTATATCTAGGCATACAGGAGGGCTCGCCAATATTCATCTCATAAGTGGTTCATCTCAAGAACATTGGAATACTATGAAGTGCATTGAGAACAATTATTGAGAAGCTTCACTTGGCCACTAGAACTCTGTTTGATATGAGAAAAGAATGGCCACTGGATCCAGACTGTCTACTAGGTTCAGTTGTCTTATCATAAGAAGGTTGAATAGATCCCTATTAAGCATTAGATGTTGTACAAGGTAGTTTCCTAGAAATTGCATTCTTGAAAGCCACATTGTCTGCTTGGCAATGGGTAGAGTCACCTTATGCAATTCCTCTGCCCTTACCATTCTGTTATTACATTAGCACTCTGATATGACACGAAGAACTTAGATAAGGAAGAGAGAGGAGGTTTGGGTGGGGGGAGTAAAATTAAGAAAAAAAAAGGTAAAAGAATTATCACTCCACCATATTACAGAATAAAATTAGGCAAGTTGATTGTCTGGCTAACTTGTCAATCTGTTACATTCTACTGTTTAGTAATATTTGGACATAGGTAATTAGTTCCACACAGAGAATCAATTCCATAATGTGACAGTTATGAATCCTCTGACTTTTTCAATGATCCCTTTCAGGCAAGTTTAATTATGATTGTGGCAATCCCGATGATAATATGGTGAATTCAAGCCCTAAAATGATGTCCCAGTGGAAGCATGCAATTGAGACGAGCAAGGCAATTTTGCTGGATGAGATTGTTCTTGGTCCTGATGATCTTCTGAGGAAAGTAGAGGAATTTGAGGGCATTTCACAAGCCACAGAACACTCTTATCCAGCTGTAATTTTGCCTAGTGAGGGTGGTGCCAATAATATAATTTCAGCATTTGAAGATGTTTCACTGGGTGAAAGTTTTGGTGAAGACACAGCATATACAGACGATGAAGATGATGACGAAACATATAGAGATGAGGAGTACGAGGATGATGAATATTACGATAGCGACTCTTTCGAAGACATACCCACTTCAGTTCCTCTAGGATCATTACCTGTCGATCTGATAGCAGACAAACTTGATCAAGAATGAATTGCTGGACGAATCTGTTACAAGCACTAATGAGATTGTTTAGCTGCAACTCTATAAAGATCAGTAATATTTGCAGAAAGAGCTGGCTTGTATATTAATGAACCTTTCTCATTTCAAGGTTGGCCATGCAAGTTGCTCAAAGGGAATGAAAGTATCAAGTTTATCTAAGTTGTACATTTGTAGAGCATGTAATACAGGTAAGAAGAGTTCTTGGCAAATATTTTCTGTGTAAGAAATGAATTGAATATATTTATGTGAAAATGTTTCATTTCTTGGAGTCCTCTCAAGTCTTATGAAGATAATAAACATTCATGCCTTGGCCCCTAAGACGGTGATGGATTTGTAAGCTAACCGCTATTTCTATTAGAAGTTAAGTCTTCATCTTCTGGTATGGTATTATGGTATTAGTTGGCAGCAATATTGTTGCAAAAATCTCAACAACTGAATTTCACACCAAGCCCAACAAAAATAAAATAACTAAAAACTGAATTTTGATTATGAAGAGTGAATATAGTTTTTAATAGTTAAATATAAAAAAAATGTAATGAATAGCTTAAAATCTAAAATGCGTGCCAGCAAAAGTTCTATGGGTAAAAGAATGGAAAATTTCTTTAATGTTTTTCAAAAATAGAAATAATTAATTATTGATATTATTATTTAAAATAGTATTTAAAAATCAAAATCTGACTGGTCAATTGCATAGACACAGAGATGCATGTATGTATTTAATTGGGTTGGTAAATGGAGAATTTTTTTTTTTTATCAATGGGTAAATGGAGAATTGAAAACAAAAAATGAAGTAGTATTTTTTGTTCATATTAGACAATTGGTCTTTTGTCGAAAACGTGTCAAACTGCGACTTTTACAGGTCCTACAGGAACTATAGATTGATTGGTGATCAATTGGCTTCATTTGCCATCGCTATTGGCTTTTCTCTAGAGACTCGCCTTCCTGGTCTTCTCTCTCTGTCTCTCTCTCTCTCTCTCAGTACCCGCAGCAATCCACCACATAATAACAATAAACAAACTGAACCCGCTTTGTTTTTCAAAGAAAAAATTATACCCAGAAGCTAAAGATTGAAAATTTGCAATCTATTTTCTCTTATCAAGCTTCTCTAGTCTCTCTGGATTTGGAAAATCGCAAAAGTTCTGTTTTTTACTTATCCTTTTCAAAGGGAGAGTAATAGTAAGATATTTATATTGCTTTCTTTCTCTATTTCACTCAAGATTGAGAGAAGCAAAGCATCTTGTTTTGCGTGATCAGCATTTCAGTTTGGAAGAAGTAAGTGCCACGCCTTTTCTTTTTAATTTTTTTGAAAATAGAATTCGACTACTGTTAATTTTATAATTTTTTTGAAAATAGAATTCGACTACTGTTAATTTTATAATTTTTTTGAAAATAGAATTCGACTACTGTTAATTTTATCTCCTTTTTATTATGTATGATATTAACCTTTTTGAGTAAATTTCACCCAACGTAAAGAATCTGTATTTTGTCTTAATGTGGACAGTCATGTACTTATATTGCTCTTTACTTCTAGTATTTTATTCCTCTAGTTTTTCATTAAGTGAAAAAGAAATGGATAAAAAATTATTGCAATTTCTTAGTGTGGCTTGATTGCATGTGTGATGTTGGTGACCGAATTTATAAATTGTTGTTGGCTTGGCAGTTAACACTCACTTAACTACATTGAACCATTTCTGTTTTTTTTCCAATTTTATTTTTCTATGCTTTTCTATATAGTTGTTTGTGAATTCAGTTCTCGGAATATTTTTACTTTTGAATTTCCTGACATTTAGTTAATTTAGTTTTTACCTTGTTTATTCTTTGGAGTTTGTTCTTTTCGTTGAAAACTCTTTCCATTTTTAATCTAAAAAGTTTTTGTTGCAATGAATTAGTAAGGACTTCTTTTGAGTTTTCACTTCTTTAACAGAACCATACATATCAATGTCATATTTGAAATTTGGGGTTTTTCTTTTTCTAGATTTTTAAGACTGGCTTTTCTCTGTAGAAATGTCTATCAGCTATTTACTGGTTAATCTAGTCTGTTTTGAAAATTGATTTTTTTTATAATACTTTATGAACAAATGATTTTTTTTATAATACTTTAGTATAGACTCTAATTTCCAGTTCCAAATATAAAGACTAATTCAGAAAGTATGGGAACGACTTTAAATAATTTGTTCAGTTTCTTATCAGGATCCTCAAAGCATACTTGGCAGCCCATCATGACTGCCGATACAACTGCTTTAAATTATTGGTTGAATTGGAGGTTCTTCCTCTGCGCAGCATTTCTCTTATTTGCAATGGCATTTGCTGCAATTTTAATATGGAGGTATGAAGGATCAAGGAAAACAGATTCTGCAAGGAGAGAAAATCAGCCTGAAAGTGTGGGATCTTTATATATGGAGGAAGCTTGGAAAACATGTCTGAAAGGAATTCATCCTGCTTGGTTGCTTGGTTTCAGGATAATTGCTTTCATTATCATGTTATCACTGATCACAGCAAATACTGCTGTTGATGGAGTTGGCATATTTTACTTCTACACTCAGTAAGTCATCAGCCAACCTATTTAGTATTTGTCATTTACTTGAAGGTATCTTGATATAAAGTAAACTTAGTAAGGTTTAAAGTGGTAATCAGAAACAGAACTTAGTAAGGTTTAAAGTGGTAATCAGAAACAGACAGGTCAACAATTTGTAAACTGTGTTGGTGCTACCTCAACGGCTTTCATTTTGATATGCAGCAATGTAGTACAAGTGAACTTTTATTCATCACTCCTTAAAAGAGAAAGGGAAGAGAGGGAGAGAGAAATTATTAAATTTGCTCATTACATTTCTAACTTTTTCCCACTTTTCCTTTGTGCTGCACAGGTGGACTTTTACTTTGGTCACAGTCTATTTTGCGGTATGTTTCATGTACACATTTGTTTATATGTTGTTCTGTAGTTTTTTAAGGATTGAATTGTATATTGTTCCTGTAATGAGAAACATGTGAGTGTCAATATGAGACCTATCAATTTGTCAATGTTTCAATATCTTTATTAGATTTTGGAGGCAGGGCAGATCCTTTTTCAGATTAATTTAATGTCAATTTGCATAAGTTGTTTATGTTGTCAACTTTGATATGTAGCTTGGATCTTCAATCTCCATTTATGGGTGTTGCAAACATCACAATGGCGATTGGGATTACAGAGATAATTTAGATGCAGAGCAAGGCAACTATACAGCTCCCTCACTTGAGGAAATTGCAGATGTATCCGACTTACCAAAAAGTCTAGATATCAATAGAGGACCTCATGGTGGCCAAACTTCAGGCCCATGGGGCTATGTCTTTCAAATTGTTTTTCAGGTGAGTTTTCATTTAGAATCAATAACTTCAGCTTTTGTTCGCAAATTGATAATTTGTTTTCAATTCTTTGTTCATCAAGTTTCTTTTTTTCTTGCTTTATTTTCTTTCCTTGAAATTCTTAATGTGAAACAAAGAATTTGTAAAAAATTGTGCATTATATATAGTCTTGTGGACAATATCTGATGGTTGTTCATCAAGAACCAAGGTGTGTGGAAAGGGCAGTATAGTTCACTTCAGTATGGAAAAAATGCATGTCATGCTGAAGAATTGTAATGGTGTTATTGAGATTGTTTTTCTAGAGTTCCCAGATTTTTTTTTCACTAATTGTCTTTCGTGAAAACAAAGGAAGTCAGACAAGAATCCCATGAACATGTATGCGCTTGCTAAAGAGGGTCTAGTCCAATAGCAAGGGCTCTTTTATGATCTGTTAGTCATGAAAATACTTGATTTAGAAATCAACTAGTTTGGGATCAAAATGTGTATAGTCCATTCTTTATGCCTGTTTCTAATTGAATTTAATGTTCCCATGCCCTTTGTTCTTTTTTTTTTTTTTCACCCTTTTAACTAATTTTTTCCTTGCTACATGCTTCTTTTTCTCAAGTGTGTCCAGGTATGCAGTTGAAATGTCTCGCTAATTGATTGCTTTTCTATGAACGAATAGACATCTGCAGGTGCTGTGCTGCTCACTGACATTGTCTTTTGGTTCGTTCTTTATCCATTTCTATTGGCCAAAGACTATTCTCTCGATTTTGTAAGTATTAGCTCTAATTATTCAACTTTTTGTTTACTCTTCTATTGGATAGTACATAAATGGTCATAGTTAAGGGTTTGGGGAAGAAGGTTGGATGATAACAGAAACTTAAGATTGTGAGATCCATATGAGAAGTTCATTTTCCTTGTTTTGTAATCAGACAATTGCAGCTTTTAAGTTGACTAAAAATACATGTGAGAATGGTTCTTTTCCCTTAAAAGTTTGGACTTGTTTATGATTAACTTCTCATGTCAAAGAACTCATGAAGCATAAGCCATGAAGTACTTCAATGTAAACTGTGAAGTCTCAACTATAAATTAAGCTTGTCGTAAATAAAGCACACAAAGAACTAACAGTATCATATATCTGCACAAAAACTTGCCTTACAAGCTAGATGGCTATTTTATTGCAAAAGCTTCTTATTTAAAACTGTGTTCTCTCTTTCTCAATTGCAGCTGAATGCTTGCATGCACTCGGTCAATGCTGTTTTACTTCTTGGGGACACAATTTTGAATTGTTTGGTAATTCTAACTTCTCATTATTGCTGTTGCTTTTTCATTTCTAATTCCTTAATAGCCAATTACAAATTTACCATCTTTTCCTTCCAGCGGTTCCCCAGCTTTCGGATCGCATATTTCATTTTGTGGACATGTGCATTTGTCATCTTTCAATGGATCATTCATGCTTGTGTTTCATTATGGTAAAGTTATAGCCCCAATTCATGTGTTATTGGTTTTTTATTTTAGTGTTATTGCATAATTATTATGCTTTTCATTCTCTCGTTATAGGTGGCCATATCCGTTTCTTGACTTGTCATCATCATATGCTCCCTTATGGTATGCAGTTATTGTGTTTTCTTGAATTTGTGAATGGGAACTGAGACTTCGTTTTCAATACCATTCGAAATAAAAGTTGAAATGCTAATCCATGGATATTTAATCCTCTGTTAAAATTCATTCAGAAAGGGTTTTTCTTTTCTTTTTTTTTTATTGAAGTCATCTAAACTTGTTGCAGCTACTGGCTACTGCAACAAATGAAGTGCCTTCAATATTTCAGTCTTGCTGGTATATGATACTGCATCTTATAAACTAAGTCATCTCTATTGCTGTTATGGATTCTGCAGGTACTTAGGCGTGGGGTTAATGCATATCATATGTTATGGCATATTTTATTTTATAATTAGGCTGAAGCATTTTTGGCTGTGGAGATCATATTCAGAGTCTTACCAGGGTCATAGGTGAGCGAGGAATCGCGCTCAATACAACCCACAACTTGTGACATTGGCCAACACCCAGTTATTCTTTTTGGGTTAGTAATACTAGTTATTTCAGTCGACTAATCCTTGCCATATTAGTTACTAAACAAGGTCATTATTTCGGGGAGAGGAGCAGCTGCTGTTGTATGAGAGAATATACACTTAAATTGTCTCAGTATGCAAGTTCTGTTTTTTTATGAAATAGTGATCGTAAGCTTCAGCAAGTTCCCTCTGCAAGTTCAAGCAAAAATGTAACATTATATTCCCTCAGCAAGTTCATCTACAGCTTAGAAGCCTCGGCAATCAAAATGCAAAGATTGAGGTTGGCATTTGCTTGATATTATTTATTTTTATACCTCTTCCAGAAGATTTGACATTACTTGATAAAATGTACATGGATCATTTAATGTGAAGGCGAATGGGACGGACTTACCCGATGATTACTTGCATCTAGTTTTTTCTCTTTTAGTATCATCACAATTTTTAGCCTTGTTTTTCTACTTTTTAGTGAAGCACCGTATCCAAAAGGATAGATTGCCATTGTTCCTTTTATTGGATCCAAAATGTTCTTTTGACAAGGTTGATGATCTGATATTTCAACGGTAACACCGACTGGTTCAGAATGAAAGCGAACCGATCCATACAGTGGCTTCCAACATTGGATTTCGATAACCTAATCCAACTATATTTCCATTTGATAGCATGAAGAAAGATTCAATTTATGGCAGACTTGCCTTTCATCATCCACCAGTCACACACAAGTGACACTAGGTCAAATCACATTTAGATTATCGTGATGAATTTATGCAAGCATAAGCAAAAGAAAAAAATGAACTGATTTTAAGCAATGAATAATATCACATGTAAAACAAAAGAGAATCGAGATATCAAAATCACGATCTCTGTCACTCAATAAAATAAAAACAATAACATGCGCACAGTGAGATAGGGAGAGAGAACGCAGTTCAAACCAAAAAAGATGATGAAACAAGTTAATTATCAATTGAATCCAAGACAATGACAGTTGTCTCTGTATCATTGTTCCAAGATAAGCTTGCCATATCAACCTCTATTCTTTTTTCATTCTACTTTTCCCCCCCTTCGACGTTCGTATGGCAAGTTCAGGTTGTTTCTTGTGGTTTCTTTTTGGTTTTCCAACAACCAAGATGTAACAATAACCAGCTCCAAAGACAGGTCGATGATGCACAGTATTATGTAGAACATGAGCCTAGGGCCTCACATGTTCTCTAATGAACTGTTCCACCTGAGATATCTCACCAGTCAAACCTGAAGATTCCGCAATTGTAACGTTGTTAATGCAATGAGAGAATGAAAATGCTTCTCCAGGGATCCCAAGAGTAAAGTCATTTGCAATATCAGCTTCTGATATTCCTTTTCTTGATGCCCGTAATTTTTCACTGCAAAATAATAGAAAATAAATGGATTGAACAGGTGAATCTGCATTCTATTTAAAATGAGAAGACAGCATAATAACAAACAGAAATGCTCAAATGCTCAATGAGCTGAAAATAAGCACATTACAGTACTAGGAAAATTGCTGAAACAAATTATACTTGGTATCATAGCAATGAAAATCAGAGTGCAAGCACTATAACTGCTTACTATTAATATTTGCGACTTGCTCGAAGCACAAACTGTTTAATTATCAAAGCAGGAACCAAAATCCCAATTGGGTATGCGATGCTACCAACTACGCACAGTGCATGAAAAGGAAAGACATTAATTAGGAAAAAAAAAAAAAGATGAAGCTTTACATTTCTTTCTCCAGTTGTTTGCGGATGAACTCCTTGGTATGTGCTGTCACTTTGTCTGTCTTGTTACAACAGATAAGAACTGGAACTTTCTTTTTGACAACACTTGCCTTGGTCAAAATATCATACAGATATCTATCACATTCAAGTTATCAAATTAGAATAACAGGCTATTTATATTTGAATTTGTGCATATGCATGTGCAATTGAAAACATGTATGCTTAACAAAAAAAATAGTTTTGCAGCTTGCAATTACTCTGAAACTCCACGCACGTGGGGTAAGAACTCCAAAGCATCAACAACAAACACTATGCCAGCAGCTTGAAGCAAGAACTCATCTAGTTTGGGTCGAAGACGAGAATGCCCAGGAACGTCAACAAGGTGAACAGGTTTTATTTTGCCACTCTACCAAGATACAAAATAAGCAGGAAAAAAATTATACCTTAAAAAAAAAGGAGAGCACCTAATTTCAATTGAATCTCTGATTCAACATCATAGATATTCCAAAATAAGAAAAAGGATAGACCCAGTAATTAATACACCTCAAATCCCAGCAGAATTTGCAATACATTCTCATTTCATGTGAAGACAAAGAATGAACAAAATTTATGCTTGCAAGATCAGACAAAGACCTTAGAGCTTTCAGAACTTAGAATGAAAGTGCCCTCATTTGGTTCCATTGAAGTAACACTGCCTTGATGTGAGGAACCATCCCGAAGCTGGCATAAGCATCAAATATTGGGATAATAATTAGACTAATATCTGTAATGCACAAATAGGATCATTCCAATAAACTCAATGATCGTTGCAATCACCAAGGATGATAGATAATAAATAAAAGAATGCACAAATAAGGCCAATTATTTGAACCAATAAATTGCATGTCTCTAAAATATGAAATATTCACTGCCGTAATTTTTCTATGATTTTCAAGGAACCAAACCCACAACATCAGGCTTACTTGATAGAAAAGAACAGTTTTGCCACCTCCACTGAGCCCAGTAAGCACAATGGTATTAGATTTTGCGTGTTTGAATAAGCGAACTGCAGAGAAAAAACAGAGTAAAATATTGAATTTATATCATTCAAAACTTTAATATTGAGTAAAAAAAATCTTCATTTAAATGTTTGGCAGACTTAGGGTGTAATCAAAACATTGGATATAACAAAGGAGATTATTCATTCAAGAAGACTAGCCAGAAAAGTGAGGTAATCCTCTTTTTTCTTTTTCCTTGAGGCAATCAGAAGATCCCAAGTAGGTAATGAATCAACAAATGCCATTTATTCTCTAAACTCAAGAAAGCATGGACAAGATTTTAAAACCAATCTTCCCCATATTTTGCAACTGATTGTATTCGTCAATTTCACAAAATAGAATTCCAGTTCTAAGACATATAGTAAGCCAACAACTTGTGAAAACTGCTAATTTGTTTTAATTGATATTAGGCAACCAGAAATGCTTTATATGGGTTACTCCTTTAATTGATATTCCCAAAATTTTTAGCAGTATTACACGAGAGAAGATAAATTGATCACTCTACAATATCTGCTGTATAGGAATGGGTTTTCAAAAGATGGAATGACGGTTGGTTCTAGTGCTATGGTAGGATGGTGTTGCCATACAGGTCAAGAATCAACCTAAACTGCTTACAAGGTTCTCAACCATTACAATTCAAACATATATGAAGACAAATGGGAACTGACAAAAGTTCAACTACAATTATGCTCAATGAAGCCAAGATTTACCTGGCATTTCAAATACCCAACAACAAAAAATCAGTAATTGTCAAGTACCCAACCAAAAAAAACTTCACAATTGATTAAAAACGACACGAAAAGGAATAGGAGAAGAATAAGAGAATTACAGATTAAGAAGAAAAGAGTAGTGAGAAGCAAGACAACAGCAGCGGCATATAGCTGGGTAGGAGGTATCTGATTAGCGTATTCAATTCCTTGTTGCAACCATTGCTTTGCTTCGTTTCTCCATTGCTGCATTCCTTCCATCTTAATGATTCTGCAAATTTCATTTTTCAACCCAATTCCAACACCCAAAAATACATACATATAACAAAATGGAAGCTCAATTATAGGTACAAAGTCACCTGCTTGGAGAAGGAGATGAATTGCGAGGTTGCTAAGTTACACGCTAATTTCACTAAGCCTTAAAGTTTCCGATCCACGCCCTAGAAAACACTGTGATTTTGAAATTTCTTTTCTTCTGCGTTCTGTCGAAATGAGAAAGAAAAAAATTCTAGAACTTGAAAATGGAGCAGTTGGTCCTAGCCCATGACATTTGACTAAGGCCCATTAAACTGAACTGGACTCGTACAATCGGTAAATTGAATTGTTCATAGCTCATAAATAAGCTAAGTTAAAAAGACATTCTCCATCATATTTTTAAAATTTTTTATTTTTTTATTAAAAATATTTTAATTATTTTATTATAAATTTATAATAAATTCATTATAAACTATATAAAATTTATAAATTTATTATAAATTAATTATAAACTCATTATAAACTCTAAATTAATAAAAATATGGTATTTTGATAAATATTTTATAAATTCTGATATTTTGATAAATATTTTATAAATATGATAAATTTAAAATTATTTATAATTTTTAGTATATTTTTGTCAAAAGCTTATAAGCCAAAGAAAACAACACCAAGAAAAGTGGAGTCTATTTGAAAATTAAATTAATTTTTTTAGACAAACATAAATTTTTGTGTTATTGAAGAAAAATAGTTTGTACGATTTATTTTGTTTTTAATTTTTTTAATGCAAATTATTTTTTCAGAGTCAATTTGTGTAGGATCACAAGTGCGATAAAACTTTGCATATCAAATTATACCACACCTATCGAACTCAAAACTTTTAATTAAACTAGAATATTCCCTTTAAATTTAAAAATTATTTTAAAATTATTTTAATAAAATATGTGAAATTCACTTTAAAATTGTGATCTATAATAAATATTTTTTAATCTAATATTATGTTAATTATTTTTCACCTCTCTCTCTCTCTCTTAACATTTCTTTGTGAATGGGTTGTGATCTAGGCACTATAAAGCATAATGAACGTGGACATTTTTGCTGTGTGTCCACTCAAAATAGATTCGCCTAATTTTAAAAAATTGTCAACATTTGAAATCCTTAAAACGACTTTATTTGTCAATAAGAGGCATTGTGCTTATTGAATAAACTTATTGATATAAAAATACTAAAATATATTATGTCTTTCTGTTTAAATTTTTAAAATATATATTATTTGTCTTTCTGTTTAAACTTTTAATTTTAAAAATATTTATTTTCAATTTATAATATTTGGTATATCAAAATGCATATATATATATGTAATAAATTTTTTATTAAAATTTAAATAAAATGTACATGTATATACATATGAAATTTATAGTACATTGTAAGATATTAAAAAAATATATAAAAAATGATTATTATGTTATTTCCCCTTGATGGATATAATTAATTTTTTTTTCTAAACATAATATGGTTTTTTAGTATATATTGTGCTTAAGATTTTTTTTTTGTTTTTTTGTTTTTATTTAGACAGATATGTTAAGATTAATTATTACTATTAGGCATTTTAACCATTAATGCGTCAAAACCAATTAATTAGGTGAAAATTTTGCCAAGTGTTAGGCTAATTTTAGAGTGGAAAGCAAACTTCTAAACAAAAAATTAGGAACCTAATAACCAACATTTATAGCTCATGTATTTATTCATTTCAATAGCTTTACCTAGAGTATTTATATATTTATTATTTTATTTTTGTACTTATCTATTTTATAATAATAGATATTATATATATATAAGTCACTTCATCCTTCGTATTTATTTATTTTATATTTAAAGGACATCAATAATAGATATATATAAATATCTATTTAATATATAATATATAAATATAAGATATAAAATGGCTGATATATGTTTAAATAAGTATTGGCTAGTATAAAAACACAATAACAATATATAAATGTAGAGGGCAAAAACAGAAATTATAAATGTTTTGTAACTTTCATAAGCCTAATCATCTATTCACCATTCGGAATCATTATGAATCTCTTAAACAAAAAAAAATGTTAAAATTTTGAGTTTATACTTTTGAGCATATAGTTATTAATACTTTTAATTCATTTTTGGAGTTGAATTTAATGAAATGCCAAACAAATTTTGACTGAACCACTCACTTTCAATTGCTTCACTTATTGCAAAATTTATGTATCCTGACCTAAAATTAAATATTGAACTTTCTTCAAAATAGAAAAAGTCAATACTTACAAAATTTTACGAGCCATGACTAAGAGCCTGTTTGGTTTAGCTGTTTTAGACAGCTGATAGCTGTTGCGGATAGCTGATAGCTGGTAGCTGTTGCGGATAGCTGTTAGCTGATGAATAATAGGTGTTTGGTAATAATATAGTAAGCTGTTGCTGTTATTGTGTAAAATGACCATTAAGGATATAATTTTAAATAAACTCAAATTTAAAAATTAGAATAAAAATATATTTATAATAAATTTAAAAAATATAAAAATAAAACCAAATAAATTAAATATAATGTTTATACTTAAAATTATTCCACATTTCAAAATAAATATTCATCATCTAAAATTGACTAATTTTTTTTTCCATTAAACTATGTGCAATTTGATCTCGTAAGACATTCATCTGAACAGTTGTAATTTCTGGTGCAGTTTCCTCTGGTTGAACGTCTTCTGCATTATTAAATGCATCAAGTGGCACAAAATTTGGATTTTTATCAAATCGATCAAATGCTGGATCGGCGGAGGCTTTTCTTCGAATTTAATTATGCAGTGCCATAGATACAATTACGATGTCTCTTTGGACATGAAATGGATATGCAGGCATCAATGGTAATATTTTCCATCTTGCCTTCCATACTCCAAAAGTTCTTTCAATACAACTTCTGAGGGACGAATGCCAATGATTAAAAGTCTCTTTCATGCCTTTTGGCTGACCGCCGCGTCGAAAATCTGGTAAATGATACCTTGTTCCTTTATAAGGTCCAAGATATCCTTCGGTTTGTTGATATCCAGCATCGACTAAATAATATTTTCCTGTATATGATGATAAAAATATTTTAATAATAGCATGATACAATTGTAAGATGTGTTACATGTACAATTATTTAGTTGAAAGTTTTCATAATTGATATTTGATATAATTACCAGGAGGGGGTTTCGGAAAATTCAGGCTTTCTTTATGTATAGCATATTGAAAAAGTCTTCCATCATGAGTTGTACCTTCCCATCCAGCCAATACAAATGTAAATTGCAGATCAAAGCTACAAACAGCCATAATATTTTGTGTAGGAACACCTTTTCGACCAATAAATCGAACTTGATTTTCCTCATTTATACAAGCAGGTACATGAGTGCCATCAATTGCCCCAATACAATCCTATTTTAACCAAAAAAAAGTATTAAATTATTATTATATCTAAAAATGTAATATAATATAACTTTAGAATACCTTAAAATGAGGCATATATCGATCATCTTCTAGTATTTCTGGAGGAATAGTACTGAAAGTTGAGTCCTTAGGCTTTATCATATCAATTGAAAATCTCATAAGCACCTTCAATACTTCATGAAAATTTCTACTTACCGTCTCACCTGAATGTTGAAATCTCTCTTGAACCCATCTATTTGAAGCACCCACAGCAAGAGTATAAAGAAACATACCAACTTTTTCCAAAACCGACATTCTTTTTGACGGATTTAATCCATAATTTCTTTCCAAGTCCCAACAAAGATTTATGAAAGTGTCTTTGTCCATTCTAAAAGAATTTATGCATCTTTTTTCATTTCCTCTCATCACTTCCAACAACCACATAATTCCTATTTGAAAAGAATCCATGCATGGTTCTTTATAAATATGCTTCGCATAATATTCACATGCCATTTGAACAGAAGCTAATGTAACTTTCAAGCCTTCATCTTCATCGTCATCATCATCAAGAAATATACGTTGCATAATATCCATATCTATAAAAAAATTAAAATATTAAAAGGCTACTCATATAGTTTATTTCAAGATAATAAAATAGAAGTTCATCTCTTTCAAAAAAAAAAAATAGAAGTCCATACCCAATAGTTCATCTTTAAAAATATAAAAGTTAAAAGATAGATAACAATTCAAATAACAATAAAAAAAAACTATAAAATCCAACTAAACTAAAAAGAACAATAAAAATAAGATTCAAATATTTTTGCCAAATCATCTACTGTGGTTTCCATAAGCCTTGCTTCCATAAGTTGTAATGAAATCCTAGCTATTTTTGTTTGTTTTCTGTATCTTGAAAAGTATGATACATCTCTCTTTTTAATTTGTTGTCGAGCAAAAGTGTAGAGAAGAAATGAAGTTCACTTGCTTCTTCTATTAGTGGCAAAGATAAGACATCTTTCATGATCTCTTCAATAGAACAACCAGGACGATCCCCTAACAAGTTTTGCATCAATGTGGTTTTCTTTTCCATACTCTCTTTCATACTTTCTTGTAACTCTTTCATTGTATTAGATACTATTGTAGCCCCAGATTCCTTTTTTTCTTTTCCAAACTTTCCTTTTTTTTTTGTTGCATATTCAATTGATGACTCAACTCTTTTATGTTTCTTTAAATTTTTGGTATTTTCAGGACACACATTTTCAGTTGCTACTTTGTTCGATGAGCTTCCCAACACCGATCCTGAATTCATCATTTCATCTAGAGAGTCTTCAAAATTTTCCTCTAACTCTTCATTATTTATTAAATTAACATAATTATCTAACTCTATATGTTCACTATAATTAGGAGTGACTCCAGAGGAAGGTGTATATGCAAACTCTCCTGTTGCCACAGTTTCATCGAATATGATTTCGTATTTCTCATAAAGTTCTTGTCCAATGCCTCTTTCCCGAAATTTTGCAAAACTTGGATTTTCGTAACACAATTGTAAAATAAAATAAATCATAAATCACTAAACTATAAAAGTGATTTTCTTTAAATCAAATAAATAATTATTTATTTTCAACTTACTTTAATTTTTTCATGCCACCACTCATCAGAAGCTGCAATTGTGCCTTTACTAGGATCCCATCCCAATCCAGTTTCTTTTCCTTTTAGATCTTTCCATAATTTCCATTGATCTTTCATCCAATTCCATTTATGCTTTAATTGTTCTTTGGTGAATTTAACGCCAGCTAGTTTCATTTCATTTTCTACCCATAACCACCCTTTGTCATCCCATCCTCCACCACTTCTCTTTCCAATCGTCGTGCCTCGAGCACAAATATCAACAAAGACATTAAATTGCTCACTCGTCTAAACTACTCTTCCGGTACTTTTATTTTTTGGACCCATACAACCTAATTATTTTTAAATAAGATATAAGATATGACTAATTGAGCATTGTTCAAAAAAATAAACTGAAATGCAATGCTTAAAAACAAAACAAAAATATACTTATCATCAATCAAATTTTAATGCAAGTAATGAGCAACAAAATATACTGATATTCTTTGCCATGACCAGTCTTTCATGCGTCATACTTGTAATGAGCTACCTATAATACATTGCATTTGGGCAGTCCAAATGTGTAATAAAATTGCAAGAATAGCACTACAAGGAAACAATATCAGAGCACAGAACGAAAAATAATGAACTTATAGGGTGATGTTCTGGGGATTTGTCATGCCTAATAAGCAAATCAAGGGTTGACTAGACAATCAAATGATATATATATATATATATATATATATATATATCAAAGTTCAAAACCAATTAAAAGACAAAGAAAAAAAAGCTGATAGACTTTTAAGTTCTGTGCAGCAGGAAACTTTAATTAATTGGCATTGCAAGGAAATAAACCAAATGTGAATAATAAAAGAACTTACTAGTTATCATGCGGACCCACCACAGGGGCTCAAAGAAGTAAGAATAGATGAAGCCAACAGCAAAAAGATAAAATTTTTGCACAGTAACAAAATAAACAATGGACATTCAATCTTTAACAAAACTTATTAGCCAGAAAGCTTCAATCTACTCATGAAGCCAACAGCAAAACGATAAAAGTCAACTTTTATATTATGCACACTAAGTTCATATACTGCTTCAGTTCATACACTAATAGAAATAATGATAATGTTAGTGTAATACTTGTTCTGGATTAGCAAGAGAAGCTCTTCCATATTAAATTGCTTTAAGATCACATCTACTCCAAATCTTGAACCCAAATTAATATCAAGAAACAATGGAGATATGCATATTACATGAATCTCTAATATTTATAGCTTACAAAGAATAACACTTTTAGTTTTATACATGTTTTTCAGCCATTGGACTAAATATAAGAACCAATGTTGAGCATGAATTCAAATATCTTGTATGATTATCATGCTAGTTCAATAATTGGTTCAAGTAAATAGTAAATCTAATTAAGTTATACAGTAAATCAACAATACCAGACTAATTTGCTTCAAACCTTACAATATTCTCCACTTCACAAAGATCAGGACTATATCAAATTGACAATTTGGAAAAAATTATATATATATATATATATATATATATCAAATTGACAATATTTTAATGTTTTAACGTTCTTTTGAGGAAGGAAAAGTTTAACAAAGACATTGCCAATATCTGTAGTTGACAATATTTTAATGTTTGAGGTTATCTTGTAGAGCAAAAAGCTTAAATAATATAGAGTTAAAAGCTTAAAATAAAAATAATAGAGTTAGGTTGAAAGAACTTTCATCTCCATTTTTACATTACTTGCCAATAGCATCAGAAAAAGAATGAAACTATCCAACAAATGCAAGGACATTGAATTATCCAACAAAATACATCAACCAAATTCAGATGAAATCCGTGGCATATATCCTAGTTTTTAAAGTATTAAACTCAACCCAAATACTAAATACAGAGAAAGTGCAAAATCTTTTAAATTATGCACTAAACCTATTGATATTTGGAGAGCAATATAATGCTTCAGCATAAAGCTATTGCCAATTGAAGAAACATCAAAGGAAAAAGCCAAAGAAGAAGAAGATGACTATTACAACATCAAACCACAATATCTAACTAAGCTAAAACAATAATTCAACAAGCAGAACTTCAATTTAGATTCATCATCAAATACAAATAAGAACACCACCAATATAGAAAAATAAATAAAATCAGAAAAGCAGAAGCAATCAACTACATCTATATTAATTTTTGTGATTCTAAACCAAGAAATTTGATTGTGAAAACATAAGAAAATACAAAACTATTGGTTTATAGTTTTCAATTCAAAGAAGCAGATGAGAAATTGAAAACTTACTTGAAAGTTGAAAAACGGGAAAGCTTTCTGTGTAGGAGGCACAGTGAAGGAGCTTACACACCTTATAGATCAGAAAGATGAATGAGATGAAGAAGAAGATTGTGATATTGAGCGAAGTGTGAGAGAAGAGAATTACAGAGAAACGTTGCAAACGTTTGAGTTTTTATTTTTTTCCAATGAAAGAGAAGGGTAATTCGGTCTTTGACTTAACTCTATAAACGTTCAACGTTTGATTTTGGTAGCGGTTTCGAAAAAGCTACGGCGTAGAGCTTTTCCAATCCGCAGCTGTTCAGGACTTCTATCAGCTACCAGCTGCTGATAAAATTTTTTACCAAACACCCATCTCTTAGCTGATTGACTTGAAACAGCTATCAGCTGAGTCAATCAGCTAAACCAAACACCCCCTAAGGTAACTTCCAATTGAAGGTCAATACATTAAAAAAAAAAAACGATGAAGCTACCACACCATTAATTTAATTACTCAAATGGTAAACTATGACATTTGAGCTCAACCTTAAAAACTTGTAATTATGGTTCAAAGATATGCATATGGAAATTGATACATAGAATAATATCTCTCAACCTTTTAAAATTCTTGTTTTTTGTTGCACTTATATTATTTAATTGAAGAGAACTTTCATGCAATTTGGGAATTATCAATAATATATGCACAAAAATAATTAAATATATAAATGGTTCCTGCAATATCACGGGAAAATTATAGAAATCCTTTAGAATCATGAATTAATTTTTATTAAATACTTGACTATAAAGTTTGTGTGAGTGATACTATCCTGGTGGAGTGTTCATTCACCTATCTCTCTCTCACACACACATTTATAACTTATAACTTTTTTATATTTTTGGTGTGCTGAGTATATACACTCGGGAGTAGGGTACATATATTAAATATATAGTTATGAACATAGAGTATTTTAGGAATTAAAAGTTGAAAAGTGAATATTTAAAAAAAAAAAACAAGAGAGAGAGGTAAATTTTTGATATTTGAAAAAAAAATCTTAAATTTTTAAAAACATTAATAAGCTTTTAACCCAATAGATTTTTAATTTTGGGTACAAATTAATTTCATTGGCAAAAATAGTGTAATTTGATATATTAATTTATCTTTTATAATGTAATTATTAACAATGAAGTGAATTAAAAAAAATCACTGAAGTACAATAACTAAGAATTTAAAACTATTGACATCAAAAAGCCAATTTGTTTAGAGGATCTATTGAATTGGTTTGGAGATCACATGGAGTAATTTCAGACGCACACATTCTAAAATTTGCTTTATGAAATTAAATTTGTGAATTTGGTACCATATTCTAATTTAAAATTTTATATGTCATTTTCACTTATATATTTCTCATTAATTTTTCAACATATATTTCAACGTAAACAAATTCTTTCTAAATAGCCATAGAAAACAACTTATATTCTTATTTTTGGACTGAAGCACAGACTCCATAGATACTATTCTCACCCAAGAGGCCAAGATAAATGAATCAAACGGTGATGAGCATCTCAAATAGTAATATTAATCATTTAAGAATCAGCCAGTCAATTCGCATCTTATGATTATGAATTAGCTACATCAATTTTGATTTTTCATATATATATATATATTTTTAAAATTTAAATTCAAGAAATGAACATGAATACAAGTAATAACGTATCAATTTGGAAATTTACAAATCAATGGTTGAAACGTTGGTCGTTGATGGTAGTTGTAGCATGTGGTCTCACTTTGTTTTTTACACTTAGCTAGTACGTTCCCGCTAATGAATAATATCGAGTCTGAATTTTGAGCCCAACAAACTCGCTTCGCTTTTCTTCTAAATTTTGTTTCTTTTGTAAATATATATATATATATATGCCGAATTTTCGACTACAAATACTCTCACCATAGCCACCAAATACAACTCCTCGTGTTTCGCTCTGTAACTACCCAACCCATCAATGTTCTAACTTTCCCTTCTCTGCCAACGGTATTGGCTTCCGCTTCAGTGATTTATCTTTGATTCTAAAAATTTCCCATTAACATTTTTATGCTTTTATAGTTCTAAAGTCCTTTTCTTTATGTAAAAGGAAGACAAAAATTAATACCCATTTGGGCTTTATTGAAGATTTTAATGTTTTTGCTTCTTGTTATTTCTGGGTTTGCATTGGATGCATGGCCATGTTTTCGACAGATAGGAATTTAGAAGAGGGTTGTTGTGGATTTTGGATTAGTTTGTGATCTGGTAATGTTAGATCTGTATTGAATTTGAATTTGATTGTTTATGGGTTCTTTTGTTGTGGTGAAGATAAGGTAAACAAATGGCACGCAAGAAGATCAGAGAATATGACTCCAAGAGATTGTTGAAGGAGCATTTCAAGAGGCTTTCCGGCTATGAATTGCCCATCAAATCTGCACAAGTGTGTATATTTTTCTTGATTTCAGTATAGAGTTTTAAATATTTTTGTTTGATTATTTATTGAAAAATGGTAACTGACGCCATGCTATTATTGCATGCTTGAATTCTAAGTCAGGATTTTATTTTAGTTGCTGGTTTATAAGATTATGTTTGATGGAAGTAATTATCTTCTTCACTGGGAACTTTGCATTTTAATGTGGGTGGTGGGCATATGACTGAACAATTAAGCTGTTTGTGGGAATCGGAACTAATGTCTATAAATTAAATTGACATTGGCTAGTGTTCTATGTTGGCTGTGTCTCCGAAGCACTGATCTCTGTGTTCAAAACTCATATTAGATCAGCCATATAATTTCATTCTTCATAAAATAAATTTGTTGTTGTTATGAGTTAGGTTACGGAATCAACCGATTTCAATGAGCTAGCAAAGAAAGAGCCTTGGCTTTTATCTGGGAAACTGGTTGTGAAGCCTGATATGTTGTTTGGAAAACATGGGAAGAGTGGTCTAGTTGCCCTAAATCTTGATCTGGCTGATGTTGCGGTTTTTGTGAAACAACGCCTAGGCAAAGAGGTATTTTCTCCCAATTTTATCTTATGCTATGGCTAAATGAACAACTTGATTGTCCATACAGTGTTTAGTATTTTTTTTTTGGATTAATTTCTCTCTCTTGATTAACAGGTTGAAATGAGCGGATGTAAAGGACCTATAACAACATTCATTGTTGAGCCTTTCATCCCACATAATGAAGAGTTTTACCTTAATATTGTCTCTGAAAGACTAGGTTGCAGCATAAGCTTTCAGAATGCGGAGGAATTGAAATTGAAGAGAATTGGGATAAGGTGCTCTTATATATGCATTTTTCACTCATCAATAGCTCAAGAAGTATTTCCAATATTAATTTTTGTTTTAGTTCATGTTATATTACTACATATTTGCACCATCCCTGCTTACACAGGCATTTGTTAAACAGGTTAAGACTATTTATGTTCCAACAGGGTCCACATTTACATCGGAAACATGTGCTCCACTTGTTGTAACCCTTCCATTGGAGGTAATTTCTGTGGAATCAGTAATTTGGTTGACTATTTGTGTTAATTTGTTATGGGCTAGTTGTTTACATTGGTCAGTGTTAGTTTACTCGTAACTTTCATGTTCCAAAGCTTAATACTTGGTTATTCTTTTCCCCAAGAAGAGGAAGGAAAGGGAAAACAGTACTACTAAGTTGATTGTCCATTGAGTTTTTGGACAGAACACTTGTCAAATAGGCGACCCTGTGGTTCATTTTGTTGATTTCCAAGTTCATCTTTATCATGAACTTGAAATCATTGACAAAAGATTATTCTTCAATGCAGATAAAAGGCAAAATTGGGGAGTTCATTAAAGTAGTTTTTGCTCTATTTCAAGGTATATTGATGGTTTTTGGCAAATCCAATAAGTTCTGAATTTCTGCTGTAACTGTTTTTGCTATTAAAATTTTTTCTTAACGTTTTGAAGTTTGTGTGATCAGATCTTGAGTTCACTTTCCTTGAGATGAATCCTTTCACTTTGGTTGATGGAAAGCCTTATCCCTTGGATATGAGAGGAGAGCTGGATGACACTGCTGCTTTCAAGAACTTCAAGAAGTATATTTAATTTGCTTTAGTCTTTTTTTTCTTCTTTGCTTGCTGTTTCAGATGGTCTATTCCTAACAATTCAATGCATCTAATCTATTAAATGAATGCCTTTACCATCTAGTATCCCCTTACACTTCTTGTTTTTTGTTAGGTGGGGGAACATTGAATTTCCTATGCCATTTGGCAGAGTCATGAGCCCCACTGAAAGCTACATTCATGGGCTAGACGAAAAGGTACTTATGGATTATAGAGAATTCTAAATGCCTAGGACCAATTTGCTTCATCTCCAAGTCGTTGCCTGTGCTAAATTTCTCTAATTTCTCAAGAATCCTCAGTTCTCATAGAGTGGAAAAGCCAGGATCTTTGCTAAAATATATTTTAATATTAAAATTTTGCTCTTCTATGATGTTCCACAGAGACTTTTTTTTTAAATCACATTTAAATTTGAAGTTATTATCTGTAAATTAAATGTCTTTCAAGTGTGACCGATTTCATATTTCTTTGAAAATGTTCAATAAACCACACTACTATTCTTCTACTAGTTTTCGATAGAATCCTGTTATTATTATTTTTAAATATGAAATCTTGATTTTATTGCAGACAAGTGCATCTTTGAAATTCACAGTTTTAAACCCAAAGGGACGAATTTGGACTGTGGTGGCTGGTGGAGGTGCAAGTGTTATCTATGCAGATACAGTATTACTTTCGTTTTTATTCGTTTGGGATCCAGGATCCATGGAAATGGTTCTTTTTTCCTTTTGTTTTCTACAATTGCACTGGCCTCTTATGTGATAAAAATTGTGTTCATGAGGTTGGAGATCTTGGTTTTTCTTCTGAGCTTGGGAACTATGCAGAATATAGTGGAACCCCCAATGAAGAGGAATTATTGCAGTATGCTAGAGTTGTAATTGATGTTAGGACTCAACTCTCAACTCTTCACATAAGCATTGTGTCACAGTCTCATGTTAGCATGTGAAATTTTATTTTCAGGCGCTCATAAACTCGATATGGATTATATATCATGACTGCACTAACTGACCTATCATTTATGTACAGTGTGCAACTTCTGGTCCAGATGGCCGTAAGAGAGCCCTTGTAATTGGAGGAGGAATTGCTAACTTCACTGATGTTGCTGCTACATTTAATGGCATAATTCGAACCTTGAAGGAAAAGGTGAACATAAAAGGATTATGTTTTTGTTCTCTTTATGCTTTCTTTAACTTTAGCATACTTGCATTTTAATACAACTAAGTCTGCGAAAGAAGTGACAAGTCTTTTCTGTTGAATCCCATTTATTTTACTGCAAGGTCAAAATTATCTTTCAAGCCAAAACCTTTTACAGTAAAATCACAATCTTTTTGTTATATAAAAAAAAATCAGTCTTTTAAGGCAAAATCATAAATGTTGTGTTCATACCTAAAATAATATTTTGAATCGAATGGTGAATGCTAATGCACTGATTGTTGCACATTTGTTCTCCATTTGAATATTCTCCTTTTGCTTTGGCCAGTGGTAATTTGGAATATTGGATTTTGATATTTGCATATTCATTTTTCAGGAAGCCGGGCTTAAAGCAGCAAGAATGAGCATATATGTAAGGAGAGGAGGTCCTAATTACCAGAGAGGCCTTGCGAAAATGAGGGCACTCTGAGAAGAACTTGGCATTCCTATTGAGGTATCTATATCTCTGAAATTTGGTGTCCTAGTACGTAGCTGCATTCAACTATCTGCAAAATGCCATGCTTCAAAATGCTGCTTCATCATTAGAAACATTATCAACCCAATTTGTTTCCTTATCTTGGCTTTCTTGCAGGTTTACGGGCCTGAAGCGACGATGACTGGTATATGCAAGCAGGCAATTGAGTACATCACTGCAGCTGCATAATAGTCAAAAATTCTCAGATGAGTCTGTGTTCTCTCTTTCTTTTTTCAAATGGCAAATTTCTAAAAGTATGGTTTAGGTATTTATTATCATTTTCCTTGTACTTGAAACCCCACAAAATAATCAAATGGTAGCCAAAGTGAAATTGTAGTCTCCAATATAATGGTGCAATTACTATAATAAAGAAATAGAGTTTGGCATTTCTTCTTTTTATTTTTGTCAGTGTCTGGCACGGCATGTTAGTTGAGTCTTAAACCCTGAAACACAAATGTTAAACTTGAGGATTTGGTAACAGAAAATCATAAGAGATTCAATTCATTTTGGAACAGAAGATGAAATAATGGAGAAAGGGATGCATCAAACCTACATAAATTCCAATTGAAGTAGTGGAGTTAAAAAAAAAAAGGTTGCAGAACAATAATCTATAATATCAAATAGGAAAGGGATTTTTTTCAAAACTACTTTAAAAATAAAATCATTTTCAAAAATACCCTTTTGATATATACTTTATTTTCAAAGATGTAAATTTAAAATATATATATGTATATATATGATGTATTAAAAATATGTTAAAATAGTAAATTATTTTTAAAAAAATAAATTGAAAATGTGAGATATAGTGTAATTTTTCCCATAAAAAAATAAACAAATTGTAGATTATAGCTTCTAGCTTATGAAAATAAGCTCCAAGGTGTCCTCTTTAAGGACGGTAAGTTTGTGCGCTGGAAAGATATCAAGGACCACAGGGCCTAAAGGAAAGAGAAATTTATATCAGGCATGCGTTTTACGATGCATTTTGTATAAATACATGCCCAGTATATCTCAATATATTTTTTAAAAAATAACATTCTTCATTATATTTTTAAAATTTTTTATTTTTTTATTAAAAATATTTTAATTTTTTATTAAAAATTTATAATAAATTTATTATAAACTGTGTAAAATTTAAAAGCACATTATAAATTAATTATAAACTTATTTTCTATAAACTAATAAAAATTAAAATTTTAATAAATATTTTATAAATTTTAATACTTTAATAAATATTTTATAAATATGATATATTTTAAATTTTTTTTAATTTTTTTATATTTTTATCAAAAGTCCTATATTTTTATTATAAAAATACTACTTTCACCCTTTTTTTTTAAAAAAAAAAATTAACTTTGAGGCATTGAATTTTTTTTTTAAAAAAATTTGGTGAAGAACCTAATTTCCCATGCCTAATGAAATAACTACTTGGCAACATGAAATGACAAGTGAGTACATAACATAATGCGAGCTTACGAAGAAATACAATTATGATAAATGACGGTGGATATTTTGTTTTGATTATGCTTAAACTTTTTCTTCTGTAATTTTTATGGTTGGCTTTAGGTTTTGATTAAATTTAGTTACTATAACCATATTAAGACGATTTTTTTGAATTTTTTTGAATTTTTATTTTGTTTTGGTATGATTTTATTTTGTATAAAATTGCCGTTTATAAACTTAAAAGGTGTTTGGTTAAAATTTTAAAATGAGAATCGAAATTGAAATTGGAATGAAATGAAATAGAATAATTATTATTTTTTTTTTGTTCAATCTTGAAACTAAATATCCGATTTTCTTTAAAATTATTTGAATTATAGTGGGACTGAAATCGGTATCAATATTAAATTTTAATATATATATATATATATAGTGCTTTTATTTTAATAAATCAAATATTAACAAAAAAATTATAATAAATTAGTAATTAACATTTTTCATTTTTCATCATTAATTTAATTAATAAGATAAAATATATATAATTATAAAATATAGATAATAAAAAATAAATGTTTATTTTTGAAGATGGACAAAGATAATTAATGAAGATATTTGATTTAATTTTGTGTATTTTATTTTTTTTATATAGAAAACATATTTTTTAATTTTAATTTTCTTTGGCAATTAAAATTGATTAATGAGAAAATGGTGGGAAAAATATACATATATTTAATTGATAAAAGAATACATACATAATTAAAAAAATAAAATTCTCAAAAAAATATAAATAGTTAAGAAATAAATAATTATTTTTGAAAATGGATGCAAAAAATTACTGGAAACATTTGATTTTATTTGTATATGTTTTATTTCTTTATAACAAAAATGAATTTATAATTTTGATTATTATCAAGAATCGAAATTAAGTAACAAGAGAATGGTATAAAATAACACATTTCTAATCAAATAGCAATGATGAAAATTGTTTATTCATATTTTCATTTCCATCCTAAACCAAACGCCAGCTTATATTAAATGCATGCGGATATTAATAAGGGTGTATATAATTCGGTTTAAACCATCTAAATCACACATCTTTTGATTCAGTTAACATAATTAACTAAATTTGAAATTTTAATACATTATTTTTTATATTTTTCGCTTGAATTTTAAAATAAATAAAATTATTTAATCTTTAGATATAATAAAAATTTTAATGATTTATAAAAAATCTATTTTTTGAGAAAAAAAAATAAAGAAATATATGTTATTGATTAATCTCATTTATTTAGAATTTATAAAATAAATTTACGTTGCAAAATGAGATATAAACATTTCTGTTAATAACCATTAAATCTTAGGTTGATTGCTGGAAGTATTGTTGCCCTCGGTTAGATATGATATGTGAATTTTAAATATTTTTCTCCAATTAATTAAAAAAAATTATATAATCGACGTAGCCCTTCTGAAATCAATAATTTCAGTTGGATTTGAAAGAATAGATGCGCTTGGTCAGTTTTATTTTATTTTATTTTTTCAACCATAGAAATTAGGCACCTAATCAAATGGCCACATCTGAATTATGTGAATATTGCATAAGCAAATAAAGCTTATATTTATTTTATATTGGCCCATCTTTGAAATTTTAATGGGTTATGATGTTGCCTTATTTGGTTATTGTTGTGCATTTTTTTCCTTTCTTTTTCTTTCATAGGACCATCAATTTAGTCCTAATTTTACAAATCTTTAAACAAATGGTTCAGAAACACATGAAATTGGAGATGCACATTAAATCCCAACACACACATCTTCTAAATTACACAAATTTTGAGTAGACATTCCGTTCCTTCTCATAACTTTGGTGTTTATATTTAATGCAAATATAATTGGACTTCTTTTATGTATCTTTATATGTATATAGTGTTCAACTCTCTCTGCACTTACTATTTCAATTATTTTTTTATAAATTTTGAAATTTCTATATGATTTTAAATATGTAAAAATATCAAAATTAAATATTAAGTAACTAATAAGGTATAAATGGTTAAAATATAAATTTTATTAATTAATGAAGTATTTAATATAAAATTTTAATTAGATTTTTTATATAAAAACTTTATTTTGAATAAATTAAGTAAAATAAAAAATTTCAAAACACATTATAAGAAAAATAAATACTAAGTGAACAAAATAATATTTTTGATATATATATATATATATATCATTGTTGTTATTTCAATATTGACAGGAAAAATGAGATTTATTAGAAAATAATAATTATTTATATAAAACATAAAATAACTTTTTTATATATATATTTTTAAGAATAATATTGATATATTTTGATACGAGGTAAAAATAGATTATATTTTTTATACTAAACTGCATGAAACGTATATTAATTAATTTTATATTAAAATAAGCAATGTGTTTTGTTCAATGTGTGATTAAAAAAATAAGCCTCAATCATTTAATATAGACACATGCAAAAATTTAAAAATTATTAAAAGTGAACAGTGTGTAATATATCACTTAAAAATAATAAATATATTTGCAATTATATATCAACAGCCTCATCTAAATAAAGAACACATAAAAATCAATTCTTCAATGAAATTCAATGGTGTTGTGTAATACTAAGGTAGTTAATATTTTTTAACTTTTATTTTTTTATTTTATGTAAACATATTATCTACGTAATATGCACATAATATATATACAACAAATATAATAAATAAATAATATCTATAATATATACATAACATATATATAATATCTATATAATAAATTTAATTTTTTTTAATTTTTTTATATGTATTATATGTAAAATTTATTTTAAAAAGATTTTAATGATTTTTATTAATATATTTTTATATATTTTATCATTTTGTTAATTTTTTAGTGTTATTTGTATTTGTAGTTAAAATTTAAATTTTTTATAAAAAATTAATACATTTTATTATTTGAAAATATATTTCAAAATATTAATTTTTATTATTTTATTAGAATATATTTATTTAATAGTAAAATTAAAAAATTATAGTAAAATATATCTTAAAATGAGAAATGAGATATTTTAAAAAAAATTATATTAATAAAAAATGAGATATTTTTAAAAATTTAATCTAAATTTTTATAAAAATATAAATACCTTCCTCTTTTGTAGTATTTTTTAAAATATATATTTTTTTAAAAGTAGTTTTGGAAATCTCCCGTTTCTTAAAGCCTGTTTAAGCACTGCACGGTGGCCCCTATCTCAATGAAAACTGGGATTTCTTCAAAAAATAACTGAAAAAATAATAATATTTTCAAAAATATCTTAATTTTTTATTTAAAAAAAAATAAATTTCAACTTTTAATTTTAAAAATATCTTGTTGATAATTAACAAATTTCACTGTCTCTTTCTTTTCTTAAAAAAATTATTTGATATAAATAATTTTTTTAAAGTTATCAAGAGTATTTAAAAAGTCTAAATCAATTAAGTAGTTAAAAAACAAGGTTTGAGAATATCGAAAGTAGCAATTTTCAACTAACAAATACCAAATACAATCCCACATGTGAAAAAAAAGATGTTCCAACCACAAAACCATTAAATATTTTAAGGTATATAAAACATGAAAAATCCTAAATGACATTTTTAATTTGAAATTAAAATATACAATTATTGCAAAAAAAAAAAAAGAAGTAAAATGACATGAAAAATCCAAATAATCCAAAATAAAACATAAATACAAGATCATTAAAAATAAAAAAAAGAGTTGACACATGAAACAGCTTGAACCTAAAATGACCTAACTATGCATATATAAATCACGAGATATTATTTGTAATTATATATTATTACATTATAAAATTTTTAGTAATGTTTTAATCCTTGAAAGTGGCAAATAAGAAATAGATCCTTCTACTTCCATGAAAGCATAAAATAAAAATGGAATAAAAAAAGACTAAAAAAAAATTAAGTAACCATCACTATTAATTATATTGAACACATCATCATATTAGTTAGAAACATGTCATTTAAAAAAAATGTATTTTATAATAAATACTTAAGAAATTGAATATAAAGGAAATAATTTTTTTAGCATAAATATAATAAAGAAAATAGTTGGTGTGGGCAGTTGGTCCACCAAAGGATAATGATAACTTGGATATGGACTCACTAAAAGCCCAACAAAATAGCTAATGTCTAATGTCATGTCATCATTTCTACTATTTGTGTTTTTTCTCCACCTAATAGCAATTAAAAACACTCTTAATTCTCCTTCACCACTTTGAATATTGAGCTAACTTTTTTAGTGTTCAAAGTTGAGTATTTTTTTTTGGAAAAATATGAGTTTTTTTTTTTAAATATAAAACGAAAGAAAAATATGAGGTTGATTACTTATTAATTTTATGATTTTTTTATATTAAGGTAAAAATTATATAAAAAAAAATATTTGAGAGTATTATTCAACTACCCTAAAAATTTTACAATCAAATATGTAAAATTTATCTTAAAAATAATTATTTAATAATTTTAAATTCACAATTCCTACGTAATTGGTGATTTAATTTAGTGGTTTGATGAGATAATAAGAATATATATATATATATATATTAAAGTTATAAATCGATAAACAGTTTAACAATAAGCATTTTTTTTACAATAAATTAAAAGAAACATTAAAATTAATTTTTAAAAGATCGATATTAAATTTTTTTAATATTTAAAATTATATTTTTAATGTAATATTATGTAAATATATATTTAAGTTATAATGGCAATCGATCCATGATATTTATGCAAGAAAAAAAATTTAAAACTTAGCATATATATATATATATATATTTAAGGAAATTGAAGCAATGGAATTGGATAAAATAGGAAAAGGAAGAGGACATTTCTTTTTTTTTTTCTTTCTAATTTAATATTTTTCTAAAAAAATTTGTACGTGTTTAATTTGCTACATGATTTCAACATATTTTTTAGATTGATATAAATATAAAAATTTAATATTTATTTTTAACTTTATATTCTTTACCTTTTAAAATAAAAATCATTATAATTATAAAAAATAAACGGCAATATAATATAATAAATTATACAGTTGAACATATTCTTATAAAGAAATTTCTAATAAATTACTTGGAATTTTTATAAAAAAATTAAGAAAATCAGGGTAGCATTATAGCTTAAGCTTTTTTCTAAAATTTAAAAATGAAAATGCAAAATAATAGAGTAGTGGGCAAGTTAAAAAAAGAAGGAAAAAGCTTCAAATTCCTAAGCGACCAGAATACCCTAAACCCTAAGATTCGGATAGATAGGATATATTTATTAAAATTCTCTGCCACGTATTATTACACCTTTAATTAATGTAGTAAAACATTAATCCATTTTTTAATTATTTAATGATGGATTAGACAGAATATTAGTTTTCCCAATGCGACAAAAATACCCTTGGGCTTTGAACTACTACATTACACAACTACTATGCATTTTCCCCTCTTTTTTTTATTTAATTATTTTCTCTATTTTAAAAAAAATACCATAACTTTTCCCATTCTCCCTATTATTCCCCTCTTTTATTTTTTTTTTGGTATGCAGGAAGAAGATATTCTTTTATCTATTACTATTTTATTATTTTACTTTTTATTTTTATTGGTGTTATTTTTTATTATTTTATTTTAATTTATTAATTTATTTTTTAAATATATTTACACTTTATTATTATTTTTTAATTTTATTTTATTTTAAATAATTTAATTACGTTAAATCTCAAATTTTATATATTTTATCTCTAAAATTTTTCAATTATATAAATTGAAGAATATATAATAACTTTTATCAACTTTTATAGTAAATTATAAATTTTCAACTTTATTTATTTTAATATAATTTATATTTTATATTTTTAATCATATTAAAAAAATAAACTATCATTAATAAATTTAAAAATAATAAAAAAATTAATACGCTAATAAAAAATAAAATTTTCTCGAGAGCTTATAAAAATTATATTTAAAAAATTATAAAATAATTATACCATTTATTTTTTTACTCCATTAATAATATTTTATAATAATTATATTAATGATTTACTTATTTATACTTAAATAATAATATATTATTTTATTTTATTTTTATTTTTTAAAAAAATACTAATTATTTTTTATACTATTTATAGAAAAACTAAAAGGCGTTATTATAGTAAGAATTTAAAGGCAAAAACCAACTTATAAAAATAATATAATTTTGCACTCATTTAATATGATAAAAAGATTCATTTTATAAATTTGTAAACTATATATAAACATATATGTTAAGAAATAATATTTTCTTATTTTCGATGAATAATATATTAGAATGAATCTCAATTTAATTTAATTTATAAAAATTATTTATTTTAATTATTGGCTTTATATTTTTTTTGAAAATATAATTCATAACTATTTAAATTATAAATAGAGAATTGATATAGTTTATTCTATTTAATTTAATGTTAAAATTTAGTTGAGATGAATTGTATAGTTATTTTTTTAATTGCTATCTTTGAATAATTTAATTTAATTTGATTTTTTTATTAATAAAGTTACATTGAATTTTTATATAGACGATTTAATTTAAAGAGAAAAATTATTTATTCTATTATAATTATTTTTTAAATGCTATCTTCTAATAAACCAACTTCAATTCAATTTGATTTTTATATTTTTGAATAAGTACATTAATTTTCTATTATCAGTGGAATTAAATTGAAATTTCTTAAGAAATATAGTATTATTGACGTAATTCAAAAAATACCCATGTATGCCAATTGCCCTAAGGCAAGCGGCTGGTGGTCCGGCGAGAGTACTTTAGAGATTCTCTCACAGTATCCAAAAACAGAATATCATAGGGGTCCAAAAAAGCTACCCACGCACGCACCTCCACCACCACACCGCCACCCTCACCACCGCCCCGGTGCACAAAAAAATACTGATAAATATAAATATTACTTTTAAATTATAAAAAAAAAAAAAAAAAAAAGGAAGCCAATGGGCACAGACCATCCGCACATGGCATGATGGTCAGGGGTATCAATGTAGGGCTCTGATACTGTAGTAGCTTCTCGGATCAATCATGACCGTTGATGGGATTGATTGATGCATCGATAAGCGGAAAAAGGCTAAAAAGTGAAGGAAAAAGGCCAAAAGTGGGGTCCAATAAAGTAATAATAATGTTGAGAAATGCTTTGGTGCAACTTAGCATGAACATTCATGCCTAAGTACCTTAACAGTTTTCACGGTCATCTATAAAAAAAAAATTTCTCATCTTTTATTATTGTTATTATTATTATTATTAGAGGTTTACTTAAATTCATAAATTAATTTATTAAAATAAGAAATAATTACTAAATTATTCTAAGTCATATTTACAATAGCCATATTTAATATTTTTGTAAAAAATATTATTTAACTTATATAAGACATAATAAAAGAAAAAGAAAAATAACATATAAAATATAATAATAAAAAATTTAAAAATAAATATTTATATTTATAGTTGCTATTTAGATATATATACAATTTTATCAAAAGCCATATACAATAGAAGTTATACGTATGTAATTTAATATAGTAATTATAATTACTAGAAAATTTTCATAAAATAAAAATTTATTAAAACTTTTAATTCGTCAAAAAAAGAAAAAAAATCAAAACACTTAATAATTCTTAAGCTAGAGATTTTAAAAGCATTTTAGGTGAGTATAAATGAAAATATTATATTTGAGAATAATATATTCTTGTTTTATATTCTATAAAAAATAATTTTAAAATTGTCAATAATCATTAGTTAAGATTTGATGGGTTTTTATATTTGATATTATTCTTAATAATTGAAAGAATTAAAAACATGCATCCTTATTAATATAATAAATTTTCAAATATAATATTGCTTGTTAATTAACGCTAATGAACATTAACAATTTATTTATTTAAATAAATTTAGAAATAAAATAGAAATACAATAATATTCAATAGGGTTCTGTTAAGACATCGTTTTAAAATCATGAGGCGCATTTTAGCAAGGTGGCCCCCACGGTGAAGAAACTTTTAACAGAATGTGATAATTAAATTACTTTAGCAAATGAAATTTGAAGCCACACCACGACCCAACAAAGGTCAAGACAATCCAAGCACGTGACCTGCCAAATACTTTCCTGCAAAAATAAAAAATAATAATAATAAAATAATAATAATATTTTATTTATTTTTAAATTTTTTTTATTAGAATTTAGACATCTCATCCTCATTGTTCTCTGTGATCACTTACACACATACCTTCAGTCCAATCGCTGAATTTTAAAAGGTTTTAATAATTTATGTTTTTTTAAAAAATTAAATTCACAAAAAACAATATTAATTGAATTAATATTTTCTCAATATTTAAATAAACACCTAAATTATAACTTAAATAGCAATTAAAAATTATAAAAATATCTCTCTCAACGAGGAGTTTTTTTTTTGTCATTGACTAAATAGAATTTCTATTTTTTCTACTATTTTATTTTTATTTTTTCTCCTCTTTATTCTTTTATCCATGGCAGATAGTAATGATGTTTCGATTAAAATGGCTGGTTTATATGTGAATGAAGAACATGAGACTGGAGGAGGGTTGGTGTATAAGAAGGACGAGTTGGAGGAAGATAAAATTGACGACCTCTGTCTTATAGGTCGATTTGTGACTGATTGGATAATTAACTACCAAGCTATGTCTAATACACTAGTTGCCCTCTGGAAGCCAACAATGAGATTGCAGGTGAGGGAAATAGAGGGTGACCTTTATGTTTTTTAATTTTATCATGAAGTGGACCTCTATAGAGCATTGGAGATGTGCCGTTGCACGTTTGATAACCAGATTCTCCTGTTGGAAAAGTTGGTTGGACACTCGCATCCCTCTGAGGTATCTTTGAACCATGTCTATCTTTGGGTGCAAGTTCATGGGCTCCGATAAGGTTTTATGTTGGAACGTGTTGCTACGGATATCGAGAATGAAATAGAGGAGTATGTGAAAGCTGATCCGAAGAATTTTGAATGAATGTGGAACACGTATATGCGTATAAGAGTGAGGAAGGACATACAACCTCCATTTGATGCAGGAAACAAGACTAAGGAAGGAAAAAGGGGATTGGTTTACTGTGAAATTTGAATATGAGAGGCTTCCGAGTTTCTTTTTTGTGTGCGGTTTGTTGGGACATACAGAGAGATTCTGTCCCCATTTGATTGAATTTCCGATTGGCCAAGCACCACGTAATTTTCAGCCGACACTCCGGGCATCTAATAAACGGGTTCAGTTGAATATAGGTGCTAAATGGCTACGCAATCTGGTGGAGAACGGAAGCAGCAATGGAGACATTTTTCCAAGGAGCTCAAATTCAAATTGGGATAGGCCGAATTTTTTTGAAAAGAATTTAGATACTGCTCCAAATATGACGTATAAAGCTAATAAGGAAGGTGATATTGGGTCCAATAGTGTGAATATGGTAAAGAATTCCCATACAGTAAAGGTCTATAAGAAACGTGGGATTGTGATTATAGAATCAAAAAGAAGAAGAGTGGACTCAGAAGCGAAAAGTGATGAGGCTCATAATCTATAAAGTAGTGAATTTAATTTGAATAAGCAAGATCAGCGCGTTTCTAAGAAATTGGGCTCTAATCCAAAAAATGGTTTAATGGCGGATTCTGAAAGCCAGACCCGTCGACAGAAATGAGTTGCCTTAGCTGGAACTGTCAGGGGCTTGGCAACCCACATGCAGTTCAACATTTACAGGATATTGTAAGACAAAGAATGCCTACTTTTATTTTCTTAATTGAAACCTTTTGTAAAGAAAATAAATTTGAAGAAATAAAGAACCTTTTATTTTTTTGATGGTTTTGTAGTAGTTAGCTGCAAGGGTATGAGTGGGGGTTTAGCTTTATTATGGAAAGCAGTTGATAATGTGACTATTCTAAATTCTTCTATACGGTGAATTGATGTGGAAGTTAATATTAGGGAGATAGGAGCTTGGCGAATTACTGGTTTTTATGTTAATCCAGATCGGAACAGACACTCAGAATCTTGGGCATTGTTACAGAATATTGTTAATTGTAGTAATTCACCCCGGGTGTGTCTCGGCAATTTTAATGATATAGTGGCTACTAATGAGAAGAAGGGAGGTAGAATTCAACCTAATCATCATATTTAGGGGTTCTGAAATGCTGTGTGTCGAGCTAGGTTGATGGATTTTTCAATGTCAGGATATAAATTTACATGGAAAATAGGGAAAGGATCTGCTAGATGGGTGGAAGAGAAGTTAGACAGAGTTCTGGTGTCTCCAATGTGGGGGACTTTATTTCCACAAGCAAGAGCTTACACATTAGATACTTCTACGTCTGATCATTTACCAATCTTCTTGGAGGTCAGATGTTTCTTAACAAGTGTCCAAGCTCGGCGTTTTAAATTTGAGAACAGCTGGATGCGAGAACCTTATTGCAAGCAGCTGATGCATTCGGTATGGCATGATAATAGCACGTTGGATGTTTTCAGTAAGTTGCAGAAGTATGGGTCTGAGTTGTATTCATGGGGGTTAGACTTTAGGCAACTGCATAAGGAGGAGCTTCGATCTTGTTCACGGTTGATGAAGGAGCTTAGGGTGTCCAGACGGCTTAAAGATATTAACAATTTTTTGGATGCCCAGAAGAGACATGGGGAGTTGTTGCTGGACTGAAAGGTTCAATGGAAGAAAAGGTCTAAAGTACACTAGCCACAAAAGGAACAGGAATACCCAGTTTTTCCACTCTATAGCTACAACGAGACACAAGAAGAAGATTATTCAAAAACTTAAAGATGACTCGGGTGAATGGCAAGAGCATGGACCTAATCTGAAATGGGTAATTACTTCATACTTTGATTCTATTTTTTGTGCTAATGTTATGGAGACAGAACCTGTTGTGGAGCATCTCCCATGTTGTGTTTCAAAAAATGACAATAGAGTTTTATTGGAACCATATAATGGTGAGGAAGTGCGAAAGGCTGTGTTCAGTATGAGGGTAGATAAAGCGCCGAGATTGGATGGTTTTAATCCGGGATTCTATCAACATCACAGGGATATTATTGGTTTGGAAGTCTCAAAAATTTGTATTAAACTTCTTGCTGCGGGTAGTTTTCCTAAGGAGTTGAACGAGACTGCTTTGGTCTTGGTTCCTAAAAAAGATGAACCGGTAAGTATAGGAGATCTCATACCTATTACCTTATGCAATGTGTTTTATAAGATCATGTCTAAAATGGTGGCCAACTGACTGAAGGGGTTACTTCCTAATATTATTTCACCATCTCAATCAGCATTTGTTGCGGGCAAGTGTATACAGGATAATAGTATAATTGCTTTTGAGTTAATGCATTATTTTAAAGGACGCAGGAGAGGGAAGGAGGGTTTTGCAGTAGTTAAAATGGATGTCAGTAAGGCCTACAATCGCATGGAGTGATCCTACCTTTCAAAAGTTTTGTCACGTATGGGGGTTTGCCATGGCATGGATCAATCTGATTATATACTGTGTGCCTGTTGTACAGTATAAAATTATTCATAATGGCAATGAGTTGGGCCCGATTTTTCCTACCCGAGGATTGCTATAAGGGGATTCACTATCACCGTATCTTTTATCCTTTGTACAGAGGGTTTTTCCAGATTAATTTTTTATCAGGTTCAATTGGGTCGTATTCATGGATGTTCTATAAAGACTGGGGCTCCTATGATTTCTCACTTATTTTTTGCAGATGACAGTTTGGTGGTGTTTAGAAGTGATAATGAGGAAGCACAAGCTATTAAAGATACTATTAATCTGTATGCTAAGGCTTCAGGACAGGTTGTTAACTTCTCTAAATCATCAATATGTTTTTTCAGAAATGTTCCAGCTGAGAAGAGGAATCATCTGAGCAACATATTAGAGGTTACGGAACAACTTGAACTTGGTAAGTATATGGGATTACCGTCGATTGTGGGCATAAATAAGAGAGAGGTTTTTGGTTTTCTTAAAGATAGAGTATGACAATGTCTAAATTCTTGGAAGCGTCGCTTTCTTTCCCGAGATGGTAAGGAGGTAATGTTGAAGACGATATTACAAACTCTGCCTAATTATGTAATGAACTTATTTCTCTTGCCTAAGACTCTTTGTCGTGATTTACAGAAGTTAATGACGGCATTTTGGTGCAAAAAGGGAAGGAGGCTGCTAGAGGTATTCATTGGATGGGTGGGAAAAGATGGCAAAACCCAAGGGTGTGGGAGACTTAGGTTTCAAACGGCTCCATGAATTCAACATTGCAATGTTAAGCCGATAGAGTTAGAGGTTGATTACTTGTCCAGGATCGTTGGCAGCAAGTTTACTCAAGGCTAAATACTATTCGCATTCATCTTTCCTATCGGCACAATTAGGAGTGAATCCTAGCTTTCTTTGGAGGAGTTTATGGGCCATGCAGAAGGTAATAACAAAAGGTATAGGATGGAGAGTAGGGAATGGTTCGGAAGTAAGAGTTTGGGAGGATCCTTGTCTTGTAGAAGGTCATCCAGCAAGGGTACCAACACCAAGACCAGTTGGACAACATCCAACTTATGTTTCTGAGTTTATGTCGGGAAGAGACTGGAATCATCCTTTGTTTTTGGATATGTTTAATGCTAGGGATCAAAATCTCATACTAAGCACTCCATTATCTAAACGAAATATTCGGGACAAGTTAGTGTGGAGGTTGGAGAAGAAAGGTACTTTCTCTGTTCGTAGTACCTATAGATGGCTTACTAACTCTGCTACAGGAGTTGGGCTAGGAAGTTTAATGCCTTGGAAGAAATTATAGAGAGTTCAAGTCCCACCGAAAGTCTTTAATTTAGTTTGGAGAGCCTATCAGAATGTCTTACCAGTTCGACAATTGTTAAAATTCGGAAAGTCTCTGATACGGACATTTGCCCTATGTGTCATGCCTATCCAGAATCAGTTATGCATATCCTTGTCCAATGCTCAATGGTGAGGCCCTGCTGGTTATCATCAAGAGTGGGCTAGTTCTCACCACTGATGGCTTCATTTCTTGAGTGGGTTCAATTTATGTTTCAACATGTTCAAGGGGATGATCAGAGTACATTTCCTATATTGTGTTAGATGATTTGGCAGGCGAGGAATGAGGTGGTTTGAAAACAAAATTGGAGTTCAGCTTCTCAAATCTGTGTTCGAGCGAAGAGTATGCTTCAGGCCTAGTTTTTGGCTAGAACTGATTCTCATATGGCTCGACAGAGGCCTCAACAGTTGGCGAAGTGGAGCAGACCGTAGGTGGGGTGGAGTAAACTGAATGTTGATGTGAGTATGTTTGATGATGGGTATGTTGGTGTTGGTGGTGTGTTAAGATCAGACGAGGGGGTTTTCTTTTGACTGGCCAATGGAGAATTACAGGAAGTTTTCAAGTGGAGATTGCGAAAATCATTGCAATCAGGGAAGTTTTGAGTTGGGTTAAGGATCAGAACCTATTATGAGGGTAAATTGGGAATTAGCAATTATAAGTTTGTTATGAATAAACAGCAGGTCAGTAATTGTTACTATAAATTATTATGGCCAGCTGGCACAATGCAGGGTAGTTATATTTCAAATTAGGAGGAAATCAGTATAATAGGGGAAAATACGCTAAGTGATATGTGTAATTTGTGCAATTCAGAATTTCTAATTGAAGACCCCTCTGTTTCTCTCTAGATTTTTCTATTGTTCTCTCTTCTCTTCTTATCTCTATTCTCTTAATTCCTCTCTAAAACCCTAGATCTGTACCAATTGGTATAAGAGCATCTATCTTCCACTATGACCCACAACACTCGACTGAATGATGAGATGCGGAAGAAAATGGCAGCAACGATTGCATCTAGCTTTGACGATCTGGAATCTAGATTAAAGTTACATGATGATAGATTCATGACGCTGGAGAAATCATTATCCTACTCATGGACAGAATCGAAGGATTATTTTATAATCTGGATCTCGGATTGCTGTGATAGTTTTAGGTAACTCACAAAACTCTAGAACTATACCCAATATGCGAAGGATGATTGATCCAGTTAATTTTGATCAAAATGTGAATCCTAATGTCGGTCGTAGTATGACTAGTAATCTGAATTCCAGTGGCCATCACACCACGATAGAATTTCTTAAGTTTAATGGCGAGGGATTAGCGGGATGATTGTTAAGAGTTCATTATATTTTTTAGATTGAGGAAATAGCTGTTTGTGAAAGAGTGAGAACTGTAGGAGCTAATTTGGAGGGAAAAGCCCTTCAGTGCCACTAGGGAATGGTTGAGGTGCTCGGTAGTGAATTGTTTAAAGATTGGGAAGCTTATGAACTATATTTGAAAGCCATATTTGGTGTACAAGCTTTTAATGATCCTTTATCAGATCCGAGGAATCTGAGGCAGGGAAGATTCATTGTAGGAGTATCTAGATTTGTTTGATGAGTTGTTTCTTAAGGCTGTTATTTCACAAAAATAGGCTCTAAGTTTTTTCTTATTAGGATTGAAGGATGAGATTCAAATGCCCCTCAGAATGCTTCAACCTAAAACCTTACCAAAGGCTTATGCATTAGCTAGATTACAAGAGCTAACTATACAAGCATTACAAAAGAAGCCCATACCTAAATACCAACTTCATTATCTCAATCACACTAACAGTATTCAGCCCTATCAATCCAATCAGTCCCCAAAACCACCTTATCAAAAGAATAGTAACCAAAACTCCTCACTATAAACAAAAAACAAACAACCTACCCAAACAGGCCTTCTACCTACCCCTTGTACAATTAAAAATTCACAAAATACCAGCAAAAATTTCCCTACCCTAACCAGCAAACAATTAGATGAAAAAAGAGCTAAGGGCCTGTGTTTTTGGTGTGATGAAAAGTATATACCATGTCACAAATATCCTAAGAGGCAGTTTTATGTGATGCAAATTAAGGAAGCAATGGAAGAAAAAGAAACAGATTCCAATGCTTCATTCTATGACTGGGACACTACAACAGGCTTTACAGAAGTACAATTGTCCTTGAATGCACTATGGGGAGTAGGAGGGGGCAAACTATGGTCCTAAAAGGAGTGTGCAACAAGAAGAAACTGCATGTTTTTATTGATTCTAGTAGTAGTCACAATTTTTTGAGCCAAAAGTTAGCTCAATTTTTGCAATGTTCTCTAGTGCCTATCAAAGGATTGTGAGTTGAAGTGGCAGATGGTAATGAACTTAAATGCAGTCATATCTATAAACCATTAGAATGAGACATGCAAGGGCAGCCTTTCAAAGCCACTGTGTTTATGCTACCTGTGCAGGGCTATGACTTGGTGTTGGGTGTACAATGGCTGAAGCTTTTAGGAGACATTTGCTGGAACTTTGATACGCTAACATTGTCTTTCCAGTTGGAGGGAAAACAATATTTCTTACAAGGGGAACAACCACATATAAAAGAACCATCATTTAAGTTGCTGACAGGTTGCAAGGATGAAGACATGGTTGAAGAAGACTGTAATTGGATACTTATGAATAACAGTCCATCCAAGTATGTAATAACAGAGGAGGAACAACTGAAATTCCAAAAGCAACATTTTGTAGAATCTTGACTTGAATTGCAACAGTTATTGGGAAATTATGATGATATTTTCAAGGAACCTAGTAAGCTGCCTCCTGAAAGGAATTGTGACCACAAAATTCTGCTGAAGGCAGGAACACATCCTATCAATCAGAGGCCCTATAGATGTGCTGCAGAACAGAAGAATGCTATGGAGCATATGGTCGAGGAGATGTTAGATAATGGGGTGATCAGGACCAGTAACAGTCCATAATTCCAGTCCTGTAGTGCTGGTGAAGAAAAAAGACAAGACCTGGAGGCTTTGTATAGACTACAAAGCTTTGAATGCTGCTACTATCAAGAATAAATTTTCTATTCCTCTCATTGAAGAGCTGTTAAAGGAACTAGGAGGGGCAGTAATTTTTTCTAAGATTGATCTAAGGTCTGGATATTGGCAGGTCAGGATGTTTGAAACTGATATTGAGAAGACTACATTCAGAACTCATGAAGGGCACTATGAGTTTCTAGTCATGCCTTTGGCTTAACTAACGCTCCTGCTACCTTTCAGGCTCTCATGAATGACATATTCAAGCCTTATCTAAGGAAGTTTGTGCTGGTGTTTTTTTATGATATCTTAATCTATAGTAAAAACAAGGAAGAGCATCTGCAATATTTAAAAATGGTATTAGAAGTCATGAGGCAGCATCAGTTATTTGCTAAAAGAACTAAGTGTGAGTTTGCAGCTCCTAGAGTGGAGTATTTAGGTCATGTTATTGACTGTAAAGGGGTTCACACAGATTCTAAGAAAGTCCAGGCAGTCCAAGATTGGCCTCTTCCATTGAACTTGAAGCAGCTTAGAGGTTTTTTGGGTCTGACAGGGTACTACAGAAGGTTTATATCCTGTTATGAAAATATAGCTAGATCTTTGACAGATTTGTTAGAAAAAGACAACTTCTAGTGGACTGATAAAGCAAAAGAAGCTTTCCAAAAGCTCAAAGAACTAATGACTACAGCTCTAGTATTGGCACTATCAGATTTCACTAAGACATTTGTGGTGAAAAATGATGCATCAAATGGGGGTATAGGAGCTGTTCTTATGCAAGATGGGCATTCAATAGCCTACATTAGTAAGGGTCTATCACTAAGGCACCAGGCTCTGTCTATATATGAGAAGGAAATGCTTACAATATTATTTTCTATTCAACACTGGAACCATTACGTCTCTCACAGACACTTTATAATAAGAACTGATCATAATAGTCTGAAGTTCATGCTTGAGCAGAGAGTAGCTACTGCAGCACAGCAGTAGTGGTTGATTAAACTTCAAACATATGAGTATGACTATGAGATTCAGTACAGACAGGGGGCAGAAAACAAGGCTGCTGATGCTTTATCTAGACTGCCTATGGCCAGTCTGCATGCTTTAATAGTGCACCTGTTACCAGATCAGCTAATGGCTTCTATTGAAGAGTTATGGAAGACTGATGAAGCTTTAAAAGAAATAATAGCAGCCTTTGAACAAGATGCAACTAGCTACAACCACTATACTTGGCAAAATAACCAGTTGAGGAGAAAGGGCAAGCTGGTAATTGGCCATAGTAGTAATCTCAGAAACAAATTACTTAAGTTATACCATGATTCAGCTGTGGGTGGACATTATGGGGTTCAAGCTACCACAAAGAGACTGACTTCTATGGTTTATTGGAAGGGTCTGCACAAGGATGTTAGAAACTATATTAGGCAATGTCACACTTGCTTACAGTCCAAATATGAAACTGTTGCATTGCCTGAAACCCTACAACCACTACTAGTTCCTAAGGGAATATTTATTGATCTCATAATGGATTTCATTGAAGGGTTCCCTAAATCCAACAACAAGTCAGCAATAATAGTGGTAATGGATAGATTGACTAAGTATGCCCACTCTATGGCATTATCACACCCTTATACAGCTAAAATAGTAGCATAACTATTCTTGGATAATATTTACAAGCTGCATGGGTTATCTAACTCTATCGTGAGTGACAGAGACCCAATCTTTACAAGCTTATTTTGGCAAGAGTTCTTTAAAATACAAGGAGTAGAATTAAACCTATCTACTGCTTATTACCCTCAAACTGATGGGCAGACAAAAGTAGTTAATAGATGCTTGGAGACTTACCTGAGATGTATGACTGGGGAATTGCCTAAACAGTGGAGTACTTGGCTGTCATCGGTTGAGTTTTGGTACAACACCACCTACCACTCAACTATTAAAATGACTCCGTATGAAGCCCTCTATGGTTATCAACCCCCCTTACACCTAACTTATTTCTCACATGACTCCCCTAATGCAAGTGTAGATTTTATGTTACAGTAAAAAGAAAATGCCATAAAGCTACTACAATACCATATCAGCAGGGCAGCTGCAAGAATGAAGCACCAAACAGACAAGCATAGGTTAGAAAGGTAGTTCAACTAAGGAGAGTGGGTTTATCTAAAATTAAGACCTTATGTGCAACTCTCTATGCCTAGAACTCACCATAAACTTCATTATAAATACTATAGGCCTTTCCAGATTTTAGAAAAGATTGGAGTAGCAGCTTATAAACTTCAACTACCTGATTCTACTATTATCCATAATGTCTTCCATGTCTCCCTGTTGAAACTAGCCACTACACCCATAACTGATGCTTCTACTACATTATCAGCCATGCCTGAAGAACTTACTGTGCCTCTAGTTGTACTTGAAAGGAGAAGAGTAAAAAGATAAAATAGGACAATGACTCAATGGCTTGTTCACTGGTCCAACTCAGAACCAGTTGATGCTACTTGGGAATTTGCTTATGATATTCAGCTAAGGTTTCCTGATTTTCATCCTTGAGGACAAGGATGTTTTTCAGCAGGGGGTATTGTTATGAGGGTAAATTGAGAATTAGAAATTATGAGTTTGTTAGGAATAAACATCAGGTCAGTAATTATTACTAGAAGTTGTTATGGCCAGCTGGCACAATGCAGAGTAGTTATATTTCAAATTAGGAGGAAATCAGTATAAATAGGGGGAAATACGCTAAGTGATGTGTGTAATTTGTGCAATTCAGAATTTTTAATTGAAGACCCTTCTGTTTCTCTCTAGATTCTTCTATTGTTCTCTCTTATCTTCTTATCTCTATTCTTTTAATTCTTCTCTAAAATTTTAGATATGTATCAAAACCTGTCAAAAGTATTAGTAGAATCAAATGTTAAACTTGTGGTTACAACTATTCTATCTAGCTCATATATTGATCATTCTCACTTAGGTGAGTTAATTGAAGATTGTAAAAATTTATTATTTGAGTTGTGAGATGTGCAATTGTGTTTTGCTCATAGGACTGCTAATATAGTGGCGCATAATGTAGCTCAAAATGTACGCCATTTCAAGCTTCGTGGAATTTTTTACTTCACCCCGTTATGTATTGTTAATATTTTAAGGCGTGAGAGTTAATAAATTAATAATACTCATATTTTATAGAAAAAAAAAATATTCCCTCTATTTTTTTTTTTAAATTTGCTTTCTCTTTGGTTATTGGGTCTGCATCTTTATCTGTGTCCTCTTTGGCATTTTGTTTTGGCCAATGGTTTGTTTTAGCTTTTCTCTTTCTCTTTGTGACCGTAATTTTCATTAAAGATCTCAACTTTAGCTTGATTGAATGTGTTATAGGATAATGGTGGTAATAGTAGTAATGGAATCTAAGAGGAGATGGAGAGTAACTGGGTGAGTGAGGTTACAAACTAACAACATACCCACATGGAACTTTTGTTGGGATTACCCAAAAGTTTAAGAAATTTTCTACATGGGCATTCCCAGATCTCTAGGATCTTAGTAAAAGTATCTGGCTTTGAGTGGTTTTTGCTTGTTTCTCGAGAAAATTCTCTTCTTTTTCTGCTGATGGTTTGTCCTTGCTCGTATTGATATTCACATATTATGGCTGCATCAGCTGCTTACTATGTAAGAGAATTTTGGTTTCATTTGAAAGTAGTTATCTGGTTTATTCAATTCAAAGGGCAAAAAGTGGAAAAGGGAACAATGTTCTTTGTTATGGAGGATTTCTGCTTTTTGTGGTTCTGATTCTGAAGGAGGCCGTTTTATTTGAATAAGGCAATTTAAACTTGATATTATCCAGATTATGGTTTGTGGGGTTTCTGAGTACGGTGGCTTTGATCAGAAGATAGAAATTGTTCAAAGACTCGGAGTATAACGTACCAAAGAGGATAGAAGAGTATGGAAGGCGGGAATTTCTGGCTGTGGAGAATAGAGTTTGTGGTTTTGGCATTGATGGAGATTTCTTCTGCTACACTTTCTCCCGCTGGTATAAACTATGAAGGTTAGTTTATTCTGTCCAAGATCTTTGCTATCCTGTCACTCTCTCTGGGTTATCTGTTTGCCTCTGGTAAACTTAATTGCTAATTGGTTCTACAACTCAAATCATTTTTGTAATACCGGGGGAAAGTATCTTCTCTTCTCTTCTCTTCTCTTGTACTAAATGCTTTTAATGGCCCGCAGAGTTATTCGAACTACCCTCATAAAACCTTGGTTGTACATTTGTATAAATTTATGAATAAATTTATTCATCTGCTTCCATTAACCTATTCAGTTATATAACGACCTATAGCTTCAAGATCTTCTTCTGGGCATTTTTTTGCTGCATAATCTTTTTTTATTTTATGGAGAGTGTATTCTCTTTATGCAGATTTTTCATATTGATGATCCTTACTTTCTATTGTAATTGAAATTTGAGCAGTTGTAGCCTTGGTGAATATTAAAACTGCTTTACATGACCCATACAATGTCCTGGAAAGTTGGGATATCAATTCTGTCGATCCTTGTAGCTGGAGGATGGTTACGTGCTCTCCAGATGGATATGTTTCTGCTTTGTAAGTTGCCTTATTTCATTATATCTTGTCTTCATCTTCCTTCATTTTTTATTTTTAGGAATTGAGAAGTTACTTTGTCTAAACAGAGGACTTCCCAGCCAGAGCTTGTCTGGGACTTTATCTCCTTGGATTGGGAATCTTACTAACTTGCAATCAGTGTAAGTTGTCTTCAATTTTTCTGTATGTGTCAATTGTTCTCTTTTGGCATTGTTTTACTTGCTAAATTTGATTATTTTCATCAAGGAAAAAATTTCCAGTTTAATCTTACTGTGCATGAATGATATATATGCAGGTTGTTGCAGAATAATGCCATTTCAGGCCTTATACCTGCTGCCATTGGGAGGCTGGAGAAGCTCCAGACGCTTGATCTCTCCAACAACACATTTCGTGGAGAAATACCTGCTTCTTTGGGTGACCTTGTGAACCTGAATTACCTGTGAGTTTCAAATACTTTTTCTTTTTTCCTGGTGAATTTTGCTTTCCTGCAGATTCTGCATATTTGACTTTTTTTATACCAAGGACGACGATTTATATTCTCACACATCCAATGTTGTTGATGAGCAATTCAGGCGGTTAAATAACAATAGCCTCACTGGACCCTGCCCTGAGTCTCTGTCCAAAATTGAAGGTCTCACTCTTGTGTAAGTTCTTAAACCTTTGCATCACACAGTTTAGTCTTTGCTGCAATCATATTTATATTTCTTTAAAAAAATTAGCTGCTTTGTTTTTGTGAGCATATTTATTCAGATCTGTAAATTATGCTTCCTTGTAGGGACCTTTCATTTAACAATCTGAGTGGTTCCTTGCCTAAAATATCAGCAAGAACTTTCAAGTAAGAATTATTCTCCCTGTTCTTATTAGCTCGTTCTTCTAGCTCCAATTCATTGCTAGCTCAAATTCTTCATGCTCACCTTTTCATTTTCAGAGTCATTGGCAACCCTTTATTATGCGGACTAAAGGCCGAGAGCAACTGTTCTGCTGTCTTTCCAGAGCCTCTTTCTCTCCCACCAGATGGTTTAAAAGGTATATGCCATGTAATTATATATAGTTATGCATTTGTTTCTTATCCTCAGAACAATGGATGATGTGTTTGTGCTGCTGCCCTTTGGTTTATTAGGTCAATCTGACTCTGGAACCAGTAGCCATCGTGTGGCTATTGCTTTTGGTGCAAGCTTTGGTGCTGCTTTTACCATCATAATTGTTATTGGACTATTGGTTTGGTGGCGTTACAGACGCAATCAGCAGATTTTCTTTGATGTTAATGGTTCGTTACTTTGTCATTCATCACCTTCTGCTGTCTTCCTTATTTTGCCACATTCTGTGCTTGTTTTGTTCATTCGGTAAAATAAAATATCAAAAACTGATTTTCTATTCTATATACATATTTTATTAAAGAGCTTAATTTCCATTATTTGGTCATGGAATTTAACTCTTGCTGCTTCCAAGTCATCATAACTATACCAGTTATAAATTTATGGATAAGCTATGAAAAGAACTTTTGGAAGCTGTGTTAGAATGGTCCTTAGAATTGCTTCCTTAGTTTTCATGGAAGTAACCGGGAAAAGCAATGCCTAGGAAATGGTATTGCTTCTCCATTGTTGTTGCTAGGTTGGACGGAGAAAGATAAGCAGAATGCCTTGCAAAGAAGTAATGGCGAAGCCAACTTTGATGGTTGAACGTGTTTTTAAGATTGCCTCCAGCCCGCCAAGTGAAATTAGTTGAAACCTTAAGAATAAATAGTTCTTGTATATTTGCATGTTGTATGCTGCATTGTCAAATGCTTCTAACTATATTTCAACTTTAAATCAATCTTCATGTCATTCAATCAATTTGGATATTGTGCTGTTCTTGCGCTTTGTATTCATGCTTGGATTCTCAACTATTATGTGTTGCTTTTCAGAACAATATGACCGAGAGGTATGCTTGGGCCATTTGAGAAGGTATACGTTTAAGGAGCTCAGGGCTGCAACTGATCATTTCAATTCAAAAAACATTCTTGGGAGAGGTGGATTTGGGATAGTTTACAAGGGATGCTTGAATGATGGGACGTTACTGGCTGTCAAAAGGCTGAAGGACTATAATATTGCCGGTGGTGAAATCCAATTCCAGACAGAAGTAGAGACGATAAGTTTGGCTGTCCATCGAAATCTGCTAAGACTCTCCGGGTTTTGCTCTACAGAGAATGAAAGGCTTCTTGTTTACCCCTATATGCCAAATGGAAGTGTAGCATCTCGATTGAGAGGTTAGTGGTCATTTTCAATTCAAGGTTCTAACCTTCATCCAGTATTATTGTGGGAAATCTTGGCTGCTGCCAGCCTACCAGGCCATTAATTTTACTACAATGATATCAGCACTGGCACCAGTTGCCCACTTTAGTAGTTATCGTACTGGGGGACCACTATCAATGCACTTTTGCAGTAGCTCAGAAAACCCTAGCCAACGGCACGAGCCAATATGTGGTCACTGCCACAATCGGGGACTTCATGTTCATCCTCTGGTGCTTAATTTACAATTGCCAATTTCTACACCTAATACTCCACTCGATGCCACTACCACCACTATTACAATTACAACCTCAGTGATAATTCTGGCTTATGGCTTCCTTTAACTGAATCACATATCTCACTCTGTAACACTACACACCCGTTCCCCTACCCAATATAATTTCCATCTATTTAAGTTTTCTAGGTGAGATTAAAATCTCTCTATTTCAATTCAATTCTTTCAAGTTCCAAGTGCACTCTTAAAAGTCCATTATTATGCAGTTTTTACTGCAGTATTAAGTCTTACTTTTGTTAATTATTTTGTAGCACATCTTAAGCTCATTATTCCAAGCATACCAAATTTATACTCCCATATGGTAGTTTGGCAAGTCAACCAACTTCATTATTTATTTTAACAAATTGGAATTCTCATCCTTTTCGACTTTCAGCTTTATTAGTCAATGGTTGTTCTTTTCAACCTCCCATCTACTCAAGACTAATTTTATCTGGTTCTATTATTAGATCACATCCATGGCCGGCCAGCTTTGGACTGGGCAAGGCGAAAGAAGATAGCTTTAGGTACAGCCAGGGGGCTGCTTTATTTGCATGAGCAGTGTGACCCCAAGATTATTCACCGTGACGTCAAAGCAGCCAACATTTTGTTGGATGAAGACTTTGAGGCAGTAGTTGGTGATTTTGGGTTGGCAAAGCTTTTGGATCACAGAGATTCCCATGTGACCACAGCTGTGCGTGGCACTGTTGGTCACATTGCTCCTGAGTACTTATCAACGGGCCAATCATCAGAAAAGACTGATGTGTTTGGGTTTGGGATATTGCTTCTTGAGCTTATCACAGGCCAGAAAGCCTTGGATTTTGGAAGGGCAGCTAACCAGAAAGGAGTCATGCTTGATTGGGTACTCCGTCTCTCTCTCTCTCTCTCTCTCTCTCTCTCTAATTTTCTAGAATCTATGATAAATGAATTTGAGAAGTAAAATGACCAAGTTGATATGAGATTACAAATTCCACCCATTTGATGATTTGTTGGCATTCTTTTTTCTATTTTTGCTCCTAACCATTCAGTGTTCAGCTGTTTGCAACAACACTGATCAAATGCACAATCAACTTCATTTGTTGATCTCAAAGTTAAGAAAAGGAAATAGTGATAGTGAAAATAGCAGACACCCTTATCATTGCTGTGGATGAGCCATGTTAGTCAAAGATTATTCTGCATTCAGATTAAATTTTTTTCTTGTATTTGTTTTTCAGGTGAAGAAGCTCCATCAAGAAGGAAAGGTGAATCTCCTGGTAGATAAAGATCTAAAGGGAAATTTTGACAGGGTTGAATTGGAAGAAATGGTTCAAGTTGCTCTTTTATGTACTCAATTTAATCCTTCTCACCGACCGAAGATGTCTGAAGTATTGAAGATGTTAGAAGGTGATGGTTTGGCAGAGAAATGGGAGGCTTCACAGAAGGTTGAGACCCCAAGAATATTGAAATCATGTGAAAACCATCCTCAAAGATATTCAGATTTTATAGAAGAATCTTCACTTGTGGTGGAAGCAATGGAACTTTCAGGCCCTAGGTGATAAACCCTTTTCACACTTTCTCTTTAACATCATCTCATCTTATGAAAATCAAAGCTCTAAACTGAGTTACTGTCACTTGCCATTGGTGTTGATATTCGTTGAATGCATGTAATTCTTCTGTAAAAAAAGGAAAAAATGAAAGTGATGTATAAGGATCCTCTTGTTCTTTGTTGGAAAATCATTTGAGTTGATTGCTCTCTAACAAATTTTTGACAATGCCTTATAGAATATCACAGGGAGATTTGTATGTATTTCTTGTACCCTTTATTTTTTTCTTGATGACCTTAAAAATGAGTATTCCATTAGTAGATGGCAAGTAGGACGTTAACGTTTCATTTAACTGATTGTAACAACCCTGTTTCAAAAGCATTCCAATACACAATCTAGTATGTATATTTTTCCATCCAAAGATTTGTAATTGGTTTTTTTAAAGATCTATTTTTTAGACTAATTCAGGATCGATTCCCTCTCTCTATTTTAATATTCAAACTCCATTTTAATACTCAAAAAAACCTCTAAAAGGGTAGGTATTCCATTCTTATTACTATGTTTTAATTTTATTTTCCCTAATTTATTCAGTGAATAGATTTTAAATTTGAATAATTGTGATTATTTTGGTATTTTCTTTTCTCATACGAGGGCAAAGCCTCGGTGTTATGAAACCATCGTGCACCTGCCACAAAAAGATATGCATGGGACCTGCTTGCTCTGGCTCTGCCAGGTCAAGCCAATTTTAGATGTCGTTGTGAAGACGCCACGTGTCCTTGGCTTGTCGGCAGTCGGTGATCTCCGTTTGTTATTTTTGTCGTTTCAGTAAAACCAAAAATATTGACAGCTTCATAGCGGTTGCATGAAATGACCAAACTCCACCTGCACTGTTACAAAGAATTGCATATTTAAATATTTTTGCAAATCAAATGTAATGGAATATATAGATAAAATATATATTACAAAAAATATATTTGTTATTTGTGGGGTTTGAGTAACACTCTAAATTTAAAATTTAATTAAAAAAACTCTAAATTTAAAATATTGCCCATCCCAAAAAAAATTATGAATGATAATGATAAAATATTTTATTTCATAACTAAGAATATATATATTCCAATATTTAAAAGAGGTGTAAAATTATTATAGATGTATAGTAATTTTGTATCTCTTTTGACTATTTTATCTTTAATATATATTTGTCTATTTTTCCTTTTGTGATATTTAGCCGTCACATTTATTATATCTATAAATTTTTAGCCATTTTATTTTCTAGATATCGAGTTTGGTGTCCAAGTATATACTTAAGATATTGACATGCGTCAATATCTTTAGTATTTATTTTTATTGAGCTATGAGTTTACATTAAATACACATATAAAAATGTACAATATAAATATAGTTTATTTCTGCATCTATATTAAAGAAGCACAACATTTATACTATCAAGTAATTTTTTTTATATTATATATTTAGTTATTTTCTATTTTCTATATTTTTTTTAAAATTCTCTTAATTGTATTCTACAGTTGGACAGAGACCATATTTTTTACTGAAACTGATATTTTGACTTTATATATATATAGTCATAGGCACATTTTTAATAGAATATATTTAAATTTATTGATATAAATTTATATGTTTAGTTAAATGTCTTAGAAATTGATTAGATTTAATTTTAATTTAATGGAAGATAAATCCAAACTATCAACATTTTCGTATTCCCACGTAATAATCTTTCGTAGTAAAATTCTTCAAATTTTTTTTATATGAGAAATTAATAATTTTAATTAAAATTTAAATTCATTGTTAGAATTTTTAATCTCAACATAAATATATTAAAATTAAATATTTTAATCCAAATATACGCTTCATAAATTTTTCTTCATTTAATTAAATATATCAATGAATTAAGTATAATCTGTTTACACAACTTTCTTTTTTCTTAATGCATAGGATTTAAAAAAATAGATAACTATTATTAAGAAAGATAATAGAATTATTATATATTTTCCGAAGCAAAGTAACGGTGTCATTCTAGTTACAATTTAGAGGTGGATATCTTATCTTATCAACACTAATATTCTCTTAAAAAATTTAAATATAATAAAATATATTTAAATTTTAAGTATTAAAAATAAATATATTTTTCTTTTACGCTGAGATATTTATTATTAACTTATCTTTATTTATCTACATTTGCATCCCGTTTAAAAATTCAAAAAAGACATGACATTTAGTCCAAGAGATAAAAAAAAATTATTTTATTAATTTGAATAACAGAATTTTTATTCAAATTAAAATAAATATATTAATTTTTTATTATTACTTAATCTATATATTATTTAATATTATATAATAAAATATGAAGCGGAGCCTTGGCGCAAAGGTAAATGTTGTCGCTGTGTGACCTGAGGTCACGGTTTCGAGTCATGAAAACTGCCTCTTACAATTAATTATAAGGGAAGGCTGCGTACAAAGGCCCAATAGGTCCGACCCTTTTCCGAACCCCACTAATTGCGGAAGCATTCGTACACCGGATTGCCTTTTTATTATATAATAAAATATTTAATTGGAGAGTTTAAATAAAATTAGAATATTATATATGATAATAATTTATATTTGATTATCATTATTCATTTTTGTTTGTCATAATTTTTTTTAATAATTTTTATAGTTTATTTTTTAGGGTTTTGTTTTTATTCTAATTACATTAATTATTTTATTTTAATTTTATTTAGATTTATTATTTGATTATGTTTTATTTTTAATTTATGTTATTTAATTTTATGCTAGGTTTATTTAATTTCCTTTCTATCTGTATTTATAATATGGTAGCTAATTAACCGCATTTCTAATTATATTATGAATATTAGTTCATATTTCAATAAAAAAAAATAGTACATATTGTGTCAATTTTCTTTATCAGTTAAACTTTTTTTATTTCATGTATTATTTTTTATTTTGATTTATTTATTTTTCTTTATGTGCGTTATTATGGAAAAAAACTGTATATTTATTACAAAAATCTTTATTATTAATTTATTAGAATTATACTTTAAATTACATAAATGTAAAAATTTAATTATATTTTGTTAGAAAATATGTGGATGACTACTTAATTAGATTAATATTATTTTATCAAGATTATGATTAACTTTATTCTATTTAGATTATGATTAACTTTATGATAATTATAATCTCATATTCTAATCTATAGTTTACCTGCATCACTATATATACCCATTATGAATGGTATATGAGATAATTCACAATAAAAAAATTTTATATTTCTCTTTCTCTACCTATTTTCTTTATATTTATAACACACTATCAACACGATAGTTTCTACAAATTATAATAGTGAAGAGAGTATGATCTAATTTTTTAAGAGAATTTTTATATCTTTTAAATTAAGGTACGCTTCCACATTTTATATTTTTTAATAATTTCATGATTGATATAGATAAAATTGATAATTAGGATTTTATTTATAAATACTATCATAGCTCTTCATATTGAATTATTAAAAAATATTTTAAGGTTACAATATATATAATATTTATTCGGAATTTTACTGTAGATAATTCACAATAAAAAAATTTATCATATTTCTCTTTTTCTATCTATTTTTTTATATTTATAATACGTCGGCAAGACAGCCTCTATAAATTATAATAGTGAAGAGAGCAATATCTAATTTTTTAAGAGAATTTTTATATTTTTTAAATTAAGGTACATTTCACATTTTATATTTTTTAATGATTTCATGATTGATCTATATTATATTGATAATTGAGATTTTATTTATAAATAGTATCAGAGCCCTTCATATTGAATCATTAAAAAATATTTTAAGATTATAATATATATATAATTTTGTTCATATTTGTGATATTACAATTGTTCATAACCATAAAATTGTTGGATTCATGAATTAGATAACACATACAATATTTTATTCATGTTTATATATGTGATGAATAACGCATATATGTAAAAAAAAAGTTGAATAATTCTGATATTGTGTTTACACATAAGGCTATTGTTTGTATATATTTATGTAAAGAATAGTTGATATTTGTATTGGCTTTTTGACATTGATTCACAAACTTAAATAATAATATTAAAAACATATACTACATATAATGATATTACAGTTTGTGAATATATATATATATATAACGTGTTGATTTGATTTGAGAAATATGTATTTTAAGTTTATTAACAGTATTTATATACTCTTAAAATAAGGAACAAATAAAATTTTAAAATTTTATTTGTAGAATTCAAATTTAATAGTTATTTTTATTTATGGCTATATATCTGATAACATAATTTAGTATATGAAAATAAAAGAGATAAAATTATGAATAAATATTTGTGTATTGAAGTAAAGTTTATAAATAAATTGATTGTTACTATGATTTGATATAATTTTAGAATTATGATATTTAAACTCTAATTATATTATTTGACCCTTATTTATTTGATGAGCTCTATAATTTATCTAATTTATATATTTTTTTAATTTGGCATATTTATAATATTAAATCTCATAAAATTTAAATTTATTTTTCTTGATATTTTCTAAAAAAATTATCTGTTATGGGGTACTTGATAATTAGATTCACTTTTATATTGTGAATCTTAGATATATTTGAGAAGAAAATCAAGCATCCCTACAGAATCGCTTAGAAGTAATAATATATTTTTTTTATTATTCAGATGAAAAATTAAAAATTGATTATCTTATTATTAATAATTTATTACAATATTTTTGGTAAATATTAAATTTTTCATGTCTCAAACATACTCATGGAGTAACAATATTGAGAGTATGGATTCACAAAATATTTTAAACTAATTTTTTATATACCTGCAATTAAACAAAATTATTAGCTTTTGATGAAAAATCATCAACCTCGTCCAATTGACTTAATATCATTTTATGAAGTGAATGTGTTATTTTTTTCAAGACTGTGGATGAGATCTTGATAAAAAGGGTTGTGGTATTTTTTTTTCATACCAATTTTGAAATCAAAAAGTACTAACAACTCTCATAATTATTAATGATCAGAAAATAATTGTTATAGTTAACATTAGCATAAATTAATGTTAACATGAAATTTGGTTCTGCAAATATAGTTGAAGACTCTAGAAGAGTCTACCTTATATTCTGAATTCGAATATTTTGAATTTGAGTAAAATGATTTTTCGATGATGCATTGTATTCAAGTAAATCCTGAAAAAATTTACTAAGTTTTAAATAATACGTCGCAATGGATATCCTATTGAAATAAAGTAAAAGAGATATTGAATTTTTATGTGTTAACTCTACGAATTTGAGCCAGAAGTTCATATTTAAGAAATTTTAAATTTTTTAACTGGATTGTACTTTATAAAAAATAAAGACAGTCGAGTTATACTATATACATTGAAAGTATATAGATCCCAAAATTTTTATACTTTAGCATGATCGTCTTGTTAATCCAGGTTCAAACTTGATGTGGCATATTGTTAAGAATACAAATGGACATCCACTGAAAAATTAAAAAATTTCTTTGTCTGATAATTACTTTTGTGCTTCTTGTGCTCAAGATAAATTAATTATGAGACATTCACTATCTAAATTATATTTAGAGTCCTTTGAATTTTTACAAAGAACACATGAAAATATTTATGGTCATATTCTTCAACCCTGTGAACTATTTAAATACTTTATGGTTTTAATTAATACTTTATGGTTTTAAATATTTTATTGCATATATTAATATTCAAAACTTTATATATCCATTTGGATATATGTTTGGATGCATATTATAGTTTATATTACATCTTTAATTTATATTTAACTGCCTGCACATTACATGTTTTTCACTTTACGACTTGTGCTTATCTGACATTAAAATTTATGATATTAAAATTCCTTATTTGAAGTGTATATGTTTTATTTGCATTCTCTCAAAGAACTAAAATGAATTATCAATATTATCTTGATATCTATGTAGGTTTTGATTATTTATGTTCGATATTATGGACATTTAACGGTAAATTTTCTAAAATAAGTTTTTAGTGAGTTGGTTTTCTCATCATTAGGAAAAGATAAACATAAAGATCCAAAAGCACAGGAGATTAGTTGAAATATACTAACTTTATCCAATCTTGATACACGCACATATCAATGTAAACTGAAAGTTCAAAAACTAAATTATTTGCAGAATGTTATAAATCAGTTATCAGATATCTTTACATATACCAGAAGGTGTCTAAATCACATATTCTAGTTGCTAATAGTCATGCTCGATTGATTATCCTGCAGGACATCCTATTAATATGGTATCCAATGAATTTAATATACGCTTGAAGTGTGATAGACCACTTGGTTTAGATTATTATTTTTTGGAAGAAAGGGAAATGAATGACACTCTTAAAGATGTCAAAAGCAATATAAATCAACAACTCATATTTCTAGAAAAGTAACCTCAAAAGTGATTTCGGTATAGAAAAATTTTGAGATCTCATTAAAATTTAAAAATATATAAAATTATTATTGATAATATGTTTGCTTATGTTGCTGTTGAAATTATCAAAATATACTTGAGCTGAAAAATATTTAAAATTATCGACGTCGAATCAATTAATCAAAATGGTAAGTAATCAAGATTGAGCTAGATTTATTTGTCAAACATACAATATTTGAACTAGTTATCTTGACACTAGAAGATGTCATACTCATGAAGTATTATATATAAAAGAAATAAATCAAATGATATTATGAAAAGAACACATTTCATTTATTTTGTACTTGCTCTCAAAATTAGTTTGGCAGCTCCGGAAAGGCTCGATATACATTATGACAACTTACTCATATGACTCATAAGAGAAATGAGTTAAATGAAATTGTGAGATATAAGACACAACTTGTGGTATAATAATTCTCACAAAGATTCAATCAAAATTATGATGAGACATATTCCCTTGTCATGGATGCTATTATCTTTAGATTTTTTATATATTTGACAACCGCTGAAAGGCTCGACATATACTTGATGAATATTGTGACAATTTACTTATATGGTTCATTAGATAATTACAAATATATAAAAATCTCTTAAGGATTTAAGATGCATTAAGCATCAAGATGCCTGAAACATATAATACATTGATAAATATACTATATTGTGCTTCAAAGATCCTGGTATGAGCTAAATCAATATAGGCAGATATGGTGTAATCGCCTATTTGATCACTTAGAGAAAATGGATATGAAAATAAATTTATTTGCCCATATATTTTTATCCAGAAGATAAATTCATAATTTACTATAGTTACAGTTTATATTGATATAGTGAAAACTTCAGAAAAGATCTTAATTACTGCAAATTATTTAAAGAAGGAATTTGAAATAAAGAAATTTGGAAGAATAAAATTTTGTATTGGTTTCAAGTTGAGCATCTGTCAAGTCAAATGAAATTATTTTTCATCAAGAATAATATATTGAAACATCTTGAAATAATTTTATATGGATAAATATTGTCCATGAAGCACTATAATGATTTTCTTGATGTAAAAGGAGATCTTTTTCTCCTACAAAAAGATAATAAAGAGATTTTTGATCATGAAGTACCATATTTCAGTATAAGATGAACAATTTTATATATTGCTAATAATACAATACTAGATTTTTTTTTTGCTGATAACTTGTTTTGCAATGTTTAGTTCTACACCAACTAAAAGGTGTTGAAATAGAGTGAAACATGTTTCATGCTATATACATGGCATATTTGATATGGGTTCGCATATAATAATATTAATATGTAATGGCGATATATGAAGTATAAAATCACTGCTACTTCACCAAATCATTCAGAAATATTAGTCATTTATAAAATTAGTCGTGAATATGTATGATTGAGAATCATAATCAAACATATTAGAGGAGCTTATGGATCACCTATTAGAAATCAACAAACTAACAATATTGCATGAAGATAATATAGCATGCATTGCGTATATTAAGAAAAACTACATAAAAGGTGACAAGACTAAATAAATATCACTAAAGTTTTTTTACACTCATAACCTATGAAGGAAGAAAAAGTCAATATTTGCAAAATTTATTCAAGTGACAGTCAAACAGATTTGTTCACAAACACACTGCTAACATCAGTTTTCAAAAGACGTGTATATAATGTTGGGACGTGTTTGCTTAAAATATCTTAGTTGGATATATTTTTAAGGGGAAGTTACCTATGAATTATGTACTTTTTTTTCTTTGTTAAGTTTTTATCCCACTAAATTTTTCTTAGCAAAGTTTTAATGAGGCATATTCATAAGGATAGTCATCCAAGAAAAAATGTTAAAAAATATGTGGATGACTACTGAATTAAATTAACTTTATCTTATCAAAATTATGATTAACTTTATCATATTCAAATTAGGATTAACTATATAATAATTATAATCTTCTATTCTTATTTATAGTCTACCTACACCACTATATATATCCATTATAGGTGATATATGAAATAATTCACAATAATTTTTTTTTTCATATTTTTTTGTCAATATCTATTTTTCCTTATATTTATACATATTTTTTAATTTATCTTTCTTCTATATATATATATATATGTGTGTGTGTGTGTGTGTGTGTGTATAGACACTAAAAGTTGAAGTCGAGAGAAAGTAAAAAACAATCACATACTAAGCAGCATCATCCACTTCTTTAAAAAAAATCAAAAACTATTTTTATGATAAAAACAAACAAAGTGAATAAATTATTTGAAAATATAAATTTGATTTTTATTTTATATTTGTAAAAAATATCTATACTCAAAAAGAAAATCTTATTTATTTATTTATTTTTTTGTGATTCTTGAGAGTCATTGCATAGATTAGTAACTTTGAAATTGGGAAGTAATGGAGTTTAAAAATGGAGGGGGTTTTCTTGTAAAATTGCAGAAATGGAGTTCCTTCTTTTACTTTTTGACTCTGAGATTTTTACTTCCATGCTATAATCACCGTTTTTACATTTATTGAAACAAAAATCAATAAATGTAAAAACAAAATCAACAAATGCCACTCAAGTTCTCATCTTTGTGATCTTCGTTCGAATCTCAGGTCTCTTTCAATAACTCTTCTTCACTTTTTCCTTCGATAAAGCTCTGATTTGATCCCTCTCAGTGCATGGTTTTGTTGAGTTATGGATCCTAAGAAACTTGCATTGCCAGACCAGGTTCTCTCGCCCAGAAGAAAGGTTGTTTCTGGTCTTTTTTTGTGGGGCGGTGCTTCTCTTACTGTACTTTCTTTGCTTTTGCTTAGTAATTCTTTCAAGGGTCGTGCAGTGGTGGCTCCTTTACTTCAAGGGTCCAATAGTGTTACTGTTAATTCTTCTATTGTTTCATGGCCTTTCTCATTTACTACTTATTTTCCTTCATCTGTTCTAATAATGATACTGTTGATAAGGAATCTCATAGCTCAAAATCTCCTGAAGTAGATGCGTTAGATATTTTAGTGGAGAAACCCCGTTTGAGGAATTTCACTGATAATATTATAAATGCAAGCATTGTTGTTGAAGAAGGAATGGTTCTAAATAAAACCCAGGAAGCAAAAATTGGAAATTTTCTAGTGGGAATGGCAGTGTTTTAGAGATGACCCATTTGAGTAATTTTTCTGATAACGTAAAAAGTGGAAGCTTGTCTGGTGAAGAAGGGATTGTTGTTATTAGGAATTTTAGTCTCCCAGGATCGATTTGTGGATGCAAATAGAAGCATTGAAGGGAAATCCGTGGACAATTCTGGCAATGTGAACTATGGAGTGATAAAAATTAAAAATGAGGGCAATTTGTTATACAATGGAGAACATGGTAGATCCCATGGTGGAGAAGAAGAAAAGCAAAAGACAAGTTTTGAGACGTGATAAATTTGATGGCCAGTGGGTGAGCCGGTGAGGGATGATTCAAAGCCGTACTATCCTCCAGGATCTTGTCCACATATTGATAGGGATTTTGATTGTCACCTAAATGGGAGGCCTGATGATGGATTTTTTAAATGGAAATGGCAGCCAAATGGGTGTAACATCCCAAGGTCTGTTCTATCTAAATGATTTTACTGCGGTTTTTTTTTTCGGTGTACAACTGTTTTACATTTCCAAAGTAAAAATAGGTTAAATCCTGAGTTAATTCTATGCAAAGCATCGTAATCTAATGAAATCATAAGATAGAACCACAACCTAATGAAATCATAAGAGACTGTCATTTGCCATACAAACTTTGCACATTTGACTTTAGAAGGCTATAGTTCTTGTTGGGTGTGCTCATCAGTGCACTTCCAACTATTTACCATCACAAGCCAAGTTCTATAGCTATTTAAAGTTGTACTCAAGGTCTAGATGATGAGTGATAGCAAAAAGATGGAAGAGGTGAGAAAAAAAATCCAATACAACTGTTTGGTTAGGAAAGTCAATCATTAATCTTATCTTGAGTGATGGCATAAATCAAAGATTGTATGCTCAACTTATTTGGACTATTAATGCTTTCAGGCATATTTTAATCTAATAAGAAGATATAAAAATGCACTGTCTATCAAATTATTTAATGAATGTTATTTCTGGAGTATTATGGTCAACTTTGAAATTTAACTACCTCTAAGATGTGATTAAATTAATCAAATTAAAGATTCTGTGCTTGACTCGTTTGGATTATTAATGCATATGTTTTGTGCTTGATTGCAAGCATGTTTTAATAAAAGAAGAAATATTAAAATATACTATCTATTGAAGGATCAAGTTGTTATTGCTTGATTATTATGGACAACCTATGAAATTTATCCATTTCTAAGATGTGAATTTTTGCTTCATATGTCTATGTTTTAACTGCCAGCAAAATATGGCTAAGCGTTTTTGCCTGTTTACTCATTACTGGTCTCCCAGCTTGAATGCTACTGATTTTCTGGAGAGGTTAAGAGGACAGAAGCTGGTTTTTGTTGGGGATTTTCACTGAATCGGAACATGTGGGAGTCTCTTGTATGCATCCTCCGTCGTAGCATCAAAAACAAGAAAACAGTCTATGAGATCTCTGGAAGGACGGAATTCAAAAGGCTAAATAATTATAAAGTTCCTGAGATTTTGCATATTACACTAGTCAGTCCCTGTATTTTTAACATCTAATTTTTGCATCTCCAATTTTCAAAAATTAAAATGTTTAGTCATTTTGTTAATATTTTCATCCTAAAAATATTAGTCAATTACTTTGATATTATAAAATAATATATATATATATATATTATTATTTGTTAAGTCATGCTTATTTTTAATTTTATTTATATTTCTTACACATAATTTATTTTAATTTTATAAATATTATTAAAAAATAATTTTAAATAATACGAATAATATTTTTTATTATTTTACAAACAATATATATATATCATTTATTTTAATTTTATAGGTATTAAAAAAAATAATTTTAAATAATACAAATAATGTCTTTTATTATTTTGCAGACGATCTATATATAAAATAAAATTAAAAATAAAATAAACTTAATAAATAACAAAGATAAATATATATAAATAAAGAGCAAATAAGTTATTTTATAATATATTTATCTTTGTAAGAATATATATAAATTAATAATATATTTATCTTTATAAAAATATATATAAATTAAAATAACTTATTAAAATATTTATAAAATTAAAATAAATTATGTGTAAGAAATATAAATAAAGTAAAAATAAGCATGACTTAACAAATAACAAAGAAAAATATATATAAAGAAAAAACAAAAAAATTATTTTATAATTTCAAAGTAATTGACTAATATTTTTAGAATAAAAATATTAATAGAATGATTAAATAATTTAATTTTTGAAAAATGGAGAATGTAAAAATTAGATGTTAAAAATGCAGGAACTAGTTAGTGTAATATACAAAACCTCATGGATTTGATAATTATTTAGCCAATTCAAAAAGAACGGCTCTATGCATTTATGTTTGAGGCAAGTTACCAGATTCCCTTAGCATCTTCTGAGAAAATATTTATTTAATTTGTGTTCACTAATAGTCTATATTTTTCTGTGTTTGTAGGACTATAACTGTACAGTGGATTTTGTTGGTTCTCCATTTCTTTTTAGAGAATCATCTTTCAATACTAAAAATGGAAGTCTTGAAACCTTAAGGTTGGATTTGATGGGCCATACAACGAAAATGTACCAAGATGCTGATATCATAGTGTACGGGTCATTGGTGGACCCATGAGAAAACTTCTAGAGGGTGAGTGCCATTTGTTTGATTAAATTCCATGTTCTAGTGTTTGTGTAGATTTTGCATTCTAGAGTTGTCTATGATCTCAAATATAGTTTTGTGCTCTCTTTTCACCTTTACATTGCCCAGGTCAGTTTATTGTTCATGTTTTATGCATAGCAAATTTTCCTATCAGGGAATTTAACACCTTGTTTGCCTTTTGGATTTTTTGATTTCATAGGGAAGACGATTGCCAAGAAGGTAACCATGTTTACCCAAGACTCATGGTCTTGGAAGCATATAAGAGAGCCCTTCTAACTTGGGCCAGATGGGTTGAGAAGAACATAGATAGCAATCGATCACAGGTCTTTTTCAGGGGATATTCAGTTACCCATTTCAGGTATGGGATTGCTCTCATTCTGCTTCCAGGTGTGATTGAATATCTAGTTTGTTACATTTTTTTACTTTTATTCTTATTCTTGTTGTTTCATATTCGTACAATGTAACTTGTATCTTTGGGTTTATTCTCCTTTGTCCGCAAAATAGCTGGTCTTCTCTCATTGATTAAACTCTTATCTGAAGTAGTTGATTGTTGAAATACCTCTTAGGATAGCAGTATTCATGTTAGGTTGAGAATTCATCATATGCATGTTGTTATCTGTACATGCACATACGTATGCATTGAATTGATATTGGATTTATCTCCTTCTATATGTGCAATCTAGCTGAACCATATAAATCACTTCATCCTCTTGATTACAATGTTGTTTGTGTGTGGATTCAAATTGTTAAGCTGCTAGTTTTGTAATATCTTGAGAAGCCTGACTACTGTTGTACTATTTTTAATGTAGAACTTTTGGGGTGGTTCGGATTAAACAGTTTGCATTTGGGAGTAAATTAGACACTAAACCTAACACGGAAAAATTAGTAATTGCAAACCAGTCCTCACCTGCTTCTATCTGAATTCCTTGGTTGTTAAACTTGCATTTCATCAAGCAAAGTAAATATTTCCCAGTTGTGTTTGAAGAAGTATAATGAATTTTAGTATTTTTTAGGTCTCTATTATGAAGTGAATTCCATCACAAAACTGGTTGTTTCTAGTTATAACCCTTGAAATCAGAAAGAGTAAAATAGTTACTGGACTTTACCTTTTTCCCTGGCAAGAATCAATGGTTCTTTCACAATAATTGCATGGGGAGATTTCTTCTTATTCTTCACTCATGCTATATGCTCAGCAGAAGAAGTATCTGATATTTTTTGTCATTGCAGTGGAGGACAATGGAACTCGGGAGGGCAGTGTCACAAAGAAATAGAGCCAATATTCAATACAAAGTATTTGGCTAAGTATCCTTCCAAAATGAGGGCTTTTGAGAATGTGCTCCGAGAGATGAAAAGTCCTGTTCTCTATCTAAACATAAATAGGCTTACAGATTACAGAGAAGATGGGCATCCTTCTATTTACAGAATGCAATACAAGACAATAGAAGAACGAATTGCTGCTGAGAGATCTCAAGATTGCAGCCATTGGTGCTTACCTGGAGTACCAGATACTTGGAATGAATTGTTATATGCTTCCCTCTTGAAGAGTGGAAGGGGATCTTGGAGAATCTGAATATGGTTGTGCAGAATCCATATGTTTTATAATAATTTGTTATACCTTAGTTTTTCTCTGCCCCGGTTAAAATTTTCTCTGTTAACATCAAAATACTATTTTATGCTTGTAATTAACCTTGAGAAGTACAGGGCAGAGTTCTAGCTTTTCCCTTTTACTATTAACTCCTCCATTTAGGCGTAGAATTATGTGATAATTCATCTGAATGATGCAAGATTTTCAGATGTAGATTCACAAGTCATCATGTACATTTTCTTATCAAAGCAATACAGATGATGTCCCTCTTTTGGTTGCAATTTAATCTTTTGCAAGCAATGTAATGAGCTTCCTGTTAGATAAATATGGCTAGAACATCATTAATGCTTGCTCATCACTGAAGCAACTAAGACATTAGTTAATTCAATTGCAAGAAAGCATGTACTGTCCACATTATGAGTTTTCACTTTTCTTCTGAACCTTCCTCTTTTTTTTTTTTTCTTTGATAAATTACATATATGTATGCCTTGGTGGTTGAACCTTCCTGTTTTGAAGTAAACATCAATAATGTATCTTATTAACAGTTTATACATATTGCATAAGTACAAATACTATTGCGTGCGCACACACAGACACGCATAGAAAAAAAGAGAGGAACAAATTATGATCTGCAACACTGAGAAATTGAGAAACTTGCAATAGGAGAATTAACAAGAACAATCAACCCCAAGGCCTGACTATGGTTCTGTTAAAAAAGTTTTTATTTTATATATATATATATATATATATCCATGTAAGAAACCATATTAGTACAAAAACAGAAGAAAAGAAGAAAAGAGCAAAAAATAAGCCATAAGAAGACTCGTAAAAGAGCCAGTTGCCGTTTTGTGACTTGCCGGTTTGCCAGGGGATTAGCCAATAAAGACTCTGGTTTGCTTCAAAGGATGAATCTTTAATATAAAGTGCAGTTGACAAATTAGCATTTATAGCTAAAGCACAGGCAAACTGTTGGAAATTGTTATGGAGAAAGGGTAAAAGAATCCCAAACTCCAAGCCCTCCTATGCTTTTTCAAGAACCATGGATGGATTCTTGAAAAAAGACCACCATTCCTATCAGATTCAAGAAACTGATAGCTTTGTTTATTATCCTACCAAATAAGGCTCTTGTCAAAGCTAGTGGGATGGTTACTCCATTGCTGTAGGCCTTAAATAGCTGAGAAAGATTCAAGATTTTGAGAAAAGTGTAGGAGAAAATAGTTAAATCTTTCTATATATTATCCAAAACAACCCTTACTGTTCCTTTAAAATTCCACGATTAAAAGTTGGCTGTGGTTGGAACAAAAGTTTCCTAATAATTTGTAGGTTTTCGTTTAATTGACCATTTTGCCTTGCACTTTGTATTATTCTTATGTGTACTTACTGTTATACTATTATTCAGTTTATAATTTCAATTACCATTCAAATTCATAATTTCTTCACAGTTGGGTGTAAGAAATCTTGGGTTGTGAAGATTCTAAGAGATACAAGTTTTACAATTGTTGATTGTTAAGGGTTAGATGAGCAAGTCACTGCTGATGATTATTGATATTAATTTGCTATTAGAAATTAGAGAAGGGTATTAATGTAAATAAAAGGAAAAGATGCAGACTTTTGGTCTTGCTTTAGTGCATTACTTTAAAGATAATTGGAGTCCTTTGCTACTTTGCTAATGCATCAGTAGATCCACTATCTCAATGCTCATCTCTAACTTTTTTCCTTCCTCCAAATTCTACTAATTGCAACTGCTAATCCTATAATTTTCCTTTTTTTTTCATAGCAACTTAGCCAATTGTGCTTTTATAAGCCATTTATAGCAACTTGCTTCACATGTAAGTTTTACTTTTTTGTTTATATTATATAAAATTTGATGATTTCACAAAAAAAAAAAGATTATTTCAAATTCAATTATTATGCAATTCTTGATATTTAATTATTAATTAGAATCATATATGTAAGTTTTGATTAAAATGACTCTTTTAAATAATCATTTCTTAAATAATAATAATAATTAATAAAAAAGGCTAAACTCCTGCAATGGTAGAATATGCAATGGCAAGAATTTTAGCAAATTAAGTGTCACCCTAGAATACTATATTATATGGCAAATTAAGTTATAAATTCTTATCATCTCAGCAATAAAAAATTACTAATATCTTTGAAATTTTTGGTGTAATATGTCCATTTTTGTTATTATGATTATATCGAATTTATATTTTAATTTTTAATTATAAAATTCCATATCATATTTATTTTTAAAACTTTAACATTATATTATAAAATATTTATTAATTATTTATATATTTAAACTCTTATAATTTTTTTTATCAATGAGAATATTAAGAATTGAAATTGTTAATATTATTACAAATAAATAATTTTAATAATTTATATAGTCGACATAGTCATATTGCAATTCGAATTAAATATCTTGATGGTTCAATTTAATTATATATATAAATTTAAAAATTATTTAATATCATATAAAATTTTAAGATATTTTTATGAAATTTTAAAAGTATAATACATATGTCTCTTTGTATGTGTCCATTTTAATTATTTTATTTCCTTATCTTTTTTATATTAACATACATTTATATAAATACATATTACTTATTTTATCTCTTATATTTTTTTTGAACCTTTATCTCTTATATTTATATTTTTACATTAAATAAATACTTATATATACATATAACATCATTTGTATCATTTGTATTTTTGTATATGTTGAATATGAAATAAATAATTTCAAGAAAAAAAACTATTAATATCTATATATATATATATATATAAATATTTGTTAGTACAAAATAAATATAATTAAAATAGATAAATATAAAAAACTGCAAATATAGTAGGTCAATTTTAAAACGAATAAAAAAAAAAGTAAACTATAAGATTGGATTTTTTTTTTTAAATTATTGAAATTAAAATTGGCAAGCCAAGCCAAGCCAAGACCCCAGCAAAAGCCGAATTGGGGAATGAAGCTAATCTATCTCAATCATCAATTATAATAATACAAATCTAAAAAGGGTTTTGCATGCTATCCCCATTATCAACAAGAAAGGAAGCGTTTCGTCTTCTCATTGGCTATGCGATTTGCAGTGGCAAAGTGCAATTCATTGTTTTGAACTTTCAATTGATTGTCATCTCTCTCTTTTTTATTTGTAAAAAACATTATTTTTTTTCCAAATTTTTTTTATATTTTTTATAGATATTAATATTCATTTATTAAATATTTACCATGAGCAATAAGATCTTTTCTATAAAGGCAGCTACGTGATCCTACGAATAATTTAGCAACAAGTTCAAATTTTAATTCTTGGTGATTAATCACTTAAATTGAAATTTTCTAAAATCTATAAAATTAAAAGATATTAGTTTCTTAGTATATGAATTATATGAATTTATAAAATTTTAATTTATTGGATATATGACGATTATTTAGTCTATGAAATTAAAATTTTATAAATTCATCTTTTTTATTTAGTTAAACATCAAGATAAAGGACTTGGTTGAATAAAGGATTTTCAATAATTCATCTTTTTTATTTAGTTAAACAACTTAAATTCATAATAAATCTATTTGAATAATTAAATATTTAAAATAATTAAATATTTAAAATTTATCATCATCATTTATCCAAAAGGATCTTTCATATGAAATATCGCAATTTAATTTATAACATTACATTTTTTTTATTTTAAATGAAACAATAAATAAAAAATCATTTTATTATTAATTTATTTTTATTTATATAAAATGGGAATTAATTTTTTTTTAAAAATCATTTTTTTTACAATAAAGAAGAGAAGAAAGCAGTGATCTGCCCCTCAGAAATGCACCCATTAATAAAAACGTTTGGACTATCCACTAATAACTTTTGATTTGGCTATTATTCTTTAAAGCAACCAAACAAATAACAAATTTTTTTTTTTGGTCTGTTTTGAAGAATCTCACTTAAACCAATTGATGATAATCTATACACTGCAATCATTATTATTAAGGCATGAAACGAAACCCCTTTGGAAACTTAGTGAATGAGGAAGAAGACCTTGAAATGAAGAGATTTCGATCAAGTCAAATCCGTATAAAATAAAAATTATTTGAATTTAATTTTATTTAATATAATTTTTTGCAATTTATTTGTCATTGAATATTAACATTCATAGATATTTATAATTAATATTGATTTTTATATAATACCTTCTAAAAAAATAATGAGAAACAAAAAAATTAGACGTTATGTGAAACTCAAATTATTTTAATAAAATGCCATGTAGAATCCATTATGATTTAGGTTAATTAATTAGTTAATCTCCTTAGTTTTGAAGAAAGACCAACATAATTATAGTGCGTGTATAATAATAATAATAATATTATTATTATTATTATTATTATTATTATTATTTGAGTTCAATTAGTAATAATCAACATCATCCTCCACTAGCTTTTTGTTGGTTACAATAAAATCTTAATTTGTTAATTAATAGCTACTTTGAATAATGAATCTTGTGAATCACGTTCTGGGCCCCTTAATTTATCCCTCCACAATGAAAAAGAAATTTAATTATTTAAATTATAGAGATTTTTTATTTCAAAAAATAAAATTATTAATAAAAGATATTGTTACAGTTGACAACGAGATGGGACGAGGGAGGAGTACATTCTCCATCTCCATTCCTGCCAAGGTGGGAAATCTCTGTAAAATTTTCATCTCACAAATGGGAGCATATTTGCTCCGTCTTTATCTTCGTACGAATCTTCATTCCCATGGGAGTTTTCGTAAAAAATTTATATTCTCTCCGTATTATTTACATAGAAAAAATAAGATAGACACGAAAATTAAGAAAATTTTACTTTTTTCGTCTCTATTTACTTAAATACTTCTAAAAAAATCCCTCAAATTAAACTTTTAAAGCAAGGGTATAACTGATATTTTGTCTCATTCCACTCCCCAAAATTTACCTAAAATGACATATTTTCTATATAAAAGATACACCAAAAAAGGAAATTTTCCCTATGTAAATGATACGGAGGGAGTATAATTTTTTTTAAAAAAATTAAAAATATAAAAATTTATAATTTATAATAATTATATAAGATAATAAGATAATAATTTAATTATTATATATAATAAATTAAAAAAAATACAATAAAATAAAATATATCAAGTTAAATTTATTTTATATATATAAATAATTAAAATATAACATAAATAATATATTATATTAATATATATTATATTAATATTTAATATATATTCTATATTATAATATAAAAATATAATATATATATTGTAATATATAAATATAATTTATATTATATATTTTAATATACATATTATATTATATCGAATCTCCGCAGAATAAAGAGTATATTTTTTGTTTTCACCTGCCCAACTGGAAAGGAATTTTTTCCGTCTCTGCCTCGGCAGAAAAAGATGGCAAAAAATCCCGATTTTGTTTGGGACAAATCCCCAACAAAAGTGAAAATTCTCAATCCCATTACCAACCTTAGATACTCTAAAACAGCACTCCAAGTGTAGATTTTTTTTCTTAGAAGATAATTAAATACAAATATTTGAATTTCTTGTATAACCAATTAAATAATAGAATTGTATTCTTAAAATACTCGTAATTATTAATGAATTTTGACTAGTGATATTAAAATAAATCTCCTGAATTATAAAATTGAAATTTTTTAGTTAATCAAAAAATTTGAGCTCAAATTTGAATTTCTAAATTTCATATATTATAAGATATACATTTATTTAATTCATATATTATAAGGTAACCTGATAAACATTTAATTATAAGGTTATTAGTTCAATAATATAATTAGCGTTCAGAGAACTCATTAAACATGATAATTATGCTACATTAATGTACAAGTCAACTCTTGGTATGCAATTGTCATGAGGTTCAAAATATTAATTTTTACTCCAATTATAATTAACTTCTTCCAATCATGTTAGCTTTTAGGGTGCGTTTATTTTAGGGTAAAAGGTTAATCAAGAGTTGAAATCATTAAGCAAGATTAGGATCTTTTTACCTTGTAAAAAGATATTAACACATTTTTGTTACCATAATTAAATTTTTTGTAAATAAATTGTTAAGTGTTTTTTGCAAACTTTTCCAAAAAAAAAAAATACAAATTTATCAAAATTTCAAAATATTTTTTAATTTATTAAAATATTTTATCAATTTACAAAATTAACATATTTATAGAGTACCTAAAAATTTTATTATATATTTTTACAAAATGATAAAAAAAATCTCCAGATAAATAATGTGAAAATTTTGACAAATATACCAAGGGACATAATTTTCCCAATAATTAAGCAGCAGAAACTTCCACCTGCCCATTCTTTTTTCTGATTTTGTAGAACCTACAGGCCCAAGATAATTGGTCCAAGTGCCCATTAAAACCTATAAAAAACAAAGAAAAAAAAACAAAAAAAAAAGAAAAGAAAAATCATCTCTCTATTTTCAGTTTAATCGAAAAAAAAAAACTTTTATTTTTATACAATGATTCAGACTAATAAATTCATCCATTTAAATTGATTATATCTATGTAAAATAATGATAAGTAAAAAAAACTTATAAAAAATGAGATTCAAAAGGACTAAAAAAAAACTTTCTAGTTATGAATAGGATATAGAAACAATGGGCCATGTTTGATTACAATTTCAAATATGTTATTATATATTTGCTCTAGTTTTTATTATTTTTGATGTTAAAATTATCCTTCTTTATGTATAAATTTTTCTCTTTTCGTAACATAAACATGAAAAAGCCTATCCCTTTTTTTTTTTTTTATCTTTTTCCGTTTTATTTCATGTATACATAAAATAAAATATATCAATAAAATTTAAGAATTTTCTATTAAAAAACGAAGAATTCAAAATATTATTTTTATTTTTCATATAATATTTTATATATATTTCTATTTTCTATATTGAATTTGAGTACTGTTAGGTCTCAAAGGATGCGGCTCTTTCAGTAATTTTTTTTTCACTCCTAATATTTAAACTCAAAACCTTACTTAAGCATCAACAAATACATTTCCACTTAGTATCAACTCACGTGGGCTCTATGTCCCTCTTTAATAATAATTAGATTCAACTCATAATATCAGCTTTAAACACACATAAATATTACAACACAAAAACTAATTAATAAAAAAATAAATCTCATTTTAAATAACTATGTAGATTATTCATCCAAACCATGCAAGCATAATGTCAGTCAATTGGAATATACAAGATGCAAAATACAATTAATTATCTTTCCCTTTTCTTTTCTTTTTTTTGGAAAATATAACATTTCAATCTCACTAAAGTTTGCATTGCAGAATATAAAAGAAGCTAATACAAATAAAATTATCAAAGGGTTTACTTTCAGAATATGCACATTAAAGTAAGTCATCCGTAAGAAAGATTATTATCCATAACACCATATTGCATGTTTTCTGAAGGTTTCCAGTGACGCTTTCTTTGATTTATAAACCAATTATTAATTTGTTTCTGATCTAGTCCAGTTGATTCTGCCAACGCTAGCTTATCCGATTCCTACATATATAAAATAAATAAATATATAAATAAAATGTTAATGCAGTTTTTTTACATTATAATGTAAATAAGTTTTGTTTATTTTAAGAAAGTGATTTATTACAGCCCTTGTAAATTGCTAAAAGGATAAAGTCTAGTGCCTGCTTGGTAACAAATCCAAAAATCTTTTGGAAAATTACAACTATGCTTTAAATCTTTTAAATTATAATATTTTACCCTACTTTTTCTTAAAATTACATAAAATATAAGTAAAAAATTGTTTACTATACCTATCATTTTATTTTGGCCACTCAGTTAAAAGTCAACCCTATTACAACTACTTATTCAATCATTTTTCAACCTCAAAAATTTAAACGAATAATTTTAACCTAATAAATGCAATTACAACTAATTTATAATTAGATTTTAACCCGGAATACGAATGAATTCAATTAATTTTTTTTACCATTATTCGCATAATAAAATTCATTTTTATTTATTTTTTAGTTTTTGTTTAATATGTAACTTGAATTTTAAAATGCACTATTTATTGAACTAATTTTTTATTATCATTAGTTTGATATTTGTGTGAACTAATAATATATATGTATATGCATCCTTAGTGATATTTTTTTTACATTAATTCCTAATAAATTTATGAATTATAATTAAATATATACAATTATTAGTATGATTATAAAAATAATTTACTGTTTTTTTATTAAACTGATAATTATTAATTATTTAGACAATTTTTTTTCTCCCTTCTACACAAGGCCTCAACTAAAACAAGAAAAATAGGTTTCCAACATCTGTAAAACCCCTCCATATATTTACTAATAACACTGCATAGAAACATCCTAAGTTGAAATCCAAAACTAATTACCTTCTTGGTTAATTCATGCAAGTATTTGAACTCCATAAATTATTAAAAGAAATTTGTCCTCCCAAAATATAAATTTTCATCTTATGTTTTAGAACCAGTTTTCATTAATTGTCACATAGCAAAATAAATATGAAGCGGAGAAAGGAGATACGTACAGTTGGGTAAGGCCATTTATAGTGAACATTCCACCACTCAAGTAAAGTTTGCCTTGCTTTCTTGGGTAATTTTCCTTTCTTTTTCTTCTTTGAAAACTCCAACTTCAGAGAGCCAATGTGACTTCCAAACCTGCGCAGAAGTCTACCTTTAAGATCTTTGTCTTCGCTATTCGGTTGAGCTTCAGGTGCCTCTAATTCTCCTCCACTCAACTCCTCATCTGATGATGGTGCAACATCATCTGGAACAAATTATTAATCAGCTAATCTCCACAGTTCGTATAATGGTAAATTGTACATACAAGTTTCCCTTACTAAGGGAATTCTTTGCATGTATTAATAATTATCATTTCCAATAATATGATTCTAGGGGCCAGCTCTACATTTGCTAATGCAGTAGATTTTTTTTTTAGCCCCACTTTTAAATGTTCCCGATCAAAACCAATTGGAATCTATTTAGATAATCTTTAAGCTTTTCTTTTCTGCTTTTTCTTCTTTAAAAAAACATTTTTTATTTAATATTTTTATTTTCTTACCAAACAATAGCAATAATAATATAAATGAAGAAAATGATAAAATATTATATTCAATACTCTATCTTGACCTTGACAATAAAATTTAATGTCATTATTGTTTTATCAAATAAAGAAATACAATTTTTCTTTAACAAAATTTTAAAAAATAAATAATATAGTAGTAAAATAATAAAATTAATACTAAAATATCACACACATCTCCTCTTGGGAAGAAGAGCAAATAACCCCAATAAATTTGCACATTCATAATAGTAGCAATGGCAATTAGTGGTACACTTCATGGGCAACGGCATTTAGAAATGCTAAAGAAACGGTGTCGCGTCACCGTTCATGCATTCGATCAACTATCAAAAATAAAATGGATTCAGGAATAGCTAAAAGGTACATATAAATTTCATGTTATATATTTCATTATAATTAAATCAATCACGAATTCATTTTAAATATCATTGTTTGCTGAATGCTAAAAAGAGTAATGAAACAAGTAAAAATATATTAGTGAATTCTAACAAATCATTTTTCTCTTTCTAAAATATAAATAAACGGAAGTATATATATTTCAATAACCTAAATTTTTATAAAATTTGACATCAAAAACTTACAAAAGTCAAAAAAAAAAATTAAAAGTTGAGGACTCGGAATATATTTCATTTTCCTACTAAAGTCGTTCGAAGTTATTGAATTTAGCCTCAATTAAAATTAAAATTTACAAAATTAAAAAAATATATATTTTTCTCACATCTATTTATTCACTAGCGAACCAGCGTCGGAGTGCTAAAGCCTAAAGGACCCACCCAAACCTCTTTGACAAAAAGAGAAGAGTTTAGGTTTAACCGAAGAAAAGAGGGAAAGAGAGGGGCTTCCCTTCCCCGTCTCTCTACAATCAGCCTGCACGGTCTGATGTCTGGTTATGACGTTTGTCAGAGATTACAGAGTCACACTAGAAAAGATAGGTACGGCCATCAAATCAAAATTTCAGAGAAAAATAATAAATAAAGAAATGGAAAGAGAAAAGTTTTTCATTATTAGATTATTAGCGACACAAATGCTGTTTGTTATACCCTCCTCCTCCTCAGCCGCAGATGGCGAGCGCAGACCAATCTACAGAGATTTCATACTCCAACCAAATTCCAATGAAGATAGAAAAACTACAAGACCATAATGCTATGGGCATAGGCCTGGGATACCTTCTATGGACCCACACAATTACAGTACGAGTGATAATCTATTAGACAATTCAATGACAAAAATATCCCTAATATTTGCATCTTAGGATACCATCCATATCATTCCTTAAGATCACAACAAAACAAAGCCATTTTCTTTAGAGACAAATACATATTTTTTTAAATAAAAATAGTACTAAGATATTCGGTATCAACCATCTTTTGACTGTTTGATTACAAGCCGAGGTACAATAAGTGTTTTAATTATTCTTTTTAAACTTCTTAGAAAAGGATTATTCAATGCTCCCCATACATTTGAAATTAATTGTTTAACATATTTTTTTCTTTTTCTGACAAAGTTGCCTTGAAACTCAAACTCATCTCTTAACTTGGGATATGATTCCACAGCATTTTAATGTGCATTCCTATTGCATTTAAATAAAGCAAAGTTCTATAATAAACTATTAAAAAAATGCAATTAAAGAACCACCGTACCTAATATTCGACCCGTTTTTGCCAACATATTTCCAAAAGCAGTAATTCCAAACAAATATTTTGGCACCGCATGGATGAAAGAAAGTATAATGTTGAATTGTGATTTGTGAAGCAAGAAAAAGAACAAAACCCACAATTTTATATTACATATTATACTAAATATAATGAGTGAACCGAAGGAACAGAAAAATGTATCAGATGGAAAAGAAAGAATGGGGAATGGCCCAATGGGATGGCACTATTTGGGACCCGCTAAAGACCCTAGTTCCAAGCCGAAAGACTCAGACACGTGTGGTGCCCATCAAGAACACAGAGACCCACGAGCCCCATTATGGAACAAATTAATGCCTATGGAAATGACAACCACGAGCGCTTGCAGGAGCAGGAACAGTAGCAAGGAAAAGACTAAAAGAACAAGAGCTGGCATTGATTCAATCTACATCTACTCACACATTCTCTCTCTCTTCCTCTCGTACACACACATACATTAGGTTAAAAAGCTGGTGAGTTTACAGCGAAATCTGCGGAAGCCCACATGTGAACTCCGAGCACCCACTCTCGCCGGGGTAGTCTTTCAAACCTCACACATCCGGCCCCCACTTTAATCTCAACAAGTACTCTCGTAAACTCACTTTATTTTGCTAATAATTCTATCAAGATAATACTCCCCCTGACCAACCTGTACATGCCTTCTTGTTCAATAACCCTACTCTCACACGTGTACTTTACCTTAATAGATAAATAGTCTACACATGCAACATGAACGTCCAAAGTGAGACCATTGTTAATAAAATTATCAAACATCGGATGAGCAATAACTACACGTGAATTGTGCTTCGGGAGACAATGCCACTATGAACACACACATATATATTATATGGTAATGGCTAAGCAAACAACGTCCTACCCAGAAACTGCCTATTATTCTGATCTCTAAATGCATGTTGCTTCTCTTATTTTCAAAATAGAAGTAAATTATCAAAACAAAATCACTGAGAAACAGAATCTGTATGCACGACAATATCAAAATTTAAGAAATGAACTATTATTTTTGGGCTAATTTGTTCGATCAAACATAAATCATTGACGCAATGAAATGAAATAATAAGTGGTATCCATATACGACTCACTGTAAATACAAGATGCAAGACTCAGATCAGCCAAAAATCTACAATAAAAGTAACAAAAGGATTTCAGAAATAGAACATTGAAACATAAACTTCAGGTTAATTAAGATTTAATAATTAATAATACAAGCAGATGGCATATAAGCGCCTCAATATAATATCCAAGAGCGTGACTGTATACCTATATGTGCATATAATATATTCAAGTGGACATCTACTGTATTGCAAATTTAAAAAGAATCTTAGTCTTTTTTTATCAATATCTTGGTCCTTTTCTTTCCAGTAACTTGAAAGAATCTTAAAAAGTTTAGGGAGAAGATTGAGGAGAATCAACATCTAAGTACAGAAGCAGCAAAATAAAAACATTACTCAAAAAGTAATTTGTACTTTCAAATTAAGGAAAAAAAATGCCAGTTGTCAACCAATAACAACCAGATCAAAGGAATATATAAGACCTTCACAAATTCAATTCTTTATGAAAAATAATTATATGTAATTTCAACTCCTAAGGCTGCTATACACATGCCATTTACACAAACTCCACTCCAGTTTAAACTGAAACAATAGCAGCTTTTCTTAGTTCTTAGATGCCTTAGAAAAAAAATCACTAATCTATGCCATAAATCCATAGATTTTTCGGCCAAATTAAATAACGGAAATATAGAAGTAATCGACAAATTATGCGATTTGTTCTAAAACACATTTATAAAAAAAGTACTAATCAACTATAAATCCATAGATTTGTCAGCCAAATTAATAATGGAATTACAAAAGTAATCAACAAATGCAATCTGTTCTGAATCCACGCACTGATCCATGATTAGAAATTGGTCGCATAATTATACAGCCTTGAGATGAGCTAGCAGTACAATTAAATAAGCATCAATCAAAAAGAAGGGTGATTGTGGGACTTGCTCATCATCAAGCTCAAAAACAAGTCCCTTTAACCGCCCAAGTGATTTGTAATACACGCATGTGCTAACCTATTGTTTGATGACGAGGATAGAGATAAGATAAAAACCAATTACATATAATATAATTCTATTAGATTCAAATATTGTTGTAATTTTAATATATATATGTGCATGTATATATATAATCTTAAAAGTTATATAACTTCCAACTACGGATGACCGTGAGAGACAACAAAACTTGGGTGGCAAGAGCTGATCCCTTTCTAAAGTACAATTTCAGTATCTTTCCCTCTATATAATTCACTCATGTTATATTGCAACTTGACGTTTTTTTATGACCAAATTAAGTATCAACATATATCATTGTCATCCCATTCAAATTCGCAAAGAACCAAATACAATCAAATTATCAAATTGAAGAATTTCAAGCACTCAAAGAAAATAAAAAGCAAGTTAAAGCAGCACTTGCATATAAAACTTGATGAATAAAATAAAAGAAATAAAATTCCACTAAAAAAAAATTTGCCTTGCATATATCTTTTTCATTAAAAGGATAATGTAAAACGTAAAGAATTCAACTTGCTACCAATTCTCATTACACAATGCAAGGAAACTTACAGCAATGACCATGCCATAGGGCATCAAGCTGCAGGCATTAAATGACATCTAGTTGTAAAACACTCTTTGAAACTGCATCCATTTGCCATGTCATAATCAAAATTTCAACTAATCTTAATTGATATTGAAGAAACTTTTTTTCCCTGGAATATCGTACATGAAATTTTGCAAATGGAAACAATTTCTTTGGCTTAATCACTAGACTAGCATCTATTTGAATTTCCTATGTAATCACCATTCTCGGTAAAGCAAAAATGACGATGAATTAACACAAAATGAAAAAAGGAAATGTGTTAAACTGAGACTATATTATGTAAAAATACAAGTTTTATTTTGTAAACATTAAAAGAATTTTAACCACTGGGAACAATTAAGAATTGGCTCTTGGAATTAGGAATTAAGAGACCAGAACACATGTAATTACAGAAAGCATCATTATTTTGGTTATATGAAAAATCTTTCAAAGTAGAATCAAATGTCACTTTATTCAATCCATCATACCACTATTTATTGCATTGGTTCACTGAACTAAGAACCATCAAATTAAGAATCACAAAACAAAAGCTCTTACTTTCAAGTCACTTCAATTTTTTCCTCTGACACAACAAAAAGGAAACAAAATTAAAAGGAAGAAAGAAAGAAACACAGCAAAGAAAAGAAGTGTAGAAAATGCAAGTGAACATTGAACTGAAAAGGAAAAGTTTGATATATAACTGTTACTATGTCCAAAATATCAGTACATAAGTTTTGGACTTTTTAAGCAAGCTCTTTTATGCTATCAAACATTGAAGAAAAGAAAATAAACATAAGATCACATCTCATTAAACCCTATAGAAAGAAAGCATTTTACAGATAATATACTATTATTATTCCCAATAGTAAAAACCATTTGTTTCCATAACTAGGGTTTTTGTTGTGTTTGTAAATTTGTGCTCTCATCAACAAGTAGGAAGGTTTATCATTCAGTTTCTTAACTACTTTGTGTAACTGTGGATGACCAGTAATTAAACCATATATGCAAGCACAAAAATCAATGAATCCTTAACAAGCAAAAATAAAGAAAGAGAGAGAGAGAGAGTGTGTCACCAGAGGTAGTTCTAATGGAAGCACCTGTGCAAAGATTTCGAAGTTGCATTTCAATTTTGTTCAAGAAAGTAGTTGCTTCATCAAAAGGCCTTTCGAGATCAGATTTATACTTAAGTAACATATCACAGTAAGTTTCCTTTACATGAAAGAGAAAAAGAGGAAAAAGAAAGGCGCATTAGCAACTATGGTTTAGAAAATTAAAACAATTATATATATAATTCAATTTAAAGCCCACAAATCGAGAGAACGAGAGTAACCATGAACTCGTCCAGCTCGGGATCAGCACCTAAGCTTATAGTGGGAGATTCTTGCTGATAAATATCATTTTCTCGCCGGATTTCATCTAACAAACGAGCTATTTCCGGTGGCGCACCTACCTGTATGTGTATCAACTTTTAAGTTAACAAAAGTTTGTTATGATGCATGAAATATTTTGATTTCAAAATCAGTTATATTGAAAACAGTTATCTTTGTCTCGGATCTTGAAATCCAAGAGATAATAACCAACAAAAGTTAGAAATTAAAGAAGAAGAAAAAAAAGCAAGAGTTAAGAACAAAGGAGCTATGGCGAAAAGACGAGATGAAGGTGATAAAATCTCGCTCTCTCTATGCACTGCAAAAAGTATTTTTTTTAACATCATGAAGTTTCCATATACTTAGCATGCTAGAACTGACACTGAAAACTCCGTAACTTTTCAAAACATGAAAACAGTTACTAATACAGGAACAAGAGAAATAATTTCAATTTTTTAGCTTATTTACAAAAGGACTCTCAAGTTATAACTCTAATTAAATGATAAAAAAAAAGAAGTTATAACTCCAGCTTGTTCTTTTATGAACTTTTTCTCAGAGAAGAAGAAGAAGAAAAAGGATTTTTATGAGTGACTCACCTTCTGGCAATCGATATAGGCTTGAAGCAAGCGAGGATAACAAGGATGAGAGGCGATTTTGGCTTTGATGAAGGTATACATATCATCTTCTCGTGGAATTTCGGGAGCGAAAGAAGCGGACTCCGAAATCGTTGAAGCAGCAGCGGAGAGTAGTTCGTCCGATACGAAAAGAGGAATCCCATTTTGGAAAGTTTCGGAAGAGAGAAAAGTCTGATAATCTGAAGGTAAAATCAGAGTCTCCGGTGACATCAACCCCGCCGCCGCCTCGTCCGAGTAGTCCGCCGCCGAGAGTAAGCCACAAATTCCATCCATATTATTATCAATCAATCTACTTCTAAGATTTAAGAAGCTGAAAATGGAATGAGAAGAAAGAGCAGTGCGTGTGTGTGTGTGTGTATATATATATAAAAAGAGATGAGATTTGTGTTGTGTTGGATTTATTATTTTAATAATTAATATATTTTAAAAAAAAAAGAAAATTTGGGTTTAATTATGAACAGAAAAAACAGGAAGTGTGGATTGTTGGAATTGGAGCAGCAGAGAAAAACTGCAAGTAGCGTTTTGGAGAGTGATTTGCAAACAGGCAAAGGACAGATGTTTATGCTTTCAGGAGTGAGAAACTCTTTCTTGTTTTTTCCTTTTTTTGTTCACTTGGTTTTTTTTTATTATTATGATTTTTCCTCGATTTTTCCCTCACCAATATATTTATATAATTTTACAATTCTAAATTTTTTTAATTTATATTTAGTCATTTTTATAATTTTATTTATACATTTTAACAATTGTTCTCTGAAAGAAATTTTCACATTGTTATTCCAATAAAATATTCATCATATTCATATTAATAAATAATATTATTGAACTCATCTAAATAGTGAAAGTATAAAATCAAACTGGATTGAAATTATATAAGTTTTCAATTGATGTGTATATTTTTTTTTAATTGGTCATGTTTACACTGGTGAAATATTTTAAAGAAAAAAACGACATACTTTATATATTATATAATAAATATATATATTTATCAGTTTAATTAAAATTTACCCTATATTTCTTTCAAAATGATGAAAATTTCAATTGTCTGTTGCATGGCAGATCAATGCTGCTGCTGAATGGCAGTTGCTACAAATTAGAAATGGTCCCGGAATAACATAATACACAGCCACAATGTTGAGGATTTTTGCCTTTGATAATTTAGAAATTGAAAAAATAAGAGTGAAAAACTTATAAATTAATTTCTAAATCTTTATTAAGGTTTGGATATGTTTAAATTATATTTTTGTTAAATGCCATTCAAATTTGCTATTACTCCGTATCAATATGTTAGTTAAAATTAATAAAAAAAATTAATTTGTAGCACCTCTTTTTGCATATCAATGCAATTTCTATTTAAAGAATTCATAAAGCTGAGGCTTAAATTGTTGAAAATAAATTTGTAATTAATTATTATCCTAATATTTGTATGATCATATTTATGTAAAACTGATGTAATTCTTTTTTTGTATCTTTTTAAAATCTTAGTGTAGGTTACAAAATCCTAAATCCTATGACATAAAATCATTTGAAAATTTTGTATTCAGATGTTTGATTGTGAATCATTATTTTGTATTTTAATATATGATTTTTTTTAAATTAAAGAAGAATTTAGTTTAAATTTCTTTTATCATATAGTGTAAGTACTTATAGTGTGTTTAATTGTACCATAATTTCAAAAAAGTTAACATTATAATCTTTTTTGGCTAATAATACTATATTTATTTATATAAAATTTATGTAAAATAAAATATTAGATCCATTAAATTTTATAAATTAATTTGTAAAATATTTTACATAAAAGGGTATCAGAAAAAATATTTTACTGATATAAGGGATTAAAAAGTATCATATCAAAAAATAATCTTATTTTTACTTTAGGGTATGCTAAAATAATAAATAGATATTTTAATGATAGTTTAGATATTGTACTTTTTTTTTGTAAAGTTGAGTTATAGCCAAACAAGTTACTCTCTCTGTCTCACAAAGATTATCCATTATTCTATTTTTAAATGTCTCAAAATAATTATCCTTTTTTATTTATATAATGTATTTAATATTTTTTTTTCTATTTTACCATCTAATAAATTTACAGTTTAAATAAAAAATTAATAATAATTTAAACTATTTTTAAGATAAAATAAATATATGAATAAGGATAAAAAAAAGAAATATATGAATTGTCAATGTATTAATTGTATTTTTTTAATTTATAGAAAAATAAAATTTATAATCTTTGTAGGGCGGAGGGAATAATATTTTTTTCAATTAATTTTTTCAGTATTTTATTATATTTTTTAATATGGTAATATAATATCTCTTAGTAAAATATAATATATCTTTATAAAATATATTATCAGTAATTAGTTTTTCTAGTAATCTAGCAAACGCATTATTATTATTATTATTATTATTATTATTATTATTATTATTATTATTATTCACTAGTTTAACGTGCTTTTATCAATAAAGACTAATGTGCTTGAAATTTGTTATTATATGAATTAATTATGAACTTTATTGAGCCAAGACATCAAGTCAGTTTATATATATGAAATTTGAAATCCAAAATCAACTCAATGCATATTTCAAATTTCTTTTTTTTTCTTTTTGATTATAATTGGACCTTTTAATTATTTATAATAAATGCAATTTATGTATAAATACACAAAACAGCAATTTCGCAGATAAGAACCTTTAAAAATTCAGAGGTCTTTCAATTTATTTGTTCAACTGTCAATATATTTGAATCATGAGCAGATTTTATATGGATGTGTTTTATTTAATAACTTGAGGTGACAAAAAAATTTCAAGAATAACTAAAATTTAGAATATGATATAATCTACCAATAAATATATATTGTTGATTCGCCTCTTTCTATATATATAAATACTAAAGAAAACTAAAATTTAGAATGATAATACACACTTAGCTACTAATGACAAACAAAACTTTTAAGTTAATATATTTTTTAAGAAAATAAAAAATTTAACTATAATGTTTGTACTACGATTCAACATTCAAGATGTAAAATGGATTTAGACTTAAAACCAATGATTCTAATATATTTATGCTTTTTTTTTTCAATTTAGCGATAATAATTAACTTTGAACTGTTAACAATTAACTACTAATGGTATAAATGTTTGATGATTGCAAATAATAAAAATATTTAGTTAATTATAAAAAGAGTAAACAATAATTTTATTATAAATTATGATAAATTTAATTATGTGTAATTAATAATTTTAATATAATATATGATTAAAAATTTTAGAATTTAAAATAAAACTTATGTATTTTAATTAATAGTAAACTTTTTCCTAAATATTTTCAATTTTTTAAAGACTAATTTTTAAATCAAAAACTATAAATTTTCATTTTCATTTAAAAACTATCTTTTAATCATAAAATCAAAAATTAACAATAGGAAATATGCTACAATTTTTGTTCCTTTCTATAAAATTCCATGTATCAAATTGTTGAATACTTGAGCATAGATAATTAATTAATTTTCAAGAATCAAATCAAATAAAAAATTAATTAGAATAAAAATTAAAAAAATTAATTAAGTTTAAATCACGTGCATGTTAGTATATTTAATGAATTTCTATCTTCATTAGCATGAAAACAAAGTGTATGGCTAAGGTGTGAGCTGACGTCATTTATAGTATTTACACAGTAGCATTTTATAATAATATTAATAATGCTCGATCCAACATTAAACCTAAAGTGTACGCAGAAAAAAAAAATAATAATAATATATGACGCCACAAAAATTAAAAAAAAAAAAAGTAATGTTGGAAGCCATTATGCAAAGCTAATGCCTTTTCCTATTTTAAAGAAAGAAGGAAAAAAGTGAATACCTTTCCATAGACATGTTATAAGGAAATTGTAAATATATATATATACACATATGTATATCCAAAAAATATATATATTAAAGCGTATATATGATTCAATATATAACCCAATTAAAAATATAAAATATCATACTTTTATATAAAATATAAGTAAATATAATACTTTTATCTTATTGTTTTCGTTAATTGATAATTTTGTTGTTTATTTTTTTATTTGTTTGTGTTTTATTAAGAAAATCTTCATGAATTTTTGTGCAAGTAATGAGACGTTTATTATTATTTGAATTGAATTAATAACATTTGTACTTCAAGAATTATTATGCCTTTCTTTTCCCATTAACGTAATACTTTAACTATAAATTTTTTATTTTATGTTGCATGTTTAAAATATATTGAATTTGATATCTGAATGTATGACTCATTACTAAGAAATAATACATATAAAATTCTAAAAATTCACTTTTATTAGCTTTAAAATTTTTTATTTATCGGACAAACAAAATTTTTAATACAAATTAAATTTATTATCCAAGCATATGTTTCTTGCTATGAAGCGGTAAATAATAAAATTGTCGTAAAAAAAATATTTGTATGTATTAATAAAAATTTTTTTGAATATAAATGTAAAAACTGAATCTTGCTCCCGTTATTATTATATAAAAGACGAAGAAGAAGAAGACGACGACAATGAAAAAATGAAGCCCATAAAAAGACATGAAGTTCCATTGGGTGATAATATTCTTCACTTTTTATTATGATTATGATTGATTATGCTAATAATTAAAGTGAAATCCAACATGCAACTTGCAAAGTGAAAAAACTTAAAAAATAATAAAAAGAAAAGGAAGTATAGAGAATATATGGTAATAATAAATTATATATAAAGCTTAGTTTCTAATATAGTAAATATATAATAAAATGTTAAAATAATAAATTAAAAAAATATTAATTTATTTAGTTATAATTAAATTTTATTGAAAAAAGTTTAAGCAATAATTAAATTACTTTTTATGCCATTTATTTTTCATCTTACCATATATTAATATAGGGATATAATTATCTTTTGATATGAAAAATTCACAATCTCCTTTTTTTATAAAATAATTTTCTATATTTCTCTCTAGATGAAATATTTTACCAACCACCTAGTAAAATTTAATAGGTTAATATTTTATTTTATATAGATTATTTATAAATAAATATAATATACTTAATAAAAGAGAATTAATTTATCAACTTTTTGAAGATAGTGATACAACTAAACCCTTTACAAATTTATTGTTTGTTTTCTTATTTGTTAAAAATGGTCCTTCAATGATCTTTTTGTCTTTCAAATTTAAAATGGTTTTAGTTTTTTATAAATTTAATAGTTTAAATGAAATATTAATAGTCTAGTTCTCAAATCACTTTCTTTATATTTTCAACTGTTTTTTCAGCTGCATTTGCTCGTAATTTCTTTTCTATTTTTTTTATTATTTTGCTACTTCTTGTTGCATTTGACATCTTTACCTACTATTCTATTTATTGGGGATTTTGTTATTGAAAATATTTTAGATCTTTGTGGAAAAAAATTTGCATCTAGCTTATTTCTAGTTTACTGAAAATTTTCCTCTTATGATGTATTTTCCTTGTTTTCAATTGAGGTCTTTATTGCTTACTGTCCAAAGAAAAAGTAAATTATATGTAAAGATATATTATCCTAATTAATTGAAGAAGAAATGACCCTTTTTTTTCAGAAAGAAAAAAAAAAGAAAATTAAATAATTAGACTGACGTGAGAATGTGCAGAGATGAATTGATATAATGAATGATTTTGTTGGGTAGAAATTAGGAAGGAACCACAAGTTGGAATTGAAAAGCCATAGACAAAAAGGGCAAGTAGTTATTATTGGTATCTAAAAAAATTATTTTTCTCAAAACAAATTATTTTTAAAAATATATAATTTTCAGTATAATGTAAATGTATACATTTAATACATATCTAGCATATTATAAATAAATAAAAGTTATATAATATTTAAAAAAAATAAAAATAACATATAATATAATTTTCTCATAAAAATACGCTACCTACTTTGATATAAATCTTATTAGTTATATCAAAATAAAAATATTAATAATAATACTCCTAAATAAAACAGCAAAAAGGTATATTTGATGACCTTTTACTCTATATTTTTTTTTAATCGAAAACTTTTAACATATAGAAGGAAACTACTAGAATTTAATTTAATTAAAAAATTTATTTCTAAGTTCATTTATTAGTATTTAATTATTAAAATCAACGTATTAAAAAATAATTATTAAATATTATTATTTTTTATTAATTACATACGGAACAGAAAAAATTTAAGAGTCAAATTCAAGATTAAATTAACAATACATATTCCAATCTGCCTAACTAGTCTCTATTGTCTTGTTACCAGGAAAAAAAAATACATACTAACAATCTTACTGTTACTTAGGCATATACTTACCAATTGGTTAGCATATCAATAATTATGCAATTAAATTGTTATTACAGTATTACTGATTCCATTAAATACTAATTAATTAATCAAAAGGTAACTTATTTTAATGATTAATAGTATCCAAAACTATTGGCAATTAAAAAGTGAAGAAGGACATTTGTTTTTGGACCTTTGGTGTAAATGAAGAGGAGCAAGTCCATAGGGGCTATGGCAGAGAGTTTATAGGATACAAAATTATGAAATATTACTGTGCAGGTTCCACCTGAATAATGAATCTGGTTCAAAGTAGCTGTTAAATTGTACTATTAAATTAATTTTCTTTTAGACTATCTAAATTATCTAAATAAAAAAATTAAATTAACAATCATCAATAATAATTAATAACTAATAGTGTTATGAATAACTCAAGTAAATGGTGACCTAATTGTTAATGCAACAAGACTAATTTGTCTTCTTTTAACTTTTGCTAACAAGACTAATTTGTTAATTCTTAATTTTTTTTAAATTTACACAAGGTTTAAATATTGATTATAAATATCAAATATCATACTTATTTATAATTTAATTATCTAAAATAAAAAAATAAATTTAAAACTTTATAAATAAAGACAAATTTCATTTTCTAATTAAATTAATATAAATTTATAAACATTAAAATTTCAATAGTTTTAAATATTTATAAGTAGCTGATACATATATAATATATTTAGTAAAAAATAGTTTATAAGTATATATAATTACAATTATTTAAAAAATATATAAATTTTTATTATCAAGAATAAACTTTAAACATGATTTTTTTAAAATTCAAAATTTTCACCAAATCTAAAAATATGCTCAATATATACTAAAAACATATTTAACATATATAAAAAATATAATATATTTTATAAATTTTTTTATATATGCACAATATTTTTTAAAATTTTTAATTGCATAATTATATATATATATATTTTTTTTTATTTTTGGGAGTAGGGGGACAATCTCCATGGCTGTTCCCGCCTCCACATGTACAATGAACTAAAACACATATAATATATACAATATATATCATAATATAATATATGTATATTATATTATGATATATATTACATTAATATATAATATATATTGTAATATATAAATATGATATAATAAATATAAATTATATATTGGATCCCTGCAGGATAGGGATCGGAGTTCCTGTGGAGTTGAAAGTATATTTTTCATTCAGGTGAACCTTATTATAAAATTGGATTTTTCTTGCTATTGCGAATACTTAAAAAATTATACTAAAAATATTGTATATACACTCAAAATTTATAAAAAATAATATTTTTTTATGTATATTGAGTATATATTTACTATGTATTGTAAAAATACAAAAAACTTAAAAAATATTTTTATAAATTAAAAAATAATAAAAATATATATTTTTTTAAAAATAATATTTTATGTATTTTTTTTAATTTTTATTTATATTTGCTATATTTTATAAACTTGTTATATATTTTGAAATTTTAAAAAAAATGAGATACATGTGTATTCTTAAGTTTAAATATCATAATTATATTTACATATTTTCTCAAATTATAATATATTTTTAAGAAAAAAAATTGAAATTTACATATATATATATATATATATTATATTCGAGCCAAAATATTACATATTATATCTGTATTATCTCTGGAAAAGCTCAAGGCAATTTAAGTCACAGAGTGGGGAGAACACAAAGGTTTGAAGCAGAGCGTCCGGTTTGGTTTATATGGCGCTTAATAAATATTATTATTATAAGCAACAAAGCAACTGTTTGGTTATTCTCAATTTGACTGATTGATTGATTGATTGACTGACTTATCAATTTTCAGGTCATTTTGGCGCGCAAAATTAACTGACAAAACTAAAGTAGTTTTTGTTTCTTGCGGTGCTAAAATTACTGTACTTTTCACCCAATTTTAGCTTCAATACACACCGTTAGATCCCTCCCCTATCTTATACGGACGCGATTTTCAAGACCAATCCTACGGCCAACATTAAAATCATAAATAAATTAGAGACAGTCCCATTTCCCTACCGTAGGCTACCCATTTGGGTTTTCTACTGACTGGCCTTGTTCCTATGGAACATAGTGGCCTATATTGAAAATTCAAAATTAATGCCCAAAAATCTTTAGTGAATTTCAGTAACATAAAACATTAAAACTTATTTTATTTTATTTTACTTCTTTTCTACTTGAATATAATTAAATCATTGAATTTGTGGATGGTAACTGGTCCGGCATTTTCGGAAATCTCATCCGTTTTTATATAAAATATAGGTAATTTAATAAACATTATATATTAAATTATATCTGGCTTATACAAATATATAAAAATTTTATGATATTAAAACAAATTAACATTTCGTGTAATTTTCTCTAGTGCAGTAGGAAGGCAATGCTAAACCTAAAAAATTAAAAAAAAAATACCGAACAAGAAGACAATTAAGTAAAAAACATACCTGGAAAATTGAAGGCAGAAGACAAAATCTGGCTTTCCTTGGAAATTCAATTAGCAATTGATTTTTTTTAAAAAAAATTTATATAGAAATATATACTGCCATTCTTAGGAAAAAAAGTATATATATATTCTTAGTGTAAGTACTAGAAAGGAAATGAAAGGAAAGAGGTTGGTGAAAGCAAATTGGTTCTGAAATCTGAAGCCAGTCTTGAAGGGTTTGGGAATTTATATATAGATTTTTAAAAGAAGATCCCACCACAACATAACACCTCCCTTTGGGAAATTTTTTCACATTAGATTTTTATTTATTTGTTTCAAAGTTCCAAGGTCAATTGACAACGTATCGCATATTTCACTTATATAATTATGCTATCATTAGTATACAAGAATCAAATGCTTATGGAAACTGGGCCTTCTTGTGTAAAAAGGGTCATTTGCAATGAATGAATATATATTTTTTTTAATTGGTTTTCATGAAACATTGAAAAGGATTATTTTTCTTTTGTACTGTGAAAGTGGAACCTGAATACTCATTTCCTTCCACTTTAAATATTAAATATTGTAAAAAAAATTATTTTAATTTAATTGTCATTTTTATAAATTTAAAATAATATTTATTATAAAATTTTAAATTAATTCTTATGAGATAAAATTAGTAATTAATAAAGAGATAATAGTTAAAAATAATAATTAAGTAAAATACTATAAATTTTGTAGTCATTATTTTTTTTTGATATTTATAATTAATTTTAAAATGATATTTAAAGTAAAATGGAAAGAGGAGTTATTAATGGTTTTTTTAATGCAATTATTTTATATTAAATAAAAATAAAAAGATCAAATCCAACAAAGAATTAATTGGTAGGATTATGTAATGATGATTTGTCATAAAGAATATCGCACTATTTTTTCTAAGCGATAAGATATAGAAACGAGTGCTTTTTACAATTTTTTTTTTATCAATGATAAAAAAAACATTTTATCAACTTGATATTATAAATTTATCAATTTTAAAAAAATAAATTTAAAATATTTTTTTAATCAAATTATAAATTTATTAATTTCTTACTATATATGTAAAATTTATTATTTTTTTAAAATGATGGGGGATTTTATTGTCTCTTGTAAAAAACTATATTTTCAATTGTATCAAAAATATGAATGGATATTTAGTCAATCAATTAATTAATTGACTGAGTTAAACAAATTCAATTTTTTTATTTAAATTGATCCATTATCAATTTTAATTGATTTGGTTAATTAACCAAATCAAATAGATATATTTGATTAATTAACTGAATTGAATAAATTTTTTATTTTATAATAAAAATTATATTTATAATAAAAAAATATAATTAAATAACTAAAAAAATTTATTAATAAAACTAAACAAATAACTTTATTTTACAATAAAATAATTATATTTATAATAAAAATTTAATATTATTAAAGAATTTAATAAAAAAATAATAAATTACTAAATTTTAAAAATTATTATTATTTTAAAAATTTTTAATTATTAATCTACCAAATCAAATCAATTAACTATTAATCAAAATAAAAATAAAAATAATTTAAATTTTTTAACCGATCATAATTAAAACATTCAAGTAACCAAACCTAAAAAAAATACTCACTCCTAATAAGGAGAGTGAGAAACTTATTTTGATACACACCAAAATTTATTATTAATTTATTATATGTTAAATTTAGAAGTGATAATTTTATAAATTTATTATTAGGTTATTATAAGTTTTTATAAATGATAAAAAAATTTATAAAAAAGTGAAAATTTTAAAAAATAAGATAAAAAAACATAATTTTCTCTGAAAATAACACTTAAAAAGGGCCTCGGAGAGTGTTAGTTGTAGGCCTAAACAGTGTTGTTAAAACCGGACCGGACCGGCCGGTCGGATCGAAAAAATTGAAAACCGGCTGTTTGTCCGGTCTGATTTGTAAATTAACTCGGATATAGGATGAAAATAGGGTTGGACCGTAAAACCGGATAAAACCGGTGAACCGGACCGGACCGGTTTGAATTTTTATTCTAAAATTAATTAGGTTTGTTTTAAATTTTTAATACTCAGAGAAGACTCCTCTGCTTCCCAAAAGTTTGTGCAATCAATTAAATAATGCATACTAATATATGTTTTACACAAATTAATGCATACTAATACTAATAGTTAAAAATTAATTTGTGTAAAACATATATTAGTATGCATTATTTAATTGATTGCACTAATTTTTAGATCAAGAGGAGAATCCAATTCAAGTTGGAGAAGAAGAAGATGATGACATTGAGTAAGATGGAAATCTCGGTGTTAATTTAGATGATATTGATCTTAGTATTAATATTTAAGACGTTAAGTATTTAGTTTCTTTACTTAATTATATAATTTATATGTTATCATGATATAATTTTATAATATAATTTAGTTTATCCTTAATTTTATATTATACAAATTGGTCTCCCTTTTAAAATTTTTAATATTTTTATGCGTAATAGTGCCGGTTCTAAAAAAGTTAAAAACTCGGTTGAACCTGTCCAACCAATAAAATCAGTGACCCAATCGGAATGCCGGTTCGATCTCCGATCCGGTTCTGAAAACATTGGGCCTAAAGGAGAGTCGCCTCCAGAAGAAATTAGGCCTCGCATATCCATATCGAAGCATTTCGCCCCTGCCAGTGTGCTCACCCTTCCTGAGCGCCAAGCTAAAAGAGTTGACATTTTCTCTCAGTGGTCCTTTGGATAGACATTAAAAATTTTAAAAATCAAAAGAATAATTAAGCATTTCACTGAATGAATTATTCAAAATCCACTAATTAGTTTTTTTTTAACAGAAACAATGCCTCATAGATTAAAGAATACATTTAAATAGGCATGTGCATATATCTTCTTCATTTCTTTAATTTGTTAATTGTACACTGATATCAAGTATGCACGTGCTAAGTTTCTAACCATTTCATAATTTGTTTTCAAGTGGCTTACTTGTTAAAGTGTGGGTTGTGGTCCATAACTCTGGCTTTGTGAATTTCTTAATTTTCCAATGAACAATACTATGAAAGATAATGTTATTTCTATGCATAATGCAACAATTATTACGATGATTTATTATTATTATTATTATTATTAATTAAGATGTAGTATGGTGAATAAAAATGTGTATTATTTTTATTTATATCACGAATTTGAGTTATAAGTGTCACCGCTCTCATATATAATTAATAAAAAATATAAATTATTATTCATTAATGAAATTTGGTCTAATTAATGAAATAATTAAATAGTCTTTCAAATTTGACTTCATTAATAAAATTGAACATTTTTTTCATATTTACTGTTAAATTATATACATATGTATATATAAACTAAAACATCCTTCATCACTCATTTTCCCTTGAATTAGTGGTCATCTATGTACCATCACTAGCCAAAGCAATTAAAGATTAATTACCAACATTAGCATATCCAATTAGTCATTTTGAAAAAAGAGAGAGAGAGAGAGAGAAAAAGATAAAGAGAGAAAAAAGTTCATTAAAAAGTAAACACCACAACCTTAATATGGTGCAATTTAAGAGATTGAAGTTTGTTATCACTAGGAACAATTACAAGTCAAACCTAAATGGCATAAATTCATGTCTGAAAATAGGCTTATAGTCCTTATCAAAAGATACTCATTTGTGGAAATATATGTAGTCCACGATTTAATTTAATTTAGTTGCTAATAAGATAAATTTTTTTAGTAATTGACTTTTTTCAAGCACATACCATGATGAACATTAAGCCACGTTTTAGGTTAGAAAAAACTGTAATTAATTTAACTCTAATCAAAGATTGAAAAACATATGCTTAACCCGACAGAATGTTTTTGTGCTTTTGAATTTTTAGGTTTATAGTTTCACTTGTGTTTCTCTAATTGGCTTGCTAGGCCAACCCTAAAAAAAAAGGAGAAATCTTTGTTATCTAGTTGATCTTCTATAATCATACCCTAAATCTTTGCATTTATTAGACATTAATGGGAAAAAAATAATGCAATCTATCAAATGACAATTTGCTTAATTGATTTTGATAAATTTTTTATAATAATGACAATAATGGTGGGTCAAGTGATTTGTAGTCTTTAATTAGACTTTCGGCTTTCTTGAGAATTTGTCTAATTAAAGCACAACATTACGAAGATGATTATTAATTTCATGCATGTTCTCTGGCTTTATTATATATATATATATATATATATATATTATTTGTGCTGGGTGTTTAGGAATAGGCAGATTCCAATTGGAAAGGCAAGAGTTGACTTGCATACTTAGGGCAGTCAAAGGAATAAAAGTGGAAGATTATACTTTTGATCTCTGCATATCATAATCACTTTCCTTTCCTTTTTATCTATTTTTGCTTCATCAGCACAATTATTTTTTTTGTCTGTCAATGACTTAATGGGTTGGCTCAATACTTATATCTATTAATTTTAAGCCAAACACACACACACACACACACACACACACACACACACACACATATATATATATATATATGTATAATCTCTTAAATTTATAATTTTTATTTGATTTACCCATTAAATCCTCAATTTAACCATTTAACTTTTAAATTCATATTTTTTTAATTTATAAACACAAATTTATTAAATCATTAATATATCTATTTGATATAAAATATATAAAATAAAAAAATAATATTTAATAATATAAGCATATATCGATAAAAAATAGATAAATAAAAAACATAAAATTATTAAAATAAAAATTCAACATGCAAAGTCACTTGACGCTAAAAATTTAAAGAATTGCATATGTCCTTAATTTTATTTGTGTAATTTTATATGTTATGCCTAATTAATATATTCTTGACATATGCTTAATTAGAGGGGAAAAAGTACATGCACTCATAAATAATAATTGGAAAATAATCTCGTCCCTCAATTGCCACATACATAAATAAGAATATATATTGTCTCGATGGATGTAAACAAAAATTATATTTATTTTTTTTTACTTTTTTGCGTGCCAAATTTTAACTCCATTTATTTAAAACGAAAAAATAAAAAATATTTTTTTTATTTTGCCAAACATTTTTAAAAAAATTAAACCTTTTTTTAAGGTGTTAACACTTTTATATTCTCACAAAAATTATTTTCTTCTTAGAAGTAAATTCCTTTTTTTTTCTTCTAAATAGTTTTTGAAAAAGGAAATAATCGGTAGAGATTTAGGTTATTTATTTTGAAAATACTCTCTTTTCTCTTTGTATTTATTTAAAGCCTAATATATCAATTGTTTTTTAAAATTGACAGTTTTAATCATTTTATTCTTTATATTTATATATTTATTATATTATCTCATGTACTTATCTATTTTATTATAATAAATATCTAAATAATCATATATTAATCATTTTAGTCTTTATATTTATCTATATTTATCAATTTCATACTTAACAGATACCTAAATATATATAATATTATAGTACATATAAATATCTATTTGATATAAAAATATATAAGTGCAAAAAGTAAAGTAATCTATATCTAATTATTTAAATATTTATTGAAACAAAATAGCTAAATATATAAAATAATCTAACAAATATATAAATATAAAAGATAAAATAATTAAAACTGTCAAGTTAAAGAAATAATTGATGTATTAACCCTATATATTTAACATAAAAAGGAAAAGAAGGAAGGTGTTCTGAAAACGATTAAGATAATAGCTCTTTACTATTTAGATTTGCCATGCATAATGAAATTTGATTTGAGTTCCCATATTAAACAATTAGATTAGATAAATAAATAGTCGCTATTAGGAGATGCCTTTGAGCCTCCCTTTAATTTGTTACAGATAATAAGCTTGGAGACTGTTAACAAATAAAAAATGTTTGATTAAATATCATAAAAAAGTCATCTCAAAAGTAAACTTTTACTGCTTTCATCCCTTCATCCCCAGTATCCGACTAAGCCTGTCACTTTTGAAAAGGTTTAAAAATAAAATAATATAGCAATAATCTGAAAAGATTTTCAAATAAATTTAAAAAAATAAAGAATGATAAATAAAAAAAGTTGGGGAATTAATTAAAAAAATATCCACCCATTATTTAGTAATAAAATTTAGACCCCATTCATTTTAAGTAGACTAATTTTGATAAAATTATCCTTTCATCCTAGAAAAAAACACAGCAAGTTATTTTTTCGTTCTTTTCTCTATCTCTCTCTCTCGCTCACTATCTCTCACTCACTCACTATTTCTTCAACAAGGTTTTATCAGATGGTGTCGGCCACAGCTTAGCCTACTCAAATGGTTTTCCTCAGTCTGCAGCCAGTTTCTTTCTCGTCAGAAACTAAATTGATCTTTGGCTTAGTTCAAAATAATAATTACCAAGCACCATCTAAAATACCCAGATAGAGAGAGAGAATGTAGATGTAGTCATTACAATGAGCGCCGGGTATCTCAAGAACTTCTACATCGAACAAGTCGATGTGAGGTCTAGTACGAATCAAACGTTGCTCAGCATTATTGTCATCATCGTCAGAATCTTCAATCATACATTGTCGAGTAACATCTTCTTCCTCATCTTCATCTTCATTGCTAATGCTACAGCCCTTTAAGAAGTTTATTATAAGTTTTCTTCGCTTTATTTGACATACCGATTGAAGTTATCATCTCATCTTATGCTCTCATCTTGTCTTGCATATCCATCTATTCTTTATTTTGTGGAGATTTGATTTGCATTGTCATTAATTGAAATCGGTAAACTTTAGTTTTTTAGGTATATGTATGTTTCTTATTAGTAAATGAAAAACTAAAGAGTTTAAATATTTTTTATTTAGTTTATATGTTTTTATATGTTTCTTAGCTATGTATATGTATGAAGCCTTGAAGAGTTTAAATGGGCGTAGTTTATTAAAGCTGTCATGTTTTGCTATATAATAAAATGGATTGTAGTGTGCAGTGTATGTTGATATGGGTTTAAATGTGAGTCAAGTTTTTTTGTTCTTTATGTAGTTTAAGTGTTTTCCTCTTAATTTTATTTTAATGAGGTCTTAAGTGTTTTAAACCTTTAATAAGTTTGTAATTGTAAGTTTATATGTATTGATATGAGTTGATATGTAATTATTTAAGATTGAATATTTTTTTTTGTATATTGTTTAAGTGTTAAACTATTAGTCGGTGTATTTTTATAGATTTTTATGCGTTGATATTTGTTGATATGGGCAGATATGTGTTGATATGGGCTGATATGTGTTGATATGAGTTTTTTTTTAGTTTGTTATGGTGTATATGGATTATGATTTAAATACAGTTTTGAGTTTATTATAGTTTTATGGATTATGATGTAGGTATAATTGGTTATTGTAATTGTAGGGTATCGATAGATGGATTAAAATTAGTAGGCGGACGAATTCATTTAATGGACGAAATAATAATTCTCATTCAATAAGGCAAAAAATTTGATGTGAACATCAATAAATATGTTAGCGGGGTGCTGAATATGTTTTCTTGAATAAAATGGCTGATTTCAATGAACTTAAGAAATTAGTATTTAAAGCACTTCATATTGACGATACATCAAAAATTGAATTCAAATTTCTGACTAGTCACGATGCACATCCTCTTTATGATGTCGTAGATGATAGGTCACTTGGGATATTTATGGGCATTGCTATGGAGGATAGGCTTAAACATTCATTGATTGTTAGTGTTGAAGAAGGTGTATTTAAATCCGGATATGATAGTAATGATTCTCGTGGTGTGATAGCACTCTCCGAATCTGGGGTGGTCTAGCAGCACTCTCCTAATCTTCCAAATATACCCTGTTATCTGCGTGATAGAATTCAATCGCACTAAGTATATTGCCTAGTGGTACATACTTTTATAAACTTAAGAAATGTTGTCATACATATATAATACCATATTTACATCATGTTATACATGTCAAACATTATTTATAGACATTAAACAACACACTAAACATGGACCCAAATAACTTATACAATTATTTAGTCCCAGACTCGTTGCCTTGTCTATTATTAGTGTCTCACTCTGGCGTAAGCACATTTCTGTGACACCCAGTATCTCATCCATTTTGGTTTATGGTATACTAATATCTAAACGCAATCTTCTGACAACTAGATAATATATAAGGTACACACAATACACATTCCTTTCAATGTGATTTTACATCTCGACTCACTCCATAGTTTCCACAAATTATTATTATAAATAATGCAAATATGATTTGCTTCCTCATGTTAGTGCATAAATTGCATTTTACACATTTTGATCAAATAATTCATTTAGTCATTCTCAAATTGCTAATCATGCCACAACCAACACAAATCAAACATTATTACTTCAAACAATGCTATACACACATGTTTATAAAAATCATCAATTATTATCACACATTTAATATATGTAATATGTTATGCCAAAATTTAATATAATCACACGCATTGCAAATAAAGTATGTACTAACATTTTTAAAACAATGAACGGAGTTAAAACTCTGTTTAATTTCAACACATGAAAAATTTTTTCACCACTAGGTTGATGAAATAACAATCTATTCAACACCTATTGAAAATACAAATGAACATAATCAATTAACATCACATTGCTAAGTGTTTAAAACCTAAAACAATAAGTAAGACATAATTTCATAATTTTTCAAGTTTTTACCATGATGCACTTTAACTTTGGAAAAAATCATTCTAACAATTTTCAAATTGAGTTTTAAGCTTAAATATATCTAATACATTATATTTTAATACATTTTAAGCATTAAAATACAATGTATCATATTTTTTCTAAAATTTTAAAATTTTACCCTAAGCCACTTTAATTTTGGTTCAATATTTTAACCAATTATAATTGATAATTTAAGTTCATTTCTATTATTAAAATCATTTAATAATATCTTTTAAATCACAAAATCAAATAAACACTAATTCTTTGTGTTTACTATTCTAAAACCCTAACTCATTCACTACCCAATCCAAACTATCATCAAACCTAAACAAATCAACCAAACAACCTTAAAATCTTCACCTCCTCATTAAAATAACATATTCCATACTCATTTTAACAATTATAATATAGTATATAAATTCTGAATTTTTACATAATCACAATTTTAAAAAAATTCAAATTTCTCTGAAAATTTACCACTTTGTTGAAAAATCACCAAAACTCCTTTTGATTATTTGAAAACCTTCAACATTTGGTATTTGGAGCAAAAATCTTCCTTAGCTATGGTTAAATTTAGTGGTGGAGAGAGAAAAGAAGAAGAAGATGATGATAAATAGTTAATTTTTTATTTTTCTTTATTTTTTCATATTTTAAAACTATTTATATATATTTTATTATTTTAAATTAATTAATTATTTAAATATTTTTAATTCTTTAAATTACTTCTTCCACCAAAAAATAAAATTATTTTTAAAATTGTTAATTAATTTATTTTTTAAGTAAAATTACCATTTTACCCATCTTTTACTATTCAATAGTTAACATTTTCTAACTCATATTTGATTTTATATGTAATGTTTATTTTTCTTATATTTTACATATACATTACCTATTACTCACTTCTAACTCATCATTTTTTCTTAAATTATTTAATTTAATTTAATTTAAAATCTAACAATTAAGTGAATGCTACAAAAATATTTTTACTTACTATATAAAACATCTATACAACATATAGAACTCAAATGATATCTATTTTAGAAGTTTTACATTAACCCACATAAAAATATATCAACCTATATCAAGATATATCAACCCATAATAAGACATATCAACATATATCAGTCAACAAAATACTTTTATTTGCTATATAAAATATCTAAACAATATTTAGAACTCAAATGTAATATATTTTATAAGTCTCACATCAACTCATATGAAAACACTTCAACCCATATCAAGACATATCAATCCATATCAACTCATATCAACACATATCAACACATATAAGACAACAAAACACTTTTATTTATTATATACTACATCTAAACAACATATAGAACTCAAATGCTATATATTTTAGAAGTCTCACATCAATCCACATGAAAATAAATCAACCCATATTAAGACATATCAACCAATAACAAGACATATCAACACATATCGGTCAACAAAATACTTTTATTTGCTATATAAAACATCTAAACAACATTTAGAATTCAAATGTAATATATTTTACAAATCTCTTATCAACCCATATGAAAATATATCGACCCATATCAAGATATATTAACTCATATCAAGATATATCAACGCATATAATGCAACAAAACACTTTTATTTACTATATAATACATCTAAATAATATATAGAACACAAATATTATCTATATTAGAAGTCTCACATTAACCCATATAAAGACATATCAACTCATATCAAGATATATCAACACATATAATCAAAGACCAACGCTGTTCAGTCAATTAAATCTATAACAATAATGATTTGTATTTTAGAAGCCTCACAATAAGCCATTTCTAATCATATCATGACATATCAAGACATATCATTAAATATCAATACATATCAGTAAACAAAATCACAGTTTTTCACTATATAAGACATCTAAATAGCATATGGAACACCAATGCTATATGTTTTTGTAGTTCTATATCAAACCATATCAAACCTTATAAATTTAGGTCAAAATATATCAACCATATTATAGAAGATCAATATATATTAGTTAACAAAATATAATTATTTAATATTATAGTATCGTAAACACAAAATATATGTCATTTAAATAATAATGATTCATGAATGTGTTCATACATCACACTTTTTGTTCTTAATAGAAAATGAACTTTCTGTTTCTTGATATAAAACTCATTTCTCATTCATTCAACAAAGATAAAATAAACAAGCTAGCACAATAATAATATTTATGACATATCAAAAAGCACAATAAGCAAAAGAGCACATCAGAATTTTTTTTCTTCAAATCAATTGCGCCATAAACCCCAAGAAAATGACTCTTTCTCTCTCTATTTTTTTCCTTATATCTTTTTTTATTTAATGGCGAGTCAAGAGTGCTTAAATAAACTTGCAAAACATGGGTCTCTTCACTAAAAAAAATAAATTAGAATAAAAAATCATATTATTATTTCTATATTATATAACATTAAATTGAAGAGCACCCAAAAACATAGGTTAATAGTAAAAAAAATACAGAGACAACAAGAAAATGAAATAAACAAAGACTTCAAAGTCTTATTAAAAATTCAGACCTCCCCAACTCTACAAACTCTTCATTTTTTCACTTCTTCTTCAATGTGGTATATTTCACCGTATTATAATTTAAGATTTTTATTTCTATTATTTTTCTCTTTTTTTATTATTTATTTTTATTTCCGTTATTATATTTAGCTAAGTAATTCCTAACTTTCTTTTCTTCTTAGTCTTTTCATTCCTTTTTTTAGCTTTTTTAAAATATATTTAGCACTCAATTTGTATACTTTATCACATCAAACACAACAATGGCAGAGAAATTGAGAGAGAGAGAGAGAGAGAGAGAGAAACCATACCTAAGATGAAAAATGAGTCGACGATGGCAGCAACAACGACAAAACATTCGACGGTCGATGGTCTCGTTCAATTGATGCAACACCAGTGTAAAACTTTTAGAAGAAAGAGAGAGAGCGATTTATTTCAATCGAAAAAATGAGCTAGAAATTTTCAGATCTTTGAAAATAATTTGACAGTTGTAGCGTATTTTTAGAAAATAGAATGAGCAGATTTTTTTTATTATTAAAGGCTGTTTGTTGTCAAATTAGGTTTATTTAAGGTGATTATAGTCTAATTTTTAATAGTGATTTGTGTAAGGAAATTTTTTTGGTTAATTCCCAAAAAGTTGGTGAATGATAAAAAAAATTAAAGATAATAAAATATATAAATTAATTTATTAGGTTTTATTTTATATAAGAGTAAAAAAAGTAATATAAATAAATTAAGGTAAAAAAGAAATTAAAAAAAATAATCTATCTTACCTTTTTTTATGATCTAATTTGAAGTATAAGAAAAATTAAAAAAAATTGCTACAGTAAAGAAAGACGTCCTCTTATCTTTCCATTCATTTAACTTTAGAATTTAGATTATTTTTTCAAATAATGTATCTTTTTTAAATTTAAATTATTTTTAATTAATATAAAAATATAATATATTGATTTTGAATTACAAAAATTATAATTTTACAAGTTGAAAATGGAATAAAAAGTATACTCTCTTATAAAAATAATTAGAAAATAATATCGCCCCCCAATAACCTCATAGATAAATAAGAATAGATAGTATCACATGAGGAGATGGATGTAAATAAAAATTATATTTAATTCTTTTATTTTTTTGCTGGCCGAGTTTGAACTCTATTTTTTATAAGGGCTACATAAAAAAATATTTTATTATATTAAAATATTTTTTATATTGGGAAGGCCAAAAATTAAAAATATAATTGAATATATTTTTTTAAATTTAAACTTTTTTGAGGTGTTAACGCTTTTATATTTTCATAAAATTTTTTTCTTCTAAATAGTTTTTGAAAAAAAAATAATCAATAGAGATTTATATGGTATGTGGCTTAGCTTATAAGTTTTAAATTTAAGCAACAACATATTTATTTAGAAAATTTTAAGAACTTATAAATTTGGCTTATAAATTAAAAAATTAAACTAAAGAGGAGTAACTTATTATTTTGATGTTCATAAGTACTTAACTTATATAAGTTAGTTTTACTAAGCAAATTACGATATTATCCCTATTTATTTTAATTATTTTATATTATCTCTATTTATTTTGATAAATATATTTATAAGTTATTTTTTACCAAATATGTTAGAAACAAACTTGGGACTCTTTGTATATTGGGACTCTTTGTATATTTATACCTCTATCGAAACACTGGAAAAACCTAATTTAATCTATCATCTAAGTGAAACTTATCAGCTACTTATAAATATTCAAAATAAACATATAACTGCTTAAAATTTTAAATGCTTATTAGCAGGTTTGACCCTTGGGTAAGCCGAGGCAGCCCACCGCCTAAGGCAACCCATCCAAGGAGGGCAACATATATATATATATATATATATATACTCGGACAAGGAATGTGTTTGAGCTGTAAAACACAACACTAAACTAAAAAAAGTCAAAAATGAATTTGAATTGTAAAAAAAATACTAAAAAAATAAATATGGATATATATATATATTTTTTTTTTGGGCACCCTCCAATCAATTACCCAAATTCACACGGGCACAAATTCTCATTATTTACTTCCCACGAAATTTATTTTCTCAGCTCTTCTGCTTTCCCAATTATCTTCCTTTTTTTGCTTCTCTTAATTGTTTTTTTTTTCCTTTTAAATTTGAAGATCATCCTTGAAATAAAGTGGATAATCAAGACAACTCCATAATTACTAAATAAATTTTTTGATTTATATTTTTTTGTAAATCTAGAATTTTTAATTGATTCAAATTTAATTCTTTCTTAGTTTTATTTGTATAATTGAGCTCTAATAAAGATAAATAAGAATCTTAAAGTAATAATTTTGCTAAAACGTCATTATATTATCAAAATTTCAATTTAAAATCCTAAATTTTTATCATTGAGTTATTGAATAATTTTTTTTATGTCCATTGGTTTTTTTTGAATTATGCATAATTAGAGATGATATTTAATTATTCAAGCATGAGTTTAATTAATTACACTGATTTTGCAATTAATAAATACAATTCTACATTGTGGATATGTATCATTAGTAGAGATAATTTGGGATTTTTTTAATTTCATTTTATGTTTCCTTAAAATTTGAGATATTAATAATGCATAAACCATTTAAATATTTTAATTTCTTAATTGTTATTAGGTGATTTTTGTTTCAAATATTGTTGGTGGGTCAATATGGCCATGGAGTAAAATTTTTCTTTACTTTAATTAAATTTGAAATTAGAGAGTTTAAATAATTAATTGATTATTTTTTATTTAAAATAATTATTCTTTTTAATTTATAAATGACTAATTTACATTAGTTTTTAGGCACTTGATCGATAAAGTATAATTAAGCTGCTAGTGAAACAATAGTATTGTGAAATCTTCATATAGTAAGGTATGTATACCGGTGAGTCTGGGTGGTGGCTCCCAGAAGGTCTAAGTGGTGGTATATTTTATGTGAATTTTATTGTTTGTATGCTTAAATAATTTTTATTTTTAATTAGGTATTTGAGCGTATGTTGAAACTTATTTTGATTAATTTAATTGGTTGCATTTTGATATTGATAAATATAAGCTTCGTAATAAGATTGAAGATGAATTATTCTCTGATTGTTTATTGGTATATATTGAAAAGGAAATTATTGAAAAAATTTCTATTAAAATTTTGTCATATATTTTGTCAGATTTATTTTGTTTGAATTTTTTTTATTTGTTTTAAAAATTAGGATTCTAATAAATATGATTATAATATTTTTATAGGTTATAAGTACTATGCCGAATGATGATAAGAATCGGGTGAGATTTTGAAAATAAAATTCTGGATTTCGAAAAGATGAAATGGTAAAATTATTAGTGAGTTCTATTTCTAATCTTTTTAATGCAATAATTCAAAAAATTATAGTTTCAAGTGAAATTAAAGAAGCTAGTGGTGAAGATATTAATGAGATTTATATAGAATCTAATGAAGATGATGATGCAGCACATGAAAAATATAACGAGGGAGAAACTAGGAATGAGATCCTTGATGAGTCTATTAGTGAAAATGTAACAGTTGATAATTTTAGAGAGGAGTATAATGAAAACCCTATTTCTATAAATGATAGTCTTGGGGATGAATGTGTTAATGAAGAAAATACTATAAGAATGCTTAATCTTGATAAAGATGTTGAAGTAAACTATGACCCGGGGCTATGGGGAAATATTAATGACACTAAGAGAATTTTATTAGTTACAAAAGGTTCGATTAGAATTTTTAAAATGAATGATGAATTTTCAAAAGAACCCAATTATGGGAGATATTTTTTTTCTTCTAAATTTTACACTTGTAATCTTTCAAATGGTGAGAAGCTAGAAAGGAAATGGCTTGTGTATTCAAATAAGTTGGATAAGGTTTTTTTTATTTTTTGTTACAAATTATTGAAGCATAAACCAATGCTAACTAGTTTGGCTGAAGAGGGAACTAGTGATTGGCATAACTTTCCCACAAAGTTTAGAGAGCATGAAAGAAATTCGGAACACAACCACAATATTCTAAAGTGAGTGGACTTGCAAAAAGGACTCAAACAAAAAGCACTAATTGGCAAAGAATTGAAAGCACTAATTGACAAAGAGAGAAATCATTGAAAGATGATACTAGTTCGAATAATTGCGGTTGTGAAGACTCTTTGTTGAAATAATTTGCCATTTCGTGAAACTAATGAGAAGATTTATAAGAAGAATAATGAACTTTTTTTTTATCAACTTATTGAATTTCTTGCAGACTTTGATCCTGTAATGAGAGAGCACCTTCGACTTATGGTAGATAAAGGATTCACACTCATTATCTTAGCCACAAAATTCAAAACGAATTGATAAACTTGTTGAAAAATGAGATTAAAAAAGAAATTCTCAAAAAGATTTTAAAAGCAAAGTACTTTTCTATTATCCTTAATTGCACTACAAATTTAAGTCATGAAGAACAAATGTCGATTATTATAAGATGTGTGGATGTTGAGGATGCAAGTGGATTCAAAGTAGATGAGTTATTTCTTGGGTTTATACAAGTTGATGACACGTCAGGGTTTGGACTTTTCAAACGTCTTTAAGATGTTTTGGTGGATCTTAAACTCAACATTAATGATATAAGAGGATAATGCTATGACAATGGCTCAAATATGAAAGGTAAGCATCAAGATATTCAAAAAAGCTTACTTGATATAAATCCTAGAGCATTTTATATTTCATATGGATGTCATAACTTAAACCTTGTACTATGTGATACGACAAGATCTTGTGTGAAGACAAAAATTTTTTTACGTATGTGCAGAGGATTTATACTTTGTTTTGTGGTTCAACACAATGGTGGAATGTTCTTAAAAAATATGTGAAGGGTTTATCACTAAAACCATTATCGAGAACTCGTTGGAAAAGTCATATTGAGAGTGTTAAAGCAACAAAAAGTCAAGCACCAAAATTAAGAGATGCTTTGATTAAAACTGCAAATAGTTCTAAAGATGATGTTGTAATGTCAGAGGCTAAAGACTTATGCAAAAATTACAAAATCTTAGATAAAGTTAATTGGGCTAGCAAAAAACTTCAAAAAGAAGAGATGAATCTTGAGAAAAAAATTTTAAATATAAAGGAGCTCGTTTTATTTTTTGAAAAGCTTAGAGAAGATGGTATCCAAGACTTGATGGATGAAGGTAAAGAGCTAGCAGAAAAAAGTTGGTATTGATATAGTATTTGCAACGAGAAAAGTAGTTCATAGAAAAAAAAATAATTTGATGAGGATGTAGGTAGTTCATAAAAGTAGTTCATTGATATAATTTGATAAAAAAAATAATTTAGTGATGAAGAATTAATTAAACTTCAACTACAAAGTTTCTTGGAATATGATAAACATTATGGTATTTACGGGAATGAGTTATTCCAAGAGCTTAAACAGTTAAAAACATTATTGCCGAAGAAAAAAATAAAGGCGATTGACATTCTTAATTTTTTAAAGTCTTATTGGGAATGATGGTTTTCAAGCAGTATGAGTTGCATATCGAATTTTGTTAACTATACCAGTTACAGTTGCTTCAGTATAAATAAGTTTCTCTAAGTTAAAGTTAATAAAAATCTATCTTCGAACTACCATATCACAAGAGAGATTAAATGGATTAGCTACGATCTCAATTGAAAATGAGTATTTGGATAAACTAAACTGTGATGATTTAATTGAAAATTTTGCTTCAAAAAACGCAAGAAGAAGTAATTTATTTTAAATCAGGTAGTGCTAATTATAAAGCACCTTAACTAAATTATTTTTATTTTTATTATATGTAATTAAAGCTAAAAGAATAATACAATTTTTATTTTGTATTTTTTTTATAATTTTGATATTTTTTAATATTTAAAAGTGATTGGGCAACTAAAATTTAATTTATCTAGGGTAACCTAATCCTCGGGCCGACCCTGCTTATTAGCTCAAATTAGCTTAGCTTATAAACACTAATTTTTATAATCAAAAGCAAACAGCCAGACACCCTTTAAGTTATTCATTTCAAAAATACTCTCTTTTCCCTTTGCATTTATTTAACATACGAAGTGAAAGAAGGAAGATGTTCTGAAACCAATGATGAGATAATAGCTCTTTACTCTTTAGAGTTGACATAAATAATGAACTTTGATTATAGTTCCCATATTAAACAATTAGATTAGATAAATAAATACAAAGGCAGTCGCCATCAGGAGATGCCTTGGAGCCTACCTTTAATTTGTTGGAGGTAATAAGCTTAGAGATTATTAACAAATAAAATATGTTGATAAAATATCATAAAAAAAGTTCTTTTAAAAGTAAATCTTTGCTATTTTTTTTTTTATAAATTACACACATAAAGAGGGAAGCATCTAAAAGACTTAGACTTTGTTTTACTAGAATTATTACTTTTATAAAATATATATATATATATATTTCATAAAATAATTAAAAAAATAATTAATAATTTTTAAATCATATCATTATTATTAATAAATTAATAGTGTAAATAAAAGAGTGACAATTTTACTATAATGGAGAGAGTAATAAATCATAATCATAAACATCTCTTTAATTAAGAACTAAATTTCATAAAAAAGACACTGAACAATTTTATAATATAGTATAAAAGACTTTTTCTAATGAAAAGGCTATTTGAGGAGAAAGTAATATTTTTTTTATGTGACGATAAAAGGCATTAGACAAAATTCGTGAGTGGAATCAACTTGCAAGGTGTTGCAAAATTTACTTTAAATTTAATATTTTCATGTGAATTTTTTCTTTAATTAATCAATTTAGGTGAACAAGAGCGTTCCCAAATTTCCCATTATCTTTTTGACCTAATCCATGATTTTGTTACTAATTTTAATTAATAGAGAGTATATAATCTATAATCTATCTAATATTAAAAGAATTAAAGGGGGCCTTATCATTCGCGCTCAATCACTTGGGAAGATATAAAAATATCTCAAGAAATTTTATTATTCTTTATTAGATCTATTCATGGATTAGACTTTAAATTTTTTGATTTATTATTATTCACATTTTCTAGTGATGACTGAAAAAATTTCAATTTCTGTTCAAAAAATAATAATGCACAAATTATGATAATTAATGAAGTATAATCAATTTCATAAAAATGATACTATTTAAAATTACTATGTTAAGATGTAAAAAATGCATGATAAATAAAACAGAAGGCATTTAACAAAATGCCTTCAGACATTAAACATCTAACGACTTGCTAATAGGCTAGAAATAGCAAACTAAATCTAATAGATTTTCTAACAAAATAAATTGATTTCTAAGCAAGGCAAAATTTGGGTTAAAAATAATACTATGAAATACTAAAATACTAGTGAGTTCGACAGAATTGAACTAAATCTGGAGGTACCAAGTTGGAGAGCAATCGGGGAATAAACTGATCTCCACCAAAACAATCATTAGCCCAATTGCGAAAAATAGAGCAACATTGTTTACCAAGTTCAATATTTGGATCAAAGCTACCAATTGCAGCTTTAGCAACACAATCTCCCAATATATAAGTCGTGGTGACAGTTTATAATAGGAGGTGCTGGTGGCGCTGGAACTGGTGGTGGGTTTTGTATTGCTGGTGGCGCAGGTGAAGGAAAGAAAGGGTTTTGGAAAATGGGTTGTTGTTGTAGTGGCCGTGGCGGTGGTGGTGATTGTTTAGGCACTGAAACTGCTGGTGGTGGCTAAAATGGGAATTGGAAAAGAGGTGGGCAATTGCAATTGCATACGCATTGTTTCTCATTTTGACCTCTTCCTATTTGAACCCATCGTTTAGTTTTTGTGCAGCCAGGCAAACAAAAACAATCACAATTCAAATCATCATTAGCAGCAATGGTCATGCTCGTTAAGCTTACAAGCACAAACACCACTATTAGGCAACTTTGACCTCTCATCATTCAAAGACATGGATCTCACAATGCTAATTCGCCACAAATTAAGATACTTCGTTAGTAGTATATATATAGAAGTAATAGATAATAATAATCTCCTAATTAGCCACAAATTACTTATTTGTAAATAAATCTTTTGCTAGCTAAATAATACACATTATCATGAAAAACAAGATATTACTTTTTTTTAATTATTCTATAATTTTTGTATATTTTTAGATAGAGATGCAAGTATGGATTATATCTACATTAAATATATATCTTAGAAAATAAAATATTTTTAAAATTAAAAAATTAAAAAAGTGAGTATTTAAAAAAAAAGAAAATTGGATATTTTAAAAATATTTTTATTTTTTAGAGTATTTTTTAGAAATTCCTAAAAAAATGAGAAATTATGCTATTCGCTAGATTTTGTAATTTTTTTATATTTTATTATGACTATTTTGATTTTATCATAAATATATATAACATACTCATAATAATTTACATATGTATTATAAACTCATAATAAATATATGAATCTATAAATCTGTAAAGTTAAAAATATTTTCAAAATTTGGTAAATTTTGTATTTATTTTTTATTTTTTCTGTCAATTTTGTAAAAAATTCTTAAAAATGCCTAATAATGTCCTATTCAAACTAGGTGCAATGGACCTTAAGTGGGCTTTGCCCATAGTTTATTTGTTCCATAACACGCCCAAGCCCATAATTTGTTTATGAATATCTGACTGAATCCATTGGTTTATCGCCATCGCCATTACATAGAATTTCAAGATAAAACCGAGCGGACATGGCTTCTTGTTGGCTCTGCTTATCTTCTCCGTACAGTCCGCGACCTTCCTTTTCTCGGTTCAAATACGGATCAGTTCGATGCTCTAGCGAACGCCAAGCCCTCTTTAACAGCATTGCTCCTGTTTATGATAACGTGCACCACCTTTTTCCCTTTGTTTCTCTAATTTTATTTCAATGTTATTTTATTAATAAGTTGTCTAATTTGTTCTTTTCTTTGTTGGAAATTATAGTTGAATGATTTATTTAGCTTTGGTCAACATCGAATATGGAAACGAATGGCTGTATCCTGGTCTGGGTATGTGTTTTTTATAATGTTTTTTTGTTTTTTGGGTTTTCAAGAAATCATTTTTATTGAAAATGTTGGTATATTGAGGCAGGGCAAAAAAGGGAGATAATCTGTTGGATTTGTGTTGTGGGAGTGGGGATCTGGCATTTCTATTGTCTGAGAAGGTTGGCCCCAATGGCAAGGTTTGTTATTTCTCCTTGTATTTTTTCTGTGTTCTTAGTAGTTTCTTGAACAGACTTAATTGTGATGCTGCTTCTTGACAATTTGCAAAATTATTGTGAAATCTGCATTTTCTTCTTGGTTAATGAATATATTAGTGAATAAGTACTGTGATGAATTCTAATAATGAGACTACTGTTGTTCTTGTCAATTTATGGATGTGGCAGTGTTTTGGAGAGAGGATTTCTACTTCGTTGTTTAGCTTAGGCCTAATGGGAATTAAGAACAGAGATATTAATCATAAAATATATATTATAATGGGTCAGTTTGTTGTGCTGTTGTATAAATCTGAAAGTAGTGTAATGCTCTATATTTGAATTTGTGGTGATAATGTGTAGGTGACTGGTTTGGATTTCGCAAAGGAACAGCTGTTGATTGCTTCATCTCGGCAACAGCTGCTTTCAAGGGACTTCTATGAGAACATCGAGTGAGCATTGGTATATGTCAATTAGGTGAATGTAATGATTTTTGAAGCTTAGTGATTTAAGAGGATACAGGTGGCAGGGGAAAAGTTTTGTTGGCTAATGTTTATCAAGTTCTTGGTGATTTAAAGTTTTATGGTTCCAGCAATATGAATCATATGGTAACCCGCATCTATGAGAGTTATTTCTTCTATTGATCACAGGTGGGTTGAGGGCGATGCAACTGATTTGCAATTTTCTGACTGTCATTTTGATGCTATTACTATGGGTTATGGACTTCGGAATGTGATTGATAGACTTAAAGCTATGCAGGAAATGTTTCGAGTCCTGAAACCAGGTCCCATTCTCTCTTTCTCAGCCTGAAACATATCCAAAAAAAGAAAATGACAGTTGATCAAAATCTCTCATTCTTGCCTTTGCAGGTGCAAAAATATCTGTTCTTGACTTCAATAAGAGTACTCAACCACTTGTTTCGTCATTTCAGGTATTCAGTCATAAGACAAAAAGATTTGCTTCTTTTTCTTTCTTGATGTTGAAATTCTGTTAACATGACTTGTTTATTGTAATCCAACAAATGAAACTTGGTCCCCATCTATGAATTTCTTTTGTTGATTTTATCACTGGCAAGCTTCAAGTTATTATCTGCTTGATCTTTCACATGTTCTTTCAACAAGGAATGGGTGATAGACAATGTTATTGTTCCTGTGGCATCTGGTTATGGCTATGCTAAAGAGTATGAATACTTGAAGAACTCAATCAGAGAATTTTTAACAGGTTTGTTTTCCTAATGTGTATGATTTTTAACTGCTATAACTTCCTGTTCAGTTTGCCATTTTCTTTTTCTAGTGAACCATTGTGTATGATTTTGAATAATAAAATCCTGAATACCAACAGTACCTCACCCATATTTAAAAATGCATATTAAATTTTGCTTCTCAAGTAACTCTACAAATTGAGTTTATTTTTGCTGGATAATCCTAAGCATTCTTTGCCAAGATGTTTCCTTTACAGATTATTTACCATCATTGCCAAGGGCTATGGTACAACTCTATTTGTCTGCTATGATAACTCATATTTAAAAATGCATATTAAATTTTGCTTCGCAAGTAACTCTACAAATTGAGGTTATTTTTGCTGGATAATCCTCCTTAAGCATTCTTTGCCAAGATGTTTCCTTTACAGATTATTTACCATCATTGCCAAGGGCTGTGATACAACTCTATCTGTCTGCTATGTCAGACTTAAATTTACCATCAACGTGAACACTATATATGTTTGGAAGACAATATCACTGTATGTTCAAAAACTGTTTGAATGTGGACATGCAAAACTAGAAATGTTACATTTATGAAAGGTGCATCTACCCTTGCAGTTTCCTTTTTTTTTTTTGACTGGGCGATGATGGTGTGTGCTCCTGATCCAGGGAAGGAGTTGGAGGAACTTGCTCTGGAAGCAGGATTTTCTGCTGCTAGACATTATGAGATTGCTGGAGGCACAATGGGTAACCTGGTAGCGACACGTTAGCCAAGATTTGCTTGCTATGAGTTCTTTGCAGTTCCTGGAAGTCAATTGGGATTAAGTATCCTGTAATGGCAGAATCTTGTCCAGATTTGGACAAAGCTGAGACTCATTCATTTAAACTCAAAATTTCTGTCATAATACAAATTTACAATATGATATACTACTTTTCGCTGCTTTCTCAACAGACATGTAAATATTGACATTAGTATCCTCAATTTCATATATACAAGTCATCGAATGCTGATCTGCATTTTATTGCCAGATGCTCAAATTCTCCAGACTTGAGATTACGGGTTCGAGTTGTAAAAATGGCCTCTTGCAATTTTAAGGGAAGACTGCGTACAAAAACCCAATGGGTCCGACCCTTTCTCGAATCCCGCGCATAACAGGAGCATTTGTATACGGGGCTGTCCTTTTATGCTCAAATTCCCCTACAGAATCCTGAATTCAGTGCCACAAACCAACTGGAGATCCTCATCTTTCACCATGCATCAAAATAATAAATGTGATTATCCCCTGTCTCTTAGGTCATCTTGGATAGAAGGAACTATGGGTGACAGTTGCAATTGATGCTGAAAGGCCAGCATTAAGGGGGTACCATGGATCCTCGCACATGTCATTGAGTTCCATGGTTCTTTCGTCAATGAAAGGAGGATTAGTAGGAGCAGGGAGGTTTTCCTCTGTTGTTAGCATCTGTAGTGCCTTTGCCATTGTCGGTCGAAGCGATGGTATCTCTTGTGTACACAGAAGTCCTATTTGCACCACTCTGAAAACGTCATTCTTCACATGACTGTTATGGTGGTTGTGCAATATTATATTTGGGTCATAAAATTCCTCTACAGTCCCTGCCTGAAATTTCTTCCAGATCTTTTTTTTTTTTGGAAGAATTAAGATTGAGATAATAAAAGGGTAGATAAATTCGGTAAATAATTGTCTTCTTAAATGATGTGTAAAGATTAACTGAAGAAACAGAACCAGCAAAGGTGAGATTCCTGGAACTTACAAGTGTGACTAGGCTGTCCCCATATTCTGCAGTTTTGCTCCTGTTGTTATGCCTTCCGGTGACTATCTCCAGCAAAAGCACACCAAAGCTGTAGACATCTACCTTTTCGGTTAACTGGCCGTGAGCCAAGTACTCTGGAGCCATGTATCCACTGCATGTTTACACAATTTGAAATTTATATTAAAGATTATATCAATTTCATACGAACATGGCAATGGCTGCAGAATTTGAAACTGACAAAAAAAAAAAGAATAGAACTCACAGTGTTCCTGCAATGGCTGTGCTGATGTGACTCTTATCTTCTTGGAAAGATCTGGCCAAGCCAAAATCTGCAATTTTAGCACGATATCTAGGATCCAGTAAAATGTTGCTGGCCTTAATATCTCTGTGAATGATCCTGGTCTTGGAGTTCTCATGAAGGTAGACTAACCCTTCAGCTGTCCCGATAATAATATCATACCTCTTCTCCCAAGTGAGTACCTTGCCTTTGTTCTGATCTGTCGCATTTAGATATTATGCAAAACATGGTCAAGTTCAACTCAATTCAGTAGGTTTAGATATTTCTCCAAAAATGTAACTTATAATCACTCGGAATAGGAATAAAAAATCTATATAGTTGACCCTAATTAACTTGAAATTAAAACTTTAAGTTGAGTTGAGTCAGAAATTTTAAATGAGTCTGGTATTTACCGAAGATAAAGCGATCGAGACTCTTATTAGGCAGGAATTCATAGACAAGAAGGCTTTCGGGTCCTGAACAACTGCATCCCAGCAATCTGACCAGATTTTTGTGCTCCACGCTACTTATAATGTTCACCTCATTGTAGAAATCTGCTGCTCTATGTCTGTTGTTAAAGAAAAGCCTCTTTACAGCGATTTCTCTTCCATCTGGCAAAACTCCCTGTAATGAAGGAAACAAATGATTTACTAAGTACGACAAGGCAAGAAAAAAAATTAAAAAGGACAAAACCTACCTTGTAAACTGATCCAAATCCTCCTTGTCCAAGCTTGTTGGCATCATCAAAAGATGTCGTGGCTTTCTCAAGTGTAGAGTACTTGAAGTTCAAGCTACTGTCATTAAGGGTTTTAACCAATTTGTTTGCATCATTTGAACCTGGAAAACCAAATGCAATGCAGTTCCAGAAGACAAGGAAAATTGAATGGAATGTACTAATAGCCATTTCATTGCACAATCATCAATTAATTATCTGCTGTTCTGGCAATTTTACATTAAAGAAGCAAAAAGAGTATTAGCTTTCTTACCTCTTCTCTTCTTTTGTATGTATCTGTGCTTCCAAATATAAACTCCTATTTTTACTCCAACTCCTAAAACCACCACAGAACTAACAACTGAAACCACTATCACTATAATGCTTCCTGCAATTCATTTTTCCAAAATTAGGCCTTGCTTATCAAAATGAAAGGTTCCAACTCACTCAATCTTCCAATACAGAAAACATTTCCTTTACCTCTTGAACGTCCATTTCTTGGCACGGGATTGAGAAAATCTCTATCTGAATACCTCATAAAACACCCAGTATACAGTGCCCTTCCCTCTGACCAAGGCAAACATTTCGATATAGATGCAGTAGCATTTTCCAAGCATGCCCTGCAAGCGCTTGCATTCAATGTCCTCCAGCAATCAGCTAACACATAAGCTGATTCGTTTGTCCCTGGAACTGCCATTCGAGACCGTGCATAGCCTTGATTTTTTGACGCAATTGAAAGTGCAGTTGACAAACCCTGCCTAGCTGATACCACAAAAGTTGAATTCTTTCTTGTTGTATTACCACATACAACCTCATCTTCAGGTCCTCTATATTCCTCAAAGAAGCTATAGTTTTCAGATCTCATGAAGCAACCATCTAGGAAAATTCGACCCCCATTGCGAGGATAGCATTTTGGTAGAACTGTACGTGCTTCAGCATAGCACAATACACAGTCGAGTAAAGAGAGGTCCCCATAACATTGAGCAAGACCATGGCTATTATCAGGTCCTGAACCTGTACCTGCCACTCCAAAACCTGAAGTCCGTATCTGCTCACTAATGTTGTCCATTGTGGCAACAAAATTTGGCACAAAGATAGTCGGATTGTTTTCATCATGTTGTGCACATGTGACTTTCACTATCTTAGCTCTCGGATCCCCAATCACTCTTTCACAAGTCAATAGAAATCCAAGAAAACAGAAGAAAATACATTGATAGCGGACTAATAACTTTGTTTTCCTCATTTTTTATAAGTGGTTTTAGTTACAGGCAGCCTGTTCAAGATAAGAGTTTAGTTAAAGAGAGAAAGTGTTGAACACTAATTGGCTAATTATCATATCATAGTTCTCAATATAATGAAATTAAAAACAAATTGGATTAACAGTTGGCTAATTGACAAACATTCTGCAACAAAGACTTCATCAAGAAAAGGGCTAAGCCATTTCTTCTAAAGGGGAGCTATCATTCTTGGCAAAACTGTATCAAGTAATCAATGATGGGATACAAAGTTGAGGAAAAAAGAAGAAAAGTTAGTGAATTAGAATTGAAGGTTGATTGTTCATTTTCCATATCTCAAGTAAAAAAAGGCAAGTCTTGGGCTGGTTATTGCACACACTAATGCTACAACTTGCAGCAACCCAGTTTAAGAGTTTCTTGGTTTCACATTGTATAGACAAATAATAAGGCAATCATTATTTTTTTTAAATTTCTAACTATCAGTATCTAATAATTCTGAGATCAGGGATCTAACTATTTCATCTCATACATTTTGAGGATAAGGCAATCACCATTTTTAATGCAATTAAGAAGTAAAAAATTGATTAAAAAAATAGTAAATTAAGGACATGAGGTTTATCAATTTTCAATCATTGCTAGCCAACAGTACTAAAAAGAAGAAAATTAAATAGTGAAGTCAAGCCCATATAATTGACATATAAACAAATGCTCGTATTTCCTGTGGCTGTGGGGGCATGTCAAACAATTTCTAGAAACGAAACGATGTCGGTATAAATCAAAATTTATCACACGACAAGTCCCATAACCAATTGGGTCCCTCTGCCGCCGCCGCCGCCACCCCCGGCCACTCTGTGTCTACTCTTCCACCAAAAAAGTTGCGCCATTTGTGTAGGAGGAATAGGAATAGAAACAAGTAGTAGATAATGAAATTATTTATTATTAACTAAATTTCGTTACTGAATTTTTTATTTAATATATTGAATCATTTTCACGAGACACAAATATTCCTATATCTTCTGTTATAGAATCATTGATCAAAGAAGAACTTCCATTTTTGTGAATTTGGATTGATTTTTCTTTGTTTTTAAACATAAAAAGGCTATAAATTACATACACAAAAAGAAAAGTATTAAATGATATTTTGGATTTTAGTTCCTTCAGAACTCTTAAACTCCATTTATCATTATGTATATATATTCTTTATTTCTGGGAACACAACTAGAATTGAAACAGAGATATTTGAAGATCAATATTGAAATACAGCACAATTAGAAACTGAAAGATTAGTTTAGAGTTCAAAAAGTTCGTACCTTTTCGCTCATTTTTGGGAAGCTGAAGCTGAAACTGAAAAGAAAAAAAAAAAAAGGAAGAGAGGGTTTTAAGTAAAAGGGTATCAAAATTTAAGATTTTATTGTTACAGAAGTCAAAAGTGAACATGGAAGCAAGGCAAAGAATGAGAAAGAGAGAGATAGAAAGGAGAAGATAGCAAAGTAGTTTCAAAGATTAGAAATTTCAGAGCTCAAAATTTTCCCATTTCTATGAAAGGTTACGACTTGCAGGAAACATTTTCATTCCTTTCAGTTTTAGTATTCTAACATTCTATTTATTTATTTATTTATTAAAAATTATTTTTAAGTGCCTAATTTTCTTTTTTTTTTTTAGAAAAAAAATTATCATTTGTGTGTGAAATTTTTTCAAATAAAAAATCACTAACATATATAATTAAAAAATGAAAATGAAAATATATTTATCTTTTAAAAAAATCTATTTATATTCTTTTTTTATATTAATTTTCAAGGTCCAGAAGATTATGAATGAATAAATTCTTCATTTATTATAATTCATTTTGAAGATTTAGATATTTTTATTATTATATATGTATTGACTGAATTCGAGGTTGTATCTCTAAACTTAAAATATGATAAGAGATTTAATTTCTATTAGTCATCCGAAAACATCCTTAATTACTTACTAAAAAATAAGAAAAAAAAAATTCAACCTTAATTCCTTGATTTGTTGAATATCCATGTGGGCACACACCCATTCATCAAAAGTAACCCCCTTTTATTGGGTAATATATTCTAATTTCCTTAATATATTCCAATTTAATTTTATTAAAATAAGGTTATGTTCAATTGTCACTTTAATATATAGATCATGATCACCAAAATGACATTAAATGATGTTTCCTCATGAAACAAAAGTCGCAAAGTTGGTGAATGGTAAAAAATATAGATTACCATAAATAATTACCCAAATAGATATGATTGCATACTTATTTGACTAACCATCCCACTCATATCCAATTGGGCATATTTGTCTAAAAAAATTGTTTAATAATCACTATATAAATATTCATTTTAGGGAAAATTAGAAGAAGAGTAAATAATAAGAGGGAGATTATGATGAAAATTGTAACATGTTATAAAATTTATCATTTGAACATTAAAAAAAAAATTGTACATGAATTGTAAAAATGTAATATTGAGTATTGCATTGAATGTATAATTGAGTTATATTTTTAATTTTAACTCAATTGAATTATCAAATACTAATATTCTATTTTAGTTTAAGTTCAATCTAATCTAACAAATTGCATAAGGCATTGATTTTCTTGGGATCGGAATGGACCAAAGGATACTAAATAACAATAACTTGGGAGATGACTTGAAAAACTGAAAACATGTGAATTGTTGTTTACTTAAAAGTAGATTTTATGATGAATAAAATTATAGGTCTTAATTAATAAAAAAATTATAAATTAATAAGTTGGAGTATTTTCTAAATTTTAACTCAATTATAAGTAAATCTAAATTTTAAGAATTAATTTAAAATGCAGAAGTAAATTGTGACTTTTTCCTTCATCATTATATAAGAATTTTAGGGATAGATGATCTGTTAAAAAGATGCTTTTAGAATGATCTTTTTTGTTAAATTATGATTTACTTAACCAGAAAGCACCATGAAGTGAAGGATGCCTAGCAGTATTGACTTTACAAGCCCAAATGTTTGTCTTTGTACAAAATACCATTGTTTTGTATCACAATATATAATAAAAATTGAGATGGTTTAATCTTTTTAAAATAATTATTTTAAAAATTAAAAATTTATATAAAATGACCTCATCATTTTTTTCAGCATTAATAATCTTACAAATGAGTAGTATCATTTTCAAATACAAAATCAAAATTTTCTTATTAAAAAATTATAATATATTTAAAATCCATGTGAACGAATAAGTAAGCAAATGAAATATCATTGAACATGTTTGGTTCTAGGGACTTTGACAACTATGAAAAAATAATGGTACGTAAATGCGGAGATATAGTTTACGGCAAGTGTATATTTCTATAACAAAATTATACAAAATATAATATGGAGATCCAAGTGTGAAATTTCATGATGGAGAAAAAAAAGAAAAATCACTATTGAATAAAAATACAATATAAAATATATATATGAAGCAAATTTACATGCAGATTACAAGAAACATTAGCTCTATAAAATTACAAGAATCTTGATTATTTTGATATGTGTTATACAAGAATGAAGACTATATATCAGCAGCAGAGGAGGTTGTTAAACTATCTCTCTAATATTAACAAAGGAATTTTCTGTAAATGGTGGATTGATTTAATTGAATATTGAACTAGCTCATCTCAGTATTTTAACCTCTTCCAAGTAAAAAGGCTTCCTGAATGAACAAGAGCAAACCAGAAATGGAGTTCTAGCAAGTTGGAGGAGGAAGAATAAGTGGAAACTGCAAAAGGGTTCATCTAGGCTCAATCCAGCTTTTTGTCATGCTGTTTCCTGAAGACTGCGTGTAAGACTCAGGCTGAGAACTGGAAGTTGCAGGTCCAATAAGCTTGTCGAGTTCTGTACTAGTAGAAGGATTTAGAAATGGTGGTTGTGTTGGCTGAGGAATTTCATGGCTGTCAGTAAGCATTTTAACAACAATTGACATTGCTGGACGCAGTTCTGCAGAAGCTTGCACACAAAGTAGACCTATTTTAAGTAATCGAGCAGCTTCGCCTTCATGAAAATTACCATCCAAGATTGGATCAACAGCTTCACATAGTCTACCAGTTCCATACAGGTTCCAAACCTTTTCCAATGAACATAAATTTTTACAAATCAAGAAAGATATATTAATGCTATTTGTCTGATAATTGAGGGGAAGGATGAGTATTACCTTTTGCAGGATAGAAAATGAATCTTGAACAAAGGCATTGTTCCTCTTTCCACTAACTACTTCCATTACAAGAACTCCAAAACTGTAAACATCAGCCTTCTCGGTCAATTTGCCACGAACAACGTATTCCGGAGCCATGTAACCTCTGCAGAAGCAAATTCAGTAAACTGTTTCAATGCATACATTTAACTATTACGGAAAGCAATGTTGGCCTTTTTAACTTACAGGGTACCAGCAATTGCAGTGGTAATGTGAGTTTTATCTTCAGGAAATAATCTTGCAAGTCCAAAATCAGCAATCTTTGGTGTAAAGTCCTCATCAAGCAGAATATTGCTTAATTTTATGTCTCTATGTATTATTCTCAACTCAGATTCCTCATGAAGATAAGCCAATCCCTCAGCTGTTCCTAATATGATTTTGTACCTCATTTCCCATGTCAGTGGCTGCACATTGTTGTTTCTAACTGAAAGAAAGTAACAAATATTCATCAATAAGCACACTTATGAATAACAATTATAATCAAAACCTCAAGCAAAAGTTCGGAGATAAAAGCGACAACCAAATAGATAATCATGAAGGCTTTGATTCGGAACATATTCGTAAACGAGAAGACTTTCTGGTCCTGTGATGCTGCAACCCAGCAACTTCACCAGATTTTTGTGCTGAATGTCACTTATCAAATTGACTTCATTAAAGAAATGATCTACCCATTGCCTTGTGTTAAATAACAGCCTCTTAATTGCAACAACTGTTCCATCAGGCAATGCTCCCTGATCGAACAATTTCAATAAAACAAGAGAGAAAGAAATCCTTTCATGATTATGGTTTAAGGATACAGTTCCCAGCAAAGTAAATTAAGTGTTAAAAACTTGACTTACCTTGTAAACTGAACCAGATCCTCCTTGTCCCAGTTTGTTGGAAAGGTGAAAGTAATTTGTGGCCCTTTCAAGAGATTCATAAGAGAAATTGAGCTTGGAATTGTTCACAATAGTTAATAAAGCACCAAGTTCTTTCCTTTCTGAGGCAAATCCCATAACAAAGTATCACATTAAATTTTTTTCTACTGATTACTGAAACTGAAACAAAAATTTGAATTCCTAATTAATCACTTATACTTACGTCTCCTCTTTTTTGCAATTCTCTTCTTTACAAAGAACACAGCTGTTGAAACAATCAATACCACAGCCACAGTTGCAGATACCACAGCGACTATAACCGCTAAGTGGCTTTTTCCTGATACCCAGCATTAAGGTAAGATCATGTCAAAATGTATAATTTCACCAACTGATTACAATTGTACTATTTAGTACTGAATTTGATTTCCATAAAAATTCCAAGAGAAAATGATCAAATAAGTACTTGAATCTGATATAACAAGAAAGATAAAATGAACTCGCCTCCATCTTGTCCATTTGCAGGCCCTGAATTGTTATAGAACTTGAGAGGTGAGTATCTCAAGTAACAACCAGCATTCAAAACCCTTCCTTCTTCTTTTGGAGTACAATTGGCAATCTTAGATACAGCATTAGCTAGACAAGTCTCACAAGAATTTTCATTCACCAATTCCCAACACTGAGCCAACCCATAAACAGAAACATTCCCTCTATCCACGGATCCCGCAAAAAACCCATCATTTTTGGGGGCTAAAGCGCTCAGATTCCGTACCAATTCCATAGCATTAGAACTGAAAACAGTCTTATTGCCACCACCAAAATCCCCATTGGCACACACAGTTTTGTCCTCTAAACTCACTGACTCATTAAAGAAATTATAGTCATCATACCTTAAATAGCATCCATCATAGAAAAGTTTACCTCCACGAGTGGCCTTTTGGAAAGGAAGGCACTTTAAAATCTGAGTTTTACATTGGGCAAAACAGAGATTGCAATCTGTTTGATCAAGGTCTTTCATACACTCACCAAAAGCATAAACCGTGGTATTACCTGTTCCATCAATTACAGCTCCATACTGTTGCCTCGCAATCAAAGGATTCAATGCGTCCATGGAAGCCAAAAAATTATCTACGAAAATTTCTCTCTCTGGTATGGCAGCTGTTCTGTTTGAGCAAATCATAGCTGCCTGTGTAGCTCTAGGTTCAGATACAGAAAATTTTACCAAGAAACACTGGCAAAAAAGGAAAGAGATTAAAAAATACCTACATGGGAAAAAAGGGTTCATTTTTCTTTCCATTTTCCCGGTAACCAAACAAAGAACAGAAGAGAAAGAAAAATAGGAACAAGAAAGTAATTGTTTTGCGCCTGAAACTGAAAGGGTATCACCCAAAAAGTTGACTTTCGACGGGTATGAAAGCCACATAATTGACGCAGGGTTTTGTTGCATCAAAGTTTTGGACTTTGTAGAAGAAAGAAGCAGATAAAAAAATGGAAAGAAGCCATCAAAATCTGCAGTAAGGGAGAGTTGATTTCAGATAAAAAGGGTGGGACCAAAGGGCAAATTGATGCTTTATCACAAATTATAAAATTTAAGTTTACACAAACAATTCTTTCTTTGTTAATTCCAATTTAGAATTCGAAATCCATATGTAAACCAAAACTTAATCTAGATGGAGACCATAGTCAACTAATGATTTTGGTGGTGCGTTGTAGTTGCGCACAGCTGAACTCTTTGGTCATTCTCATTAAGGTTAGAAAGAAAAAAGCTGTTAAGATATCTGTGGGCATTGAATAATGTTGCTAATAAAAATCAGGAAAAAAACAGTGTGTTTTGCTGTGTGAATGCTCGTTTTTTCTTCTTTATTTTTTATCAACAACCAACTAAAATTCAGACATCTCTTATATATTTTATTATATTTGAATATTATAGTTGAATGAAATTAAATTGCTTGTCCTATACTCGTTTTAACAATACAAGAGTTAATCTGTAGGCTGTAGTCATGGAATATGATTTTAATAATATTAAATCAAAAGTTTATTAGTTTATTGGTATCTTTTTTATACTTAAATTATTTTTATTTAATATTGATTTTGAATTCCGTTAAATGCCAATTTGACAAACAAATATTGATAAGGCCTTGTCTAGATTTTAAAATTTTTGTTTAATTTGTTTATAAAACAATTAAACAAAATTTATTGGCAGTGAAAAAATTAATGATAGATTTTACCTAAACACAACTTATTTAAATATTATAAAAAATGTATATATATATATATACATACTACGTACAATAATAATAAAATCAAATATATTTAAAAATTATATATATTATTTTTCTAGGTTATATATATTATTTTAAAAATAAACCGCTAAAGTAAGAGAAAAATATTAAATCGACGACCAAAGAAAAAAGTTTATCGTTTAATTTTGATATATAGAGTATTATTATACGTGAGGAATGTAATTATAAGAGATATTTTGGTAAAAGCATATAGAAATATTGTAAAAACGCGTTTATCAGAGAAAAATAATGTTTGGTTCTAAAGGGTTATTTGAGAGCTTTGAAATATATGATAATATAGTATATAATATTATTATATTATTTTGAATCAAATTTTTATATATTTTGTTAGTTAAGCATCTCATTCAACGGAAAATATATATTAAAACTAAAAAAAATTATAACAAAGAAAAATCCAACTTATATTATTTAGACTTACTATCGCATAAAAAAAAGGTGGTGATTAATTAGCAAGAAAATTAGGAAAAAAATTAAGGGTATATAAATTTATCGAATCTGATCGAATTTGACCGAACAGAATGTATTTTGGTTGGGTTTGGTCGGTTTACATTATATATACAGGTAAAATATGATTTATATTTTTAAAAAATTTTGAGTTCGTTCGGTCGGTTGAGTTGAGGTAATTTTTTTCATTTTAATTTAAATCTGTCCGATTTTTATATATTTAGATATAAATATGTAAATTTTTTTTATTTTATTATTTAATCCAACTAAAATTGATCTGACTCAACTTGACTCTTATGTATTTATATATAAATATATATATTTTGTTTTATTTTACTATCTAATTCTACTAAAATCTATGTTCGATCCAATAATATTAAAAGAAAGTAATAACAAATTCGAATATAATGCTCTAATATTAAATTTTAACCAGTTTAAAACCGATCAATTCAATCGAATTTAAAATTAATTTAGTTCAGTTAAAATTTTAAAAAAAATTAGGCAATATTGATTTAATTTTTTTTTTATTTTTTAACCCAATTGAATTCGACCCCTAAAAAAATAATAATAATAACATGGAAGACTGTAGACAAAGTTTTTTAATTTGCTGCCATTGTTGAAGGTTTTGATGTTGGTGAGTGATAGAGACAAGGGCCACGCTCGAGATGTTAATTTTAGTTATTATTATTATTGTTATTATTATTATTATTATTTTGTTTGATCATTAAAAACAGTTATGGTTTTATTTTTCCAAAAAAAAAAAATTAATTTAGTCAAATGCTAATCTCCTCAGTAGTCACAGTTGACCATAAGTCGCCATGCAAAACCAAATTTGCTTCTAGAGCTAAATTTGCTTTTGTTAAAAAGAAAAAATCCCTCTAGAGCTGAAAAAAAAAATAAAAAGGGAAAATTCTTAATAACAGACCAACCAAAATATTTTTATATGAAAAGGGTGAATTATAATTGTAATTAATATTTATAATGTTTTTTCTTCTATGCAATTTATAGTTCAGTAACTCATTAAATCAAAACACATATGTTTTTGAGAATAATATTGATATGCTATCTAATTCAATTTTTATAAGATAAAAAACTCTATTTGATTGCATGTATGAAAATTACTATATAATGTTTATGCTCTAAATTAAGTCGCTACGTGATGCTAAATTTTGATAAACTTTATCGATTTCAGAGTAATTTTAATTGCTTAAATTTATAATTGAAATAATAAAAGTTAGAAATTTTTAGTAGTTAAAATTTAAATACTCTTTTCGTCATAGTGTAATCGTCTTTTCATAGTTCATGTATATTTATTAAAAGAATATTAAAATTTTTAAATATTATATAAAATTATTTTAAATATATTAAAATATTATCCATTAACTCATTAATAATAAAATTATTATACACTAACTTTATTAATTAACTTATTTATAATAAGAGTATAGTTAAAAAATACTAATTAATTTTTTTATAAAAATTGATATTTTTTTTATAAAAGTGATAATTTGAGTAAGGCGCAATATTTTTAAAACTTAATTGGATACCGAATCGAATTGTTAATTGATTCGTGATTCAACTGGTTTAATAAGATTAACTCAGGCTCGATAATACAATAATATTATAAATATTTTATTTATAGATGTTAATAAAAAAAATTTAAAAATCATAAAAAATTTAAAATAAAAATTTAAAAATAATAAAAATATATTTTATCAATTCAAAATTCACATATTAAATTTAATACATATAAGAAATAATTTTATTTTTTTCTCTGATTTTTATTAAAAAATACTTTAAAATTAAAAAATCAATTTGGTGTTGTTCAAAACGATTATATCTAACTAACCAGTTTTGATTGAATTTGATCAATTTTTTAAATTTTAATTTTTTTTAGTATTTTTAAGTTAGATCAGCCTTTGATTTATAGTTGAATCAATTCAACTAGCTAATTGGCCCTATTTTTCTTTTGTTTTCCTATCCTTTGTATAGAAAAGAAATTGTAGAGGTTGAAGTAGCATCTAATAAATGACAATTGGGACATTAGAGCTTTGAATTTATACTGCATATTACATAAACCATGGTTATTGAAATGAATTAGCGGATCGTATTCATATCGGATTAATCCACTATAATAATATGATTAAATTTAATATAAACATAATTTATTTATTAATTGTGTCGATATAAACACAACACAAAAATTAAATGAATTACACAGATACAATACATATAATACATATAATACGTTTACTTAAATAGATTATATATGAATTACATAATACGATACGATTCGTTTAACACATATAATATTTTAAATTTAAAATAATTTTATATTCTCAAATAATATATTAAAAATTTATTCATATAATAAAATTATGATTAAAATAATTCTAAAATATAAATATATTAAAAATTTCTTAAAAATAGATAAAAAATAAAATATATAATTCAATTAATATGAAATAAATGATGAGTGTGTATTATATTTTAGTTTTAGAACTTGGTAAGAAAAAAAGTTAAGAAAATAATATATAATTATCAATATAAATTTTTTAATAAAATTTTATTTTATTTTCTAATTATTTTTTTTATTATTTTTTTGTTATAAATTATATTCTAAATTCTAAATTAAAAAAAGTTATTTGATATAAAATATAAAATATTAGATTATTTAAATCATAAAATTATTTAATTTTTAATATTTGATTTGAGAAAATAATTTATAAATTTCATAAAAAATTAAATTTAAATTAATTAATAATTACAATTGAAAAATAATTAAAAAATTTTAATAATTAGATAAAATTAATAAAAATAATTAAAAAAATTAAATGAACTATTTTTAAATAAATAATAATACATCATATAATAATAAAATTATATTAATATAATAAACATGTAAGACTTATTTTTTGTAGAGTAAATAATAATAAAATGATATAGTTTTGAGTTGTATAAAATTATGTCATTTTAGTTAAACGGATTATAGCGAATTTGCATGTCAACTAATTAATTTTATCTGTTTTGTATATTATATTCACGTATCATGATCTATTTTGACACCCTTAACATAAACGATAAGAATTTCTTTCTTTTTTTTTAAAAAAAGAAGAAGAGTTGCAATGCTTCCTTATTATTCAAAAAAATAACAAATTTATTAGAAAATACATGTAAATGACTACTTAATTAGATTAAATTTATTTTATTAAGATTATAATTAACTTTATCCTATCATATTAGAATTAATTTCATGATAATTATAGTATTTTGTACTATTTAAAATCTACTTATAATACTATATGTATCTATTATGGATAGTGTATAAGTAATAATTCATAATAAAAAAAATTATATTTATTTTTTATCTTATTTATATATTTTTTATATAATTAAAATATTTTAGTATGTATTAGTGTGTAATTATCTTTTATACCATAAGTCAATCGCCCGTTAATTTAAATGAATTTTATTATAAATATATTTATTGTTTTATTAAATGTAAAGACATCAATATTATTTTTATACCAAAATGTATAATATTCATATTGTTGATAATTTATTTTATTGAGCAGTCATCTATTACTTCATTTAGTGGATCATAATGGCATTTGCGGGGGAGGCTGGCTAGCAGGCAATGCTTTTAATTCCATTCTTTTATGATAATGTAGTCATCATTTTTTATAATATAATAAATTTAGTGGTTTTTCAGCTGATTGATGAGATCATAAGTGGACTACAAAAAACGAAATTAGGGATATTATTGAAGAGAGTCAATGACCGAATCTGTACGGTAGTGAGTGGGTGCAGTGCAGCCGTGAAGGAGTGGCCGAACCAATGGCTAGCCACCTTTTGGACGTTGACGCTCATTCAAAATTTGATTTTTCAGATTTTGCTCAATCACTTTGAAGTATATATGCACTACTTAATTTCTAGGAATATATATATATATATATATATATATATATATTTTTTCATTATTGCAAATGATGCTTCATTCCGATGCTTAAAAGAGCCTCTATAGTTTTGAAATAAATATTTTTTGGAAAATTACTAATCTTGTTAAAATTTTCAAAATTTTTATATTATTTATTAGAATATTTTAATCATTTTATAAAGATATATTTATTATATGTATAATAAAATTGTAAAAAAATTTATATATACGATATGTAAATCTGATAATTTTATAATTAATTTTTTTTGATAAATTTGAAAATATTATAAAAATTATTTATAGTTTTATTTTTATTTTTCTAATAATTTTATAAAAAAATTCAATATTTTATATAAAATTCTGATAAATTTGAAAATCTTGTAAATTTATAATCTTTTGATTTTTCTGATAATTTTGTAAAATATCTAATATTTTTTTATTCAGAATTATAGATGGAAAAAAGTTAAATTTTTGATAAAAATATAAAAAAAATTAAAAATTATTTCAAATTTACTATATTTATAAATTATTTACTAAATTTACCAAATTTATAAATTATTTACTAAAATATCATAATTTATAAAATATTTATTAAAATATTAAATTTTTATTAGTTGACTAAAATATTCATATTAAAAAAATAAAAATAAAAAAAATGGTGGAGGGAATTATTTAAAAAAAAATTAATTTGCATATGGACTAGAAAAAGCCCAGTAATGCGGGATGGGACCTTTTTGTCTCCATTTTCATCACATATGTTCAAATGGACTCAACCATTTGCGCTATGGGCCATCAGCCAGAGCTTCAACTTCAACTGCTATGACAATGGAGGGTCCTCGCCTGTGACCACTTAATGCTGCATTTTTATAAACTCCAATATCACATATAATATATATTCAACACATTATAAGGATTGCTGCATTTTTTACAATTTACGTACTCAATATTGAGTGAACATATATAGCTTTTTCAAGTTGCCAAAACCTTAATAATGGCCTTATTAAGAAAGCTTGTGTTAAATAGGTTAAATTCTCTTAATACTCAGATGATGATGATATTAGAATCATCTCTAAAAAAAATTATTTTTTAGAGTTCGACATTTCTTTAAGTGAAAGATTAAAAATCAGAAAGAAGATAAGAAATGTGAATATTTTAATTAAGTTGACACTTTTTGAAGTGAACTCAACAAATATCTAGTTGAAAAAATAAATTAAGTAAAATAACTTTAATAAGTCCAAAAAACAAGTTTTTAGAGTTGGACATTCCTAATTATTAATGAAAAGAATTTGAATTTGAAAGTTTACTACATAATATAAATATACACTTATTATTATTATTATTATTATTATTATTATTATTATTATTATTATTTTCAATATTGGATGTGATGAAACTCACAAGCTTGAATTTATTGATCAATTAAAATAATATACTACCACTACATTATAATTGATGGTTCCTATAATTAAATTAACTATGTTGGTTTAGTGAATCTAATATAATGGGAAGAATTTAATATATAGTACTATGCTATTAATATAACAGTTTCTTTTAAGAAAAAATACATATTGTATATGATAGAAGGTTTGTCTTATGTTATTAGTGATGCCTTGCATGATTGGATTAAAAGGAATAATGATGTATACTTTTTAAAAATGATGCATATTCAAATTAATACTTTGATAAGGCCGCTAATGTCTTTCCATTTAAAGAACATCTCTTACGACAGTATTAAAGCTACTATTATACGAGAAATACGGGTATATGACCTCATCTATAGATTCAATTAATATTTTTTTTAATTTAAAAATAAAAACTAAATAAAATTATTTTTTTTTAATATTCTCACTCAATTTACCATTTTTTATTGATTGATTTATAGGTGAAGTCATACATTTGGTTTATGTTACAATTTATTCATACATTTGGTTTATGTTAGAATTTATTCTACTACACCCTTTACCTTTAGATTTTAGAGGGCACCATTGATTAGAATATGAAATTATCCGATATCCATAATGTTATAATATGACATATCTTATATACCTTCCACTAAACTCAATAATGGCCGGCCCTAACTAAGGGCTTATACGGTTAGGATATAAATAAAATGTGAAAAGTTAAGAGCATTGCCATTTAAAATCTTTGATAAAATGTAAAATTCTCACATCATTTATGCTATTTAATCTTAATAACTATAATAATTATCTTCTATGCTAAAATTTTTTTTATATTATCAAAATAGCAATTGATCCTCAAAACCATAATATAAATAAATTATTACACTTATTATTATTAATAATAAAATACTATTATTCTGGTTGTATTACACTTTACCGCAAAAATTTTTTTTATTAATTATAGGAGGGAGAGTAAATATTTAAAACTTAAATTCGAGATATAAATAAGAAATATATACTTTTTTGCCACCCAGCTATACTGTAGTGTAGTTAAAAGTTAAAATATTATATAGTTTATAATTCATATTAATTATTTCACCAAAAAAAATTCTTATTAATTCTATATAATTTTAATCATTAAATAGGGTGGACATCCTCGGAAATAATAAGGAAAAAGGAGCCTATTTCTGCAACATGCCACATTATATAAACTGTCAATAACTACCTCACTTCCTTGTCCAAAACAGAGAAACTCCCGCAACTCTATTTTCTCTTCAAGAAAAGAAAAGAGAAAATTTTTGAAGACAAATAATTATGAAGAGAAACAAGAGCTCAACATCTCTTGTATTTTTCATATTTATTGCAGTAGCTGCCTTCACTGTGTTTGCCATGATTTCAGTAGAAGCAAGAAACCATCACAATTACAACAAGAAGACTAAACACACTCATAATAGTAAGCACCTTAGAGATAAAAGAATTGGCAATGCCAATAACAATGCTCCAGCACCAGCTCCACTCTCCCTTCCTCACCACAGTTCTTATCCTACTCAATCCACCATTTTCAATATCCTGTTATTTGGAGCCAAGGGTAATGGAGTTTCTGATGATTCTAAGGTAATACAAATATATTTTTTCTAAAATTTTTAATATAACTAACAGGCTTCAATTGGGTTGAACTAATAATATCAATATTAAAAACGACTCTAGTATATATATATAATTTGCTCAAATCATGATTTATATATGATTCATATCCTGAAATTAAAATGCAACTATAGGCACTTGTAGATGCATGGAAAGCAGCCTGCAAGGTGCCAAGGGCTACAGTAGAAATACCTGCAGAATTTAAGTTTCTTATCAAACCCATAACTCTTCAAGGTCCTTGCATGCCTCACCTTGTTCTTCAGGTTTACTTTTTTCTCTCCTGCTAATTAATTAATTAGTTAATTTTTAGTAAAGAAATGAGGCTAATGCTTAGTTAATTAGTTAATTAGCAAGAGGCTAATTAGTTAATTAAAAGAGGGTATCTTCTTTGTTTATTATTTTTTTAATGTTAGTTTACTATTATAAATAAAAATGCTTTACGCAGCAAGCTGATGTAATTAGTGGAATTCCATGGCAATAATTAACAGATAGATGGAACAGTGTTGGCTCCTCCAGAAGTAGGTTCCTGGCCTAAATCAAACCTTTTTCAATGGTTTAATTTTAAATGGATTCATAACTTTGCAATTCAAGGTACTGGCACTGTCAATGGTCAAGGTTTTGATTGGTGGAATATTCCCTCTAATAATAATCTCTATTTTACTCAGGTAATTAATTTAGCATTATTTTTTTTATTATGAAATGCATATCTAATCTTAAAATTAATTAATAGTTGGAAAATAAATTGTTCTAATTAAATCATTTAACTGGGATATATTTTTGCAGAAGCAATCCAAACATATTCCTGATATGAAGCCAACAGTAAGATATATGTATTTCTTTTTCTTTTTTTTTGAAATTTATTCTTTTGATTAAATTTTTATTATATAGTTGAATTGGACAATGTACTGATTATTTTATTTAATTACACAGGCTTTGAGATTTTATGCAAGCTCTAATGTCACAGTTCGTGACATTGAAATTATAAATAGTCCACAATGCCATCTAAAATTTGACAGCTCTAAGGGAATCAAGGTTCACAATATTACAATTTATTCACCAGAGACTAGCCCAAATACTGATGGAATTCACTTGCAGAATACACAAGATGTAGAAATTGAGCATTCTAATATTGGATCTGGTGAGAACCAATAACTAAATTAATTTTTATATTACTTTCCTTATTTCATCAAGACACCAAATTTAAATATAGATAGCCCGTTTGTTAAATATCAAGTTTGAGAGGTTATCCAGAAATAAAATTAGTGAAAAATATATAAATAGAAAGAATTTATAAACATGTTAGTTTTGAATTGGAATGTGGTATCAAGTTTCATGAATATGTTCTTTCAATAGGCCCATCAAATAAGATTTCTCGGATAATTGGACTCCTTGGCATATTTCTATTGTTATCAAAGTTAATTAAATTAGGTCATGGCGCTAATAAGTAGGTGGATAATGCATATAATTTGATTTGGGTGGGAAGCTAGATGGTGCATAGCACGTTAGAATTGCATAGAAAAAGTAATCAAATTCTGCCACATATATGAAAAAGGCTAAAAGTTTTAAAATTGTTAATTATCAATTTGTGAGGAAATATATGTTAGGTTTTAGTTTTAATTTTAATTTTAAACGGTATATATAACTGTCACTAAACTAACTTTTGAGACAAGCATGAAGTAAAGTTACTAATACCAACTAACTTTTCAGTTTTAATAATTATTAATGAGTAGACTATGGCTGCAGCTATATATTATATCAATCAATGAATACATATAATATAATATATACTGTTTGATCATTTCATTTGGATATATAAATTAATTATTGGATTCTCACTTTTGACAGGAGATGACTGTATATCCATACAAACTGGTTGCTTCAATATCCATATTCACCATATTTACTGTGGTCCAGGACATGGCATAAGGTTTTTTTTTTGTTAATTTTCATTATATTAAATATATACATGTAATTAATTAATCATAACTTTATATTATTTTGCTTCTCCTTATAATTTCAGTATAGGAGGACTTGGGAAGGACAAAAGTGTTGCATGTGTTTCTAATATTGTTGTGGAGAAAATCACCTTGCAAAATGCACTAGCAGGAGCAAGAATAAAAACATGGCAGGTAATTAAATAATTAAATTTCATTTCATTTTTTGACCTTGAAGATTAATTATTAATCATGCAATTTCTCTTTTGCTAAGTTAAAAATTTTAAAAAGTGAATCATCTTAACTCTATCAAGATTTGAACTCAAAAATTGTACAATACATAAGATAGTCACTCGATTATTTAATTATCCTGAGATTTTTTATGGGGAAAATTATATGTTGCAGGGCGGCATTGGAACAGTGAAAAATATATCATTTTCAGATATACAAGTAATAGACGTGAAGTATCCAATAATAATAGATCAATTCTATTGTGACAAGCATAGATGCAAGAATCAAACAGAAGCAGTGGCAATATCAGGCATTAAATATAATAAAATAATTGGGAGTTACACAGGGCAACCAATTCATTTAGCATGCAGTGATAAGGTTCCTTGCATAGATGTTGATTTAATAAATATTCAATTAAAACCTTCTTCAACATCACAAATAAAAAATTTCCGAAGGGCTGCTACTTTGTGTTGGAATTCTTATGGGAAATCACAAGCACCACTTGTTCCTTCAAGTATTGATTATTGCTTAAGAAATAATAATGGTGGATCGATCCAGAGAATTTCAAAGTCACATGAGCATGTTTGCTAGCTTTATATATGTATAGTTACAATAAGTCATAATTTGGTAAATTTTTTCTAGCTTTCTATGTTTCTACTTGATGCTTTCCTTCTACATATGAGTTATTATTTTTTCTAATATATGGGAAGGTGATGATTTGTACTTTTAATAAATATTTTTAAAGAAATTATTTTTTTAACATACTGATTATGGAAAAAATAAAACCTCCTAGTTTAATTGCACTACAAGAAAGAAAAAAAATAAGAGTATATGTAGGGGACATAAAAAATTGTTCTTAAAAGTATAAAAATTTGTCACTAAAAATACGGTGGATGGCCTTAATTATTCCTATTTTTCGTTCTCTTTATCTTTGTATCTTAACGATAAATCAAAGTAAAATGTGTTAGAAATTGAATTTTGCTTTTTCTTTTTTATTAATAAGTGGCATCAGAACCACTAATTAGTTTCATTATTATATTATTCACGTGAAAGAATAAGACACTCGAATAGCTTGATTTTCAACAATTAGCTAGATTATATATTGCAATTGAATTTGATCGAAAAGTGTAAATATCGTAAAACCAAATAAAAAGGTACATGTAATTTTTTAATTAAAAAAAGACACCTTAAAGATATCTGCAACTCAAGTTTGAAGCCATTATCCTTTATTAATGGTACGTAAAAGAATGAGAGGCGGCAGTAAAAACCATATCTTATATGTTTTAAGAATACATTTGTTGTACATATAGAATCAACATTACAACTAATAAAGATGTGTTATTTTATTATTAAATCAAACAGAAAATCCCTTCCCTAGTCATTCTACTAATTATATTATTATGTTCATATTCCATCATGACTCACTCTACAATTTCTTTCTTTATATGTGTGTGTGAGAGAGAGAGAGAGAGTTTAAAAAATAAAAAAAATAAAATAAAATGAAGAAGAAGAAGAAAGAAAGAAAGAAAAGAGAAAGCTTAGAAGGAGAGTGGGGAACTAAGCAGCCAAAGGGTGTGTGTGTGAAGCACAAACCTTCATTTCTTGGCAGAAAAAGAAAGGGGAAAAAAGGCCCAACTGTATTTGTATTTTGTAATATTGTAAACTAATTCAATGACCGAGACATAAGCGTTAAATGCAGTTTTTTTTTTTTTTAAATTTTTGATAGATCCAGATTCAATTCGTCAATCTCCCATACTATAATGCTAAGAAGGACCCAGTTTAGTTATCTTTTTCCTTTATAGTGAGTTGATGAAATTGAGAGTGGTGGTTGGGGGTGGAAAAACAATGCGTGCACCGCCCACCAGACCCTTTTGCGCATGCCTCTTGGCTCTTCCCATTTTCTTTTTTGGCAGCTGCAACCAAGCCAATTTATATATTGTATATGTTACGTGGATCACTATAACCCAATCAAGCCAATTTATATATTTAATTAAAATCAAAATTAATAAATTAACATATCACTGATATTAATAATATATTGTTAGAAATATATGTATATTTATTTATTATTAAATATTCAACGAATACTGTTAAATCTAATATTTGTTGAAGTGTTAAATGGCTAATTATGCATTAAGTTTGTGATTAGAAGACAATTTCAATTGGCTTAAAATAATAAAAATGCATGTGGTCTTTGAACAGAACTGTTACAAGCCAGAATTGACAGAGGAAAATTGAGAACTTAAGAATAAAACTGAAGGAGTTGAGAGAGCTTCATCATTGTGATTTTCTCTCGAAAAGAAAAAAATGTTTTCTTATTCAGTTAGTTGTACATTTACAGAAACTATTATATATATACCAATGAGTTGACCAATGAAATAATGATGCTAGGATTGCTGACTCAGCAAGTTGGTTAGTAATAAAATGGGTGAGCTGCTATATGTACAAAGCTGTAAGGCTGTGAGTTAGCTGTGAGACATAATAATTAGTTATTCTGAATATAATACTCAACATTCCCCCCTCAAGCTGGAGTGGGAGAGAAATCAACCAGTCCAAGCTTGGAAAGAAATGTTTGGAACTGAGAATGAGAGAGAGGCTTAGTGAACAAATCTGCAAGCTGCATGTGTGAGGGTAAATGAGGTGTGGAGATGAGGCCTTTATTCAATTGAGCTCTAACAACATGACAGTCTATGTCAATGTGTTTTGTTCTCTCGTGGAACACAGGGTTGTTAGCCATGTGAATGGCAGCTTTATTGTCACAATGCAGGGGAATAAGTGTAGGAAATTTTATATGAAAATCAGTGAGCAAGGTAAAGAGCCATTGAATTTCACAAACTGCTGAGGCCATAGCTCTGTATTCCGATTCTGCAGATGATCTACTTATGGTGGTTTGTTTCTTTGACTTCCAAGAAACCAATGAAGTTCCTAAGAAAATACAGTAGCCAGTTGTTGACTTTCTGGTGTCTATGCAGGAAGCCCAGTCAGCATCAGTGAAGGCTCTTAGCTTTATATCATTTGAAGAGGACAAGAATAAGCCTTTGTAACTTGTACCTTTGAGGTATTTAACCACAGAGATAGCTGCTTTAAGGTGAGTTTGAGCTGAAGTTTGCATGTATTGACTCAGTTGTTGTACAACAAAACTGATGTTAGGTCTTATTAAAGACAAATATAATAGTTTGCCAATAAGTCTTCTGTATACATCAGGGTTTTCTAGTAGTTGATCCATTTTACTTGACAGTTTGACACCTTGAATGTAGGGACTGCTAGCTGTTTTAGCATCTTCTAAACCAACTATTTTTACAATATCAATGATGAACTTGTGCTGAGTCAACAACATTCCTTCTGCTGACCTGGCAATTTCAATGCCAAGGAAGTACTTTGCAGGTCCTAAGTCCTTGATGGTAAACTATTGGTGAAGGTGAGCTTGTAGTTTTATGATTAAAGATTCTGATGGTCCTGCAATTAAACAATCATCAACATAGACTAGAATGGCCAAAAAGGATTCATCATGCCCTTTTGTAAATAGACAATTGTCTGACTGAGATTGTGTAAAACCATATGAGGTAACGCATGAAGTTATTTCGTTGTTCCACTGTCGTCCAGCCTGCTTCAGTCCATACAAGGATCTCTGTAATTTGCAAACCTGACCAGGTTTGGCTTTGGTGTATCCAGGTGGTATTTCCATGTAAATGTTTTCATTAATGGACCCATGCAAGTATGCATTGTTGATGTCCATTTGATGCACATGCCAATTGTGAGCTGCAGCAACAGTCAATAGCACTCTCACAGTGACCAGTTTTGCTACTGGCGAGAAAGTTTGATTGTAGTCCAGTCCTAGAAGCTGGCTGTATCCTTTGGCAACCAACCTGGCCTTGAATCTATCAATGCTCCCATCAGGATTGTATTTTATCCTGTAAATCCACTTACAACCTACGGACTTTATGTTAGGTGGTAAGTCAACAATAATCCAAGTATTATTACTCTCAAGTGCATCTAATTCTTTGTTCATAGCATCTACCCAACATGTATCTTTTTTAGCTTGATTATAATTGCTAGGCTCTTTAATTTTAGACAAATGTGCTACAAAATTAGAATGGGAGGGGGATAACAGAATGTTAGGTTGAGAGGTAACAAGGTGTGATTTTGGTTTTTGTAGAATGAAGTCTTTTAGCCAGGATGGTGTATGTGTGGTTCTTGTACTTCTTCTTAGTGATGTGGGATTATTGATGTCATTGGTAGCAGGTAATACTACTGGTAAGGTATTTTCTGCATTTACAGCAGGTAAAACTGCTGGAGAAGTTGCATTTTCAGCAGGTGAAATTTCAGTATAGTCATGTTGACTTGTGTTATGTAATGGTGGTGAGATGTTTAAGGGTGTAAGTGATTGTGGTATTGTTTCAGGTGTGGATGGGATTGGGAATGAAGAAACTGGAATGTGACTGTCAACGATGCAGTTGGGAAGGGTGAGGTTAGTAACTTCTTCTGGTTGATTGTGGTGAAAAGGAAATACATTTTCAATGAAAAGGACATCTCTGGAATGAAGTAAGGTTTTGGTATGGATGTTGTAGAGTTTATAAGCTTTATGTTGTTGAGAGTAACTAAGAAAGACACATGGTTTTGCTATTTCTGCAAATTTAGTTTTGTGAGGTATGGTGTTTGTGGCATAGCAGAGGCATCCCACTATTCTGAAATGTTCATAATCAGGTTCCTTTCCATAAAGTCTATAAAATGGAGTTTGCCATTTCAAATTTTCAGAAGGCAATCTATTTGTGATATAAGTAGCAGTCAACAGCAATTCAGACCAAAAGGAAACAGGTAACTTGGCTTGATGTAACAAGGCCCTGGCTATGTTCATAAGGGTTCTATGTTTCCTTTCCACAATTCCATTTTGCTGTGGAGTGTAAGCACATGTCCTTTGATGAACAACTCCATTACTTTGGAAAAAGGACTGACAAAACTGATTTATAAATTCAGAGCCATTGTCAGACCGGACAGCTTTAATTGGTTTTTGAAATTGAGTTTGAATAAGTTTGAAGAAGTATTCTAGTGCAGATGGCACTTGAATTTTTGTAGTTAACATAAATGTCCAACAATATCTGCTGAAATCATCAACAATTGTCAACATATAAGAAGCATTAGTAATAGATTTGACTCCATAGGGTCCCCACAAGTCAACATGAATAAGGTCAAATGATTGTGAGTGGAAATTTTATTTATTGGAAATGGAAATCTTGTCTGTTTAGCAACAGGGCAGATTGGACAAAGAATATCATCAAACTCTGAATTTTTCAAGCCAACTACATGCTTTAGTCTTTGATAAGAAACATGTCCTAATCTAGTATGCCACAAGAAGGAAAGATGTTTATCATGACTGCTACACTGAGAAACAATAGGAACATTGTTTTTACAATTGAAAGACTTTTCAGTAAGGTAATATAAGTCTTCATGTACTTTACCCACAGTTATGAGCTCCTCAGTCTGTAAATCCTGTAATAGGCAATATTCAGGATATGAGTCACTGAAAGTTGACATGTTTTGGTTAATAGGGATACTAATATGAGGTTACAGTTGAAGGATTCCACATATAAGACATTGTACAAGGTCACTCTGCTGTTTATTTTGATGTTTCCCACATGAGTTACAAGTCTGGTAGAATTATCAAGAAATCTAACTTTCTTGGGAGGGTTTAGTTTATGGACTTGGTCAAAGAATGAAAGGTTAAATGTAATGTGGTCAATAGCACCGGAGTCTATAATTCAATTGCTTTTGCAACTAAAATCAATACTAGAAAAGACAGAGTTGAGTAGAGTACCTGCAAAGTTTACATTTCTGATGCTGCTGTCACCAAAATCTTCTGCTGGAGCTTTATTCTTGATGAATTTCTGAAATTCCTGGAATATTTCTGACATGTTATTGTCTTCTAATTGAGGATGTGCCAACTGTTGTTGATGAAGTGGACTGTCATTAAGATGAGTGATGTTTGCAGCAGTTGATCCATTGAATGTGATCCGTTTCTTCTTCTGAAGCTCAATAAACCATTCAGGATATCCATGTATTTTGAAACAATTGGCAATAGTATGGCCCTATATTTTGCATTTTGTGCAATATTGATCAATTTTGTTGGACTTTTTATTGTAGTTGGAGTTCTGGTTCTTGTTGTAACCACCATTGTTTCCTTGATTTCTGTTGTAACCACTATTCTGTCTTCCAGAATTGCTGAGGTTGTTATAGTAATCAATGTTTCTTCTGGTGAACATAACTGCAGAGGTTTCACTTGATTCCATGCTTGCATTTGTTTGAACTTCTCTTTGTTTCTCCACGCTCAAGACCATTGAGTATGCCTTGTTGATGGATGGTAGAGGATCCATAAGAAGTATTTGGTTTTTGACATTATCATAGATGTCTCCCAATCCTAGCAAGAATTGCATCAGTCTTCTATTGTTATCATAGTCAAGTATTTTTTAGTTTTGGCCGCAACAAACAGGCAAGGGTGCCAAACACAGCAATTCATCCCTTCTTCTTTTCAAATTGGTATAATAACTAGTCACAGACTCATTCCCTTGCTTGTAAGTGGAAATTTCCTTTTCAATTTGATAAATCATAGGACCATTGCATTCTCCATATCTTTGTTTCAATTCATCCCACAGCATTTTGGCAGTTTTGCAGAAAACGAAGGCATCAGAAATTTCTTTTAAAACAACATTTATTAACCAAGATGCGACCATACTATTTGCTTGGATCCATTTTTCATGATCATCAGATCCTTCTTCTGGTTCAGTTATGGTTTCATTGATGAACCCTATCTTGTTCTTTGCTTTTAAAGCAGTGATCACTGACCTACTCCATGAGAGGTAATTAGGTCCTCTCAATGGAGAATTAACAAGTTTAAAACCAGGAGACTCAGAATTGCTAATATTAAGAGGATTATTATCATTATTTTTAGCAGTAATTGCTGCAATTAGGCAAGCAACATCCTCCAATGACATCATTTTCAAGTTTTCACAATCACAAGAAATTCAATGCAGAGATCAAACAAAAAAACAATTACTGACCTTTGTACGCTCTGATACCATGAACAGAACTGTTACAAGCCAGAATTGACAGAGGAAAATTGAGAACTTAAGAATAAAACTGAAGGAGTTGAGAGAGCTTCATCATCGTGATTTTCTCTTGAAAAGAAAAAAATGTTTTTCTTATTCAGTTAGTTGTACATTTACAGAAACTATTCTATATATACCAATGAGTTGACCAATGAAATAATGATGCTAGGATTGCTAACTCAGCAAGTTGGTTAGTAACAAAATGAGTGAGCTGCTATATGTACAAAGCTGTGAGGCTGTGAGTTAGCTGTGAGACATAATAATTAGCTATTCTAAATATAATACTCAACAGTCTTCTTAATCCCTTAATAATATTTAGGAAAACTAATTAAATTGCGGAGTAAATAATAAACATGTGAAATAATATTATTTTATATTATAAATTTTAAAATTATAATACAATAAAAATATATAATTTTGAACTCAAGGGTTAAAGCAAAATTGAGACTCGGGAGAGAGATTGTGATGAGACTTTTCGAGAGGAAATTACATAAAATATTGCTATTCCTTCAAATTTTTATTTTTATTATTTTTTCTCAGTTTATAAAAATATTATTTTTTTTATATTTTTTACTTTCACGATACATTCTAAAATTATATTCAATATATATCAAAAATATATTTAATATCTACTAAAAATATATCATATTTTTTATATTTTGATATATATATATAATATTTTATTTGACGGCACACTGTTTTTAATTTTTATATTTTTTAAAATTATTTTTGTAAAGTGCTTTTGACAAAATACCAAAAAAATAAAAAAAAATAAATTTATCATATTTTTAAAATATAATTAATTTACTAAATTTTATTGTGAGTTTATTATATATATGATAATTTTTTTAAATCTATTATAAATTTATTTTGAATTTATAATATATTTTTATAAAATAATTAAAATGTCTCTAATAAAATATAAAAAAAATATTTATAAAAAATAGTAAAATGTGTAATTTTCTCTCAATAAACCCATTTTCCATTTAGGTGAAGGCAAGATGTTGCCTGTCCATCAAGGCTAAGAGGATTTTGTGCCTAGATACGTCATTTAACTTAGGTCCATAATGAATCCAGAGACCCAGAACAATGTAAAAAAATTATAATATATATATATTTTAAAAAATAAACACTTTTCTTTTTTTTTTAGAAAATGCTTACTTTTCTACGTTAAATTTTAAAAATTATATACTCTTAGAGTTCTAAAATATCAGAGATATACATATATAATTTTTTTAAAAATAATTTTTTAAAAAATTATAAGATATTCTTGAAAAAAAAAGATAAACCATATAATTTTAAAGAAGAAAGAAATTATACTGTTTATGAACTTTATTTTATCTATATTAAAACTTATAATAAAATAGGAATAATATTTTTTTAACCTTTTCACCACAATGCCACTTTTTTATAATAATTTTTTTTCAAGATAAATATATATAAGGCATAAAAATTAGAGAACCGAGAAAGAGCAAATTATGTAAAAAGTAATAAAAAGTATTGTTGTTGCAAAGTAGCCCTGTTCTGTTTAGCCAATATTCAAGACAATTATTCAGAATACTGTGGTAAAAACAACAAAAAGCTTAGAAAATTTTGCAAGAAGAGAAGGCCTAATAGAAATATTGAGAAAATTATTACTTGAGGTAACTTGTGTTAACATTATCAAAACATAAACTTGATTATGAAATAAGCAAATGAAATTTGCTTGCTAAGATCATAGAGGAGATAGAAAAGGTTAGACATTAGTAGATGGGGCTTCATTGTGTGGCATAGTTTCAGAGCAGGCTTTGCTGCCTCTTTCACTTTGGCTATTACTAGCAAATTTCAAGCTTGCTTGGTGCAATCCTTGTTCCTTCTCTTTTGAACTCCATTCTGACAAATAGTAATCTTCTTCTGTTGCAACTCTTTTAGATGTTGGGCCACAAAACATTCCACCCCATTGTGGGAAGTGAATGAAACATATTGGTAAAGTGCAACATATTATCATTATACCCATAAGTGTAATCCCTGCTTCTTTGGAGTACTTAGATCCTTTGAAGAAAATTAACTGAGTCAAAACCGCACCTACATTTCCACCACCTCCTGTCATTCCTGATATCAACCCTAATGACCTGAAAAAATTGATAAATTCTTGGAAGAATGATGTAAATGCTATGAATTTGTAAAAAAATTGGGTTGAAATAATGCTCAAAATATCCTTGTTTGCAGTGTAAAGCAAACTCTCCTACAATGATTTTATAGATTCTTTCCACTTATATATGCTTCTTTAATTTCGTCTCTAATGGATGTGAGATAAACTCTCGCACTTGATATTTCAACAAGAGCCGAGTGTTTCTCGAGAATTGATTTTGCAAACTCTATGAAACGGAATCAATTGGGAATTGAGATTTTACCTTCTTGAGACAAAAGGAACAACTCCAAACGTTAGACCACAAGCAGCTTGGCAAAAGAAAGAGAAAGCAATCATCACAGCAATTGATGCATTTAAAGATCCAACTCGCCCAAGAATAATACAGAGTCCACCTCCAATTGTCTGCACAATCCACAAAGCCCAAAGTCTACCTCTCATCCCAAACCTCTTTGCCACTGCATCTGAAATCAAACCTCCAGCTGGTCTAGAAACTATATTTGCTAATCCAAAAGTTGCTGCTATAATTCCTGCTGTGTGAAGTTTCAGATTGAATCTATCATAAAAATACTCAGCTATTATATTATCTATTGTTAGCTCTACCCCAAAACAATACCCATAAGTCAATGCCAAAATCCATCCTCTGTAATTTAAAACACCATGATATAAAACATTTGAGAATTTATCTTTGGGTTTATCTCCTGATTTCTGTAGTTTCCTGAAATTCCCATCTGGCAAATCCTGACCAAATATTAGTACAGCAAACGCTGATAATGTTTGAAACAAAGCAGGAATGAAAAATGAAATCCTCCAAGCTGTGAATTTCACTGCTCCAATATCTCTAATTAGGCTAAAAACAAGAGGCATAATCAATTGTGTTGCTCCACCACCAAGGTTGCCCCACCCACCAGCAACACCATTGGCAGTGCCAACTACTGTGGCTGAAAACATGGAGCTCATCCAGAACTGGGTTGAGACAAAAGTGGCTAAAGAGAAGCCTGCAAAGAAACGTACCAAGAGAAAAGAAGTAGGAGAAGAAGCTATGGAAGTGAAATAAACAGCAGGGGCTGTGAGAAGTATAAGTGAAGCGGAGGCTAGACGAGGTCCAAAAAGGTCACAAGCAGTTCCCATGGAAATTCTAGCAAAAACTGCACCAGAAACTGATGCAATACCTGCATTGCCAATGTCTGTAGCTGTGAGATTGAGATTGTCACGAATTATTGGAAGCAGAGGAGGAGCAGCAAAAGTGGAAACAAAACAAGCAAAGAAAGAAACCCAAGAAAGATGAAATGCTCGCATATGAGGAGCGGCTACAGAAAATAATCGAAATTCAGTGGCTTTGTGCTCTGAATCCACATGAAGAGAAATTTTTTTAGCACTTTCCACTTCCATGTCCATACCCTTTGAAGGAATTTGTAAAATTTTTGGTAAAGGTTGCACCTTTGATCAATTTTTCATGGACAAAAGATCAGAAGTAGCTGTCTTTGTAGTTTGAAGATGTGGTAGTGGGTAAGTTACAAAATTTCCACAAAGTACAAACATTTTCCAAGTTTGTGACTTGGAGAATAGTGTAATAACTCTTTGGAGATTAGAAAGACGGTCTGGAATTGAAGATTGGAAATTAATTTTCACTTCCGCCGAGTCTCAATGGAATTTGAAAGGAATTATTCAAAGTTTCTGAAAGGGAGTAGGTTGGCAGCAAGTGAGCTTCAAATTTTGATTTTTAATTGCTGTTTTGTATGAAGTTCAAGCATTCTATGCAACTTGAAAGAGACATTTATAAACTAAGATGTAAGAATTCAATTATTCAAAGCTGTGAAAGGTAGTTGATTGGCAGAAAAGTCAGCTTCAAGGATTGATTTTTAATGGCTGTTTCGTATGAAGTTAAAAGCATTTCTGTATGCCCTATTGTTAAATAAACTAGTCAACCAATGCTCATTAACTTTAAAAAAATGTTAATAACTATTGATTGATTGACTTGGCAAGAGATTCTTGCCGTCTTATTTTCATAAAGAGTACAAAGACTATTGTGTCCTAACCATTATTTTGCTTTGTTTTTGTGGTTTTAGAGTTCAATGAGTTTACTATTTAGAACATTCATTTTCTGACCTAATTATCTTTGACATGATGCTTAGTAAAAAAAATTAAGTTAGAAAAACATTCATAATAATGCCATATAGATTCAAAGATGATATTAATATTATATATATTAAAAAATAAAATTATAATAATCGCTTAACAAAACGGTACTGTCATGCTTAGTGGCAGAATCATAATTTAGATAAAAGGGAAGTAAAATTTTTAAATAAAAAAATTAAAAATAAATTAATTTTTATTTTTATTTTTAAATTTAAATTTAAAAAATTAATATAAATAATTTTCATTAATATTTATATTTAACTTAACTTTAAAGGGCTCAAAAAGTCAAAATACATTTTTTCTGTTATTAATTAGGAAAAATGACACCCTCCACCACATTTTTAAAAATTTTTACTTTTTTACTAGGGGAATTTTAATTATTTTATTATAAAATCATAATAAACTTATTATAAACTGTGTAAAATTTATAAACCCATTGTAAACTCTTTGTAAATTAATAAAAATATGGTATTTTAGTAAATATTTTATAAATTCTATTATTTTGATAAATATTTTATAAATATAGTAAATTTAAAATTATTTTTAATTTTTTTTATATTTTTATCAAAAACCCTATTAGTTAATCTTATTAATACTAAGAATATTAGTTTAACCCAATTCATAATCAAATTATAAAATTTTAGTATTAATCTATGTACCTAATCACAAAACTTTAAATACTCATTAATTAAAAATAAAAAAAAGAAATATATATAGTGTAAAAAAACTAATAATATATATATAAATATATATACTTTATATATATATAAATTATATAAATTTATATATTTATAATTATATAAAATATATATATTATTAGATAATTTATATATTTATTTATAATTATATAAATTATATATATATATATAAATTATATATATGTATAATGTAAATGGTGGGAGAAGGGAGGAGGTCCATTGTCCCCTTGGACCTCTTGCCTCCGCCACTAATCATGTTAATGTATATTTTTATATATTTTCTATTTACTTTAAATAAAATTTTTTCTTCTTATAAATTAATGTATTTCCTTTAAAAACTATAATAATTATGTATATCATTACTAAATGCTTTGTTTTGGTGGTTATAGAGTTCAATGAGTTTACTATTTAGGGCATTCATTTTCTAACTTAATTATCTATGATATGACGTTTAGCAAAAACATAAAGTTAGGAAAAACATTCATATTAATGCCATATAGATTCAATGATGATTTCAATATCATATATACTAAAAGAAAAATAAAATAATCATAATCATGGTATTGTCATGTTGATGTATATTTTTTCATCTTTTCAATTTACTTTTTAAATGAATTTTTTCTTCTTCTTATAGATTAATGTATATAATAATAATATATATATATATTATACTAATTTAAAAAAAAATAAAATCATCATAGTTGTTTTACAGAACAGTACTATCATGCTGAGATATATATATATATATTTACATCTTTTCAATTTTTTTTAAATGAATTTTTTGTCTTATTATAAATGAATGTATTTCCATTAAAAAGTATAGCAATTACACATATTATACTAATTTCAAAAGAAAATATTAATATGTAGTTATTAAATAAAATTGATTTTTTTCTATTTTTTTGGGTTTATTTAAAATTCATAGTAACAAATAAATAAGTTGGAAAATTAAAATTTTTATCTTAATACCATGTTTCTTCAATGATAATATCAACATTGTGCTAATCTTACCAGAAAAAAAAATCAACATAGCATTGTTGTATGTTATTTATTTTTAAATGAAAATGTATTCTCATTGTTAATGTGTTTTCTCTACAAAAGTATAATGACAATATTGTACTTAAAACGATAATGATATCATTCATTTTAGCATACTAAAACATATTTAGCACTTAAAAAATATTATTTTACTTTAAATATGTATTGAAATCATTTTCAAAATTATGAATTTGCAAGTTCAAATAAAAATATGATTAATAATAATAGTACCAATTAATAACGGTTATTATAATAATAGTAATAATAATAATACAATAAAAATAGAAAGATATGGATGAGAAGCAACTCAAAAACATTCCTATAAATTGAGAGTTTTTTCTAATTCAGTTCAAATTGAAATTTTGATAAAATCTATAATTTTTTAGTATTTTTATTAGATTTTGATTTCATCGATTTAATTACATAAAAAAATTATAATTAAACCAAATTATATCACATATATATTTTAAAATAAATTATATATATTAACACATGAATATATTAAAAAAACTATTGGAATAAAGATATAAATTTTAAAATTTCAATTAATTTACTCTTTTTTTTTTGAGCATTACAATACGGAAGAGGAGAAGAGGAGAAGAATCGAACATGGATCTATACAAGAAAAATGTACTTCCTGAATATGCATACTTAATTTTTTTAATTATTATCTTCATTTGTTTTAATTTAATTTTTTTTTGAAAAATTAAATAATTTCAATCAACCAATAGAAAATTTTCCTCTAATCAAAATCCAATGATGGCATATGTAAAATTTAAAACAAGGTGAGCAGGCTTAGATCACTTACGAGCTAAAGAGATATGTAATTTTTTGTTGGTTTTCATATAATTTTTTTTTATAGTTTCCTTTATTCAGAAAATATGTGTGTGAAAAACATGAACACATAATGGCTAGCATCAGGGTGTTTTGGCCATTTCAGACAAAGACAAGACTTTCTTTTCCTTTTATTTATTTAATGATGTGACTTGGGATATCCAATTAGATTCTTAAAGATTCATTTTATATTCTAAAGAGTTTAGAATATTCAACACCATTTTATTATTATTATTCTTGTATTTTATTTTATTGGCAAGCCCATGTGATTTACAAGTCATGCCTTCAAGTAATGCTTACTTTTTCTATATTCAACTAGAGAATTTGATTTGGATTTTCGATTACATAAAAAATAAAAATGGATTATTTTATTTATGAGGAAATTATGGTCTATATAGCATATATTTTTAATTTTTTAAAAAAATATCTTATATTTTTATATACTTTTAATATATTAAATGTATATCTAACATATATCTTTAAAGATTAAGTATATTTTTAATATACTAAATGTATATGCAAAATATATTTCAAAAATAATATTTTTAAAATTAAAAATTAAAAAAAGAATATTTTTGAAATTGAAAAAAAATATTTTTAAAAAATTTTAATTTTTTAGGATATTTTTAAAGAAACTTTTATATGTGCATAAAGGAAGTACAACTTACAGATGAAAAACTATAGAACCAAATTTAATGAACCGAGCAATTATTTTTTATTCATTAAATTGATAAAAATTAATAAAATTCAAGTCAATAATATTAATTGTTTAAAAATTTGAAGTATTTTTTAATTATTATAAACTTTAAATTTAATAAATGAAAAATATACATATAATTTAATAGTAAGCATTAAAAAAGGCTGTTGTTAATCTTTTTATAAAACAATAAATAAATAAAAACCTTTAGAAAAAGTCATATTTTCGCTAGAATAAGATATATTTTCTTTATTAAAGGTAAATATTTATTATTAATAATTAAAATTTATCTACATATTTTTAAATAAAATAATAATATTAAAATACAATTTATCGTCGTATGTTCAAATAATTATAATCAATTATATTTTGCACAAAATTGCAATTTTAATTTATTAATAAATTTTTCTTATTTACCACATTTATAAGATAGAATTAATTAAATAATTTTAACTTTAAAATTATTTAAAAATTAAAAAAATTTCGATGGCTGCTGCTGAGAGTGCTCTGACTGTTGAGGCTTCCTCCTCGCCTGAGGAGATGGACCAGTTGAGTCGTAGCAATAAGAAAGTGAAAATGAGAGATGGAACTTTAGGTTCGGCTGAGGATTTTGAAGTGGATGGTGGCAATCGTGTGCTTGATGAGAGCCGGCGGAAAGTATCTTTCAAGGATGCAGTGATGAATGATACTGGCCACGATAATCATATTTCGTGTAATGATTATAACGACCAAGCATGGTCTGATGATGAATCTGATGGTGATAGTGACGATGATGACTCTGAATGCCCTACTATTAGGGTTACCAGGGAAGAGAAGAATAAGTTACGAGCTCCATGGAAACAAACTCTGATCTTGAAGCTGCTGGGTAAAACTGTGGGTTTTGCTTTTCTCTTACGACGGATTCACTCGTTATGGGGAATTAAATCAGGGTTAGAGCTCATTGATCTTTCAAATGGTTACTTTTTGGCCAAGTTATCAAACCTACAGAAGTATGATACAGCCTTGTATGGGGGTCCATGGGCGATTATGGATCACTACTTATCGGTAAGACCATGGAGGCCTAACTTTGATCCTTCTACGGATGTTATTGATCGAACTCTAGTTTGGGTACGTGTACCAGACCTCCCTATTGAATACTATTCAAAACTCTTCTTATGGTGTTTGACAAAGAAGATTGGACACCCGGTTAGATTTGATGCTGCAACCATGGATACTGCGAGGGGAAAGTATGCACGTATTTGTGTTGAGGTAGACCTGTCTAAACCCTTGTTAGCTAAGTTCAGATTCCTTCGCAAGGTCAGGAAGTTGGAGTATGAAGGTTTGTAGATGATATGTTTCTCATGTGGATGTTATGGTCATTGAAGGGATTCTTGCTCTAAGACAGGTTCGTTGAGCTCTAATGGGGGACAAGCTAGTGTCGGGGTTGTTAACAAGGGTGGTAGTGGAGTTCCGGCGGCGGCGGAGGTGCCGGTGGTTGCAGCGGAGGTCCTAGAGGCATTTGGGCCATGGATGGTGGCAAAAAAGCCGGTGAGGAAGAGTTTTTGGAAACCTGATCCCGAAATTGATGGGATCAAGATTGCAAAAGATAAGGCTCCTGTTAAGTCAAATCTTTCCAAAGGGAGACAGGTCAATGTAGGAAACAATAGAGTTTCTATTACTTAAGGAACTAATAAGTTTGCTGTTTTAGAAACAGAGGATGTGGATACGGTTGATGTGGGTATAGCCTACAATAGTCCAGCCCATTTGGAGGCCCAGCAGTCCCTATCTTCTTTGAGTAAGCCTTTGACCCAATCTTCTAAGGGTAAAGGAAAGCAACATATGGATAAGGTCTCCCTTCAATCCAAAAATGCTGGTCCAGCTTTGCCTCTTTCTAGTACAACTAAGGGCATCGTTATTCGCGAACCATCCTCTCAACCCGTAACCTCTCCTTCTTCTCCAACTCATTCTATTCCTGTTAATCCGATGGATTCTCCTTCTAATACTACTTTGGGTACTTCTAAGCCTATTTCCTCCAATGTGGCTGCGGCTAGAGGTGTTCACACGGTGGTTCAAGGTAATTCGATGGATGGTGTGATTTCGGTTGTTGAAGCTTCTGATTTGATAGAAGTCCTTGATCCAGGAGAGAATGATATGGTATGCGATCGTGCTTCTGATGGATCTTTGCCACTAATTAATAATGGTCTACAGCAGCCGAATGATGAGGAATTGGTTCCTCTTGGCCGAACTGGATTTAGTACAGAGCTTACTCTGTGCTAATTTGTTCTTCTTTTGTGCTCTTTTGGGTACTTTTCATAATTTTATAATGTCTCTTTTAATATGGAATATTCAAGGAATTTCTGGTAAGAGAAGCCAGAAAGCTTTGAGGAACTATTGTAATCAGTATAAGCCTCAAATAGTGGCTATTCTCGAGCCTCGTACCTCTGGTCATAATGCTGATTGTGTCATGTTGGGCTTAAATTTTCGTCACTGGATCCGTGTTGAGGCTGTTGGTTATAATGGGGGGATCTGGTTGCTTTGGAATGTTGGTTCTCTGCAGGTTTTACACACTAATTCTCAGTTTATTCATTGCCTGGTGGATACTCCTGGTGAAAGTAAATGGGAGTTTTCGGCCATTTATGCGAGTCCCAATGAGCAGTGTAGATGGCGTCTGTTATCCCTTCTTTCTCGTGTGGCGGTGACAGTTAAGGAGCCCTGGTTACTTACAGGCGATTTCAATATGGTTATGGAAACTAGTGAAACTACTAGTATTAGAGAAGGTCTTGGCCTTCGTTGTGACAAATTCAGGAATTGGGCTAATTCTCTTGGGTTACTTGACATTGGCTATACGGGTGCTCAATACACTTGGGTTAAAGGTCCTTCGTCTGTTAACTTCAAGGCAGCTCGTCTTGACAGAGCGCTAGCTTCCCTTTCTTGGTGCTCTCAGTTTCCATAGTCCTCTGTTACTCACCTGGAGCGCTATTTTTCGGATCACTCCCCGCTTTTGGTGAATCTTCGGCAAGCTTCTTTGTCTAATGCTCCTTCTCATTTCTGTTTTCAACTTGCGTGGTGTAAGCATGGTGATTTTAAGAGGATGGTCAGTAGTTCTTGGAAGGTAGATAACTCGGTTATGGACAATTTAACTACACTACAAGTTAATCTGAATGTGTGGAAGTTTGATACTTTTGGCAATATTCATAAGAGAAAGAGGATTCTTTTAAGTCGTCTTCGTGGGATCCAAGAGAAAATATGTGCATCTAATGAGGGCGGTTTGTGTAAACTTGAATCTAAGCTTCGCACCCAGTTAGATAGTTTGCTTGATCAAGAAGAGTTGATGTGGTTTCAAAAATCACGCTCTGACTGGATTTCTAGTGGTGATCGGAATTCTGCATTTTACCATGGCTGTGTTGTACAAAATAATTTTCGGAATAAGTGCCTATCCATCTGATCAGAAGGCTCTCTTATCTTTGATGCTGCTGGGATTTTACGTGTTGTTGTGGCTTTTTACAAAGAATTATATTCTAGAATGGACCAGCTGTTCGTGCCCTGTTTTACTCTTACTTGCTTTCCTTTTTTGCAAGCTTCGGATACTGCCTTTCTTAATGATAAGTTTACAGCAGAGGAAGTTCAGAGGGCGGTTTTTGACATGAATCCTGCAAAAGCACCTGGTCCGGATGGTTTTCAAGCGGGATTTTATCAGCAAGCCTGGGATATAGTGGGTGAACAAGTGGTTGAATCTACACTGAAATTTCTTAATCAGGGTATTTTTGAGAATAATACTTGTCAAAATTGGGTTACCTTACTTCCTAAAGTGGAGAATCCTGAGTCAATTACACAGTTCAGACCGATAAGCTTGTGTACTGTAAACTTCAAGATAATTACTAAGGTGTTGACAAACCGACTGAGAATGGTGTTTCCTAAGTTAATTGCACCTGTGCAGACCAGTTTTATTCTGGGGAGGCTTCTCCATGATAATGTGATTATTTTGCAGGAAATTGTTCACTCTATGACTACTATTGACAAGCGAAAATCAACTATGGTGATAAAGATTGATCTAGAGAAAGCTTTTGATAGGCTCTCCTGGGAGTTTATTAATGAATCTTTGCTCCTAGCTGGGTTTTCTGCTCATTGGCGTGATATTGTCCTTAAATGCCTTCGTGCCTGTACAATGCAAATTAAATGGAATAATGATTTGTCTGAGTCTTTTTCTCCAACACGGGGGGTTCGTCAAGGGGACCCCATTTCCCCATATCTTTTTGTTCTGGGTATGGAGAGACTTGGCCATATCATTCATGACTCAGTTTTTACAGGTGCTTGGAAACCTTTTCAGTACTCTCGTAGGGGACCAGCTATATCTCATATGTTCTTTGCAGATGATCTGCTTTTATTTGCTGAAGCTTCAATTGTTCAAGTCGATGTTGTTAAAAGCTGTTTAGATAAATTTTGCCAGAGCTTCGGGGAAAAGGTCAACTTTAACAAATCCTCAGTGTTCTTTTCTACAGATACTCCTGGAGCATTAAAAGACCAGATTACTAGGAGTCTCGGCATCAAGGAAGTGAATGAACTTAGAACGTATTTAGGGGTTCCAATGGTAACTGGAAGACTTAAAAAGGAACTGTATGAACCACTTCTGACTAAGATTGATAAAGTGCTTGCTGGTTGGAAGAGGCCGCTCCTTTCCTTTGTGAGAATAGTTACTTTAGCAAAATCGGTCCTTCTTACTTTGCATGTTCACATTATGCAGGCTACTCTTCTTCCCAAATCTATTTGTGCAGCTTTTGATAAAAAGATTAGAAACTTTATTTGGAGCAAAGGGGCAGGGACTCCTGCAGTAAATTTGGTAAACTGGTCGATTGTCACAAAGCCAATGCAATTGGGAGGTCTGGGCATTCAGTCATGTCTTAATATGAATAAAGCTCTTGTAGCAAAAATGGGATGGCGATTACTTACTCACCCACAGGACTTGTGGTGCTCTATCATTCGTCATAAATATACTGCTGGCTGTGAGTTTATTCAGAGTTGGCATCGGAAGCCCCGGGATTCAATAATATGGAGAAGTATTGTTGATTCTATCCCTTTACTTCTTTGTAGTACAGGCTACTCGGTCTATAATGGTTCTTCAACTAGATTTTGGCTGGACAATTGGGTTTCGGATGCTCCTTTGATTGCATCTGACATTCGTCATGTTCCTCCTGAATGGTTATCACATTCCGCTAAAAATTATTGGGGCAATGAAGGGTGGCGATGGGACATTTTAAATCAATTTTTGCCCATCAATGTGTGCCAAAACTTGAGTTCTATCTTCTTAGTAAGTGATAACCTTGATTCGAATTCTATCTTTTGGTCTGGGACGGCTAGTGGCAAATTTTCTGTGTCTTCTGCATATAGTTTGCTGTCTTCAACAGTAACCACAGAATCTGACTTGGTGTGGCAGCATGTATGGAAGTTAAATGTTCCACAGCGTATCCGGTCGTTCCTTTGACTGTTTCAATTGCAAAAGATAATGACAAATTGTGAGAGACAAAGAAGAGGTTTTTCTGATGATTCTTGTTGTCCGGTATGTCACTTAGCACCTGAAACTTTGGAGCATCTCTTTAGAGACTGCTTGGCTGTTCGTTGGTTTTGGGGAAGGTTCATGGAAAGTTCTTCTCTGGCTGATTTTTATTCTTCCAATGCTGGGTACTGGTTAAAAAAGGTACGTTCATGGCACTTCCTTGAGTCTTCTTCTCTCTCTTCTGGTTCAGTGTTTGGAATTACCTTGTGGTATATATGGAAATGGAGAAATGAGCATGTCTTCAGCCCAAATCTCCCTACAAAGGAACAGTTGAGAGCACAAGTTTTGTATTGGATTAATGCTGTTGCAGGAGTGGGGAATGCATCTTCGTATTCCAAAATTAAAATGAAGAAGGAGATTTGGATTTCATGGGAGCCCCCTCCAGCTACTTGGTATAAGGTGAATGTTGATGGAGCTTCTAAGGGCAATCCAGGTGTGAGTGGTGGTGGTATTGTTATTCGGGATTGTGCGGGACAATGGTTTCGGGGTTTACTGCTGGGTTTGGGGAGGTGTACATCAATGGTGGCTGAGTTGAATGCTCTTATTGGAGGCCTACAATTAGCTTGGGAATCGGGGTGTAGGCGGGTTATTGTGGAGATGGACTCTATGCAGGGTCTACAGTTTGCTAAAGAGATGATTCCTTCTACTTCTAGGTTTGCTGGCCTGCTCAAACAGATCAAGAACCTTCTTAATTTGTCATGGGAGGTGAGATTGAAGCATGTGTATCGTGAAGGGAATCAGGTTGCAGATAAGCTAGCTAATATGGCAATCCAAGCTTCATGGGGACGTACTAGATTGGACTCTCCACCTATGGAGGTGGCCGACTTGTTGCGTAATGATTTTTTGTAGGTGGCTTGGCCATGTCTGATTAATGTGTAATTGGGTAGTACCCTCATTCGTATAAAAAAAATTATTTAAAAATTTAATTTTAAAAATAAAAAAAAAACTGATTAAAAAATTAAATTAGTTATACAGAGACAATGTGAATTTTTTTATGCTAGATGATTAAATTAAACGATTTTTGTATCCCCAATGAGAGGATCATGTAAATGTAAATTTATGAAACTGAAGTTATATAATACTAATAAAAAAAATAGTTATACAATAAATATAATTCATGAAGAAAAGTGGAGTCAACACTTGAATGCAATCAATTATTGAGATCATAGCCAATAATTGAATTGAAGCCCTTTCAACCGCTTATACAACAAGTATTTACTGTATTTCTAACCCAGCTGGCTTCAGATTTTAAAAAAATAAAATAATATTAGAATATATATATATATATATATATATATATATAAAGAAATACCCACAAAAGAGAAAGTGAAAGGAAAAATAAGGAATTCAGAAAAAAAAAAACTGAAAGTCATCTTTGTAATTGAACTGAATCTGTAATCACTTTGGTGTTCCTTTTCTTATGATCCAAAAAGATTTTCAAAGAATATGCATAAAGTTCCGAGTTAATAATTAGCCTAAAAATTTGTTTCAAGAAGTGTTATCATTCTTACTATTTTGTAATCATAGATAAGGACCAAGCCAAGATTGAATATTAAATAGGCCGAAATATAAATTGATTATCATATAAATTTTTTGAGAGTAATCATTCAAACTCATTGATATATATATTTTAACATATAAAAATTTTATAATATAATTATTTTTCTAATGATGTAATTATATTTATTAATTAAATATATATATAAAATTTTACAAATTAATTATTTGTAAATTAAAAAATAATTATTATTTATTTTCTTATATTAACAAAAATAATTATCTGTATCTTATTCTTCTTTTATTTTTTCTAATAATTATCACTAAAAATTCAAATAAAAAATTTATTATTGTATCAATAAATTAAATGAGATAAATTTCAATCTTAATCATATAATATGAAATCAGCTAAAAAATATAATTTAAGCCATAAAAATTAATTTTATATGAATGTTCAACATTATTAAACTATTACAATTGCTATAAAATGATATTGTAATTGAATTCACCATATAAAAAAAATATACATATTACTATTGAATATAAAAGTTGATTTTTTTTTGGTTTCCCATAGGTATTATTACCTATATTTATTTAACGGTCTAAATATATTACTAATTATATTCAGGGCGTAGGTTGCATATTACAGTTTTTTGCCTTTTTTAATAAAATATTTAGTAAAATTTGAACTCACATCCTCAACTACTTGATTAATAGTGTTTAACTAACTGAGCAATATATCTTTAATAAAAATTAATTTTTAAAACTACAGTTTTAAAAAAATTCATAAAGTTATAAAGTTTAAAAAATAAAAAATAAAAAATAAAATTTCTTCTTTTTATTAAAGAGGGTATCTTTTATTATTATTTTAAGATTATATGACTAAATAATTAATATTGTTAGATTTTTTTTAATAATCATACAAATAAATATTCAAAATTATTAAGTTTTTTTAATAATCAATTGTATAATTAGATGTAGTTTTTAAAATTTTGGGGACCAAATCTTATTTACTTAAATATATATATATATATATAATATGTTATAAAGAAACTAAAATATTTGGGGGGAGGCAAGGCCCCTCCCACCATGTGCTTCGCTCCGTCTTTGGAAATAGATCAAATTATATATGCATATAGATCAAATCATATATATATATATATATATATAGATAAAACAAACAAAGATCAATTCAAATACACATTATAATTGTTACTATTTTCTTCCCTTTAAAAATTAAGAAAAAAAAAATTCAAGCCTGCATGGTTTAGTGGTAATTAAATATACATGTTATTCTAATACCTCTCTCCTAATCAATGTTTTGAAAACCGAACCAATTTAGTAAGTAATAAAAGATTGGTCCAATTTTAAAATATTTAAAAAATAAATTTATTAAAAATTAGTTAAACTCATTGAATCAAATAGAATTAAACCGAATTCATTTAATTTAACCCAAATCAGTTTTTCAATTTTAAGCATTTTTAAATAAAAATCAAAGAAAAAAATATTATAAATTCATTTTTATGTCTTAAATTTAATATGTGATATTTTTGAATTACTAAATATATTTTATTATTTTTAAACTTTTATTTTATATTTTTTATAATTTTATATTATTTATTAATATCTATAGATAAAAAACTATAATATTTTTATATTATTAAACCTAAGTCAATTCGGATAAATCGGTTAAATCATAAACAAATTATTTATCTAGTTCAGTGTGTGATCGATTTTAAAAATATTCATAATTTAGGAACTCTAAATTAATGTGTATGTATATATACACACACACATACACCTGGTAAAGTTTTCACAAAATTTGGCTTTAATTTTAATTAATTAATAAATTTTTATTGATTTTTCATATTTATAAGATAATTTAATTCAATAATTTTAAATTTGAAATTATTTATAAAAATTTAATTTTTAAATTCAATAAAAAGTTTATAAATTAATTAAAAAATTAAATTAATTTTACGTCGATGATACAAATATATTTAAATGGGATTGAGGTTTTTCTCTTAGTTATGCCAATAATATTAACAGTTATTTATCTTTAAAAAAAATATTACATAAAAAAATCTATTTAATATGTATGATTAATCAAACTATATCAGCTGAAGTAATTTAATACAAAAATATATATATATATATATAATTTGATAAAATAATATTATAAACTAATTTTGCATACCATATTATTAAGAGTTATATAAGTTTAGATAAATATATTGCATGTGAGTCGTTCTTAATTAGTATTAATTTAAAACGCATGTTTATTATTAAATTTGATTTTTGAAACATTGTTGGAATTTTAATTGTCAACATTTGGTTTTCAACCGGTAATCACAATTACTTTCAAGTTCATGTAAGATATGATGGAAAAGGAAAAAAAAAAAAAGCAAAAAGAAAACACTGAGAGCCTGTTTGGTTTAGCGGTTTCATGCAGCTTATAGCTGTTGCTGATAGCTGGTAGCTGGTAGCTGTTGCGGATAGCTGTTAGCTGATGAATAATGAGCGTTTGGTAAAAATATAGTAAGCTGTTGTTGTTATTGTGTAAAATGACCAATAAAGGTATAATTTTAAATAAACTCAAATTTAAATTAAAGGTTACAGATATTAATATTATCTAATAATTCAGGGTTAATATTGTCAAATAAAAAAACTATCAGCAGCTGTTTAGAAAAAGCTAGGAGGAGGAGCTTTTTCAAACAGCTGCTGTTTGAGCCTTCAAACAGCTAACAGCTGCTGATAAAAAAATTAACCAAACACCTATAGCAGCTGTTTGAGCCTTGAAACAGCTATCAGCTATCTCAATCAGCTAAACCAAACACCCCCTGAATCTTCCACTAAAAGCTTATCGGAGCTAATTAATTGCTTATTAAATGTATAAAAGTCAAATTAAGCAACAATTTTCATATCTGAGTCTAAATTTCCATTCAAATTATTAGTTTATTTTGGAGGTATCTAAGCCATCCCTTTTTGAAAGAAGATGCGCCAAAGTCGTTGGAAAACTTTGCTTTGGTCTTTAGTTTTTTCTTCGCCAGTACTATGCACCTAACTCTTTATACATCCACACTGCCAGCAACAGAGATTTCAATTCTCTCCTTTCATTTATACATATGTAAGAGAAATTCGAATTCAATAATTTTCATCTCTAAAAATTATTCTAAACAGTGAGTGGCAATGAGTCACATAATTTTGGATACTGGATTTACTTTGATCTATTTACATAGAATATACATAATTTATAGTACGTGTAGATAGTATTTTTCTACTCATGGTGGATTCAAGTCGAATTTAGATATATATTCCGAGATACAAATTATTTAAATCTGATTATATAACAATATTTATATTAATTTTAATTTAATTTATTAAGTTTTAATTATATAATTATTATATTTTGCTTTAATTATAAAATTGTGTAGTATAAAATTATTTTAATAAAAATATATTTAAATTAAATTTTTATTTATAATTATTTGATTGAAATATTATAATTTTATAATTTAAATTTTATAGTATTTTTAATTTTTTTTTATACTTGAACGGGATGGATATCAAATGGACAATAAAAAAATAGTTATAATTAAATTTATGACTAATATAAATAGTTTAAAATTAAATGAGTTTGAATTTAAATAGAATAATTTTAATGGATATTTTATGTATTTCCATATCTAATTCTAGCACCAGCGCAAATTTGCATTAGGGTACCAATTAGGGGCGAAGCCAGGCTTTGAAATAAAGGAGGGCGAATTTTTTTTTTACAAATTTTAGCTTCCTCGTAATTATTTATCTCTCATTTTATTTTAATAGTATTTTATAAATTTATTGATTTATTAATAATATATTTTTATTATTAAAAAATTAATTAATAAAAAAATATTAATATATATATACAAAATTTTAAATTTATAAAATTTTTCATAATAAAAATAAAATAAAGAAAAAAAATTAAATAATAAATATAATTTCTTAAAAAATAATTAAAATAGATGAGTTCTTTAATTTATTAAATGTGTTCAAATTAATTTAGTTGAAAAATTTATAAATGTATTCAAATTAATTTAGTTGAAAAATTTATCCTTTTCTTTATTTTATTTTTGCATTTGTATATTATTAATATTTTGTCAATTTTTTAAATGAGAACTATTGCTATAGAATAAATAATTTATTATATTTTTTTTACTTCTTGTAAAAATTAAAAAAAAAGGGGGACAATTTAAATTTTTTTAAATAAATTAATAAATAATTTAAAAAATATTATATATATATATATAAATTTTCAAAAAGGAAGGGGGCAGCTGCCCCCTTCCCCTAAACGTCCCTTCGGCCCTAAAAAGAACAAGTGAATTACTCAAACTTGAATCGTGCATTAATAGAGCACCTAAATCAAACCAGAACCATACCCATCCCTTTTTACTTTCCACCCAACAAAAGCAGAGGCCACTAGCAAAAGTTGTTAATTAATAGATTGAAAATTGCAAGAGTAGAATCAAACTTAGAGCAGAAAAAAAAAAAAAAAAAAGGATGATACCCATAATTATGCCTTGTAAGTGTAATAAATTATTTATTATTTATAGGGCTAACGAGCTCCAATGTCAATTCCCAGTTCATATATATATATATGATGAAATACACAATTCATGACTTCATGTAATTGTTTGTTTCTAGAAAGTAGAAAATTGGTTGATAATGGGCGGCAATGGCGTGCTAATTCTTTGATTTTAGAAAACCGTTTTATGATGGGCGGCATGCTTTGTATTTTATACCTTACTTTCTATTTGAAATAATAGAATCTAATTATAAATAATTTTTTATAAAAATATGTGATAAAATTTAAAATATTAAAACTTAATTTTAAATTGAAATTAATTAAATTAATTTAAAAAATTTAGTAATTAAAATAAATTAATAAAAGTTAATAAACTGATTAATAAAAATAATTAAAAATTTAAATAAATTATTTTTAAGAACAAAAGGCAGATGTGAAATCAGCAGCAAAAGAATAAAGAAAAAAGAGATGCTTCAGAGCAGCAGTCTCCGAATAAGCCTTAAAAAAAATACACACAACGGACCCGACACAAACAAAAAAATTAAGAAAAGAGTCATGATGTCGATCCTATGTAGACTTCACTGTCTTCACATAATTTATATATCGTATTATTATAGTTAAAATTATTTATATGTATATATATATATATATTAAAAAAGTTTGATTTATTTCAAGTATGAATAGAAGTTGATTTATTAACTGCTTCACAATGCTTGTGGAATCATGAAAGCGGAGGAAGGAAGGTGGAGATAGTTTTTTTGAATTTTCAGTGACAAAAAATTTATGTTAGTGCAAAATACTAAATGACAAAATAGATAAATTAATTTATTGTGAATAAATTTTAAAAAATTAATATAGTACAATCTTAGAGATAAATTTTAATATTATATTTATTTTTTATAATTTTAGTATTTAGAACATAAATTTAGAATCATTTTAAATGACTATCAATTTAATTTAATCAATCCTTAAAATATTATTAATGTATTGTAATCAATAGTCACAATTTGGCAAACTCATTAGCATATCAAAGTTTTGATTTTGGTGTATCAAAGATAGGTGGATTTATGGAAAAGTAAGACTTCATGTGATTAGTCTAAAAAGAGTATGTGATATTGATATCAGGTCATATTTTGATAAGTCGAGAAATACAGTATGATTTTGGTTTCATTAGAAAAAATTGTTAAATCTCTAATTTTAATGTGAAGTTTTTAAATATTGAAAAGTTAGTTCGAATTTCAAAGATGATACGATGAAATTTTTTATTCAAAAAAAAATCTCTGTCAGACAAATAAAAGAAAACAAAAAATAAAACTTTTGGCCTTGAATTAGGTTTTGGTTTTACTTTATGGACTGCATGTTGTATTGGACTATTGGGCCAGTCTTTAAATTTCTATGTCCAGTGCAAGAGTTTCCATCGTAATTGTAAGCTTCTTTTTTTTTTTTTTTTTGACTAAATTGTTTTTTTTTTTTTTTTGAAAGAGTAAACCAATACTCAAGGAAACTGATCCAAAAGATAAGGGGGGACATGATCCCAAGTGTGTAAACGAGCAAAACGATAGGAAACCCGAGCAAGAGAATGGGCACCACCGTTTGCTTGCCTACGAGTCCAAACAACATGTAAGTCCATCCTAAGATCCAAAATGGATTTACAATCAGAAATCACAATACCAAAAGATGACAAATCAACCAAAGAAGACTTCAAAGCAAAAAAGACAACTTGAGAGTTAACATAAATGAAACCCTTCCCAGGCCAATGATCACGGACATGGAGCAGGCAAGAACGAAGGGCAATAGCTTCAATAACATCAGGTTGACCACCACCATCAAAATAACCAGAGAGCGCCTAAAGAAAGTGGCCTTCATCATCCTCAAAAACACACCCGAAACCAGCTAATCCGAGGTTAGCAAAAATAGCACCATCAACATGGACATGCCACGCATCTGAATTGTTAACAAGAGAAGAACTCAAGTGGGGCGAACCGGTAGAAGAAACCCCTTTTCTTTGATCATAAGCAAGCCGCCAATCAAGCAAAAATCTGCATGAATTTGACAAAATAATATTAGGAAGCAACGACTCTTGTCTCCAAATCTTCTTATTACGGGCTTGCCAAATGGACCAACCAAGAACAGCAAATTTTTCCACTCCACATGCTTGATTGTCCTTCACAACCTGAACAAAAGTATCAACAAAATTATTATTAGAAGGGACCCCTGCAATACCCGCCAACCTCCAAACTTCCAAGGCATGAGGACACAACAACAAAGCATGGTCAATGGTTTCACCCACCCCACACCAAGGACAACAACCATCAACATTAACCCCCCTACTCCTCAACCTGTCCTTAGAAGGTAAAATACCCCTCAAAGCACGCCAGAGAAAGTCCCTAACTTTAGGGGGAACACACAAACTCCAAACAAACATCCAAAACTCACCCCCCAACCTCTCTCTATTCCGCCCCAACACCCTCAAGGCCACATCATAACCACTCTTAACCGAATAAACCCCTCTCATATCAAAATGCCAAATCAACTCATCCTCCCTCTCAATAATGCCAATGGGCACTTCAAGAATAGCTTCCACATCTCTAGGATGGAAAAGATTAAGGAGCTTGTCCAAGTCCCATCTTCGTTGACCTGGAACAAACAAATCATGAACATTCAATGAAAAGTCAATCAATTGGAATTCATTATTAACCATAAAATTGTCTCTAGGAAGCCATGGGTCCTTAACCACATTAATTCTCTTCCCATTACCCACCCTCCACCGAACTCCACTTTTTAACATAGGCATAGAGGCCATAATACTCTTCCAGATATAACTAGAATTCCTCCCTAGTTTAGCATCAAGAACATTACCATCCTTAAAATATTTAGCTTTGAACACTATAAAAAAGAGTATTAGGATTGGAGATTAATCTCCACCCTTGCTTACCTAACATAGCCACATTAAAACAATGAAGGTCTTTAAAGACCTTCATTTTTTTGACTAAATTGTTAAGCTCATTTTGTTCTCTCTCACTCTCTCTCTCTCTCTCTCTCTCTCTTTTGTTAATAGAATTTAACTGAATTCAAATTCAAATCCTTAAAACTGTCTTTTTTCTTTTTTTCTTTGAGGTAATTATTTTGTTACTATTTAAAGTAATAACATATTTATATGATCCTATTTATTAGGGATACAAGAAAATTTCATTTAATTTCACCCACAAAAATTTGTACATTGCAAAACTGTTAGTTAACTGAGTCAAAAAAGAAAATTAATAATTGCTAAAATTAAGGCAAACTTCTCAAAAACCATCCATGGCATCTTTACACCAACCATTAAATTTAGAAAAATCAAACAAGCCAATAATAAAATAGCAAAATTTTCAAAAAATGAAAAAAAAAAAAAACAGAGACAACCCTTTGTATAAAAAAACACGTATAAACAGAAAATCCCAATTCAAAACTCATCATAACACAACACACACAAAAAAAAGGGTCTTTGTTGCATGAGAGCCAGATAAAAAAAAAACCATATAAAACCCAGTAATTAACAAATAAAAAAACCCATCTAATTATTACTTAACTTGATAAATATGACTCACTTCAACTCATATTTCTCTATGGTCTTCGTTACAATGGCCGCCATTGTTTGTCAAACCAGCCAAGTTGAAGCTACAGACTTGTGTGCACGTTCAACATACAACCCACTTTGTAAATCAGTAGTAAAGTCAGGGATGACTAATGCAGTCGTAGCTACAGAGGCGATGATTCGCAATGTAATTGAACAAACGAAGCAAGTTAGAGAAGAGTCTACAAAGCTTGATACAGATGATCAAACCATTCAAATTTGCTTGCAGAGTTATGATGATGCCGTTGATAATTTAAATCAAGCACTTGAACTTCTCAAAACAGGCGATAAAGGTAGTATTAATTCAAGAATCTCTGCTGCAATTGCTTCTTATACTTCTTGTGACAATGCTTATGCTGAGGAAGATGCTGTTTCTCCTTTGATCGATAGCAATACTCTTTTACAACATAAGCTCGATAATTGCTTGTCTGTTTACAGAAACGCTCCTTGAATATTGGACCTTTTTTATTTATAAAAAAAGATTTTTTTTAAAGAAATAGAAAAAATGTTGTTTGTTATTAAAAATAATAGTAGTGTGAATAGAAAATAATTTCTGTATTTTATATATACTTTACCAATTATGTCCTTATTGGCTAATAGACCAATTAATACATATGATATATGTTATTATTGTTTTCTTTATTTTCATTTTTTTTGTAAATCGTATCAAGTCTTAATTGATCAATAAAATTCACAAGAAAAAAAAATTAAAATTTCTAATGATTTTGTAATTTTAATTTTTTTAAATTATATCGAAACGATAATTCAAATACATAGAGTTAGTACTAAACTGTGATTAATTAAGAACATTTTTAAAAAAATTCTAAATATATTTATTTATAATTATCTTTGTTAAAATTTATCAAATATTAGGTGAATCCAATGATGAAAAGAGATGAATTTAATAAGATATATATAAACGGAAAAAAATAGTTTTAAAATTTTAGGTTAAAGTGTGATATTAGACTCACAAAAATATTTTTTTATTAAGACCCATAAAATAGATCTCTCAAATAATTAAGGTTTGGGGTGTTAACAATCTTTACAAAAAAAAAATTACAAGTGGTGCATTGGAAACTTAATTTACAATCTAATCATGCTATTTAAAAAATTGAAGTTCTTGCAAACTTTGTGTACAATACCAGTTTTCACACAAGATTTGAATCAAACTCAAATTCAAATTTGAGATTTTTTCAATGTTTAAAATGCTTTAAATAGTAACATTTAATCAAAACTCATTTTAGAAAAAGGAGAGTTATTTAAATTCATTGCTTCTTATGTTTTGAAATAACTATAAGTTCCTGAGCCTAGTGGAAAGTTAATGAATTATTAATCAAAGGCTTAATAGTAACACTGATTCTGAATTTTGCAAGTTTTAATGATTTTTTTACTTGTTTTATCCTAATTTATCCTAATTTAAAATTTTGATTACTATAATTGTATCATGAAATTAAATTATAATAATAATAAACACTAAACATTATCCTGAATGAAAATTAAGTAAAAAATAATAATAATAAATTTTAGAGAATTGATTTGATTGGTTAGGCATTTACCCTTTTCTTTAATAATACTTTTTAGGTATATTATTATCAATTTCAATACAAATTATATAAAGACCATTTACACTTGTAATTGATTCCAAATTTCGTCCCTACATTAGATTATCAAGAGTTTACCCAAATCAAATAAATGCAAGGTTTTGAGATTTATTACAATATCCCAAAACTCAAACAAAAAAAATTATATAAAAATATTCTTTTTATTAATTACATATGAAGACTTAAAATTTAAACTCGAAAATATATTTGTTTTGTAGCAGAAGTAATGTTTAACAATTTTCGCATCGTTTTAAATAACTACAAATCTTATAGGATTTTATTTGAAAATCACAAGTTTTATATGTTTATTATTTATTGACAATTTTACTTTATTATGTTTACATTAATGATTTATATGAACGAATATGAGCCTGTTCTACGTTTAACAAGTCTCATTACCATCTTCATGAGATGTTTGGCTAAGAAATCTTATGTAAGAATTAATTTAGTCACAAAATGCACCTTCTATATATGAATTCATTGATAAAAATTCATCAATAAAATTTGCTAAAAATCTAATGCAATATAGGAGAAATAGATATATGGTTACTAAATATATCATTTTCTTACAAATCAAGTAAAACAATAAATAATTAATTTAAAGTTTTTTGTAATCCAAAAAGAGAAATGCATTTTAAAGTGTCGTGTTAAATATAACAAGAAACAAATTATGACGAGTAATTTCTAAAAATAGTGTTTACTTTTAATTATGAAATGATTAATAATTATTACTATTTTTAGCTTTATAATTTATAGATAAAAATATCATTTATAATTGTAAAATTGCAAGACCAACAATTTGAATGCTAATTATTTATTAAATTAGATTTTAATTCATTTTTAACCTATTTTTATTTTAAGTGAATTTGGAAGTTATAAAATTAGACTCTAATAATAATTAATATAAAAACCCAATTCTCCTTAAAATTTGGAGGACAGGAGAAAAAAAAGGAAAATAAGATAACGCCATTAAAGAATTAAAAGCCTCTGATTGCAGAGATACTGAGCGGGGGGAAAAAATTCCACACTTAATCTTTGATAATGGCTATGAATCTAAATCATCATAGCTCCTTCCCACCGGTCATTCTTGCTCTCGTCCTCCTCTTCTTCACCGCAGCCACAGCCACCGCCGTAAGCGGCGGCGATTTGTGCGAATCTACAGATTACAAGCCTCTTTGCCGAGCAACCATTAAAGGAATTAAAGAACCGAAAGCAGCAACGGAGGCAGCAATTAAATATGCATTACTGATAACAAAACACGCATTGTATTTATCAAGAAGGATTAAACAGAGTGATACAAATGATATTTGCAAACAAAATTACGATGATGCAATTTCAGATCTGGAAGAATCGCTTCAGAATTTGAAAGATGATGATAAGGGTACTTTGAATACTAATCTCTCTGCTGCTATTAGTTACTATTCTACTTGTGAAGATGCCTATGAAGAAATGGGTGAAAAATCGCCACTTTCTAAGGTTAATTCCGTCTTAGAAAGTATGGTTTCTAATTGTTTGGTGTTGGTTACTCTAATTCATTAATTTTACTTTTTCATTTTGAAGGTTAATTACTCTTTTTAGTTTAATATTTGATCAATTATAATTTCATTGCTCGTGTTGATTAATTCTAATTATTTATTTATGATAATATTAATTAATTATGTTTATTAGAAATATATATTTATATAGCCAATCCCAATTCATTTAGGCTTAAAAAGTGTGATAACAATAATCGAATTCAATTCTCATATTCAATTGATTCATTCTGTGATTAATTATCAACATATTTGAAGTGAAATAAATTAAATTTCAACTTGGAAAGATTATTCTTTTATTTCATTGGGCATTATCATAGATAATATAAATTATTTTTCTCATTTGAAACATTTGAACAAAAATCATGATTAATTCACTAATCTTAAAGGGTACATATAAAAAGAATTTTATTTTTTCATTTTCTCAGGTGTTCTGAGAAAAAGTTCAATTTCATGTCAACAAATTTGATTCCTTATTTTGAATTATATTTCTATACATATTTCAAATGCATTATTGTAACTGTACGTTTTTTTTTCTTATATAGATTTTTATATTTTATAAATATCTTCAGAAAAAAAATTGAATCCTGTAATTGGAGACCAATATTTATTTTTTTCTTAGTTTTTAACAAATATAAATTAATTACTATATGCAGATTTGTTAGTGCATATTTATCAATATTGGAGTTGTTCATTCTTTATATTATATTATAATTAAAATAACGCTAAACGGATAAAATTAATTTAATTTAATTTTTTTAATATAATTAATACATAAATTTTTTTGATTGGATATTAATACAGTCATATAATTTTTTTGTTATAATTATATGGAATTAATATTAAATATTTCAAATGAAACAGTAAATCAGACATTTACAGTTAAATGATTACACTTCCTCGTAAATTGATATGATATAATCACCGCTATTATCAATTTTTATTTTCTTACAAAATTATCATATTGAGTTAGAATTGAAATTAAGAACAAAATTTATAATTTATAATTTTTATTTTATTTATCCAGTAATTGTATTTCATGAATAACATTATCTTTTTCATCCAGAAAAATAAATATCGAGGATTGAAATTTTAATATTTCGATTGTATTGTTGAAATTATCTACAATATAAGGCGAAACTTATGCTCAAGAAATTCGAAAACAAATTAAATTTACATTTAAATTGACTTCTTTAAATGAAAATAATTAATGATGGAGCCAATCCAAATTCTTTACATATCATTCGGTCCTTAGCACGAACAGTTGCAAACGATTGTGAACCGTTTCATGGATTCATACTTGAAATAGAAATTGACACGTCATCAATTCAATTCAAGTCAACAAAAAGACTGAAGAACCCCACCGATTAATTATTAGAAACGAAAGAGACAAAAAGATAATCCTCTCAATTTGGCCCAATGCCATGTAAACTAAAGCCTTAAATAACACATTTCCTCTTTATCCAGACTATTTTAATTTAATAAAAATTTTTAAATATATAATTGTATTAAAATTTAATAAAAAAATTTATTATTTTTATAATCTTATTTAATATGACTCTAAAAAAATAATTTATAAAAGATAAAATAAATAATCAAACATATTCTACATCACTTTTTTTTAATTGAAAAGGTGACAACTTTATGATAATAATTTTTTTACATCTATGCTGATGATTGATGATGAGAGAAGAGAATAGACGAGAGAGTGTTTTTAAAAGGTTTAGATTTTGATTTTTCATAGCCATGTATACTTTTCGTTTTTTTACGCATACTTAGATTCAATTTTTATTTTTTGAGAAATTTATCAAAATTCACCCGCTATTATTATTAACACATGTGAAATTTTGTGATAAATATACATATTTTAATTTTAAAATGACAAACTATAAATTACATAAAACATCATTATCAATAGACATTTATTTTTTTTGTTATTTTAAAAAAATAATATATCCTTTTATGAATAAATATTATTTATTTCCCTTATATATATTATTTATACCATCAAAAAATTTTAAGATGGAAAAGATGGTCAGATTATTTAAATTGTTACGAAATCTATGTTTATCCATAAACTATTGATATAACAATAAAATAATTGATTGTAATGATGACGAATTCTAACTTTCTCTCATAAAAAAAAACTATATATATATTTAATAATCTAATTTGTTGCTTTTTTTATTTTTTTTACTTGCAAAATTTAATTTTATTTAGAAATATTATTTCACCATATAGACGTTGTCAAATTAATTAAAAATTAACAAACTTGATAAAAATATATGGGAGAGATATTAATATTTACGAATTAGGATGACTGGCCTTTCCCTTTCAATATTATTGTGGACCTTAATTAGGTCATATATATAATAATCCTAATTTTTTATAAGATATACAATACTTCAAAAAGAGTTAAGATATTATATTTAAGTAATGTTAAATGAAATAAATTAATTTGAATTAAAATTATTTTATATATTAATTATATTAAAAAGATAATTATTTTAATTTTATAATTATTATTATTTTTAATAATAAATATAAAATTAAAATAGTTATTTTTTTAATTTAATTAATGTATAAAAAATTTTAATTAACATTAATTTAAAGTATGCAGTATTTTTTTATTATATTTCATATTAAATGCATAGAAAATTGTGAATTTTTTTTTGGACAAATGCATGGAATTGTGTTTGAATCTATAATTTCTTGGATCTATCAATGAGAACAAATTGAGTGCGTCTAAAACAATTTATAGTGTGAATTTACTTCAATGCCACTCTAGCCTAAGGAGGACAATTGGCAAATGGATATTTCCCAAAATCATATCATTACTTTTTGATTTTATTAGCTAAATAGAAAAAATAAAAAATAAAAACACATCAAAGTCATAGCCATCGCCCATCATCTCTTTGTCATTTTTTATTATATTTGAAATTTTATCTTTAATACTTGTTTAAATATAAATTATCAATTTGATAACTCAAAATTCAAAATCAAAAACTTACAATTTTGAGTTTTATTTCCATGCTTAATAGATTATTGAAGGAATCTTGAAATATTTTAATTTTTTTTTAAATTTTTGCTATTTTGCTATTTTAATTTTTTTATTATTATTAAGTATTTGAATTGATAATTTTAATTTTTTTAATTTTTGCTTTTTTGCTGTTTGGATTGTTTTTTTTATTATTTTTTTGAAAATTCAAAAATGGTTTTATATTATTAATGTCCATTTGGATTACATCAGAAATAATATGAGGTGGAATAACACTCCACTCAAGATAGCCAGACTTAGAAACAACTGCTCGATCGAGCAAGAGTATGAGCGCACTAATTCGCTGACTTCTTAACAAAACCTACATTAAGAAACTGAAACTCATATAAAAGAGTTTTATATTAATAAATAATATAGCCAAAATATGAATTATCCTGCTTATCACTCTTCATGGCTTGAACTGTGACCATCGAATTCGATTCAATAAACACCTGCTGTCCCCATTTCTTCTCCTTCAACCAACTCAAAACTCTTTTCATGCACACGGCTTCCGCCATTAATGAATTCATAACCATAGGTATTAACATCAACTTACCACCAATACAACTTCCAAAATTATCACGAACTATCCACGCAACACCTGTACGCTGCGCAGTCTCATCAAAAGCAGCATCAATATTACATTTCAACATCCCCATACTTGGTGGCCTCCATTTTGCCGGAAAGCTACTAGCAATTCGAATTTCATTTCTTCCCACAACAATAGAGGCCTGCCAATCTGTACACATTTGCCTTGCTCGAAAAAGTATGGACTCCATTGTTGGCCATTGATTCTCCCAAACCACCTTATTTCGAGCAAACCAAAGTTGCCATATCACACAAAAATATTCGGCTATCTTTTGCTTTGTAAACTGCTGCTGTAAAACTTGAAAAGTTTCAGTAGCCGAACCCACAACAGGCCATACTAAACCATCTAATCTTGTTCAAACCGCCCCTGCCAATAAACATTGCGTGAACACATGCACTACCGATTCAACCTCAACTCCACAAACCGGACATTTATCATCAAACATAACCTTTTTCACCATCAAATTCTGCAGAACCGGTAATATATTTGATGCCAACCACCATATAAAATTAGCAACTTTTGGCGGCACCTCCATTTTTCAAATCCAGTCGCAATCGAACACAAATTGTTGCTGTTGTTGTCATTGCGAAATCAACCGATTATAACCACTACGAACCGTGTACACACCTTTATTTTCCCACCACCATTTCCAACTATCTTCACTATTAATACTACTCAAAGGAATTTTCTTTATCAAATCAATCTCATGTTGAGAAAAAATATTTTGCAAAACATTATTATCCCAACATCTAGAGTTTAAAACAAACAAATCTGCAACATTTACCTCATCCATACCCATATTATTCAAAGATTCAACCCATGGAGTATTAGGATCAGGGAACCATCTATCCTTAAAGACATCAGTGCTACAACCATCCCCAATTCTTTTAATACAACCATCCAAAAGCAGCTCCTTTCCCTCTAACACACTCTTCCAAATATAACTTTGATTATTACAAGGAAGAGCATGTAAAAAATCAGTATCCGGGCAACTAAAGCTATATTAAACTCATATAACAAAAGAAACTCGAGCCCTCCTTCTTTCTTACCACGTGCCAATTTTTGCCAACTACACCAATGAATGCCGCCTCCGCTATCAGCAGTGTTCCTCCACCAAAATTTATTCATCATCTTTTCAATAGCATCACAAACATATTGAGGAAGAATAAACACAGACATCAAATAATTCGGAATTGCTTGAATTACAGTTTTTAGAAGCACCTCTTTTCGATAAACAGCGAATCCTTCCAACCCTGTAATCTCTTCCAAATTTTATCAAGCACATAACTAAAAACCTCCTTCTTACCCCTCCCTATAACCGATGGTAAGCCCAAGTAGCTATTAAAACACTCGGTCTCCTGAATACCCAAAACATCGGAAATAGCTACTCTGTCCGATTCCATCGTATTTTGAGTAAAAAGAATTTCAGATTTATCAAAATTCACCTGCTACCCGGAAGCATTTTGATATAACCAAAGACAGTGTTTGACAATATAAGCTTCAGAAACTGTGGCTTGAAAAAAATATAGCGCATCATCAGCAAAAAATAAATGACTAACCGGTGGAGCCCTCGGCACAACTCTGCAACTAGTAAGAAAATGCCTTCTTTCAAAACTTTTCAATAAACAAGATAATGCCTCCACACATATTATAAACAAATATGGCGATATTGAGTCACCCTGCCTCAAACCGCTTTTCGGAATAATAGGACCATACAACTGCCTATGATGGGAAATATGATAAGACATAGTAGTAACCAACCTCATAACTAGACCAACCTAACGAGCATCAAATCCCATCTTAAGCATCATCTCTTCCAAAAAATGCCATTCAACTCGATCATATGCTTTGGACATATATGTTCCTTTTCAAAGCTGCCATTCCTACCTTCCCTTGCCTCTTCCTTTTCAAATAATGCATCATCTCAAATGCTACCATGACATTATCTGTAATTAGCCTGTCCGGAACAAAAGCACTCTGCGTCTCTGAAATAGCTTCTCCCAAGACACTCTTCATACGATTAGCCACAGCTTTTGACACTATTCGATCAATCACATTGCAAAGAGAGATTGGTCTAAGATCACTAACCACTACCGGTACTTTCTTTTTTGGAATCAAAATTATGTTTGTTCGATTATCCCCTGGAAGAGCAGCCGAATTATTTAAACATTGGATACAAGCCTTACACACCTCATCACCAACTATGCTCCAAAAAGACTAAAAAAATGCATGATTTAACCCATTCGAACCCGACGCCTTCATTGGATGCATACTAAACGCTGCTTCTTTAATCTCTTCACAAGTAAAAGGCCTCAACAAAGACACATTTTGCTCAATCGAAATACGACACCTAACTGTTTCCAAAACCGAAGCAGTATCACCTTGTTGAGAGGAAAATAAATTCGAATAATACTCAACTATCAACGAGTCCAAACCATTCTCCCACGTCACCCATTCCCTGTTGCTATTTTGAAGTTGCTGCACAATATTCTTCTTTCGTCGCCTATTAGCCATTGTGTGAAAAAAATTTGTGTTCATATCTCCCTCACTTAACCAAATTTGCTTCACTCTTTGTTGCCAATACGTAGCTTGCTTTTTAAGAGCTTCAACATAAGCATCTCTAGCCGTCCGATACAATTCAACTGAAATCAGATCTCTCCTTCCCTTATACCAATTCATCTGCTGCTTGGATTGCCGTAACTTTACACGGTACTGCTCTCTATGTTGCTCACCCCATTTCAACAAAAATTTCCCACAATTATCAATTCGTTCAGCTATAGAAAACTCAAAATCAGCAGCCCATGCTTGGCGCATCACTTCAGACATATCATCTTCCCAAAGCCAACTATTTTCAAAATGAAAACGTTTAGTATTTGAATTGATATTTTTTAACGTTGTCATGATTGATTTTACAAATTAAATTATTACATTACTACTCATCTCATACGTTAAATGAAGTAATTTATAATACTTCTATTTCTTATAATTTAATTTATATTTTCTTTTTTTAATTTTGTTTATTTTTCTCATTTTTTATTGTAATTTTATGAATACTTCATTTTATTTTTTAATTTATTTGATGATTCCAGAAAAAAAAAGAGAGAAATGTTTAATTTTTCAATTTATTTTTATTCTTTTTAACCTACAAAATTAGCTCAAGACATCATATTATATAAATTAGCATGTTTACATATTTAATTGAGTAAAAAAAAATTCAAACACCAAAATAACAAAAATTAAAAACCTGGACATCAGTTATATGGTTTTTTCCTAATTTTAAAAAATAATGCAAAAAATTTACAATAAATCAAAACAGCGTTATGAGTTATGTAAATATTTTTTTTCATTAAATTCATGAAAAATTTTATCATATTATCAAATGGAGACTTGAATAATAAAATTTTATATTTTATAAAATTTTAATAATAATGAGAAAATAAATTAAATTATATATAACTGAATGTTTTAAATAAAATTTTATAGATATATTCTATTTTGTAATATGTAATTTTATAAAATAAAAAAAATCTTCATGCCTATATGATAATTTTTGGAAAATAAATAACTAACAACATGGAAATTAATTTAGGATAATTCACCATCTAACAATTGAGAGTCGTGATAATTAAAATTAGCAAAGAAGAAATTTTCCAAATAAAAAAGAAGAAAAATCTTAGAAATGAATTAATAAATATCAAAACTGAAACAGTCAATCAACAATTTTTCAATTAAAATACTAATTAAAGTATTCACGGACCCCACGCTTCGCTCCCTCCCTCTCCGGCACGTGACAATCTGTCCATGTCTCACTCCGAAGGAGAGACTTTTTTTTCTTTAACTCATCTTGGTCGAATCATATACTGCCACGTGCAATACATCAACGATAAAGCGCCATTTTTCATTTGGTTTCTCTCCCAATTTTTTTATAGTTCTCACTGAATCAAGCACAAATTAGGAAGTATTCAGACAGCTACAGCTCAATTTCAAAGCTCTTCAGCTTCACAAAGTTTCTTATACAGAATCGATTTGTGTTAAGGTGAATTAATTATCAATTCGTCTAAATGTATATTTTTTTTCCCGAGAAAATATTCAGAGAAAGAAATAAAGAAATTTTGTTTAATTTGCACTTAATTTGCTGTATTTGATAGTAATGAATTTTGTAATGTACTGTATTTGATGGTTATGAATATTGTTAGGATCTTTAATTGTAGCTTAGCTTCGCATTGATTATATTTATTTTTTTAAAATTCTTTTTAACTTTTGGACTTCTTCAGGATTAAGAAGTGAATCTACGAATATGAGCAATAGCATAGGTTACAAGTTATTCCAACAGAGTTTGATTCGACCTGCGGTTTTAGAGCATCGAAGTAAGCTTAATTCCTCTGGCATTCCTGCAAATACTTTGTTTCAATCTGGCCGTGTCAGTAAAGGAGTGGCGGCACCGCAATTACGGAAGTCGCTGATATACTCTAGTTTTTACGGTAACGGTTTAAAAGTGCGGAAATCAAAATTAGCCGTTCGGATTTGTCGTCCTGCAATTGTTACTCCGCGTTCAGTATTAGCTATGGATCCCGCACCTCAAGTAATTTTCAAATGCTAATCATTGCTAGTGTTTAATTTGAAATTTTAATGATTGTGTGTGTGACATTCGTTTATAATTAGTTCTATGTGTACTCTTGTAGAAAATTATTTTTTGTTTGTTGTTGCTTTTGAAGTTTTTCTGAGTTGATTCAATTCATTGCTAAAGAATGCCACCAAGGGCAGGGAATAGATGAACTGGGATATTTTAAGAGTTAGGAATAAGGAGGAGAAATATTGGGTGATAAGTTTTGTGTTATATGAACAACATGATCAGCTTCAACATTGATCAGACTTTCTGTTGAACAACCTAGCCCTAGAGTTTGTTGGATTCGCTCATAATTGAGATTGGAATGCATTTTCTATTATAACAAATTTTTATGATGCTTTTACATTTGAATAACTTGAATTTATCTTGAAAGATTTTTAATATAATTCTTATGATATCCACTAAATTTTATTTAGTTGTTTACAAACTTAAACTTGGAATAAGATGTTTTTGGGTTTAGACGTTCCATTTCCATTCTCATTCTATATCCGAAACAAAACCAATTATATATGAAATGTTCTGCATTTTCTGTTGAAATCTTCTAGTTTTGTTCCTTTGCACCGTTTTGGTCATGAATATCATTCATGTGGCTTCAATTTCTTTATTTTTTCTGGGGAAGCATGGGAGTAAATTTTTCTTCTTGTCCCTATATTTCTTTGCCTGAGAGTGCATAATTTGGAGGATGTGAGAAAGAGCACATATGCATAATATTTATTCTAAATACTAACATGTTCCAGTGAAATCTTTTCCTTGCCGCAGGTGGTAGAAAAATTCGAACTTGGTGGAAATATAGAATTGGAGGTATACCATAGTCTACCTAAGATATATGAATGAGGCTTCATAGTGTTAAGCCAAGTTTTGGTATTTTAGCATCTTGTACATCTTATATAGGAAAAGCTGTATTTATGATCATTTCTTCCTTCTAACTGACCAGGTTTCTGTTAGCAATCCTACTGTTGGCTGTCCCACACAAGTAAATATTCAGATCACATATGGTAGCGACTCTTTAGTCCTGCATTGGGGTGCAATACGTGATAGAAAGGAGTAAGTCCAACTTTGCTAGCAAGAACATCTACATATGATTTGTTCTAGTTTTGATTGATGTATTGCAGTTTGGGGCATCTATCATTCTTGCTTATGCTACTTATTTTGTCAGAAAGTGGGTACTTCCTTCTTGTCGCCCAGATGGAACAAAAAATTATAAGAATAGAGCCCTTAGAAGTCCTTTTGTTAAGGTAGGTGCAAAAAAAGTAGAACATGCTTGTTTCATAAATTGTCTGTCATTTTAACAAGTGGACCAAAAAAAAAAACTCGTATCTCAAAATTTTTGTTTTGTTATGCATTATTTTCTCTAGTCTGGTTCCAGTTCGTACCTCAAAATAGAGATTGATGATCCTGCAATTCAAGCCTTGGAGTTTCTTGTACTTGATGAAGCCCAGAATAAATGGTGAGCTTCTATTGTTAACACTTTTTCTAGGCTATACATCATCCTATGAGCTGATCAAATGGATTTTTTTGCCCTTTTATCTTTTCTATTTGCAGGTTTAAAAATAATGGCACGAACTTTCTTGTTAAGTTACCTGCAAGAGAGAAGGTGATAATTCCAAATATCTCGGTTCCTGAAGACCTTGTACAAGTTCAAGCTTATCTGAGGTGGGAAAGAAATGGTAGACAAAGTTATACCCCTGAACAAGAGAAGGTAGGTTTTAGTGAAATTATGATGCTAAATATTGTACATGTTTTCCTTGTTGCTAAAGATCAGTTTCTGTATACAGTTTCTTTTCTTTATGCTTTATGTAAAATTTGTGTTTTTGAACTTTATTATAGAAAGAATATGAAGCTGCTCGTGTTGAGTTATTGGAGGAAGTTGCAAGGGGCACTTCTGTTGAGGATCTCCGAGCAAGATTGACCAACAAAAATGATATTCATGAAATCAAGGAACCATCTGCCTCTGAAACAAAAAATAAGATACCTAATGACCTTGTACAGATCCAATCTTATATAAGATGGGAAAAGGCAGGAAAACCCAATTATTCTCCAGAACAGCAACTGGTAAATTTACTTACACCTGTTGCTTGATTAGTTCCATCTAATTACTTATGCTGGAGAGAATGATTATTGCCCATTTATAGTATTATGTGAGTAGTTTGTTAGACTTGCTTGTGCTTTGACATCCATTAATGCGATTTTTGCATATATAGAGCGAATTTGAGGAAGCAAGAAAAGAATTGCAAAGAGAACTGGAAAGAGGTGTCTCTCTTGATGACATACGCAAGAAGATCACCAAAGGAGAAATCCAGACCAAGGTTTCAAAGCAGCTGATGCGAAAAAGGTATAGCAGCGATAGGATCCAGCGCAAAAAGAGGGACTTAGCTCAGGTTATCACCAAATATACTGCTAAATTTACAGAGGAAGAAGTTTCAGCAGAACCAAAGGCCTTGAGGGCAGTTGAACTTTTTGCCAAGGCAAAGGAAGAACTTGATGGTAGAGCTGTTCTGAACAAGAAGATCTTCAAGCTCGGTGATATGGAACTTTTGGTGAGAATGAGATAAACATTCACTGTTTATCAGTTATCTCACACTATAAAAACTACAATATAATTTGCCTGCATGAGTTATTCTAATGTTCAAAACTTCTTTTACATTTTGAAGGTACTTGTGACCAAGCCCTCTGGTAAGACAAAGATTTATGTTGCCACTGATTTCAGAGAGCCAGTCTCTCTTCACTGGGCATTATCTAGAAAGGGTAAAGAATGGTTGGTAAGTTTCTATGGATTGTTAATTCTTGACATGGTTCTTTAGCATTACCCTCCTCGAGTAATTTGCTTCTTTTCTGTTGATTGGTCTTATAAAATGTATGGCTATTTTGCAGGCACCACCATCAAGTGTGTGGCCTCCTGGTTCAGTTGCTGTAAGCAGGGCTGTTGAAACCCAACTTACAAATATTTCTTCTGCTGAACTTCCTCACCAGGTATGTAAAGTTCATTTGATTTTATTCCATGTGCTTTGGGGCTCTTGGTATATGATTTTCTGAATTCACCCTTTAATTACTGCTGGGCCAAGATGCATTGTGGCATTCAACTAAAAGTCATAAAGAATTAACATATGGTTAGAATTTCTTAATTTAATTTTCAGGTTCAATCCTTTGAACTGGAGATTGTAGAAGATACTTTTGTAGGGATGCCTTTTGTGCTTTTTTCTAATGGAAACTGGATAAAGAATAAAGGTTCAGACTTTTACATTGAATTCAGTGGTGGATCTATTCCAGTCCAAAAGGTTGCTTTCAATTTTATATATTTTTATTAGAATTTATTGTACTGTGCGTTTATGCTCTTTTTTCTTTCATCACTTTTTTTCATTAACTGAAGTATTTTCTGTGCAAGGATGCTGGTGATGGCAGAGGTACAGCGAAAGTGTTGTTGGATAAAATTGCAGAGATGGAAAATGAGGCACAGAAGTCCTTCATGCACCGGTTAGCAACTGTCCATGATTCTTATTGTTATCAAGTGTTTCTGACTTGATAGATTTTAGGATCTATCTATCGTGATAGATTTTAGTTGCTCCATCTATCATGATAGATTTTAGGATCTAAAGTTTCCATAATATATGTGATTGTCTTCTGCATAGCATGTGACTTCGTCCTGATTCTTTGTTTTGTTTCTTTGTATTGTCCGCATGAATTATGTACTTGAGTCTAGGATTTTGTTGTGTGTGTGAAAGTAGTAGTGGGTCATTTATGTTGCATTCAGTAGCTAGGACTCAAAGGCCCTAGTCTTGTTGTTATTTAGTATCACATGGCAATCAGCAAGGTCCTAAATTCTGCCTTAGACTCTTGCCAATTGGAAAGCGAAAAAGTACCTAAAGGCATATGGTGCAATGAAGCTTGTTCCATTTCATCTCTGATGATGTGATGTATTTAGGGTGATAAAAGTCAATAAGAACATGTTTGAATCTGTAGAGCCTTTACACTGAACATATTTCCTATGTGTTCCTTTTTGTACCTCCCACATGGTCACTATGAGCCCACACTTCACTCGGGTGAAGAAAAACAAGTTGTTAATTTTCATGCACTGTCACCTATTGTCAGGCAAAGTAATTGGTTTTACTTCTGAGCTTATTTTGCTAAAAATAGTCATAGTCATATTCAGGAGATCAGTAAGTACAACTCAACTTGCACTGGCCTCAAACATTTCCTCTCAGATAGATCATGCTTACTCTCAATCCTTGCTCATTTGCTGATTTTATGATTTTTGAATTTCCCTCTTGCTGATATTATATTCTATGCATAGCTCAGTTATTTAGAAAAACAAGTTGTGCCTTTTTCCTCAGTTTTGGAAAAAATTTAAGTTTCATGAGACTATATGCAGGATCTTTTCTGTAAACTGAATTATTTGTAAGAACTGAGAAGTTTTAATGTAAATTATTTATAAGAACTAAAAACTTTTAATGTCTCTATCTTATTTAGCTCCTTTTCCAGGACTTGTAAAATTTACTCTGGTTGTTTGAAGCACTATAAATTCTATTTTGTGCTGCATGAATTTCAACATCAGAGCTCATATCTCGATTTCAGAGAATATCTTTTATTGTTATTATTATTATTATTATTATTATTATTATTCTGGAAGTAATAATCCATATAGCCGACCCCAATGGATTTGGGATTAAGACTTTATTTTTGTTGTTGTTGTATTCTGGAAGTAATAAGTATACTATTCTCTTTTCCTAGATTTAACATAGCAGCAGATTTAATGGAGGAAGCAAAGTTGGCTGGTCAATTGGGTATTGCAGGGATCTTGGTGTGGATGAGGTTTATGGCTGCGAGGCAACTTATTTGGAACAAAAACTACAATGTCAAACCACGGTAAACTTCTGAGATTATTTTTTTTTTGTTTTTTAAATCACGATGACTAATTTTTTTTGTGATCTTCAACATTTTGAGATACAAATTTTATAATCTTTTGTTCCTTGCAAAATTGACTCTAAAGAAACGTGGCCTGTCCGACACTGGGTTTTCTCTGAGATTTGCATGCACATCTTACATCTGGGACTCTGGGAGTATCAATAAGTTATCATTCTCTAGTTGTTATTATGACCATGCATTATAATTTGATGCATGCAAATATCTTCTTTCATTTGTTTCAGTGAGATCAGCAAGGCACAGGATAGGCTGATAGAGTCGATCCAGAATATTTACATAAATCATCCACAGTATCGAGAACTTTTGCGGATTGTTATGTCTACTGTTGGTCGCGGTGGTGAAGGTGATGTGGGACAACGTATTCGAGATGAAATCTTGGTTATACAGGTCAATAATGAATCTTGTCTTTTTCTCCTTGTGTTCACAGTTAGGATTCCTTTAGTTTGGGAGTTAAGCATTTGAATAATTTGAGTGAGCATTTATTGGTTCTAGAGAAACAATGATTGCAAAGGTGGAATGATGGAGGAATGGCATCAGAAGCTGCACAATAACACAAGTCCTGATGATGTCATAATCTGCCAGGTATTGAAACTAAAAATTTGGACATTCAAGTTAAATGATTTTCACAATCTATAATCTTCTTAAAAGCAACTTTTCCTGCAGGCATTAATTGATTATATTAAAAATGACTTAGACATCAGTGTATACTGGAAAACTTTGAATGAAAATGGAATAACGAAAGAACGACTTTTGAGCTATGATCGTGCCATCCATTCTGAGCCAAATTTTAGGGGAGATCAAAAGGATGGTCTTTTGCGTGATCTTGGAAATTATCTGAGAAGTTTGAAGGTTGGTTATCTAAACCATTAGTGTAAAAGCTTCATGATTTCTTTATATAAGTGTATGTGTGTTGCAAAAATAACAGTTAATCTTTGTCGATTGTATGAGATATCTTTATATTTTAATCATTTGGTGATACGTATTAATGTAAGGGAATTATGTGCTTGAAATGATATGATTTGTCCTCAGTCTATCTATATATTTTGAAAAATGTGTGAAGGAATCAAATGATTTATGAATACTAGCAGGTTTATTTGCATACAGACATACATGCTTACATATGGAAATATCAGTAATGAATATTCTCCATTTTGTTTATGGCTCATCAGATAGAAATTAATTGATATTCTCTTCTGGTGTCGGGTGAAGTTCCTTTGATACTCATTTTTAGCTTCAAAATGTTGACTTCAGTCCAATTTGATTGTAGGCAGTACATTCGGGTGCAGATCTTGAGTCTGCTATTGCAAATTGTATGGGCTACAGAGCTGAGGTAGCACCAAGTCCTTGCTGAAGTTTCCCAACTAAAGTTTTTCTCCTGTAATCTTACAAGACCTTTTTATTCCCGATTCTCTTCAGGGTCAAGGGTTCATGGTTGGAGTGCAGATAAATCCCGTTGCAGGCTTGCCATCTGGATTCCAAGTAATGTTTTCAACTTATATTTCAATTTGCATTTGCTATTTAGACAGGATAATTGAAATACAGATTTGTATGTTCTGTATTTTTTGGAGCAGGAATTGCTTCAATTTGTTCTGGAACATGTTGAAGATAGAAATGTAGAAGCACTTCTCGAGGTACTGGAACTTTTAATGGTCACCTAGTCAGAAGTGCGATTACAGTTTGCAGTTGTACTTAAATGTTGACCGATTTTGTTTATTTTTGAAATGCAGGGTTTGCTGGAGGCTCGTCAGGAGCTAAGGTCACTGCTATTTAAGTCTCATGATCGTCTGAAGGATATTTTATTTTTGGATATTGCCCTAGATTCTACTGTCAGGACAGCAATTGAAAGAGGATACGAGGAACTAAATGATGCAGGACCAGAGGTAAATTTTGTCATTAACAACTATATTTCTTTTAAAGCGTTTATGCTGTTGTTGTTGTTGACTGACTGTTGTCTTAATTATTCTAAATGTATGCCTGCTTAATCTCTGATCCATTTTGTTAATTTTTTGCAGAAAATTATGCATTTCATCACTCTGGTTCTTGAAAATCTTGCACTCTCCTCAGATGACAATGAAGATCTTATCTATTGCTTAAAGGTAGAATTGAAGTTAAAAGTTCTTGGATGTCTCATTTTTAGCTTATTCTACTATGTCTCTCCACATAATTGACATTTCCAGTGTTCTCTGATATTTCTTTTCCATGTGTGTAGGGTTGGAATCATGCCCTAAGTATGTCCAACAGTAAAAGTGATCACTGGGCATTATATGCAAAATCAGTACTTGACCGAACTCGCCTTGCCCTAACTAGCAAGGCTGAGTGGTATCAGCAAGTTTTGCAGCCATCGGCTGAGTATCTTGGATCACTGCTTGGTTTGGACCAGTGGGCGGTATGTTTTTTTTTTATCTCAATACCAAAAATTTTTCTTTGATGATATCTATGAAATAGGGAATGTTATGCCGTCCTCATAGTTAATTCTACTAGGTGAATATATTCACTGAAGAAATTATCCGTGCTGGATCAGCTGCTTCTTTATCCTCACTTCTCAACCGACTTGATCCTGTTCTTCGGAATACTGCTCATCTCGGAAGGTTAGTGCAGTATTCATTCCCATGTGCATCAATGAGATAAAAGTTAGTCCTACATAAATAAATGATAATAGGGGGCCTCAGGAATGGGATTTCTTAGCACACTGTACCATTTTCAAGTTGACCTTTAAATGCAATTTGGTTGGCTGGAACAGTTGGCAGGTCATTAGCCCCGTTGAAGTCGCTGGATATGTTGTTGTTGTGGATAAGTTGCTCACAGTGCAGAATAAATCATATGATCGGCCTACAATTTTAGTGGCAAGACGAGTAAAAGGAGAAGAAGAAATTCCAGATGGTACAGTTGCAGTGCTGACACCTGACATGCCGGATGTCCTATCCCATGTTTCTGTGCGAGCAAGAAATAGCAAGGTAATCACATGCTACAGAGTGATTATCTTTCTAAAATCCTGGATGGGTTATGGTTGACATGTGTATATTGATAATGGCAGGTTTGCTTTGCCACATGCTTTGATCATGACATTTTGGACAAACTCCAAGCAAATGAAGGGAAATTGTTGTCTCTGAAGCCTACATCGGCAGATATAGTCTATAGGTAACCAAGCTTCCCCTTAGTTGTTTTCGGAATTTCTGTGCACTATATCTCATGATTTGCATTAGAAATAAAGTTTGTGTCTGTCAAAACTTACAACAACAACAACAACAACTAAGCCTTAATCCCAAACAAGTTGGGGTCGGCTGTATGGATTCTCAACAAAATAAGCTCAAAAGACACCAAAAAAGATACTCCAGCCTTAGGCCCCTTCCAAGACACGGATTTTACGTCTCCATTCAAGTCTGTCATTAATCAAATCCGCATCAAGATCTAAGGCACGTAAGTCTCTTGCTATCACCTCCTTCCACACAGTTCTAGGTCTGCCACGACCTCTAGCCCCCTCAATCAACAAATTCTCACACTTACGAACCGCAGCATTAGGAGGTCTTCTTAAAACATGCCCATACCATTTAAGTCTTCCTTCCCTCACCTTATCTCCGACGTCCGCTACTTGGACTTTTTGTCGAATATGAACATTCTTAATTTTGTCCAGTCTGGTATGTCCACACATCCATCTTAGCATCCTCATTTCTGCCACACTCATCTTATGCAATTGTTGTCCCGTTGGTGCCCAACACTCACTACCATAGAGCATCGCAGGTCTAACAACCGTCCTATAGAATTTACCTTTCACTTTCAGAGGTATTTTCTTATCACATAGAACCCCAGTCGCACCCTTCCACTTCAACCACCCTACCTGTATTCTGTGAGCCACATCTTCATCTATACGGCTATCATTCTGGAACACCGAACCCAAATATTTGAAGTGCTTGGTTTTAGGAACCAAAACTCCATCCAACTTAACCTCATGTTCCTGCTTCTTCCTTAGACTGAACTCACAGTGCATATATTCCGTTTTACTTCTACTTAACTTAAAACCCTTGTCCTCGAGGGTTTTTCTCCACACTTCCAACTTACGGTTTACACCAGCACTAGTCTCATCAATTAAAATAATGTCATCAGCAAACAACATACACCAAGGAACATCGTCTTGTATGCTTCTGGTTAGCTCGTCCATAACCAGGGTAAATAAATATGGACTCATGGCCGAACCTTGATGCAATCCGGTAGTAATAGGGAAAGCATCAGTGTCTCCACCAGGTGTTTTCACACTAGTGGATGCATTCTCATACATGTCCTTGATGATGTTGATATATTTGCCGTTGACTCATTTCCTCTTCAAAACCCACCATAACACTTCTCTTGGTACTCTATCATAGGCTTTCTCCAAGTCAATAAATACCATGTGAAGATCTTTCTTCTTCTCTTGATACAATTCCATTAGTCTTCTTAGAAGAGAAATAGCCTCCATGGTAGATCTCCCTGGCATAAACCCAAACTGATTCTCCGAAACTCTTGTAAGCTTCCTCAATCTGTGTTCAATAATCCTTTCCCATAATTTCATAGTATGGCTCATAAGTTTGATACCCCGATAATTTGTACAGCATTGAATGTCTCCCTTATTTTTATATATAGGTACCATGATACTCTTCCTCCAGGCATTTGGCATCTTACGTCCTTTCACAATAGCATTAAAGAGTTTAGTTAACCAGGCAACTCCTACCTCTCCAAGGTTCTTCCAAACCTCTATAGGAATACCATCCGGGCCACAAGCTTTACCAACTTTCATATACTTCAAGGCTTCTCTTACTTCACTATGCAAGATCCTCCTAGACCAGCTGATATAATCATTTGTTGCATGAAGACCTTGAAAATCTTGTTCATGTTCAGGGTTGAATAACTGCTCAAAATAAGCCTTCCACCTCTCCTTAATCTCAACATCTCCTGTCAACACCCGTTGATCTTCGTCCTTTATACATTTGACTTGGCTTAAATCTCTGCTTTTCCTTTCTCTCATCCTTGCAATCTTATAAATGCCCATTTCTCCCTCTTTAGTACCTAACTTTTGATAAATCCCTTCTAAGGCTCTGCCACGAGCTACACTAACAGCCTTCTTTGCCTCTTTCTTAGCCCTCTTATATTCCTCAAAGGCCTCGCTATTAACCGCATTCGGTAACTTTTTATACCATTCCCTCTTAGCCTTAATAGCCTTTTGAACCTCCTCATCCCACCACCATGCATCGTGCGGTCGAGGCCCTGCCCCTTTAGAGATCCCAAGCAATTTACTACCTGCTTTCTTAATGTCACCTTCCATTTTTGTCCACAAGTCCTCTGCACTAGCCTCAAGGTTCCAAATTTCTTCCTTTAGTAACTCCTCCTTAAAGGTACCTTGAGCTAGGTCTTTCAATTTCCACCATCTTATCCTTGGTTTCAATATATTCTTATCATTCCTCCAGCTACTTTTATTCTTAACATCTAAAACCACAATACGATGTTGCGTCGTCAATGCTTCACCCGGAATGACCTTGCAATCCTTACACTTACTTTTGTCCCGTCTTCGAGTAAGTATGAAGTCTATTTGACTTTGGGTTCGTCCACTCTTAAAGGTAATCAAGTGTGACCCCCTCTTTTCAAAGCAGGTATTCGCCAGCACTAGATCATAAGCCACCGCAAAATCCAAAATGCTCTTTCCCTCCTCATTCCTGTTGCCAAAACCATAACCCCCATGGACCCTGTCATAACCATTACTGTCCTTACCAACATGCCCGTTAAGGTCCCCACCAATGAAGATTTGCTGATTATCCGGAATACCTTGCATGATATCATCCATATTTTCCCAGAACTGAACCTTGGATGCTCCGTCCAAACCTACTTGGGGAGCATAAGCACTAATAACATTAATAGTGTCATCTCCCAAAACAAGCCTCAAAGAGATAATCCTGTCTCCTTTTCTCTTCACTTCCACCACCTTGTCTTTAAGCGTAGGCTCAATAATAATGCCCACACCATTCCTATTGTTATCCAAGCCACAATACCACAGCTTATATCCTGAGTTACCAATCTCTTTTGCTTTATTTCCCTTCCACCTGGTTTCCTGCAAACAAGCAATACTAACCTTCCTTCTTTTCAAAGTATCCACAAGCTCTATAGACTTCCCAGTCAGAGTGCCAATATTCCAACTACCTAATCTTAATCGGCTCCCTTGGACTTGCTTCTTTAGCCGCATTCGTCCATAATGCGGTAGCCCTTTCCTGTCTGACACCACATCCGGGCGCTGATATGGCGGGACTAACTTCTTTACCCATACCCGTCCATGGCATGGGAACCTTTGCTCATACTCCACCACACCCAGGCGTCGATGTGATGGAACCCCTTGCTCATTTAACACTACACCCGGGTGCCGATGTAGCGCGTGCCTAGGTGAGCACGTCCCAACGGTATAATGATAGTTTTGAGAATCCATAGAAAGTTTGGCAAAATTTTTACACTGGCCGCCAACCTACCGCAACCCTCCTCCTTTATCCGGGCTTGGGACCGGCTACGATACTCGCAGGCGGAGTTGTCTGTCAAAACTTACATGAAGTTAAATTTATTCTTGCTCATGTTCAATTGCAGTGAGCTAAAAGATGGTGAGATAGGAGATTCAAGTTCAACTAACTTGAAAGAAGTTGGTTCTATGCCAATAAAGTTGGTCAAGAAGCAGTTCTGTGGTAGATATGCCATATCATCTGAGGAGTTCACTAGTGAAATGGTAAGAGAAAACAACATTTTTTATTTATATTTTAAGATATATTTTCTTTCCTACTTTTTATATATTTCTATTTCATGTTGGCCGAATAAATCAAATATTCAATATCAACAACTGTGTTCCTTTAATTGCCTGATGATCATTTCCCCAGGTTGGTGCCAAATCACGCAATATCTCACGTCTAAAAGGAAAAGTACCATCCTGGATTGGCATTCCCACATCAGTTGCTTTACCATTTGGAGTTTTTGAGAAGGTTCTTTCAGATGGTTCCAATCAGGTAATCTACCTAGAATTTTCCCGTAGTTTTAAGGCATGCTCAGTTCGTGTGCAGCAACAGTTTTTTACCATCTTCGGAGTGTTCTAATATTTTTCAAGATGATTTGAATTGTTATTCATCATTGTTAATCAATAAAGTTTTACTATTTTGGTCCATGGCATAGCTTAATAGGAGGTGCATATGCGACCTGGCAATATACTTGAGTTCAAATCCCCCTTTCGCCAGTGCAAAAAAAAAAAAAAGATTGGTGGAGCTTTCTTTGCTTTTGTTCTTCTTCAAGTAGTTTTCCCAGTTGCTTCTTTAGTAACTTTTTAGAAGAGGAAAAGAAAAATCAACAACATTGAATTCTGATTCCTGTATTTCTTATACCTGCCCAATTGGTGATGGTTGTGCATGCAAGGATATATTCTTTTCAGAAAGGCTCAAGATTTGTAAACTAAGAAATGGATTACTTGGATAAAATATAGGAATCAAGTAGTCCTAATATGTGTAATATGAAAACCCGTAAAGCATGCATGAAATGCACATTTCACTACTGATTATTTTTATAGTACTTTCAAGATATATTATCTTGAAACGTTCTTCTCATAGATCATTGATAAGTATTTTCCTAGAAAGTGTTATATGAAACAGCGCAAAAATCTTTTGATACTTGGATCTTTTATTATTCAAAAGTTTTTAATATGAATGCAAGACTAGATGTGCAACATGTAACTTGTTTTCAATATCACCTATCCTCAATATGTATTTTTGGTGACTCAAGTCATTTGGCAGTTAGCAGAAACTTTAGTTCTTTGTTCCATATCTTGAGCTGGGACGTGAAATACTGAAATTTTTTCTTATATTGGTAACTTTTTTTTTTCCGGATGTGGCTACTGCTGAATGTAAGTGATTGTGTGCGCATTTCAGATCTAAGTTTTAACCCTAGTAATAGTTCAGGGTTTCTCCACCCCCTTTACTTTTTACCAATCCAAACCAACTCCCTCTCTTTGGCAGCTAGTGAATAAGAAATTGCAACTGTTGAAGAAAAAGCTGGGAGGAGGACAGTTCAGTGCTCTCGGGGAGATTCGTGAAACGGTTTTACAGCTGGCACCACCACCTCAGTTGGTATGTTTTTTCTACTGGTAACAGTTGAGATTTGTTTCACCTAACACATTGATCCTTCAGTTATCATCTATAGAACACATTTTTTCTTGCGTAATAATCTACAATTTCCTTTAAGAAACTGGTAATTCATTTTGAATAATTTTTTTTTGTGAGTGCTTTCTACAATTAACTTGTGTTCTCTATCTCCCTCATTATGTTCCCCTTCCTCCCAAAATATTGGTGGACTAGCACCAGAAATTTGGTTTAACTTGTAGTTAGTTCTATTTTTTGTGTGTATGTTTCAACTCCTTTCTCCACCTTAATTTCAGAAGCTTCCTGGCAAGGCTTTCCTTATGCCATATCTCCTAGTGTAGCAAAGTTTTTCCTAAAATTTTTATTTTCACCGGTAAATATAAAATGGAAGTGAAATGGAGTAGGAATTCACTCAGGGATCAATTAAGGGTGATTCAATTTAGAAGTGATACATAAGCTATTGTTACTTTCAGGTGGAAGAGCTCAAGACCAAGATGAAAAGTTCTGGGATGCCTTGGCCTGGTGATGAAGGCGAACGGCGATGGGAGCAAGCATGGATGGCTATAAAGAAGGTAAACTTCTATACCATACTGGAGAGTTCCAACCAAATAACCACGATTTGATTCCCTGGCATTTTTGCCCATGCAACAGTTTTGATTTTACCCCTATCTCATACGCTTTTCGCAAGTGAGAGCCATTCTTTAATCACATTAGTATAATTAGCATAATAAGATCCTTATACATGCCTTGGAGTCTGCCAATTATTCGGTCTTGTAGCTAGTACCTTGCTCCTCACAGATGTTAAGGGGTGGGGTTGGCGTACTTGTTCCTGTATGGTTTGTGCGTGACTGTGCTTAGCTGGAGCATTAGCCATATCTCACTTCAATAGAACTAGTTAAAGTCAAGTTCTCTTGTGCAAATAAGTCTGCTCGTGATGCATTTCTTTTTAAATGTGCACTTGCTTGTAACTATGCCTTGTATTGTTTCTATCAGCATAGCTTGAATTGCATTATTTATCAGTTGGGGTTGGAATTGAACAGTGTGTATGAGTTAGTTATATATAGTCAATATGATCCTTATTGCAAAGAATTTCTTACAAAATATTAGGGAGAATTTCTTATTTTGGTCTTTGTCCTCGATATGCTCTGATCCTAATTACTCTTTTTCACTGTTCTCGCAACGTTTAAGTTAAAAAATTATTGCATGTCTGATGACAGTGATTTCTTATGCACTTTCATTTCAGGTCTGGGCTTCAAAGTGGAATGAGAGAGCATATTTCAGCACAAGGAAAGTGAAGTTAGACCATGATTACCTCTGCATGGCTGTCCTTGTTCAGGAGATAATAAATGCTGATTATGCATTTGTTATTCACACAACCAATCCATCTTCAGGGGACTCATCAGAGATATATGCTGAGGTATTTTATATCTGATATGTTACAATTCCCTATGATACTTGAATCATTTACTAGAGAGGAATTGATTACCAATCTCCGCTACTATAGGTGGTGAAGGGACTTGGAGAAACACTTGTTGGAGCCTATCCTGGTCGTGCTTTGAGTTTTATCTGCAAGAAAAATGATTTGAATTCTCCTCAGGTAAACATTTATCTATTAATTACTGGGAAGGATGATAATGTGAAAATAGAAAATTATTTGTTTTATTCATACTTTTAGAACTAGTCCGTACAATAAATACTACTCATTTTCTAAAATTCTGTTTGAGCAACAATTCCAAGTCGATATGTGATTCCTTCATTTGATGAATATGTTGCAGTTGGCACTAATAATCGTCATTTTTCAGGTGTCAGGTTATCCAAGCAAAACCATTGGCCTCTTTATAAAACGTTCTATTATCTTCAGATCTGACTCCAATGGTGAAGATCTGGAAGGTTATGCTGGCGCAGGCCTTTACGATAGGTAAACTCCTCGACTCTAATATGATTGACCACTGGCTAGAAGTACTGTGAAACTTGACCATAATTTTTACAACTTGGATTTCTTTATGTACTTTAAAATCTCTGATAAGAATTATACAAATTATAGTCTATGGCAGTTGGAAAAAAAATATCAAAACTCAAATGAACTTTGATTAAATATTTTCCTGCTAATCTAAAAGCTATCTGTTATGCAGTGTTCCAATGGATGAAGCAGAGCAAGTTGTGCTTGATTACTCTTCTGATCCATTAATTACGGATGGCAACTTTCGACAAAAAATCCTCTCAAGCATTGCTCAAGCAGGAAATTTAATTGAGGAGCTTTATGGATCTCCACAAGACATTGAAGGTGTGATAAGGGATGGTAAGCTCTATGTGGTTCAGACAAGACCACAAATGTAAATCTTCATGTTTATTTTCTTTTTCTTTTTCCTCGGATTTTGCCTATTGGCATCATTATATAAATGAGAATATCACAGAGAACAACTGAGAAAAAGTGAAAATATAATGAATAAGTAACAATTGACAAATAAAATAGTTCATTGTTATAATTTAATCATATACCAATATTGATTTGTTTACTTACCATCTCATGAAAGTTCAATAGTACCTTGATCTAGTTTTTGGTATAACCTTGCAAAAACAGTAGTGAAGTTTCTGTAAAACTAATTACAGCCAAATAGATCATGGGATGGACTTTATTTTGATTTCTCCAAGGAAAGGGAGAAAAACATGCATGTGAACAATGCAATAGCAGTTCTGCATCTTCAAAACGACATTATTTATCTTCTGTACGACATAGTCACACAGATTTGTTGGTAATATGCAGAAATATTGGGTATAATTATAAACAGCCCTCTATATTAAAACCTGAAACATGTATCCACACTTCATTTATCCGCCTGGAAGAGACGCGTGAAGAATTGTACTGAGCAATGGTACAGGTACCATTATTATTATCCAAAACAACTGTCTTCTCTGTCAGGTGTTTATTTAGGCTTGCCACTAGAGCTTCCATTTCTTTTCTAACATTATCATCATCAGCAAACCCAGAAAACCCCTAACTGCTACACATTGCGCTCTCCATTTGTCTAACTGTAAGTTCAGTTCAGGATTTGGCTGTGGAGGATTCCCCTTGGACAGGAACAATCTTACATAGAATAAAGTCTTAGAAGATGATGTAATGATGCTTGTTAAGACAGGAGCAGTCATTGGCAATTGAGAAGAGTTAAGGTTTGCTCCATGGATGTATTGGTAAATCCTGAAAAAAAAAAGGCATAATATACTATGAGATTTCAGTATATAGCTATATATCCACTTTCTGAAAACTTAGAAGTTTTTCAATGATTGATATACATAAATATAGAATGAAATGGAACTCTAATTTACTTAAAAAAAACCTGTGAAACCCATCTTTGGTAGATTTCTGGAAGGAGGTGGTGTTTGCTTGGACAAGAGAAGACATCCATGAAACTTCTTTGTAGAGTCTGATCTCGTAATCTGATTCCGAGTGTAGCAATGTATATTTTGGTGATTCAACTGCGTCGCTACAAAAAACCAGGTGATTACTAACTCTTAAATAAAATGTGAGGGCAACCATTGTTAAGAAAGTGCTCTCCATTGTTTTAGCTGACTATAATTCATTATTGGCTACTGGTATAAATAACCCACAAAAATCTTGTGCAAGGTCAATTATGCCCTCGTCTATCTCTCTCATGGTGAATAATTTCAACAGTTTTACTTTTACCCACTAAAAAAAATAGCATGAACATGAACCGCCTTGATAGCAAATTTATTTTAACATAGTTAAACAGTTAATATTAACTCAAATGGTAGAGTGCACGTGAGGTAAAAGGATTCAATATTCTTCATTTCTAGTTATTTAGAATATACAAATAAGGTGATGTTGCGCTGTGCCAGCTTTCTCATCATAAAACATTCATTAGAAAAAACAATATAAAGTGCTTATTTTCATTTTTGTTAGAATATATAAAAGAGTTTATGTGACGCCATCCCAGCTCTCTTCTAACAAAACTCTAATAAAAAAATACCCTTTAGTATTCGAGAGAATTGAAGTGTAATAGAATGTATCTCGTCCCACTGCATATGTACAGAAAGATTAACAGAGCAAATCATGTTTTAATTAAATGCTTAACCTTAAAGACAAAATGTAGAATCACTACAAGTTATGGGATACACAGATTATGGCTTGAAATGTGATTTTAATTTATCTTATCAATAAAAACACTAGTGGCCTTAAGCTCACTGCCATCAACTCCTTTTGTTTTATATGTTAATTATGCCCACTTTTGTATTAATTTCTATTATTTTATGTTGGATGGATTATAAACTTTCCAAACGTTCAAATTAATTTAGATCAAAAGCAGGACACATGTAATATAGGAGAAATGGTTTCTATAATATATATATATATATATATATATATATTATATAATGTCTCAAACAAACCAAATTCACTTAGAATTTGACAATATGAAACATATATAACTCAACGATAGTTAGGAGAAAATAATAAATTAGAGGCAATTAAATAACTAATTTATATAGAAAGAAATAAATATTGCATTTTATATTTTATTTAAATTTATTTAGATGGATTCTATTAGTAATATTAATTTATGTTCAAGTAAAAAAGAAAATAAAACTATTGAATATAAATATGCCATCTACTTCATAGTACAATAACAAAAATGGAGTTATTCTAGAATTAATTCATTTTGTTATGGGCAAGTAGCAAAGGACTATAGTGGGTCAAAGATTCATTCAACAATGAAATCAATAGGAGTTTAAAAAATAAATAAATAAATATCTCAAAGTGCTTTGTAATCTTATTGTTTAATATATCTTATAAATGATGCGTACCATGTAAAAAATAAAACCATTCTCAAATAATAAAAATTGTAAGAATCAAACTCTTTTAAGTAAATTTATTAACAATTTAAAATACTCTCATTTAAATTAAACATGTAAAATAAGATTATGATTATATTTTCTTTTTTTTATTATTTCAAATAACAAATTTAAATTAATTATTTTCAATCCAATAGACATAAAATTTATTATTAATTAAATTAAACTCTATTAATAAAATTAAATTGAATTTTATTGATCAATTTATTAAAAATCTAAAATAACAAAACAAAGGCTAGCTAAAAATCAGCATTACAAGTCAACAACAACAATAACTAAGCCTTAGTCCCAAATAAGTTGGGGTCGGCTGTATGGATCCTCAACAAAATAAGCTCAAAAGACACCAAAAAAGATACTCCAGCCTTAGACCTCTTTCAAGACACGGATTTTACGTCTCCATTCAAGTCTGTCATTAATCAAATCCCCATCAAGATCTAAGGCACGTAAGTCTCTTGCTATCACCCCATTCCACACAGTTCTAGGTCTTCCACGACCTCTAGCCCCCTCAATCAACAAATTCTCACACTTACGAACCGCAATATTAGGAGGTTTTCTTAAAACATGCTCATACCATCTAAGTCTTCCTTCCCTCACCTTATTTCCGACATCCGCTACTTAGACTTTTTGTCGAATATGAACATTATTAATTTTGTCTAGTCTGGTATGTCCACACATCCATCTTAGCATCCTTATTTTTGCCACACCCATTTTATGCAAATGTTGTTTTGTTGGTGCCCAACACTCACTACCATAGAGCATCACATGTCTAAGTGGTATGTTTAAATATGATTTATCGATATTAGATTAAGTCAAGTATTGCTCTATTAGGATGATCGTTTTATTAATAAAACTTTTTTTATTTTCACTGAATTCAAATGCATAGGGTATAATTTATATAAAATTTTGTATTTTTATTTATTATTAATTATATAATTTATTTTAACCAAATTTTTATATTTTCCATTTAACACTCGAGAAGAGTATTAATTATACTTCAATTATTATTATTATTATTATTATTATTATTATTATTATTATTATTATGTTGGATCGTGGAACTATCTAATCTCCACTAAGGTGGGTCTTTTGCATGGACTTGTCAATGGATCAGAAGGACACTGTATGCCATTTTAGTTTGTATTGGGTTTGGCCTATATTAAAGGTTCATTTTCTATATTGAATTTGCTGACTGTTTATTTAAGAAAAAAATTCAATATATATTATTTTTAATTTTTTTTTTCAAAAATACTCCACAGTTTTAATATATTTTTAATATACTAAATATATATTAAAATATACCTTTACTACACCTTTGAAATGCTAAATGTGCACTCGATGTATATATCTGAAAATTGAGTATTTTCAAAATTCAAAATTGAAATTGAAAATTAAAGAGGAGAAATTGAATATTTTTTAAAATAATTTTATTTTGTAAGAATTTTTGAAGAAATCTCTTTATTTAAATCTTCGCAATCAAAGTTTCAAAAGTTTTCCACAATAACTATGACATAATTCATGCGAAATTCTTGACTACACTCTATGACACATTTGAAATATATATATATATATATATGTATATAGATGAAGGATTAAGATAGATTATTTAGCTCATGATTATGAAAGAGTTTAATTAAGAGTTCGAATCTTAACAACCTATCATTTTTAAAAATCTTCAAATGTAATTAATTGAATGATTTTATTTAAAATAATGATATAAGCTAGCTAGATTGTTGCACTTTGCATCATAAATGAGTTAAATGATCAAACTACATGTGCAAAGTAATGAATCAATTAAAAAAAAAACAAGATCGCATAATTGATAATCATTTGTAGTCCCAATAGCCAGCAAATGAACAAGGGTTGTGCTTAGAATGTACATAGTTCAAGCAACATCATCATTATTCATATTGGTGATTCATTTATAAGGCAATGGACCCTTAAAATGATGCCTTAAGCATGCTATAAAATGACCCAATTTAAGGGTTTGGTACACTATAAAACCAGCTTTTTCTATATTAATTATCCAATGCACACTCTCTTAAATCATGGGTTTAGGCCATAAAAAAAAAATATATATATATATATATAGAGAGAGAGAGAGAGAGAGAGAGAGAGAGAGAGAATGCTTAAATAGCTCTGTCTCTGTGCAAACTACATTAGGATTTTTTCTTATACTTTGATTTTGTTAGAAAAGCTGGCCTTTGCCTCTTGACAAAATCATTAGCTTAAGATCAATCTTCCAAGCCTGGAATGGAAGCTTTTTGCTATTTTTCTTTCTTTTTTTATTTTTATTTCCACTTTTTCTAGAGCCTTTTGTTTTTAAAACATTTATATTTATAATTATGAGTTTAGCTCAATAATATTAAAATCATAAACTGAAATGAAATTTTAATTTAGAAAAAATATTTAAAAAAAATATGAAGATTATAAATTTGTATACGAAAGAGCCAATGGAATTTTGGGTATACTGGAGATTTATTGGTTCGAATTAGATAATAGTTATTTTTATTTGTTTTTTCGTTCCGCTTTTTATTTAATGAAATTTTAAAAAGATAAATAAATAAATTGATATATAAAAGAGGAGATAATGTCCTGTGGTTTTTTAAACCTATCATTTAATTTGATTATATATATATATATATTAATTGCTTGCTACCATTCTTTTATAATGATTCTATTCTCTTCTTTTTATGAGTGTCTAAGTGGAATTCACTTTATTATTATTCCACCTTTTAATGACTATTCAAAAGAAATAGATTGCTTTTTATTTTATGCTATTCTTCTTCTAATTGAAGAAATTAATCTGCTAAATCTATCCACAATTCTTTGATTAATTAGGATATATATTCCCTCAATTTTTTCTTATATATTTTAATTATACTTTGGTTCCTAGTTTGATGGAAAAGAAAGCGGAAGTAGTTTTTTTTTTTTTTTAAAAATTAGAGAATCATCAAATTCCTTAATTATTCTCTATAAGTCTTTTCTTTGGGGATTGTAATTTCTTCTTTTTTTGACCTTCTAAATCACCTTAATGATCAAGCAAAGCATTTTAATACATATGGCAATTTATATATATTAATATTCCTTATCTTATATTTCAACCATCTCTTTATTAATTAGTGGGTTCATCTGTTGATGTAAAAGTTTGTGATGCTTCTTTTATATTAATTGAAAACCGACCATATTTATTCATATTTTTATATAGAAGCTGACCAAAATTAGCCCCTTATGTAAATCAAAGTCAATATTTTACAACTATGTTATCATTGCCATAGTTATTCTTTTTTCAATAGTTTTTTTTCAATCGTACTAAAATTATTTTTAAAATAAAAAAAAACATATTTAAATCTTCATTTGTGTTAAATTTAATATATATATATATATGTGTGTGTGAGAAATTTTTTTCTTAAATATTATGTATTGTCTAACAATATACTTGAACGAGTATATATATATATATATGTACATTGATAAAAAAAAAGTATATACATATGTACAAAATGTAGAAAATAAAGCTCATGTCTCAATTTTTTTTATTTTTTGTGGGAATTTTTTTATTTATTATTAACCATGAGGTGCCCTGGATACCTCCAGACTAATCTCCGTTCGCCAGTTTGTGGTGCCTCAAAGGGCAGGATGGCTGGCCCTAAAATTTAAGGATGCTCCATACATATTTTCATAATCGAACCCGGGTAAATGCTTAAGGATGAACTAATTCCTACCACTAGACCACATTCTTGGGGTTTTTGTGGGAATTTATTAGGAAAATTAAGTTGTAAAAAACTGAAAAGCTAACCTTTGGATTGGTTGGTTTTGTGGGGTTTAGTTAAGAATGGAATCCGAATTTATAGAAAGATGATAACACAACTCGTCCAGTCATATTCATTACTGTCTCTCTAAGGCCACTTGTTATTGGTCAACCAACCCAATTGCCTTAAAAATTGGGTCTTTGGTCAAAATTTCAGAGATCTTCTCTTTTGGATTATTGGGGAAACAAAGGACCCATCCATCAATCTACATTCACTCTTCATCATCATCAAAATTTGTGTATAATGCGCTCTTCAATCCATATGTATTCCCACTCCACTTAATACACATTTTAAATTTTGGATATGAGGAAAGTTTGATCATATATATATTTTTTAAAATTTAATTTCAATTTAATTTCACAAATGTAATCTTCTTTTATCATTTATTAAAATTCAACATATATTTAAAATTATATTATCTCTTTCCCAAATTAATAAATATATTTTCTATTTTATAATAATAAAAAAATTAGCTATCTTTTTTAAATTATAAATTTATACATATTTTACTATTAAATATTTACTTTAATATGAGATATATTTATTAAATATTTTTAGTAAGTAATATTAAATATGAATATAATAAATTTTTTTAGAATATGAATATAATAAAATTTTAATATATTAACTATTTTATTAAAATAATTATAACTTGAGATTGATATAAAAAAATGTATCTATTAATAATAACCTCCTTGATTACCATTATATATTAAAGTATATAGAATATAAATAATATAATGGACAATAAAATGAATAATAAATAATAAAAAAAATATGAATATATATGATTATTATTGTATAAGTCGTGTTTAAATTTAAATATTTATTTTTATATAATAATAATAATAATAATAATAATAATAATAATAATAAAGAAATTGAACGAAGTGACATTGCCTAGCATTGGAGTCATCATCTGGAGTGAATGCAAAACCATCCAAAATTTGCATTGACAAAACAGGGCAATAAGTAAAAATTAACTTTGGCTTCCACTCTTAGCTCAAGTGTCCAATATTCTTTCATAAACCATACATTGTTGCCCCATATATTATATTTATTTTTTGTAATTAAATCATTAAATTTCTTTTGTATTTGTTTTTTAAAAATTTAAACTTTTTAGTTTTGCCATATATGATATACCCATCTAATTAGCTTCATGTTGGAGACACCATCATTACATCTACTCATAAATCCATTCACATAATTGAATTCTTAGGAATCATGCAAATCTTATAACCCTACACCTATTTTTAATTAATTTGTATTTATATTTATTTATATTTGAATATTTCTATTTATAATTTTAAATTTTTATATTACATATAAATAAATTTTGATTTTTTTTCAAATATGATAAGTATATAAAGAAATATTACTTTCATCTCATACATTTTGTTTATTTTTATTCATATATATATATATATATTTTTCTTAAAATAGCAAAAATAAGTTATAAAAATAAAGTAAATCTTTTTATAATAATTTTCAAAATAAAATAATGATTTAAATTTGAATAAAAAATTATTTGGCATAAATTATAATAAATCTGTAGATAAATTTTAATTTATATATCCTTTTTTTTTTGTCAATAATCGATTTTTTACAATATTTACAAAATTACAAAAGAAAAAATTATCTACCATAAAGATAATAAATTTGATTTAATAAATAATTAAGTATATTAAAAGTAAAAAAATGGCCTCACCCTTTAAATTAATTATCCTACTAGCCGCCTACCATAGGCTTTATTATATTTATTCAAACTTATGACCAATTATCATTCTATTTAATATTATTAAAAAATATATAAGACATTAATTAAAATTTATTTTACAATAAATTTAATATTTTAATTGTAAAATTATAAAATGTTATTTGTCTTAAATTATTTTTCTAATAACATCTAAAATTATATTTTTTCCAAAAAAAAAAAGTTTCAATAATAATAGCAAATAAGCTCCATGGCATGAATTTAATACAGCAGAAGGAAGCTTTGCTTACTTCAGTGTAAATCACCTGAAAAATAGACCAATTTCAACTTAAACAATACAAGAGGAAAACAACTGAAGAAATAATAAATAAATAATGATCATTATTATTATTTTTAATATAATCATTATATATATATATGTGTGTGTTTAAGCATTCAAATCAAATTATATATATAATTAAATGCTTCCTTTTAACTAATAACATGAATAATTAAACATAGTGAAATAGCGCAGGTTCTTCCACACTGCGCAGTGCACACGCATGGCCTGCAATTACTTGATGACTATTGCTGCATGCTTTTGTTTATATTTAATCAATTTCGTGTCATTGATTAATTAGTTCATTAATTTTTCCATCCAATTTCAACTATTCTTATATATAATCTATTCTTAACTAATATTAATTTGGATATCTCAAAGCACCCAATCCAATATGATTTTGATTACTGACAAGTGATCAAAGTCTTAGAGTAAACTGTCTTTTTCTGCAGTCGTATAATCAATTAATTTCTTTCAACATTAGTTAATTAGTTTCCATGTAAATTAATGTGATGAATAGATATAATTATATGGTCTTAATGTACTAAATGACATTGAACAAAAAAAAATGTACTTAATGATAATTAACCTTTAATTCATTACTTAGTGAAAAAAATCTTTAATCATATAATTATTTAAGCAAGTTATTATTATATATGAATCCTAATTCAGTCATATCCCATGCATGTTCACATACGCATGGTCTGATCACTTGATGACTATTGTGGTTTTGTGGGTATGTCCTTTAAAAATGCTGTTCACATTAGTGTATTTGTAGGGCTTTTTTAATGATTAATTCCAAACTTTTTTTTAAATTTTCAGAAAAAGAAAAAAAAATTATTTCTTCTTGAAATTGTAATCTGAATTTTAATTTGTAATTTTGTGTATATATTAATATTTTTAACTTAGGTTTATTGATGAAGTTGTACATATATTTCTAGATTTTCTAAATATGCATTCAGGAATAAATATTTTAGTTTTTATTAAAATGTATTTCATTTCAATTGAAATTTGCGATCAATTTTTTAAATAATTAATAAGAAAATGATATATATTATAAAGTGATCATAACAAATTTCAATAAAAATTAAAATTAAGCACATCTCAAACAAACAAAAATTTAAATATTTATTGTTGTGTGCATGCTAAAAAAATTCTATATTTATGTTATATCTTAATGTGTTTAAAATATGTTATGTATTATTAAATTCATCTTTAAAAAAATGTAATATTAAATTCATAGTAAATTCTATGGTACTAATTGTTTTTTCAAATGCAACAATATATATCAATGCTTTAGCAGCCTTTACTCTCTCAGCTTTCACTATAATTTGAAAATTGAAAATAGTCATAAATATATATATATATATATATATGGACTTAGTTAGCTAAATATTTGATGAAAAAGACCCAAAAGAAAGTGTACTTTCCACTCATTGGAGACCAAACTCTGAGATTGTTGCTTTAATGTTGGGATAAACTAATTAATGAGAAAGTTAAAAACTCTTAAAAGTAAAATTGTAGAATATTTGTTTGACAATCTGATCACAATTTCTTTTGATCTGGTAAACTTCTCTATTCCCCTCATTGCCATTAAAGAAACAACTAAAATATCATTTCTTTAGTGATCGAATATTTATTTTGTAATACAAAAAGTTAAATTTTTATAAATTCTGACAATTTTATTATTTTTAAAAGTAATTTTTGTATATATAAAATAAAATATTATTAATTGAGAGACTACTAGTTAAGTATTTATCTTATAATCGAAGCGATTAGAGATATACATACATTCATTTCTTAAAAAATTAATCATGTTAAAAGTGGTATGAAAATTATCTCTTTTTTTTTGTAAATTTTTTATTTTTACACTTGGTTTTTTTTTCCTTTTAATTTTCATAAGGAATTTGATTTTTTTTTAATTTTGATTTAATATGAATTGAGTTGCAATGAGTGAGAGTGACACCTTGTGGGCCAAAAATATTCCAAGCTATCTACAAAAGAAGAAGAAGAAGAAGAAGAAGGGCAGGCGAAGTGGGGAGGCATCATTGCCAGAGCCCTAATAAGGGCTGTACTATAAAGGCTTTTGAGTTATAGTTAGCTCCCCCAGCCTTGATGCTCTCACATTCCTTCCAATTAATTAACGAGCTCTCTCTCAAAAATTAACTTATAATATTTAAAAAACATAATAATACTCCCTTAATCTTAGAAATATAAATTTAAATATATTTTCTTTATTATACCATTATTTTAGCATAAAATATATTTAATAAATAATATTAAATAAATATATTTTACAGATTTAACGTGTTAATTAACTTATTAAAAGTCAGCCTACTAATCTACGATGAATGAAGTATTATTTTAAAAATAATATTTAATAATATTTTTTAGTATATCAATACATATTTTAATATTAAATATATATTTTTCTAGACAATAAAATATTTAGAATTAATTTTTTCTTTCTAAAATATTTTACATATCAAAAATTTAAATATTATAAAGATATTTAATATGGACAAAATTTTAACATTAGTGTTTATTTTCATAATGATTTATTTTATCATTGAATTAAAATATCAATTGTTAATAATATTGACAATACTAATAATAATATTTGTTAAATTTTTATGTAGTCTAATTTAAGGCTTTTTATAGATTAAACAAAGAGGTCTAAATGACTAACAGACTTGCAAAAAAAAAAAACTCCAAGCTCCATATATAGTGATATATAACTGATAAGTGATGATGTCATTTCTATTTGACTATGACCTCATAATTCTTTTTCTTCCTCTATTTTATTTTTCCTTGCCCTACAGTTTTAGAAAGTTTGTTTGTCAATATTACAAAATTCGTTTTAGTTTTTTATTAGAATTTTAATTTTTAAACCAAATCATAAGAGATTTTTTTTTCTATGCATCTTAATTTGAACGATTTATGTGACTTAAAATTTTAAATAATTATTAGAAAACTTACTGTTCAATTATTTTTTCATATATAGCAAAATATTTGAGATATTAATATCAGTTCAAAGAAAAGATTTCTTCGAAAGTAATGAAATAGATATTTTTGTCAAATTAGAAAATTTAAGAAATTAATATCTTTTATATCAAAACAATAAAATGAATATAATTTTTTAGAACAATATTTATATTTTATACATTAAATCCAAAACTAAGATAAAGCTGGAGACTCTCTTTTACCCGGGGTGGAACCCCAGGGTCAGTGGAGTCAGCTGATCCTCTCCTCTTACTCTTTAACATATATATATATATATATATAAAATTTTGAATATAAAATTTTTTTATTATATATTATATATAATTTTATAAAATAATATTATATATATAATTAATAATTTATATTCATTTAATATATCTTGAAATTATATATATATGAAATTATACCCTTTTTATAAAATTATATACTTTTAATATATATTTTTTTAATTATAAATATATATAATAATATTTATTAATATTCTTTTAAATATTAATTTTTAATTTTTAATAAAATTCTATAAATAAATTATTAGATTTAAAAATTTAATAAAAATATATATAATAAATTTAATAAATTTTTAGAATTTAATAAATAATAAAAAAATTAATAGTAATTTATAATAAAAAATTTAAAATTTTATTATAATATTAAATATTTAATTTTATCTTTAGTTCATCTGTAATTAGACCCTCTTACTCGATTTTTGGTGAAAAATTATCCCCCTTTATTCAATTTCTAGTTTCGCCACTGCTCTTTATTGAGCTTTCTGTGTATCTTCCTTTTATAGAAGTTTGAATTTTTTTTTATATAATTTGCTATATTTTAATTTATATAAAGAACAATAATCTAGTTTAATAATTTACTATATCAAAAATAATAAATATAAAAAGTTATTAATTGAAAAATTAATTAGATAAATATATGTTATTCCATCGTCGTGTTGGGTTTAATTACACAAATAATCTCATAACTTTCTCAAAAACATTTTCGAACTTTAATTTGTTATAAAAATTTAATTTTTAATATTATATTAATTAAATTCTCGAACGTCAATTTATAAATTAAAAATTTTTCAGTTTTTAATATTATACTAAATAAATTTTTAAATTTATTTTTCGACTACCAAATAATAAAATAAGAGAATAAAATAGAGAAAATAATATGAGAAAATAAAATAACAGATAGGGAGAGAATTGACTTATATTTAATTTTTAAAAATTAATATAAAGTTTTTAAATTCAAAGTTTGAATTGAAAAGAATAAATTGTGAATATTGAAATATCAATAAAATAGAAAGAAAGATAGTTTTATGAATTTTAATTATAATTAATAAATAGTGAATATAAGAATTATTTATCGTTATCCAATGCATGTCATTTGAATTATTTATATTTATATTTTTCTTTTATTCATGTATAGCCAATATATTTACCAAGTCATTTTTTAATGGCCAAAACTTGAATTCATGAATATAATTGGTACAATATTAAAAATTAAAAAAATTTTAATTGATAAATTAAAGTTTATAAATTTAATTAGTATAATATTTAAAATAGATGAATTTTTAATTAATAAATTGAAGTTGAATGATTTTTAAAGAAAAGCCGTGAAAGTTTAGGAACTATTTATGTAATTAAATCTTCATTTTTAATACATTATTTTTTGTTTCAATTTATTTTTAGAGACATATAATTATATTCTCTTATAATTAAGTCTATTTAATTATGTTCTTATTTTTTTTATGTAATAATCTTAATACCACGTAAAAAGAAATGAAAAAGTCTGTCTTTTTATAAAACGATGAGCAAAATTTAAATAAATAAAAACTAACAAGAGTAAATAAATTCTAATAAAAAATGAGAAAATCAATTATTAATACCATCAGAAAATCGTAGTAGAATATTCAAAGCAAAATTATAAGTTAAATATGAAAAAAAGAAATTCGAAGAATATAAAATCTCATTTGTTATTATATTATATATATATACACACACACACACACATATATATATATACATATATATATATATATACATCCTTTGACTCTGACTAGGCAAGTTAAAAAACTTTAAAAATAAATAAATAAATTAGGAAAACCAAGGCTTAACATGTAAAAGGTGTAATATAAAAATAAATTAGTAAGAGATTATTTTAAATTAATTAAAGATTTTGAGTTGTATCTATATTAAAATTTAATAAAAAAAAATTTTCTGTTTTTATAATTTTATTCAACTCAGCTTTAAAAAAATAATTAAATAAAATAAAATAAAAGATAGGATATAAGTAAGAAGCATGCAAGAGCAAGACCAGAAATCTACAATAACAAAGTAGGCGTGCGAAAGACTTACAGCAGGCCCAACACAAACACATTTAAACAAAATTTTGGTTTCATTCTCTCATAGAAAACGACACCTTGGAAAAGTTGTTTGGTATTTATGGGAGATAAAAGAAAACTCTTAATTTTGATTTAAAAAAAGTCTTAATTAGCTCTGTTTTGTTTAAGTCAAAAACATAAGATTTTGATTTTTTTTTTATATTTCACACTTAACTCTTTGATTTTCTCAAGTAAAATATGGATGCCAATTTATTCAAGTCTAAGGCCAACCAAAACAACCTATAATTCTATTTACTAAGAGAACATTTTTTAAATTTTTTATATATTTTATCAAAAATTTTATGCACATTCTATAAAAATATATAATAAATTCATAATAAATTTACTGAAATTATTATATATATAATAAATTTATAATATATTATATAAATATGATAAATTGATAAATTTTAAAATACTGATAAATTATATATATTTTTAATTTTTTCTAGATTTTTGTGAAAAAAACTCATTTACTAAGGCAAATGACACCTTATTTAGTGATACAGAGGGATCTATTTATACCTTATACGAGGAGGTTATGAGTATTTGATATGTTAATGTTTTTATCTTCTTTCGTGTGAGATTGGGCTTGTTTGCATACCTTTTTAAGGATTTGTTATTTGTTCTTGTTGTTAGCCATGTTCCTATTTGTTTATAATATAGCTTTTTATCATAAGAGTGTTATGTTTTAACTCCAGGATTCTCAGAGACAAGGGAAAGATTATTTGCCTTTTGTATTATTTTGTTTTTTGGCTTATCAAGGCAGCATGTAATTCATTTTTTATTTTAATGATATTGAACTTTTTATGATAAAAATAACAAAATAAATTATTCACTAATTATCCCAAATCCACACAAAAAAAACTACATTTATTTTATTTAAATTATCGTATTAAGCTCATGCATATTTATTAAAAAATAGTTAAATTTTTTTAATATTATATAAAATTATTTTAAATAGATCAAAATATCTTATATTAATTTATTAATATTAAAAATATTTTACTATCAATTTATTAATAAACTCATTAATATTAATGATATAATTAAAAAATAATTAATTTTTATTAATTTTATAAAATGATAATATCAATAAGATAATTTTTTATAAATATGATAATTTAAATAAAATGGATATAATATTACTAATACTCTAGGTAAAGAAATCAAAGTGGGTTAACTTTAACTTGCTAAGTAATAAAAAAGAACCCAAGTCATAAGAGTTGCTGACACAAAAAACATCTAGGGAAGTGAGAAAGAGAGAGAGAAGAGTCTCCAAAGGAAAGAACTTTGGAAACCCAGAAAGAATCAAGTGTAATTCCTATCTGTCCTCATAGCCAAAGTAAAGAATGACAGAAAAATCTCAGTCCCATTTTGCCCCTTTAAATTTTAACATAAAAAGCTAAAGTTTCAGTCTTTGTATTGGAGATTGGAAACATAACATTATATAAACTTACCCTTTTACTCTCTCTCTCTCCGCCCATTTTTCAATTTTTTTTCTTTCTTAAATTAATAAATAAGCATGATTTCATCACTACCCAGTATTTATAACTCCACACCCACATGGGCAAAACTTTAAGAAATCTCAACCCTATTGTGTGTATTGAGTGTTTTTGTTTTTTTAATCCAACTCATGCATAGAATTTCAAGCCTGTCAGAACCATAAAACCAAGGTAGAGAGTAGTAGAAGCTTTAAAGAGGTTAGAGAGAGATATAATAGTATTGTTTTTTGGGGTTCAAGAACTTTGGAAATGGTGAGAGATTGAATTGGAAATTCTATTTTCTTGAAGGTGGGGTTTCTTAGAATGGTGATTTTTTGTTGGATGGATACAAATTTTAGAAATAAAGGGTGTTTTTGTTTTGATCATAGAAGAAGACAATGTAGACAAGAACAAATACATATAGATTTGGCAGAACGGAGCACACCAAGAAATTTCTCCAAAATGGCTTCTACTTGCAGTTGGTGTAGTGAGATCTCCCCAATCATTTCCATTTTTGTTTGTTTTCTTCTTGTTGTTTCTTTAATTTGTCCGGTTCATTCGTCGGAGTCCGGCGAGGCCAATAGCCATGCACCATCCAACCAAACTTTCAGGCCAGAAGAAGAATTACACAAGTTAAAGATTATAAGGGAACATCTCAAGAAGTTTAACAAGCCTGCTGTCAAGACAATTCAGGCATTTTTTATATATATAAAACAATGCTCTTTTTCTGTTTTTGGATTTGACTTTCACTTCCTCTGTTTTTTCACCTGTTTTTTTATTCTCTGTTTACTATTTTGGAGCTTTAACAGGTTTGGTTCTTTGTTTTTTTTTTCGTGTTTCTTGCAGAGTCCTGAAGGAGATTTTATAGACTGTGTTTTGTCTCATCAACAACCAGCTTTTGATCATCCAAAATTGAAAGGACAGAAGCCATTGGTAACTCTAATTCATTATTAATTACTGCATTTGAATTTTTCTGCGGGGTGTTTTTGGAACTTATATTTCAGAGATATCTTTTTTCTTTTTCTTTTGTTGAATTTCAGGAGGCACCAGAGAGACCAAAAGGGCATAATCCAACAGGAACGATAACAGAGAATTTTCAGCTATGGAGTTTTTCTGGTGAAACATGTCCAGAAGGGACAATTCCAATCAGAAGAACAACAGAACAAGACATGCTAAGAGCTAGTTCTTTTAGAAGATTTGGAAGAAAATTTAGAAGACATGTTAGAAGAGACACTAACAGCAATAGCCATGAGGTAAATTCCTAATAAATAATTACTCAAAATAGGAATACCCAATTTTCTTTTCTTTTCTTTTTCTTTCTTTTCTCTTTTCTCTTTTTTTGAAGAGTCACAGCCTTAATCAACTCAACAACAGAAAAGAAAGTGGTCAAATAAAATGGTGAATGAGTCCTAGTGTTAATTGTCCCTTTTTATTTTTAATACGAAGACAACTATTTTTTTTATAAAGAAAATATAAAGAAAGATTAAAACAGTAATGATACAAAAAACTTCTTTTTTGAATTTTGATGAGGTTTCAGATTTTATTAAACCCAAAATATTTTTTTTTCTTTTCTTCCCTTATTTATTCTTCTTCTTCTTGCTTTTCTCTTGAATTTGATTCTCAATCTTAATAAAAACTAACCATGAATTTATTTCTCTCTTTTTTTATTTGAAATTGTACAAATTTATTTCTCATAAGTCTAAATTTTTCTTCGTACTTTAAAAACAATAAATAATTAATTAATGTGACAAAAAAAGATTATGTTTTCTATTTTTCAAGAAAATTAAGAAATTCTACTATCTGAATATTCTCTCAATTCAGTAATCAAAATATAATCAAATTCCTATAGCAATTGCAGACTTTTATGATTTCCTTATTAAATATTTACTAAATAGCTTGGACTTATTTTCTATTTTCTTCTTCTTATTATCTAAATGAAGTCATGGCCAAGATCTGCTATATAAAGTCTAAACCTGACAATCTTAATAATTTGAAAGAAAAAAAAAAAAGAAAAGGAAAACACAGGCTTAGGCTCAGCTACCCAACAATTCATGCATTGTACTATAAAGAATATAAGGTTGCAAAAAAGAAAATCTTAAGAGCTACTAAGAAGTTAGAGAAGAAAAATGACTTATTTCTTGAATTGAATTTTCAGTTTATAGATATAAAAATTTAATGGCTTTTGCTTTCAAATTAAATTGTTGGATTACAGCATGCAGTAGGTTATGTGAGTGGAGATCAATATTATGGTGCAAAAGCAAGTATAAATGTGTGGACACCAAGAGTTGCTAATCAATATGAATTTAGCTTATCACAAATGTGGGTCATTTCTGGTTCCTTTGGGGATGATCTTAACACCATTGAAGCTGGTTGGCAGGTTTGTGTCAATACTGATTTCTTCAATTGAAAATTATTTCTATTTATTATTAGTTGAACTTTGATTGAATTTCTGACTTATAAATTTGATTTTTCTTATTTTCTCTTTTAAGTGTGATAAATTATATTATGAAAAATAATTCTTTTTATCTCCTTTGTATGAATTGATTTTCTTAAAAATTTCTTGAATATTTGCTCTCAGGATACACATTAAGCAATAATAAATGTTTTAATTTTTATTAAAATATATTTTATTTTAATTAAAATTTATTATAATCAATATCTTTGAAAAAAGTGATTATAATAATATAAAAATAAAACGCATTCTAACAAATATTAGAATATTTATTACTGCTTAATATGTATTTATATTTAGACAAATTAATTAGTCTTTTGATATTTTGGCATGACTTTACCCTAATTGACTTCAATTAAAAAAATTAGAGAAATAAAAAAATATCAATTTGAACATAGGAAAAGTCTTGGGTTGAGGTCATGTATTTTTAATCAATTATTAAAACAATATAATGAAAATTGTCATTTGGCAAATTGAAATATGAGAAATCAATCAATAACATTAATCTAAGAAAAGAATAACACTTAAATTTAGATTTCATTATTAAAATACAAAAATCACGAAAACAAGACATTAATTTCTTCATTAAATATATTGTTTTCACAATTAAAGCAGTTCCACAGCTCAACAACCTCTCATTGTCATTAATATTTTTAATCTTTATTATTATTCAATTTTTTTTTAAATTTTCTCATTAATTATTTTGCAGGTTAGCCCAGAACTATATGGGGACAATTATCCCAGGTTTTTTACCTACTGGACTGTGAGTATATTTATAAATAATGCATAATAATTTGGCTTTTTCTTCTTGTATTTATTTCTTTCTTGTCCTTCCTTCAAATATAGGATAAAATCATAAACCAACATTTAATATTTTTTTTAAAAAAAATTATCATTACAGACAGATGCTTATCAAGCAACAGGATGCTACAATTTATTATGCTCTGGCTTTGTCCAAACCAACAATAGAATTGCTATTGGAGCTGCTATCTCTCCAACATCTTCTTATAGTGGAGGACAATTTGATATCAGCTTATTAGTTTGGAAGGTAAATTAAATCTTTCTTATTTTTAAAAAAAAAACTTCATTTATCTAACAATAAATATATAAAAAAAATTTTAATAATAAATTGAGAAACGATTATTCCATATAAGATAAATTAAATCTATAACACTCTTTTCGATTACTTAGGAGTATGTTATAAGACAAAGTAAGAGTATGTGCATATGATGAGTAGAATATAATCTTAGTATTCATTGTTCAAGATTGTTTGGTCCCATAAAGAAAATTTTAGGTGCAAAAATAAATTTAGACCACCTTATCAAATTACTTTCTTCAAGTCTCCAAATGTCTTGATCAAATTACAATTTTTTTAGGACCAAATCCAAATGGCAATACTCAACTCAATTCAATAAAGTCTTAAATCTAAGTTAATTGGGGTCGGCTATATGGATTCTTCTTTTTTACTCAATACGATTTAAGATTATCTCTTCTGATAGATGTAACATCAAAAGATCATTTTGGATCACCTTTGATAAAGTCAGTTTAGACTTACATCTGTCTCTCTTAGCTATATCTACTCTAACTTATTCGATTTTCTAACTAGCACATCGCTAGATTTTCGTTTCACATTACCAAATTATCTCAAGCTATGCTTTCTTATTTTATCATCAATAGTTGCTATCCCCATTTTTTCTCTAATGTACTCATTGTGGATTCTATCTATCCTAGTATGACCACACATCTATCTTATCATTCTCATTTTTGCAACATACATTTTACTCATGTGTTGTCCTTTTACTGCTCAACACTCACTACCATACATCATCGTAGGCCGTATTACAATGCGGTAAAATTTTTCTTTTAATTTAATTGACATCTTTCAATCACATAGAACTCTTATAACACCTAGGGGTGGACATTTTTTGTTCAGTTGGCCGAACCGAACCGAACTGCAAAAACCGAGCAAATATATTAGTAACCGAAATCGATCAAACAAAAGTAAAAACAGAACCGAAAAAATTTGGTCGGTTTCGGTTTAGACCAAAAAAATTCGGTCGGCTTCGGTTTAGACAAAAAAAATTCGGCCGGTTTCATTATAAACCAGCGGTTTTGGTTTAGACCAAAAAAATTCGGTCGGTTTTCGGTCGGTTCGGTTTTCTGAGCAATGAAACCGCTGGCCGACCGAAGATTTTTGGTTTGATGTAATTTAGAACCGAAAATCAAACCGACCAGTAGGTTAACTAATTTTTTGGTCAGTTCGGTTTTCACGATTTTTTTGTCCACCCCTAATAGCACCCCTCTGCTTTATCTAACCAGCTTTAATTCTATGATTTACATCTTATTCACAACTCCCATCTTCTTGAAGAATAGAGCCAAAGTATTTAAAATAAGTACTATGAGGTGCTGCTATTCTGTCTAAAATAATTTCGCCCCTTTCTCTATTCTCACTATTAAATCTACAATGTATATACTCAGTCTTAGTCCTACTTAGCTTAAAATTCATAGATTTCAAAGTGCTTCTCCATAACTTCAACTTTTGACTTATCCTTGTTTGAGTCTCATCTATTAATACAATATCATCTGCAAATATTATACACTAAGAGATGTCATCATGTATATGTCTTGTTAGTTCATCCATGACTAAGGCGAAAAGATAAGGCTCAAATCTGAACCTTGGTGTAATCCAATAGAAATGCAAAAAATTCTTAGTATCCCTTTCTACAGTGCGGACACTGGTGATGGCTCCCTCATACATATCCTTCAAGACTTGGATATATCGTATAGATATTTTTCAAAGCTCTAGGACCTACTATAAAACTTCTCTAGGGACTCTATTATACGCCTTTTTTCAAGTCAATAAAAATCATATGTAAGTCATTCATCTCTCTATACTTTTTCATCAAATCTCTTATAAGAAAAATAGCTTTCATAGTTGATCGACCAGGCATAAAGCCAAACTGATTTGAGGAGATACAAGTATCTAACCCAAACGGTATTCCAAAGCGCTCTCTCATAATTTTATAGTGTGATTCATAAGCTTTATACCTTTATAATTTGAGCAATTATGAATATCTCTTTAATTATTAAAAATAGGTATCAAATTACTTTGTCTCCATTCATTAGGCATTTTCTTTATACTTAATATCTTATTGAACAAAAATGTCAACCATGCAACTCATGTATCTCCCAAATATTTTCAAACTTCAATAGGTATCCCATCCGGTTCAGAGTCTTTGCTAACTTTCATCCCCTTCAAATCTTACTTAACTTTTGAAAATCTAATCTGTCTAGTGTATTTCATATTTTTCTCTATTATCGCTATTAATCTATAATGAATATACTCAGTCTTAGTCCTACTTAGCTTAAAACCCTTAAATTTCAAAGTGCTTTTCCATAACTCCAATTTTTGACTCACACTTGCTTGAGACTCATCTATTAATATAATATCATCTGCAAACATCATACACCAAGGGATGTCATTCTATATATATCTTGTTAGTTCATCCATGACCAATACGAAAAAATAAGGGCTCAAAGCTGAACCTTGGTGTAATACAATAGAAACGAAAAAATCCTTAGTATCCCCTCCCACAGTGCGGATACTGGTGATAGCACCATCATACATATCATTCAAGACTTGAATATATCGTATAGATATTCCTCTATGCTCTAGGACCTACCATAAAACTTCTCTAGGGACTCTATCATACGCTTTTTCCAAGTCAATAAAAATCATATGTAAGTTATTCTTCATCTCTCTATACTTTTTCATCAAATCTCTTATAAGAAAAATAGCTTCCATAGTTAATTAACTAGGCATAAAGTCAAACTGATTTGAGAAGATACAAGTATCTAACCCAAACGTGTTTCACAACTCTCTTTCACAATTTCATAGTGTAGCTCATAAGCTTTATATCTCTATAATTTGAACAATTCTGAATATCTCCTTTATTTTTAAAAATAAGTATAAAATTACTTTGTCTCCATTTATTAAGCATTTTCTTTGTACTTAAGATCTTATTGAACAAAGATGTCAACCATGCAACTCTTATATCTCTCAAACATTTTCAAACCTCAATAGGTATCTCATTTGGTCCACAGACTTTACCAACTTTCATTCTCTTCAAAACTTTTTTAACTTTAAAAAACCTAATCCGTCTAGTGCATTTTATATTTTTTTTTCGGCCTAACGTCTAAACTCTCAATGTTACCACTATGGTTACCATTAAGAAATTCCTCAAAATAGCTTCTTCATCGTTCCTTAATGTCTTCTTCTTGAACCAGAACTTTATTCTCTTTATCTTTAATGCACTTAACTTGATTTAAATCACAGTATTTCTTTTTTCTTATCTTAGCCAATTTATAGATAGTTTTTTTTTCTTTTCTTTATTCTAAGTTTCTCATACAAACTCTCAAAAGATTATGCTCTTACTTGACTAACTGCCTTTTTAACATCTTTTTCATTTGTTTGTACTGCTCAAAAGCATCATTGTTATTACACTTGGGTAAACTCTTATATCATTCCCTTTTACTTCTTACTACTTTTTGCACTTTCTCATTCTACCACCAAGACTTCTTCGAGAGATATCCACACCCTTTAAATTCTCTAAAAATCTTTCTAGCTACTCCTTTAATTGTTGTAGACATATCTATGCACATATTATTTAATGATATACTCACATATTTCTTCCACCCTCCAGCTTTGACCAACTCATTCTTGAACAATAATTATTTTTTTACCTTTTAAAGTCCACCACCTAATTTTAGGAATATTGTTCCTCCTTGGCCTACTTGTTAACCTCTTAAACTTGATATCCAAAACCACTAACTTATGCTAAGTGTTCAAAACCTCACCTGAAATAACCTTACAATTCTTGCATCGAGTTGGATTGACTTTTCTTGTGAGTATGAAGTCAATCTGACTTCTATTTTGTCCACTTTTAAAAGTCACTAGATAATATTTTCTTTTTATAAAAGGTCACTTTTAACCTGGAATAACCATACAAATGACAATATAAATAAATAATATAAATATATAAAAGAAATTATGTAGTTCTAAAAATGGACCATTTTAGCCTGCTTCAATAACTTCAAATAGTGTTTATAATTCCTTAGCACTTTCTTTTGCTTTGCAAGATTCTCCTCTTTTTCAAGTGAAAGAGCTTCCTAATTTCTGAGTCCTTACCCTCTCCCTCTACACTTTTCCATTTACCTTTTTTCACTTTTTTTCTTTTGAATTTTATTCAAGTATTTTTCACATGATTATTCATCCATTTATACATATATGAATCAAGTTTGAACTTGAAAAATATCAAAATTTTCAAAAATTATACTAATTTATCTATTCATAATTTTTTTTATACATTAATATTTGAGATTCGACACAAAAATATATCTTGTTGTTGAATGGATAAAAAAAACAACTTACTATAGGGGTAAAAATTTTATTTTCTTTTTTTGTTTGTTGTACTTGTTGAGGTTTTTCACATGGTATAATTTTTGTATAAGCTTAGTTGAGTAGTAAAAACAATAATTAACAATAATAACTAGTAACAAATTCCTTTTTTTTTTGAAGGATCCAAAGCATGGAAATTGGTGGCTTGAATTTGGAAATGGGGTATTAGTAGGGTATTGGCCATCATTTTTATTCACACACTTAAGAGATCATGCAAGTATGGTCCAATTTGGGGGAGAAATTGTAAATTCAAGACAATCAGGCTTCCACACTTCTACTCAAATGGGAAGTGGCCATTTTGCTGGTGAGGGTTTTGGAAAAGCTTCTTATTTCAGAAACTTGCAAGTTGTTGATTGGGATAATAACTTAATTCCCTTATCAAATTTAAGAGTTTTGGCTGACCATCCAAATTGCTATGATATTCAAGGTGGAATTAACAGAGTTTGGGGTAATTATTTTTATTATGGAGGACCAGGAAGAAACGTTAGATGTCCCTAAGGGAAAAAAATTTTAAAAATAAAAAAAAATGGTATATAGGGTGGATTTTTTACTTTAATTTTTCCTTTTTCTGAGAAGGGTTTTTTTTTCTTGTTGGGTGGTATGGGTTTTCTTGTCAAAATCATTGGTAAGTTTGGGTTATTCTTATATTTATTTATTGCCTTGTTAATCCATATTTTTTTTCTCTGTTTTTTTTTATTTCTTTTTACCTTTCAGCTAACAGGTGATTTATTAATTATACCAATATTTTCTTAGGGACTTTATGTAAATGTGGAAAGAAAAAAAAAAGAAAAGAAAAGAAAGAAATTAAATTCTAGTGTATATTACTATGACTTGTAATTATTTTTTTTCCCATTTTTTTTCTTGCTTTTGTGTGGAAAATTTTCAAGAATTCAAAGGTTCATATAACTTAGTACTTTGTTTGAAGATTAGAGGGGTCAGAAATGAATAGAAAATAGAGCATTCAATTAAAAGGGACCCCAGAAACTGGCCAATTTCTAACCACTTTCTCAAATTGGGTTCAGTTCACTAATGGCTAATTCCACTGCTTTGCCCTTCCTTTGATTTATGCATTTGGGTCCCAAAAAGAAAATTAAAATTACCCTTTCTTTCTCCTGAAATAATTACCTTTCTTATTTGTTGAGACTTTTATTTATTTATTTATTTTTGAACTGAATTGTTGAGACTTTTATTAGTGGAAGAGTATTGAATACAAATTTTAGGTATTTTTATTGCTTCCTCCTACAGCACAATAACTCCACCTAGTGAAATATATATAAAAGTAAAAATTGTTGTTAATAAAATTTAATTTTTAACATTCACTTTTGAAATTTATATCTTTAGATAAAATTTTTAGTTATGTGTTGATATATTAAATAAATTGTTGTAATTATTTTATGTTGAAAAATCTTTTTATCACTAATTAGAATTTCTTTTTTTTGAGATTACACTAAATAGAATTTTTAAGTTAATATCTTTATCTTAAATTTTAAAATATCCTTAACTTTTTTTTATTTTTTATAAATAAAAAATTATAAGTTTGAGAAATTATATCAATGTTTAAACTTTTGATTTTCTATAATACAAAATAAATACTCAACTATTAACATTAATAGTGAGAATCTTCAAACATATAATATAATTAAAGATGAATAATTAAAGAAAAAAAACATTATATCGTAATTAATTAGTGTTCTTGATAACTAAAGATTATATAATAGACCTTATTTAAAACTAAAGCCTAATGACAATTATAATAATTATAACTATACACATTATTATTGTTATTATTAATATTATTAATTATTATATGCATGCATGTGTATGTATGTATGTTCATTAATTGCCAGCAATCTTTCTCTTAAAGTTTAAGATTTTAATTAATGCTAATTATCAACTTCAATTTAAAAAAAAATACCAACATTATCATGCAGATTAATTAATGAGATTTTGTAGTGATAAAATTAAAAATTAAAAAAAATAAGAAATTGCAAAAATATGATTAAAGTTACACATAACTAAGTAAGATTCTGTAATTATATAGTTGCACATGTGGGCAGTAGAGATATAACTTATTTTACACTCAGAGTATTTGCTTTTTGTGAGGACCAAAGACACCCCATCATACTCTTTGTTTCCCTTTGGAAGGGCAATTGCACACAATTCTATCTGCCCACTAACATCTACTTTACCCTACTTTTTTTTAAAAAAAATTTGCACTCCTTCAATTTAATATAGGAAATGCGTGAGAATTCAATTTTTATTTTCTTATATTATTTCCAAAGATTTGTATAACAATTTAATATAGAGCTAATAAATATATGAATTTTTGTAATATGTGCCCTAAGAGCACATATTAAACATAGTAAACATTCTAATTTTTGTTGAAATGTGTTTCAATCTCATTAAAATTTATTTTAGTTATTTTTTAAAAAAATCATACATATTACAAAGTAATTGGTTTAAATTTTAATTGGAATATTTATTGCTAATTATTATATAACCTCACAAAAATATACGTTATAATTAAATTTAAAAAATAAATATTTTTGAAAATTTTAATTATAAAATATTTTTATGATTATTATAAGAAACTTTGATAAACTAATAAAATGGAGCTTAAGTAATTAAGAAGATCTCTAGGCACTCCCATGATTAAAATTTTATCTATATACTATAGTCCATAATGCCAACAGACAGCAGTTGATTATTATCAAGAAGATAATTAATTTCTGAATTTCCAAGTACTCAGAAATGTCCAGCATGGAGTTTATTCAAGTAAAAATAAACAAATAAATAAATTGCAAAATGCTTTAAGGAAGAAAACAAATGAAGAGTTGACTTGGAAGGCAAGCCAGTGGTTCTCTACACTCACCAAAGAAAGTGTAAATAAATGTACGTTATTTTTTTTAATTTTTTAATTTTTATAAAGTTTGGTAATAGAAGTGTGAATATATATATTTTTTTGTATAAAAAAATGTATTCACACTTCTATACCAAACTTTATAAAAATTAAAAAATTAAAAAAATAAAATTATACCATACTTGGATTAGAAGTCAGCATTAGTAGTAAAAATGGAGTCTAAAGTTAGAAATATGGACCAACAAGAAAGTAAAAACTGGTACTTCTAATTCAAGTATTGAGCTTTCAATGGTAGATTTCAAAATCTATATACATATATAACGGATATTCAAAGCAAAGCAAAACAAAGCAGAGCAACCACTCTCTGCAACCATATTAATTGAATCCACTAACCAGCAATCATACAAATGGTGGCTGAAAATGACTGACACTGGCAACATGTGGCTAAGGTATTTATCAAGATAAAGAATAATCTGCAACTCTTATGTGCCCAATTGCTAATACAAGGCCTTAAAATTGGAACCATAAGGAAGTTAAGAGTTGTGGTCCTTAAGTTGGTAAAAATTGCTTCTATACATAAGAAATCAAATGTCTATATCACTAATATTTTGTGCTTGTGTGCATTGTATAACCACTTTGATGTGTGATAGATCATTTGTATAAACTAAGACTTTTGAGGAGAATTTCTATGACAAGCCAACTACAGAGAAATTTGGGTACCCCCGCACTGAATTTGATTCTTTCAAGCCTCAAAGTTAGTCAAATTGCTGAATAGTGTACACAAAATACAATCACATGGGTTACTGAATGAAAAACTGGCCTCAATATCAATAAGTCAAGGGTAAAGAAAATGAACTTGCGTTTTCATAATGCATGCAGGAAAAATTTTCAAGCTTTCTGTCTGAAAATTCATCTGAATCACATCTTGCCTGAGGAAATGTACAGAGAAAAAACTACAATTTAAAGGCAACTGAATTTCACAGATTGTATAGTAAAATGAAATGAGAGAACTCTTGCTTTCTTTGGTCAATGGCTACTTTATTTTAATGAGGTCCTAAAGCAACATGATTCACGACAGAACAGCCATTCTCTCATTTCTAGACTTCCCAACTCTAGATAGATGCTAAATGTATCATAAGTCTCTAAGTTGCTGCTTGTACCAGTAGACAAATTCATCATCAACCAGCTGGCCTTAGCAATCCCACCACTCCATTAATTTGAGTTTACCCCACACTACTGCAGTGTCAGGCGTATGGGTAGATAAAAAAACCCTAAATCTATCCAAGTCCAAAAGTCAGTTTATCAACCGCTTCTTTTTGTATCTAATACTAAGCTTAAATTCTCATGACTTTCCATCAATGCCAACTTCAGGTATCAATCAGCCAGGATGCCATAGTAAACTGTTAATTTTTTATTTGGAATGGAATGCGCTAAATTGAACTACTAAATATGAAAATTTTCTCCATCTTTAAACAATAAAAGACAAACTAAATTTGATGGACCGCACATAAAAAATAATCCAGCGAGGACACCATCACAGAAGCACAGTGCCACTTGGCTCTCGTATCTGTACTAACAAGTCAAGCTTCAACAGAACACAATGGAAACTTGGAAACTGCAGTTCGAGGGTACATAGTTTGTCATAAGCACCCATGACTACAGAAATACACAATCCAACATAAGGGTGATGTGTGGACTCTCTTATCACTATTTGGTGATGTAATGATCAGAGGTTTAACTAAACTTTTGAGCTCCCAGATAGTCACTGGAGTTCAGCAAAATGATTTCAAGAAAATGGGATCAAACTAACAACTAAGCCAAGAACTTAACATAAATCACATGAAATGAAGCTTTGATCCATGGCCAACTTCAGCGCCAAAAATACACAGACTAGGGTCATTTTCTTACAATCTCCACACATAACCAACAAAAAAAAATGGCATACTGGAGGCCAATTTAGGTATAGTGAAGCTGTTACAATATGACTCTTCATCATACCGAACAAAGGATATGGGCATAGTTTATTATTAAAAAAAAAATTGCAACTTTGAATCGTATCAAATTGCTTCAATGGGAATTTAAATTATAACTACAAAACTGAAACAGCAGTTAATAACTCATTCCGCATATATCACTTCAAGCAACTTTTGACTTGCTTGGCTGACCTCCACATTCTCCATTTTCAGTCGCCGTTGCATCACATTAGTTGTCCTTCCAGCAGCTGCATAAGTTCTTATCAGTGACTCAAACACTTGTACACCTACATCATCTACAGCCTTCTTCAAAGTATCAATAAAACCTTCTGCTCCATCAACATCCTTCTGTTGCTCAAAATGTGCCATGAAAGACTCCACAACGTCAGGCGATGGGGCCCACTTCCGACCATCTCCTCTACCTTTAGATATTGCCTTAGCTAAACAATCAACTGCTGATTTGATATCCCCTTTTTCCAAATGATAATCCAAAAATATTTCCCATGTTTTAGCATTGGGCTTTCCCCCTCTCCCGCAGGCCCTCTCCTTGAGCTCTTCTGCCTTTTCTAGCAAACCCTCTTTGGTGTACGCTCTGATGAGAACATTTGCAACCCTGATGTCATAAGTTGAGCAACTAGATTCCCATTCTCTGAAACATTTTTCTGCACCCGGTAGATCCTTCAAGTTGACCAATACTTGGATCATATTCATATAGCTTATGTTTGAAGTTTTAGGAAAAGCCAGTCTCAAAGAACGCCATATTCGATAAACCTCAAGCAGCTTACCTATTCTACCATACAATGTAATTAAAAATTGGAAAGCAGAATGATGGCGGTGTGCATTTCTATTTTCCAATTCCTTCAGCGCCTTCTCTGTCTTGTCAAACAAGCCCGCATCAACATAAATAGAGGCTAAGTTGCTATAGGTTGTCCAATCAGCAGCAACTCGACCATCCCTCTTCATCTCCTCAATTACTCGTTCAGCACCAGAAATATCATTGGCAGCTGCAAGCGCCCTCATCCAGACATTGTATGTATATGAGTCCAGCATTATATTGTTGGCCTTCATTTCTTGAATGATTGCTGGGACTCTTTCAGGATGACCAATTCTTGTGTATAGGGTCATTAGGCTGTTGTAGGACATAGAGCTTAAACCAAGATTGAGCTCTTTCATCTTTTCCATAAGAGCTTCAGCTTCTTCGGTCATCAATTCATTGCAATAACAGTTGAGGAGGGCCCCATACGTTAGATGGTTCTTAGATGCTTCAGGAAGATCAATGAAGTAACTTTCTGCAGTGGGAATCCCTCTAGTTTTGGCAACTAGATCTAAATGAATAGCTTGATCACTGACTGTCTTATTCATGCCCCACTTTGACATAGCTTCTGATAGCTGCAAATTGCAAAAATTTACTTATCTAGAACTTGCAAGGTATGCTTAAAAGATACAATCATACAAACACAAAAGAATTACAAGTGATAGAAACATATGATATAGAAGCATGAGTAAAATAACAAGCTTACACCACATAAGATCCTGAAAGCGTCAAAATGAAAAAGGTAGGATATGCTATTAAGCACCTCAACTTTACTTGTAATTGATAGGTATATAGCTTAGAGATAAATTTTGTCAGAATTCCAGGAATGCTACTTAAAACACAATGATAACTTAACTACAAGCCAAAGAGTAAAGCATATAAATAACTGCAAACTGGATGGCAATCTTTATAAAATTTTACATGTTTCTCTTCTATATATATATATATATATATATATATATATCAAAGTGCAACAGTGTCAAGAATCCCACTATCTTCAAAAATACAGAACAGGAATTCATTTTTATTAATTTTTATAAAATTGCTAAAGCTAAAGAAACTAATAACCAAATCCGGTTCTGTGATCAACTAAGAGAACTGGAAGCAAACTATCATGACAATAGACCACATTTTGCTGTTTTTGTCCACTATATGTAGGCACTCTTTCAGTTGGAAGAAAATTCAATCCAGTATCATGTCAGAATAATCTCTACAATTTACTTCCATTTTTGTTCAAACAATTTAAAACCATTTGAAATTCCCTACTACCGTTCAAGTTATCAATATTTACTCAATAATAGGAATAACTGCATAATCTCATAACTGACTGATCACCTATACTTCAAAACACCCTCTTCATAACATTACACTTACAAATATTCCACTGAAAATCAGCTGAACCAAAATCTATTTCGCAAACTCAAGTTGTAATGATCAAAAGGTTTCAGCTAGGACTATAAATAATGAAATGAATGTTTAGCTAAAATTTAAAATCAGGCCAATTCCCATTCAAGAATCCAATTTTTTATTTTATTCAGGTCTTAGGACTATACTACCAATATGAAAATAAAAATGTACTTGGAAATAGCTAAAAAAGAAAGGAAACAACTGATACAACACACAGAAAGAGCTAACTTTAGAACACGAAACGCTTAGAAACTTAGTTGGGGATTTTGAAGGGGAAGAACCTTGAGAGCAGGATAATACAGGTTGCGATCGCGGAGCTTCTTGAGAGTATCGCCAACTTCCCATTTATAAACACGCTTGGAACTCTTGAGAAACTGATTCAATTGTTGTCTAACGCTTTCCTCAGAGCTCCCTTCTTTGAAAAGCCTAACATACAGTGCTTCTTCTAAGTACTTCTTCGACCTCTTTGTCACGTTCTTGGTTCGCCCAAACAACTGTGGCATTGCCATTTTCGATCTAGATTCAACTGTGAATTTGGAATTCGCAGAGTCGAAGATGATTTTTATTGGATTTGAAAATTTTCGACTTTAAGTTCAAACCCTAATGATTCCTCTCTTTTTTTTCTCGTAATTGGAGGTGTTGGCAGGGGTTTAGAATCTTTGTCTTTGCATCACAGCCCATTTAAAATTGGATTTGGACTTTCATATTTAACAAGAGAAATTTACCCTACCCACTACTTTAAAAGTTCACATTTCAAGCATGCAGGCCGCACATTTTTATTTAAAACTTTACAGATAAATCATTCCTTTTTTATTATTTATGTACTTTTTTAATTTTTTTGTTTATTTTTTGTTTTATTATATTTATATTTTTTTATTTAATTTTTTTAATATCATATTTTAAATATATACATAATATAAATATAATATATATAAAATATATACTAAACAATATAAATTACATTTATACATCTACGATACATCTATAATAAATTTAACACAACTACATAATATTTTTAATATTTATTTAATTTTATTTATTTAATTTTTTATTTTTAAATTATTCATATAATATTCATATAATATTTAATAATTTTTACATAAAATACACATAACTTAAAAAAAAAAAGTATAACATACATACAACTTCTATAACACATCTATAACATCTATTATGCATCTATAATATATTTATAACACATTTACTATATATTTATATAATAAAAATATGTATATTTTTTTATTTTTTATGTGTATAATATATAAAATTTATTTTAAAATAAATTTAATATTTTTATTAATATATTTTTATAATTTTATTTTTATTTATTAATATTACTTATTTTTTATAATTAAAATTAAAATTTTCTCTTTTTATAAAATATTGTGATTTTTATACGATAAAAAATAATTTTAATATTGAAGTTTGAAAAAAAAATTAAAATTTAAAGTAAAATATTAATTATAGTGAGGTAGAGGTATTTTTTTAAAAAAATTATTTTATTGAGAAATAAAATATTTTTAAAATTTTACATTAAATTTTTATAAAAATATAAATATTTTTAATTTTTATAATAAAATTTTTTTTAGAATAATTATGTAAAGACGATGTTTAACAATTTTGCCCATATTCTAAATATTCATTTTATGGGTTGGGCCACCTTTATCTATTAGTCCTAACTTATTTATAAATTTAAATTAAAAAAAAATGATGCCCTTCATCGTATTTTTTTAAATTTTTATTTTTTTATTAATAATATTTTAATTATTTTATTATAAATTTATAATAAATTTATTATAAACTATATAAAATTTATAAACTCATAATAAATTCATGATAAACTCATTATAAACTCATTGTAAGTCAATAAAAATATGATATTTTGATAAATATTTTATAAATTTTAATATTTTATTAAATAATTTATAAATATGATAAATTTAAAATTATTTTTAATTTTTCTTGTATTTTTGTTAAAAAGCTTTTTAAAAAATATTATTTTTTTTAAATTAAATTTATCAATATATAATTTTTTTATCAATTGAGATTTACAGTCTAAACATTATCCTAAGGTTAATGGAAAATTCTCGCCTTAAACATCTAAAAAAAAGTCAATTATTTTATTTATTCGTTCAAAACACAGCACTTTAGATATTATAAACTATATAAAAAATTAAATTTATTTTCTTAAACTTAATTTTATGAGATGTAACATAATTAAATTTAATTAAATACTTTAAATTATTCATAAGGAACACGAACAAAAGTAAAATGGAAGATATATATATATATATATATATTTGTGACAATGCTAAAATGAGAAAGTTAATGAAAAATTTCACGTCGAAATCTCATTAATGAGAGTCGTGCGACAATAGAGAAAACATTTTCGTTTTTTTCTCATCATTAAAATGGTTAAACCGTTAAAGCAAAAGGCCGCTCAAATTAAGGGGCCGAAATTGATTACTTGCCTAACAAGAAGATATAAAAAGAGATTTATTTCTTCAAAACCCCAAAATAAAATTATTTTTAAAAATATTTTTTTTGTACATTCAATTTTTAATTTTTAACTTAAAATATATATATGTTTTTAAATATATGAAAAAATACTTTATTTTTTAAAATATTTATTTAGATATATCAAAATATTGGAGATTAAAAAAACTAATTTTGAAAATTAATATATTGTATAATTTTGAGAAAATTAAATAAAAAGTTATTTCTCCTTCAAAATTTTATTTTTATCTTGTTTTTTTTTTTATAATTTTACACTTTTAAATTTACAAATATATTATTTTTTTTCTTTATATTCCTAAATAATATATATATATAATATATTGAATATACATTGAAAATACACTAAAAATATTTTCACAAAATTTTTCAGTTATATAATAAATTTATAAATTATTTTTTTAAATAGTATATTTATAAATTTTTTGCCCTTTTTAAATTATTTTTATAGATTTCCATATAATTTTCGCTTATGCATGACAAGTATCTAGAAATAATGGAAAAAATTATACTATTTATCATATTTTATAAAAAAAAATTATTTTTATTATGAATATTTTAATTATTTTATAATAAATTCATCATGAATCTATAATAAATTTATAATAAACTATATAAATTCATAAACTCATATTAAATATATAATAAATTTAAAATAAATTATCTAAATATTATATTTTAATAAAAAAATTTAAAAATTTTGATAAATTTAAAAATATTTTTAAAAATATGATAAATTTTTTTTTTTTTGATATTTTTAAGAAAATTCAAAAAAAATGTGGGGGACATTCCAATTCAAAGCCCATTTAAAATCGGTTGCCCATAATAAGCCCCCGACCCCAAATTAGGCAGTAGGGTTACCCTGCCCGACAAATCCCACTAAATCCCTAATAATAAAAGATAAAATAAAACCAAATAATTTGGGTCCATTGACTGTGACATTTGAGCTGCCCATGACACATCAAAGCTACACTAATTCGCAGGTAAAGTAAAAGGCGGTTGGTATTTAACACGTTTTCAAGATGAATGGTTTGCTAAAACCATAATCACTATTCACTAATAATCAAAACATACAAAAATTTAAGAGAGTATTATAAAAAAATTAATTTATTATATTTTTAAAAATATTTTAAAATTTATCAAAATTTATAATTTTTTTATAAAAATATCATATTTATATAATTTATTATAAATTTATTATAAGTTTATGAATTTAAATAATTTATTATGATTTTATTATGGATGTATTGTAATTTTATTGTAAAATAGCTAAAATAACCATGATAAAAATGAAAAAAATTATAAAAAATGGTGGAAGGTGTAATTTTTTTAAAATTTAAATATTTTTTTTGAATATTATAAAAATTTAAATACTAATTTTTAGTAAATAATTTTAAATAATAATAAAATAAATTTTATAAATAATTAAAATTACTAAATAAACTAATTTTTTATAAATTTTTATTTCAATATATTAAAATTATAATATAATAAAAAAAATAATGATATGATCATTTGTGATGAATTTATATATTGTGATTCTATTTTTTTCATAAAATTTCATAATAATATATATGCATTATTAATTAAATTTATTTTTGCAAAATTTTTTAATATTATACATATTTCACATAAGCTTAATTTTATTTTAATTATTAACTGATGTGATTATTCTATATATCAATAATTTTTTTTAAAAAAGAATGCATACTAATACTAATAAGAAGAAGAAAAAATTGAGTAAATTTTTTTGAATATAATTAGTTTTTAATTGTCAGTCTCTCTATTTTATTTCAAGTGTCATATAAAAATAGTCTATACAGATTAAAAAAATAATTAATTTTTATAAATCTTATAAAAATTTTATTATAATTTATCTAAATATTTTTTTTATCTTTCTTAATGTATATTTTCTTTTATTAATTAATAAAATAATATTAAAAATTTTTAATTAATATTTTTTAAAATTTTTAAAAATAATATTTAAAGTGAAAAAAAAATTATATGGCATTTAAAATAAAATGAAGGAAGGATTATTTGATCAAAATAAAATTCACAACTCTTTAATTTCAACTTTTATAGTTTTATTATTATATATAGTATTTACACAGTCAGCAAGTTTGAACGGGACCACTTTTTTCTTTCAAATATAAAATAGTCAAAGATTTGTCCAGAAGTTTCCAGTTTCAAAAAGTTGATTCTTCCAACAAATATAAATATTATTAATTAAATAATGTAATTATTGAAAACGCGGCGGTGGCCATGTGGACTATAAATATAAAATATTCACATTCACGTGAACATAGTGTTATTATTATTCCGGCTGTTACTTGAAATTTTCGATTGCTCTGAATTTGCCGGACCTATCCCTATAATTATCTGTTTCCGGCTATTAGCTACCGGAGGCTTTGAAAAAAGGATTTTTACGAGGATACAGCAAGTTTTGATTTTCATTAAAATACATGAAAACTAAAAAATTTAACAAAAAATCTTAAATTTTCATATTAAATACTATATTAATTACTTAATATAACCTTTTAATTATTTCAAACATTTAAAATCATATCAAAATTTCAAAAATTTATAATAAAGGGTGAAAAAATGGAGAACATATGAAGAGTTTTTAAAATTTTTTCTATCCTATTAAGAGTGAAAAAAAAAAGAAGAGAAAAAGACAGATAAATCTTAATAATTGCGATCCCATTTTAGGTAAATCAAAGTTTCTTTAAATTATATATAATAACAACTTTCATTCATTTTAAGCAAACAAACAATATATCATTGATTTCTTTAATTTGTAGTTTTGGGATTAAATTAATTATATAATTTAATTAATGTAATTCAAAGCTTTTCAATCATCGCTTATAAATATTGTAGGTATATGTTAGTTTATTATATCATACAAAATAATAAAAATTAATTTTAAATTTATTGTTTAAAAAAATATACTAGCCAACATTTCAACAGAATGGGGCTTAAAATTATTATTTTCTTAAGATTTCAGGGTTAATTATATCGATAATCTCTATTTTTTTTTATTTTTATCTCATTAAAATTTTTAAATTTTATTTCATAAAAATAAATTTTTAAAATTTTTAATTTTATCATCTTTTAACAGTCGAAATATGATATAGTAGTCATATATCATTACATAGTATAAAATAAAAAAATCAATTGGATTTTAGATATGTTTAAAAAGTGATTTTAGATTTATTAAAAAAATAAAAGTAGATGATAAGTTAGTAATAAATTTTCTTTGACATGTGATAACACGTGCATGCAATGTCACATTCTAGCAATGTAAAAATCACTTCAAACAATGAGATAAAATAAAAAATTTGAGAATTTTATCTTTATAAAATAAAATTTAGAGATTTTAATAGAATAATTAGTATAATTAAGCACAAGATTTCATGTTTAAATCACTATAATATTATGAATGAATTAATAAAGGAAAAAATAATATATCTATCTTAAATTAATTTTACAAGTAGTAAATATAATTAAATGAACTATATATAAAATATGTTAGTGAAATCTCATAAAATGGCATCTTCTACCAAACTCTGTCAGTAACCATCCTTATCTGACTCAGGTTTTCAACGTGAAAATTTTTACTAATTTTATTAGTCCATTTTGTGCAAATTGTGTTATAGATATATATATATATGTATATTTTAACATTTTATATAAGTAGTAAATATAATTAAAATGAATGCAGAAAAAAAGGCTTATGTAAATTTTATATATTCAAATTTATGATAAAATCATTTATTATAAAGACATTAAAAATGATACAGTAAAGAAATATTATTTTGTATTATACAATCGATTTGGTATATTAATTTATATTTTTGAACTCTAAATCATTAAGCGTTAATTTTTTTATAACCCTTTAGTATTGTTTTTTAATCAATAACTATCAACAGTTATATAAATAAAAATTAAAACAGGGGGTTTTATACATTATTATATATTTTTAAAGTCCTAATTATGGGAATTAATTTACAGTATTAATAAATTACTGATAATACTATAATAATAATAAAAAATGCTAATCAATTATTGTTTAAAGTTGTCAACATTCTTCTGCCTTTCTTTTTAGTATTAGTAGGTGAGAAAAACTTGATTCTAATTTTATTACTCCCTCTTTTTAAAATGTATGTCATTTTAGAAAATTTCACATATTTTAAAAAATTAATTAAAATCATCGATTTATCCTTAGTATTTAATTAATTATTTTTTTATGCAACATGTTATTTTAAATTATTGAAAAGATAATTATTAATAATAATGTTAAATATTAAAAATAAAATAATAAATAATATTAAAATTTTACCTCGATATAATTAAATATCAAATATTTTAAAATAAAATTAAAACTATATATATTTAAAAATAGAGGGAGTAGATAAGAGAATATGTATTATTGCTAAATTAGGCCTTCTAGTGCAACATTCCTCTAGGCATTTTATACAAAATTGTCAAAAATAAAATAAAATTATCATATTTCTAGTATTTTTAAATTTGCCAAAAGTTTTTAATCAATTTATAAATTTACAAAATTCTACAAAATGACTAAAAAGCTCATAATAAAAAGCAAAAATTTTTAAAAAAATCTGACAATAGTTAAAATTTCCCATTCTTATATGTAAAATAAAAAAAAAAGTTGTCAATACATTGATAGGGCCCTCCGCTAATCTAATTAACTTGGTTCAATTTGAGTATTTAATATTGGGTCAATTTTTTTTTAATAAATTATAATTTAAATTAAATATGTAGTATTTTAATTTATAAATAGAATTCGTTGACTCACTAAATCAATCTCACTTGAGGATTCGAATTGAGTTATTAATTAATTTTAATAATTTAAATTTAAGTCATATCAATTAGAATTAAACAAAAATGCAAATCACGAACCTATATTTTGCAGCCAATAAAAAACAAGAGAATGCGCAGTTAACTGCACTTGTGGCTTGTCTTACGGCACAAAAAGTATCCCAGTTTCTCTTCCCACGCCAGCCACACGTGTAATTATTTTTTTCTAGCCAACTATATTTTTCAAGCATAAATTAATTTCAATCACTAAAATCTAGAAAGAAAATAATGTTTGTTATTGGATCGATGATGAGCAATTGGAATTACCATTTAATGTTTATAATTTTTAATTTAAAATAATAGTATTTAAAAATTTAGCGATTAATAATTTTAAACTTATAATTGAAACATAGAAATTAAAATTTAGTCCAGCATTTGATTTTCCAATAATTGATCTTCAATTATTAACTAGTATTATTTGATGCAACAATCAAACTTTTGCATTAACTATATATATTTTTTTATTAATTTCATTCCAAACTTATTTATATAATTTTTTTATTTTTAAAATATAATTTATTAATAAATTAGTTAATATGTTATATAATATTTATAATACGTGCAGTTAATGTTATTTATTAAATAATTTAATATATATATTATATTAAAGTAATAAGAGTTTAATAGAAATATATATATTAAATTATGTTTTTGATATAAATAATTATTTTTTATTTTTGTAAAAAAAAAAGAAAAGATAATTATGAGTTTGGAATGAATTTTTTTTTAAAACTAATATACCTATCAAGCTTTAATGACATATATTAATAAAAATCAAATTATATTACACTAAAAAACCCTAAATATTACCCGTATAATGGGGCGGTGAGTTGTTTTATTATTGGTGGATCTGGATGAGTTAAATGATGAGACATTGAAAGAATTTAATAATAATAATAATAAAATGAATTCAATATAAATATAAATAAAATTTAAATAAATGAACTAATGGATAAGATAATATAGTTGGCAGTTGGTGTTATTTGTCAGATCCAGCACATCTACCCTTTTACAATCAAATGCCCACACCGAATAATGCTTACCAAAATTTTAAAATAAGTATTTATATTTATTATTATAAAATAATTTTCAGTGGTATAATATTATATTATATATTTACTTCTTTTCTTATTATGTATTTTATTTTTTTAAATTTAAATTATTATTTAAAAATTTTAAAAAATTTTATATATTTTATTTAATATTAATAATAATTATATTTATTTAAAAAATTTAAATAAAATTTAAATATTATATTCATTATTGATAATAATTATTTATCTATATATTAAATAAAAAATTAGAAAAATATAACAACTTCAATAATATATAATACCTACAATGTCAAATTTTAGCATGGAGTAAGAGTTTTTCTAATAAATAAATAAAATATCCTTTTTCTAAAAAAAATGTATCCTTTTAACACATGCTATATTAACATATTTTAAACACTAATAAATACCCTAATTTTTATTAAATTATATTTCATTCTTATTAAAACTTATTATAATCACTCTTATTAAAACTTATTATTTCAAATTATATATATTATAAAATTATTACAATAAATTTCAATAAAAATAAAAATATATATTTATAAGAAATAAAATATTTATCATTATTTAAAGATTGTTAATGCTTCACCATATGTTTGTTACTTCATGAATAATTTATTATTGTCAGAGTGGGCATATGATACAAGAATTTGTTAAAATAAAATAAAATAAAATTATTGACTTATTTCAAAATGATTCGTGTCTTTCTAAAATTTTTGTCACTAATTGAGAGGCTAAATTTTTGGATTTTTATTATTCTAGATTAGGTTAGTTCCCTATAAATAGTGGGGTCCTATAAAGATTTTATACCAGTTTTGGCAGCGGTTATTACCAAGTCACCTGTCACCATTGTTGGCCTAAGCTCTGCCGCTCTTTTATTTGTAAATGAATGAACAGTGAGGCCTTTTTTTTTTAAATTGGTTTTAGACTTTTTATGTAAGGTAGAACATGAGAAAATTGAGGGAGAATACCCGTTTTCAAAGTTTGAATTCAAGCAAAACAATCACAAACAACAACAAAACATCTTACCTGTAGAGCCACAGAGAGAGAGAGAGAAGGAGAGGGAGAGCGAGAGGGGGTGCTATTTTTCTTTACTTCAGGTATTTTTGTTGTTCCCTTCTATGATATGTGGTTATCATAGAAGGATTTTGATTATTAGAAGATAAAGTTTAGATCTTTGAAGAGCCTTCTTGGTGGGTTTTCTTGTTTCTATAATTTTGAAGAAGGTTCTGTTCTGAAATTCTTGTTTTATTTTTGTTTGTTTGGGAGTTCTTTGAGGAAGAAGCAGAAAAGAAATGATAGGTTGGTGGATATCTGTTCTGCAATTAACAGAGCTGTTTGTGAGTGCGTTAGTGCATTTGGTGTATGCTTTTTACATATTTAGCACAGCTGTGGCTGGTGATCTTTCACAGGCTTTGAATGAATGTTTTTTCAAGTCTAATGTAAGCGTTGTAGCTAAAGAAGAAGAGTCTAGAGGGTTATCAAGAACAACCACTGATGATGATGACCTGCCTCCTTTAGTTTTGGTTCATGGAATCTTTGGATTTGGCAAAGGGGTCTGTGATTTTTCTATTTTTCTCTTGTTTGTTGCATTCTCAATTGGGTTTCAAGTTGTTTTCTTCTAAAAACTTTATTTTGTGCGTTGCAAGTCAATCTCATTTGGTTATCATCTGGGTTTTTTATTTTCCATTGTTTTTAGAGATTGGGAGGTTTATCCTATTTTGCTGGTGCAGAGAAGAAAGATGAGAAGGTTCTGGTGCCTGATTTAGGGTCCTTAACCAGCATATATGATCGGTGAGTCATGGGTTCAACAACTTTATGTGCATTCTTTGCTTTCTGTTGTCTATTGTTTGTTCTTGTGTTGTGTGTGTTCAATTTTTTCGTCAGTCTCCCAAAACTGTGTTGGGTTTTAGGGCTCGTGAATTGTTCTATTATTTGAAAGGCGGGCGTGTTGATTATGGTATAGAACACAGCAAGGCTTGTGGTCACTCTCAATTTGGACGGGAATATAAACAAGGTCAAAAGATATTTACTCTGTTAGTCTTTTTCCTATTAAGCTCTGTTTTTTTTGTCTGTTTTGCTCACCTTCATTGTACACTTGGCTTAGTTTTGAAATGGGTTTTGTTTGTTTTTATTTGTGATGCAGGGCACTATCCTCAATGGGACGAGGACCACCCAATTCACTTTGTTGGGCACTCCGCCGGAGCACAAGTTGTTCGAGTGCTGCAGCAAATGCTTGCTTGCAAGGTTAGGCTAATTTGTCTCAAGTTGTCAGCAAATACTAATTAGTCTTTTTCATAGCTGTTTGTTTGATTGTATGTTTTGAATGTTTCTTAGGCATTCAAGGGGTATGAGAACACTTCTGAGAAATGGGTTTTAAGCCTTACATCATTATCTGGAGCTTTCAATGGGACTACAAGAACATACTTTGATGGGGTTCAGTGAGTGCTTTTACTAACTTGGCCTTGTATTTAGAACTTCTCCATAGGCTTATGTAAAGAAGACACTACAAATATTCCAAAAAAAAGCTATACTAACAAGAATTTCGGTATTATATACTTTACTGGTTCGATCTTTTGTAGGAGCTGTCGTAATAATGGACTTGAGAAATGAATCGGTTTATCATAAAGAGATTTGTTGTTAATGACCCCCTTTCACCTTAACTGTTATTTGAATAAGTAAAAGCTTGAGGGTTTAATAGAAATGAAAGGTTAGTTGACATTGTGATTAACCTGATTTTGTAAAGCACCATTTTAAATGCTATAGAGAACAGGTTGACTGTATTGTTTAGTGATTTTCATACTTTATGACTGGATTATTTGAATTTCATCCTAAAAACAAAATTTAATGGTCTCTAGTAGACATTTTCAAGCAATGTATTTTTTCAACAGCAACTGAAATAGTAACTAGGCAATTGTAAACAGACCCCTAAGAATTTTGCTAATGACTCTGGACTTGAAGAGAGAATTTATTAATAATTGATGGTTGTATATTCATTTTCTTGTTTTGAGATTTGCCCTAGTGATGCTATTGTTTCAATTTATGAAACTACTGTTATCTTTGCTTCAATGGATTAAGCACAGGAATTCTTTCTATGTCATGATTTGTTACTCAAAAGGGCTGACAATGAGATCTAAATTTGTCCCTGCTTTTCAATATCTCAGGCCAGAAGATGGAAGGACCTTGAAACCTATATGTCTGCTTCAGCTCTGTCGCTTAGGGGTGATAATATATGACTGGCTTGACATACCCTTGCTGAAGAATTATTACAATTTTGGATTTGATCACTTCAATATGTCCTGGAAGCAAATGGGAATTTCAGGTCTTTTTGATTGCCTTTTGGGGAATTCTGGTCCATTTGCATCAGGAGATTGGATACTTCCTGATCTTACACTCCAAGGGTCTATGCAACTTAACTGCCATCTTCAAACCTTCCCTGATACTTACTATTTTGCCTATGCTACCAAGCGTACCAGGAAAATAATGGGTATCACAGTTCCTTCGAGCATCCTTGGAATCCATCCATTGCTTTTCATAAGAGTATTGCAGATGGCACTATGGCGTTTTCCTCCAGATATCTCACCTCCTTACAAAGGATACAGGTTTGTTTTTAAACAGCATATGTTGGCTCATCAACTTGCTTATTTATTGAGAAACATGGATCACTCAAATGAGATTAAATTTCAAATCTTGATTTGTCCTTGGGATTATCATACACTGATTTTCAGTGGTTGTCACTGGAAAAATCATTGTTTTTTTGCAAATTAAATTGCATTTCAACTCATGCCTTGAATGAATGTATCTGCAGGGATGAGGATTGGCAGGATAATGATGGAGCACTTAACACAATTTCCTCAACTCACCCTCTTATTCCAATAGAACACCCTAACATGTTCATTGCAAATGATTCTGAGTGTCCACCTTTGCAACCAGGAATCTGGTTAGTTACAAGGACTTTCCTCTCTCTCTCTCTCTATCTCTTGCATCTCATCTGGGCTTACTAACACAACTACTAACCAAACTGATATTTTGAGGATGAAGATACAGCTTAAAATGTATCATAACCAGAAAAATGCCCAAAAGAAAATTTATCATAACCAGAATCAGCCAAGGTTTCAAATATTAGCTTAATTGTCATTTAGTTTGCAGAAGTTTCTGTCATTGTTTTCTTGCTCTTCATGTGCTTGATAAGAGATTTCGTTATTATTGCTAGTTTTCAGAAAAAGAGAAAAGCTGTAAATTAGACATAACTCTCTGAAACAAGTTGGAAGCTAAAATATAAGCAGTATTAGTAAATTGTAATTGCATCTACGAATCAAATTTGCTTCAAGAAAAATGCCACTGTTCATCACACGACAAGCTAACAAAGAAATTGGGCATTTGTTTTACTGCAGGTACTACAAGATTGTGGAAGCAGATCACATTTTTTTCATTATAAACAGGGAAAGAGCAGGAGTTCAGTTTGATGTTATGTATGATAGCATTTTTGAACGTTGCAGGAAGCATATATTTAGAAAGAACATACAAACTCTACCAAATGAAACCCACTATCAATAGTTTATAATAATGTCTGCTCCGCTCAACAGTCACCATAGAAACTCGAAGGGATGAAGAGAAATTTTAAAGAAGAGAATTATCACATTGCATTAGTATACAATTCTTTTGAAATTTTATTACAATTGCAATTGCAGTAATATTTCTTGCCATCCTTCCTGTCTCTTTTGTAGATGTAAATTTAAACAAAGAATTACCATCTTGATTAATGTCAAGTAGGCTAATTCTCAAAAATTCCTGATTAGCTGTTCTTTCTGCAATCTTTGTTTTTTCTTTATGCCTTTTTTTCCCCTTCTTTATTATTTTTAATTTGCCAATCTTCTGTTATGTATCTTTGCTAGAGACTTTAACAACTTAGTTTCTAAATAAAACTCTAATGGGCTTAGTAGTGTTAATGTATTCCCTTAAAATCAGTTGATGTAAATAAAATTTTTATCTTCATATGGTTATGCTTGGGATTGGGCTTGAAAATTGGTAAGAGAAAATGACAACCTATCTTTCTTTCTTTCTTTTTTTTGCCACAAACAACATATCAGTAATTTGATGGTTTTTATAATAATTTCATATTTTTAAAAACTGTTAATTTTCAATAATAATTTGATAATTTTTTATGATTTAAAAATTTTATTTTTTAAAAATATTCTCAATAAAATTTTAAAAACTACAATCTATTAAAATTTTATAAAATATCATTATATTAAATAAAAATTTTATTTAATTATATTATATCATATCATTATTCCAAATATAAAAAATAATACTTAAAGAGTCAAACTATATCCAAAGAGGGTGATACAGATCAGGCCTTCTCCCCTTTTGTTGTTGCCTGTGGCTCAGGGATTTGAGTTCCAATGGCATTGCCACCAGGCCGAATCCCCCATGGCCATCTTGTAATGTTGGGAAATTTCACTCTTCCAAAACAATATATCTGCAAATATTATTGGAAAAATAATATTCTCCACTAAATTATTTAAAATTTTCATATTTTTATTAAAATATTTTAATTATTTTATTATAAACCTATAATAAATTTATTATAAATTATATACAACTTATAAACTTATAATAAATTTATGACAAACTCATTGAAAACTAATAAAAATCTGATATTTTAGTAAATATTTTATAAATTATGGTATTTTGACAAATAATTTATAAACATAAAAAATTTAGAATTATTTTTAACTTTTTTTGTATTTTTCAAAAGCCCAACATTAGTTGTGGTCTCCGATGAAAAAAAATGATACTCTCTACTATATTTTTTAAAATTTTTACTTTTTTATCCAAAATATTTTAACCATTTTATTATAAATTCATACAAAATTAATTATAAAATATGTAAAATTTATAAACTAATAATAAATTTATTATAAATTTATTATAAACTAATAAAAATTTAATATTTTGATAAATATTTTATAAATTTTAATATTTTAATAAATAATTTATAAATATAATAAATTTAAAATTATTTTTAATTTTTTTTATATTTTTATCAAAAGCCTAAAAAATAAAATAAAAAAAAACTTATTACTGGTCCAGTTGAAGGAGGGCCCTTTTATGGCCCAAAATTGAGCGTTGCACAGTCTTGCTTTTTGTTTGTTATTATTAGCCAATTCAACTCCATTAAAAAACAATAAAATATCGCATGCATTATCATCAATACCACAAGCATCTTGAAAACAATAAAAAAAAAATATCTAAAAAACCCACAAGCATGATGCATCATCATTGGCGGCACATGGGATTCAAGCAGACAAAATCATCAATAATATGGTTTTTATAATATAATGCTTCCATATGGGCAGTCCAAAATCATATTTATGTCAAGAGATTTATGGGTTTTCTTCTTAAATTTCTGTTAGATATCATATAAGAATTGTTGTTTACATTATTAATAAAGTAATTAAGGCTAAATAACTAAAAATTAATTAGAGCTTGAGTGACATTTCAAAAAATAAAAAAAATAAAAAAGATAATCTAAACATAGCAAACCTTTGTTGTTCACATGTATCCTTGTTATAAACTTGCTCGAACAATCTAGCTTTGACCAAATAAAAAATAATACATGAAAAATTAACATAATCTCCTAATAAAATAAAATCTGACACATATGATACTACTTGATAATGAATTTAAATTTAAATTTTTTCTTTTAATATATAAAAATTCTAATATAATCAATTAATAAATGGTTTTTCTTATATTGATTTTTTCCTTTTATAATTGCAAAAGGTTCTATTAATATTCATGACAATTTTAAAACATCTCCTTATAAAATTTGAAATCAATAGTTATTTATAATTTTTTTATTACCCGTGAAGTAACTTTTAAAAAATTAAATGTATAAAAAATTATTTTATCAAAGCTTTTTTATTTTATTATATATATACGGTGGCAGAATTAGAAATTGGACAAAGAGAGAAAAATTTTCAAAGCCAATAAATTATAGATAAATTAAAAATAAAATTGAATATTAAAATAAAATTTAGATTTTTGTTATAAATTTCTATAAAAAAAACTTTTTATTAAAATTTTATATTATTTATTAAGTTTTAAAATTTTATTAAATTTTTTTATGTCTTTTCATTTTAATTCTTTGATATATTAATTTATTTATACGATTTTATTAAATTAAATTTTATAAAAATATTATTTCAAATGAGAATATTAATTTTGCTTAATTTATAATTAAATTATAAAATTTTAATATCAACCTAAATACCTAATTATAAAATCTTAAATATCCACTGATTAAAAATTAAAATTATATATAATTATATATAGTGTAAAAAAGTTAATAATTTATATAATATATATAATTTAAATATATTATAATTTATATTATATATTATAATTTTTATAATTTATATTATATAATTATAATTATAAATATTTATTTTTATAATTTATATATATGTGTGTCTGGTAGGTGGGAGGAGGGGATCTATTGCCCCCCTCTGCCACTATATATATATATATATATATATATATGTTTTAATTGAAATCTATATAAACTAATACACAAAATGCCTCTTTATTAATTTTTAAATGGTTCACAATTAATAAAACTTGAAGATATGAAATTTTATTTTTGATGCTACTTCTCCTTTTCACGAGCTCGGCACTCGAGCTTCTTATCCAATCATCCTTATGGCCGGACTCTCAATAATATGAAGACCTCGGTTTCGGGCACTACTAGTCTCACCGAGCTCCAAATATCCAGCGGACAACACATTCATAAATTGTGCTAACATGAGCCAGACCATATCCCCTATTGCCTAATCAACTATAAATAGGGGATTAACCCCCTACAGATAAGGGGTCCCGCTCACTCTCTCTTTCTCTTCTCTCTTGATTCAAAGCGACCGAACTAACTTTGGCATCGGAGCCTTCCCTAGGGGAGTTCGATCCCCCATTCTCGCTCTCTTGTCTTGCAAGCTATAACCTGAGCATAAGCAGTATTCTAGCTCAAGCTATAGGAGCTAGGACTACCTCTGAGGATCAGCTCGTCATCATTGGTGCGGTGAGCATGGATAGACTATTCCCTAGCAAAAGTAATGAAACCTCATATACATCTTATAGCTCTTGCAAGAATGACACTCTAACCGTGCCCTGATTTCATATTTTGTAATATAACACTCGCACACTAACACTTATAACATGTTCTTATGCTGAACTCTGATGGCACTCATGCATATTATAAAATTACACATGCAGCTCATCGTGCTTTACACACCGAGCCTTACAGTGCTTTAGCCGTATAATAATTTTTAGCGCCTTAATCGTGCATATTTTAGCGCCTTGATTGCGCGCTGAGCTAAAAGTACTAATCGTGCATACTATCTCGCCCTCACCGTGCATCGAGTTATAAGAACTAATCGTGCATACAATCACACCCTAGTTGCTCACCGAGCCTTGAGCACACTAATTGTGCATAACAATGCCTTAGTCGCGCCCTAAATTCTTAACAAATATCACAAATATGTCTATTCTATTTTATTTATAATACCGAACTGTTTAGTGCCTTTGAACACACCGAACATGTATCATTCATTTATATCTCATAGTGTCGTGTGTACATCAAACTTGCATTATTGATTTGAATATTGTAAGTGCCCTACCGTATACCGAACTCATCATGAGCAAACAAGCTAATCATAATTATGAATTAAACTTTAAACCGAGCAATCAAAGAAGAGTCCTTTCATCTATAATGCCAAACTGTTTAGCACATTTCCGTATATTTGTCTAATTTTATTCACAACACGATACTGTTTAATGTTTTATCATGTATTACTTATAGCGCATTCGCGCACTTTTTATTATAGCCTCTTATGAAGGGCTGAGCTTCAATGCTCTAAACCGAGCATTAATGCTTTCATTGTATGTTATAATTTATATTCATCTTTACAATTCTGTAAGTTCAGAGACTTATGTAACATCACTCTTTGTATAGGTTTTCGAGCCCCACTTTTATGATTCTTTATTATTGTATAAGAGACGTATATGCCAATGTATATAGTTAAGTGCTTTGATAAACCTCTAATATAACGCTCAAAAGACTGTTTGACATAAATGTCAAGACAATAAAGAGGGGCATTGGCATCCCTAAAAGCCAAGCATAAAGCCGAACTGGCATTTAAGTTCATCAGCGAGGAACTTCCTACTCCCACGACTGTGATCACACTAACAACACGGATAAATGTCTTGCACCGTTAAGAAACCAAAAGTTTGGTTGAGTGCAGAGCCTGAGCATCTTGGTTGAGCTCTCAAGCCAATAGTTACCGAAGCACTCTTGTTCGGTTTAACATCGCACGTAGCGCATCTTTAACCAGGTGCTCACTCTTTTTATTCTTTAATTTTATAATTTGCTTTGTTGCTAGGTATGCAAGTTCTTATGTACTCGTGCATCGAGTAGGTTAAGTAAAATTATGCCTGGGGTGCACTGTTGTAAGATGCTCAGGTGCATTTCATGCGTGATCAGATAGAACAGATGCCATCAACATGTTAACATTACACGGCATATCACGAGCTCGGTTAATGACCGATCCAAGTATGTAATTCACATAGCATATCACACAACAAGTCAATCAAACACAAGTATTGAATGCAAGATTAAAAGAAAGTCTTTTCAATAATAAAAAAATAGTTCATTATATTTAGAGCCTGGTCTTTACAATTTACTAATAGACTGATTATAAACAAGCATCCTACAGTTAAAAGAAAATTTCACGACTCTTAAACCTCATCATCCCTGACCTCATCTTCTTGGTCCAAATCCTCCTCCTCCTCATCTTCATCTTCTGCCTCTTGATCGGCAGCTAGCTCATCGATGTCTATCTCTATCACCCAAGACAAGTCCATCTTCGGGTTCTTTCTCTTCAACATGTCGCTCCTCAAGGACTCAGCCACCAATCCTTAATGAGTGGCTTTCAAAGTTTTCTATGCAAGGGGTAGCTCATTATCTTTGGATTTTAGAGCTTCCTTTGCAGAGCGCAACTTTTCGTTTTTGGCTCTTAGAGCTTCTTTGGCTGAGCTGAGCTTCTCATTATTCTTCCTCAAAGCTTCTTGCACTTGTTTTAGCTCTTCATCCTTCGCTTTCCATTTCTTGTCTCTTGGAGATCTCTTCATCGCAATTCCTTATCGCCTGAGCAAAATTGGCCACCATTCCCATTATCCGATCCTCTATGGTATGCACGAGTTGGGCGACCTGTAGAATTTCATTCAGTTGGTTTCTATACTAAACTTTAATCCATGCACAAATGTTCGGATTTTCCTTACCATGTGAGACATTGTCAATATATCCTTTGCCATATTATGTGAGATTTTTCACATATTCTCACGCCTCTCTTTCGGGATAACTTGGAAAATTTGTTTTAGCACCTTTTATGGATCGGCATCCTACACTGAGTATGTGGCTCCATGCATGGCGGCTAATTTTTCATTCACTGCCTCCACTAGCCGGACCATGTTGCACCAGCATGCCAATGATTCTCTCATCTCTCTTCGAGGTAAGTCTTCCTCTACTTGGGTCTAAGGCAGGTTCTCATCTACCCTTGTGTGAAGCATGTGCTCTTCCACTTCCATGTATGGCTCGATTTTTGGCATTAACTTTGAAAGAGCCAAGTCCACCACAAGTTCTTCCTCCTGAGCTGAACTGGTCTCAGCAACTCGTTCACTTGGTTGCTCGTAAGCCATCTTGTCCTTCTTCTGAGCCTCTTTTCTTGCCTTCTTCTTTGTTAGGCGTTTGAGTTCTCTACTTGCTGACCCCGAGCTCCTCTCTATCCAACCGAGTCATAAAGTTAACTAAATACTTAAAACCAAACACTCAACATATACTTAAAACCAAACACTCAACATATTAATAATCTTAAGCAAAAATCAAGTGCTAAAGCATAGAGCATACCTATCCGGTCTTCTGGCCAAATTTCCTTCGGAGCCCTCCCAAGGGAGAAGTACTCTTTTATCAGTGCTACAACCTTCCTCTTCTCTCTCGGAATGTCTCTTTTCACTATCTCAAACACAGCAAGCTCATTCTTATCCAGCCTTCCCCAAGTTACTTGTTCACCATTGGGATTGACCCACTAAATATTTTGGCAACCGAACCACTGGCTGTTCTCCAATATGAAAAACTGATTTTTTCAGGCCTTTATCGAGTTCAATTTTTCTACAAATATTCGGAGCACAGACCTTCCTTGTAAATACAGGAAGTCTTCATCTGCTCCTAGGCGTATTTTGAGCATGCTGAGGTACTCAGCACACGCGAAGTAGGCACAATCCCGAACAACCCGTATAATATCTCGAACTCTATGATAGTTCACCATGCATTAGGGCTGAGTTAATCCGAGGCAATTTTGTGGTAGTGCGGGAAGGCAAGTGGGAAAGAGTGCAGAGGGAATCTAACCCCCGACCTCATATCTTCTTCGTAGATCATCAGCTGGTTGTCAGCCAAGTCATCATATGCTCGGACTTCTTCTTCAGGAATGAGCATCTTGCAGTCTTTCAAAATTCTGTATTTCTGTCGGATCCCCTCAAGGTCTATTTGTATCAAGGTGGATCGAATATCCCTCACTTGAGCTTTGTTTGAGCCTGCATGGACCTCACCCTCGGCCATACCCTCTCCCTCTTCATCAGCTAGGGCCAGACGTCTCCTTGAATTTTGCTCTGCTTGAGCTCCTTCTTCATAGTAGGTAACTTCACCAAGGACACTTGAAGAGCCTACCTCTCCTTCCTCCTTTAACACAACCAAGCTGATGATTGCTCGTACCATTTTGCTACTAGAATTTTAAATGCAAAACTTAAATCAGAAACTTAACACTAACCTCTAAAACCGAACACTCTAGCTTTGAAACTTCATACTAGTCAGACAAATTGAGCTGCTCTCTTTTAAGTCGTATATCGAATGCTATCCCCCTACCCTCTATTTATAGAGTCCACTTTGACCATATAAACTGACGTCCCTCTTTAATGCCGCAGACGTTGCATCTTTTCAGTTCCCGTCCAACTTTTACCTCGATTTTCGAAGCGTCACTTCTCCTCTGCATGATATGTGTCCTTCTGGACTCTTCATCGACTCCTTGACATAAATGCTAGGACTATTCTTAAGAGTATACTATCGAGCTCTTCTCAGTTTCTTTGTATTACTCGTGCTAGCCCTCGATAATAGAGTTTTGTCCTTGAACTCCTCGAGCTCATCTTTGCGCTCTTTAAGTGCTCATTTTTCGAGTTTCTCGAGCTCTCAATTTTTCTGTAGCTATTGTCGAGCTTTACCTATATGTCACAAGTCTTAGTTTAACATAAATATCAAATGACCAACGGAGGACTAGTGATAGTACCCTCACTTACCGAGCTCTTGTTCCGAACTCCACACTAGATCACTGCATATTGTAATACAACATTTACTTCATGAGTCAACATATACACTTTCTAAAGAGCTCTCTCGAGCTCTTATGCATGACTTTGACATAAATGTCAATGACTTGAAGTGGACTACTGATGCTACTTCTCCTTTTCACGAGTTCGCCACCTGAGCTTCTTATCCGGTCATCCTTATAGCCGAGCTCCCAATAATATGAAAACCTTAATTTCGGGCGCTGCCAGTCCCACAGAGCTCCAAATGTCCAGCAGACAACACATCCATAAACTGTGCTAATATGGGCCAGACCTTGCCTCCTCCCCTCGTGCATCAATTATAAATAGGAGATTAACCCCCACAAGTAAGGGGTTCCGCTCACTCTCTCTTTCTCTTCTCTCTTGATTCAAAGCGATCGAACTAATTTTAGCATCGGAGCCTCCTTTAGGGGAGTTCGGTCCCCCTTTCTCTCTCTATTATCTTGCAGGCTATAATCCGAGCACAGACAGTACCCGAGCGTAAGCTACATGAGCTAGAACTACCCATGAGGATCAACTCGTCATCAATTTTAATATTTAAACTTATCAAAAAATAATATTAAATTAAATATAATAACAATAATACTTTTATATTATTGAAATATATTTAAAAATAAAATTAAATAAAAATATGATTAATCTACTTAAAACATGAGCCTAATACTAATTTAAATATATAATATGTAAATATAAAAATATCATATTTAAATATAAATATTAAAAATTTGATTAGTCTAAAATTAAAAAGCATTCCCCATCCTCGTTCCCATTCCGCATGGAATCCCTGCCCCTCAAACGGGGCAATTTTGCCTCCGTCCCATCATCGCGTGAATCCCAGCTAAAAATTTAATTTAATTTTTTGAATTAAAATATAATAATATTATTAATTTATAATAATTTTATAATTAATAGCACAAATTATTAATTTTATAATTAATAACACAAAAAATTCTAGTTTATTTAATTTTAGGGTTTAAATATTACATATTATTTTAATTTATATAGATTAATATAATTTGTATAATATATAATATAATAAACATAAATATAATAAATATAATAAAAAATATATAATATAATAAATATAATATTATATATTTTTTATATAAAAAAATCGGGTCTACACAGAAACAAAAACAAGAATTTCCACGCAGCGAAGAGTACTCTCTCCATTTCCGCCCTGCCCTGCCCCAGTAGGTGATGAGAATTTTTTCTCCATCTCCATTCCTGCAGGAGAAAAAACAAAAAATTCTCAATTTATTCAGAATAAATCTATGTGGAGAGCGAAAATTCTCCGCTCCATTATCAATTCTACAAAATATCTTATCATTCCAATGTTTATGTGGATTTGTGGGTTCAGGGCCCAGATGTTAGTAAGTATTAAGACATATATATTATATAATATGTGGATGGGTGAAATTGAAAAATTCAAAATTAAAGCGGAAAAAAATCCAAATTTTTTATTGAGGAACCCGCAGACAAAAACTATGAACAACGTTAACCCACACAATTTAAAGCTCAGTCATCTCTATTTTCTTTTTCTTTTTTTTTTAAAAAAAATCATTTTGGAATGTTTATTCAACAATTCTTTTGCATAATATTTTTGTTCAATATCTTATATAGTAAATTTATTTAGAATTTTATAAAACTAGTATAATTAAAAAACGTCTGCATAGTTTTTTTTTTAGCATATATTCTTTTTCTCTCTAATTTTAAATTAAAATTATCTATATATTCTTTTTCTCTCTACTTTTAAAGTACACTTGCACTTACAGTAAAATTGTGTATATATTGTAAATGTTTGTTGCTGATTATTTATTATAATATACAATAAGTGTTTGATTGTTGAGCTAAATATAATATTACGTGTGACCTTTTTGGATTTACTCTGATAGTAAATTTATAACTTATTTATATGAACTCAAGTTAATTAGATTCTCTAATTAATTAATTTTTAATATATTTGGTACACATATTAAAGAAAATCTTCTCTGTTTTAAATAATAAAGGAAAATATTATCTTTCATATATATTTGGTAGCAACAACTATTATTACTCCAATTTTTTTTAGATCCATTGTATTTAACCAAAAAATCTTCATCTTTTTTTATATTAATTTATTGTGTAATATATATATATATAGAGAGAGAGAGAGAGAGAGAAAGAGTTGTCATTTATTCTTAGAAAAAAATAAAAAAAAAAAGAAAGAAAGCAAAATTGTCATTATTATTTAGATTAATAATGATGACAGTGTGTAATCTTCACCGTTATATTATGTGATTTTTAGTTTAATAGCTCATATACACAAATTAATAAGTTTTAATTTTAACTTTTTATGATGTTTATGATTTTTTTTATATCCCCTGTACTGTTAAGTGTTAAAAAAAAAGTGAAGAAAGCAGAATTTTCGTTGTGATACTGCTTCCATTAACATTATAATTTGACTGAGATAATTCAGTCAAATTAAAGTAAAAAAAAACCCAAATAAAAAAATCACGAACTTAGAAAATAAAAAAAAATATTGTATTTTGAATTTTCAATAAAAATTTATAAAGTCAAATATAGAAATACACCGTTAGCACCCATTGTTATTATTAATATTTTTTTTAACTTAAGGGTTGCCTTTTTGAGTAATAATTATTTTTTTAACATTGAAGTGAAAAGGGTAAAATTAAAAAAAAATCAAAATGTTAATAATATTAATATTGTCCCCTTCTAAAACGGTAACAAATTTTGAAGAGGAAATTAATAGTGCGTTTACTATAAATTTCATACAAAAAAAAATAAACATAGATTATTTTTTTTAATTTATTTGTAAAAAAAAATCTATGTTTTGCATTAAAAAAAAAGGAAAACATAGATTATTTTTTTACAAATAAATAAAGACAAATGTAGTAGAAGAATCTATTATTATTATTATTATACACAAAATAAAAAGTTTATTCAATGATTAATTTTCTTTTGGGCATTATATAACAAAAGCTTTTAAAAGGCATAATAAAAACACATGCAACATCAATAATAAATTCAATTAGTTCAAATCATTATTTTTTTAATATTATTTTTGATTAATTATATGCAGGGAAAAAATATCTAGACTTAAATTCAAAATCTAAGTACGAGCAATGCATATTTTTGACATCACACGACACCTTGATAAAAATTAAAAATTTTAAAAAATAATTAATAAAAAATCTAAATAAAATATTTTCCATATTGTAAGAACTACTAATATAATAATGGAGCTATTTTTCCTAAATTAATTAATAAACATTACCGTTTAGTGTTATTGGTTTTTTTTCCTAAATTAATTACTGTTTAGTAATTTTTTTAATAAGAAATTTGCTTCCATGAGGGTATTTCTTAAAACTGGAGCTTTTCAGTTTATTGTAAATAAGTGATTTTTAGATTATAATCAAATTAAAAATAAGCAGTTAAGCGTTTCTGTAAACTAGTTAATAATCAGCTGATAATCAGTTTATAATCAGTTAAGTGTTTCTGTAAAATCAGTTTATAATCAGTTTTAAATTGCAGAAACTGTCAAAATGACCAAACTGTCTCTGAGTTTATTTATTGTATAAAAATAATTTTTTAAATGTTAATTCAAAATTTATTTTGCAATAATAATAATAATAATAATAATAATAAAATTTATTTAAGAAGAAACTTAAAAAAATTTTGATGGGAACTAAAGTGTATAGGGTGGGCAAATTTAGAATATTGAAGATTAGGTAGAGATAGTATGGTCTTTTATTTGGTCAAAACTGCTTAAAAAAATAGTAAAACCCAACTTTTAAAAAACTGATTAAAATCGTATTATAATCTATTATTTAAGTTTTTAGAAACATTTAAATAAACAACTTATAATCTAAAAACTGCTTATAATTAATTTTGACCAACTTTTAAGTTTTGAAAAACAACCTCTATATCTATATTAGGAACCTGAATTAATTTTTTGAAAAATGGTAAAAAACATTAAAAATCTTTAATACTGGCACAATGTTTCATGCGTATTCCTACTTTTATTTGCTATATATAGGAAGAGCTAAGCAGCTCTTCATATCAAAGGTGAAAGAAAGTACACGCTGTGAGCTAACAAACTTAGCTACGCCCAGAAATAACCCAAAAAATTTTCCAGGAAAATTTTCGAATTTATAGAGAAAAAAAAGCACCAGAGAGAAAAAGAAAAAATGGGTGGTCTTGACAACGCAGCCAATGACGATACAAAAACCTCTGTTTCTGCTACTAATAATGGCACCACCAAGAAAGATCTCTCATCTGACTCCGTTATTAATCTTGATCAGTATGTTCTTCATTAATTTCCTTATTGCATTTAGCATTGTAGTTTCTTTTTAAATTTCATTTCATATTTCCTTCTTACCAAACATCATTTATATTAGATTTCATCAGTTTTTACATGCAGCTACAATGCTGTTCTGATATACCCATTTAATCTCAATCCAGCAGAACTCGAAGATTCAGAAATCTTTACAAGGATCATACATTATCAGTATTTATCTCTTTTTATGTTTTTTATAAAAATTTTAAAATTTTTGATCTCTTGGTTAGGATTTAGAAAATAAATATTACAATTTTTTACTGTTTGTTGTGATTTTGTAAACTTAATAAATAAAAAAAAGGTTGCCCAACCAAACACGTTAAAAATTTGATTTGAACTTGTCGAAAATTTTTAGCGCATTTAATGCACATAATTGAGAAAGCTAGATTTTTTAACCCATTTGGTGGAAAATCTACTTTAGATTTTTAGCGACGCATTTAGTTTAAAAATTTTCTCTTTTGACACGTGCGCAATTTAATTAATTATAAGTTATATTTGTAAAATTTTATTTTATTATTATATGCAGAAAAATTAGATTTTTACATTTGGTTAAAAATTTACTCTTTTAACATGCTTGCAATTTAATTAATTAATTAATTAAAATTCCTTTAAAAAATAATTAATTAAAAGTTATATTTATAAAATCATATTTTATTGTTGTATGTAGAAAAATTAGGGTTTTTTTTTTCAAATATATTATCCTCTTTTGGATAAACTTACTTGTAACTGAAAAAGCTAAATCCAGTGATTCTCGCTTGCCAGTAAAAGACTAACGTGACAGTAATTTATTAATTTTTTAACAGCGGTGATCCGACGATGTTCGAGCCATACTGGAAGAAAGTAAGTGACAAGTGTACGATGGTGATTTCAGGGAGTGATTTGATGAGCTACTTCAGTGACATTGGGAACGTATGCTGGTTTTTGGAGCCACAGCTGTCTGATACGATCAAGCGACTCCATCGTATGGTTGGAAATGCAGTATCAGATGATCGATACATCATTGTGGGGACAGGCTCAACGCAGCTCTTTCAAGCTGCGTTGTACGCTCTCTCTTCTCTTAGTGGGCCTGAGCCCATTAGTGTCGTGTGCGCTGCTCCTTACTATTCGGTAAGACAAATTGAACGTTTATGATGCATTTAGAACTGTTGACTTTTATTTTTCTAATTTTGACTTGTTTGCTGAAATTATAATGGTTAGATCTTAATTAGGATTTAAAAAAAAAAACTAAGTCAAAGTCAACGGAACAGAGATGTAAAATGGGTTTTTATTTGGCAAAAACTGGATTTATGCTAAAACCGTGTCTGTTGCTGAGTCTTTGTTAGCCTCTGTTCATGGGCCGACCAGTGCTGGCCGAAAACATTACATATCCTGATCTTCTACAGTCAGTTTCACTTGCATTTGTCTTCATGTGATTAGATATATAGAAGAAAAATTACATAAAATATTATTTTTTAAAAATATCATTTATACTTTTTTTATAATTTTTAATTTATATTATTTTTATAATTTTTTTATAACAAACCCTCAATATATACTCGATATTACTATATTTTAATAAAATATTTTGTTTTGTGCAGTATTTTTACCATTTTTTTCTTATTTAAATTGTTTCTATAAATTTTTCAATCTAGAAGCTATTTCTTACATTAAAAAAATTGTATTTAAATTCAACTCTCACTGAATTTTTTATATTTTAATAGAAGTCAAACTATTAAAGAAAATTATTTTGATTAATCATATTATATTAAATTTAAAATTTAAATTATTGAATTAGTAATTGAGGTTTTTTTTATATAATTTTTTGAGCTATATTTTCTTATACTAAGAAGTAAGAATCTACATGCTATGAAAAGAAATTTAAAATATTTAACTCAGTTTCAAAATCAATAAAATCTCAACTGTTTTTTTCAAAATCAACAATTTGAATTAACTAAAAAAAAACACACATCACACACACACACAAAAGATAAAAATTGAAAGATTATCCCTCAAAAAAAAAACTTGAAAGATTAAAATAGGAAAAAAGGGCAACATAATTGTATTGATATCTGACGAGATTGAACAAATAAAAGAGACAAAGTGACAAACATGTTTCTAAAACACCACACAAAATATTTAGAAAAACAAGCACACACCAAAGTACAACATATGCATGTGTTGCAGCTATATCTCAGGCAAACATGGTAACATGCCCATGTCTGGCTTTCATGCATAATATTATCCTTTGGATGAACCTGTCTTTGATTTACTATAAAAACACATTAATCTTGAAATAATCAATCCGCATTGAGAGGTGGTCAGCAGGAACTAAGATGATTGATCTTGAACTAACATGTTATAATTCTTTGGATTAGCAGACAAACACAGCCATCTTCTTGTTCTCCAATCAAGAAGCAATCTTGATTTGCTTAGACGGGTTAAATCTAAACAAATATTATAAATCGCTAACCGAAAAAAGTAATCCGGCTTCAATTAACTTAAGATTAAAGTTTAGTTGAGACTGTTGATAGAGACATACAAATATTACAATTACAGAGTAAAAATTATAATCCCATTTTCATTTGAAAAATTTCGTTGTTGTGATATAATGGTTTGCAGTCATACAAAGAGGAGGCAGACTTCCTGCGTTCAGGACTGTATAAATGGGGAGGTGATGCATATGAATTTGATAAGGATGGACCTTACATTGAGGTTGTGACTTCACCAAATAATCCTGATGGTACTATCAGAGAAGCTGTTGTGAACAAAGGCGATGGCAAATTTATCCATGATCTTGCCTATTATTGGCCACAGTACACCCCAATTACTCGCCCTGCAGATTATGATATTATGCTGTTTACATTTTCCAAAAGCACAGGCCATGCTGGTTCTCGAATTGGGTAAGCAACACGAGTCCTCCTTTTCTTTTTCTTAGATTTGGTAGGCTTCAACTGGTATTCAAACCCGTAATCTCACAGTCTGGAGACAACTCCAGTATTATTTCATTGCCTTCTATATATTGGAAGTTTATGATTAATGTAACTTTGAGTTTTCTTGATTGAAGATGGGCCATTGTAAAGGATAAAGAGGTTGCCAGGAAAATGACTAAATTCATGGAGGTTAGTTCCATTGGTGTGTCTAAGGAATCACAGCTTCGAGCTGCAAAGATTCTAGGAGTTGTTACTGAAAGCTGCCAGCATTTTGGGACCACTGATTCAGAGAACTTCTTTGAGTATAGCCACAGCCTGATGGCTGAAAGATGGGCGAAATTGCGAGAAGTTGTTAAAAACAGTAAAATTTTCAGCCTCCCCAAGTATCCTCAGGAATTTTGCAACTTTACTGGAAAGTACAGTGAATCACATCCTGGTAAGTGCTAGTGTATATATATATATATATATATTACAAGCTCAAGAAAATATATTTTCTAATTAAAATTTCTGCTTGTTTCCGATTAGCCTTTGCATGGTTGAAGTGCAAGGAGCATATAGATTGCGAAAGTCTTCTACGAGCGCAAAAAATCCTGACAAGAGGCGGGGAGTGTTTTGGAGTTGGCCGCGAATATGTCAGGATTAGCTTGGTGAGTAAAGAAGAGGCCTTTAGCCATTTTCTGGAAAGGCTATCGACAATCATAAGTATTAGTGAAGGAAATCATGTGTAAGGAAAGCAATATAAAATGCTCAGAGCCACCTAGAATTTTAGACATATTAAGAGAGCATTTTATAGTAGTTTTTATGTTTTGAACCCCGAGGATGATCATAGAGTTTAGATTCATCCATCAGGAGGTTAAGTTCATTTCATTTTCAGCTTTTGAAATTATGGACAGAACCCGTTGCTATAGTATTTTTCAATTCACCTATCAATTCAATTGTTGCTGCAATAATAAGTATTTCCGATCAAGCAATATTATATAACAAAGTTTTCAGAAATTTGACTTAATAAACTACTTTTATTGTCTCAATAACTTAGAAATTTTCTCTTGTCAATAACAAATTCTACCTATTGCTTCAATTTATAATAGAATCAAGAATTGCTTCAATTTCCCAGGGTGGCTTCTCCTTCTTCATAACTGCTTGAACAAGTGTGAAGGAGTCTGATTCAAAAATCACAGGCTAAGACCAGAGTTTTGATTTGTTTAATCTTGTTACTTCACATCTTAACTACACTCTTTATTGTCCTTTTCAATAAAAAAGAAGAGGAAGCTAGGCCCAAACATTAAAAGATCTGTCAGCACAATTCCAAGATGATATCTGAGAATCAAACAAGTACATCAAAAGCCTAATGTCTTGTTGAATTGCCTTGCGGTTACCCAAGAATAACTATTTTATTTTTATTACAGTTATAAAGGCTAACCAACACATATTGCTATTCACAATCACTTAGAAAAAATATACTTCAAACATGATACACACAAAAAAGGCTGCATATTAAAATGGAGTCCAATGCTTTCTTAAACCTGTGTTTCTACCAACAAAGATATCAATTTTGTTCAACACATCTCAAGCGATTAAGTATTCTAGGATGAGTCAGGCGTGCCCCAACACATACTGTGGACTTCCTTCATAAACATATGCAAGAAAGTTTTGACGTCGAAAGGAAGCACTAAGTTTTGAGATGTGCTTGAGCTTGTAATTCTCTTCATTCTTTAATCGCCTTGCAAGGTCTCCATGCAAAGAATGCAAAGACAGTTCCTTAAGTGTAGAAATGTTCTGTAATCCTTCAGGAAGAAACCTCAATTCACGACAGCAAATATCAAGACTTCGTAATTTTGGAAATGCTCCATCTACAATCTCACTCCAACCCACTAGAAACAAATGAGAAATTTTAAGAGTTTCCAGCTCTGGAAACCCGCGTACTTGGCAAAATTCTTTACCAATGTCCTTTGCTTTGTAGGCTTCCTGTAGACTTAGATGTTTTAATTTGGGAAGAAACTGAAGGACTGAAGTTGGCGTCTCCGACAGGTCAGAATAGAACAAGTCTAACCTGTTGAGATTTGACAAAGAGGCAAACCAAATCGGAATTTCAACAAGGTGACCATGTAAATAAAGCTCTTGAAGAAGAGGTGGAGGTGAAAACAGTTCGAATTCATCAGGGAAAAGTGAGAACTCGTCTTCAGAGTAGGTTTTCTTCACGCGTAGCGATGAGGAGATAAGATTTTCGATCTTCATAATGGCTGCAGATAGCTCACTGGCATGATCTTCACTTAGACACTCCACACTGAGTTCTCGCAGTTGGTTTAAGTTACTCAATTCACTAGCAATGCCACCTCCAGCATACACACCAGGCAGGTGTGAAGATTAGCCAATCTTCCAATTCCCTTCGGGACTCTAATGGAACTTAAGATGATCAGATGCCTCAACTGTTGAATATTTAGTACTTCTACTGGTAGTTCATGCAACATCCAACAATTTATATCCAAAGTTTGTAGTTTTTGAAGATTACCTAAAGTCTTCGGAAGCTCACTTAGTTCTGAGCTGACCAAGCCTAAATATCTCAAGTGAACCAAGTCTCCTAATTCATTGGGTAAATACCCCATATCACTTTCCAAATCCAACACCAGCAGGAATTGCAACCCACAAACTATTTCCATGGAAGCACGAGAAAAGCCTCTTGAAGATCCAATAGAAGCAGAACAGTGTTCCGAAGGTCTTAGAAACAAAGATCGAACTACAAGGCTTTTAAGCTTGGGATTGAGGTCTTTGCCATGATTCACAAGCACCATGCGCAAAGGTGAATTTGCAGCCCCAGCAACAAAATCTTGAAGGTTTAATTTAATGACAGAAAATTGGCGATACAAGCTAGATACTTCTAGTTCTTCATTCTCACCATCATAAACTACTAGTCGAAGCATTCCTAAATCAATCAATTCTGTAATAAAGCTTGCTGCTATGTCCTCCATTATATACCCTGGTTTTTCTGGTATTAGGCCTTCAGCCAACAAAAGCCGAACAAGTTTCCCCTTCTCTATAGAATATGTAAACTTGAGGAAGAAACAGCAGTAATCAAAGCAATATTTGAGATGATCAGGAACCTTTTCATAATTTGCCCTAAGAGTTGCTAAAAAAGAAATCTCACCTTTGTTGTTATCTGTAGAAGTGGATGTGGACGAGTTGTTTCCATCTTCAACTATTGCACTTGTTTTATGATCAACATCTACTTGAGATTTGATTCTCAGAATATCCTCAATGAAGGAGTCTGAATCACCTGATTTATGGGCGAAAATGAATTGAGGCATTTCTTGAACAGATATAACCCTGTTTCAACAACCAAAACAGATTTTTTTCCCTTGTATTTTATACGTTATAATTGTTTGCAAACAGAAATGATGGTGGATAAAAAGAGGATGGAATCAAATTTGCTGATTCTTAAATCTCAAAATTTTGATTCATACAGTGATGATGACTGAGGAGTGCTTTCGTATATAGCAATTACACTACCAAAGTCAAAAGTGAGATAACCAAACTTAGAAATAATAAATGAAAATAACCAAAGTCAACACATAAATCAATATTCCAGTTATAGAAAAGAAAATAAAAATAAATAAAAAAAAGAGCATATCATTCTAGAAGATCATGAGATAACCATAATCACTGTTATTCTAATGGAGAATATGTTGCGTTACAAAAAAACAAAAAAAAAACTTTATAAATAACAATAATAAATCCATAAATGTTCACTAATGCAAAGCTGAATTGAGAATCAAACACACTAAAACAGAACTACAAGGTGAGTGCTTCAGTAATTTAGGAAGAAATTGAAGAATGGGGTGGGGGTTTGGGTTCCTGCAATAGATTGGAATAAGTTAATGACACTATGATTACTTGGATGTAGGCAAGCCAGTTGGGCTTTTCAATTAGGGTGCCAGATAAACTAAGATATTTAACAAGAGGAGGAGAAAATGATTCCAATTCAAGTAAAAGTCTTTTTTCCAAGTTAGCATCGCGCTACTCGAAGACACAGGGAGACGAGATTTTGCATCTTCTTGGCGGCTACAACTAGTTTGCTGGCATGATCTTCAGATTCACGATTAATACAAAGTTCCCGTAGTTCACGGGCAATGCCTCCTCCAGCATACATGCCAGTCAAATTGTGAAATTTTTTTTGATTAATTATATGAAAAAAAGATAAACACTTAAAGAGACTCGAACCTAAAATCTAGAATCAACGCTCAGGCTATTAAACTACACCTTGTTAGACAAGTCAAATTGTAGATTTTCACTAATTTTCCAATTCCTTTTGGGACTATAATTTCTCTATCATCGTGCTTTTCATATAGGCCTGAAGAACTAGAATTTAGAACTATATATGTCGTAGTTCTACAGCAACCACAAACAGAAAATGAATTCGAAGGCTTTAGTGGTGTGAATACCATTAGTCAACATGACCAATTTGTTTTTTTTTTTCTTTCGGTGCTATTATTGTAAAATCTTAATTTCAGTAACTATAAAGATTCGCCGATCTTTCAACCGCTCTGAATTCACAATTTTAGTCGAATACAAGCTAAAAATCTGAATTACAATATAATTCATGAATCATTTGCACAAGAAAGCAATTTCACAATTATTCTAGGCTGGCATCAACAATGGAAAACCATTAAATAATACAACAATGATGGACGAACAAAAGTTGCAAAAACTCATTTAAGAATGTCAGTCAGTATCCTTGACAAACCATTGGACCAGGGGGCCCAATTTCAAAATGATCCCTGTTATCCATCAATTTGCTTCCTCCAAGATAGATGAACTTAGCAGATCCAAAATGCTAAGCTCATATAAGCCTAAGCTCATATTCTCCAGCCATAGTTATGTACCTCACCCATGGAAGAGCCTGGTACCCGCTTTTCTCAATGATCTTGAGATATCGTACCTACAAAACCTCAATATTTAAGTTTAAGTTAATAACCCAAAACTAGCTTAAATTAAGTAATTTTGCCTGCCGATATGAGTCAATTAAATTGTTTACTTTAGCAATGATTATCTCTGGGTGAACTTCGCACTACATGGATCATCTCGCTTTATAAGAAGAAATATCCGGTATTTTAAGTAATGGCAAAGAAAGCACAGTTAAACAAATACACCTCTTGCTAAAAAACAGAAAGCATATTACACCTCTGATAAGTAGTTACTCAACAATCATAGAACAACTGGTTATATGTGTCCTTTGTTATTCTTTAAAGAAGTTCAAGAGATACAACACGCAAGTGATTAAAAAAAAAAACAATTTTACTGATCTGTTGAAGCCTTGGCCTCTCAACCTTCACTAAATTGTATATTTATTAAGAGAGCAAAATTATTCATCAACTTCATTTTTTCATTTTAACCATTATCTAAGTCATTCAACTTTGGAGTTTGGAGAACTATTATAGAAGTGTTTCTATTAAAAGTCAGATTTTTCAGGAAGTTGGAAAGGAGAAAGAGATAATGCCCTATATGCAATGAATAATTTCAAATATCAGCACAAATCTTCCTTCAGTGACATCTTGCATGGTTATCATCTGTTTAGTTTACCAGGTAATCAATTGTGGATTCTTAAGGCATATCCTTCAAGGAAAGGATCACAAAGTTATTAATGCTTCCTCTACTCTTTGTTGCACTTTACCAAGTACAACAGAACCAAAAGCTTCAGTGATATACTCTTAAAAGAGCGGATCAAAAAGTAACTAACCACAGTACAATTATTAAGGATCTAGACTTAGAGAAATTGTGCACATTGCACAACATGAAAAGCAAAATCAAATTCCTTTAGTCGTCTTGAATGGATGTTACATCTCTAAATCTCGCTTTGAGTGGAGAATCTAATGCTATGGTAATAATGTATCATTGAGAATCCCAAGTCAAAAGCATTATATCTATCTGTTGTTCAAACTCCTGTAGTTTGAACAACATATCTAGAGGAAATGTTGATGTGAATTACATTGATGTTCAAGCATTATATTGATGTGAGCCAGCGTTGCCACATATCTAGAGGAAATGTTTAACAGTGTGAATTATTATTAGCGACATTGAGGTTGATCGGGGAAAGGGAATGAAATGGTCAAGATTCAGGACGGCCTTCTTTTTCTGTAGATTAATTAACAATTTTATTTTTCACAAAGTACATTAAGATAGCGTGCTTCTCAATCATAGAAATAGCCAAACAACAAAACAAACAACATATGAGCAATTGTGTTTGAACTGGCATACCTGTATTCCTGAAACAGTAAAATATGGTATCTCAAACTTCACACGTATTGGAGCCTTTCTCTCAGGAGCTCCTTCTTCAGCAGTTATACTTGGAAGATTAAACTCTGCCCTCAACATGTACTCCTGAATAATAGAGAATTGCAAATAATATCAACATCAAAGCCGAATCAATTGAAAAAATAACTAATAATTTCTTTAGAATCCATTTCTATTATATAGCCATACAAATACTGCAATTTCAAAAACCATTTTATTAGAAAAAGTGAGCCCACACCTTTCCTCCAGGAAAAGACTTAATTTTCCACATTAATGCATCATTTTCAGGTGCATATGATGCAGATCCCATTGATGTCCGAACATTAGGATTGGAGGCATCAGTTGGCACAGGTAATTCAATCTCAACATTTGTAGCAGTGCTGTAAAATTCAAATTTGATAATAATCAGAAGGCCTAAACATCAATCCACATAAGAGTTCTGAAAAATAGAATTAACTAACACTTGACCATTACAGCACCAATGAAGAATTAATACCTGCGCTCCTTGAACTGACTCCTAGCTTTTACCATGATCTCAACCCGACTTCTTGAATGCCTTTCAACTTGAGCTTCCACCCAAATCAGAGGCTTAACCTGAAAGAAGAAGGTATAATAGAATTCTATCAAATAATATAATGGAACTCATCAGATGCTACAAAGAAGCAACTGAAAAGAAAGAGAAGGGCAAAAGTATAATGAAGTGCAGGAGAACCTGAGTGCTGAGTCTATATGTCATCAAATCGAAAGCTCCATCAGGTGGGATAAAGGATATCGTCCGATCATTTTCAAATCGGGCCAGACGCACGCACCTAAACAAAAGTGCACATGTATTTTGAGTTGACTTAAATAAATAAGCATTTCTGCTGATAAATCACAACCAACACAAGAATCCAAGATAGGCTTTAAAATTAGGCTACATACTGATGAAATTTTATGTCCTCCAAATCAATGGCTTTACCCTTTGTTGCACGACCTTGGGCCTCCAACAATACTCTATCATTTAAGCCAAGCTTGCACTCGGGCATGCCACTGCAAAAGATAAGTTTACAAATATTTTCAGGTTTCAGCCCCTAAAATTGACTTAATAATAAATCCTGAAGCAATTATAATAATATTTTTAAAAAAAGTCAATTTCTTAACAGAAAAGTTTAACTGAAGATCAATTGTATACTTCTTGAAGTCATGTCACACTGACTCAAGTACAATTTTTGAGTGTTATAATTTGATCAAACATCAAAGTTTGGATAATCTACCATATATATTTATAAGATACAGCAGATAGAGCAGCTATATGACATTAGATTGCTGGAGATATGACTATCTAGAGAGGTCCCTTCCTAAGACACCCTACTGTTCTGCAATTATTTATAACCATACATTTGCCCATTTTACAAAGTAAAAAAGCACTTTTTCACAGTATCAAACCATGTGCACAAAGGAAGGTTGTTACATATATTACCTGAATTCATGATACGGCATGTTGAGTTTCTTGAAATTTCAAGTTTGTTTGAAGAACTACAGGCACCGTTTGGAATAAATCATATGCAAGGATTAAATTCAATTGATTTCTATTATTAATTGAATTATATTAAGAGAATTCAATTCAACTAAGGATAGAATTCACCAATTTGGAATAAGTTTTAAACTGATATAATTAATTTGAATTCTATTGCTTGAAATAATTGAAAACAAAAAAGAAAGTAACTATTCTCTCATTTTACCATTTATAAGAAGAATCATAATTAATTTAAATGAGGGCATTACAGGTTTCTAATAGTAAAATTCATTAAATGAATTGAATTATTGCAAAATCCTTCCATTATAGCACGATTTCAATTCTTTCAAAATTATTCCTATTTTTCTACTCGAAAGAATTGAAGTATATTAGTTATGCCTTTCTAAACATAAGAATTGGCAAAATAATTAAATTCTTGCAAAATTCGAATTTCCAAGCAGGGGCATACAGTTCGTTCAACAAAAGATTGTCTAACAAAGTAATGAGTTGATGAAGAAATCAAAGAAATAAAAAAAAACATTGGCATGTTAAACTAGGAGCTTGAAGAGTACACAAGTGAAACCAATGTAACACCAAAAAGAAAAGGATTAATTATAGCAAGAGAAGCATCCCTGATAAGCGAAAGTGGATAATATGTTGGTACAAAGGCATTAAAAACAAGCTGACATTTTAACATATCTCCAAACAGACACTATAACATGAAAATATCATAACTTTTAGGCAAACATGTAAGTCCTTTATCAGGATAAAGAATCACACATTTGACAATTAAGAACATCCCAGCTATAAAAATCCAAAAATTATTATTCATTCCAGATAGAATGATAAATTTCAACTAACAACACACCTCAAATAAGTTCTCATCTTCAGCGCCCCAACAACATCTGACCTAATTACTTGTCCATTGCTGTTGACAAGAATATTAACACTCTCAACAACATCCAAGAAAACCTGAACAAATAATAACAAAGATTTACTATCCAACATGTTCACCAATAAACAACTCAAGAAATGGAAATCAAACAGAAAATACTTCATTCTTCTTGTAAAATATCCCTTCACTACGCCATGACACAGCATTTGTAACGGCCATGGGAGGCCTCTGTGAAGTTTCCATTCTGTAGGCATCAGTCTTGATAAATTCACTAAGAATTTTGGCTTCAGTATACTGAGGGTAGCCAAAGTCCATCATTTCATCTAGTAACTCATACTAACAAAGGCAAAAAGGCACAATCACCATCATTTCAAAGGCCAAAACCCAATTACATAAGTTAAATTTAAGTTTGAATTAAACAACTTACCACTACGACAAAGTTATCCCTAAGCGATTCCTCTTCTAATTCTTCAAAATAATGCTTAAAAACCTACAAAAGACAGCCAAGTCAAATTAAAAAACCACAAACATGCATTTCATTAAAAAAATTGATTGGATACAACAATAACAATATAAGCATGAAACAACTATTACCACCAACAGGAGCTTACATCAACAACACGGTGGAGAAAAGAGAGAAGAGCAGCAGCATTACAGTTCTGCCTTGACGCAGTCATAAGGTAAATGTTGCTATGCTGTATAAACATGTAAGTAACTCCATTATCATGCACCACAGGATCTTGAGACTGCGGATCTCCCTATAAATCACATAGAAACACCAAAAAGAATAATAAACATGCCATTTTGACCACAAATTATAAGACAACAACGAAATGGCTTGAAATAAAGATCGGTTAGGTGAAAAATAAGCAAACCTCTTTCTCGATTAGCTTAGTGAAGAAACGTTCGGCTTGAACGGCGGAGACATCACCACGGTAGTCGCGCCAAACCAGAACACGGCCCTTAATATCTAATAGAAACAGAGCAGATACTGCCCCAGCCATCAACTGATATTTCCGTGACTGTCTGCGTAATTTCACCGATCAGATCTGGTGATTATCAGAATTTTCAACTGGAAAAGTAAAGGCGGTGGTGTGTCTCTGAGGCATCGGTTTTTACTGGGAGAAGATGGTGAAGATATCAATTATGAAAGAGTTATTTAAGAAATCTGGGGATTTACCTCTCAGCATCTGGTGTAAAACTTGAAAGGGGTTCTCTAATGGAGGTTCCAAGCAAAATCAAGATGGATTCTGATCTGAAGGATTTGCTTGCTTCTCGATCATTGCCGCTACATTTTTTTTTCCTTTCAAACGACGCCGTAAAATGGCCAACTTCCTCACTTGTGGGCCCAACATTGTGGTAAAAAACAGTCCCGTTTATTGCCGTGGAATGGCCAGAAACGATTTTTTTTAAAAAAATATCTTTAAATATTGCTTAATAAATTTGTAAATAAATCATAATTTATTTTCTCACAATATTAAAAAAATCTTTAACTTGCTAATAATTTTTTCTTTTCTAATACATTATTTTATTCTTATCAATTCAACATATAAACATTTAATTATTTTTTATCACACTTTGATAAAATTAAATATTACTTATAAAGTATCAATCTCTAAAAAAAAAAAAGGCAGTCCGGTGCACGAATGTTCCCGCAATGAGCGGGGTCTGGGGAAGGGTCGGACCCATTGGATCTTTGTACGCGGTACGCGGCCTTCCCTTGCAATTAATTGCAAGAGGCCGTTTCCATGACTCGAACCCATGACCTCAGGTCACACGGCGACAGCACTTACCGCTGCGCCAAAGCTCCCCTTCAAAGTATCAAATACTATTTTATAATTATTATCATAAAATTTATATATATATCAGATACAATTTTATAATTATTATCATAAAATTTATAGTGCCTAATCCAAAATTCAGGATTTTTGATTTAACAATTAAAATTTAAAGTTAAATTCTCTTTTTTTATCACCATATAATTGTTGAAAAATAGAGTAAAAAATTTTAATAGAAAAAAAATTGAATGTTGGAGAATTTTGGTGTGGTAAATTAAATTTTAAAAATTTTAATGATATAAGTAGAAAAGTTGATGGGCAATTAGTAATACTAATCGCCAAATAAAATCTAAATTTGAAATTTGAAAGAATATGAAATCATTAAAAATTAGAAGAATAAGCTATAATTGAATATTGACTAAAATTTAAATACTCATATAGTAAAAATGATAATAATATTAAATCACAAATATAATATAAATTGATAAGATGATAAAATATTATTTTATTAATATATAAAAAGGATTTAATTTTAAATTTATCCTTAACATGAAGTCATAAAATTATATATTTTATGTCAATTTCAAATACGAAAATTCATATGTACTCCAATTTCATTTTCTAATAATTAATAATTATTATAAATTTCCAATTGAGTTATTCCAAATGCAACTATGCTTGTTAGTTATATATTGACAGTTGAATTATATTTTTTAAAAAATTTTATTATTTTATGAAGTTTATTTTGATAATTATATACGTATTATAAGTATGTTTTTTTTGGCCAAATATTATCCGAGTGTTATATATTATAAAAAGCTTTTATAAATTAATAATATTTTTTTATTAATTTAATAATATTTTTCTCAACGTTTAAATTTAAATATATATATATATATATTTACAATTTTGTAAACAACCCAAATTCTGTTTCATTGAGTGGAAGTGGGATCGTTCAGAGATTGAATCTTTGCTGCTCTGCAAGTTAACAGCGTGCTCCTCTGTTTTACGGTGAAGAGAAGTCATGATCGGCGATGAAGGTGGTAAACCAATTTCAGCTCCTGATTTCCATTGCTTGAAATCGGTAAATAACAATACCATCCAATCACTTGCCATTAGCTTCTTCCTACGTAAATTTTAGTCGATCTTTGTTAAGACTGTGAGGTTCTTGAAATAAAAATATAGAACGAATCTGGCATGTATGTAGATAATGGTAAGTAGCTCAAGACTGAACAAAAGTAATTGCAAATCTTCATTTTGTACATGACAATTTTTGATATTTCAAACACATTTGTCATCTTCCATCGTGAAGCCCGCTAAAAACTGGGCTGTTTCCTCCTAGTGATGCTTCCCATTCTACTGAGGAAGTCATTATCTTAGATAGTGTTGGAACGATGTCTCTCATTTCTGGTCTGTTAATTGGGTCTTCATTCAAACACCACTCTGCAATTTCTGCCATCTGCAAAATTGATTTTTTTTTTACAAAGAAGAGAATTAGCTATAGTTTAGTTAATATCTGGCTCTATTATTGTAAACTTGACTTCTTTGACAATAAAAAGCAAAGTTAGATGCTTGGCATTGCAGACATCCATAGGGATCTAAATAATAATATATCAGGCTGACCTTGTAGACATTATCCATGGAGAAGCTGGCCCGAAGATTTTTATCTGCTGCATTTTCTAAAGCATACTCTGGATTATCATCGTCAAAGATTTTGTAAACCTGACAGCATCATAAAAGGAAAATAAGCTTGTCCATTATGATTTGGATAACATATATATTGAACTATATTGTGTGCCCATAGCTCTCATTTACATTAGTAGTACAGAATTTGACTTGTATATGCCAATACAAATGTATGCATATGTATCTCAGTGGCAATTTTAGGACATTTTCCAGGTTTATTAGCGTGGCGGTTGATATTGATTAATGCTATTGACTTATTTGTGTCCTGCAACATAGTTAATTTCAACTGGAGAATATCTATTTGAGTTAGTTTTTTCATCTTTACTCCAACTTAGTTTTCTTCATTATATCATTTCATCCAAGAATTTCTAGACTTACTACTGTAATTAGTGATCTCATCTTGGTGGGCTCCTGGTTATCACGAACAATGGCACGCTGACCTGTAATTAGCTCTGCCAGAACCACTCCAAATGCAAATACATCAGTTTTGGTTGTCACCTGTAGCTCCTTCACGGATCTTTCCATGAAGTACATTAGAAAAAAAAAATCAATTCACTTTCTTTTTCTTGTAGAATAAACTTCTATATAATGTCATAATCAGTTTCATATACTCTGGTGGAAGATAGCCTGGTGTTCCAACCAGTCGTGTTGCTATTAACTCTTCATCATTGGTTCGCTCAATGAGTTTTGCCAACCCAAAATCTGCAACCTGAGCAAACACATGTTAAGCTAATAAAACAAAGTGTGCTCTAATTTAGAAGTTGTATTTCACAGAGCAAAGTTATCATACTTGAAGAGTTAGAAGAATTATTTCATTTTTAGTTTAGGAAATAATTGATAATAGTCTAAATGAAGTGATTTATGTTTTAAGTACCTTTGCTCGTAGTCCCTCGTCAACTAGAATGTTACTACTTTTTATATCTCGATGCACATATCGTTTTTTTGTGTGATCATGAATATATTCAATTCCCTTTGCAGCATCCAATGCTATTTGCGTTCTTGCTGTCCAAGATAGGGACTGGTAACCTGAATCAGTACCAATTTGTTTAGGTAGCTTGCTGAGGCTTTACATGCCCAAATTTAAAGGCATCTTATGTGTATTTTCAATTTTAAATTACTTGTCATGGTCATAAATGATCTTACGGTCATTAGCATGCTAGAATTCAGTCCTCTTTCCAAGGGAAAATTAAGAGCAAAACAAAAGAGTATCTTCTATTCATGATTTGAGCCTTTGATTCTTTCATTGCATTTGACATTCTAGAAAGGTCTGGCAGAAAATGAACATGATATTGTTCATTGCAAGAGTCTTGTTATCAGAACCTCCTAATATTGCCATTCTCCAAATTAAGAGTTTCAACTAGCATGCTTATAGCCTTAAACTTTACTAAGTCAACCTTACTAAGTCAACCTTTTTAAGAGTCTCTTAGTAATTCATGCTAGTAGTTTGAGTACCTTGTAGTAATGGATCATGAAGATGGTCACTAAGTGATCCATTTCGAACGTACTCATAAACCAAGTAAAGGTGGTCATCCCCACTGGCATACCCCAATAATTCCACCTGTATCATGATTAATCCTGAGTAAATGGATGAGGCCATCTCTTTCACTCTGCATTAAAGATGAATTACTATTGTTGATTATTACTCACCACATTAATGTGATGGATTTTGCATAAAACTTTAACCTCTGCAAGGAACTCTTTAGATTTGTTAGATTTCATCTTCTTTATCGCAACCTCCTGAATGTCGAAACAAAATAATGTTTTGAACTATATATCTGCACTAGTGTTGGTAAAATTTATGGATTAGCATGGCCAAGGAGAATGAAGAAAAGAAGGCAGTACCTGCCCTGCCAGTACTCCAAAGTACACACTTCCATATCCACCTGTTCCAATTTTCCTACTCTCATCAAAGTTATTTGTAGCTTCTTCAATCTCTTCTGGATTATATACAAGTGGTTTTTCTGATTCAAAAGCTGTTCCCTCTGTAGAATGTAAATTCACTGTGAGTGCTCTTTTCTTATTTCTGCTGAAAGTGTACTTCCATAACTGTTACATACAAGGAACAAAACTAATGCAAATTTTCATTTGAACATTTCTGATCCTGTTAGTTAATTGTCTAACCTTCCATGTTTTCCATATTGAGAATCTGCAAGGAAAATCCTCTTGTAGTGCTCATGCTTTTGGATATGGCTTTTGGCTCTTCCTTCTTTTTTTGCTGACATACCTTTCTCTTGAGAAAGAGGATTATCAATATGGTCATCAGGAGACATGTCATAGCTGATAGTATGCCCACGATTATTGCCCACTTATGTCTCCCTTCTGATGCTGAAAAGAAACCAAGGTAAGGAATTTTGAAGTAAGCAAACACTTCAGTTACCAGTTTCAGTTGAATTCTGACTGCATAACATGAGCCTTTGCTACTAATTTTACTTTTCCATGCATTTCTTGTTGTAAATAATGGGCTTGACTAATGAAAAAAGTACAATCAAGGCATATAACTTGAAATGTTATGAAATTATAAAAATCACGAGGGAAAATTAAGAAATTGATTCTTTTTTGGGGACAAAGATGATATAAGATGGAATTTTATTAGTTGCAAGTCACAGCAGTTTAAGGTTCACAATTATGATTTAACTCATGATGATGCATCAACGTATGGGGTCCAATTTAGCTTAATACACAATAACAAAGAGAACCATTGAAATTACAAATGCAGATAGTTTCTATGATGAGATGGAATACAAACTCTGGATATTCAATATTCATGCTTTCTAGAAGAGAGCTCCTACTCACCTGCCTTAGGAGGTGGAACACCATTTATCTCCTTGGGAACAAACAGCACCCAACCTGCACCTATGAAGTCTGGGTCTTGACTCACAAAACTGTTCTTGCTCTCTATCCCACTTGTAGTAGATGATAGCCTGATAGCAATATCTGATAATGTGTCCTGTAGCTGAACAGTGTATGTTACTACAATTTGGGGGTCACTTTTAACACAACCACACAGAAGATGCATGGGAACTTGGTTTCCTGTCTTAAATGTCTCCTCTTCATTTCCAACCTCCCAAGCTTGCCCGCTATAAATCTGATCTGAAACATTCAGAAAAGTATCATTTTCTTTGACCTTATACCACACATCATAGAAGTATGCTGTTGTGTGATTGACAGTTTCGCAAGAGCATGGTACTTTTATTAGATAGTCTTGTCTGTTCCCATACAGAATGGGAGTGATTTGGGTTGAGTTGACACTGTAAAAAGAAGCAACTTGTTCTGTCTGCAGACCTTTGTTGATATGATATAGCGAGGCATTACACTTCTGTCGATGTTCACTGCAAGCAAAAGGGTGAATACCTTTCTCCTCGGAGATATTGGCAGCTGCAAAAACTCTAGCTAGTAGAGCTAACATCAAAGGAAGGAGAATTTGAAGGAGATTATATGAAGCCATAGTTGCAGGACATGGGAATTTTTCCAATGAGGGAACAGAAGAAAAGGGAATGAAATATTGGGGTTAGCAATGATAGTTTATTCTCTGTCATTACATGTATGTTTCCTTTTAATGAAATGCAAAATACTTCTTTGGTAAAGATTTATACTTTTTCATATGAGAACTGTGTGCTTTTCGTATAGGTTCTAGCAATGAGAGTTTGTGTTATACTCACTAGTCTCTGGATTATATATTGTAATTAACAAAGCTGCTTCCTTGGCAAAATGATATGGCTTTGTCGAGTCTACAACTTGTTGATTGAGACAACTTTGTGTGGCTCACCAACAGATTGTGTTGAAGGTTGCCAGGTTAGTAGAATATTGTTTTAAGTTTTTTTAATAATAAGCTATACTAGTTTGCATTAGAGGGAAGGTAACTGGCACGTCTTGATTGCTATGTAAATGTACTTTCACAAGCCTATGAGTTCAGTTGTAACATGAAATCACAAAATTACTGTCAACAATAGTTATTTTATAATATAATTTATAACTAATATTAATTACATGTATTATCTAGGGAAAATTGAACTGTAAGGTTGTTTTCACCGTCTTACAGCTCTGTTTGATTGTTTGGAGATTCTCTTTAGCGGCTGAATCATGATCATTGTCTCTTTTGATTACAAGTTTACAGCATATTATTCTCTGGGTCTTAATATACTATTTATTTCAAAGCAATAAACAGCTAAAGTAGGAATCTTTTTATTTATTTATTTTGAGGAAAGAAGCAGATAACTAACTATTAAATCAATTTGTTAGATAAAACTTATTTTACTAGTATAGACATGGAAGCCTAATGTTTTTGCTGGAAGGACCATGTTAGAGTTTACCTAGTATTTTTTTTTTAGTTCTTGCAGACATTGAGCAAGTTCTTAAGTTGACATGTTCCCTTTGCAAGTGTTTGACATAAATTTGAAATTTCCTATCAGCTTTAGGATGTCAGCTGCCTGTTGTGCTCTATCCAGATTGATGGGTGTTTTATTTACTTATTCATTATTTATTTTGGTTACAGAGATGGATCTGGTACTTATATGCTTCAACATTATTGGAGTTTTCTCTTAAATTGATATTTCCATAAAAGAGCAAAGAATAAAATAGATAAAGTGTCAGCTAGAATATAGTTATACATTCAATCCCCCTAGGAATACAGTTCTAGGTTCAATGGTAAGATTGCCTGTTAGAAGTGCCAATTTCAACAGCTAGCTGTGAGAATTGGAAAGCTCATTTTTATATTAACTAGGTGAATTACATTTGTTACCTCATAAATTTACTAACGCACATAGTCATCCTCGTCAATTTGTCATGTCCGCATCAGCTCCTAAAATGGTTTGATATATAATGTGGTGAATGATAAGAATTGGTGTATCACCACATCATATATCACGTCAACTTATAGAGGTGCAAGGAAATTTAACATATCATTAAATCAAAAGAGTACTTGGTCAGTTCGCACAAATTCTTAATCGTTTTATCATTGAAAGTTCTCCACTGTTCTTCATTGCTTCGCGCTTTATTAAAACAAACAATCAAACATCAATATTTTCACAGAACGTGAAAACAAATGGATTTTACATGCATACATGCATAAATGTGGAAGATAGAAGATTCTGTTATTCTATATAAAATTACATATACATAACTGAAATTTGGCTAAACATTAGAAACTAGCTAGTTGAAGCAACCAAATCATCTCAAAATTTATATGCCACTAGCAATTGGTTCGATTCTCCCTGTTATTTGGTAGGATTTGTGCACTTCACCAAGCAGCTGTTAAGATTATCATATCATGCATGCCATAGCCAAATCACCTTCTTCGTTTGTCTTTCACTAATTTATGCATGGATCGGACTGCAAATGCATGCAAATAAATATTGTTAATTCTTAAATTTGAGGACTTTCACATAGATAGAACAGAAACATATGCTCCACTCCCATTAATTTTTAAATGAAAGTACCAAATACTTGCATATATGTGTTTTAACTTTCTTTCCAGTTTTAATTATTAATTAGACTCTAATTAAGATTCAAACTCATAACTTGACAGTGATAGAAACAATTTTAGTATTATCCAACCAAAAAACTAATTAGTGTATACCCTGCTTAATTAATAATTTGTGTCTACAAAAGCAAGTAATATATATATATATATATATTACACTGTAAACTTTTTACTTTTTTTTTTCAAAAACATTCCATTGTTTTGATACATCTTTTAATAATATACCAAAATGAAAATTGGGTGTATACCTCTCAAAAAGAGATTTTTAAAATTGAAAATTGAAAAATGATATTTTTAAAAGAAAAAACGGCATTTTTAAAAATAATTTTATTTTTTGTAATATTTTTGAAGAAATCCCTGTATATATTGATGAAATTAGTAGAAATGGAATCCAAGACTCGCCCAGGGGCCGGGGCAATAGTATCCATTTGCACCGTAGGCACAAACAACACCCAACCTACAACCAAGATATTTGGGTCTTGAATCAAAGCCCTGTTCAAGCTCTCTATACCACTAATAGTAGAAGATAATCTGTTAGCAATGTCTAATATTGTGTCATTCTGCTGAACAGTGTAAGTTGCCACAGTTTGGAACTTAATGTCTGCACACCCACACAAAAGATGCATAGGAACTGCATTTCCTGCAACAAATTTTTCTTCTTCATCTCCAACTCTCCAAGCTTGCCCACTATAAATCTGCTCCAACACGTTAAAAACGTATAGTTTTGTTGAACTAGGTAAGTTGCATCATAGAAGTATCCTTTGGCGCCATTTATGTTCTTGCAAGAACAGGATACTGTTAAAAGATAGTCTTGTTTGTCTCCACGGAGAATAGGAGTGATCTGAGTTGAGCTAACATTGTAAAAGGAAGCAATTTGTTCTTGTTGAAGACCATTGTTGATATGGTATAGTAAAGAATTACAGTTGGTGGTGGTTAATGAGCAATTAAAAGGGTAAATGTTATCGGAGGCAAAAACTTGTGCCGGTAGAGCTGCTAGTAAAGGGAGGAGACAAGAAAGGAGATAATGTTTATGTGAAGCCATAGTTACAGAGAAATTGAGGTTGAAGAAAGGGGAAATAAAACTAAAACAGACATTTTACTTAGGAATTTGATGGGATATTAGCTGGATATATACAAGAGAAGATGATTGTGATTCAAACCAAAGATAATTAATAGTCAATTGGTCGAGAATCTAGATTGGCATATTTTTCTTGTAGAAACCGCTAACATACCAAGTTTGCCCTTTGTTTCTTCCATTGGTGCCTTGTTGCCGACAATTCATTACTTATCAAGAGAGCATAATACCAATGGCAGAACATTAGCCTCGGCAAGAAAATTAGTGATATTCTTTGGTAAATTCAGCAGAATTAAATATTCTTTCAAAATTCAACAAATTTCAATCTTAAACAGCCTAATATAAATTCAAAATTAAAACATTCATAAACTAAAGAGCTGAGAGATCAAACAAATAACATCCTAAAGTAATGTGCAAATCACATAGAAAATTTAATGAAATTACCTGCTGGATCAGGATCTAAGCCTGTAAACTAATATATTATGAGCTTCCATATCGTTAATTTCACGAGCAAGTGAGCAAGTATGAATTGTTAGCGCCTCGTTACTCGCTGGGGCATTATCACAAACAGCTTCGATAACAACTCGAGCATTAGTATTAAGCTCAACGATGCTAGGAAAGCGTACAAAAGCATAATTAGTGAAGTTCCCAATCTCACCAGCGCACATCAAAGCACGAGCAATATCTTCATTCTCATAATGAGATGAGTGAACAGTACCAAAACAATTCCAAAAATAAATACTCCGGTGAAGATCCACCGTAGTAAAAAATGAACCATAATTCTCATTTTCCACATCAATCGGAGATAAGGAAACTCCGGCGGCAGCGAGAGCATCAGTGATTCGAGTATAGCGTCCAACATTCCAATTTGGGACGGCGGAGCGGCCATAAGTTTGGTTATAATTAGAGGCGGTGGCATAAACAATTAACACATCCACAGAATGATGGATTCGAAGAGGGCCAATTGAACTTAACAGGGAAGAAAGAAAAGTAGGAAACTCATACTTGTTAGATACTGGAGCACGATTGTTCATTCTTCCACAGAAAGCTTTAGGATCATAACGCTGAAGTACATTGCCCAAGCGATTGTAAGTAACAGCAAGAGCTAGGTCTAGAAGAGATTCAAGATCGCCATCAATCTTAAAGCTGATTTCGTTTTCAGCACCAGAATATTGATTGAGCAGAGGATCGTAGTAGCTGTACGCGATTTGTAACCTGCTTAGAAGAGCGGTCCGTAGAATCTCGAAATCCACATCAATTATAGTAGGGAGTTGATAATGTGAAACAGGACGAACAGAAACTTTACCATCGTTAATCAATGTCTCCAGCGGGTCTTTAGTTGGTCCTGCCATTGTCATCAGGAAAGCAACAGGATGCAAAAGCCGTTCCCTCTTTTCTGGTCTCGCTGGGGCAAGCTTCTATTTATAGTGATCGTTTAAGGGTTTTAAGTTCAAGTATGGGCTCGGCCAACCGGGTCGATATATCTACTTTATAAACCTGGAATATTTTTCTTAGAGTAAAAAATATTATTAGGAGGTATTTAATTATGGAAAATATTTTTATTTTTATATTATGATTTTTCAATTTTTGTTTTTTAGTTATTTTTTAAATGAAAAATTTAAGCTTATTTTATATTCTTTAATTTTTTATTTTTATATAATATTTAAATACTTTTTTAAATACTTTTATATAAAAATATAATTAAAAATTTCATATTCCAAATATTTATATTTATTTTTTAAGGTAAAAATGAAACTATAATTAAATAACATTATTAAGTAAAAAAAATTAAACTATTGTAAAATTAATCTAAAAACATTCTCAAAATTTAAAATATGTTATAAATAAAATAAAATAAATGAATTCAAATAAAAAACTATTTTAAAGTGGGAAAATCAAAGTATAAAAAAATAAAAATAAAAAAAATAGTTTGAATTGAAGTGGGGAACAAATATTGAGAGTTGTTAGCACATGTGTTTTTCATTAAAAAAAACACTAAAACACAATCCCTAATGTTTGTTAAAATTAAAAATTAAAATAAGTAACATGATTTTAAATAATCACTAAAAATTGTTATAGCTTAATAGTATTATAAAAATTATTTAAGTTCATTCGTGATTATCCCTTTGAGTTAAGAAAGCTCATTATTGATTGTCCTTCGAGTTAAGAGCTATTATAGTATTATCTTTCAAATGAAAGTTGTATATCCAAACAATGAAGTCAATATTTAAATATCAAATATAATAAAATGACATATTTTTGCATACATATCATCACAACATTTATAATTATGAGCCATGATAAATAGTAATATGCCATTTTGAGACGATAAAAATATCGATATAGACAGTGGCGAAGTCAGGTGGAGTCGAGTGAGGGCTGACGATCCTTTGCCAGCCGCCGAACATATATTCAACCCTCAGCTCCTCAACCTTCTAAGCTTCAACCCCTTCAGCTTCAACCCCTCAGCCTCTCTTTTTTTTCTTTAGCCCCTCTCTTTTAGAGGAGCTAGCTCCGCCACTGAATATAGAAACATATCTAAAGTAGCTGTTATTTTATTTTATTTTTTTAATTTGACTTCAATAATATCCCACGGTCAAGGGAAAGCTTAAAATTAGAATTTTGACAAAATACTTTCTTGAAAGATTAACTCCCTTCCATAACGAATAACATCAAACGACTAGTAGCTTTTGTTTTTGTTTTTAACTTTTTTTTTTACATTTTTTTAATATATTATGGTTAAACCAAATACAAGAATTAATTTTATAATTGTGAGCCATGATGACCAATAACTTGTCGTTTTGAGACGACAAAAATATTGATATGGAGACATATCTAAAGTAGCTGTCATTATTTTTTTATTTTTTTAATTTGACTCCAATAAAATTCCAGAGTCAAGGAAAAGCTTAAAAATTAGAATTTTGACAAATTACTCTCTTAAAAGATTAACCCTCTTCCATAATGAATGACATTAAACGACTAGTAGCTTTTGTGTTTGCTTTTAACTTTTTTTAATATATTATGGTTAAACCAAAAAGAAGAATTAATTTTATAATTATGAGCCATGATGACCAATAACCTGTCATTTTGAGAAGACAGAAATATCAATATGGAGACAATATCTAAAGTAGTTGTCAATATATTTTATTTTTTTAATTTGACTCCAATAACATCCCATAGTCAAGGAAAAGCTTAAAAATTGAAATTTTGATAAACTACCCTCTTAAAAGATTAACTCTCTTCCATAACGAATGACATTAAATGACTAGTAGCTTTTGTATTTGTTTTTAACTTTTTTTTAACATTTTTTTAATATATTATGGTTAAACTAAAGAGAAGAATTAATTTTATAATTATGAGCCATGATGACTAATCACATGTCTTTTTGAGACGACAAAAATATCGATATAGAGAATAATTATACAATGAAACCGTTGTATTATAACAAGCCAATCGAATATCAACATGTGGCAATGTTGTAATACAACAAACTAATCGAATGTAAAATATTACCACATGTTGATATTCAATTGGCTTGTTGTAATACAACGTTTCATTATATAATTATTTTGATATAGAGACATATTTACGGTAGTTGTCATTTTTTTTACTTTTTTTTAATTTGACTCCAACAATATTTCATAGTGAGAAAAAGGTTAAAAATTGAATTTTGACAAACTACTCTCTTGAAAGATTAACCCCCTCCCATAGCAAATGACATTAAACGACTGGTAGCTTTTGTATTTGTTTTTAACTTTTTTTTAACATTTTTTTTTAATATATTATGGTTAAACCAAAGAGAAGAATTAATTTTATAATTATAAGGACATGTAATTTTGAGACGATAAAAACATTGATATGGAGACATATTTAAAGTAGTTGTCATTTTATTTTCTTTTTTTAAATTGACTCTAATAATATCCCACAGTTAATAAAAAGCTTAAAAAAATTGGAATTTTGATAAACTACTCTCTTGAAAGATTAACCCTCTTCCATAACGAATGATATTAAACGACTACTAGCTTTTGTATTTATTTTTAACTTTTTTTAATATTTTTTTAATATATTATGGTTAAACCAAAGAGAAGAATAAATTTTAGAATTATGAGCTATGATGACCAGTAATGTGTCGTTTAGAAATGACAAAAACATCGATATGGAGCCATATCTAAAGTAATTGTCATTTTATTTTATTTTGACTCCAATAATATCCCACGGTCAAGGAAAAGCTTAAAAATTAAAATTTTAACCAACTACTCTCTTGAAAGATTAACCCCCTTCCATAACGAATAATATTAAATGACTATAGCTTTTGTATTTGTTTTTAACTTTTTTTAACATTTTTTTAATATATTATGATTAAATCAAAGAAAATATACAGTTAATATTGGGTCATTTATTGGTGTGCACACTTTCGACTTTAATCATGTCTAGGGATGGCAACGGAGCGGTAATTTCGGGTACCCGCAAAATCCACTCCGTTTTTACCCGTTGGATAATCAAAAAATGGGTAATGGGGCGGGTAATTAATTTGTACTACCCGTTGTGGGGCGGAACGGGACGGGTAATGAGGGAGTGGGTACCCGTTATCCGCAAAACCCGTTAATTTCAAAATATATATGCAGAATTGAGACTCAATATCGTGACCTTTTAGTGAAATGCTTAGTCTTTTTCCATTAGCCTAGTATTGGATTAATGTTATAAAGTCCAAATATATTTTATACATAGTAATATTTTAAGGCAACTCAAAAAATAAAATAATAAAATAACTAAACCCTAATCTCTACTAAAGTCTAGAAACTTTTAACATTTTCTTTTCTAAAAATTGAAACATAAACTGAGGCAGAGGCACATTATATGTGATAATTTAGGTTTTTAATCAATTTTTATAAATTTATTAAAGAAATTAAAAATAACCCGTGGGTATCCATTATCCGATAGCTACAGGGCAGGGCGGGGCGGAGCGGATAGTGAAATAAGTGTTTTTTTGCGGGGCGGATAGTTTAAATGAAACTATGGGGCGGGGCGGGTAGTAGGGAAATTTGCGGGTACCCGCCCCGTTGCCATCCCTAATCATGTCAAATAAAAACATAAAATCATGAAAGGAGAAAGGATCTGCAACCAAGATACTTTTGGGGTATATTTCCTTCTCTCTCTTTATGGCCAAGCAATTAGTATACCTATTAGATCATATACAACGCAATTTTGGTATTTTTACCAAATTCTCAAAACAGAGAAGATACAGGAGTGAGCTTACTCTGTTGAATGGGGGTGAAGCTAAGCTATCCAGTGGGGAACAGGAGAAATTTTTGAGCTAGTTAAATGTTGCACTGGAAGACAGAAAATCACAGCATCAAATCATGTCCAATTTCATTGATAACTTTCTCCACCTTAGTCAACATTTCTGCCAATAGCAAAAGGATGACAAATTAGTAGATTAGTTAAACATACTTGTTGATATAGTTATTAATCAAATGTGGTACAGTTGAATGATAACGAAGTTAAGCCAGCAGCATAAACAACCTACAATCTCAGCGACAAGGCAAAACAAAAAGGGAAAAAAATCAGTAACAACTAGCTTAAGAATTGAAGGCTCAGAGAAATTAACTTACCTTGGAAGGAGGAATCTTCCATGTATTTCTGCAAGAAAACAACACTAAACAATTAGGCAGAAAATGCAATTTCAGAATTGGCGCATATAGTTCTAGCAACTAATATGTTCTTGCATAAAACCAAAAATACAAGTGGATACCGCAATTTGAGATTTGAGATAAATGTCCTCAGAAGAACTTTGCTGGGCTCCAACTTCAGCTGCACCAGTCCAGAAAAAGTGTCAAAAGAATTCATGACTCGGGAAATTTCCAATCATAGCCATTGCAAACTGTCCACCTTGTTTGACCTCAGAGCAGCAGTTGGTCAGAAATGAAGAAAAGCTGGGAGGCATGGTAGAAGAAATGAATTCATTATCGCAATTCAGCGGTCTTTCTTCAGTATGCGACTCTTGCCCAACTTCATCGTTTAAACTTGAAGGGAATTGAGGAGAAAAGGTTTGAATGGGAGTCGGTATACTTGAGTCCTCACACGCTCTCCAGGCACCATTGCCAAAAGTCAATATTTCAGCTTGGCATCTGATTCAGCTCATTTTTTATAACTATTCATGATAAGATAAAACTCTGCACAGTTTATGCGTCAAGTTAGGTAATTGCAGATTTATCATTACCTAGATGAGGATTTATTGGTTGACATTATAATAGATTGTGATGAAATTTCAGATCTGGAGTCACAATGCTCAGGTTCAATTTCACTGGAACCCTTCAAAATTTCCTGAAAAAAAAAAATACAATCATTATAAAAAGGAAGTTTATAAGAAATGAAGCAAAGGTGGGAGGCAGGGCAGAAGAAATAACATCATTGTTTTGATTCTGTAGTGTTTCCTCTGCATTCAACTCTTGCACAACGTCATAGTTCAAATTCAAAGGGAGTTCAGGAGAAAAGGTTTGATTGGGAATGGTTGCTCTAGATTCCTTCTCACAAGCTCTGCAGGAAATATTTGTCAAAAGTCAACATTCCAACTTGACATGTGATTCAACTTATTCTGTCTAACGGTTCTTGATAAGATAAAACTCTCGGTTTATGCATCAAGTAAGATAATGGCAGAATTATCATTACCCGGATGGGGATCTATTAGCCGAAATCAATAAAGATTGTGAAGAAATTTCAGTTTGGAAGTCACTAATCAATAAATCCTGAAAAACATCAATTTCTGTAGAATCCCTCAATAAATCCTGAAAAACAAACGAAAACATCGTTAATGCAAAAAGGACTTAGCCATGGGCTTTACGCTTGATGGCCCTATTATAGTACATGACTAGAACATATCTAATTTTCTAATACTTATTAACCATCAAAGCTTTTAATTATTTTTGAAATTTGGGAAGACCTTCAAAGCTTTTATGAATGTCTCTGATTCAGTTATCACTGAAAATCGCAACGCAAACTTCTGGATCTGCAATCATTTAAAAAGAAATCTCTAGGATTACAGCGGTAAAGAAAATACTGAGACTAAAAGAAATCTCTAGGATTACAGCAGTAAAAGAAAATACTGAGATTAAGTTGTAGCAAGCGGTAAAAAAATCCCACCGAGCTTAGTTAACTTTCTGAGCCATCCTTGAAAAGAACACAAACTAAAAGCAGTCAACATAATAAAGAATGCCTAATTGCTTTACGAACATATGAAAATCTGTCACCCTAAGATGTTTCACTTGATTATATAATGCAGTTTAGCACATAAAGATGGCATAGTATTTTTATAAGGTATAAAATTAAGGTCTCATATTTTGCAAATCCAGTTAGAGAGCTAAGTTGATTTTCAAAGTAACAAATTTTTTATTGCTCTTATGTATCACACTAAGAAACCTTTTTATTTAAAAGAACATTGGAATGGCTTTATGTCAGGCTACTAAAAAAATTTCAAGGTAATGGAATGAAAATTATTAGGGAAAAGAAGCAAAGTGATGTTAAACTTTTGTTTGATAGATAGGTGAAAGGACGTGTCATATCTTAAGTAGTCTACCTTGGAAACAAAATTGCATGTGTTGTTAAGGGCCAAAAATGAAGAAAAGAGAAAAAGAAAGTTTTAGCTAGCATCCCTAATTGCTCTTTATTTTCCTACATCATGGATGAATTTGCGTGTTCTAATTTTCCCTCATTTCCTTGATTTAATTTTTTCCTAATTCTAGGAAGGAAACTGTGAAAATTAGATTAATTTTTCTTGACTTTCTCATTGCCACAACTTCCATTGGGACATACATGAAATTTAGTAGGGAAACTGCACAAAGCCATACAACACAAAAACATCCTTCTCTGTTTTTGAATCTTCTTCACCATACAGCACGGAAACAGCCTCTCATTATAAATCGAAACCTTTTCGCATAAAAAATTTAACACATTAAAGAGATTCAGCATCTTACTTCGCCAGCAGAGTCTTTATAGCTCACAAATAAGGCTCTGCTGCCTCTAGGTGGATATCCAGAGACACATGACACCTGTGGCCAAGTGAAATGCAGCTTGGAAACATAGTGCTCCTCCTACAGCATAATAATTTTTTTCAGTCATAATCCAATAACAAATCCGCAGCAGTTGTCAGGAATCAGTTAAAATCAGCTACCTCTGGTAAAAACCGAACAGATATGATCGATCTTATCCTCACACATTTTATCAAATTTATTAGAACTCCAAACAAATTATTCAAAATAAAAACGAAGCTTCTACGGAAAGCCAAAGTGAATTCAAATTCCACTCGTTTTCGTCATTTTTTTCAACAACTAAAAAGAAATCAAATAGTGGAAGAGGCTCAGAATTCTCAAAGTTAAATTAGTTATCGGATCAAATTTTGATAAACATGAGTACTACTAGGGCAATAGATAAAAAAAAATACTCACAAGGATCTTGCCGTGGAAACAAACAGAGAGGATCACATCGGAGATAACGTGAGAGTTGAGGAGTTGAAGAGACGCGGTCGAAGAACTAGAGGAAATCCAGGAGCCACGGGTCCGGCGGCATCGTCGATTGTTAGAGAGAGGAACGAAACTGGAACATGTGGAGGAAAGAGAGGGATGGATGAGAAAGCGAGAGTAGGAAACCTGCCATTGGTTGTTAATGGCTGAAATAGGTTCCTCTGGTAACTCCGTCGACACCAGTGCCAGAGATCCCGTCATTTTTCTTTTTTCTATCTTTTGAATTTGTTGGATGAATTGTGGGTGACAATTTAAAAATGGAATAGAGCGAGGAAAGGAAGTGTTTATATTTTATAGAATTCCGCGGGAACCCGAATGCATTGGGACGGGATAGATGAGCCCGTATTTTATTAGCCCACTACTTTGAACATTTTTAGGCTTTGGCCCATGAACCCATTATCTATACAGTTCTCATATATATATATATATATACACTAGAATAACGTTACTTCAAAAAATATATATATTTTTTATTCTTTTAAAATAATTTTAGTTATTTAGTTATGCAAAATAAAATTTAAAATATATTATAATAGTTAAAAGTAAAATTTTACAGTAAATAAAATATACAAAAAATGAATACTAAGGTCAAATGTAATTCTAACATTATTTGAAGAAGATTTGGGTACATAAATTTTTAAAAAAATATATAACAATAAAGTAAAAATATATTAAAAAAATAATTAAAAAATAATTAATAACAATAGTAAATACTAAAAAAATTAACACTAATTAAAATAAAATAATAATTAATTTTAAGAGTATGTGTTAAAAATGAATAACACTAATTAAAATAAAAAAAGTAATTAATGCTAAGAGCATGGCTAAAAAATAATATTAATTAAAATAAAATCGTAATTAATCTTAATTGTTATAATATATTTTAAATATTTTTTTATAACTAAATTATTAAGATTATTTTATAAAAAAAATATGTATATTTTTGACGCAATTGGATGACGTCATTCTAATGTGTATATAATTTTATCGTGACAATGAGAATATAAATAAATAGTTATTTAATAAATAAATAAATACTTATAATTATTTTTGAAATAATATATATAATACTACTCTTCCTTTTTTTGAGCTCGGACCTGAGCTCTTTATTCGGTTATCCTTATAGTCGGGCTGTCAACAGTATGTAAACTTCGGCTTTGGCACTACAAGTCCTACCGAGCTCCAGATGTCCATCAAACAACACATCTGCAAATTGTGTTGACATGGGCCAGACCATGTTCTTCCCTCGCATCAATTATAAATAGGGGATTAATCCCTACAGGTAAAAGATCTCTACTCTTTCTCTATTACTCTTTTTTACTCATAGTAACTAATCTCTGACTTAGGCATTGGAGCCTCCACCTGAGGAGCCTAGTCCCCATTCTCTCTTATCTTATAGGTAAGAGAGCAACAACAGTAGCAGTACTCGAGCCCGAGCTCAGAGAGCTAGGAGTACCTCCTGAGGTAGCCCTAGCATCATTGGTGCGGCAAGTGTAGACAGGCTATTCCCTAGAAAAGATAATAAAACCTCAGGTACATCTTGTAGCTCTTGCAAGAATAACACTCTAACAGTGCCTTAATTTAACATTTCATATTATAGCACTCGCGCACATTATAAAATTACATATACGCAGCTTACTATGCCTCGCACACCGAGCCTTACAGTGCCTTAGCTGCACAATAATTTTTAGCACTTCAATCATGCATCTTACAGCACCTTAGTCGTACATTGAGCTTACAGAACTTTAATCGTGCATCTTACAGCACCGCTGGTCCAGTACCGAGATCTTAGCTCCTTACAGCGCCTCAGTCACTCATTGAGCCCTTAGCTATTTACAGCGCCCTGGTCGCGCACCGAGCTCTTAGCTCTTTTATCATACCGTAGCTCATCAGCCGATTAATCAATTACTATTTTTCATATAGTAATAAGAAGCAACATTATGTATGCATTAGCACATCAAAACAAACGAACCGAACTCATCATGAGCAAATAAGCTAATCAAAATTATGATTTAAACTAAAACAGAGCGATCAAAGAATCCATTTGTTTATAATGCTAGACTGTTTAGCGTATTCCCGCACATTTGTCTTATTTTATTTATAATATCGCACTATTTAATATTTTATCACGCTTGCTTATAGCGTTTAGGAGAGCATTTTGTTATAGTCGCTTGTGGAGGGCTGAGCTCCAATGCTCTAAACCGAGCATTAATTCTCTTATTATATGTTACAATTTGTATTCATCTTTATAATTCTGTAAGTTCACAGACTTGTGTAACATCATTCTTTGTATATGTTCTCGAGCCCTACTTTCATGATTCTATATTATTGTATTAGAGATGTGTATATCAATGTAAATAGTTAAATGTTTGATAATCCTCCAATCGCACGTCCAAGAGACTACTTGACATGAATGTCAAGGCAATGGAGGAGGCACTGACATCCTTAATTACCGAGTATAGGCATCATCAAGCATTGGCATCCCAAAAAGGATGTCCCTAAGGGCTAAACATATACTCAAGCTCATCAAAGACCCGAGCACAGTCAAGCTCATCACAGAGAAAAACTTCTCATTCCTATAAACCGAGCCATGATCAAAGCCAATAGCATAGACAAACAAACACCCTGAGCCATACTTTCATTTTTAGAAGGCTCTCCCAAGAGCCATACTATAAAATAAGTCAGGCCAATCAACCGTCGCAGATGGTACCTTAAAACAGGTCACCCATACTTACTCTACAGTTTTTTTTTCATTTTTTTTATTTTACAAAGTTCTTAAAGTGCATGTATATATAGTTTGAGCTATGTTGATAAGCCAAATTATGATAATTGCATGCTCGTTCGCATACTATGATTGAGTAAGATTGAACAAAGTCCATAGATAAATCAACACAGCACAACATGAAACATTTATGCCATCATATACAGTTTGGTTTTTGACCGAGCACCAAAGTTCATACAAACAGTATATCACATAAAAGAAAATAAGAATGGAGTTTAAAAGAAAATATTTCATTACTTAGGACAAATTCAATACATAACATAGCCCAGACCTTTAAAATTCATAGACCGAGCATTAGTATAACCTACAATACAAAAGTTTATCAATTTTGGTCATCTTGAACCTCGTCCTCCTGATCCAAACTCTCATATTCTTCTTCATCCTCATCTGTCTCATGCTCGTTCGCTAGCTGGTCAATGTCGATCTCCATCATCCAAGATAAGTCCATGTCTGGATTGTCTTTCTTCAACCTATCGGACATAACTTTTTGGTAAGCATAGACACCCCGAGCGTAGCATGTCGCTCCTCGCTTACTCGGCAGCCAGCCCTTATTGTACGGCTTCAAGGGTATCCTCTACCAGTCGAAGCTCGCCATTATTGATTTTAAAGCTTCCTTGGCCGAGTACAAGTCCTGGCTCTTGGCCCTTATAGTTTCCTTTTACTTAGCTAAGCTTCTCTATTTTCTTCCTCAAAGCTTCATAAACTTGCTTTAGCTCTTCATCTTTGGCCTTTAAGGATTTTTTCAGCTCGTTTCTTTTTGCTTTCTCTTTATTATAGTCCTTGATAGCTCGGTCAAAGTTGGTTGTCATACCCATCACCCGATCCTTAATGGTGTGTGTGAGCTGGGTGACCTACACATTATTATTCAGTCAACTTATTTACTGAACATTGAGTGTAACTTACAATTCAAGTTATCCCTTAACATGTGAGACATTGTCACCATTTCTTCTGCCACTTCCTCTGAGCTTTTTAGCTCATTCTCGCGTCTCTCTTTTGGAATGACTTTGTATATCTGTTTGAGCACTTTTTGAGGCCCGAGGTCTAGCAAAGAATATGTTGTTTTGTGCGGGCCTGTCAATTTCTCAATTTGGGCAGGCTAGTGGTTCCTCTATTTCTCTCTGTGGAGGGGTCTTCCCCGCTTCACTCTGATGAAGGGTCTCCTCCATCCTTCTATTAGTTGGGTGTTCTGATATTTTTCTGGTTTCTTCAATTTTTGATGTTATCTCTGTGGGAAGCGTCAAGTACAATATAGGTTCTTCCTCCCGAGCGAAACTGGTTCCAGCAGCATGATCGCTTGGTTGCTCTCAAGCTGTCCTGGCCTTTTTCTGAGCCTCCTTTCTGGCCTCTCTCTAGGCCAATCTTTTTAGCTCCCCGTTGGCCGATATCGAGCCCCTCCCCTCCCTGTTTCATCGAGCAAAAAAATTAAAATACTCGAGTAAAAAACTTAAAACATATATTTAAAACTAACATATGAAACCGAGCTCTTCAGCTTTTACTAGTCAGACGAACCGAGCTTCCCTTTTTTGAATTGTGTGCTGAGTGTTATCTCATTATTCTCTATTTATAGAGTCCACTTTGGCCATGTGATCTGGCATCTCTCATAAATGTCGCACCCATTATGTCTTATCGGGTTTCTGTTTAACCGTTATCTCGATTTTTGAAAAATCGCCTTATATTTGAGTGACGTGTTCATTTTGAGCTCTTTTTATTTTTACTTGGCATGAATGCCAAGACTTCTCTGGAGGGACTAATGACACTACCCACTACTCCTCGAGCTTGAGCTCTTTTTCCCGAGCTTTCTCTTTTTAACCGAGCTCATTATGTTTTTTTAAATTTTATATTAAGATTCATTCGTAGTTCCATTTTAACCATTTCAGTTTCTTTGCAGCTAGTATCGAGCTCAAATTCATTCCTCTAAAACACTGTTCTTAATATGACATCAATAGCATGTTAATAGTTTCTCTTTTTTAAGCTCACTAGTCGAGCTCCGTTTGTGATTGCTGCATTTATCATAATAATCTCATTTACATGATGATTTAACATTTTCACTCGAGCTCGCTCGAGCTCCCATGCATGACTTGATTTCTTGCAGTCACAAGTCTTAGTTTAACATAAATATCAAATGACCAGCGGGAGACTAGTAATAATACTCCCACTTATCGAGCTCCACACTTGAATACTGCATATTGTGATACGACATCTATTTCATTAATCAATACATACACTTTTTACTGGGTGCTTCCAAGCTTCCGTGCATGACTTTGACATAAATATCAATGACTTGAGGGGACTACTAATGCTACTCCTTTTTCCGAGTTCGAAATCCGAGCTTCTTATCCGGTCATCCTTATGGTCGAGCTGTCAACAGTATATAGAGCTCATGTCATACCCCATTTTCTTATTTCTAAGGGTGTACATATCTTGCAATCTATCATAATAGTACTCTACTAAATAAATAACACTCATAATTTAATTACTAAATATTCTTCAATTACACAATCTTATAAATATTAATATTCTTAAATACAACTTGTTATTATTTACTAAAAATATATAGATAATTATTTAATAATTCTAAAAGACAATTATATTGGTTCGACCTTAACTACACGTTGAAGGAGAAAAAGATAGAGATGTTCTACAACTTTATTCTTTAATATCTGAAATATTATATATATAAGGGGGTGAGTCCAACTACTAGCGAATAGATAAATATGTAACAGTGGAGAATAAACAAAGTTTAATAATATGTGTAATATAAATATTATAGTTCAACTTAATAAACATAATTGTATTCTCTGTTATCTTTTATATACACTCAAATATAAATTCTTACTGGTTTAACTTCAATCCAAGTACGCATGATGACTTACCGTGCAAGCTCAAGGAGAAATAACTTCAATACACGTGTGCAAAGTAATTACCCTGGTCAAGGGTAATTTTATATTATCATTAAATTTAAATAACCGTTATCAAGGTGCGATCATATATTTTTATAAAAGAGTGTATATAAATTAATTTACCAGCATAATAAAATCAATAATTTACATATATAATAATTTAAACTACTGTTATTTATTTTCACTTGATAAGAATATAATTAATATTCAGAAATAAATCATCACTGAAAATAAATTCACTTAATAATTACTTTTTCAAAATCATATATAAATATGATACTTTTAAGAAAAATATAATATTACATATTTATCCACTCATCTGGGCTAAATATTGTATTTGTTTATTTAACAGGGTTTTCTTAATTTTTATATTCGCAACTGGACTCGTCTCTATAATAATATGAGAATATTATTTAATTTAAATTATATCCTAGTCACTATAGATATATGTTATGAATACAACGTAAAATTTTGGATTTTTAAACTCTAATGATGTTTTAAAAATTTTGTGACTTTCAAATTTTCTAAAGTAATATTATAATAAGTATTTATTTAATTTCTAAAATATAATTATTTATCAAATTTTCTAAAGTAACATTACAATAAGTATTTATTTAATTTCTAAAGTATAATTATTTATCAAAATTTTTAATAAATATTGTCAGCAATAAAATTTTAACTGTAAGAATTTATTAAGTATTTATAATAATTTAATAAACAATTATATTACGTTATTTTAGTTTATTCATTTTATAGTTTATTATTATTAATGATATTTATTTATTAACTAATTTATTCATTTACTTATTATATATTATCAATTTTAATCTATAATATATTTATATATTCTTAGTTTTTAATAATTCAGTGCTAATAATATCAATACTATAATAAAAAAATAGTAATAATATTTTTTACTTAATAATATTTTATTTTTATTTTCTAACAATTATTTATAATAAAGTTATTAAAAATAATAATATTATAAATTATTATTTAATTATTATCTTAAATTAATAATTTATATTAAATTTGATTATTCAATTATAGCAATGATAAAAATATAACAATTTAAATATATATTTGGTAGACTATTTATAATAATAATAAATTTTAAGTAAATATTTGGAAGTTGTAATTATATTCCTAAACATTGTTATAATAGTAAACATTTAATTATAATAATAGTTATAAACTTTTAGTTATACAATCATTTAAATTTATATGTGTATACTTAATATTAATAATAATAGTAGTAATACTAATAATATTAATTATTATATAAAATTTAAAAATTATTAATATTTATAAAATTTTAATTATAAAATTTTATTATTATAATATTAACAATATTACTAATAAATTGTTACTTCATATATTTTATATTTTAAAAATTATAATAACTCATGCTTAAAAATAATAACCTAATTATTATATCTATAATAATATAAATCTTAATTAAGTAATTAATTTTATAAAATACTCTAAGTTTTAAATTATATTTTATTTAATACTCAATTTAATTATTTAATAATTGATTAACTCCTTCATAATAATATGATTAACTTATTTTCATTTTATAAATAAAATTTTTATATAATTAATAATTTAATAGTAATATTTAATATAACTTAATTTACTAAACTATTTACTTATTATCTTTTAATTAATTTACTTATCTTACAAATATACTTATTTATATCTTTATATCTTAATTATTATAATTTTATTTTGTAGTTTACTAATAAACTTATAATTTAAGAATTGAACTTAATTTAACTATTAATATATTTAATCTAAGTATATATACATACTATTCTAATTAATCAATCATTAAACAACTATATATATATATGATTCTTAAATATAATTGATAATATATTCAAATTTATTAACTAATAATAATCTATTAATTTATAATTTCACTTAATAATATTTAAATTAATAACCAATTATTTTAGTTATACTTAATATTTTATTTATATTATTTTTAACTGTTTACATTAACTAATTATCTTTTACTTTAATTCTACCTTTAATAACTATAATTAATTAATATAATTAATTAATCAGTTAACATTATAAATCCTAATTTACTAGTTTTACTAATTTTTTTTAGTTTATCTATATATAAATTTTACTTATAATAATTCAAAATATAATTTTCTTTATTTATTTTCAATTTATTATAAATTATACATATAAATTAAAATCCTAATTTTTTTTATTAATTTATAACTTAATTAATTAAAAATTATTTTATTTTATTTTATTTTTTATAATTATGTATAATTTATCCTAATGCACATATATAGTATTTTTAAAATACTCATCTATAATTCGCATATAATATGTTAAATCAAAATTTAGGATGATAAAATTTTAAAAATACTTGATTTGTAGAGAAAAATTTCCAAAAAATGGTCGAAAAAACTATTCAAAAATGATGCCGGCGTGAGCTTTGGTGATGCAGTCGAACGGCGAGTGCGGCAGCTTCCTGAGGCGGATCACGACGATTTTGATGGTGTTCAAAAGTTCGGCGAGTTTACTTTCTTAGTGGCTGGCGCTTGTAATAAATAATCTACCGTAAAATGACGAACGGAGCAAAAAAAAATTATTGCTCCAAGTTCTCTCCCTCTTCTTTTTACTGTTCCGATTTCTTTTTGAATTCTATCCGAATTTCTTCTCTCTCTCTTTTTCTCTCTCTGGTTTTCCTTTCTTTCTTATTTTCTTTCTTTTTAATAATTTCATTCCTAGTAAAATTAATAACATATTAATTAATAAACTAAACCCTAATGGTTTGTTCATCAAAATTCACTAACCAATTTTAATGGACCAAAATAAAAAATTTCTATTACCTAATTTTTTATTTGATTATTATTATTATTATTTTATATTTTATTTTTATTTATATAATTTTATTTATTATTATTATATTTTTTATATTGGTATTACCTCTATATATTATTATTATTATTATTATTACTATTTTACATAATTGTTCCACTAATTATTATTATTATATATTTACTTTAATAATTAATTTTAACTTTTACTATATTATTATTATCAAAATTATAAGGTCTTACACCTCGGTTTCGGTATTACTAGTCCCACCGAGTTTCAGATGTCCAGCAGACAATATATTCATAAATTATATTGACATTAGCCGGACATTCTCCCCCCTCACATTAACTATAAATAGGAAATTAACCCCCCATAGGTAAATGATTCATATTCTCTCTTTATTACTCTCTTTTACTCAGAGCAATCGACCTCTGACTTAGACATCGAAGTCTTTTGGGAGAGTCCGGTCCCCCTTCTCTCTTATCTTATAAGTAAAAGAGCAGCAACAGTAGCAATATCCAAGCCCAAACTCATAGAGCTAGGAATATCCGATGAGATAACCCCAATATCAATGTATAACTTTAAATAATCAATTAGTTTATATTGATTATCACTTCAAGATATAGAGTAGTTTTTTTTTTCTTGTCTTCAACAAAATAGCAACTTGATCTAAAAGCACGATTTAAATTTTATTTACAAAATTTAATCATTTAAAAAATAAATCTTATTTAAACAAAAGGAATATATATTACATATAAAAAATTAATTCATTTAATAAAATATTTTATTAAAAAATTAAAATATTACAATTTAAATTTAAAAATATTTTTAAAAATAATAATAAACTAAAAAACAATTATATTATATAAAAAACATTGTCACAAACATAAATGATTGCAAATATGAGATACAATGCTTTATACTCCCACTTCAATATTAAAAGGGAAAATATATATGTAGTTTTTTAATATTTACTCATTTACTCATTTTATTTTTGATTTTTTAATTTATTCATATAGTACCTTAAATTTATATTTTTTTTAATTTAAAAATATAAACTCGTTGAGTTACGATTTATTTTTTAATTTATAAACACATTATTATCATATCTAAATCTATTCTCATCTAAATTTATTCAAATCTAAAATTTAATCTATAAAATATATTTCATTCGAATATTGTATATTGCAAAAAAAAAAGATTAATTATATTTTGAGAAGAAAAATTAAAAAATATTAAACTAACAACCAAAATTTAAAATGGTACAAGAGTACAAGAAGAAGAAGAAGAATAGGGAGAAAACCTAAATGAATTTTAGAGATTAATTTTAGGTTTTAAATTTTAAAGAATAAAAAAATTAAAAAAAATATTTATAAATTAAAAAAATATAATTTAACGTGACTGTATATGACATAATATAACTTAAAGAATTTATATTTATAAAATAAAAATATTATTGTAGAGGGCTAACAGTTAAATTAAAAATTTAAAGAAATACATGTATATTTGGTTATGTTAAAATAAAAGGCATTCAAAGTGGAAATTAAAATTGGTCCTACAAATATACATCTCGAAGAATTTTAGAAAAAAAAAAAAACTCATATGATGATAAGTTGACATTGAATATCAAATTATGATAATTGCAAATTAGGAGTCATAAGAATTTTGTTTTTTTAATCGACACCTAACCTCCCCACGTTTTAAACCTCTCTGTTGTTGTTCTGGTCAGTGAGATTGGGAAGGCTCTTTATTCATTCTGCTCCTTGTCCAGCGACTTTCCTTGGATTCTGAAATTGAGCTGAGCTGGACCTTTTACCCACTTGTATTTTGTATATTCTCTCAGTCAGTGACAATTTAACAGATCCCCTTTTTTTTTAATTTATTATTATTATTATTTTTGCCGAATTTAATTTATTATTATTATCCTTAGATCCTATCAATTACCTTTTATTATTAATTTGTTTTTATAAAATTTTAGCGTCCATAACCAGCAACTTGCAAGAAAAAGAAATTCTATTACATTTCGTAAGTTTCAAAGCACAACTAAACAGAGAACACATTTGAAAAGAAAGAAACCACCATGAAAGCTCTGCTCAATCCAGAACCTTCTATTTCAATTCACATCCGTAAGCAGAGTAATTTCAGCTGCTCAAAACTACACTCTTCTGTGCGATTCAATTCTGACCGTTGGATTGGACGGAATTGCTGTTTGAGAGCGAAAGCCGTATTTGACTCGGCGATTATTGATCAGTTAGGGATTCCGGAATCCGATATTAAGAATCCTTCGCTTTCTTATTCGTATAGGAATTTCAAGTTACCGAAACCGAATCAGACGGTGCTGGATGCTCAAGCTAGGGTTTGCACCGGCCCTACACAGACCCGGCCGCTCAGTGAAGACCAAGCGTTTAAAGTTCTCGACACCATTTTAAGATCAGGTAGGCTTTGTATACTCAAATTTATATATATATATTTTTAAGATCAGCTGAAGTTTTTCTCATTTTCTGTAATTTGTTAGCTAGAGGACAGCTTAAAGATGAAGAGGAAGTTTCTAAAGCTCAACTTGGGGCATTTTTCGCTGCAATGACAATCCGTGCTAACGCATTTCCCCAGGCTACTCAATGGAGTGAAGGGGAAAAGAGGGCAATGAATATCTTTTGGCCTTTGCTAGTTCGAGCCCTACCTCCTGATGTCATTTTCATTGCGGATCCTGAAGGCTCGATAATGGGAGTTGGGAGTTCAATTGGTCCCCAATATGTTGGAAATCGCACTGGCGAAATGAGATTGGTTGGTGCTCTTAGAGAAATTCTGGCTGGAGGTCATCTTGGATATGAGGAGGTCCAAGGTGTTGTAAGAGAAGTTCTTCCGTTGAAAGTTGAAGATAATGAATCCTCTGGAGTCAGTGAATCATTGTTTTCAGCATTTTTAATTGGCCAACGCATGAACATAGAGACTGACCGGGAGTTGAAGGCTTATTGCCTTGCATTTGATGATGAGCTTGGTAAATTTTCTATGCTTGAATATTTATTTTGTGTTGTGTTACGAGTGATTGATTAGCAATTCAAATCAAAATGCATAGCTTTTCCTGTTTAATTCAATTATTAGTTGGCCATTAGGTCCTGCGCCGGTAGCTGATGTTAGATCATTGACTCATTATGGTGAACCTTACGATGGAAACACTCGTTTCTTCAGGAGTACATTGTTTGTTGCTGCAGTTAGATCCTGTTATGGTGAATCTTCACTGCTTCATGGTGTGGATTGGATGCCACCTAAGGTCTGCCCTCTGCTTATTTACTGTTGCAGCCTGTTTGTTATTTCTGTTCTCTTTGAATATCAAAAGTTATTAAAATAAGGAGAGTGCTTATTTTCCCAACACTTCTGTACCCTTCAATTTTCCCACCTGATGTGGCATTATTTTGTTTGTCTTAATCACCATCTACCTGTGAATCATTAGTGCAGAGTCCTAACACATATTAATATCTTACTACTGCATTATGCATTATAGAAGAGTGTATAAAGTGATGGAATAAGTTTCAGTTGATGATGCTCCTATTGAATTTCAGCTGCCAACTACAATTCCCTGGAAACTGATATATACTCAAAGAAAGTGTGATTTGATTTCTGAATTAGTAATTTGGCACATTGTTTTCTGCAGTGGAGCATAATCTTTTAGATTTTCTTTGTCGTCTGAAATAGAAATGGACTCATAGTATATCTTTTCTATGATTATTGGACTGATCCTATATTTCTATAGGGAGGCGTAACTGAGGAACAAATGCTGAAGTTTATGGGAGCAAGTACAAGCTTGACACCTTTTCAGGCTAAAGAACTTCTCGAGGTCTCTATCACTTACTAATTTGCATTGCTACCTCTGTATTCTCTACTTGCCCTGTTTTTAACTTTCATCACTTTGTTTCAGGATGAGGCGGTTGGTTTTGCCTACATAAGTCAGCGTGAAGCATGCCCATCTCTGTATGAAACCCTACCACATATATCTAAATTCAAGCCTCTCTCTTCTTTCCATAGTGTTGTCTCCCTATACAGCCATTTATTCCTGTTAATTTATTAAATGACAGGTTTATCTTATTCTTTAAGCATTTTCTTCATTAATGCTAAGAGTTAGATAGCCATGTCTATTGGAGCTCCAGGAAATGAATTAAGACACCTGAAAGTTCTAACATCTCCTTTGTTATTTTTGTTTTCAGATATTCATTGATTGGGTTGAGGGAGCACATAAAGAAACGTCCTCCACTGGCAACAACTGAGAAGGTTCAACAATTTGTGAGGGTGAGGCTCATTTTTTATTTGCCGGTCTGTTTGATAGTCTTGCACTTAGTTGGCCCTTATTTCCTCTTTGAGGTTCATCACGCCTCCAGAAAAAAGAAAAGAAATGGTGTTGCATGCTATTAATCATACTCTACTATGCCTGTAAAAATATGGACATATTATTTATTTACTCCAAGGACTTCTTGTATCTCAATTATGCCTTCGTTGAAAGTGGACAGAGTGCTCTGCAGTTGTGTATGTGCTGACCTGCTATGGTGCTCTTTTGGATCAATTGATGTTTATTTTTGCTTGCAACTTTTAGATGCAGGACAACTAATGTGTTAAATGTGTTGTTTTCCAACAGTCTCAGGGAAAGGAAGCAATTGTTACTGGTTTTTATCATGAAGGTTATGAGGAGCCTCTTTTAATGCTTATGAAAAGAAGAGGGGTTCATTCTGGTTTGGTGGTGAAGGTTTGATCCTAGCCTTTTTAGATGTTATTAAACTCGAAATGTTTTTCAGATTAATTTTGAAAGACCTGTGTCTTCAGATAATATCTCAATTTTGAAAACATGGAATACGTGTTTTGGAGATGGTTTGCACTAACCTAGTAATTTAACTTTTGAGTTTCAATTTTGTAATCACAGAGCAATTTCTTATTTGCTATATGACCATGTTGGTAATTTAGGGTGAGGAAGGGGCCCTCTCAATGACGACCAGATTGCGATCTGCAAATGCATCAAAAGGACTTCCTGTGAACTATTGCTCAGGGTTCCGTTCATTGAGCATGACATCTGCTTTTGAAGTTGATGGTTTGTACGCTTTAGCTATGCTTATTCTTTAATTTAACTTTAGAATATTTTGTCTTATATGTGAATCTTCTTTTATTCTGGGTATTGGTATAGAAGGTCATAAATAGTACTATAAGTCTATAACCACAGTTGATAGATGCTCATATGTTGACCAATAAATTTCCTTGCCCCAGTCTTCTAGCCTTAACACTGAAACCTTAACTCATGGTATTCCAGGGGTGTCACGTGAGAATTTCAATATTGAGGTTAATGCCAAGGACTATGGCTTTGAACCCACTGATACACCAAGAACTGATAGATCGGTAAACTTTCACTGTTCTTAGTAATTATTTTATTTTTCTCTGTTGCTTGGTTCCAAGTTTGTGATTGATGCTGGAAGCATATAGCTACATTTTCAATAGTACATTGTTTAATTTCTCCAAGATAGTCAAATTCTTCAACCGCCTGATTTGTTGAATTCTCTCCCCAGTCTCATTCTCAATCTCCTGTAGTCTTTTCCTTTTGGATACACCAGCAATGTGACACCTCATAAATTTTGCACAGGTTTCCAAGAATATAGAGTTGGGATTAGCAGCTCTTCAAGGGCAACAAGGTCCAGCATATGATCGGATCGTCTTAAATGCTGGAATGGTTGATCACTTGTTGGGATGCGATGGTGCAGATGATATCTCTTCAGCCTTGGAGAGGGCCAGAGAGGCTATTGACAGTGGTAGGGCTCTTAAAAGGCTATTAAATTACATTAAGGTCTCTCACAAAGTAAGGTGAATGAGACAAACTGGTGCTTGCTTCCAGCATCTGATTTCAGTATGCTAAGTTGTAAAATTTTGCACTTTTCCAAATTACTCAGCTTGGTGATGAAGAAGAGGGAAGGAAATAATTTTGGTTTTTTCCTACTCAATTTTTGTATATTAGCTTGCAGTTTAAACCTCATTCTTGAATTCATTGTCCTTCTGTTTTCTTCTTCCCTCTGGGTCATCACGTAATGTTGTATACAAATTGGAAAATTTTGTTCTAGAAAATCTTTTGTGGTGGAAATTCCTCATTACGTTTGGATTCCTCGTGATAAAGGTATCGCACTTACGGTGTCATAAATTCGAATTTTGAAGAATGCTTTGCCATAATATGAGGTCGAGGTCAAAAAAAAGAAAAAGCCAATTTTTTTTTATCAAGTTCAAAAACTGGAGATTATAGCTGTTCATGTAGAAATCATATGGTCCAGCGGTTAAAAGCTTAGAAGCATGCCTTTACGAGCAGTCATTGAGAAATAACTTCATTTCAGAAAATTCACACACAAATTGGCACGTATGTTGAGCATATCACATTATTTTCATGATAAGTTACAAATAAAAGTATTCAGATTACAAATATTCATTATTTAATTTACAAATACAGTAAACAAAGAAACCACCCTAACCGGTAATTTGGCTTTAATCCCAGCGAATGGAACATACGGGATTTGTCACCACAATCTAGCAAATAGTTTCATAAGCCTACACCGCATAAAAGGAGAGCGAATTTTTGTTCACCCAAGGTCATCAGAATCGAAATAGAATATAAATCTGTTTGCCTTCAAGAGATCCATCTCACAATTTACATTGTATATGCAGCATCAGTTAAAACATTAATGATAGAGAAAATATGAGATTAAACTTCAACATTAAGGGGAAAAACACTATCATCAACTTCCACCACGTCAATATTATTAGATGACTTCAGATCTGAAGTGCAGCCGCTATCGAACTGGCAAGGCTAATAACTTCAAATGGTGGTTTGTTCATCACTTCTTTCACTGTCAATGGGCAAGAATCTGTGATCCAGAAGTAGGTCAGTCCATTCCCTGGATGGCCTGTAGAAATAAAGAAATTAGAAAAGGAAATTAGATGGGATTGTATCATGGAAAAAGAAAATGTTATACAAATTCCTGCAAAATTTTCCCACTTTCTGACTTTGGCTCATTACTACTCAATTTTTAAATACAAAAGGTTAAATATGGAGTTGAGTTAGTATTTTTGAAAGATAAAAAATAAATACTAAAGGAAAAATGTATAAGATCACAATGATTATTAAGATTTTATTTTTCTTAAATTCGGAGTTGAGTTAGTTATAAATAAGTATTATATAAAAGAACCAGCTAAGATTATAAACCAAAGCCATATCTGCTTTGTGCTACCATCATGCTACAGACACCATACTGAGAGAGAACCACCATACTAGCCTTGCTTTTCTTCTTGCAGATCACTCAACTATGTCCCCAGCATTTAAAAGTGGACCCAATCTTCCATTAGACAATTCCCAGTTTCATGGGAAGTTGAACCCAATTAACAGTCAACATCAAAGATCTCCTGATCCTTATCCACGGTGATACAAACTGACAATATATATTAATTTGATCTGACAAGTATGCTTTACTACAGGTTACAGAGATTTGTGGAAAGAATGTTAGAAGAGATACACATGAAGAAAAATTAAGGGAAGACACCGCTAGAATTGAGCCTTGATGAAGATAGGCATCATGATTCATGCAGGAATCATGAAGACAAAGTAATCCTATATTTTCAAGAATTTCTCAGCTAAATTTTGATCTGATCGAGAGGAGAAGATGGTTGAGCAAGGGTTGGAAGGAGCTAGTTAACCAAGTCAAACACCAAAGCAATTTTTTACTTTCTCGTTAATATTTGAATCTAAACTTGACCAACAAAGCCAAGGCCCAGGTAAACCCAAACCAGTAATACATTCATTTTCAATGTACAGCTTGCCAACAGAGACAAAAAATAAGATATTCTCGTAAGATTAAATAGTAACTAACTAGATGCATGTAATACCTCCATTGTCAAATTCGAAGCGTTCCCACGATCTATTAGGAAAAATTCCATGCGTAACATAGGCACTTATTTTTGATGCTCCATGGTTGGCCAATACTTTCTACAAAACATGAGGACAAATTTGGTAAGTATCTCCATTCAAACTGCATAAAGTCATATGTTTATATTTATGGATATAGATAATTTAAAATTCCAGGCTCTGTTGATCTTGGGGCAACAGCAGCAGAAATAAACTTAACTTTCTCTGGTTGTACAGACATGTACAACCAGATAAAGTTAACTTCCATGCTCCAATACCATTACCAGGGTTCCTAAACGTTGATCATGTAACAAATTGATTTTCCACTTAATCTTTAGGCCACATTTTGTACTCCACTACAAATCACGTAAGTTCTTGAGATGCATAATTAGAAACTAAAACATAAAACCCTGTAACATCAATACAGTACAAAAGGAAAATCATATACACATCCAGTACCTGGCATTCAGTAAGAGTGCCACCTGACTGAACCAAATCATCAACAATCACAACATGTCTTCCTTGAGGATTCCCCTCCTTAATACGCACAATTCTTTTGTTTCCTTCCCGTACTTTAGCACAAACAATCTGCTTGTCAACAAGGTAGAAAATTTATGTAGGCAGCCCAAATTCAAGCCAAAGCATGATGGTGTACATGAACACATGAAATGGATAAATAGATGTAAGAACTAATACATACGGATGGTATAATATGGTAGAAAAAAAAGTATGTAGACGTACAGCTTAAGTTAAACCAACACATTTGTGCATGCATTAAATAAATGAATAAATTGAATTAACTGCATTTTGACCTCCACAATAACCTTAAGATGAGAGAAGATAAGAGTAATAACATATCATTGACATCCAATTAAGAACAGTCAACCTGACCAAGCATCATTAAGATATAATTTCAGTTAAATTCCCCTTCTGTGAGATAGCCTTTTTCAGCTTAATAAATGGACAGAACATGCCATCATATCAATCACTGGTATGGATAAGAGATTAAGAACTCATGACCATCATCTCAGGCAGTATATCTTAGTCCAATGCACCTCTGGAAACTAAATTAGTGGCTCCTAATTTGCATATCTTTTTGAAATATACTTCCTTGGATGGTACAAAAAAAAAGAGAGCTAAACCTACGTATTATTAGCAAATCACTTCCTGATATGTTGTGCATTCCAGGCTGTCAAAATTCATGTTCAAACTTGATCTACTTCAACTATATCCTCTATAAAGATTTGCATTTGTTCTAAATGCAAGGATAAGACAAGTAGATTATTGGTTTACATATGTAATCGTACAACATTTCTTATGTGCTATTCCTACAGGAACTCCAGATATCCAACTTGATGATCAGATAGCTATAGACTTTTGGGCAGAAAGTACCAGTTTGCCAAAAGTAGATTACTAACCATTAAAGGAAGTAAATAAGACCTGTAACACACAAGAATCTACAAGGATAAACAGGAAAAAAGACACTAATTAAACGTTAATATAATCACATTTCTTGATGGAAGATATGTGACAAAAAAATTACAAGCAAGGTACAGTACTGGTTGTTATTGGCTTATTGCTATACCATGGGGAAATGCTGCAGCTGCGTGTGAAAACGTTTCCATGCACCATCATCAGGAAAAGCTATTGCTATCTGAAATTTGAAGAAAGAAGCATAGTTTATCAACATGAAAATTACTAATCAATCTAATCAAAATACAATCACCAGGTAACCCCAAAAACCAGGTAAAATTTGTTTTCAGACACACTGTGCATGGCAGATATTATTATTTATTCATACTGAAAGTTAATTCTTACACCATATCCATAAAAAAAACTGAGAGTCTAACATTGCCTACCATAACAAAGGCTTACATTATCAGAATCAGGGAGCTGCTGGAGCCGGTTTTTAAGCAAGGGGATTCCACTTTCAAAGCAGGGTAAAATATTATCACCAAAGTAGAATCTCTCCTAAAATACAATAATAAATAACCAAACCAAAGCAGATATTTTGAGAAAATTTTCAAATAAAAAACCCACAAAAGAACGAGTTAATCCAATAAACAGACAGTAGGCAAAAACCTGCAAGGCATGAATATCGAAAGTCACTAAGCTAGTAGGGCCTCCCCTGGAAGTGGGTATGTTAGACAGGATCCTAGCGAGAGTAAAGGCAGTGGCGACATCTCCTTCATCCTCCATACGCTCGGAAGTACCAGTGGGGAAAAATGGGAGGACAAGAGTGAAAGAAGAGATGAACAATTTGGGCAATGCATAGATTATCGAAAGCTGCTCAAAAATCACTTTGGGAGAACTAAACGAGGCCAGAAAAGCAACATGTTGCCCACGAATCGCTTGTGCATTTGGTATAAACAAATTGGGAAATCCATCCTCAAATGCCCTACAATTAGTTCAACTCTATTTTATGCACAGCCTTATTCTAATTTCACTCATTCAAATTTCAATATATATAGATAAAAAAAATAATAAGATCACCTCCAAGTAATAGAACGTAGCTCGATGGCATCGGACTCAGCGGCAACACGCTCAGCTAACGGTCTGGTTTCGTCGCAGTAGAAAAGGCAGACCCTTTTGACATTTTTGGAAGCTGAACTGGAGGCAGAATTAGCAGCCATTGAAACAGAAGAGGAAAGAGAAAGAGAAGAACTTTGAATTGTGGGAACGTGATTAGTTCCAGACAGAAACCCAACACTCAAATTCTGAGGATGATTCTCACACCTAATAGTAGGAACAAAATAGTTTACACATCTGGGTTTTGAAAGATTGACCGGAAGAAAATATGAAAGTTTGGAGCTTTTGGCGGTAGCGGCGGCGGTAGCGGTGTTATTAGAAGGGTTTTTGAGCTGGGATTGAAATGGGAGTGATGAGGTGGCCGCCATAATCGGCGGGTGAGTGGTAAATGGCGCTCTTACATTGAATCAGAATGGTAAAATGCTGAAATTTGTAGGCAACGAAGTAGGTACTTGAAGTAATAGACTAAATAATAATTTGTTTAATATTTTTCACTAAAACGACAATGTACCAACTTTTTAATAACACACGGAAGCAAGCGGAACAGTAATTAGACTCTTGACAACCACAAAACTATACCAATTTTTTTTTTCTTTTGGTATAGCAATCAACTCACTAGATGGCTATGCCCATTTTATCATAGCATATTCATCAATATATCTTCTAAACGCATTCACCAAAAAATATATATATCTTCTAAACACGCGATTTCTCATATTCATACACGTGCCTTTAATTAGAATAACTCATCTGTTTTTTTTATCAACGGTGGGCAATAATAATAATAATAATAATATATTAAATTTAATAAAAAAATTATAAATATAAGTTAAAAAATAATAAATTATAAATATAAGTTAAAACATAATTAAAAAAAATCAATCAGCAATTCAAAAGCATCATATATTAAATTTAATATACATAATAAATAAAACCAATATTTCAAACTACATTATAAATTTCAATAATTTAAATATTTTAGTTGAGCATATATTGCTTTTTTTTTTATATTTTTAATTCAAGTTATAAGTATCTCCTTCTCCACATATAATAATAATAATAATAATAATAATAATAATAATAATAATAATTAAGCCGTAAGTTTCAATAGCCTAAATATTCAACTTAACTTCAGTAATAAAAATAATAAGAAACTCCATAAAATATTACAACATAAATTATGATCAAAATAAACATTCAAAACTCTCCAATAATGACGTTAGTAGCCGCCTATTTTTTCCATTATTTTTATTCTAAATGAACTTAGCATTTATAAAATGGAGCCTATTCTGCTTAACTCAATTCATCTAATTTCATATATTTGATGATTGCGAGTATACTTATATATATATATATATATTTGATTTTTCAAATATTTTGGATCATACCAATTTTCAATTTTCAATTAATTCAGTCTAATTAACTAATTCAGTCCGGTTTTAAAAATACTAGTGATGAGTGCCGTTGAGCTCATTGTTTTGATATAAATCTTACTGTGAATCCAACTGCAGGTTTTAAATAGTAAAGTAAATTATAGATTGATTGGTTAAATTTTTCAGAAAAATAATATTTTTTTAATGAATTTTAATTAATAAATATAATTATAGATTGATGAGTCAAACTGAAAAAGAATTAACATTTTTCTGCCCATAGTCAAATCTTAGATGAGAACTAAATGTTTGTTTATTTTGAGAGAAATGAATGAAAAAAAAAATAGAAAAATACTCTTCTTGCATTGACAATAATAAGAGAAAGAAAATGGGACAAGGGAATGAACATAACTTTTTTCAATTTTCTTTAAATTTTTAAAAAATTTTCTCACTAATTTAGAAGAAGAGAGGGAAATGAAAAAAAAAAACAATAAAGTCATTTAAAAAAGTTATTAATTTATCATTTATCAAATTAAAATAATGAGAGTATAATAGTAAAATTAAATTTTATAAATTTTACTTTATTTCATATTTTAATTGGATAAAAAAATAAGATTTCTTTTCTTTTTATTCTTCTGGTAGTTAAATGATGGAATTGAACAGAAATGCAGGAGGATCTTTGGTGACGCTCTTGGATGTCTAATGTCCAAGCAATAAGTCCCCTTGAGCCGATCCAGGGCCCATAGTAGCTAATGGGCCCAAAGAAAAAGCCCATTGAATATATAAGTCAAGTGCCTCTTTCGTGGGCTTCTTCCAGGCCAACCCAATATGAGACAACCATTGTCATCAATCATCATTAATTAAATAATTTTATGACTGATAAATAGTAAATAAATTATATGTTTAATTATTATTTTCTCTGTCTTATTTTTATAGTCCATTAATTATTTTTACACATATTAATAAAATATAATTAATTTAATTAAAATTTAACTTTTTAATATATTTTTAAATTATTTTTAATAATATTTATAATTATGTTGGGGATATAATAATAAAATAATAATTTTATTTATAAAAATTAATTATAATTTAAGATATTTAAAAATAATATAATGTACTATATAAAAAATGAGAGGAATGAGTACATTCTAAGCTTTATCCGATGAATTAGGTGTGAGTTATCTTTATTAGACTTTCCAACGTTGTTTGTAGTATTAAATTATACATATACATAGCATTAAATCATGTCCATGCTATGGTTGTCTGGTTGTCCTTACTAGATTGGATTCTAATCCATCTAAGTCATTTGATTATCCAAAAACATTTAAAAATAGAATCTGATTAACATGTCTAAGAAATATCATACTAGTTTTTTTTTTTTTTTAAACAAATAACAAACAACAACATACACACACACACATATATATATATATATAGTATTAGACATATCTTATAATAAAATTATAATAATTTTATTATAATATATTAGTTAATATATATTTTTAAAATATATACTGAGATATAATTTAATAATAAATATATTTATAAATTTAGAATTAATTTTTCCTATCTTAATGTATTGTTCAAAAAAAAAAAAATTTCTTAGATACTATCAAACATGTAAATTAATTTGTAAAAAATTATTATAACTTAATAAAAATTTTGAGTTCGATTTTATGAATGTATAGTAACATTAAAATTTAGTAAAAAAAAATTACGGTTCTTGCAGATGATAAAGAAGGTCAAAACTTCAATTTCATATTAGTCTTAATTGTTAAATAAATATATTAAGTTTAATAAAAAAAAAGTACACATGAATTTTAGAAAAATGATATTTTTATAAAATTATCAAAAAATTAAAAAAATATAAAATTTACCAAAATTTCAAAATATTTTTAAATTTATCATAATTTTTAGTTGATTTATAAATTTATATAATATATATATAAGTTATTATAATTTTTTTATTCATATGATAACTTTTTATAAATGTATTATATATGTTTATAAAATAATTAAAAGGATATATACATAATAAAATTTTAAAATGATAGGCACACATGAATTTAGTGCATAAAAAGAAAATATTGATTTAGCATATAAAAAGATAATTATATAGAGAATAAATGTGAAATTTTATTAAGTTAAAAAGGATATGAATTAACTAATATATAGTTCATGTACAATTATAAAACATATTCTACTCATGCTCATACAAACCAAGATGCCATTAACGAGTCGATTTGAAAATTGAGAGGGACATTGCAATGAAAACACAAGAAAATCCAAGAAAGCTTGAAGTGATCTCGACAATAATTCTCATTATCGACCAAGAACTCAGTTTGAAGCTACACCACACTTCCTGTATCACAAATTTTATCCTTTTGTCCTTCAAAAATCAAAAGAAAATAAGAAAATAAATAATCCAATCTGCCATTTTTCAGTGGCTCTGGTGCTGCCATTGTGTGCTTGTCTTGCCACATAATATACCCCTGATTTATTCACTGACACAGAAAAAATAAAAGAAAAATAACACTAATATTCTAAAATTTGCCCATTCTCTCAGACTTAAAGAGCAACGGTCTGTCATGGTTTCTTGAAAACTCGTGGCTTGACTCTATTGGTACCTATCCATTTCCACTGTGTAACTATTATTATTAAAGCATTCTTTTTTGTGACTCGTTTCAGCCGTTGTACTTGTTTGATTGCCGCCTATGGTCAAAGGGTGGTAATGTTTTTCTTATTTTTGGAAAATCGTAATGGCTACAGATGATGGGTAATTGGTCAAATTTTTTGTTCTTGATTAGTTTGTTTGTTATTCAGTCTGATTCTTGGAAAGTTTTAATCTTAAGTACTGATTCTTGCAAATGGATTGCAGTGTTCTCACTTTGTTTTGTTTTGTATGTTATACTGTTTTATTTGGGTTACATGATCTTTACAATCACCAAAAATATTGGATTTTTTATGAGAAGTGGTGTTCTACACACCTGGGTTATTTTCTTATGATTAATATTTATATTTCACTTGATTGCTTGTTTTTATTTTGAATTCTAATGCCTCATAATAAAAATTTTCAGGCTAGAAATTGAGTTTGCTGTTCTCGTTTTCCTCAATAAGAAGAGTGAATTATCATAAATCATGGCACCAAAACCATTAGACTATGAATCATTGAATGAAAATGTGAAGAAGGTTCAGTATGCTGTTAGAGGAGAGCTCTATCTTCGAGCTTCTGAGCTTCAGAAGGAAGGGAAGAAGGTATTCATATAGGATCTGATATGCCTGAGTTTTCTTAAGGAATATGATTTTTCGTGTTTGTTGCCTGTCTTTCACCTTATTTAAAATTTTCGTCTCTTAAATAAAATTGGCTGGCCTTTTGTTCAGAAGCAGTTTGCAGTTAACTAGAATATATGGGTTTTCTACTGACCATGATTATGTGCTCTTTGTTTTTGGATGTGCTATAGAACTCATAATCTGCATGTGATTTGATTTTGAAACTTAATGATTGATTCCAACTTGTGTTGATTTTTGATATCTTGATTGGATAGGTGTGCCTTTGTTGGTGCACTCTTGTTTGTATCTTACATTTTCTTTGGGATATTCATTGAACTTGGATATTTGTGGCTTTATATGTTTGTACTGCCTTTGAGATAAGGGAATCTGAATACCATCTTGCAAGCAAAAGATAAAACTTCATTGCACAAGAGATACATATTCAAATTATATTTTGAATTTGATTTTCTGTGTTTTTGTTGGGGTTTCCGAAATACAACATAATTTAGCAGGAGACATGATTGTATAAGTTTTTAACAAAGCTAGCCAAAAGAAAAATCTGAATAATTTTATGCTTCCGTTGATAAGACATGAATTCTTAGCTGAAATTCTTATACCATCATTGTGCCGTTGAATGTTACTTTGTATGATCTTTAGTTCCTGTAAGGGCTTGAGAAGACATTATTACGATTATGCCTATTTGAAGGTTAATTAGTTCAGATTTCAAAATAATTTGATTATTTCATATTGAATGTTATTATATAAATGCTTCTTCGAGTCTCACTACTTCAACTTTATGTCCATAGATTATTTTTACAAATGTGGGCAATCCCCATGCTTTAGGACAGAAGCCGCTCACTTTCCCTCGCCAGGTACAGTTGCCATTTCTTTTAGTGCATATATTTTTTATGCAATGCTGTCTTTGTTGTCTGAGTTGAATAAAGGAATGTTCTTTTGTAGGTGGTTGCTCTCTGCCAAGCTCCATTTCTACTAGATGATCCTAATGTAGGACTGATGTTCCCTGCAGATGCAATCGCAAGAGCTAAACATTATCTTTCACTGACTTCTGGTGGTCTAGGTATCATCTTGGCCTGCTCTCCACTTACATTATTTAGGAAAAGTATTAAATGGTCTGAAGATTGTCAGATATAACTGTATCATGTGTACGTGGAGATGGATGTTTGTTAAATAATTATTTAATGAGAAAATGGAACCAATCAAACAATCTTTGTGCAGGTAGAATGGCCTGCTCCATCATCTCAACTTGTTAATTAGCCATTGGTTCTATTCTCTTCCTTCACCTTGATGACCTTCTTGCAATCTTGAATTTGTATCACAAAGCAATGTTCATAGCTTCCATGATTTTTATTTTGTTCTAGGCAATACCCTTGCCTCAATGCCTTTAAAAAGTTCATGGTTTTGAATTTGACTGCATAAAAGGTCTATCTAATTAAATTGCAATTCCACCAAGATGAAGCTCTAAAGCAAAAAATTACATTCCATCATCTTCTTAGGTGCTTATAGTGACTCCCGTGGTATCCCGGGAATTAGAAAGGAGGTGGCAGTGTTCATTGAACGGCGTGATGGATATCCAAGGTGATAATGCTAGACATCTCACTTATTTTCTTCCTTCCTTTTCTCTTTGGCTCTTAAGTTGTGAGCTGAAGAGGTTTACTGATCCTTGCTTCATTGACAGTGATCCAGAACTTATATTTCTCACTGACGGTGCCAGCAAAGGTGTGATGCAGATTTTGAATACAATAATCCGTGGTGAAGGTGATGGGGTAATGGAATTTCCGATAATGAATAAAAATATAGAACTCTTTTATAGAACTTGTTTGTTTTGCTTCATATTGTCACCTTGAATATGCTACAGCACCTCCTTGATCTGCATGCGACTTTGAGATATGTTCATAGAAAATTTGTGTAATTTTCAGGTTTTGGTTCCTGTTCCACAATACCCGCTTTACTCTGCTACAATATCTCTGTTTGGTGGATCCCTTGTACCATATTACCTAGAAGAGACAGCAAATTGGGCGCTTGATGTTAATGACCTGCGGCATGCAGTTGCTCAAGCTCGTGCTAGAGGAATAACTGTTAGTATGCTTTGACTCTTTCTTTTATATATATAAGTATCTGAAAACTATTTGGGATCAAAAGAGGAAACTTGAAAACTGTATCAATGGATGACCAATGTGGGTACTCCTTTTTAACTATTTAGATTTTTGTTGAGTTTTCTTGCTTGGTGCTTTGAACAATCATCTCAATTAAAACTCAAGTATCATGTCATGAAGATTCTTATTGTTTTCTTCCATTTGATATCATCCGAGTTTCTTTTAGCATGTGCTTTCATTAGGTCTGGCCAACTTTTCTCGTGATGTAAAATATTACTGACTAAATATCATTTGTTTGGTAATGTGATTAGGTAAGAGCAATGGTGATTATTAACCCAGGAAACCCCACTGGTCAGTGTCTCAGTGAAGCTAATTTAAGGGAAATATTGCGCTTTTGTTACCAAGAAAACTTGGCCCTTCTTGGAGATGAAGTTTATCAGCAGAACATATACCAGGATGAGCGCCCTTTTATTAGTGCTAGGAAGGTAAATGTTCTCTTACTGCTAGATCAAACCATTTGTTGCCAGGGTTTCAACTGGTACTGATAATTTATTCCCCTCACGATATTTGCAGGTTTTGATGGATATGGGACCCCCTTTAAGCAAGGAAATTCAGCTTGTTTCTTTCCACACTGTGTCCAAAGGATATTGGGGTGAATGTGGGCAGCGGGGTGGATACTTTGAGATGACCAACATTCCTCCAAGGGTTTGCTTCTTGATAATTTGTCAAAATAAATATTCATGATCTGTTGAGTTGCAACCCAAACATATATTGCAAATACTAAATTGAGACATCTATATCCAAACAATAATTTTGAAATAGATGCATAAAAGTTGAGGCATTCAACCAGAGTCCTCAAAGCATTGCAGACTAACTTTAATCAGCTTGTGCCATTGGATACCATTTACAGTTAAAACTTAATTGATTCCATTATAATACAATGGAATTCCTTTTATCTTTCCTTTTCATCCAATATGGTTGACACTTGAATTGTGCATAGAAATCAAACATCATTAATATCCTTCAAGTAAAATAAAACTACTGATGCTTGTTTATTTTTCTTTATCATGATACTGTCGTCCAGACAGTTGAAGAGATTTATAAGGTTGCATCTGTTTCACTCAGTCCAAATGTGCCTGCTCAGATATTTGTAAGTTGGACTTGAATTTGCTAAGCTGAAATAATTACTGGGTCTTGAGCCAATTCAATTAATTTCTTTATCCTTTCTGGCTACAGATGGGGTTGATGGTCAACCCACCTAAACCTGGAGATATTTCATATGAGCAGTTTGTTAGGGAAAGGTATGCCTGCTGTGATTTAGGTCCTTGGTAGTAGATGCTTTTCTCTCATCAAAAGCGGTTTCTGTGTTTGATGAGTTAATCCTGTTTGAATTTTAAATGAATGCTAAAATTTGACATGGTTATTAGTTTTCTTGCTGAAGCTTTCAACGAATAAGAGACCGATCAAACTATTGTCATTGATATAGCAGTTATCAGTGCATGCAGATCACATCAGAAAAAAAATATTAAATTAAGATGTTCAAACTACTTAGATGTTAATATCCATTGTCAAGTCAATGAGCAGGCCCGGCTCAAGGGGGGAGCAACATGAGCAACCGCTCAGGCCCCTGATTTTGATAGGGCCCCAAATTTATAAATATATATACATATATGTAAGAAGTAACAAAATTTTGATTTGCTGTGGTGGTCTAGCGTGTTGTATATGATCAAAGGGTGTGGGGATCGATTCCCACTATCATCAACATTACATTTTTTTCAAACATTCATTAAACAATAAAATTTGGGCCCAACGTTCATCATACAATAAAATTTGAGCCCCTCAAGTTTTACACTGTTATTTTTAGGCCCTTAAGTCCTAAATATTTATTTTTGGGCGGCCCCTCAAATCCAAAATTTTCACTCCGACACTGTTTTTTAGGGGCCCATATCTTAATTTCTGCTCGGGGCCCATATCTTAATTTTTGCTCGGGGCCCCTAAAATGTCCAAGACGGCCCTGTCAATGAGGCACACTTTGAATAGTGAATAACTGTGTTCTATGGGTGTCAAACATGCAGCAAAGGCATCCTTGAATCTCTGAGGAGAAGAGCAAGGATCATGACAGATGGATTCAACAGCTGCAGAAATGTAGTTTGCAATTTCACTGAAGGTGAAAATTTATTTTTCTTTAATATACGAGTCTCTTCCATTTCATGGGATTCCTCCCATTTTACAGTTGTTGGTTGTTAAATGAAAATTATGAAATTCGATTGTAGGCGCTATGTATTCATTTCCTCAAATACGATTGCCACCTAAAGCAATAGAGGCTGCTAAAAGGGCTGGCAAAGTTCCTGATGTTTTCTACTGTCTCAAGCTTTTGGAAGCAACTGGCATTTCCACAGTTCCTGGTTCAGGATTTGGACAAAAAGAAGGGTATTTATTAGTTTAAATGGATTTAAATTGATCCTGTATTTACTCCTTTCCCTTGGTTTGTCCATCAGTTTGCGCAAGCTTGTGACTTGTTATGGTAAAAAATGTTGGTGGCTAATTGTCTATCTGTTCCTTGTAGGGTCTTTCACTTAAGAACAACCATATTACCAGCTGAGGAAGACATGCCTGCAATCATGTCCAGTTTTAAGAAATTCAATGATGGATTTATGGAGGAATATGAAGATTATAGGGGTTATTCAAGAATGTAAGAAATACTTCTATTTCCATAAATTGTATAATATTTTTTTAGCTATCACACAGCATTTGATAAACACTCCTTGAATTGCCTCTATTTGGCCATAAACCTTACTCTGTTGGAACTTTTCATTCTGCTGCCAATATCATCCCTCACAGTATCAATTCTCTGTTTAAATTACCATTATATTTGGCATTTACCATGTTATGAATGTATGAGTCAACATAAGCTTCAAACAACTAGCTAGAATTAGGAACTAGATTATCTGATAAGAGCTAGCTTAGCTCCTAAATTCCCATTTGGATTCCTACCCTTTTTGCCTATTCAAGTTACCTACCTCTACCTGAACCCTGAAGTTATTTCTTTTCTTCTATATATAGCTGGTCTTGGCCCCAATTAAAGGATTGTAGTTGACAGGTAAACATTATAGAACCGTTAGGTGACATCAGGAATTTCAACTGTACATGATCCTTTTGTCACATCACTGTTTCAAAATAAATACAGTCCTTGCTTTTGGTGCTCTTTGGTACTTCTTGTAAATCAATCCTAAAAGCATAATGAAGAAATCTAATGAACCTATCTAGTTCTCTGCAAACCCATTGACACACTAAGCATTTCCACCAATTTCCACTTAATTTTGCCCTAGTAAATCTCACCCACCTGCTAAAGTTATCATCTTTAACTCTCAGAAATGAAAAGAAATGCATGAAGGAAGGTGGCTCTCTAACTTGCCACTATCTTACCGGCAAGTCTAAATTTCAGATTTCATTCTCATAATGATTTTGGAAAAGTTTTAGAGAATCATTATGTTCTGTATTCGATTAGTAGTTCAGTTATCGAATATCTGTCTTATGTTAAATTTAGGCGAGCGAGAAACTAGTATAATTAGGTGTGATGCTACAAGCTGAGGACCTACATTAGTTTAGTGCAAGGGACAACTTTGCAACATACAACTAAGATAAAAGGGGTGCTCACAATCACACAGTTTTCACTAGTCACCAATTCTCCAAACCAAAATGAAAGCTTTTTTCACTCTGAAATGACCTTTAAAGAAAGAAGTGCTTTTGATAGCTGTTTGGAGAGGAGAATACTACAAGTCTACTCTGTGTTTTTATCTAATCTAAAAGCATATCGAATATCGAATATGAAAAAGTTGACTCATTGAAAGAAAAATAAGCATAGAATATAAGAAAGCAACCAACTTTTTTGGAGAAGAAATGAAAACCTTTTAACATACCTATAATTGTAAGTAACATCTCCATTTATTGAGGAACTTTTGAGATGCTCATAACCAGTTAAATTTTATCAGAAGATTCATATTTACTTAAATTTCCAAATTACCTGCCAATATATTTTTGTATGTATATTGTTTTATTGTAATCTGTTGGTCGGCAGCTAACTTTCTTTATTTTCATATTTTTTTTACCTAATTAGCATAAATAAATAACAACTAATAAATGTTCTCTTTTTTTTTTCTTTCTAATTTTATTGCAAAATATAATTTAATTCAATTTAATAATGTATTAATCTCAAATTAATTGTGATCATTTATATGAATTCTCGTATTTCACATGATATGTTTTAAGACTACATGTTTAAAGAGATATAAAACCATAAAATGTATTTAAAAGTAATCTAGGCTTACCTCTAAACAACAAAGAAAAAAAAAACTCTTATCTAGTTTACTAGTAAAACATAAGTATACACACTGAAATACAATATACAGCGATATATATATATATATATATATATATATATATATATATATATATATATATATATATATATATATATGAAAGGTTGAACAAACTTAGCAATTTAAAGAGCGGCTCAGTGATAACCAGCTCTGAAAACTAATAAGCCTGTCAGATATTTTATTCATTCAAAAAAATCTTAAGTAAGGAGTTCCAGAAGAGTCCGAGAGTACAATGTCCTTTAAAATACGAGGCAAATAATCAAAGGAAAGAAAATTACATTGTAAAGAATATAGCCGGCTATTTAACTATGCCCTATATATTACTGAGTAATAGATCCAATATCGAATCAAAATTTCAATTAACTATGTATAATTGAAAAAATTTCTAATTTGGTATTGGAATCATATTGAAACTTTTAAATTATAAAATATAAAAAAAGAAATTGATGAGATAAATTTGAATCCATTTTACAGAGGAAATAGTAATTTAATAGCCAATAAATTTGTGTTGGACAATAGACAAAAAGAGCAAGACTAATATCATATCTGCAGCTGCTACTGCAAAAATTGCAGAAACATGAGTTTTGGACTCTGCATTTAACTTATCAGCAAGTCCTTTCTAAGCCACAAGAAACCAAATGAGGAAATCAATTCACATTACTTACACAAGACCTACCTTTATTTTAACTTATCTAGTTTACACAAGACCTACCTTTATTTTAACTAATATCGTATTTTTATTTTAATTGTTAAATATTTTTTATTTATTAAAATAATAAATTATAATTTAAAATAAATAAAAAATAAAAGATACCTATTAATTTAAGATCAACAAGATATTATAATAGGCTCATAATAAAAAAAAAGTTGACAGAATAATTTTCTTTAACTAAAAAATATTAAGTTTATTAATTTTTACTAATAAATTAGTAAAATATTTTAGCTAGAAAAGTATAAAAAAATTATTTTAGCAGAAAAAAAAATTATAGATTCTAATATTAAAAGATAATTATATTATTGGTTTAGAATATAATAAATTAAAAAAGATATATTATAAAAATAATTTAAATACTACTTAAATTTGTTTTATAAAATTAAATTATAATCACGTAAGTTAATATTTTTTTAATTTATTTTTTTAATATTTTATTATATTTTATAAAAATTATAATATAATTTTTTAATAAAATATAATCTAAATAATACAACTTTATAAAATATATTTATAAATAAATAAATAATACTATTATTAATAAGTGTTGATTGATGACAATATTGGCGCCAAAAAAAAAAAAACCAAAATCAAAAGTAAGTCAATCCCAGAGTTACAGCTGCCCGCGGTCAGCCATTTTCACGGGCACTTTTCTTTCTCTTTTCTCCTTTTCTATCTTTTAATCTCTATAAAGTCTTGACTTAAATTAAATCTTGAATCACAGCTTATGTCACGAGTTTCCTCGGGTTCTCTTTCTTTCTCTTTTGTATATCTAATTCTGCATAAACACAACATTCAGCGTTACACTTCCTTCATTTAAAACTTTCTTTTCTTTTCTTTTCCTTTCTTTTCTTTCATTTTCTTGATCCTGTTTCTTGTTTTTTCTTCTTCACTTTATTTGTTATTTCTTTCTTTTTGATTCTCAACCAATCACGGCCCACCCGATCACAAAACCCCAATCTTTTAATTATTCTTCTCTTTATTCCTTATTCTCTCCTCTTCTTCTCCATATTTAAAAAGAAAGGATTTTTATAATTTTTTCCTTGAATCCGAACATGGGTTTTTCTGGGAAGAGTCAAGTGGATAATGGGTTAGAATTAGATTCTAAAAAATGGGTTATTGCTGGAATTCCTTTAAGAGCTCCATTAAAGCCAATATATACAAATCCAGTAGAGAAAGAATGCTGTGAAATCATCGACAATGAATGTTCAACAACTCCGACCAGTGAAGAAGCAAGAATTCCGGCGAGACTTGTTTGTCCGCCGGCTCCCAAGAAGAGAAAGGCTACTTTGAAATGGAATTATAATAGTGTTAGAGAGTTCTTTACTCCTCCTGACTTGGAAACTGTTTTTATAGTTCGCCATGTTGAAAGGGCTAATTAATCAATTAACTCATTTATATTTATATAATAAAAAAATGGGCATTAAGATTTGTTTCTTTTTCTTTTCTTTCTTTCTTTCTTTTTTTTTCTGTTTTTTTTTTCTTTTTTTTTGTAGTGCCTTTTATAGTTTCTTTGTTTTTTTTTGGATTTAGGGCTCTTTTTAGTGTATAGGAAGAGATAGATCAGGAGCTTGTGTACAGTTTGTATAAGTAAATAAAATTAATTAAGCTAATTATATTTAGCAAGCTCCTTTAGAGATTTGTTCTCCCTTACAAGATATTTTTCTTGTTATATATGGCTAATTATTAACAAAACTATTTTTCGTTTTCTTTTTGCATTCAAAACCCATGAATCATTCTTTGCTCTTCTTAAAAAAAAACTACCCTAAAAGATGAGTTTCCGAGCTTACACACTAGTTTGAATAATAACTAATGTCATATATGGTAGATGAGATTGGTTGAGTAGTATTAAAATTGTTTTTAGAGTGGTAAAACTAAGATTATATAAGAAAAAATTACTGTTTACATTCAGGTATATGAGTAAACCTTTAGTTTTATGTTATTTTTCTGGATTTTGGAGGAAAATATTTGGTTGTTTATTACTAAATTTACTGATTATAAATACGAATCAAATGTGTAAAAAGTTTATCTTGGAAGTTACAATGTGTCGATTGAAGTTAAACAAAGGTAAATTGCTTATGCATTTCAATCATTTTTTAGTATTGGTAGGAAAAGGTAAATCGATTTTATTTATTGTCTAAAAAATATATATATTTATAGCTAAATTATGTTTTTATATACGCTAAATGGGTTTTAATTGTTCTTATCTTCTTACTACAATCTTTTTTCAATTATTATTTTTTAATCTTCTCTGTCTCTGGCTATGATAGACTGTTCATGCTCATGCGTAAAAGCTCGCAAAATACGCACGGAAGTCAACATCTTAGCTTATAAGAAGCCACAAGTTGTCAAAACGCAAGTTAATTAAGTAAAAGGCAAATCTTTTTCAAATGGGTAACAAGAAAGAAGATAGATGCTGCACGGATCCTACTTCATATGGTCATATAGGTTTGATTGACTAAGACAAATTAATCCCATTTTTTCCAATTATAAAAATAAACTATACCCACCTTTTTAAAGAGTTTTAACTAATGAAAAATGATCAAAATTAGCCAAATTAGACCCACACAAAATTACCCATTTAATGAAAATTTTTAACCATCTCATCTCTTTCTCTTCTTTAATTATACACTAAGAAAGAGTTATTAGTCTAACTTATACTTATTGTGACCCACATGACCCCTCCACCCACCTTGATCGGACTCTTATGGTAATAGTGGGAAGTTTCTCTCCATATAGTGTGTGTGTGCTTTTTGTTGATAACTCATTTAAATAAAGACAAGTGGCATGTGGATTGGTATATAGATTAGAATCCTATGTGAGTTTGAATGGACCTTGTTTTAACACTTTCAACCTCATCAACTTTGCCCCTCCAATAATTGACAATGTCGCTTGCATATTATTTATATATCTATCTAATAATAATAATAATCTAATATCATACACTAATAATAAAAAATCACACAATACTTATATATTAATATAATTATTTAAAAAATTATAACTAATCAATTTTTGGCTTGATAATATTAGAATCATTAACACACTAAAATACAATTAACTAATAAATATATATTTTACCGAAAAATAAATTGATGATTATTTTTTAAAATCATATTTAAAAGTTAAAAATTAATATAACATTAAGATATAATTTAATGATAAGTATATATATTTTTAAATAATAAATTTAAAATTAATTATATTTATAAAAAAATTATGAGTTAAAAGAATTCTAATGTACAATGTAAGAAAAGGATTGATGCCTTATAATTGATAATATAAAATATAAAGGAATGTTGATGATGAATAATTGTTAGGTTTTAGTATTAAATTGGGCAGAGAATGTGCATGTTGAAGCAAGCATATGCTGAAAAGTGAAAACAGTGAGAAAGGGAGACTCACCTAATGTTTTTTGGGTTTAATATTTTTGTGCATTAAATTAAACAAGGCTTTTTCTCGGGATCGGAGCAGTCATTGAACCAATAGTTTAGTAACACGTGTAAAGTATGCGAATCTTTATTTGGCATTCAGTAGCCAATTTTTAAGTTTATACTCTTTTAAGTTAATGTGGATTTAATTGCTTGTATTATTGGTATGAATATCACATGTAGTGGCTCATTAATTAGTGTATATTATTACTCCCTTCTTACTATTTTTATAATTCATTATATTATTTTTAAATATCTTAAATTATATTCACTTATTATAAAAAAATTATTATTTTACTATTATATGCTCATTTAATACATATTTTTTCATCATAATTATAAATAATATTAAAAAATAATTAAAAAAATTATATTTAATAAAATATATTAGAAAAAAATTAAATTTTAACTAAATTAACTATATTTTATTAATAAGTATAAAAAATAATTAATGAACTATAAAAATAAGACGGCAGAAAATATTTATTACTTTTAAATTATACAGTAGTATAGTAAACTTTTGAGACATTTGACCAGTAGGAAGCTAGAATTTAAAGTTTAAAATATATAAAATACAAACTAAATGTAACTATAGCACATCTTAACTAAATATCTATATTTTTAAGTTTTTACAGTTTTAATAATAATAATAATAATAATAATAATGGGCGTCTTAGAGCGCCCTCAAAATATGTTTTTAGACACTACTATACAATTAATAATCCTATTTTAATGTTTTCAGATATTACTATACAATTAATAATCCGTTTTTATCTAATAGATAAGAAACTTCTTTACTTTAGCGTCTGGTGCAATGGCTTCTGGTGTAACAACAAACGTGAGTTTAACTTGGAAGACTAAATATTAGCTAAACAAGGAACTCATTTCAATCTTTTTTTAGAGATAATGATATTTTTTTTTAATTAAAATGATCACTAATAATATATGATAGATGGAGCAAATACTAGTTTTTTTTTAAGAATTTTTTCATACTTACATGATAATTTTAGTCTCTCCTAAAAACACAAAAAAAAAAAAAAAATTTGAGTTTATAATTTTGCACCTGATGATAGTCTTTTTGTAAAAATAATTTATCCTTCTTAAATTATCATTTTATACAATAAAAAAATTTAATTAATTTTTTTAATTATATCATTATTATTAATAATTTAATAAATGAAGTGAAAATATAATATTAATAAATTAATAAAAAAATATTTTAATCTATTTAAAATAAATTTATATAATATTTAAAAAATTTAATAACTTTCCTAATAAATATATATGAAATTAAAATAATTATTTGAGCGAAAGAAACGGTGTACATAAAAAAAAATATTTTTTTGCCCCATAAAAATTATCTATTATTTTATTTTAAAGTATTTCAAAATAATTATTTATTTTTATTTTTAAAATATATTTAATGTTTTTTTTACTTTATGATCTAATAAATTCACACTTTAAATAAAAAATTAATGGTAATTTAAATTATTTTTAAGATAAAATAAATATATAAATAAGAAAAAAAATATATTAATTATTAATAATATAATTTTTAAATTTATAGAAAAAATAAATAATTTTTTATGGGGCGAGTATATAAATGGATGGGGGGTAGGTAATTAAGTAAGCAAGGCATAGTTGGGTTCCTGACAGAGTGGAGGGGGAGGGGGAGGGGTTTGGTAGAGAAATAAATAGGAGAGTTGTTTGTCAGAAAGCAATTAATTCAATTGGAATGAAAAAAGAAACCACAATTCATTTATTTGTCAATTTGGTTTCAGTACTTTCAACTTTGCGATTGGGTACTTTTGTGGGCTCATCTCATTCTCATATGCTATCATCAAAATCAACAAACTAACCACTGATCTATCTGTATCCGCCATGTTTTTTTTTTTTTTCCATTTTTATTTTCAATTCTATGCTACGGGGCGCACCCAATAAATTGAATCTAGTGGGCCTTTCACCTGTCTATAAAGATCAACTTTGAACTTTACATTTGCATTTAATACTTTGAAACCCGCCATTTTTTTTCCCATGGATTTTTACAAAAAAAATATTCCAAAAAATATAATATTTTTAAAATTATTCTTTTATTTTCAAGATTTAATTTTAAAAATATTTTATTTGCATAAATACCACTTCCATCTCATTAAAATCATAGCTTTTAAATTGTATATAATTGTTAAGCTAATCTTTGTATTTTTTTAATATTATAAAAAAATTATTTTAAAAATAATAAAATAATAATTTCATTGACACGATGAAAATATATATTTAATATATTTAAAATATGCATCAATTTATTAATTTTCATTATAAAAAATATTTTTATTTTTATAAGTATATTTTTAACATATGAAAAATATATTAAAATTATATCAGATTTTTAAAAAGAATAAAAAAAAAGTATGTGATGTGATTTTATTTTTTTTCAATTTTTTTATAATTTGAAGACATATGACTACAGACACAAATACTATAATTATTCATGGCGATTAGTCATTGAGTCAACATTAATTTTTAATAATATTACTCCAGTGTGCCTTATAAAGATTTTTTTTTTATTTTTAAATATAATTACTAATGAAATGAAAATACATTGAGCTAATCATACATTTATTTATTAAATTTTTATGTCGGTTCAAATCCAACAAAATTTGAATATTTCTGACCCAATTGAAAATTTAAACACATTAGTGTTTTTTTTTATCATTTCTAATTCTAATATAATTAATTATTTAATTACTATTGTAAAAATAATTAATTTAATAATTATATTAATTAATTAATTATATTACTTATTTTAACATTCACATCTCAAACAAAATAACATAATTTTTCAATATGTTTCCTTAGAGCACGTGTTTATTAGTAATACAAATTTTAATTTTCAATATAATATTTCAAAATGATTGATAAAAAAAAATATACACATATAAAATGATTATAATAAATTTAAGTAAAAATAAAATGCATAATAAAAATTAAAATATTTATTATTAAACATAATAAAAAAATTTCAATTTATATATAATATTATATTTTTCATTCTATTACATTCTGCATTATATTACATCATGCTAAATACAATTAATCAAAATTCATATTAGATATGGATATATTTTTTCATTTATGAAAAAGATTTTAAATAAAATATATAGCATACTAATTAATATGGAATAATTTTTTTTTTAAAAAAAGAAAAAATATGCATGTTAAAACCTGCCAAGCCGGTGAAGATCAAATGATGTTTCTAGTTAGCTAATGGAAGAACTCGAGGTGGCGTTTAAAATGGAGGAACAGTTCTGGTACCAGAGATCAAAGATCAAATGGTTGCAAGATAGGGACAAAAACACCAAATTCTTCCATGCTACAATGGAGTATGGATCGAAGGAGCTAATGAAGTTAAAGAAGAAGCAGCCAATTTCTTCAAAAATCTCTATACTGCTGGACAAACAACTCATCAAGATCAAGTGCTCAACTTCATTCCCAGAATTGTTCCAGATCAATGTAACGGCATTTTAAGTGACATTCCGTCAAAAGATGAGATTAAAGCAGCTGTGTTCAATCTAGGAGCACTAAAAGCCCTTAGGCCAGATGACTTCTCAGGAATCTTTTATCAGAATTTCTGGAGCAAGATTAAGCATGTGGTGATCAAAATGGAGAAGGATTTCTTCGCAACTGACTGATGAAAGTAAAGAAGAGACTGAAGAAACACAAATAAAATCCAACGGAGGAAAAATGATCTTTCTAAATTAACACACAGATTGCTGACTTGTACAATCTGTTACAAGAGGTTTTATAATGTATATATACTCACATAGTTAACATACATTACTAATATATATATACCAGATGTATATGTTATAATGCAATATAACGAAAAGTATTTTCTAAATCTCTGTGTCTAAAACTGTTCATGGTATCAGAGCCTCCAGATCTACTCTTTCTTGCTATCCAAGATTAATCTCTTTACTTGATTTCTCAATTTTTTTTTCCAAATACCTGAAACAAATCTTTAACAATCTAATCATGGTAGACATTACTGAAAACAGAACTGAAAACAGAAGAATTAACGAGGAAGAAGATGATACTTACAAGATTTCTTCATATGATCATTCAACAACTACACTAGTAACCATATCTCTCACTGAAAGAAATTATATGTCCTGGAGCAGAGCAATGATGATTTCATTGAAAGCCAGAAATAAATTTGTCTTCGTCAATGGTGAGGAGACCAAGCCTGCATCAGGATCACAACTCTACAAGAAATGGGAGAGAATAGATAGTATGGTAACTACCTGGATTCTTAATTCAATTTCAAAAGATATAGTAGAAGCTTTCATTTACACTTCTAGTGCTAAAGATCTATGGGATGAACTATCTACTAGGTTTGGAGAGAGTAATGGCCCTCTCATTTATCAAATTAGAAAAGATATAGCTAGCATGTATCAAGGAACACAGTCTGTCACTACTTTTTACACTAAAATCAAAAAGCTGTGGGATGAGATGCAGTATCTTAGACCTAGACGTATGTGCAATTGTGTGTGTGGTGTGGCTGATTCTATTACTAGCTTAGAGAATGAAGAAAAGTTAATGCAGTTCTTAATGGGTCTTAATGACTCATATGACAACACTAAGAACCAAATTCTGCTGATGGACCCATTTCCTACTATAAACAAGGCCTATGCTATGGTTTTAAGTGTTGAAAAACAAAGGGAGGTGAATTCACCAAGCTTTGAATCTCATGACCAATCTGCAGCCATGTATGTACAGAAAAACAAAAATTACTCTAGGTTTAATACCAAATCTGAGTCCAAACCAGACAGATATTGTGACATCTGCAAATCTAACAATCATTCTAGAGAAACATGCTTCAAATTAATAGGATATCCAGACTGGTTTTTTGAACTAAAGAAGAAGAGGGCACAATCACAGGCTCATGCTGTTATGAATCAGGAAGAGACTCCTTTTGCTGATAATGTTGCAAGCCATGGGACAGAGATGAATGATGTTCTGACCAGAATGGTACAAATGGAGGTTAAAAGAGCTGTCAAAGGAAAAAACTCAATGGAAAACTCTGAAACAGATGGGGTGCAGACTAATACCATCAGTTTTGCAGGTATGAATGCTAACCATAATCTAATTGCTATGGACAACGGAGACAAAGGCTTATGGATCCTGGATACAGGTGCTACTGACCATGTCACATGTACATTGCAATTTTTTGACTCTGTGCATAGACTACCTAACCCAAAACTTCTAAACCTACCAGATAATTCTACAAGACCTATTACTCATGTGGGAACTATTAAACTGCATAACAAACTGATTTTACAGAATGTGTTCTATATTCTCAGTTTTACATGCAACCTGATTTCAGTAACTACCCTAGCCTCTGTCAATAACATTTCTATACTAACTTTACCTGATTGCTGTATTTTACAGGATATACAGACTGAAGAACGGTTTGCAAGTGGAAGAGCAATGGGGAAACTTTACTACCTCACAACCAATTCCTTCTATCCAAATACCAGTAATGTTCATCATACCTGTATTGATCACAAAAATCATATTAGTAAACTGTGGCATACTAGACTGGGACATATATCCCATAAGAGAATGTTACATATTCCTGATATTCCTATTAAAAATAAAGAAGATTATGACTGCAATGTATGTCCACTATCAAAACAGCAAAGAATCCCATTTTATCCTAGTAGCTCTATAGCAGAAAAATGCTTTGATCTAATACATGTTGATGTTTGGGGACCATATTCTATTTTGTCTATTACTGGTGCTAGATATATTGTGACATGTGTGGATGACAAAAGTAGATATACTTGGGTGTTTATGATTACAAATAAACAACAAGTTTTTTCAGTTTTAAAGTGCTTCATAGCCCAAGTTGAAACTCAGTTTGGTGTTATTATAAAGACTATCAGAAGTGACAATGGCACTGAGTTTGTCAATGCACAATTAACTGAACTACTACAAAACAAAGGAATTACACAGCAATTAAGCTGCATTTATTCACCCCAACAGAATGGAAGAGTTGAAAGGAAGCATAAGGAAATTTTAAATGTTGCTAGATCCATGATGTTTCAAGCTAGTTTACCTAAAGAATTTTGGTCTGAATTGTTTCTTACAGCTACTTACATCCTAAACAGAGTTCCATCTGAACTCTTGTCATGGAAATCTCCTTTTGAGATTCTTCATAATACCATTCCTTCTATCCATCATTTCAAAACCATTGGTTCATTATGCTATGCTACAAACACTAAACCTCACAAAAATAAACTAGACCCTAGAGCCACACCTTGTATCCTACTAGGATATGCACCACAACAAAAGGCATACAGACTTTTTAACTTGCAGTCTAGACAAATTTTCCATTCCAGATATCTTGTTTTCAAAGAACATATTTTCCCTTTTAAACTCAAAAGTCCAGTTCATGCTATAGAATTTTCCTTACCTTCTTGTATTGAAGATACTACTATTGATTCAGACCAGCCTGTAACCATTCTTCCAGAAACAAAACTTGAAAATGGTGAAAATATCAGTATTTTACCACCTTTTCAACACCAAAATCAAATTTCAGAATCATTACCAGAAAATCCAATTCAACCAGAAAACCAAACACAGCCAGAAAATTTAAATTTACCTTCCACAAGGAAAAGCACCAGAACTAAACACTCACCAGCCTGGATGTCTGATTTTGTTACCTCATTTGCTCATCCTAGCAGCAGTTCTTCATCTGCATGCACTGCAAATACATTTTCAGGTATGGTTAGTACTTATCTTTCTAACTTTACTTCTTTATACACACCTTCTCACACAGCATTTCACACAAATATCCACAAAATTCCTGAACCATGTTCATACCAAAAAGCAAGCACAAATGTCAACTGGGTTAAAGCAATGGAGACTGAACTAACAGCTCTAGAAGCCAATCATACATGGGATTTGACAACTTTACCTAAAGAAAAAAAAACCTATAGGATGCAAATGGGTTTTTAGGGTAAAGTATAAGGCTGATGGGACTGTGGACAGGTTCAAGGCTAGATTAGTAGCCAAAGGATATAACCAGAAGCTAGGGCTTGATTACAATGACAGCTTCTCACCTGTTGCCAAATTAGTGACTGTCAGAATACTCTTTACTATTGTTGCTAGCAATGGGTGGCCACTTCATCAACTAGACATAAACAATGCCTATCTCCATGGATACATTGACGAAGATCTTTATATGTCACCACCACAAGGCTATACTAAAGCTGAACCAGGCCAAGTTTGTAAACTTAGAAAGTCCCTCTATGGCTTAAAACAAGCAGGCAGACAGTGGAACAAGGAGTTCACCACTACTCTGTTTCAATATGGTTTTACTCAGTCCACAAATGACCACTGCTTGTTCACAATGGGCAAAGGTCAGAACTTTATTGCATTACTAGTCTATGTTGATGATGTCCTACTCACTAGTCCATCTCTACAGCTCATTTCTAAAGTCAAATCTTATCTACATGCAAAATTCACAATAAAAGATTTAGGGTCTGCAAAATACTTCTTGGGACTCGAATTAACAAGATGCAACACAGGTTTATTTTTGGCACAAAAGAAGTTTATTGTTGATCTTTTATAAGAGACTGGACTCACAGAAGCAAAACCAGCAAAGACACCTTTTCCACAGGGCATTAAACTAACACAGGATATGGGGATTCAATTGCCTGAACCTAATCAATACAGAAGATTGGTGGGTAGACTACTTTACCTCAGTTTTACACGCCCAGACATTACCTTCAGTGTCCAACAGTTATCTCAATATATGCAGCAGCCATGTCAAGGCCATCTCAACATTGCTCTACATCTTCTGCGGTATTTAAAAGGCACCATCACTCAAGCTTTATTCTTTCCAGCTGAAAATTCTTTATTTCTATCTGCATACTGTGATGCGGACTGGGTAGCATGCCAACTTACCCGTCGATCTGTATCCGGCTATTGTGTCTTCTTAGGATCGGCATTAATATCCTGGAAATCAAAAAAGCAAAACACAGTAAGTAGATCTAGTGCAGAAGCTGAGTACAGAAGCATGGCAAACGTTACCTGCGAATTACTGTGGATCTTTCACATACTCAGTGATTTTCAAGTTGAAATTCCCTTACCTATTCGCTTGATGTGCGATAACCAAGCAGCCCTCCATATCGCTGCTAACCCAGTTTTCCACGAACGAACGAAGCATGTAGACATCGATTGCCATGTGGTAAGACAGAATATCGATCGTGGTTTTCTCCAAACGCAACATGTTTCTTCTCAAACCCAGCTCGCTGATATCTTTACCAAATCTCTTCCAACGGCTACCTTCAGCAATTTGATATCCAAGCTTGGATTGGTATTCTTACCAAACGCAAGCTTGTGGGGGGAGTGAAAGGTAAAGAAGGAACTGAAGAAAGTAAAAGGAAAAAACGAGACTGAAGAAAGTGAAAGGAAAAGACGAGACTGATGAAAGTAAAGAAGAGACTGAAGAAACACAAATAAAATCCAACGGAGGAAAAATGATCTTTCTAAATTAACACACAGATTGCTGACTTGTACAATCTGTTACAAGAGGTTTTATAATGTATATATACTCACACAGTTAACATACATTACTAATATATATATAACAGATGTATATGTTATAATGCAATATAACGAAAAGTATTTTCTAAATCTCTGTGTCTAAAACTGTTCAGGCAGGCTACCTCCAAACCTCAATCATACCACCTTTGTACTGATACCAAAGGTACCTTTTCCTGAATCAATAACTCATTTTCGTCCAATTAGCTTATGTAATTTTGGATATAAAATCATATCCAAGATTCTTGTTAGTAGGCTTAAACCCTTCATGCACTCTTTAATTAATTATTCACAAGGGGCATGTATACTAGGCAGAATAATTCATGGTAATATTTTAATTGCTCATGAAATATTTCATAAGTTGAAAACTAACAGATCAAAGTTGGGGTGGCAAATGGCGATTAAACTTGATATAAGTAAAGCCTAATGGAATTTTTTGGAATGGGTACTAAGAAAAATGGGTTTTAATGACAGAGTTGTGTCTCTATTAATGTATTGTGTTAAATATGTCAGTTATACTGTGAAAATTTATGGTTGCTTGACTAAAACCTTCACTCCCACTAGAAGTCTTAGACAAGGGGATCCTCTCTTCCCTTATCTCTTCTTGTTTGTCACCAATGCTCTATATTCCTTGCTTGATAATGCTCTAGCTTTTAATCATATTAAAGGCTTTCAATTTTCCAGAAATTCACCTAAGTTGTCACACATGCTATATGTTGATGACACTATAATTTGTGGCAAAGCTGCCGTGAATGAAGCAAATATGTTTTCCCAAATTCTGTATTTATATGGGACAGCATCAGGGCAATTAATAAATTTTGAAAAATCAAGTATCTTCTTCAGTAAGAACACCATAGAAAATCAGGAACTCTAATAATCTTTTGGGCATAAAAGAAATGAGGGGACATGATAAATATCTAGGCATCCCTACATCTTGGGGTAGATCCAAAATAGAAGCCTGTAACTTCATTGTGGATAGAATGAGTTCAGGGAAAGTAATTTTAATTAAAACTGTCATTAATGCCATTGCACCTCACTTCGTGTCTTGCTTCAAGCTACCCAAATTCATCTGTAACAAGCTGAATAGTATTCTTTCCTCCTTTTGGTTAAATCAAAACCAGAATAATAAAGGCCTTGCTTGGAGAAAATGGGATGTGTTAACAAAATCAAAATATAAGGGGGTCTGGGTTTCAAGGATTTTGAACTGTTCAATATGGCCTTGCTTTCAAAACAATGTCGGAAACTGTTGGAAGGCATTGATTGTCTTTCGTTTAAAATTATAAAATCTTTGTATTTTCCTAATAGCTGTTTTCAGGATGCAAAATTGGGTAGCAAACCATCATGGAGCTAGAGGAATATGATATTGGTTGGAGATGCTATCAAAAGGGGTGCTAGATGGCTTATAAGAAATGGCAGACAGGTACGCATATGGGAAGATTCTTGGGTCTTATATTTGCCTCGGATTAAAGTCATCTCTGAATAACCTCATTCCCCAAGGATTCGTTAGGTTTCTGATTTAATTGATGATCATGGTAAATGGAAACTGAATTTGTTATCATCTGTCTTTTCTAACATAGAAACTGAGGCTATTATTAGAACACCTGTGGCTAACGTCAATTGTCCTGAAAAGTTGATATGGCACCCAGATAAATTTGGAAGAATTTCAGTTAAATCTGCATACTATTACCTATGCCAGCAAAAGAGAAATTCCTTTTCGAGTAACGGTGAAAGCTCTTTGTCCAATAATACATGCTGGTATTTGATTTGGAAACTTTAAATACCACCAAAAATACAGAATTTCCTGCGGCGTGCTTGTGTGAATGCGTTGCCTATTTATGTGAATCTCAATAAGAGGAACCTTAGCATATCTAAAAGCTTTCCCATTTGCAATACAGCAGATGAATCTGATTGCCATTTAATTTTCTTTTGGGATTATTCTCGCGCATCATGGTTTATTTCTAATATTGGCATTAATCCTTTGGTGTATAATACTTCATCCTTTCTTTGTAGGTGGCTTGATCTGATTATAAATCTTAATGGGGTTAATAAAGTTGATATTTTGGCAAAAATTGCTTGTTTATACTGGAGCTTGTAGAAAACTAGGAATGAATTTTACTTCAAAGGAACAATTCCAGATCCAATATTCACTGCTAGAAGAGCCTCTACCTTGCTTGCTGAGTTCCTCAATGCACAACAATCGAACAGGCCTGCCTCCAATATTTCTTCTGCAGATTTGGACTCAAATTCCAGCCTCCCTCTTAATGAAAGATGGTCTCCTCCACCAACTAATTGTTTGAAGATTAATATTGATGCAAGCTTTCATAAAGACTCAATCTGGGATGGAGCTGCCATAATAATTAGTTAGAGACTCCTTGTGCAGAATTATTGATGAAGTTGCTTATCTGATTCAATTCATCTCACCTTTGGTGAATGAAACTCAAGTTTTGTTGAAGGGTGTAGAGTGCGGCCTTAATAATTGTATTTTTGAATTAGATAGTATGCAACTTATTCAAGCCCTTGATGCTCAAGAAAACTGCCCCTCAGAAATTGATGCTCTTGTATTGCAAATTAAACTTTGGAGTGGTGGTATCAGTAACCATAATTTTGTTTTTGTTAAAAGGGAGTTGTAATACAGTGGCTGATTGGTTAGCCTCCACTGTCTATTCTGCAAAATTAAGACATGATTGGCTATGTAGTCCTCCTGCTCAACTCATTAGATTGCTGGCTTCATCTGATGTTTTACTTCATTAGTTATCAATGAAATCTTTATTGTTTGATAAAAAAAGAAAAACGGTGTTTCTAGTTATATTTACTACAGTGACAGGTCATTTATAAATCACATTTTTGGCAACACGGTATCACATATCCGATTGTGGGGCCACACAGCTTACTGACCTCATTAATGCGCGCCAAAATCTAGCGCTTCTCAACTAATTAATTAATAATATATTTTTATTAAATAATAATATAATATCTCACCGCATTTCGCCTTTTACTTTCCTTTTTGAGAAAAGAAAAGAAAAAAAAAGAGAAGAAAGGGTAGGAAAATGAAGCAAAGAACATGGCCGGCTCGGTCAGACGGATCTCGTTTCAAATCTTTCCAATTACCAATTATAAAATTGAAAAAAGAAAATGAGTCATTTGCTTCTCAATCTCAATCTCAATTTCGGTTTCAAACCAGCTCTACAGCCCTTTCTAAATCAACCAAATTATCGTCGTCTTCTTCAATCAACACTACTCGCGATTTCTCGGCTCTTCCATTCTATATTTTAACCAAAATTGCTGCTTCCTTCACTCTGCCAAACCTACAATCGGCCACTCTCGTTTGCCGCTCATGGAGCGACGGGCTTCGCCCTTTGAGAGAGGCGATGCTTTTTCTCAAATGGGGTAAGCGGTATAAGCATGGCCGAGGTGGCGTTCGCCCTAATTTGAATAAGGCTCTTGATTCGTTTTTGAAAGGCGTTGCTCGTGGGTCTACTCTGGCTATGGTTGATGCTGGACTTGTTTACTGGGAAATGGGCCAGAGAGAGAAAGCAATTGCCTTGTATCTTAAAGCTGCAGAGCTTGGTGATCCTGCGGGACAGTGTAATTTGGGAATTTCTTATCTCCAAGGTAGCTGTTTGGGGAATTTTAGTTTTGTTAATTTTCCCCTTCTAATTCTTATAGCATTACTAGCTTGTACCCTTATTAAATTTAGGATTTCTTAGCAAATTGTTTAGATTTTGGTAGAAGTTAAATTAGAAATGTGTAAGTCTAAGTTAAATTTTTTTTGTCCCATACAGAACAAGGGTGAATTTATAAATGAAATTTCGTAAAATCTCATTTATACTAAACAAGCTTTTAAGAAATTGTGAATGTTACTTTCAATCTATCTGTCTTGGTTTTTTATCTGGAATTTTAGATTATGTGCTGTAATGAGCTTGTTTTAGGTCAATGTGTTCTGGTACTGTGTAATCATTGAAAATTTAGCCATCAATGGAGATAAAGTGGTACATTGAACAGATGTAATTTAATAGCATTACGGTGCGTGCTAATGATGATTGGGGTGTTTTGCAGCTGAACCTTCAAAACCAAAGGAAGCCATGAAGTGGTTATCACAAGCTTCCAACGCTGGGCATGTTCGAGCTCAATACCAACTTGCGCTCTGTCTGCATCAAGGTCGTGGGGTGGAACATAATTTACAGGAGGCTGTATGCATCTCCCTCTTCTCCTTATCCTTGTAATATGTGAATTAGCTTTTTCTTGGTGGCATTCCAATAAAATAGGTTCATTTCTTATATTAACTAATTCGTGGTAATGATGTTGCAATTTCTCAATAATGTTTTCTGAGAAATTGTCTATCAGCAGTTCTTCTTCTTGTTCTTTCTTTCCTCTTGGTGTTTGAAAGGAGTGTGGGGTTCCTTGTTGGGAAATTGGGCTGTGCTTTACTTTGTTTGGCACTTAGAGCTGTCCTTACTAGTTTTTCTTGATGCAGGTTAAATGGTATCTAAAGGCAGCTGCAGGTGGGTATGTGCGTGCAATGTACAATGTTGCACTGTGTTACTCAGTTGGGGAAGGTTTGGCCCAGAATCATCAACAAGCAAGAAAATGGATGAAACGAGCTGCTGATCGTGGCCACAGCAAAGCACAATTTGAGCATGGACTTGGTCTCTTCTCTGTATGTAGTTTATTGATTTACCATTATTAGTTGAATATTGTCAGAAATGTAGGACATAAGTAAATTAATTAAATTTGTGCTTGAGGTAAAATGAGTAGTGAAGGACTGAATTGAGGTGGGAAAGCAACAAAAATCAAGGGGAGCATAATGTGGATAAGAGAGTAAAGATGACCACTTTGATTCCCCCTTCCCCCTTTCTATTCTTTTTATTTAAATAGCTTATTTCTATAGTTTGGAGAATTAGCAGTGCAGTAGCATAACTCTAGACTTTCGTGGCATCTTTACAGGTTTAGAGGGGGGTGGAAAGAGATGCGTTTCAAAAGAAGAAACTTCTTTTCACTACGTTGGCTTATTAACCTTTGGGATACATCTTTGATGGAGGTTTTGATAGTGGGATTTTTGGCAGGGAAGAGAGATGATGAAAGCAGTGGTTTACCTGGAGCTTGCTACTCGTTCTGGTGAAACAGCAGCTGCTCATGTCAAGAATGTAATTCTCCAACAACTGTCAGCAACATCACGTGACCGTGTCATGGTTGCTGCTGACAACTGGCCTGCCTTGCCTTCATCTCACTGAGTTATTCAACATTATAGGTTTGTAAATCATCAGATGATAGCCCTCTCTTATTTTTTCTTCTTTAGGTATGAGCATGACTGGGCATTAACTGTTCACTATATAAACTTGAACTATGGGAGTCCCCTCGAGTTCTTTAACAGATTTTGACTAAGTAGTTTCATTCGCTGTATCCTTCAATTATTTTGATCTTCACTAACCAAAGACTGTCATGACTGTCACATTGATATTTAGTTGAAACTGAGATTATTTAATTGTTTTAAGTAGCTTTTTCAAAAGGATTATAATAAACCAACCACATAGTTTCCTTAGGTCTCAAGTAGACTAGGAGAAATTGTAACTCTATGCTTTCCATAATAATTCAACCGATTTTGCTTGTTAAGGTTTCAGCATAGGAATTAGATTAGGCATTTCTGTACAACTGAATTTATTAGTTGACTATTTGATTGGCCTTTTTTGTGATCAGGAATATAACGTGGTAACTAACATTGGCTGCTATGCAAACAACTTTGAGAATCCTTGGCCCGAGTCTTCGTCACAACTTGAAACTTTCTAGAGCTAACCAGAAACCCATGGAAATATGCGTTGCTGTCTTGTCCTGCTATCTTTTATGACTCACGATATGTTTCTGGTCTAGCAGGCCAGCCGGTCCCAGGGTAGGGAAACTCACCAGTCAGCCTTCCTATCAATTATCAATATTTCTCATTATCTGTCTGATGAATTTCAGCATCTTATTAACTTATGTTGGCGCAACACCACCTTTGTTGCTTTATATGCCTGACAAAGAGAAGACACAAAATCAAGTTGTGGTAGAACAGTTGTGCAGTGTCATTTTTTTCGTTTGTACTTGGCTGTGGTTAGCTGTGTCATATCACATTCGTTCGATCAGGTATGGCAAAAGATTTTAAAATATTTTTATACAATTTTTACACGCAGTAATAAAATTAGGGTAAGGATAGAGAGGGTGCTTAGCTAAATTATAGTGGTTTGGAGTGATTAGCTTGTCTTTTATCCATTCTCTCTCTCAAGATAATCGCTTGGAGTTCTGCTGATCCAAATAGAATATCACCCAACAGCTATAATTATTAGATTTTGGGAATTTCTTCCTTATTATTAGTTAGACTCTCAGATTTTGCTTTTAGTTAAATTTTGAGTTTTCGTATTTTACAGACACTAATTTGTGTATAAAGAGAGGTATGGAGGAGAAACGAGCGTGCAGCTTGCTTCTTTTTTTGGTTTTTTTTTTGTGTGGTGCGTTATTTGAACGTGCAGTCCATATTCACGACGTTTGTGACAAGAGGTTGTCTAAAATTTGTATGATTTGGCATTGCTGGCACGTGTATTCCATTTTCAAAATGAGCGTCCAGTAAATTTTGTTTTCAAACACACTAATAAAGACTATGAAATATTTTTTCAGTCTGCGATATATATGTAGTTGATGCGGTAAAAACATTTAATATAATGGAGGCCAAAGACGGCTAGCTAATTATTTTGAGTTTAAACTATGAAGTTGTGGGTGGCTGGTTTCCAATTCCATGTGTTGCTTATGACATTTAGGTGGGAGAAAACTGTTAATCCAAACTTTCGTGTAATATAAAACTGTAATACAGTTGGATGAATCTTCTCCTCTCTCCCACAATTAAAGGTTGGCTTCCTTCCATACTCAAGACATTAACTTATTGAAGCTTCAAATTAAATGAAATGATCCATTAAGGAATTCCGGAAATGAATGATAAAATAGGGTAAACAAAGCTTTGATGATGCGAAAATTTTGGGGTGTTTTAGGTGATAACTTGATACTTTTCCTAATTAACAAAACTTAATACAATTGAATATAGGTTAGTTTCATAAATATAGAGAAAAAGATATCATTGGTGTATGTATTTAAGTTTAACATATTCTATAAAAAGTGTCATTTTAAATAACTTTTTTGGAATTACCTAGTACTTATTTTTTTTTTAGTATTAGATGGAGATTTGATATCCCTAAAATTAGGCTGAAGTTAGGGGAGATGATCTAATTCAATAATTATATTCATATTCAGTGTATGATCAAAGATTCAATTTCAACCATCTATTTCTTGCAAAACCATGCACGCTTATAATTAGTAAAGGAATTATTAACCATATCTAATAATCTAATTTCGTTTATGTACCCAACTAGTGAATAATTATAAAATTGACAATTTAAGCTAAAATAAAATTTAAAATCCTCGCTTAATATCATTGTATGTACATACACAATGAATTTCTTTACCAACGATTAATGACAATATCCTAAAAGATTACACAAGATGTTCAACCATTGAATTTACACTATTCATCGTATCCAATGGCTCAAATCATCGTATACAATTGGAATAATAATTAATTCAAATCTTTTATTCTCAATTATTCAGACATATTCTAATATTAATTGATTATTATATAAAAATAAGAGAAAAAATAAAAAGGAAAGAAAATCCTATTTTCCCGCGGCTAATATCATAGTCCCACAACAATGTCAAAGCACCTGCAAATGCAGGCCAGATTTTTGGGTTTTTTCTGTTATAACAAACTATCCTCTGGTCTTAGAGCCACTCATTTGCATAACCTCCGACAAATGCATTTACTAACCCACAATTGCACTACCTTCTGCACTTGCATTTAAAAGCAACCTATTCAAGTATAACCCTAAATTACAATTACCACTAATGCATTTTAACCCAGTACAAACAGCTAAAACAGAGGGATTACCCACTGCCATTGCATTCAAAATCCATTTCGAAACTATTTGTTGAGGTTAGGAAAGCCTGGAATTGGCCATGGTCAACCAACAATGCTTCAAATAACAACCAAAACAACAAATCATATTGTATCAAACAGTGCATTCCCAGATGCATTTCGTCATACGGAACCCACTATTATGAAAAATGCACAGACGGGTGCAAATAGGTATGTAGTAAGAGGAGCCAAAACGCAGAACATTACTGATATGAAGAAATGAGATTCTCGCCAACAAGGATAACTTCAAGAAATACCCTCTTGATGCATTAACCAATGAGTTTTGATGCGCTTTACAAGAATAGGAATTATGACAAAATTATCAAAGGCAAATTTTTAAAATTATGATACATCACAAATGTACAGAAAATAAAAATTTTCTTTTCCAGAATGTATATGCAGATTCAGACCAGAACTTAAAGATTAACCACTAATGCTAATTGCTATTGTCTAATGCCTTGAAGCTTTGGAGACTGACCACTTACAGCAGCTGATTATTACCTCAAATGATTGAGACTTAGAACCCATAGTTGAGAAATTCATCTGTTCTAAAAACCAGAGCAAAGGTAACAATGATTAAGAAGAGAAGCCCCTGCCACAAATAAAGAAGGAAAGGAAATCGTGGAAGCAATTAATCTAGACAGGAGAAAGCTTCATAAGAATTGATTAATAAAGTAAAATGGATAAACTGGGTGAGGAGAATGGTTAAATTTGACATTTAGCCATTTCAACAATAAAGCAACCAACAAAATTTTACCATGTGAACTAACTATTAATATTTTTTTTTCCTTATGAACCCAACTCTGAGTTTCTGTGCGCCTTCTTTTTTAAAATGCAATAACCTGGTTCAACTATGAACAGTAAAATAATTCCCACAAAAAAAAAGAAGAATGAAATATTGCGAGTGCCCTAACTCTCTGAGTTTTAAGGCACATAAGAAAACCTTTGAGAATGAGTGCTGGTGTGATAGAGGTTAATATGATATATAGCCTTGGTCACCAATTCTCTCAAATCAGGATGTTGAGCAAACACCATCCGGTCTGCCCCCTCGAGAGCAGTCAATACTCTAGCTTGTTCCAAAGCCTCATTATTGCCAGCATGCAGTACAAGATAGCAGAGGAGAATCAATGCATTCACCTGTGCCCTTTCATTCACTCTTAGTAATTTCATCAAAGGCTGTACACCCTTGAAATCCACAATTGCCTTTGAATGCGCATCACACAGAAAATTATCAGGACAAGCAAACTTCCCCAGTGCAATGGCAGCTTCTGTTGCCACTTCTATGCTCCTATTACTGAGATGGGAAACTAAAGGACCAATAACTCGCGTCTCTCTAGCAGGAAAAGTCCTAGCCAATGAACCAATTGATTTTATGGCAGGAATTTGCAATGTGGGATTGTCCACCTCTTTAATTACCCTCAAAAGCTGATCAATGACAGCCTTGGCAGCAGGGGAATTAGTCTTAAAAGCTGACCGTCTAAGGTCGGCATTGGATTCAGCTGCTGCAGTTATTTCCTTTATAGTCATCAAGCAATTATATTGTAACTCTCCTTCTTCCTTTTCAACCAATTTGGCCAAACAAAGCAGCCCTTTTGTCTCTGTTATCCTTTTACTATTCGACAGACTCCCTCTGGCAAGCATCCACAAAGCCTCTGCACAACTAATTTTCAACTTAAGCTTAACTTCAGGGATCTCATTCTCTCTATCTTTCCTATTTCCTCCCCTACTACTCCCCTCTGAATGAAAACTAGAAAATGAATTCATATAAGGCCTATAATGGTGATTATTCTTGGATCCATTTATGGAAAATTTCTCCATTTCTTTATTAATCTGAACAAGAGAATGAATACTCTGCTTACCAACCTGAACCATTTGGTCATCAGAGAAAGTCTCAAAGGAGAGCAGCGTGACGAGCGGTCGATTTGCATTCTCTCTAGCGAAATCATCCTGCGCAATTGAATCATGTTCCGCCATTCTTGCCACCAATCTAGCCATAAGAGTTTGAACCCTCATTGGAGAATCCGCTAAAACCTTGACTATAAGTGGAACCCCTTGTTCATTCACGATAATCCTTACCCTTTCCTCATCGTTAGCCAATTGAAGAAGAGCATTGGAACCTGCAATTTGTGCGTCCGGCGAACTAGTCTCCTTTAACAGCTTCAACAGCGGCTCAACTCCACCTTCTTCCACAATGATTTGCTTATTCCGATCATTATCTTGGGCAAGCGAAGCAAGTTGATTAGCAGCTTCAATTTTTTCAGATAATGGCCTTCCATAAATAGAAGCTATAGAAGACCAAACCCAAGCAAGAATTGGATCATTACTAGCAATTGGCGGGAGAGTAAGATCAATAACACCATCTTCAATTCCACTACCAAATCCTAAAATACTCTCAAGCCATTTCATATCAGCAAAAGAAGCTTCTAGAAGATTTTGAACTTTCCGAAAATCAGTAGCACTTATTATAGTAACAACACGGCGAAGCACACTCCGGCGTTTACACTTACGAACTAGGGTTAAGGCCCGTTCAAGATTCTTAAAAACCTCAGCAACAATCCGGCGAACCGGCCGTTCGTAAAACGATAGAGTAGAAGAAGTGAACCGGACAAGTGAACGTAATTTCTCGGCAAGCATATCGGCGTAATTTCCGATATTAATACATTCAATTTTGAAAGAATCGGCTTCTTCAACAGAAGAACGAATTCGCTCAGTGAGTAGGATTGGGTAGGAGAGTTCCTCCCCGATTCGCTTCTCTTCCATGAATAAACAACTCACAACGTGACTGAGTTAATGAGCGAGTCGTTGAATTAAATCGCCGGGTTGAGTTGATTAATTGAAGAAGAGGATGATTAATTGGGGATTTGGATTGTTTGGTACGTTGGTCTGTGTTCATTTCGAATAATTATATGCTACAACCGTTGTAGCAATAAATGCTTAATCATTTAATTTATGTGTAAGAATTTCATTGGTCCAAATTTATGTGTAAAAATCTCATTGGTCCGTTATAGGCATTTATTGTTTATAATTATTCGTTCATTTCAGTGGAATGTTTGACTCTGTTGTGTTCTGGGGAATTGTGTATTTATATTTTTCTCAGTAATTAAAATTATTTTATTTTGATAAGAATAACGCGTGAGATAGAAAGGAAAGCGCGTGGTAACTGCCTCGCCTGCGTTTTGGAAAATGGGGAGAAAGTGCGTGGCTTGGGGTCGTTGAATTGAAATGAAAACGGGTTGATAAGAATTAACAATTTTTGGTTATTTATTGAAACAATAATAATATAAATGAGTTGAATTATTCAATTCTTTTTTTAGTCTTTCTTAGATAAAGTAGATACATGATTATGAGTCATTAAATTTTAAAATTAGATGAAACTTATTATTTTATCAGACTCTACACTAAAAGAATAATTTTTATTAAAAAAGTTAATTTTTTATTTTTTTAAAATATAGTGTTGTATTTTTTCTTTTGTATTGTTTTATTTTTTGGTTTGGGTTGTAAATTTTTTTTCATAAAATTAATTTATTTTCTTTTGGCGGTTGACTTAAAAAAATAATTAAATTTTATAATAACTAAACATATTGTAAAAATAATCATGAGTAGATAACTTCTAAATTTAAAAATATTAATTTTATCATAATTCAATTACTTCATTTATAATTTTTTTTATATATAAAGTAATTTATTATGTGTTTATTCTTTTAGATGAAAGTCAATTCGCTTTCAACTAGTAAGTTGAAGAATAGATTCTATAATGATTTTGTTTTAAAGAATATATTAAGGTTAATAGATAATTGTTGATTAATTTAAAAAAATAAAAAAATAAGGAAGGGTTAGTGTTAATGTGAGTTTTTTAATTAGGAAGAAGTGGCTTAATAATAGAATTCTACAAATGCATAAATTGCTTTAAAAGGTGGATGATGGGATTGAGACTGAATAAGAAAGGGGTAAGTGATTGGAAGTTGGAAGATTAATTACGTAACATCTTACCTGTTGACTTGGAAACAGGTAAACAGCCTTCAGTTCTCATTGCCTTAGTCAATTGGTCAATTAGGACTCGAGTTTTCCCAATACTTTCAACCCTAATTATCTTTCTTTTTTTAATTAATTATATGACAAGGCCCTGAATTTTAAACTCCAGAACTATATATATGTATATAAATGAACATCAGTCAAACTAATCAATTTTTAAAAGTAAGCTAACTCAATCTTTATTGATCATATTAAAAATTTTATTTTTTTAAAATTAATCACTATTAATCAAATTAAATTAAATTAAATTAATTTTATTCAAATTAATATAATAGTCCAATTAATGGCATTTACTCATTTTTACTTAAAACAAAAATAACACACATTTTTAATTATTAAATTATATTTTTAATAGTTAAACTATGATTATCATTTATATATAACATAGCAAATGGTATACCAAAAAAAACATTTATATATAATATCAATATATATATATATTATTCTTTTCCAGGGACCGTGATCCTTAGACACGCTCGAAGCCCTAGACTGACGTGGAGACCGTGTCTCTTTCATATATAAATATACATTATTTAATGTCTAAATAATTTTACTTATTTCAGTGAATTTTATTACATTTTGTCAAATAGACAAATGCTTAAATTTCATTTGGCATTATTATTTAAATTATTATTATTATTATAAAATATATTAATTAAAAGAATCAAAATTGTTTTAAAAATAAATGATATAATGCCTTCCATCCAATTATTTATATAATAATTCCATTAAAGAAATAGAAAAAGGAAAATAAAATTTTAATACCAATAATACCCTCCTTATCACAACTATCTTTCCTAAGAAATTAAATAAAATTTTGAAAAGAAAAATAAATTTTAAAGAAAAATTATTCCATTAATTAAGTCAAATTTCAGAAATTAAACAATAATTTATCTGTTATTTTTCATATCAATCAAAATCTCTTTCTAGTAAAGCTATAGAACATCATACAACCCAACAAATATTCATCTTTGGTCATATCCAAACTCAGCAATACACAAACCAGAAACAATTAATCAGCCAACTAAAACTGGATTATCAAATATAACATTAGTTCAAATAATATATATATATATATATATATATGATTTAAAAATCACAATCAAAGCTGGATTCCAGTCATTAAGAATCTTCTACTTCAAGAAACCAAATCAATTTACCAGTTTGGCCTGCACCGGCAGAAGACATTCCTCTTAACTCCAGCATCTATCTGGGGTATGCCATAGTGCCACAGCTCAAAAGGCATCAGCAATGACATTTGCTCACAACAACAAAAGTACAAATAATCAAGATAAGTTACAACACACAAAGATACAAAGTTTGAAGATGACAATAACACAACAAAGATGATACCAGACATTTGAAATGATTGCATTAAATAGACTAATCATATAGCATTTGCTGCAACTTGGACAAATTGCTCAATTATTATTCAATGGTGGCTCCCTCGTCGGTTTTAGAGCTTTGCGAGGAGTCCATTCTGGATAGGCTTTGCTGTTATTCCATTGTCCTTGAGTTCTGAATCACTTGCACTCGGAGGAACATCCACTGCTGGTGAGCAGTTGAAGAACCCATGTGGCTGCAGCACATAGAGCATAAATATTAAAGGATCATAACTTAAGACATCACTAATATGTTGCAATCATGCTGGCATAATGATTATTCTTCCAGAAATTAACACAAAACAATACATTGTCATGTGTCGTGTTACAGAAGTGTGCGATGTGTCATAACAAGGGCAAGCACCCAAAATAAAAGTGTTGCTGCTAAATAGATAATAATTTTATATCATTACTGCAGATGCAAAAGTAGTGAGCAATGCTGCAACTACAATTGCATTCCCACTCCATCCTTCATATGTTTGCCATTAATATTATTCAAGTGTGATTCTGCATTTGCACGTTAATTATGAGACTGTGACTGACTATCAGTATAAGGCACCATGTAACTCTAATAGTTTGCAAAACTGATGTATTTATCAAGGATCAAACAAATTAAGAAAAATTTGCACTGTTTTGATAACATACCATTAGCATAAAACCAATGCGATCCACTGGCATGACAGGCCAGTCCTCCAATCGAGGAATGTGTGTCACCCCAAACACATACCTGCAATAATTTGACATCATGATTAGGTGCTTTATGTGGATATATCCACAGCTTCAACCAAGCAACAAAATAATTATCTAATTCATTTTCATAAGAAATCTATGCCTCACCCCATATATATTTCCAAAGTTAATGCATCATCAGAATATGTATATAATCCAACTATGTATAAATGTGCATGAAGCATATGTCTGCATGTGCATGTATTATTAGCATGTACTTGATCATGTGACAGAAAAACCAGAAATATTTTCCAAAAACAACGAACATGATCATGAAAATGTAGAAAAGTATATAATATGCATTATAGGAGGAGGAAAAAGAAAGAAACAATAGTAGGTTTACTCACCACAGAACTATATTAGTTTCTTCAAGCGGTCGATTTTGCTTCACCCAAGTAGCCAATCCCTCGCCGACACGGGGATTTTGATTGGGAAATTCTCCTCCAGGATACATTTCATCTCGTGCATAGGGTGTTACCCAAAGATTATGTTTTAAGAAAGCAGCTCTTCTCAAGAATTTTGCCTCTTCACCAGCTAATGGTAAACAATTTGAACCAGGTACTAGCTTGTAACCTGTAAGCTGCCCAGTCCGATTGACAGTTCTTGTGTTTCTGATCTGAATAACGAAATTAGGAGGGCAAAAAAAAATAGTAACTAATCTCAAGAAAAGGAAAAGAACTCTGAAAAGGCAATATGAAAACAGTCCATTGATGAGACAAAGTTTCACCAGCAGTAAGCACGCATCAACCAGTATACATCCCAGAATTCTATTAACAGGGATACAAAAATGTCTTCTAGTCAAATAAAATTATAATATGAAAAGTGTTGTCCTCTAGTCAAGTAAAATTATAATATGAAAAGTGTTCATGCATACAATCTGCACAGAAAGAAAATCAGCAGATTAAAATCTATATCATAAAAAGTTTGGAAGGATTGACTTGTTAGTTTCCCAGTGTAGGTAAATTGTCATATCTATATCAATTAAAAAAAAAAGTATGCGGAGTCTAATTTCTTGAATGATAAGTTGAATCCAATGTGAACAATAACAGCCACATGAAAGCCAAAAAAATCATGTTTTTGTACTCTCTTCTTATCAACTCATGTCTCAAATAGAAAGATGGTACATAGACCTGCTGCTGTCAGTGACATTTATTTGTTAAGTTGTTTAATGTTTACGAGAAAGAAAAAGGATGTAAAACCAACTAATCTTCTCACAGATTTGCACTGTTGCAGTACGCATTATAACTTTACCAAATTATGACCAAATCCATCACTAATGTTAACAAATATAGCCTAGGGGAAAGAAAATCACTTCCAACAATCTCGACAACTGAAAACCAATCAAAATGCAGCACCATAGCCCTTCTAGACGAATAAAGGCTGCAGCAATCAAATTCTAGCAGATCATTGAAATCAACATTGTTGTGTGCACCACAGCTATATGCACACAAATCTTGCAATTCAGGCACACAATGATAAGAAAAAATACAAAAATTGTAAAAGTACATACAATCCAATGGCGAGCAGTTAATGGATTGCAATCACGCACTGCTTGCAATTCAGATCGAAGCAGTTCCTCTTCAGCATAGAATGCATTATTGTGAACATTATCCTTTCCCGGTTCTTCAACTTTAACATTCACCTCAACAACCTACATGGAAAGGAAAATAGACATCTCTTAGGAAATTGTGAAATACAAACACATCATATCAAGCAAAAAGAAAATGAAAAAATAATGTTTTGATCTGTAAAATATAATGAGACATCAAAGTGTAGAGAGTCCCTTACACGGTGTTCAGGCGTTGCTAGAAATCAATATAATATAACAATAACAAAACCAGAACAATTATAGCTATCAGCAAAACAAAGAACTATCTGATTGTTTCCATCTTCTGAAGAAAATCAGCAGACCTTCCAAAAGATCAGGACATCAACTTTATTGATAATAATGCTACCATCTTCGGGAGCGCAAAATTACCACAAAATTACCCTACTAGCAACAGGGCATTTTTCCCTTGCAGATCAGTCTAAGAGAGAACATAGTCGGTAAGATTTGCAGAAATTTCAATCCACTTTGACCTTTTAGAAGAAGATAAACTTAGCCCATCAAAAGCACTACCATAAAACTATAAAGGAATGAACCACTCTATCTCAAAAAAATAAAGGAATAAACCACATATTGCAATCCAAATGACCACTAGAGTTCAAACTGCCATTTAATCCAAGGACCTCCCAGAAAAAGCAACTTCGTGGAACAAGATGTTTTGAGTTTCTTTTTTGCCCTTTGGGGAACAAGTTAGAGCAAAAAGAGGATTATAGGATATGAGAGAAATAGGAAAGCTATTCATGAAAAGGGGAAAATCTGTTATTAAGAAGCCTGAAGGAAATGGTAAACCATTACAGTTAATATCATAAAAAATAAAAAATAAAAACTTGCCTGATTGAAGGTTTCACCAGGCTTACAGTCAACTGCCATATCCATACGTGCCACAAAAAAGTGTTGATGGACTGGAGCATACAATCCAGGAGCAATTGTTATACCATATTTTCGTACTTCTCCCGGTTGCAGTGCTCCCAAGCTTAGAATTCCAGTGAGTTTAACCTCAGCTTCAATTTTCCCATCCTAAAACAAAGAATAAATATCATTAAAGAAATCATTCTTCCACTTCTCACAAAAAGATAAAGGAGACAGAAGATAATGAAGAGTGGAAATTCTGACAACAAAAACTATAGAAAGATTCCTTAATCAACAGTTAACAATAATCTCAATTTGCCATCAAGATGGCAGCTGAGCCTTGCTGATGAAATCAAAAGGCTTTGCCCAAATTTAATAAGAGATATTAACAATGCAGAAAAGATATTGAGAAATCAAGATCAAGCCAAGTTATATCAACTAAGTAGACAAATCTCAGAAGAATCCAAGTCAGGCACTAACTTACCTGATAAAAATGCCAAAAGAATGCATACTCATAATTAGCCACAGTACATATAAAAGATACTGATAGCCTTCTAGAGCGTCGGACTTCTGATAATCCTGTTCTCCAATCCTGATGCTTCCATAAGATTCCATGATCTTCTTCATGCAAACAAACACAATTCTCAATTGTTTCAACTCCACCAGAGAAATTTGTAAAGTGTGCATCAAAGTACTTGATGAAGCCCAAACAATCACAATTCTGCACCACAAAAGTCATGTCAAAACTCAAGTTGTAAAGTCGATTGGATAGAAGTATAAAATTATAACAAAAAGAAGAAAATAAGAGATGTAAATGTCAACAGTTGGGAAACTACAAATAAAATGCCTTACCTTCTTGAGAGAATGTGCATTTTTACCCAACCCATCTTCCCCTGCATCAAATGCATTTTTCCTATAATGTGGGTCATTAGGATCTCCATAGGGAACCACCATCTCAACAAAACTTAACCTGTGGGCCACAGGTCTTCGACCTCGACTACCATCAACATATGCAACAGAATATATGATTAAGCCCTCCCTGGATGTAAAGCCAATACGAAAATTCCACTGCCAAGCAAAAATCAATGCATACTGAGTATGACATGTTGAAAACATATACACAAGTTAGTGATGCAGTTCCACAAAAAGCCATGCACCTTCTGCCACTGAACAAAGTGTCCATTAACACGAAAGCTTGGACCTTCAGGCTGAATGATCTGTAGGGGTTTCACATCACTTCTATCAACACCTCCTCGAGATTCACCAGCGCTATAATTTCTTAAGGGATCAGCTGGTGGTAGGGGAACAAGTTTACGGTCATCAAATTCAATCACCACCATATTTTGCATATCGACAAGAACACGGATTCCCTCAACTGGACGTGCATAACCATTTTCTATAGGACAGTCACTCTCAGTTCTGCAGAAGATAAGCGGTTTCGCAAGCCTGCGGCTAGGAGCATCTGCATCACTGTGATATCCGGCACACCTAGAAGAAATGAAATGTTATACGAAGTGCAACACAAACATTAAGAACACATCTTTTTCATAGATAATCAGCTTAAGCTAACCAGGGGTCCACCATCACAAGATCCATATCCTCAATACCCCTCTTTTTCATTGCCTCCCTAAATGGAGGGAAGGCTTTCACCAAAGCTTCACATTCAGCATATTCCACAGCATCCTGTAATTATTAAGCCAATTAGCCAATTAAGAAGGAATCTATGTTGGATAATTATATGCATTGTTCATTGCAGACAATGTATAACAGAAATACACAAATCTTTTACTTTTAAAAGACAGTTCTTACACTAACTGGGAAAAAGAAGCTCCTACAGTAAAATGATAAATCCTTCTTTTAGAAGTACAAAGTTTTCATATAATGCATATTGTTTTTCCTAAAAGTTCTATTTAATAAGATCACTGAAGATTTTTTATCCAATTTTAACAAACAATTTTCCCCACATAAACAATATTTAGAGGTAGTTTTTTTCCTTTTTCCTTTTTTTTTTCTCTGTCACTTTGCTGTAAGGTTGACATAAATATTTCAATGGACTTTTCAGTATAAATTCCATAAAAAAAAATCCTCATGTACCATGGGAGGCTGAACATCGGGAACAACTTTGGATGAAATGACTTTGCCCCTGTGGTGGCCACCTCGAGTTGCAGCATGTACTTCTGATAGCTCAACAACCCATATGCTCGTCTCATTTGATTTTTTGTTGTAGACAACACATCTTGCTTTTCTAGGAGGAAGTTTGCTGGGAATTACCGGTCCACCTTTAGTTCTGGGTAGTAATGAAGGCTGAAAGGGAGGGAAGAAATAGGCATCTGCCAATGCAACAACATGCTTTTCTGGCTCGAGCAACACTACTTCAACAAAGCGCATACTATCTCTCACCTGAAAATATATTAATTCCCTCTTCCATTGATAAATTTCTAACATCTTAAAGGGCAAATAAAACAGACCATCTTGAGGTACGTCTAAATTACACAAAAAACTGCATCCGTTTTGAAAATATGAAGTAGACAAAATCAACCTGTAAGTTTTCGTCGCTATTTAACACTAACTACTACCTATGAACCAGTAAAACAAGTTCTGAAAGTTATTTTGGAAGAACAACATAATAAATTATTTAATAAAAATTCACTACTGGATCATTCCTGTATATTTATTACAAAAAAAGGTATGCTTGCATAATCTGAGGGCTCTCAATTATAAACCAGGATTCAAGATAAAATTAATCATGCTGCAATTAACCTCAGGAGTTGCTCCAGCTGCCCTGACAGTTGCCACCGCAACAGAAATTTCAGCAGCAGTTAAAGGATCCAAAGGGTGCCTGGTTTGTGCCTTCGGCATCACAGTAATTCCTATCCAAGACAATAATAAACAAACTCAACAAGAAATTTCAAATACAAGTACACGACTAACATTATCCAGCCAATTCAATAAAAGACAAGAATAAAGTAACAAAGAATGAACACAAAAACGAATTTAGACTGATCATTGTACTTGTCACCTTTAGCAGAAGAGAGATTAGGTGGTGGAGGAGGATCAGCAAGGGACTCAACAGGACGGATCAAGGATGCCATAGTAGGTCTCTTATGGATCGGATTCTCAACCGGATCAGGAACAGTACCAACAACGCTCCAATCCCGCAAAACCTCAGTTGCAGTAGAAGCAGTAACCACCGCAGCAGCCTTTCTAGAGGAAGAAATGGTGGAGGTGGTGGTGGTGGTGGTGGAGTCAGAGCAACAAGTAGACGTCGCCTTTTCCTGAGCTGTGGCCATTGTAAAGGGTTAGCAACTTCACCGTATCCACCGTAGTAATTGTCACTGTAGTATTTCACTGACATACAGCAAAACTTCTAATTCTAAATTCTAATCTAAAAACTACAATTTTGTTATCTTATCTTACTTTCTCGAACTTTCTCTCCCTCCCTTAACTTTCCCGGGAAAGCGATCAAAGCTAAGGAGGATCGCTGTAGGTACGATTTTATAGAAGGAGACAGAAATTTTTTTTTTTAATAATAATAAAAAAAAGAATAATAATGGAGCAAAGAAAGTGGGTTTGGTTAGGTGCTTTAGCTTTTGAAGAACCTTTTTCAGCTATCTTAGTCGAAGAGAGACGAGACTTCAATTTGGAGTATGGAAGAAGACAAAGAGAAAGTATGGCGGAGCTAATTAGTGATATGAGCTTCCACTTGTCTGAGATGTCATTTGATTTATTTAGCTTCTTACTTTGCTTTCGCATTCGCTTTCAATTTTTCTAGTTTTTTCTTTTTATCTCTTTTCCTTTGCGCATTATTAAATATTAATCTTGTCTGAGCATATTTGTTTATTTTTGTCATGATTGGCTGGCTTAATTCCTATGCCTTCCTGTCACCTTCATTATGTTTGGCGAGTACAGTTTAAAAAAAAGAGAGAATAAATTATGTTATTTGGAAAAAATTGATAAATTGAGTTGGAGAATTTTAAAAGGCTTTTTTTTAGGAATTTTAACAACTCATTGTGGGTGTTATAATTTTTATTTTTTATTTATTTTTATACTAGATTTTTTATTATTTATTAATTTAATATTTTGATTAATTTAATATTTTGATGAGGCAAATAGTGATAGCCGGGTTGTTAAGGAGAGAAGAGAGGTGTGTAAGGATGCTTTAGCTTGCCAAACAAAATATTGAACTACCAAAGAAAAATAGGCTAAGAAAAATATAAACTACCAAAGAAAAATAGGCTAAGATTATGCAAGCTTCAACTAATCAAGGCTTGCTCGAAAACCCTGACTATCCTTCTTAACAAGAATTATTCCTCCTTACTACCATCACCATCACCACCATCATGGGAACCAGAAGTTTCAAAAGTTGGGATATCTCTTTTCTTCACTTGAGCTAGACTTTTTAATCACTTGTTTAAATTAGAATGGTATGCATTTGTGTTAAGCAATGGTGGAAGACCCAGTTGTTCTGCTACTGGAGGAGAAGCTATTGTTGGAATTGGTTAAGTGAGGGAGGAATAATCTGGGATCAAAGTGGCAGAGAAAGAGATGCTTGATTTTATGTGGGATGGGCATCAGATAGGATAGCTTTTATCTTGATATTTTTACAAAATTACCTATAAAAATAAATAACTTTTAAAAAATACTACACAAGAAAAAAATATTTATATTTTTATAAAAATTTATGCTAAATTTTTAAAAATATCTTGCTCCTTATAAAATAAGCTTTAAAAAAATGTCTCCTCTCTTTTTTTAAATAATATTTTATTGTAAAAATTTATTTATTTTTTAAAAAATTTATTATTAAATAAATATATTTTAATAAAATAAATATTTTTAAGATTTATTTTCAACTAATAAAATGAATTATTTTTTATAAAAAATTTAATTTTAATTATAAATAATAAATAACACTCAAAAAATTTAAAAAAGATAAAGTATATAAAAATATATTAATAAAAATTATTAAATTTATTTTAAAATAAATTTTACATATTATATAAATAAAAAGGTTAAAAATGTTAATTTTATTATGTAGATATTGTGTATATATTATGTATATGTTGTAGATGTTATATAAATGTTATATTTATATTATGTATTTGTTGTGTTTATGTTATATATATATATATTGTGTGTAAGTAAAATTTAAAAAAATATAAATATATTATGTAGGTAATTTGTGTTTGTTTAGTATATATTATGTATATTTTACTGTATTTGTGTGTGTATATATTATGTATATATTATTTTTTTTGTTTATATATTACAAATATAAAAATAAAAAAAATATTTATAGATAGAAAAATACAAATAAAGATAAAAAAATAAAAAAAATAAAACAGAAAAAATAAAAAACAGCAATAAAAAAATAAAAAAACTTAAGTGGCACGCCGCAGATATATATATAAAAAACCGTAGTTTGTGTAAATTTCTTTATTTTTATCTTTTTAGCACGGTGGGAAGTGGGTCCATTTGCATAAGCCTGCTTAAAATGGTAGGTTAGGATGAGATCTTTACCTAATTATCCTAAAAAAAAATTTTATTATAAAATAATATAAAAATTAAAAATATTTATTCTTTTATAAAAAATTAATATAAAATTTTAAAAAATATAATTTTTCAATAAAATAATTTTTTAAAAAAATACTTCTACCCTTACTATAATTAATATTTTACTTTAAATTTTTATTTTTTTAAACACTAATATTAAAATAAAAATATTCTAATAAAATAATAAAAATTAATATTTTAAGTTATTTTTATCACATAAAATTATAATTTTTTATAAAAAAAATTTTAATTTTAATTATAAAAAATAAGTAACACTAAAAAATAAAAATAAAATAAGATATAAAAATATATTAATAAAAATATTAAATTTATTTTTAAATAAATTTTATATATTATATAAATAAAAAAAATTAAAAAATATACATAATTTAATTATACAGGTGTGCAGTAATTATATTATAAATATATTATAAATATGTTGTAGATGTGTTATAGATATTATATGTATGTTATGTTTTAATTATTTAAATTGTGTATATTTTATGTAAAAATTATTAAATATTATGTGAATATTTTATGAATGTTGTATGGATATTTTGAAAATAAAAAATTAAATAAATATTAAAAATATTATGTATATGTGTTGTAGATTTATTTTAGATGTATTGTTGATGTGTTGTATATATAATTTATATTGTTGAATGTATATTTTTATATATATTATGTATATACTATGTATATATATATTTATTTTTTTTGTGTATATATTGAAAATATAATATTAAAAAAATATAAATTAAATTAAATTAAAAAAAACTAAAATTAAAAAAATACCAAAAAAATAGCATCGTAAAAGTAAAAGTAAAAATAATTTTCCGTATTTAGTATTTATGAAAAGAGAAAAAATTTGCCAGTATAATTATCCCCCTTAGGATTAAATCTGAAAATGTGAGGGAGTAGAGCTTTGGTTCGTGTGATTTTGGAGAGACAAGTTCAAGGTCGTTTTTGGGTTTGGGTCCAAAAGTATGATCTATAAGCAAATGGAAACTGAGCTTGTTAGGGCCAAACTGAGCTTGTTAGATAAGGGACCATTAATATCTCTCAAAGAGCAGAAAAGTATTGAGAGTTAACTGAGTAAAGATATTATTCTCATATTCATTTCAAGATCCTAATATAAAATTCAAATGCCTCAAAGATTTAATTAGAATATAAAAACAAAAAATATATAAGAGGAAAGACATATAAAATTTAAATTCAAAATTAAAATCTAAATAAAAATAATACGTATTTTTAATTGTCAAACTACAATTTAATAATAATATAGTGGTTAGATAGTAAATAAGCTTTTTTTATTTGAAATTGTAGGACTTTCAAAATTATAAAATAAGAATATTGAGAAAAAGCAATACAACCAAGTACAATTCTTGTTGAAAATGATAAGGATTGATTAACAAGATCTTGAAGATCAACAACCATTTTGGAATTTCATGTACAATAAATCAAATCTTGTTTATACAGACCCTTTTTCTTAAAATTTCCGCCAACAGTTATAGAATTTTTATCCTTTTTTTTCGAGTGACAGAGCATGAAGAAGTAATAAAGGAGCAAGTAAGATCAGTAAATATGTCATTATCAAAATTATAAAAAAAATTTATAAATTCATAAATTTATTAATTTCATATAACATATATATATATATATATTTAGTTTATATTATATAGGATAACTTTTATACATTTATTATTAGATTATTATTAGTTTACTATACATTTTTTATAAAATAATTATTTGAAAAATAAAAAAATTAATAAAAAACTTAATTTTCTCTATTTTCGATTCACTTATTTTTTTCTTAAAAAAATGAAAGGTCGAAAGAAAGAAACGACATCGTTTTAAAAAGTTGTAAACAGTAATTCCACAGGCAAGTGGCAATGAACGATCAGATCACCATGTATTGTAGTCTCCGCCCATTCTGTGTATTGTAGTCTCCGCCCCATTCTCTCTCTATTGACACCTAATACTAAATTACTAATAAACAAACTTTAAGCACTCGCCTTGTCCATCAAACCCAATTCTCAAGTGTTCTCTCTATATATTCAAATCCCATTTGCTTAAGCGTTCAATGTTCTTCTTCTTCTTTAGCAATGGCAAGCAGCATAGCTTTTGCTAATTCATTAATTATATCTTCTTCTTCTTCTGCATCTTCTAGCTCTCGATTCACTTCTAATTCTTTAGTTCCATCTCGAATTTCGTTTCCTACCTGTAGATCTCAATGGAAGAAGAACAACAACAATATTAGCTTTTTCACTACTCATTGTTCTGCTATAGATCCGAATAAAGATCAAACTCCCATTGAGCTAAGTATGTATTGTTCTGTTTCTCTCTCTCTCTTTTTCTTTTATTTTTATTTGAATGTGTTGATTATCCATGTTTTTTTCATTTGCAGAATATCCAGCTTACCCTACTGTTATGGACATTAATCAGATTCGTGAGATTTTACCTCATCGGTCAGTCTGATTTATGAGATTTTTGACTTTTTAGGATCGTATATAGGCATTAGCTTTAGTTGCGATGTGATTCCCAATTGGGTTTTTCTTGTTTTGCTGTTTTTGTTCAGGTTCCCATTTCTTCTAGTGGATAGAGTGATTGAGTACACTCCAGGAGTTTCAGTTGTTGCTATTAAGAATGTCACTATAAATGACAATTTCTTTCCTGGCCATTTTCCTGAGAGACCCATTATGCCTGGCGTTCTCATGGTCGAGGTATATCTCTCTTTCACTTATAATGGTTCTTATCGCCAATTATTATTGTCTTTCTGCAAATCCTTTTATGGATGCAACTATGACATTTACATCTGTCTTTCGATTTTCTTTTAGCCTAAATCTTGAAGGAATGTGCCTTAGTTAGACTTAGATGACTGACCTGACCAAGATAGTGTTAGCCGCATTTGTTGACCCAAAGAAAAAAAAAAAAGGTAAGGGATTTTACAATCCCACATCGAAAAAGAAAAGAAATAGGAGGGTATTCCCCTTCTATATAAGTGGCTCAAATCCTTTAGTTCAAAACACACCAAAAACACAACAAGTGTTTTATATTAGAGATTAGAGTTGAGCTCTTGGAGTCTCTTGGAGTATAAATATTTGGAGGTTGTTTTGTGGGTGTCAGTTAGAAAAATATTTTGTATTTGTGGTTGTAACAATTTGCCTCATAGTGAATATTTTTCTTTGTTGTCGTTAGGCAACGGCCGTGGTTTTTCTCCATTTGGGAGTTTTCCACGTTAAATCTTTGTGTCTTTATTCTCTTTAATTTCTCAATTGTTATTTTATTTTCTCATTTATTCCTGCTTAAAGACGGTCCGAGGGGCGGAAAAATAGCGATTTTCACAACAAGTGGTATCAGAGTTTAGGTGTTATAATTTTTTGTCAAAAATCTTAGTATGCTCTGTGGTTGCAGCTTGGTCTGATCTTCCACATCAGAAAAGTTTTTTGTTAAAAAAAAATTATTTTTTGTTTTAAGCTGGTGGAGCCTTTGGAGCTGGAGTAGCTTTGGAAAAGGTGGAGCCGTTTTGCTTTGGTGTGCTTGAGTATTGGTGGTGAAATAAATAATTACATGTCGAGGTAAATTCTGTTAAACGACACGAATTTAGTCTAAGGCAAGTGTATTTTAAGTGAGACCATTGTGACTCCTCCTCTTACCTGGGAATTTACCTGGTGTAATATTTATTTCTGGTCCTTTATTAAGCACAAAGTAAGCATGTCGGCAATGAGATGCGAGATTGAGAAATTTGATGGAAGAATGAATTTTGCACTGTGGCAAGTGCAAGTCAAAGACGTGTTGATACAGTCTGGACTACATAAGGTTTTGCAGGGTAAACCAGTCAGCGGAAGAAATTCAGGAAAAGGCGGTGGTAGTGGAGACTCAGAAAAATCCAAGATTAGTGACGAAGAATGGGAGGAGCTGGATATCAAGGCGGCAAGTCAAATTCGCATGTGTCTAGCAAAAAATGTTCTTGCTAATGTGCTTGGATTGTCCACGACAAAGGAGCTGTGGGAGAAACTGGAAGAATTGTATCAGGGGAAAAATATATCCAACAGGTTATATTTGAAGAAGCAATTTCATACATTGAAAATGGCGGAAGGTACAAAACTGTCCGATCACCTGAGTGTCCTCAACGGTATCATCTCTGAATTGGAAACTCTTGGAGTGAAAACCGAAGATGAAGATAAAGCTCTCCGGCTCATCCTGTCACTTCCTTCAACATATGAGCACATGAAGCCTGTTCTGAAATATGGTAGTAAGGAAGTGGTGTATGCGGATGTGGTTAGTAAGCTCATTACTGAGGAGAGAAGACTGAATGAAATGGAAAATAAATCTTATGAGAATTCAGCTTTATCTGTCAGTATCAGGAAAAAGAATAAAGGCTCCGGAAAGAGGAAGGTTGTCTGCTGGGGGTGTGGTCAAACTGGACACGTGAGGAAGGATTGCCCAAACGGTGGAGCTGATTCGGCTAGAAGCTCTAACGTTGTTGCTGCCAATGTGATCTCCTGTGGCGAAGGAGATGATGAGTTTTCTCTGTAGTTGAGAGAAGTGTGTCCTCATGGCATGATTGCTACCCGTTGAGATGCCATGGAAGAGGACGGATTATTGGTAGCTGGTCCACGAAAATACGCGCTGTATTGGTTGACAGTTGATGCAAGGTGCGTGGTGAAAAAATTATGTCGATGGCTAATGAACTCTCGGAAAGTCAACAGGAGGGTTGCACCATAAAATATTAGCGGGATCTCGACATGGCCGGTAAAAAATTCTTGGAGTCTGTGAAGTGATTTCAAGTGATGATACCCTTTTATGGTGGAGTATGATAATTCTTGTTATTAGAATTATGATTGTCTGTAACAGACAATGTTGTATTTTTTTTTATTTTCTTTTGTCAAGGTGGAGATTGTTAGCCACATTTGTTGACCCAAAGAAAAAAAAAAAGGTAAGGGATTTTACAATCCCACATCGAAAAAGAAAAGAAATAGGAGGGTATTCCCCTCCTATATAAGTGGCTCAAATCCTTTAGTTCAAAACACACCAAAAACACAACAAGTGTTTTATATTAGAGATTAGAGTTGAGCTCTTGGAGTATAAATATTTGGAGGTTGTTTTGTGGGTGTCGGTTAGAAAAATATTTTGTATTTGTGGTTGTAACAATTTGCCGCATAGTGAATATTTTTCTTTGTTGTCGTTAGGCAACGGCCGTGGTTTTTCTCCATTTGGGAGTTTTTCACGTTAAATCTTTGTGTCTTTATTCTCTTTAATTTCTCAATTGTTATTTTATTTTCTCATTTATTCCTGCTTAAAGACGGTCCGATGGGCGGAAAAATAGCGATTTTTACAACAGATAGAGTAGCAAACTGTGTTTGAAAAATTTAAGATTTAGCAAATATTGATTTTAAAAAATTTGAACTTTTGTCTAAATCATGATTTGTTTATTTGTTTACTAGGAGATGAGCTTTAATTCTCACACTTTTATCAATGCAAGTTGTAGCAAAACAAGCAGAACAATTTTTATTTTTCCCTAAGATGGAAAATGGTACTGCCAGTCTTCCTAGTATCAAATACATCACCAAGTTTGCATCAAAATCACACCAATATCAAATTTAATAATAACAAAGCTCTCTCTCCCCCTCAAAATGTGACCTTCAAAACAATAACAAAATGAAAAATACAAATAAGACACAAGGAATGACAACAACCCAGGCTTGAATCGCCTTAGCAATGCTCAAAATTTAAAATTAAAAAAAAAAGAAACAAATGAAAGCTCACCGTTAAAAACTAGTAGAATATTCACTACCTGTAGCCATAAAAAACTCACCCTCACAAACTTATCGCCTCCAACATAAACCTTTTCTTCCATCTTTGCAATTCCAAAGCATTTCTGTAGCTTGATAAGTGTCATTCTCATAACCAAGGTATCACCTGCAATCATTGGTTTCTTAAATCTTTGTCAATCCCAGCAAAAAGTAATGTGCCTTAGTTACTTCCTGTCCCTTGAAAAAAGGAATGTGCCTTAGTTAGACTTAGATGACTGACCTGACCAAGGTAGAGTAGCTAGGTTTAGTGCCAGCTGGGCCTTAAGCTTGAGGCATGCTGTTGGTCCTCTTCTGATTCTTATAAAATTTGTGTTTTATGTTATAAAGAACCTCTTCTAGAAGGGAAGGGAAGATACTAAATCCATCTTTGAGAGTCAAAATTATGAAATTAACGTACGAGCTTTTCTTTCCCTTCTTTCTCTATTAATAAAATTTCTTTTCCTATAACAAAATTTTACGAGGTTAACACTAGCAGACGTACTTACATCGAGCCACTGTAGGACCTTGGAGTGAGAGAACATTTATGGGGATATAAGGGACTGTCATGCGAGGGAAGAAATTGATTGATGATAGGGGTAAATAAGTAATTGATGACAAAAGCCATATTATACATTTATTGATATATGGTTTACATTGGCTGGTTCTGTTTTTTATTTGAACATTGACACTCAACCTTAAATCTTTTTCTTCCATTTCTTTAACTGAAATGTGTTTTAGTAATTGATAAATAAAATCAATTGTCCAAATGCGCTGTTTAATTTGATGACCACTGTGAAGCAGACACCTTTATAGTTCCAAGCGTTTAGATGGTATTGTTTGAGAACTTTTGGTTGGTCTAACATATTGTGAATAATATGTTTCTACTTTCTATAAAATTGATAGCAAAATTATTCTGTATTCTGCTTAATGTCTTGGGTTTCAGCTTCCACTTCACATAGAAATCAATGTTCAGGGAATATAGAGTTGCATGAATGTGTGCTAAAGCAAGTAGTTAGAATCTACGAATTTCGTGACAATCAAGTTGAAGGAGCTGTTTTGGCAGCTAGACCTAAAACTAAAAAGGTACAAATAGAAATTATACAATTTATTCCACCATTGCTATATAGCCTTAAAAAATAATTTTTTGAACAGTAAAAAATATTTGAATTAACATGAATCATTGTTATTGATCTTATTTAAGTGAAAATTCAGAACATCAGTATGTAGCCATAACATTGGAAAATGGTACAATATCCTTTCTAAAACGAGACATCTAGAGTTTAGCTGCCTGAATCCCATTTGATGATCTTTGATAAAATTCAGGCCGACACCTATTCTTGGATAGCTTCAATTCTTTAAGGTAAGGTATTTGTTTGGACCCAAATTTGCTACTTAGAGACAAGTTAACCGTGAGCTGTGTTATTTCAACAAAATGTCCTCAAGTAAAATTGGTGATTTACTGAGCTCACTTTAGCTTAATCATAGCCCTCGTCAAGATACCTTATCAAGCCATTCTCCCGTTTCTAGATTATTTAAAGATCTATACAGTGTAAAAATTTTACCAGATCTATGGATGTAATATGCAAAATTATATTATACTTGGTTTTGAGTTTTCTTGGCCATTGTCTAATACTTTCATATTTCATATGCCATTTCGCAAAAAATGGTCTTATAGAAAGTTTTACCATCTGATTCAATGTTGAACAATGTTCATGGAATGAGAGTCTACTTTTAAGGTTGTAGATAACTAGGTAGACAATTCTTGTGAAAAGGGGCATAAAAAGTTATTGAATTATTTCATTTTTTTCTTTTCATTTGGGTTTCATATTTTTAATTTGCTGTGGAACTTTTGTGTCCTCTAACAACTAAACAACAGAAGCCAGTCTCATTCTTTATGGCTCTATCTTCTTTGTGTGTAGTCTTGGTAGAAAATCTTGTATGATAAGAATATGCAATTTGCTTTTCCTAAATCAATATTGAAGTAGTTAATTGTCCTATTAGAGGACCTACTTTAATAGTTGTTGCTTCTAGATACGATCTTTATCATCTTCATGTCTCCTAATTATTCCTAGCGCTCACTATGCATTATGTATAATTCAATCTTTCATTTGTCCTCTCTTATATATCTTCTGCTCAGGCATTCCGCTCGCTTTATATCATGGAATGAGCTTTAGTTTTTTTTTTTTTTGTGAATTCATGGCTTTTGTTCAATTTCTTTGGCCAGAAAATTTGCAAGTAACAGCTGGCGCCATATAATGAAGTCAAATATCATTTTCCTTCTATTCATTCCCGATATATTTCAGACTTGGAACAGAAAGCTACAATTTTTTTTTCTTATTGTTGTATTCCTATCCAAGCTGAATTTTGATATTTGTTGGTCTTTGATAAATCTAGGCAATGGCACAAGTTGGTGGCCTGGTCATGCTCCAATCCGACGTTGGAGGCTCTCGTGATAAATTTTTCTTTGCAGGAATTGACAAAGTAAGATTTAGGAAACCAGTGATTGCAGGTGATACCTTGGTTATGAGAATGACACTTACCAAGCTGCAGAAACGATTTGGAGTAGCAAAGATGGATGGAAAGGCTTATGTTGGAGGTGATCTAGTCTGTGAGGGTGAGTTTTTGATGGCTCTGGGCAGTGACTAATCTGCTGGTTTTCAAGGGTGAGCTTTAATTTATTGCCTTTTTTTTATTTTTAGCATTAGGAAGGGGGATTGGAGCCTAGCTTCTTGTTTCTTTTTTGTACTTTTTATTTTGTTATTATTTTGAAAGATCACATCAAGTTGAAGAGAGCTTTGTTATCCTTAAATTTGATACTGTGATTTTGATGCAAATTAAGTGCTGTATTTAGCAGAATGACCGTTAGGGTTGATTCTATTAAATTGAAAATTGAATCGAAATTAATCAAATCGAACTGAAAATAGCCTATAAAAATCCGTATTATTTTTATATTTCTGAACAAGCACGATTATTTGAATATCAATAACAAATTCAAAATTATGAAAATATATTTGAAAACCATAAGTAGTCTAAGATAGCAAAACACTTAAAAAAAAAAAAGAACAAGCTACATATGTAAAAGAAAAATTAGTGAATATCATTAAAAAAAAAAGACAAACAATATGGATATGCATGTCAAAAAAAATGCATTACTATATTTATCAAATAAAAATGTGTAAATAAAAAATAAAGATAAATAAATGCGGATCAAAAGAAAAAGATTGAAGATGATGACTTTGAAAGAAATTAAAAGCAGGAAAAGAAAAAGACGCAGGATTCATGTCTCCATTAGACTGTGATTAGCTTCTTAAATAGGAAAATTTAAAAAAGGGTATTTATGATATTACATAGAAAAAAGTTTATTTTTATTATTTGATTAATTTTTTTTATATGGTTCTATAAAAATCTCTGAAAATGAACAAGGCTCAATTTCAATAATTAGTGTGGGTACAACCTAGCACTCATCTATTTTTAAAATTCAATTATGTCCAGCTTTTTGTAAAAGCTATTATTTAAATCCTCTAATTAATGCCGTGATCATTAAAAAAATTACTATTTTTTTTATAGTTAATGATACTCGTAGGAAAAAAAAATAGCAAAACGTTTTATAATCAATAGACCAATAAATCAAAAAGGAAAAAGTTTTAATGCATATATATATATATATATTCTCCATATATACCTAATCTAGATTATGATCATACTTAATTACAAGTATATATTTTTTATTTTAATAATATGATAATTGGATATCTATTTTATAATATAAAATGACCATTTTATATCTTATTTTTCTTTAAATATTTTATATGAAATAATAATAATAATTTCGATGATCAAATACTTCACTTATTAATAAACATAAATACAAATTACACTAAAGATATTTAAAGAATTAATTAATTTAAGCTGTTTAATTTAACTAAATTATAAGTATATACGAAACGGAAGAAATGCTTGAGTTATACATTGAAGATATTTCGAATCTCTGTGCAACTTAGAAGTTTGGTGAATTACAATGTATATTTTTAAAGGCAGATAGATTATAATACCCCACACTATATATATATATATATATATATATATATTTCTTTTTATTTTTTTAAAAAGCTCGACCCTCGGAAATATGTTTTTGAGGATCGAACTCCTGCCTTTCGTAGGAGTAACAACAGGTGATCCTCACAATATATATATATATATATATATATATATATTTAATACAACCATCTGCATATATTTAAGGAAAATTAAGATAATCTAAGTTAATTTAATATTGTACGGAATGGAGACTGATGATGATTAGCATATGAAAGTGAGATTTTCTATAGTCACAGTCAATTTAATTAATTAATCAAGAAAATAATTAATAATAAAAATTATTTAAATTGGAATTACCAAATGGACAGGGCAACAGGGCATCTACTGTAACCTCTGCATTTCTTTATATTTAAAAATAATAAATGTATTTCAAATTAAAATAAGATCAAAATAGAAAAATATATGTAAATTTTGGAACAATATAAATTACTAAATTTTCTCAATTCTTGTAAAATATAAAATATGATTATTAATTCGGGATTGATGGAATTTTGAATTATGTTTCTTTTTGCTAATAAATTATATATTAATTGAAAGGCATGGCCATTGGATGGTGAGCTGCAGTAGCTTGTGAACATTGGTAGTTACTATGTGTTTGAAATTTGTAGCACAAGTTTTAGGAGTATGTTAAATTGATTATCATCTATCATGTTCAAAAATTCATCCTTTGAATTCAATTACTTAAAAAAATAAAAATTTATAAAACTGACCATTATCAGTCAATTTTTAAAATTCGATGGAATTCTATTTACAAAATATGTAAATTAAAATTATATAATAATAATAATTTATTAAAATTTTAAATTGAAATCGATAAATTTAATCGATTTAAATTGAATGATATTGATTCAACCTATTTTCTCATGCTTAGGAATTCCTTTATGTCTTACAAAATTGACATGAAAATAGAAGATTAGTTAGTTCTGATAGCTATGCTAAAAGGAAATCATTAAAGAAGAAAAAGAAAATCCATTGGTTGGCATGATCTAATAGTTATGTTTTTATGGCCTTTGTTTTTATGAGAGGATTTGGTATGCAATGATGTCAGAGACTCTTTGGCACAGACTAGTGCTCTTTTTTGGAATATTTATAGAACCAATTGGAACAAAGAGGCAAGTACTTTTGATTAATACAACTTTGGAAATTCACCATAAAAATACCCTCCTTAAATCAATAATACAAATAGCACAACTTATAATAATTGATGTTAGATTTATTTTCTTTTAAAAAAATATATTTATCGTTACACTATATTTTACCGTGCAAAGAGACAATGCAATTAAACTTAAAAAGATTTAGCTCATTTCTTACTTTAGTTTTTACTCTTTTTTCCTTTTTTTTATTGGTAAAATAATAACATGTATGTTTGGCCATTTTTAAATTATTTGTCCCCAATTCAAGATCAATTAGCACTAAATTATTATCAAATTGACAAATAAAATTTAATATATAAATATATAGGTAATTTCTTATTTCCAATTACAAATTAGGTTCAAAATTCTCGAAATATTTATTTTTAGAAGAAATAAAAAAATCATTTAGATGAATTGTTATCTAATTTATATAAATATATTTAAAAGTGTCAATCAATCAGATTTTATTAATTAATAACAATACTTTTATTTGGCTCGACGGATAGAAACTAACAAATAATTAATAATAGAAAATGAAAAAGTTGAGGAAGAAAAATATCTCTTTTTACCTTCCACTTTGTCTGGTTAATTAGAAGCTTTGAATTTAATGAAATTACTTTTTTTCTTCTTTTTTCCATCACTTTCCCACATTTTCCTTCCAACCAAACAAATAAAGATAGCAGCAAAAATTATATTTCCTGTGTATAACATGCATCCAGTCCTACTTTTCCTCTGAAAGTCTGACCAAACGTATTGCACCTAATTAGATCTTCTCGGGCAACTTGCGTGTATATATTAATATTGGCCTCGATTGAGTATTAATTAAATAAATGTCTATATATGTTTAAATATATCTAAAATATTAATTAGTATTGATTTTCTAATAAGCCCCCAAAATTTAAAATTTTATTTTTTCTTACCATAAATTTTATGATTTTTTAAAAAAATATATATTGATTTCACAAATATAAATCTCTTTCTCTTCTTTTATATTTTCTCTCTCCAATTACAGAAGTCTAGTTTTGTTCCTTTATTAAATCATTTATCCTTAATTTTAACTAAAATTACATGCTGAGATAGTCTAAGGGATAAATATATTTTTTTCTGAATAATGAAACTCAGTATCGATTTTTTTGTCAAATAATAAAATGATATGATATATATATTTTTTTAAATGATATGATATCTAATAAGACTAAGATTATAAGAACTAAGGAGATTATTATAAGTTTTAGTAGAGAAATTAATTATTTTATTTTAATTGGCAGTATTTATTGACTTTAAAATATAAATATATTTTAATAATGTTAATTAAACTAGTGTATATACAAATCTAATTATGTTCTACAATATAAATGCTCATACGAAAGAAAGTTCTGGCCTTACATTATTACATATATATATACATAGAAATTTACATTTACTCAAATTTTCTTTCTCTATCTGTCCCTGTCATGGAGTATTCAAGGAACCCACTTCTCTCTTCAAGGGAGGATCAAGACCAACTACAGCCACCCAATTCCTTCATCTCCAACTCCGATGACATCCCTCCGATCAACGGCGTTAACGATTTCTTCAGAGAATTCTACCGGGAATCCAAGAAACTCTGGTATCTTGCTGGCCCTGCTATCTTCACCTCCGTTTGCCAATACTCTCTTGGCGCCATCACTCAAGTCTTTTCCTGCCAAGTTGGCACCCTCGATCTCGCTGCCTTTTCCGTCGAAAACTCTGTCATCGCCGGCTTCTCCTTCGGAGTCATGTTAAACGCATACATATATATATATATATATTAATTAGAATTTTCATGTTTTAATTAGAATTTGGAATTGCAACATATTTATCCATATTAATGGTGATTAACACGGGGCGAAGCCAGGCTTTGAAATAAAGGGGGTGAATTTTTTTTTATAAATTTTAGCTTCCTCGTAATTATTTATCTCTCATTTTATTTTAATAGTATTTTATAAATTTATTAATTTATTAATAATATATTTTTATTATTAAAAAATTAATTAATAAAAAAATATTAATATATATGTACGGAATTTTAAATTTATAAAATTTTTCATAATAAAAATAAAATAAAGAAAAAAAATTAAATAATAAATATAATTTCTTAAAAAATAATTAAAATAAATGAGTTCTTTAATTTATTAAATGTGTTCAAATTAATTTAGTTGAAAAAATTATAAATTTATTCAAATTAATTTAGTTGAAAAATTTATCCTTTTTTTTATTTTATTTTTGTATTTGTATATTATTAATATTTTGTCAATTTTTTAAATGAGAACTATTGTTATAGAATAAATAATTTATTATATTTTTTTTACTTCTTGTAAAAATTAAAAAAAAAAGAGGAGGGCAATTTAAATTTTTTTAAATAAATTAATAAATAATTTTAAAAAATATTATATATATATATATAAATTTTCAAAAAGGAAGGGGGGCAGCTGCCCCCCTTCCCCCTGAACGTCCCTTCGCCCCTGGATCAACAGCTTGGCATGGGAAGTGCTTTGGAAACACTATGTGGGCAAGCATTTGGAGCTGGGCAACTAGACATGTTAGGAGTTTATTTACAGAGATCATGGGTGATTCTTGGAACAACAGCTTCATTTCTGAGTTTTTTACATATATTTGCAGCTCAAATCTTGAAATTAATTGGACAAATAGAAGCAATATCAAAAGCTGCAGGGACATTCGCTATATGGATGATACCTCAATTATTTGCTTACGCAATGAATTTTCCAATGGCAAAGTTCTTACAAGCTCAAAGCAAGATCATGGTTATGGCGGTGATCGCCGCCGTAGCTTTGGTTTTGCATGCGTTGTTTAGTTGGTTGTTGATGCTGAAAGCGGGGTGGGGATTGGTAGGTGCGGCGGTGGTGTTAAATGCTTCTTGGCGGTTTATTGATTTATGTCAGTTTTTGTATATAATCAGTGGAACTTGTGGCCAAGCTTGGAATTGATTTTCTTGGAAAGCTTTTCAAAATCTTTAGAGCTTTGTCAGATTGTCTCTTGCCTCTGCTGTCATGCACTGGTAATTAAAATTTTCTTTTCTTTTTTTAGAACACAAAAAATAGAATAATTATACAATTGTATAATTATTCCAAAAAATAACGTTAACTTATCGACATAGAGACTTCAATTTGAGTACGTAGTAGACTGGTTGTTGGCTATGGCTGGTTGGCTAATAATAATAATATCCATTAAGTGCACAAAATAAAAATAGAAGAAGTGAATTAATTTCATCTTTAAAATAACCATTTCTTTTATATTATAACTGCTATTATTTTTAGGATTGGATACAGATTCTAATTCTTAAAAAAAAATCTATAATTGTAAGTATATATTTTTTAATTAATAATATGATTGTTGGATAATTATTTACTATAATGTAAAAAAGACAATTTTATATATCTCTTATTTTTTAAAATATTTTAACAATATATAATTATTTAATAATTATATAATTATTTTATAAATAAATATATGTACAAATTAAAAATTTTATATCTTTAAAAAAATAATATGATATATTATTTTTTTAATTTTTTTAAATATAGTCCTACAATTTTAAGAAATTTTTAACAATATTTATTTTTAAATTTAATAAAATATATATATATATATATATTTGGTATATCATATGTCATGCAGCTATATATTAAATATATAATTTCTTTGTATTAATTACATATGGGGGAGAGGAAATACTTATAGTATTTTTAGTAGATTACTGAAAAAAATTGATTATTTAGAATATTTTTTACAGAATTATATTACTGGGTTTATATTTTATTGAAAAAGATTATATTATAATATTTAAAAGATGTAATAAAATATTAAAAAAGTTGATTGAAAAAAAATATTAACTTATTTTATTACAGCTCAATTTTACTAAGAAAGTTTAAGTAATACCTAAACTATATTTGTAACATATATTTTTTGTTTATCATATTTTAAAGCATGATTATAGTTATTTTTTAATATAGAACCTCACAATCTCCATTTTCAATAAAATATTTTTTTATACTTTCTATATAAAATATTTTACTAACTAATTGATATATTTTAGTAGACTCAATATTTTATTTTACAGGAATTATTTACAAATAAATATAGTATTATTAGTCAAAGAGAATTATAAAATCTACCTTTGTAGAATTATAGTGCAACCAAACACACTATTAAGATAAAGAAAATTCAATATCTAAATAGGAGTAATAAGTTAATAAGCTACATGATGATTATTAATAAATATATAATTTAATATATCAACTATTGCAAGTTGAAATTTTGGAGTTACAAATTTGAGTTATCAAAAATTGCAAATTTTAGAGAACAGAAAAAAGTGAATAATTCTAAAATTATTTTCACTGGAATATTTTTATATAAATACCTTAAATCTTGAAAGCCATGCATGTTAAAACTAAACATCCACTTGATATGGAATAGATTCTCATGCAAAATATAACAACTGCATGCACCAACAACCATTCACATATATGGGATTATCGCAAGATTTAGGCATAAACTTTCTAGATTATATAGTTTTGTATTAATTAATTTAATTTAATAAAGTTGGTTTTGCTTAATTAAATAATAAATACTAAAACAAATAAAGATATGCTTGAGCTATAATAATAATTAATATTGGATTTGAAATCTTTGTGTTGTTTGCAGCTTCGAAGTTTGGTATTTTGTGGCATTAATACTCTTTGCTGGATATTTAAAGAATGCAGAGGTTTCAGTAGATGCCCTGTACATTTATTGCTACAACCGTTGTAGCAATAAATGTCTAAAACGGACCAATGAAATTCTTACACTTTGATTAAATGCTTACAGCGGACCAATGAAATAAATCATTTAATCTACGTATAAGAATTTCATTGGTCCGTTGTAGGCATTTATTGCTACAACGGTTGTAGCATATAATTTTTCCATTTGGTGAGCCTTTATATAATTTTTATTATTTTCTTTGCAATGATTTTGCTTGATTTAATTAATTAATAGACTGACTGTCACCATAGAAAATCTCACTTTCATAATGCTGTTCTGTAGTCTCCATTCAGTAGTATATTAAATTAACACAAATTATTTTATTTTCCTTTAGATTGTGTGTGGGGGGTGGATTAAATATATATTATTATGAGTGCTAAACTAATTTGAATTTAAAAATTAAAAGTTGTTTAGAAAATAAAAATATAAGAATTTAACATTAAATTGTTAACTTACGTACTAATGTAATTAATGGTTAAAATTAATTGTAGTCTTTATCAAAGTATAATTAATGATTAAAATTACAAATTAAAAAATTTTATAATTAGTAAAATGAAAATAAAAAATTAGATAAAACTTAAAAATATTAAATTTTAAGATTTTTTTTATTATTAAAAATAAAAATTCTATTAGAACACTTAATTATAAAAAAATAAATTCAATTAAATTTTAACACTAAAATACTTATTTAAATATTTTTATGTATAGATTTTTTAATTTATTTTAGTAAATTATTGCGATTTAATTGAAAAAAAGTATTTTAATGGTTTTATCTTTTTTTTTAAAAGGAATTGTTTTATCATAAAAAAATATTAACGGATGAATAATATAGTGAAACTCTCATCTAATTTGCCGTTAATTCTCCTTTACATGTTGCCTTGGTGGTGTCAAATAGCTTATGACCCACATGTTTGTGTCGGTCGGCTGTTGGGTCTTGAGTAGAAAATTAATTTTAAATTTATTATTTATAAAAATATATATTTATCGTTAAATTTTATTTTAATACATTAAAAAACTCTATTATTAAAAAACTCTATTATTATTTACTACGGATAATAGTAATTTTGATCGTATTTAATATAAAAAGTTTTTAATTGCAATGATATTAATATACATAGTGCAATGCTGAAATTTTGAAATGCAGCATGAACATTTTGGGCTGGACGGTTATGGTAGTTTTTGGATTCAATGCAACTATAAGGTTTGTTAATTAATTAAAGCTCTAAAATTCTATAAATAATTACATAATTAATTTAATTGAGCATATGAAATTATATAGTATATAATACGATTTTAATTATATGCAGTGTAAGAATATCAAATGAACTAGGTGCAGGTCATCCAAAAACAGCAAAATTTTCACTGTTAGTTGTTATGTCATCGATCGTAGTTGGTCTCATCCCCTCTTCGATTCTCATAATAACAAGAAACAGGTACCCTTCTCTCTTTTCCTCTGATTCAAAAGTCAAAGAACTAGTTAAAAATTTAACACCATTGTTGGCTTTTTGCATCATCATCAACAATATTCAACTTGTTCTCTCTGGTAAGTTAATTAATGTAATTAGATAACTCTTACTCTTTTTATAAGCTCTTCATATCACTTGGAAAGAATTGTGTAACAACATGAGTGACCTATTAGCTTGAGCTTAAACAAGCACATTATAAGTAGAAAAAAAAATCTCATATCAATAAGATAAGAGTAACACCTATTGAAGGTAAAATAAAAAAAATATAAATTAACATAATTGTTGTGGTGTCCCACTCAAGTGGGACTCATGAATTATAAAAAAAAGAGGCAGCTTACTCCACCGTGTGTCACCGAATTACATTTACAAATTGCAAATGTAATTTGCAATGCAATACAGGAAAGACTATTATAAATAGTGACAAAAAGAAATAAAAATATCCTTCTCCCATTCAATTCAAATATATATCCATTTTTCAAGAAAAACAAATTTTGAGGGAGAGAGAGAATAAAAATATTGAGAGAGAAAAAAAAATTTGTGTGAAATATTTTTTTTAGTGATAAAATAGTGAGATTTTATTTTGGGTGTTTAGAAAATACTTACCACTATTTTGGGTTTATCTCAATTGTGAGTGTATTGCTTCTAGAATATTTTCTAGAAAAGTCTATCTCTTGTAATCCTACTATTTATTAGTGAAAGAAATTTATTCGGAGTTTGTCTCATGAACGTAGCCTAAATAAAATGGTAAACCACATTAAATATAGTGTGTTATTTTTGTCTTAATTTTATAGCTATTATCAAGTATAATTATTTTGTTATATTGTGCTATTAATTATTCGAATAAAATTCTATCTAAGGAGATTGAATTTTAAGTAGAACCGTTTGTGATCCCTCCAGTCTTTTCTAAAAATTTTCTTAGTATTTATTAGTATACTATTATATATACTATTTACTTGTATAATAGTAATTTATGTGTTATTAATATTTACTGCACAACAAGTGATATCAGAGCTTGGTTCAGACAGATACGCGATGTTGAAGTTATTCTCTTTGCGTTAAAGAGATGGAGGCAAAAATAAACAAGATGATCAGCCCAAATAGCTCGAATTACCACATATGGAGAAATAAGATAAATGATTTTCTATTTGTGATGAAAATGCATTTGCCTATGTTTGCCACATCAAAACCTGATGGGAAATTAAATGAAGACTGTGAGTTCGAGCATGAGCAAGTGTGTGGCTTTATCCGACAGTTTGTTGAAGATAATGTGTATAATCACATTTATAAAGAGACTCATGCTAAGTCTCTATGGGAAAAGCTTGAACAGTTATATGCTTCTAAAATAGGGAATAACAAGTTGTTCTATTTGACTAAACTGGTCAAAATTAGTTACTAGGAAGGTACATTTATGGCGGACCACTTGAATGAATTTCAAGGTTTCGTGGATCAGTTATCAGGAATGAGTGTAAAATTTGATGATGAGGTACTCTTTCTTTTAATACTTTCCTCTCTACCAGAGTCTTGAGAGACTTTGAAGATTTCCATCACTAATTCAGCGGTTGATGGTATTGTCAGCTTGGAATCTGTCAAGAGTTTGAATCTAAATGAAGAGATGAGAAGGAGATCTCAAAATTCAGTATCTACTTCTCAACCAGATATTTTGGTTACTGATTTCAGAGGAATGAGCAACTTTAGGGGTTCAAATTTAGGAGAAAAGAGTCAAGAAAAGTCAAATAAATATGCAAATGTTGAATACTATCACTGCAAGAAGAAGTGACACATCAAAAAATTTTGTTGGAAGTTCAAGAAAGAACAGGAGAAGAATAAAGACAAAGAAATCAAGCGATATGATAGCAGTGATGATGAACAAGGAGCCACGAATGCCACCATAGAAGAATTTCATGTCATTTCTTATAATAATGATGTGAATATAGCATCCAGTGAATCGGATTGGGTAGGAGATAATGGTGTCGCCATTTATGCCATATAGCATAAAGAACTCTTCTCAACACATAAATAAGGAGAATTTGGTGTCGTCAAAATGAAAGACAATGGTGTAGCCAAGATCATCGACAGAGATGATATTTGTTTGGAGACAGAAAATGGGACAATTCTATTCTTGAAAGATGTCAGACATGTTCCCAACCTTCGACTAAATCTGATTTTCATTAGCATAATTGATGATGAAGGTTTCAGCAGTACGGTCAATGAAAACTTACTAAAGACTCCTTTAGTATATGGAAAAGGTAAAAAGTATTACAAACTATATGTGATGCATGCGAAGCTCTCCAATAATTTTGTTAATGTAGTGGAGAAAGAAAATATGATTGAGTTGTGGCATACAAGACTCGGTCATATGGGCTAGAAAGGGATGACACAATTGGTGAAAAAGAATGCATTATCTGGAAATGATAAAGTGAATTTGAAGAAATATGCTGACTGTCTGGCTAGAAAACAAAATAGAGTTGCTTTCAAAGGTTCCACTTCTTACAGAATAAAGAATGTATTGGATCTTATTCACTCAGATATGTTGAATCGGATCTGTGTGGACTAATGTCAAAGTCACTTAGTGGTGCTCAATACTTTGTGACTTTCATTAATGATCACTCAAGGAAGATATGTGTGTACACTTTGAAACCAAAAAATCAAGTGCTGGACGTGCTCAAGCAATTCCATACCTTAGTTGAAAAAGAAATTGGGAAGAAGTTAAAATACATTCAGATAGACAATGGTAGAGAATACATTAGATCAATTTATACCTACTGCAAGGAGTATGATATCCGACATCAAATAGCACCTCTAAAAATATCACAATTAAATGGCTCAGCGGAGAGGATGAACAGGGCTTTGATGGAGAGAGTTAGATGTTTTCTCTCACATTCAAAATTGCCTAAGACATTTTAGAGTGAAGCTCTATATGTTGTAGTACATGTACTCAATTTTTTACCATGTGTTCCTCTTCAGTATAATATTCCAGAGAATGTGTGGTCAAGAAAGGATGTTTCCTATCATCATCTGCGGGTATTTGGCTACAAAGCTTTTGTGCATATTTCCAAAGATGAGAGGTCAAAGCTTGATGTCAAGACATGTGAATGTGTATTTATTGACTATGATCAAGATCATAATCAATTTGGCTATAGATTTTAGGATCCAATTCAGAAAAAAAAAAAAAAAAAAAAGCTTTCAGAAGCCGTGATGCTGTGTTTGTTGAATATTAAACCATTAAAGACATTAATAAAGTGAAAACGGATGTTCCTGAATTCAATAGCAACTCAACAAACTTAAAGTTAGTTTCTTCAAAGGCAGTGCCAAAACAATTTGGAGATAAAATACAAAATTATCAGGTAGAAAATATTGACATCGATGCTCCCACAGAGGTCCAATCAGATGGTGATAAGGACCAAATTGAAAATCAACCACCACCACCAGCAGAAGTTCCTCAGGTTTCATTAAGGAGATCTACTAGAACTAGACAACATTCTACTAGATACTCTAATGATTAGTACATGTTGTTTACTGATGAGGGAGAACCTAAGAATTACCAAGAAGCTATAGTAGATGAGAATAGGGAGAAATAGAATGAAGTCATGTAAGATGAGATGAAATCTTTGCAAGAAAATAAGACTTTTGAGCTAGTAAAGTTGCCAATAAGCAAGATGGCTTTTAAGAATAAGCAGGTGTTCAGGATAAAACATTAAGAACATAGTTTCCAACCACATTCAAAGACAAATTAGTTGTTGAGGGATTCAGCTAATGGAAAGGAATTGACTTTGATGAGATTTTTTTACTAATGGTGAAGATGACATCTATTCGTACAGTGTTGGGATTGGCTGCAAGTTTCAACTTGAAGATTGAGCATATGAATGTTAAGACTGCTTTCCTTCATGGTGATTTGGAAGAAGAAATATACATGGAACAACAAAAAAATTTCAAGAAAAGAGAAAAAGAATATCATGTTTGTAAGTTAAAGAAAAGCTTATACAGCTTGAAGTAGGCACCGAGACAATGGTATAAAAAGTTTGAATCAATTATGGGGGAGTAAGGGTACAAGAATACTACTTCAGACCACTGTGTTTTTGTAAAAAAATTCTCTAATGATGATTTCATCATCTTTTTGTTATATGTGGATGATATGTTGATTGTTGACCATAATATTTTCAGAATCAACAGCTTGAAAAAGCAGCTGAGTAAGTCTTTTGCAATGAAATACTTAGGGTCAACAAAGCAAATTCTTGGCATGAAGATTACTAGAGACAAGAGTGCCAAAAAGTTATGATTGTCACAAGAGAAGTACATTGAGAAAGTACTTCAAAGGTTCAACATGGACAAAACTAAAGTTGTTAGTTGTCCTCTTACTAATCACTTTAAGCTTAGTTCCAAACAAAGCCCTTCAATGGAAAAGGAGAAGGAAAAAATGGAGAAGGTGCCTTACGTTTCAGTTGTTGGAAATTTAATGTATGTCATGGTGTGCACAAGGCTAAATATTGCTCACACAGTTAGAATAGTGAGTCGGTTTCTTTCAAATCCTGATAAAAAATATTGGGATACAGTAAAATTGATTCTCAGATATCTCTATGGTACTTCTAAAGTATGTATATATTTAAAACCAGCAATTCTGTGTTAATTGGCTATACAAATATGGATATGGCCGGTGATGTTGATTCAAGAAAGTCTACTTCTGGATATATAATTACTTTTGCAGGAGGAGCAGTTTCTTGGCAATTAAAATTATAAAAATGTATTGCCTTATCCATCACTAAGACTGAATATATTGCAATTGCCGAAGCAAACAAAGAATTACTGTGGATGAAGAAATTTTTACAAGAGTTAAACTTTGAGCAAGAGAAGTGTGTATTGTACTGTGACAGTCAGAGTGTCATTCATCTCAGTAAGAATTTCACCTTTCACTCACGATCAAAGCATATTGATGTGAGATATCACTGAATTCAAGATGCACTAGAGTTGAAACAGTTTCAGCTTGAAAAGATTTACACAAATGATAAATGGCTCTGATATGATGTTTAAAACTTTACCATCGGAGAAGCTTGTTACTTATAAAAAGATTACTGATATGAAAGTCTCACCCACTTGAGTGTGAGAAAAAAATTTGTGGTGGTATCTCACTTAAATGGGACCCACGAATTAAAAAGAAAAAGAAAAAGAGGAGCAAGTTGTCAAGACAGCTTGCTCCACCGTGTGTCCATCGAATTGCAAATGCAACGCGGGGAAGGCTATTATAAATAGCTTTTCCCCGTTCAATTCAAATATATATCCATTTTTCAAGAAAAAGAAATTTAGAGAGAAAGGGAGAATAAAAATATTGAGAGAAAAAATATTTGTGTGAAATATTTTTTTTAGTAATAAAATAGTAATGTTTTATTTTGAATATTTGGGAAACACTTACCGCTATTTTGAATTTATCTCAATTGTGAGTGTAGTGCTTCTAGAATATTTTCTAGAAAAGTCTCTCTTGTAATCTTTTTATTTATTAGTAAAAAAAATTTATTCGGTATTTATTCCGTGGACGTAGCCTAAATAAAAGGGTGAACCACGTTAAATCTAATGTGCTATTTTTGTCTCAATTTTATAGCTATTATCAAGTGTAGTTGTTTTGTTATATTGTGCTATTAATTATCCGAGTAAAATTCTGTTTAAGGAGATTAGATATTAAGTGGAACCGTTCGTGACTTCTCTAGCGTTTCTTTAGAATTTTTTTGGTATTTATTTTTAGTACAATATTTCATATACTATTTACTTGTATAATAGCAAATAATTTATGTGTTATTAACACTTGCTGCACAATAATAATTTTGGTCATGTGGATAAAAACTTAGTAATGCTACTGTCAAAAAAACTGAATAAGTTAAGATGAATATAATTAAAAATAATAATAATAGACCTAAACTAATTTGGATGATCTTATAGCCCAAAGATGTAGCTCACTCCAAGTAGAAATATACACCAACCCCATATATTTTGAAATTAAAGTTTTATTAAGTTGAATTGAGTATCGAATGTTTAGAGGAGTAGAAAGTAATGCATATAGATTGATTCAATACCATCTAAATAAATTGAGTTAATTATTGTATGTCAGGTTTGTGTTATAAAATAACAAGTTATTTAGAGCCAATATCTGGTTAGGCTGTTACAAAATGAACTTGTCTATATAATATAAAATTAGTTTTGAAGTATGATTTTTGCTAATAACTAATATTATAAATTGATTTGAAAAAAAGGTGGGCGATTGGAGCTGGATGGCAAACTGCAGTGGCCTATCTGAACATTGGGTGTTACTATGTGTTCGGAATTCCTTAAGGCCTCACATTGGGTTACAAACTTAACATGAGTGTCAGAGAAAGTTCTCTTTTATTTTCCACTTTTTTTTTAACTCCCCCCCTTTTTTTTACTTAATTTCTTAGAGAAGATTAATTTTGATAATTTTATACTAATCTATTTTTTTATGGCCTTTGTTTTTTTTTTATTAGGGGATTTGGTATGGAATGATATCAGGGACTGTGGTACAGACTTGTGCTCTCTTTTAGATGGTTTATAGAACCAATTGGAACAAAGAGGTAAAATTTTTCGGACTTTTTTTTTATCTTTATAAAAGCAATTGAATTTTAATTTAATTCTATATATTATCGGAAAATTAAAATATTATAGAATACATAATATAAAATAACATTTTATTTTTCGTAATACTTATAGAAAAAGTGAAGTTCAGTGAAAATAAATAAATAACTAAATTTTAAAATCAGAAACACAGTTTAACGGTAATTACATAACTCACCTCTACCAATACTTAAAAAAAAAAAGGCCAATATAGTTTGACGTAATTGGCCTGTTTCATTGTAAACATTTGTACACAAGAATCAGATATAATTTTTTTTTTTTTGGTATGAAATGCAGGCTTCCATTGCTGAAGATAGGATAAGAAAATGGGGAGGACACACAGATTCCAAAGAGAGCAATATTGAGAAAATTACATTCTCCTGAAATTGAAGGAAAATATACAGAGGATTTTGGCAAATTCTGTTTTTACCAAAGGAAGAAATTATGATTTTATCAATAATTTTGTTGGTAATTAACATCATTATGGTATTATTTCTCAAGAGAATCCCAATCTCTTAGGCCTTTTGTGGATATTAGCTGCAAAAACATCTTCTTAAATTAACCCTAATTTTTTCCTAATTGAATCAATTAACCCTAATTTTCCCCTAATTGTTTGAACACTTAATTATAAAAAAATAAATAATTTTTTCAATTAAAAAGTCTATAATCTTTACTCTCATTTTAATAATTTCTGCTTTGATAATAATTAGAAATTAGTAAATTGGTGAATGAACATGACAATTCATCACATCTGGCCACAAATTAGGTTGAGTTTGGAAAAAATTAAATTTTTAACATTTTTTAAAAATTCCTAAAAAAATCATTCAAAATTATCATTTTTTTAACTTTTAATTTCAAAAATATCTTTTCTTTCAAAAGTATATATCTAGTATATATTTAGTATATTAAAGTTATAATCTACTTCCAGAGTTGTACACTTAATAAAAATTTGATATATTTAGTATATTAGAGTTATAATCTACTCTAAAAAGTATATCAAAACAGTAGAATATTTTCAGAAAAAAAGTTAAAAATGACATATAATATAATTTTTTTTAAATTTAATCTGTCTTTACTATTAAAATTTTTTTTTGAGCAATAATGTTTACTATTAGTTGAGATCAATACTATATACCATTCATTATTAATTTCATTTTCAACCTCTAATCGATTTCTTGTCTTATTGTGTTGGGATAATGAAAGAAATACAAAAAAAAAATCTTGCATATGAGAATTATATAAACGCCTCAAAAAATAGTATATACTATTGGTTTTTATGGTTAGATTAGATATATCCAAATGCGCGAAGGCATAAATTTCCAATGCTAAAAGCCAAAATGCTTTCTACATTGGTATTAAAAAAATTCTAAATTTTATTTCGAACTTTTTTTATTTTATATTTGATTAAAATTGTTCATTTTATTATTATAAAATATATATTTAGTGAAAATTAAAATAGTTAAATTGAAATTTACTATTTTATAAATTCATTTACATATTAATCAATGGATAAATTTATCTTTTAGCGGTGGTAAGAAAATTTTGTACCTAAATATCAAAGTGAACAGAATTAGCATGTTAGTTAGGATATAGGTTCAAACCTTTATTTTGTTCTCTTTTGAATCATTAAAATATATTTAAACCAAAATTATTTCATTTTTTTTTGCTTAATACATCAATTATTTTACGAACTTGACAGTTCTGATCATTTTTTTTCTCTATACTTATGCATTTGTCATATTACCTTTTATATGTATCTATTTTGTTCTAATATGCATTTATATCATTACATATTGATCACTTTATTTTTTATATTTATATTTTTTTATATTAAATAAATATTTATATGTAACTATAGCACTATTTTAATCTAGATATCTGTTGAGTATAAAATAGGCCAGTACAAAAAGCAAAATGACTAATATGTGATTATATAAATATCTATTGGAAAAAAATAGACAAATACATATGTCATTTTAGCAAATGTATAGATGCAAAGAATAAAATGACTAAAGCTACTAAATTTAGGGGGCACTTTATGTATTACACTTTTCGTTTTATCATTTAAAAATTGAGAGCTGAGTAATCAAATAAAATTCTATAAAAAATAAAAAAAATAAATATTTCCAAGTCCTATTTTTTAAGAATCTATCTAATTCCACAATATCTAAGTCAATAAATGAGTCTTAAATATAGTATAGGAGGTTAAGAATTCAAACTCTAATTATTTCTTTTCTCTCTAGTAAATTTCTAATGTGCCAAGAAAAAATTATAAATTCGTATATTTAAATTTGTCCCCACTAATATTTTTTTTAAAGAAATGCAATAATAATATGTTATTATTTTTATTGATTAAGTATATACATTTAGTGTAAGTAAATAATAAAATATACATTAAGTAAATAATAAATACAACTCATGCATATGAATATAATACAACTTCATTCACTATTAATTTTCCAAAATTAATTAGAGATAATTCTAATTTTTTTGGGAGAATGATTCTAAATTTATTATTCATATAAATATACACTTATCGCTATAGTTTTGAAACTCTTGGAATGGGAAGTGCACTAGAAACTCTTTGTGGGCAAGCATTTGGTGCAGGGCAAGTTTATATGTTAGGAATTTATATGCAAAGATCTTGGGTGATTCTGAACGCTACAGCTTTAATACTCTGTTTTCTATACATTTTTGCTGGCCCTTTTTTGAGGCTAATTGGGCAAACAGAGTCAATGTCAAGGGCAGCAGGAGTGTTTACACTTTGGATGATACCTCAGTTATTTGCTTATGCAATGAATTTTCCAATTGCAAAGTTCTTGCAAGCTGAAAGCAATATGATGGCTATGGCTATTATATCAGTTGTGGCCTTGGTTTTGCATACACTTTTCAGCTGGCTATTTATTTTGAAGTTGGGTTGGGGCATGGCTGGTGCAGCTGTGGTACTCAATTCTTCTTGGTGGTTCATAGTAGTGGCTCAAATGTTGTATGGTATTATATGGTATTAATAGTCTTTGCAGGATATCTAAAGAATGCAGAAGTTTCTGTTGATGCCTTTTCTATAAGGTCAGTTTCTTGCTTTAATTTGATTTTCTTTTATGTTTGAATTCTAAGGCAATTAATTTTCTTTCCAACAATACCCAATAAAAAAATAAAACAGATATTTTATTAGTTAATTTCGTTTTGACCTAAGAGATAATGTTCACATACTCCATTAAAATCAACGCAAAAATAAAATATGAGTAAATATATATTCTATTAAATAATAAACTCACGATTGATTTATCAAATTCAAATAATAATTTCTCTGTATTATTTATATAAAAAAATAGAATAGACACGAAAATTAAGAAAATTTTATTTTTTTTATCTCTATTTACTTAAATACTCTTAAAAAAAATATCCCTCAAAACCTACTTTTAAGGTAAAAATATAAATGGTATTTTGTCTTATTTTACTCTCTAAAATTTACCTAAAATGACATATTTTTTATATAAAAGATACACTAAAAAAATTTTTCTATATAAATAATGCGGAGGGAGTATATAATCATTTTTTTTAGTTAGATAAGATGCATAATATTAAAATATTATATAAGAAGATGATATCATAGCTAGCTAGTTGTCGCTATGATTTTCTACTTGTCACTGTCAGTATTTGCTGATAGAAGAACAGACCTCACCACCCACCGATATATGGAAGAAAATTACAAAAGTAGAATTTCGTGTCAAACTTTAATGCTCCTGTTCTCTCATCTTTTCTATGAATTCCATCCATCGAGGAAATTGCATTTACAAAAGAAAGAGTTTCTGATTGCTCAGTTGATTTTAACCTCCTGGCTAGATTTGTCCTTTTAGCGAAAGACATTTCTGGGGTATGCATTATATTATTTAAAATTTTCAGATAATTCTATAAATTGTAAAGAAAAATAATGGAACAAAATCCGTTACGTGATTTTATAACCAACCAACATGAGTGATATAAGAATATATGATTTAACGACATATATATATTTTTAGAATAATAACAACAACAACAACAACAATAACAACTAAGCCTTAATCCCAAACAAGTTGGGGTCGGCTGTATGGATTCTCAACAAAATAAGCTCAAAAGACACCAAAAAAGATACTCCAGCCTTAGGCCCATTCCAAGACACGGATTTTACGTCTCCATTCAAGTCTGTCATTAATCAAATCCGCATCAAGATCTAAGGCACGTAAGTCTCTTGCTATCACCTCCTTCCACACAGTTCTAGGTCTGCCACGACCTCTAGCCCCCTCAATCAACAAATTCTCACACTTACGAACCGCAGCATTAGGAGGTCTTCTTAAAACATGCCCATACCATCTAAGTCTTCCTTCCCTCACCTTATCTCCGACGTCCGCTACTTGGACTTTTTGTCGAATATGAACATTCTTAATTTTGTCCAGTCTGGTATGTCCACACATCTATCTTAGCATCCTCATTTCTGCCACACTCATCTTATGCAAATGTTGTCCTGTTGGTGCCCAACACTCACTACCATAGAGCATCGCAGGTCTAACAACCGTCCTATAGAATTTACCTTTCACTTTCAGAGGTATTTTCTTATCACATAGAACCCCAGTCGCATCCTTCCACTTCAACCACCCTACCTGTATTCTGTGAGCCACATCTTCATCTATACGGCCATCATTCTGGAACACCGAACCTAAATATTTGAAGTGCTTGGTTTTAGGAACCAAAACTCCATCCAACTTAACCTCATGTTCCTGCTTCTTCCTTAGACTGAACTCACAATGCATATATTCCGTTTTATTTTTAGAATAATAAATTTAAAATTAATTTTTTTTTCAAAATATATTATCATAAAAAAAAGTAAATTTAAAATAGTAATTTTTTTTAAAGACGAGCAAATACTATAAATTAATACAGTGGGATCGTTATTTCAATCAATTTGATCAAATATATTAATTTACACTGATTAAATTAATTAATTTTAATTTATATATTTATTATTTAATATTAACCGAAATTGATTGAATTTTACCAATAATAATTTTTTTTAAATAATAAAATTTTAACTCAATGGATAGTGACCTAAATATCAATTTCTAAATACCTACCGGTCGTCACTAAATTTTTCTATTTTTAGTTCAAACTATTGTTTGAATTTTGCAGCATGAACATTTTGGGCTGGACAGTGATCCTATCTCTTGGAGTAAATGCAGCCATAAGGCTTATTTTAGATAAGACTTGAAATGACATAAAGTCATAACATTATTTTACTTTAAATACTTCTGAGTAAAAATGAATTGTATTACTGACAAACAGCGTTAGAGTATCGAATGAACTAGAGGCAGGGCATCCAAGAACAGCAAAATTGTCATTAATTGTAGACGTAATTTCTTCTTTCCTTATTGGTATATTGATCTCACTGGTTCTGAACATCACAAGAAACAAGTACCTAGACTTGTTTTCCAGCGGTAAACAAGTTAAAGATCTTAAGAGCTAACACCATTGCTTGCTCCAGGGATGGACCTAGAAAGTCGGAGGAATAAATGATCCTCCTCATTAATAGCTAAAAGCACATATAAAAAGTGTGCTTTTAACCGTAGAAAATAAATTATAAAGAGACTATTGAAGCTCTGTAATTTTTGATGGTGAGTGAATAATTAAGAGGGTGTTTCTTAAAATTTAAAAACTGATTATTATATTATAAGTTATTTATTTAAGTATTTCTGAAAACTCAATTTTTTAAAAGTTAGATTTTGCTACTTTTTTAAGCACTTATTTTTTAAGCAGTTTTAACTAAGTAAAATATCATACTATCCCTATCTAATATTCAATATTTCAAATTTGTCCACCTTATACACTTTAGTTCCCATCAAAATTCTTTTACGTTTATTATTATTATTATTATTAAATAAATTTTATTATTATTATTATTATTATTGCAAAATAAATTTTGAATTGACATTTAAAAAATTATTTTTATACAATAAATAAACTCAGGGACAGTTTGGTCATTTTGACAGTTTCTGCAATTAAAAACTGATTATAAACTGATTTTACAGAAACACTTAACTGATTATAGCTGATTATTAACTAGTTTACAGAAACGCTTAACTGTTTATTTTTAATCTGATTATAATCTAAAAATCACTTATTCACAATAAGCTGAAAAGCTTCAGTTTTGAGAAACACCCTATAAAAATATCCCTTATATAATATTTTTTTTTACAAAAATATCTCTAACATCGTTTCAGCTAAAAATTATATATATATTTTTTATATTTATGAGTAAAACGACACCGTTTCACTCATAAAAAATTTAAAAAAAAATAAAGAGAGGAGCTGCAAAACGCAGCTCTTCTGATACGGGAGGGAGAAGAGTGCAGAGGCAGAGAGAAGAAAGCCAAAGAGAAAAATTGGCGACCGAATTTTGCTCCCTTTTATTGATGTGCTGGATCCGTCACTCGCTTACTCTCTATTCTCATCAATAATGTTCAACCTGTTCTCTCTGGTAACACAACTAATAGCAATAGCATTTCCCATGTTCACTTCTCCAAGAAAAAAAATCAATAGTTTTCTTAACTGCAATTATATTTCAACAGGTGTGACCATTGGAGCTGGATGGCAAGCTGCTGTTGCTTATGTAAACATTGGGAGTTACTATCTCTTCAGCATCCCATTGGGCCTTCTTCTGGGCTTTAAACTAGATATGGGTGCCAAGGCAAGTCTTCCACAAACCTGAACCTGTAATTTCTCGTTTCTTTTTTCAAAATCAGGTATATTTTAATCAAAATCACCCTTTTCTGAGAATGAGATTTGACGATTTGCAGGGAATTTGGTACGGAATGCTCTCAGGGACAGTGTTACAAACTTGTATTTTATTTTGGATGGTTGGTAAAACAAACTGGGATAAAGAGTAAGATTTCAAATTTGGCTCAATATAACCACTCTAACAAAATATTACAATTATCAATCAGAACCTCAGCGTCCGTTTCAGTTCCTGCAGGCTTCGATTGCTGAAGAGAGAATAAGGATATGGGGAGGGAAAACAGGTCCCGAAGAAGTTGAACATTTAAAGAAAGAGGTAGTCTCAATGCTGCTGCTAAAGAATAATGATTTTTCAGCCCAAAAATTATTGATATCATCAAGCAATCATTTATTTTCATAAATGAAGAACAAGATTGCCTGATAAATTTTCAAACGTGATGACTAACAAACAATACACCTAAAAAGTCGATTCACCAACCAAATTCAACTTTAACACAACATCATTGTTTTCATTCAAAACAATAAGAACTACACATACCAACAATCCTTGCTTGGCTCGCTGAACAACCCAGAGAAAAGTTATCTAGCTACTATTAATAAACAAACGGGTGCTGTTCCAATCACATCTAAGAAGAAACTTATCAGCAAAAGCTTAAATAGAAGCAACCTGGAAGCTACGAAATTCTGTATAAATGCAATTTTGACAGGACTTGTGAATCCTATCTCATCTGCATTAACTACTTTTTATTGGGAGGCTTTAGCAAGCAATTAGAGTAAGGATATGTTCAGTTTATATCAGTACTCAACAAGATATAAACAAAATACATGCACTGCCATTAAAAATCAGAAAGCTAATAAAAACATAAAACAGAGACCAAGGACTTCAAACGAGGTGGTGAAACAACGCACAAAAAAAAAGGAACAAAAATAAGAAATTAGTACAATGAAATAAATATTCTGAACAAATCGGCGGTGGAATTTTGCATTTTGAATAATCAGCAATTCACCAAATTTAGCAAAACGGTTAAACAAACAAATAAAGTAATTGAAGTTGGAATTTCCAATTAGTCATGCTCAGACTTCATATAACATAAGTTAACACACAAATGATAGAAGTATAGTAGGGAGATTGCTGATGAGAAAACCTTGCCGGAACCTGTCATCTATATCTTACTGAAGACAACATGACATACAAGCAATGTCAGCCTACAGATACAAGGGCGTAAGCATAACATATACATAAAGCCCCTTACGAAGGTGTCCAAGGTTAGAGATGACACACCACACCATAAATCAGGAGCAAAAACTATCCATTTCTCTGACAACAAGAAGATAAGCAATACATTTCTAATAACAAGAAGATGAAGTAACAATAAGACCATGTAATCAGGCTTCATCAAGCCAAAAACTTAATAAAAGAGAAGTTCCTGGAAAACAATCGGAACTAAATCCTCCAATTTCACAATGATGAAATGCATAAATCTGTTCTGTAATTTTTCATATTAGATCCACGAGAAGAAATTTCAAGCATAAACGGCATATAGCAAGCAAAATCCGGACAGAAACATTAACCACCAACAATATAGAAGTCATACCATCATTAATTTCTAAATATCCAGGTATTATAACAAAAATTAACTTCTCAAGCAATTCAAATAAACAAAAACCCTAACCTAGACAGTAAGAACAACAGCTCCACCATTCTCCTTGATCTTCTTTTCAGCAATCTTAGAAACGAGCTTTGCCTTCACCACGACTGGCTGATTCTCAGGCAAAACACCTTTCCCCAAAACTTTAAAGTAACCAAACTGTGTAACATCGATCATGGGCACATTATCCTTAGAAGCCTTATCCTTGACCTCCTGAGGAACCATGGACCAGAGCTTATCGATGTTGACGATTGGGCAGTAGAACTTGTTGCGAAGCTTGTGGAAATAACGCATACCAACTTTCCCAAAATACCCTGGATGGTACTTGTCGAAGAGAATCCTGTGGTGGTGCATGCCTCCGGCGTTACCGCGACCGCCAGGATGCTTCCTGTGCTTTCCGATACGGCCGTGGCCGGCGCTCACATGGCCTCTCTTCTTGCGGTTCTTCTTGAAACGAGTGGTCATTTTCGAGAGAGAGATGTGGACCCGTTAGGGTTTGAGCGACGGAGCAGAGGATGAGAAATGTGAGTTAAGGGTTTTGGAAAATTAATTGGGCAGGGAAAATGAGGCTTGTTTTGTTTGATGGTTTTGTCCTCTAGGGTTTCCGAAATTTGAGTAGTGGTAGGGGTAAAATGGGGTTTTAAAAAATATGGGCTTGGATACTGGGCCATCACCCCCATCTCTGAATATGGGTGTCAACCCTGAAGTTACAAAACTTGTCAGAGCGCTCTATTAAAAATTCCTTCGTAACTAAAAGTCTAAAACGGCTAATTACAAAACTAACATAAAATGAAGTTTAATTTTAAAAAATATGAGACTATTTTTTTTTGGAAATTAACTAAAAAAATGTTCACCTACTATTCAGTAATAAAATTTAGACCTCATTCATCTTAAGTAGACTAATTTTAAAAAATTTACCCTTTGACTCTAGAAAAAAAAAATACAGTATTTTTTTTCACTATCTCTTTTTCTCGCTCACTGTCTCTTATTATCTCCCCCCTCTCTCTCATTGTCTCTCGCTCTCGCTCATTGTCTCTGGCTCACTATCTCTCTCTCTCGCTTTTCTTCAACAACTCGATGTCAGGTCCAGTACGAATCAAACGCTACTCAACATTATCTTCATCATCGTCTGAATCTACACCCGTACGTTGACGAGCAGCATCTTCTTCCTCATCTTCATCTTCATCGCCAATGTTACAGCTGTTTAAGAAGTTTGTTATAAGTTTTCTTCGCTTTATTTGACATCCTGATTGAAGTTATCATCTCGTCTTATGCACTCATTTTGTCTTGCATATCCATCTCTTCTTCCTTTTGTGGCGACTTAATCTGTATTGTCATCATTTGAAATTGGTAGACTTTAGATTTTTTAGGTATATGTATGTTTATTATTAGTGAATGAAAAACCGAAGAGCTTAAATATTTTTTATTTAGTTTATATATTTTTATATTATTCTTAGCTATGCATATGTATGAAGGTTTGAAGAGTTGAAATGGACATAATTTATTATAAGTTGTCATATTTTGCTATAAAATAAAATGGATTGTAGTGTGCTGTGTATATTGATATGGGTTTAAATGCGAGTCAAGTTATTTGTTCTTTATGTAGTTTAAGTGTTTTTCATCTTAATTATATTTTAATGAGATTTTAGGTGTTTTAATCCTTTAAAAGTTTGTAATTGTAGGTTGATATGTGTTGATATGGGTTGATATATAATTATTTAAGATTGAACAATTTTTTTGTATGTTGATTAAGTATTAAACTGTTATCCACTATGTTTTTGTAGATTTTTATGTGTTGATATAGGCTGATATATGTTGGTATGGGATGATATGTACTGATATGAGCTTTTTTGAGTTTCTTATAGTTTATATGAATTATGATTTTAAGTACAGTTTTGAGTTTGTTATGGTTTTATGGATTATGATATAGATATAATTGCTTATTGTAATTGTATGGAATCGATGGATGGATTCAAATTAGTCGGTGGACGAATTCATTTAATGGACAAAATAATAATTCTCATTCAATACGGCGAAAAATTTAACGTGAATATCATCAAATATGTTGACGGGACTGCTGAATATGTTTTATTGAATAAAATGGCTGATTTCAATGAACTTAAAAAATCAGTATCTGAAACACTTCATATTGACGATACATCAAAAACTGAATTCAAATTTATGACTGGTCATGACGTACATCCTCTTTATGATGTTATAGATGATAGGTCACTTAGGATATTTATGGGCATTGATATGGAGGATAGACTTAAATATCCATTTGATTGTTAGTATTGAAGAATGTGCATATAAATCCAGATATGATAGTAATGATCCTCATGGTGTGAAAAATGTGTTGAAGTAGAGGTACCAAAACATGTGGATGCAAGGTTTTCACCAATTACCGATTCTATTAATATAGGCCCGAAATATAATGAAAATGCAAATGAATTGCCTAATTCATATGTAAAGGAATGGGCAGAACATAATAATGAGATTCCTGTAGCTTGTAATGTTGGGGAAAAATATATTAATGATGATCATGTAGAATTTCATCATACTGGGGAAAAACATAATAATGACATTGGTGTTGGTTGTGATAATGAGGTAGATCATACCACTACTGAGAATGAAGAAACTGTGACAGAGTTTTTTGCCTCAAGGAGCAATACAAAGTTGCTAGGAGAAAGTTCTATATCCGAAATAATTGAGGAGAAAAAAATATTTAATTTAAGGAATGATATTAAGACAACTATATCCCTCATTGCAATTAGGGAGAAATTTCAGTTTAAGGTCTTTAAGTCTAATACTTCTTTCATGGTTGTGTGCCATATTAATAAAATATGTACGTGAAGATTGAGAACAAAAAGTCTTGGAGACCCAAAAAATTGTTGGATGGTGATAAAATATGTGACCCAACATACATATTGGACTGATTTTATCAGACTAGACACAAATAAGCAACTAGTTGGGTTATCGTTGAATGTGTTAAGAAGTGATTCATAAATCCTGGAAGAGTTTTCAAACCTAAGGATGTGATTGATGACATGCGTAATAAATTTAGTGTTGAGATTAGTTATTCTGTCGCATGGAGGGGACGTGAATATGTATATGAGAATATTAGATTGGGTACTCCAGAATAATCTTTCTCAATTCTACCTGCATATTTACATATGTTAGGCTAAACAAATTCTGGTTCGATTATACATCTATGCTTTTAATGCTTCAATAAAGAATTTTCAACATTGTAGATATGTGGTTACTATTGATGGAACTCATTTGAAAGAAAAGTATCGAGGTGTGCTTTTTACTTCTGTTTATCATGAAGCAAACTAGCAGATATTCTCTTTGGCTTTCGGGATTGGTGATTCAGAAAATTACACATCATGGACCTGGTTTCTTATGAGGTTGAAGAAAGCTTTTGGTGAAAGATCATATCATGTTTTTATTTTTGATAGACTCTTAAGCATTCAGAAGGCATTAGTAGATGTTTTCCCTAATGTTTTTCATGGGATTTGCATGTATCATTTATTAAACAACTTGAAGTGTAAATTTAAACATATAACTAAGGACCGTGAGAAGCTCTACTACATAACAGCTAAAGCCTATAAAATAAGTGATTTCACTACACTTTTTGGTGGTTTTTGCATTTTTGTTCCCGATGCCAAAGAATATTTGGAAGGTGTTGGGCTTGATAGGTGGACGCGATCTCACATGCATAGAATGAGGTATAACATCATGCCAACTAACATTTATAAATCACTCAATGCTACACTTGTAAAGGCTCGAGAGCTTCCAATTACTGCATTTGTGGATGAGGTCAGAAAGATGTGTCAAAGATAATTTTATGAACGTTGAAGCAAAGTAGAAGAGTCCACGGATAAAATGGCAACGAATGTTGAGAAAAAATTGAGAAAGAGAATGATGGTAGAACAAAAAATGAATGTAAGTTCTTTATTTTATTCTTCCTTATTTGCCATTAATTATGATATTATCATACAGCCTTATTAATGCTTCTTTGCAGGTGGAGCAATCTAGTAGAGGAAAGTATAACGTTAAGAATGTAGATAAAAATTATATTGTTGATATGTCTTAGAATACTTGTTGTTGCAAGAAGTTTCAATTAGATCAACTTCCATGTGTGCATGCGTTTATGGTTGTTAGAAATAGTACATACGACGCATACGAGTTATGTTATCCATATTACTCGCGTAAGTCTTTGTATGAGACATACAAAAAAGTCATAAATCTAATTTCTTATATTGCTGATTGGTCTATTTTGGAGCACATTCACAATGTTACTCTTCAAACACCAGATGTGCGCACATCAACTAATCGATGAAAAAAATGCAGGATTCCTTCTTTAGATGAGAAAAAATTTCAACTAAAGTGCAGTCGTTGCCGTGAGCATGGCCATAATAGGTCTACTTGTCAAAATTTTATCTCTTTGCAAACCATGTCAGGATCGAGTGTTAAAAAATAAAATATTTGGTTGTATCATTTGTTGTATTCGGCTGGATTTTTGTTAAAATTAATTGTATGACTGGTTATTGAATATTATTATGGATTGTTATAGATTAATATGTATTGATATAGATTGATATGTCTTGAAATTGATTGATATGGAATTTAATATGGTTTTTTATGTGTTAATATGGGCTTTTTTGTCTTGATATGGATTGATATGGGCTTGTATATGGGTTTATGTGTTGATATGTGATGATATGTGTTGATATAGATTGATATGTCTTTATTTGGATTGATATGAGATATTATATGGATAAAAAAGTGTTGAAATGGGATGAGCTGTGTTTATCTGTATTTATATGGATTGATATGTCTTAAAATAGATTGATACGGGATTTTATATGGATTTTATTTGAAGATATGTGAAGATATGTGTTGATATGGATTGATATATCTTGATATGGATTGATATGGGCATGTATATGGGTTTTTATGTGTTGCTATGTGAAGATATATTTTGATATGAATAGATATATCTTGAAATGGATTGATATGGGATTTTATATGGATTTTTATTTGATGATATGGGATGATATGGATTGATGACTTGAAATGGATTGACATGGGATTTTATATGGATTTTATTTGAAGATATGTGAAGATATGGATTGATATGTCCTGATATGGATTGATATGGGCTTGTATATAGGTTTTTATGTGTTTCTATGTGAAGATATATTTTGATATGGATTAATATGTCTTGAAATGAATTGATATGTAATTTTATATGGATTTTTATTTGTTGATATGTGATGCTATGGATTGATATGTCTTGATATGAAATTTTATATGGATTTTTATGTAATGATATATGTTGATATGGATTGATATGGGTTTGTATATGAATTTTTATGTTATAATATGTGATGATATGTGTTGATATGTATTGATATGGATTGATACGGGCTTGTATATGGATTTTTATGTGATGATATGTGATGATATTTCATCACATACTGCTCAATAATCACATATAATCTTCAACATGTTAATCTCAACTTGTAAGACATCCATTCCATTTTCATTATTAACATCCATCATCACAGCTCAATATATCAATCCATATCATCGGTAACAGAACAACAACCTTTAGAAATCTGAATTTCATAATATCACATAATGCTCAACAATCACATATAAAACACAACCTATTAATCTCAAATTGTAAGACATGCATTTCATTTCCATTATCAACATCCATCATCACAGCTCAATATATCAGTCCATATCATCAGTAACAGACCAACAACCTTAAGAAATCTCATTTACATATCATCACACAATGCTTCTCAATCACATATCAGATGAACATGTTAATATTAACCTGTAAGACATCCATCCCATTTCCATTATCAATATCCATTATAAAGCTCAACTTATCAATCCATAACATCAATCACAGAACCAATATCCTTGAGGAATCCTAAACAACATATCTTCACATAATGCTCAACAATAACATTTTCACAACTACCTGTAACACATCCATCTCAGCCTGTACAACAAATAATAACTCGACATTTCAATATGTTATAATCTAAAAAATTGGAAACACATATAACAACTATATCAATATTGAAATTAACAAATGTTTATATTCACATCTAAATCAACAAATGTTTATAGTCACAATATCCAATTATAACATCCTTATTGGCTTACAAAAAATACTCGAAATCGTCATCCTTTTCGTCTTCACTGTAATGAGCATCCTCTCTCTTGTTAGATGCATGTACCCATAGGTGAACTATTGTATTGTATCTGAATGTGTCCATAAGTTGTTGTGTGCAGTGCTAAAAATCTAAGTCTATCATCATGAAATGCTCTATGAACTTCACAACGAATATTCCACAGTCAGCTCTGTAATAACGTACAAGTTTTAAAAAAATAAAACATACAAGTAAATTAAATTGGTAAATAAGGCATCAAAATACGGTATATTAACGCTCTTGTTGCAGACAAACATTTTTCTCATATCTGATTTTTAATGTGTACTCCTTATAATTCATCAATTTTAGTCTTTGAACAAAAAAACTAACTTTTTTCAACACAAAGGATAACATTGTACCTATCGACACAGCATCATTAATTCTCTCTTCGGTATGGAAATGACTGTATAGTGTATCATATATTGCAATTGTCCATTTAGAAAGATTAATCTCGATAAGGAACCAATGCTGGAATTCATGATTCACTGGAAGATATACCAAGGCAACGTCCAAAAATATTTTTCATATTGACTCTTACCTTGCACAAATTTGAGAAGAGTTGATGGAGGCTCCCACTTCTTCTCTTGAAATTTTTTATACCTGTAGAAAAATATTGCATTTATGTTGCATGATCCACATATTGTATGCTGATTGAAGTATTCATCACAATACCTTTGCTTTTGGATCACATAGTAAAGAATGACGTCGAACAATGTATTTAATTTGATATATATATATATATATATACATCATTAGCAAATATGACTTAACCAAATTGAACAAATCTGACATCATTTGAAAGCCATGCATCCTTCATCCTCAGGCGATACCAAAATAATTTATAGTTTATTTTTCAAACAGTGAAGTCGTACATTTCGCCCGATTGTAATTCTTCATATTTGTTACGCTCACTGCTATAATTAAAAATCCAAAATTGTAAACAACTGTGAAATTCAATTATGTTGAATAATGAAGAACTATAAGTTTTAGGGACTTAAAATTAATATTTATTAAAATACAATTTCCGCCAGTCAGCAAAACTTAAAGATTGTTGTGGAGTTGGAGAAGATAAAGGGTCCAGTGGAAGTACAAGAGCATAGGTCCTTTCATCTGCCATCTTTCGATATTCTACCCGTAAACATTTTGCCTTGTCTTTTTGTCCTCCTCTGCCCTCAGGTGTCCATCATCTCCAAGATACTTTTGATTTTGAACAGGCAACCTTTTCTCTTGAACATGAATCTTTTTCTTTGGAACATGAACCCTTTTCTTTTTCTCCATCTCAAATGTTGTGTGCGAAACCTCCACTATCGATTGGCTGGCTAGTGCAACTTCTTCATCTTCTCTGTCCTTAAAATTATCTTTGCTGAAAAAATATTCATTATTTAGGCTGCTGCTTATATGTTATAAATGCAATATCACAACGCTGAATTACTACAAATAATTATAATATAATTAATATAATGTACTGAGTGTAAGGTGTAAAAATGGGAGTGTCTGGACTTCCTCTTCCTTCTTTTTTCTACCTTCTTGCTCCAAGGCTACAATTTTGTCGCTCAGTAATCCTATAGTAGCTTTCATATCTTTGATTGCGCTTGCGTTTACTTTATTTTCTTCTTCTAGATCCTTGCACTTTTTCTCCAAATACATGCATCGTTGTTCAAGTACATCTAATTTTGTACTTTTTAAATCCTGTACGATTAAATATTAATAAAATATAAATATATTTTAAAAATATGACAGTACCACCTGCTTCATTATAAATATTTCAAGGATTACCTCGGGGCTCGGAGCATTTTTGCTTGGATCAGGGGGTGCTTGTTAGTTTGAGGTTGTTCCAAATTTTCCAGTGTTAATCTTCTCCTTATGCCTAGGAATGCCCTTTTCTTCCTTGTGTTTATCTTCATCTTTGAATTCTAGTATAGTAGGTTATTTGAATTCGAAAGTAGTTATCTTTATAGGCACCGCATACAATTTCTATGCATTGATATTTGAAATTAATGTAAATAATTTATATGGACTAATATGTATTGATATCAATTATATTAAAACTTAATAGAAATAAAACACAGAAACGTTGTATTTACCTAATCCTCCAACACAATCCGTATCTTAGCAAATGCATGTTTCTTGTTAAAGCACCAGTTATTCATCCAAGGGAACGAAGAAGTTATCATCTTAACCCCAACTAGTGAAAGAGCCAGGATGACCTCCATTGCATATATAGAGATGACATTGAAGAATCCAGTCAAGGAATACCAATTGCCAGCTGGTTTTTCCTCCAACCTCTTCAACACTTTCTTAAAATGTGGGCATAACAATTTTTAGCCCGTAGACTCCCAAGCAATGCTGTTAAAGGCCTCCAAATCATCCACACAGGCCATTATTTTTGGGTCTATTTTTGACGTTTTACCCTTCTCAAGGATTAGAAACTTAACGAAGCATGCAACTCCTAGTTTAACTTGCAATTCCGAATCCCTACAAAGCTTTGAATTATTCATAGAGTTATTCACGGGTTAATCTCCCATATCTGTCCACAAGAGGGGAACTATCCATATCCATATCCTCGACATCAGAGTACTCCAATCCAGTTATTAAGCAATACTCTTTGAACCCGAAGTGGATGATGGATTGCCCAATTTTAAATGATATCTCTAGGGCTTTGGATTTGGCACTTGCTGAATGAAAAAACCAATGGATTAATCTGGGCCAATTCTGAAACTTTGAATGATCAACACTTATTAGATGGCCTACTTTGTATCGGTGAAAGGCCGCTACCTAAAAAAATTTTAAGGTGTTAAACAACTGACACGGAATAGTCAAGGCCGAATAATATTTTAATACAAGTTGTAAATCAACTGATAATATACAAACCCTCTCCTTGTCATCCTCGATGACATATCTAATCATACTAAGGGTCTTCAAGCCATAACCTACAGTGTTGACTTGATGATCCTTCCATGTATTTTTTGCAATAACATATTCATGCACCTGTAATAAATTTGATCAGTAAATTATAAAACACTAGCAAAAAATGGCAAATTATATTATTGATAATTACTTACATCTTCATCATCATTTCTTTTAGATTCATCTTCATCAGGTTTTGCCTGTAGAAGTAGGACACATCTTACTTTTTTTTTCCTTCCGAACCTTCTACTTGAGTATATATTCTCTTTTTAAGCCGTAAGCCTTTGGGGCTTGTTGTAGACATCGCCGCAGGGCCAACATTTTTCAACACTGCATTATCCTCTAATACAGGAGATTGTTCACTATCGAAATTGGTCATTGATTTAGGCAGATTTTTCATTTTATGTCTGCAAAATAAAATTACAGCCTCATTTTAATAGATAGCTTACATGGATAAAAAATGAAATTTTATTCTCACATTGATAGCCATATCATCACATATCAACCCAAATTATAGTAAGATCAATACATATCAGTCAATAGAATACTTTTATTTGCTATATAAAATATCTATACAATATTTAGAACTCAAATACTGTATATTTTATAAGTCTGACATCAATAACCACATGAAAATATATCAACTCATATTAACCCATAGCAAGACATATCAATATATATCAGTCAATAAAATATTTTTATTTGCTATATAACACATTTAAATAACATTTAGAACTCAAATGTTATATATTTTACAAGTCTCACATCAACCCATATGAAAATATATCAACTCATATCAAGACATATCAATACATATCAGTCAATAAAATACTTTTATTTGCCATATAATAATCTAAACAACATATATAACTCAAATACTATCTATATTAGAAGTTTCACATCATCCCATAAGAGCTCATATCAAGTCATATCAAGACATATCAACATATATCAGTAAAAAAATACTTTTATTTGCTATATAACACATCTAAACAATATTTAGAACTTAAATGTTATATATTTTACAAGTCTCACATCAACCTATATGAAAACATATCAATCCATATCAAAACATATCAACCCATAACAAAAAACATATCAACACATATCAGTCGATAAAACACTTTTATTTGCTATATAACACATCTAAATAACATTTAGAACTCAAATACTGTATATTTTATAAGTCTGACATCAATAACCACATGAAAATATATCAACCCAAATTAACACATATCAACCCATAACAAGACATATCAACACATATCAGTCAACAAAATACTTTTATTTACTATATAACACATCTAAACAATATTTAGAACTAAAATGCTATATATTTTACAAGTCTCACATCAACCCAGATGAAATTATATCAACCCATAACAAGATACATCGACACATATCAATCAATAAAACACTTTTATTTGCTATATAACATATCTAAACAATATTTAGAACTCAAATGCTATGTATTTTACAAGTCTCACATCATCCCATACGAAAATATATCAACCTATATCAAGACATATCAATCCATATCAAAACATATCAACACATATCAGTCAATAAAACACTTTTATTTGCCATATAACACATCTAAACAATATTTAGACCTCAAATGCTACATATTTTACAAGTCTCGCATCAACTCATATGAAAATAAATCAACCCACAGCAAAATATATCAACCCATAATAAGACATATCAACACATATCAGTCAATAAAACACTTTTATTTGCTATATAATATGTCTAAATAATATTTAGAACTCAAATGCTATATATTTTATAAGTCTCACATCAACCCATATGAAAACATATCATCCCATATCAAGACATATCAATCCATAACAAGACATATCAATACATATCAGTCAATAAAATACTTTTATTTACTATATAACACATCCAAACAATATTTAGAACTCAAATGCTATATATTTTATAAGTCTCACATCAACCCATATCAAGACATATGAACTTATATCAAGACATATCAACATATATCTGTCAATAAAATACTTTTATTTGCCATATAATATATCTAAATAACATATATAACTTAAATGCTATCTATATTAGAAGTCTCACATCACCACCATAAGAACTCATATCAACCCATATCAAGACATATCAACCCATATTAAGACATATCAACACATATCAGTCAATAAAACACTTTTATTTGCTATATAACACATATAAATAACATTCAGAACTCAAATATTATATATTTTATAAGTTTCACATCAACCCATATGAAAATATATCAACTCATAACAAGACATATCAACACATATCAGTCAACAAAATACTTATATTTGTTATATAACACATATAAACAACATTTAGAACTCAAATATTGTATATTTTACTAGTCTTACATCAATCCATATGAAAACATATTAACTCATATCAAGACATATCAACCCATAATAAGACATATCAACACATATCAGTCAATAAAATATTTTTATTTGCTATATAACACATCTAAACAACATTTAGACTCAAATGCTTTATATTTTACAAGTCTCACATCAATCCATATGAAAATATATCAACCCATATCAAGACATATCAACCCATAACAAGACATATCAACACGTATCAGTCAACAAAACACTTTTATTTGCTATATAACACATCTAAACAACATTTAGAACTCAAATACTATAATTTTACAAGTCTCACATCAACCCATATAAAAATATATCAACTCATATCATGATATATCAACCTATATCAAGATATATCAACGTATATCAGTCAACAAAATACAATTATTTGCCATATAATACATCTAAACAGCATTTAGAACTCAGATGATATATATTTTATAAGTCTAACATCAATAACCACATGAAAATATATCAACCCATATTAAGACATATCAACCCATAATAAGACATATCAACACATATCAGTCAATAAAATGCTTTTATCAACTCATAACAAGACATATCAATACATATTACCCCCATATCAAGACATATCAACACATATAATCAAAGACCACCACTGTTCAGTCAAGTAAATCTATAATAATAATGATTTATATTTTAGAAGTCACACAACAAGCCATTTCTAAACAACATATAGAACACCAATGCTTGATATTTTAGTACCTGCATATCAAACTATATCAAGCTATATCATCACATATTAACCCTTATCATAGAAGATCCAACACATATTAGTCAACAAAATAATAATTTTTTACTATTTAAAATATCTAAATAATATATAAAACACCAATGCTTGATGTTTTAGTATCTATATATCAAACCACATTAAGACATATCATCATATATCAACCCATATCATAGAGTATCCAATACATATCAGTCAACAATACAATATTTTTTTACTATTTAAGTCATAAAAATAACATATAGAACACCAATGCTTGATATTTTAGTACCCACATATAAAATTATATCATGACATATCAAGTCATATCATCACATATCAACCCATATCATGTTGGATATCAACTCATACCCTATAAGACTAGCATATATCATTCAACAAAATAATATTTTTCTACTATTTAAGACATCTAAACAACATATAGAACACCAATATTTGATATTTTAGCACCCACATATCAAACCATATCAAGTTATATCATCACATATCAACTCATATCCTATAAGATCAACACATATCAGACAACAAACCAACATTTTTCTACTATTTAATACATCTAAATAACATATAGAATATCAATACTTGATATTTTAGTAGCCACATATCAACCCATAGAAAACATATCAAGTCATATTATCGCATATCATATCATAGAAGATCAATATAGATTAGTCAACAAAACCACATTTCTTTACTATTTAAAATGTCTAAATAATATCTAAAATAATAATACTTTATATAGTAGCGGTGTTATATCTAACAATATCAAAACATCAACATATATAATCAAATATAAACACTGATTAAATATAAACACTGATCAATTAACTAGTCATCCATTCTACTCATCTACAAGCTATTTGTAGCACACATCACACTTCATCAGAAAATAAGTTGGTCCTAAACAGGTAAAAAAAAATTCTATGAAAAATCATGCAAATCAAGACAAAAGGTTGAGTATCAACATGATGACAAGATTGCAAACAATTATATTAAGAGACCCTAATAAAATGGGTAATAAATTAACTGCAAATCTAGTTTTTGCAAAGAATCATCTTAAAAGTAGTATGCTGAAAAATAAATTATCATTGCACTCTCATTATAGGATCCAAATAAATACAAAAATTGTAACACCCCATCTTAGTCTACTTTTATAGACCAAGATGGACTGTTATCTCATGGTGGTTGTGCCTTAATATTTTACTTAGCCAATTTTAAATGCAGATTTTAAAAAAATTTTACCATAACCTCCCCTAAAAATGGAGGTCCCAAGTGTCGCCAAAACTGATTTTTCTTATTTTTGAAAAATATTTTGTTTCACAATTCAACTCAAGCACACTCCCAATAATCCACCCTTATAACCTCAACTACAATCCTGCAAGAAAAGTTCACACTTCTATATCCACAATCCAATTCAATTCAAAACCATACAGTTATTATACATTACTAGATTTACATGCTACATCAAGTTATCTCTTTGTATTGCTCAAATAAGTACATGCCAGTTTCTAACACCAAAATACAAAATAAAGAGCACCACCTAAGTTTGTTGATGACCGATGGATCGCAGGACTCTTCTGCTCGCTACTGGCTCCTTGCTAATAACCTACGAGTTTAGAAGAAACTAAACTCGCTAAGCATTGCTTAGTGGGTACTTTAACTAATTACGGAAAATAATTATAAAAGCATAATGCACTTTAAAAAAAAATCAATGAGTCGTATTGAAAAATAATATCACAGTAAAAACAATCCATACATGTCATATATTCAGTTATTATCATTTTATCAATTCGCTCCACAAGGTAATTTGGTAGACTAACGTATGGTAAGGAACTAACTGAAACAACTGTATATATATTATGTGGCTGTGGCCCTAAAAAAAATCGCGGACCAAGCCTTGTGGAATCTGTGGCCGAAGCCCTCGGACCGGAGTCCTATATAACTCGGGCGATTGCCCTATATAACTCGGACCGAAGTCCTATATAGCTCGGGTCGTCACCCTATATAACTCGGACCGAAGTCCTATATTAAAGCAGCACTGCATATAGTATGATATATCATACCCTTACCGTACTCAGTACTGTCCCAGATACCAAGTGGAGCCAAAATTCTCATACCATTTCTTAATCGAATATGCATTATACAATTATCGACTTATGGTTCTTATATTATTTCAACTTGAAATATCATATTTTATCATTTTAATAACATACTATACTCATTTATATTCATAAGGAATCAATTGGATTACTTTTGAAAAATGACCAAATGAATATTAGCAAAATGACCATATGAATAGTAAATTCTGGTTCTTGACCCAACTTGATCCTTGTTTTAGAAAATTTTTATAAAATAATCCACTTGGCTAAAAACTCTAAAATTTTTACAGAATTTATTTTTACATGTTAAAATGATTTCTTTAAAATTTTAGATCAAACTGGACACAAAATCTTGGTCAAAGAGTTCACCCAACCAGACTGCTCCAGTTGCCCTGCATCCTGGCAGCAGTTTTGTATTTTATAAATTCCGTAAATTAAATTCAATCAATGTGGTTCCAAATTATTTTTCTCAAATACTAGACTTATTAAACAACAACATATCCAAAATCCAACTCAATATAAGTTTTCTATATTTAATTAAAAATCATACAAGTCACAGCAGTTTACTAATTGTAAAACAGAAAAATTTCAAAAGGAGTTCCATGGTTAAAGTACCAAACCTTGCTTTTCCTTGCTCTTCTTATCTATTTCACTTCCTTTCCTCTCTAATCTCCTTGATTTCCTATGAATTTAATATGTCACATATGTAAGAACAAACCCTAGATATGAACATGATGCTGCCTTATGATTTTCTAACAATCCTTTACTTATTCTTACTAATAATCACCATTTTCATCATTTCCTTTAAGTAGTTTATCATTTTTCACCATAATCATCAACTTACTAATTTTTTCCCAACATGAACATAATATCAAATCTTCCTAAACATAGCCTAATACCTAATTCTAATGAAAGAATAAGACTTAGGATGTTATCTTACCTTATTTCCTATTGAATTTCACTTGAGAAATGGCTTGGACTTGAAACTTGTCTCCTTGAAAATGGAAGGGAGGGGGAGCACGACTTAAAGAAGAAGAAAAGTGGTGATGGTGGTGTCTTTTTGATCCTTACTTGGGTTTGGATGACCATAATTAGTTATTTATAATTTAATTTACATTTAATTAATTTATTTATTTTCAATGGCCATGATTTGTCCAACACATTTGGATTTAATGGCTAGGATTTGATTTATTTTCAATGGGCATGATTTGTCCAACACATTTGGATTTAATGGCTAGGATTTGGTTTATTTTCAATGGCCATGATTTGTCCAACACATTTGGATTTAATGGCTAGGATTTGGTTTATTTTCAATAGCCATGATTTGTCCAACACATTTGGATTTAATGGCTAGGATTTGGCCACTTGAAAGTGGTTTTTTTTTCTTTTAATATTTTGCCCCCAAAGTTATATTTAATTACAAAATCGCCCCTCCAGTGGAAATGTCCAAAATGTCCTTATCGGAAAATCGCCCGTAACTTACAAACCGTGCGTTTTCAGGAAAAATTGAAACCCACGGTTATGACCCGATTAATCTCAAGAATATTCTTCCGGGGTCGGATATGGGCACTATTAAGAACTTCCGACACTAAATTTTTAAGTTTACATAGTTGCCCCTAACTTTTGAGAAATTTCCACTTAGGTCCTTTTGATATCCCTTCTTGACCTTGCTGTCTTTCTTTATTAATATCTTTTTACTCACAACTCCAAATGAAGTAATTCTTATTCCTACTGAGACTAGACATCTAGGGATACATTGTGTCAAAATTTCAGGTTGATCCGAGCTATATCTGATTTTTGACGGTCCTTTGAAGTCAAGCCTACTATGCTGTCCTGAGGCAGCTTGCACATTGTCTACTAAACCCATCATATCTTATTCTGTACAACTCCAAATTGGGTAATTTAAAGTTATACGTCTATCTAAGACACAAATAAACAATTAAGTCTTCTTTGAGACTCTCTAATTCTGTCATTAACTTGGATAAAATTCGAGCTCAAGTTATAGGTCATGTTCTAAGTTCCTTTGTTCTAAGCCTAAATCATATCCTCTATGTCTGTTTCTTACCAATCTGGAATTCGGGATGTTACAAAAATAGTCAAATTAAAACAACCACAATGAAATTAAGGACTAAAAATAAAGGGCACTTAATTAATTAAGCAAAAACTACAATGAAGAAAAGACCCAAAAATAAAAATAAAAATAGAAGCCACAATTAATTAGAGGTTGGAGAGAGTATATAGTTTCAGCCGAATAAAAGGTAGGTATAAAATGATATAGATTGAAGTAGAGAAGAACTAAAATAAAATTTCTACAAGACAAAAGATATTAAATTTCAATAGAAAAAGAGGAATAAAAATTTCAACGCTTACATTCCAAATTAACGCAAATAAAATTTCTATCAAGTTTATAAATATATTGTATTAAATTTCAAGTCTAATGCAATAGAAATAACTAAAATTTCTCATACAGAACTCTCAAACACATAATCTCAAATAGAAGTTAATATTAATCATCAAACAATAAGAACATGACAACCACAACTAATCCTTATATCTAAAAGTAAAAATTCAACAGAGAGAGAGAGAGAGCATACCTTGCCTCTGTCTTTTTGAAGAACAATCGAGTAATGACGCAAGATTTTGAAAGAATAAAGAGAAAAAACGATAGGAAGAAAGAGAGAGAGGAGTTGTTTTTTATTGGAAAATAATTTAGAAATTTTAGATTTAGAAGAAAGAGAAGAAATGATTTTTTAGAATTTTGAAATCCTATAAAATGGGACGTCTTTAGCGATTAAAATAGGCAAAAAAATTTTTTTATCAAAAGACAATTTTATAAAAGATGGTCTATTTAAGGTGAGGGGGGTCTAAAATTTAGTAGTGATATATATAGGGATATTTTTCTGATTATATTTTTTTTCAATTTTTAAGAAAACAAAGTTCTCAAATAGCAAATTATATAATATACTAAAAGAGCTACCCTAAATAAATAGTAAAATTAAAAAAAAACCAACCTTTTCCTTTGAATTTTTAGTGTTACTATTTTTCTTTTATTTTTTATTTTTTATTAACTTTTTGATAACTTGAGAAATCTAATTGACAATATTTTTTAGTTCTTTCCTTTCCTTTTTCTTTTCTTTTTTAATTTTTTCTTTTTTTTTATAATTCTACTACTCAAACTTTTATATTTTTATTTTAACTTTTGATAAATTTTATGAGTAATAATTTTAAATTATTTTTATCCTAAAAATAATTCAAAATAAATATATTATTAATTATATTTATATTTAATATTTAATATAATATAATTTTATTTTTAATAGACTTTTTATCTACTTTTTAAGTGAAATTCTATATTTGAACTCAATAATAATTTGAGTTTATTTATAAATAAATTTTATGATTTAAATTATCTCAAAATTAAATTTTTTATTCTTAATGCTTAAAAAATTAAAATTAATTTTTAAAAATAATAATTTAATTAATAAATAGCATAAATTTCAAGTTTTAACATTTTGATTAGCACAAATAAATTGTAAAACTAAAAATTATTTAATTTAAATTTTATAATTTATTAAATATATGTTAATAAAACTTTGATTTAATAATATAAAACAAAATTGAGATTTTAAAAAAATTATAGATTGAATTATTTATTTATTTTTTATATTAGATATTATTTTTATTAATTGCATATATAATATATTGTGTATATAATATTTCAAAAGTAAAATATGATTTAATTTTAATTAAAATTACTTTTTTTAAAAATAAATTAATATTTTTTTATTAATTACATATATTAAGAAAAAATATCTAGAAAATTCGAATCCGAGACCTAAATAAATTATTGTTCTTTACTTTTACATGTTATGTTTAATGTATTATTTATTAATTTTAAATATATATTTTTAAACATATGCATTATTATAATATGCATTATTATATATTATTAATATATATTTTTAAATATATTATTATTTAATATGCATTATTATTTATTTTTTATATTATATATATAATAATATTAATTCCCGCAACGGGATGCAATATAGCTTGTTTATTATAATAAAAGAGACCACATATTTTTAGACACATTCACCTTCCTTCAATTAAGAGACCCACACATATGGCCACGCGCGCGTGCACATGTGTATATATATATAAACATATAACCCAGCATACACACATATATATAAACATATAACCCGTACATACACATATATAGAAGACACGCCGATTCACACACCCACTTATACACATATATATATACATGTATATATGATATTTTCATTAATAAAATGCAACAATAAAAAAAATTAATATTTATATTTTATTATCTCAATTTATTTTTATATAAATTAATTAAAATGTTTTCATATAAATTAATTAAATAAAATGTAACAATAGAATAACTGCTAATTTAAAATAAATTTAAGATTATAAAAATGTCACTGTTCAGTAAAAATATACGAAGCATATATTACCGTATACCTATATATATTATAAAAATATAAAGTCTATATTTATAAAAATATTATTTTTTTAGTTAAAATATATATAGAGGGTGTTTCTCAAAACTGGAGCTTTTCAGCTTATTGTGAATAAGTGATTTTTATATTATAATCAGATTAAAAATAAGCAGTTAAGCATTTCTGTAAACTAGTTAATAATCAGCTGATAATCAGTTTATAATCAGTTAAGTGTTTCTGTAAAATCAGCTTATAATCAGTTTTTAATTGCAGAAACTGTCAAAATGACCAAACTATCTCTGAGTTTATTTATTGTATAAAAATAATTTTTTAAATGTCAATTCAAAATTTATTTTGCAATAATAATAATAATAAAATTTATTTAATAATAATAATAAAAAATTTATTTATATAACTATTGTCTTAGAGAAAAAATATCAATATACAACTCTTATATTTTAATATTTACAGGTATATAATACATATAACTATATATATTTATTATTATTTTTAAAAAAATATTAAAATACAACTGTAATATCTTAGTATATGAAGCTATATATCAAATATACTTACATATATTTATTATATTTAAGAAATAATATCAGTATGTAGCTATTATATTTTATTATATTTAAATATATACTAACTACAATTATACATATCTATTATTTTTTAAAAATAATGTTAATATACCGCTGTAATATCTTAGTATATAAAAGTATATATATTATATATCTATGTATACGGTATATGTTATATATAATTACAAAATAAAAAATAGTTTTACACAAAATAAAAATAAAAAGTACTATAAAATTAAAAATTTAAAAAATATTGAATAAAAAATTTAAAAATACCATAATTTATAGACAATTTGAAAATAAAGAAAAAAGAAAGAAAAAGAAAAAGAAACAAATAAAAAAACAAACATTATAAAAAGAAAAAAAAACAGTTAGTGAATTAATTTATAGTTTTGATATAAATTAATTTATATCTTTTTCAGGGCCGTCTTGGATATTTTAGGGGTCCCGAGCAGAAATTAAAATATGGACCCCTAAAAAACAGTGTCAGAGCAAAATTTTAGATTTAAGGGGCCGTCCAAAAATAAATATTTAGGACTTAAGGGCCTAAAAATAACAATTTTTATATAAATTAATGAATTGCATATTTGAGGGGCACTGAATTATTTTATTTTTATCTGAATTTTATTTTATTTTTATTATAAAATGGGCCCATGTTGCTTCTAACACATCTGTTTTTTTATGATTTGAGGGGGCCCTGGTAAGCATATTTGAGGCCCATATGATAAGCATGCTTCTAACACTTTTGACGCCCATGTTGCTTCACTATAATATGAGCCCCTCAACAGATGTATTATTTCTAACACATCAAAGCAACGTGGTTTTTTTATGATTTGAGAGGCCCCGAGCAACCGTTCAGGGTGCTCCTCTTGAGAGCCGGGCCTGATCCTTTTTCATTTTTTAAAAGGGAAAACTGAAAAAATAATTAGTGAGATATCTCAGCAATTCTTAAAAAAGTAAAGATATTGACTTAGCTACTTTCTTTTTTATTATCCAATAACAAAGACCAACAAAATAATTAATCCATCAGGTGCAAAAGCCATAGGCACAAATCTTTGAGCCAATCTTTTAACACCTTGGTGATAATAACTATTAACAGATATCTCAAGTTTATCTTCTTCCAAAGAATCTTCAAACCAATCGTATAAAGGATTTTTATCAGTCAACTTAAGTACATGTCTATGCCCATCATAATTATCGTAATCAATGTGTTTTACTACTACTTTTTTGGGACTAATTCACACATTTCTTAGAGATCTCTGTCTATATCTTTGATAAAATGTACCCCCACAAGCAACATTTAGGACTTGTGAGCCTTTGCAAATTCCTAAGTTAGATCAAGATATTCTCCTTTACAGAGCAGAACACCATAGATTGGCTCAAAACTTTATAGTAACATATGTACGCTTGCAAAATTTTTCAAATAATCAAGAAACATGAAATAATTAAAGATCAATTACGAGTTGATCACAGTAAAAACTCGTTTAGATTAACGGTAGTAGGCATATTTCTGCAATTAGAAGCGGCAGATCTTGATCAACAACAAAGACTAGAGCAACTGGCAAAGTACAAATAGTTACCAATGAAAACAATCACCAAATTGAAAAATCAAAATATCGATAATGAAAAAAAGAAAGAAAGAAAAGAAGGAGAAGAAAATGAAGATATAAGTACCTAATTTTTATAAAAACAAAAAAAATAGAAAAAAGGTAAAAGTGAAAAAGAGAAAAGTTAAAAATGAAAATAAAAACTTCCAGCAGTGGAAATGAAAAAAAAATCTAAAAAGTAATATATTGTATAATTTCCTCTAACTAAAAAGAATATTTTACAAGATTGCTAGAAAAAATAAAAATAAAAATAAAAAGAAAATTCAAAATGTATTAATATTTCTAAATTTATTAAAAATTTTATCAATTTTTAAATTTTCTATATTCTTAAAGTTTATAAGAACTCTTATAAGTCATGAATAATTATGAATTTATCACACTCTTATAAAATGATCAAACCATTGACAAAACATATGAAATTTTTAAAAAATTTAGTGAAAAACGTAACTTCCTCTTTTAAAAATTCATTCACAATTTTCATATTTTTTAGTTATAGAAAATGAACTTTTAAATGACCTAAGAGTACAAACTTGTCTGTCATTGAGTTTCAGAATCTGAGTACAAGTTATATCAAGTACCACACATAAAAAATTGGTGCTACATTAATTCAAATATAAAAATAGGTTTGCAAGTGATTACTTTTTAAGTGAAATTCATTTTGACGGAATGACATTCATTTTAATAAAATATAAATTAAGTTAAAAACTATGATTAGAACTCCTACAAAACACAAGCTCAAGACAAGTTAAGAGCACAAAAGAAGATTACCCCAAAACAGAGGAATAGATGAAAAACTAAAGAAAGACATTTCTTTTTACTTTATACATACACAGAACAGAACAATGTCACAATGGAATACGTGGACGATATATAAACAATGGAATGAACACATTACAAACCAAGAATTACAATATGGTGTCTGTTTAGCATGCTTTATTTCTGTAAAAATAGGGCAGCTCCAACCAAGCCAAACCATAATGTTAAAGCTACCCAAAAAGCTTGATTTTTCTCCAGTCCGACAGGAGGTCGCCACACCAGAAAGTCTGCTAAATAATCTCTTGATGATGGAAGCTGGTTGGTTGTTGATCCAATTGTTCTTTGATCCTTGTCCTTGTTTTTGTCTGTCCATGTTGCTGCATAGCTGCGGTGATCACATATTTAGATATATGCATTCTCAATTAAATCATAACAGAAAGGATATGGGACGTTGAAAATTTAAGGCATAGCCAAGTTGTTTTTATTTTCTTCTGAAACTTCTCCTCCCTCTTTGAGACATGGTGAAAAGACGACAAAAAATGAAACAGAGAGTAATGCTAGGAAGCTCAAAATGAAGGCAGACCAAGACATGGCATATGAGCTAAACAGGGTTTAAGGACTGTTTTCAATAAAAATAAGATCGTGATCTAAACTCCTTTCTTCAATTATAGAATTAACATCAGAAACGGACCTAGGAGGGTCTTGAGGGCAAGTGACCCCCTCACCGGCGGCCAGAAGCACATATGGGGGGTGTGTTTCTGGCTGCCGGTGATGGCAGCATGGACGATTGGACGAGCGCCCCCTAACTCGTTGCAAAGCCAACGTGCGTGAGGGGTTGATGCCCTTCATGCTTTTATTTTTTATTTATAAAAATGCACCTGGCGTTGTTTCAGCCAGAGATTATATATATATTTTTAATACGTTATGAGTGAAATGGTGTTGTTTCACTCAGAGTGAAATGACGCCGTTTTACTGATAACATATTTTAAAAAAAAGAGGAACAGCTTAACTCCTCTGCACTGCCTGACGATTAACGAAAACGGGAGAAGAAGAGAGGAAGGGACGAAGGCGAGGCGGGCGGCTGCTGGTAGAGACAACTGAGCTCGCCGGCGACTCATGATACTGGAGAATGGACATCACCAGCCAACCCACTAACATGTGATGCACGCGTTCACCCAATCAGCACGCGTTCACCCAACCATCTGGGCTCATGCCCCGTCTCCCCCCATGCCCCAGCCCCCAACCAAGCAACAGGAGGCAGCCGCCGGCCACAGAAATTTGCCCTCCCTCCCGTTCCAACCCTGGTTTCGCCGCTGATTAACATGATGATGGATTTAGAGTTGATTGACATTAATAATGGTGATGCATGGATCAGCAGGATATTTAAGAAAAAACACCCTCAAAATCCATAATTTAGTAGGATTTATAATAGTTCACAAATAGTACTACTTTTCTTGCTTTAGAAAATTCCTAGTACTGCAACATGTAAAACCAATTCCAGAAACATGAATTGCTGCTAACAATTACAAGCAAAGAAAGCCCAACCAGACTTGGAATACAAGTGACTACACAAACACAAAATGGCCAAAAAACTAGGCATAATATGCTGAGGAGTAAGAAAGAAAACAAAAATTGATAATAAATTGTTTAGATGAAGGCAACAATAATTTGATGCATATAGACTGATATTAACACAATATGACAGATCACCAAGTCAGCTGGATGAGAATATAAGAATTAGCAGATGATTTGAACAAATATAATCCAGTTAATAACAATTAGGTGGAACAATAAGCTGAGGGAATTCTCAGCATTGATTGACCTGCAAGCAGCTGTGACTCTGGAAGATAGACAGGTAAAGCTGGCATGCACATAAGAGCAAGTGGAAGAATGTTCAATATAAAAAAGATACACCACGCTATGCAGCTCATTCAGATGCATGGATAAATAGGAACAATTGCCAGAGTGAAAAGAATTAACAATCATCAAGCAGTGCTCATAAGAATATGTAAGGGAGCTTGGGTTTGAAAGCTTTATTAAGAGCATGTTTAATAGGTACTTAAATAGTAGTAAATAAAGTTGCTTTAACATTTATTTATGCCGGCCTAACAATGTAGAAAAATAAACTTTTGAAGTTCTTTAAATAAAATGCTATTGATTGCCTCATACGAGATATGCTTCAATTTTATTAGGAATACACAAAATGCAAACATTAACTATACAAAAAGAACACCCACCATTGAGAAAGAGGTAAAAAATTTAATTCTATGAGGTCATATTCAACAAATCAAACATCATAGATCATAATTTAGATGATTGAACGAAAAAGAACCAAATTTCACCTGTCATAACTTGAACCAATCAGTGGAATTGTAACCATCTCCTCCTGGGTTATCTTAAGCTTCGGTGCTTGCAAAATATATCGAAGATCTGCAGCTTGGCGTCGGATACTGAGACTTGGGTGCTCCATTTCCAATTGCCGGTAAAGAGCAATGCAGTCTTTATGTCTGTTATTAGCCTCATAAGCCATAGCAAGCCATATTTGAATCTGAACAAGCCCACAAGAAAACCAAAAAAGCACTGTAAATGGCCCATAACGGAAATATAGATAAAGAAGACCATCAAGAAGTACTGTTAACGGTTATTAGAAATCCAACCTCACCACCAAAAAATGTTGGCCTTGGAATGATTGTGAGGGCAGCTTCAAGAAACTCAATTGCCCGTGAATACATGCCCTTGCCATAAGCCTTTTGACCCAATTCAAACATCAATTGAGCTGTTGCTCTCCTTTCTGCCTGTTCCTGAGCTACCTGCTCTTCAATAATCAACCAAAAAAGCCAAATTGAAATACAATAAACTTTTGAAATTTTTCAAAAGAAGCGTTTTTACGGATAAAGAAAGAACCTTTTCAAGCTCTTTTCTCACTCTCATCTTTTTCTCTTCTTCGGTCTCTTCTCGACCTTCACCTTCGCTATCCTGTTCCGCTTTACTCTGCAATTCCTCCGCCTTCTTCTCCAACTCTCTCATATCCTCAATTTCCTTTACTCTCTTTCTCATCTCATTCTCCCAATCAAACTCTTCCTTTTCCCGTTCTTCGTTCCCGTTACCATTCTCCTCATCGCTATCGAAATCCACTCCGTTCACTTTCGAATTCGCTTTCCGTCGCGCTACCACTCTTTGACTCCTAGCTTCGCCGTCCGATTCGAAGCTCTTCCCGACAAAAGAAGCAGAGTAGGTGTGAGGATCCCTTTTTGGAAGGTTCAAAACAACGTCGATTGCCACCTGGCGGTTTTTCCGGTCACGAATTACAGTCCGGGGCGAGACCACGTCTAATAATAAAGCCAAGTTTCCGACAACCACGGCCATGGTGGCGCAGCCGTAGAACAGAGCAAAGAGAATAGAAATGAGAAGTCTGATACGAAGTTCTTTTAACTGACAAGACTGGTGTAAGATATTTCGCGGGTTATATAATGACTAAAATATCCTCATACAGCAATTGCCATATATAGGGTGCAATTATTATTTTTTATTTAAATTAATTTTTAACAGAATTAAATTAATTAATATGTTCAATTTTTATTATATTTAAATATTTATAAATTTAAATTTAAAAAAAAATTGGATGGAAGAATATTTTATTAAAAATATTACGCTTCTATCATATTTTTCAAAAAAATTTTATTTTTTATTTATTTTTTTGAGGCTGTACTATTTTTATTTTATGAAAATATGTTTTAGGAGTTCAAATAAAATTATTATTTTTATAAAAAAATTATTTTTTACATTATTATTTTATAAAATTTAAAAAATAATTAATTATTAAATAATTAATTAATTTTTAAAAAAATAAATAAATAAATAATAATAATTTTAACATTAATGAATTAATAGAAAATATTTAAATTTATTTATATTTTTTATAAAATAAAGAGAAAATGATTATGTTTATATTTGAGAATTTTTAATTTATGATTAATTTATACAGTAAAAAATTTATAATTAAATAATAATTTTTAAAATAAATAAATTTATAATATTGTATTTTTTTAACAAAAAATTTGTAAAAAATATTAATCGAGTTTAATAAACTCGTGAGTTTGACCCATTGATACTCGTGTGTCGCATACAGTGAATTGGAGTTGCTTCCGTCTGAAAGAATGTGAACGTGGCGCTTTGTATGCGAGAGCCGTGTCTGGAAACTGTTGCATTCCATGCTTTGCTTCACGGAAGATTTATGTACTTGCGTCAAACACGTCGCTACAATTTCTCCACATGCAACGGTGTCGTTTTTATCACTGACGATTAGGGAAGATCCGACGGTCTAAATTTGAGTACGACGAACCAGAAAAATTCGAAGGGTCCCAGTTTTCGTTCATTGCTTTTTTCTCGACAACATAAAATAAATAAAATATGCAAATGAAATTTTCATTTGCTTCCTCAGAATCATAGTCAATGGCTCTGGTACTATGCAATACACAGAGTCGCTTCCTGTCTTCCACTTCGTTTCACTACAAACAACAGCCGCCGCCGGCGGAGGTCAAGCTCCGGTTAGCTTCCAATACCAAACTCCGATACTCTTCTTCTAGCTTTTCTTCTAACAATAAACTACGTCGTTTCTATCCTTTAAAATCTTCTTCAATTAACGGATATTCTATAACAAAGAATGATAAGCTAGAACAGTTTGAAAGGGAACAGAGTGAGGACAATCTTGAGTTACATGAGAGGATCAGGAAGTTTTTTGAGTTTCTTCCGTCAATTTTGCCTGGTGGGAATTGGTGGAGCTTCTCTGAGGATGTGGGAGTAAAATTTGTGGCTAAACCAGTTACCTTGTGGCGGGCCCTTGGTCGGATGTGGCAGTTGGTGGCTCAGGATCGTTGGGTCATTTTCGCAGCTTTCTCTGCTTTAATTATTGCTGCGGTAAGTTCTTTCTGTATTTCCTCAACTTTTATGAATTGCATGGTGAACTTAGTATTCATTCTGTTTATTTAATTTTGCTTAGAAATGGAGGATAATATACTGGAATTGTTATTCTTTGATTGAAGATTGGATTTTTTTTGTATAATTTTATCTTCTTGAAACATAGTAATTAGGCAGCATTAATAGCTGAAGCAAAAATTGAAGTTGCATATGGATTCCTGATAGGTTAAATTTTTGGCTAGATTGAGTATTTGCAATTCTTGTTTAGCTGCGAGTGTTGATCTTGCATTGGGTTTATACGCTGCTTAACTTTGAACTTATGTATGTGAGTTATGCTTGGAGATAAGCTGTCATGATTATAATTTTCTTGATAATTCTTCTTTTAACTAATTTCTTCCGGTGCTTGGCTCAGCTTTCGGAGATCTCAATACCACATTTCTTGACAGCATCAATCTTTTCTGCACAAAGTACTGAAATTGCAGTATTTCACCAAAATGTGCGTCTTCTGGTGTTGCTATGTGTAATAGCGGGAATATGCAGGTCAAAATCTTGTATGGTCAAAACTCCCTTGTTCTATGAATTGCAAACTACAGCATGACCCCCTTTTCACATTTTTCAATTTCTATCACTAAAAACAACTTTGTGCAACAATTTAAATTCCAATACTTTAAATGGGATAGTTTTGTTTAAAATTTTTCACTGCTTCATATAATTGATGTGTCTTTAACTTGTTATCTTGTAGAAATGTAGAACAAATGCAGTTTTATGAGCAATGTCGTGATTTTTCTATTCATTGTTTTCAACATGTGCCTCACATGAAACCTTTTACTTGATTAACCATCTATGATCCAACTGATCCAGAATTTGTTTACATGTATTCAGTGGTCTAAGAGGTTGCTGTTTTGGCATTGCAAATATGATCCTTGTGAGTTGCTCTCTTATTATTAAGTTCTTCAACTTATGGATAATCAGGGGGCTATTAGTTGTTCCTCCTTTCTGTATTATGACAGGAGGACCTTTGCAATTCCAAAACATCTTGTTTTGGCTTAAAGAAAAGGTGCAGAATGACTAGATTTTGTCCGGATGGTAGACAAGGAAATGTTTTTCTAAACTATTAATTATGTGATGCTGACTTGTTCATCTTAATATTTTACAGGTGAAACGAATGAGAGAAACACTATATTCTGCTCTTCTTCTACAGGTTTATTCTTGTCTGATCACTCTGATTCTGTTTGTAACTGATAATGCTTTTGCAAGCTGTAGTTGCCTTAACATTTATTAGTGGTATATTTGTTGTAGGACATATCTTTTTTTGACACTGAAACAGTTGGTGATTTGACAAGTAGGCTGGGTTCAGATTGTCAGCAAGTATCTCGGGTTATTGGAAATGATCTTAATTTGATACTACGCAATGCTGTACAGGTTGTATTCTGATAAACATGTCAACTCTACTCAGTTTGTTTACAGCATGAGAATATAACTGCTTATTCTATGCCTTTATTCTAGGGTACAGGTGCCTTGATCTACTTGCTGATTTTGTCCTGGCCACTAGGTCTATGTACATTGGTGATATGCTCAACTTTAGCTGCTGTGATGACGATTTATGGGATGTAAGATTTTGTTCTTTATCATTGGTTTATTCCACTACACTTGAGATAGCTTTACTGAAAGTGCACAATCATAATTGAGTTTGATTGAAAAGAAGACCTTTGTTGGGAGCATGGCAACACAAGAAAGGATACGTTTGAAATATAAACATGCATATATGGAATGACTTATTTGATTAGTGTGATGTAGTTTGAGTAAATATCATATGCAGAATGGACTATTTAAGTAATGGAGTTTAAAGTTTCAAGGAAAAAGTTGGTTGATGTTTGGAGAAAAACGTTGTTACTTGTGGCTTTTTAGAAGATATTTGTGACTTTGCAATGCTGATGCATGTTTGCATACACAAAAACTTAAAGTTTAGTGTTTTGGGAAAAACATTATTACTTTGGCTTTTAGAAGATATTATTGACTTTGACAATGCTGATGCATGTTTGCATACGCAAAACTTAAAGTTTAGTGTTTTGCAATAAATTATAATGTTTAATGCCTCTTGTCAATTATTGAACTTGTTTTGGAATGCCTGTGGTCATTACTTGATTAAATGTGTTCTTTGTTAGGTACCAGAAGAAGGCAGCAAAGTTAATCCAAGAGTTTACTGCTTCTGCTAATCAAGTAGAATGCAACAAATCTCTAAGTTGTTGGAGAAGATACTATTCTTTTATTGAAATTGAAATTGCTTGTTTTTATGTAGGTGGCACAAGAGACATTCTCTTTGATGAGAACAGTTCGTATTTACGGAACGGAAAAACTGGAACTTGAAAGGTAGCAAATTTTGAATCTTGTTTCTCTCAATAATTTCCACTTGAGAGCATTTCTACTTTGCAAACACTTTCATTAAGAATCGGCTCACATGTTTGCTATAGCTAAAATGCTTCTGATAAAAGTAAGCATCACATCTTTGGTTAATAGGTATAATCTGTGGCTCGAGAAATTGGCTGATATAAGCTTAAGACAAAGTGCAGCATATGGTTTTTGGAATTTAAGCTTCAACACGCTTTATCACTCAACTCAGGTCCATCCCTCTCTTTCCTTTTTTCAATATATATATGTATTATTATTGTAAAAATATTGTAATCAGCTTTTCAAACAGAAGTAGCTTCCATATTTTGCTTTTGAGTGGCTAATTTGTGAAATTTCTTAGATATTTACATTTTAATGGCTTATTTGACTTGAAGTGATTTGCTGCCTTAATATCTGTGCTTTGGCTGCAACAATTATTGCTGTGTATTCAAACTTAGGCAACTTTTCAATGAAACAATGAATTTATTACTGTGCTTCTGCCCTTTCTTGTCCTTTTCTTTTTGGATTTAGTGTACCCTGCGTTGACCCAAGAAGTTGTTTCTGGTGTATCTGCATTGATATGGTAATTTTTACAACTTGTTCCAAGGATAGATTTGCCATTCAGGTTAATTCAACTGAACATTCTGTTATAGCTTCACCTAGCTTGATGCTTTTTGAAGCCCCTGAATAAATGTTTCCTTGGCTTGGTTGTGGACGGCAAGTTCAATCCTGTAGGTCAGATGCTTGGGTTGGCCTTCAACTAGCCCTGTTCTGCTAGTCAATTTTCATGTTACCATTATTTTTACTTCATTGGCAAATATTAAACTTTGTATATTTGAGTTAAGGATATTATGAGGGTTAGATGCTTTAGTTTGTATCATACTGAACATGAGAAATGACTTATTCTTTGAGGTGTGCATTTAGGCAATGCCTCTTTCATCTTGTTTGAGTTTTAGAAAGTTGTATTTGCTTATATTGGTTTATTGTATCTTTGTAGATAATTGCTGTGCTAATAGGAGGAATGTCTATTCTGGCTGGTCATATTACAGCAGAAAAACTGACAAAGTTCATATTATATAGTGAATGGCTTATATATTCTACGTGGTGGGTGGGGGATAATTTATCATCTCTTATGCAATCTGTTGGGGCAAGTGAAAAGGTCTTTCAATTGATGGATCTCTTGCCAAGTGACCAATTCACATCCAAGGGTAAGCAGAATGCTAACTTCAACATATCTCCTACTTTCTGGATTGTTTTTCAAAATTATGAGGCAAAATTGGAAGACCATGCATCCACTCCCTTTTGTTCTTAATGAATGCCTTTAGACATTTTATGATGCTTTTTGAGTTTTTCCATCTATGCACTTGGGGTTGGCTGATTAGATTAAATAATTGTCACCAGTGAAGTCTTGTACTAGCATTTTCATATTGTAATCCTCTTTTTTTTTTTTTTCAAATTAGGCTGAGCAAGCTTTTGGAATATTAGTATAAAATAGAAAGGAAAGTTGGCTCCCAAAGTATCTTGTTAGAATCCTAGTTAGCCAAGATATGGAATTTGGTGAACCCCACGTTGAAAGTATGGAATTTCATTGTGGAGTTTATATTGACTCTGTGCTTTCCAATGCTTTAAGCTAGCTTTTGGAATATGATTCTATCAAGGTTTATGATAATTAGTGTTGGAAACGGTTTCTGTGGGATGTCTAATCCCAATTGGTATGTTGTTAAAAATAATCTCATATGAACTGGAAATGAAATAAAATAAAAAATAAATTGAGTTGGGAGAATGTTATAATCCTAGTTTACCAAGATATGGGATTTGGTGGATCCTAAATTGAAAGTATGGAATTTGAATGCGGGTTTATAAGGACTTTGGACTCTCTGATCACTTAAGCCAGAAACCACTTAAGCTAGATTTGGGATGTGATTCTTCCAGGATTCGTAAGAGATGTACTCGGGAACCCTTTTCTGCATGCTTGTGCTTGTTAACTTTGCTGTCATCTTAGTTTAATTGTTTGTATTTGGATGTCACTGCTTTACAGGAATGAAATTGCAGAGGCTGATGGGACATATAGAGTTTGTCAATATAGCTTTTTATTATCCATCAAGAGCAGAGGTATGTTTATAATTTTCAGCATCTGACTCCTAATATCGTTCTCTTTTTCTTTATATACCCTTTTATGCTACCTTTGGATGGAGTGCGAATAGGGATAGACCCCCATAAATGTGAAAATGCTTGCTAAAATAGTTTAGTCTCCCTTATTGCAGTGCACACTCTTGTAAGTGTTAGAGTACAACTTTGGACGATGTGATAAAATCAGTATAGAGCAGTTCTACTTTCCTTTCCATTTCCTATTAATAATAGCGTGGTTACTTATTCGATGGATATTATTTATGTCGCTGCATTCCATTTTTCTAAAATCTGCGCCTATACTGAGATATTTAGCTGGACAGGTTCCTGTATTGCAACATGTGAACATTTTAGTGCATCCAGGTGAAGTTATTGCAATTGTAAGTGTGTTGGTTCTCTTTCACCACCTCTTGTTTCTACTATAACGTTTAGAAATTATTTTTTATCATTTGTTAATTTTGTTAGGTTGGTCTCAGCGGCAGTGGGAAAAGCACACTGGTGAATCTGTTGCTTCGTTTGTATGAGCCGACACATGGTCAGGTAAAAATTTCTTTGATTGGACCTTAACTTTTAATTACTGTCTCAAATGTCCAAACTTAGTGCTCTATCATTGAGTAGTCAAGTTAAAAGAAAATGAATAGGTGAAGTTTTCTAGGCCTGTTTTGGTTTGTGTTGTACATATCTTTATGGTTGCTTAAGCCTTAATGCCAGTTGCTGAAAATATGCATATGTAGATATTTATTTACTATCAGCTGTAGGAAGAATCTATATATGTAAACGGGGATTTTCGCCTCCACTCCCGGTGGAATGGTTATTGCGACTTCGGCATTGTTATGCTCTGGGCTTTAGAGATCACATGCTTAAGCTCGAAGAATAGGAGTCGCCATCCGGATAGGCCATGGAGAAAGTAAAAGGGGTAGATGACTCAATTCTTAAGGAATCTCTAACTCCTATTAGGTTCGAAAAATTGGGTACATATGGGAAAAGTAAGAAATGGCCCAACACTACCATAGCGTCTGGTTCATTGAAACCAACCTCTTTTTCGTATCTATATATTATTAAAATTTTATGTTATTATGATATTACTCATATTACAGATAATTAAATAAAACGAACACAACCATCATATTATAAATCAAGCAATAAAATAAGCACCCATACAAAATGAAAATATACCCTTACAATATATAACTCTAAAATACAAATAAAACATGACACCTACAAAAAAGTGAAAACGTATCATTTTGTATTAAAAATAAATTAAAAATATACAATTTAAATAAACAAGGCACCCATAAGTGGAAAAATACCTTTTATATTAGTTCTACATAAAAATACAAAATATCTAAGAATGAAATAAAGAAAGGAACATAATACAAACACATATAAAAACACTTGGATAATTAAGGTTAAAAAAGAGAGAAAACAAATATATTCATGACATGGAATCCTAATGAAAGAAAACAAATGGGATCAGTAATCATTCACTAATGTAAATCAGATCTATTGATTAAAACACCTATTTAGAGTTCTTAATGAAAATCAGGATTTTATTTTAGAACTTAAGATTTCATCACAAAATTAAGGATTAATCAATGAAATTAGGATTTAATAATGAAATTAGGGTTTTGATTATACAACAAGGGTTTTAATTGTAAAATTAGGGTTTTAGTTACAAAATTAGGATTTTAGTTATAAAACTAGGGTTTAATTTGTAAAATTAGGGCTTTAGTTATAAAACTAGGATTTTAATAATGAAAATTGGATTTTAGCATGCAATTAGGGCGTAGATTGTAAATTTAGGGTTTGGGTTGTAAAAGTAGGGTTTTGGTATATAATCCAACAAAATCAAAACAAGAAAATAAATTAAAGTAAATATGTAGAGTTACATAATAAACAGAGATAATAATTAAATTAAGTATGAGTATCGAAGATTGTTACCGGCTTTGTTGGCACACCAATTAACAATATTGAGCAAAACCTTTGTAATAGCACAATTCCTTCGTAAAGATCAATACAGGCTTCTGCTTGGTAATTGAACATTTAGTTTGGATTAAATAAATTTTGGTTTTGCTCACTGTTCCTTTTGTTTTCCTTGCTACTGTCTCTCTCTTGTTTTTTATTGCTTTTTCACTCACTGTTTCTTTTGTTTTGCACGTTTTTAGTTGCTCTTGGCTGTTGTCCCCTTCTGATTGATCCCCTTTTTTATAATGTTCAATTAGGGTTTTGATTAGAGCTCCTACTGTTGAAAAGTCCCAATCTTATTAGAAAAACCCTCTGTGTATCTGAATAAACTCAGAGTTTAAGTAGGATTAGGAGAATTTAATGGACCGGGCTCATAATGAATTGACCATGAGTAATGGCCAATTCGTTATGACTTTAGGGCCAATTTGGTAATTTGAGTTTTAATTGGGCTTTAATTGGTACCGGATTCAATTTAGGCTTTTTTAATTGGAACCGAATTCATCTAGAGCCAAAATTAAGGGTTTATACTATGCCCTTCCCATTTCCATATTGTGGTCAAGATTTTAAATTAAGTTCATTATGTTATATTTCTACTATAGTTTGTCTATCTTTAAACAGTGTGCTTAACTGTTGGAACATTCCTTTCCTGTCTCATCTCAAATATTCAGTTTCTGGACATTTAATAGTTGACATAAACAGTGGTGACATTCAAATCCTAATTGTTGATTTACGGCTTCCCACTTGGAGAATTTCGGGTGTATGCCAACTATTTGAAGCTCTCGTTTACTTCTATTGCAGATTTTAATTGATGGCTTTCCTCTTAAAGAGTTGGACGTCAAGTGGTTGAGGGAAAGAATTGGATATGTGGGACAGGTCCTTCATTTAGTTCTAGCATTGATGTGGTTTGAATTCAAAAGATTTCTTCCCTGAAAAGAAGAATGAACCAAGTGTCCTTTTTTTTTGTAACAACAGGAGCCAAAACTTTTCCGCATGGATGTCATTTCAAATATTAAATATGGCTGTACACGAGATATAAACCATAAAGATGTTGAATGGGCTGCCAAGCAGGCTTATGCTCATGATTTCATCTCGTCTCTGCCCAATGGTTATGAAACACTTGTTGATGATGATTTGCTCAGTGGGGGTCAGAAGCAGCGAATTGCCATTGCTCGGGCTATTCTTAGGGATCCATCAATTTTGATCCTTGATGAAGCTACTAGTGCTCTGGATGCAGAGAGTGAGCACAATATTAAGGTATCTAATTTTGGCTAATATTCCAATCTCCCATAATTCTTTATTTCGTGCATAAAAAGATATTACGGAAGAGGGGGAGCAAAATAAATCTGGGATTTACTATGAGTTGCAGCCTTTAATTTATCAACTGCTTCCTTGTCTAGGGTGTTCTTCGTGCTGTTAGAAGTGACTCGAGAACTAAGAGAACTGTCATAGTAATTGCACACAGGTAGATCTCTTCTATCCTCCTTTTAAGTCTCATTTGTGCGAATTGAAGTTTGATTGGTTCACTTTTGGCAGGCTTTCTACAATACAAGCTGCTGATCGGATAGTGGTGATGAGTGGTGGTAAAATTGTTGAGGTTAGTACTAATTTTTTTTGGGGGAACTCTTAACATTACATTCTCCTTATCTATTATCTAGTGCTTTTGCCTTTATGGACTAGCCAATTTTGGTTGGTTGTTTCTGGGTTTTGAGTTTTCTTTCATCCTAACGCTGTAATACTTCGGAAGAAACTGGAAAACCAAATGATTTGTTCACCATCTACTAATTGGCTAAAGAACATAATTTTCTTTTGTCCACCAAACAGATGGGTAATCACAGGGAACTTCTTAATGAAGATGGTTTGTATGCTCGACTGACTAGAAGGCAGGCTGACGCCGTGGCTTGATCCTGTTCTGCTTTCACATGTTAGATCTTCCAACATGCTCGATTAGTCGAATTCTATACAGTATTGACTTTTTAAGGCTCAAGGAACCTTTTCACCACTGACTCGCTGACCTATAATTCATCATATATTCTTTCAAATCTGAAATGTCTTGGAATGAGAAAGCTGACACAAAGGAGCCATTGGAGCAGCTACGGCATTGGCATTCCATGTGAAGCTTGCCAAATTATACATTTACAAAACAGAGTGAAGAATTCTTAAACCTTTTCCCCCCACTCATGCTTGAAATGAATTTTTATACAGTGATTCTGAAATTATACATTGAAGCCTCATGATGTTTTAAATTTACATCATTGATAATGATTGTAATTGATCTGTTTATTACTGTTGGAAAATGTAAAGCTTGGTTGAGGATAAGAAGCACAGTTCTAAAGTTCTTCAAATTTTTATTGTTTTTTATGTATAGCTGAACTGTTTAGGTGTCTGATTTTCTTCACAAAAGTTTGCTTCTAAAAACTGAATATTTTAATCATTCCTCTTACATAAACTTGTGTTAACTATTAATAGATTTTAATTTATCGGACTATATTTGCGTAAGCATTTTTGTTTATTTTTATTATTTCATATTAATATATTTTGTTAAATTATTCGAGTTGCAAATTAGATATTTTTTTTTCTTAAATTTATCATTCTAATTACTAGTGAAATTTTATTTGATACAAATAAAAGAAATTTATATATATCTAGGTGATTTTCCAAAAAAAAAAAAGAGATATATCTAGGTGAAATTTAAGGTTGTGTTTGAGATGATTTTTATTTTTTTTTTAAAGAAATGAATTAAAAAAAAAGTTCAAAGTAATATTATTAAGTTGTTTTCACATTAAATAGGAATTCATAAAATATAGTTTTTGAGGGATTTGATTCTAAGAAGATATTTTATATTAATAAAACTCTTATTTTGATATGAGATATTTTATATTAATAGATTTTTTTACTGTGAAAATTAATTATTGACATTTATCTTTCTATAAAATTTTTATTTCTTTTCTTTTTAATAATTATGGTATAGTTTTTAAAAACATAAAATTAGTTTTTTTTAAAAAAATATAAAGTACGAATTGAAAATAATTTTTGATTTTAAAAAAATGAAATACTAAAATTCTACAATCTGAATAAACACATTTTAATTTTTTTATTTAAGTTAAATTATTAGAATAATGAGATTTTGATTTAAGGTTTTTTTTTCTTAGGGTATACATATTTTTGAATAGTATAATAAACTGTTTATATACGTATATTTTATTTTCTCTTGTTATCTAGCAAAGGGAAAAAAAATAAAATATTTAAGGTTAAATTTTATTTATTCCGATCAACCAAAATTTTTGAAATTGAATTTCATGCTTATATTATTTTGTACCATCATAATTTCAATTTGAATCAATTACTCAAAATACATGCTATACTTGTATAATAATATTAGTGTATTAATCAAATAATTAATAATTATATAATTTATGCATAAAGCGTACAAACACAATATGATACAAATAAAACGAAATGAAATTTTTTTAAAAATAAAGATACGATTTGAATGGTTTGATAGAAATACAATTAAAAATAAAAATTCCAAATGAATTTATATTAATTTCTTTATACTCCCATGATTATGATTTAGACAAATGAAAAAAAAAAGGTTTTGTGAAAAAAAAAAGAAGTTTTATAATCAAAATTCACCACAATTTATTTAACAAGTAAATTTTAACATACTATATAAATGACATTTTGTAACAAAATGCATTATAAAATGTCTCAATGTGTCTATATCTTGTCCCATGCATATCTTATCTTTATTTTTTCAATATTTAAAAAATAAAAAAAAGAAACATATAGATCCGTGTTCTGACAAGTGCACATATATATATAAAAAAGATATTTGACACAAATATTTTATTTTGTTTGGAATGATAGTGCTTTATAGATATAAAGTATATATTAAAATAATTAAATTAACTATGAAAACATATATTTAAATTTAATTTAATTTTCATTAATGTATAAATTATTTCAAAAAGAATTATCATTAATTGAACAATAAAAACTTATTTTTTTTTTGTTAATTTAAGATACAAGGAACAAAAAGAATGTGATGAAATAATTAAAATGTAAATTTTTCTAAATTAACCAAGCCAGAAATTATGAATGGCCAATTAGCCCATTAATGAAAGGATTGTGGTTTACAGTTTAAGAAAAAAAAAAAGAGGCTTGTGGTTTAAGATTCCAGTGCTATCTGGTGCGGTAGGGTCCACCGAGACTGTCATGCATACTCGGGTCGTCTTAACAGAAACTCTCTGCTCTCCGAGGCCGCCGAAACCCTTCGCGACTTCTTATCAGTCGTAAAAATCAAAACCCACACAGGCGAATATGGATTCTTACCAACACCACCATAGATACATGAGACCACCGCAACCGCCATCTGAGATACCGTCGTCTTCTACCGATCCCCACCACTATCTCCACCACCAGCCAAGACCACCGATGCCTCCACAAGGCACATGGTACTCCAACCAATTCCAGTACCATCTACCACCGCTTCCACCACCACCACCACCACCACCACCATCTTCGCATTCTCCATCTCCTCCACCTCCTCAACAGTGGTCCGCATCTCCTCACTCCGACCATATAGCTCCACCACCACCACCTCCTCCTCCTCTTCCCTCATCTGCTTATCCTCCTCCTCCACCACTCCCGAATCCTTATCTTTCTCATGTCCCTCCTCCAAGCCACCAGTTCCATCCTCCACGCCCTCACTTACCTCCTCCTCCTCCTCATTCTCAGATTCCGCAATCTTACACTCAGGTTAATCAGGTATCAGTTATCTATCTCCATCTCTTCTTGTTTATTCGTGAAAACCATTTTGTTAGGATCTTTGCTGTACGTACTGGTTTCAATATTGAAGGATTGGTTTATGTATTTTTTTTGGAACTAGGGTTACTTGCATGCTGTGCATGTATTCTTCTCTTTATTTTATAGGCGTTAATTGATAACTAGTTGCTTATTTCCTTGCCGTTTCTTAGGAATGGGGAAATCAAAACTGGGGGCAGCACCAAAGCTGGGACTACCAAGGTTTGTTGTTTTTTATATAATGTCCATTTATAACTGAAGTTTGTTTCTTGATGTTATGCAAACTTTTATTTCAGTTTCTGTTGAATTTATGTTTTACAGCGATTTCTAATTTTGTTAACTAGAGGATAATGATGGTCAATTTGTAATTCAATGATGAATTAGAAAGGGATAACTGCTTCCCTGGGGAAGTGGACTTGTAAGGAGAAAGTTATCACATGTGGCTTTTTGGCAACTAAACTGTAGAATGATAATTTGAATCCAATTTCTGTGCTTATATGAACGTCTTTTACCTTTCTATATTTATATTTATGTATTTATGCATGTATATATGCCCTAATGGGTATCGTATTCAACTCTTATGATGATACATTGCAATTCCAGCCCGTAGCAATGCAGAGGATTGGGCTGCTAGAGCAAGAGCATGGGCAGCACAGAAAGCTGCAATGGAGGATCACCATTCTCAGAATCAATTTAATCAAGAACAAGTACGGTTTCATGACCAGTACCCACAAAATGTCGACTCTCATTACCAAGATATTCAGCAGCAGCCATTCCCTGCATCAGCCTATCAACAGTTCCAAGTTTCAGCTGCACCTCTGCACCAGCCACCAATAGTTTATTCGCAGGAGAACATATCTTTCAACCCTGGACAATCTTCTAATGTTCCTGAAGGATGTATACCTTACAATGTTGGAGGTGGAACTTTAGCTGGAGCACCTACTGCAAGTCCATCTGTTCTTCAGCAGGAGGTACCTTCTAGTTATTCTTCTGTTACAGGTAATAATTCATTTAGCATATTGTACTAGCATGTGTTTGAGAACTACTCCTATGAGGAGCACTGTTCTTAATAGGTTCTGCCTTTTCGATTATGTTGATTCTTTTCAATGCGACCTCCTAGGGACACCATTCAGATGGAACTTATAACACCTCAGACCTAAGTGAACTGTATTTATACTTGAATTTGATTGACTAGAAAGCCTTTCCTGTTGTTCTTATCTTCATGGTGGCTGTGTTTTTGCTTTATTTCCTGTTCAAGACTTCTTTTTTAATTATTTCTTTATGTCTGTTTTTATTGATTTTGATGCAAGTAAGCAATATGTCTAACTGTCATGGCATTGACATATGAAAATGATCTTCCTAAACGTTTGTTTGAATCATAGTTCAATTAATCTGTTAATAATTTCTGTTTGGCTGCTCTTTTATTCTCACTGTTCACAAGGATTGAGTTGAATTGAATGAGAAAGCTGCTTTTGTTTTTGGAAGTCTAATTTATGTGTAATCATGTGACTGTTGCATTCGAATGTTCTTGGTTCCCATGTAGATGTTTCAATATAATTATTATTTAATCATTTTGGAATATAGGGATGGTCACAGACATGGATTTGAAATTTCGGGGGAAGGTACTGTACACAGAAAATTACAGAAGAAGTGAAATTTTAGCCGAAAATTACAGAAGTGAAAATTTAGCTGAAAATTACAGAGGTGAAAATTTAGCTGAAAATTACAGGAGAAGTGAAAATTTAATTGAAAATTGCCGGAGAAGTGAAAATTAACTGGCATATTGATGTGGAATAATATCTTAAATGGTATTAACCATGTTGTAGAGATGATTATACTTTTGACATGTTGAGAGATCTAAAACTCATGCATAATTAAATTGCATATTATGTAATTAGTCTATCAATTCTTTTTTATTTTCTTTTCCTTTTGGTTCATTGGCAAAATGGTTGGATTTTCATTAAGATTTAAAAGTTGTATGGAGTTATATTGCATTTTATGTAATTTGTTTATAGTTTCTTTTCCTTTTGAACACTCGTTTTTGGTTTTTCCCAAATTGAATTGATAAGCTATAAATATGGTATTCTTTGATTCAGATTTCAGAGCGTAGTCATGCAGAATATCCGCATACCCTTCTTCAGGTCTGGGTCTCTGCATTCCAGTTGGCATTTGTAACCAGCTGATAGTTTTATAGTATTACTTGATAAAAACCTGTTTATGTTCCTTCGGTCTTCAAAATCTAAAAGAATTGTTATTCATTGATTGGTTCAAGAATTCAATTGAGAAGTTCATCCCTCATAATACCATCTTCAATAGTCAATCCATCTTCAACATTTAGTCACTAATTTTATTAAATTGGCATGAGCTAGGCCTTTTCTAAGGACAATGTGCCTGTTGGTTCCTCTGTGAAATTCATATTTATGTGTCGAGAGCATGCAATGTGCACTATCTCCTTTTACTGGATGAATAAACTGACTAGTGGGTTAGCTGAGCAAAATAAAGGTCAAGTGGTTCATTTTTGGGAAGATATGAGTACTTAGTGCCCCTGATCTCTAATATCAAGATAATACCATATTAGGACTGGCATTTTTTACTTTTTTAATTGAGCGGAATGACACAAACTGATCCATGTGGCTGACTGGAACTAGTTTGGGAGTAAACTTAGTTGTTGTTATCATTTGCTGCATGGAAGTATAATATAGTTGGAAAGCATGAGTTTAAATGAATGGAAAGTGGGATGAAACTGTCTTGACCATCTGCCTACTCCAGAACGAACATTTGTACCCATGCTGTCAATATGCCTGATATAATGTTTAAATTGGTTTGTTGTGGACTCTATTTATGATTATTGTCTATAGTGCTTTTCCAATATGCACACATACAATGTAAACAATGAAGAGTCTAAATATGTTTAAATAATTTTTGGAGCTCATCAACCTGTTCTAAAAATCCACATGATTCTAATGGTTGCAAAAGAATTTACTGTTTCTGGAATCATAGATGCAATATTTTAGTGTTTGAAGTTCGGATAGTCTTTAGAATTCATGCAGAAAATCAAGTTTTGCCTTCATAACAACTAAGCGTGAGATTATTGGTGGCCAAGATGAGCTTCCATGGGTCCTTAGGTTCTATTTTTCATTTTCACATTTGCTGTCTGACTACTGTCCTATATGGCAGGTAAAGAGGAGGCTACAGATCAAAACGATCAGCTGTACAAATCATTGCCTTCACCCATACCCTCAATTCAAGGAGGACAGCATCATATGCAATCATCCATGCCTGCTCTTGGTGGACCTGTCTTAACTGAACAGCCTTATGCATATGGCAATCAGGGAGCTGATTCCACTGCTGACCCTAGTAATCAGCCCTTAGATTTTGCACCTAGTTTTAGCCGTGATCATGATCCACATATGCAATCTAGTTATGCTGCTCATAATGATTCAGCAGGAAATGTGAGAGGCCTTGGCCCTGTCACACCAATATCTTCTATTAACTCCTGGAATCCTGCTGTTGCAACTGGTGCTGTGTATCCTCCAATCCCTCCAGCTCTGTCATCAGGGCCTCAGGTATTGAATCTGGCTCTGTGGATTATATTTCAGTTTTACAGATTTTGTTTTATTGTACTCACTCCTATTACATTTTTCAGCATGATCCTTCAGTAGCCATACCTTCTCCTGTTTCTGGACATGCTGCACCACTATTTGGCTTCTCTGCATCAAGTTTTCAGCCAACAATTCCACCTGCTGCTGTGCCATATGCTCTTGGTCCAGGAACTGCATTGCATCCCACAACAGGCTTCCCAGGTGATGCTTATGGTGTTTCTAATATTTCTGAACGCCCTAAAAAGGTGAGTACTTTTTTAGACTGGTTTGTCGTTCATAAAAACGAAGGATAGTAAGTTGTCATGTCAAAAAATTTTCAGGCTTCTGTGCCTAATTGGCTTAAAGAAGAAATCATTAAGAATGCATCTGTCATTACGAGGTCTTCTCTAGAGCATCCCAAAGACAAAACACATTCCATTGAGTATGAAAATGTTGATAAATCTTTTGGGAAGGGCGATCAGGCAGATAGCAAAAGCATTGATTCTTCTAGGTCGACTGAAGAAGAAGATGAAGATGAGGTCCTTGTATTTTCCTAATGATAACTTTGTAATTTATTTGATGCTCAATTTTCCCTACAGTGAAAGTCCCTCTAATCTTTGCCATTTTTTTTTCCTTAAAATGAATTTCATTGAATTTTTCTTCTTACCTTTTGCTTTCCATTGAACTTTTGGAAATTAACCCCTCCTATTGTCTCCAATTTTTTTTTTGTTTGGCTCTGCAGGATGATGAGGAAGCTACAAGAACTGCAGCTATTAATCAAGAAATAAAGCGTGTTCTAACTGAAGTTCTTCTAAAGGTTGGCTGTGTAAAATCTAACTGTTGTCAATCTTACTTTTTTTTTTCTGTGGTAGCTGAATCTTTCTTTTATTCTTTATTTTTTGACTAGGTTACTGATGAGCTGTTTGATGAAATTGCGACAAAAATTCTTCGCGAGGATGATCTAACTGTTGAAGGTGATTGTTCAATGACATCTGGCCTTTGTTTTATTGTATTTGTTGAGACAACTGCTGAATCTTACTAACTTCATTCTGTTACTTAAAATCTAATCTGCAATGCTGCATTTTGATTTTCAGTTGAGCACAATACTGTCACCTCAAATCATAAGGTATCTCCACCTTCTCAAGAAGCCCCAACCCCCAAGGCATCTGCAGAAGTTATAGTTCCAGCTAGAACTAGAGTCTCTGATACTGAAGATGTGAGTGAAAAATCCAGTTCTGGCGCTCCTGGAAATGTTTTGGGTCTTGCTAACTATGCATCTGATGACGAAGATGATGTTGAGGAAATCAAAAGTTCCAGCATGTCAAACTTTAGAAAAAATGATGTGCATCCGCAATCTAGCATTCTGAAGTTTTCAGAAGATGTGCATGATGCAGATGAAAATGGCAATCATGGAATGAACACTAAAGGAAAGACAAATTTGGAGACTGATTTGAGCAAAACCAGTTCAACCGAGTCCAAAAATAAAACCAATAATTCTATTAGCGAGTTGAGTGAGACTAAAGTACCTAGGGATGTTGAAATTGGTGTTGATAGTCAGAAAACTACACACACAACTAATGGGTCAGATTTGAAAGATGCTAATGGAGAAAATGTTGCTGATGGTGCTCAAACTAGGGAAAGCAGGTTGAAATCAAATGAAGATACTCAACATGGTAGTAAAGGGAGTTATTATGGAAAAGACATTAGAGAGGCAGAGCATGGCAGTAAGGCAGATGAGAAAGCAGATGGAAATCGTAGGAAACAGGATGAAACACATTTGAAAAAGGAAAAGACAGATGATCGAAATGGTTCGAAAGAAAGAATTAAAGAGCGAGGTGATAAGACTGTGGAAAATGCAAAGGAATCTGAATCAAGAAAAAGGTCTTCCCATCTCGATGTCAAGGAGGATAGGAAAGAGGTAGAAAAAATTCGTAGATCGAGTGCCAAAGAAGATAACAACAGAAAAAGAGGACGGACAAAGGATAAGGAGGATGATAGATCAAGACACAAGCGCAGTAATGATGCAAGCAGGCATAAAAGAAGGCGTTCCTCTTCAACTAGTAGTAGGGGTAGGAACAGCAAGGACAATGATTCGAGTGATGTAGCATCAGATGATTCTAAGAGGTTGTCTCTCAGATCTAGTATGTTTCATTGTGCACTGATTTTTACATATATACTCATCCTGTGTTTTAATGTAGAAAACCACATTCCAGAAAGCGGAACTTATCACCATCGCCTGTCAGGTCTAGGAGAAGGTATATTACCTTATCAGCTTTTTTTTCAATTATTTAAGTTGTACAATGTTTATTTGCATTGGCAGATTTGAAATTCACTGGGTTATTTGGACTTCTCATGAAAATCAGATGCATCCATCACAAGTTGGATAAATTTTTATAAAAACAGTTGATATTTTCATGTTATGGAGATGTCATCCTAATCTGCGAGTTACTTGTTATGGTTCCTAACAAGTTTGCTTTTGTTTGCACAGTAGCAACTACTAGGTTTGCAAACTTAGGTGATAAATCTAATGAATTCATTTGAATCCCACTTAACTTTTGTGTTACAACTTAAGTATATAATTTTAGGTACTTTCTCTATTGATTTTTTTCTATCTTCATAAAATTGATTTTGGCTTCAGTGGAAGGTTTTGGAGGATCTGATATGGTTGTTGGGATTATGTTTTTATAGATTGGTTTGATAGTTTCTTAATTTCAAATTCTACATCAATTATTGTATTCCTAATGGACATTTGAATTATTGTCTTGCTACATTGTGTCTGCTTCCCATAATGCATTATCGAAAGTCACTTGCCAATCTCATACTTTTAGTGGAAGAAAACAAATTGTAATGTCATTAGAGTGAAATTAGGAGTTTGGCAAAAAGTTGATGTGCTCTACATCTGCATATATTTGGATGGCAAAGAAGTCTTCAGTCTTTCTTTGATTTAAAAAAAATACAAATTTATTATGAAGAATACACATGCATGTCGCATACGCCAACATTTGGTGCCACAAACAATACAAACAAGATCGAATTGCAGCTTTATTTCCCATGTGAACATGTATATACTCTCTGACTTGTCATGTCAGAACTGGGTCACTTTCTGCATTTGCAAGAATATATGACTTGAATCTCTCTTAGTATGGCATTAAATGTTTTTTTTTTTGGTTTTTAGTACTGTACTTATATATCATTGGTGGCTAGATTCTTTTCACTATCTTTGCAGTTTCTTCTCTCTCTGTGTCTGCATAATAAGGCTAGCTGTTTGTTTATCAGGGAACTGTTACAACCACCAAATTCTTATGGTTGAACAAAATCTTAGTGATATCATCCCCACCTCCCCCACAACAACACACCACCCCCACCCCATTTTTTTACAGCTTGTACTTCTTTTTTTCTGTTGGAGGTGTAATATGATAGATTGACAAGAAGTAAACTACACTTTGTTGAAGGCTTGATGTAGCTGGTAGCAATTCCTTAGTCTTTTAGTCTGGAATTCAAATCCCCGTCATTAGCTACTACTAAAAAGAAATGACAGCATTGGATCGTTGGCATCCCCTTTGAATGCTGTGAAGCACCATGTATCATCGACATGCCCTTTAATGTGTTAATAATATAAGAGCGAGTAAATATTCACATTTGATTGGATTGAATTCAGCAATTTGGCTCCATGATGGTGTTTGATTATAGATCCTGAGCTCCGGATAATGTTTATAAAGTTTGACTTTATGCGAGGCTAAGAATTTCTCTCTTGAGTTGTTAATGTCTAACTCACCAAATAAGTATGATGGGTGTTTTCATTTCTAGACAAATTTCGCGGTCACCTCATAGCAAGCATTCACAGCGCAGGCATTCTGCCTATTCTTCTCTTGAGTCCACCAGGTATGTTGCTCTGCAGTCTGTAATATTATGATTGTATTAATGTTTGAGTGTTTTTGAGACATACACAACAGCATACTCAGCAGGTGAAAGCATCGGGCTTCAGAAATATTTACTTGAAATATCCGCATTCTGTAACTTATCTAATTTCTTTCAGGGGAAGGAGATCAAGGTCCAAATCACCTGTGAGGCGGCGCAGATGATTTCAGAAGGGATATCTCGTGATGATATGATACAGGCCATGAAATGCAAGACATACCATGAGGAGGTTCCTGAAGATATATTATGCTGTGAAATTAAGATATTGACCCTAAAACCAGGGAGATGCAAGGCCATATGAAAATTGTGGAAGCGGATGAATGTGTTCAATCTCTGATGTGGAGACTGCTGAGGGAGGCTTTGACGGGCCCTGCAGAAGCTTGATAAATATACTTGGGCCAGAAATTTGTCCTCTTTGACGAGGGATTGATGATGCCTTTTTGTCTGTTAAAAGTTGTAACATGTCATCTGTAATTGAACATCAGGCAAGCAATATTATTATCTGTTGTATGATTTGGCCTGTGCAAAAAGTGAAATTATGTTGGTTTAGCGTTTAAGAGTGCATTAAATATCTGTGGTTAAGAGTTTAATTAACAGCTGATAATGAATGTCTTTCTACAGTTCAATAGCAATTATGACTAATTTGTATATTAATTTTTGAGATGATATAATATAGGATGATTAAATAAATTTTTTATATTTAGTTTGATAGTATTTTGTACGATTTCAGTGGATTGTGAAAATAAAAAAAATATTATAAGTATTTATGTTTAGTATTTAGAAATTTTATGGAAAATATTTTTAAAAAAGAAGTTACATTATGAGATACCACTGAATCAGAAAAAATATTATTTTCAAATTATGATATTATTAAAATTCCAAATTCAAGGTCTACTCGAGAGAATATTTCTGGAAAAGGTGTATAATTTTCAAATTATGATGTTACTAAAATTCAGCATCATGTCGAAAAAACCTAAAGATTCAAAATGTTGCCGTTTTACCGCATTAAAATAGTTGAAAATTGTTCGATCAAAAAAGAAAAGCTGAAAATAATGAGAGTTAGGGATAGGAACGGCGCCAATTGGTGTGGACTGGAAAACAGAAACCGCTGAATTTTGAAAATTTTGTCGTCTAAATGCGCTTTTGAACTTAGGAAACGGCAGCGTTTTGGTCTATACGCTGCTTGAATCTCTGAAACACAGACCTCAAGAAACTGGTATCGAGCTGGTGACATGATAGTAGGAGTAGTTAGGGGGAAAAGTGTGATTATTCTAATGTGAAAAATTGCAGAAATTAATGGAAAGCTGACGTGTCTTTGACTCCACCATGTACATCACATGTTCAGTCCATCTCCATCTTCGTCTTGGTGCTGCTGAATTGTGAGTTAGTTGTTTTTCCATTCTCTTCTCTTTCTTTTTTTTTAGTTGAAGTTTCAATCTTTTCTCACTCGCCCATAAAACTCACTTCTTTATTTCCATTATTAATCATTCTTTTCTCAGAAATGAAGGTGCTTTCTCATCTCCCAATTCAGTTTCTTTTTTTTTTCCCTTATTTCATTGCAAATTTTCAATTTATGTTTTTATTTTTTGAATTTTACAGGCAACTCGAGTTGGGCTTTGGTCAGTTTGGCTATATGGACTTGTACTCATTGCTTTCTCCTTATACTCTACTCAAATGTTACCTTCCTTCAAGGATGAAATCCAGAATTATCACAGCGGTTCCAGCGATTTGGCTAATCCCAAAATCACAATTTTTACAGCTCCTCTTCCTTTTGATAGTTCAGTTGGGGAAAGGCAGAGTCTTGCTATTCGTTCTTGGCTTTCTTTAGCTCCTCAAATCACGGTTCTTCTTTTTAGCCAACACCCTTCTGCTTTTTCTTTTGCCTCTGGCTTCGGTTCACGAGTTATTGTTGATCCCAGTATTGATTTCACGTGAGCATTCCATTTCTTGCTTCTAGTATTGAACTTGTTAGTATACATATATTTTTTAAATTTCTGTGATTATGTGCAATGTTTTTTTTTTTTTACTTTTTGCTCTGTGATCGGTTTTGGGTGTTTATTGTAGGTTTCTTGGTACCCCTTTCTTTCATTCTATGATGGAAAGATCGCGTCAATACACAACAGACATATCAGTTTTTATCAACCCAGAAACTGTTCTTTTTCCTGATTTTGTTTCCACTTTAAGTTATGTTTATAAACCAGACACAGATTGGCTTCTTGTGGCTTCATTGCGAAACATTTCTTATTTCCCATTTCAATTGGATGATTCTGGTAGATATAGGCTAAGAGAGGATGGCAAATGGCTGAAACCTCTGGAGGTATGGAGAAATCTAATACTAGATACTGCAAGATTTTGGGGTCAACACCATTAACATCATTTCTTGATTCAATCAGTTGCAGGAGATGCTTGATCAGAATTGGCATTGGAATCATTGTGATGATAGAATGCTTATGGCATGGAACAACAAGAATGTACCTTTACATAATGGAGTACTGCCACCTTTCTTGTATGGCAAGGGGATTCACAACCACTGGGTCATTAATGAGGCTGTCATATCTGAACTCAGGTTTGTGTTCGATGCAAGTTGGGCCATCTCGAGTTTCTACCTGAATGATCACGGTCATTGGTCAAATCAATCAGTGAAAGGCTCCAGTTTTTTGCATTTCGAAAATGGAAGCTGGGAGAATGTTGGCAATTCCCATCTTGGTGCAACATATGGGTCATTATTTTTCCATGAAATTAATTATTCTAGCCTATTAAAACTCGTGAAATGTGATGGGCAATATCTTTTTGTTGACATGACGAAAGATGTTGCCTATCCATTAATGGACCAGGGGCTGAAGAATAGAAGGGTTTTGCATTCCAGGACAGAGAAGAAAAATATGGCTTGTGTTGACAATATCAAATCGCAAGAAGTAATGGTAGATTGCTCTTTGAGAGATCAGCTTGAGAACTTGGCGCTTTTAGATTTTCCATTTTCCTTAAAGTCACTTCTTTCAGTATCTGCAGATGCAAATAAAACAATTGTGCTTGCTGTTGCTGGATATAGTTATAAGGACATGCTAATGAGTTGGGTATGCAGATTACGCCACCTCCAGGTCACAAACTTCTTGATTTGTGCTCTTGACCGTGAAACATATGAATTCTCTGTCTTGCAGGTATTTTCATTGCTTAAAGTTTCTTATGAATTTCATTCCTATGCTAAATTGCAATTAAGTTCTGGCTTATTGTCAGTTGTACGAGAAGCATATGCATGGTTAAACAACAGAGTAATTAAGTGTATTTTGTGTATATTTAAGTTTTGGTTTGTAACCAGCAGTATATTAGAGCATTTCCAGAAAATTTAAAACTGCAAGCAATTCCTCTGGAGATTCTCCTTGGCGAGAAATCAACCTTACAGAATGGTCATAGTCCTCTCAGGCCCTGCCTTTGTTTGGGACTGTTCTTTTTCTATGATTTTGCATTTCCTGATTAATCTAGCCTGCATGCATTTGTATAATCGAGTAGCAGTATAGGCTAAATGCACTTGGGCCCCTTTATTTTTGCAGATTGCCTAGAAAAATTTCTGTGTTTGGTTTTGGGACTCCCTTTTTAACCGTGGGCTGTCTCTTTCTGTCTCTGAACTGAAGTATTTCTGTTTTCTGCTAGGGCGTGCCTGTTTTCCGTGATCCATCAGCCCCAAGTAATATTAGCTTTGACGATTGCCACTTTGGAACCAAATGCTTTCGGAGGGTGACCAAAGTGAAGTCCAGAATGGTTCTCCAAATATTGAAGCTAGGATACAATGTCCTTCTGAGTGACGTAGATGTGTATTGGTTTGCAAATCCATTGCCAATGCTTTATTCATTTGGTCCTGCAGTTCTTGTGGCACAATCTGATGAATACAATAAAACAGGTGTTATTCTAAGCATTAAATAGTTAATTACTAATTTCTTTACATTGACATGAAGTTTGAAATGTACCTTCATACAAGGATCAGAAGGAAACCATTAAATTAAATTCCAAGAATATCTTGTCAAATTTTGCTGCATTCTTAACTTTTTTACCATGATCATGTTCTGTGTTATATATGCAAAGAAGGAAATGTTGCTATTTTTCATCAGGAAGAAAAAAATCATTATGTTTTCTTGGCTCCTATATCAATGTGATCACCTATCAGTATTATAATATTAATCTCTAACCTTTTTGTGCTGTTCTATCTTCAGGTCCTGTGAACTTACCTAGGCGCTTGAACTCTGGCTTTTACTTTGCTCGTTCCGATGGTTCAACAATTGCTGCCATGGAGAAGGTGGTGAAGCATGCAGCAACTTCAGGCCTGTCTGAGCAGCCAAGTTTCTATGACACATTATGTGGGGAAGGTGGATCCTATCGCATTGGTGATGATAGATGCATGGAACCTGAAACAAATTTGACTGTACATTTCTTGGATAGAAATCTCTTTCCTAATGGTGCATACTTAGACCTGTGGCAGAAGAAAAACGTGAAGAAAACCTGTGCAAAGAAGGGCTGTCTCATTCTTCATAACAATTGGATCAGTGGAAGGTTGAAGAAGCTGGAACGTCAGGTTTTGTCAGGTTTATGGGAGTATGATAGTAGTAAAAGGATGTGTGCTACAGGAGTTTCCCAGCTCTAAATTGACTAGATATTTTTGGAACCTGATTAGTGCTCTGTTGATATTTTATTGTCATCTATCCATGGGGTAACTTCGATTTTTCTTGTGTATGAGAAGAAAAGAGCCAATTCTCTTCGTCTATGTTATTAGTATCCTAAGCCTCAGTTTCATCTTGGTTTTTGTGGGAAAGCACACAGAGCCAGCCGTGAAAAGAATTGGATTAGTGGAAGGTTGAAGAAGCTGGAACAATAGGTTTTGTATGGGAGTATGAGTATGATAGTGGCAGAGGATGTGCACAGAGCTAGTGCAGTGGCATATTGACTAGGTATTTACAAACATGGTTAGTGTTCTGTTGATATTTTATTATTTGTCCATGGACACTTTGATTTTATCGTGAATAAGAAGCAAAAAATTATTTCCTGCTAGTTTTGTGTCCTAAGCCTAGGTTTTATCTTGGTCTTTGTAGGAGAATATTAAATTAGAAAGAGTGCCGGCCATGCAAAACAAAAGTCAAGCATATCCACTTTGGCAAGCGAACATGATATTGAAATACATCTAGCTGCACACAACACTCCCTATATTCGTTACAGCTGCAGCTGGTCTGGGGTACAATGATGAATATTTGGAGCTGACAGCTTTTGATTGCCAGCTATGCTGAAGGCCTGTATTCATTTGCTAGGCAATAATCGAGGCTCACATAAGGAGTCCAGAAGGAACAAGGAACTGGAGGGAGGTTCTCCTTTATCAATGGACTTCCGGTTACAGCCAAAGGACGTTTTTGTGAGGATAATTCATGTTGGCAGACGAGAAGAGTTGTATCAACAAGCAGTTCCTGCATCTCACTTGATGGAAAAATATCCTGGGATGTGTGTTGCCGGGCCTGGAATTTTCAGAAATCCTAATCAGTCCCTATTATTGCCGGATGAGAATTTGTTGCCTGGTAATAAGTATCTCATAGTCCCTTCTACTACTTCTCGGAAATTGAAACTTAAACAATTGGCAAAGGCAAAATTCAGAGGAAATGCTGAAGGTAAAGATGCCATATCAGATGTAAATATTACTTGGGAGGCAAGTACAGCCATTTCAGATGATTCTTTTTCTTTTGCAAAAGAATTCTATACCTCCAACGATAAGTGGTCAAGAGACTCGAAACACTCAGTGAAAGGACTTCTAAATCGAAGAAGCCTTTTGTACCCCCACTACCAAGGGCAAGGATCATTCAGGGACCGGGGTGGGAACCGAGTCTGACCTCTGTATAGGAACTCTCACCATGACCATTTTATCTACTTGATAGCTTGCATCACTACGTATTCTGGTATGCGGTCCTTCCAGGAATTCTTTTCTTTTTTCTCTTTGTTTTGTACAGTTTCTAAACAATAAAATTTCTATCCAGTGTTCTTTGGTTTCACAAGGAAAGAGACGACAGTAAATAAATGAATATCTGTTATTCAGATCTATATTCTTCTCAGGGCCATTTTGATGATTGTTAAAGATGTTTGAACTATTTTCATTTGATAATCTTGCATACAGATTTATGCTGAATCTTGAATATTTCTTTCTATATTTTACAGATTTATCATGTAAATATCAGAAAATAGGATTGAGAACCATAAATAAGGTAACACATGCACTAACAAGAAAATAGGTTTTGTTTTCAGTCCAATATATATGGTGATTTCCGCTGGAAGGAAATCAACTTTAACTCAAAAAAAATGAAATCATTTGACACTCCTTTGAGAAAAATATGAGTGATTTTGATTTAATCACATACATCAAAATGTTGAATATAATCATGTAATGTACACTCAAAATATGGAAGATGAAAGCTTGGTCAAAATCCATGTATAGAGAACTGCAAAGGTTGCCCCGGCTGGAATCGTCACCAGCCACGAAGCCACAATCTCTCTCATAGTTTCTGCTCTGACACTGTTTAGTCCTCTTGCAAACCCTACCCCCATGACTGCACCCACCAAGGTATGTGTTGCTGAAATAGGTAGTCCAAGCTTCGAAGCAACAAGAACCACAGAAGCTGCTGCAAACTCTGCTGCAAATCCTCTAGTTGGTGTAAGTTCTGTTATCTTTTTCCCGATTGTTGCTATGACTCGGTATCCCCACATGGTCAGCCCTGCAACTATACCGAACCCTCCCCAAGCAAGAACATCAGTTGGAATAACAATCTCTGTTCCACTGGCACCACCGTGAAGAATAGATAGTGCTGCAGCCAAAGGACCTATTGCATTGGAGACATCATTTCCACCATGGGCAAATGACATAAAGCAGGCTGAGAGCACCTGCATGTATCCAAAAACCCCATAAACTATCTCCAACTGATAACCAGTTGGTCCTGCGAAATCAGAGAAAAATCCAATATTTCTGTTTTGGATTGAACTCTCTTTTGGTTCTGGTTGTTTTGAAGTAGCTTTCTCTAGGAGATGACCAAGCTGTTTGTGGATGATTCTGTAGACTAAGAATGCACCAGCAGCACCACAGGCTAAAGCCTGTGCCAGAGCCATAAGAAAGATCTTGCTTAGAGGAAATGCAGCAAAAGAGATCCCTGTTACTCCTACAAAGACTGCAACGGGTGCAGCGGCAGCTGCAGCTTGTCCTGGATTTGGAGCACTGTATACAAACTGGAAAAATAAGGATAGTGAGAAATGGGAAATGACAAACTGCCAATAGACTCATAAGTATTTCGGTTCTAAAACAGTTCGAACATACCCTACGGATGCATTTATAGACAAGGAAAGACACCATTGCGCCCATTATTGGTGAGATAACCCATGATGAAGTGACCCTTGCCAGTGAACCCCAGAAGACAGCACCAGCTCCTCCATAGACAAGACCAAATCCAACCATTGATCCTACTATACAGTGTGTGGTGGAGACAGGCAAACCATAGTATGATGCAACCTGGACAACACATTATAATAAATAAAAAAATTATAACTCAAGATTGTAGCACATTTGTTATAAATACAGCAGGAAACAACCTGATTTATTTCAGTGCATCAGAACTAGCAGAAAATGCACTTAATATAAATGAATTGATTGAGAGGTACATAATGGCATTTGAGAAAATTTAATGCCTGAAAGAATGAACCTTCAAGGGAAAAAATTCAGTCCTTGCATATGAGCCCTTTAAGAATCAGTTATATAACTGAAAATTCCTATGCTTACATAAGCTTTTGTTCCTAGCTTTTGTTGATTGTATTCTCTATTTATCGAAAGTATTCTCATTTGACATTTTGATAGAAACTTCTAGCCATTAGCTTCTCTTTTATCTCATATGGGCAGAAGTTTCATAGAACTAAAGAACATTTTGCCTAGTAATATTAGAGTCATCTTCATGACTGCAAATTTATGATTTTAAAAAACCTTAATCTGGAGTCTAATTAACAAAAAGAATAAAAATAAGGAACCAAAGTTACAGAAAGTGCACCTGCAACCAAGTTCCAGCAGCAGCCAAACAAGAAAGCAAACCAGCAAAAAGCAGAGTATCTTTCCCCTGAAATACATTAGCCACAAGAATTCCCTTCTGCATTGTACTTGTCACATGGGTACCCATCAGAAGTGCTCCTGAAAACTCCAATATAGCTGCAGTAACCACCGCTTGCCGAAGAGTTAAGGCCCCAGAACCGACAGAAGTCCCCATTGCATTCGCCACATCATTTGCTCCAATATTCCAAGCCATGTAGAACCCGGATAATAGGGTTAGATATGACAAAATTTTGGTCTTTAAGCTCAATCCTTGTCTCAGAGACTTCATAAAAAGGGGAAGACTAAGAGCAGCGAATGCTATGAATATAGAAATAGCAAAAGCAGTTCTTGAAGAAATATTAAAAGCCTTGGCCATTCCAGGCAACTCATTTTCTTCCTCATTTTTCTCTCTTTCTTGATGGTTTTCAATCTTGATTACTTCTTTCTGCTCTTCTCCGCCTCCAGCATCAGCAAAAGACGAAATACTAGCAAAAGGGTGTTCAAATTGAGAATTCTTGAACCTCAAAATGGGAAGAAAAGGCTTTGGAGAAACTTGGCGAGGCTTGAAGAAATGAGCAGCAGTCTCTTTAGGCCAATAGTTTCTTGAAATAAAGAAATGAGAATTATGCAGAACAGTTCTTGAAGTTACAGAGTTTCTTTTAGATGAAAGGCAATAAGAGAAAGTCATGACTAGAAGAAAGAATCAAAGGAGTGAAAAGGTAGAGAAATACGGATAAAGGGATTATTCAGGTATATTCTTGGCCATGGAAGCAAGTGGAGAAAACAGAGTAGGTGGTGGTGGTGGTGGTGGTGGTGGAAGAAGAAAAGTGGAGGAGTTTGCATATTAAAATTTTTTAGAATTTGGGGTGAGAGTGCGATTGGCTGCTTGCTTTTCTTGATACAAATGAGTGGTGGTTATGCTCGATCAGAATTTCTTGCCATTGCACCCACAACTTTTTTTTGGTACTTCAGAAAATTTTTTTATATCTTATTTTTGAACTACATGTTCTTAGAAACATAAAATAATAAAAATTTCGTAATTATTATGATGGCCTATGTATATCACTATTTTACTTTAGTGATATATATATATATAAAATAATTTTAATTTTTTAATTATATAAAAAATATTTAAAATATATTACAATAACTACAAATAAAAATAATAAATAAAATATATAAGAAGTATATATTAATATCATATATAATTATAGTGTTATATAAAGTATAATTGAATGTCAAAATAAATTAATAAATTGGTCGGTTAGTTATATGACCATAGCAATAAAATTTTTAATTTTAGAATTGATAATAACTTGAAACACAAATAAATTTTATATGTTGAGTGTTATATCATAAGTTACCCTAATTGAATCAATTATAGTTACCACTTATAATTAATAATTATCATAATACATAAACATAAATATTAATTATAATTTAAATATAAAATATATATTTATGTCCTTATATATAAATTTGTATCTATATATATATTTATTTGTGAATGACACTATTTAAAAATTATTTTTCATATCCATAAAATTTATTTTTATTTCTTAATTATTTTTTATTTTGTCTTATTAAAACTAACTTATATGAATATGAGTCTATACCGATTTATTTTTAAAGACTTTCAATATAAAATTAATAATTACATTAATGATTTTTGAAATTATTTTTTAAATTAAAAAAAAAAGAAAACCTTAATTTATTATATTACAATTATAACAAGATAAATACTTAATTGTTAAATTTTTTATAAAAAAATATTAATAGATATTATCTATTATTCAATTCATAAAACTAAAAAACTAAAAAAAAATAATACAGGAGAAAAATGAAAAAAAAAGAAGCAAAATCAATATTTATCTACAGTGATTTTATTCATCTTTTAAATTGGAGAATACATGTAAATATTAGGGCACACATATTCACTAAGTTATGATATATTGAAGTTTTTAAATAAAATTCAATATTTTAAAAATAATATTTTTTATCTTAATATTAATACTTTTGTAGTATTAGTTACTAAAAAAAATTACACAAAATATAACATTTAACTGAACTCAATTAAAATTTTTAATCTTAAATTATTTGGGACTAGCTATATAAATTTTTTGATAGACCTCGAGTTACATTTTTAAATTTTCTATAACTAATACTTAAATGAATATTATTTTTTATGTAATTTTATTTAAAATTTAAATTTAAAATTTCATAATTATGAAAATAATTTAAGTTAATTTTTTTAAATATAGGTATGGAAATGGGAAAATTACCTCTAAATCTATTACTCAAATATATATATATATATATATATATATATTACTAGTAGACTCTGCCTTAGGATTGAAGCAAAACTCTCTTTTTAAGTTAAAGTATAAGTCATTGTGAAGCCTTTAAATTGGGATTTCTTCAAAAAATTACCATAAAAATGAAAATATTTTTAAAATATTTAGTCTTTTCTATTTTAAAAATACTCATTTTTCAATTTTAATTTAAAAAATATTAATTTTCAAAGGTATATTTTTGATATACATTTAATATACTAAATATATACTATAATTTTAAAGATATACATTTAGTATATATTTGTTATATTAAAAATATATCATATTTAAAAATAAAAAATAAAAATGGACAACATTTTATTCAACTCTATGCATTGTTTTATTGTTTTCTTTTTCCTTAGAAATATTGTTGCACTTAACTCTCTATTTGGATGATGGTATGCCATGGTTTTATGAGATACGGTGTAGTTTGGTTTATTGTTTGTTTTGACTTCAACAGTGATAGTATGGCTTTCCATATTCTAAAAATCATTGTTTTTTCTCAGTTTTCTTTTAAATAACCAAATCAGTAGGTTGGCATAGTTTATAACTTTTTTATTCTAAAAACACCCTCAACACATTTTATAAGTTCCACATTTGATGATATTTCTCTTTTTTCTCCTTCTCCATCGACTACAACTGCACCTGCTCTCTCTATCTTTTTAGTAATCACTGGCTTTAATTTGATTTTTAGTTTTTAACTAATTTAGGATTTTTTAGTTGATTTTTTAAAGAAATTTATAGTTTGATTTTATTCGTTTGCCTAAATGATTCACTGTAAAATTTTTATTTGTAAATAATATAATTTAGTTTAATCATCTTGAATTTATTAAAATTCAAATGTGAAACAAATATTTTTATTTACATCAAATATTAAAAAATATAAAATGTTGTTATGAAATTTATAAATTTCTTTTTATTTAATTATTGTATTTGTTAGTCAAGCATTTTCTTCCGTTCGTATGTATTATTTTTCTATATTTAATTATTTATTTTTAATGCTTTTAATTGAATTTTAGTTTTAAATCTATAAAAAATAAATTTAATTAATTTTATATTTATTTTTAATTAAATTTAGTAACAATTATATATTAAGTATTCTAGTTATTTTATTATTTTTTACAATTATTTGTATCTTTAAATTAAACTAAAATAACTTATTTGACCATATTATACCATACAATTTTTTCAAACATAATAAATAGTATTTATATTATTATATCATATAATACTATATAATTTCATATATTAATAAATTATCTATCAGTCATTCAAATAAAAACTCAGTTTTATAATTTCACTATCCTTAGAAATTTTTTAGTTATAGAAAATAAGTTTTATTTTTTAGAAAATTTTTAAAAATTATAATATTAGAAAATAATTTTTTTATATTTATCGGCTAATAACTGAGTTTTAAAAATTATTTTTAGTTACTTTTTATATTAAAAATATACTTTTAAAAGACATAGGAATTTGATTCTTATACACTCATTTTTTTTATATATTTTTTTATTTATTAGCTAATGGCAGAGTTTATTACGTTGAACGTTTACAGAGGGTAAGTGCTAGAGAGTGCTTCTATTAACAGCTTACTTGAACAAGATGGTAATGGTTGGCATTTAGATATCTGGAATAAGTTTTTTACTAAGAGAGATGAGAATTTGATGCTTCAAATTCCAGTTAAAACTCACCAAAGACGGATGAATAGTTTTGGGTCAAGGACAGGAATGGCATTTGCACTATTAGAAGTGGCTATAGATTGCCAAGTACGAAAAAATTGTGGATCCTTCAAGTTCCTCCTTAATGCAAGCCCTAGTCAGAAGGATGTGGAAGTGGATGTAAGTTGCCCCCTTTTGTAATCTGAAGTTGATGATACTATCCATGCTCTGGTAATTTTTCTTTCAACCCAATTCTTGTTCTTCTTTGTGGACCAATGGATCCTTTAGTTGCACACGCCATGAATTGTAGGAAATTGTTGAGCTGGATTAAGAGAAAAGAATCAATCTGCAGAATTTCATAGTTGAGATTGATTCTCAGGTTTTAGCTAATGCTTTGTCCAAAAACATTCTTGATGTTTTTCTTAATGTCGGTTTAATTGTTGATGATTTGTAAGCTTATTCTTAGTAGTATTAATGGCTGCAAGGCAGCCTTTATTAAAAGGTCGGCGACACGCTCTGGCTAGAGCTGTTCATTCAATGCCAAATCAGAGGGAGTGATCTCTCTCCTCCCTTTTTTCATTTTGTCTTCTTTGTTATTGGATTCAATTTAATAAAGTATTCATCTTTCCTTTCAAAAAAAAAAACAAACTTGTGATACTATGGAAGCTGTAGAGGGAACAGAAACTTAATTTATTGAATTTTGGTGCAAAATCATAGCAAAAATAATATTAGATATATATATACATAAACTTTTTGTTCATAACACTGTTTTCATACGATCAAGTTCTGGGACTAAGATCAGAAATGAATGATACTTTAGAAATTACAGATCCATGGCCATTTTTAATTCCCATTTCAAGTTCATTAATAACATAATTATCATCAGAATCCAGTGTATTAGAATTAATCAAAATCCCACAAACCTCCTTCATTGTTGGCCTTAATTGAGGATCAGAATCACAACCAGCTAACCCCAAATTCAACACCATTTCTATGTCACTCTTTTCAAACTCTCCAGCAATCCTCTTATCTACACAATCACACAATCTGCCGTCTACAAGCAGCTCTTTCACCCACTCGAGCAGCATTACTTCACCATCAATTGGCCTACGCCCTATTACTATCTCCAATATCACAATGCCAAAACTATAAACATCACTAGCTGTGCTTGGCCCTGATAGGACTAGTTCTGGTGCCATATATCCAATTGTGCCTTCTAATCGAGTTGTAGATGAATCTTGCTCCTGCTTGTAAAGCTTAGCAAGTCCAAAATCTCCTAATCTTCCTTGCATTGATGAATCAAGTAATATGTTCCCTGACTTGATATCGCGGTGAAGCACTAGCTAATGCCACCCATGATGTAGATAATTTAGAGCTTCAGCTACATCTACAAGTACTCTTTGCTGTTTTTTCCACTCTAAATTATTTCTGGATTTGCTAAAAATCCAGCTAGAAAGGCTGCCATTAGGCATGAAATCGTATACTAACATTAATTGTTGGCCTTTCTTGCACCATCCTCGTAGATGTACTAAATTCTTGTGTTGCAGCCTGCCAATGCTTGAGATTTCTGCCATGAATTCTCTTAGACCTTGCTTTGAATCATTGTTGACACATTTAACCGCGATTTCTATGTATTTTGGGAGAACCCCTTTACGCACTTTGTCAAATCCACCTGATCCAAGAAGCATATTTTTTGAGAACCCATTTGTGGCTTCATTTAATTCTTGATGTGAGAATCTATGCGGCCAATATTCAAGTTCCCATTCTTGAATTTTCTCATCTTCTTCATCTCCTTTACCCCTCCTTTTCTTGAACCAAAATCTCCATATTATAAACAATAAAATAGCTGGAACTAGAATTAAAGAAACAACAATGGCTGCTATAACACTATTTGAAAGGGGGTTTCTCAATACAGAGGAATGTTCCTCTGTGAAAACTGGCAAATTTGAAGTATTTATATCTCTGGCAAATCCTTCATCACTCAAACTCCAAGCTAAAATTCTTTGTTCTTCACTTCAACTAGTTTTGGATGCAGAGAATCCAACAAACATAGTATCTGATACAAAATCAGCTTTACTAGGATCAGAAGTGCTAATTAGAGGCTTAGATGGTTTAGGCACATCCACTGGAGCAATAGTTACATTTACTTTGAAACTGTTTCCATCATATTCTATCCAAGCTTGAATATTCTTTCCACTACGCATATCAACTGGAATGAACTCACCTGTGGTTGAGTTGTGGTATCCAGCCTTTGCAGTTGCAAATGATTCGGGGTTATTGAGATTGATGCCAATATGGTTACCATCGATGTCATTAAATTCTGGGTTCATTCCAACATCGAATTCAATGACTAAGAGAGGCGCAGGACCAGCAACAGATGGTTCAGTTGAGTTTGTGTATATACCGAAGCATTGGCTAGCCAAAGCTCCAGATGGAACTGTAGAGTTGGAGTATACAAAGGCAAAACCGGAGCCTGGACTGTTTCTTTCAGGAAGAATGGAGAAAACAAAGGAAGTTGAAGCAGTGCCATTTGTTTTGTAAGTAAAAGGGTATGGGTAAAATGCTCTTCCCAATGAATAACTATTGGAATTACTTGTCAACAGGATGATTGATGAATCGACTCTTGCATCGCCTGTGAAGATTAGATCATTGGAAGTGAAGGAGTTGAAGACAAAATCGATTGCAAGAGATGAAGAGGTAGCTAATAAGAAGAAGATGATAAGAACAAAATATTCATCAATCACCGTCGTTGCTTGTTCAAGAAATGTAGAAAAGATTAGTTGTTCATTGTTTTGTCAAGCTTGCGGAGAAGTTTAAATGTCAAAGAAAATAGTTGTTCAGTAAAGCTGACAATGTGGAAAAATCAAAAGAATTGAATGCTCTGTCGAGTATGTTGAAAAATCAAAAAGTTGGACAGATGAGTAATAGAGTCATTTTTCAGATGTTCTAATTGTCTTGATCAGTTGATTTTAGCATTTTTTAAGTCCATGAACAAATTGCAGCGTAGTTCCTTTAATGGTTGGAAAATTGGGCTTTTGAATATATTGGGTGTCCTTCACTTGGGCTTTTGATAAAATGGCTAAAATCATTTTTTATAGAAACCTTGCAATATTATATGTCAGTCACTCCTTTTTATTTTTTAATATTTTTTATATTAATTATATATGAGTAAAAAATATTTAGAAAACTCAAACTAGATAAAAATAATATATATTTCTGAGTATTAAACTACATATTCTTTTTTAATGTTGCAATTTCTTTTTTTCAGATAAAATTATATCAAATATTGTATTTTTAATTTTATTTTCTTTTTTATTGATGCTAATTTTCTATTTATATCTTTTTCTACTTTCAGTTTTACTTTTCATTAGATTTTTATTTTAAAAAATATGAATTTTTTTTCTTAGCCCACTAGCCCCAATAAATAAACAAAGGCTACCACTAGCAAACAAAGTCTTTCTATACTCTTCTTTTGGCTGCCCAGAAAAAAACTCTCTCTCTCTCTCTCTCTCTCTCTCTCTCTATATATATATAAGAAGATGAGAATGAAATTCAAATTGATAAAGAAAAGAAGTTGCATTTAGTGCATTAGATTTTTTTTTCTTTGGTTAATTTATTTTGATTTTAACTGTAGCATATTTTACATATTTAATAAAATATTTCAAAAGATTTTTTTTAATTTTTTCTATTATTTTTTTACTTTATATTTTCTAAATAAGTATACCTTATTTATTTTGAATTGTATTTATTTTATTTTAATTGTTTTATATTTGAATTATTATATTAGTATTGTATATGTTAAATAACATATGCATAATATATATAGTTAATTAAGCAATATATATAAAGGTTAAAACACAACATATACATTCTAATTAAATATCATATAAAGACTAAAATATAATATATATATATACAATATTTATACGACACTTTCATGATATATGCAACATTTCATAGCATATATACACTATAATTAAAAAAATATATAAAATTTGTATATATTTTTATCTTGAAATATAACATATATATAAGGTGAACATAATATTTATATAACATAATATGAATAGGAGTCTCGAATCTGATTCATTTTACATGTTCAAGCCATGAAGCATACTACAGAAAGAGAGACCCATTTTTTTTTATCAGAAATGAAGAAGTTTATATTAAAAACCCACTGTACATCATCGTCTTTCTCTGGGCATGGAAAAACAAGAGGACGACCTGCAATATAAGAATAAGCAAAAATAAATACAGACAACCTGCATATGGTAAACCCAAGATTGCGAAGCAAACAGGGAAAATAGCAAGAACACAGTCCAAGGCAAGATGAAAATTAAAGAGGCTGATAAAACACTAGCACAAAAAAGAAGAAAAAGATCAAACTCCTATGCTTCAAGCCAGTAGTCAGGTATAGTATAAATCCTGCAATAGAGCCATGAATAGACTGCGGTGAAAGGCTCTGTGAAGAAACTGAGAAGATGAAGAGTAAACTTCATCAGCGAGCAAGGATTCACCAGATTTGAAGACGAGAATGCCCCCAGCATCCATGGTAGCAGTGGCGGAATCAGGATTTTATCGAGGGGGGGTCAGTGCTGCAGGCGTCCGGTGCGGTGGGTGGCTGTGGTGCGGCGGTCGGCGGTGCTGCGGTGCGGCTGGCTGTGGCCTGTGCTGCTGCTGCCACTGGTTTGGGGAGAGGCTGAGACAGGGAGAGGGGCGGGCAGAAACTGAAGAAGAAGAAACTTTTTAATTTTTTGAACCGGTCCAAGCGAAACGGCGTCGTTTCGCTTGGGCCGGTTTATATTTTTTTTATTAAACCCCGTGCGCCGTTTCGCCAGGGGTTTATTTATAAAAAAAAATTCGTCCCTGGCGAAACGACGCCGTTTCGCCAGGGACTAATTAATAAAAAAAAAACTTGAAATTGCAGCGAGGGGTTCGTCTACCCCTCGCTGCAATTTGCTCTGAAACTCAGCGGGGGCTGAGTTTCAGAGCACCGACTGAGCACGGGCCGGCAAGTAGTATACTCCATGTCTGGCTGCCGGTGAGGGGGGTCGTGTGACCCCCCACGACCCCATGGTCATTCCGCCGCTGCATGGTGGCTCCAACGTGTTCTTGAACGACAAAGAGAAAGCAGGATGACTAGTATTTATAACGGTCGAGTCTTCAAAACCCCCCCCAAGACAATGACAATCTTGAAAGCAAAATCAGAACGCTACAAGAAGCCAACAGTTGACATGATCGGCAAGAAAGCCTAACCAAACCACAGGTAATTGAAGAAAAACCAGAAAATAAGGCAAAAGCCCCTAAGAAAAATATTAGATCTAGCACTGCTGCCGGCCAGCAAGCCTGGGGCAACCCTAGATCCAAGACAACTCTAGCCCAACTTTAGTTAAGCTCTGAGGGATTGTTTGCATTTTTTTTTAGAAAAATTATTACCTAAATTAAAAAAACAATATCATTGGCTGGGTGTATACACATTCAGATATTGGCTAGGTCTATACACATTCGTCCGGATAAAAATCACTCTTTTTAGTTTAATTTTAAGAGACAACGTCTAAAAATGGAGGAAAATATGCTCAATTTTGACATATATAAAGTGGTTCATTATGAACTATCTTAATTAAAAAAAAAAAAAGAAGAAGCTAAATTTAAATTCAAGAAATGAATAAATTTCATAAAATTTTATAGAATTAATTTTAATTTCAAAAATTGCTTGTTTAGAATGAAATATTTTATTCATTTCAATTCTATGAATTGAAATCTATGAAATTCAATTGGTGTAAGCTAAATTCTACTAATTAAAATAGGTGAAATTTATAAATGAATTCTACAAATTAATAAACTTATTTTTTCTTTGCAAAATTACCCAACTTATACATGTTTCTCTTACTATATTCTTCTAATTTTTCCTCTTTTATACTATGTCATTTCTATAAAATTTATTATTTCTCATATTTTAAAATTTAAAAAAAAATTTTGACAAAATTATGTCATTAATTTTTAAATTTTTAAACTTAAATATCTAATTTAGATGTTTATCTTTTTTATTTTATTATTAGTTATATTTTATATTGATATTTTATTAGATTTTTTTTAATAATCATTTAAAATTTTAAAAAATTACTTATTATATATATAAACCCTTTGTAAAATTGATTATCAAAATAAAAATATCCCTATAAATAAAAATCATAATTCAATAAATGAAAATTTATAAATCTGAATATTTTTATCTAAAATTATATTAAAAAATTATGGTTTTAAATAAAAATTATTAAAAATAAAATTATAATAGTTTCAATCAATTAAATTCATATAAACTAAAAAAATAAATATTTTTAATATTAAAAAATAAAATATTTATATACAATAATTATTTAATAAAAAATACATTATTATTAATTTATAGTAATAAATTTAAAAGAGAAATTTATTTTGACATAATTTGAGTGTAAACTTCAACTATAATATTATCATAATAAGGGTATATTTAAAAAAAAAGTAAATAAATTTTCAATTCAGAATTTATTTCAAACAAAATTATATGAAATTCAATTAAATTATCTGTTTTAAGTTACACCATATCAAACATGAGAATTCATTTATAAATAAATTCTACATGAAATTTATTTATAAATGAATTCTATAATCTAAATTTATTTATTCCAAACATAGTGTTAGTGTAGCCTCTAGACTTAGCTTTTAGTTACTTTTTTTTTTAATTTTCAATTTAACCATACAACTCCTTGAATTCATATATTTTTAACTTATAAATTCAAACTCGCTGAATTATGCCGAGTTGCTAATATATCTATTTGATATAAAATATATTAATAAAAGACGTAAAATAATTAATATTCGTTAATATAAGTATTTGTTAGTATAAAATACCTAAAATGTATAAGGTAAAGTGATTTAAATGAAATTATGGAAAAAATTGTCTAAATACTATAAGTTTAGACAATTATATATATTTGGATTAAAAAAATAATGAAAATTGATATTTTTCAGGAAAAGTATAAGCAAAAAAACAATTATAAGGTTTCAACTTCAGTCGTTCATCTTTTTTTCGATTCTAGTCCAAATTTTCGACACTTTCAAAGCATGCATACGAAAAAAAAATGCAGAAGTCCATACATGTGCTTGTAGACAAATTAATATTATTATCATGCATCACAAATGTTCAAAAACCCCTTACACACCCACGCACAAGTTCGTATGACTCTGTCTTCGGTCCCCCATTTGGCTTCTCCATCAACAAGAAATAATTTTCTTTTTTTTTTTTACGTTTAGTATATTATGAAAATGAGAAATCAATTTTAAGTTTATTTTTACTACAATATATATATATATATATATTTATTATTAAATTATATCTGGGTACGCAAATAATTTTTTTATATTTTTTTTATTATTTATTTAAGTTACTATCAAATAGACTCAAAGGATTGAGGTCCATCCTGCCCATTTCCAAATCAATTGGGAGACTGGAAATGTATCAGTCCCCATTAATGTTGTTCCACACCGAAGCTTCAACTATTATTAAAAAGAAATTCAGAGTGTGTCATTTTTCTTATAATTTATGTAGGAAAAAAATGAGTATGGATCATATTGAAAACTATATAAATATATATATATATATATAATTGAATAATTCGCTTTTAATAATTCTCTTCAAATTTAAAAAAATTATATTAATAAATTAATTATTATTATAATATTTATAGAGGTGCTCAAATTAATTATACAATAGCAATAAATAAAGTGTCGATCTCACAAGACATGATGTAAAATATCAAAATTAGAATTTTTCTTATTATTTAGAAAATCAAATGTGAATTTTAAATTAAAATTAGAATATGAGAATTAATAAAATTGAATTTGAAATAATGATATGAAAAGTTTAGACTTAGACTTCACCAATTGACTACTTATAGATTATCTCTAATTGAATTGATCGAACTTATTTAAAATAATAATTAGATTTTTTTAAATTATTTGATATTTTCTCGTTAAACATAATATATATATATATATATATAATATTATATCTGTTCTTGTGATCATAAACAATTAATAACAATTAAAGTTGATGTGAATTACTCTTTCTAAATCTTAGATTTTCTAATTAAATTTCAAACTTTCAAAATAATATAAATATAAATAATTAAAACACCCTAAAATCTAAATATAAGATAAACAAACATGTCAAAATATAGTATAATAGTAAGTGTACCTTCTCTAAGCAATAGATTTATAGATTCAATTCCCCTTTCTTTCATTGTAATACAATAAATATATAAATATATATAAGATGAACAAAATTCAAGAATTAATTACTCTTAATTTTGATATCATATTTTGAAGCAAAATATTTGAAGCTCTTTACTCTTCGTTTGCATGCATAAAAAAAAAGAGATACTATTCATGAGAAATTATAGGTTTATTAGTTTATAATTTCTTAAAAGAAGCAAAGAAAGTAAAGGGAAAAAAAGAAAAACACTAACCCATAAGTCGCTTATACAGAGAGAGGAATTCAAGAAATACCTACTGATCATGAGTACTAAAATGAAGTTCAGTTATCATTTTTTTTATCTACTTTTGTTTTGCGAGATGAAACAGTGACGGATTCAGAAATTTATTGAGATGGGTCAAAATTTATTGAGGCGGCTGCTCCGAGCGGTGATCAGTGGTGGTTGTCAGTGGGCCGACGGTGATGGAACTCCCTGCTGCTGGCTTGGCTTGGGGAGGAAAGGGGGAGAGAGAAGGGGGAGAGGGAAGAAGGAGAGGGAAAGAGGAGAAAAAAAACAGCCCATTTTTTATTTTTGAACCGGTTCCAGCGAAATAGCGTCGTTTCGCTGGGCCGATTTTTTTTAAATTTACCATTGACGAAATAATGCCGTTTCGCCACGCGTCATTTTATAAAAAAAAAATTAGTCTCTGGCTAGGGACTAATTTATAAACAAAAAAAATTAAAATTATTTGCAGCGAGGGGTTAGTCTACCCCTCACTGCAGAGTCTGCAACTTAGCCCCCTTCAACGGGAGGCTAAGTTTAGCTCCACCTCCACCGACACCTCCCCTTCTGGCTGCCTCTTAACACATAAGATAAAAAGTCTTTTGAATTGGGACTAACAGATTGAGATTTGTCATATTGGAAGAGATTTATCTGAACATGATATATATGCACTTAGCTAATAAATTTAGTTATATTTTCTATTATCATTAATTTTTTTGAGTGATTCTTATTGGCCGAGTGCACATACATCCGGTTTACGTAAAAATTATCATGTCATATTTATATGGAGGCGAATTAGACTATGGATTTTTTTTTAACTTTCTTTATATGCATGCAGATATCAGTTGGGATTCATGAATTTCTACTTCATTTACACAAATTAATTATTGGCTGGAGCACAATCTGAGAGAAATTTTTTATCCTAGAGGTTTGAGTTTATAATTATATATAGATTATCCTCAAAAAATACAATATATTGAAATGGCTCATTTCATATGATGCATTGAACAAGCAGCAAGATTCTCAAAATTTTCCTTACTTTCAATTTACATTTGTCATGGGCATGTGAAACCAAATACTACAATAGGATCCAAACTGCCCTACAAATAATCATCTAACCAAACTACTCTAACCCATTACCAAGTCTAGCTTATATATTGTCTCTCTACTATATATAATTCAACTAAGCAAACAATCTTTTCAAAATCAAGGAATTTTATAATTAATATTTTTTCACTTATTCGAAATTTAATATGTAAATATAAATAAATATTTATTTTTCATAAAAAATTTATAAAGTTTAATATAACTATAGTAAATTTTATCATTTATATATAAAGAAGTTCTATATATATAAAATAATGTTTAGGATAGACATATCTTTTTGTTTTGAGGCCAGTTTGGTTGAACAATAACAACAAGAAATGTGTAGATGGAACTTAATTAATCACCATATATATAGAGAGACTTTTTAATCATTTTCTATTATCTCATTAGTAATTGAAGTTACAAGTAACCTTTTCAATTTTTATTTTAAAAAAATAGATCTCGTACTTTAATAATATTTAATATATGCTAATGCTAGCAATATATATATATATATATATCACAATCAAATTAATCATATTTGTATTGAAAAAAATTTATTTGCATACATCAAATTTACTTGCTTTTCTTATAATTTGGGGGCTCATCTAATCATGTATAGTAAATTAGAGATGACAAATTCTATTTCTAATCTCAATCCATTTTCAAATCATTGTAAATTTGTTAAATTGAAATTTTTATTTTTTTTAGTGTTTTATTCTAATAATAAAATTTAGCATTGACATAGTCTAAATTTTATTAGAAAAAAAAATGAAAGCTATATATTTACTATTTCAATTTAATTAATCATTTAAGTTTATCGAAATCAGTGAATTTAAAATTATAGCTACTTCAATTCATGAATTTTTTTAAGCCAAGAATTTAATTTCAACTCTGATAATAATAATAATAATAATAATAATAATAATAATAATCAATTTAAACTTAACTAAAATCAATCAACAATTAGATCAATAGTTAGATTGTCTAATTACATACCTTTTCTTTATGAATGATGAAAAGAATAAAATTTAACCTAATAATTTCATGTTCAAGTGGCATACCGAGATATAATTTAACCGTATATAGATTTTCTATAAAATCAATAAAATTAGGATCAATTTTCCCTCTCCAATATAGTGTTTAAAAAAAATCATGTCTAAGTGCATAAAAAAAAGGCATCATTTCCAGTAAAGAGATTATAGTCAGACGGTGATGGGAGCTCCAACACAAAAGCAGGCAGCTTCTACGATAGTCATGTGGGGAGTAAGAGGCAAATGAATAAAGTGGGACCAATTGTATATGGATAATGATCAATACTACCAAGCAATATATATATATATAATTGAATAACAACAAAGTTAGATTAGTTTTTCATATATTTTTAAATTTTTTTAAGATTTAGCTCAAGAAATTACTAAACCTTTTGCTTCTATGTTTAGGAGAATATGTCCCTTCTGTACCACCAAGGGATCACAATAATCAGTACTTCATTCCATCAGATAAAATTCTTCGTCAGCTTATGAACACTAAATGAAAAATTGCTTGCAAAGATAATCTGCTTAAGGTTAGCAAATCTATAAATTTATCAGATTTATGATTTTATGCATAAGAGCTTTATTCATTCCAGACACTATATTGGATTCACTGAGCAACTGAACCACATATAATTGTCTACTTCAATATTAATTTTTCAGATTCCATGATCCCAATACACAACTATGAAAGATTTCTCAAAACTCGGGTCGGGTAATTTTGCATGATTAGAATATTCTTTCTTTTTATTACTGTATTGATTTTTTCCTGAATAAAATTTTAGATTTTTTCAAAAAGAAAAATAAATTATTCCACATGAAAGTTAATACATTCTTACATATATAAATATAAAATATAAAACTTATTTTTTATATAATCACATGTATATATCTCTCTCGGACAAAACAATAGACTAAAGACCGTATAAAATTTATTTTTTATGCATTCAAATGTATATCTCTCGGATTAATAGACTAAATATCAATTTCCCTTATTCATATCAATACTTTAAAAAAAATTACATTTTTATAAATGAATTAATACACTTGTTGCCTCTAATCAGGGACGGAGCTATAGAGACATTGGAAAGGGCCTTGGCCTCCCAATTTTTTTTTAAATATATATATTAAAAATTTTAAAAATAAGGCCCCTCCCAACATTATATATATATAAATATATATATATTAAATGTAATAATCTCACTATTTAAAAAAATAAAAATATTTTAAAATATTTTTTAAATATATATATAAGAAATAAAAATATATAAAAGAAATAAAAAAAAAAGAAAAGAGTGAGCATTTAGAAAATACATATATATAATTAAAATAATTAAAATTATAATTAATTTAAAATAATATTAATTAGAAATAATTATAAATGAAATTAGTGAAATTTAAGAAATAAAGTGAATTTAGAATGCATAATTTTAATTAGTTAATAAATAAATTATATTTAAGAGAAAATAAATAAAATTAATTAAATAAATAGATAATAATCACAATTACATTAAATAATTAACTTAAGCTAAACATTATAGATTTTAAGTATTAAATTTAAATTAATTAAAAATTATTTGATAAATTGAGTTAAAATTATTTTTTATTAGTTAATTATTTAATTAGAACTATTTTTTTTACTAATTGATTTAGATTAATTAATCAACAATCTAAAATTTACTTATAATTATTATTTACTAATTTATAGAATTAATTAATTATATTTAGATATATATATATATATAAATATATGTATGAAATTAGTTAATTAATTAAAAGAAAATAAATTAGTAGTTGGTTAATTAAGTTATATATACTACTATCCTTAAATTATTATTAATAAATGAAAGATTTAATAAATATTAGTAAAATAATAAAAAGATAATATGTCATTGTTTATCTTGATATTGAATTAGAAAATTCAATTTTTCTATTCATCAAGCATAATTAATTATTTATGTATCTGATTATTTTATTATGTAATTTAAGATATATAAACGGTGAGATTGGATGGTGGCTCCCACAAGATTTATATAGTGGCCTATTATATATTGATATGATACTAATATTAAATTATTTATGTAGATATTATTAAATTTTATGCTATTTTATTTTATGTGTTGCATTTGTATATGAATTAATAATATATAGATATATATATTTTTTGTTTATAGATAAAAAAAATTATCCATAATCGATGCCTTTTTCAAAATAAAGGATATTAAAATATTAAATTTAAATGAGCGGTTAAATACTTAAATAAATTTTAATTCTTTTTATGATTTAAAAGAACACCATAATATATTTTAATACGTTAAATATGTTTAAGTTTATTTATCTAAATTAGGCGGTCTCCTATTAATTTATCCTGGTAATAGAAATATTGCGGTGATTAAACATAAACCAAAAATCCCACACTCAAACCAAAGAGTTTTGGTATCAATTACACATATAATGTTCCCACCACACAACATCCAAACCGCCGACCTTCCCATCCCAAGTTGGCCAAAGACAACCAACCACACAACTTATAATTCGAACTTTTGGCCTTTATATTGACACGTGCGGTGTCACACTCTTTTGGGAAATCCTATTAAACGACAACCCCGACTCTCTTTCGCTAGCCTGTCCAATTTGGCGGTGGCTTTGTTGAACAATGAAGCCTTCTAATCTCTAATGACAAGTGAGATAATTTGATCCATGCAACGTGAAAAAGAGATTGTATGGTCAGCATTTTTACTGGATAACCGATCATAACATGTTATATATACATATATATATATATTAATATAAATTATACATTTTAAATCAAATAAGATAATATGACCATAACAATGTTAAAATTTTTCATATTATATTTTAATATAATTGTATATTTAAAAAAATAAACTCAAAACTTCAAATTAAACTTAAACTATCCCTTATCAATTGATATTTAACATATTATATTTACGCGAGTATACGCTGTTAGTATTAGGGCAAATTGTTACAATTAAATAGGAATTATAGAAAACTAATAAAACATTTGATTCTTTTCATGAAGTGATCAATTGTAGTAATGAACATGAAGTGTGAATTTCATAAGAAATGGAACTAATTTTATTTTCCTTTTATTAATTGACAAATTTTCAAATACAATTAAATTGCAAACCAAATATGTATGTAAAATCAATAAATGTAATTCAAATTTAACATTTTATTTTATAATTAAAAACTATATATACAATATTTTTCAAGAATATTTTTCAAATGTAAAGGAGAAAACTTAAATGGCTATGAACTTGCAATTCAAATAATTGTCTTTTCTTTTGGACATTCCAATTAATACTTATAAAATATGATTCAATTATATTTTTTTGACTTTTCCATTTTGTGGTGTTAAAATAAAAATGTTATGCTTGCTTTCTAAATTATAAATTTAATGTTATTTCTTGAATATAATTAATTATAAAATCCAAATCATTTAAGTCACAACTAAAAGATTTGCAATCAAATATTGCATGATCATCTTAGTTGATAGTATATACCTATTTGCAAGTTGAAAGCCATCGTAATCAAAAACTATAATAGCAATTGGCTGGTGTGTGACAATATAAAATCGATATTATTATAACATAGTACCATAATTTTGATTCTTGAGACCAATACTTAGAGATAATATACACACATATGATATTCTCTTGATCAACTTGAAAAAAAAAATGTTTGTACTAGATTAATCAGGATATTATGAGGATTAAGCACTGTCGTATTATAGTTGAGAGTTTTTTAAATGTTTGTATAAGGTATTATCAGGGTTATGCACTATCGTATTAAAGTTGAGAGTTCTTTAGACCTTTGTCTGGCCCTTATTATATTAATCCAACACAAACACTAATTTTTTTTTTCAAGTTGATCAAGAGAGTATTATATATATATATATATATATATAATTGTACTGTTGTAAATGAATGAATGATGAAGTGTCAAGCAAAATGCATGATTCTCTCATCAAAAGGATAAGGAGATAAAGCTTTGGATATGCTCAGCAAAACTTTTGAAAAATGAAGAAAAAAAAATTAAGGGAATTTTGGGGATATGCGGCTATATCATGAAGTAAAAGCTAGTAGGACCCGATTGCCATACCCACAGGTGCTTTTCACTTGGATTTTTGTATGACATAAATTTTGAAAACGACATAGCTTAAGTGGAAGCTTAGCTTTGCCTAAATCTCCAAGAAGTTATCCTTTATAAAACAAGCCTTTGTTATTTATATATTTCAAGAAGTTTAATTAATTCGGGTTTTGAAATAAAATTGATTGACCCTTAATGCACGTTTTTAATATTTTATAATTGCAGTTTAATTAATCCTTGATTAGCATTTTAATTATCAATAGCATGATTAAGAATTATGTGCAAGAAACTAATTAGAATCAAAGAATGCATGTACTTTCTAAATTCTTTGGACTTGGACATTCAATAAATTAATTTAGTGGCATCCGTAAGTTAATTTATAGCTTTTTAATTCTTAATTATTTGATGTTATAACTCAAATAATCAATAATTGAATTTTAAAATATTATTCTAAATGTTGAATTTATTAAATATTTCATATTAATAATTAAACATTTAGACGCCAAATATGACAATGTATGGAAGGAATGCATATTTAAATTCAACTTTTCTCGCTGCCTGTTAACTTGGAATTAGAATTTAGAATTAATGCATGCCAAAAAATTCAAATTTAAAATATAACTTATATATATGACAAAAGACTTCAAATTTATTTATTTTAAATTAAAATACAACTTTTTTTTGCCAAAAAAATGCAAAATTAATTAAGCATTTTAAGGTGAATATTAATTATAACAAGTATTATACTTTTGCAAAGTATACTAAATTAAATTTTTAATCAAATATAATAAAATTAATGTGATTAAGGAATATACATGCCGGAAATGAGGATACTTCAATCATGTTCTGCATATTATTTTACACTTATTATATAGTGGTTTAGGATTTAATTCAGTGGCGTAGCCAGGATTTTAGATAAGGGGGTCCAATTCAACTTAAATACTAAACATTAAAAATATCAAATTATAAAAGAAATAAAAAAAATTCCAGATTATAAACTACAAAAAAATAATAATTTCAATTTAACTTCATACTACTTTTCTCAAAAAAAAAAAACTTCATACTACAAAATCAAATTAAACATTTCAAATTTATAATGTCCTCAAGTATTCAAGCCAATTTCTTAATTCATTATTTTTCAAATTTCAATTCATTTTAGCAAGATAAAAAAATTGCAACAAAATAAATATGAGATTAAAAGTAAGTGGTGTACCTATTCTTAACTTGTTGCCGCTGCCTTGCTGGTGCCAATCGGTGAAAGAATGAAATTGAAAAAGGAAGAAACTGTTATCTGAAAAAAAAAAAGAAAAAGGAATTAACGAAGAAGAAACGTGAGAAAGAAGAGAAAGAGTCACAATTAAGTTATTCTTGTTTGTTTGTAATGGGCAGAGTCATTGACAAATCTTGTTTGTTTGTAATGGGCTTGATTAAAAGGCCCAGTTTTAAAGATTGAAAAAAAAGGATGAAAAATGTTGGGAGCGTGGATCGAAGTTGCGTGCTCTCACATAGTAAGGCCAAGCTGTTCCATCTCAACCAATGTAATATTCATTCTCAAATATACCTAAAAATTTTTTATTTTTAACTGAAGGGGGAACAGGGCCCCATGGGACCCCCTTTATCTCCGCCTCTGATTTAATTATTGGAACCTTGACTACAATTCAATAAACAATAATCTCCAACACTTTCGTCATTATCTATGGCCTATATATTTAATATTTAGCAATATTAAATATTGTTGTTCAATATTAGAAAAACATTTTGTTGATAAAAAAATATTAGAAAAACATTTTGATAACTTGGTGGTTATAATGAGAAGAATTTCCTTTAAATTAATTAATAGTTATTGGATAATTAGCATTTGTTTACTTAATTGTGAAATTATTAGATATTAATGGATAGGTTTTTGGAGAATTAGAAATAAAGATTGTTTTATTTCATTAAAGATTTGACAAGATATGCATCACGATGGGTTTGAGCCGCAGCTCTTAGACGAAAATTTCATTATCCTTATGGCTTAATTAATTAATATATTTAAAATTCATATCATATATAGTTGGCTTATTTTATTAATTTTTATGAAATAATGAATAAATTAATCATATTATTTGAAGCAAATATTTATTTATTTCATGGGCTGCTGTTTTTTTTTTTTCTATGGTGGATATGATTTATCATTGAATTATATCAATTTTTCATTATACCAAAATGGAATTTGCAATATTAATTGTCAAAATATCTAATATTTCTTGAACAAAGGCAAGCTGCCCATAATCAATTAATCAAATCAGTTACTATCAAGACAACGATATATACAAAATTAATTTCAGAAATGGCTGAATATATATATATATATATATATATATTGAGAGGGCAGGGGTTCGATTTCCATAAAAACCATATTTTGGGGGTCGAGCTTTTAAAATATATATATATATATATAATTGAATTATACTAGGCCTCTAAAATTTATAAAAATAGCAAAAAAATAATGAAATCTTTGAAATTTAAAATTTTCATTAAATGAAATCTAATATATCTTTAACTTGGTTTGCATATCATACACCCATAGAATTAATTTTTCATTCAATAATTTAATAATAATTCTATTTAAAGTGATGGTTGAATTCGATGCTCAAGTGACGATGAATAATAATATCTTGCATGGGATTTCATTTGCCTCATATTTGGATATTATTATTGATGATTATTTAGAATTATTTATATTTGATATTTCTAGTTTAAAAATTCAGTTTATTAAAATATCTGCAAATCGTGCAATTGATTTATTAGATAGAGCTTCACGATATTCGTTGGACGTAGGTGTTTGAAAGTCTATTCTTCCTCTTTATATTGTTAATTTTTTTTAGTGATTATTTATAATAAAACTAATTTTTTAAAAAAATAATAATAATTTTATCTAAATTAAATTCAAGAATGTAATATGATTAAGAGAAAATGTGGATATTAATTATGAGGACATGTTTGGACCACAACTTTGTTTTTCTCATATAAAAGAGATTTGACTTGAAAGATTAACATGGCTTTGAAAAATTCTTAATATATATACTTTTTTTTTTCATAAAGAAACATAAAGGAAAATTGATATCCCATAAACATATATATATATATATATATATGTGTGTGTGTGTGTGTGTGTGTGAACTGTGGCAGAATCGAAAGATTACGAAAGAAGGGGCAAAATTTTAAAAAAAAATTATAGACAAATTTAAAATATATTAAATATTTAATATTACAATAGTTTAATAATTAATTTATAATTCTATATTGACTATGACTACGAAGTGATAATTGTATTCTACAAGTTTGTATTTTTTCGTTGCATGATAGTTTCATTTTCAATTTTTACAAAAACGTTTTTCTCTACGTATCACAACAAGCAGTCGGTTAAAAAATTATCTCTCATCATATTGTGCAAATCCGTTTTGATAACATTCATTGCTGAAAAAGCTATCTCAATAGTAGCAATTGCAACAGGTAAGACTAAAGCTAACTTAATAAGTAAATATACAAAAAAAAATACAATGTCATATCCTGTCTCAATCATTTTCTGAGCAAGAGCTCCAATATCATGCAAATTAGAAAAAGATTCATTCCATTTTATATCAGTAATGTAGATCTTAAGTTAATTCTGAAGTATCATTCGATCAGTGTTAGAGAAATCATATGAATATAGTTCAACAAGATGAAGTAATCTAGATAGATTAAAGTTAGAGAAGGAGTCTATAGGAGAAAGACAATCAATGCACAAAAGTAAATCCGTACTTGATTCACAAAAATGACTCTCCATTTCTTGCGCAATAAAATCAATAACCTGATATTTAATAAAAGAAAATAAGATTGTATTATAATAAATAGTTGAGTATTAGAAAAATGATTCATGAAGAAAAAAGAATATCTAACAAAATATTTAAACTTGAAAGTGATGATAATAAGTAATAGGAAGATCAACATGTTTAAAACGCAGATGACCTGAAACATTATCTTCTATATTAGGCATTATCACACAATGATCTATACAAAAGTCATTAACAACTTTCAATAATTCATCCCAACCATTTTTCCTGAAGTTTTGCAATTGTTGTTTAGCAATTGCAATCAAATGTACATCATTACCAATGTTTTGATCATTTCTTTGTAAGACTTGAGATAGATCATTTGTCATTCCTAAAACTTTCTTCATTAAGAAAGTAATGAAAATAAACTCATAACTTTCCATTTTGTCAACCAAACTCACAACCGTCCCTCGATTTTTCTTTCAGCACCATCTTCTGCTATGTTCTCAAGAACTTCTTTCATTATAGACCACATAGAGAGAAGACAGATGATTATTTTATAATGTGAACTCCAACGCATGGCACTAGGTCTAGCTAAAGTTGTTTCTTGATGCAAGTCTCTTCCAGTTTAAGGATCACCGCTTTTCAAACGTTGAACTACTTCATCATATTATTTTTTATGGAGAGTATCTCTCCTTTTACATGAAGCTCCAACCATATTTACAATCATTGAATTATAATAAAAAAAATTACTTATATATCTATTGCTCTCTACTGCTACAACAAGCACCAATTGAAGTTGATGAGCGAAACAATGAATATACTTTGCTTGGGGGTTTTCATTTAAAATGAGGGTCTTTAACCCATTTAATTTATCTTGCATATTAGAAGCTCTATTATATCATTGACCTCTAATTCTACTAAGTGATAGTCCATGTTTCGCAAAAAAAAATATCAATTACACTTTTCAAAGATAAAGCGGATATGTTACTCACATGTGCTACTCCAATAAATCGTTCAACCACTTGTCCCAACTTATTAACATATCTCAATACCATAGTCATTTGCTTTTTCACTGAATTATCTCGAGCCTCATCAATTAATAAAAAGTAAAAGTCATCTCCAATATCCTCAATAATGGCTCGTGTCGTCTCCAGAGTACAAGCACTCACTATTTGCTTTTGGATATATGGAGAAGTGAGTTGATTATTTCTTAGAGCATTTGAACTAACTACTTTCCCCACATCAATATTGTGTTCACTGTACCAATCAAGAAGTCCTAGAAAATTATCTATGTTAAGTGACGTTTTCGACTCGTTATGTTCTCGAAAAGCCAATCCTTGTAATAGAAGAAAATGGATTATGTCAACCACAGCAGTCAAACGTGTCCGATAAAAAGCCTTATGTTCTTGGCTGAAATTAAATAATATATGAGATACACTTTGTCTTTTATTTATGAAACTAAAATATTGCATTCTTGCATTATTATGTGGACTAGTTAGACAGTCAACATGTTCATTAAATTTTTTCTAATGTCTTTTTTCAATTACTGATACTAATGGATATGAAGACATTATCCTCATGTTTAGCTCCTCTATTCTAGCTAAAAAGATAATATTACAAAAAAAAGGTTGCATCTTTGGACATGTTATACTCTAGCCACTCGTATTTAGAGAACCAAACATCCCTAAAACTTCTTTTAATTTCTTTAAATTCTCTTTTGTGGAAAATTGTGTCCATGAGGTTGACAAGTTTCCTTAGCTAAATACTGTCTCCTAACATCATTCCTAATCCCAACATCATATTCATAAATAGGTTTATGTAATGCTGGGTCACCAATAATATCATCAAAATTAAACTCCGAACACCCTTTTTTACTGCTAGCTTCCCCACCACCACTAGTTTTCTCATCACCACTTGCTTAACTACTTAATGTCTGGTTTTGGATCGAAATATTCGACGATTTACCCTGTAATCTCTTAGTCTTAATAAAAAATTTATCTATATCTATTTCAAAAATTTTAAAATTATTCACATAATTACGATACTCTAAATTTTCAATTTATATTAATATGCAACTTAATTGATATCATAAGTAAAATAATAAATTTAAAAATACAAATCATTCACCAAATAAAATCAAAATAACAAATTAAAATCAACATATAAAACAATACATCTTTAAAAAATAAAATAAAAACTAATTTTAAAAATACAAATCAAACCCCTAAATTCTAATTTTCATCAATATTCAAATTTATTCACCTAATAAAATCAAATTATTAAACTAAAATCAACAAATTAAACAATACATCCTAAAAAATTAAATAAAAACTAATTTTAAAAAAACTAATTAAATCCCTAAATCCCAATTTTTCATAAATATTCAAATACATTCCCTAATAATATCAAAATAATAAATTAAACTCAACAAATTATATAATATATCTTCAAAAATTAAATAAAAACTAATTTTAAAAAATACTAATCAAATCCATAAATCTCAATTTTCCATAAATATTCAAATATATTCCCTAATAAAATCTAATTAATAAGCTAAAATCAATAAAATAAACAATACATCCTAAAAAAAATAAATAAAAACTAATTTTAAAATAATATTAATCAAATTCCTAAATCCCAATTTTTCATAAATATTCAAATATATTCCCTAATAATATCAAAATAATAAATTAAACTCAACAAACTATATAATATATCTTCAAAAATTAAATAAAAACTTATTTTAAAAAAATATTAATCAAATCCATAAATTCCAATTTTTCATAAATATTCAAATACATACCCTAGTAATATCAAAATAATAAATTAAACTCAACAAATTATATAATATATCTTCAAAAATTAAATAAAACTAATTTTTAAAAAATACAAATCAAATCCCTAAATCTCAATTTTTCATTAAACTTAAACTTCATTAACCTAATAAAATTAAAATCAATATATTAAATAATCTAACTCAATACACCATCAAAACAATAAATCAAAGACTAATTTTAAGTTTTTTAAGAAAATCTAAACATAATTAACAAAAATACATAAAAAGTATTTAAATTAAAAAATTTTAAAAAAATTTCTACCTACCTCTTACGTCGCTGCTGCCTGCTGGTGGCTGTTGATGGCGTTCGACGATCGATAATGGCGAAGTATACTCTCCTGCTTGGTCGGTCGGCCTCCTCACCATCGCCCCTGCTCTCTCAACTTTTTTCTTCTCATTTCTTCTTCTTCCTTTCTATTCTGCTTTTGCCCGAGCCTGCTCTATTACGAGCTTTACTCTTTTTTTTTTTAATTTGCCTTGGCTGAAACGGCGTTGTTTCAGCAAAGGCAAAAATAAAAAAAATTAACTGTCTTCTTCCTCATCGAGCAAATGCAGATCGCAGTTGTAGAGGGTGGAGAGCGCAGCCACCACCTCTGCAATGCCGACATCTAGATTTTCTCCTTATAAAAATTTTTGATCAGCACCGAGGGGGTTTATTATCTCTCAAAATCTCCCTGCCTCCGGCCATGTATATGAAAATGAAGAATGTTGACATATGCATAGGCTTGACTGAAAAACTCTTTTTTCAATTGTGACTTTTTTGGGATATTCCTTTTCTCCTTGAGCTTATACTACAATATATATATATATATAATTCTTGGTAATCTCAAGATATTAGTATTACACTTCTCCATACAAAAAGGACCACTGCAAATAATCCAATATGCATGGCAGTGACATAAAGAAGATATTAATTACTGCAACTAGCTAGCTTCTTTGTCATTGATATTTAAGATTATATTAAAATTTTAATTTTTTTTCTATAATAAATAAAAATAATTAATTAATAATAAAACACATTCTTACAGTATTATTAAAAAATTATATTTAAATAAGGGAGAGAACTGAAATATGTCATAAGAATCATTCTTATTGCTTGTTTGCCATCATATTTATCTTTTAGTATTACATAAACCAATTGCGCATAATATTTGAGGTTTAAGATGTGTTAATATCATTTCATAACACTTATATATATCTTGGTTAATTTAATTTTGATTAGATTTGAATTCAAGATTTTTGAATTTAAAAAATAATTTTAATATTATTAATTAAAAAATTATTGGTTTATATTATTAATAAATTATAATAATTAGAATTCAAATTCCAAATTTTAAAATTGAAGATGATTTTAATATCACTAAATTTACTAAATTATAATATTTTTTTTAACAATAACTCAATCAAATAAGGAGTGTTTAATTTAATAGTATTGAAATTATCTTCAAATTTTCAATAAAATGACTGGTTAGAATATATATAGTGGGAGACGAATATTAAATTTATACAAGTAATAAAAAATAAATATTTAGTTTTCCTTAAAAAAAAAAGAACTTATCCAATCATATCCTGACACCTGTTCCAACAGTAAGGCCCACAACTACCCTTACCTAGCAAAGAAAACAACTAGGGGTGTGGATCCCATCCATGGGTTAGATGATGACTAGAAAATGGTGGGGCTAATGAAGGCTAGAGCTGGACCAATGCATGCAAAGCTTTGTGAAAAGAAATAGGCTTCTCACAAAAAATATAACAAAAAATAAAAATAATTTTAAATTTATTATATTTATAAATTATTTTTTAAAATATTAAAATTTATAAAATATTTATAAAAATATTAAATTTTTATTAATTTATAAAGAGTTTATTATGAATTTATTATGAGTTCTTAAATTTTATATAATTTCTAATAAATTTATACTAAAATGACTAAAAAATTTTTGATAAAAAAATTTAAAAATATGATAAAATATGTTATTTTAAAAAAAAATTGCTGCACTTTGGCTGAATAGAGAAGGAGGTCGGTAGCATAAAGAATTTTTAAATATTTTTCTTGACTATTCCAAGGTCAAGTAACAATAAATTGTTAGTTTTTTAGAAAATTATATTATATATATATATATTTAAAATATTCCATTATTGTAATATATTTTTAACATATAAACTTAACCCAATTCAACTCAATTAAATTTTAATTTTAAGTTAATTTAAGCTAGTTATATAAATTTTATTTTTTATTTGAAGTGATTATAAACTAGAGCTATAAAATTATTCTGAATCATTTTTATTATATTTTTAACAAATTAAATATATACTTCTTAAAGAGGAATATATTTTAAACATATTAGATAAAAAGTGTATACCTCTAAAAACACAATATTTTTTCAAATAAAAGTTAAAAATTGGTATTTTTAAAAAAAGAAAAATAGATATTTTTAAAAATAAATTTAATTTTTAGGATATTTTTAAATATTTTTTCGTTATTACTTTTATTATTCATGTCAATTTAATAAATATATTTGGTGCAGAAAAGAAAGTTTGTTTTTTTTATATATGGTTATATATGGACCTTATAGCTTGTGAATTTTTCAATGACGTATTATTTCTTGAAGAAATGGAAAAAGAAATGAGAAAAAGATCCTCAACTTTTGCGAATCATATCAATAAAAGGAAAATAATAATAATAATAATAATAATAATAATAATAATAATAATAATAATAATAATAATAATAATAATAATAATAATAATAAGTGAACCAAAAACCAAGAATATGAATTATTTCAATGATATTGAATTAAATAACGATTACTTCAAAAAAAATGATGGTCCGTTTTGACTACTTGTTTCGAATTAACATACTTTTTGAGGTGGAAAGTGAAAAGAAAAATTAAATGTAAGATTGAAATGAAATTAATAAAAAAAAAAACATAAGAAAGAAAGAAAAAGGATATAAGAGAAAGCAATGTTTGTTTGTGTTTTGATGATTCCTTGATGAGAATGAAAGACAAAGAGTTTAGGCAGCTAAACAAATATTGGTTGAAATACACGTAAGGTCAAACGAATCTTCTATATATATACACATAAGATATGCCTAACAAATATAACACTGAGTACACTCCCATATCACTTGACGTTTTTATATTATTCTTTTTCCCCAAGTAAGAGGATGTTAGGATTTTTTTTTTAAAAAAAAATCCTAATTTATAATAATTAGATAAATAATTGATGAATTTAGAATTAAGAAATGTATATATACAAATAATTAGTAGTCTAATAATTTAATTGTTCAATCAATTTTATATTGTCACAAAAAAAAACTAATTTTAAGGGTTAGTTAGTAAAATGAATTTTGCTTGTCATTTTATGGATTGATATTTATTTTTTAAAAACATAAAATAATAATTTTTGAAAAATATCATAAAAATAAAAATATTTACAAAAATACCTATTTTTTCCTTTCAAAAATATTCATTTTTTAACTTTCTATTCCAAAAAAATTCATTTTCAAATATATACATTTTAGCGTACCTTACTTCAAAAGATAAGTATGATAAATGTATTTAAAAATCGTTTGATGTTTTTGAAAAAAATTTTAAAAATGATATAAAAATATTACTTAAACAAAAAATATAAGACAAAATTCACATATAAGAATAAATGCATCCTTATTTTAAATTCGAGAGCTTGATAAAATCTTTTTATTAGAATGTTAAAATTTAATACTTATTAATTCTAAATGTTGATTTAATTAATCAGTGAATTTGACGATCGACATTTAATTTTATATTATGAAAATTTTATCACATTTATGTCTCAAAATATTAGAATATAGATGATTCAAAATAGGCGAAATTTGCTCTTTAATATCACTTTATTACTAAAAAGAAATTGATATTTAGAACTAAAAAATAAATCAAAACTATTCATTTATTTTCTGCTCTAAACAAATTGATCGAAATAAAATTAAATCCTTTAATCTTTATCTTTGGCAAATAAAAAAAAAATTCTGACGGCACCGTTTTAATTTTTAATTGAAGCCGCAATTTTTACCGCAAAACTGGCCGTTACGGAGTTATTAATTATAACAGTAAAATTCTGTTCAATTTTCAGACCATTGACTCGCTATCTAGTAATCAGTTTTTAACTTTTACATCAAGAAAGTGGGACCGACTAAAGAATCTAAAAACTGACGTCATCTGACCCCACTTCTATTTTCACCTTCTTCTAACTCAGAGATCAGAAACTCTATAAATGACGGGCGAAGAGCACCCTGCCAGGCTTGAAGAGGCAACTCCAAATCAAATATTCTTAAAAGCCTCTTCCCTCTCTTTCTTTTCACCCAAATCAGATAAAAGCATGGTTGGAGCTTCCCTCAACACCACCAAGCACAACCACAAGCCTCCCTCCACCACCACCACCACTAATATTAAGTTCTTATGCAGTTACGGCGGCAAGATTATACCTCGTTATACTGACGGCAAACTCCGTTACTACGGTGGTGAAACTCGTGTACTTGCCTTTGACCGCTCCGTTTCCTTTTCCGGTTAGTGCTTATTGATTGATCCTTGGTTATTTTCAGTTTTATTTAATTATATTTGTGTATGTTGTGTGAAATTGAATGTGATATGTAGTTTATATGAGAGAAATTTGATTATGGAGTGGAAATATTGGCTTGTGTGTGGTTTTATACAGAGCTATTGTTGAAGCTTGGAGAGTTGTGTGGGACAAGAGTGAATCTCCGTTGTCAGTTGCCAAAAGAGGATCTAGATGCTCTTGTATCGATCACCTCCGATGATGATCTAGCTAATCTCATCGAGGAATACGATCGAGCTGCAATTCCAAAGATCAGAGCCTTCCTTTCCATGCTTAAAAAAATCCCTACTCCTCCTTCTTCACCGTCTTCGACGACGTCGTCTTCCTCATCATCATCACCTCCTAATACCTATGCTGCTACTATTGGTTCAACGGCTTCAACTTCTACTTCGCCGTCGCCGAGATTCTATCATCACATCTCGAAGCCGGTAGCTTATCCTGTGAAGAAGATTCTTCCTCCTCATCCTCCTCATCGTCATCATCACTATGGTTACTCTGTCCATGGAAACCCTGGCCATGTCTACGTGGTTCACAATCATTGGCAATAACTGTCTTTGAACTGAACTGAACCGGGACACAAGAGAAGAAATTAATATACTAAGTAGAAATATATATATTAGAAAAAAAGTAATGGAGGCACCAGAAATTTATATATATATATATTAAATATATATATATATATGTGTGTGTGTGTGTGTGTGTGAATTGTAATTTGGGACTGTAAATCGTTAAGAAGGATTTGCTCTTTTGGTCCGTGGAAATTAATGAATTTTCAATCCAATTTCCGAGTTTGGATCATTCCCAGAAAAAAAGAACTATGAAAATACCAATTATTGTGATGGTGAGTTGTTTTCTTTGGATTTTTGCCATTTCTTTAATTTCCAGTTTCGCATAACCGGCCAATTTTCCTTGCGTACAAACAGCAGATATTTTCTCTGTTGTTATTTGCCAGATTCTTCCATAGCTGCGTGCCACGTCTTCTTCTTCTTCTCGGTTATCCATTTGGGTTGCTTAAACACGTGCCTATCATGTGATGGCTTATGTGTGGCACTTTCCATTTTCACATACCGCCTCCTATCTCCAGTCCTTCCTTTTATTGTCCTCTCTCCTTGGTTTTGTTGTCTGTCTGATTGATCATTTTTTTTTATATTACGTTGTGTATTTGATTTGTTAGACACTTATTTATTTTGTTTCATTTCCCCCTCTCAGCTTCTAGATTTTGATTTGCAGGCTAATGAAGAGATGATGGAAAAGCATGTACAGGACATCAATTGGGAAAGGTTTCCGCTGTTCTTGTTCTGGAAAATGTATTCAAGAGGTACATTCTATTCCTTCCTCGTAATATAATCTGCATTTCTGTTTTAATAACATATGATTGTTCTGTGCTATTCAATGATCATCAATGGATAAAAAATGTCCGCTCTTTTTTATCCTAGAAATATACAAGTCATTACCAATGTTCTCTCCCTATTCCCCACCTTTGAATGGGGGGCTTGGGAAGGAGAAGGTGTGTTCTTTTTAACAAGACGTAGTAGGGGGCTAATGTGCAGGTTATTTCCTGCCTTTGTTGAGTTAGTGTACAAGCGCATAGTATTGCCATTGAATTGCGTCAAGTTTTGGACCCAACTGGAAATTTCAATTAACCATAAATTATATATCCATTTGCATATATAATATATTTAGATCAATTTAGATGATATTTAGCAAAGCTGCAATTCTAATAAATCTTGGTATCAAATTATAATGATCATATAATTTAGATTTTAAGGCGAAACAATATTTACATGATTGAAATTGTGTATATCTCATTTTTTGTAACACATTTATGCTAATTAAATTCTCTTGGTTATGGGCCATAACTAACTGGTAATGAGTGGGTTTTTCATCTTGACCAGAAACAATCAACCACTGCTAGGAAGGTGGCATTGGCACATACCAAAACAAAGCAATGGTGATTTCTTTCATGCAGATAATTAATTCCTGATGGGATAACGATGTAATTGGAGAACATTTGGTGGGACCATATAGCATGTCAATAAATAAGGCCATGGTTTCTGGAACTTATTGGAACATATATGAGAGACATAACAGTGGTCCAAATGATAGCTTACTTATCAGAAGCACCATAAAATTTAAAATTGCGCAATTTAATGACATGAAGAATGAGATAATTCCAATTTCAATTGGAGTTTGGCAGAGGCTACAAAAGAAAGAGGAATACCCCTTACTAATCAACTTTCAATTTTGGTATTAACATTTTGGTGATTACTGAGTTTAAATCTCAGTTAGAATTTTCTTGGGTACAGAAGATGATTTTCGGTTCAAAAGAAGGCACTCCACTAACTTAGCATTCAAAAGGAAGATTCCCTTTGCTGTCCTAAATTTGGAGAGAGATGAGAATCAAACTGAAATCAAGCCCAAAAAACAATTATTGAAAGTGAGTTTATTATTGTTATTTACTGTAAGGTAACGATAAAGTGAATTAAAGTTGGCCTACCCCACAAATCATGCGCCCATCTTTGCTTTCTTTTCTTTTCTTTTTTCACCTGAAACCTCTTCATAACGAAGGATACCAATGCTACCCACCCGCACCGTAAGCTTTTGACACAGTAATAAGATTTTGTTGATTTGGTAGAGGGTCAAGTGTCAATTTTATGGATCCCACGAAAGGATGCGTTGCGTTCAATTCGCCTTTAAGAGACTGTAAGTTCACTGTTTGGGGGATAGTGATAACTGAAGGTGATGATAAGGTTTAGGTGAGATCATTGTTCGGTGGACTCTGCCAGTGATATTGTCCCGTATTGCAAATATAAAAGAAAAAAAAAGAATATAAAATTTGACAGAGAAAAGATAAAACGGCTAAGTTCATTTTGTTAAAGAAGATCAACAATTTAAAAAAGTCTAATAATTTATGAAATTTAACACTCAATTCAATGAAGTTCAAAAAGAAAATTATCCATGAAGTCCATAAAAATTCAATATGATATCAGAGCTTTAATGCCCTAACGGGCCAAAGATTCTGGCTAAGTCAAAATTTAAGTGACAATACCCATGAGGAAGCATATTGCACTTAAAAAATAAAATGGGTCATGTGAAATGGTCTGCGGATTAATTTGAAGCTGATCCTCTGAATTCAACGAAGAGCCAGGATCAGTGATTGTGGCAAAAATATACAGCTGGATTCTAGCCAAAAAGAGCCAAGATTCAGTTAACAAGTTGAAAACTGAAGTTGGGCCAAAAGTTGAACTCATAAGTCCGAAGCAAAAAAATTTAAGTGACAACTGTGATTAAAAAAAAAATGTGAAATCCAGCCCAGTTGCACGTGAGAAGGAGTGTTGGCAGTGAGTTTGTCCCCACATTGAAAATACAAAATAAAAAAAAAAGAAATATAAAATTTGAGGGAGGAAAGATAAAACGGAGTTTAAGGAAGGAAAGACAAAATGGCTAAGACTATTTTGTCAAAAAAAAAAAACCCAACAACTTGAAAAAATCCAATAATTCACAAAATCTAACACTCAATTCAATGAAGCCTAAGAAGAAAATTATCCATGAGATTAATTTCAAAGTGGGCCAAAAGAGAGATTATCATTTTTTAGCTACAATGTATAATCTTTCTCTTGATTATGGCATATAGGAATCATAGATTCAATGTTCAAGAGAATAAAAATGAAAATATTGATTGTTACAATTTGCTATGGAATGAGTGTTACTTAAGAAATATAAGCAGGTGCTGCAATTGGAGTTTGTAATGGGTAAATCTCTGCAAATGTCCATGAAAATTGGTAGATAAACTAGTACTAAACAAAAGTCCAAAAAATTAGTGAGTTAAGATATTTGGCAGTGGATGGTTGAAAGTTTCAACATTTGACTCAATTTATTAGTATTTAAATTTACTATATAGCTTTTTGAAATGGACAGTATGGAGACCCAGTCAAATTTGCATTTGAATTTGTAATAAAAAGCAGAGCCAATCCTGTAATTGATCGACTTGGCCAATGTCTTTTTCACGTAGCGTTATAAATTTTAATAGTAACTGATTAGTGATATTCTCATGGAATAAAAATACTTGTAGAAGATAATAGAAACCTCTAGAGTAGGACAAGAACAACCTATTTCTTCGAATAAGAGCATGCAATGAGGGGGAAGAGGCAAAAAATGCTGGCCAAAATTCTTCTGAGATTGGAGAAGAGCCAAAGGGATTGAATTGGATTAAATTATTAGACATTCTGAATTTAGTTTTTGGTATTAATTCCTTGTGGTAAGATATGATTTAATAATAAATATAATATTATTTTAAATAATAGATTTAGATTAGATTACTCATTCCCAGGAGCGCAGCTGTTCATATTAGAAGGGGACAGCTGCCCCCTTCTATTTTGAAATTTTTTTATTTATATGTGTAATTTTTTATATATATGTGTATATATATTATTAAAATTTTTAAAATGTTTAATTGTCCCCCTTTAAATTTGTAAAAATATATATGATATTTTTATTTTGCCCCTTTTCACTAAAAAGTCTAACTTCGCCCCTGCTCATTCCCATATCAATACTAAATAAAAAGAATTTCTACTCATTCCGATATCAATATTTTAACTAAAATATAAATCCATGCCTCCCGATTTTTTAAATTTAGGGAAAAAAAATAAAAAACTATGCATGCATTTTTGCTTAACCATTTTGGTGCTGGTTAGGATTTATTATGTAAATGTAAAAGGTGAGAACCATCACTCATCAATAATTACTGCTGTTAATTTAATAAAAGAAAAAATAATAAAAATGTCTAATCACATCAATTCAAACTAACAGAGAAGATCAGTATCTAAGCTCACACGATCTAATTAAAACAACTCTCTTTCAACTTGGCTAGACTTCGTAAATCTCATTTTTACTTTGAAGTAGATGGATTTTGAAAACATTTATGAATCTACACTCGATTACAGTAGAGTTTGAATTTCATGAAACTATATAAAGTAATTCTATCAAAATTAATACAATTTGTAAACAATATAAAAAAAAATACTAATGAACTTTACACCAAATTTATTTGCCATATATATATATGTATACTCATAACCACATATAGAAAAGATTATTTTTAATTTAGATTATTTTATATATTTTTTAAATAATTTTCTAAAAAATAAACTTTATTTTTCTTAACTAAAAATACTAAACTTTTTTTTCTCTGTCTTATATATTCCCCACATTTTATTTTTCTAATCATTCGAGTGAATAAGTCCTCTTGCAAATTGAGATTTGAATAGGCTAAAGGTTCAAACGAGCTATTTTGCTCCGTTGGCACGGACCATCAAAATATTTTTTGACAACATCAAATCGATTCGAAAGTTTTCATATTTTTGGTTGAATATGATTTAAAATTCATAGTTATTAGTGTTAAATTATATTGGACATAAAATAGTTTTAATAAACAAATAATAATTTTTTTTAAAAAAAATACGATAAAATTTCTTAAAAATTATCTCTTTACTTATTTTGATGTATGATAAATAATATTAAATTAAATTTTATTAATTTGATGATTTAGCAAGTAAATGATGCATCATGCATTTTCCTAATTCTACATTTATAATCTTATTTTATTATTTTATTATTTTTAAAATTCATTATATATATAAATATACCTGTACATTTTTGCTTTCTTAGTTTACTAGTGTTGAATTTTGTTAGTTAGATTTTTCTTTGGTCATATTTTATTTTCTCTTATTAATATTATCTTTTTTAATAAAAAAAAATCATACTAATTTATCATGTAAAATTATATTAAAAAATTAGGTATTAATAATTAAAATTATCACTAATTTATATTATAATCAATTAAATTTTATATTCATGTTATGCAGTCGATTATATATTTTAATATTTATGTTTTATTAAAATGAAAAAAAAAACGTTTTTGTGCTAAGCGGGCCAATCAGCCCGTAAGAGTGGCCCAGTCGATCCTAGCATCGACAAAACGTCGCCGTTGTTTTAGGGCAAAAACCAAAACTGCTAACTCGTATTCGAAGAAGCAGGCTATGGAACTCTGCAATTAGTTCTATACTTCACCATTTTTCGATTCGAAGAAGCTAAAACCCTAAAGCTCCCTAAACCAGTGAAATTAATAACTAACACCTAAACTAGAAGAAGAAGAAGAAGAAGAAGAAGTGTATATTTTAACAATCTAAATTGAAAGATGCAGCACGATGAGGTCATATGGCAGGTCATCAGGCACAACCACTGCAGTTTCATGGCAAAGTAAGTTGCTTTTAGCTAAAGCTTGTATTGGTTCCGCTTTGCTTATTCTTATGTCATTTTATTTTCACATTTTTGTTTTTGGGGTTCTGGGAAATTGATTGGTTTTTGTGGGTTTTCCAGGATCACGACTGGAAATTTCTGTAGAAATCCATACAACGCCACGGGAATTTGTAATCGAAGCTCTTGCCCTCTCGCTAACAGTCGATATGCTACTATTCGTGATCATGATGGTTATTTTCACTCACCCTTTTAATATTTTTTTCCTTTTTTTTTATTTTTTATAGATGCATTGTTGTGTTTGAGTCTAATTTTAAATATTTTAAGTATGATTTCTTTTGTTCTCTGCAGGAGTTTTTTATCTGTATATGAAGACTATAGAAAGGGCTCATAAGCCAAATGAATTGTGGGAAAGAGTTAAACTTCCCAGAAATTACGAAAAGGCGCTTGAGATTATTGACAAGCATCTGGTATGGAAGATTAGTTGCTTGTATTAATCTGATAACATCTTGTACTTCTAGTTATTGGTCCTGAAAGTACAACAATTCTCTCTTGCCTTTGGCAGATGTATTGGCCTAAGTTGCTGGTGCACAAAGTGAAGCAACGGTTAACCAAAATGACACAGATGCGAATTCGAATGAGAAAGCTTGCTTTAAAGACAAGGTTAGCCCCGCGCTTTGTTATGAAATATTTCTTATTCATATTCATCATTGTTTCTTGAAGTAGGAATTATGTTCTGACAATGGTGGACTGTATTAGTGCACCAGCTTGTTTGTCTTGGAAGCATTATTAGAGTGATTTTGAGTAGTTAATTATCATGCTAGCGTTGTTTCGTAACTATCTTCGACTTGGTGTCTGTATTTGACATGGAACATGATGATCATCACAATGCTTTTGTTTTGAATTGTATAGTCCTTGTGCCAATTAATGATGTCTCCAGACCAATTTCTTTGACACTCTGGTCATAATTCTGGGTTAGTACCAAGGATTCCTGACTCGACCGAATTGCATCTAGGTGTTGACAATTTCCATTTATTACTAGTTATCTGCTCTTGTAATTGGCACTTAACAGGTCCAGGGTGAGTGTCATTCTCATGAGGTGGTTCTTGTAAAAAAAGATTTAATAACATAAATTTTGTCAAGGGTGCCAGATAAATAAAATTTTATTGTCTAAGGCCCCTTTCTTTTAATCCTTGTGATCAGCTTTTATTTTGTTAGGTCTTTATCTCCTTTTTCTCCAGAGCATTAATGAGAAGTAGAGAGTAAGGTTTCCTTTTGTGTTTTAGTTAGCTTTTGTAAAATGCTCTTATTCAATCTGCTGGTGATCTATCTGTAAACAACATTGAGTTGATCCTTTTATTAGCTGGGATGTCAGTTTTCACCTTTTTGCCTGTCACATTCTTCATTAAGGTCCCATATTATACCGAGAGTGATCATGAAACCTTGATGGTACCATGAGTTTAACTTGTTTTGTTTAATAAATGAGTCATGCTTAAGCTTGAGTATGGGCTCTAGTAGCACACAACACAGGCTTAAGCTCAGCAATAAAAGCTTTGGAAAGCCAGCTTGATAAATATGATATAATTATATAAAGTTTATATTTCAACTTAAGTCATAAAAAGGTGCACACAGACATGGTGAAAGTTTTATGCAGTGTTTGGTCAACCAATAACTAGAGGAATTGGCAATGTCAGGTTGAAGTTTGAGCTGGACATATTAATGCTTTGACTTTTGAAGCTAAGAAAACTGTCTATCTCAAGTTCTATTAGTTATACTGACCTGAATTAAAGCACACAAATACTTGGCTTTGCTGGGCTGGGCTGGCTTGCAAGTTACAACTCTTTGTGTTACTTTGAATTTTTACCCTGACTATCACATTTGCTCCATTTGATTGGTCCACAGGGAAAAGATAGTTACTGTACCTAGGAAGCAGGTAAAAAGAGAGAGCAGAAGAGAGGAAAAGGCTGAAAAAGCAGCTTTGTTGGATAAGGTGTGCTTCTGCTTATGATATCAATTTTCATTTGTACAGTTTTGTTTGAGTAGCTACTTGTAACATAGTTAATTGCTTTGCCTGCAGAATATCGAAAAGGAATTGCTAGAACGTCTTAAGAAAGGAGTTTATGGTGACATATACAATTACCCGGCTGATAAATACAATGAATTGCTTGATATGGAAGAACGACAGGTTGATGGTCAAGAAGAAGAGGAGGAGGTGGTAGTTCTCTAAGAAATAAAGAGTATTCCCTCTTTATGTTAAACGATGCCATATTAACTTCTGAGCCAGTGGAAAAAATAATTTTTTTTTTTGAAACTTTAAAATATTCATTTTGCTTTTTTATGTTATGTGGCCTACTTAGATATATCTCTTTGAGTGTTAAAATTTTCCATGTTCATATTGGAAAAAGCAGGAGCATGAGGTAGAATATGTCGAGGGATATGAAGATCTTGAAGAGGAAGATGATATAGAAGATTTTGGTGGTCTTGGAATGAATGACTCCCAGACATTCGATGATGAAGGTAAATATGTTCCTGGATGTTTTTCCAGATTTCTTTCTCATGAATAATGTGTCTGGAAAAAGAACTTAAATTCTATTTACTATTTACCTTTAAATTCTATTTACTATTTACTTTCGCCTTGCTGGTATTAAGTATCTAGATGTGTAACCTGTTCATTTTACTTCTTTTGATGATTATTGAAAGTAAAAAATGAGAAGTGATTTTTTTGCCATTGGTAGTTATATCAGGGAAAAGGGGTATATGCTGAATACTAAAGAGTCCTCTTTGAGGATTTATGAAGAATCTTATATTATGCCTGATGATTATAGTGCCTTTCCTTTTCCTTTTGCAAATGGATACCTTTCATGTAAGTGAGCCTGTAGGCACATGTGGACTTAGTCGTAGATACTTTTTGATACAGCAGTTGACGATGATTCTGAAGAGACAGGTAAAGTTGATCGCAAGAGATGGAGAAGAGAATCTGATTTGGCTTCAAAGAAGCTTGAGAAAGATGAATCTGGTGCTAAGTTGAAGAAAAAAGCAAGGGTGCTTGTAGAGGTGAGTGCTTACATTAACTGCAGTTTGCTATGAAGATTCCTATTACAGCATCATGATGTCCACCTCCCCCTTCAATTTTATTTTCTAAAATTTGTCTTGACTTATGTTTTTTTCCCTCCAGGTTGAGCATGAAGGTGCTTCTGAAAGACAAAAAGCAATCCACTGAAAAACCTATATTTGTCAGGTCAATTGTAGATTATGTTGAGAAGTGTACTTGGCAGAGAAGAAGTTGCTCGAAGCCATGCAAAATTTTGAATGCTGATATTTCTCTCTTCCACCTTTCCACCTTCTTCTTCTTCTTCTTCATTTTTTATTTTTTTAAGCTTGAGAAGATTTTATTAAGCAGTTTTGATAAACATAGCTGTGGCTTTTTCTATGGTTTCTGACTATTTTATTTTCCCATTTATTATTCCTTTTTTTTAAGCTTCCACCTTCCAGTCTTAAAATTACTCACTGGGAGGGATTTTCATTTTTGCCTTTTTTTGGAATAGTGGTTGTGGATAAATCCAATGTTTTGGCCTTTCTGCGACTTGATTTTTATCATTTTCATGTTTGTATAATTTAAAATAAATCTGGGAAATTTCATTATTTAATAATTAATTACTTGCCTAGTTTCCTTGTAAAAGTTAAAAAATTATTCTTAACTAAATTATAACTATTTTATTAAATATATAAAACTAAAAAGAAATTTAGAAGGACAAAAAATGATTATAAATTTTTATTTTTATATTTGATTAAGTTCTTAAAATTCAAAATCTATAAAATTTGTTGATAAATATTAAGTAATTCATGGTTAAGGTATGTATGTGATAGAACCTTCTCCTCTCCATGGTGGTTCTCTCTCCCTAAACTCTGAGTTTTAGAATTTTTACCTCCCTATTGATTGGTCAGAGATCATTAGGGTTGCTTTTTCTTTTCACTTTCTGTTCTTCTTGTCTCTTTTCACAAATACTCCTCTTGGATTAAACAATGACAAAATCTGTTGATGTATAAGATTTGCTAAGTTTTTTGAAACTTACTAAAGAAAAGAAAGAAATTATGTGACTATATAGTCAAAAGTGGATATAGAGTGGCATATTATATGAAGTTTTTCGTGAATTCAACTTCTTCTTCTTATCCAATTGATGCACCTTTTTGGAAGAAGTTATGAAAGTTAATCATTCAGCCTAAGATTTGTAGTTTTTGGTGGCACGCAATTTTAGACATTCTGCCAACCAAAGCAATTTTGCAAAAAATGATATAGAATTTGCCTAGCAAATGCGAATTTTGCAATAAAGACGAGATTACTATATATTTATTTAGAGATTGCTCTTTTACTGCTCAAGTGTGGGCCTCTTCGCAACTTGGTCAAAGTGCAGGTATGGGTGGTTTAAACTTTAAACATTAGCTTATGTCAATCTTCGAAAACTACAGCCTGGAAGAGGTGGAACAGTTTGCTTGCTATTGTTATGCCCTCTAGATTCTGAGAAATAAAAAGTGGCACGATGGGGGTAGAGGTCACGGTAGGAGGGGTTCTTTGTTTGACAATTAACTTGAGGTCTTCATATATTGATTTGTCATTAAATATCCAAGCTATAAGGATGTAGTGCCTAATTGATAGTAAATCTCGGTGGCATCCTCCTCCTATAGGTGCTGTAAAATTGAATTGTGATGCTAATTGCTTAAACGATTAATGCATGAATATGAGGTGTGTATTTTGAAATGAAAGAGGGTTAATGATGACTTGTGGAATTAAATGTGTCAAAAAAAAATTAAAATGTACTTATCGCAGAAGTAATGGCTATTGATTTTGGATTGAAAGTTGGCGTTGAAATTTAATTTCACAAATCTAATAGTAGAATTTGATAATAAAAATGTGATTGCTAAGTTGTTAAATTGAGTAATATTTCAAAATGAACTTAGTATCATTATCTCATACTCTCTCTTTGAGTCAAAATTTATCCTTATATGTATTATCATTCACTAATCGCTCTAAAAATGGCGTTGCTCATTCTCTTTGCTAAGTTTAATTTTTCCTCATTTGTATTTTGACTTTTTACATTTGCTTTAACGAAAACCTTTGATTAAAAAAAAAAGGTATGTATGCGGGGTTGGTAAAAATCAATGATTGAAAAGCGGGTATTGAAAAATGAATTTTATCTATAATAATTTATAATCAAGTCAAATAGGCAGGCAATATAAGACATCCACGATTCCAAAGCCCTGATCCACGCAATAATTAATATCTAATTTTAGCCGAGTCAACAGTCAAGTTTTGATGATAAGCTTATGGGAATCGGAAAATAACAATCGAACAACAATGATAATTGAGATAATGTTCAAAAACAATGATAGTTGAGATTTGCACGCATACCTATCTAATCTAATTTAACCATGGTTTTTTTTTGTAATTTTTATTTCTATGTTCAAATACAAATTTACTGGTTCGCGTTCTTGGAATAGGAACAATTCGGGTCGATCCAGTCCCCAATTTTTATCTAAAACGCCATTGTTTTAATCTTTTATTATGTACATGGATGGTGAAGAGTATCAGTCAATTTCTCTGGTGACTCCAAGATTTCCTATCGATTCAACTCCAAAGGAAGCTATGGATTCAACTTCAAAGAAATTCCCAATTCTCTGTTATGTCCTTTCCCAACTCAATCCAAACTCTCACCCATCATTTCCACAAGAACTTGAACAAAATCTGAATACCCAATTTCCCCATTTGAAAAACCCAGAAGTTTTTTCCTCTCTTACTCAAGCTATCCCTGCCACAGTCACCCAGACCCACTTCCTTGTGAACGCGCTAGGTCCACGCCCAGACCCTGATGCTGTTTCTGCGGCTCGAATCAAGATTTCGCAGATCGAAGAATTGGGTGGAACGGAGAAGGAGGTGGAGATATACAAGGCGGTGGTGAGAATGGAAGAGATGCATGAGGAGTATGAGAGACAGTTGAACGTGGCGGAGGAAAGGCTTGTTGGGGTTTATAAGGATGCTTTAGGAGAATTTGAAGACAATGAAGTGAATGAAGAGGTTATTTCGATATTGAAAGAAGCTAAGGGTGGTGGTGTTGTGGAAAGAATTGATCTTTCTGGGCGGCAGTTGAGGTTGTTTCCTGAGGCTTTTGGGAGGCTTAATGGGTTGCTTATGCTCAATCTCTCTCACAATCAGTTAGAGGTATGTATGTTTGATAAGAAAGCCTCTTCTATATTCCTTTTGACCTTAATGTATCCTGAAAAGAAGCATTTAATTTTTTAAGTAGGTTTGATTAGTGTTTCTTGCTCTGTGCTAGTTCTTATGCTGATATACAATTTTGTGAAAGAGTACATAATTTTCAGATTCTTCGATTGGGATGGAGTATTTAATGTGTTATCTAAATAAAGTATCTCAGGTTAGCTTTATAGTTTGTCCTAGGTATGAGCATTGTGAAATCTTTCCTGGACTTAATATCCTCTTCAACCTAAGAACTGTGTATGCGGAGTCTTTGTTCTTTAATAATGCTCTGCTTCCTGCTTTGTGTATTTGACGTGTTTGTGAGTGCCAATTGTGATGTGTTTGTTCAGTCTAACCTTGCTTTGGGCGATTGTGCATTTAGCTTATCTCGTGGGAATTATTGTTGGACTTTACTAGTCCCAGGAGTACATGCACTTATTAGAAGTCTTAAAACTAGGATCATATTGTAGCAACCGGAACATATTTATGAGAAACTTGGTGTTCTTGGTGACTTTTTTGGTCTGGCGAATAGTCTCCTTTTTGTGATTGATGCAGTAGTCGGGCAATATTTCTAATTGGGGTATATAGCTTTCTCATTTTCTTTTATGATATTTGGCCTTTGTTGGTGGGAACAGGTTCTTCCCGATTCAATTGCAGGACTTGAGAAACTTGAGGAGCTTGATGTTTCTTCCAACCTTTTAGACGCACTGCCTGACTCCATTGGATTGTTGCGTAATCTCAAGGTGCTAAATGTGTCAGGAAACAAGTTGAATACTCTTCCTGAAAGTGTTGCTCTTTGCAGGTAATGCTCATTTGCAATTCATTCTTTCTATATTATCCTTGCTCAGTTACTTGTTTTGATAGATGATGTTTCTTTTCCTTAGGTTTCTACTCTGCTTGCTTGATTTATTTCTGAAAATTTGACATGATGCAGTTCACTGGTGGAGTTAGATGCAAGCTTTAACAACTTGAAGTCTTTACCATCAAATATTGGGTATGGACTGATGAATCTCGAAAAGCTGTCCATCCAGCTGAATAAGATTTACTTCCTTCCACCATCTATATGTGAAATGAAGTCCTTGAAATACTTGGATGTTCATTTCAATGAACTCCATGGCCTGCCACATGCAATTGGAAGATTGACAAATCTTGAGGTCCTGAACTTGAGCAGTAATTTCAATGACTTGACTGAGCTTCCTGAAACAATTGGTGATCTAACCTGCTTGAGAGATCTCAATCTGAGCAACAACCAAATACATGCTCTTCCTGATTCATTTGGCAGGCTTGAAAATTTATCCCTGCTCAACTTGGAGGAAAATCCACTCATAATTCCTCCGAAGGAGATAGTTAAAGAGGGTGTTCAAGCTGTGAGAGAGTTCATGCAGAAGAGATGGCTTGATATGATAGCCAAGGAACAACAGAGGAGAATGTTGGAGACAAACCAGCAACAATCTCAGACAGGATGGTTGGCATGGGGCGCTTCGATGCTGAATAACTATGTGACTGGGTCTCAAAGTGGTTCAAAAGCTACACGGGACCCATATCTTGACCAGCAGCTGTGAATTGTGTTTCTGGTTTCTGTAAATTCTGAGTGTACACTTTTTGCTGTCTAATTCGACTATTACAAAAAATTATCATATTGAAACATAATTGGTGTTTTCTTTTGACAAGAGAAAGAAGGGTTCAATATTCAGTTAATTATCATTTATCATTACGTTATCTATTAAAATTCTTTGCGTACTTTAAAAGGCAGTGGATTTGAATAAAAATTCACAAACAAATGTTGTTGATACTGCCTTTTCATGGAAACGAAGAATTGTATTATTCTCTGCCATTAATTATGAAACTCAACCAAACAGTGAAATCACTAGCTTTCTGGACATGTTTACCTTAAAAAACTACAATACATGGGGATGGTGAATCTGTAATTTCAGGCGTAGAAGGATGTTGTGGGGTAAAAGCATTAAGTTAATGCAGGCTATTTCAGAACTCAGGATTGCTGAATTTTAAAGCACTCTTAACTGATATAATTTTTGATCGATGATGCTTTGCTTTTGCCTGAAGTGTGTTTGATTCTCAAAGATCAACTCTGTTCTGAGTTGACAGATAAAAATATTTTGGGCATTTAAAGCTTCTATTGCATTAAATCTTTTATTTTTAAGCATGCAAAGCAATCTCCATCAGAAAATCAGATAACAGATATTCTCCATTCCGATTCTCATCTTCATGTATGTTGCTATTCTTTGTTGTCTACTATTTATCTGAAGATTATTTTATGATATAGAATCTGTGTTTTGCTTGTGAAAATTCATTTTTTGGAGGGGCTGCATGATGAAGCTGAGGTTAATTCCCAATATCTCAAAAGATGTTTTGATTTATCATCTATCCTGTTGTATTATAATATTCTTTCAAGCTTTTTTTTTATTTGCCCATATATTCCCCTGATTAAATATCAACATTCCCAATGTAAGGCAGTAAAGTAATGCTGAAATTTTCTATATTTATTATTGTAAGAGTTTGGTGAAGAACTGTGAGCACAGTGCAGACAGTCACATTAATACTTTAAAAAAAGAAAAGAAAAAGAAGAGTACTTAATTTCCTGGAAATTTAAATTAGAGATTAGTCAAGATAGTTTGGTGGGTGATACCGACAAGTGCTTGGTTTGTTTATATTAACTTCATGCTTGACCTAAACCATCAAAAAAAAAACTGAGCAGCGTTCACTTTAGCTAGCTTGACTCTAATCTCAGAACTGATGGATAAACATAACAACAACTCCCTTTGTTACTGCTCTAATCTGACAATGCAATAATTGTTTCTTTCTGCGTATTTGATAATATCTGAACTATGCCTCTCTTCTACTTTAGTCATGAATCTGATAAGAAAAAGAGTTGTTCTTCTGGGAGATGCCTGGAAGAAAATGTCAATATGACACTGTTTCAAGTAGTTTGATCCAAGATGAAAGTAGCTCATCATCCACTATCATCCAAAGTGAGATTTCTTCAACAACTTTACTATCAAATTATGAAAAACGCCCTGATCATTTAAGTCCTGTTTAGTTTACTGCTGTTTCTACATCAGAGATGGATATCGTATGGAGAAAGGAAAATTGGCTAGGCTTTTATTAGCTGAAGGTCAAATACCAGAAAAAGCAGGGGAAATTATGGAGGATGTAGCAGAAATGATTATTGATGAGTTAATTTATCTAGGGTTGCTTCGAAAATTTTATGATGGTAATATTATGGTACAAGTTCTTGATCCATACTGGGAATTATATCTTTTAGAAGTGGAGAAACAGGATTTTGTTGTTAAATCTGCAAACTCACCAGTGCATGTAGTGATTGAAAATGGTGAGAGCCAAATCCCTCCTAACTTCAAAAACCTTCCTATTCAATCTCTATTCTTGGAAAGATATGATTGTTATGATCGTCCAACTGAAGCTTTTTCTAGGGCCTATTCAGAACCTGTTTTCATGTTGCAGAATCTGTCGATTTTGGTATTGTATGCCAAAATAATTGACTTTTTGCCTGATGAAGTGGGAGATTTAGTTCATCTGAGGTATTTAGGCTTGCTTCGAACAGAACTTAAATAAGCTTCCAAAGACATTAGGTAATCTTCAGAAATTACAAACTCTAGATATAAGTTGGTGTAGACATCTATATGAACTACCCGTAGAGGTATTGAAAATTCAACAGCTAAGGCATCTTCTAATGCATAATCTCATCTATAATTCCAAAACCAGAGTTCAAAAGGGGATTGGAATGCTGGTGAATCTACATACTTGCTATGATGTGTATGCTGGAGATGGCGTTGCTAAAGAATTAATTAAGCACCTTGATGCAACTGCAAAAACTTGATGTTAAGTGACGATCATGCTATGGAGCTAGCTGCAGCGATCATGAAGATGACAAATCTCGTATCCCTTTCGCCAGAAGCAGAGAAAACATACTTAGAAGATAGATGGCTTCAACTCCTTTCTGAATTTGAATCATTTTCACCTCCACATTGTCTTCAAGAGCTTCAATTAGATGGAGGTTTAGTTGAAATGCCTAAATGGCTTGCCTCAATGGAAAACCTTGTCAAGCTAGAATTATATGGATCTAATCTATTGGAGAACCCAACTTCAGTGCTTCAGTTTCTTCCCAAATTAAAACATCTCACGTTATCGAAAGCCTACAAAGCAAAAGTCATAGGTAAAGGATTTTGCAGGACAGGGGCTTTTGCAAAGCTGGAAAATCTTTAGGATTATTTCTAATTGCCTAGTGGAGTGGTCGGAGATTGTGTGTGGAGCTTTTCCAAGCTTAAGATTCCTTGATTTAATGAATTGTTCAAGATTGAGGTTTCTTCCTGAAGGTTTACGGAACATATCCGCACTCTCGAAGAACTGTGGTTGCGGCAGGATAATGAAATGGCAAGGGGATTGGATGGTGAAGAGAATTACAAGGTCAAGCACATTGCAAAAGTTGGGTTTTATGGCTTTTAACCAACAGTTTTTGAAGAAAGCACTTGTCTAGGATGCAAACCTTTAATTTTCTAAGCTTTGTTTGATTATCATATATCATCTTGATCAAATACTATATATTATCATTGATGTATTATTTTAGTTACATGAATTATTTGTCTCGTATATATTGATATACTAATGGCCAATATTTCAAGGCCAAAAGATACTTCTTGAATTTGTTGGCAGATTACAGTAAAATGCTCTAATACTTGATTATATTGCAAGTCATGCAAATTCTTTGTAGAGATGGGATCCTTTCACTGGGCAAAAGATCAGAGAATTTCTTGTGGAATTTATAGGATTCTAATTGTTTCCTTTTTTGTGGGAAACTTAAACTGGAATGCCATGTTGGATTATTTATATGGACTAATATTTATACATTAAATATAACATTGGGTTAAAATAATTTTATGTCATATATATATATATATATATATACTATCATAAAAGGTTTGGCCCAAATGTTAAAGTGATCTAATTTGGTTTAGGTTAATTATGGGCATATTTAAGGTTGTAAAGTATGGGTTAATATATGTGTAGATACTCTAATATAATTTCTAATTTTATGATGGGCAAAATTGGAAATAAAGACATTAGGGTTATGGTCCCCAAATTATGTGTTTGAGTTTTTTTTTCTTATATATATCCCATCATATATAAAGAAGAAGTGAGAAGTTTGAAGAAAGCTTAGAAGTTTTTCTCTAAAACTAAAACCTCTCAAACACATCAATTTGGAAGATCAAAACCATAAGGCTAAGGATTCAGATCTTCCATATGGATTCAGGTACGCTTCCGCTTTCAGTTTTATTTAATTATTCTTGATGTTTGAACATGAATGATCTTGGATTGATGATGGTTTTCATCAATTGATTTTGATTCTACCTATTGATGATGATTTTCATCAATAGATTTTTGATCCTATAATTGGTATCAGAGCTAATTCATGTTTAATCATTGAGATTCAAATTATTTTATTGTTGTTTTGGATATGGATTAAGACTTGATTCATTATTGTTGTTTTGGATATGGTTTAAGACTTGATTCATTTATGATAAAATTTTGGTTAAATGAATTGTGATTTGTATAGTATATGTTTATGTTTATGGATATGTAGAACTTTTTTTCTTCACATGGGTCCCATTCATTAATTATGTGTTGAAATATTTTCTACATATGGGTCCTATTCATTAATTATGTGTAGAAATATTTTCTACATATGGGTCCTATTCATTAATATGTGTTGAAATATTATCTCATATGGGTCCCATTATTTATTACATGTTGAAATTTAGAACAAGTGGTATTTGACATGTTTGGACATTGATTAAATATATTTATATATTTTATCAATTAATTTTGGATTTTGGGAATTTTAGATGTAAATAATGGAAAGATTATATATATATATTGAGATAAATTGATTGACACAATAAGGCTCACCAAAGTGAACTTAGTGGAGATTAATTTATTTTAAATATATAAAGAGTTAAGTGTGTGTGACTAATATGAATATAAATTGGCCCAAAGGAAAGTTTATATTCAACATAATCACATATGCTCTTGTGGTGATAAATATGTGATGATTATTTGGTTTTACATGTGAGCAATAAATCAGCCCAAAGGAGGATATATTGTTTGGCATGTTAATTTATCATCAATATTTAATAGCTACGCCAAGGTATCACTTGTAAGTTAATATTTTGTCCAAAGATGAAATATTAATGGAGCGCTCGGTATCTTGAGATGGGATTTACCATTATTTAAATTTATTATTCAACTTCAGTTATACTTTGGAAATATGTTAGTATATTGATTGTTTGTTTTGTTTTTGGATTCAGTTAATGCTACCGTAGCTAATATTTCTGCCAATGTTAATTCGGTTCCTATGTTAAATGGCACAAATTTTAAGGCATGGCAAGAGAGCGTACTTATCACTCTCGGAGTCATGGATCTGGACTATGCGATTAGAGTTCCGAAACCCGATGATCTTACTGATAAGAGTACCTCTGAGGAAAAGAGGGAGATGGAAAAGTGGGAAAGGTCTAATCGCATAAGTCTTATGATCATTAAGCGTGCTGTTCCAGAAGCTTTTAGGGGCACTATGTCTGATCAAGTGGATACTGCTAAGGGTTTCCTTGAGGATATAGAGAAAAGATTTGCTAAGAATGAAAAGGCTGAAACTAGTACAATCTTAGCAAAACTTATCTCTATGAGGTATACAGGTAAAGGAAACATAAGGGAGTACATTATGGAAATGTCACATCTTGCTTCAAAGTTAAAAGCACTTAACTTGACCTTGTCTGAGGACTTGTTAGTGCATTTGGTTTTGATATCTCTTCCAGCACAGTTTAGCCAGTTTAAGGTGAGCTATAATTGCCAAAAGGAATCTTGGTCACTTAATGAGCTCATCTCACACTGTGTTCAGGAAGAGGATAGAATGAAGCAAGAAAAGATACCAAGTGCTCATTTAGCTTCCACTTCTAAGGACAAAAGGAAAGACAATAAAAGAAAGAAAAATAAGGAAGCTGCAGAAGCGCCACAAAAGAAACAAAATAAGGAACAAAATCAGATTACTTGTTTCTTCTGTGGTGCTCCAGGTCATGTGAAGAAGCATTGTACCAATTATCATGCATGGCGTGTAAAAAAGGGTAAGCTTCTTAATTTTGTTTGTTCAGAGGTTGGTTTGACTTCAGTGCCTAGACACACATGGTGGATAGATTCTGGTGCAACAACTCACATCAGTGTGTCTATACAGGGTTGCCTGAGTTACCAAAAGCCTAATGATGTTGAAAGATACATCTACGTTGGCAACGGACAGGAGATTGAAGTTGAAGCAATTGGAACATTTAGATTGTTATTAAGAACTGGATTTTATTTGGATTTGAAAGAGACTTTTGTTGTACCGTCTTTTAAGCGGAATTTGATTTCTGTTTCTGTATTGGACAAATTTAGTTTTTCTTGTTCATTTGGAGATGGAAAATTTAGTCTTTTTCAAAGTTCAAATTTATTTAGTTCCGGTTCTTTGTCTGGTTATGATAATCTATATATGATTGATACAGTTGCTTCATTTCATGAATCCTTGTCTATTAGTACAATAGGCATAAAACGCAAATTAACAAATGAGAATTCAGCTGCATTATGGCACAAGAGATTGGGTCATATCTCTAAAAAGAGAATTGAGAGACTTGTGTCAGACGGTATTCTCGATCCTCTTGATTTTACAGATTTTGATGTGTGTATAAACTGTATCAAGGGAAAACAAACAAATGTGAGTAGATTTGGTGCCAACAGGAAATTAAACGTCTTAGAACTAATACACACAGATATTTGTGGTCCATTCCCTAAGGTTTCTTGGAATGGACAATAATACTTTATTTCGTTCATAGATGATTTTACACGATATGGCTACCTTTATCTCTTACATGAGAAATCGCAATCCCTGGACATGTTCAAAAGTTATAAGGCTGAAGTTGAGAACCAACTCAACAAAAGGATTAAAAGCGTTAGATCTGACCGTGGTGGTGAATACTATGGTAGATATGACGGTTCAGGTGAACAGTGTCGAGGACCATTTGCGAAATTCCTAAAGGAATGTGGTATCGTCCCACAGTACACCATGCCTGGTTCACCCACTATGAACGGTGTAGCTGAAAGACGAAACAGAACACTTAAGGATATGGTAAGGAGTATGATTAGTCATTCTACCTTACCAGAATCACTCTGGGGAGAGGCATTAAAGACTGCAGCTTATATACTCAATAGAGTTCCAACTAAGGCAACTGCAAAAACTCCATATGAGCTTTGGACAGGTAAAAAGCCTAGTCTTAAGCATTTGCATATATGGGGATGTCCAGCTGAGGCAAGGCCTTACAGGCCAAATGAAAAGAAACTGGACTCAAGAACTGTCAGTTGTTACTTTATTGGATATTCTGAAAGATCCAGGGGTTACAAATTTTATGATCCCACAACTAAGGCTATATTTGAGACGGGAAATGCCCGATTTTTTGAGGATGTTGAGTTTGCAAGGGGAGAAAGAGTTAAAGACTTTGACTTTGAAGAGGAATATGTAAATATTCCTTTAATTGCTCTTGACAATAATCAAGAACAATACTCCATACTTGATATTGTTCAAGATGCAATTCCAGACAATGTCATTGAATCTCCCACTCAAGTTCAAGAAATTGTTCCCGAAGAACAAACTCTACAACCTCAAGAAACATTGCCATTAAGAAGATCCACTAGAGAGAGAAGAAGTGCAATACCAGATGATTATATTGTATTTCTCCAAGAACATGAGGTTGACATTGGAGTGATGGAAGATGATCCAATCAACTTTCATCAAGCCATGGAAAGTCCTAACTCTCAAAAGTGGATTAATTCCATGAATGAAGAGATAAAATCCATGAGCGATAATGACGTATGGGATCTTGTCCCATTGCCTGAAGGTTCGAAACCCATTGGATGTAAATGGATTTTTAAAACCAAGAGGGATTCGAAAGGTAATGTGGAGAGGTACAAAGCACGTCTTGTTGCTAAGGGCTTTACACAGAAAGAAGGCATTAATTATAAAGAGACTTTCTCTTCAGTTTCCTCGAAAGACTCTTTTAGGATTATAATGGCTTTAGTGGCATATTTTGATCTTGAGTTACATCAGATGGATGTTAAGACTGCGTTTCTCAATGGCAACATTGATGAAACAATTTATATGGTGCAACCAGAAAATTTTGTATCGGGTGATGCAACGTCTATGGTTTGCAAATTAAAGAAATCCATCTATGGACTTAAACAAGCGTCTCGACAATGGTATTACAAGTTTCATCAAGTTGTCATCTCATTTGGTTTTGAGGTGAATTTGGTTGATGATTGTATATACCATAAGTTCAGTGGGAGTAAGTATATTTTTCTGGTTTTATATGTTGATGACATATTGCTTGCCAGTAATGATATAGGTTTATTGCATGAAACCAAAAGATTTCTAGTTAAGAACTTTGAGATGAAAGATCTTGGTAATGCATCTTTTGTATTAGGAATCCAAATACATCGAGATCGCTCTCAAGGTGTACTTGGATTATCACAAAAGACCTATATTTAAAAGATTTTAAAGAGATTTGGCATGCAAAACTGTAAACCAGGAGATACCCATGTGGCTAAAGGAGATAAGTTTAGTCTTAACCAGTGTCCTAAAAATATCTTTGAGGAAAAGGAAATGCAGAAGATTCCTTATGCTTCAGCAGTAGGGAGTCTGATGTATGCACAAGTTTGTACGCGTCCGGATATTGTGTACATTTGTGGAATGTTAGGCAGATATTTGAGTAATCCAGGAATGGATCACTGGAAGGCAGCCAAAAGAGTTATGCGGTACTTACAGAGAACAAAACATCATATGCTCACATATAAAAAGTCGGATAAATTAGAGATTCTTGGATATTCAGATTCCGACTTTGCTGGATGCCAAGATAGCAAGAAGTCTACATTAGGTTATATTTATCTGCTTGCTGGTGGAGCTATTTCCTGGAAAAGTGCTAAACAGTCACTTGTAGCTCCTTCCACCATGGCAGCTGAATTTGTAGCATGCTATAAAGCATCTAATCATGGAATATGACTGCGAAATTTTGTCACTGGGCTGCGAATTGTGGATAATATTGAAAGACCACTTAAGTTATTTTGTGACAATAAATCAGCGGTTTTATATTCCAATAACAATAGGAGCTTGACGAAGTCAAAGCACATAGACATCAAGTTCCTAGTTGTTAAAGAAAGAGTTCAAAGTGGACAGTTGTCTATAGAGCATATTGGTACAAACTCCATAATTGCGGATCCGCTTACTAAGGGACTACCACCCAAGGTCTTTCATGAGCACACTGCTCATATGGGTGTTATGTCATTTGAAGAAATTCAGTTTTAGTGGGAGTTTTATATTATGCTTTCTTGTAATAGACAAACTTTGGTTATGTTATGCTTGATTTTCTGCAGAAATAAAGTTTTCAGTTTATTCCACTTTGATTTTGGCATGATGTGGTTTCATCATGGTTTTAGGAGGATCAATTGGAAATAGACATGTTTAGATCACATTGCATGTAATTTCCATGCTACACATCCATACTTGATCTATGTCATTTGGTTATATTGGTATATGTGATCAAGGATAATTTTATTATGATGTAACTATAATAAATAATGCCTTGGTTCTATATTGATATAGCTAATGGATGAGATTGTTCGAAAAACCATTTGGTTATGATAGATAAGTTTTGAGCTCATAAGGTTATATTATGGCATAAGATTATAAAGTTGTAAAGTTGTATTTATGTACAAATATAGTCCAAGTGGGAGATTGTTGGATTATTTATATGGACTAATATTTATACATTAAATATAACATTAGGTTAAAATAATTTTATGTCATATATATATATATATACTATCATAAAAGGTTTGGCCCAAATGTTAAAGTGATCTAATTTGGTTTAGCTTAATTATGGGCATATTTAAGGTTGTAAAGTATGGGTTAATATATGTGTAGATACTCTAATATAATTTCTAATTTTATGATGGGCAAAATTGAAAATAAAGACATTAGGGTTATGGTCCCCAAATTATGTGTTTGAGTTTTTTTTTCTTATATATATCCCATCTTATATAAAAAAGAAGTGAGAAGTTTGAAGAGAGCTTAGAAGTTTTTCTCTAAAACTAAAACCTCTCAAACACATCAATTTGAAAGATCAAAACCATAAGGCTAAGGATTCAGATCTTCCATATGGATTCAGGTACGCTTCCGCTTTCAGTTTTATTTAATTATTCTTGATGTTTGAACATGAATGATCTTGGATTGATGATGATTTTCATCAATTGATTTTGATCCTACCTGTTGATGATGGTTTTCATCAATAGATTTTTGATCCTACATGCCAATTTTGTTACAAACTAAAAAAAAAAAAACCGGAATGCCAATCAGAAAAGGATTTGGAAAGGGCAAAGAAGAAATTAACATATTTGTATTAGAACGAATCTAATCGAAATTTCAGCACCTCATTGGGTAGCCGTTGATCCTATTCCAAATGCATTGGTGATCGATCATAGCCCTACATTTGTCTGAAAAACAAGTGAAAAAATTTCAGGTACTATTTTCTTTTTGAACATAAATAGGATTTTAATTAGAAAAAGAGAATACTTCCTACGAGAGTTTGCTAGGGGTTTTTCGAGACGCTTACACTTTTATTACGCTATCCTATATTGGAAAAAACTGAAATACGAATTGGAAAAGGATTTGGAAAGTGAAGGATTTGGGAATCGGTGCTATATAAACACATAGTTCCTTCAAATTTATTTACCTCCCTCATTGTGTTCGCCCAAAGATGAGTCTGGCTTGTGGGCGGCCATGTTCTGATCTTCCAAGCGATATTTTGAGTTTGATACAGTCAAATCTCTATGGCAAGGACTCTGTTTGCTTCAGAGCTGTTTGTCATACATGGCGTTTAGCTCCTCCTCCTATAAGCAGGTCAATAATGCTTTAATTTCTCAACTTATTAAATACCCATCTCTTTTATACTTCTATGGTCCTAAATCATCCTGCAATTTCTATAATCCCATCTACAACAATTCATACTTTATTGATATTCCTGAACTAATCGATGCTCAAATTCTTTTCTCCAAATATGGTTGGTTGCTTCTATCTCGAGGCGAAGAAATATTTTTCTTCCAGCCTTTCACAAAACAAAGAATTGATTTGCCAAGTCTGTCTCTAGTATTTGATTACAGTTTCAATAGAATGTGCTTCTCATCCCCACCAACTTCGTCTGAATGTGTGGTTTTTGGTACAGTAGATATGTATGATAAGGCGATTTATGTTTCATATATTTGTCGTGGAGATGATTCTTGGACGTCATTCGATCTTGATCATAAGAAGAGACTACCCAATTCATCACTCAGAAACCCTATTTATTGTAAAAGGTCTTTCTTAACATCATATAACAATCCTGTTTTCTTGAATGGAGTTTTCTATTCTTTAAGTAAAGATGGAAAATTAGGAGCTTTTGACACAAGGAGGAATGATCTTTGTTGGACGATTCTTGATAAGCCCAAACAAACTGCTCTAGAGACCGTTGAAGAAAATTTTTTGGTTGAATGCAATGGAGAGTTGGTTTCAATATTTGTTGGTCATCTTGATAAATGTGTCAAGGTCTTTAAACTTAATTGCTGGAGAAGAGCTTGGCAAGAGATTGAAAGCTTAGGAGATTGGATGCTTTTTGTTAGCCGTTCATCATCTTTTTCTTTAGATGCTAACGACTTTCAACTGCAAGGATTGGAGAACAAGATTTACTTTCCCAGGTTTTATGGGAGTAATAGTATATTTTATTCGCTTGCAACTGGCAACTTTCACTATTTTGATGGTGGATATGTTCTTCAAGACTTATGTAATACAAAACAACATTCGAACTGCACTTGGATTGAGCACACCTTCCAAATGTAGTGCTCTAGTGATATCATTCAAAGTTTAAGTTTCAAGACCAATTTGCTGCATGCAAAGGACACAATTAGGAAAGTAGCAAATAGGCTGGAGGAGACATTAATAGGACATCCGTGGCTTGTGGTATCCCATGGCAACAGGGCAGAAAAGCAAACCTTCTTTGACATATCAGAAGGCCACCATTATGCAAGAAACATACATGAAGTGTGCAACAAGAGTATTGTAACATGTTTTTATGGGTGGTTAGTGTTGGTGGACAACGTTTCCGATGATTGTTTCCTGCTGAATCCAACATCAATGAAGAAAATTAAATTAGCTCCATGGAAAAGTTCTTTCTTCTATGAAGATTGTATTTTAACATTGTCACCGGATGACCCCAATTGCTATGTGTTGTTTTTTGGCAATTTCGATGACAATAAAAAGGAGGGGGCAGAAGATGTAGAAGAGGCCAAAGTAATGCTTTGTCAAGTGGGTGACTGTAAATGGACTATATAAACGACAGTAGCACAAGGAACCGGCAGAATTAGTTGTGCAATTTGCTACAAGGGAAAGATTTATGGGATCACGTGCTCGTTTTTTAAGTTTGTGATTATAGAATTTAATCGAACTTTTACTATAAAAGAAATAGGAGAAGCTTTCCCCAGATCCAAGTTGAGAGGATGTTGGTCATCGCATTTCTCATTGGTTGAATGTTGTGGTGAGCTTTTTGCTTTAAGAAGGGACATATATGGATATATGGAACCTTGGAAGATAGTTCAAGGAATTGAAGTTTTGAAGATGGATTTTAATAGAATGATTTGGGAAAGGATGGACAATCTTGGTGAATATGCATTCTTTTGGAGTCTTTGTGGCACTACTTGTTGCTCTGCAAGAGAGTCAAGATTCAAGGGGATCACAATCTACTACATAGTAGGAACAAAAGATCCGAGAAGCTTGTGCTGAATTGACTTAGAAGATGGAAGTATTTTTCTGTCTATGCCTTGCATAGAGTTAAAAAAATTGCTATGAAGCTGAATTCATCATGATTTAATGTTAATTATATGAGAAATTGTCAACTTCAATTTTCTGATACAGGGGTTAGTTTTGGTGCTCTACTTATTTTAAAATAAGATTTTAAACCAATGATCATGTATTAAATTTGTATCCTTATTTTCAAGTTTGTCTCCATTATAATGATAAAAAAGAATCAAGTTTTTCTTCTTCTCAGTCTGATAATATATCCATCAAAAAGTCGTTTACAAATTCAGAACATGTCAATGACAAGTTAATTAGATTATTCCACGTATAATTTTAATCACTAAATTTAAAATAAATATTGTTGTAACTATTATTTTTATCAAACCTCAAATGTGAATTTCCAACCCTTCGTTATCAGAGGGCTACTGGTCCCAGATTCAAAGTCAACGATTTATACACTCGGAAGGCTGATTGGATTCATTGCAATAACAACATATTCACCTTTCCCTTTCGGTTCCTGTCTGAGATGTCTGAGATTTTAATGAATGGAAAACAATGATTCATTACCCATCACTCTTAGCACAAGCACTTTGGACTTCTGTTAATAAATACCTCTTATTTTTACTGCTAAAATTCACAATTCACCCGGTTATCAAATACTGAAGTAATCAAAACAATAAACAGTACACACACACACACATATATATATATATATATATGTATATTTCAAAATCATATTTCCTTACATGAATGAAATACTTAATTATCATCTCAAATCATTTATGCCTTGAATAAATTATCTACAATTCAAGCTCAAAATGATAATTAATTAAAAATCTTTTAAGTAACTCTCGGACTTGCTCTAGCGTGATAAAAAGTGCCGCAATGAAAGTTGAATGTATTTTATATAAAAGTTATTTAATATAATGTGAATATTATGTGGATGTTATGAGAATAAAAATTTTTAAAAAAATTAAATTAAATAAATATTAAAAATATTATGCAAATGTGTAATATATGTGTTATAGATGTAGTTTGTATTGTTAAATATATATTTTATATATGTTGTGTATTATGTATGTATATATATATATATATATTAGTGTATATATTGAAAATATGACATTAAAAAAATTAAATAAAAAAACAAATAAAATAAATGAAAAAATAAAAAAAAACAGAAAAAAAAAAAAACCAAAATGAACGTTGAAAACGTAAATTTAAAAAAAAATAAAATACGCGTGTACCAAAATAAAGCATTCTCTTCAGGCAGAGGGTGTAATTTCCTCATATAACAATGTAATTGATGCCTGCTTCTACTTAAAAGAGCATGGTACTGAATTATTCAGGGCAACACTTACATAAAATATATGATATATTATATTTTTAATTACCGTTGTTAAATTTTTCTTTTTTAAAAAAATTTTAATTTAGGTTAATTTTTCAGTATAGATTTGAAATTATTGATCTTAAAAAGTTAGCTAATAACTGTTTATATTTTTTAGATGTAGAATTTTTCATGTTTGTTTTTGTATTGTATGTTTTGGGGTAATCTTAACAACCATGCATTCAGTAATTTGACTCTTTCCATATGTCATCATATACAGTCAAATATTAAAATAGAAATCTATATTATTAATACATATAAAATATTAATGAAATACACTGTTTAGTGAAATTTTTATCACCATAATTACTTTTACTTCAAATTGGAAAAGCATTTTATTAATAGATAAGCAATGCTGAGTAGGTATCAAACACTCCATATAGCTCAACTCATGAAACTTCGTCAACTTAGGCCAACATGCCAATTGCCATGTGACATTCGATACAAGAAATTATTATCTTTATAGCAACCAGCAAGTAATAACTGCTTGTTTTCCAGGTAACACTAATTTTACTCCAAATTGGCTCCCTAGATTTTCTATAACATTAAGGATATCTTAACATAAACATATACATATACATATATCCAATTATGTTTTCTGAGTTCCATGAGAGAATTTACAAAACCCAGGAATTAACACGACACAACCCATAAGCCCATCAAACATTCACACCAGAAAGAGATGGTGGTTATATCTACGCATGTCAAAACACTGGAGACAATTAGTTTTGCTTGTAATGAAACATTAAGGTTTAGAGTTCAGAGCATGTTCAATACAAGAATTATGTGCTAAAGCTCCCATTGATATTTGATCCTATTCATCATCATCTTAGAATGACCATTACTATGCAAAGAGAGACGTACCACAAAGCCGGGAGTTAATAACCATAATATGACAGAGTAACACAATTTCTTCTTTCTAAAAGAGAAAGTGAAAGAAGGTGTTTACTCAAACTTATAGAACAGAAAAGTACTTTCTCCCAATCAAATATATATATATGTCCATCAAAAGTCATACATGATACTCAAAACATGTCAATGACAAGTTATTTAGATAATTTCATATGGTCGAGTTGCCAACTCCTACCAGGATGTCACTGCACACTCAGAACTTCAATCTCAAAATCCAGAACTGAGTTAGGCTGTATACCCCATGCTGGAAACCCACCAGCTCCGTAAGCATAATCCGGAGAACACTGAAAATTCATCAAATAAAATCATCAACTAATTAAAATATGCATAGAAGAGGTAATAAGATGTCAAATTACTTAGTATGAGACAATGCAAATCATTTGTTCGCAAGGGGCTAACAACTTTTACCCCTATATATCAACTTAGTCTAAGCAACTAAAAAATTCACGATTGCAATTAAATATCAGAACTGATCAGCCAATATAAAAGATCAATAATTTTGGAATTCCCGGAAAGACATAGAGCCTAATATCAACACAAACAGTAAAAATGATGATAAGTATAATTATAATGAAAGATTTAGTACCCGCAGACGAGCAACTTCTCCAATTTGCATTCCCATGACACCTTCATCCCATCCTACAAATTGATTCAAACAGGATAAATAAATGTACCAAATATAAATAGGCTACATCCAATCAAATCCTTACAAACCCATGCAAATACAGGTGAGAGAAAGAGTTGATTGTATAAAGAAGTGATTTAATTAACATGAGCAATTAAAACAATATTCCTGTAAGTTTTTATTAAGAGAATTTCACCAAAAAAAAGTGAATTATTAAGCAAACTAATGTCATCTTTTGTAGTTTTTTAACCTTTCTGTAAGAAATTAAGTTTGCCTCTTGAAAAATGCAAAAATAGATTCTTCTTATATCAGCCAACGAAAAATTAAAAGGCTATAGATGCAAAGGCAGTGTAAAACAACAATAGCATCAACTCCTAAATAATAATTAGAAATACGAATATTATCTTCCAGCCTAGTAAAAATACATACACATTCTAGCTAAGATGAAGAAAAAGATAGAATCAGTATTAGAAAACTACTGTCAAGGAAGCTTGTACACAAGTTGCACAATGATCATATGATAGAAAACAAATTGCTCTCTCTCATTTACGCTGGACTCCATTACGCCAACAAGGTAAAAATTAAAATAACAAGAAATAGGACAATCATTCAAAAAGGCAAAACTTGATTACCTTTTATAACATTTCCCTGGCCAATTTTGAATGAGAAAGGCTTCTGCCCAGGGTCCTTTGTGCTAGAAAAAAACAGAAGGAACATGAAAAATCAAATTAGGAAAAAGAAATACTAAAATAAAAACACCAATTATTCAAAGACGAAAAACTACCCAAATAAAAACAAAACAAGAAAAGCACAGTCCTCACCTCCAAAACTTCTGAGAGAGATCACCATTTTTCCCTGCAGAAAAAGAAAAAATATATATATTAAAAATGAAGCACTTCCTGAAAAACCAACCATTCTTCATCATATCTTATGACTGTTAGCCGTTAGGCTCCTAATTCGTTCTTTAACACAGTTTCATCATATTACTTTGAGTCTTTGGCTCGTGGACTGCAAAATGACCAAAACTTTTTCACTCTACCATTTATAAAAGACGAACTCAAACCCCAAAATTAGCACATCAGACCTAATCCTCCTACCAATTAGAAGGCACATAATAAACCTATCACACTTAAACCAATACAATTTCTCAAATGAGAAAAGCTGTAGAGATAGAGAGCATAATAAAGTAATCGTTACACAAATTGAAAAAAGAAATAAACAAATAATAATTTCAATTTTCTGCAGAACCAAACAACTAAAAATTTCGAAGTAGGAAATAAAAATAACTAAAAATTTTTAGGGTGTAGGGAGATAACGTGAGTCGCTTACCAAATCCGGTACAGTGAACGGTGACAGTTTGACCAGCGGCGGGTTTGGGGCCGGCGCCGGGCCTGATAAGCTGCTTCTCCACTCCCATCCTCGGGTTTTTCACGGCTAAAGATCTCTTCTTTTCTGTGGATTATAAAATTGCAGCTTACTTCTCTGCCACGATTTTATGTCTTTCGCTTTTGTGTTCTTGACACATGTGATGTTACGATATACTTTTTTTTTTTTTCAATAATTAAAAATTAATTATTTTTATTAAAAATATTTTTTTTTTATATTTTACTTATTATGTTTTAATTTTATATGAGATATATTTAATAATTATTTTTAATAAATAAAATTAAATATAAATATAATTAAAATATAATTTATTAATTAATTTATTAATTAATTTATTAAAATAATTAATTATTAATTTAAAATAAAAAATAAAATATATTTATTAATTTATGACTGAAGAGAGTATTATTTGCAACATCCTTATGTTTATTAATATTGAATTATATAAAAATTAAAATTAGATAAATAAGGTAAAAAATTAATTATGGTGTTAGAAGATGAATAATATATATATATATATATGTGTGTGTGTGTGTGTGATATATATACTAAGCATATATAAAACATAAAGTCAAGGTGTAAAAAGAGAAATCAAAATGTAAAAAGTGAAAAGAGAGCAAAATAGTATAATTTAAGAAGATAGTAAAAAAAATATTTTGAATGAAAGATTAAAATTGAGATTTAAAAATAAATAATTAATTAAAATAATAAAATAATATATATATAGTTAATAAGAAAAAAAATTAAAAGTCAAAATTAAAACCTATTATCTTCCTCTTCATGTCGAATTCACCTTAGCCAAAGATGAGATTTTTAGCTCATCAAATCATTCAATTTTGAAAGATTTTCAAATAATTAGAAATTTTGGTGATTTTCTAACAAGTAAACGCTCTCTCTTAATTTTAAAGTTTTGATAGAAAGTTGGAATATGTGAAATATGTGTTTTGGGTGGAGTATTGTTTAATTGTCGAAATGGGTTTGTAAAATGTTATTTTGATGAGAAGACAGAGATTTTATAGTTATATGGTGGATTTATTTAAGTTTAGTTGAATTTTAGAGGAAGTAGTATTGAATTTAGAGTTTTGGAAAAGTGTACATAAATAATTGATGTTTATTTGACTTTAAGGTTGAAATCATGTTAAATGATTTTAATGATAGAAATAAACTTAAAATGTCATTTATAATTGAGTAGAATAAATATCTAGAATTAAAAAGAGTTAGAGTTAAAATTTAAAATTTGAGGAAATGATGTTTAATTGGTATTTAATAGCTTAAATGCCTTAGAATGTGATTCTAAATAATTATAAACATTCACATTTTGAATAAGCATTGAGTAAAGACAAGTTGTCCATATCAAGTGGTAAAAGACACTTGAGGAAAGTGGAGGAAAAATAGTAATTTTTAGCTTGGAAGTAGCTTAAACCAATGTTAGTATATACTTTGATAGAAATGTATTAAAATGTGTGAGTATGACATACTACATTGCATATTGATTTTAGCATAATGCTATTTTAATATGTAAAGTCACATATAAAGAACATAATGAGGTGTTTAAAGGCATTAAATGAATAATATATGAATAATTAAGCTATTTTAAGATGGTTAGTAGCATTGTTAAATATGTTTGTGAAAAGAGTTGAATTATGCCTACTTTAGGGCACAAGTTGGCCACCTTGAGGAGGTGTTAAGGGAATTGATTTTTAAGCAAAAAAAAACTATATAAAAATATGGTGAATTGATAAAAAAAAAAGTGTAAAAAGAATATAAAGTGGCATAATTGCCAATGAATAAGAAAATTTATAAAAGTGTATATAAAATGTGTGTTATCTTATTTTCAGAGTTTTTTATTTGGCCGTATGCTTATAATTTGACTTCGGACTAGACGTTAAGCGTTATTGATATCACCACTATATAATTTACTTTTGGGGCTAGACGTTGGGTATAAAAAATAGTCTAAAATATTATCTCTGAAATATGAATATTATATAAGTTTATTTGGAGCCAATGCATGTGAATGTGTTATGTGATGATTTGAAAAGGAAAAGTAAATGATTTAAAATGAAATTTGTATGTCACATTATTGGATTTAAAAGAAAAGCATTAAGAATTGTGTTTTTTCAATTTATACTATTATCAAAGTATGTACCGTTAGACGAAAAACTTAGCACGATTTGTTCGTTACGCATGTGACAAGATTGATACAACAGGTCAAAGGTTTCAGATTTATTTGAGGTTTAATTAGACTGTCATGGGACCAGTGTCAGTTGTAAGCATGTAAACATTTACTTCATGGATCTTATTTTAATTTTGTACATTATCTTTGTATTTATAAAAGTGTTGTAAATTATAAAGTTTTTGGATTAAGTGCTGAATTCTATAAATATTTTGAACATATTCATACATATGTATATATATATATATACATATATTTGAGTGACTTTGAAAAATATTAGAGAACATTGTAGAAATGAATATTTGAATATTTTGGGAGTGCGAATTTTTAATGTAGGTTGAATTGTATTTTTGAGAAACGTCCGAAATACAGATAAAACTCTAGCGATTTTTTTTTTAGAAATTTTTTCTTCAAAATTTATATTTTGATAATTAAATTTCTAATGTATATACTTATTTGTTTACTTAAATATTTAATGTAAGGTTATAAACATTTTTCTTATATTTAAGAAGATTTTTTTAAATGAGAGGAATTGGGATATTTTTGTATTATATATATATATATATAATATATATATAGAATATAAGAGTGTTATATTACTTATAGTTAAGATTATATTAATGATACCATAAAATATGAAATTTTCTAATTATCGCAATACAAATTTATTATAAGTAAGTTTTTATTTAAATGTTCAAATTGATCAAAATTGAAGTTTCAAGTTCAATTCATCTTAAAAGTGCAGTTTTTTTTATAGCTACAGGGGTTTAATATTTTATAAATTTTAATATTTTATTAGTTAATAAAAAAAGTGGTATTTTAAAAAAACAAGGTTTGATAAAATTTAGTTTCAGCAAAATAATATATTTGTTATTTCAAAATTATTATGTACTTTTATTATAATTAAAAATAAATCATCTATATAAGAACTAAGTTATATTTTAATTTTTGGATTTACAAAATTACTATAAAGTTATCAAAATACAATTTAATCTCTAGATTTAATTGCAATATTTAAATCTTATTAAAAACTTAATAAAGAATGGTTTATAATATGTGAATTATAAAAATAAATAAATAATATATATATATTTTTTATTAATTACACGTGAAAATAATAAATTTGACGTTTAAATGGAAAAATATTATCACAAAAATTATATTTTAGTGGTTAATGAATAATGCATAGTTGGATAAATAGTATAATGTAAAAAAATTTAAAAAAATTCAAATCAAAATCCTAATATAAATTTATAAACACATTCCTTAAATTAAAAAAAAGAAAGAAAAATCCTTAAAAAAAAAGTGAAAAAAAAATATAAGAAATAGACAAAGTTGAAGCTAATAAAAGCAAAGTAGATAATAAAACCATTTCACAGCTCATAATATAACCATTTTTCTATTTTCATTCTTTACATTCTGCATGCAAATGTCTCTTTGGTATATCCATTCAATTCGTACGCTCTTTTGGTTCACTCATTTTCCTCTTACATTTTCTTATTCTCTCTTATCTTTCTCTCCCTAACCTCTTCTCTGTCTGTCGGTGGTTTCGTTTTCGCATGAACTGTCTCGAAGCCACATCTGGGTAAATCTCAAAATGCCGATGATCTGATCGACGTTGGTGTGCGAGAGAAAGAGAAAGAGGGGATAGATAGGAAGTACAAACAATGGAAATTGAGAGAAGTAAAGAGCTGTTACTCCTTTGGTGTAGAGCCATAGGTACCCGTGTGGCTCTCGTGGGTGGAAACCACACCGCTTCCAGGTTTTGCACTCGCTAAATCATTGATTTTTCACGTTGTTTTGGTATAATTTCTTCAAGATTTCTTGATTTTACCATATTTTGGCATCTGGTTATTAGCCAAATCTGCAAAAGTTAGTCTTTTTTCACGTGATTTCAAAATCCACTGATTGATAATTTTTTTCTGTTGAGAAATTGCCATGGAATTTGCTCATGAGTGTCGAGCCAAAGGACATAACAAGAAGAAGCATCCACGGGATGGCGATATTGGCGACATTATTGGTTTAGATTCTAACACCATTTTGGTAATTAAACTTCCTGATTTGCGGGTTTTGCGTATTGTGTCTCGCTCGTTGTTATTGTTTGTGGTTATTCTCACATTACCTCAAATTGGCTCCATTTTAAAGGAAATTTCTTCAACTCCTTATTATGATCTGTCTGTAGATGATTATGTTCCTGATATGATTATTGCTGAATTCTTTGACTTGCTGCTGCTAGATTTGGCCAATGAGGGCCTTATCAAGAAGGGCGATAAAGCCCTCTTTGTTTGCTTTGGCATCGGGGCTGTAATTGATGATTCACGATTCTTGAATGCCAATGTCAATGAGATTGATTTGGTATTAGGATCTGATCTGGAGCAACGCGTCTTGTTACGCGATGCATCTTTTGGCTTTGTATTTGCATTTGGATTTCAAGATACTAAAATTCTCGATCGCATTCTGAAAGTTGGTGGCATTGTGGTTACTCAGTTGGGTGGCTTTTCAAGAGCTCTACAAAAGCAATCCAATTATAAGGTTGTTTATCTTGGGAAATATAGTTCAACCATTATGGCATTGAGAAAAACAAGTTTGACAAATGAACAAGTGCATTCCTCTGCCAAGAGGCGGCTTTATGAGTTGGAATTGGAGGCCAAGAAAGAAGCATTGAATGGTTTGGAAAATGTTTTGCTTGAGCCACCGACAAAAGTTTTGGCAAAATCTACAGGAAGCTTGAACAAATTCAAGTATTTTCCTGACCTGTTAGGAGATTCTTTGGAGGATTATCCATGTCGGGTTTTTGTTGATGTGAGCTTGCAGGAGGAGAAGAATGGTGTGATGGCTTGGTTTAACGAGAACTATCCAACTAGGAACCAAAAATTTGAGACTTACAACATAGAAATGGTTTCTGGAGGAGTGTCACCAAGTGTAGATGTTTCAAGTTGGTTGATGAAGAATGTGAGAGAAGATGATTTTGTTGTGATGAAGGCAGAAGCAGAAGTGGTGGAGGAGATGATGCGGAGGATGACCATCAGTGTAGTGGATGAATTGTTCTTAAAGTGCCAGAATCAGTGGGAAGGAAAGAAGAGCAAGAGGGCATATTGGGAGTGTTTGGCTTTGTATGGAAGGCTAAGAGATGAAGGAATTGCAGTGCATCAGTGGTGGGGTTAAGAAGAACAAAGATCCCTTCAGGAAGAGATAAAGACCCACATTAGTTAAGTTATGTGGTTTGTCCACTACATCCAGGCACTGTATGCAAGAATAGGTGGTTTTGTTGATTGAATTTTATCAGCTAAATCTTTTCTTTCGTTTTTGTTTTGTATGAAATGTAATTCGGAAAAAAAAAAAGAAAAAGGAAAACAGAACCTCTGGTGTCTTGGAAAGGTTTTCATGGGGAGAGGAGGATCAAAGAGCTCCTCTCTTGATTCTTGTTAATGTCTCTTAATTTATAACCACCTAATGTGCAGACTTAATTCTAATGGCCTATTATGATATATTATCATATTGGCTTCTGCATTCTTTAGTATGTTTCTGATTTTCTGAATCCTTGCTGATATTATACTTCATTCTATACTGTTCTGATTCTTATTTCTCCTGAAGCTGTGAAGCATCCTCCAACCAGTCTGCTTTTGCATTATATTTCTTCACGGCTCCTTGAGTTTCTGGATTGATTTAAATTGCCTGATCAGGCTCCAAGTGAACTGTAATTCATCAGATTAAATGACTTGGTAAACTTAATTAATACTTCATTTATGAATATTACGTTTTGTAAAGTATACATCGGTTACTAAAATTTTTGATGATTCATTTGTATTTGAAGAAAAACAAGATTAATAAAAGATCATCGAGTTCTTTGCAATGTAAGAAGTTGGAATTCAAACTTTGACACCATTGTTCTCTTAAAAGTTTACACTATACCAGCAAAGAAAGTACCAGTTTTTACACAGTAGTAGTTTATTCTCTGTGTAATTCTTTTACAGATTTTAACTTATTTGGATAAAATTTGAATTTAATAAACTTTAAAAATAAAATTTGTAAACTTTATTACAATTAACTTGTTTTCAATCCATTAAAGGACAAAATAAAATTCAACTTATCATTTAATAATTCGATAATTAAACCATTAACGGACGCTCAAGAAAGAAGGTATTCATTATTGTAGAACTTTTGTTGTTCAAAGAAAAATTATTGTAGAACTTTAGTTTTGTTCCATTTCACAGTACAAGAAAAAAAAAAAGTCACAGCAATTGGCTGATAAAGGGTGAGATTACATAATGGGTGAACATCAAAATTCATCAACAATAACTCTTTCTTCCAATACTTCAAAAATTAAAAATAACAATAGAAGCAGAAGATTCCTTCCCAACCAGTCAGCTTGAGCAATAGAAAAGGCAGCCGCATCATTTTAGCCAAGCCTCTTATTTCCAGATTCTATGACTCTATGTTGTCAAGTTAAATACACTGAAGACTTCCCATCTTTTGCGGAGTCTTATATATTATCAATATCTCGATTCTCGAGGTTAAAAAAACTGGACAAAACTACAAATATACATTGAAAAAAAATAAGATACAAGCTCGTTATTTTACACGGGCGTAATTTCAAAACAAGAAGCTGAGCTACAAAGCCAACTTTACAAACCATTACAACCTCAAGAGGAAGAAAAAACTGCTTCTGCCACTTGGGGGTGACATCAAACAAACAATGAGGTGAATCTAACAGTGACATGCTAATGTTCCCTAGATTCAATCCCAGCTTCAGCTTCAGATAAGTTATGGCTTTGTTCACTCAGCAAGTAGTCACAAAGTTCCAACAGCTGATCTGCAAGGGGAGGAATACCAGGGTTCCGTCCATCATTGTATAAGTGAGCATTATATGTAATTTGCCATACATCATGTCTGAAATCCTCGCGGTGCTTGTATTCCATCTTTCGTACTTTGTCCCTAATTGTTGATAGATCCATGGGGTGTTTTATGATGTCCAAGTAGTCAGGGGCCTCTTTCTTTGGTACGGGTTTTAGAAAGAGATAGGAAATGTCCAACTCATCTTTAAGGGTATCCACAATGCGTTCCAAGATGTTTGCCAGGCCAACCTGAAGGAAAATATTTCATGTAGTTACTATAGGTTTAAACACAACACTTGATCTAATGAATGTACAATAATGTTCTCTCATCCCCATGTTTTCTCACCATGCAAAAATACAATCAAGTATATTTCTCTACAAAATTTTAAAGAATGTAAAGGAAAAAAAAACTTAACATATTAACCATGCAATATGATTACTCGATCTAGGACTTAAAATGCATCCCAATATAATTACATGTCGGAGCACATTTAATAGTAAACCATGACCAAAAATAAGACTAAATGGCTAGTCATAATGACTTCTTTTCCAGGGGGGAAAAATGAACAAAAGAATATGCTATAATTTAATCCACTTCACTTTTGATATTTATACTTGCATAAAAAATATCAAGGAAAAAAAAAAGAAAAGAAAATATAGGCTGATGGAACAATGCAATGTCTCCAACAAGTTCTTTAAAAGAAAAAAAAAGGGTTTGGCACATAAATTTCTTTCAAATCACAACATATATATTTTCCCATATACACGAAGAATAATAACAATAATAATAATCTTGAGGCAATTTCTACGTGATCCTAAACTGAACACAGAATTTAACTGCAATCCAGAAAGTGCTTAGTAATTGATTTATATCTGAATCATGGAGGCAATCCATAATAGTAGTGAACTAATGATATACATAGCATACATAGGTGATAGTAACAGAGGCAGCATAGCATACACAAGTGATAGTAACAGAGGCAGCATATGCAAACAGGGCAGCACAAAAGGTAATAATAAGCAGAAGTACCTCTCCACCTCTTCGCCGCTTTGTCCCAGGTGTATATTCTGCACTGTACCTCCCCAATTCAACAACAGGCCTTCTTTTTGCACCCCGATCCCTTTCTGGCATCCTTCTGCTTGCCCTGTAGTCTTCTAAGTAGTCATCACTAATTTCAGGTTTTTTCTTCTTTTTCTTCTTCTTGGCTTTCAGCTGCTCTTCTTCCTCCCTCTCCTTCTTGACAGCTTCTTCATATCGTCTAAGCTCAGCTAATCCTCCTCGTTCTACTCCTGTTTCTTCCCCATAAATCCTCCTTGCTCTCTCTTCTCTCAATCTCTCTGTATTTCTCCTCTTCTCTTCCTCTTCCCACCATCTTCTCTCCCCTCTAGCTTTTTTCTTGACTGACTCTCCAGGAAAATGCAACGTCTGTGGCTTCCTTTGATTCTCAAAACCTGACAATTCAGCAATTTTTTTAATTTTTCGGTACTCAAACCCAGGACTTCCATCCTGACTGACCTGGTCAAGATCAACGATCTCTTTGGGCTGCTTGATAACTATTTTCTTGTGAGCCTGCTCCCTATCTTTTACTGCAGGTGGACGAATCACAATAGAGGGCTTATGAGTTTCAACATGGTCTCTCTCCATGTTTGATGGTGGCCGAATAACAATGGAGGGCTTATGAGATTCAATCTGGTTTCTATCAGCATCTATAGGAGGCCGTATCACAATCAAGGGTTTGGGCAATTCAACTTTAACATCCTCAGGTTTCGCCTTGTTGGATATTTTTATTTTATTGACCTTCACAATGGGCTTACTCCCAGTTTCCACATCAGAACTGTCAGGTTGCGCATCAGATGTGATAGGCCTGTCAGAACTTTGTGCAGCTCCATCAGCAGGTTTATCAGAAAATTTCTCTGTGGAGCCACATTTGAACTTAACTGGCACAAATTTAGCCTTCAAACTAGATTTTTCATTTTCAGAAGCTTCAACTTTGGTTGCACTCTTTGGCATTGACTTTTTCTTCTGCAACTTCTGCTGAGACTTACTCGAGGGATCAAGAGAATCTGATTTTCCAGAAACTTTTTCTAAATCTGCAGTTTCAGCCTGCATCTCTGGCTCTTTTTCATATTTAGGGCAGTTCTTGTTGGTTCTCATGTGCCCAAGCTGGTTAATCAAAGAGGTTAACAATATTGAAATTCACTTGGAACATCAAGAATATCTGTTGCAAGCTTGCAAATTATTACCTGACCACATGCTCCACAGACAAAAGTCTCTCTTGATGATTTCTTCTCCTTAAAAATCTGGTTTTGGAATGAAGCAAATTAAGATTGTTTAGAATGTTCACAGCAACTCAAGAAAGTTGTTGGAAACTTATACAATGAAGCCCGAATGCACAAGCAAAAAACTTTTTTATTACTCAAAAAATAAGTGCACATAGTTGAAATAGTTGTTAGATAAATATTCAGGTAAAAGGAATTACTTAGATAACCATATAAAGATTGAGGACATTGTAAAGGAAAGATTTGGTAATAACGCAAAGGAAAGGTTTGAAATAGTTCTATACTCAATTTGGCAGAAGAGGAATTCAAGAAAATTTAAGTACAATGATGCAAGAAGCTCAAAATTGTCAGCCAGATTTAACATATGTTACTGGAGAAAATGTAAAGTAATTCCTAATCCGAAGATTTCTTTTAATATGCCTATATAAACAAATTAAGTTACTGGTACAATACTTTTTAAGTTTCAGGGGAAATTTCTGAGTTCAGATAAAAGAGGGGTAATGAGAGGGAGAAAGGAAAACCAAAGAAGCAAAGTTTCTCAGTTCAGACGTTCTTGCTTGCTATCATCTTAATTATTTCTTTCAAGGAAATAAAAACACACAAGAATGTAGAACATAACTTGGGTTCTATTCTTCAAGTTTCTTGGACAACTATAAATAGGATGAGCCAACTGAATTTAGCTCAACTGGTGCACTGGAAAACAATTGCAGGTTATGGTTTAACACCCACACTTCCCCAGAACCCAACCAAAAAAAAAAGAGATATTATTATAAAAATAAGCCCTCCAAAGCATAATTTTGTAACCATAGTCAACCCTATGTTCATCAAAAATTCACCACAGTGGTGCACGGAGCATTTTAAGTCAAGTGGTAAATCAGCCAAGAATATGTACTAGACCCATGAATTTAGCCCATATGAAATAAAATTCAATTTCTGCATTTAAATAAAATAAAATACACTAATATATTAACTGTTTGCAACTTTAAATTCCATTACAACTAAAAGGAGTCTTCTTTGGTTTTATGAATAACAAAGCATTCGCATGAGCATGCATGTCACATTAAACCTCTGAATCTGCAGCATGTTACGCAATTTTTGTCTGAATCACTTATAACATCTTCAACTACTATGCTAGTTAGTCAACCCTAGAAAGTGAGACCGGAGAGGATTCCTCTGGCCATATTACACATACCAACACATAAAACCAGCAAAGGGAAAGTGCTGGAGCATTTTACAGCAATAAAAATATCTGAAAATAAATGTTGCTAGGAAAATTTCCAATAAACATGAAAAGCTTCATAAAAATCTGACCAATGAAACAATTATAAAACAAATAAAAAAAATAGATGAATGAGTTCACTCACTTTGGGTCCTTCGTTCAATATTTTCACTTTTGTCTTAATCTGAGGCGTGACTGAATCCAAAGTACCATTCTTTTTCATAGCTTTTACCTTCTCAGGTATCTTTCTTTTGCCAAGTAAAATTTCAACCTGCTAGTAAAATATTAGGTGCAATAACTAATACCTACGCATTTTCAGATACAGGTATAAATTTTCTACCGACAAATATGCAAAATGAGAAAAATACAAGAAATAGCATAAAATATTTACCTCCTTTGACTCTCTAATGCTGCTCTCCTTTGGAACATGGGAACCATTAGGATGTACTGACTTTGTTTTCATAATGTGTTCTGCACTGTGAACAAAATTTGGTTTCGGACGAGGGATCAATCCTGCCTCAATCCGAGCAATTTTAGTTTTCTTCTTCTTCTTCTGCTCAGTCTCATCATCTGCAGTACAATTGTTATAGTAAGTAATGTACCAAACGAATCTGCAGTAAAACTGTTGTAGTAAGCAATGTATCAAACATATAAAAGTTCTCTCTCTCTAATATGCTTATCAGATGTATCCTGTTAGTTGCAGAAGGTATAATAATAATAATAGAGAAAGCATGAATATTTGTCTCAGGTAGTATGATATAACTGAAATTAACAGCTGAAAAGCAATTGAATAAGTGCTAAAGTTCTGAAAACAAAATGGACAAATGAGTCTAATTACATTGGTTGATAAATAAATATAACTAAATTTAGAAAATAAAGTAACAGATTGATTAAGATAAAGTGATTTAGTTATCTCAACTCTTTAATTTGATATAAAAGCACCTGCACTGGGTAAGGACAATTATACATGGGTTATGGCACCTTGATACTTAACACTTACCCAGAAATATCAATAAAAACATTGGATATAGGCAAGTCTGACCCCAGAACATCAACCCGTGTTTGATACTAATAGACAAGTCCATGTATCAAGGGCAATAATGATGCTAATAGTGGCAAAATGATATGCCAGTGACATGCTGGCTGTGATGGAAGTGGTAGACAATAAACACTGTAGTAATAGTGTAGAAAACTGGAAAAATGAATCATTACCAATTTAAAATAACAAGTAGAATTGTATACAAACATATCAAGTCATTTTTTTTCTTTCCTTTTTCTACTGTTGATTAAAATATATTGCAAGATGAAGTCAAAACTCATTTAAGAAGAATTAGCTTAAATATGCATATAATTCTTCAAATTCTTTACATATGAATCAAATGTAAGAGAAGATGCAAAAGATCCATAAAATTTTCAAGTTGCAAAATCAATATGATATCAATCGCAACTATAGCTATCATTAATATATATGCATGCATAAAAATTTACATTCTACCCAACCATATATCTATATATATATATGGGAAGGAGGAATTTTCATTTCTGAGACTCAAATCCTAATGCAGAATGCAAATACTATTAGAATTATAAATTCTTAAATTAAATTAAATGACAGCATCAGTATTCCATTCAATAAATAACATGCACAGTAATAGAATTAGGAAATCTTTAGCAGTGATGATGTTTGAGTAATATACAACCATTTAGAAGTCTCATTTTCTCAATATTATCATTATCATATTTACTTGTCATTCTTTGTTTTTACAAAAGTCCCTCAAAATCCAAGCTTTTAAATTGTATATAGCCCAGAATAAGAGAAGAAAGTTTTATTCAAATTGCTCAATCAGGGTATCATACAACACCCTAATGATAGAAGTGCAAACATATTCAAACAATAGATTTGTGTGCTAAAGAAGTCCAACGAATTCCACAGCCTTCATCAAAGCACAAACTAGTTCAGTCATCTTCCAAACAGAATAATGCAGAAGAGAAGTGTTCTCATAACAATTTTATATTATGAGACATGAATTTTGCTGACGCACAAATCTAGTTCAGTAGATCAGGTTTTCTACTTTGATGCCATTATGATCTCAATATCTCTAAGCCAATCTATTTCTTCCAGTAATCATTATTGATCTTGTAAATAGTCAACAGACAAAAAGTACATACCATCCATGAGCAATCTGCATAATTCTGCTGCCTCAGCAGCTTCATCTTCAATTTCCTCTTCCGCCTGAGCTTGTGATGGGCGTCTTCTCATTTTCAGTCCCTTCACACCATCTGCTTTGTCATGCTTGGACTCATAATTACTGTCATCCCCTTCACATTCCTCGGCATCAAGCAAGTTTTCCAGGTCTCCAGCAAAGGAATCTAGATCACTGTTTGCTTCAGAGTCACTCTCATTTTCGTCACCATCCACTGCTGAGAGAGACTGAACTTGACGGTCCCAAATTTCTTGACATTTTTCTCTTGTCTGTTGCTGTAGCTGAAGAAAGGACATCCGCTGGCCACGAGCATACTTGCTAATAGTTGTTGGATCAACCTTTACTCCTGATGCTGCTTGTTCACTTGAAAGCTTGCGTATCATAGCAATACGATGCCACCTAGTCTGTCTTGCAATCTGTTCCTCAGGAACATTGAACTTAAGGAGAACCTGGAAATGATAGGATAATTGAATTAATTATTTGAGCTTTTCCATGCTTGGGTAGAATTAGATTAAATTTATGCTGTTATTTACAAGCCATAGGGTTTTGGGGTCTAATTCAAGGAAAAAGAGTTTCTTAATATGAAGGCATATGGAAGAAGAGTGTTAGTTTGGCAGATAAAAGGCTTTCAGAAAGCAACAGTTGTGATTGATATCATAATTAATTATTAAACTTATATATTTCATATTTAATAGATTCTTGTTCGTTTGTTGTTGATTTGAGCTTTTTTTCAGATAGCTTTAAAAATTCGGCAGCAGCAGTTGATTCAGAAAGATTCAGTCTGATTCCCCACACCATATTCGTTTCTATTACTGTTTCTAATTTCATTATCTAAACCTGCCCCCAGCCCAAATTTTTTTTAGAAAAAAAAAAGAGATATATAAAAGCATCTATAGAAAAACCATGCAGAATATTCACATTTTAGGTAACTTGACAAATTCCAATACAGATTATTGTTTTATCTAATGCCTTTAAAGTGAAGCCTTTTATCTAATGCCTTTAAAGTGAAGCCTATTCATTCTATGGTAATCAAGACAACTAATTAGAAATTGTCACAACAAAAACACACCTCTCGTGCAGCCTCCATACTTAATCTGCGAAGATCAGCATCTGTCCCAGTAACAGTAGTACCTCCACGACCAGCAGCTGCTTTTTTTTTCACCATTGCATTTGACACTGGTGCTTTTGGAGCAGCACGAACATAACTAAATCCCAGGCCCCGACCAGATGGATCACCAACTCCTGTAATTTCAAGACGCTCAATGTTTTCTCTATCCTGAAAAAGAAAAAAAAAGTTAAACAGTAGAAAAAAGAAATAGAAATAGAAAGGAATAGATCCAACCTCTCTAACCAATTATCACAACTTTAAAATGTCAGACTAACTTTCAGAATGGAAAATATCCAATGAAGTGAAATGAATCACCCATGTAAAGTAAGCAGGGAATATAACGGCTAGATGAGCATGGAACAGAACACACAGCATGATCTCTATATCATTTCTCGAAGTCTCAAGCAAAAGATTGACCCATAACATATTTCAATATAAGGTGCAATTTCAAGATATTTAGCCTTTTCCACTTGATATCTAATACATTTATCAGAGAACAGATTTGTTTACAGAAAGTAGTTGATAGTTGTAACAAGCTTCAAAATGTGCTTTCTGAACAAAATTAAATTCCATGAATCAACTGAAAAAAAAAAACTATTACCTGGTTTGTGCAAGCAACAAAATTACTGCTCAGGCTCCATGGAGTTATCTGCAATTCCCTCTCTATGTGTGATGCAGCAGCCAGAGCAATTGCTTCGTCAGGGAGCTGACTCACTGCAGTTGAAACACTAGTCGGAAGCGTTAGCCGCGTAATTCCTAAGTGCTTGAGATGATACAGACCAGCTTGCATGCTTTCATAAGCACACACCTAATCCAAAACAAAGATAAAAACATATGTAAACTAATTGAGAAAGTAATTGCAGATAAAATCAGAAGCATTTTCTGTGTAACCAGACCAAAAATATGAGCAATGCCTAGATTTTCAATACATAAAGTAGGTCTCACTTTTTAAAACCCTGTAAGATTGCATACTAATTGCATATTTTAACAATGTTTTCTGTCGTTCATTCAAAACAGCTTTATTGGCAAATGGGAAATATAACCCTGTAAGGTTCCAAAATTTTAGAAGTTCAAATGCAACATATTTTGACTTCCAGGTAATGTCAAAGTCCAAAGGCGACATTACATTATTTGGATAATATTTCAATGTCAAGGTTTGAGCCCATGACAATTCTATAGTGCACACTGTGCCATGTCTACTACCCAAATGTCCGAGGGGGAATTCTTCGAGATAAAGAATGCACTTTTAAATTCGATTTTCTGTTTTCATATGATGTTTAGATCCCAAGCATTTTTGGTAAGTAATATCACCAAGCCTATAATCAGATTTGACTATGGATAGGGTATAATTGCCGCCATAAAAAAACAAATCACAGTTCCTTATGTATCAATGCTATTCATATATTCGTACAGTCACATTGTTGTGGCATATATCACATGCACAAAAAAAATCTACTTTTGCTAACCTAAGCGGCCCCACCACAACTATAATCAGACTATTTGAATTATTATTAGGTTATTTCCATTACAAGTCAACTGAAGCAAACCCTACTTGATTTACCCATCTCAAATGAGAACATATTCAACTTTATTTCCACTGGAGATTGAAAACCTATGAAGACAAAGAAACCAGTTCTTGTTCACTGGGAACATAAAGATCAAAAGGCTGGCTTATTAGTCAAAAAAGCCATTATCACAACTAGACTTAAAATAAGGTACAACAGCACCAAGGACTGGTTGTGGCAAGGGGAAAACAGGTGAGCAGATGAGCTTGTCTGTCCATCTTGGCAGTGAAAGTGATGGTAGGGGTGAAAATAAGGATCAAATGAGATTATAAATTTGGTTCACAATCTTGGTTCAACCTCTACTGTTGTAAGTTTCATTTTAATTTTCACTATCACTGATTTTTTTTTGGGCAAAAAACTCTGATTTCTATTGTTCTTGTGTTGTTTTATTCAAGATTTTTAATGGTTAAATCTTGATCCATGTTGGATAGATTAGACACAAGGGAATTTTTGCTGATATTAAGTAAATTCAGAAAAATCTTATTGAGCTGAAAATTGCATTATGCAAACTGTTTTTACAGACCCAGCTGGAGGTTGAAGAAGATCTGGAATCTTTTTTCAATATTTAATATCATTTAATTTGGATGCAATGTGGCAATTGTGAAGCCAAATCTCAAACGCACGGACTAAGATAACAGTACACAATGGCAAACAGGAACCACACAAGCAAGATCCTAACAATTGACAGCTGCAATTCACAGGAAACTTTCAGAAAAAAAAAACCCATGAAGTGTCAAATTCAATAGACCATACCATGGGATTTTTTTGAACTTCTCCATTTAAATATTTTTAAAGATTTTAGTAAGGCAGACAACTATATTAACTCTTTGGCTTTTCTACTATCTCGGAAACATATATAGTTTGTTCATAATTACTACTTAACTCCTCGCTTAACTTTTGATCACAGTATTGCCTTGTAGAAGGAACAGATATTTAAAGAAAATAATAAATAAAAGACCAATGCAACAGCGCATTGGCAATTCAGTTGATATTAGTTTTTGAAAAACAGATTCATTTGTAACATTTCTCACAATCTTAAGCATGGTATAAACCGTACAAGTCAACACTACCAAATCACAGATGATCATGAAGAAAAAACTAGACATGCACTCGCCAGGGTAAGCTTAGTGCTGTACTTACAAATTCTGTATTTAATAAGTTAAGGAAATTATTTCCATTGCAAAAGCCTGGTCAACTATGCTTTAAAATCAAACTAATAGCAATTTACTAATAAAAAAATGAATGGGAGAGATCAAAGCACTTGAATTAAGAGAGGCACAAAAGTAAAGAGAAATAAAATGAAAATAAATATAAATCTTACATTCTCTGGCAATACCAATTTTCTCAAATCCTCTTCAGATGGAATGACGAAATCACGTTTCTTGGACCAGAACAAATGTCCATTTGCATCCTTCTGTAAGTTGCATATCAAATCCGTGCAATCAAGTGAGTTAAAAATATAAAACTACAACTACCCGGATAATGCATAAAACCGGCATCCAGCAAGCACCCATAGTTAATTCTACAGCAACCATACCCGCAACACAGCACATTCCTTCAATTTCTTCCGCAAGATGGTTTCTGATAGGTACGGAAAGTGAGTTGGCAGTTCATCTACACGGATCCAAGGAATTGTCCCTCGCTTTTCAGCAGCTTGAAACTCGCGGTATACAAACACCAATAACCTGTTTATGATATATGCCTGTAGATTCTTAGATGCAGGAGACAATACCTCCATAAGGGGCTCCTGCAAAGAATAATCAAATCAAATTCATAAGTGCACATCACAGGAAACAATCAATTAGCAGTAGTCTCCTGTAACTGCATTCAAAAAAGGAAAAGGAGCGGGAAAGAAAAGCAATTAACGGAGAGAGACAGGAGGGAGGGGAATAGGTAAAACTACCATCTTCATCCTTCATATAGATATGGTGAATGAAAATAATATACTACCTAAAGATTAGAAGCATAGTTTTCATGGATAATTTTGATTAGGTTTGATCAATGACTGTGAGCTACGATGCCCTGAAATAACATAATTGAAGTAAGATCCAGCCTCCTCCAGAGACTTTCATAACCTCTAAGGGGAATACCATATTTCTGAAAACAAGAGCTTAGAAGCTTTCTCAGCTTGAAGGAATCTCAGCCCAAGGTTTTCTGTATCTTCTTTGAAACTTCAAATTCACTTTCTTAAAACTTGTGCATCACTTCTTCCTTATCAACACAACCAAAATGAACCCTATTCCCACTCAATCAGGTCTAAATCAGTATATGAACTGATCAAGCAGGCACATTCCACATTTAGATTACAAATCCTATCCTAACTAGAGTATTTGCAGACTAGCACAAAAAAGTGAATAAATATTAGCAAGCTCACAAATATTAGCGAGTTCATCTAAAAATTTAATGTTTTAACAGATAAAATGTCATCAAATGCCATCTTGCTCTCTCATTTCAAAGCCAATTGCACACTGGTCTACTGAAAGCCAAACAGAAAGTGGATTTCAGAACCAGTGACTATAAATGAAAACTGCACAACTCCACAAGCAGCATTATCATAAACTGACATGTCAAAATAATATCAGCAAGAACTGCATTTACGATAAATCATAACAAAATAAATGAGTCAAATGAGAATTCTTCAAATGAAATAACCTTCTAGAGTTGCATCAAATAAATTAGAACAAACAAACCTGTTGCCCGACAACTCCAATTCGGTCAATGCGTCTTATGGAAAGCTTTCCTTTTGCAGAGCGAACCAACAAATAATCAGTGGCTGCTACCTTGTGAGGGAAAATGGGTGCTTTATACATGTTTGTCTCGAGGGATGATTGGCTGCAACCAGCTTTTATATCTCCAAGAAATGGGGATTTATCGGTAGGCTCTAATACAACAACATTACCCAAGCTGTTGTTTCCATCGCGCAATGAGATGCCAGTTTGATCACTAGGGCTTGACTTCTGATAGTAAGTGCATAAGTTTGCACCCATGCCAATATTGCTCAACAATAAAGGTCTTTCCTCACAATACCTGAAAAAAGAAAAAAAAAACGTCATCATCATGAAATCTCACCTCTTTATACATGAAAAAGAGAAACTTAGAGATCAAAAACAGGAAGGATTATCAAAACTTCAATGCATAAAAATAAAAATAAAAATAAAAATAATGCTGATGCAATGAAAATCCACACCACAAGAACACAAGGAAAGCCTGCAACAAAAAAAGGATGCGAGACAAGAATTTATATAGTAAATGTTCATAACAAATGATAGTATTATCATCACAATACTCAAGTTCTAAAATTTCTTTAAAAGAAGTGAAATAAAAAAAAAAGCAAAAAGTTCAGAAAAAGAAATTGCAAAAATTTTAGCATCTAGAAAATTATGAACTGAAAATAAAACCTATGCATAAGCAAAAAAACAGAGGTCCCTTCAAAAGCTTTATGCAAAATAAGTTATTATTTTGGCCTTTTTAGTTAAAATAAGGTACTCCTTCTAAAAAGCTATAAATTCTTAGATCAACAAGATCACTACATATTTAGTCAAATTATTGTTTTAACATTTATTTTAGCAATTTAAAAATTCACAAAAGCATTGGGAAATCTGGTTTCAATACTGAGACCATGGCCAATAGTCACTAAAAAAGCCTGGCTTGAAGACTTCAATTAGTCACGTCCTCAGCTTTCCTTGAGATGCATAAAACAATAATTATATAGTACTCCCTGTATGGTACACCCAACTGTAAAGTTGCTCCATTATGACAAAAAAGTCACAAAACAATCAATTTGCAGAAAGCTGGGGGGCAGATATTCAAAGAGCCTTGTACACTAGTGACACCTTTTAATGCAATATGTCAACAAAAAAATTTTCAACCATCAAGCTTCAGACTTTATTTAGTTCAAAGACGTCAACATAATGACACCCATATTAATGCATATGTGTATTTTCCACCACCAACAACAACAACAACAACTAAGCCTTAGTCCCAAACAAGTTGGGGTCGGCTGTATGGATCCTCAACAAAATAAGCTCAAAAGGCACCAAAAAAGATACTCCAGCCTTAGGCCCCTTCCAAGACACGAATTTTACGTCTCCAATCAAGTCTGTCATTAATCAAATCCGCATCAAGATCTAAGGCACGTAAGTCTCTTGCTATCACTTCCTTCCACACAGTTCTAGGTCTTCCACGACCTCTAGCCCTCTCAATCAACAAATTCTCACACTTACGAACCGCAGCATTAGGAGGTCTTCTTAAAACATGTTCATACCATCTAAGTCTTCCTTCCTTCACCTTATCTCCGACATCCGCTACTTGAACTTTTTGTCGAATATGAACATTCTTAATTTTGTCCAGTCTGGTATGTCCACACATCAATCTTAGCATCCTCATTTCTGCCACACTCATCTTATGCAAATGTTGTCCCGTTGGTGCCCAACACTCACTACCATAGAGCATCGCAGGCCTAACAACCGTCCTATAGAATTTACCTTTCACTGTGTATTTTCCACCATTGCAGCTTTTATTAGAAATGGCAGAAATATAGAATAGCTCTTCTGCAGTCAAAACTAAGCTACAATGTCAATTAATACAATGAATCTCCAATTCATGCATGTCTCAAGTTATGCATAAAAACAAAAAAGAAGATTAAGAGCATGATTTCAGAAAATAAAAAATGAGTAGAAAGAAATTGGACAAATGCCAAGAAAGCAATTGCTAATGTAAGTATATTTCCATGTTCTCTGCATAGATCAAAATAATAAGAAGATTTTCGGTAACTTACTCCATAAGAAAGATGTGACCATCTTTTACAGAAAGGTCCGATTTCTTCTTAAATGCCCCTGGTGGTCGCAAAGATTTATTCTCGCCCGGAATCCTCTGTGCCCTTGGCAACAAATGAATTTTTGTACGAACAAGGTGAAGCAAGGAATTTGGCTGAACATTTTGGGCAGTTAGAGATTTATGATCTTCAAGCTCCTTCCCCAAATAAAAAATCTTCACCACTTCTAAAGGCTTAAAATCTAAAGAAACCATACATACAGACATTTTCAGTTAGCACTTATCCTTTCACAACAATTAGAAATAGCAATCTATGAACAACAAGGATATACTAATTGCATGAATGACAGAAGTAGCACTAATAATAATAATTAAGGATACATATTGTTTTTTAATTAAAGAGAAACAAGGAACAGGATAAATGGCATGCAAAGGACTTCTATCTTTTTCAGAATAAGGATCAAAATTTTACTAATGAATGAAGAATGGAAATAAGAACTAGTTAATAAGACATCTGCCTCTCAAAGAAACCAAAGAAGTAAAACTAATACAGTTACACATTAACTACAATCTGTCACTAGATTAAATATGTATTTATTTATAATATTTTGTTGCATTATTGTCAATATTATTGCTATAAATAATTAGCTTACTGTTGTGATATGCATATTTTAGGTTGTAAAATAGGTTAGTTGCCAGCTGTAAATTAGGTTAGCTGTTAGCTATTGTATCACAGTGGTTATTTGACCGTCTTCCTATTTTTCGTAGCACTCTTCTAGTATAAATTCCCATCAAGCTTGAGGGAATAATTAAGCTAAATGTTTCAGACTTCAAATACATCTTCTTAGTCTCTGTTTCTCTCAAATTTGTCATGGCATCAGAGCCTAAATATTTAAATTAGGCTCATTTTGTCTGGAATACAATTTTTTTCAGATTTTCTATGGTAGCTGGGTCTACTGTTCCTACCTCTTTTTTTGGGGCAGCACTCTTCTTTGATTCCCTGTGTGGGAATTTCTGTTTATGGCAATCTTCTTGGTTCATCTTTCTTGTGCAATATGACTACCATTAATTCTTCAGAAATCTTTGGAGTGCGATTTACTGGTAAAAATTATTCTGCCTGGGAGTTTCAATTTCAACTATTTGTTATTGGTAAGGATTTATGGGGTCATATTGATGGTAGTTCTCCAGCAGCTAGAGATGCTAAAGAACTAGCGCAATGGACTGTCAAAGATGCAAGGGTGATGATATGGATCTTAAGTTCTGTTGATTCTGTTATTGTGCTTAATTTAAAGCCCTATAAAACTGCCAAAGCAATGTGGGAATATTTGAAGAAAGTCTACACTCAAAACCACACTGCACGTCGTTATCAATTGGAGTATGAGATTGCTGGTTACAATCAAGGAAATCTATCTATGCAGGATTATTTTTCAGGTTTTCAAAATCTATGGGGAGAGCTTTCTGACTTGATTTATGCAACAATACCAGCTGCTTCTCTCTCTATTGTACAAGAGGTTCACGAACAAAGCAAGAGAGATCAGTTCTTAATGAAGCTACGACCTGAATTTGATATCACTCGCTCCAATCTTATGAACAGCATTCCTTCTCCTTCTTTGGATGATTGCTTTCGTGAACTACTTTGGGAAGAGCATCGTCTCCTCGCTCAAGCTACATTACAGTCAATTCCACTTAATCCAATAGCATATGCAACTAAAAGGAGGACAAGGTAAGAATATGAGCAAGGTTCAATGTTACAGCTGCAAGGAGTACGGTCATAACATTGCTCTAAAAATTTTTGCAATTATTGCAAGAAATCAAGTCATATTATTAAAGGTTGTCCTACTCGACCTCAGAATCGAAAAACTACTGCTACTGCTTATACAACCTCAGAAATTTCACCCCCTACAATAGCACAGAATACTCTCACTCCTGATATGGTGCAACAGTTGATTGTTTCAGCCCTTTCCGCCTTAGGGCTCCAAGGTAAGCAAACCTGTTCATCCTCAACTTGGCTAGTTGACTCAGGTGTTTCTAATCATATGACTAGTTCTTCTGATGCTCTTCACAATGTCCACTCTTATAATGGTACCACGGATATACAAATTGCCAATGGAAGTTGTTTGCCCATTCATGCTATTAGGGATCTTAGTTACACTTTTTGAGATGTTTTTATATCTCCTAAGCTTTCTTCTAACCTTATTTTGGTTGGTCAGCTAGTTGATAATAACTATGATGTTCATTTTTCCCGTGATGGTTGTGTTGTGCAAGATCAGGTGTCCGGAAAAATACTAGCGAAGGGGCCTAAAGTTGGGAGATTGTTTCCTTAAAATTTTTCCATTCATGGTTATCTATCTTTAGCTTGTTTTACGGTTAATAATAAAAGTGCAATATGGCACAAACGTTTAGGTCATCCAAATTTTGGTATTTTGTCTCATTTACTAAATTCTGGTTTGTTGGGAAATAAAGATCATGTTCCTCCTAATTTTTCTATTGAATGTTCTACATGCAAATTAGGTGAGTAAAACTCTTCCTTTTCCTTCTCATGGAAGTCGTGCACAAAAATGTTTTGATATTATTCATAGTGATGTATGGGGCATTACACCTATTATTTAACATGCTCAGTACAAGTATTTGTGACATTCATTGATAATTATAGTCGATATACTTGGGTCTATTTCTTGCGCTTCAAATCTGAGGTCTTTTCTGTCTTCACATCATTTGTAGCCTATGTTGAAACACAATTCTCTACAGGAATTAAAGTCTTGAGATCCGATTTAGATGGAGAATATATGTCCAATGAATTCCATGCCTTCTTACAAGAAAAAGATATTATTTCTAAACGCTTTTGTCCTTGTACTCCCAACAAAATGGAATAGCAGAGCCAAAAAATTGCCATCTTTTAGACATGGTTCGTACTTTATTAATTGATTCTCCAGTTCCTTCTAAGTTTTGGGTTGAGGCCTTATCAATTGCAGTTTATTTAATTAATCGCTTACCTTCACAGGTTATAAATTTTGATTCTCCATATTATCGTCTTTTTAATTAGTATCCTAGCTACCTTGATTTGCACAGTTTTGGATGTATTTGATTCGTTCATTTACCTTCACATGAACGTCATATCATAAACTTTCTGCACAGTCTGTTAAATGAGCATTCATGGGTTATAGTGTTTCACATAAAGGTTACATGTGTTATGATCCCTCTTCCCATAAAATCTGTATCTCTCGTCATGTTTTTTTAGCATCAATATTTCTTTCCCGCACACACTGTGTCACCACTTGAAGTTAGTATTCTTGCTTTGATGATCTGTCTTATACTCCTAAGCGATTCAAACCCAGATTTGTGTATTCTCAACATCACCCAACTTTGCCTCTCCTACATATTGACTCAACATCCAAGCCTATTCAACTAAATGAGCCTGACATGACATCTACAGTTGCTACAGATTTTGAGCCTTCTGCACCAAGTCTCAGATGCTCTACTAGAGTTTCTCATCCTCCTAATCGGTAGGGCTTCTCTCATATCTCTCTTCATGCTACTTTGTCTTCTATTCCTATTCCCAATTGCTCTTCAGAGGCCGTGAAACATGATTGCTAGCGGAAGGCAATGGATGAGAAACTTGCGGTTCTTCAGGAGAATCATACTTGGGATATGGTTTCTTGTCCTTCTAATGTTCAGGCAATTGGTTGCAAGTGGGTCTACTCAACTAAGCTTCTCTCTGATGGCACTCTAGACCGCTATGAGGCACGATTGGTTGTCCTTGGTAACAAACAGGAGTATAGGGTAAACTATGAGGAAACTTTTGCTGCAGTCGCTAAGATGACCACAATACATACAATACTTTCTATCGCAGCCTCCCAAGGTTGGTCACTTTGTCAAATGGATGTCAAAAATGCCTTTGTGAATGGCGATCTCAAGGAAGATGTTTGCATGCGCCCTCCACCAGGTTTGTTCTCTTCTTTTTCTTCTCTTGTATGTAAGTTGAAGCGATCTCTGTATGGTTTGAAACAAGCTCCTTGTGCATGATTTGAAAAGTTTCGTTCCACTTTGCTTTGTTTTTCCTTTGTACAAAGTCAGTATGATTCCTCTCTGTTTCTTCGCAAGACTTCAACTGGTGTTGTTTTTCTACTTGTTTATGTGGATGATATTATTATTACTGGCAGCAACTCTATCTTGATTTCATAACTTCAACATCATCTTTAGAAATCCTTTCATATGAAGGACCTCGGTCAACTCACTTATTTTTTGGGACTGGAGGTTCATATTGACTCTTCTGGAATCTTCCTGAATCAACACAAATATACTCAAGATTTAATTGCCTTAGCAGGTCTCCAGGATTCCTCCTCTGTGAATACCCCTATGGAAGTTAATGTGAAATATCGGAGTACAGAGGATAATCTCCTTCTTGATCCGACTCTGTTTCGACAATTGGTTGGTAGTTTGATATATCTCACTCACACCCGACCTGATATCTCATTTGTTGTGCAACAGATCAGTCAATTTATGCATGCTCCTCGTCATCTTCATCTAGCTGTTGTTCGTTGTATTATTAGATATCTTCAAGGAACACCTACTCACAGTTTGTTTTTTTCTGCTAGTTCTTGTCCTCGCTTAGAAGCCTTTAGTGATGCCGATTGGGTTGGTTGTCCAGATACCCGCCACTCAGTAACAGACTGGTGTATATTTTTGGGCTCTTCATTGCTATCCTGGAGAAGTAAGAAGAAAGATCATGTCTCCAAATCCTCGACTGAGTTAGAATATCATGCCATGTCCGCTGCGTGTTCTGAAATAGTTTGGCTTCGTGGGTTGTTGGTTGAACTTGATTTTCCTCGAAATGGTCCTACGCCTCTTCATGCGGACAACACTATTGCCATTCAAATAGCAACTAATCTTGTATATCATGAACGCACAAAGCATATTGAAGTAGATTGTCATTCAATTCGTGAGGCAGTAAACTGTCAGATCATCACCCTTCCTCATCTTTCCACTACTTTACAAATTGCCGATGTGTTTACTAAAGCCTTGACTCATCAACGGCATTCTTTTCTTGTGGACAAATTGATGCTTCTTGATCAACCAACATCAATTTGAGAGAGGATGTCACTAGATTAGATATGTATTTAATTATAATATTCTGTTGCATTATTGTCAATACTATTGCTGTAAATAATTAGTTTACTGTTGTGATATGCCTGATTTTAAGCATGATTTTAGGCTGTAAAACAAGTTAGTTGTCGGCTGTAAATTAGGTTAGCTGTTATCTATTGTATCACAACTGTTATTTGACTGCCTTCCTATTTTTCATAGCACTCTTCTAGTATAAATTCCCATCAAGCTTGAGGGAATAATTACGCTAAATGTTTCAGACTTCAAATACCTGTTCTTAGTCTCTCTTTCTCTCAAATTTGTCACAATCTAGCTTTAGGAAGTGTTTGATTTAATAACAGTTTTACGTGGCTGTAACGGTTATAATAGAAAGAGCAGTAACAACAACAACAACAACAACAACAATTGCAGATATAGATTAGGCGAATCACATGCAAAAGAAAGATTGCAACCTAGCTTTTTTGAAGCCTTTGCTTTAACAGAAGAGACTGTTTCCTCAGCATCTACATGTAGTTTACTTCCTTTACCACCCAAGCTCTTCAGTATGATTTTCATAGGTCCTTGGGTGGGAAGCTTCTTTTGCTCTTTGACAGCCACCTCATTGTCATGAGGATACCATAAAGCTTTCGGTCGATGAAAATTAGCTAAATCTTTACTGCAGGACATATCCACAGGATAAAATTATGAAGTGCAGAGCATAGAATTGATAGGTAAAGAGATCAACATTATAATGATATGCTGAAGGAAAAAAGACAAAACAAAAACACTTCCAACTTAGGGGCATCGAGGTGGTAGACATGGCAGCATTTGGAAGGCTTCATGAGCAATCATAATTCATGAAGACAAGAAAATAACTCCAATACTAACAATTTGGCAATATTAAAATGCTGCAACAATGACAGCCAGTTCTATCGAGCAGCTAATTTGTTAACGACAAAAACAAAATCCCTGAGGAAAGGTCAATTTGATAATCTAGGTCCAAACAAAGGTCAAATAGGGTACTTGAGACATCTGCATTCATATCTTGTGTTCATAAAGACTCAACAGTGGCATGGCTCAACGGCACCTGAGACAGCATCTAATTTTCAATTTTGGATTTAGAAGGGATCTTCCTGTTTCATACATCTTCTATAATAATTGATTATACATTTGTTTATAAGACAAAACTGTGTTAGATACCGTTTAAAGTTGCAAATATCAATTATCCAAAAATCTTTATATTAAATGAAGTTTCAGAATATTATATGCACATGAAACAGAATAAGAGACTATTGTTACAAAAATTAAGCTCTCAGGCTTACTTGCTCAACTTCAATTTCATTGTCTGCAGCTTAATTGCTGATGCCGAATGATGAACTTTGGTACCATAAGCACTTCGTTTGCTAGAATTTGATTGCAACTGCTGAGAAAATTTCCTGTTCATGTAGAATTTGTCATTAGCAATGTTGAACTTCCAACCAGAATCATATCCATGACCAGATAGCTCAGGTGAAACCCTGGGCTTTACGGATTTGGTTATTATCATTGCCCCTGCATGAAGCTGAAGATGTTTACTATCCTTGTTATCCAAAACTTCAAAAAGCATCTGCTCATCTTGAAGATCAAGAATTAGCTTAGGCTTCATAAGATCTTTATGGGGTTCCCATATTATATCATCTAACCAAGATCCTCCCATAATGTCTTTATTTTGCAATGTGAGTTTGCTGGAGCGCCTTATAGCATCACTTTGGAAAATCTCCAACGCACTATTACCCACTCTACCATCAATATCATTATATTTCTCCCTTTCTAAGTGGGATTCTAACCTCAAAAGTTGTGGATGGCATCTGCTTTCTGATAATGAAAGGTCTGAAGGCCCTGAAGAATCTCTAGAGACAAATGACTCCACAACAACAGGAGAACTATGCACAAAAACACCATGATCTTTCTCATCTGGCTTCATAGTGAGCTCTGAATAAAAAATTTGTGATGGACTCACATGCTCTGTTTCTTTAATAAATGAATCCCCCAAGTCAAGTCCAGATAAGTCACAACTCTCTAAAGAATTGTTGCTAACAACAGGAGAATTGTCCCAGAGAATTCTATCTTCCCAATCTTGCTGCTCAAGAGGGTAGAATTTTGAATACATTGGTGATTGCCATCCCGTGTCAAGATTTACCGATAAATCTTTGTTCATCGGTTCAGCACTAATACAAGAGCTCCTTCTCTGTTCCTCATTTTGAACTGACCCTTGCATGACACCAAATTTTCCTGATTCTGAGCTACCATCATTAAAGATCGAGACATCATATTGATTAACATGAGAGTGCAATCGAAATACTTGACTAGAGCCCTTTAAAAATGCTTCCTCATCTTCCTCAACAATATCAGAAGCATCCATAGATTTATACTTATCTGAAAAGGAAGTAATAATCTAGAAAATTAAATAGGCATCAAGCAAAAGCAAATCAAAGAAACATAATATATGAAGCTGACAAATTATAAGAAAAGAGTACAATAAGCAAAGTCAAATTATCCATTTTAACGTTTCTACAACAAGCTGACAAGATGAAATTTTAAAAACATTGTGGAGGAGAACTCAGACATGATGTACCTTTGAACACAGAGTATCGATGGCCTCTTTTTTCCCCTTTCTTCAAGGGCTCATGAATACCAAATATTTCAGAGAAGCGCAGGACCACGCTACCATCTTCTATACACAAAATAGGCAACGGTGTGGAACCTTGATCATTTGGAGGCCCCTCAAGGTCATCTGCTTTCTCCTGTTTAAATATAAGATAGAATATGTTGATATGACTCTGGACACAAATAATCGCTCCACTCATAATGCGTCCGACTTTTATGCAAATTATTCGTGATATAACCTCTGAAATCCTATAAAATTATAGGAAATTGATTAAAGATTTGAAACTGGAAGAGAATTGCAAACTGACCTCCTCAGAATCTTCCCAATCGGCATCCAGATTTTCAGCATCGAGGGAGTCAATTTGTACACCATCACGTGGAGATGTCTCCCCTCCTGGAACGGCTGCGATATCCTGTTGATCTGAGAGATACTTGCATATGTAAGGTGTAATGTTGGAAAGGTAAACAAGATGTCAAATGGTTTAATGATAAGAAAATATTGAATGGTAATATCATTGGGAAAAAGAAGGAAGTTCAAAACATACCAAAAACTAGGGCAGACACACACAAATTTAACTTTAGTTACAAAACAACCAACAAATATAGAAAGTACCCTGAGTTGGAGTTCCATAACTATTACCCATAAATATTGAACCTAAACATTTGTTATTTGTACAAAGATGATTCCAAATACTGGACTTCTCTTAAGTCATCTATAAGATACTGCTGTTTCAGATCAATATTTGGCATGCATAATCAATATTTTCAATATTTTCCACAATCAATATTTTCCATATTTTCCACAATGCACAATCTGGTGAGATCCAAATCAATTTCAATGACAACCAACTGCCAGATCCATAACATACCCATAATTGACATTCTGTAAACCCTAACCAAAAAATAAAATAATCAGAGATTTTTGGATGTCATACTGATATCAGAAGCATCTACTGTGAGCGAAAAGCACTTCAAAATGCTGGTTGCTTCAGTGAAAAAAAGAGAGAGATAATAACCACATTGACCAAAAAACAAAAATAAAGAAAAAACCTAAAACCATTAAATGACACAAAAAATAAACTGCTTTACAGAAGAGCTAACCAAGGAAGCATAATATGTACTTGGCTATCAAGTGATAAACAATGTACTTTACCATCAAGATATAAAAGATTCCTTCATCTGAAACATTATTAACAGAAGGCCCTTTGGTTCAAATATTGCAGCGAGAAAAATAAAATCAATTCAAAGTTTCAAACATATGTAATTTATACCCAAGAAAAAGGATAAAAAAATTGCCAAAACTTAAAAAATACTTTAATAGAAGTTACAAATTGAGGAATCAACCTCAATTCCAGCATTCTTTTTCAAAAGAAAAAGGCACTGGCTTTATCATCAAGCTAGATTACTAACATGCCTACAATTTCCCAAGGCACCGATAGAGATCTGATAAAAATAATACCTTGGACTTCAATGTTTTTATCCACAACTATATCATCATTTTCAATTTCCTCTTCCTCGTCGTAATTTTCGTCATCAAATACAGAAGTTTTAGGCTCCAATGAAGCCAGAGGAACACCGGAAGAAAAAAATTCCTTTTTCGGCAACAAATAATCTTCCTCACTGGCTGCTTGAATCTCTGGTCCTTCATACTGCTCATCAATATCTTCATAGTCAACTGCATCTTCAGCCTTCTCATCATAATCTAGCAGCAGAAAACAACATTAATAGCATAATCAGAAAAATTAGTAAGGAACATAGATAACCAGCAAAATTATGAATAAGATGCAGCTCATGGTACGGACACACCCATCCAGGCCTTTCTGCCCAGTTCTTTTTGCCCTTTACACAAAAGGAAATAAAAGAAACAAAGATAAACTACGGGATATTAAAAAAATGTATAACTAAAAAAAAGGAATAAATGTGAAAATTTAACAGTATCCACTGAAGCACTCCTCTACCAATCGAGGAGTCTAAAGCACCAATGGAACAAGATTTGGAGAAGCTTAAGTTGGATGATAGTCCATGGATAAGAAAAGAAAAAGGTAAGAAAGTTCTGATGTAGCCAGATATTTTCTGCAGTATTAGAGCTGCAGATCCAGAGCAGTTCACACCTAAGAAGTGTTTAGTTCACAAAATTGCATTTAGGAATGTGACAACCGGGCTTTAAATTCTCAAGCAGTATATGTTTCTCAAGAAAGATATCTTATTCAGAAAGAACAAAGGGCAGTACATTGTCGAATCATTATTGCATTTATCAGTAAAAGAATTCCATAAATATAACATTAGTGCACCCTTTTCTGGAATCACAAAGGAAAGTGAACAAAAAAATCTACCGTTATATGTAAAGATTATTGTTTGGTGCCATTTTTCAATGACTCAATTCCAAAGAGTGAGGTTATCAGGAATTCAAGACACTGAAAACAGATCACCAGAATGTGCCATTTTCCATTCACATGCCCTCAGCATTTCATTAATCAAACCCAGGGTATAATTGATCTCCCAGACCGTGTGACAGAAATCTCAGGTAATAAATTTGGTTTTTGTGGGCATTCTCCAATGCAAAATTAATTTCCCAAGCCCATCTATCCAATGCAGAATAAGTTAAATATTGGGATGTGATATGAACCCAAATCTGCTGGTATAAGTGTAAACTTGAACAAAGATTGCATACAATCAAGTACTTAGAGCTAATAAAGCTTTTACTTGAAGCTTATTTTTGAAATATGACTTAAAGCAAGAATAGAAAGCCAGCCAAAAATTAATAGAAGGCCTAATAAAAGATTTTACCAAAAAATTAATACCATCAAGTTGATGTATTAGTTTTTTGAGGGTCTCACTGAACACATGGATCCTGTTAACTATTCTATCATCTATAATACAAAAATAATTAGAATCTATGTTTTTAAGGGGTTAGTGGCAAGACCTACTAACCAAATTAGCTTCCTTTTTTTGTGACAATTCATTGTATATGGGATGAAAAATTACATCTCAACTTTGACAGATCACTGAAAAATACCCTGTGTGATCAGAAGGTATGATAATTTTATTGTTAAAGTACACTTGACAATATCAAATTATTATTGTTGAGGCCACATTGGAAAAGTGCAAAAATTTAAGCTAAAAGTTTGGAAACATGCTGGAAACTCTCCTTAACCAAAACTCTCCAGACTCCACCATTCAAGTATTGTAAATAGGAAAATGGACCAAAATACTTGTTTGAATAGTGCTCATTGGAATGCCTCACAAGTTTTCTTCTAAAATGATGACCACCTCACATTTCTCTCTCTCTCTCTATCTCCACAAGCCAATTAGGGAAGGAAGCAAGTTTTCGTAAAGCACGATAATTGCTGGTGTGAAAACAATAAATATGAACATCTCCCTCTAGTTGTATAACAACAAGCTCTTTCTGCTATTTCCTAAACTCCACTTAGATGTTGAAGGTACCCTTATAAGCTTCTCATGTCAGTATAGGCTTTGCTCCAGTGGCTTCCATGTGCCTCAACACTTGAGCATAATGAACATAGTCCTTCACATTTTACATTTCTGACAATAGCATTTCCTTTACTAGGGTATGCAAACCAGCATAAAATGCTATTCTGCACATGAACTCGTATGGCTTTCCATTATAAGGTAAACTATTTGAAATGAAAATATATATATTCATGACTACAGCAGAACCTACAGAAGTTACAACTTTTTCAGACCAAGCTCCAGTATGCCAAACTACTAAATAAACTGACTTGGATTGAAACTTTTCTTTTTAAAGTATTTACCAGTTAGTGTCAATCAAAGTATGCATTAAAGTCAATGGAGAAATAAATTAATTAGTTGAAGAAACAATGGTACTAACAGAAAATCAAAAACTGCATGAGATAGTTTTTCCTGGCAGACAACATCACCTTGTTCTGCAGCATCAGCTGATGGTTGTGGTGATTTCACCGACAACTGAAATAAAAGGAGCACAATTAGTTCCAAACTAGAAAAATAAAATAAAAATAAAATAAACCTCAACCCCAACACCACAATCTGTAGCAGTTATAAACTAAGAAATCTCCCGGAGTAATATAGAGAACAACAAAGCAAAACACGCGATTAAGAGTTCCATACATCTATATCCGTCAATGATGGACCCAACTTGTCAGCCAATGCAGCAAGATGCTCCTTCGCATCCTGGAAGCATGTATTTTAGCATCAAAGTGAGAATATGAAATTGGAAAATACATATCATTGCAACAAATGATATTCATTCCACAAGCAACCAGCAAAAGTATTGAAATAAAAGTGCAGCCAGAATCAACATGAGCAAGGACGGATAAACCCGAACAAGTTTAAGCATTAGCTTGGAATTCCTAACAGCCTATCTAAAAATCAAATTACTTCATGTAAAACTCAAAACCAAAATTTCATCAGATTTGAAGAATACAAATAGCATTTCCTTATATGCACAGAAACAATAAATATTATTCTTTCACCAACTTTGCACACAATATAAAGGATTAAAGCCTTACGCAAGGTAGCAATTAATATCCTGTAATTCTTCTTATATGGAAGCATAACTTGTTAAATTTGTAGCTTAGCATACAACTAAGAACCAATAGGCCTAGCATACAACTAAGAATCAGTAAGAAAAGCATCTTTCTCCATTTCCTGATCCACCTATACCCCAAATATCTCCAACTAAAATAAATTTCATCACAAACAATCTCAACTGAGAACCAGTAAAGCAAAGTTCTTTCCCATCAACCTGTAACTAATTATCTCCAGCTACATATAAATCTCAACTGCACATGCATATGATTTATCTGCACAAATACATATGATTATTTGTGTTTATTTAAACAGAAGATGGTATATAGTATAATAATAAATAAAAAAAGAGAGATGAAGAAAGTTACCTCATCAAGATAATCAACATCAAGATCACCAGAATTGTCCACATTTCCAAACATAAATCCCAATAACCTGTTACCCCCACCAACCTCCTCATATTCCTCATCATCATCTGCAAAATCAATCACGGACCACAAAAAGTGTAACACAAGAAAGAGGAAAAATATGAAAAAGATGGCTACTATTTTTTTTCACAAATAAGATGAACATCCTTCATGCTGAAACTCTTAGGTCTCTTGAACTAGTTACATAAAAACATTTACTAGTTTTCTTCTATATATCTCAGTTTTGCTAGTGGAAAACTGGTTGATTTGCCTAACTCTTCAATTCCCCTTTTTTCTATCTGCTCTTTATAAAGTATATTATTTGCCTATTTATTAAATAAAGTATATTTATTTACATACAAATATATAAGTCACTTCACAATTTAATCATGTAACAGAAGGTCTTTTTCATCTAAGGGTATGTTCCAAACTTAAAAATTATGATTGCAGTTGTTTAAACTATTTAGTGCAACACAACAAAAATTAAGAAATTAAAACTAAGTTGTGAATTTAAAAAAGAAAAAACACAAGTACAACAAGTTTTTAGGATGATTGTTATTTTTTTATTTAAAAAATTTAGTTAGTCTAATATTATAATTTGAATATTAATATATAACAATTATGATAATTAGCAGATGATTTAAAGCCTTATAGCATGCAGTAAATATTAATATACGAACAAATAAAAACTAAAACAATGACATAACAATAATATTATTGTACTCAGCAACCAACTTACCTTCATCGCGACAATCCTGGGATTCACTACCTGACTCATAAGTACCCATGTTTTAACTGCAACTGCGCCCTATATAATAATAATAATAATAATAATAATAATAAACAGAAATTAAAATTCAAGCAGATATGAACTTAAACAGAATACAAATTAAAGAAACAGCTATCTTATAAGGAAATGGTATTTCAAGTGTAAAACGTTTTCAGCCCAAGCTCGAGTGATTTGAAAGCTCAAATTAAGCTAAATTAGGTCATAAACCTAAACTTTTAAAATCAAATTTTCAGAGATTTGAAAAAACCAAGAATATTAAATCAACTCAATCAAACCCTAGCAGAAACTATCAATACTCTCGTTAATAAATTTGTTGGACAAAAAATAATGATAAAAATAAAAGGCTCAAATAATAAAAAAAATCTGTAAGCAGAAACAAGTTAAAAAACACACACACACAAAAAAATTACTTAACTGTAACCGATAGAATTACAATATTTAGCTAAAAAACCCGAAAAGCGAAAAGGGTAAATTCTTTGAGCAGAACCAATAACTAACTCTATGTAGTGAAATTATAGAATTGAGAAATCAAAAATTGAAGAAAATAATGAAGTTGAAAAGGAGAAGAAGAAGAGAAACAACGATTTTAGGCAATTAAGATAAATAATGAAAAGAAAGAGGAGAGAAGAGAAGAAAAAGATAAAAGTTCGAAAAAATGAATTAAACTTTACCTGTTAAATAAATTTATGTGGATTTGCTCATTCTATTCCAATATTGAATAACGATGTTCCCCACCGGAATAGAGTCGACGGACTTTGGATTAGACGACACAGATGTCTGATTTCGTTGATGAACAGAGAGAGAGAGAGAGAGAGAGGGCGGGGTTATAAATAAAGCGGGACTAACAGACTATTACATTTGTTGGGTATAAAACCAGACTCGTTCGGGTCTTGATTATGGGTCGGATAAAATTTCTTTAATATGGGTTATTCGATTATGGATCCATATTTCCTAATGTGAAACGCTACCGTTTTTCCTCTATTTCATTAAATGAAACGCTACCGTATGGGTCTCGATCCAGATTTCCTTATATGAAACGCTAGTTTTTGTTCTCTTCCCTTAGATGAAAACGGTACCGTATTAGCCACGTCCGTCAATTGTTTCGATTCTCTCTCTGTTTCCCTCTCCGACCACCAGCTCATTCTGTTTTTTGGTCTAGGCAAAGCCCTGATGCTCTGCCGCAGAACTACAATGGCGATTGCCTTTTCACAGGTAGGGTCTTGCTTTCACTCTCTATCTCTCAATTTCACCCTTCTTTCTTTTTCCCCAGTATCTTGCAAGTCACTTAATTTCTATCCAATTTTGTGTGTATTTGCTGCTATTGCCTCGCTCTCCTTAAAGTTTACAATTACACGGATCTATTACTGGAAAACGAAGGTATTGGAGTTCATTTTCTTTTTTGATATTTTGATTCGTTTGTTTTGTCATTGTCATCACTGAGACTTCAGTTTCTGCTTCAAAATTTTATTGAAAACTAAAAGCTCCTTTTTTTTTCTAGGTATTGGTTATATCCATTACCGCCCCAAGCATTTCATTTGCAGCAGAAATATATGGAGTACCATTACGATTTTAGAATTAATAGTCGCCTCCATAGTAGTCCTATTTAGTGGATGGTTGATTGTCACTTAATAAAAAGGGTTTAATTATCACCCATTTTTAGAAAAGTGTATATTGAAAGCGTTGGCTTATGGATAAGAGCCCAGGAGTAGATTTTTATGGTTAGCCACTATGCTTAATTCATTGGAACTTGTCTACTTGTTTGTTAAATTTCTTTTCTTTCTCACCTTTTTTTCCCAAATTTTAAATTTCATGCATTATGATAACATAAAAAATGCCTTTCTTTCTCTTGCTTCTAGTGCTTATGCTATAATGGCCTTTAATTGGAATATCTTTGCCAAGCTTGTGCTGCATATTTATTGTCATTATTTTATATTTCTGGCTTTTAGCTGATCTACTTTTGGTTTTGAACGTGATTTTTGTAGGTAAACCACAGGGAGGCAAGTCTGTGATTTTTGCATTGCAATCTTTTATTTTGTTTATCATCATGAAGTTTGTAAGTCTTTCTTTCCTCTCCCTTTGGCTCACTAATATGACCTCTTTGCATGCACACACGCACACACATTGTTTCCCTTGTTAGGCACTTAATAAGTCTGCACTTTGTTTTTTCAGACATGCTTGAGCAAAGGGAATGGTCCTCAATTGCCACCATGTTACATTCTCCATGTGAATGGATTTAGGATATTGCTTGATTGTCCACTGGACCTTTCAGCTCTCACTATTTTTTCTCCTCTTGCTGCTGATTTTTGTCCCATATTGCTTGAAGAATCTTCTAATCATTCAGATCATGATTCTTTGGACATGGAATTGCAAACACAAAAGAGGTGTAAAATTGAAACGCCTCTTGATGCAAAAAATTTAATCCATGCAGAGCCTTGGTACAAAACTGCAAAGAACTTGCACTTTTGGAATCCTTCTTCCTTTGATATTGTTTTGATTTCAAGTTCCACGGGCATGCTTGGGTTACAATTTCTCACTCGAAGTAAGGGCTTTTCTGCTAAGGTAAAGAAAATAATAGGTTTCTGGAGCATCTTTCCCTTTTTTCCTTTTGTAATGCCCAATTAGAATATTATCAATACTTAGTGTACAATTGCTTTAGCTTGTCAATTGGTGTTTGATCGGGTCAGAAATATGCAACTGAAGCAACTGCAAGGCTTGGCCAGCTTACGATGGAGGATCTTGTCTCAATGCATATGGAATTCAAGCATTTTTATGGATCTAATGAGTCTGATTCTCCTGAATGGATGAAATGGGGAGAACTTGAATTTCTCCCTTATTCATTGAGAGAAGTGGCTCTGGGTAAAGAAGGATAAGAGCTGGGCGGATGGATGCCAGTGTACAGGCCTTTGACACTGAAGTTATTTAAGCTGGAATATACTCATTTACATTAGTTCTTCCTATTACCAAAGCATTTGATATTCTAATCCATTCAACACTTAAATGTTATTCAGTTCAGTGGATGTGAATGATTGTATGAAGAAGGTTCAAACACTTAAATATGCTGAAGCAGCCTGCCATAATGGAGCATTGGTGATAAAGGCATTTAGCTCAGGCTTAGAGATAGGGTCATGCAACTGGACTATTGAAGGTCCAAAAGGAAATGTTGCATGTTTATCAAGCTCTATATTTGTATCTGCTCATGCAAAGGAGTTTGATTATCGTGCCCTCCAAGAGAATGACGATCTTGTATTCAGACTTCTTATCTCAGGATGTGATAGAAGGTCCTGAACATCATGATATCTATTCTTCTCCCCCTGCTAATAATTTGTTAACTCTCAGGTAACTTTGGTTATGTGGTTAAACAGTGTTTGTGAATGAGATTTCTGTTGCAGATTCCTTGCTACAGTCCTGGAGTGTTTGAATTCATTTCCATGCCATAATATTTTACTTTCTGGAATAGTGCAATTTCACATACTGCTGTTTTAACTGTTGCTGGAGCACTGATGATGATAATTGGAAGGAATTGAATGAGTGCTTACTGAACAATGATGAGAGCTTAGAAGAAAGTGAGATACTGGCATTTATATGCTCTTGTGTTATGGATTCTGTTAAAGCTGATGGTTCTGTACTCATTCCTTTAAGTCGTCTTGGAATTGTTCTGCAGCTATTGGAGCAAATACCAATTTCCCTTGAATCTTCTGCTTTGGAAGTAAATTATAATATTTTTCCAATTTCTTGCATTTCCTGCATGTATATTTAGCAAGTTTGGAACACTTAATAATGAAGCAAACTTTACATTAGTTTGTTGTTTGACTCTAATGAATTAATGGCTGAAACTGAAGTAGTTTAGTCCAGGTTTGCAATATTGGAAATAAGCTACATGGGGCGAGGTCTGGCATTTGTTATCGAGGATAGGAAACTACTAATGTTCTTAAATTTAAGATTCTGTTTATCTGTAACAAATGCATTTGTGAAATGCTTTTGGGTTCATGTGAACAGAACTGAATTGCATGAGCTAAGAAAACTGATATGCCTATTTGCGGGTAAGTGTCAATTGCTGCATTCCATCTTGAAGTTCTTTGGTATTAAGGAGAGATTAATACAGTCAATCTTGCCTGCTCCACATAATTAGTCCTTTATATTTGTCAAGTTTTTTGCTTTTTCTGGATGTGTAATTTGGCAAATATGACTGGTTGTGATGCTTTCCCCACTGTTTCCAGTAACTCAAGCACAATAATTGAAAAACTTATCTGCTATTGTATGGGAAAGAATTTCTTCTTTGCTAACTAGCAGTATTACTATTTTGCTGTTTGAGGCCAACTTTGTAGACATAACATATGGTATATTGTTCATCTTGTTAATGTAAAATGATTCGGTGACAATCAAGACAAAACATGATATTTAGTCATTGGTTAAATTCTTTTAACTGCGTCTGAATATTGTGCTCCAAGTTGGCTCTTGGTTTTATTTTCATCAAAGATCTAAAGTATTTATTGTTCTCTAGGTTCCAATATATGTTATCTCTTCTATAGCATCAGAGCTACTGGCATACACCAATTTTATACCAGAATGGCTTTGCAAGCACCAACAAGAGAAGGTGCATAAGTTTAGATGTTTATTGATTCAATCATATTTGGAAGTTTTATTCCAGCTATAGAGCTATATATTTGAAAAACATGCTTGATTTCCTTTTTCATGTTCTGACAGCTGTTCTCTGGCGAGCCATTGTTCTCACGCATCGAACTCATGAAAGTGAAGAAGCTTCATGTGTTTCCTGCAATTCATTCCCCCAATCTAATGTAAGAGTAAGATAATGCTTGTCTTTGCCATGCAAATGTATTTCTTGCATGTGACTCTCTCTCTCTCTCTCTCAAAGGCAAATTTCAGTATTTTTTTCAATAAACATATAGTTTGATTAGTGTGGCTATTCACTGTAAAGAATACTTTGATTTTGTTACAATACATCAGCCATATTTGGCCTTCCTACTTGGCCTTAGAATTCCTCTTATTCCTTTGTCCCTGTGTACTGCAAACTTATTTTAGTACTTCTCGGGGTTTGTTAGAAGTTGAAGCTATACTAATGTCTTTTAAAGACTATGTATGTTTGATTTGTTCATTACCAGCCTTTGTTTTTATGAGAAAAATACTAAATTTTGTTTTTTATCACATCAATATTATTCAGACGGGGAAATTAAAGTTTTAGAATTCCCAAAAGAGCTTCGTTAGTATTATTTTCCTTGAAAATTGCTGAAGTACATGAAATCTTTGAGAAAGCAAAGATTATCTTTGAGAAATAGTGTTCTTGTGGTGGTGCCATTTACTCCTTCAAACTAAAATTTTTATGGTTAGAGCTAAGTGGCAGGAACCATGCATCATATTTGCTTCTCATTGGGGTCTACGGCTTGGTCCTCTTGTTCATTTGCTTCGACGTTGGTGTGGAGATCAAAACTCATTACTTGTTTTGGAGGTGTTCAAGCGCTCTCTATATACTAATCTTACACTCTTGGCATTGGAATTTATGTCATTCTGCTTCTGGCAGAAATTGGAAGTACAAGGATTTGCTTGTAATTGGCTTAAAGCATTATCTTAAGGATTGCATGATTTGCAGGATGGATTGGATACTGATATGGCTCTCCTGCCTTTCAAGACAATAGCAATGAAGGTTCTACATTGTTCATTCTTTTCTGGGATACGGTAAGCATGCATGTTCCCTGTACTAGTTTAGCAGCTCCAGTGAACATTTCCATTTCATGAAAATTTATGGTGGTGGAAGCTTGTTCCTGGTTTTTTTTTGAAGCCATTTTGGTGTTTAAGGATCATTTTTGCATTTTGCAGACCCTGCTGTATTTGTTTATTCATCATCCAAAAAATAATCTGCTTAATATCCATCATCACTATTATTGGAGAATGATTGCTGCACAAAGTTTATTGGTTTTGCCCCCTTTTGCCTTGCTATTTTTTTTCAAGGAAGAAATGAATGTTTAAACAGCTCATGAATTTTGACTGGACAAATTATTTCTAGACCTGGTTTCAAACATATTGCTGATTTATCTAGGCTTTGGTCTCTTCTGCAGGACAAGGAAAACTCAACCATTGTTGAAGATAAAATTGTTGCTGTAATCACATAATCTGCTTATCCTCCTCTTTTAATGCTATCTTTAAGCCTCTTTGTGACTATCTTTCCTCTCTATCCTTTTTACTAAATCCATTTATTATTTTATTTGCCCTTGTCTTTTTGCACAACTTAGTTTCCAGGGGATCTAAAGCAGCAGATTGATGTCTCAAAGTCAAGTACACATTCATTTTCTGTCCTGTAGTACAACGAAAATGAAACATTAGATATACAACAGTTGAGAGACAATTTGGATTTAGAGATTGCAACAGACTTGGCAACAGGATTCTGTTGGAGGAAGCTGAAACAGGCTAACATGGATATCACAAGACTGGAAGGACAGTTATTCGTCAATGGTGGCAAATATCAATTACTCTCTGGGAACAAGGTGTTGGACTCTTCACAGGGAAGGCCACTGCTATACTGGGGTTCACCAGATACGGAGAAGCTTCTCGCTACGTTGTCAAAGATGGGTATTAATGGATCTATAAGACAAGGCAAAATTAATGCTGAATCGACAAGCATTGAGATCATAGAAATCCATGACCCCAGCAAAGCGTTTATTGAAGTTGGAGCAGCAAGTACTATTGTCAGTCCTTCTGATGAGAATTTAGCTGGGCTCATTTTTCAAGCAATTAGTACTCTTTTGGATGGGATTTAGAAGCAGGATACAATTTGACATTAACATCCATAAGAATATGGTGCTTGTAGAGAAAAAGTAGTTGCAATTGAATTTTAAGTCAATCCAAGCATAGATTATTTAAAAACTCAAAGCTTATGAGTGTGATGTTATTCTATATTTTGAGCAGCTAATCAATTTTTTCCTTGGTATCATGTACTGTTTTGATACATTCAGTTTATTGACTTTGGTTGCAACTTGCAAGTCTCAATTTGTAAAGAAAATTGTTCGGCAAACTGGATTTTTATAAAATTTGACATTTATCATGTTAAGACCTGATCAATGAACAAGTCTTAATTGTATTTATCCTAATCATTAACTGTATCAGATATTGTGTTGTTGAAACGATGATGCTATGGCAGCTTAAATTGATGAATCTCTTCTAATGTAATTAAGGGATTAATTAATTAAATAGCTTTTTGGAAAAAATTGTAATATATCCGAAATATCTTTATGCCAAAATAAAAAGGTAATGCTGAATTTTTATTAGTGATGAAAGATTTTGCAAGAGGCCATCAAATTGTTTATCTTTTTATTATTATTATTATTATTAATTACATATAGAAAGAGACATCTAAGATTTAAACTTGAAATTTAAACAAAAACAACTTGGTGGTTCAAATTGTTTATCTTTATTCTTGCAACTTGATATAGATTTATCCATTCACTTTTCTTCATATAATTGTACTGTGTAATTAAAGAAACAAACAGGATCATTAATTTTAGAGATAAAAATGGGCATGAAGAGAGAAATCAAAATTAAGGGAATAATTAATTAATTTTTCAAGAAGTATAAATGAGATAATTAACTAGGTTAAACTTTGAGAATAATTTAATATAATATAATTATAATGAAAAAAGGTCTATTGAGGTTGAATAAAATTTAAAATAAGTTAAACAAGTGAACTAGAGATATAATGTCTGCACTTCCCTTTCATTTTCTTTTATTTTTTTGTTTATTTATCATTTAATTTCAATTTCAAATCATTGTGGCGTTATTGAATCTTCTCTTGTTTTATTTAGTGATTACCCAAATATTTATTTCTTCATACTATGTTCTTGAAATTTTTATTTGTATTGTATTTTTTTATGATAAAGTAAATTGCTTGTGTACATCACACAAGTATTTTTCCTTATAATCATTATAGCAAAGAAATAAGGAAATTCTATGAAATGTAAAATAAATCTGCCATTACTAAAAAAGTTTTTTTTAATACAAAATAAAAATGGACACAAGGTTGCTGCTTCAAAAGTGGTCCAGGATGATGCTTGCTAAAATCTTGTAATAAAAAAAATGTTTTCTTTTTTTTAGGAGAAATTTAGTTAATTTTGAAATTAACCGAACCGACTGATCTAACTGAACTGACTGATACTGCAATTCGGACAGTATTGGTCGGTTGAGGAAAAAAATATGCGTTCATAAAGATCGGTGAGGTTGTGGTTCCAAACCTCATGAAATCATCTTTGTTTCTCCTGTTCAAAAATCCTGAACTTCCTTCCCCTCTCCAATGCTTCAGCTAAATATTTTCTCTCTTAATTTCCATCAAGATCTGATCTCTACTGTATATTTATTCTCAGCTCTATCTTGTCTCTTCACCGCTCTCTAAAGCTCGGAAGTTCAACATTGCTAACCTGCATGAACAGAAAAATTTCTCAGCAGTTGCAGTCAAATTCTAGCAAACGAAGTGCTTATGGTACCAAAATTCATCATTCAGCACCTGCAATTAAGCTGCAGACAATGAAATTGAAGTTGAGCAAGTAAGCCTAAGTGCTTTGTTTTTGTGACAGTAGTCTCATATTCTGTTTCATGTGCATTATATAATATTCTTAAACTCCATTTAATATAAAGATTATGGATTATTGATATTTGCAACTTTTAATGGTATCTAACACTGTTTTGTTTTGTAAACAAATGTATAATCAATTATTACAGAGGACGTACGAAACTGCAAGATCCCTTCTAAATCCTAAATTGAAATTAGATGCAGTTGAGCCATGCTGGTGTTGAGACTTTATGAATGCAAGATATGACTGCGGATCAGTAGATGTCTGAAGTCCTCTATTTGACCTTTGTTTGGACCTAGATTATCAAATTGACCTTTCCTCAGGGAATTTGTTTTTTTTCATTAACGAAATTGAATTAGCTCCTTTGTAGAACTGGCTGTCATTGTTGCAGCATATCATTATAATGTTGATTTCTTTACCTATCAATTCTGTGCTCCGCACTTTCTAATTTTCTTCTTTGATATGTCCTGCAGTAAAGATTTAGCTAATAAAGCTTTATGGTATCCTCATGACAATGAGGTGGCTGTCAAAGAACAAAACAAGCTTCCCACCCAAGGTCCTATGAAAACCATACTAAAGAGCCTTCAGAAGTGGTGAAGATTTTTTATTTGGGGAAGGAGATTGAAGATCATAAATCTGTCACTGCCCAAAATGTTCAGCCAAATTCCTTGCTTCACCTTGTTCGTACAAAAATCCATTTGTTGCCAAGGGCGCAGAGGATTCTGGGTGAGAATAAATCTTTGCGCCCACTGGGAGCATTTAAGAAGAAATCAGACCTTTCTGTAAAAGATGGCCACATGAGTAAGTTACCTAAAATCTTCTTATTTTAATTTATGAAGAGAACACGGAAATATGCTAACATTAGCGATTGCTTTCTTGGCGTTTGTCTACTTTCTTTCTACTCTATCTTGCTTTCCTGAAATCATGTCCTTACTCATCTTTTTTGCTTTTATGCATAATTTGAAACATGCACAAATTGGAGATTCATTGCATTAGTTGATATTGTAGCTTAGTTTTGACTGCAAAAGAGCTATTCTATATTTCTGCCATTTCCAATCAAAACTACAATAGTGGAAAATACACATGTATGCATTAATATGGGTGTCTAAATTATGTTGATGTCTTTGAAGTAAATAAAGTTAAAAGTTTGATGGTTGTTACTTAGAAATTAGTACTGAAAAATTATAGTTGATATATTGCATTAAAAGGTGTCACTAGTGTAGAATCACATTGATGTTTACCATATGGTTCACTGATCTGTGTGAGATCTTAGTTTGTTGTGCAAGTTCTATTTTTTCTTATAAATATAGTTATATATATATATATATATTTGTTGGATTTTTGCATTGTGCCGAGTTGGATTTTGTATATGCCTTTTTTTTTCTGGATGCATATTTAATTTTAAGGTTGGCAACACTGGAATCCAAATGCATATTATCTGATGAATAGCTCGGTTTTGGGGAGCATTTGGATTTTATGCGTGCTTAACTTTGGTATGTAGTTTGGTCACTGTTATTACTTCTACAATAAATTTATTTACTTTCACGATAAATTTTCAATGGCTGGGCTTATGGGAGGGTTCTTGACCTTTTCAGTGTCAGCTTATATGTTTCCTGCGTTGATCTTCTTTAACCTATATATCATTCACTGAGGTCTGGTTTCAACATTTGATTAAATTGTTTCTTTGTGATGTGTGGTGAACCTTTCTCTGCGCGATGCGATGTGCATGCAAACAATTCTAATGATTTAAAGAGTGGAACTTGCTGTTGTAGACCGAGTTTTGGTCGATGTAGCTAAGAGTTTGAAGGACCTTTTCTGGGACTGGGTCGGTGTCACTAGCTTTATTAATAATTAATAAAAATTATTTTATTCAATTAAAATTTTAACTATTTGATTAGAATAGGACAGATTATAAGATTATTATTTGATTATAAGATTTCATTTGATTAAAATAGGACAGATTTTGGACCAAAAAGAAATTAACTTTTTCTTTTTTTTGAAACGCAAACTAAATTTCATTACTGCAAATCAAAAACAAGATGATCAACAATAACAGGGGGAGGGGCAACATCCCATGTATAGAGCTACTTGGTTTGCAGAGCGTTTAACAAAACAAATAAACGAACTTCAGTCTCGTTAATTTCGTCAAGGAGATAGTTACAATCAAGGATAACCGGACCAAATTCTAACAAATCAACAGAAATAGAAGATAAAGCACTGACAACTTACAGAGAATCAAACTCAAACAAGACCTTTGACGAGCCGTGGCGTTTAACCCAACTCAAAAGCTTCAGCCATCGTAGGATAAGAAATAATGTGGGAACTGTTGAAGTTTCAGCGTCATTATTTTCAATTCAGCGTTGTTTAGAGAACTGAACGAACATACAAGTTTTAGGTGTAGGGGCCTCACAGTTGTGGATGGAAGTTATTTGCATGTGCTCATGCAGAACGTCATCATCATGATCTTGAACTTGCTGTTCCAGGCACCTACTGCCACCACTGCCACCAAATGAACCGGAATTCCCCTCGCTGGAAAACTGACCTGGAATTCCTCCATTATTGTTGTTGCATGACCCTGGGATGTTGGAAGGCGGAGAATCACGAAGCCAGTGTTCCCCCTATCTGTTTACGATTAATAGACCTCATCCAAGAACAATAAGCAAACTCAGCAAGGACTTCTGATGCTTCAACAATTTTGTACTTGCCTTTTCAGAAGGGAAAATTACGAGGGGTACTTTTTTTGAGTTTGTGTAAAAAGCCCTTTTCTAGTTAGTTTTGTAAAAATCCCTTTTCAGAATGACCCAACAAACCACGGCAAAAAAAAAAAGGGGTAGCTTCTCATATTTGAATGAGATCCAATAGCAAGTCCCATCTTGTTTTCTAATTTCATCCGACGTTTTAGGGGAACTTGTGAGTTTATATTAATTTCTAATTTGAATAATGAAAATTAGAAACCCTAGAACCATCATCCATATCCAGTCTAGCACCATCCTCCACCACAAGCGAGATGCGGCACAAAGCTCAGCTAAATTGAAATCCATTGCCACAAAACCCAGATAAGGAAATTTCTATCTTATCAACCCGATAAAGAGGGAATCAGACCGTGTCAAGAGACGAGTAATAAAGGCATAAGAAGTTAAATAAAATGAAATTAACTTAAACCTGTGAGTTTATATTCATTAATTAATTTAAAACAAAAATCTTATTTTCTATTATGATTACATTCTATTGCAAAATTTCAATTTTCATTGTTTATTATAATTATTAACTACCACTAATTTCATAAATTACACATTTATTAATATAAATATTATATATATTAGTTTTTATTTTTATTAGTAATATCATTCTTTTTTTTTTGCAGTAAATCTAACCCAAAGTGGATCCATGCACGTAGCCACTCTCCTCTAACCGTGCCTTCACGTCATCCTCTTTTTATTGCAACTATTTCTGCAGCAGACATTGCCTAACACGCAACTGAGATAGCAAAAGCCCTCACCGCCGTGGCTTCTGGTGCTTTTGTTATTGCTGCTAAATATGCCAAAGTAACTTCGGACCATGCAAAAACACTGTCAGAAATGCCAGAACTTCTGCCAAAGAGGAAGAAGCTGCTGAAGCTCACGCGAAAGCAATGGCCTATCTCCGTTCTGGCTTTGCTTTCTCGTAATCTTTGGCAACTTCTTCCTCTTTGGCAGCAGTTTTGGAGTTCCTGACGGCATTTTTTGCATGGTCAAGCTATTTTGGCATACTTAGCAGCTATAACAGATGCATTAGAAGCTGCAGTGTCGAGGGCTTTTGCTGTGTTAGCTGCGTGTTTGGCAGCGTTTGCTGCAGTAACAACTGCAGAGAAAAGAAGATGATGTGAAGGCACAGTTGGGGAGAAAAATTGTGTGCAAGGATATTCTTTTGGGCTAGATGGACTGCAAATAAATAGTAAACTATTAATAAAAATAAAAACTAATATAAGCTGGAAATTTTAACTAAAAAACTTACACAAGTTCAATTTTCCATCTTTTCATTTGAGCAGCTTCAGTGGCATTAATTCATTGGGTTGATTGGAAAATTGAAGGACAGCGCGGGCAACTCTACCGTTACCAAGAAGAGTTAACATTATCTGCTGAACGTTAGCCATGTGCACCAAAAAAAAATTCATTAAAAAGAAACAGAAATAGTAAAAAGAACTCACACAGTATACACAAGTTTAATATTAAATATATAAAATTATATAGTCAAATATATTTATTTATAATAAAAAAAATTATATTTGTAAAAATTTATCATTATTATTTATTAATAATATTTATTATTATTAATTTATTATTATTATTTAATAATTAATATTATTTAATTTTAAATTATTTTATTAAATTTATGAGTTAAATGTGAATCTCATAAAAATATTATCATTTATAGCTATTTTTATTTAAAAAATAAATTATTAAAATTAATTTAAATTAACGGTCCAAACCGAAATAGAAATCGACCTATTTTTTTTTTAAGAATATGAACTTTAGTCGAGTACCGTGTGATATTGTTACGACACATAAGCCAAATTTGGCCTGCCTTCTTGGCCTTAGAATTCCTCTTATTCATTTATCTCTATGTACTGCAAATTGCGAGTAATGGTGCGTATCGGAGCATTGAACACATGGTAGCAGTGAATTCAATAAAAAAGAGGCTGTCAGTTGCAACATTCTATACTCCAAAACTAGACTTTGTTTTAGGGCTTGCAGCCAGCGTCACTGCATCTCAAAATCCACCAATATTTCGGCGAGTTTCAGTGAAGAAGTTTTTAAAGAAATTTTTCACAACAAGAATATACCGGATAAAAAATATGTCGATAATTTTTATTTTTTTTATCGAAAATAATAATTATCGACTTATTATCGATAAAAAAAATATTTCGCCATATCTTTCGCCAGTAATCGAAAAGTCAAAAAAATAGCAATCTATCTGTAAATTACAGACAGAAAAAATCTCTCAGTATTTTTTTGATAGAAAAATAGTTGATAATATTTACTCATAGAAAGTCTTTTTCGTTGGTACTGATGAAAAATTACGACATAAAATTCTGTCGATAATATCGACAGAAACTGTTTCGTTGGTAATATTGACAGAATTTTTCTTTTGTCCGCAATTTTTTGTCGGTAAATGCAAAATTACCTACAAAATTATTCTGTTGGTAACTTAAAAATTTATCATTATTATCAACACAAACTGCCTATAAAAAATGTAACATTTCGGTAAAAAATAAATTATTTTTAAATTTTATTATATATAAATGTATGTATAAATTTATATTAAAAAGAATAAAAATATAAAAATAAAATTTGTATTTAAATAAATATTAAATGTAATAAATATTCAAATATAAAAAAGATAGATATAAAAATAATAAATTGTATATATCATAAGAAATTAAAATATAAAGTACATATAACAAAAAATCTAAAATTAAGCAGCAGGAGGTGAAGAAAGTGGAGGTGGAGGAGCACCATCATGCGGAAACTGTTGTGATGGATCGAAGGTTTTTTGCATGAAGTTACATAAACTCATTAATTTATTGATGGACTAACATTTGCACCTCGATTTGCATCTACGCCTGAATCCGATATTGAACTTGCGTCTCCACCTCCATTTGCACTTGCTTCTGAATTTGCTATTGAACAGTCCGCTCAAATTATCAGAGCACTCGAGCTATTACTTGAAATGATTAGTAGCTATCTTCACTCATCTCCCCTATTTATATAGGAGAAGCATCGAAAGCTGAACCAATGCAATCAATGTCTTGCACGAAAAACTCAAAAATTGAAATTTCTCGCTCTCGCCTTCCCTTTTGAGATGTCACGTCAATTTTCCTACGACCAGTGCATCCGCAATCTTCTCACCAAGTGGATGGCATAAATGTCAGCACAATAGACAGGAACTAGTGGTGCATACCTATGGATCAATAATAAGCAATTGAGCCAGACTATCTCATTGTACCGGGATTGACACACATAGCTCGTAGCCGCGCTTTTTATAGCGAGCTTGACACACAATCGATAGTTCTTATCAACCTAGCTCATTATCTAGGCTCGGTTTGTTAACCAATGCATTATTTCTCACAATATTCCCTGACACTCTCATTATCTGTAGAGTTTGTCTCTCACCACTTACAGTCTTTTACGTCTGACAGAGCCTGTCTTCCACGTCCGATAGAGTATGTCTCCCACCATCGGTAGAGTCTGTCCCCAACCATCTTCCATGTATAAACTGAGCTAAAATGTACAGGCAAAGGATCCTTACTCTTTTTTAACTTCTGATTACCCACAATCATCGCAAGGCTAACACTTATTTAAGTATCGGAGTCTCTTCACTGAACTTCGAGCCTCTTCCAGATCCTCCAGTGTGATCGTTGAGCTAAGAAGTCACAACCAAATCTTGAGTCTGAAAAATAAGTTTAAATATATTTTTTTAAAAATACATTTATATAAAATTATATTATTGATTTTTCCTGCTAAATTAAATTTTTGTTGGTTTTAAGTAAAGTTATGCAATTTAATATCTATAATTTATTATTATTATTTTAAATGGTTTATATATAATAAGGGGAAGTTTAAAAAAATTCACTATAACATAATTTAATAAATAACTAAGTGAATATATTTATTTTAATTATTTATTTTTTTAATTAACTATTATTAACAGTTAAATAAACTGTTAATTTTAGTCGAAAACAGGACGTCTTTCTATTACAAACAAATGTTCCTGTTCATAATTAAAAGACATGTCTATTAAGACATTATAAATTCCTATCCCTCCAACTAATTCAATCAACATTTATTTCTATTATCTCCTACAATTCAAAACGTGTTCTGTCATGAAAATATTCACATTTTGTGGTCTGATATTTTGTTAGACTTTGTATAAATATTGGAGGAACATTGCCATTAAACCCAACAGCAATATAGTGGGGGTATTGATTCTTTAAAGATAGTGGTTAGTGGTTACAGTATCAAAACCATTATTATTCTCTAATCTCCAAATCAATTTTCTAACAGGTTCAAAAGTCATGTTAATAATTTTTAAAGATTTATGTTTAATACTCAAATTAACTCAATTAAACCTTAATCTAAATTAATATCTGCCCTGCTCTATAAGTAGTGGATGAAGTGGAGAAGTGTTATCATAGAAATTTTATATGTTCGAAAGATAAAAGATAAATTAAAAGCTACGTTTTACTACATTGTAATTCACACTGTAATACGGTAAAAAAATAAAATTTTATTTTTAATTTAAATTATCAAAAACTAAGCTATTAAAGGAAACACACGGGTAACACAAAGGTCCACAGCAAGTTTTAATAAAAATAAAAGTGAAAATTTAAGGTCATTAAGTAAAAAGTGGAAGGTGACAGGAGAGTTGAAATTAAGAAGCACAAACAAACAAAAAGACAGAAAAAGGGAAATGATATTATATATATAAATGCATTTGCATGCATGCAATGCAATGCATGCGTGCATGCAGGCAATGAAATTAATGTATTGTTCATCATATTTAACTTTTTATAGTAGTTTTTTACTGTTTATGACGCTCATCATCTGAACATCAGTTTATTTTGTCTATCGATTATTGGATGATATAATTAATTAAAAAGCATACTAATTAATACATATATATATATATATGGCAGCCATGGACAGAGCAGGATTGTGTCTCATATGTCTGGTGGAGGTTTCAGTGTCTTGATGAAAAGGATTCTTAATTTAGGGAACAAATTTTTCAGAACAGAGAATTAAGACCTTTCTGTAACAACTCGCTGTTCTTAGTTACTACCTCTCTGCCTACTATACTCTATATATTTATTTTCATTTCTCCTCGTGACCTTTTCTTCCTTTTTTTTAAAAAAAAATTCAGTCTCTTTCTCTATTATTATTGAATGCAATTTGATCATATATGTAGACCAGCATTAATTAATTCGCTGTTTTTAATTAATTATTGTGTTTTCTGCAATAATTTAATTTTTTTATTAACTGAATTTCGACCCAAGTGAATTAATTCATTATCTTTTTCTAAAGAAAATATTATGTGTATTTATAATATTTATTTCAGCATTGGTACAGGACAGATAATCGATTTTAAATATATTATCTATAATCGATTTTAAATATATTATATAAAAAATATGTATTTATCAATTGATTGCGTTTGAATAAGTATATTTATATTTGAAGACTTCTTCACCTTTATATGTATATATTTGAATCTCATTATTTGATAAACATTTCGAATGATTTGATCTCTTCATTTCATACATATTCTCAGTGATACTACTTTCGCAATGAAGCATAGTCGAGGCAGAAAAGGAAAAAATGGTATACATTAATTTTAATATTATATTTGGATAAAGTGAATGTAAATTTATTCATAAAGTTAAAATCAATAATAAAATTATAATTTTGCTATTTTTTTTAGCTTATTTACAAATTCTACATATTTTGATAACATTTTAGTTCAAATATAATCAATTAATTAAGGAGATATTTAAACTCCAAATAAATTTTTACTTGTACTAATATATGAAGTATGCATATATAAATTTATAAAGATATGACTTAATTCAATCGTAAATAACTATCACATTCTTGATTTTAATTTCCACATTATTCTCAAAAAAAATGAAACAACCCTTGAATGCAAGAAATACAATTGTAAATTTTACTATAATTAAAATTTTTGTTAATTAATGAACATGCAGTTCTAAAAAACTTCTTCTTCTTCAACCTGAGTTATTATACTATTTATTTATTAATAATATGCAATGATCCATAAAGACATATATTAAATATGTTAATCAGAGATAGTTAAAAGAGCGATGTCCTATTGAAAGTTTTGGATATAACTGTGTTTATGGATAATGTTTAAGACTATTTAATGAAGTAATATTCTGTAAATCCTTCTGAGGATAGAGTATGCTCTGTATGAAATTTGCAACTCAGGCTGATCTTTTATGATACATTAAAAATGTCTATGGTTCTTTGAGGTATATAAACTAAAAATCAGACAATAGATACTATTGGTGTTGAACAGACCAAAAGAAATATGTAGTGTTTGATATAACAAAATATTATACCTCTTTTAGAAAATTATGTATTTTCGGTATGGTGGGCTTTAAATAGTATACATTTGATAAGTAACCTCTCTTAGTTATATTTCAAGCATAATTTGGAAAGTCAAATCCAAAAATAAAGTCAAGAATTTAATAATGAAAAAAAATGAAATCTAATGATTTTATTGAAATAAAAATTAAAAAAAATATATACACCGATATTAGCCTAATAATAAATATATCCTCCTGAATGATGTATAATTGAATTTTCCCTTTTCAGTTATATTACTCAAAAAGAAATTAAAAAATATAAAATGAATTTAATAAAAAAAATTTATTTTCGTTGTGATCCGATCAAATTTGACTTTAAAGATAATTTAAAATTTAAAAAAAATAATAATAATAATATAAATAATGAAAAATTTCAGAGTCGGTTAATCTTACAGGGTAATAATTTCATTATTTCCATTGTGTTAATGTGTAGAAATTAATAATTACTCCCTATTAATTTGTATTATTGGATTTTGGTTAATGGGTTTGGTCCACAACCACATTTTTTAAATAATTAAAACCTTATTAATTAACCAACCTAATCATTTTGCCTATTTTTAATTAGGTTCCCATAGTCGTTGAATCAATACACTCTATATCTTTCTTTTTTTACTCGTTAAAATTTTAATATTTTTCATGATTAAAATATTATTCAACCTTTTTCTTGGTACGAGCACTACAAGAGTATTATTGATTAAAATATTGACATGAACAAAACAAAAATGTTTTTTAATAAAAATGTTATAGAGCTTATTATATGGAATATACATTTTAAAAAAAGTACACTTACTATCGAAAATGTAAAAAAAAAAAAAATTCTCCACCCTTATTAATTTAGATTTTCTTGTATATAGAAATAGTAGTGAAAGTTGTTTATTAGCTAAAGAGTAAAGATTAACTAGATAGCCGTGGCCAGATAGGATGCTAGTTAATTAATACAACAAGGTCAAACAGTACAGCGTTATATATATATATATATATATATGAAAGAGCCTAACTTATAGATGAAATTAAACATAATTCCCTTTTAAATTAATGATAAAAAACAATAATACTACTGATAAATGTAATAAAATAATAATAATAATAATAAATAATATTGATAAATATAATTATATAATACAACGCAGTTCCATGATTTTTCAGTTAATATATCTCATATAATTTTTCTTTTTTCTAACTTAAACTTTTATAAATCATTTCATTATTAATTATTATTTTTTAATAAAAATATTATTTAATTCTTGAAATTGATAAAATTAAAAAAAAATGATCGTTCCTTTTATCACTTAAAAAAAATAAATTAATTGCTCATTCATGCATGTTAATTTGATTTCATTAATCAAAACAATAATCATCCCTTCAATTTTTTGCACAATTCTTTGATTAGTCATTAACCCAAGAAAATACAATTACAGACTATCTTCTTCCTAATTAAGAAGACTTCAGGAAAAACTCAAGAATAATAATACATTTCTCTGATGATTTTATATATAAAACCCTTCTTCATATTATTAAAACTTAAACCAGAAAATGAAATGGTTGGAATCGTTTGGCAAACAACGTGAGGATTTGTCCTTTCATAACAGGCTAATTAGCAAAGTTTTTAACAGATGATGAGTTAATTAAGAAGATCAGGAAAGATGGCAACAGTCTCCTGCACATCAGTCAAAAGCAATTACTTTTTAAGTATAGTTGCAGAATGACACAAAACTCCAAGCAAAATCAACGATTATCTAAATTCTCTGAAACTAGAAATAAAAATTGATGGTGCAGGCACAGCATCAATTCAACTTAGCTAGCTAGTTTCAGTGGGAAAGTGGAGTTTTAATTTTTTTTTTTTTTAGGCTATATTTAAAAGGAGAAAATTAAATGAAAATTGGTAAGATATTCTGTTCATAGTTTTTGGCAAATGGAAGAAGAAGATATATATATATATATATATATATGTGTGTGTGCATATATAAAAATATTATATATATATATGTAGGAGACACCGATAATATCATATTAAATCCAGTTTTTACGAATAATTTTAATTGAATGACAAATTTATACTTAAATTTAATTAGAATCAATTATATATTTTTTTAAGTGTTATATGAATTTAGAAAATACTAAAATGTTATAAAATTTATATAAATAAAAAAAATTTTGATCGGTCCATTTACAGCTGATTAAACCCTTCAATTAACTTACACAAAAACAGAATTAATAGGTTAGTAGATACCTGTATATGTTCCCTAATCATAAATAAAGATCAGAAAAAAGACATATTTTGCATTTATTAATTTATATATAAAAGCTAATTAAGCTATAAGGTAGTTAGGTGTTCACTTTCCATGCGTGCTCTGCTAAAAATGCTTCAAAGGCGCACGCACACATATACTCAGATATTGTCTCAACTTCTTCTGTAATTTATTTGCCATGCTTTTTTTCACATTCTCATTTACTTTCTCACTTCACGTTTTGCATCGATCTTTCAATTAATTTTCAGTTTTTTTTTCCTTTTTTTAATCAAGTAGTATTTATTTAGTGATTACAGTTAAAATTTATAATAATTAATTGTAATAAGAGTCAAATATAAAAATAATTTTAATTTTAAATTAATAAATTTTTCAAGATATAAATTGGTTATTTATCAGAAAAATACAAGAGGAAATTACGGTTCTTATTATTTTTTTTTATTTTTTATTTAGAACTTTTAATTATTTTATAAAAATATATAATAAATTCATAACAATTTAACAAAAAATTCTATAAAAGTTATCATATATATATATATATATATAATAGATACATCTTAAATTTTGTATATATTATACAGAATTGATAAATTTGTAAAATAATTAAAAGTTTTAATAAATTTAATAATATTTTTTTGAGTTAGTTAAAAATTTTTCCAATATTTTTATTGAAAAATAACAAATAAAATGTTAGAAAACAGTGTCTTGCTATAACAAAAAGATTAATTCAGCTAATAATAATGGAACCAAACCAGCAAAGCTTTGGATCAAGTATGGAAATGAGTTGGCAGCTAGGAGTTGACAGGGAAAAATAATAATAATAATAATAAGAGAGAATCGAAAGTTGTCTAATCCAAAGATTTTGAAATTAAAGGGTTGGCCAAAGAGTAACAAAGTAATTGGGTTAAAGAAGCTATCACTTCTACATATCCACTGTCAGAAAAATAATAATTATAATGATAGTAAAATCTATAAATATTGGGTAAGAAATTAATTAAGAGTATTGACAGAGAAATATATGTACATTTTAATATCAAAATAAAATTATGAGTTATTTTTTATATAAATTATATTAACATTATTTTATCAATTTAAAAAATATGATTAATGCTAGAATTATATAAGTCTCATATAAATAAGAATTTATAATAATAAGAGTTATTTTTTGAATATTAAATTTATTTGATTGATTTAGAAAAAAAAATAGTATTTCATAGTATTATTGTTAGAATAATACTATGTATAATCACTCAAATTCATAATAATCATGACAATTAAGATTACAAAATATGCACAAGAATAATTATATTATAAATATGTAATGAATTAAGTTAAATTTACAAATTAATTGAAAGAAAATAACTCTTACAAACCTTATATATCATAGAACACAACGATTGTGAAAACTGGAGAACAAAGTGAAGGGGATTTGGGATTCTTATATATCATTTTAATTATTATTTTATGTAATAATATGAAAGATATTTTTTTTTAAAAAAAAAAGAGAAAATTAGAGGTAGGTTTGTTTTAGAGTAATAGGTTTGCCTGGACATTTTTGGATCTCGAAAAGATAGGGACCTTCCGAAAGTTGGAAAGTTTTTTCACATACTTATGATTAAATATTTTATAAATAATAATAGAGTCAAATTATGACAATTATCAAGAGCAGATCAATTAATTATTTCAGTGATTGGAGTCAAATGTAAATATCTATTCTGTTTTAAAATTTAGGAGGCAACACTTTCTCCTCCAATGAATTTGTTGAACCTAAATTTAAATTAATTAATAATAATTAAAAAATTATTAATTTTATATACCGCTCTTTAGAATAAAATAAAAAAATATAAATTAAAATTAATTATTATGTAAAATAAAAAACTAATAATATATTTGTCAAAAATATTAAATATTGTAATATATATATATATAATTAAAATGTGTAAGGATAAAGAGAATTAACATAGATAATCATAATTAATTTAAAATTAAAAATTAATTGAATTGAATAGAATAGAATATGTTTAAGCAGTAACCAATTAATTTTATATATATAATGATTAAATGTAAATAATGGAGTTGGAATTGTAAGGAGATAGATTAGAAGACACAGCATTTTGTGTTTGACTGATGCATATCTGGTTGATGTTAATAAACTGGAAGATGTGTCTCAATCTTTGTAGACAAAAGCAATGAGAAATAAATAAATAAATAAAATTGAATGCAAATAACAAATTTTAAAATAATAATAAAAAAGGTATAAACCGTAAGCAGATCTTGAACCACTGGCAAAAGAAAAGACCGGATCCAACGCACGAGTACCACTTTTTTATTGATATTTTCACTCTTCTGCTTTTCTCATTTTTTACAATTATTATTATTATTATTATTATTATTATTATTATTTACCCTTTATTATTATATTTTACTATTTCATTTTCCTCTTTCTTAATTATGCCCAGACTATAATTGAACCGTTAAATGTTCTTCAATTCTACAATAACTTTTTTTAAAATATTTTTTTAAAATATTCAATTTTAATCAATATAAATCATTTTTCTAATTTTTATATATATTATTAATTAATATAAAATAAAATTATATGTTAAAACATAATCTAAAGATAAATATATATATTTTTAGACAATAAATTTAAAATTAATTTATTCTCTTCAAATTATTTTTATAAATTTCGATGATAAGTGTAATGAGTTATCAAAATTCCTTAAAGAAACAATTTTGATCCTATTTTTATCTCAAATTTATAAACACATTTTTAATATGATGTTTTTTTAGTTATAATTTAAATACATTTGTCTAGCAACCCATTTATTAAGAAAATTAATTTCTTTCTTACAATTACATGTGGCGTTGATTATTTATTTGTTGTTAGAGCTTGTGTTGTAGCGTCACACTTCATAATTATTTTTTTTATAATTACTCAAAGGATATTTGATTAAATAATAATTAATTCAGACAATTTAATTTATAAATATGAGAAAAATGGAATTTTTTTTTTTATAAATTTGGCTTCAATTGAAGTATGAATACGAGACTTTTTAACCTATATAAATAATAATTAATTCAGACCATCTCAAGTACTATTCTATCAAATATTCATTAATTAAAAAAAAGATTTTGATATCATTTGACATAATAGCGTTCATAATTCTTAAGTTTTAAATGATAAGATATTTTTTTCATTCCATTTATTTTTTAGGTTAAATTATGTAATATTATTTAAAATATTAACTTCTTTATTTAAAGTTATAAAAAATAATAAAATATTTGAATTGGATCACAATATTTATCAAATTGGTTATTGTAAATGAGTAGAGACTCGAGAGAGAGGTCCAAATTTCTTATCATAAAAAAGCTGCCTCATAAACAAATATATATTATATATATATTGGAAAATATTGGGAAGAAATTAAAATAAAAACATCAAATCTTTCATTTCCATATCATAAGGGTGCATTTGAAAAGTGTTTTAAGAAAGGCCGATGGGACTTTGCAAAAGGCATTTTTAAGACATTCCCTACACACACCCCCTACAATATTATTATTATTATTATTTATTTGTTTATTTTTATATAAATCACATACTTAATAAAAAAATTTGAAAAAAAATTATTATCCCAAAAAAAAAACTTAAAAAATTATAATATATAAAAAGTCTTCAGGGCTTTTTCTTATCTGTGGAAAACAGTAAAAAAAGCTGAGAAGTTATTGATTAATTGTAGGCTGACAGGATCTCTTCTTGTCGTTAAAAATCTCCTTCTTCTATCTTTTTCTGTTTGGCGTCTCCGTCCTTCTGAAACCTCATTTACTCTCCGTTTATTATTTATAAAATTAAAAATAAACCTAATTAATTTCATGTAATTAACTTTTCAAGACCTCATAGTTTAAACACTTTGAGTTTTCAACAAACTGGTTAAATTGGAGGGTTACAAGAAAACAATGGTTTTGGCTCATTTCAAAATTTACCATAAATTTTTATTCAATACTATTCTTTTAGTCTTAAATTAATAAAAATATTTTTTATTTATTTAAAATTATAACTTTCTTAAAATAAAACCTTAGTGCAATGATAAATATTATCAACGTGTAATCTAAAGTCATGAATTCAAATCATAAAAATGACATCTTGCAATTTAAAAAAAATACTACAAAGATCTAACAAATTCAACCTTTTTTATAATTATTTAATATAAATAGAGAATATAATAGAAAAATTAATAAAAAAATTTATTGATTAACTAAATAATTTAATTTTTTTAATATACATAAATTTTATACAAAAGAGAATATTAAATTTATATCATAAATTTTACTCATTAAAAATATTTTTAAAAAATAAATTTCATACTAAATAAAAATATATAAAAGTTAATATTTTTATTAATTTTTCATAATTTTAATGAAATAGAAAATATAATTATTAATTTAGTACCGAATGAATGTTGGAATGAATTTAATGATAATAAATTAAAATTAGTGAATTGAAATTATTTATTTAAATTAAATTTAAAAAAATAATAAAATTTTAAATTAAACTTTGAAATTGTTTTTTATGCATTGTTTTTCCTTACATAATCTCAACTTGATTGATTAATTTAAGAAAAAAAAAAAGAAGGAAAGAGAGAAGGGAAAAAAGAAAATTATGGTTAGTTATTAGTTAGAATTGGAAGAAAGGTTAGAGAAAACAAACTAAAACATATAAAAGTCTCAATCCAATACTTAAAAGAAACCTAAAAAGCCTTAAAGACCCTATAATTTTTATTAAGTCCTTTTATCAGACAGACAAGTCCATGTGATCATCAAATCGTTGGTTTTCAAACCCTAAAAATATCACTAATTACTAAAATAAAATAAATTTAATTTTTTAATTAATTAAATAAAAATATTACATAAATTAAATTAATCAGAATAAAAAATTTATTCATTAATTATATTAAAAAATAATTATTTTAATTTTATATTTATTATTAAATTAATATATAAAATATTTTTAATTTAAATCAATTTAATTTATTTAGCATCATCCTTAAACAAATACACCTATAAAAATGAAATTTATTTTTAATTAATGTTAACAGAACCAAAGTTGGAGAAACAGCCTCTGAGCGCCGCCAGTGAATCATTCAGATTGATAATTACAAGGACCAGAGTTTGTATTCCTCAACTTCCTAGGAAATTTTATAGCCTCTTTTTATTTTCTTTTATTTTCATTAAGTTTATAACTTTTTATAAATATATTAAAAATTAAATTATATTCTATAAAAAGTGTAGAGTAATAATTTTCATTGAATAATAAATTTAAAATTAATTAAAATATATTTTAATCGTATTTTTTTAGATAATAAATTTAAAATTAATTTCTCATTTTTAATATAATATAATATTAAAAAATAGAATCTCTCTCAATATTAATATTAAAAGAATAAAATAAAAAGTATTTATTATTTTAGAGTTATATATTTACACTGATTTTAAAATTAAATTAATGAAAAAGTTATGAGATTTATATAATTAAAATTTTAATTTCTTTTTACATGAAAAATCCCCAGTGCAAAAGGGGGGGGTTAAAATTACTGCTTCTTTTCTTGAATCATTAAAAACTTCAATCTGCGTCAATCATATTTTCAAACCCCAAAAAGATTTTTTTTTTTAAGAAATAAAAAAGCAAAAAATTTCTCACTTTCGTTTATAAGCATATAATTAGGAAAATCCTCTATATAATATACCTTTTAATTGCTTCTTGGAAATAGCCAAAAGCCAATGGCCATTACTCGGTTTTGCTCTCGACAATACAGTCCTTAATTACTTCTTAGCGCTCATGCTTGTAGAAATTAGAAAAAACCATTTATTTCTCAAAATTGAAATGTGACAAATAACCTCTATTTTATTATTATTACAATATGCTAATACAAAAAATTTATTATAATGAAAATATTTTTATTTATATTTTTATTTTAAATTAATATATATACTTTTATTTTTATTTATTTTAAATTATAATTTATTTATTATTTAATAAATTAATTTTTTATTATCATTTAATATTATCTATAAAAAACATTTAATAAATATATTTATAATAAAATAAAAGTATAATAAAAAAATAGAAAATAATTTATATTTTTAATAAAAATAATTAATTTTTTTATAAAATAAAAAATATATTTATTAATTTAAGACGAGAGAGTAATATTTATAAAAAAGATACCTGACTGCTTAAAAATAATCAGTCTAAATGCTAACTAGCGAGATAAGTAATTCTTGTGAACTCATTAAAAAAATTATTTTAATATAGACTTTTAAAGATTAATGATTTAATAAAATTGGATTAGATAATAATTAATATATTTTTAAAAAGTTTCCTTCCTTTTATTCATAAATGATTAAAGTCAAATTCCAATAATTATTTTTTAAAAATTTAAAATTTTTTTTAATTATTATCTAGAAATGTTTGAAAATAATCAGTGAGATTAGAATGGATATTTTGCCAAGGAACCCTAGTTTTATTTATTTATATATATCTTACTTGGCTTAATGTCTATTGAGTGGCTAATTGCATGAAAAATAACATTTTTCTTACTTAACAATGTCATCTAAGTGTTTTTTAATATTTAAAAATAATACTTAAATTATATTAAAATATTAATTTTTAATTTATATGTTAATATTTAATGATAAAACGAAACCATCTTAAATAAATTGCATTTTATTGATTTTAAAATATATTTTCCCAATGTTAATTGGCATAAAAGTTTATTATAGATGATTGCATTGTTATTGTGTTTGAAGTTTCTAATATTATTATTGATTTTAAGAAAAGAATACTTTATATTATAAAGTTTGTAAAGCTAAATAAAAAAAAAGCATTTTTAGTGATATATTATTTTTTCTTGATAACAAGAAAACACATAAAAGAATAAACAAAGAGATTATAACCCTCAAAATTGAGAATGCTTGGCATTAATTTTTTTTTTTGGGACAATGCTTGACATTAGTTTAGCAAGTAGCCAGAATCTTAGTAAAAAAATTTATTTATGCTCATCAATGTTCTCTGTATTTTTTTTAAATGAAGAATATAATTATTAATCATATATACATTCAAATTAAAATTTAAACTCATAATTAATATTACTAATTAAAACTATTTTTAATAAAGAGAATAATTCTCAACTCAAGCTTAAAGGGCTTGTTTGAGTTTTCCTATATTTTTTTTTTGGTTACCAAGAACAGGAAATTTTCCATGCATGACTAAACCAGTCACTTTCTAGCAAATGTTCTGTTAAGTATAATCTTCTCATCAAGAAACTTTTTATTGGTTTTATATTATTTATTAATTTATTTATATTTTTTGAGCATAATATTAATTAATTAATTAGTTTTTTTTATGTACAAGTCTACCTATAAATACACTGCTCCTACTAAGGTCCGGAAGCCAAACCTCAAGCCCTCAGCTGAGTTTATTCAAAATCAAGAAATCAACAGAAAGAAAAATATTTTCTTTGCTTTTCCTTCTTTCTTGATTTCATTTTCTTGAACTTGTGTTTCTTGGTTTGTACTTTCGTCCTTGTTTTCATTTCCTGAATCTTTGTTTCTTGTCTTTAGTTTCTAAAATGGAAGAAGCTTTTAGAAGGCTAAATGGGATGACAAATGTTCAAGAAACCATTTGTCAAGAACCCATAATCACCGACAATCCAAAAAAGAGGACAACAATCACAACCACAACCGCCTCCGTCTCCACCGCCACTGCTACCAGCACAACTACAACAAACAAGAGAGCAGTGAGAGAAAGTAGTGGTGGTGGGACAACGATGAGGTACCGTGGAGTTCGTCGGAGACCATGGGGTCGTTATGCGGCTGAGATAAGAGATCCTCAGTCAAAAGAAAGACGGTGGTTGGGAACTTTTGACACGGCGGAGGAAGCTGCTTGTGCTTATGATTATGCTGCTAGAGCTATGCGTGGCCTTAAAGCTCGAACTAATTTTGTTTACCCAACAACTACTGATCCTCACTCTACACCAGACCCATTTCTTCATCATCCATTTAATTTCTCTAAGCAATTTCAACCTTCTCCCCATTATAACATCGATTCTACTTCTTGCCCTTCAAATTGGGCTTCGTCTTTTGGGAACTCCCTTGCAGGTGATCATCATTTTTCTGAGTCTTCAGCAGTACCTCGAAGGAGTAATATGCTTCTTCTTAAAGATTTACTTAACCCATCTTTTACAGCTCCGTCTTTATATAATCATCAACATCATCATCCATCTTCATCTTTATATGACAATCAATTTGGCTATGTTAATGGGTCTTCTACATATTCTTCTTCTTCCAGTTGTTTGGTGAATGTGAATGCATCCAATGTTTCAAATATGTCTGACGCTTTTGCAGCCTCTTCTTTCTGTCATAGTACAGCTCCACCAATTGTCTTTGAAAATAATCGAACTGATAATCATCAAACGTCTAATAGTATGGAGTTTTTTCCTCAAGAACCATCTGACTCTGGTTTGTTACAAGAAATCATTCAAGGGTTTTTCCCAAAACCTAATTCTGATCAGAACTCTTCCAAAAATTCCATAAATTGCACTGGAGAATCAATGGTTGCACCAGTGGCATATGAAATATCTTCTACTAGTGCTAACCCATAACCACCACCAACTGATTATGAAATGAAAAGGAGTATTGTCAAGAGTGAGCAACTGGGTATTTCATTTTTCGATCACAGTTATCATGGAGTTGTAGCAACACAATTTCAGAATTTCCATGGAGGTGATTATCATAATGGGTTGCCAGATCACCATCACCATCATCATCAGATTGATCCTGATTCCACTTTAGATGACATTTTCCAATACCCAGATCTTATGAGTGCTTTTACAGCTAGAATCCAGAATGCTTAGGACTTTATTATATAATTATATATATTTATATATATATCTAACGAGCTTGTGTTGACTTCTAAAGTATTGGAATTCAATCCCAATTTTTAGGGTTTTTTATCAGATCATTATCTTAATTTAAAGAAGTACTATTAAAAATTGTATATTTATATGGAAGTTTTTAAAAGTACTGATATAATTAATATTTACGAGTTTTTCTTGTTCTGGTTCTCTCCAATTGTCTGCACTCTCTTTTATTATTTAAACCACAAAAAAGCAAGCTTTGTCTCAGCATATAATATTCTGTGTTTGTCTGATAAGCTTTTTGAGTTGACCTTCAGAACTGAAAAAGTTTTTCTTGTTTTTGTTGGGCTCTTCTTCTTCTTTAATTAATTACTCTTCTTTGCTCCCTTGTCATTAGCTCCATTATCAAAACAAAAGATCAGAAAAAAAAAACCCTAAAAAGGGTAAAGTAAAAAAGCCTTTTCTTTTTATTTTTCTTTTTTTAATTTTCTGGGGAAGCGATGTTTGGCAGGTGGAAATATTATTATTTTCTTGTGTAAAGACAATATTAAACACTTTATTGTCCAGTGATTTTGCAGGTTTATACATAATGTCCAGTAATGGCGTAGTTTAGGTATAATGCTATGTTACGTTTTTAGGTTTAAGTTTTTCCTTTTTGTTTCTTCTTCTGTATGATAAATGAACAGTTCGCATCGATTTTGATGATGATAATAATAACAATAAATTTATCAATAATTTATAATTTTATTTTTCAATTATGAAGAGAACTTTAAGCGTGAGCAAGTAATTCAAATGTCAAAAAATTAATAATTAATATATTTTTAAAAATAATATTAAATAAATTAAATTATGTCGAATTAAAAAAAATTTATATATTAAATTTATTAAAAAAATAATTATTCTAATTTTATATTTATTAAATTTTTTTAATAAATATAAAATTAAAATAATTATGTCTCTGATACATCTAATACATAAAAAATTTTAAATTCAATTTAAGAAATATAAAATTATAATAATTATTTTTTAATATATTTAATACATAAAAAAAATTTTAATTCAAATTAAATTGGTTTATATAATATTTTTATATTTTTAGTATCTATAAATTTTTTATTAGATTACAACAATTTATTTTTAAATAATTAACGTGTCCGTATAAAAATTTTTCTAATTATAATATTTAACATCCATCAACATCAGGGATCTCTAATTATTAGTTATTAAATAAGTACTCGTAAACTGTTAATATTATAATTTTACATAATCATTAACAGTTAATAGTTGATAGTTGTTTATTAAATAGTTAGCCGTGAACGTTAATAATTCAACCATTAATAGTTAAATCAAATAGTATATTTTAATGTTGATTAAATCAAACATATTATGATGCGGGAGTGCATTTTATAAAATTATTGGCTGATATTTTACTTAATTACATTTAATAATATTTTATAGATTTAGTGTGCTAATTTTAATTCTTTTATTATTATTATGAATTGAGGTAAGTTGACAATAATAATTATATAAAAGTATTAAAATTATAACATTTATATTAATATATTAAATACTGTTATAATTAAAATATTTAATATTAGATGTTTAGGTGATAGTTTTTCGGTTAAGAATTAATTATGAGAATGATATTCAAATCCATAGTGGAAAAAATAATAAGCCAACATGTTCGACAAACAAATTCAAAGTGGAAACAATTTTTGGACTCAAAAAAACTGTCAAATCGCATGCTACTAAATGTAAAAATTTAAATTTTAAAAAAATGTAAAAATATGATTTAATTAATATAAAAATAAAATTTTTAACATTAATAACTAATTTTTAATTTTGATATTCTCAAATTTATATTAAATTTTTGATATGATATTGAAACTGAGTCCTTTAAAACTAAATATAAGATTATATTTTTAGATGAATCAAATAGTGATCTAATTTTTTATATTAAAACTCTCAAATCTATATTAAAAATTCAACAGCAACAAGAGTTGAATTATTTATATTGAGAGATCTTAAATTGATGGCAACTAAACCCTAATAAGAAGTAAATGGTTAACCCTTTCCAGAATTATTTAAGATATTTATTTGAAAATGGACAGTTAAACGTACAAAATTATTAAAAAAAAGTGGCAGTTTTACATATTAATTTATTGACTTCAAATCCAAAAAAGAGTGCTTAAAAACAGGGAAAATTCTCATATGTACTAGGAAAAATTCTAACATAATTTTGGTTAATATCCTAATTCATGGACACAACAACCATAAATTTTAATTTAAATTATAATATTTTAAAAATAATAATAATTTAAATTTAAATTTATGATTGATCTTATTCATAAGTGAAAATATAGATTAAGTCCATGATAAAATTTTATATGGATCATATATATATATATATATATTGGAGTCAATAGAAATTAAAATAAAAAAATTATATAAAAAGTACTGATTTTATAACAGTATTGTTGATAATTAAGAGATTTTTGAAACCTAATTATTCTGCAAAAATAAATAATTACATAATTAATGGTAATGGTAGATTACATAATTAATTATAGTCCAGTCTCCAACCAATTCCAATAATTTGACCTTAATTATTATAGCAATTAGAGCTACAACCCCCCCCCCCCCCCCCCCCCCCCCCCCCCCCCCCCCCCAAAAAAAAGTAGGAATTGCCTCCCAAGTATTTAATGATAACCCCATTCTAATTTAACCTTGTAAATTACTCCCCATTATTTTAAAGGAATTCATGGAAACTTTTGGGTACTACATTTTGAACCAGTATTCCTACTTAAATTGCTAATAAGGCAGAGTGTTATTTTAATAAAATAATAGTTTAATGATAACCTCATTATTATCATCATCACATAAATCATGAACTTCTTTTAAAGGAATTCATGGAAACTTTTGGGAACTACATTTTGAACACAAATAACATTTTTATTTTTTATTATAACCGCAGTTATTCTTAAATTTATTATACCAGAATTAATTTTAGGCTAAAATTTTTTTTATTATAATCACGGTTATTCTTAAATTTATTGTGCCAGAACTAATCATATACTAAAATAATATGCTTATTTTGAAGTTCAACTATTGCTTTTAAAATGAATAATTCAAATTATTTAAATAATATTAAGTGAGTCTTTATAAATTACTTTTCATTTTCTCTTATAACCAATGTGGAATTCTTCTATCATTGACGTGCTAGTTTAAGTACCTTCCCAAACTAACTCCTCAAACTAGCAGATTACCTAATTCGAGTTTACATAATCAAAATTACATAATTAAACATTTAATCGGTTTGGATAAACAATTAAAAACTATCAAGGTTTCCATCTCTCTGTTACATTTCGATTTAATTTTTTAAGTGACTTTCGTGAAAAAAAAATGTTCTAGCATTTAGCCTCTTAATTTTTACTTACTAGTTTAAATTGTTAATTCCTTCTTAAATTTAACATTTAATATAATATTTTAAAATTTTAGTTGTTGATAATTTAAAATTTTAGTAATTAGTAATTTAAAATTATATTTGAAATAATTTTTCATCCTATTTCTTAATCAGCCAGCATAGATGTTGATATCTTAATAAAATATGGTAAATTTAAGTTATTTCACTTTTGAAATATTCCTATTTTACCTGACTTGTTTGCACTATTCGAGTGATAAGAAAGAAAAATTTATTTCTTCTTCCCTATAATTTTCGAGCTTTGCTTTGAATGTTTACTTTTATTTTTTTTTATTTTTTTTTGGCGAAAGTGGACGGCACCACCTATATTTTTATTAAATGAAATTCATAAAAATATCAATACATAAGAGTTTGAGATAATAAAATTGAAGTCTCGAAAACAACCAAAAACTCAGAAGCTAAGAAACTACCCATATCTAAGATATGAAACTCCTAGAGTCTCCAAAGCAACAACACTTTTGATTATGTTGGGCAAAGTAACAAAGGAAGTAAAAATAACAGAAGCCGAGTTGAGTCTGCTGTGGGCAGCAAGGAGATGAGCCGCAAGATTGGTTTCTCTGTAAACATACTTCAAAGAAAAAGAGTACCTGCGGAACAAATTTACCAAACGAAGAAGCTTCATAGAACCATAGCCAGAGCTTTGAGCCTTCTGGACTGCATCAACTAAATCAAGACAATCAACCTCAATTTGAACAGGGGACCAGCCATTATCTATACACCAGGTAGCACCCCAAATCAGAGTTTTAAACTCTGTATCATAAGCCGAATGAGCAGTAAGCTGAAAAGAGGCGGCAGCAACTGTGTTCCCATAACTGTCACGAAGAATTGCGCCACCAGAAGAATGCTGATTACTGAAAGATGCATCAAGGTCGAGCTTATAAATACCTTGCAGAGGCTTGGACCAAGAAACAACCATGGGTCTCAATCGTTTTTTGTCAAAGGAATCGGGAATTAAGTTACATTTAATATTTGAAGGCCATGTAACAGCAAATTTCCTGTTAGAGTGAGCAATACTCCAATTAAAAATAAAGGAGCTTATATCCTTAAAAAGCTTGACCATAAAATAATTTTCATCTCCCCAGGCGTTCCTGCAATACTTTTTCCAGACACACCATATAATGACCTGTGGAATAAGACGGCGGAGCCTACCAACCGCCGAATATGGTTTGTCACATAACCACCAAGTCATCAAAGCTTGACGCAAATAGTTGAGATGCTGAAGACGATCCAAGAAAAAGGAACCAAAATATGACCATAATTTAGCAATACCGGGGCAATGATAGAAAATATGGTCAGTAGTAATCTCATCTCTAAAACAGATAGGACAACAAGTTGGACCATGAATACCAAACCTGCGAAGAGGGACAGGAAGAGGCAAGGCATCTCGAAGAACTCTCCATGTAAAAATAGTAATCTTGGTTGGAAAGGATGTATCCTAAATAGACTGATAAGATAATCGTGAAGCTCTAGAATGCCGTACGAAATTATAGGCAGAAGCAATAGTGAAATTATCATGAGTCTCACCCTTCCAAACAATATTACCATCAGCAAAAATAACAAGAGAGCAAGCAGTAGGATGAATATTACAAATTCATTTCCAAGAACACGAATCAATGATTTGAAAACTCATTTCACCCTTCCGATGATATTTTTGAAACATATAGGTAGCCCATAAAGAATTCTTTTGCATGTAGGTCCACCAAATCTTGAGGGAATAAGCTTTTTGCAAAGAAAAGAGAGACTTGAGTCCCAATCCCCCTTCCTCGGTAGGGAAACACATGTCTTGATACTTTACCCAATGGTATTTTCGACGATCCACATCAGTGCTCCAGAAAAATTAGCCATAAGCCGTTGCAAAAAGTTCAAAATCTTTTTAGGAAACACCATCGCACCCATAACGTGCAAAGGTATAGAACTAAGCACGTGCTTAATTAACAACAAACGGCCACCAGGTGAAAGAAGCTTTTTAACCTAGGAAGAGAGCTTAGACTCCACTTTCTGAACAATTATGGTGCAATAAGATGCTCTATTTATACCCTGATAGATAGGAGCACCCAAATATATAAATGAAAGAGATTTTCTTTTAATACCAAGAATCTCTTGAATGCGAGAGATACAATCATTTGAAACATGTTTGGAGCAGTAAAAGGAGCTTTTATCAAAGTTAACAAGCTGCCCATAAGCCTCCTGATAGGAAAACAAAAAAACTTTGAATCGCGAAATACTCCGAAGATCTCCTTTAATAAACACCAAAAGGTCATCAGCAAAAGACAAATGAGAAACAAAAGAGCAAGTGCGAGCCAATTTGTAAGGAGCAATAGATCCCGTAGTCATCAAATGATCGAGTCCACGAGCAAAACATTCAGAGGCCAAAATAAAGAGATATGGGGATAGAGGATCACCCTGCTTCACACCTCTAGTTGGCTGAAAGAAACCGTAAGGCACCCCATTAACCAAGACTGACAGACGGGTAGATGTCAAATGCCTCATAATGATATTAATAATATGCCCAGAGAAACCAAATTTGATTAAAACAGCCTTCAAGAAGCTCCAGTCTACCAGATCAAAAGCTTTGGCCATGTCAAGCTTAATTGCAAGATTATGACCTCTCGACTCTCTATCTATCTCATGGATCATTTCATTAACCAGCATGATATGAGAATGTATAGAACGACCCTTCAAAAAACCAGCTTGCTCCCTAGAAATCAATATGTCTAACAAAGGAAAGATACGAGAGGTTAAAATTCTAGTGCACACTTTACTGATGAAATTAGCCAGACAGATAGGTCTAAATTGGCTGAATGATGAAGGATTTTCCACTTTGGGTATAAGAATAATTTGAGCACAACCAAATGCCTTAGGAACTGGAATATCCAAAAAAAACTCATTGACTGCACTGCAAACATCCCACTTGATGATCTCCCAACATTCCCTATAAAATTTACCAACAAAACCATCTGGTCCCGGCGCACTAGTCGGATCTAACTGTCAAACAACAAATTTTATCTCATCATCATCAGGAACATGAGCAAGTTCTCTGTTATGATCCTCAGTAACCAATGATGGCAAATAATCAAGTAAAGAATGGAAATCATAAGAAGCAGCACCACCCCTGAACAAAGAAAAGAAAAAAGAAACAACTTCCAGCCCCAGATCATCTTGATTAGAAAGCCAAACACCATCCACATTTTTAATAGAAGTAATACGTTGAAATCTCCGGACCATCTTCACATAATTATAGAAAAATTTTGTGTTTGATTCCCCTTCCGAAAGCCATTTAATGTGAGCCTTCTGTTTCCAAAAAGCTTCCTCATACTTAAGCTTACTAATAAGCTCACTTTGCCTCTGTAGCCATAAAGAGCGGTTTGACGGAGAGGGGTCCAAGTCAAATGTAGCCTCAGCCGTTTCAACATTCTTTTCTGCCTCCAAAATACCATCGAAAATATTGCCAAAAGAAGACTTATTCCAATCCCGAAGCTTCTTTTTTAAAGAGGAGAGTTTAAGATAAAGACCCCTCATACCTCTCCCATTGAAATTCGAATTCCATGAGTCCCGAACCACAGACAGAAAAGAGGGATGGGAAAGCCACATATGCTGAAATTTAAAAGCTTTCGGAAAAGAAACATCAGATTTTTTATACATGATGACCAAAGGAGAATGGTCTGAGGTTGCCCGAGATAAATGCCGAACGTTGAGATCCTCAAAAAAATCCGAGAAAGCACTATTAATCATAAACCTATCTAGTCTTTCCCACACTCGACCTTTACTTCTGACCCCACACCAAGTAAATTTAGAGCCATGAAATGGAATATCAAAAAGACCACAATCATCAGAAGCCTCAGAAAAATCTTGAATGCTAAGTAAGTTGGGAGAGGAGTTACCTCGATAATCTGCAACTGACTTAATAGCATTGAAGTCGCCACCCACCAACCAAGGACCCGAAGTACTGTTACCCAAGGAACGAAGACGAGTCCAGAGTACACTCCTTTGAGCACGAGAATGGTACCCATACACAGCAGAAAAGGTAAAAGAAAACGAGAGCATACGAACAAAAACTGAACAGCTTAATAATTGTGTATCATCCATAAAGTTTGAAATATGAAGATCACAATCTCTCCAAAAATACCAAATCTTATTATTACTACTGGAGAAAACATTATCATAACCAAGCATAGAAGCATAAGAAAAGCTAGATGAATCATCTATCATGGGCTTAATTACAACCAACAAAGTAATATTATGAGAATGGCAAAGCCTAATTAAACGATTAAGAGATGAGGGAAGACCTCTAAGATTCCAGCTCATGACATTCATTGGGCAAAATAGAATCAGTGGAAGCTTGAGATTTTTTCTGACGTCTAAGAGGCAAAAGAAGCTCAGTGGCTATTTTAACTTTGCGATTGCTATGCTTTTTACCAACTTTAACAAAACCCAGACCTGAAGAAGATTCAGCATTAGCTCCTGATCTGTCTCCAGATAACCGTTTTGAAATAACAGAACCTGCCCTTTTAAGATCATCAATGATAGACACCACAGCAGAGTCTCACCGATCACCTTCTGATAAATACCCAACCGAGGAAAGGACATTATCAGTATCACGATTTGTAGCAATTATAGGGCAATCATCGCGAAGTAAAGGCAGAAGAGGAATTGGGCCCATAACCAATGTTGAATCTGTAACAATATGACCAGAAGGATTAAGCGGTTGATGAGCAGCTGGAGAAACATGATCAATATTAATAGGAACATCATGACCAGGAACATTAGAAACTGGTCGATTCAACTCATGACCAGAAATTGCAGGTTCCTGAATAGAAGAAGAAGGAGTATCAGATACCACCACATCCACAGCAGGATTCAAAACCGGCTGAATATCGTCGGGAGCATCAACATGAACCTATTTTATAGAATTAATAATTTGTTTTTTGGGGACCCACACCTGAACTGGCTCAGACTCAATCTTGGGTTGTTCAACAGCTGGCTCTTGCATGGTACTGTTTGAGTGCACATTACACGAGGACCCATCATGTCCTAATCTCATGCAAAGAGAACAAAATTTAGGCAAATTGTCGTACTTAATATCTTGAAAAAACCCGATTTCCCACTGCCAATTCAGATACGCTGCGGCAATTCCTCTGAAACATTCAATTCAACACAAACTCGAGCAACAAAGGGGCGAGTTAGAGAAGCAGTAGAAGCATCCACCTTCAATGGCTTACCAATTAATTGAACAATAGAATAGAGAGCTTCCTTGTCAAAAAAGTGAATAGGAAGGCCAGGAAAAGAAATCCAAATAGGAGCAATAGGACTATCGAAATCCGGCCAAAAAGAGGGAGATCACTTGGAAACCCGCATAGAAAAACCAAATGAGTCTTAACCAACATCTAAGATAATCTTCCTCTCAAACAAAATTAATAAGAACATGCTTTGAATCAATTAAGCCGAATGTAAAATCCCCATTAAAAACGATCAAATCAAAAGATTTCTTTAGGGATTGCATTGACGGACGACCAAAGAGAAAAGAACCAATCAATGCATATTGATAAGGCAATGACAATGTTTGAATATCAGAATCAGTGAAAATAATCGCAGGAGAACCTTTATATTTGCTAGGAGTCTTATTCGACAATCTTTTGTGAGAGCCAATGGAAGCAAAAGATCGAAGATCCCCCACATCAGGAGGACGAGAGGATTGCCCTGAAAGTACAGCAGCAAACGATCGGCCAGCCACCCCCAAAGGGGCTTCTGGTGAGCTTGGAGGCAGAGCCATGGTAGACAAGGAAGCCGAAGACGAAAACCCTAGCAGAGAAAGCCCTCTTCTTTGAATAAGTTGATCATATATATATGAATGTTTTCTTTTATAAAATAATATATATATATATATAGTTGAAATATTAAAAATAAAAACATTTATTTGGCTCAATATGATCCCATTATCTTTCTCAACCCGTGTAGCTATTGCGACAATGTTACTATGTGTACAAGTTAATCCACACCCTCTTGACCATAATGTAACGGAAATTTATTTAGAACTCCTAAACTTAAACTTGGAGTGATTAAATATTTACTGAAAATATTTTTTAGTTTTAATAGTAAAAATAAACGAATTTCTTAATTATATTGTAATTTATAAATTATTGAAACCTTACATTTTTTTTCATAAAATTAAAATATTTAATAAAGAAAATCTTAGAGGCGTAGTATTAGTTATTCTTTTTCATAATTTTAAATAATTTCAAAATTAAAGTTGATAATATTTTCTTCATTCATTAAACTTTTTTATCGAAGAGTTCATAAATTTCACAATAAAATTTCATATTATTTTCTTCATTCTTTAAAATTTTTTATTTAATTCAAATTAATTTTGGAGATAATTTAGTGACATATGTTATTTATTTCAAATTTTAAAAAAAATCTTATTAGCGATGAACTTTAGCCTCTTGCTAAAAATTAGTCGCTAATGCACGTCACGTGTTCACGGTAGTGCTGTAGCGGTTCTGCGAGGTGCAAATGATAGGCCGACTGCATTCGCGATGTCCAATAGTCTGGTACAGCTACTTTGATGATCTATCTCATTAGGCCCAACAAGATATTGGGCTGCATTGTAGTAGTCGCTTCTATAATCATGGGCTGATGAGAAAGGCTTGTTCAACAATACCCTAAAAAATAAAGGGACATTTACAAAACTACCCTAAAAAGAAGAATTGTTTTAAAAATACTACTCTTTCTTTTATTTTTCAAAAATACTGCATTCAACTTTTTTTTTTTTTTACAAAATTATGCTAGCTTATAACACGTTAAAAACAACAGTATATGCTTAAGTTACGTAATTAATCACTGTTATTTCTTTTAGAATATGTGCTCATAACATATATAAATGACCATTTATTCAATGATCTTTTTTTATTTTTTCATTTTTTTAAAAAATAAAATTTTAAAGTATTACTTTAAAAATATTTATATTAAAATTCTACTTATATATAATAAATATTCATATATATCCACATATACTCTTACTTTAAAAATAAAATTTTAAAATTTTATTTATATGAATATATTTTATTTAATTTATTTTTTTAAAATAATTTCAACATATACTATAAAAATTATTTAAAAATATTTTTTAGTATAAAATTATAAAATTATCATTTTATATATAACATGTACTGACATATACTGATACATTTCTATATATATATATATATATATATATGTCAGTATATGTAGATGTATATAACATATATCGATATACATCTACATATATTGACATATATTATTATTTTTTAGTTAAAATATATATAACATATACTGATATATACCAATATAAACCGACATGTTTTCATATATATATAACATATATTGTTATTTTTTTTACATTATATATCTATATATATCTATTTGTATATAACATATACCAACATATATTATTATTATTTTTTTGATATATCTAATTATATGTAATATATATGTATATATAAATTAATTAAAAATTTTATTCTTTTCCTTCTCTGCTATAATCATTTGGCTTATAATTGTTAATTTTAAGTTTAATTATTACTTTCAAATTTATTATTTTAAAATTTAATTATGAAATCAACACTTTAGAGAAGCCAAAATTTTATATTATTCAACTTGATTATTAATTCACTTTGAATTATTATTATTATTGTTGTTATTATTATTATTATTATTATTATTATTATTATTATATAATTCATTAATATATAACTATATAATCCATAAATACTATTATTTAATTAAAGTTTATGTAACATATACCTCATATATACTTACAAATGTTATTTTTCAGTTAAACTATATGTAACACATATCTATATATATTTCAATATTTATTAATTTTTAGTTAAAATATGTCATATATACCCACATATATCGATAAATATCATTATTCGGTTAAAGTATATATAACATATATCTACATATCCGCATATATCATTATTTAATTAAAGTATATGTAATATATACCCATATATATCTATAAATAATATTCTTTTAGTAACGTATATCAACATTTCTTTTAAGTATATTTAGTTATATGTAATATATATTGACATTTAAATAAATATATAAAATAGTTATCTACCGGCATATATCTCCATATACCTACGTATACCGATATATACTTGAATACATTGTTATTCTTTAGTTAAAATATATGTGATATATACTGATATATACCAATATATACTCATATGTATACATTTATATGTAACATATATTGTTATTTTTTATAATATATACTCACATATATCTAGTTATATGTAACATATACCGACATATACTTACATTTATATATCTAGTAACATATATTGATATATATATATATCTACATATATCGAATTATATTATTATTTTTTAGTAAAAATATATACATCATGTATCGACATATATTATTAGTTAAAGTATATATAACATATACTCATATATACACATATATATGTAACATATGTTGTTATATTTTTTGCAACATTTACCCACATATATCTAGTTATACATAACATATACCGACATATACCTATATATATATATATATAACATATATATAACTATATATATGTTATCTCTTTAAAAAAAATGTCAATATACAGTTGTAATATTTAGTATACCTAAATATATGTAACATATACTTACATATACCTATATTTAAAAAAAAATATATGAGTATTCAGTTGTTATCTCTTATTATATTTAGGTATATACTAACTATAACTATATATATCTATTGTCTTTTATAAAATAATGTCAATATACAATAATAATATCTTAATATATGAAGGTACATGTAGCATATACATATTATATTGGAGAAAGAATATCAATATACAACTATTATATATGAATTATATTTGCTTCAAAAGTAAATAAATGAAAAATATATATATAACTTTTATTAAGATAAAAATAAATTATTGATATTAACAATATATAACTTTTAATATATAACAAATATACATTTCTTAATACTCCAAGCAATTATTTTCAAAATTAACATATATTTATAGTTATATAAAATATATACTGATATTTTTTTTATATCTAGTTATAGAAAATATATATATATATAAAATTAAATATATGAAATAGTTATACTATTATTTTTTTTAATCAACCCATATATCTATGATTATATGTAACATATACCTACGTATACTATTATTTTGTAATATATATCCAAATATATTATTATTCATATATCTATTTATATATAATATTTACTCATATATAATTAAACATATAATAACCATATATTATAACTATATATAACAATTAAAAAGCAAAAACATTAAAAAAAGAAGAAGAAAATTGAAGAGAATAACAATATATAAGTGAAACTTATCTAATGAAATTTAATTTAATATTTAAAGAAATTATTTTTAATATAAATTTAAAAATTAATTTTAGAAATTAAGAAATTATGACAAGTTGTATAATATTAAATAATAATATATATAGATATTAAATAAAAATAAAATTAATAAATAAAATTTTATTAAATAAAAAAATTTAAAACATAATAATAATAATAATAATTTATTATTCAATATTTATATTAAAAAAATTAACTAACCATTTAGATATGTTTAGTTAATTATTATTATTAACTAAACATTTAGTTATGTATATAACAAAAAGAAAGTGATGCGCCCCAATGTATACATGTAAAAAAATCATAAATGGTCCGTAAAATTGAAATAAATAAAGTGTAAAAGTGTAAAACAAAACTTGTCACCGTAAAAATAAAATCCAAATTTATTAAAAATACCTTTTTTCTAATTTTTAATTTAAAAAATATCTCTTTTTGGAGGTATATTTTGGATATATATTTAATATATTGAAAGTATACTCAATTTTTAAAGATATATAATGAGTATATATTTAGTATATTAAAATATATAAAAAATATAGAGTATTTTAAAAAAAAGTTAAAAAATATACTATTCAATGTAATTTTCTCAATTATTAATTATCATTTTAGTAAAAAAAAATTGAGGAAATTATGCTTTTTATTATATTTTTTCATAATTTTTAATTTTTTATTAGAATTTTTTTATCATTTATAAAATTGAATAAATTCACAATAATCTACTAATAAAATTAAAAATTATTATGTCTAAATTGTGTATATAATAAATTCATAATAATATAATACTAAAATTTTATTTATACTATACTAAGAATTTGTAAGCTATCGAATTTGATAAATTTATAATATTACCTTTTTTTTGGAAACTTTATGAAAAAACAAAAAAAATTAAAATATCCTATAATTTTTAGAGAATTTCGAATTATTTTTTAATAAAATTAAATCGAAAAAATATTGTGCATGCATCTCTATAGGTGAGTATTTCTTTGAAATTGAAATAAAAAAGTGTATTTTTAAAAGAAAAATAAAATTGATTTTTTTAAAAAAAATTCTTCATAAAAAATCCTTATAATTAAAATGCACAAATCTATCTATATCTATCTATCTATCTATATATATATATAATACTAAATCTAAAGTCACTAGCATAATACTTTACCATTTATCACTTCCAAATTAGTTTTAAATTAAATTAAATTAAATTCTTTGATAATGTAGATATTTATTAATTAATTTAAAATTAAGTTAGTTATTATTATTATTATTGCTTTTATTATTTGTATTAATATTTATTAATTTTATTGAGATTTTATTGGTTTTTTAAAACTACAATGAGGTGAATTACACAATGATTTAATAGAATAAATATATTACTTAAAAATAAATAAAAATTGGTTCATTAATTTAATCAATTAACTAAGCAATTTTATGTCTTCTTTCTGCCCCTCTATATATATACATACATATATATATATATACACACACATTGCGTTGCATGGCGCATAAAAAAAATCATCATCCTTTTATGATTATCATTGAGGTGGCAATTAAAATTTTTAAATATTAAATTAAAATTAACTAATTTTGGGTAATTTCAAATTAAATTAGATTTCTTTAAATTTAAAATCAATTTAAATTCATTTAAATAAATTTCAAATTAAATCAAATTTTTTGATAATATAGTTATTTATTGTTAACTTATATTTATTTTGATATTGATCCGAAATATTTCTTTGGGAGCTTGTCCAATTAGACAATCACAGTAGAAAAAATAACTGTTATATATTTCAACCTCTCATTTGAAGGAATGTAGCAACTTCATAGTTGTATTACTGAATTTATTTATTGGCTTACATGTTGATTTGATTTTAGTTTTTAAAACTTCCAGTTTTTACAATTTAGTTATTAAAGACTTGGCTCGATGATTTTTTTTAGAATTTGATGATTAAAATAAAGACTAATTTCATTTGGTGTTAGTTGTAATGGAATAATAATTGATTTAGTTTTGGTATTGGTTTTAGGTCACATAAGTCTTGAGAGGGAGTTATTGCGTGCAGAGCCAGCAGAGGAAATTGAACAAGATATTAAGAAGAATATGATAAGAATAAATTTATTTTATTATCCTTTTCTTGCTGGATAACGTAGGATGTATGTGTGGCTATTGTAACTTTTTAAATGAAATAAGAGCTTTCTAATGTGAGCACACTAAAACCACTTTTCATAACTTTGTAATTGATATTTCTTTTTGATATTTTTTATGTTATAAATTTTGGATACCCTTGATGATATGGTGAATTTTTGTTAGGATTGAATGTGGAAATAAAATATTTATCTGAATAAAATGTGATAAATAAAATAAAAAAATATAAATTTACGTGGTTTGGTTTCAGCCTACCTCCATGTGCGAAGGAGATAAAGAAATTCACTAATAATTAGAAAATAGTATAAAATAAGAGAGAATAATCACTCTAGAAGCTCTCAAAATAATACAAACAAATATCACTATAAGGTTTTTTTTTAACTCATCACTATAATCTCTAACCACACTTCTACACAAACAAGCTGTGCATAAATTTATTGAGAGTTGGGATTGACCATTTGCATACAAAAAATTTGTCAAAAAAATTGTCAAAAAGATTTCTGCAAATAATTAGTGGCCAACTTTCATTTTATCAATAAAATTCAGCTACCTAACCTAATTGAGTTGCAAATTTTGATTTGGGAATTCAAGTCATATTAACAAATCTCTACTTTAACTTAAACTTATTGTATCAAATTAGAATATTTCTCTCCATCTTTTTCAAATAGCCCTTAAGGGTAACATTAACAATTACCAATGTCAATTAAGTCTAAACAATGTCTAGACTTGCTCAACATTACTAAGCTCTTCTCACTCTTATGTCCAAATATCATATGCTACATATTGGTCATATTTGAATATGACATAAAAGAAGAACTTACAGCTGAACTCATGGTAGTATATCCTTGTAATACATATAATCTATCAATTTGGTTAGTTTTTATCATAATAAGAGCACATTTTAGAATATTCAAAACTTAACCCTTCACTAGAAAATCTGCAGCCAAATTATCCAAAGCAGTTAAAGAGATGAAATTCTTCTTCAATTCAAGAACATATCGGACATTAGTCAATGTTCGAATTATGTCATTATGCATCATAATTTTGATAGTACCAATATCGACTATCTTACTAGGATGATTATTGCCCATAAACATAACTTTTCTACATACATATTCATAAGAAGAAAATAAATCTCTTTGGAGATATAAATGGAATGGGCAATCTATCCTTGTTTGATTTTGACATCATATTTAGTTACAACATGGACATCATTGTCTTCAACCTCAACCTCATCCTGAATAACACTGGCTTCGGTGGATTTCTTAACATTCTGATTTCTTTCTTTATTTTTGTTCTAAAGTTTGAAATACTCAGTTTTAATGTGCTCTTTTTTCTTATAATAATTATAAGTCAGATGACTATTCTTTGTCTGAGAGGGCCTTCCTCTAACAACTAAACCCTCTACGGTACTATTAGAATAACTACTGGAGGGTTTCTTTTTTTGTCAAAGAGCTTTGTAGAATATAAAAATATTTTCACCTCCTCTAACTTTATAGACTTATTACTATAAATTAATGTCTCTCTAAAGTTCTTATGTGATGGAAATAACGAACAAAGCAACATAAGAGCTAAATTCTCATTTTTATATTGAATCTTTGTATTCGCCAAGTCTAAAAGAATGAAAGATAATTCATCAATTTGAGACTTAATTGATGTATCTTTCACCATAGAAAGAATGTACAAACAGTGTTTAGCAATCAACTTAGTAGTGGGATTCTTTGTAATATGCAACGACTCCAACTTATTCTATAAATACTTGGCTGTCTTTTGATTAAGATATGCAAAATTTCATTGGACAACATAGTTGAATCAAAGACAAGGTCTTCTCATCAATCTTTGCCTTTTTTCCTTCATTCACCATAGCAGGAAACTTATCCTTACCCAATAACGTTTTATGCAAATCGTTTTGCTATAACATTACTTTCATCTTCACTTGTCATATTGTCAAACTCATATTGCCTTTAAATTTCTCAATATCAAATTTCGTTGTCACCATAATTAATCCTAAACAAATATTAGCAAAGCTCTGATACTAGTTTATTATAATTGAATGCGAAAATAAAATATTTATCTGGGCAAAACGTGACAAATAAAATAGAAAAAATAAATAAAAATATACAAATTTACGTGGTTTAGCTTTAGCTCACTCCACAGGCAAATAAGAGAAATAAATCTACTAATAATCAGAAAATGGTATAAAATGAGAGAGAATAATCACTTTAAACCCTTAAACCAAATATATCTAATTAATCTCTTCTGATAAAATTATAAAATAAAAGAGAAACACTCATAAAATGAAAAGATAAGATGATTAAGATAATTCTCTCACTTAATGGAGGAGCTCTCAAAATAATACAAATAAATATCACTAGAGAGTTTTTCTTAACTTACCACTACAATCTTTAACACACACTTCTACACAAATGAGCTGTACATAAATTTATAGAGTGTTGGTCATTTGCAAATAAAAAATTTATTAATATTTGTTGGCTCAAAAAAACTTGTCAAAAAAAGTTACTATAAATAATTAGTGGTCAACTTTCATTTTGTTAATAAAATTCAACTGTCCAACCTAATTGATAACTTGCAAATTCAAATCATATTAACAGTTTTGTTGGAGTTGCTTTTTTTTTTAGTTACTGATGTTACTCTTTAGCTTACATTTGGGGTTAATCTTTTTTTATTAATACTAGAAAAAAAAACTCTCCTTGCTTTGAGGTGTCTATATATATTTTTATATTATTATTATCATTATTATTATTATTATTATTTTAGAAATGTAATATGAAATTTTTTTCATTAAATGTAGTTTTTATTTATTAATTGGATAATAGGAAGGAAGAAATTAATGTAAAATTATAAATTTACCCTTAATTTTATGTGAAAAATTAAATATATCCTTATTTATATTAGGTTATTTAATGAAATAGTTTGAGTTTTCTTTTATTTGTTTATCTCTATTAACGAACATAGTAATTAGTTTGATATAGATATGCTATCAATTCTACAATTTTCTATAATAAATTTTATAGAATTAAGGGTAAATTTAATATTTTATATAATATAAATTGTAGTATGAATAGAAAATTTTACTTATAAAATTAAGGGGTATATTTAATATTTTACATAAAATTTATTATAGTATGAATAGAAAATTCTGCTTTAATTTTAAATTATAGATATAGACAGATATTTTTTATGTTACAGATTTTGGGTGCCACTCATTATGAGTTTTGTTGGGGTTGCTTCTTTTAGCCACTAATATTGTTCTTTGACTTAATTCTGGATTTATTTTTATATATTTTTTATGTTATAGATTTTAGGTGTTTTTTTGATGTGTTTTGTTGTGATTGTTTTTTTTTTCTAACTGCTGATATTGTTCTTTTAATTTGTAAATAATTTAATAATTATAAATTATTTGTTTAAATTTATAAATATATATCATAATTTATTTTCTTTATTTATAAATGTGGATAAAAGTTATTTATTTAAATTATTATAAAATTTAAAAAAAAATTCCGTAGCAGGGTGCTGTTGTTTTACTAGTTATTTCTAATTCAAATATCTTCACAATAAAGTCATGATATAGATATGCTATTAATTCTAAATTACTACCAAATCAATTTTATTTTTTTATCTTATTAATTTTTATTTTTTCCTAGTCTATGATTTTCTTTTGGAATTATTTAATTTGGTGCGTTACCTAATTACCTAATCGGTTTGCCTTTTTTATTCAACCTTTTACTTTTAGATTAAAAAGAAAAAGGCTGCAATAAAATTAAAAAAAATTATTATTAATTATATGAATTTCACTTTATTATCTAAAACAGAAGACTATTAAATTAATAGGCTAACAGTCATTTGATAGTGAGATTCAGTCTAAATATTTGAAGTTGAAATTCCGAAATTAAGAGATTTGTTTATTTGTTAATAATTAATATATTAAATTCATAAACATTAAGTACGTAAATCGTTTTAACTTAATTAGAAGTCTTAATTTTGATTTTTGAGTATATAAATAATATTAAAATTTAATAGAAAATTTTTTACTATATAATTCTATTCAATTTAACTCTAAAAAAATAATTTTAAAAAAATATCAATTTCATAAATATAATTCGAATTTTGCTGTTATAAAGAAAAAAGATTTGAATCCATTGAATTTGTTTTCTATCTATACTCAATTGTAATATTTATAAAATTAATAAATTAATTTTTATTTTTTTTAAAAAATATAGCTTCTTTTAGAATACTATTTATTATTATTATTGTTGTTGTTATTATTTAATATAATGGTTTGCAGTAATTATTGAATATTTATTATATTTTATTTTTGCACATCAAAATATAATATAATCATAAAATAAAAAATAATATTCAAATTTTATTCTTTCTTCCATATTAAAAATATATTATAATTTAATATTGTTGCACTAAAGTCTTAAAGACACAATGAAGTTGCAAACCGCTACCCAAATAATCAATTCATGCAATGCTTTAATTAAATGGCTAATAATTTATTTAATAAAAAAATATATAAAATCATAATTAGATTAATTTAAAATTCAATTAAAATATTTAGACTATGGACATTGTCAAGTATATGATCATTTCTTGGGTCCATGGGCAAGTGGGAAATTGGTCAAACATATGACACCCAAACTATGCTTTTCTCTACAATTTTGGCAACAAGTACTCCAACAAATTAATAATCAATGGCTATCATCTTGCATTTGTTGAAATTTTATGATTTTTTAATTCATGTTTTTCAATATAAAAATTCAAATCTATATTTATTGTAAACATATATTTACAATATGCAATAAGTTTTAATATATAAATTAATTAGTATTAGAGTTTTCCAAAATTAAAAAATTACAAAACTTCAGTCAAAATCTAATATAAGAAAAAGATATTTTTTCTGACATCATGTAATTAAAATTTATAATTTGAATTATTATCTACTGTATTAATTATAGAATTTAGCGCATGTTAACTAATTCTTATTTTATGGTGCTATATATATACATATGTTAGAATTTTAAGCATGAGAGATCTCACATAGAAAGAAAAATAAATTTAATAAAAATATATAAATTTAAAGAACTTATAAATTTATTATCTTATGATTTTAGATTGAAATATAATTTTATTTGACCCAAAAAGAATATCTTCTAAATAAATTAATTTTTTAATTTAATAATTAGTATAAGAGCTAATGTATTGACAAGAAATAGCATTGAGACAATTTTGATATTAATATTAAAAAACTCATTAGATTTTATTTAAATATAATATTCGATGATTTGGCAGGAAGGAGTTGAGTATGCAAGTGTGCACATTTTAATTTCATTTTTAGTTTTAAGAAGGTTATTAGATGTAACCAAAGGCAAAGGCATATATATATATATATATAGAGAGAGAGAGAGAGAGAGAGAGAGAGAGAGAGAGGAACTATATGGTCTTAAATAATATTGGGCCAAATGCATAGTAAATTTATGAATGGAAAACCTTATTTAATATAAAATTAATTAATTTATGTTAAAGTACAATCTATACCACTTATATATATTTTCTTATTATTTTCTGGCATGGGATTTTCTTGTATGTCACCAAATAACGTAATGTAAGGGACCCTTTTTTTCTATGATATTTTTTAGTGGGCATTTTCTCTCATGAATAATCATTATATTACATAAGAAAAATAAACCCAATATGAGAGAAAATGGGACCCCATTAATAAATTTGATTTTTTCTATTTTTTTAAATCTTAAAGTGGTTGAAGCATTAATAATTAAAGTGGTAAAAATTATAGGTAAGATGTTGATAGAGTTTGGATTATCACGCCCGTTGAAATATAAAAGGTGATAGTGAATAATATTAATTATTATTCTCTTCTTTTCTTTTCTTCAATTTTTCCTTTTTCTTTTTGTTAATTTGGTCTTAATCTTTATAATTAATAGCCATTTCAAATCTCCCTATCTATACATTTCTTCATTTCAAAACCCAAAATCAAAGTCTACTTTTAGAGTTCTTAGTGTGTTTAATTTCAAGAATATTTCTTCTCTCTCTCTCTCTATATATATAGGTTTCAAGATTTAATTCAATCTTTATCTATACATATATCACTCTTTCTTTTCCTTTTCTTTTTCTTTATTCTTTGTCTTCTGATATTCTTCTTTTTTTCAATCTCATTTTTGTATTTTAATGACTATTTAATTTGCAGGGTTAATTAAAGAATGGAGATTAGTCAAGTAATTAACAAGAATATGAAGGCTGAAATTCCATCATCAGAAGCTATGCCTCATCAACTTACAAGACAACCAAGTGGTACAAAGAACATTAATAATAATAGTAGTTATAGTTGCCTTTGCTCTCCAACCTCCCATGCTAGTTCATTCCGGTGCCGGCTCCACCGTGCCCCTAGCCTCCAACGAACCAAAAGCATCGAAGCTGCCACTAAGGTTCATGCTGATCCTGCTAGCTAGTTATACGTACAGATCAATAATTCACTTATTTTGTATAATGTGTTATGTGTGCATGTGTAGTATATATTTTTTTCTTTTTGAACTATGTATGTGTAATATTGCTTCTTTTTATCAATGTTTTTGTCTGATCTACTTGTATATCAGACAAAAAAAACCAAAAAAAAAAAGGAGAATGTCTCGACTTTGATATTTGGTGCATTTTATAGTTATTAATTTACATGGTTTTTTAAAAAGGGATATGTATGTATTGTTTCGATTTATTTGTTATTTATTAATATGATTTGTCTCCATAAATTTATATTAAAAATGATCGAGTATTTAAATTTAACAATTTTTTTTTAATTTTTGACAACAGATATATGTGGGATAAGGTGCTTTTAATTTTACTCTGTTGTTTTTTGTTAATGTTTTGGCTGTAATTAATTTAATATTTTGTACTTCTTTTCACTAAATGAAAATTAGAGTTATATGAAAGAGCTTAATTCTAGCTTAAATTAAGAAATTTTTTTTGTATTTGCTATATGAATGAAACACATTTTTTAAGGGGTTCTCCTTCCATTTTGTTCTTTCCATTCTGATTTTATTAAAAATTTCTAACAATTTTACATTAAAAATTTGAGTTTGAATTTATATTACTTAATAAATGATCAACTATTCAAATGAATGTATACTTATCAGATTATCAGTAGACAGTAATTAAATTTTATATAATATCACTGAATTAATTTTGCTTGTTAAGAGTATATTATACTTCTATTTAGAACTTGAGTTAAAAGTAATAGCTAGGCACATGTAATTAATAAAAAAAAAAGTAACAAGGCGTATAGTAGAAACTTAATTAATCTAATAAAATTATGCATGTCAATACTGTTAATTTATCAAGCCATCATCAAACCTTTTAGCTTTTTCTAATAAATTAATTTGAAGAAGTTGGCTAGCTTTGTCAAAATGGTAATCTTGAGATTAAAAAAAAAAAAGGAGAAAAGAAAAAGGAAAACTAGGAAAGAAAGAGAGTTAATTAATAATGGCTTTGAAATCTTTAAGATTTGAGGCTCAGAAATAAGAATCAAAAGTGGGTTATAAATGCAGCTTGGAGCTTTGCTCAACCAAAACTAAACCATTTTCAGTTGTTGATAAAACTTGGTGTTGATTGACATAAAGATTCAAATTTCAGCTATACCACCAAACTTGCTTGACCCACCACAACCTCCACATATGGATATAATTTATTAAGTCATGCTTGCGTCATATATAATATGTATATATGGAATATATAACTTTTTTAACATATGCCCACCCTTCAGACATATATTAATTAATAATAAATACTCTAATTTTTATTAAATATATTTTATTTTTATTAGAATTTATTACAATCATTCTTATCAATCACTTTGAAAAATCAGATAGCAATAAATTTTAATAGAAATGAAACACATCCTAATAAAAATTAGAATATTTATTGCCACTTAATATATGCTTTCAGTGCAGTTGTTAGAAAAAGTCCAGTAATTTAAATCAGTAATTCAAAGTTCAACCGAACATATGATGACTAACAGATGCAAATGCACCCCAGTTTGAAATCCAACTGACGGATAATATTAATTGCAAACAACCAATTAGCAATTTATAACATCATATTTGGCAAGCTTTAAATATGTTATTGTTGGTAATTATTAATTCAGCTATATAACCAATTGATCAAGTGCTTGTTTTCTAATGAATGTGTAAAGGAGATTTAACAGTTTTTTACTTCTATAAAAGGTTTTCTTTCTAAAAATAATTAGATATCTCAAATTGGTAAATTATATTTTAAGTTAAAAGTGATATAGTTAGTGGTAAGTAAGAAGCAACTTGTTTAATTGCTAAACTTAAGGAAATTGAAGTATGAAAATGAAGAAGCAAAAGAGAGAGAAAAATAAGAAAAATTATACTCTTCCTCTTTTACTTCAAGTGCCGTGTAAAAATAAAATATATTTATTAAAATAATAATTAGTAATTATAAATTTATAAAATAGTTATAGTAACTTATCTAATTATATCTTTTTTCAAGATTAGAAGGATTTAATAAGTAAAAACAAATTTGAAACTTTATTATCTTGAATTTAAAAAAACATGAAAATAATTTTTTTTTAATAACACTTGAAGTGGAAAGGGGATAAGACAGCTACAATTTTCATACAAATAACTGGAGAAGGGGGAATTATTGTTAAGGAACACTTTGTATAAATCAAAAGGAAAGAAAAATAAAAAAATGAAAATGAAGAGAATAAAAAATGACACCAAGTAGCTCTAAATGGAATGGAGTGGCAATGATAAGAGACATGCAGGTGCTTATAAACAGTACTTCTTTGAGGAAACTTATCATGATTATTATGACTGCAATCATGATAAATAGCTATGATGATCCCACACACACACAATGATGCAAGCCACTGCTTTCTTTTTATTTTTCAAATAAAAAAAATGGTTAACTCACTTGTCTTCAAAATCAAAAGTTTGAGTTAGAACAGTAATGTAATATTTTTATTGGATTTTTTACATTTGGTTGGTGACTAATATTTTCTTGAAATGTTATCAACTGATCATATTTAGTTAACCTGTATTTGCTAAGTTGGTAATTAAGCAACCTCATCCCATGTGTTTTCGAGCAGAATATAAAGTTTCACCAGTAAGACCAGATGGGCAATAAAAAGGATTTTTGATGTCAGGGAATGCTGAAAATTTTACCTGAAAACAAAGGAATAAGACAAAAAAAAGGAAAAAAAAAAAGAAAAAGAAAATCCCATATAGGAGCACTGCATTGTGTCAGAAAAAAGACATAACCAGAACTAATTGCAGTGATGAATAATGGAAAATTCAGGGGAAATACAGCAAAGAGACAAAGGCAGGTGTTGTAGATTTCAAGACAAAACACAAGAATATTGGTCCCAAAGTTGCTGATCTCTATACCCAGTAATCCTGTTCTAATTTCCATATTTAAAATCCACCAAGAAAAGTTCCTGTCATGTTCTGAAAATCTTGATTCTTATTATATTAGATTACATCAACAATGCACATTAAGATTCTTTTAATTTCAGCTGCAAATTACAGGAGGACCCCAAAAAAGAAAAAAGAAAAAAAGAAACAGTGTATAACTTACACTTGAAATTACCATCTGTTGTTGCCTGCAAATTAACAAAATTCTCACTCAATTCTTTTCTCCAGTACTCTTATTGATGGACAATAACTTGCTAAACATTCTTTTGGGTCGTGTAGGAATAGCGCGAAAACCCTTAAATTTGGAAGGTCTTCCAAGTCCATTTGATTGCAAATCACTTTCATCCAAATCATCATCTTCAGCTAATTTCATCCGTAGAGTTGAAGTCTTCGACTTGGGTGAATTAAGGCCTGAGACACTCCATTGATCATCTCCTGGAATGCTAGTAGTAGTACTTAATGCTGCTGTAGGCCTTGATGGGTCAATGTTATGTGTGGCTAGAAGTGCCTTGATATTGCTAGGCAGCTCAGTGACTTCACCACCAGCCATAGCTGCTCTAGCTTGCTCAAAGAAGAGTACTTGCACTACAACTCTTAATGGAAGCAACTCATTCTGTGCCGCATGCATACAGGCTTCAACAGATAGTTTCTTGCAGTCTAGAGTTCTACACAACCGTTTTCTTTTGCTCTTGTTTAATTCTGGATGTGCCTGGAAATGTTCACACAGACAATTATGATGATTTTTCTATTCTTGTAATAGCAAGTGTCTAATTCAAGAATCTATATATCATCCATATGCAGGTGATAAAATTCCAAATACAATATCTATAGCAGAAAAGAAAGACCTCTGATGTGAGAAACAAGATTTCATTAAACAAGTCATTCATTTTACTAATTTACAAGTAAACCAAACCGAATAGTAGCCGTTCATGCTAAATTTGTTAGGCCAGCTTAATCCTAACTGCCAATAAATTATGAATGTGTGACAAAAATCCTGAGGTCAATAGAGTTGGTTATCCAACTGATAAAATGGTGAACCACATCCTAGAATGTGATAGTGATATATGTCCTAACGTCAAATATGTGGAAAATTATGGTAAAAATTTGCTGAAACCAAGAAGCAGTTTCTATTTTTCTTACCTTTAGATAAATGTCAATGGCTCTGTAGAGATCATCATGATCAAGTCTTGCAAAATCCGGTATGGACTCGGCAAGAGCAATAAACTTTGAAAGAGGCAAATTCACATCTCTAGCAATTCCTTGAAGGTAGCCATCCACAACTTTTGTTACCTTCAGCTTTGAGCTATGTGATGCAGAAGAAGACCTCCTGCTTTCTTGAAACTCCAAATCAATATTCTCTGCTGACCGAGACCTTCTTCGCCTTTCAAACCCTAACTTGGATCTTGGAGGACTAGTGGGAGGACTCTGCCCTTGCAACATAAATTGCTCCAATATAGTCATTACTAAGTCTACATCATACAAAGTACCATTTCCATATGAGAAAGAGGGTATTAATAAATCATTCACTGTTGCTTCCTCTAATTGAAGTCCCACTCTTCTAGCCAATTCCATCTTTGATGAAGAGGAAGCATTAAGTATATTGGCTGCTTTCAAGAGTTTAAGCAAGAAACTGCAAGATACAGCTCCTCTATCTGAAGGGAGTAAACTTACAATTGATTCCAAGAGCAACCTATGCTTTGAATTTATCTCATTCCCCGAGTCCGAATCTGAGCCAGATGCTTCTTCATTATTAGCATTTCCTGATCTTGATATATTAGGCAGCCATCTAGCAGCATAAATTTTCAATGCATCACCAATAAGATTAGAAGGAATCTTCCCACCAGATTTAATAGCTATCATAGTTCTCCAATACAAATCTATGCTTAATTCTGCCATATCTTCAGCCCACCATCCCTTGCTTGCCAGTTTATGCCTCTGGCTCTCTGCTCCATTACAAGATGCATCATCCCTTACTCTTCTAGAGTGACTATGTGACAAATTTACCTTTGATGGATTAATTAAGACCTTAGAAGCGATTGCTTCAATGCATCTGCTTGTTATTCCAAGGTCTTCTGACCACAAAGGAAATGCTTTAGTGCTTTGTAGAGTAACAATTGAATCCTTCCACCCATGAAGTATGCAAGAATTGAAGAAAACTTCAAGCTTGTATACTAAGTTCCCCTTCTCTACATCCTCTGTCATCTGCAAATATTCAGCAGCACATCTCGCTGCTACGATGTTATAGCCACTCAGGGTGATTGTAATACCATAACAGAACTTTGCACAGAGCTCAAATGCCTCAATCCCACCAGGAAAATCTGGTAGTTGGACTATTTGGTGCTGTGAAGATTCAGGGGATTCAGAGCAAAGTCTCTGTAAACGCAAGCACTTAGAAAGCAGAGGAAACTGCATATAACAACAGAAAGCCTGAGATCATAATTCAATAAAAGTTCAATTACAGCAAGAAAAACAAGATTAATACCCAAAAGCTAAAAATTCTAAAACTGTTATTTTACCTTGTGAAGCAAATATCTACTTCCTTTCACTTGAATTATGAGATCACTAGAGACTTCAGAGGAGACAGACCTGCATTGTTACAACCAAAGTTCATTAAATTCCTGTCATATTTTCCAGGAAATATATAAATTTTCCAAGAAAATTTTTTTACCTGACAGCTTCAGCCGTGTAGAAGGTGTCTGGCCGGGATCCAAGTTTCATAAACTTCATGACTAGTCCTTTTGATTCTTGATTTTCTTTTTTCTTTTATCTTCTTGATTTAAATGTTCATCTGATTTTTATTTATCATAATTGAATCAGATAAACCAAATTGATAACAGATAGAAACTTCCCATTCAGTGCAAGAAAAAGCACAAAAAGTTCCTCTTCTTCCTCCTCTTAACACCAACCAAGAAATGTCCTCCACTCAATACCACCCATTTCCTGTATTAAAAAATAAAACTAATATTTTTATTTTTTCAACTTAGCAAAACAACAAATTATACCTCAATCCCATTTAAAGCCGTAATTTTCACTCGTTATAGAAAGATAAAAAACAATAAAAATAAAAGACAGAAATTTCATGGAGGATAATAGGATATGCTTAAAGAAAGAAATGCCCAAAAAACTCTACTTGTAGTTATGGGTTGGTATGATTGATACATATATCCAAATCCTTCATATAGACATAGAAGATTAGAAGCATAAATTCTCAAAATGAAGCAAACCCAGAAGATCAAACACTCCAAAGTTCATATCCCATCAGTCAAATTCAATACCCCATAAGATTTGGACATGCAAACAAGGAATCAAAACTACTGCAATCCCATCAAGATCAGATACACCTCACACACCCACCTACTCATAAATCAAATAAATTAAAAAAAAAAAAAGCAAAGTTAAAAAAAGATTAAAAATAAAAAAGAACAGTACTTTCCCTACCATAATCAAGCCCCATAATAAAACTACTCATCATCATATCCTAAAAGCTTAAACCGCAACATTCCTTAAACAAAAAAAAAAGTATATATATATATATATTATATATATAAAGAATGGCTACAAGATCACAACCTCAAATCCAAGACTATTGATATGCTCAGCAAGCATAAACAGCCAATAAAAAAACTGGACCTAAAATGTAAGAATCTAGAAAAACTAAAGTTTTTTTCTTTCTTTCTTTCTATTGTTCTTGAAACTATATAAATATTTTTTTCTTAGAAATGGTGGGTTTAAGGGGGGTTAAGGGCATATTGCCATAGCCAAGCCAAGTGCCAGACTGCAATTAGAAAGGCAAAGCCCACGTGCTTATCCTGCGCCCACTTGTGCCCTTCCCTCTCATCATTATGGCAATTTTTTTCTCTTTTTTATTTTTTACAGTACTCCTCCATGGATTATTTTAGTCAAACACTATTTTATACCTTACCATTATTTTTTTTCATATGTATCTAAAAAAATATCAGTCAATTAATTCATAATTAAAATATATTTCTTATTAATACTCCCTCCCCTTCGTCCCAAACTGAATAACATACTTTTTATTTTACAATATATAAGAAAAAAATATATTTTTTATATATTTTTTATTTATATTTATATTTAATATGAAATATATTTATTAAATAATTTTAATAAATAATATTAAATATAATTATAATAGAAATTCAACACATTAATTAATTTAAATGAGCTTATAAAATAATAAATTATAATTTGAGATAAAATAAAAAAATTGAGCGTCTATGAATTATAATTTGAGATAAAATAAAAAAGAAAATCGAGTGTGATCGATTTTAGATGAAGTATTAAAAGATGAAGAGTTATTGAAATTATTTATTTTTATTATTTTTTATAAGAGATAAAGAATAAAAGAAAAAAGAAAAAATAATAAAGTTAAGGGTAAGCAAAAAGAAAGAGTTGTATTACTATCAATGTTGGCTATCTTTAACCATTCATTTTTCTAATTCTAATATATAGTTTTTCCATGGCTATATTCAGAAATAAAGACAGACTTTTTAATAAAAAAAATAAAATAAAAATATCATGTATTTTTTAAAAAATTTAAAGAAAAATAATTAAATATTTTATAATTTTTTATAATATATATATATATATATATATATAAAGATTTAAAACAGAAAGGGACAGTTGTCCCCTTCTAAGATGAGTGTGCTCGCCTTTGGCTATATTAAATACAGATGGGCAACCACCAAAATGACCTTATGTTCAACTAAAATATATAGAAAGAGAGAGACACCTTTTGTTAGCATTTAATATGCATATGGTCCAAGACCATGAAATTTTATCATTATAAATTATTAGTGTGAAACTATGAAATAAAAATAGTTTATTATAATTTTCCCCCTTTTTCTCTTATACATATATATTTTATTTATTTTAAAAATAAAATGATAATAAAATTAAGTATACATTTCTAAATGTAAAAGAAATTTATCTTATTTTTTTTAGTTTTTAAATGGGCAAATAAAATGTTAATCATTATATTATGGACTATATTTAAAAATGATATTTAGTATTTCAATATAAAAGTATTTTGAAATTTTTATTAAATAAAAAATTAAAAAATAAAAATTTATATAAATTCAATTTAAAATTTTAAAGCAGGCTAATTATATATACAATTTAATTCTTTAGAAAAATATTGGCTTCGAGCCATGATTTTCATTAAAAAAAAAATCTCAGGTGTACCATTTTAAAAGAGTGATGTGCTGATATGAGGTAAGATTTTATAAAGTTTTCATAAATAAAATGCTAAAAATTGAGTTTTTGGCCAGTTGAGAGTCATTCTCAAGTTGTCTCTCATTGGATTCAAATAGGGTCATTTTTAATATTTAAGAGACTGATTAATTATCATACCAATGAGAGAATCATATGATATATTAATACATATGTTAAATCACATATTTATTAAATATAAAAATATAATTTAATTAATATAAAAATTAATTTTTCAATCTTAACAATTAATTTTCAAAATTAACACTTCTAAATATATAATAAAAATTCAACATAATATCAGAATTAATATGTTTATATTCTTAAAAGTATAAGACTGTCAAATGACATTTTTAAATTTATATTAAAATTTATTATAATTTAAATTTAAAATTTATCAATATTAGAAATTTGGAAATGACTCATTATAGCATTCAAATTTTGGCATTAAATAAAGTGAATTAGCCATGAAAAATTAATTATATTAAAATTTAATTGAATTTAAAAAATGTGGATCATAGCCTAATTAATCACTCAATCAATTGTGTTACACTTACAGAAGCTATGTGACCCCACATATATAACTTTGAAGCCAAGCTGGATTTTCCAGCTAACCAGCTACTTGTTTGTTTATAACACTTCAATGATGAATTGAGAGCTTCATTTTTTTTCTCTGAAAATAAAAGAGAAAAAAAATAGAGATTTAAATAAATTATTCTCTTTTTCTTATCATTTCTTTAATCTTGAACATAAAGATCAGAAGTGATTTTTTTTTTCTCTTTCTTTTTTAATGTAAAGGTTAAATGGGTTTTTAAAACTAAAGTGATAGGCACCAAGATTTTGAAGTTTTGAACACTAATTAAAAGCAAGTATACATAATAAAAATGGAGAAGCAATCATCCTTAGTTACTTAGTTTAGTTTCTCTAACGAGCACAATCTTGGCTAAATTATAATAGATTAATATAAGATAATCTAGATTCTTTATCCTTTTCAAAAAGCCTTGTCTAATTTGGTCCACCACCAACACCATCTTTAGAGGGGGAAAATTAATTAATTAAAGAACAAATTTTCAAATTAAAAAAAATATCATTTCAATTTACTAATTTTATTTCCTAATAACTTATTTTGCAAAAAAAAAAAAAAACAAATTTATGTCTTCAAATGGTTTTTCTTATATAGAAACTTATAAGTTAATAAGTTTTGAAACATATTTATATAAGCATTGAAATATAATTTAATAATAAAAATATATGTACACATCGAGATATAATAGAGTGATAAGTGCACTTTTTCTATATAGATCTAAATTTGATTTTCTCTCTCTCATACTATAATACTAAAAAAATGATGAGGTATATATTTTTCTAGATAATAAGCTCATAATTCATTCTTGCTCTTCATATTAATACTCAAAACTATATATTTATGTCAAATTAATTAATTAATGTTAAATTTAATATTCACCCATTTATAAATGGTTTATCTTACATAGAAATTTATAAGTTAGTAAGTATTGAATACATTTATATGTATATCAAATAGAGCCTAACAATAAATATATATTTCTCTTTATAATAGACTCTTAATTGGTTATCTCCATATACTAACACTAAATAAATACATTTATATAAAATTAATTGATTTATATTAAATTTAACATTCATCCACTTATAAAATCGAATAAAAAGAAAAATAAAAATAATATGAAATTAAAAATTAACGTAAAAAAAGAGATAGAGACGCATCAATGGTTTGTTGTCTTTGGAGGACAGTGGAAATAGTGGAAGACAAAACTTTAAAATTCCAATCCACAAAACTTTAGCTATAGGGCTTTCATTCTTTGGGCTTCTTTTAATAAATGGAAAGACAATATATATATATATATATATATATATATAGCTTAGGTTAGTTAAGTTATGGTGTTGTGGTGTTAAGTTATGGGATATATATGTGAGTTATTGTGGGCATCAAACAAAGTTATATTGTCCCCAAAAATTTTCCACCAAAATGTCAGACGAAATTAGGCCATCTTCAAAAAGACACCAAAAATCTGTGTTGGCTTAATCAATGTTCACTAGAAACCAAGACCTAAAGCTTGTGTTGGCTTGATCACTGCCTGTCCACTTTACCTATATCGCAATGGCACCTTCTTAGATAGTCTTTATTCATTGCCCAACCTTGATAATAATATGAACACGCATATGCATCCAACTATACAAAGGGTAATGTTTTTCTTTATTTAACTAATAATTAGATTATGAAGGAAACTTAAATATTAAACATATTATAATAATGCGAGTCAGAGGCGATGCTGGCTGGAATTAGAAACTAGATTGATCATAATATTATCGGAGTTAATTACTATCTGATAAATATAATTATAGAGTTAAGGAGGATTTTTATTTGATTTGATTTGATTTTTTTAATTAATTCTCAAGAGGGAAAGGGTAAATAGGCAAACGCAATGGCGAGTGGGAAAAATTGATGTCAACCCAACGTGAGAAAGGCGAAAGGGGAATGGATGACCCCACAAATGCTGTAAATGGTCCTTCTTTGTGTTACCCAACGGGGTGGCCAACCGACAATCCCTTCTTTTTAGTGGGTCCCCTCACTACTTTTCTTCCTTTTGTGGGTCCTACTTGTTTTCTCACTTTTTTTTTTTTTTAAATCAGGTCTTAATTAATTTACGGTTTGCATGCAAAGATACTTGGAAATTGGAATTGACCTTTGCCCCCTCTCTCAATTCCCGACCATTGCACCTTAGCACCCATTCTATACTTTATGACACTTATTTTCTTTTTCTTCGACAATTAAATTTCAAATAATTAAATTGGGTCAATAACCCAATATTTTTTAATATATAATTTTAAAATAATTTAAATCTTAATGGATTAAAATTGATTGCAATCGAGAATTTCAATTAATTTTTTATATTTTACAGTAAAAAAAAAAGAAAAACAATAAATTTTGAGAAGGGTATGAATGATTAAGGGAAATTTTAGGTTGTTGGAAGCAAAAATTATAGGATTTTATTTTTATTTTTATTATTAGAGAGAAAAATTAATTTTTAATTTATTATTCAAGAAAATATATAATTATTATTAAATTGTATCTATGAAATTATATAATTTTTAATTGATGAGAATATTGCAATTGATGGCCATGTGAAGTCCTTCTTGATGCATAACTGTTTGCACTTGGAAGTTAGTGTTTTCTTTTTTTGGTTTTATGGTCAGTTTTCTCTTTTTGGTTTTATGCTCAATAGTATGATGTGTACAAAAAAAGATTTTTAAGATTAATTGGGAGTTTAATATCATGTGGATACATGAAAAATAAAATTATATATTTAATTATATATATGTAGAAATAATTATTATAGAGGGAATCAATAAGGAAAGAAAAACAAAATCATGCCTGGTCCAAAAACAGTGTTCTTTTCTTGGCTTATTTCAATTAGATTGAAATCTTCTGAGAGAATAATTAATTAAAGCTTATAATTAGAGACAACATATAAAAATTAATATATACAAATTATTGCACTAATAATACACAACTGTAGGGCCAAATAATAATAATAATAATAAGTGAGGTCCGAAGGGTAGAAGAATTGGTAAAATTCATGGTGTATATCAGCGATGTCACAAGTTCAAATCATAGATTTATATCAATACCTCAAAAGCATAAGTAAGATTTATAACAATACCAAACTACTGTATATATCACAAGTGGATTAATCCCTTTAAAATTTAACTTTTTTAATGGTCTAACTTCATCTAAAAAGATGGTCGAACTCGGCCAAACAAGAATTCTCATTATAACTAATAATAATAATAATAAGCTACGCATAATCTGCTGGGATTAGCCCAACGAGCCACCTGTTGTTACTCCTACGAAAGGGCAAGAGTTCGATCCTCAGAAAAATATTTTCGAAGGTTGAATTTAAAAAATAATAATAATAATAATAAGGGAAGCAAATAACTTGATATGCCAAACCTAATAACCTACCTCATAGCCATAGTTGAGCAAATTATAATCAAAGAAAACATTATGTTATTGGAAATATATATTATTGAAACTCATTTTTTAATATTACTATATATATGGCTAGCTAGTAGGGCCATGGTTGAATGTTCAAAAAATAAAGAAAATGAGTTACGAATTCAGGTTGATGATTTTAAATTATACACATAATAATTTAATGATTGAATGTCTATTTAATATATATAATTTCATTCTTTTAATTTTTCTTAATTTATAAAAAAAAAGTATATATGTATCAATGGTCACTTTCCATGTCTCACATATAATCCTCTTTCTAGGTCATGAGAAATTTTGTTCTTATTAGGAGTTGATTCACACCCACAATAATCATAGGCTAAGCCAAAATTTTGATACTATATGCTTTGTTGATTATATTTTGTTAGACTTCTACATACTTTTTATCACGTATCGATCAATCACATTTTATTAAACATCTAGCTAATAATTAAAATAGAAATCTAAATCTAAATCTAAATCAATCACCCAATTATTAAATCTTATTTTTTAATATTTATAAAACAAAAACTCCAAAAAATAATAAGCAAATATACATAAAAAATCAATACTACAAAGATTTAATTTGAATTTTTAATTTTTATACAAAAATTAATGAAAAAAAAATCAACTGTCAACTTTTTTTTTCTATGTATATGTGGTGTTCTCCACATAGAGCCATTGTCATTAATTCATAAATTGTTTTGTAGGGTATTTGTGTTGCTAATGAGTCTAAAAGTCTTAAGATATAATAAAATTGAAAAAGTGTCAAAAACCCCACCAGCCTTGCACGTTGCTGTTTCTAAACCCTGCCGTTTACTGTTTTGCTACATTTATATTTGTTGGACTTTTTTTTCATTCAAGTTTTTTAAAAAAAAAATTTTGTGGTTATTCAAACATTTTATTATTATATGTCTAGCAATTATTGTTTAATTTCCAATCTGTATTATTCATATCATCATTCATATTTGAATGTGGGAACGTATATGGTTAGCTATTAGCAGGAAATTTCTTTCCTTATAATAATAATAATAATAATAATAATAATAATAATAATAATAATAATAATAATAATAATAATAATAACAACAACATTATTTATTTATTTATAAATTTTCTAATTTCAATATGAATAATCATCAATCCAAAAATAAATCTAGTGCAATAAACGAGACCTCATCAGTAATATCGCCTCACTGCTATATGCATATGTGTATATAATTATTGACATTTTAAAAAATTATTCTCTCTATTCTAAATTGATATGCATATTTTTAATTTTTTAATTTATTTTAAATTATAATTCACCTAATATTCTAATAAATTTAACATATTAACTAATTTATATCATATCTATATTTAATATTAATTACTTATTAAAAATATTGAATAAATACATCTTATAAATAAAGATATAATGGGATTAATACATGTAAATTTATATTAACAATTTTAATTTTTAAAAATTTTTGTGAAGTAGAAAGTATACTCATTAATGTCATTATAAGTTTTAGCTTTCACTTTATCGATTCGTTGCTATATATATTTATATAACAAAAATTCTTTAAAGAAAAAAAAAGGAAATTGTCATTATTTGAATCTTAATAAATTTACTTTTTTTTTGTCAATTATTTCTAAAAATAATTATATTCGAATAACATAAAAACATTTTTGAACAATTGGTTAAACATACAATTAAAAGAATTAAAACTCCAATAATATATTTGATTTTGCGTGATAAAACCAATTAATTAGGGTTTAAGGAAAGTTAATTAGTAATAAAGTCCGTTTTCTCATTATTATAAATCCAAACTACCAAATAAAACAAAATGATGAACATTTTGAAAGAAAAATAGTATTTGGTTTGGTTTAACATAAACAAATAAAATCTTTGATTGTGTGTAAAAGATCTCATTTTAGGTAGATAATAGTACAACTCTTTGAGACAATTAGTCAAAAAAAAATTTAATAGTCTAAAAAAGCTTGAAAAAGACAGTAATTAAGTTGGTAATTAATGATTATAATTAGGGATAAAAACAAATCTAAAACAGCTTTTCTAAGTAATTACCAAACCTATCTCTCTCTCTCTCTTTCTTTTTTTTTTTAAACTTAATAATTTTTTTAAAGATTCGCGTGCAAAAGCATGGGTAGCCACTATGAGTATGACTCCACAAAATGTGGTGCAGCTTTATCTTATTATTAATTCTGTAAAAATAAAATCAAATTAAATTAAAAAGAAAATAAAATGAAAATGAAAATAAAAAATATATGGAGATGTTTTTATGCATGATTAGTACTAATCGAAATCATATCATATAATTGTATTTAATCAGTGTAGAACTGTTCTAGTATTATATTGAATTTTTTAATATAAATTTAAAAATATTAATCTCAAAAATTAATTATTAAAGTTGAACTGATTTCTATACTAATCATTTTATATGACTGTGTTTAATTGATATAAAAAAATTTTCATTTATTTTTAACATAAAATAGACTACAAATCTAATTTATAGAGAAATTACTAGTTAAATGAATTAAATTCTTGCAATAATTTGATTTTTTTTAAAATTAAATCTAATCTAATAATTTTTTAATTTATAATTAATACTAATGCAAATATCATAATAATGGAATATTAATAATATTATTATTTTAGATATTAGTTTTAAAGAATCATATTACATAATGAGAAAATTTTGTTTTGTAATAAATATATTAACACTGGTGTTAATAATTTGCTTTTAATTAAACTAAAAAAAATAAAAAAATATATATATAATGTATAAAAATTAAATTGAAATCTACCACCTTTGCTTTTTTTAGATTTTTATTTTATTTTATTCTAGTTCCTTTATTCTTTAGAAGATGAAAGATATAGATCATGAAACCCTTTTTTTTTTCTTCGATGTGGTTTGGAAATCAGGCTTTCAGTTGTTTATAAGGCTGCAGAGAAAGTTCTCACACGACGAGGACTTCAAAAAAAAAAAAAATATCCCTTGCATGCATGAATGCATGCATCAGCACTCACGATATTATTTTTCTATTTTCTTTGTATACACTTCTTTATTATTATTATTATTATTATTATTATTATTATTATTATTATTATTATTATTATTTTACAATTTATTAGCTAATTTTTTTTCATTTTCTGATCTTCTTTCCATTCTCCTATAATTAAACACAAAGTCATGTAGACTTCTATCTCATGACCTAATCGTAAATTATGACTAAAATTGTAATTAGAGTACATTTAATTAATATTGGAGTTAAAATTTTAAAATTATTATAGATTAATACTATTTTTAATATTAGTAACAAATTAACACATTAACTTTTGTCATGTATAAAAGCCAAAATTAAAGATTGCTTTTATTAATTACCACTAATTGTTAGTCAAAAGTATAATTGTTTTCCATTAATAATAACATGCACCTTTTCTTCAAAAAAAACAAAAAACAAAAAACATGCACCTTGTTAATTACAGTATACATACTACTAAAAGACAAATAAAAGTGAATTAATTTATATTGGCCCGACATCATATTTACTTTATAAAAAAAAGTTATGATATATATATTCTTATTATAATTAAAAAATAAATTAATTATATATATTTTTTAAAAAATAATGTTTACTTATATAAAATTTTAAATCTCTTCTTAAAATTTAAAGCTGAAATATGCCATTATATAAAAATTAACTACACTGGACAAAAAGCAATTTTTAATTTTTAATTTTTAATTTTTAATTTTTAATTTTAATTTTTAATTTTATATTATTCTTGTGTGGTCAATCAAGATTGAAGATAAGCTCTATCTAGATACCTTGATGATGATGATGAGTTAATGTAAATATGTGTCATTAGAATCTACATTTGTTTGCTTTCTTTTGGATTGGAAGTTTCTCAATCATTACAATATTAGTCTTTAGTCATATTATCTCATATTGTTGAATTCTTGTTTAGTTTGGAAAATGATGGTTTTCAAGAGGTTAAGACATAACATTGCTATTTAGACTTTATCTTCAAGAATCAAGATTATTCTTTTTTACAAAAATACTTCTTAAAAAGAAAAAAAAATCAAATTCATTTGATATGTAAATTACACAGAATACAATATAATTGTGTTTAAAAATTTATTAGAATCTTGAACTCTAATTAAGACTATTTTTTAAAGAATTTACAAATAAAATTTTAAGTCATGAAAATTATTTTATTATTTATTTTTTATATATAAAATACAAATTTGAAAACAAAATGAGTCTTATCTTAAAATAAAGAAAAAAGATTGAAATTGTGCAAATTCGACTTAATTTCATCATTACCCTTTAAACTTATATTATTGTAACGTTAATATTCTTAAATTTTAATTTGTAATTTTAAAATTCTTTAACTTATAAAATTATAATATTATAATCATTTCATCATTTTTTTTATCCATCTTCATAAATAAAAAATTGATATAACATCACATCAGCTCTCATCTCACTAATAAAAATATAATATGGTGTCACGTGGCGCAACATCGACATCCTATCTAATATTAAAAAGAAAATATATTAGGGTTTGAACCCTATAATTTTTATATTTTTAAGTCATACCATTAAACTACACTAACAATAATGCTTTTAGATTTTCTTTATATTTTATTTAACTATAGTTGTTAATATAATTTATAATTTATAACATTAACTAATAAAATAATTTATAATATTAATTAATAAAATAATTGATGATATATACTATTAAAATATTAAAAAAGATAATAATTTTTATATTTATTAATAATTTTTATATAAATATATATAAATATGTAGTATATTAGTAATATATATTTAATAAAATAATTTATAAATTATTAATTATTAAATTATACTATTAATATATATAATTTATTAAATTATACGAATAATATATATTATAAATTATTTTATTAATTAATTTTATTAATTATTTTATCAGTCAAAATTATAAATTATTTTATTAATTAATTTTATAAATTATAAATTATATTAACAACTATAGTTAAATAAAATATAAGAAAAATTTAAAAGTATTATTATCAGTGTAACTCAATAATAAAAAATAATTTAAAAGTGTAAAAGGTATAATATTTAAATTCTATCACTTCCAACATTTTTTTTTATTTTAATTAATATTAGATAGAATACTGTCACCTTTTTATTAGTGAGGTGAAAGCTGATTTGGTTACATATAGTGTTATATTATTTTTTCGTTAATAAGAATGGATGAAAAATTAATAAAAAAATTTAAAAAATTATAATTTTATAAGTTTAAGAATTTTAAAGTTATAAATTAAAGTTTTAATGATATTAACATTACAATAACACCAATTTAGAAACTATAAATAAAATTAAGCCGTATAAATTAAAAAAAATGGCTATATATTTAGATATATATATAAAAGTGAGGCCTTTTTGGATTATTAAATTAATTTTTAAATCCCAATGGTATGACAATTGATTCTTTAGATTATTATTCCCACAATTTCACACACAAAAAAAGAAAAATATTATCATGGTGATGATTCCTTTGACAGAGATTATCAATACCAAAAAAAAAAACAATTAAACAAGTGCTAGTCAACAATTTTTTTTTATAATGTCAACATTTTTAACTATATAGATAGACATCTATACAAAGAAGAGAGGCAATTAAGAAAAGTTGCAATTTATGATAGGATTTTGGAATGTTACTGTTAAATTCTTAATATAGATCCACCATTCTACATTTAAGGATAAAAGTTTGTGCTATGATAATATTATTAACTTTTTTAATATAAATTTAAAAGTATGAAAATTATATGAGTCTCGAAAGTATTGAATTAAAATGATCTCATCTTACACAAAATTAATTAGCTCGTATTCAGTCTCAATCTATAATATTTATATATTACAACCTCTTATTATTTTTTTATCTACTAACAAAAAGTGATAATTTCAAAAATTAACTATTAAAATTAGTATATTAATTAGATTATATATTTATATTTATATTTATTATATATAGAATTTAAAATTATCTATTTTTTATTAATTATAATTAGAGGACGAAGAATATTTAGAATTTAAATATAAAATCTAAACGAAAGAAATAATAACTGCAGCTATTAAGCCAAGACTTAGTGATTAAAAATTACCTGATATATATGAAATAATTTTGGTTTTTCTTAGGTTTTTTATTAACTTTATTTGAAATAAAATGACGAGGAAACAATAGAATGAAATGAAACCAGGAATTTTCTGACTCAAGTAGATTGTTTGTGCAGACTGCAAAAGAGTAAATGGAGAACATTGAACACTGATTGAAGTTTGAACTGAAATACTGAATTGGCAATTTGTGTTCATAAAAGTGCAAAACAAGGGCAACCCCATTGTTCTAATAACAAGTAAAAATCATCTGATTTTGTATGCGAGCAAAGACAAATTAAAACCCACATCGGTCCCATACATGCATGTGAACCTTGTTCTTAATCTAAAATTCTCAATTTCAAAGTCCAATAATTTTCTTGTAATGTTAAAAATTAGAATTTAGAAAAATGAAAAAAGAGTAATTGAAGAGTAATATCTGGCCAGTTGGTAATGGTACATTGACAAATCTAACACCCCGCCATATGTGGCCTATGGGCTTTTGATTGCACACGTGCATTTCTTCTATAATCCAGATTGTCTGAAATTTTTAGCCCTGCAGCCAATGGCAGGGTGCCACGTGTTAAAATATTAAAATATTTTAAAAAATAGACCAATGTTTACAATAACACAAATTATTTTATTATTGCCTTCAGTGTTGGATTTGGTACATTGTATCAAAATTATTATAATTTTTTTTAAAAAAAAAAAGAAAATTCACCATAAAACTCTTATTTTTTATGTGTTTTATTTATTGATTTAATATCTTTTTTTTTTTATTCCCATTAAGGGCTCTTTTCAAAGTAAAGATAAACTTCATTAAGAATTTGTTAACGTTTTAAAAAATTCATTATTTTTTAACTATAGAAATTTGGAAGAAAAACTACATTTTAATAATAAAAATTATTTTTATTTGTTTTTGTCTATAAACTTCTCAATTTTTATATTGTTTAAGACATTTTTCAAAAAAAAGCAATTCAATTTTTTACTTGTGAATATGAATTTCTTATGAATTCTAATTTTATTATTGAAGAAATTTTTAATACGAAAAAGATAAAAATAAATAAATAAATAAATGATCGATGATTTAATAATATAATGCAATCAAAACTATAGCCCTACTAATAATTGTGAAAAAAATAACACATTCATCATATTTTAAAATTTTTTACTTTTTTATCATAAGTATTTTAATCATTTTATTATAAACTTATAATAAGCTCATTATAAAGTATGTAAAATATATAATCTCATTATAAACTCATGGTAAACTCATTATAAATTCATTTTAAACTCTTTGTAAACTAATAAAAATCTGATATTTTGATAAATATTTTATAAATTTTAATATTTTATAAATATAATAAATTTAAAATTATTTTCAATTTTTTTATATTTTTGTCAAAACCCATAATTGTGAGTCTGAGACTAATGATGGGCTGGTCTTACTCTTTGATCTAAGATTTAATATTTAAACAAAAAGGATGCCAGATTTTCACTGTAATGGACCGGGCTGAAAATCTTATGAACCTAAACTCTCGAGCAAAAGAATGACTTTCAATCTCATCAACTTTAAAAATAGGGATTTTTTTTTGTCAAAAATATCCTCAAAAATAAAATTATTTTTAAACATATCCACTTTTCTTTTTTTTTTTTCTTTCAAAAATACTCACTTTTAACTTTCAATATCAAAATTACCATTTCCAAAGATATATTTTTATATACATTAACTGTATTAGTGATATACTCTATTTTCAAAAAATATATATTTAGTATATTAAAAATATATCAAAAAAACTATGGTATTGTTGAAAAAAAAATAAAAACAATGCTTTCTCTTAAAAAATAATCTCTCAGTCACAAATTCATAGTATAATTTTTATTTTACAATAATTAAATTTTTATTTTAATGAAAATATAAATTTATAGGTGTTTTTCTTATTATATTTTTATTTTAAGATGAAATATATTTATAATTATTTTTAATAAATAATATTAAATCTAAATATAATAAAATTTTAATTTATTATTTAATTTATTAAAATGTTAAATAAATTATTATTTCTATCAATTTTGAAGAAAATCAATACATCATTAGTTTTAGCAAATTGTGCTTCTGATCATGCTCAGATGTTAGCTTTGTTTCTAGTAGCATACCAAATTTGAATATTATATAATATTTTAAAAACTATCATTCCACAAGCTTCAAATGAAATTATTATTATTATTATTATTTTTATTATTATTATTATAAGTTCTTGTTTTTACAATATTATTATTTTATAAATAATTAAATCCTCCAACTTCAAGGTGAATATTAATACAAGAGAAAGTATATATCATGATTTAAGTAAAATTTTTAATTTGGAATTTTCTCTTTTTTTATAGAAAATAAAAATATTGATAGATAAAATTTGTATTATATTTTATATATTGATTATAGTGAATATATTAATTAATTTAAATATATAATTTAATTATCTTTACATATTATTTAGTTTATAATTAATTCTATTTAAGTTGGGATATTGAAAACTATGGTTAGCTATAACGCCCATAATTACTTTTCAAAGATCATACTCTAGAAGGTTTAAAAACTTCTAAATATTTTCGCCGTCTAATAATATATTATTAAAAGCCATCTATAAAAAAAGAGTTGTTTTATTTTATTTTATTCTTTAAATAGTTCAATGACCAAAAAATTAAAATTTTTGACCCCAACCTATTGTTTTTGCAAATATAAAATTTATTTCTCACTTTTTATATTTTAGAAATGATTTTAATATTATTTAAAAAATAACAAAATTTAAAAATTTAAAAATAATAAGAATAAAAAAATATATTAGAATATTAATATTTAAAATTCTATATTATAAGAATAAATATTAAATTATTAAATTATTTGTCAAATGTCAAATAATTTCGTTGATTAATATGCATATACTCTTCAAAGCCCTCATATCAAATTGAAGCCCAAATATTGCCAAAGATCCAAATCCATAGAGAGCTTCATTTCCCTAGTTTATGAAACCCATATTTTCTTTAACCCATAGATTTTTTCTAGGCTATTGTTAAAAATATAAGAAAAATAAAAAAAAATAATTTCATTATATTTATAAATTATTTACTAAAATATTAATATTTATAAATTTTTTATTAAAGTATCAGATTTTTATTAGCATACAATAATTTTATTATGAGTTTATAATTAGTTTATTATGAATTTATAAATTTTACAATTAGTTTATAATAAATTTATAATAAAATATTTAAAATATTTTTAATAAATAAATAAAAATTTAAAAAAATATAGTAGAGGATGTTATTTTTTATTTTTTAAAGAAAAAACTTAAAAATAAAATTATTTTTAGAAAAAACCACTTTTTCTTTTTATTTTAAAATATCCACTTTTAATTTTTAATTTCAAAAAATTTCCATTTCAAATGTATACATATAGTAATATTTTTATCATATTAAAGATATACTAGTGTGATATCTAAAATGAGTTTAAAAACTAATAAATATTTTAATTTTAAAAAATATATATTTAAATTATACGGAAAAGTTATGAAAAAAGAAAGAGCAAATTATGAAAAAGAAATACTATTCAAGGAAAAAAAACTTTATTAGCCAAACGAAAATTAATTTTAGCAATATTAAAATTAATTTATTACTACTTTTATTACTACTTTTTCCAATTTTCAAGCAAAGCAGCACGTCTAGGAATTAATTTGAGTTCATTCTTAAAAATTGGTTAAACGAACTAATAATCCAAGTTACAATTTTTATAAAATAAAAATAATTGGAACTAATGAAATATAAATATATAATTTCATAATTTATTACATCTATGTTTAATAAGTTAATTGTCTTCAATAAGTTAAATTAATTTTATGAGTAATACTAAATGGATTAAATTGATCCGGATTAAAAATATTTTATGCATTAATTACTTCAAAAAAATGATTATTCCAGTCTTATATTTATTATTATTTTTAACAATGAATGAAAAATTAAAATAGTTATTTTTCTAATACAATTAATATATAAAATATTTTTAATCCGGATCAATTTGATCCATATATTATTTTTGTAATTTTATTAAGTGACATGCACACAATAAACAATGATAATAATAAATATTGAAATTTTAAATTTTTATTAAAAATTTAATTTTTTTAATTTTTTTAATGAAGTTCATACTTAATTAATTAATTGACTCAATTCAAAAATTTAGAAAACAAAGCCAAACTAAATCCATAAAAATTCAAAATTTATTATTGCTAATGGTTCAATTTTTTTTTTTAGCGTTTACAATTCGATTTATTGACCCTAATAATAACCATTTTGTTTTCTTTTTGAGAAAGGTAATGATCATAAATTCATACTTGTCAACCAACTCATAATCCATTATTACAATTTTCGTTTCAAAAAAATTATTAATATTTTTTTACATTATTTAAAAATATAAATAATAAAATAATATTTTTTTCTTTTGTATTCTTAACAATAAAATAATTATAGTTAAATGTATTTTTTAAAAAATATTAAATAAATCTTTAATGATAGTAATAAAAACGTAAAATAAAATAAAAATATTATGTGAAGAATTTTTCGAAAATATATATATATAGCAATTATTATATCAAATAAATTTTCACGAATAAATTTTCATCATTTTCTTTTTGAGGAATAATATTTAAGACACTAATTGTCTCCTAGCAAAATTATTAAAAACGCCTTTAAGAATTTAATTATTGATTGTTATAAGGTATAATTTGATTAAGAATATTTTAGTTTATTAGAAAATGGGAATCTCTCTCTCTCTCTCTCTCTCTCTCTCTATATATATATATATATATATGGGTGGTAGGAAATTTCCTTTTTGCATCATTAATTTTGAGATTTTACAAAATAACCCTTTTTTTGGCCTCTAAGTACTTTTATTTTATCCCTATGAATACGAAGCAGAAAAAAAAAAAGGAATCTGATGGACATGAGATGTCCTTGGAAAAAGCTTTCTTTTCCTGTCGTGTCGTGTCCTTTGGAACTTCAGAGCTTTGCCTATTCTTATGCTTATGCCACGTGGAACCGTTTCCATATTACTCTTAATAAATATTAATAAAAAATAATAACACAAATTATTTTTGACACATATCATATATTGACAATGTAAAGATAAATATAACTAAAAAAATAGTATTAATTTTAATATGGAAAAAATTAGTTTAAAATAAGTCTATATATATTATTATAATTATTTATAGTAAAAAATTATATAATTGATCTTAATTAATTTAAAAATAAAATTTAATTAAATTATGTGGGGCAATCTAAATTTTTGGGTAAGACCTAGTAATGTTTCCACCATGCATAAAATTAGAGAAAAAATTAATAAATTTAAAAAGAAAAAATTTAGGAGATATTTCATGGAATATTCTTTTAATTAAAATTTTATAAGAAATCTCAATAATAAATAATATTTCAATTATAGATATAATTTTAATTGAGGTATTAAATAATTAGTCATTTAATTTATAGATTTTATAAATTATATATATTATCTAGGAGTAAAAAAAATATAACATAAAAATATTTACATTCAATAACACTATAAATTTTAGTAGACTGGTAATAAATTAAAAATATATATTTTTAAAGAAAAATTAATTGTTAAAAAATTTTAAAAAATGCAACAAATTTAAGTATTCATTTGTTTGAAAATTCTTATGTACCAATTAAATTTAATTTAATTAAAATGTGGGGTATTTAAAATTTTTAAAAAATTAAAAAAAAATTATCTTGATAAAAAAAATTCAAATATATTTGGCAGAAACACATCACATAGACTCTCCCTTGAAAAAATAAATGAAACATTGTAATTGATAATTAATATGAATTAATTAAATAATTAAGAACTAAACAAATAAATAACTTTTTTTTTTGTTGTGTTATCGTATGGAGTGTTAATTGGTAAATATACTCTCTGTACATGAATTAACTTTTTATAAATATTGTTTAAATCGTTAAAATTTGTCAACTCAAGTCAATATGTCTTTTGCCAAGACTTCTTTTTGCCAGTAAACTCATTATATATATAAATATATAATTCTTTTATTATAATAATCCTAAAGCTCCAAACTTTAAATTATATTATAAAATTGAAACTTTGGAGCTTCACAGGTAATTTCTCAAAGCTCAAGAACAATGAAAATAAATAAATAAATAAAGATCACAATGAAAGAAACAATGAGACGATACTTTTAAGGAAATTTGGAGTATTATTATTATTTTATTTAATATTAATTCAATGATGTTATTGCATGTCTTACAACAACAAACACTTTTTAATAGCAATTTATATGTTGTTAAAGGACAAAATTTTATAATACAACTTTATAAGAGACCAAACACATAATGAAATATTAAGCGGGGTTAAAGTTTAAATAAGAAAAAAATATATATAATGAATTCTATATATGAAATAATATATTTATTATCATTTTAATAATAAGCGATAAAATTAGTGGATTAAATTCACTATAATTAATTAGTGTCTACAAAATTTTTGTAGAAAGTAGTAACATTTATTAGTTAATTAAATTGTATGTTTAAATCAATTTTTAACAATCATTTTTCTTTAAATGCTTGTAGATATATCGGTTAACAAAATTTTTGTAATTCCCTTATAATTGTCTACATGGTGAAGTTTGACACCATTAAATTAGTAAAATCGTGATAATGAGTTGTCAAATTCAATATAAAACTAATACTAAATTATAATTGTAATTGTATAATCTGATATTTTAATTATAATTAGTATAAATCTATAATTTAATATAAAAATGATTTTTTAAAATAAACATTTATACAAGATGATTTGCAATTTCCTATAAAAGTGATTGTTAAGTTACAAAATTTTGAATTTTTTGTATTTTATCAAATTATTTCTATAAGCTAATTAAAGATTATTAAAGATTATAATTTATTTTTATTTGAACTGATTTTCAAAATGGTTTTTATTTGATGATTTAGTTAAAACTTAATGTTAAAATTTTATGAATAAAAAATCGATGTTAAATTTATAAAAATTATTAACTTCAATATTTCGAATTGATAATTGATGAAATCAAATAAGACTTATAAAAAGTAATGATAATAGTAGGATATAATACTCAATAATATAAAGACAAAATATCATTTTTCTAAAATACATTACCAAATTTCATATCATATGCTAAATTAATTATTGGTAAATTTTACACTAACAATTCACTAATAAATAGCATATAGTAAATTAATAAATATTTGGAAGAAAAAAAAATTTATTCTTCACTAATAAATAGCATATAGTAAGTTAATAAGTATTGGGAGAAAAAAATTATTTATTCCTCGCTAATAAATAGCAAAGAAATTCTATCACCAAAATATAGTTTAATGATTAAGAATATGTGCTATTTTTTTCATTTATAAATAATTATTATTTTAGAGTAAAAAATTTTATTCATAAATAATTATCACTTTTACAACAATTAATGTTATTTTATACTTTTATTTTAAATTTATTCTTATATAGTTATTAAAATAATTACTACTAATTGAATGAATAATAAATTAAAAAAATGATAGTGGTAAAATAATCATATAAAGTATATTATTATATATATATATTTTTTAATTTTTATGCAAAAACTTTAAAGTTGCAATTGTTTATGAATGAAGGAAATATTTTTGAGTTTTAATGTTTCTCTATTTCCATGTATAATTAATAAAACATAGCATGAAATTGAAATTGTAAACAACAATTTAACATGATTAAGCAAATTTATTCCCCTAAACGGTTAAGCAAATTATTTAAAAAAAAAAACGTGTTGACTCATTTGCCCACTGAAATCCAAAAAATTGTGTTTTCAAGTCTTCGATTGTGAAGACTTCAAAGTTTAAATATTAATTTTGGGTGATGTAATTTCCATGTTATTATCATTTCATTGACCTTTTCCTCTTTTTTTTTTTTTTTTTAAACTAACTTGTTGGAACTCAATTGCTCCGTAGGCCAATAAATTTCAAATTTTGTATTATTTTTATAAAAAAAAAATTTTGTTGCTTTTTAATAATTAAAATATTATTAGTTGTAGATTTATATTTGATATTAGCATATTTATTAACTCTTACTATCTCCATTTCAAAATATATGTTGTTTTAGAATTTTAATCTTATTTAAAAATATTTAACGTTCAATAATATTAAAATAAAATTTTAATATTATTTATTATTTTATCTTTTATATTTAATAATATTATTAATAATTATCTTTTAAATAATTTAAAATAACATATTGGAGAGAGAAATAATTAATTAAGGATTAATGATAAATTAATAATTTTAATTAATTTCTTAAAATATATGAAATGCTCTAAAACAGTCAAATAAAATGAAAGAGAGGGAGTATATTAACCCTATACTTTAATTAGTTTATATTAAATTTATTGAATTTGCAGTTATTATCTTTAATTATAAGAGTTAATAAAGTTAGTTAATTAATTTCCTCTATAATTGGAGTATAGGGTATATTGGCATTTACATTTACATTTGCATTGATGAATTTTAGATTTTAGGGATTTATTATTAAAGTAAAGTTTATTTTTCTCAAAGCCGATTTAATTTGGTGGGTTAGAGATAGATTTAAAATAATATTATAATTTTTTATTTCTCTTAAAATATTCTATATTTATATATTACATATTCAAAATAATAAAAATATGTTTAAACGCTTATTTGATCCCGATTTATTTTTTTTATATATAATAATTCATTATATGTGTGTGTGTGTATATATATAATATCCAAATGTTTAATTGCTTTGGTTGAACTTTGTGAATTATAGACTTGTGGTTAAACACTAATACTTGTCCCGATATTGTAAAAATATAAATCTTAACTCAATTATTTTGGTCGGATTATCCAAATAGTGATTAAGGACTAATAATATTTTGATGAAAAATATCATATTTTTTTAACAATAGTGAAGTAATATATAAAAATACATTAAATCTATATACTAATGCTTAACTGATTAAGGTGGTTAACACAATTAAAAAAATATATCAATAATGTCTAATGTTTAGTTATGAAATAAATTTCTCCAATGTGATTGATCTCATTTACTTGGAGTAGGCTTTACTTGATCCTTTGAGTTAATTGGAGTCTTTTAATTGAAGACCAGCTATATATAAACAATTAATTAACACTGTATTTGGAAACATTTTCAGTATGATTTTTCATTGGTTAATACAATATGGTTCAAAGTTGAACCATTTTTGGGAGTAATTCCACCCTACTTTCATGGTTCAATAAGGTTTTCCTATGATATGAGAATAACAATTTCTTCCAATTTTAGTGAACTGCCAATTTAGAGTATTGGGATAGTTTATTTTCTTTTATTTGAAAAATAAACTCAATTAAATCCCAAAATTCCCAAAAACTCATGATAATATATTTATTATTGTTTACTAGATTATTGATTTAATTAAATTTTATTAATATTTCTTATTCTCTTAGAGTGACATTGTCACTAAATTTATTATAAAATTTATTATTATTATTATTATTATTATTATTATGAATAAAATATGTATTTATTTAAAAACAAATAAGTTTTTTAAATGTAGATAATTTGTCTTTTAATTTGCATCCTAAAAAAATATTTTTATATAAACATTATGAAATATTAGACTAAAGTTTATTTTGATAATTTTGTTTGTTTAAACTAAACCATACTATCAAATAGTTTACAGTATCATATCATCTTTTTAAATAAAATACATTGCTAATATTGCATCATACCATATTATATTTTGCTAGACATACCATATTGTACTATGCTAGAAATGCTCCAAACAGAATATAAGTGGAAATGGAGATGAAGAGTTGGAGAAAATAGTAGATTCAATTCTTCAATTTGTATATATGTTTTTTTTTCATATTAAAATTACAACTTTTGATTTAATTATCAATTTGATATGTTATATATTTATAATTAATATTTATAAATCCATAATTTTAAATTTATGTTAATATTATTAAATAAAAAATTATTAACCATCAATATATATTTTGATTGTGAGGAGTATGTTATTTTCACTTAAACCTCGAGTTCGAATATTAGACGGTCTCCTTCCAATATGTAATTAATAAAAAAAAATTATATACTCCATCCATTTTATTTCAAGTGTCGTGTAAGAATAGTGCGCACAGACTAAGAAAATAATTAGCCATTATAAATTTTATAAAAATTTTATTATAATTTATCTAAAATCTTTTTTCATCATTCTCAATACTTATTTTTTTTATTAATTAATAAGGGATAATATTGAAACTTTTTAATTAATATTCTCTTAAATTTTAAAAAATGACACTTGAAGTGAAATAAAAAAAAATTTCTTACATGATATTTAAAATGAAACGAAAAAAGTATTAAATACTTATCTGCTTATCGATCCAAACTGAACCTTTGAAGTTCAATCATAAATGAATAATTTTTTTACCATTTATTAATCTCATAATTCTTATAAGAGTAGTTTGTTTTTGTCAAATCAAAAAGATAAACTTAATATGTCATTACAAATTAAACTGACTCATAATATATATCATTTTAATATTAAAAAAATCAATTAAAAATTATTGAATTTTAGATCTGATTCACCTACAATGTATATGTAGACCCATAAACTCAATATATTTAAAATATTAATTATATAATAGATAATATTTGAACAAAAAAAGAGTTTATGAGATTTGGTTTTCCATTCAAAATTTGATTTTAATTATAATAAAATATTAATTATCTTTAAGAATAATTAATTAAAGATTTTAGTTAGCTAAAATCTAATTAGAAGAAAAAGTAAGTAGTTTTTTCTAAGGCTTCTCTTCAAAACTATTCTACTTCTTCTCTCCTAAAAAGAAATACATCTCTATGTGAGATTGAATGTATTTTGTGAGATTGTTTAAGCTTTTAGACTGTGAAAACAAGATTTTTCCCAATTTCAATTATTACTTTTCATGACTGGTAACATAAGTTTTAGCTAAGGGTTTCTTGGACATCTTTTGAGGTAATATCTATCTTTTTAATATGGATATGTTCCAATATAAATGTATGACTTTAAAATTACACTATTTTTTTTTATTTTTCTTGTTAAATAATAATTTGAAAAAAAGAAGAATAGTCATTTTCTCTCAATGATTATCTACGTAATTGCTTATTATTATAGTCTCCTAATTATAATTGATGTTGTTAAGGACACATATTGATAAGGCCTTTTTTTTTTGGTTAATATTGGCATAGATGCATCAATATCAGCCACAATAAGAAATTAATTGTCAATTATTCATTGAGAGAAAAAAAAAGAAATTATTCAACTACATTGGAATTTATATCTTCTACTTTTCAAACCCTTAATCGTTCACTTTATTGATAAAAAAAAAAAAAGTCCCTATGTGCCCAATCCAAACGAAATTAAGGACACTATGACCTATTCTTCTACGGTCCATTGTTTTCAAATATTTAATATAGTCTGTAAAATTCAAATTAAGACTTGACTCATTCAACTAGAAAAAATGGAAAATTTCCAACTAACCCATTTAAGTGATTGAGTAGGCCTTTACATTTTCTTATATTTCTTCTAAAACCTTTTTTTTCTTTTCCTGTTAATTTGATTTGATGATTAAAATTAAATTTTCAATTAATAATTTAATTATTGTACTTAAGAAAGTTCAAGGAAGGAACCATTGTGTAAATGTAGATTACATAACAAATAATATTTGCAAAATTACTAATTACTCAATAAATAGTAAAAATCTAAACGATTTATTTTTCATTAATATGATTCTGATTTTTAAATTTTAGTAAAAAAAATCTAATAACTTATAATTTATTTCTATTGTCTTTTAGGCAATAATTTATAATTTTTATATAAAAAAATCAATTTTTTATTAATTAATAGTGAAATTTAAGTTGAATAAACATATTGTCACTAATAACATGAAATTTAAGTTATGAGTTCATCAGGAGAAAGAAAATTTATTATTTTTTTGTTTTTTCTCTTCTACTTTTTATATGTTTGATAATAGATATAAATTAAAATTTATTTATTAATGGAATTTTATTGAGAAAATAAATTATTAACTTATTGAAATAAATTTCACTAAAAAAATTTCACTTGTAAGTAAATTTTTAAATCTTAATTAATTATGAAATTAATTTTAAATAGTTAATTTTGCTAGTTTTTACTAAAAAATTAGTTATTTTAGTAGATAAATTTATTATTTTAAGGGCATAATTATCAGAAAAGTGGCTATTTTTATTTTTATTTTTTTCAATTTTCATCCAACTATAATTATGAAACTATGTCTCACTATATATTCATATTTAAACATGCAAACATAATTGTGCAATTTCCGTTTAGCAATATATATATATATATATATAGAAATAAATATCGAAACATTTTGAATAATAATTACAACCATATATAGAATATTAATTAATTAATAAAAAACAAAACTCTAATTACACAGCTAATTAAGAGAGTGAACTATAACGGATGTAATTAATTTTACAACACTATAAAAATTAATATTTCATCTTTTTCTCTTAAAAAAGTAAATCTAAATTTACATAAAAATATTATATTAGAATAATAAAAATAGAGGAAGCTTCAACAATTGCTATCCTCATATATTACACTAGAACTACACTCTCTTGTTGTTTCAAATATATATATATATATATATATTATAAAATAATCTTAGTAATATAGTTATAAAAAAAATATTTAGTATATATTACAATAAATAAAAGTAAAATAAAAAAGTAAATAAAATATATAAAAAATGAGTGTCAAAATTATATGTAATTCTAACAATATATAAATGATAATTGAATATATAAATTCTTAAAAAAACACATAATAATAAAATATAAATACATAAAAAAAGTAATTAATAGCAAGAGTAAGAGCTAAAAATAAATAACACTAATTAAAATAAAATAGTAATTAATAATGAGAGCAATGACAAAAAATGAATAATTTTAGTTAAAATAAAATAGTAATTAATTATAAGAGTAAGGGCTAAAAAGAAATAACGTGAATAAAAATGAAGGATAAAATGAGTAAAATAATAAAAAATCAATGTTCATCTACAATGATTTTAAGTTTTTCTTTAAATTACATCATTTACTTATTTACACTTGATTATTAATATTTTATAACAATTATACTAATAATTTATTTATTTGTACTCAATTGATAATATATTATTCTTAATATTTGATTTACTTTTTTATATACTTTAAAAAAATATTAATTTCCTTATATTAATTATAAAAAAAACTAAAAAATATATATTTTCGAAGTAATGCGAGAACGTTATTTTAGTATAAATTAAAATTGATGATAGAGATTAATAAATTAAAATTGATAATAGAGACTAATATTTTATATTAAATATAAAAAAATATTTTTTAATATATATATTAAGTATTAGAATATATTTTTTAATAGAATATATATTTTTAATATATATGTAAGGGTAAGAGTATTTATATATAAGGATAAGGGTAAAATTGGTAAAAGCTACAATAATTTTGCTTTCCTTTTAAATTACAGAATATATTATATTTTTATGGGAATTATGTTAAGCATAGACAACGAAAAATAAAAAATATATTTATAGAATTTTGACACTTCATCAAATCAGTTGATTGATAATTAATAATTTATTTAATTTGAGAGTTTAATTAATTAGTTTTTAAAGATACAATTAATGATGAATTCATCAAATAATAATAAACTAATGATTTTATAAATAATAAATAAAATTTAATCTATATATCAAATAAAATTTAAAAACAAATAATTTATTAGAAATTATTTTTATTTATTAAAGAATACAAAAATAAATAAATTCCCTTAAAGAACTAGCCACAATCTAATTTTTCTATGTTTTCAAATCATTGTAGTGGTAAATTATGAAATCTAAATTACTCAATTAAAACTAAATTATAATAAAAATATTATACCAAAACGTCCCAAAATGTAATAACATGGCTTAAGAAACCCCACATGATAGAATATAAGACATTTAGGGTCTATTTGAGAGTATTTTCTATATAGGTTAATAATGTACAGTATAATAAGTATGGTATATGGTATTGACAGTGTATTATGTTTAAAAAGATTGTATTATACTATTAAATTATTTAATGGTTTAGTTTGTCTTAAATAAATAAAATGACTAGAATGCCCTTTACGCTAATATTTTATATAATTTACATTAAAATAAATTTATTTAAGTTGTACTAAAAAAACTAATTAATTCCATCAAAAAACTAATAAAATTTTTAGTAATATATACTTTATAAAAAATAAAATTAATTAAATTTTATAACAAATTTAAGTATCATATCAATAAAAAAATATTAATAAAATTCAATTAAATCAATAATTTACAAAATATTAATATAATTAATATATTAAAATCACAAAATATTATTCAATTATATAAATATTATCCATAACATCATCCAAAATAAGAATATTTAACAGTAAATATTTTTAAAACTAAAAATTAAAAAATTAATTTTTTAAAAATAAAAAAGAAAACTGGAGATATTTGAAAATATTTTTATTTTTAAATTTATTTTAATACAAATTCTAATTTAAATTATACAAAAAAAAATCCATGTAACATGTACAGGAGTGAAGCAACCTAATGCACTATTAAATAAATAAATAAAAAACAATGAATTAATTAAGAATAAAGCTCAAAGAGATCATATAAATAATATATGATCCTAAGATGGGTTGAGAAAGAAAAATATTAAAATAAGGTTTTTATTTTTTAAATTTGATTGAGGGTAATTTTAGTAATAAAAAAATAAAACTATCATAATACACCAAATTCATGGTTTGAAAAAAAAAAAAGGCTCAAAAATGTCATTGACAAACCATCACTAAACCACAATAAGCCATCAAAATAAGTGAAAAATCTTCTTGAATATAGTTTAATTTTTTACCATACCATATTAATCCATATAATATGAGATTTTAGATAAAATTTCATATTGGTGAAGATTTTAGATAAAATTTCATGGTTTGCTCTCAAATAAAATTTTAGATATTGGAGGGTTGAGGGCCTAGCCTAGTTGGTTAGTGCGCTGTGATGTGTCCAATTGGTCACGAGTTCAATTCCCCATTCCGTCATCTTTGTGGCGAGTGTTGATCATCCTTGTGATGAGTGTTGATAGGGGAGGACTACCCCCTATTGTGTAGTCCATGGGTTAAATCTCTCCAATGAATTAAAAAAAATTTTAGATATTGGTGAAGATTTATTCTAGGGGTGGGACTAAGAAAGATTAGGGGATTTAAAATTATCATCGACAAAAAAAAAAGCCTTATATAACTCTAGATTTAAGGTTGATGGATAACAATTCTAAATCTAAAATGAGTAAACTGTAACAAAATTCTATGGAAGAGAACAGAAACTTAAAGGAATTGTAAAGAAACTTTTACCCAAGATAAAAAAAATATAAGTTCAATTATCTTAGTAACGCTCGTTCCACGGCCCCCTCCCACATATTCTGTACTGAATTTAGAATCTTTCAAAAAGCTAAAAATGTACAATCCAAATAATAATCTTTCCAATTAAAATTACAAAAAAACCTTATCTTATAAAAAATAAAAAAAAAATAAAAACTTTATGCTAAAATTAAAACTAATATTAATTTCAAAAATCGTCACTAAGAAAACTCAAGGGGACAGTTGTCAAGAGCAAGTCGTAGACGCGTAAGAGACTAAAGGTTAACAAATTAGAGGGGTATTTTAGTCAACATAAAAATAATATTCTTAATCTATATAATAACTATAGAAACGGCTCTTTGTTTCTCTCTCTATATCAAAAGTTATTTAGAAGGAGAAGAAGAAGAACAGAGCCATAGAGACAGATAGAGTCTTTGCAACTGCCACCGCATTAACAGAGAAAGACGCAAACTTTTTTAGTTTTTATCAATACCCTTTTACTTTATCTCTGTTTTTAATTAAGTTTCTCTCAGTTTGTTTGTTGATTTTCGATATTATTATTATTTTTTTGAAAGTCATCTCTTTTTGTTGTTTGTTTATAAAAAGAAATCATTTTTAGAAGAGAGAGAGTGAGAGTCTGACAATTAACGGCTAAAATTTGCTGGGTGGCGCGGGGGAGAACCGGAGATCGAGGGTGAAACCACCTATTGAAGCAAAGAAGAAGAGGGAAAGTTTGCAGTTTTGCCCATTTTGGTCACCGATTGTTTTGGTAGATTTTGGTCTATTGGTTAAAGCTGATCTGGTTTTTGAAGCATTCTCAGAAGTGGGGTTTTTGAGATTGGTGGGATTTGAAGGAGATCAGAAATAGAAGGAAAAAAAATGTGGTGGATGATGGGTGAAAATGGTGGACACTATTGCTCCAAGAAGACCGATGATATTTGTGGTGATCTTTGTGGCCAGGTACTGTAACTTTTCTTTTTTATTCATTTGTTTGATTTGTTTAGTCTGCTTAGAAACCGATTGATCTGTTCGTTTTTTAGCTTTGTTCTGCAACCACAATAGAAAAGAAACATATCTGAATTTTGGATCTCGGTTTATTTGATGAGGAATTAATTGTTCAATAGAATTTGTACATTAAAATGCAATTTTTTTTTGTATTTTTTTGGACTTCAGTATCTACTCCAATGTTGCTTGAATTCTAGATTCCTTTTGGCATTTTGCTTATAATATTATATATATATATATATATTTGTGAAATTAATCTGATCATATTAAATTGCTTGTTCGGTGATTTGAATGTCAAGGTTGAGAATTTTCAGGTTGAGATGATGGGTCTTGGGATACAGTTTGCATGATTTATTTTTTTTAAAAAGAAATTATTGTGTAAGAAAATAGAAGCAAAGTGGAGATGCTGGTGTAGTTGCAATCTAGCTTCTTTAAATTTTGGAATTTTTTACCCCATCGGAAACTATTACAAATTTCTTTACTTCTGATTTCTGGTTGTATGCGAAACATGTGAAAAAACCAAAATATATTTTGAAGCATCTTTGAATAATGAGCCATCTTTAGGCAATTTTCTGTGCCTTCTCTCATCCCTCACTGGAATTAAAGAGAGTGCTACTGTTTTCTGAAGAGGAAAATGGAAAAGAATCGCTTCTTTTTCCTATGAACTTTTTAGAGTTACCAAATTTCATGCTTAGTAAATTTACTCTTTTCCATGTTTTCTTCTGAATTGATATCAAGTCATGAAACTGAACACCTTTTATCATATAGGACTCAGGCCGAGTTTTGAGCGTGTCCAGAATCCGATGTATCCTCCGTGGCATGGATTTAAAGACCTATTTATTTCTGTTCATCCTTGTGCCAACATGTGTCTATGGCATTTATGTGCATGGACAGAAGATTTCCTACTTCCTACGGCCACTGTGGGAAAAACCTCCTAGAAGCTTTAATGAAATCCCACATTATTATCATGAGAATGTGTCAATGGAAAACCTGTGCAAGCTTCATGGCTGGAAGATTCGTGAGTTTCCAAGACGTGTGTATGATGCGGTGTTATTCAGTAATGAGCTGGATATTCTCACTATACGATGGAAAGAATTGTACCCTTATGTCACACAGTTCATTCTTCTGGAGTCTAATTCAACATTTACTGGCACTCCAAAGCGTCTCTATTTTGCCAACCATCGAGATAGGTTCAAATTCGTTGAGTCCAGATTGACTTATGGAACTGTTGGAGGGAGATTTAGGAAAGGAGAAAACCCTTTTGTTGAGGAGGCATATCAGCGAGTAGCTTTAGATCAGCTTATCAAAGTGGCTGGGATATCTGATGATGACTTGTTGATAATGTCAGATGTAGACGAGATACCAAGCCGGCATACTATCAATCTCTTGAGATGGTGTGAGGACATACCTTCAATTCTTCACCTTCGACTGAAGAATTATCTCTACTCATTTGAGTTTCTTGTGGATAATAACAGCTGGAGAGCTTCAGTTCATAGGTATCAGTCAGGCAAGACACGATATGCACATTATCGCCAGGCTGATGACATTTTGGCAGATGCAGGGTGGCACTGCAGCTTTTGCTTCCGCCGAATAAGTGAGTTTATATTCAAGATGAGAGCTTACAGCCATTATGACAGAGTCAGATTCAAGCGTTTTTTGAACCCTGAAAGAGTCCAGAGAAAAATCTGTCAGGGTGCTGATTTATTTGATATGCTTCCAGAGGAGTACACGTTCAAGGAAATCATTGGAAAAATGGGACCGATTCCTCATTCTTACTCAGCTGTTCATCTTCCATCATATCTATTAGAAAATGCCGATGAGTACAAATTTCTCTTGCCTGGGAATTGCATGAGACAAAGTGGGTAATCCTTTTTGACAATTTTTTCAATATCTGTTTCTGTAAATTTAGGCAGAGAGAGGTGCCAGCTTGTGTGACTCTTTTATGAAGGTCCAAGTGAACACTGACTCTGAACCTGTCACTGGTGCAGTCCAACTAAATTCGATACATGCTTTCGAGAGCTGGGCAAATTCTTGGATTTTTCTAGGGTTAGAGTATGTATATAGCTTTCTTCTGGGTTTGGGTTTTATTCTTCAAGACACAAACATATCCATTTGGCACCTGGTTTGGAACTTGCTGTGATGGTTAACAGCAAATTCATTACTGGGTATTTGTGTACTTGCTAGCATTGGTAGAACTTGATTCTCCAAGTACTCAAAACCATAGTTTGAGGGTTCTGATAATTTCCCCATATAGGGAAAGTTTTGTTCTGAGACAAATTTATTCTTACATGTCATTAACACCATGATTCATTATATATATTTGATTGCATTTTAGGTTGTTATTGATCAAAATTCTGCTTTTGCCTATGCTACTATCAACCGATCTTACTAAAAACCAATATGTAGTTGATAATTAAGGTCGTGTACTTAATATTTGGGCTGATATAAATCATTATTAATCATTACGATACGGATCAGAACAAAAAACACCAGTACAGGAACATGCTGGTAGATTCCATGTGTCTGGTTGGTTTTTGCAGAACTTTCTTTGTTAAAACTGATAATTCAATGGCATGATATAAGGATTACTATTAAGCTGTCATCTACTTGGTAATAATCAGACCAGAAATGTCGGGTAATTATGTTTTTGGTCTGGTTTTTTGTCATCTGTGTACCATAACTATAAATGGTTTTCCAAATATAGTTGAACTTAGAGAAGTAGGCATTGCCTGTCTGGCAATGAAGCTGGCTGGCACTGGGCAATATATACCAAGTTTTATTATATATTCCCTCTTGCACTGCACGATCATCAATTTCTTCTTACCTCAGCTCATGGTGGTGGGGGCACTTGGGCCCTACTTTTTGGGAGCATATGTATTATTTTATTTTATTTTTTATGTTAATAATAGTAATAATAAAAAAGGGAGAATGTTTGTATCTGTGTGGATATTTTATCATAATTTTTTTTGATTGGAAGAACAGGGCAGAATTGGCATTGAAACTTCAGGTGGTTGGTATTAAAAATTGCTACTGGGTCCATATGCCATGCTCCATGAACATGATCCTATTATTTCTGAAAATGCTCTATCTAGGTATATAAAAATGCCTTCATTAATAAAATCTGATAGAATTCCTTGTGTTTATTTTATGAGTTTTATCAAGTAGTAAACATCTCGATCGTATATTGAAATACAATTAGCCATAAGTGTATATTTTTTTAATAATAAAATTATAATCGAAATATACTTAGGGATACCTGTATATTTCTTTAATAAAAAGGAGAGTTAATACTGTTTCTTATTTTGTAATATAGCGATTGAATTAACTTAAATGGAAATTTCAGATTTAAAAAACTAAAATATTTTGTATTTAATATTTCAATATAAAATAGTTTATAATATTTTTAAAATTGTTAAGTTGAATGTAAATAAAAATACTAATTAAAAAAACTTCAGGAGTATTACATTAATTTGTGCTTTCTATTACACTGATGTTCCTTTAAAAAAGGGCAAAAAAAATGAAAAAGAAAAGTGTTATAAAGAATGAGAATCATGTCCAATTTTTGCTTTAATTATATGTATTTTAATCCTGAAATGAAGCTTTGAGTTTCAAAAACAGAGCTTTTCCATGCAAGAAGAAGAATCATAGTACTCAGAAAGTGAGTGTTATATCCATGGCTCTGGCATGGGGATGGTGCCTAGGCCTTTCTCTTCCAACAAGTCCTCAAAGCAAAAACAGTTTTAACTTCATTTTTCACTTTAACCACTCCTCAGTTGGCAAAATGCCAAAATGGGTGGATTTGGATACCCTTTTTACAGAGGATGCCAAATTCAGGACTGGTAATACTCACCTGCCTGAGCATTTTCCGGCACCGGCTGTGAGAGTGGAGGAAGTTTGGTATGAGCAAAGCAGTTGGGGGTATTGATGGTGGCCAGACACAAACTTTTAACGACTTCAATTGGAGGTTCAATATTGGCTGTAAGAATTTCTAAAGGGGCTGAGGTTTAACAGAGAAGGGGCAGCATACAAGAAGCAAGCATGTTTATCAAAAAATAAAATTGTGCTTCTTGGCTGGCTTCTTGTAACCTCTCTTGATGTTCACAGCTTAAACTACCGTGGGCACTTTGGTTTATCGATCCAAGACCTACTATAAGAGCTCGTCATGAGCCGGGTCTAAATTTGAAAAATGTTTAATTGAAACTCGCAGCAATTCACAGCGAACTTGCAGCTAAAAGTTGATCTAGAGACTTGTTGGCAGTAAAATTTGAAATCAGTTAGCATATGTTGCCGCTTGAACCTAACTTCCTCGTACAAGCAAACAAGCCAATTGATTCAGAACGCAGAATTTATTAAAAGTTCACCAGATTTTGACTTCAAAGTTTCTCAAAAATGACAAATTAATTTTGGTTTTTTCCATAGCATCAATGAATGTATATAGTTTGGCCTCCATTAATAAGTTTATGGTCACATGGAGATTATCCAACAGTAAAATATAGGATATTTGTAGAGAGGCAAAAAGATATATATAAAAATGCTTGCTTTAGAAATTTCCCCAAAATATCAATTCAACTTGGTCTAAATACAAGGCTTATGTTGTCTCTTCACTTTCCATATTCTTTAGTTCACCAAAGTCAAATGGTGAAGGCAATTAGATTCCATCTTATCATTTGGGAATAAAATTAAGCTATAAAAACCAGTTCATCACAAGTGTTATATGTACACAAATTGATACCTAGCCCAAAAAAAAGAAATCATATATCAGTTTCTAAACTTTCCCAATAACCAAACATCAGTGACTGAAAATGTCTTTCTGGAGTAGTAACAATGATACCAAGAATCATCACCATAATCAACATCATCATGCCAAAAATCCCAATAATTGGGAGGCCTCAAATGGAAGATTCCAGGGCAGTGCAGCATTCAACAATTGCTATGAGTATTTTCTTGATCCTCCTCCGTGAAGAAATATCATCAAGATCAAGAATATGATAAACCACTTGTTTGTGTTAAAGTTGGTAATCAAGAGATCTGTAAAGAAAGTGTTGATGATGTTACTGAGGAGTTCATTAAGCTAGAGCATAACAAGTTTGGATATAACAAGTGGATGAGTAAAGGCTGAAAGATTTAAGCTACATCAGGTGTATATAAATGATCATCACATTAAATAAATTTCATTGTGTAAATGAAATTTATATTTGGGGTGACTATAAAATATATACACTTGATATTGCTTTAAGTATTTTCCAACTATTAGTAAATACATATCATATGATGAGCTTGGGTAATTCCTACTCAATATAAATAAAACTCTTATGTATTGATTTATGTTTTATCAAAGTATTGCTCTCTTCTTTTTTGTGAAAATCGATACGAGAAAAGAGAGAGTCGATATAGGTGTATTGATCTGGAGATATTCACTTATTGTTATGTTGTGTTTCAATATATTCACCACTTGTTTTGGTTGGTTTAGTATTGCAGTTTATCAAATTGACACTTTGTCAGAATGATATTTTGAAGTCATATTGAATCTTTAATAAAATTCTTAAGCTGTATGTATTTGCTATGATATTTTGAATTCATATTGAATTTTTAATAAAATTCCTAAGTTCCTTCAAAAGAAAAAAAAAATTCCTAAGTTGTATGTATTTGCATGTTTTTATCTTTTTACTGGTTTCATTTATGTTCTAATAATTCTATTCATTAAATGACACTGCAAACATTGTCATGCCACAAAGTTATGGCCAAGGCTTAATTAAGTTTTTTCTCTAATTTTCTGAGGCCTAAGCCCTCATTAATGTTGACCTCTGTTTTACATGAAAGATTTGGATTTTTCAGATACCTAATTAAAATGCTGGTTTAGTGGCCATGGATGATCCATTTCAGCAGTGTATAGGACCCAGCAGTGCCTAATTTTTTAGTTGATTTTAACAACTAACAAAACAAAACAGAGAAACTTCCTGGAACCTTGCATTGTTTGTCTCCTACTTTCTGATAGAGTCTAGTCTTCTTCATAGTTCTAGTCCATGTCCAAAGGAAGATCCTAACTTAAGATTTCTGTTCTTTTTTCCTTCAACTTCAATAAATTTAAGAGCAGAATTGCAAGCATTAAGATGGTAATAAAATTTTTTAGTCATATTAGATTTCTTAACCGTATACGCATGTTCTTTTTTTTTTTTTTATATATTGGTACAGAAATGAGAGAATCAATTATGAAACTATAATAGAAAAAAATATATATATTTAAGGCTAAACTGCAACTGGATCAGGTGATATTGATACCAAGTATATGCTTTATGGCAAAATATTATTTTCTGCTTTGCAGTGACAATGGCATCTTCTAAATTTCTTTTTATATATATCAGAGATAGTTCTAAATAAAGTGAAACTAATATTTAATTAAGTTGCAGAAAAAATGTAAGAGACATAAGAAATAAAGCAAGATTATCTATCATGTAATTAATCATATGATATAATATATAATCTTTCACTAATTTTACTCAAAATCAAACCCAAAAAGAAGCAAAATAAATTAAGCCAACAAAAGTGAAGGGAAAAAAAAGAAAATTAAGAAAAAAAGGAAGAAGAAATTATCTCCCATTCCCTCCAAAAAAAAAATCCACAGCAGTCATTTCTTCAGCTTCAAAAACCACATAAAACATGCACAACATTCCACCACCACCATAGCACCACCACCACCACTACCACCACCACTGCCATTACTACTGAAATTGAAAAACTTGAATTGGGTAATTGAAATTCTTCTCCCCCTCTTGCATTTTCTTGAGAAAATCCAAGCTAATTATAATTATAATAATAATAACTAATAACTATTATTGTTATTATTATTATTATAATCTTGTGGGTTCCAATTTGCATCCATTTTTTGAAGCAGAGACCTAATCATGTTCTTCAATAAAACCACTGATAAAACTGTATTCATTACGAGAACTGGTAAAACCCCTTCAGCTGCACTAGGAAAACTTGACAAACCCATTAATTGAACTAACTTAATTACAATTTTCCAACAAAACCCACAAAAAAAAATCAATTTTCAGAGAGAATAGAGAGTAGTTTTAGCAAGAATTAGTCACTTAAAACCTGAAAATGAAAAACAGAGGATGGTCTCATAAATAAACGGAGCAAGAGGCTAACTAACTAGTTAGCTATAATGTTAACCGTAGTTAGGTTAATTGTGGAAGGTACACGTGTACGATATGTAATTGGTGAATGAAGTGATGAAAATGATACATTTAGAAGATGACACGTGTGCTTTCATCTGGCGTATGGTGGCAGGAGCCGAAGTTTCTTGATTTCTTGGAGCCGCGTATGGCGTAACCGTCTCTTTGATTTTTTACTTTTTCTTCTATTGTGTTATTTTTTTTAAATTTTTTTTATCAATATTTAATTTTTAAAATTAAATAATAATATTTATGGATTTTTTTAATGTATATGTCAATTAATAATAATCTAATGCCGTTACATTTATCATGCAACATCATTAATCTTAATTTATCAAGAAATTACTTACAAAAATAAATTATTTATAAAATTTATACTTAATTTACAAATAAATATAATGATTTGTAATTCAAAAGTCGAGCTATTGATACTGTTGGAACCGGTTGGATTTTGATTTGATTAATTTAATTAGTAAGAATTTATATTTAACTAAAGTTTTGAATTTAATTTAAATTATATATATATTAAACATACACATATGCTTTAGATAAAAATAAATTTAAATTAAAAATAATAATTAATTTTTAATTTAATAGTATCAAAATTATTTTTAAAATTTAGAGGTTTTGAATTCAAATTTTAATTAAAAAAAAGTTTTTGAAGTTTATTTTATTTTCTAACGGTTTTACATTGGCGGAAAGGAAGTGAATCATTGCGAGGCAATCTTTTTCAGACAATCAGTCAAACCTATGATTTTCAATCATATTGGAAACCTAAAAATACCCGCCTCTGTAAAATACTCTTCCTCACCTGCAAATTAGAACTAGTCATGATTCATGAACAATTTGAAAAAATATTAATTTTCTTTTATAAAATTATCAAAAAAATTTAAAATTTAAATTTACAATTTTTTTTTACCATTATACAAATTTGTCAAATTTATATAATACAAAATTTATTATGGGTTTGTTATATATTTTATAGAATAATTAATAAATGCCTTATAAAACATATTAAAATATAAAAAATCTCGTGAGCAACATAATTTTCCCCTTTTTTTTTTATTAACTGAAAACCAAAGCAACCCTGCCGCATATCAACTGGCAACATATGGCCGGTTAGTTAGCAAGGCACATTCACTAATGGCACCAGAAATTTTCTGGCATCTTGTTTGATGCATGGTTTAGTGATAAATATTTCCATGAGAAAGGGATTTATATGGAGAAATAATGTTAAACAAAAAAACAAAAGTTATTTTACAAAAAGGAATTATTTATTCTCTCTGTGATCTGAAAACTTTACATGGGGTTTAAAGATGGCATTTTGGTTCACAAGTGAAAAATTTACCATTAGTGAGAAATAAACTGTTATAGCTACAATAACAGATTTTATTCTAATATATGTGAATGAAACCTCAAAGTGAACTGTGTTGTAATGATGATGGTTGTGTACACTCAGCTTCTTCTATAATATCTTTTTCTCCCTAATGAGTTGTGGAATTTGAAGACCCCATTGCCTTCTCCTTGAAATATGCATTTTCTGCATTTGTCATCCTGTTTTGGAACATAGTCCACTCTTTCCTGCACCTCTCCCTCACCTGCAAACAAAAAGAGTGCTCAGAATTTTAATAATCAAGTTCATTTTACATCTGCAATTACATGAGTACAGTTAATGCACAAAGCCATAATTGTGAATTCAATGAGAAAGCTTGTTCGTCGGGAAAAACACCACCAAGACTAACATGAGAGAGTGGCAGGGAAAGAATTAAATTTCTCATACTGAGTTCTACTTGGCCACTCAATTCCAATCCCATATCAAATGTGCTAAAATTAATTATTTTTCAGAAAATATTAATATGAAAATTTCTCTATGTTCATGGAGTGTTTGATACGGAATACTAATGACTAAACTAAAAGACTTCTCCAACAGAGAAAGAAAGACGGAGAATTCACAAATATAGCCACAGGAAAGAAAAGAAGAATTTTAACTAAAAAAATGAATTACATACCCCTTGCCATGGTGCCTTCCCATTTTGAGACTCGCCCTAGCAAAAGAAACCCAGTATATATTATTTCATTCCACCATAATCAATGACAGAATGGAAAGGCAGAATAAATTGACCAGATAAAATCTATGACATTCCTTTACCTGATTCCCAAGCGAAGGAACAGTTTGATGAACAATCCACTGAGAATCTACAACTCCTATCTTCTCATGGGCAGGCTGTTTCCAAGAGAAATCTAATTTAGCAGTTGAGTTTTATCGTGACAACACCAGTAAGAAACCAAAAAATAAATAAATCAAAGAAGACAGAAATGGGCCACTTGCCTCTACACATTTTCTTAGAGCGAAGTCAAGACCCCATCCGTGGACCAAGTCATTCTGTAAATTCCAGTATAAGGCAACCAACATGATTAGTAAATGGGAAAGAAAGAGAGAGAGAAAGAAGTCAACTGAGCGATGAAGGTGATTAGACTAGCACAACATTTGCACACCTGAATCATATGCCACACACAGCGCCATGCATTTCGTGAAAACACAGTAGCCATGATCTCAACAAACCTGCATTCACAGAGGACAAAATATTTACCCATTTTACATTGCATTAAAATGAAGCGGGAAAGCCAAGGGTATAATATAATAAAGGCCAAAAGTTCATACGCTGCACAAGGTGGTAGATGTGGGTCGGTGCACCAGCCTGGTTTCTCTTGTGTTATTCTGACAGGAATTCAGAGGAAGAAAAAGAAAATCATCAATTAACATAATTATTTTTAAAAAACAAATATGCAGGTAATTATTCTTTTTTTTAAAACAAAGATGCAGGTGTTCTATCATTCTTACTTGTGAACTTCACGATCACCTCTTCTCTTTGTCATCTGCCAGGTTAACCCTTTATTAGGCTCCAAACCAGGTTGTGAAATCTCCAAGCCATGCTTCTTCACCAGTTTCAAGTACCTGGAATTGCATAAATCAAAATTTTTTAGTCCAAAAAAAAAGACATAAAACAACAATATTTCATATCTAATACTCACTCCTCTGCATTGAAATGCTCAACTCCCAGGTCTTCATCCCAGATAAATATGTAGTCATATGATGCAACAATGTCAGGATGTAAAAATCGCTTGGCATACCACCTAAGAAAATTGCAGAAAATTTAAGCTTACAAGCATTTTTGAAAGAAATCAGTAATAACCATATTTATGCTATTAAGACTTTTAACCTGCTGCCACTTAAAGATGCAAATGCTCCTTACCATTTAGTCTGCTTCCGAGCACTCACATGAATAGCCCTCTTGGACCACTCAAATTCATCCCATTCACTCACCCGCCCATCATAATGGAATAGAAGGATTGTGAAATTCTCTGAGAACTGCAAGAAGACACATTCAGATACATATTAAATACAGCAGAGTGCTCACGAAACATGTGTGTATGTGCACACACAGAGAGGGACTAACCTTTCTAACATTTGCATCAATATTCTTTCTCTGATCATAACCAACAGTGAAGGTAACAAGATATCTTGGAGTGCTGGTCAAGTCCTGCAGATACAAACTTCATAAATTATTTCAAGATTCAACTAAAGTGTACCTAGATGTTACATTTCAACAAACAGATTTAAAAAACAAACTTGAAGATCTAGCTTGTCAATGTTATTTAATTGCACAAATCAATTGATTGAGAAAGAGAGGAAAAAACTGCCAGTTGCATGAAGACAGGACAGTTGACACTTTCTCACAAAGGAACTGGCTTATCACCATTACTTTCAGTCCAACTGATATCACCATCAGTCTCACAAAGGGGGCTTGAACATGGTTCCTAAAATTCAGCCTGTTTTGGCATGAAACTTTGATACCATATCAAAGAACATGGATCCATACATACACGTGAGCAAGTGTTAGAACCCACTTGCACAAAATCAATTGGTTTATGCTAAGTCCAACATCACTCATAAGTTTTCAAGTTACTTTATAGATTATTCAATATGGAATTACTTAACACGAATATGACTAAGAACATCCTTTTTTTATTTATCATATTTCTTCCTTATTTTATTTTTTTTGCCATTTTGCTATATTTTATTATCACTATAACACAGTTACATATGACTCTTTCATTCTCTCTCCCTTGTCCCTATAAGATTTGTCTCTGGGCAATTTAATAAAGCTGTATATCAATATACATGGTGACAGTTGTTTTTGTTTCATTCAGAGCAACATTCTAGGTTTAAATGTAATACGGCTAAACTAAATTTTGATATAAATTAGAAATTGGCAGATATTTCACAAGGGAATTCAAGTCTTCAAGGCTAAACTCTAAAGTTGTTATATGACACATAAGACTGGTGATAGAATACATACCTCACTAGGGTTACCCCACAATCTGCGCAAATAGAAATCTGACTCAGCTTCAATAATTCCTGGTGGCAGTCTTTCTGCACCACGGGGATTGGAAGGGACCCAAATCTGTGCAGTCACAACCAAAGCAAGTATATAATAAGCAAGAAAATTTTAGATATGCTATATGTATTTCTTAGTTTTCTTCCTTTAGTGCCTACAACAGAGAACACTGCTCCTCAGGTCATGAAAAAATCATCAAACAAAAAAATCATATTAAGTGGGTCAATTTTTATGATAGTGCATCTACTAGAAGCAAAGTATTCTTTTTGAGATAGGCAATGGTCAGATATGTAGAATGCAAATGGAGCCTGTTCCTGATGTGATTCTGGAAGCAAGTGTTTCATTCAATTAAAATTACATTATCGTGAAACAAATCATTTCTGCAGGTTTTCTTAGAAAAATGCCATAAGAGATTGCTGTTTTAGGTTTCTTAGAATAAAAGATCTGAAATTGACAGCTTCAGCAATAAACAAAGTCGATGTCTAACATTCTTTATTAACTAAGAGAGAAAAATGCTAAAATTATTCTATTCAAGTGCTAGAATACAACATAAACATGATCCAAATGCTTAAATATCATAAGCTTCACCCTAAAGGAAAAAATTATGAGAAGGAAAGTATGACAGCAGGATTGACAATGAAATGGTTAAACAAGAAATACAACACTCCCACGTTGACCAGGAGTAGAAGCTCACCTAAATGCGACAAACAGAAGCGGCAGGTTTACAGTTGTAACTTAAAAAAGAAAATTACGATGCTGAACAAGATATGGCTGTAGGCTGAAGCAAATTTTAAAATCTTGAGGACTGTGCATAAGCACTTGAGTTTCAAGCTTAAATGGGACACTCAAAAAACATAAGAGGTAAGTCTCACCATACTCTGTTAGTTTCTTTCAATTAAAATGGCAACTATCCTTCTCGTGTATATATTCCATCCTTCTAAGCACAAATTGTAAATTGGCTGCAAGCCATAGTACCACCTAAAATCATGAATACTTTTGACAACACTGCTATTATATTAGTGGAATTTACTTCATAAAAAATCTACACAACCCTTAGATACTAAGCAGTGGATCACTTGCAACTGGTGTCTTTTTGAGCTTTTTCTCAGTTGAAAAGACACCTAATTTTTAAGGATCTGATTCTAAAAACTATGGAAGTGGACAGGCCCAGAAAGCTCCTTAACAACAACAAATATCAAACCAAACTAGTCTAGTTTGCAACAGAATTATAAGGTTAAGAGTACGGAAAGACTGATACCTTTGACGTATCATTCAGATTTTGCTCTTGAGTCGTTTTATCATTTGTTTTCCTCCACCAAGAATGAGTTGAGAAGCCTAATTTTTTGTCATCAACGTAAGAAAGATCAACAGAAGGAAGAAGGCTGGATGAGATATTCAGCTGCCAAATTTAAAAATGATTTATCATCTAGCTCAAAAGAACATGTAATGTAATAGAGAATTATAAGCAGAACACAACAGAAACATGTTTAAGAAATCAAGAGAAAGAAAAAGAAAAGGACAAAACAAGCACAGAAAGATAAAGAATGTCAGCATTTTGCATACCTTAGACAATGACAATGTTGGAAAAGAGACTCCTATCAAGAAGCCAAAAACTACTCCAAGAAAAGTTGTTACAATGAGCCTCATTGTCTCACTTGGTTTTTTATTAACCTTACTGCAGAAACAATATGCAAACAGTCAATGTTATAGTTGTCATCATAACCAGACCTAGTTAAACTTCTCAGAGAGCAAAAAAAACTAAACATGGGAAAATACATATGCATATACATAGAAAGAAAGCAAGCTCTTTTCACTAAGAAAACCATCAAAAGATCCAAACCTTCGTGAAAGGATCCCCATTCTATTTACAGTCACCTAACTGTATATTCGCAAGGAATAAGAGCAGCAATCAGCCGTGTAATTCTTAATAGGTCCTAAGTTGCCAAGCCAAACCAACCTTCAATGAAGGAACTCCCAGGACCTAGATAGCAGGAAACGAAGGTACCAGTATCAGTCTAACATTATTCATGAATACCAGATAAAAATTTTATCAGAACAAGAAAATAAAAAATTGATAACACAGCTTACTGAATAAGCAAGTCCACAATTTTTTGAGGGCACAGGATAATTGTTTATCACATATAACAAGATTGTAAGTAAAGAAGCCCTGATAAAAAGCCAAGTTTGCCATAACCTCAAAGATTGCAAGTAAAGAAGCTCTAATATAAAGCCAAGTTGGAAACTGAAATGATATGAATTGGAGCTCCTCCTTTCCTTTCCCAAGGAAGTTCATAATATCTCAATCCTTACTTCTCAAATATATACTGTACATCAACTAACTATCTCAGAACTCAAACACGCATAGCAAAAAACTTTACTCAATCCAATTAATTAACATTTCTTCGAAAACCATAATACAAGCATGTGCTTCTTCCACATAACCCTCTGCGTAACTAAATTGAGAAAGTACCCATGTGGCCAATTTGACAAAATAAACAACCCATTAAAGACCCAGAAAAACCTCCGATTCAATACCTAGAACTTAGTTTAGTTAATCAAGCAATCCTCGTGGCCCTTTTTGACTAACACCAAAACCTTAAGTTGTTGTCAACTAAACTAAAAAACCTAGATCCCCAGTGCTGGATTTAACGCTTAAAAACAACTGCACTTGCTTAATTTGAAAGATATAGAAGAAATTACCAAAAAAAAAAACTTTAAGTTACTTACTGGTAGCTCAACAGAAAATCAAACCACTTGTATTACGAGTTGATTGTTGATAAAAAAAAAAAAGAAAAAAAAGGCGAAAATTACAAGATTTAGAGCTTCAAGAAATAAACAAAAAGGCACCTGAATAAAAGAATTACAAATACCCAAAGCAGGATCAGGCAAAAGGGTATGCTCAGAAACAACTAAATCACGAGAAACTCACTTCAATCTGGACTCCAAAGAAGAGTTCTCAGAAAATGGGTAAACTCGTGATCGCCTTTGTCAAGCTTGAAAACGCACAAAGAAGGAAATGAAGAACTTGCCGGGAAAAAAAACGATAAGGGTGTGACTTAATTCTGTTTTTCAGTTTTCTAGTCAAGACCTTGAGGAGATAATTGGATTTATGAGAGAATGTACAGATTTAGAAAATCTATTTTCTGTTAAATGTTATGTATATATATAAATATATATATAAATGAGCTTGTAAAAGAGTTTCCTCTCGGGTAGAATTCTTGAAGTGAATGTAAATTTTGATTAGTTAATTTGTTAATAATGGAGAGAGTAATGATTTTTCAGAAATTAATTACTGCCGTTAATCAAAAAACAAGAGATTTTTGAAGTTGAAGACTTGCGTTGGGTTTGAAAAGTTGACTATGATTTTCCTTCTTTTTTTTTTTCAAATTTTGTTTGGATTGATTTTCTTTGTTGTTTTCTTGCTTTTGTCTTTGTACAATGGAATTGGACCAAACCAAAGGTGACTTTGGGATTTCAGAAATACAACAAAGAAAAAGTTGAAAACTATGCCCTTTTATTTTTTTTTTAATTTTTTTTGAATTTATACTTTTAAAAAAATTTAAAATACACAATTTGAAGAGTTATTTAATATTATTACTTAAAAAATATTAAGAATATATAAAAAAATTAATAATATCAACTAAAAAATATTAATTTTTTAAATTCAGAATGGTTACAGCTCTGTAAATATTTATTTTTCTCATTAACTCGAAAAAAATTAGGGCTAAATATTTATCATCTAAAATTAGTGTTATATTTATTTATTTTTTATATTTCATTCCTAAGATACATCAAAATTTGATCTCTATATAAATAGTGTGAGATTTCTTTGAAGTACATGGATCTAAAATGCATAATGTGACTATGAAGATAATCTATTTTTCTCCTTCTTTATATATGGTAATTTAAGATATGAAGATAATCTATTTTTCTTGTTATTTGTATATGGTAATTTAAGATGTAGATAATCTATGTTTTCTTGGTTTTTACTATAAGGTAATTTAAGATATGTAGATAATCAATTTTTTTATTGTTTTTTTATATATGGTAATTTAAGATATGTAGATAATCTATTTTTTCTTTTTATATATGGTAATTTAAGATGTAGCTATCCAATAATTATATTGTGATGATTTATTAAATAAAGTTAATTGTTATAGTTTAAAATCAAATAAATAATTTTAAATTTTAATTTAAATAATAAAATGAGTTTGTCATTATATTTTTTTATTTCATTGATTACAGTAAATATTCGTAAAATAATTTAGTTGGACAATAATCAAGTGATATTTATTTATTTTGCCATTACCATAGTTGGAATAAATGTAAAATGATTTGGTTGTCAATCTTAGTGCCATGACCCAGCCAACACGATGGGCAACATATAGGGCCACAGAAATTAGGCACAACCACAAGTCAAGGTAAACTTATTGTATTTTGCACCTATTTTTATTAATAAGCTCATTCTTTTCTTCTTCTTTTTTTTTTTTTAAAGAAGTAGCTTATTTTAAATTTAAATTATTAATATGATTTTTTATTTATAAATTTTTAATTTATATGTAAATATTTATATAGATTTAAATATAAAAATAAATTTAATATAATTCACTAAAAATTGGCCCATATTACTACTGTGAAAAAATCGAATGACTATGATTTATAAAGAAGAAAAAAGAAAGGGAAAAATAGCTCTACATATATGACCCATAAGCTTATTCTTCTAATAAAGTGGGTAATTCTTTGGTCCCAAAAAATGAATGCAAATAAATTCTTTGAAACATTATCATCTTCAATTTTATTTTTTTTCCTTTCTGAAAAAATAAAATTTCAAATACATGTCATATGTTTTTTATTTTCAATTGAATATTGAGGAGGGCTTTTTTGCCTTTTTTCTAACAATATTTTTAAATGAATTTTAATTTAATAGAATTTTTAAAGTGATATATAATATTATCAAATACTATTTAAGTGTAAATACAAATTTGAAATGAAAAATAAATTTTTATTTATATTAAAAGTGAATATTTATTAAAAATCATTTTATGATCAAATTAACAAAAAATTAACAACTCTTTTTTTTTTATCTATGCTTGGCCATAAATTGGGTCTGTATCTACTTTTTTAAAAATTTAAATTATAAGTCTGTAATTTTTTTCGCTAATTAAGATTTGTAGTTCAATTTATGATAAGAGTTATTTTTATCTTAATTATATCTAAATGAGTTTTTAAGATTTTTTTGATTAGTGATAAAGAATAATTAGGAAATGATAGAGCATCCTTTGCAATTGATAAAATAAACTAATTACAATTATAAAAATAAATCAAGTAATTAAGATATTTGAAGTATAATTAAGTTTAATATAGTTAGTATTATGAAAAAAAAGTCTAATATAAGTAAAATAAACACTTAGGAAAAAATTGCGGAGAGATTCATGGACACACAAAGATAATTTTTGTTTTTACTTTGACCACTTCAATTTTTTTTTTAAAATTTTCTAAAGACTACAAGCATTAATTTAATTGCATATTTATACAAAATAATTAAGAAGCCATATTGGTATTATCTAAATATTCTTACTTATTTTATTAATTAATTAAAATTTTTTATTTTTATTTTTATTTTATTTTTTAATATTTAAAAATTTATAATTTTAATATAGCTAGATAATTTAGAAATTATTTTTATTTTGAGGTGCTATTAATTTAATATTGGAAAATGTTTTAAATATATTCAACTTTTAATTATTTTTCTATAATTTTCAATAATTAATTTTATGGATTTGATTTGAAATTCTTGAGATTGTTGATAAAAAAGAGAAAAAAATTTATTTATTTTTTTATGAATGGAAAAAAAATTGTTTGGATTAATTAATAACCAAAATTTCTTATTAGCAATGGAAATTTATTTTTGAAGTTACAATCAATTACTTTTTTTTAGTAAAAAAAAAGAAAAAAGAAAAATGGTATTGATTTATAGCATATAAAATAATTAAATAAAATATATGCAAAATCTGTTATTGGTGAAATTGATAATTTATAATTTTTTTTAATTTAGTTTTAAAATTTTTATGTTATTTTTTTACTATTTGTAAAAGGCAAGTAAGATATCTTAAGAAAAAATAAAGGTGAATTAACTTTTTCTAAAATTAATATGAGTAAAATAATTAAGTTAAATTATGAACTAAAGTGAGTGCTAAAAATCATTTAAGAGGTAGTGATACCATTACCACTTTCCAAAATAATTTTATAATTTTAATTTAATGAGATTTTAATTTAATGATAGAATCAAACAATTAGAAAGCCAAGAACAAATATATCATAACAAAAATAAGAACAAGCAAATACCCACCAAACAATAAGCCAATGTGTGCTCAATAAAAATGAAAAGATAGCCAAAAGCCAACCAAATGGCAACGTTTTGTCAAGTTTCATATAATAAATTTTGAGAAGAAAGTGGGAAGAGTTGGGCAGCTGAGAGGTGTAGTTGGCTAAACTTGGAGAAAAGAGGCAGATGGGTTTGGTGAAGAAAAATTTTCTGATGGCTTCTTACTTACAAACCCAAACTTTATATGTGCTATGATAACATCTTTGACATTGCAATGCCTGCACTATCTTCTTGTAGCTCTATTTAAATGATTTACAAGTAGTTTAATAATATATAATATTATATGATATGATATAATATTATATTATATTATATGATATAATATTATATAATATTAAAAATAATATTTATCATATTTAAAAAATAATATAATACAATATAAATATATAAAAATTATAAAATTATAAAAACTACCAAATTAATATTTTAAAAACTATAAAATTATTATGAAAAATCATATCATGAACAATGAAAATCAAAACAAATAAGAATTAAACTATACTATAGTATGGCAAACCGTAAAACAAATGAGGCCTTAATATTTGTTGATGGTTCTAGATTTTCTACAACATTCTTTTAACATCTGCAATTCTTAAAGAAAAAATTGTACTTCATCAATCAATCTCCTCATCTATACTTCTACGAGACAGACATTCGATCATTAGACAAGTCAGGCATTTGATCTACACTGCTACAAGACAGACAATCGATCATCATTAAACGAGACAGACATTCCATCATTAGACTATTATATTGGTAATTATACCATTCACGTATTTACATATAAGTCACTGTATATACCATAAGAATACAACAGATCTGAGACCTATACAGACACCCTTCAAATCTCATAGCATGAATGAGTGAAATTCAACAGGAAAAAATCAGTTCTTATAACTATTGCCAACATTTTTTCTTTATTTTTATTCTCCAAAAAAAAAAAAAGACTAGGCATTTCTTTTAATGGAAAAAGCTTCTAAAAAATAGATGTTCTCCACTTCATTTTATGCCTCACTAGCAAGCTCATTAGGGTCAGCCAATGCAGCAAAAGAAGGAAGCCAGAGTTCTACCCGTGTTCCCCCAGCTCCAAGAGCTGCATCTGTGATCCGGGGTGATATCACACGAACAACACAGCCATAACTCTCAAGTATCTCACGAGCAACAGTCAGCCCGGCAACAAAATTCCAAGTCATGTTATCTTCAATCTTATTTTCAGAGCAAAGTTCCACTCCAAATGGTGTGAGTGAATGCATCTGGGTCTGCAGGTGTATTTATCAACAAATTCCCATATCATAATCCCATTAGGATTAGCAAAATGTGTCACAATTAAAACATCAAATACCATAAATGCAATCCTCTGTCACAAAAAAAAATTCCTTTATTATATTTCTTTCACGACACCGACTTGTGCTAGCTTATTTTTCAACAAAGTAACTTGCGGACAAGGGACTGTGCTGGGTTGGGAAGTAGCAGTCCGACATGTTTAAATGGAGGCTAATATGTGTGGACTGGCTTGCAAATTATAATGATGAACTGAGTGTAGGAGGTTGCCGCTTCTGGTCTAATCCTCCAGCAAGAATGGAAGAGGTATTGCTAATCAAATTTGACCAGAATTTTATTCCCCAGATTATCCTGGGTAGTTTTGGATTTAGACTCATTTTTCCGAAAAGGTATCTTGGAAATCGTAGGAAAAAATAAAAAATAAGATACATTTGGTATTCAAGCATAGAAAATTTTTGGCACAAACAAGTTACTGCTAATCCTGAAACCCAAAAATGAAATAAGAAAGCTGCAAAGGAAAACCATTTTAATGCATAATGAAACACATTCAGAATCACATTTATAAAAATGGATCATAATTAATAACTAACAATCCCAAGAGGCTCAGTACCCTTATTGATACGAGAAATTGGCAATTAGCATTTTATTTTCCTGGTCCTTCAATCTATTTTTTTTTATTTCGCTTTAATAGTTCAAGCTCCCCAGAGAAATATCACTACAGATGAGACCTCATCTGACAGGCCTAATCGGTTTATGATTCTCACTAATATCAGTTCTATCATTTTTTTTTCCGACTATGATTAAAGTCTTAAAATGAACTGATATAATTTTCTAAATATTCGACTTTTGCAAATGATGAAAACACATTCAACTGATGTTTGTTATGCCAAAGCATCATACTATCCATTTTGCACATGGATGAGAAGTAATTAGGTCTATTGGTATGATAAGCATATAGGCATGTTATGCATGAGTTAAAAAGTTCAGGGGATTCCTATTGCTGGTCTGCATAAACAAAATTCTCGTGCGAAACAATTGCCATTCTTACCATATAGTGCATATCAGGACCATCATCATCAATAACTACAAGGGCACCACCTGCAGGTGCATTAGTAGAGACAATTTCAACCCTTCCCCTAACATGAGTACGCAATAATGCACCTTCAATTAAATTGCTCAAAGCCTGGCGTAAAGCGGGCTCTTCTATAGCAACTTGCAAAGATTGACAGAGTTTACTTAGCTCTACACTGCGTTGCTGGTTACGTTCAAGAAGTTGTACTGCCTCAACCAAATCTGACAGCACCTCAGAAACATTGCATGGTCTTCCTGACACAATTACAAGCATAAGAAAGGTGAAAGGTGAAGAAAATGAAATGTCAAGTGTCAGCACCAAATACTAGCATATTAGGTGCCATGGCAAAGTTTCATAAGTTTGGGACCAACTGAAACACTGTACCCATGTTTTGCCCAAATTAAAGGAATTTAGGCAAGGAAAACCTACCTTATTCCATGTTGCCGTATGGGTGCAAGAGCCAAAGGTGGCATGGGCATCTCTAAGTCCTTTGGTACTGCATTTAGAGAAGAAGGTTCTCCAGAATTTTGCAAATTATTGTTGTTTCCTGTGTCTCTAGGAATGGTATCTGATAATTGAGACTTCAATGACTCGTGATGGTGATACGATTTGTGAATTTTCTTTAATGCCCCTTCATTGTACCGCATTATATTGGCCTATAAAAGAAATCATACGAAAAAAGTTATTAGGCATTTATCCTGACTGCAGTAGGTTGTGAAATTGAACAATCACTTAAAATACATCTCTTTTTTCTTCATTTGGTACTAAAGCACCAAAAAGAAAATGTCGCAAAGAAATTTACAAGACATGACGAGGCATGTGCTTGGATTTAAAATAACTGTGTGCAAGTGCATATGTATGCATGTGTGTGTGTGCATCCGTGTAAGAGAGAAAGAGTGTATGCCTTTGTCAAGTAAACAGCCTCCTGGAGTTCTTGAAGGGTATCTCTAATACGATCACCCTGCACCAGTATGTCTTCAACAATATCATAAGAAATCTGCAAGAACATATTCTTCCTGCATAAGCATTGCACTGAAAGGAGGGTAAACAGAAAGGAACATACATCCTGGCAAATGCAAAAGCATATACCTCACTTCTCTTCATGTGGTTGGATAACAGTTTACTCAAAGTTTGAATGCTAGAAAGAGGACCACGAATCTGTGAGAAATTTTTACCAAAAAGGAAATCAAAATATCTTTACTATACAGCTGCAAAAAACAAACTGCAAATAGAGCATGTAAAACAGTGTACCTGTTCAACCAGATTGCTCATTCTAATATTATTTTGCCAAGAGGTCTGCTGGAGTAACAATGCTTTCTGCAGAATGGAGCCAGAATATCAAATTAACAAAGGCCAGGAACAGACCAAAACCACTGACAAGCTCCTAATGTTACGGTAGACGGATACCAATTTCAACATGAACAAGTAAAATACGAAATAATGTGAAAGCCAATGAGGGCAGTCAAATGCAAAGTGGCAACAATAGAAGAGGACAATAAGGAAGGTGCCAGATAATCAGGGTGGAGCCAGAATTTATGCGTAGGATTAGCTTTTTCCCACAAAACCACAAATTCAATGTGGACTAAAATCCCATGCTTATGTTGTCAGCTTGGCACTTGTAGGAAAAATAAAATCAGACGCATCAAATTCAAACACCACAGTATAGATCACACGGCAAATCACAAGAATTGATGCAATCACAATCTTACATTAAAAAATGAGATTATGCAACTGCAAGTAGATTTGTTATGCAATTGAAAATAACAATACCAGAATTTAAAAAAAAGAAAAAAAAAAAAAAAGACCGCTACCTGATCCATAACATATGCCATAGCAAGAGTGCGAGAGATATGGATAGCATTCAATCTTTGCTCAGAAGTAAAATGAAGCATTCTCAATGGCTCATCATTTAAACTCCGAATTCCCCACAATTCCTTATCAGAGTTTGAAGGAAAAGAATAGGCTTCTTCTGGAGATGGCAAGCGAATCAAATCATGCTCCTCAGACTTTGGATTTTCAAATGGTGTTTCCGCTGTCGTGATAGGTAACTCAGCAACCAAGAACCCAACAACAAATGGGTGTTTCACCATTGGAAACACAAAAGCCCTTTGCTCAGGCATAAATTCTACCTAAAATTCAATTCCAAAATTTATTCTAAATCCGCAAAATAAATAATCAATTGCACATAAACTCATTCCACACCCAATAATCACTTGCACAAAAGAGTAAGAGAATTGGTGAACTTACTTGTTGACTGGAGAGTGCAGCTTCAGCAGCGCGTAACCCTGTGGGAATATTGAAATTACCAACCAATATTACAATATCTGATACATTTGCAGTTACTCGTGGATAAAGCGTTATTCTACGCAGCTCCAAACGGTCCATAACGTAACTTCCCGCCGGCCTCACATAAACCTGCACGCATATAACATAATCAGCCAAATCTAGTTAACTTAATGATAATTTATCGTCTAAACTTCATTTTCTATCATTTCCTCGGGATCCAAACAGAAATAACAGACCGAAAGAATAGCATTGGGATCAACAATTCTACAAAAGAGATCCAACTGTTCGACGCAAAGCCTTTGAAAATCTGGACTCGGAAGCACTAATTTACACTTCTCAGCCTCTTCGATCCTTTGCACAAACTCCACCGGAGAATTTGAACCTCTGCGAATGGCGGAAGCAACGGCGGAGGCGGATGCCACCATCTCTTCTGTTGCTCCTTCAGGTATGTCATCGTGAAGAGTGCGTGTCACCGGATGTAGTAAGTTTGGATTCTGAAGAGCGGAGTTGCTGCTGTTGCCGCTACTGTTGGTGGTAGTAGTGTTAGTAGTAAGTGAAGAGGACGAAGAAGTAGAAGCGTTTGTAGAGAGAAGTTGCAGTGGTCTTAAGGGAGAGGAGGAGGTGGAGGCGGCGGGATGGAGCTTAGAGGAACTAGTGGCGGAGAAAAGGAGGTTGGTGGTGGAAGAAGCGGTGGTTGTGGCGGAAAAGAGCATCGTCGCCGTCGTCGTGCAAAAGAGAGTTCAGCCGTGAGTTTAGTGCTAAATTTGTAATAATTTTCTTTTTTTTTTTTAAGTTCGAAGCTAAAATCATGACATGTAAGACCCCTTGTTTTTAACTATGATACGACAGCGTTTCTAGTTGATTAGTCATCTGGCTCTGGATATAATTTCAAATTAGACCATCAACTTATACACAATTACAACCGACCACATTGCTGAATTTTAATTGCCTTGTGCTTGTAGTCTGTTATGAATATGTACATATAATACGCACACGATTTATGGCCCTATGGCCCCTATTTGAAATGGTTTAATAATTTTTTTTTAAATTAATCTTTTTCACTAATTGTATCTCACATATTAATTGCCCAGTTGCTTTATATTTTGAGTAGATGTGTTCATGAATTGAGTGTGAATTTGAAAAATATTAATTTTTTTTAAATATCTTATAAAATTATTAAAAAAATTAAAAAATTATTAAAATTAATCGATATTTTCAAATTTATTATAATTTTTTTTATCAATTTATAAATTTATTATAAATTTATTAAATACTATTATAAAATGACTACAAATTTCATACCAAACCATATGAAACTTTTAAAAAATTTAGTAGGAGCATAATTTTTTCTTTTTTCAAATGTTAAATATAATTTTTTTTATTAATTTAGACTCTTAGTCTAGCAATGAACTAGTCTACTTTTGATGTTGATTATAAGAATTGATATTTCTAAAAAATTTATGTATATGTATATATTTATTTATTGTGATTAAATTCTATTTTTAAATGAAATTTAAAAGTGTTTCCTAATTGGCAGATGTAATATAATTGAATTTATCAATAAAATGAAGTATAAACTCATATGATTAACTAAACCAATCCCTTGGAGACGAAACAAGTAACTTTTAATTTTTTTAATTAAGATATAAATAAAAATTTATAATTTTAAAATATATATAATCATTGAAGTTATTAAATTTTTTAAAATTTTTTATTTACTTAGTCAATAATAAGTAATGTTTGATTTTTTTAATTAATTATATATAAAGAAAGTGACTCGAACTTAAAATTTAAGCGAAAGCACCATATGCTTATGATAATCAAAATAAAATTTGATAGCTAAAGTAACATTTGATTTTGATTAAACTTTTTATGAAGCTTACTAGTCAAAAGAGTCAAAATTAGATTCTACCTTGCGCAAGCAGCCGAACACTTCAAATTAGTTAAAGTTTTTCAGAACCATTTTGTTGAAAGAAACATATAATTAAGATTTGAGTTTTACCAAACATGCATGAATCTATACGCGGGAAAAATGAAATTTGTAGTCAAAGAACTACTACATGAAAATTGGAATTTCAATTTAATATATAGAAATAAAATGGTATTACAAGTTAATTTTTATAAATTATAAATTACAATAAAAAATATCAAAAATATTTAATATAAAATACATTTTCGCTTTCTCTTTGTCTATTAAGTGAAAATTGCATAAAACTCTTTTTTTTTCCTTTTAAATTTCATTTTTGCCACGTTTTTTTTTATAATTTTATACATTTAAATTTATAAAAATACCCATTTTATATATATATATATATTTTAACATATATACTAAATATATTAAAAATATACTGAATAAAGTTATTTATTTTTAAAGGGAAACGATCTCCTACCCATACATCTTTATTTTCACAACTTTTGCAAATCATTTACCCCATAATTTTTAAAGGAAATTAGTTATTATGTTATATTTTTATTTAATTTGACTTGAAATATTTTCAGATTAATTTGTAAATTATTGAATTAATGATTTCAATTTTGACCCTTAAGCATATACTATATACTTGAAATTTCTATACCCTAATAAAATAAAGAATATAAAACAAGCCAAATTGGTATTCTCATATTAAAAAAACTGTAACTTTGTTTTTTTACTTGGACTTTTTTTTAATATAAGCTATGATATGTGCTACTTCAAACACATGTTAAATAATAATAAATATTTGAATTTTTATTAAAATACTATTTATTTTATTAAAATTTATTATAAATAATAATTTTTAAAAATAATTACAATAAATTATATTAAAAATAAAATATATTTCAATAAAAAATATAATATTTATTAAATGGTGATTAAAATATATTTTTTATTTATTTTTAATAATTATTTGTGGAGTTGGAAAGTGAAAACACAAAGTGATAGCAACACGTACTCCGACGATCAAATTACACTATTAAAATCCATTTTTATTTTGAGCGGAGGAAATGAGCCAAAAATTCAAGTTCCCTCCACCTCCCAAACAACAAATATGAATTCAAAGTTTTGACCAATGTTCCCAACGGCTAGCTAACCCTAACTGCCTTCCCCCCTTTTTTTTTTTTACTTTGACTCCTCTTTACTCCACTTCTTCTCTTCCGTTTTCTTTTATAGCCGTTGGAGCTCTTCTCTCCCTCTCTATCTCTCTGCTTTTTCTAAGCTGTTTTAGCAAAAATGGACACAAAACCCACCTCAGAACTGCCTTCTTCTCCAGTTATTTCTTGTTCTTTGAAGAGAAAAAGACCACCAAAGATTGAGATCCCAAATGTCCTTCAAGAAATCCAGGCTGATAAGGTCAAGTTGTTCAAAGATTTGACTCCAAAAAATGATCCTTTTTGTTTTAGTGGTGTTGGTTTTGGTGTTTCTGCCATTAAAGGCAAGAAGAAGTTCATGGAAGATACCCACAAGTTTGTTTCTTGTTTAAACGGTGGCTCAAATCAAGTAATGCTCTGAAAGCAGCCTATTTTTTGATGGGGTTCTCTTTGTTTCTGAATATGTTTTGTAATTTTTGGTTTGCTTGTTTGTAATGTGTAGGGTTTTTTTGGAGTTTATGATGGGCATGGAGGGAAAAAGGCTGCAGAGTTTGTTGCTGAGAATTTGCATAATAACATTCTCGAAATGATGGTGAATTGTACAGGAAATGTATCCAAAATGGAAGCTGTTAAAGCTGGCTACTTGAAAACAGATCAGGAGTTCTTGAAACAGGTATTAATTTGCAAATTTTACGTTTATATTCACTAGCTTCTATTTTCAACTATATTATGTATTATTGATCATATTTTATTTCACAAATCAGCAGCAAAAGATTCTACTTTGCTCTTATTGATGATTAGGAACCTGTCTTAGCAATTAGTATGGAGTCTATTTCACTGCAATTGAGATATTTTGCCCATTATGGTTTATTGCTTTATATTAATTATAAAGTTTCTATAGAAATCTTGGCTTATAATAGAGATTATAAAGTGTTTATATTAATTAGAAATCTTGGCTTAAAATAGAGATTTTCTTGGTCTGCAAATGCTGCTGCTAATTAAAGCTGGAAAAAGAGAAACGTTTTTAATTGTAATGGTGAAAGAATGTTTTATTTTTGGAACTTGAAATATTACTCTCTTAGTCTTCTATGGAAGTCCTAATTCTTCATTCAAATATGTTGAAATTCTCCTTCAAAAGGAGAGAAAAAAGCAGACCAAGGTCATGTTTTCCTGCTGATGGTAAACAAAACATGCCTGCTTATTAATTATTTAATCCTATAATATCATTTTTTTTAATTTTAGTGGTAAATTTTGTTTCTTGATTATATCGATTCAATTATGTGACTCTGGATGGCTATCAGAATATCAAAAGTGAAATTGACACCAATTTGTTAGTGATGAAGAATTTATTTCTTGTGTACTAGTTTCATGCACTTAATGTGTATCACTAAAAAAGGGTGGGAGTCTGGTGGCTGGGACAAGGACAATACAGATGCAGTTTCTTCTTGCTGTGCTATGCTAGTCACCCCTGTTATCTTTTATTTATCATGTGCACTGCAATGCTAAATAATGTGAATAATGCAGGGTTTGGTCAGTGGTGCCTGCTGTGTCACGGCCTTGATTAAAGGGCAGGAGGTTGTTGTCTCAAACGTGGGAGATTGCAGGGCTGTTCTTTGTAGAGGAGGAGTTGCTGAAGCCCTTACTAAAGATCATAGAGCAGAACAAGAGGATGAACGGAAACGGATAGAGAGTAAGGTATTTATCATACTAAAGCCAACATTGTTAAGGCAGTTCAAGATAGAAGCTTTGGATAAACTACTAATAGTATGCAATAATTGACATTTGATGCAGGGTGGATATGTTGAGATCCATCGAGGCGCATGGAGAGTTCATGGGGTACTTACTGTTTCTAGAAGCATTGGAGATGCCCATTTGAAGGACTGGGTACTGGCTGAGCCTGATACGATGGTCTTACAACTGACCCCAGATATGGAATTTCTTGTCTTGGCTTCTGATGGACTATGGGACGAGGTGAGTTGGGGAATACTTTGTGGAAAGCGTTATGCATAAACTTCAATACTGATGTCTACCACATATATCTTATTTAGAATTGTTTTCTGTTTGATTTATATTTCGTTAGTTATATTCATTTCATTTACCTTTTGAAAACTAAGTTAACCAACAAAATATTGGCAAAATCTAATAGCTGCTCTGCCATTACAAAAGTGAGATTGAAGTTGGCTTAATTTTACTGAATGCCCAAGTCTACATATGTTCATTGATACCACAAAATTGAGATCTTTTCTTTAACATTTATTTAACATGCGAGTAGAGCACTTTTCTTTTTGCTGAACACCTTTCTTGACTAATACAACATTGAGATCTAGCAGCATGAAATTGGCAAACGGAAGCTATAAATATCTATAGCCTTGTATGACTGTTGATTTGATTGTGTGATTTTGTTGCCTAGGTTGGGAATCAAGAAGCTATTGATACTGTGATTGCTTTATGCAAGCCTGAGAAGAAATTGGGAACCATAGGAGATATTCAGAAAGATGATATTATTCATTATGGATGTGTAAACATTAGTCCTTCATCTAAGTTGCGAAGAGTTTCTCTGGTCAAGCAACAAAGGGGATCGAAACAGTCACCAAGCAATGAGCAGACACTTGATAGCTGGAAAGATATGCAATATGACTTTGGATGTGAAAATGAAAGTCCCCCATCAAAGTCAAGAAGAATATCATTGGTCAAGCGACTAAATGTCAAGAATGATTCACTTATCAAAGAAAACATTGTCCATAAGCAGAGATCTACATCTATGGGGCTTGTGGCTGCTTGTAAAGAGCTTGTTAACCTTGCCGTGAGTAGAGGTAGTTTGGATGATATCACTGTGATGATAATCGATCTAAATCATTTCAGACAACAGCTAATTCTGTAAATTAATCTGCCCAGTGCTTAGTCACACACTCTAGTTTCATCACTCTTGTACATATATCCGAATCTTAACATTGCAGCTGCCTAGGTATATGCGGCGTTCATTTCTAACCTGTATAAAATATAGATCTTTTAGTTAAGTTAATTAATGTAAGTTTCAATCATGTTAGCTTTCTTTTTCATTCCACTTTGTTCCTGAGATTTAGCTCAGCTTAAGGAATGAAGTTTAACCAACATTACCTTGTACTACCATTAAAACTAATAAAATTTCAGGATTTTTGTTTAAGCAATCAGTTTCAACAACAACAACAAAAAAGCCTTAATCCCAAGTCAATTGGGGTTGGTTATATGGATTCTTCTTTTCCGCTCAATACGATTTAAGGTTATCTCTTTTAATATATGTAACATCATAAGATCATTTTGGACCATCTTTGACCAAGTCAGTTTAGGTTTATCTCTATCTCTCTTTGTTATATCTACTCTAACTTGTTCGGTTTTTCTAACCGGCACATCGCTAGGTCTTCATTTCACATGGCCAAACCATCTCAATTTATGCTCTCTTATCTTATCCTCAATAGGTACTACCCATACTTTTTCTCTAATGCATTCATTGCGGATTTTATCCATTCTAGTATGACCACACATTCATCTTAAAGCAGAAAATAAGTGCTGCCAGAAAGTTTTGTTGGTTGATGATTAACTTATATTATGTATCAATCCTGATTATACTAATTTTGATTAATTCGTAGGAAGATGGAATTTAAAGGATCAACAATGAAGTCATGTTCTGGCATAACTTCAGTTTGGTAGTAAGTTATGTGACTGATTATTTGAGATTCAAAATTAGATTCATAATAGGACTGATTTAAGGTTTACAAAATGTTCTAACATAAGAATTCTGAATTCAACTACCAGATCCCACTAGCATATTTCTAATTAATTGTCACATTTGTTATGATCTGATATAGTATGATTCTCATATAATTTATGTCGTATTTAGACGAAATCTTGTTCTTGAACATCAAATTGCTAAGAATTTGTACTATTCAAATTAAAGTATATACTATATAGAGGGGACCAAGTGCTGGACCTGATCTGCAACATCAGCTTTAGGTTCCTCAGATTTTATCTGCTTCTTGCCACTCAAGATTCCTTACCTAATCATGTTCCTACAAAAACTCTACTGGAGAAAAATTTATAAAACAGACAAGATAACAACTATACACTAATTAGCTTTCATTTACCCCACCCACATGCTCTTATACCTTAAAGCAACATCCTCAGTGCAATTTTTTTTCTTTTTTGAGAGTACTGTTTCTCAGAACTTCCAATATAATGAAAAGGGTTTCTTCGCTTTTTTTGCCATGCAAGAAAAAAGAATGATTCAGTGAAGAAGATAATCTACTTTTGAAGAAGGAAAAAAAGATGAGGTTGAAAAAGGAAAAAAAAAACAAGAACGAAAAGTTTACACGCTTTGAAAATAATTGAGTATTAAATGTGTTGCTTTTTCCCTCATGCTCACTCTTCTCCACCTTCAAAACTGCTAGTTCTGAGATAATTTCTTGATCATAACTTGCTTTCAAGAAACATCTGCCTGTTTTTCTTGATTGAACCCAGTTCAATTCATCCTTCTTTCTTTGCCTCTATTTAATTTCACTTTTCTTTCAGCATTTAAGTTTGATATTCATCATCTTACTCTGATTATAGAGAAAATTAGTATATACAATGCATGATTCATTAGCAATTCCTGCTTGTTTCTCATCTAGAGAAAGGCAGACCGATGAGCTACCGACCATAACCAGGTCAGGTCAAAGTGTATCTATGTCAACTTATCAAACAAAATTAGCCAGTCATTGTCGTTTGATCACCATAACGTGGTGCAAGAACTTGTTGCTTCATGGTCTATCAATTTCTGTTCAAGCAACTAATGGAGATGATGATGAGCATTACCACTGCAAAGTTGAGCTGAAGCCATGGTATTTCTGCAGAAAACAAGGCTGCAAGCAATTTGTAGTAGATGGTAAGGCAGTTGATGTGGTCTGGGATCTCAAGGCTGCAAAATTCAATGGTGAAACTGAACCACAATCAGATTACTATGTTGCTATTGTCTCCGAAAGAGAAGTAGTTTTACTTCTTGGTGACTTAAAGAAAGATGCATATCGAAAAACTCGGTGCAGGCCTGCTCTTATTGAGCCAATCTTGATATCAAGAAAAGAACATGTTTCTGGCAAAAAAAGGTTCACAACAAGAGTTAAATTTTATGAGAAACAGAAAAAATTCCATGAAATTTTAATTGAATGCAACAGCAGTAATTGTACAACTTGCAACTGCAATGACAGTAACATACTGGGTCGATTTGATCCTCAACTAAAAATCAAAGTAGATGGAAAACTAGCTATTCAAGTTAAGCATCTTCAATGGAAGTTCAGAGGAAATGAATCAATTGATGTGAGTAGGACTGGAGTAGAAATTTTCTGGGATTTGCATGATTGGTTATTTGGTTCTGGTCCAAGACATGGTCTGTTTATTTTTAAGCCAATTTTATCATCATATTCATCATCTTCTTCATCAACCTCTTCAATGCCATTATTGATTGATCAAGAAATGCCTTATTGTGCTCAAGTAGAGGAGGATAATGCAGGTAGTTCATCCAATTTTTGCTTGTTTTTGTACACTTGGAAGGTAGAATAATTTTTGTTCTATTGTTCATTACAGAACATAAAACCGATACCGATTAATTTGGGATTAAAATTTAGTTGAGTAGAGCTGAATTATTTGTTACTAAAAGAGATGGTGAGGTTGGCAATGGTGAGCAGCATAAGGGATCCAAATAGAGCTGAAAGTTTGCCACAACTGGACAATACTGGACAGGCCAGATAGATTGGATCACATACACATTCAATAATTTCCTAATCCATAATGGCTATCCAATAATATTTTGATCATTAATTAATTATATAATATATGCTTTATTGCATTTGTTTTTTTTATTATTTAACAAAAATATTCATGCTTTTATATATAGTTATGTTTATTATGGTTAAAAAAAAATTATGTTTATTATCTAAAAAAAGTTAATAATGGTGGAATGGAGTCAATAGTCAAAAGAAAAAAAAAGTTTCTTCCTTTCTTATTTTTATTCTTTCAGATTTATGAAAAATTTCAAATCTTGATATCTCGAGCTCTTACAATCCTAAAATATTACAATTCAGAAATTAATTTAATTTTAAGATTTTATATTAAATATCTCGTTTCACTCATGAAAAAATAAATAAAATAGAAACATAATAATCGATTCATGTGAAATATTTACATTTAATTTTAAGTTAAATTTACATGTAAAAATAATTATTTTATGAAATAAAATATTTTTAACTTAATCAGTATATCAGACTTATATAAATTTTATAATGAGATATTTAGTTTATTGTAATTAGTTGAGAATTGAAGAAGAAGATTTACTAATAAATAAATAAATAAACCTCTCAAGAAGTAAAACAAAATGAAAAGAACAATTTTAATGTGGAAATTAGTCTCATGTATATGTATATTCTCACTCATGAATTCGGCCAGTTAAAAATTTTTATTTAAATTATAATATTAAAAAAATAAATTTTATTTTGAATTAAGACTTAGTGATTGGCTTGATTAATAAGGGATACGATGAAACAAATGCTATTCTTATTTCATTTTATTCTTTATAAAGCATATGCCACAATACATAAATATATATTTTTCATAGGATTGTGAAACAAATGCTATCCTTATTTCATTGACGCATCATATAGACAAAAAAAATATATATATGTACAGAAGAACAATTTTATTTATTTCTCTATTTTCTCGAAAGTTTTTTCAATTATTTGTTAGATGATTTTTACTATATATCATTATATATTAAGTAAGATTCAGAAATAATTTCAATTTTATTGTTAAATTTAATTGATGATAAATAAGTATATAATATCGTAATTGAATAATCAAATATGCTAACATTCTTTTTTTTTCACAGTTGAAAAAATGGCAAAATTATAATTCAGAAACAGAACAGGAGTACAAAATACAAATTATATATAGAAAAAGATTATCAATAACATTTTAATTCAGCATGATGATTCGAATTTCGATTATATATATATATATATAATTTTTTAGAAAATGGTACTAGTAGTTCACGACAACTAAACTGTGCGTGCATGCATGCAACCCTCTTATATACAGTACAAAATGCTTACAGGTGGCATAGATGAGGCTTAGTGGTGGAGTGGTGGACCAAAACATGCTATAAAATTAATTTAATTACCGGACATAATTTAATACAGTATATATTTAATGTTTTAAATAATAAAGTTATAATCAATATGTTAATCAATCATTATTAGTAAATGGTACTGTGAAAATTTTATTAAAATTTATGATTTTTAGAAGGTGAAATTGTCATAAAAAATAAATCACAATATAATTATCAATAAAATTATATTAAAATCTTATAAAATATCATCAAATTAGTGTTTACAGTGGCATACCAATACAATGCAATCAACTGAACCTGAAGCATTGGCAACAAATGGTTAAAATATTGGGCAACCTCATTCAATGGGCTACCACACTCAAACTTATCTATCTGGGCTACATGATTAAAAAGAGAAAATTACACTGTATCTTTAAAAATTTTATTTTTTATCAGAATATTTTAATTATTTTATTATAAACTCATAATAAATTTATTATAAACTCTTTATAAACTCTTTATAAATAAATAAAAATATAATATTTTAATAAATATTTTATAAATATAATAAATTTAGAATTATTTTTAATTTTTTTATATTTTTATCAAAATCTCGATTAAAAATCGGTCCACTGAGTATGACAACAAGTCCACCGGGCTGTATTGACCATGTCTATATATCGATTACTAAATAAATTAAAAAGAGTAAATTTAGAGTAATTATAATGTTGGTATTTAAATTTATTTTTATTTATGTGAACTTATTTAAAATAGTAAATCTGTCTTATTTGGATATTCACAATTTTTTTTTTGAATCAAAGTGACAGAAAGCATTAAATCTGCTGAAAAAAAAACAAACCTAAAAAGTAAAATCAATCAATGGAGACGGTGCCTATGGCAAGCCATATTTAATGGAATTGGTGGGTCAGAATATGAACCGTCCTTGAACTGTTCAAAAATCCATTTATTAGCAGCTTGAGTGTAATGAACTCCGTCCCAAACTATCCAAACTGAAGGATCTTTACATGCTTTCCCTATCATCACTTCTTTGCCTTTCACTGTAATCTTTCCCCCACATCCAATGTTCTTGTTATAATTATACTTTCCACCATGTCCACAACAAGTTCTCAGTGACTCATTAAACCCTGCAAAATTACACCACATCAATCAACACTTACTCATAACTTTTCAAACAGTTGGTGGAATCATACACTGACTGGGACATAGTTTAATTATAGTTGCAAACAGTCGGGAGAAAAATAGACACTGTTTAACGATAAGTGCAAATAGTTAGGGAAAGACAGACACAGTTTAACAATATGTGCAATCAATCAGGACACAGTTTAACAGTAAGTGCAAATAGTTAGGAAAAAGAAAGATAGTACAAATAGTCAGGGAAAGAAAGACATACTTTAATGATAAATGTAAACAGTCATGGAAAAGACTGAATTGAATTGGACTTACCATGCTTTCTTGTTTGAGTGAAGAGTTCATACTTCAAAGAGTAGATATCAACATATGTAATAGCAGCCTCTGGTAATTCCTTTCTCAATCTGTCAACAACTTTCTTCAATCCTTTATTGTAATACTGAGCAACCTCATTTAAGGGAATCCCACATCCAGCCTTGTCAATTTCTGAATGCAAAAGTGGGATTCTATCCAATACATAAGCTAGACAACCAAAAGGTCCTGTATTGTGAATCCAAAAACTTCTTCCTCCCATCACCCAATACATCCACTGTTACAGCAATAATAGAGTCAGAATCGATTTCCCCAAAAATCAACAATTAAAAAAAGAACTCAGAAATCAATAGTATACATGATTAAGTAACAATGGCAATTTTAATCATTATTACTCACTGAAACTATGTTCTTGAACTGATTCAACACATCTGGAATATAAGCTCTAACTTCACTTGTAGTCATGTTTGAAAAATAACCAGAAGTAAGATCATTTTGACCAATATCAAATGTGTATAAAGCCCTGGAAAAATCACGTTTTCTTGGCAACAACTTCTCATAAATTCCACCTGCTTGCACCAAACAATTTAATTCTAAAACTATATTCAACATTAACAATTAGCTTTTAAGATTGGTTTTTCCGTATCTATATTAAAAAGAAAATTTTAACATGGAATTTAATATCAGAGCAAAAAATATAAACAAAATGATCAAATTAAACTCTTTAACCTTAAAAGGTAACTTATTTAACATAAAGAAATTAACTAACAATTGTGAAAGTTAAATCATGGAATTTTTTTACATTACCTTTCTTACGAAACATATGGGTTCTATTGTGAAAATCATAAAATTCATTCCATTGAACATCCATAGAAATTGGACTAAAACCACCTTGGCGAAGAGTTGTGTTTTGGGGTCTAATGGTTGAGCCTGCTGTTGCAAAGTTGGCTCCATGTCTGAATGTGGTGCCTACTGAATCAAGATATGCACTTAGATATGGTAAACCAAGGCCCTCCGCTGAAATTAACACACAATAAAGCTATATTATTAGAATTAATTTAAAATTTTTTTTTTCAATCGCTACTAAATTTTGTAAATTCGTAATCAAGAATTAGATAAAACTAGAATAATGTAAAACGGAAAAGTTTTGAAGTCGAATTTAATTGATCCAGGCAGCAATTGAGTGTTTGTTTTCCTATTCTACTACATCATTAGAATTGGGAAAATAACATAAAATATTTTTTTAGAGTCTATTTAGATGATTAACGGCATGATTTAGTAATATTGTATAGTACAGTAATAATATATAGTATAATATAATATATATTTAATATTTAAAAAATTATTAATAATATTTTTAAAAGACAAATTTTTAAAAATATGCAAAATCACCAAATTAATGATTTAAAAAATTCATTAAAATTCATAGTTTTAAAATCAAAATATTATCATAAAATAATATAAGTATGAACAAAATGTATGACTCTACACATAAACTTAATCAATAATTCTTTTTAATTTAAAAATAAAAACTAAATAAAATCAATTTTTTATATTTTCACTCAATTAATTATTTATTATTAATTGATTTTATGTGTAGGGTGATACACCTATTATAAAATTTTCAAAGAACTATAGCATGAAATAAAATTCAAAACAAATACAAATTTAAATCATAACATATATTATATGAAACTATCTATGAAATTATTTCAAATCATGAAACAAAAAACTAAGTCTTAAAAAACAAGAACATTATTCATGCCACAACTCCATTACTGATCAGAAAACTTGTAATGTTAATGTAATATTTGAATTCTGAGAATGGTGGACCCAAATGTAAATCGGGAAATTGTCGGTGGATTTTATTAATTTTAAATTATTAAGAAGAGTAATTAAGAATATACCAATGAAGTCAATAATGAGACGGCCATCACAGTACCGGCCGGCAGGGTGGTGGAAAAAAGACATTCCATGCGGCGGACGAGCCTGGCCAAAAACAGCGGACAAGCCACCGGTGTCGGAATTCGAGTCACCGAAGTTAAAGATTGCCGGAAAATGACATGGCCGGGAAGCCGCAACCAGCAAGCTAATTGATGGAATAGAGTAACTTAAAATTAAGAAGAAAAGAAAAGAGAATGGAGAAAGTGACTCCATGAACAATAGAGACAAACGAAAATGAGAGAAAGTGAAAAGAAGAAGAAGCTCAGCTCATGCTACATAAAGACAACAAGTCACTGTAAATAAAGGTACGAGAAATGGCCCTTTTGCCATGATTGAAGGGATTTTTAAAAGATATCAAACAAAAATAAAATTATTACTCCTGTCAAAATTATTTAAAATATTTTTTAAATAATTTTTTAACTAAAAATAATTTTTAGCTAAAAATAATTTTTAAATAATTTTTTGAGAACAGTAGTATTTTTTAACTAAAAATAAAATTATTTTTTAAATTATTTATTTTTGTTTTAAAATATCACCTGTCAAAATTTTAAAATATACGCTCTCAAATATCCTAAAAAAATATTTTATACTATATATATATATTTACTATATAAATTTAATATATTAAAAACATATCAAAACAATGCAAAATTTCTTTTAAATATTATATTAAAAAAAAGAAAATTGATTATAAATATATTTTTTTTAATAAGTGCATCTCATATTTAGTTATGTCTGAACGTTCAAAATAATGAAATATTTAAAAAAAAATAAAAAATAATATATAATGTAATTTTAGGTGTGCATCTCAATCCCTTTTGCTACAAAAGTTATTATGAATTTCATTTACCTGTAGTAAATAATTATTATAGGATTAATAATAAAAAAAATACTAAAATAATTGTTATGACAATTAATATTTTCAAATAATGATATATCTTTAAATAGATATGATTATGAAAATTTATATAAATAGTTATGATATTGAAAATATTTAAAATATATATATATATAATGCCAGTATAAATTTGTAATGAGGAAAGTTAAGCTCGTATCTAGTTTTTTTTGATAAAAATAAATTCCTTTATTTTACATAAAAAAATATTAAGAAATGATTTAATAAAATTAAAAGAATCCATATTCTGTTATCTCGTATCTCTCATTAATTCTTTTTTCCAAAATTTAAGGAAAAAAATCATTCTAGATTTGGAATGAGAGGATGAATTTTTAATTTTTTTTTCAAAATTTATAATATTAACGTGCTTTAATAGTGGTTTAATAGTCCCTAATTTTGTAATAGAAAAATTTTGAAATTTTTAATTTTTTAAGAAAAAAATTTCAATATTTTAGTATCTAACTATTTAATAATAAAGACTATGCTAACATAAGTTAATGATTAAAGTTGGATTCTAATAAAAAAAATTACAGTTTATCACTAAAATTAAATTTATTAAATGCAATGAAATAGTTTTAAGAATTAATATATTATCATATGTCAATAAAATTTAAAAATAATAATTAAAACATATAATTGGTCACTAATAATTTAATCTTTTAGAGGGAATTTAATTTTTTAAAATACCATTATATATGTGTGTGTGTGTGTGTGTGTGAAAATTGGAATACATTTTTGTCTAAGTCAAAAATAAGTCATGATTTGATGAATGAAACTAAAATAAAATAAAAAAGGAACAAAACAAATTAATACATTAATTCCATATATTTTATGCTTCTAACCATTTTTGGTCCTATCTATTGTATATATTTGGTGATATTCACATGTATATCCATCCAAATCATGAGAATAAAATAAAGGTATAAATTCTTTCATTTTTTTTTTAAATATCAAATATAATTTACATCAAATAATAAATAATTATTTCTGAAAATAGGAATTATTGTTAGCATGGAAACTTTTTAGACTTATCAAGCCAAAGAAAATTTATGTGGCTGGTTAGGATTAAAACAAAATCAATTTTTATATTTATGAAAAAACAAGGCAAACATGGGCAGCAAGACCTCATTGCCCAATGGATAAGGCGCTGGTCTGCGAAACCAGATATTTTGGGTTCGATCCCCAGTGGAATCTATTTTTGTTTTTTTTATTCGTTAATTTCAAAAAGATCCATTTTCTTTAGAAAACAGATATTAAATTTGCAGTGAATCTTTTTCAATTTTTCTAAAAGATCCATTTTGATGTTGACATTTGTAATTGAATATGAATGAACTATAAAAGAATAGACTGAACTTGAATCAGGTTAAGAAACCAACAAAGAAAGAACTCATATTTCCATTATGCAGCTGTGAAGAGTTTCACATACTCAAGATTCAAGCTTCAATTTGGATGCTGGGTAACTTATACACACATTGCAAATATTAAGTAGTTCCTTGGCAAAGACTATATAAAAACAACTAATAAAAAACTAAACAAAAGTAACTTCATTCATACTCATTGTATTCACTTATTTTTACTAATTTACGAATTTACTAATACCCATTATCGTCTTTTATTTTTATTAGAATTTGTTGTCATTCTTTAAATTATAAATTGAAAACGGAGAACAACAACAAATATTAATATATTCATAAGAGACGGTGGATATAAGTTTATTGATCCAGTAAACTGATTAATAATAGTGGGTATGGATTCATCAACTTGCTTTGCAGCCATTAGCTTAATCCTCAAATCAACAAGTCTTCATCTTCTATCTACCACTCATACTAGCAAGTCTTTGCTAATTCCCCAAGAAGCCTTGCAGTTGCATAGCTCGTGCAGGCATTTTAAACAATCCCTTTTAACCAAATCAAGAAAATATTACCAAATTTAAGGACCCTTTACCTTATTCATTTTTTTTAAAGGAGGAAAGTTGTCCAATTTCTATGCAGATGAGTCATGAGTTCAATTTAGATCTTTGTATAGTCTAGTTATACAAGAAAAGGTAGTTTTATTGTTATGTCTTGCTATTGAAAAGTTGATATTAAAAAATTGAAAATTGAAAATTTGTTTGTTTTTAAAGCTTATCTAGGCTATGTAATGCTATCTACAAACAAAATCCCCTAAATCATTCAGAACTTCTGCTTTGATCTTTACCATTCACAATTTTATAATGTTCCTCTTGGGCTAGGAATATTCCTCGAGGGAATTACGCAAAATACTTTCTTTTTTTAATTGCATTTCTGCCATATTTTTTTCAATTTACAAAAATATTATATTTTTATTTTTTTATATAAATATTTTAACCACATGTACCAAAAATATATTTAACATATGCTAAAATATACTTAATATATAAAAAAAATCAAAAGATGCACAACATTTTTATAATTTTTTTGCACATTATTTTTATAATTTTTTTAGATTTTCCATACTTCTTGTGTTTGCTATAATATAGACAATGGCAGAACCCAAAATAGAAAAAAAAATAATAAAAAAAAGAGAAATTAATTATATTAACAAATAATAAAAAATTTACCAAATGAGACTTATTTATCATTTGAATATAGTTAGAATATCATAATTCTTTCAACCAACAAATCTCCGCCTAAAGTTGCTTTTCCCACCATCATCAATAAGCTCATTAAAGACACTATCATTACCAACAAGCAAAATTGATGGTTGTCTATTTTGCACAAAAAGGAAGAAAACCAAAGGGAGTATTATGAATAGCATCCTCAATCTCAAGCATGGCATAGATAATAAAGTTAAATAAACCGTATTATAACAATCAAAATAATTATCGGAAAAATAAACTAGCAAGTTTCTCTGTGTTCATTGAAATTTGAGTCCTACCAAATGATACAGGCTCGTTTTGTAACAACTGAACAAAGATGGGGAAAAAAATGCAATTTTACACAAGTTTCAAGATGTAACAGTAGGTTAACGCAACTGTTCACAATGCTAGTACTCAATAATCCTTGCTCCATTTCCCAGAGCAAAAAAACAAGAGAACAATATTAATAACAAAAGAAAAAAGTGAGGCAAAATATTATTTGGCTCCGGTTTTCAAAAGCTGTTGAGAGACTTTGATGAATCTAACAACATCAATTTCACCATCTCTCCCTCGACCTTGACCTATCAAACAGCAGACATCATTAGCATTAGAGATTCCATTTTCTACTTGTAATTTCGCATTAATAGAAGAATGTAGCCCGCGGATGTGAGCATATTCTTGCAACTAGATTATTCAAAAGCAGGAGTAAGCAAGCAAATAATGGAAGTCGGTAAAATTTATACACTAAATCAAAATAATGTTCAGTGTTGCACCAAGACAAACTAGCAAAGAGGACATCCATCCATTCAGAAAATAGCTAGGCTTCAAGAAAACAACTATCTCTTATCCTTGGAAGCAAATTACCACAAAGTCATGGCACACTCGTATATGACAAAGAACTAAAAAACCAGCCAAAACATTCCACCCTTCAGACTCGTATCAGAAGAGCATCAATGTATTCTTTTGTTTAAAGAGGGTATATCTTAGGGAATAGAGAGTGAAAAAACAAAGGAGTTGGTATGAGAGATGAAGAAATAAAAGGGCTAGATGTAATTTCTCATGGTAATGTTAGTCCTGGGAAGCTTATGCTTGAGGTACTAGTTACCCTGAACTCTTCATATTAGCTAGGCCTCTAACCTCCGTAAAAGAAGGGGAAAAATAATTGACTGAGATAGAACAAACACACTAAAAATTCCCACTTAAGTAAACAAATAACTGTTTAAACTTTCATGGAAAGTGAAACTTAAAAATGGGGACGATCGTTCATAATTTTGGCTTTGTGCGGGAACTTTGCCATAACCAATTTGATAGTTCTTGCCTTATAATTGACCCTTCTTTTCTTGAACTTGCCCCAACAGTTTACCGCCTCAAGCAAAAAGGTAAAGGAGCATTGGAAATTCCGATCATCTCCGCATTTCAACAATTTTCATATGGTAAAAGGAGGTCTAACGTTCAAGGTGATTAGGTATCGGGTTGAGAACTGGATTGAGCCGAAAATCCCCTTTCATGTAGCTCAAGCCCATAATAATACTTGGAAGAATTTATCATTTTGGCAGGTCACTGAATCTGAAACTCTTGCATGGTTGATAATTAAATAGGTATACCACGTTCAAGATATAAAACATCCAAAGATTGAAAGGTGGCAATGGGCTATCATTCCTGGCTAGAATAAATGTAGGAATATGTGAGAAAGCAACCAATGATATATGTTTACCTGTCAAAATCTCTGCTACTCAGAAATCCTCTTTCCCTGCCACCTTGAAATGCTCTTCGGTCTTCACTAGGCCTTATCCAAGCATCTTGTGCGCCACGTGACCTAGGCCTATCCATGTACTGCACACTTCTAGACTCATCAAATGACCCAGACTGAGAAGGTGGCCTCTCAGAAAAATTAGCAGCCCTGCCAGCCCCAGAACCTGGCCTTTCAACAGCCTTCTGTCCAAATCGAATTTTGTCATCTAAATCAAGGGCAAGCTGCTCTAATTCCTTTTCTTTTTGGGATATTATATCTTCTAAATTGGGTCGGTCCCCACTAGACCCTAGCAGAGCTTCCCTGTTACCTTTTAAATGCTCTATTTCTTCTTTCAACAATTTCTCCTCCTCTGTCTCAATCCTGAAACAATTTGCAGAGTTAGGAAGGCAGCTATAATGTATTGTTAAGAAGGCAGGATATGAGGCATTTAAGTCATAAGCAAGAGCAAGATACACGAAGGCAAAGTTAACAGGCAATGCTGTTTATCAGCATAGGTATGGAAAGCACAAGAAACTAGTCATAACTCTAAAAAACCAAAATAAAGAAGCCTGAATGGTATCAGTCACATCAACTACTTCAAATAGTGAGGAAGAAATGAATGGTATAAACAATAATATTAGTAGGAAGTAGCAAACCAAAGATCACGTAGCAGCAACAAGCACAAGAAATCTAGAACAACCAAATGAAATAAATAAACATTTGCATTGGAGGCTGTAAAATAGCTCAAATGAAGAAGAAAGCATAAATGAACCACAAGGAACACTAGACTGTAAAAATTAGTACACAAATATTGGGCGATAAGAGCAATAGAAGCATATGCCGAACAAAGTGCCTAGACTACTTGGTATTTCAATATCATATTTATCAAAAATCCCATACGAACTTGTGATTAAGAGAAAATTGCAAATAAGAAGTTACATATGAAGGGAGAGAAAAAAAAACAATTGAAAAAGAACCATAAAATGCCAAACTTATGTCTTCAAGATCAAAAAGCTAGGCCAAAAAGAAAGGTTTCAAATACATTAAGCCAAGACAACAACCAGCTATAATGGCAAGGCCTTCAATGCAATTATGGTCAGATCATTTAACTGAGACTATAGGCGTGACTGCATGCCAAAGCAATCTAATATGAACGTCTTCATATTGGTCCAAGCACAAGTAATTAAGCTTCATTTGGCATCAAGTGTTTACCGGCTAATAATGCAATTTTCAAAACTTTCAGGCAGCTACGTCATAACATCTGTTTCGTCCATTTTGAAACTAAATTAATGCATTTTCTGAATGCAGGTCAAATAAGCTTTTGGATGGGGGAAAAGTCAAATGCAACCCAGTTGCAGCATAAAATGTATCCTTAAAAAGGTGATCACTATTGCACTGAAAAGGAGGTCTATGTAATAACACAACTCCTTTTTTTCTCCCATGATTAAAGTATTAGCAATGATACTAATATACAATGCGGCTAATAATATAAAGCATAAAACTGTAACTACATTAACAAGCCAACAAGTTAACTGTTAACCTAGCAATTAAATGAAATTTAATTCAAATGAACCATATCATATGGTAGCAAATTTGGATCTAATGCAACAAGTCAATGATTTATAATCAAGAAGTGTTCAAATATGATATTAAAGCAAGTTTATTCAACAATAAATAATGAAAGAGGTTTGTTTGGTAAAAAGTTATGAAGTAAGAAAAAGGCGCCACTTTGTTTGCAGTAAATCTGTGGCACATAGCAATCACATTTAAATTAGAGTCTTAGACCTAACAAAAGGATACCATGTTTTGAAATAAACACTCAGCCAACACCAACCCAGTTTGCTTAAGTTAGTGGTACATCCAACATGACCTGGTTTGTGATGCCAGTTGTTTGAGTCTTTCAATGTTTATCCTTCAGGCAATCAGCCCAAGAAAGAAAAATTTTAAAATGAAAAGAAAATATAATAATATAGTTTGATGAGTGTAATTGTAAACAAAAAACAATGAGCTGCTTTTACCAGTTTAGTTGTTGATGACAATTTCTCAAGGACCATAATAGCTATACTAGAGAAACTCGATAATGCTTGTGAGATACAGATGAACTCAAGTATGATATGTCAAAATTTTAGCTCCATCTACTCAAATTTGGGATTTGAAATTTTTAGCTCAATCTACTCAAATTTGGGTTATATTTGAACAAAATTTGTGTTGGAATAAATATAAAGCTTCCCAAAAGAACAAGCTTCATTGTGTATACATATATTTATGCGTTAGAATACTAGAACCTCAGATCAAGCAACTTGGTAACAACCATATACTTAGAAAACTTGCAAATATATGAGCGAATCATATCTTGGTGGCCTTCATAATCAGTTAATAACTTCGTAACTGGAGAAAGCTGTTCGGCTAACAGTTCAACGTGGAACAGATAACAATAACAAAAGATGATAACAAGGCATAAAGCACAGAAGAGATTAGTTAGTGACTAAAGAGTTCCTTAATGGTGCAACCTTTGTTTTTAGCATAACTGCACAGACATTTAGGCACAAGTTAACATGACCATGCATTCAAAACTCAATAATGCTTGCGAGATACAGATGAACTCAAGTATGATATGTCAAAATTTTAGCTCAATCTATTCAAATTTGGGTTATATTTGAACAAAATTTCTGTTGGAATAAATATAGAGCTTCCCAAAAGAACAAGCTTCATTGTTTATACATATTTTTATGCGTTAGAATACTAGAACCTCGGATCGCAACTTGGTAACAACCATATACTTAGAAAACTTGCAAATATATGAGCGAATCATATCTTGGTGGCCTTCATAATCAGTTAATAACTTCGTAACTGGAGAAAGCTGTTCAGCTAACAGTTCAACATGGAACAGATAAGAAAACAAAAGATGATAACAAGGCATAAAGCACATAAAAGATTAGTTAGTGACTAAAGAGTTCCTTAATGGTGCAACCTTTGTTTTTAGCATAACTGCACAGATATTTAGGCACAAGTTAACATGATCATGTATTCGAAAGTTCAATTGCTACCAAAATCATGCAGAAATGCCCTCTTCATCACCTACTTCAACATAAAAAAAATGAATAAATTTCCTAGGTAAGTTTTATAAAGCAGACTCCCATATTCATAGATTTACCATTTCAAGAGATGTACTACACCAAGAAACAATTGCCAAGATCATGAAATCAATATTCTAGTGTGCTAAACAAGGTTGTCATTCAATATGTTTCTTATCCCCAAGGTGCAAATCTAAGTGAAATGCATCCACTAACTAAAAGCTATCTAAATAAAACGGTTTATCCATCATATCACAGTAATAAATCCAAATCATTGGAATAACCTCACAGTATTATTATGGTTCAAGTGATGGTCATATGTGCTATGACCAACAATATTTATTCAAAAGATAAGTACCCACTTCAATGATGATTCAATAACAATTATTGAGCATTCCCCAACTTTCAACATATTATAGTCAATCTAAAATACACATATCAATATTCATTTCTACAGTTTTCCAGTGCCATGAGCTACAAAAACAATAAAATCACAATGTTGAATGAAAACCTTCACAAATACATACCTGCCAATGCTGCGATGCTCCAATTCAAGATCAATCTTTCGCCAATCCTGACCTCTTTCCTCCAACAACACTTCTCTAGGTTTTGCATCTCCAAAAGGATTCACCTTTGGCCTCGGCTTCGACAGCAAATTCTCCAATCCCTGCTGCAGACCTGGCTCCTCTGACCTCGTTGAGTGGGCACTTGAAGGCCTACTTGAATGTGCGCTAGTGGGCCTGCTTGAACGTAAGCTCGTCTTCTTGGCTTCAATCTCCATCTCAAGCTTTTTCCAATCCAATCCCTTTTCAGCCAACACCTGCTCTCTTGGCCTAGCTTCCCCAAATGGATTTGGCCTGTTTGTTTTAACCGACTCATTAGCACCTGCATCAGCCTTTGGAGGATCTAAAACCAATCTAGGCCTTTCCCGCTCCGGTTCACGATTTCCTCCTCTTGTCCACCGATCAGGCTCAGGTCCAGGATCACGAAAACCTGAACCCAAAGTAGATGATCTAGTAGGAAGAGGTTTTTTAGCAGTTCCCCAATTATCAACCTCATCAGCTCTAGAACCGCCTCCCATACCACCACCACCCAGAGAATCATACCGATTTTGACGCCCAGAATCAAATGAAGGAAGTGGTTTCTTCGTCATTGCCCAATTGTCAACCTCATCGGCACGCGACGGATGATTATAGTCAGAAACCCTAGAAGGTGGACCTCTACGCTCTTCATCAAATCCACCATACTGCCTTCTACCACCACCACCACCCCAAGACCCTCCATCGGTTTCATCACGGTCACGCAATCGACCAGGAGGCGGACCGGTCCGTCCAAAACTCGAAAACCCACCACTGAGTCTTCCATACTGCATTTCCTCAGCGGACCGCTCCTTAGGACCAGTAGGAAGCCGAAGCATCTCGTCAGGAGTTAAACCTTTCCATTCCAAAACACGACCACCGCTTAAACCACCAGACGAGGTGTAAAACTCATTAAGAGACATTTTCTTCTTCTTAGTCTTTGCGGTTACGGCCTCTCTGAGACTAGGAAAGTTCTGAGACTCACCGGAAGAAGCTGCTGCTGCTGCCTTCGCTTCGGCAGCCGCTTCCCGTTCCTCACGCTCAACATCGGCGGCCCAGTCGCCGATGCCACTACCACCCCGCGCTTTTGACATTGCCAAAAAAAAAATAAAGAAAAGAAATTAAAGACCCGTAATCGGAAAATCAAGAAAGTAAAGAGATCCTTCAGCTTATCAAATTGAAAAATAAAGAGAGAGAGTTTGTAAATACGGCTACTGAGCTGGGGCTCCGTTAAGGGAGCCGGAGCTCCGAGAACATACGACGAAGAAGGGAAGGTTACAATTTTTATTATTGTAAGGTTTGATTTTGGTTCTGCGTTTTTCCTTTTTTTTTTTCAATTAGTACTTAAAAATTTAAAATAAAAGTGAAATTAAATAGCTAGTGGTTTTTTGAAGATAGGTGAGAATTGCAGGTGATGAATTTGGTTGTGACTGTATAATCTGAAGGTGGTGACTTGAAATGGTTCCTGTCAGGTTGGATATATATACGGCTGTGATTGTATGCCCCACTTAAAGAAACTTTTCAATTTTGTCATTGCAATGGATGGTCAAGATTATTTGAGGTATCTTTTACTTTTTTTAATTTCTTTTTGCTGTGATGATTAGTGGTACTAGCCACTGGTGACTTTCAAGTTCAATAAATTTTGGGGGTTCTTTTTTCCACTACTTCAAGTTAAATAAGAGTAAGAAGTGAAAAATAATAAAAAAGAAAAAGAAAAAAAAGTTTGATTGATCGATGAAGTGGAAAATTTTAAGAAAATATACACTTATCCATATATATTTTGCTTGGATTATTAGACTATAAGATTAAAATAATTTATTAAATTTTGACCAATAATTATAAATTATTTTTTAATAGATACTATAAAATTTACAACCATTAAAAAAATTTTAAATCATCAATAATATAATATAGTTCGCGGCATTATTAAAGCAAATATTGTCATAGTTAAAATAATTAGTCAATATATTTATAATTTTTGAAGTTTAAAAAAATTATTTTAATATTATTTTCTATGATATTATTATGATTATATTATTATATTTTACTTTTTTTTTCTTAGAGATGCTATTACATTTAAAAAAAGAAATAAAATTTTATTATTCTTAAAAAATCTATATTCTGGTAAGATCCAACAAAAAAAAAAATCACTTATGCATGCAAATGTTGATAAATATTTCCTTCTTTTTATTTTTTTATATTTTGGCCAGTGTATTTTCCCCTTCAGTCCTTAATTTTGTTTTCTCTTGAAATACATGAAACTATGTTTTATAATCATTGATCCTCTAAAATATGGTTGTTACCTACCATTTGTTTGTTAGATTTATTTATGGGCTTTGTGGGCTCAACCAAACATCCACTAAATTTTTGTCAAAGCAGACACTTGAACAACTCTAATTTGTTCTTAATTTATTTTTTTAGGAAGGAGCAAATAAGTCAAGACGACCCAATCTAACTATTATTTCGACTAATCTAATTAATAATATTAATTTAAACTGATTAAATTAATTAATTTTAATTTAAAATTTTAATAAATTAATATTATCAATTCAATTTTAATATATATATTTTATAAGTTAAAAAATGATCAAACTTAACTATTAGCGATTAATTTTATAAAATTCTCTATTTTTGAGAGGTCAATTTTATAAAAAGAATTCTTCAATTTGACTTATAGTAATAAGTTTGACAAACTCTTAAAACTCAACCAAACCAATCAATACTCATCTATATTTTCATAAAAATAAATTATTTTAAGTCCATTAATATTTCTTTCATCCTAAATTAATACACATAATTTTCATTTTTATTTATCATAAATTATAAGTAAATTAAATTTCTATTATACTTATATTTAGTATTATTCATTAAAAACATTTAATTAATGCATATAATAAAAAAAATATAAATTTAAATATTTAATAAAAATAACTAAATTTTATGGGAAATAAAAAATGTGTGACGGATCAAGTAGTATTAGGAAACAATTTTTGGCAAAAATACAAAGAAAAAACTGCATGTTGTTAAGTGAAAGTCCCATCAATTGCTGCCACATGAAAATCCTAAAGAAATTAATTACCACCACAAAAAAAATTGCGATCGTTCTGCTCTGCCAGCATAACCCTGTTCAGTATCCTAACATCAAACTTCTTACCATTTATAAGCAGCCAAACTCTGAAATTCCTCAAGAATATAATCTAAATTAAGTCTTCAAATGAAAAAGATGCTGAAAACCTGACTTGTATGAGAGGGATCCACCCAATTTGCAAATGGTGTTCCAAGCAGAGTATGAGTGTTGAAATTCCCTAACTACAGGCTATGGAAGAGTATTTTCTTCATTAAGAAGGTGGTGAAAGACTTGTAGAAATCAGTTTACAGAATTCATCTGCCATGTAAACATGTATACGCGAGTGAGATACATACTAAAGTAATGAATTGATATGTGAACCATCTTGACATTGATCTCAGCTAAATGAAGCCTGAAATAACAAAACCTGCTAGGGGGTGTACACGGACCGGATCGGGCCGAATTTGACCCTGGCCCGAAGCCCGATCGGGCCGGGCTGGCCCAATTTTTTAAAAATAAAAAAAATAATTTTTTTTATAATTTTAATAAAATTTACCTATAAATATTACTTTAAAAATTTATTATACTAAATTATATCTAATAATATATAAATTATTATATCATTTTTTATATATAATATTTAAAAAATATAAATTATCAAAATATAAATTTTAAAAAAAATTAAAAAATATAAAAAAATTAATATCTCGGACCGGGTCGGGCCGGCCCGAGATTTTTTATCTCAACCCGAGGCCCGACCCGAACATAGCTCGGGTTGAATTTTGAAGCCCGTAGCCCGACCCTAATATGAGTTCGGGCCGGGTTGATCGGGCCACGGGCTGCATGAACAGCCCTATAACCTGTATGTTATCGCCATCGATGACATGTTTCACTGTCATTACAATATTCAATGCTATGATCAACTGCTCAAGCATGCAAAACATTTGTGTATGCTAAGCTTTTCCTTTTCCAAGGAAGGAAAAAATATATATACCTTCATATATGGACGAATTACACAGGCTTGATGATTGGAACACCCTGTCCCTTGATACAACAGGAATAACGGTCTTCTAAAATCACCCACCTATTTGTATTTAATCCCTTGAACAGGTTCCTTGATGTTATTAACACGGAATCTGATGAAACAGGGAAGATAACTTTAATGTTGACATTTGCTGTCCTTTAACGGGTTCAAAAAAATTTAGATTAGCTATTGGAACAACTGAATTTACAGTTCCTAATTTGGTTTCCACCAAAATTTGAAGGTAATCGTCAAGATTTCAATCAAAAGCCTCTTGACCCTATTTCCCAGGGAAATTTAATATGTTGCGTGGAAGCCGCTGGCATTACAATTCCTTCTCTTTTTCCTTCTATCACCGAAGAAAATCTCTCCTAGAACTTCAAAATAGCCTCCATGTAGGAGCCAGAGGATATGTCCTTTGTCTTTCCCGGAGCTTCATCACCAGAAAGGCCATGCACAGTGCATCAGTGATCCTGGTTGCATAGATTCTAACTGTGAGCACAGGAATTAACTAGTGATTTGATTACATCATTGGCTGAACATCTACACGTACAAAAATACAGGCTGAGGCAAAGTGGCGGGGGACCTTGGAATATTAAAAATGCATGTTTTGACTATTAACATTTACAAAGGACAATCTACTAAAACATGAAAACCTAAACCTATAATAATGGCCATCCCTAAAAGGAATCCTACTTATGTAGAAGATCCTGCAGAAGAAATCATTTAACATTCGTTTATTATTTATAATTAGTGCATGGTTCTGTAAAAAAGGATCTATTCACGATTAATATATCACACAGTATTAAATGCAATGCACGAGCAATAATAACTAGTGTAAGTAAAACAGCATGATCGCATATATGATGAGGCAGTTGAGAGCAAATTTGTAAATTAAAATGGACAGGAAGAAGGTTTATCTTGGTGATTTAACTGTGAGATAAAGAAATCTCTGAATGAAATCAACAGAAGAATCAGAACATTAGAAAAAAACATGCTTGTACAACGCAAACAAAAATAGAAGGCAACAGGATCCAAAAAATAAAGAGAAAATTACATGAGTTAACAGACAAAACTCCATCCAAGAGACAAGAAAGTCATAACTCAGATTTATTCCAGCTTTTCCTTGTTGTCCTATCCCTATTCTATTTCCACTCCCACTTTCTTGCAAGCCTGCATTTTATCACGTTGCTAAGCAAACAACTCATAAGATAGAATCTAGAACAGAAGAAATGCTTGGAAGTTTCCTCCAAACTGGTCGAAACACAATCATAGTCCTCACCTTAAAATGATATCGAGACCTCGAGTGAAGGCAGATATTTAATCCTATATTTAGGACAGAGTGAACAATATCTTGATGCCATGTTTAGATGGAAATATTTTAAATAGGGATTTGGATATTGAATTTAATTAAAATAACTTGAATGAGAATTGGCCCGACCATTTACAAAACTACTCTCAAAAAAAAATTTTTTGACAAGTGGCTTTTGCATTAGCTTTTTTACATTTATAATTGCCAATTTTAAGCCTAATTTAATTGGGACACGGCTAAACTAAAATCCTACTACGAGACTAAAACAAAACAGAATTAGTAAAAAATAAACTATAGCTTGCACAACAGACAAGATAGCTACAAATTCTTTAGTTGATTAGATTCATGAAAGTGGTTAAGGACTTACTTCAGGTGCATTTGAAATGACACCTATTCTAAAGCCACATTCAACAAGACCTGTATCCAAACCATGAACCTGAATTGTATCCAATCAAAGAAAACCTATGCATTATTTAAGTCAAATCTCAATATTTCAAATTCCTCTGTCCAAACCAATGAAAGACTTATCTATCTCTTCCAGTAAAAAAATATTCACTTGGCTAAAATTTAGTCAAAGATTAACAAACAGGACATGGGCTATATTTCGGAGCAGGAAAAAATATTAACAGCAACATTTGCAGTATTCTACTCATTGCAGCCGGAAACAAAAAGAAGCAGCATATACAACAGCAACCAAGTCTCAATCCCAAACTAGTTGGGTCGATTGTATGGATCCATTTCTCTCATTCTGCTTGATTTTGAGTTATTTCTTTAGAAAGATATGCAAAAACAAGCAGCGCTCAATACATAATTTTCACGTGCCTCATAACTCCATGCACTAATTGTCCGAACTACAGAGAAACACAATTTAGCCTATTTTGCCAAAAGCAACTATGAAATAAACAAGGAAACACTGCAAGATATGCAGCAACTATTTCATGAAGTCTATTATTTGCTGGAAGTATCCCAGCAATATCTTGATTTGCTATGACAGCCATCCAATGCTATGCATTGCAGGGTTTGCTCCCTGTATGAAGCAAGCATGTACCTTAATACAAAATCTGGATTTGTGTGAATCACTAGCAAGCTATAATCCATCAATTAGCACATAATGTTATAATAGAGAAGGTTCAGAACATCCACAAAGTTCCACATCTTCAAGTTCATCCACATCTTCAGGTTCATAGTAGTAGCTATATTTTAATGCACAACGGTGCATCATTACCTCTAACTGCATTTGCTTAGAACTAATCCAGACCAAGCATAACTATACCCTTGGCACATGGAAGGTTGCACATAGAATGTCAAAGACTGATGTTTAATTCATTCCACTAGGAACATTAGACAAGGCTAACCATTAGTTAGTCATCATTTGATTAATCATTTAAATATCAGGTCTCACTGTAGTTAAGTCAGCTAAAGGATAATATAATCAGATCCCAATCACATATTACCTACAAATGCTTTATTTGATGCTTAAATCCACAGGTTAAATATTGAAATTGCGAAGGTCCGAATATATATATTATTACATACCAATTCCCCAAAAGCTCTATCAAATTAATTTATCACACTCCTTGTTCACTTGAATTTCATATTAAAACAGAGATCTCCAGTTCAGTCCCCCAGTCTGTTAATGTCTTATAATGTTTTTTATTGTTTGTTAATCACTGAAAAGCCAAAGAACAGCTAAACCTGCATTCAATTTATCAGATTTTAGTTAAACCCACAATTTTATTCACTTGAATACGAAGAAAAAAATCTCCAAGTATCTCTCCAGATTATTTATCTCCACAGTCTACTACTGATGAATCACCTAAAATCATACCCATATCTAAGCTTCAACATGAATCTGCAATTCCGTACTGTATGAAACATCTCTTACAACAAAGTTCTAGTTCAATAAATTATTGAGATCCAGATTAAGATTAGATTTTTAATGCAAAATTTCAATTAATCACGCTTGCTTTACATTTAGCAGACAAAATTAACCTATAGTTGAATTAAAATTCTTCTCAATAAAACATTCATATCTGAATTGCAGTATACATAAAAGCAAGGGAAAAAAAAAGGCAATATACATGAAACAAATATTCGAAACAGAGAGGCGAGCAAAGTTTGGCCTACCTGAGCTTGAACGAAACTTGCTTTAGATAGCGGCTCCGTCATCGGCAAGTTCTCCTTTCGCTCGGCAGCCAAAGCCGCAGTTCTATTCTGCATACTAATCAACACATTATGCCACGTGTTAACTCTCGATTGGGCTCTACCATAAAGACCTACATTCATCGCGGTCAAATCCTCCGCCTTTACAGCCACCACCTCATCGGGGTCGGCGCCATCAAGCAACCAAATCAAACACGAAATGAAGCCTTTGGTAATCTCCGAATCACTGTCAGCTCTAAATCTCATTCGCCTATTCTCATCCATTCTCACTTCTAACCAAACCTGAGTCGTGCAACCTAGAACTCGGTTACCAGGCAAGCGGGCCGACTCATCAAAAGGCGGAAGCCGAGCCGCATAATCCAAAAGCCGCTTGACACGATCGATCGGTTCCGTAAGCGACTCGAATTCTGAAACGAGCCGTTGAAGCCTATCTCCAGCCACTTTTGCGGCTGCGGCGGCGGTGGTCCCCGCTGCCATAAAACAAGAAACTGATAGGCTACGCTTATTATTATTATAATTATTACTATAATAATGATTATTATTATAGTTATTATAATTACTATTATTATTATTATTGAATTTCAAGATTATTGAGGGATTGAGATTTGAGACAGAGCTGTATTTGCATTTGAGATTGGAAAATACAATAGGGTTAGTGAAATTATTATTGTGGTTTGAGAGTTTAGGAAAGGGAAAGAAATTTGGTATTTTGAAGGTTGTTGTGGAAGAAGCAGTCATGTTTGGAAGGAGAGAAACTGAGGCAAAATGAGAGAAAATATCAACTTCCAGAGATAAATAAAAGTGAAGAGAACCTTAAACTGCGCGCAGCTTTTTTTTTTTTGGTGTGTCTGAGAGCTTTTGCGAAGAATTAGTCATTATTTGGTGTATTTATGGATAAGCAGAGACAACGCGCCAAAATTTAATGAAATTATAAAATAAAAAATTAAAATTAAATTCACAAATTTTATTTTGGTACATTTAATTTGTGCTATTTTATATTTGAATACTACTATTTTTAAAAAGGTTCAAGAAATAGCAATTTTGAATTCTAAATTTATATATTATATAAAAAAAATTCTAAATATATAAATATGATAAATTATTAAGCTTTTTAAATAAAAACTAAAAAATCACTAAGATATAACTTAATGTCTAAAAGTATATATTATTTTTACTTAGATTTTAAATTTAAATTTTAGATATTCTACTTAAAAATATATACTGAATATTAGTAAATATTTTAATTTTTATTTAGATATATTTTATTTTTGTTAAAATTTATTATAATCACTTTAAAACATGTGTAATATTTTCTTACAAAAATTAAATTTCAAATAAACTCATTATGTAGAAGTATAATTGTTTAATATTTAGTTAAATAAATAATAAATAGAAAAAAATTAAATAGAATAACCAAAAACTTGAATTAAATAGAATAAAATTCAGTTTCAACAGTTGTTATAAATGAAAAATCTTGGAAGTATTCCCAAAATATTGGGACAATTGGGCAATTTTATAATTGAAATAATAAAAAACAACTAAATATAGGAAAAGTGAAAGAGCAAAAAAAGATATTGGGTTGATTCTTAGAGTTGATTCCAATTCTTGATAAAACCACTTAAAATTGCCACTTTGCGATTTTTAAAATTAGAGTTATTTTTAAAATTCCAACATGTTGAATTGAATTATATTATTTAAATAATATATATAATTCTTTCACATTTAAATTTCAAAATTTAAATGCTAAAAAAAATAAAACACTGTATATTATGTGAAAATCAACTATATATACAAATGTATAAATATATAACAGCTGGGTAGTTCAGCTGGCCACCTATTATTATTTTCAATTGAGAGGACAGGGATTTATTTTTCATAAAATTATATTTTGGGGTCGATCTTTAAAAAAAAAAATTGAAGTTAAAAGTTATTTAAAAAAAATTTCTTGTATATGTCAACTGTTTTTTTTTTAATTATTAAATATAAATTAACTTTTTAAAAAAGCCTAAATCGCCTTATCATAATATTATGATTATTATTTTTTTATTATTGTGTTTTTATAGCATCCAATTAGTATAATTTATATAGATTAATTAATATATATTTTATTTTTTTATATATTTTGTTAGCTTACATATAATAAATTTGATTCATGTATTTTTTTTATATTAGTATTTAAACCTATTTTAAATATTTTAGAATATAAAATTGAATAAAAATTAATATAAATAAAATCCGTGAAAAAATGGGAGTCACAAACAATTGAATTATAAAACTATTTTTAAAATCCAATATTTCACCTTCACGCAAGTGGTTATATTACAAGTCAATGGCAATAAAAAGTCCGAAATGAAATGAGACGTTGACAGTGCATTGCATTTCATACGAAAAGTTAAATCAATTTCGTGATACACGAGAAAACAGAATATATCTTTTACTGCATTTTTTCCAAAAAAATTTTGATTTGAATTAATGATGTCATAAATCATCATCATTAGCACATTTGATAATTAGATAATAATTGTTGATGAAAAATAAAAATTTGCTCTTATTTTTAAGTTTCCAATATAATGTTAAATAAATTTTAAAAATTCAGAAAGAAATATATTTTCTCAATCTCGATTTAATATACATATATTTTTTATTTTTAATAATAAAAATAATAATTATTTTAATTAAAAATATAAATTTACAAACAACTCATCCTCGAAATTTGTTATAGACAAATCTATTATTGTGATAGTTATAAATCTCTATTTTAACATTTTGATGTTCTCTTAAATAAGAGAGAAATATATTTCTTAATTAACTTTTTTTTTTGAAAACTTTTGAATTATCATATTAAAAATTTTAATTTTTAATATTTTACTTATAATTAATTGCTATTCTTTAAAATGCTGCTCTAAATATTTAATTTATCAAAAACCCTTATAGCAATGATTGAATTCTAACCTACTCATTCAAATTGTTATCGTAATTTTTTATTTTCTAGAATCCTTGTATTTTATTTCAATATAATTAACATGGTTTGGTACTCTTACAACCATACCTCAAAAAGCTACACTCAAATAAACAAAAAAAATAATTTTTACAAGATGCACGTTTGAGAACCAAACCAATTATTTGGGATTTTATAATACTGTTTATATTAATTAGACTTTTGTTTGAATAATTTATATATTAATTAAAGTTAAAGGTGGATTAAGGATCTTTGTGTTATGATAATTAACATAAGCCCTTCTCACTAAAATTTGATTTTATTAGCAAATATTATAAAGAAAAGTCTTAAAAGAATCCTAAAGTATATTCTTCTAGGCATAAAGAAATAATTTGGTCAAGATTTTAATGGTGATGTAAAGCAAAGTATAGATTCTATTGGGTTTTCAATTCGAAATTGTGGCATCATGCATGATGACATTAATAGGGCTTAATATATGGACAATGAAACTTATTATTTATTTATTTTTCATATCCCGCCGCCTCCTTCCTTTATCAATCAATCCTAGGTTAATATTTTTCTTTTTTTTTTTATCAAAGAAAAACAAATATCATTTGAATAAGAAGAGCAGTACAAGGTGCCTTAAATAGTATTGGAGAAAAAAAAGCCAAAAAAAAAAAGATAATTTTTTTTTCACAAATAAATAACGACCATGAAAAATACAATATAAACAAAAAGTAAGAATGAAAGCTTCTGCAAAGCTTTCCTACGACAACACAGAAATAGGATTGAGGAATAAAAGCCTGAAAGCCACCGATCTCGTATATCTTAAGATATAAAGGCGAAATTTCATATTTTTAGTGTGTGATTCACCAAGTTTCATCCATTAGTTAAGGATTCTAACAAACCACTTTGTTCTTATTTTCTTAAATAAAATAACCCAAAAATATTTATGTTTCTATAATTAAAATTTAATTTATAAATATAATAAAGTAACTGGTAGAAGAAAGTAAATTTAAAGAGAGAGAGAGAGAGAGAGAGAGAATGCTGCTTTTTTTTTACATTTAAAACTAATGAATTATACATGGATGTGAAGAGAGAGAGACAGAGAGAGGGAAAATACTAATAGTCTAACAGAGAGGAGAATGAAAAAGCATGGATTAAAGAAAAAAAAAGGATACAATTTTTTTTTAGCTAGAATAGAACCCGCATGATGTTATAGGTATTTTTATTTTTTGAATCCTATAGTAATTTTAAATAAATAATTATTTATTTATAGTTATAAAAAAATAAAATTAGTATATATATTGATAAATCAAAGTAAATTATTTATAATTATTAAATTATAAAATATTAAGAGATTTATAACACTATGCTATTATCATAATATTTCATATAAATAATATTTTTTTAAATCAAATGAACTCAACACTATTAATAATAAATAAAAAATCAAAAGCCAAACACCAACGGATTTAAAATATTAATTTGATAATAATTAAAATTATACTTTAAGTAATGCTGCAAATATTTTTAATCAACTACTTAATTTAATATTACTTTAATCGTAAAATTGATACTCTTGAAAATTTATATTAATAAAAGTATACCTTAATTCATGACGAATTCTTAAGAGGTAAAATAAAAATTATCTTCTCATATATATTAGAAAAATTAAATCTTTTCTTCTTTTATTATAATAACCTGTAGAGATTACCATGCTAATAACGCGGGTTATAAATATAAATAATATAAATAAAAAAATATGATAATTTTTTTATAATAAATTGTGTTTCATACACCACACATCATATGTATATAATGATGTAAATGAACTTTAGATAATAACATATAATTGAAAGATCATAATCATCATACAAATAAGAAGAAGTTAATTATAATCTGAATAGAATAAAGTTAATTATAATTTTGATAATAAGATAAAATTATTATTTATCTTAAATAAGATATATTTTATCTTATAATAAATAAATATCTATTTAAAATTATACATTATTATATTAACCGTAAAATTTATTATTAAATTTAGGTTAAATAGGTCACATAATTGGAAGATAAATAAATTTAAAAAAAATTAAGAGTAAATTTTATACTAAATAGCTTTGTTTTAGTTGATTGAAGTATCATTATTCGACTTAAAATATTGTTTTTACTAATCTACGTTTTTATTAGCGTGTAAAAAAATAATAAAAAAAATTATATGCCAACATATGTATCAAATTTAATCATTATTTGATATCAATGAGTAATAAATATTATTATATTCTAAATTTCACATGAAAATGGATTTACATGAGTTTTATTTATTATTCCGATTGTTTTATTATTTATAATTTATCTTATCAACCCTATATAATCATTGATGGTCATCAATTAGAGATTTTAAATTTTTTTTATTGAGTTCATTTTATTTATGTATAAATTTTATTAAATTATTTTAATATTATTTATATATATTATAATATCATATATATTTAATATTAATAATAAATAATTATTATCTAATAAAATAATAAACCATTAAAAACTTACCTTTTATCTCTTTAGATATTTATATTTAAATATAAATATCTATTATAATAAATAATAAATTAATTTAATAAATTAATTTTAAAAATAATAATTAAAATATATAATATAATATTGCATCAACGATAGTAATTTTAGTATTATATATAAATATTATTTTATTAATTTTACATAATCCATTTTGAAAACTCACTTATTTTGATAGAATTTAATTCATTGATATTTAATTTTAGGAAATCAATATTTTTAATGTTCCAAGCATAAAATATTTAAAAATTTAAAAATTTAAAAAAAAAAACTGAATGTTGATTCTATAAATGAAAATTTTATTTGTTTAAATTATATATTATTGAACTTGATAGTTTTTCAATTTTCATTACTATGTCAACATAATTTATTAAATGTTAATTTCAATACATATGTCAACAGAATTTCTGAACAATTTTCAAGAATTCAAATCTTGATGGCTTCCACCCCTTTAAGAAATTCTCCATAAATATTAAAAAAAAAAAAAAAGAGAGAAAGGGAGCTTTTTAGGACAGTGATTATGATGAATGATTATATGCTAACTGTTGTAGCAATAAATACCTATAATAAATTAATAAAATTCTTACACATAGATTAAATAAAATATTTTATTTAATTTACATGTCATATTTAATTTATGTATAAAAATTCTATTGACCTGTTATAGATATTTATTGCTATAACAGCATATAATTATTCGATTATGATACCTTTCAAGATCAACAACAATGAGAACATTCGTACAAGCTTATCATTACTCTGCTTTATATATATATATATATATATATTAAGGATACAAACTACAGCCAATGGTTATACGACAGCAACTTGTGTCTCCATATGACCTTTTTAGAGTTCCCGGGCGGGTGTGCCTGCCGTTCTTACTAATCGATCCTGTCAGTGGCGAAACCACTCAAGGGGCCCATAATGATCATCGAAATGGTTTATTTCTAAAGGATGAAACTCCTAGGTAGAGCTGACAACGGATAGGTATTCTCGCTCTCAAGCTGAAATGGCACTGAGTAGTTGTATAACAAATGGATCTAACCCTAGATTTAGGGTCGGCCACAGCCCTAGATCTACTTACCGTCCTTCTTCTCCTCAGTAGTATTAGGTTTCACTTTTCTCTTTCCTATTTATTTTGTTCTTGTCTAGTTGTTTTATGCAACTAAGAACCCTAGACACAATTGCCCTCAACTTCTCCACTTTTGTTCCCTTTTGAGCTTCTGGCCAGCGATTCTCTTCAAAGGTTGGGTTATGGAGAGTCATTTTCCCATCTTTTGACCTAAAAATTTCAACTCTCAAGCCACAAATATTAGAATATTCTCTTGGGCGTTATTCCACGACACATACTCCCTCCCATGTTCCTTTGTTTATGATTGATGCATTTGCTCTCTCAAGAGTCTCTGGATTTCTTCAGATCTGACGCGATCTGTTTGCTGTGTTTCCCTTTATTTCAAAGCCCCTTTCTAGGATCTTCGATCTTGATTTTTCCTCAACAAATTCTCAATATGATGTTGTATGGGATTCCAGAGCCATCCTCGCTTCCATCCCTTTACTGATTCTCTGGTTGTGGTGTTCAAGTAGATTTATAATTCTACTAGATGACTCTTCTTTCGGCCTTTTACTGATTTGTTTATGGCCACTGTTAGAGGATTCCATTCAGATGTTTGAGTGTCCATCAACCAAGCATATTATTGTCAGGGCGAAGTCAGATTTTTTTTAGTGAAGGGCAAAATAAAAATACCATATATATATATTAAAAATAATATAAATTTAAAGAGTGCAATATAATAAAAATACTATATATATATTAAAAATAATATAATGCCATATATATATATATTAAAAAAATTTCAAAAAAAAAGGGGACAGCTGCCCCCTTCAAATACACACAGCATCGCCCTGATTATTGTGGATCTATCTGTTTCTCTTTTGTTTTGGTTGCTTTTGGTATATGTTCTCTTTTAGCTGCTATGTTACTATTAGTTGGTGTTTTACTGTATTTGCTGTTAATTTACCCTATTCTGTGTTGTTTTGTCTTGGTTGTTTCTGTGAAATGTTTTGTTATCTTAGCCCCAATTGGGTTTCCAACCCAATCTGGATTTCTGTAATTATTTGTTGTGCTTAATGATATTCTCCTTTTCCTGATAAAAAAAAAATCAAAACTTACATTAGCATATGCCTTGCATTTGCTACAAAATATGCCAAAGTGCATTTGCTACAACAGATGATAGATAGTGCATTTCTGCGGAAATGAATCCGAAAGCAGGACGACTTCTGCATGCTTTTGTTCTAAGCTAATGACAGTTGAGGACAAAAAGTGCAGAACCATGCTTATCTACAGCCATTGTTATCGAATCTTTTGTCACTTCGAAATCTTTTCCGCTCCATACTTCGCTGCATTTACATGAAGTTTGATTCAAGTTTTTCCCAGGTAATACCTTCGCCATGTCAGAAACCTTTGCAGATATTACTGTTTTCTCCAGGTTTAGATTGAAAAAAGCAACATATATCTCTCCTGTATGAACAGGAAAAGTAATCATTATTATAGTCGCATTCAGAAATGAGGATTAGAAAACAAGATGTTCAAGATTTTATATAAATGAACTAATGGATACCAAGTTATCAGTACTATGGTGAGAAGCTACCGAGCGACATGCATTTAGGAAAAGGAAGTTAGTAGTAAGCATGGGGAAGATTATTTCTCTTTAAATGATGCAGTAGCAAACTGTATATAATAAACAAAAAAGCCCCGAAAAAACAGTGAATAAATGAGTGAAATATCAATCATACTGCTCATACCGTTTTCCTTAACTTCTCTATATAGTTTCAGGGTACAGCATACAAGGACATAATCGAAGACAAATTTATCAGTAATTAAGAAGGAATCAAACCTTTTCTTCCAGTCGCAATCCAAGAACGAACTCCACTGGAATCAGTTTTTGCTGCATTTAGAAAAGTGTTTAGAAATTATGGTGAAATTGACCTTCCCGTATACATAGAAAATCAGTTTAACTCCAAGTACATTACCTTTAATTGGATTGACCTTGGCACACAGACCAGAATAAATGCTAACAAGGGCCCCATTATTGTTTAACTCCCACATCTGTCAAAGTTATAAGTTTATCTTTTAAATTTCCTTCACATTACACTGGCTTGGAAAGATGTCAAATCCATAGTCAATAAGAAAACAAGGTTAAAAACTCTTTAACATTCAAATAGAAGTAGACTGATTGGGAGTACACAAGCATTTTGGATTGCCTACTTTATTTTTTGAAAATAAGTTTTCTACCAGAATCTCTTCTACATTAGTTTGAGATTATATTTAAAAGAATACCTGTATGGCATCCCATCTACAAGGTGAGAATGATCTGCTGTTCAACTCTTTTGAAGTAAGCTTCTGTCTTGCAGAAGCATCCATGCAAAACTCCAGTCCATCGCTTGCAAATGAGTGGAGCTTCTTTTTCTCATAAATCATCCCTTTCTTCCTATATCACCATTAATAGTGTCAGAAGAAGTGGAAGACACAACATTGTATTTTGGAACAACTTAACTGAAGAAAGGTAAAAAGGTGAAGTGTCACTACAAATTCAGATGAGGTTTTCTCTTGTATAGGCATAAAGGTCCATGGCTCCCCAAGTTGTCCTTCCAGCAGATCTGTTGCATACCTTGATCAACAGCTTTAATTGACCAACCATTTGCCTGGGGATCTTTGCAGCTAGAAAGACCTAACACATGAGCACGAGATGTACTCACTTCCTCCGGAAATCTTCTTGGTCGTCTTGGAAGAACCTCTCTCTTAGAATAAGTTCTACTGCTAACGTATGGAAACTACAAATGCAATACAATGATACATTAAAAGATGCTCTTTTGAAGGTAAACATTACAAACACATCTCGAGAAGATAAGTTGACACACCTCTCTATTGTTGGAGCTAAAAAAATTTATTTCTAGAATGGTAGGATTAGTGATCAAATTGTAGGTGGTCTCATCAAGCTTTCTCACATCTCCACCAAACATGAGAGGAGACTTGGCCATTGCCCACAAGGTCATCTGAGAAGGAATTCAATAAATTAATGAAGAAATTCACCTATTATGTAACACTGAACAAATGCACATATGGCTACATGTCCATACCTGGGTTTTCTGCTCATCTTTTTCAAGGTTACATGCTCTATGAGGACCTTGGTTAGAACCTAGAAAAGACAAAATATTGAAATTATTTAAGAATATTCATCTCTTCCAGTAAAATCTGTGCAACTTAAATTGCAGAACTTGACCCAGAATCAAAAGCTTCATGGGTCAAAACGCAATTATTTTCCAGTTTAAGTTACTAAACAGGATTAACATTTGTGTCAATTTTGTTCCTGAACAATGCTACAAACACTCATGTCATATTCTAATTTGTTTTCTACCCAAAATTGCAAACATATTATTATATTGCTGCATCCTATCCCACCGACCACTTTTACAGAATAAAATTACTCAAGAAGCTAGAACAGAAGAGAACAGCGATCTGCAAATTATCTTCACCTGGATCAGTAAGCCATCCTAAAGGTAGCATATCTAAGTCAGGCCATGACTTCCCCAGCAAACCCTCAGAACCAATCATACTAGCAGAAGAGAAGTCCCTGAGGCAAAAGAACAATATTAAAGTTAAGAAGAAGAATAAGGAACCAAATCAACAGGAAGATCAATAAAAGCTCTAAAGTCTATATAGAAATGTTAATCCACCTTGAAACATCAAAATGAGCTGCCACATCTCCCCATGTATCCCAATCATCCCCTGTTACCCTGTACATGTTGACTAACCCGCTTACTTCTTGGGCCATGGTTGGAGTCACACTGGTTCCAGGAGACAGAGAATATACAATGGGACGATCAAGCGTTTTCAGAACCTGAACAATATCTTTCATACATTATCTCTCTGTTCACAAAATATGTACTGAAATATCATTGGTCTAGAAAGAAAGTTCTGGGTACCTCTGAAACAAAAGTTATCTCTTCTATATCCAAATCATCGCCAAATACACAATCATGTTTTACTGCAGATACAAGAAGAAAATAACTCAAACTATATTAGAGAGACTGAAATGGGTCCACTAAAAACAAATTATCAAATAAATTTGTTCAGATGTTATTTATATATGGTAAAAAAAACTTATAGGGATAAACATAAGTAAATAGATTGAGTTCTTTTTTATATCAAGGCTGCAAATAAACCATTCATTAGTGAACAGTTCAAAATTTAACTAAAAAAAATTCACTTCTTGTTGTTTATTAATACTAATTAATGTATTCAAATTCATTTTTCAAACTTGTTTAACAAAGAAGATATTCCTGAGCAATTTTTTTTTTGTAAATATTGCATAAAGCAACCTAAAAATGTTTAGTTCAAGCAAGGCAATTTACTAAATCAAGAAAGTATGGATCTTATCAATGAACCTCTAGCGATTCCAAATAAGTCCACCATTGTCAACAAGAAGTATAACACAAGTTTGTTATCTAGCTCTCTGGTGCAATTTGATAATATATGGAGCTACCACACTTAAGAAAGTGTTGACTAAAATATACAAGTCATATTTCAGTTAATTATCAATTACCAAAATCAACGCCCCACTCAGCATACTGTTCATAAAGTGACCTCAAGAAGGCTCTTCCTGCTTCCAAATGAGTATTGACACTCATGAAACCATGTGGCATCCATGCACAAGCTCTCTCCTTGATCCCTATGTCCTTAGCATGCCATCGTTTACCAGACTCTTTATAAGCACTTCCCTGAAGAGAAGTGTAAAGGCTCAAGCATTAATTTCAGAATGCCAACACATCACATTTTTAAACTTAAGTTTTAGCTGGCAACTTTCACTGAAGTGCTCTACTTTTCACGATGAAAAATTCTAAGGATTGCACAATCTCAGATCCTAGAGGAGGATCAAGGAACCAAAGAATGACTTTATATGACTGCAAATAAGGAGTAATACCTTGGTAGTGTCCAGGATAGCGGTGTTTGCATTGTATGCTTGTGTACTTATTCCTCTCATAACATGAATCCCAAACTTCAAACCCATGCTGTGTACTTTCTTTGCTACTTCGGTGAACCCTTTCCCACCTCTGGAAGAAGGCCATCGATCCGGATCAGGAATCATCCTTCCCCACTCATCAATTACATCAAACCCAAGAGAATCTGGGTAAGCACCTGGGACCTTTCTCCTATACCAAAGGTAATCTACCACAACATACTGCATATAACATCAATAGTGAACAATTATATTGTAATCACATATACATTTGAATTCTCATTCTTCCCAAAACATTAATCCCCATTTTATACCTCATATCCATGAGCTTTAAGACGCTGAGAAATTATTTCAGCATTCTTCAAGAACTCTTCTTCAGAAACGGTCCAGCAAAAGGAATCATAAGAATTCCAACCTCTTGGTGGTAATCTTGCACGCTGTGCCTCAGATAATACCCTGAAAAAAATTCCACTTATTTGTGCATTGATATTCAAAGAATTAACAAGTATTCTTCAATTCAATTGCAACCCATTTCATGTTTCCTACTAGATTACACAAAAGATAGATTAGACAGATGCCATTACTATGAAAAAGTCAAATGTGCAAGTAATAGTTCCTTCCAAAATGGAAAGAGTAATTTTAGAAAACCTATACCAAAGAGAAAGGAAAACAGCAAATATAAATGAAAAAGCTACAATCCCGAACATACTAGTCCCAAGAAATGATCTTCGATTCTAGGTTTCCCAGGAATTTCAAAAATAATCACATTTCATAGTCATTAAAACAAATAAGGCAATTCGATTAGTTAAAGAGAGAGAAGAATTAAGGAAAATAATCAGAGAAATAGAGAGAAGAAGAAGAAGAATAACCTGAAAAGAGAAAGAACCAAGAAGAGAAACAGAGAGCTAAAGAGTTGGATCTTCATGGTTAGTTGCTAATTTAGCTCAACTTTTCAACTGAACTGAAGCGAGAATATTGAGAATTTCCAAGCACCCATTTGAAGAAGATGAATGATAGATGGTCACATGATAATGGGATACTACTACATATACAGCTGACACATTCTTTGCTGCTTATTTAATATGGATGGTGGACAGTCTGTTTTTACTTTCTTTATCCCGGTAATATTCATACACTGCCATACTTCCTTAGGCTTTTGGAGAAGTAAAGGAAAAAGAAAATTATCAGTTCTCGAGTCATTGCTGTGTTATAACAAAATTATTAACCCTTTTTTTTTATACGGACAAAATTATGTTCTTTAATACGTAACGAAACACCTTGAACATTCAATGATATTTTTTAACAGAAGATTTAGAAAAAAAAAAAAAGAAAGAAAAAACAGGAAAGAACAAATTAGAAGTAAAAACAGCAATGACAAGATAATAATTATTTCATCACAGATATAGGCACAAGCTTTCAAATCAATATAACGTGGAAGAAAGGCTGTTTAATCCGATTAAAGAGCCGGCAGTTCAAGTCTTGAATTGAAGCACACCTCCTTTATTTAGCGTCAAATTATCAATATAACGTGGAAGAAAGGTTTTTATTTTTTGAACAATAACGTGGAAGAAAGGTTTGAGTATTATTTTCACATGTAATAACAGAGACCAGTTCATTGTTACTTCCCTGACATTGTGATTTTTGAAATAAAAAATTACCTCACTAAAATTATTATTCTATAAAATTACAAAATATTTAATTTTTTTAAAATTTTTATCCATCACCATTTGAGCAGCCATGAACCCCAAGCTTTCGGTCAAGACACATGGTCAAGCTCTTAGCTTGGAACGGGCCAGCCAGACACTGTCACAATTAGTCCGACTGTCTAGGCTAGAGCAACGTTCCATCACTTAAAGCCCCCACACAAGTCACAGGCTCATGTTAGCAAATCCGTTTTGACCACTCAGCACAGGTCAGTGACTTTGGATATCAAGTTTAAGAAGTTGATTAGTAGGCCAATGAAAAACAATATTCTTAAGATTAGGTGTACTTTAAAAGGTGAAAAATAATTATTGTTCAAGGATGAGTTGATCGAAGCTGGAGGGTGAGAGGAAGACGTGAGTATGTCATCAAATGATATATGGATATGCATGTCTACAACAATTAAAGGAGTAACTATAAAGATTCTTGGAGAATCTAAACGGTGTGGACATCCCTTGAAAGAGTCTTGGTGGTGGAATGAGGAAGTACAAAAAGCGGTAATAAGTAAAAGAGAATGATATAAGAGTTTGCTCAAATGTAATAACAATGATATTTTTTAGCAGTATAAACAAGCGAAAAAAGATGCTAAAAAGGCAGTTAGTCAAGCAAGAGCATAATCTTTAGAGAGTTTGTATGAGAAACTTGGAACAAAGGAAGGAAAAAAAACTATCTATAAATTGGCTAAGATAAGAGAAAAGAAATACCGTGAGTTAAACCAAGTTAAGTGCATTAAAGATAAAGAGAATAAAGTTCTTGTTCAAGAAAAGGATATTAAGGAACGATGGAGAAACTATTTTTAGAAACTTTTGAATAGTAACCATAGTGGTAATATTGAGGTTTTAGATGTTAGACCGGAGAAAAATGTGAAATACACTAGACGGATTAAGTTTTCGAAAATTAAGGAAGCTTTGAAGAGTATGAAAGTTGGTAAAGCCTGTGGACAAGATGGAATACCTATTGAGGTTTGAAAATATTTAGGAGATACATGAGTTGCATGATTGACATCTTTGTTCAATAAGATCTTAAGTACAAAGGAAATGTCGAATAAGTGAAAATAAAGTAATTTGATACCTATTTTTAAGGATAAATGAAATATTCAGAATTACTCAAATTATAGAGGTATAAAATTTATGAGTCACACTATGAAATTGTGGGAGAGAGTTGTGAAACACTGTTTACGGTAAGATACTTGTATATTCTCAAATCAGTTTGGCTTTATGTCTGATCAATTAACTATGAAAGTTATTTTTCTTATAAGAGATTTGATAAAAAAAAAGTATTGAGAGATGAAGAATGACTTACATATGGTTTTTATTAACTTGAAAAAGGCATATGATAAAGTCCCTAGAGAAATTTTATGGTGGGTCCTAGGGCGTAGGGGAATATCTATATGATATATCCAAGTCTTGAAGAATATGTATGGGGGAGCCATCACCGGTGTCCGCACTGTGGGAGATGATACTAAGAATTTTTTCGTTTCTATTATATTACACCAAGGTTCAGCTTTGAGACCTTATCTTTTTATCTTGGTCATGGATGAGCTAACAAGATATATACAGGATGACATCTCTTGGTGTATGATATTTGCAGATGATATTATATTAATAGATGAGACTCAAGCAGAGGTAAGTTAAAAGTTAGAGTTATGGAGAAGTACTTTGAAATATAGAGAAAGAGACGAAATTATTTTAGACAGAATAACAGTACCTCATAGTACTTATTTTAAATACCTTGGCTATATTCTTCAAGAAGATGAGAATTGTGAAGAAGATGTAAATCATATGATTAAAACTGGTTGGATGAAGTGGAGGGGTGCTACATGAATTCTTTGTGATTTAAAGATGCTAATTAAATTAAAAAGAAAGTTTTACCGCACTGCAATACGACCTGTGATGATATATGGTAGTGAGTGTTAGGCAATAAAAGACAACACATAAGTAACATACATGTTGCGAAAATGAGAATGATAAAATGGATGTGTGGTCATATTAGTATGGATAGAATCTGCAATGAGTGCATTAGAGAAAAAGTGGGGGTGACACCTATTGAGGATAAGATAAGAGAACATAGATTAAGATGGTTTGACTATGTGAAACGAAGACCTATCGATGTGCCGGTTAGAAAAATCGAACAAGCTAGAGTAGATATAGCTAAGAGAAACAGAGATAGACCTAAACTGATTTGATAAAAGATGATCCAAAATGATCTTATGATAGTACATCAATCAGAAGAGATAACCCTAAATCGTATTGAATAAAAAAGAAAAATCCATATAGCCGACCCCAATTAACTTGAGATTAAAACTTTACTGAGTTAAATTAAATTAAATTTTTATCCATCACCATATTATTTAGTCTATTAAGTTTTTTTACTAATGAGATAATTATTAATAATAAATTCAGAATCAATTCAAATTCTTCCTCTTGTTATAATAATGACGACGAGAAAAACTATATAAAAAAAATATAACCAATATCGATTTAATTTGAATCACTCTCTTACCATTCAATTTTGAATCCACGTTAATTTACTAGTCAGCTGCTCATTTCAAATTGATCTCTCATCTAACCATTTTAAAACAATAAAATAGAGCACATTAATTCTTAAAAGAGGTTACCAATTGCGAAAAATAAGTAACACATTTCAACTTGTAATTTACAGTTTCAAACTGATATCTAAAACTGATCAATTTGTCTTCTTAACACAACTGCTTTACTTTTATCTATTGTTTTAGAGACAACACTGCTGATTGTGTTCCGACAGAGATTGCAATGGCTATAGAAGGCTGCACAACAAACCCCATGAGATCCTTCCACCAGCAAAGCCATTACCATTCTTCTCTTAATTATCAACTGCTCTGCCCAAATTTCTTCCTTAGAGATACACCAATTAGTTCTCAAACAATGACGATGAAGCTTCTTTACAAACAGAATCCTCAAAATAAATTAGTGGTGAAACGTCTAGCTAAAAATCCATGTCAAGCTTTACACATGCAAGGAGTCAGAGGGTTTTCCCAAAGGTCATAGTTAGGGAAAGTCTCTTCAGGCAACCCTGTTCGTGTTTGGTGGGTAACGATCACATCTTCTACGAAAGTGGCCCATCCCATGTAGGGGTCTCCAAAAGATTTTGACATTAACCCCTTGTCTGGTTTTATGGATTTGTGAAGGTGGCCCATGTATCTACGTGCTCCTATGATTAATTTGGCAAAGTTACCTCCATGGGTCATCACAAAAACATCAGATTTAAGGCAAACCAAGAAGTCAAGAGCTGCCAAACTTGTTACATGCTTTCTAAAACCGTCCAACTCTTCCTTGGTAGCTAACTCCTCCTTTGTTACCTGTATAAAACCTCGAAATCAAAATATTTAGTTAAAATAAATAAAGCCTCGGAATTTCCCTATCAAGATTTCTTTTTGAGTGATTCCAAAAATAAAGTACAGAGTAGATGTTAATGTACAGTGGCAAACATTCCTCCTTCATTCAGTGATCTTTTACAGATTAGTGTCACAAGTCAAAAGACTAGCGATGACAGTTAGTTGAGAAGATAAGGGGCTAGACCTCATGCCATTGTGTATTGACTTTCTATCAAAGATTTCATCTGTATAGCGTTACCATGCATGATATGAAGCAAAGATGTGAAAACGAGATTGTATTGCAAAAGATCTCTCATTCCACCAGCACACAGCTATTTTTATTATTTTTATCTTAAAGAAGATAAGGCTCCTACAGACTAATCCAAATGATTTCCTAGACATGCTTTGTCATCCTAACTGCACTAAAAAAATGGAGTGAGGCAATAACAATTTCAAATAAGAAAGGAAAACAAGAACCCAAAAGTCATACCAGATTTGGGAACATGTTCCTCAAAGGAGCCATCCGGTTTTGTCCACCATAAACCTGGCCAGAAGCTACATAAATCTGAGTTTCCTTAGGATAACCCATTGCTCGAAGAAGCACTGCCACTTCCCCAGGTTCAAGAGGGCATCGTCCTTCCTTCCGCTTTTGAAGAGCCAGTTGCCATAGATGGGAACCAGTCTGCTCATGGAAACACCAGAAAGTACATCATTCATCCATGTTTACCTTGGGTTCTGATGAAAAGCAGAAGCTTACAGATTTTACCTTATATCGTCGAGGCCATTCTTTTTGCCTGTATTCTGCCATTTTAGCTTTCTCCTCTCTTGTCCCCACAAAATCACAGAATGATAGACCCACCATTCCTTTCTCAAATCTAAGATGGAGAGCCCTGTATGATCAACAATGGTTAGAACCATAATGAACAGAACACACAATATGTTTCTGTTAACCTCAGATGCCAAAGTCACATACATAAAAGGATTTGAACTTCCAGTACGGTTCCGCATCCTTGATACCAACAAATCAGCCATTTGCTCTATCTCAGGAAGAAATTTCAGTGCATGATAATTAACCCTGCACCTTAGCCTGTTGATTTCTGGAGGAACATTATCATACCTGAAGCAGGCACAATTATGAAAAATAGAGACATTAAAAAGAGAGAGAATAACCTGAAGCCCATTTTTCTACAATAGAAGCAAAATTTTCAGCACAGTACCACACAGATCTTAGCATCCATGACTTACCCAAGCCGATCGACAAATGGCTTTAGGGCCATTATTTTCTTCTCCTTTATTCGAGGTAGCACATTATCAATATAGAATTGAGCAGGTGCATATTTTGGAATGTTTTTTACTGTCCGCCTACACCATAAATTGAAAAACTTTTCATAAGATGGGTCCCAATAACAGCAAGATGGAATTCATAAACCTAATTCCCTGCCTCATTGGGTAGGCCAAGAGAAATCTAACCCCCAATGGCACAAAAAAAAGCAAAAATAAATGAAAATGCAAAGAATCAAACCTTATGCTCGAGAACAATTCTGATTTATCTGTAAACCACTCAGGTATATCACGAACAATCCGTACATCATCCTTCAAATAGTCAATGAAATGATCAACATTAAAAATGTCTTCAAATTTCCTGCACATTTCCATAAGAATTGTTATATAAAAACAGGCAATTTAAGTTTCTAAAATCTTTGTTTAACAAAAGTAACTTATGGAAAGTATGAGGCAAAAAGTGCATTCACTCATCAAAAGGAAAAACTACAAATATGAGATTCACTGCAATTGAACTGACATTCGTATAAAATTAAAAACTTGATTGATGAATTCCCCATGATGAAGAATAAAAACTTTGATTAAGTTTGCTCCAGCAGCTCAACATAAAGCAAATTTCTTCCCATCGTTTTTAACAAAAACCAGGTATCGTGAGGATTTAATACCTTCCACATGTGAGAGATCTAAAGTGAAGAGTTTCTCTAATAAAAATAATATTTTAACGTTCTCAAGGACTGTTGAGAAGATACACATGCATACATTTGTTTTCTAGCTTATAGTGCTGGGAGATGTAACCTTACAATATCAAATATGTGATAATATGATAACTTACGTTTGGTCTTTCCAAATCTGGTCCTGCTTCAGCACAGGCAAAATGAGGGTGGCATTCATTATTTTGGCAACAGCAACTGCATTGCATATCTGCATGCAAATTCACTAGAATTCAATTACCAAGATCAAAATTAAGAAGGCATCGGCAAAACAAAATAAAAGTAATCCAAAGTCCCAAACCACCTTATCAAAATATTCAGGTTTGATAAAATTTGAACTTGCAACCTTATAGTGAGCCAGCCAATACAATATAACAATACCCTTTTTTATAACAGTACTCGAGAAAGTTCAGATTAACATAAAAGATAGAATTTACAAAAACAACAATAGAGGGAGAAAGAAGAGGAGGAAGTGAATAGAAGAATAGCAAAAGAGGAGAAAGAAGATACTGATGATGAAAAATGAATATTTATCAAATCAAAAGATTATCAAACATGCAACCTTTTACAAAGTGCATGCACGTGTGTATGTGTGCTGAGGGGACAGTGAGGTGCTATAGGAAACAAATAAATGACAAGACTTTCTCAATTACACTATTGGATAGTACAGAATCCATACAGCAATCCTTTGCTGATTCAAACCACCCTCAGCATGGATAAATATGTAACCATTTGTTTCATTCTCTGGAGGAAGATCTGCAAAAAGTCAGGAAAAGTTACTAAGCTAAAACAAAACAAGAAAACAGCAAAGGATGCTAGAGCATTTAGACATGGTGAAGGTCACATCTTTCATTCTGACAACACACAACAACGAATTATATTGTTTAAGGAGATATTTGGAAATATAATGCTAATACATGTTCCAACTTCACAAATAATTCAAAAGAAAATCCATTCTGCCTACATATCATGTTAGAAATGAAAATATATAGCTGGGAACTGTAAAAGGCCTCCTGGTATAATATCTGCATTAATTACTATGCTAAATAATCAAGATAGATTTCATGTATGCCCTTAACATAACAATTACGCCTTATAGCTGATCATAGATTGAAATCGCAGGCATCTTAACTGGATCTTAATGAGGATTAAAAAGCTATGACTATAGCCAAATTATTATAAATTAAAATATAATTATTCTAGAAATGAAAAAAAAAATTATATCCCCTTAAAACAAAAAGTGTTATGATGTATCATGAACTCCAATTAGGAAAAGGCATTGCATCATATAAGATGTTTCCTACTGTTGTAGTCTTTAAAGAAATATCCAATAGTTGCCAATCACTTACTAGGCTTAAAGCTGATAGTTACTAATCACTTACTAGGCTTAGAGCTGGACTAGTGCATATAAAAGAAGAGAATGTCAAAGTATATGCATATAAAGGAAAAGAATCAGAAGTATGCCTCCTAGAATAAACAATATTAACATGCATACATTTCCACCTTGAAGGTGTTTCTTAGTTCTTTGCTCACTAAAACTCCCAAATCCACACAGATATATAAGAGGAGAAAACATCCACAAGTTTTTGGCAATTTGTAATGAGTTACCTGAGATTCCACGGCGTTCAGCACAAGGCTTCCAAGAGACTGTTGAAGAATATGGATTTTCCCATAGTGAAGCAGGTTCCTTGACCTAAAATGCAGCAAACGAATAATATATTCAAAATATTGCATTTCGTAAAAATTGCAACTGAAACAATAATAAATATTGAAATAACATCTCACACTTCAAGAACTTACATGTGGACAATGAAAAACAATGCCATCCCTTTTACACAAGTATGGAGCATTCTGCAAATAATTCCAAGCGACATTAAAAATGAAAATTTCAATGGCAAAAAAAAAAATTAATTCATCTGTACTCTATAACACTGTTGATTCCACAAGTTTCAATCCAAGCAGCATGCATCATCTTTTCATTCCAAGAAATTCTAGCAAGTACTTAACTTTTAAGTATCAAAAACCACAAATCCTCGATGCAATTAGCAAAATTTAACTTGAACTACGAATAGAAAACAAAAACACAAACTTCATGACTAACAATTAAACATATCATAAAAACAATCTGCACTCATACAACACAAACAAAGTTGCAATTGACAAACATCATAATCTCAGGAAAATCAAAATAACAAACCTTCAGCTACAGAGAAAAGTTGCAAACAGAATTCAAACACCAAATCACCAATAAAACTCAAAATGCCTCACCTAGCTTAAGTGTAGCTAGAAAAAAAAAAGGGTTAAAATAGTAGTATAGACTCACCAATCGATGAAAGATCGAGAAAAGCGAGAAAAATCCAGCAAGAACAAGAGTAAGAAGCAAAATCAACGAGATCCTGGAGTTGTGGGAAGGAGAAACCCTAAGATCTTCACCAAAAAAAGGGAGACTAGACCAGCAAGGACGGTCACGATCTCTGGAGAAGTGGTGACGAGCGTGGTGGTGACCATCGACATCAGGAGGATTGTCGTGGATGAGAGGGGAACAGTCTTCGTCACGTTTCATCGGAGAGTTGGAGGCTCGAGCACCGAGTGAGCTCGAGTGCCGGAGCTCCGCCATAGCTCTTTTCGGACTGAAAGCCAGCTCCGCCTAACTGAACTGTAAAACAGCTCTCTCTCTCCTCTCTCTCTCTCTCTCACAGTGTCTCATTTTGGTTTCTACAGAGTTCCATTGTTTTTAATAATTTCATTCACTCTCAATGTGGTGGTGGCGACGAGTGACGAGTTCAGTTCAGATCATTTTCTTCAACCTTAAAATCCCAAATCTATTCTCAAAAAAAAAAAAAAGAATCCCAAATCTGAAATTTATTACTCATTCCGACTCACAAGCATAGATCGGCTCATTCCCTTTTTTTTAATTATAAGTCGCCTAACATTTTAATAAATTAATTATTATAAAACTTTTTTATAATATCTTCATTCAAAATTACTTATTAAATATATCACATATTAAAATAAAAATATAATAAAAAATATATATATAAATTTATATTTTTAATAAAAATAATTAATATTTTTAAATTTTTATAAAATAAGAAAAAAAGGTATTTTTGTGAAATAAAGGGAGTATAATATTTATTTTAATAAATAAATTTATAATAAATATTTTCTAATTAATATGAGAAATATTATTAAATAATCACTCTTTAAAGTGACTGTAATTAACATCTCTCATATATATATTTAGATGCTTTAATTAAACTTATAGAGCGTTTGATTGTATTAAAATTTTAAAAAAATTAATAAAATAATTTTTTTGATAAAAAATATTATGTTTATTTGTAAATAATTTATTTAAAATAAAATAATAAGTTCACTAAACTTTACCAATTAGTTGGTGAAATGTATTAGCTAACAGGGTAGAAAAAATTATTTTACTAAAAAAGAAAATTATGTGATTTCATGTTTAAAAATAATTATACTTCTGCTTTAAAATATTGTAAAATAAGAAAAAAAAAAGTGTTATAAAAGTAATTTAAATATTACTCAAACTTTTCTAGTAAAATTAAATTGTAACCAATAACTTTTTTTAATTTATTTTTTTAATATTTTATTTTATATTGCAAACACAGTAATATAATATTTTCCAATAAAATATAATTATAATAATATATATGTCACAACTCAATCGGAGGGCACGTGACCGATATTAGAAAATGAGAAAAGCACGTGACTTTCAAAATTCATAGTAAGTCTGATAACTCATTTTTCGATAAATATAGATTGTGACAACAATCACTATCTCAAACTAGGTCCACTAGCCTACTAATATTATAATTTAATATAATATCACATCATTATCATCATCAGTCATCAATCAACAATTTTTTCTAACTAAAAAACAGAACTAAACAAATAGATAAATACAGAAAGAAATATCATACGGAGTTCTAAGATACAATTAGTATAGCAAAACAAAATAATACTCCTGCAGAGAAAAAAAGGCAGGTTAACTCAATGAACTATTCCTTCAACGCTCAACCTGTAATCTGGGAAAAAAATGGTGAACATAAATGAACGTTCGACTCAATGAGCTATATAGTAATTAATATAATATAATCATCCTATGCAATAAAATGCTCATGCAAGTGCCAATCAATCAAACAAATCACATAAGCAAATAAGGATATGAGTAAGTCAATGAGGTTATACTAAACCTCAAATTGGGGAGCCTATCCCTCTATCTAGCTCTCTTAGTCCATATCTTTCTTTTAGAATTCAATACATAGAGTCCGCTGTCACAGCCATAGCCAAGCAGCGCTATCGGACTGACAAGCAACGCTGAGCATTAAAATTCCACTGCCATCACGTCAGTTACAATCTCATTGTACAATATCCTCATATCATAAACCATATTATCGATTATGTGTGGTCACACATCATCCTAACTCTATCCGGCATCACACGTTACATCAAATACAACTAACTCTTACTCAATACACATTATGCTTATAATAATAATAATTATACATATGTTACACAAACATTCGATGTATTATGCAAATGTAACTATAAACATAAATTAGGAGAGTAAGGTATTATATTATTCTATATAACTCATAGTAGACAAAATCCAATAAATCTCTTCGAAACATCTGACTGATGATGGAAAAACACCTGAATATTATTTTTCAAACAATAACAAAAATTATTAGAATATAAACAAATGAGTAACTCTAAAAATTTTGCAGAAATTTTGGCAGAGTCTCTCCTGTAATTAGAACATTTTTGCATGAACAAAAAATATAAACAACACTTCCAATAGCTCACAATTATCAATATCAATCCAATCTCCACATTTAAGCCTCCAACCAAACTAAATATTAATTTTATTTATTTAATTTACTTACAAAATATCCCTTTATGATTTTAAAATATACATTAAATTAATTTTAAAAAAATAATTTTATAATTATCCTTCAATTATAATTTATTAATATATAATTTATTTTTCTTAATTGTCGCAAATAATAAATTATTATAACAATGATAATGTCGAATATATATATATATTTGATTAAACTCTAGTTTTACTTAATTAGCTTTAGTTATAAAAATTATTTAAATTTTTAAAACACATTTTAACTAAATTTGACTAAATTTTGGAGAGTAATTTATCCAATTATCATACAAATAAAAACTCCATTATTAACTTTAATTTTCTTATTTTGCCATATTAAGTTTCAATAATAATAACAATTACAATTCTTAAATAAATAATTTATTTTATAACTTTTAATATAGTACATTATCTATTTAACTTAAATCATTTAATAATAAAAATCATTTAACTTTTGTAATAATTTATAATTTACTCAATTAGTTAATAAATAATAATTTTTTAAATTAATAATAATTTAATCATTTAATAATCAATTAATTTATTTAATAATTAACTTGATTATTCTACTTATAATAACACTAACTTTTAATTAAATAATTAGTGTTATGAACTTTAAATATATCCCTTTAACTATTTTATTTAAATCATTCAATAAATAAATAAATAAATAATTCTTAAATATTAATTTTCTATATTATTAATAATTTTAATAATAGTAACTAATATATCTAAATTAATCAACCAACTAATTAAATATGATTAATTTAATTAACTAATAATAAAAATTATATTTCAAAATTTATTTTACTTCAAAACTTCTAACTAATTTTTTCTATATTAATTTATTATTATTTATTAGATTTTATTATTATTTTTATTTTCTCTTTGCCGGAATAATTTTTTCGTCGTCAGAATAGTGTCACCATCATCGAAACAGTGACCAAATTTCGACTAATCTAAAACGTGCTTTAAAATTTGTAAATAATATATCAAAATGAAGTTTGAGAAGAGAGGGTCTAAAAAATATTAACTTTGTTGGGAAAGAAGACCAGAATCGGTCGAAAAGGCGGACCTCCAGGCTCCTTCGGACAGATCGTGAGATGTTGATCGGAGTCGGCGTGAGCATATCGTCAGACGGTGGCTGGTCGACGATAGATCAGTCAAAATGTCCAAGTGTCTCTCTCTCTCTCTCTCAGATTAATTATTTTCTTCTCTCTTCATTTATTTCAAATACATTATACATATATATATTATTTATTTATTTATTTATTATTTTCTTTCTTTCTTTATATATAGTTTAATTAATAATAATGTTATTATTATTATCCCTATATTATTAATTTTTATTTTTATATTTTTTATAATAATTTAAAATTTTTAGTTATTACAATATGTATGCAAAATATATTTTCATTAATCAATTTTCTCAGTAATTTATTAAACAACCCATTAAATTAATTTTGGTAGGTAGGTGTATGTGTTATTCCCATATAAGTATTAGGTTTGAATTTTAAGCATTTTTTATTCATGTATAATTGATAAAAGATTAATTTTATATTTCCAATTAATATATAAATTTAGTTTTATCATATTTACTAACATTTTTTAAAAAATTATTAAAGTTCATATTCTGCGCAGGCGATACAGTATTGAGGGAATCTTTCTCTAGTACGAGATGACCATAAAAGATGCACATTTAGTGTAAAAGTTATTATGCACATGGTAAATATTGAGCAGCCCAGTGCAAAGTGAATAATTTCAAAATCATCTAAGTAGTAAGCCCATCTTAAATTGAGTGTCCTCTTATTCCGATTTCTCAGTACCTTCGATAGCACAATTGAGACAACGATGAATTCTCTGCTCATGTGAAAATGGAGTGATAAAAATTTTGAGAATTTAAAAAAAGATCACGATGAGACAAATAATTTATCATTATAATAAGTGTCAAGTCGAAGTACAATAATGTACGCAATTGAGACATTCTAATATATCGGTAGGCTTAAACTTTATTTCTATATATCTAATCAATTTGATTAGGTATTCTCCAACTATTTTTATTGTTTAACTATTTGACAACATGAAAAAAACAAAGCTTTGCCTTCCTTAATGTTTTATTTTAATCTAAAATTATATTTTATTGTTATAAATTTATTAAATTATTTAAAAGCTAGAAAAAAAAAAGAAGAAATAAGGCTCATCATTGCTTAAAAAGCACACAACCTTATTAAATAAATTGAAATTTAAATCATTCATAAAATTTAAAAAAATTTGTGTGAATTTTTTGAAATTCACTTTATTTAAAGAATTTTTTTGTTTGATAAATTTCTTATTTTTTAATTTTATGACAATGGATTTTTTAATTATAATAATGGTTAGAAATAAATTTTAAAAATATATTATATTTTTAAATTAAGATTTAAACCTAACTCGTATCAAGGAATTCATGTTGTAAGTATTAGGGTTAACACGAATACTAGAGATATTTGAACCGACCTGAAAATTCAGACCGAAATATTCAGAATCGAAAAAATTCGTTAATTTTTTGACTTTATCCGAACCGAACCGATTTTTTAAATATGAAATGGTTATGGATATTAGTCTATAACCATATCAAGAACCGAACCGAACCGAATAACTAAAATAATAACTAATTTATTATTAATAATATAAAATTATATTATATTTTATTTTTTTACTTAACATTTGATATTTTTTAAAATATATTAGAACTATTTTATTAATTCATATTATATCATGTTATATATTCACTTTGAAATTTTAATTTTATATACCAGACTTTATATATACCTTAATTTTCTTTATTTTATGTTTTGCCACTAACCAAAGTAATTTTATAATTAAATATAATTTATTAACATATTTATATGAATAATTACTATCACTTCACTAGTACTAATGATAATAATTTATGTACTAATTATAGTAATTTGTGTTTAATAAAGTAATTCAATATAATATATTAGTAGTTTTTGAATAATAATAATGAATATGAACATTAATAATAATTAATACTAAATACAATAATTATATATATAAATATAATAAACACTATAAATATTTGAGTTTATATTAATTCTTTTATATATTAAGCACCATTTAATTTAAAACTACATCACTTATTTTAAGTTAAAACTACATAATTTTACTTTATATTATATACTTAATATTTTAACTTTTATATATTAAATATCATTTAAATAATTTAAAAAATATATTTAAACTAAAACTACGTCGTTTTGATACAAAACTATATAGTTTTAGCTTGTATTATATAATATATTTTATATTTTATACATATAACTCTAAAATGTAAACAAAACCTAAAATATTTAATCTCCGCTTTGTGAGGCTTCGCCTAAGCATCGGGTCCCAGCACGCCAATAAGAAGGCCGAGAATGCTCTTTTTAGGGGGCTAAGTCCAGTCGGTTCGGTAAGTGCGGGTTTAAAATCTTCTTTTATTTTAAAAAGAAAACTCTCCTTTTATTTTGAAAAGGATCAGTGACTTTTATTTTGAAAAGCTGAAATCGCCACCTTTATTTTTATGAGGAAAAAATTAAGGAAAACTTCTTTTAGTTTAGTTGACTCCATTAAATTAATTTTTACTCAAAGAGGATACTAGTCCAAAACCAATCATGATGGACCTCTGGCTAAATTTTATAAACCAATTTTTAATAAAAATCATGTTTCTCTCTTTGATTAATTTTAACCTTTATGAGTAAAAATAATTTTTTTAATGCATGCAGCAAAAATGGATATGAATGCCAGTTAATTATGCATGGATAAATAATCACATAACATTCACAAATTGCAACAAAAATAAATTATTATATTGCCAAAAATATCATTCACAGAGGAGCTTTAACTCTAGCTCTTATGGGTACTAGGTCAATTATAAATCCTCAACTAAAATTATTTTAAAATAGATAATATAAAATAAATATGTTGTTCATTTAAATTGAAATATATAAATCACAAGATTAAAGAAAAAATATATTGGAATAAATTTAAAAGGACCAATTTGAAAATTTAGGTGAGGGCTCGCCACTCAGAGTGATATTCTGAGTGTACCTACTTATCCTGTTTGAATGAAAATCAGAGTTGTAAGTAGTTCTTGCCTTTGATTGCAAATGACTTAAATTAATTAATTTAAATTAGCGAATTGACAAGAGTAAGGTGAGAAAATTTATACATTAGGTATCCATTTCCTTTGGATGTGCAGTTGAAATAGATGCCAAAATGATTTTGAGTCCAAAAATTATAAGAAAATCGAATTTAATTTGATTAAATTGATCCAAAATGAATTTTATTGTGTTTTGGTGTCAGAATTAACTTTGATAAAGTTTTGGCTTGAAAAACTCCGGATCCCAATTTTGGAGGAGAAAACCTCAATTTATAGTGAAAAAGTAAAAAAATCAGACCAGAATAACCCCGGGCCTTCTGCTGCCAGCTCGGTTGTCTAGCGCGCCAAGGATTGTTTTTGCCATTTTAGGTCCGTTTGACCTCCGATTCACATAATTCTAGTTGTTGTTGATTCGTTAATGAATGGGCTTTCATTTGGGGGTCAAAATTGATGAGTTTTTCTTATGTCCAAAATTGAGGGTTTTTGGGAGCATTCGAGCTGATCTGGGCCCATCTGAATTTTGACTTGTGTGATTCTAATTTTGTTGGAACTGCACCTGTATTCATCCTAATTTAGGTACAAAATTAGGAATTCACAACTGCCTCCCATCATGGTTTCTTTTTCTAAAAAGTAACCATGATGTCATGAATATTATGACTTTGATGCAGGATGTCATGTCATGTCATGTAATGAGAGGATTGTTCACTCTAGGATATTTAGGATGGTCTATTCTAAGGTTGTCTTAGAATATCTATGTAAACCTATCCTAATGAGGTAAGAGGAGGCCCATCTAGGTTTGACCTAATGTGTTTATGTAAATCTACCCTAAAGGGGCAAAGGAAGACACATTTTAGATTTGACCTAAAATGTCTATGTAAACCCACCCTAAATGAGGGAATGAAAGGCTCATTCTAGGTTTGACCTAAAATGTCTATGTAAACCCACCCTAAAGGGGGTAAGGGAAGAATCATTCTGGATTTAACCTAAAATGTATATATAAATCCACCCTAAAGGGGGTAAGGGAATATCCATTTTGGATTTGACCTAAAATGTCTATGTAAGCACCCTAAATGCTCAAACTGCCAGTTTATTTCTAGTCCTATATTGATTATTCTATGACGATGTCGTTGTCTTAGCTACTGAACTGAGATTTGAGTTCTAGGGAACTTATCTAGAATGTATTTTAAATTGGATTCTAAGACTTTTAGCCCAGAATGATGATTTTAGGGCTCTTGCCTAGGATGACTTTTGAAACTTGTATTCTAAGGTGCTAACCTTAGTTGTGCTCTAGGGTGCTGATCTAAAATAGGTTGAAAGTTGGATTCTAGAGCTTTTACCTAGAATGATGGTAAGGAATAATCCTAAGCTTGGTTTAGGAGTAAAAATAAGAATTTTAGGTATCTTGAAACTTAAACTTTCAGTTGATAATATTCAGGATCTAGGGGATACCCCATGAATTTAAGGGATGGCCATTTGGCTTGCTGAGTATGCATGGTTGATGGAATATTGAATTTTGGCAAGACCAGGGGTGCTTTGGTGAAGCTTTAGTAACTATGGCTAGTTTTAACCTTTCAATGAGGGATTTGACTATGGTTGGGTCAATCTAGATTTGAATTGCTCTAAAGGGCTGGTCCTCTGGTAAGTTAGAATTGTTTTGGCGAGCCTTTGGCCTCGAGTTTTTCTTTGGAAGGGCTTGACTCATGACTCAAATTTTGAGTTTGATAGAAGGGCTTAGCCTTAGGTGTGTCCTTTGAACTGTCTTGGCTTCAAGCTTGGCTCACTTTCAGGAGACTTAACCTCAAGCTAAGTTTGAATTGCTTTGGAGGGTTTTTCCCCAAATTAGCTTATCTTAGGAAGCTTGACCTACTTTGAAAGATTTTGATCTTGGGTCTGAATAGCTTTTAGAGGGCTTGTGCTCGAATTGTCTTAGCTTGGAGGCTTGGCCTTGGCTTGATTTTGGGATGAGTTGGTTTATTAGGATTTGAAACTTTGGCCTGGAAGTTATGGTTTATTTTACATGGACAAACCCATGGTCAGCTAATTTAAAAAATGAAATTTCTTTATATGGACATCCATCAAACTTTGGTTGGGGATACTTGGCTTTGAAAGCTTGGGCTACTATTTAGAACACGAATAATGGGATTTGGCTCTGTCCTTTGGGTGAGTGGTTAAGGTGAACATCTGATTTGGCTTAAACTTGGCTTAAATAGGCAAGTTTGATGTCCAAGGCTTTTATATTGGTCTAGTTTTGGTTTCAAGGCTTTGGTCTTAGTTTGATTTGGAATGTTGTGACAAAATGAATTTTTGGGTTTTGAGTGAATAAATTCTTGAATTTGAATGAATGCTTATTTGGTTGGCACAAGGAAGGGCTTTTCGGGAGATTGAAATTTTTATGACCTTGGGCTTTCCAAGGGTAGCTCAAGTATGGTCTTGTATTTTTGTCTTAGTCATGGGCTTTGCCCAGAAGAATTTGGATAGTGAGGTAGGAATACCACTTAGGTTGTCCAACCGTAGCTCACAGACTGGTTTTTTGTTTTTATATATGAGGGTAGCCTAGATGATAGGGAGTAAGGCAGAGTGACTGCTTAGGCCTGTGCAAGTATGGTTCAAGGAAAATTGGTTTGCGTTTGCATAGGAAGCTGGCTTCTGATGATTTTTTAATGAATGATTTCTAAAGCAATGAGCTCATAGCTAACTTTTGGTAAACCATTATGTCTGTCCATGTGCATAGAAAAATGACATTAGTACACCTAGACATCTTTTATTAAATGCCTCTTCTGTTGGAGGAATGACATGATCTTAATCATCCATGAGATAAGCTTTCTGAGACTATAGCCTAAGTAGAAATGATTGGCAATTTATTTGGGGACAAGGTTTGGAGGTATAACAACTTGGGTGGTTATATGTGTTTGGTTCATGGTCATATGACAAGGCGTAACAACGAAACCTTAGTGACTAGATTAAAGGGAGGCACTAGGAAGGAAGTTGTACCTACAACTAAGGTTTGAACAATAACTTTGGGTATGCCCCTTGGGAGATATGACTTTGAGATTTTGACTCTTTCATTGGAGGCTTAACTTTGGCAAGCCTTGATTTGAGTAAAACTTCTTTTTTTAGCTCTAATTTTTGCCAGAGCCATCCTTATGGGTTTTCAACAAGACGAGCTTGCGCTAATTTTTGCATAAGCAGCTCTTTTAAGTTTTTAGCTTAGCGAGTTTTTTTTTATATGATCTTGATATGAAAAGATTAGGCATTACTTGGACCAACTTGGACAGGGTTGGAACAAGTGGGACCGAGCCCAATAGGAGCTGCCTACGTATCAATTGCATTTGTAAAAGAATCAGGTCAGCGTAGTTCTGTCTTGACCCTATCTAAGTCTGCAAAGATGGGAGCTCTATAGGCAATGTACTTACTTTGAATGTCATCTCTTATTGAAGTGTCAGGCTAATTTTTGTTTGTAGCCTTTAATGCATCACTTTCTCATATTTCTGTCTGGATTGGTAAGATGGTTATTATCCATGGAACAAGATATTGTTCTTATGTTCTTGTGGGAATGGATGTTGAAGTTTTATAGCTCTGTAATGTGGAGGTTGGGTACTTAAGCTGATTTGAGTCACTGTCAACCATTTTCTACTAGGCCTACTTGACAGCTTTATAGACGCTTTTGAATTTCTTGCTGGATCTTTGAAGTGACTTTTCCTTCTTCTTCTTTCTCTCTCTATCTCTCTCTCTCTTCTCTCTCTTTTTTTAGGATCTCATATGGCTAGATAGGGTATGGTCTCTAATGGTTGGCCATATGGCAAGATAGAATATGGTCCCTAATGGTTTGAGCCATGTGGCTGAGATAGGGTATGGTCCCTAATGGTTCAGGCTGTATGGCTAGATAGGGTATGGTCCCTAATAGTGCAAGTTATGGAGGCTCGGTGAAATTGGATACGGTCCCTAATGGTTTAAGTCATGTGGCTTTGAGTGAAATAGGGTATGGTCCCCAATGGTTTAAATCATGTAGCTTGAGAGAAATAAAGTATGGTTCATAATGGTTAGGCCATATGGCTAGATAAGATATGGTCCCTAATGTTTTAAGCCATGTGGCTTGGTGGAGTAGGATATGGTTCCTAATGGTTGGGCCATGTGGCATCAATTTCATTTGGATGGGTTAAGTTAATGTGGACTTAGTTTAGATGTGATGGTCAAGCTAATGTTGCTTGATTTTGTGGGTTAAACATTTTAGCCAATGTGGTTTAGGTTAGATAGTTAATTGGGTATAACTTAGTTATAAAGATTAAGGGTCCAACCAATTGTAGCTTTGATTTGAGGGGTTAAGCCTATGGATCTTAGATTGAATGTGATTGCTTGAGCTAATGTAGCTTCAAACTTAATTTTATGTTGAGTGGTCAAGCTAATATGACTTGGTTCATATTTGATAGGTCAAGCCTATAGGCTTTGTTTCATGTTTGATAGGTCGAGCCTATGGGCTTAGTTTCATATTTGATGGTTAAGCCAATGGGCTCATGTTTTATGTGGTGAATCGATGTGGTTTAGGCTGATGTTCTATAGGTTAAGCCAATGTAGCTTGGGTTCATGTTTGATGGGTCGAGCTTATGGGCTTGGTTTCATGTTTGATAGTTAAGCCAATGTAGCTTATGTTTATGTGGTGAAACGATGTGATTAAGGTTTGTGTTCTATGGGTCAAGCCGATATAACTTTGGGTAGGTTTGTGCTCTATGGGTCAAGCCAATGTAGCTTGGGTTCATATTTGATGGGCTAAGTTAATGTGACTTATGTTTATGTGGTGAACCATGTGATTTGGATATATGTTTTATGGGCCAAGCCGATATAGCTTGGGTAGGTTTGTATCCTATGGGTCGAGCCAATGTAGTTTGGGTTCATTTTTTAATGGGCTAAGTTGATGTGACTTAAGTTTATGAGGTAAACCGATGTGGTTAAGGTTTATGCTTAGGGATGAGTCAATGTGGCTTGGATTAATGCCCATTTTGTTTAGGCTAAATGTGGTTTCAAGCAACTTAACTTGAATTGAGTTTTAAGGGAATGATACCTTAATATTATGGGATAGTATGGATGAAATGCATGCATGAATGAAAATAATTTTAAGAGGATGGTTCAGGATTATGGTGCATATCTCTTAAGAATAGGGTCTATGGCCTTTATATGCAAAGGATGATTTAGTTCAAAGGATCTCATCACACTAGGACAATGATATACCTAACCACATGATAGATAATGAATTTGGTGTGGGTTCAGCAGTACTTGCATGTCCGTTACACCTTAAAAAGATTGAGAATTTATCGTGAGTTGGATGCTTTCGCTATTTTTCAACATACCTAATGAAGGTTGTCAAGTGGATGTTATTTGCTACCCGGGATTTCCTAAAACTAAAGGGTAAGCAACCCTTATGCATGATGAAGGAGAGAATAAATCAAACAGAAAAAATAATTTTGAAAAGAGTCCATTTAAAATTTTATTTTAAAAATTTTAAAAGTTCCCAGTGAAATCTGCAACTGTGAGGCTTCACCCGAGCACCGAGTCCCTGCCAACCAATGAGGAGGCTGAGAATGCTCTTATTGGAGCTAAGTCCCATACGACACCGCAGCGTATGGTTTTCAGTCGGTTTGGTAAGCGCGAGTTTAAAATCTTCTTTTATTTTGAAAAGAAAACTCTTCTTTTATTTTGAAAAAAGATCGATGACTTTTATTTTAAAAAACTGAAATTGGAGAATCGTCACCTTTATTTTTATGAAGAAAAAATTAAGAAAAATCCATTTTAGTTGACTCCATTGAATTAATTTTTATCCAAAGAGGACACTAGTCCGAAACTAATCACGATGGGTCCCATGCTAAATTTTCTAAACCAATTTTTTATAAAAAATATTTTTCTCTTTTTGATTGATTTTAACCTTTATGGGTAAAAATAATTTTTTTTAATGCATGCAACAGAAATAAATATGAATACCAGTTAATTATGCATAGGCAAATAATCATATGACATCCATAGATTGCAACAAAAATAAATTATTATATTGTCAAAAATATCATTCACGAGGGAGTTTTGACTCTAACCCTTATAGGTACTATGTTAATCATAAATCCCCAACTAAAATTATTTTAAAACAGATAATATAAAATAAATATGATATTCATTTAAATTGTAATATAATAAATCACAAGATTAAAGAAAAAAAATAAAATAGAATAAATTTAAAAGAACTAATTTGGAAATTTAGGTGAGGGCTCGTTATTCATAGTGATATTCTGAGTATGTCTACTTATCTCATTTGAATGAAAATCAGAGCTGTAAGTAGTTCATGCCTTTGATTGCAAATGGCTAAAATTAACCAATTTTTAATTAATTTAAATTATCGAATTGACAGGAGTAAGGTGAAAAAATTTGTACCTTTGGTAGCCATTTTCTTTGGATGTGCAATTGAAATAGATGCCAAAATGACTTTGAATTTAAAAATTATAAGAGAATCGAATTTAATTTGATTAAATTGGTATGAATTTTATTGTGTTTTAGTGTCGGAATTAACTTTGGCAGAGTTTTGACATAAAAAACTTCGGATCCCAATTTTGGAGGAGAAAACATCAATTTATAGTAAAAAAAAATCAGAAAAAAAATCAAAACAGAATGACCCCAGGCCTCACTCTTGATGTGGCCTGTCAGAGGCAGCCGCGCACACCAAAAATTGTTTTTGCCGTTTCGGACCGTTTGACCTTCGATTCGCGTGATTCCAGTTGCGTTGGATTCATTATTACATGAGATTTCATTTGGGGTCAAAATTGATGACTTTTCCTCATGGCTAAAATTGAGGAGTTTTGGGGACCATTTGGGCCTGTATGGGCCCGTTCGGGCTCGACCAAATTCCAACTCATACGATTCTAATTTTGTTGGAATCGCACCCATATCCATCCTAATTTTGGTAGTGGTTCGCACACTTCAGTTCACGTCTTCAACTTCAAGCCGCCTCTCCCAAAGGCAACAACAATTTGTCTTTCCTAAAGACAACAACAAAATCACCATCACCGCCTGCTGTCTCTCACCACCGACCATTAGTTCACTCTCTTCTTCTCTTCATTTGCCTCGTTCACTAAGCAGAACCCACGCTTGCTCACCATCAATGTCTTTTTCCTCTTAGAATCACTCTCTAAGTGTGGTTAAGGTTTATATCATTCTCCATCTTTTGTTTCTCTCTAATTTTAAGCCTTCTATAGTTAGATCTATTTATTTTGAAGCGAATCAGATTTTTTTTATGTGTTTTCTATTTTTAAAAGATCGATAAAAAGCTAAAGGTAGAAGGGTTACTTTGATTGCTACAATTTATTGGCTATGAAGGGAGAGTTTACAGGAATATCGCAAATTCAATAAAATTTAAATTTTCTTCCAATAACTGCTTATCTCATGGACGATGGAAAGATGGGATTAAAGGAAGCAAGGGGTGATTTTTTTCCTGTGATTTGATTCTGTGAGGTTTAGTTGAATTGATCAATTATGTTGATAGCAATTGAAAAAAAAATTGTGCTGTATGTATAGTTTTCAATTGATTATATTGTTGATGGCAGCTATGCGTCTCTGTGGATTTTTTGAGAGATTTTGATGTATAGTAATTTGTATGTGTTGATATGGTAGAAAGTCAGTTTTAAATTAGTATATTACGTATAAAACCTTTTTTTTTATTACATACCCAATTTGATGGGTAATGAATAGAATGACAGTGTTGAGTTGTTTGTATATGAGTGTTGGGTGGTCCATTGTTGGAATTTAGGGGCTTTTAGTGTCTTGAAAGTTAGATTGGTTGAATTTAATTGGTTGTTATTCATATGCTGTAAAATGTATATATTCTCACTTTGGCAATAAAAATGAATTTTTTGACAAAAAAAAAGAATGCTTTATAGTTAAATTTTTTAATTTAACTACAAAATAAATATAAATATAAATATAATTAATAGTTAAATGGATTTGGAATATTCTTTGATTGGATGTCTTTTGATTTTGTTTCTTATCTAATTTAATAAGAATTTAATAATTATTTATTTTTTTATACAATGTATCTAAAATTGTGAATTGATTTCACTATATATGATTGTGAATTTATTTCTTTATTTATAATTATGAAGTTGTTTAACTATGCTAATTCATTAAAATTTGTTTTGTTAGTTGCAAGTTGACATGTCGCAAAATAAGCAAAAATCATCTATTACTACCATTGACAGCAGTCACGATAATGAAATAAGACAGGAAGGTGTAGATTTATCCCAAACACTAACAGCTGGCTCATGCTTAGTATCTGACAGTGTAACTATAGGTACTATTCAATCACTTTCTCCTACTCATACCATTAAAAAGTTTAGATCGAGAGTTTGGATTCACTTTGAGAAAATAAAAGATTCCGAGGGAAATGAAATAGAGAAGTGTAGATGTGTGTGGTGCAAAAAAGAATATCGGTGTAAAAGTAAGTTGGACACTTCTGAATTATGGAAACATTTAAGGGAGACTTATAAAAAGTTTAAATTTCAAAAAGATTTAGTTGAAACCTATAAGAATAAAGATAAATCACAAAAGTTATTGAATTTTCAACGTGAAACTAATTTAGAAGATGCTAAATTGACTTGTTGGGAGTTTGATCAACAAGCTTGTAGAGAAGCTTTAGTCAAATGATTATAAAGGATGAACTTCACTTTAGGTTTGTTGAAGGAGAAGGGTTTAGGGAATTTGTTAGAGTTGGTATTCATAGATTTCAGATTTCATCTAGGTTTATCATTGTTAGATATTGTTACTCTTTGTTTGTTCAAGAGAAAAAATATTGCTTGCCTTACTTATTTGTCAATGTCAAAGAGTTTCATTAACTACAAATACTTGGACAAGTATTCAAATTTTATCATACTTGTTTTTAATTGCGCATTTTGTTTATTCTGAGTTTAATTTGCATAAAAGAATTCTGAATTTTTGTGTAATTAAGAGCTATAAAGGAATTAACATAGGAAATGTTGTTGATGCTTGCAGGGAAGAGTGAGGATTAGATAAAGTTATGTGCATAATAGTTGATAATGCATCCTCTAATGATACTGTTGTTCAACAATTGAAAAAAAAGATTGTTAAAAGAGATGTTTTTGTTTTAAGTGGGGACGCTTTTCATATGAAGTGCTTTGCTCATATTCTATAATTAATTGTGAGAGATGATATTGAGATGATTCAGGGTTCTATTAAAAAAATAAAGGATGTGATTAGATATATTAGAAGCAGTCCAAAAATGTTAGATTTATTTAAAAAATGTGGTGAGATTGTAAATGTCAAGTTTAAAGCATCCTTACAATTAAATTGCCCAACTAGATGGAATTCAACATGCTCGATGTTAGAATAAGCTTTGGGACATTGAAAAGCTTTTGATAGGTTGGAAGACATGGATAGTAAATTTGTGAGTGAGTTTGGAGAGGATTTACCATGTGAGAGAGATTGGGATATGGTTGCCATTTTGACTCGATTTTTGAAAATGTTTTTTGATATTACTTGTAAAATTGCTGGCTCATTATACTGTACTGATAATTTATAATTTTCCAAAATAATGAAGGTTTTGAATAAATTACAAGCTTGTCAAAATAGTAATGATGTTTCTATGGTTGAAATGGCTAAACAAATGAGAGCTAAATTTGACGAGAATTGAAATTCCGTGAATAAAATGAATATAATGCTTTTCATAGCAATATTATTAGACCATATGTACAAAATAAATTACTTGAGGGTAAAGTATACTACATTTTCTAGTGAAAAAAGATGCAATTATATTGGCAGTTAGGGTAACAAATAGTTTAAATGTTTTAATAGAAGAGTATGAGAAAGTGGATGAGGAGGGAATGATGAGTAAAATGAGTAATTTAACTAAATCTCAGGATGATAATGACAAATATATGGGAGAAGATGATAAGATTAATGATTATTTCTTAGAACGAGAGAATGAGAATAAATTGGTATCCAAAGGAGAGTTGAATAAGTATTTAGAGGAATATATTGAAAAGTTTATTGTTGATTTTGATGTCATGTGTTGGTGAAAAATTAATTCAGTGAGATATCCAACTTTATCTAAAGTTGCAAGAAATATTTTGGCTATACAATCTTCAACAGTTGTTTCTGAATATGCCTTTACCACAGTTGGTCGGGCTTTGGATAAATTTAAGAGTTCTTTAACTCTTACTATAACTAAGATATTAATTTGTTGTCAAGACTGGTTGAAAACTTCTAATAAACCTATCAAAGTTGAAGAAACAATTAAAGAACTCGAAAGCTTCGTATCAGATATAAAATATTTTATAATTTTAGTTGACTTTTATTCTTTAAATTTATTAAACATTTAATAAATTCTACAAATCTACTAATTTTTAATGTTTCTTGACTTTTAGATATTACTCGAGAACCCGAAATTATTAAAAATATTATGCCAAGGTCTAATGTGAAGATTTAAAATTTTATATTTAGTGGTATTTAATGTCGTTGATTGTTGAATTATTTTTCAAATTATTTTTTGGATTTGGTTACAAATTTATTTTTTGGATTAGATGAGATTATAATACATATTACTTGTATTGATTGTTTGCAAGGAATTTATATTTATTTTTATGTTTATTGGATTTAAGGTAAAATAATGTTATTGTTATTATTTATTGGATTTGATGATAATATGAATATCAATTTAATTTTATGAATAGATGCTAAATATTATTAACTATTATTCTATTATTTAAATTTGAAAAAAAAATTCTAAATCTCCAAATTTTCATTTTCGTTTGGATCAGAAACTGTTTCATTAGAATCGAATATCCAAACCGAACCATACCGATTTTTTTCGTAACAGTTCAGTATGGATATCTTATATGTTCGATTCGGTTCCGTTTCTAATAATTTTAAAATATTTAAATTTCGATTCAATTTCAGATATTTTCATATCTCCGAACCAAACCGAACCATCCACACCCCTTAGTAAGTATTGTTTTATTGGATTGAGTTGAAAAATATTTTATTTGAAAATTTGAAGTTGAAGTTTTATAAGTTTGCAGTTTATATTATATTTGAATTAAAAAAAACACTAATCAACTTCATATGTATATAAATGGATTAAAATGCTTGACAACTTTTTCCTTTTTAAAAAAATTATTAAAATAGAAAATTTTGAAATATATCGAAAAAATTGTGAAACAAGATTAAGAATAAGAAATTTACTAAAAAAACAAATTTATACATTTATTAGAAATTATAAAATTAATTATTAATTATAAATTTATGTTCTCAAAACGGTGCGTTTTCTGAATCCCCAGTTCCATGCCACAAACGAAGGAGCAAAAGCACTAAAAACCAGAGAGAGAATTGATTGAGAAAGAGGGTGTTTCTCAAAACTGGAGCTTTTCAGCTTATTGTGAATAAGTGATTTTTAGATTATAATCAGATTAAAAATAAGCAGTTAAGCGTTTCTGTAAACTAGCTAATAATCAGCTGATAATCAGTTTATAATCAGTTAAGTGTTTCTGTAAAATCAGCTTATAATCAGTTTTTAATTGTAGAAACTGTCAAAATGACCAAACTGTCCATGAGTTTATTTATTGTATAAAAATAATTTTTTAAATGTCAATTCAAAATTTATTTTGCAACAATAATAATAATAATAATAATAATAATAAAATTTAATAATAATAATAATAATAATAATAAAATTTCTTTGATGGGAACTAAAGTGTATAAGGTAGGCAAATTTGAAATATTGAAGATTAGGTAGGGATAATATGGTCTTTTACTTGGTCAAAACTGCTTAAAAAATAAGTGCTTAAAAAAAAAGTAGCAAAACCCAACTTTTAAAAAACTGATTAAAATCAGATTATAATCTACTATTTAAGTTTTCAGAAACACTTAAATAAACAACTTATAATCTAAAAACAGCTTATAAGCAGTTTTGACCAGCTTTTAAGTTTTGAGAAACACCCTCAAAATGAACTCGATAGCGAGGCATGCCTCTACAATCTTCAAGCTCCCGAGTCAAGGCATTAACTCGCTGAGTCGGGAGTTACATCCTTATCAGATTCAACAATGTCGGGGTATACGGGTGAAGGGTTTTAACGGAAACCTGGAGAGGAGTTTAACGATTATGCAGAGGAAGATGGAATCGAGTGGGATCGAACGGCTAATAAAACGCGAGCAGAGACACCAAATCAAGAATTCTGAGAAGCGCGTTCTGGCACGCAAACTTCTTCAGCGTAAGATTCAATCTCAGGAACTGGCTCGCAAGCTCAAGTCCATTCTCGTCAAGAAAGTCAGGTACTTTCTCACATTCCCTTGACTGTTTCGGTTATGGAAGATTAATTTTACCCACAAATATTGCTTTTCCTTTTTTATTTTTCAGTTGTTTGATATTTTGAATGTGTATCAGTTATTTGTTTTTGTAAATTTTTGTCCAGAATTAGTGGGTTTTGTTAATTTATCCATAAATTGGAACCAATCGTATTCGATTAATCCTGTTTTTGTTTTTGTTGATGTGGCTTTAAATTTCTGTATTTTTTATGTTCATTATGATTTTTCGTTTATTTCTGTTGGTTTCAGTTTTCTTCAATTTGTTTGATATGTATAATGATGGGTGAGGTAAGATACTGTGTTATGTGTTTTGTTCTGTTGCAAAAAATTTTCCTGGTATGATATGTATAATTGCAAAAAAGTTTTCTTCAATTCGTATATGTATAATTGCAAAAAAGTTTTCTTCAATTCGTATTCGATTGTTAGTATAATTATGAGTTGGAATTTGAAATTAGGGAGCTTTGTTGAGTAAAAATGCCATTTGTTGAGCATTTTGGCATGTAATTTTATAGAGGTTAGGCTACAAAGTGTAATGATATGCAATTGAAATGGAAAGATGTATAACCTTATAGACTACTTTTAAGTGGAGTTTTGCTCAAACTGTGACTGGTCCTCTGCTGATGGCCTCGATCAAAATTTAAATCTTGTTGCTTAGCCTTATCATGTATGGCAGCAAAGTAAAACAGAACCTTTTGCTGTGATTTTATTAAGAGAATAAAAGGGGTTTCATTTAATTTTGTGGGGCTCGAAATGGGATTTTGCTGGTAGGGTTCATCTTCATCCAAAGATTTGTCTTTCCTTTTTTTTTTTATTTGTTTTGGTTTAGTTTTTCTTTTTTCTGCCTTCTATGCTTTCTTTGTTTATTATTTCGCTTTTCTTTCTTATGGATTCTGAGTAATATGTATTTGTTATTAATGGATTCACTGGTTAATGTTGCAGGGGTCTAAGAGAGTAATTTGGAGTACCTGGTGTGATTGAGGGACTATTTATTCGCAACCTTGGAACTTCATAAACCTTTGTTGTTTGACCATACATTATAAATTTACATTCATATGTATTTTTGTTTGTGCATGTATTTAATAACTAATATTCACTTCATGTTCATACTCATATGTGCTCACATGCTTGTGTAAAGAAACAAGAAAAAGGTACCTTGATCATTTCAGCTGTGATTAGGCTTATGCTTGCTCCTTCTTTTCTTGCCTGTCGAAGTCTTTGAAGTTCTTGAAGCCACCTACCAAGTTTTGCTCTTGCAGTTACCATGGCAGTTCTATATCCAATACAAGTATTTTCAGAACCAACTGCAGGCTCAGAAAATTCATACTTCAGAGCCATAAGTCTTTGCCGAATCTTCTTAATCCGTCGCTTCAGTGAATGCCGCAATGTGACATTTCCTGTAGCAGAATTCGAACATTCTGCACCAGCAACATTGTTTTCTTTGGTAAACTATGAAGTGGTAAAGAGAGTTGATAGAATTTGCTACGAAGTCATCATAATTGAGGTGCCGGAATATACTTTATCTTATTATTAGGACATGGATCAAAGGATGGACTGAGTATTTTTAAGAAAGAATGAAGAAGATAATAGAGCAAAATCTGATCTGATCCAACTCTATATCCATTCTTATTCATATAATTTTGAAGGCTAACTTTATTTTCAATCTTTTCCCTTTTTGGAAAATCCTGTAGACGATACAGTAAATACAATAAGAAAGCCAAAACTTCTATAATATTGGCTAAGATTGAAGGTCCAGATCCCACACCCAAAAAACACATGTATTTGCTAAGGACAACGCTTTACAAAAGAAAACCAAGTTTTACAAATATTTTTGTGCGGGCCGATATCAATTACGTGGAATATCGCTTTCTTATTTAATACTTTATTAAAAAATTTAAAATTTGACAGTATATAACTTTGTAAACTGTTACATTTTAATCTTTTTTTTGGAAAAATATTAAGTTTAAAATATCGGTATATTATGTGGTAATATCACCAATAATATCAAATCTAGAGTATTATTTATATACACACACACACACTGTGTATGATATATACACACACACACACACACTGTATGATGGTATACATGGTTGTTAATATATTCATTTCTAACCATTTTTATTGAATATTATTTACCTTAAAAAAATTTCCTTAATCCTTTGTCAATTGTTTACGTGAACAAATTTTTAAATAAACAGCTTATTAAATAGTTTTTAATATTATTTGAAGGAAAAAATAACGAGAATAATTTATATATCTGAATAAAATTTTCTTTTAAATAGTATGAATTCCAATTTCAATGATTTCATTCCATATGGAATCATAAAATTTAAAAATTTTGGCGTGATATCCATCATTAGAAAAATTTGTAAGTGAAAATAAAAAGAAAAGAAAATTTATAATAGAAATATTTGCGGATGAAATGCAAATTTTGTTAACAATAATGCCTCTGAAAATTGTCTTATTTTAGTTTATTTAAATGAATTCAAATCAAAATCAAAAACTACTTTAAATTGAAGTTTTTAAAATAATTGTTGATACTATTTTATTTGGATTAGATTTCTAAATTATAAATAGTAAACTACAAGCAACCCATAGAGTGAAATTAAATTTAAAATTATCTAATATTTAAGATAATTTTTATTATATGCAAAACAATAATTTTTTAGAATATAATAAAAGAAAATGATTTAATAATCATCAATCTCAAAAATAAAATACATATATATAAGAATATATATATATATATTAATTTTGTTAACATATATATGTATATAAGCAAGCATATATATATTATAAAATAATAAATACCAAAAAGTATCAACTTTAAAATGAAACACTAGAAAATAGAAATTTATATATTTAATATAACATCAACTTTAAATCGAAAGAAAAATGAATATCAATAATTAATAATAATTTTATGCATCAAATAATTATATAAAATTGAAAATTAAAGAAAAAGAAGTAGGACATTATCATACCAAGGCAAATTAAAAAAGAAGATAATGAAATAAAAATAAGTTAACAAATAATCAACTGAAATAAAAAAAAAAGATGAATTTCAAACTAAATATAAAGAGAATAAAAAAGAATTAACTAAAAGGAAAATATAAAAAATATTAATTAAATAAATACACGATAACAAAAAATTATATAAGAATCATAAATAAGTTAACATTAAAGATATTAATGGCGCTACTAAGATGTTGTCAGTGAATTCGAAACTAATGTTGGCATTTAATATTGTTATAGTTTACACACCTTTAGCTAGAGTGCTAGACCAAGACAATCCTAATCTCTCATTTTACTCAAAGAATAATTAAACAAATGAATCATAAATAGGGTGTTTGAATAGCTGCAATGTTAAGATACAATGCAAGCGTTGTAAAATGAAGGCAAAAACAAAAACATGAAAATTATATTAATAGTTACTATGAATATGACATGAAAAATTTTCAACAATAAAAGTAAGAATGATAATTCAATTTCTTATTTGTAAGTAAGTTGTTGCAATTATGATTCATTAGTTGTTAAATAATATTATAGTTTTGAAATTGAATAATATTATGTGGATAAGAGAATAACAAAGAGGTAAAACATTATGGCCATATATGTAATTATGAAAAATTAATCATGAAAAAAATTAAAGAGATTAACAATTTCTATTTTCCATTTATAAGGCACTGCATGCACATGGCCACATACATAATCTCCAATAAATCAAATAATAATATTGTTTATGACATTTGAATTTGGCAAATAAATTTAAAGAAGCAAATAAATAACAACAAAAGATAATTTCAACCATTATACTTATTTTTTTTTTCAGATTGTGCTTCTTAGCTTGTAACTTCATATAATTATATAAATTCATGTTTTTTTACCCTATTTTTAGGGGTGGGCATTTTTAGGTTGTCTATTAACCGATCGATTTATTAATTTGGTTAGCTGATTATGATAATATAGATATTTGTTTAGTCAAAGATATTAATTTAATTTAGTTATTAGTTTAGTTAATGGTTAATTAATCTTGGACTGTCGATTAACTGTTAATAAAAGAAAATTTGTGACTGAGGAAGGATCCAACCTTTTGATTTATTAACAAAATTTGTAACTGATTATGATAATCTGATTTGTTGCTAAAGAGTGCATGAGAAAATTAAGCATCCAACCTTTTATTTGATTTATAATAAATTGATTTATTTTTATAAATAAATTTGTCTCAAATTAATAATAAATCAATATTGATAGGATTTGAATTTATTGTATATTTGAATTTTAAATATTTTAATATATTGGATTAAATAATTTTGTTTCAAATTGAAATTTTTTATTTTTTAATAAATAAAACTTAAATTCAATTACTTAAAATTTTACTTTTTTTAAAAGGTTACAATGATTTCTCGATTTGTTAAAATCTGTCATTTTATTATCTAAATAATTTTTATTTCAATAATTTTTTTAAAAATCTAATTAATTTTAATTTTTTTAATAGTAGTTACGGTATAGTTTATTATAGCAGATGAACTATGAGTGTTATCGCTATCAATATTCTCATCATGTGCTCTTAAATTGTACTAGATTGAGAAAATAGTCAATTTATTTATAAATAATAAGGATTAATTGAGTTTTAGTCAAAACTTTAGTAAGAATTATCAACTGCAATTTGATTATTAAAGAGAGAGCTTTTCAAGCATATGTTCAATTATAATATTTATATGTGATTATTTATTAAATTTAAAAAATTATTTTATATCTAAATAATACATTTTATCTTTTTATCATAAGGTATTTTTCATAAGGCATTGGCTTAATATAATATTTGTAGTTATAATTAAAGTGTGTTGCTCTATGATCATGTTTACTCTCTATACCATTAAAGCAATCTCTTATCAATCGATGATTTCCTTGCACATGCAGTGAAAATTTCATTTGGTATATAAGGGACTCGATGGAATTTTTTTTTTAAGCATTTACCCAACAGGGAACTTCAATGAATCCGGATATAAAGAAATTAATAAATTATAGCAATAGCTAACAACCTAATTAAACGAGAGAACATATGCTTCTATTATTATTATTAAGAATTTTATTTCACTGCAACAAAAATAGTATTTGCCGACATTTTCATTGGGACACAATTGAAAAGTGTCTTCCCTTCAAATTTTGAAAGTTAATGGGCTGATATTTTTTAAATTGTGTCGGCACTTCCCCCCTATATTTAAACAGTATATCGTGAATTTTGAGATAATCACACTTTAAAAATTAATTTAAAGGGTTAAAGAGTTTAAAGTCCATATAAACTACATATTGAAATCTCATACTTTTAATGTGGAATTCTCAAGTCTCATACATTGGCCAATAGAATCCTTACATTTTTTTTTGCAGTTGAACAACCGACATCATCGGCGGCTCTCACTCATATCGACACTAACTATGCTCAAATATTTATTTTTTTAGATTAATAGTAATTTTAATCTAGCCTATAGGGTTAGAGAGTATATCACTCCACTTTAAATTATGTCGGCACTCCCCCTTAAAAACTAACTCAAAGAGTTAGAGAGCCTAAAATCAATACAAATTTCATATTGAAATCTCATACTTTCAATGTGGAATTCTCAAATCTCATAACTTGGCCAATAGAATCTTAATATTTTTCTGCAGTTGAACAACCGACGTTTTTGACGGCTCTTACTCCTATTCACACTGGCCATACTTGGATATTTTTTTTCTTGAGACTACCAGTAATTTTAATCTGGCCTATAGGATATCTATTTCCGAATCTCAAGTTATTCGCGTGCGTGAATTACTCCAACACTAACTATCATGAACCTTGAAAGAATTACACCCAAAAAACTAGCTCAAAGGGTTAAAAAGTCCAAAGTTCATATAAACTTTACATTAAAATTTCATATTTTCAATGTGAAATTTTCATATCTCATACCTTGACCAATAGGATCCTAACACAACAATAAAGCCTAAATTAATACTACAATATGCTTGACAAAGAGTTATAATTTTGGAAAAAAAAAAAGAAAAAAAACTTATAATTCCTTTTCCATAAGTTATCTTCTTCGTAGCCTCAATCTCATTTTGATGATTATTAGGGTTTTCTTCTTTATAAATTCTATTCCTCTAATAATCTTCAATCTTCAATCAGCTCACGACCCTTGTTTGTTCACGTTAGCCAAAGAATCTCATTTTCTTGCTCTTTTGGTATATGTTGATAATTTTTTTTTCACAGGGACACGAAATTATTTCAGCAGCTGGAAGCTTGCAGTAGAAGCTTTTTAGTTCATGTACAGTCAACAAGTTTGCTAGATTTATTGTAAATATTTTTTATTTTCAGTTACAAATGTTTTCTTCTAGATTTTTCCTTTACTAAATTGTGTATATAAAGACTTTTCTAGAACAACTTCATTCACGTGAAAATATACACATCAATTTCTTCAATTTCTGTTTTCTCTGAATTCCTTCATATATCACATAATATATTGATAAAATTTTCATATCAGATTATATTTGCAATTTTTTAGAATTTTTGGCTCGATTAAATATTAAATTTTTCATGTCAATCTCATGTGCCAATTTAAATGTAATAAGATTTTACTAATTTTATTCTTTATATATAATTGAAGATGAATTTTTTTTTAGTTAAAATACCTAATATTAAAAGAATATTAATTTTGTTTATGCAACACGTGGTAAGCAATTATTAGTCATTACTAAATTATTAAATAATGCAAGCAACACATTTGATATCTTTTTGCTTAAATTTAGGCGTATCATCTTTTGCCATCTGAAATTCACAGAGAAACATTTGCTACCATTGGCCAACTGCCCAAAGCCAAGAGAGAAACCTTAACTCGAAATCCCACATCGAAATGCGAAGCAAAGAACGCAACAAAAACTTACTATAAAAGAAATTTTTGAACACTTGTCAAAGCATACCTTTCTCGGCCTTTTGGCTAAGATCAAGTGTAGTATCTGTTCTTATCAGTTTAATATCTGATACGTGGGCCATTTGTTCACATGATATTAAATTAATTTTTTTTAGTGGAAGGGTCCACCACAGTAGCTTGCTACTGGGATCCTTGCGCGTTGCCCATGCGTTGCACTACGCGTTGCCCATCCTTGCGCCGTCTGGCTTAGTAAAGCATGACACGGTCTTGCACGGGTTTGACGTTTGAGGTATCTGTTTATCTATTTTGGTAACATATCAAATAGAATGTGAGCGAGTATTATTTATGTGATAATATTATTTATGTATTATCAAATATATAATGAAATTCTAAATTCTCTATTCAGCAGATACCTTAATGAGAATTAACAGTTCACAGAGGAAAATATTATGTATTATTTATCTGTTTATCTATTTTGGTAACATATCAAGTAAAATTTTACGTGAATGTGATAATATTATAAAATTTTAATATATTATTATTTATGTCTCATTTAAATTGTTGTATTTAATTCATGCATACTTTATTAATAAAATGATTCAATTCTTTTAAAATTATACAAAATGTCTTTTATTAACTCATTAATTTAAAAATATTATACTCTCATTTTCATTATAAATTTTCCATTGTCAATTTTTCATCTTATTAGAATTATATATAAAAAAAGCTCTTATTAAGCAAATTAATAAATTAAGGATTATGTGAACGGTATTATATTGGTACTCTTTAAACAATAACAAATATTCTAATTTTTAATGGAATATATGTTATTTTCATTTAAATTTATTATAATAACTTTTTTTGAGATAAACTGAAATTTCCTCCATCCTGCTGAAGTTGCTATTTTTATAAAAAAAATTTATCCCACTCAAATTGTCATTTCATACGGTTAAAAAAATTAATTAGTTTTTTTTAACTATATTTTTATCATTAATAATTTAATGAATAAAGTGAGGGTATAGTATTAATGAATTAATAAATAGTATTTTAGTCAATTCAAAATAGTTTTTATATAATATTTAAATAATTTAATGACTTTCTTAACAGGCGTGCATAAATTGAAGCCGATGATTTCAGTTGAACCGAGAGAATAAGGAAATTACACATATTTTTAAATTATTGCATAAATTTTAATAAAAATAAAATATATCCCAATAAAGATATAATACACTCTCCGTCCGCTGAAATTATCACATTTGAAAAAAAAATTATTCCTTTCAAATTATCATTTTATATAATCAAGAAAAATTAATTAGTTTTTTTAACTATACCTTTATTATTATTTAAATAATTAAGTGAGAGTATAATATTAAAAAATAATAAAATATATTTTAGTCTATTCAAAATAATTTTATATAATATTTAAAAATTTTAATGACTTTTTAATATATGTGTATAAGCTGAAAGCGATAATTTTAACTAGACGAATAAAATATTTACTACTGGTTAAAGGGCATAAGTATGACACCCATTAACATTTTTCATAAATATATTCTACAATAAAAAAAAAAAAGCAAAATCACCGTAAACAATGATCTAGCTTCTCTTTTTTTTTTTTTGTACCTAAGTCAATTTTTATTAGTTTTTTTAGTATAATTTAATATTACCTATTCAATTTAATAAAATATATTTAATAAAAAACTTATATTTTAATAATTTTATTATAAAATTATAATTTATTTTATTTTTATTTTAAAATTTAAATATAATTTAGTATACTTTAATATCACCTATTCAATTTAATAAAATATATTTAATAAGTAACTTATATTTTAATAATTTTATTATAAAATTATAATTTATTTTAATTTTTAAAATTTAAATATAATTTAGTTCTTAAATTTATATATTACAAATAATTTATTAATTTTAAATTAACATGTATTATGGTAAATTGTATAAAAATTTTAATAACTTATCATTTTTACAATGAATTGTATGAAAAAAAGTAAAAAATTTTATGAAATTATATTTCATTATAATCATAAATATAATTTAAATATTTTATTCATCTAATTAATCTTGAAATTTATTTTTTTAATAATATTTTAAAATATTCAATTAATAAATTAATATACTGTATATATCTCCACGTTAGGTTTCTTTATAATGTATTTATAATATTAAGTTATATGAAAAAAACCAAATAAAAATTAGTTTTTTTTACTTCTATAATTTATATAAATGTACAAATAATTAATAATTAAATTATTTGAGACTTTTATTTTTTATAACTTTAAAAAATGATTAAAGAGAATAAATAATTGTCAATTTATATTTTTTATGCAATAATATTTTATTACTGAAGATTATAACTTAAAACTCTTATAATGCAATTGAGAGTAAAATTTTAATACTGAAAATCTATACTTGGAAGAGTTACTCTAGCCAGATTAGAAGCTACAATGTTAGTAACTCTATTAACTCAAAATATTTTTTATGAGTGTTTATATTTTTTATTGTATGAATGAAATAAAATTTTAGTGTGTCTAAAAAATTTAAAAAATAAAAAGAAACTATTTTTCATTTATTGAAAAAAAAATTAAACTCATAAAATAGCAAAATATTTATCTCATTTGACAACGAAAAATTAATTTTATTTTATAAGTTATTAAAATAATTTAATAAAGAAAATTATTGTTTTCTATAATTTAGTAAAATAAAATAAAAAATAATTAAAAGATAAAAATAAATTTTGTGAATAAAAATAAAATTTATGGATATCAAAAATAAATTTTAAATAATATATATACATGTTTATATATAATGACATGAATTTATATTTTATATTGATATTATAATTAATATTTATATTTATCTATTATTATAATTTGATTAGTCTAGCTTATAATATAATGCTCATTACGTAAAATTTATTTATATTTTTAATATATCATTAATTATAAAATTAAAATTTTTATTGATATAATTATATAATCTATCAATAAATCTATCAATTTATCTTAACATCCAATTACACTTTATATAATATAATTATATATAATATTAATATTTACTTTTTATATATTTTATTTATCCTCTAATTTTACTCATAATTATTATAATATATTTTTAAATATTTTTTATATAACTAAATAACTAAAATTAATATATATATATATATATATATATGAAGAATTCGTATTTTGCAGTGCGAAGCCAGGGTCGATTCTAGTTAATAAAAATAATAAAAATTTTAAATAAGATCACCACTCACTAGAACTGTGAAACCCACTCGACGGTTTAAGAGCTCACCGTAGAGGCATTTGGTCACCTCCAAATCCTCCGTCATCGTGGTTAGCAATGGAGACAGTGAGGCTCCGTTTAGTGTTCGATCAAGTTCTAAGCAAATCCCAGAAGAATGAAAGGCTAAAACGATCATGGATTCTCCTAAAACCTCAACACCAGACCATTTCTGATCTCTCCTCTTATCTCCTCGACGCCTTCGACCTCCAAAACAATTGCCTTCGTGGCCTTCTCCTCTCTGTATTTTTGCAGATTTTATTTATATGGCTTTTTTACTTTCTGGTTCTTGTTTTCTTCTGATTGAGTTCTTCATTGTTCAATGTGTTGCAGATGGAAGGTTTTGTTTTACCTCCTTTTGAGTCTACTTCTATTTTGAAAGATAAAGACATTATAAGGTTAGTTCACTAGTAAAACACATTATTAACAAATACCCATTTGTTGATTTGCTTGTTTAGATAATGTTTTTGTGCTTGTAATTGTTCAGAGTGGAAAAGAATGAAGGTGGGTCTTCTGAGCTTGTGATGATAGGCGACGAGACGAATTCTTTGAATGTAGTAGAGATTGTGGATACTCAGCCTGTAGTTGCAGGCATGAATCTTCTGGCAAATGAGGAATTTGAGAAGGAATCTGGAGGCTACCAATCTGAAGAAGAGGAAGAGGATGCACCAAAAAAGATGGAAAATGAAGTGCATGTAGTAAATACTCCAGAAGTGAAAACAGTTTCCAAAAAGAGGAAGGCATCAAAGGAACTTCAGAGCTGTTCAAAGTATTTCCCGAGTAAAAAAACTCCAATTTTATCATGTTCTTACTGATATATGGCCGTGTAGTGCTCTGTGTTTGCTTTCTAGCATCTCGGTTTGTTTCTTACTTCTGATATTTGTGTTTTAGGAAGAAAAAATCTACCAGTGCTGAAAAAGGAGTTATTGCGAAAGCTGGTCGAAATGATGTTTCCGGAGAGCAGAATGGGACTTTGAGCACTGCCAGTGTTGATAGAAATGAGAGCAGTAAAATTTTAAGCTGTTTAAAGAGGTAGATTCTTAAGCACATTTATGTCCATAATCATGTTAAATTTGTTGATCTTATGTCTTTAACCATATTCTGTTTTGATGATTCTAATGATGGGTTTTGGTCAAGTAAAATATGGCGCCTTTGTTTTTGGTGGTTTTATTTGGAGACAGTATCATGCATATTACACAAACATATGATGAGTAATTTTCCATCACTGCGTTATATAATTGAAGTCTATATTGTACACATATTATATTCTAGAAATGTGATAGAGTGTATAGTAGGTTCCTCCAGTGTAGTGTTGTTGTAAACAAAGATCAAGGAGATATATTTGTTTGGAGCTTGTAATGCCTTCAGCTCTTTTTTTTTTTCTAGGCTCTCTCAGCATCAAGAAAATGGCAATGGGAGTGTGGATGCAACCCCTTCTCCTAATGGAACTAAAAAGGTTTCTCTTATCATTTCTGTTGAACTGAGTTTATGTAATTTTGACTTTTAGATTTATGTTAGATTCATTCTTTAACTATCATTGTGAAGTACCATGGGATGTAGTGATTTGGCTTGAGCCTTCAGCTGTATATTCATCAGAGTCATTGATAAATGATATTTCATGTTCATTGTTTGCATGTTTATATCATGCATTAAAACTCTAGTGGTATCAGATGACTGCTTGCGAGTTTAGTGGTCTTATGACATTTGTCTGGCATGCATCACAATGAATATAGATCAGATGAATGGTTTGGAAAAATGGATGCTTATGATCCACTGGGCAGCTCTTTGCATACTAAACGCTTCGATTAACCCAGTTTTTAGACACAAAATGTGCCAATTTCTGCTCATATTGAATAAACAGCATCCTAAGTGTTACCATAAAAAATTGCATCCCTAGTGATTTGCATTGGATTGCACGATCCAAATTATGGACCTTTAGCAATTTGGAACGCTAATAGTGAAAATGACCATGAGAAGAGAATCAAACAATCTTAGTCAGAAATCTCAGATATGCTATTATGATGCTTTGAATTCTGGGATTTAGATTTACTTTGTAGTATCGAAGTTATTGAGATTGCTATTTTTTTTATTGAAACTATGTTATCACATCTATGCGACATGAGAAAATCTTGTCTTCTTATTACAATTCGGTATATGATGCTCTGAATATATTTCATTACATAATCAATCTGGATGGTAATATTTTGTTCCCACTTATCAATCCAAAAATCTAAAGAAAGCCTACATTTTTAGATAAGGACCAGATACATTCCTGTTTTTCTTCCATTACTAGAGCAATCCACACTCTAGGTAACTTTTCTAAATTTTTCATAATTTGAAAGTGATAGTTGAGTTTTCATTGAGACCTTGTCATGTGTCAAAACTGAGGTAGATTTTTCTTTATCGATTTCCCTTGAGGATATACGCTACATTGTTTCCCCTTGTGATGGAAAAAGACTGGACTATTTTTTGGCCTCTGTATCAGAATCATGCATGTGCTCCTGAAGGAGTCTTAGCAATTAAACTTCCACTCCATCTCCAATGTGACGATTGTTTTGAACTTAAAAACTTTGCAAAAGTTTGAGATACATAAACTTTCTTCATATGTGGAGGACCATGCAGGATCAAAAGGTTTCTTGCTGTTGGTTTTCTAGTATGTGGGACGTGGATGGTTAGCTTCTTCCATGTATTTCATATTGTTCAGAAAGTGTTTTAGAATTATTAACAGTTGATTCGGATCGTGTAAAGCTGCCATTTCATTAAAACTTTCTATAAATTTTTAGGATAACCACCGAACTCCATGGCTAATAGCCTTCCTTGGCAATCAACCAGACTAGTTAAGTGGGTTCCTAATGTTGTGGGACTTTTAAAACTTTAAAGCTTACCTTCCCATAATGTATTCGTCATAGTACCTGGATTCTAATATGTAAACTCGGCCATTTCCTCACTTGAATCTCAAGTGTGATTTTAACTCTTGCTATTCTCTATGTTCTCAGTTCCCTAGTAGAAATGCTCGACGTAAACAAGCCAAGAGGAGATGGATGAGGGAAAAACTGAAGGCTGAGAGAAAAGAGGTAAATAGTTTTTGTTTTCAACTCAAATATTCTATTTTCATTTGTTTCTGGTTTCAATAGCTTTATTTTTTTCTGAGTTCAAATAGAAAGTGAGGGGCTTGGGGTTGTGCTGTAGACTTTGGAGATCCAAATTATGGCACAGATACACACACATGAATAGGTAAATGCATGAAGAATGAAAGAGAAAGAGATAGGGAAGGGAATTTGAACTTGGAATCTAACTTAGCATTCTTACCACTCTATTGTGCCTGTACATCTTTGGTGAGAAGGAGAAATGATGTCTGTCTTTGATTATATTGATTTCTATCTATTATATTGAATTTTGCAGCTAAATCGAAGGCAATTGCAAGCAAAATCTGATGAACAGTCATCCGAAGAGGATAGCCAGGGAGTCTCTCAAGAATCAGCTGAAAAAGGAAACCAGGTTTCTGAACAAGTACCTGAAAGAGATAGTGGAAAACCCCTTGAAGGCTATCAACAGCCAGATCAAGATACTGATGTAGAGGATGATGTTGTTCCTGTAGTAATAAGGCCTGGGCATATCCGCTTTGAGCCATTTGGAAAAGGTCTGCTTATGTTTATGTATTTCTTATGGAGGATTGTAGGTTCCGATTATTCGTAGCTTTTGAGTGCACAAGAAGTTGACACTCATATATAAGAATTGTTCCATAAGTGTGGCTTGATATGTGATGTGTCTGACAGTTTTCTTGTTCCAGTTGGCGCTAATCAGACTCTGCAGCAAAATCAAGTTCCTTTGGTATGTGTCTTTATCTGTTGCTCTGCATATTTTATCTCTCTTTAATGTGTTCTCTTTCTGATATGGTACTCAAGGATGGAGATGGTATTTAGTTTCCTCTAGACTCATCTTGGACATTTACATTATTTTTGAGGGAAAGCATTCAGGGAATTGAAATTGATAGGGGGTATTTCTTAAATTGCGATTATTTGCTTAGTTTTAACAACTTACTTTGATTTCCTCTTTAATTGGTAAAAGTTTTATACAATTGACGACTCAGTTGTTTTTAAATGAAATCCAACTTCTTTCCTTTTTAAACCATTCATGCTGATACGTATAAATCATGTTTTCTTCCCTTCCACACTCATGCATTTATGTCTTGTTTTCAGTGGATGAATCTATAGGGACTAGAGGAGAGTTAAATGTTGCACAGAAACATTTTTTACATGTTTGTGAATTTCAGTTTTTAGTCCATAGATATTTCCTTATATTGAACTATTAAGAGACATGAAATGACACAAAGGTTGATTAATTTACTTTTTTTTATCATTTAATCTATTAACTTGTAGTACCAGTTGTTCTCTTCTCCAAATTGATGTCAAATTCATATGGTTGATTCTTCAGAACACCTTTAACTGGAATGGAACAACAAGCAAAAAGAAGGGCCAAAAATGGGGTAAAGACAAAGTTAAATCTTATAAAGGTAATAATTACAAAAATGGCAATCAAGAGCATCCCAAGATTCTAAACATTGAAGCAAGACCAAGACCTGCGTACAATTGTATTGACTTTGAGAAGCTTGAATTCTACACTAGCTTGCCTAAGGTTTGCCTTTTTGAAATTTTATTGTTAATGTTTGCGTGGATCTTTTTATCTTTTGAAAATCATGGCAACTAGGCTTGGTAATGTTAAGACCAACCACCAGATTAGTTAGTTGTCCTCTGGATCTTTCAAATATTTTTTGAAGAACTTTTGTTGGCCTTAGCCAGCAAATATGCTGGATGTTTGTATCTTGGTCTATATTTATTTGTTAAATCCTATTTGGAGACTTAATTGTCAATATGTTTTTGTCAAAATTTTGCAGGAAGGTGATGTGATTGCTTATCGTTTACTTGAACTATCATCATCCTTGACCCCTGAACTTTCGTCCTACAGGGTACAACTCTCTGTATTGAAATTATGTTGGAACTCTTGTTGAAAGAACATGCTGTTTATTATGTACCTTTTGGTGTAGGTTGGGAAGATATCACGTTATGACATTGAGAATAATAATGTTCAGCTAGTGCCAGTCCCAGGATACCCAGTGACTCCTGCGAAGGAAATGGCCTATAATGCATTTGGTGGACTATCAGAAGCATCTGCAAGAGAGGGTTCAACATGGGTATGGTGCATTTCCTCATTTCTTTTTAATTTGTTTGTTGGAAAGGAGGGAGGATTGAATGGGATTGCTGGGGGATTTTGTGGAGAAGGGTAGGGCTTTGAGTTAGAAAGGCTCTGATTGAATTTGCTCCTGGTTTGTTCTTGATTGAGAAGACTAACAAATAGCGCTCTTCTCCAGAAGGAATTTTCATCACTTTGTGAGGTTCGTCTTGTCACCAGAGGCAAATTAAATTCAGTAAACTCAGTTGCTGGTGGAGTTGACAATAGAGATCAAGATACTGGAACAAGTTCCAAACCCAAAAATACTAATGAAGCTAATACTTCTGCCCAAGGTATTAATCCTACTCTGTTCCATGCCAAGGATAAAATCATCAATTGACTGCAAGGAGGTTGCAATTTGATTTTATGTAAACAAATTCTCACTTTTAACGGTTGTATTTTTGTTCCCCAGAAAATGGAGTAGACCCTTGGGAACAAATTAACCAGGCTTTAGAGGCAAAGAAGGCACAGTTATCTCAGGCGGATAATTGGAACAAGACACAGAGTTCAGGCAGGAGACCATGGTCCTATAAGGCCTTGAGAGGCAGCGCACTGGGTCCAACAATGGCTTTTTATTAAGAGCTCAAAATGAACTATGAGCATCCGTTTACAGATATTGCCAGTGATCTTTCACTGGCTAGGGTTTTGGAAGATTTCATGGTCCCAATTTTTGCTTTAACATTGTGATGAAAATCTTGGGCCATTTTTGGCATAGTTTTTGTATAGTACTGTGCGTTGGCAGTTTTAAGTGCACTATAAAATCTTAATTTTGCTGATCTGCTTTTCTCTTCTCCATCTTTACTTATAGCCCGTTAACTTTGATTGAAAAATAGAAGTTTGATAATGTCCTGGAAGCTCTTGAACGACTTTTCATATAAAGGCTAAGTTGCAGAACTATTACCAAGGCGTTGGAATGAAATTTGTTAATTGGAATGACAAAAGACTAAAATTTACACTATAAAAAAATTGAGATTTTTGTAATTAAACCCATAAATATTCAATGAATTGGATATTCGAGAATGAGCTTGATTATTCCTCCTCCTTTTTCTCCATTCAAAGATTGATGCCCATTTGAAAATGGGAAAATTCTTCATGAAACCATAGCCGCAAGGAAATCTTACCCACATTTGGGTCAAAAAGAGAATGCATTCAAACTAGTGACTTTCAAGAATTCTTTTACCAGGCAAGGTTGCTAAACTAACCAATAAACAAATATATCATATTGACAAAAAGGGCTTTAGCCTTATTTTCCAAGTTCTGATGTGACTTCTAGCCTCTTAAGATTCAGCCAAATTTATCCATCATAATCATAGAAATTTTCAGGATCAAACACGTACGAGTCAGTTTCACCTGTTGGTTAGCCAAAGGTCATTTAACCGGCTAGTAAAACTGCATTAGTTCAATAAGTTGGTCTATAAAGCATTACCCCCAAGTCCACCTAACCCTTTCACCATCATCTTTGAAGCTAAAGAAAATTGGGCACAAATTGTTTACTAAAAAGAAGAATCATTCAATGGATATATTAAAAATAATCCCATATTGATTGGGAATGCAAAAAATAGGCCCAACATATCAATATCTGTTGTGTATGTGTTTGTGTTAAAAAAATTAACAAGATAAGCAATCGAGAATTATGTACGTACCAATACCTCTAGAAAATGATGATTTGCCCTTACAATGGAAATTGAATGGAATCTTTATTCCAACTGATATTATTTACTTATAATTTCTATTTGTGTACAGCAGGCTTGTTTTCTGTACATGATTTGTTGTAATGGTAACTTAAACACTTAAATCCTCTTAATTACATCACACAAGCATAGAAATGAACACTTACACTGCCTGGGATGCCCACTCACCTTTACCATGATGATAGTGATCCACTCCTCCAACATTCTGCCAAAATGCTTAAAAAAAACCAACCAAAACTTCATCTTTCTCCGAGGTCACCTTGGTTCTGGCTGCAGTCTTCCACCTTTTGAAATAAGAAACCTTTGAGAAGGTTCAAGAACTGCACTGGCTCCTCACCACCTCTAACAATCTGCAGATACCATATGCATAGGATTTTAGCCAACCAAATATATCAGAAGCATACTTGCTAAAAATGAAAATTGCCATGGTAATCACCAATATTTCACAGTTTAAGCGCTAGATTTAGGAAGGAAATAAGATGATAAAATGTGCCTAAAGGCTAAAGCATGAACCAATCACCAGCACATGTTACATAAGACTACTAGCAGCAATGATAGGTGATTACTTATTTCCCAAATACCCACTTAACCAACTACAACTTTCAGCAGAGTTGATACATGATTCCAGAAATATCCAGACTTAACAAAATCTATGCTTTATGAAAAGGACATTCAGGCTTTTAAATTTTGAATGCAAATTGACTAATTATATTACGTCCATAGGTCTATAGGTATGAACTATCTTTTACCATGTCCTGGGAGAATGCTCATAAGTTGAGCTATTCAGGATGATTGGCTTTGGATGTACTGAACAAGGATGAAAAGGAAGCAGCTCCTTAGTATCACCAAAAACTCTCTAATCATCTTTACTAGATTTATCCATGGAGGACTGTCAGTCCAACAGCCATAGCAACAAAGGCGAACAAGCAAACATATCAAGGTTTCTTGAATAGCAAGAAAAGTTTGCATGAGGTATAGGGTTGGTTATTGACTGGAAGTTCCTTAATTCATCTAACTTAATATCATAATAAAAAATAATTCCATCTAAAATTTACAAAGATCCAGTATTTGTCTTTCATCTACAGCATTACTCTCTTGTGGAGATGTTTCCATTCAATTATGATGCAGAAGTATTCCCAACAAGAAAATAGCTAATTCCGTATTGTTCCTTGTAATTACGATCCCTTGAAATTATGCCAAATTTCAAAGAACAGGCAGTTAATATCTCTTTATAGAAATAATAAATCAATGCCACAGATACAGACACATAAATGCATATCAATTTATTACTTACCTGCACAAGGGTACTTGCCGGTAAATTGGCTTGATTGAGGAACTTGCGCCCAATCCCCTCCCAATCTATATTATTATCCTTACAACTGCTGCTTAACTCACTTTGCCCTTCACACACATATTTTCTCCCCAACCACACATATAGGACTCCAGGATCATTTGAAGGTACAGCTGGAGCCAACAAAATATACACAGATACAGAATCAAGGATGTGAAAGCAATTCATGTTGACTTTGTTCATGTTAGGCCACTGGTATAACATTGGAGTGGTGATTTGTGCAGCTTTTTCAATCTTATCACCCAAGGGAAGATGGGAACTATTGTATTCTTTTACCTCCTCAAACTCATTTCCTGAACTATTTCCCGCACTACTGATATCAGCATCCAGCATTTGCTCTTCTCTGCTACTTTCATGCTCAAATAACTCATTGTGAATCTCTGTCCTTGCATCATCATCCACATCTAGCAGAGAAAAAGACCAAGACTTTGCAAGGTTTTTGGTTACTTCAGATGGTTCTTCAATTGAGGGTAACAGCATCAGGGGAGGAGGATTACTCCCTCTGCGCTCTGCAATGGATGGGGAAGGCACTTTTAATGGCAAACAAGAACTTTCTGATCTCAAAGCATGATTATCAGAAAACAGATTTATATCAGAGGGAGGAGTTTCTTTGCAAGGTAAACAAAAATTATCTGCCAAGGGAGCATTCTTGGCATAATATCGATCAGTAGCTTCCAAGCCAGAAGGTGAAGGCTGCTGGGAAGACAAGTATGACAAGTCAGACCAATTAGAGGATGAGGGTGAAAAGGCAAATGAACTAGATGAGTAGTCAGACGTTGAAGGCGACAGCGTAGGGGACTTATAACCAAACTTTGGGCTGCTGTCTGGAAAACATGAAAAAGAATCTGAAAGGCTACAGGGAGTGGGTGGTGGCAGTACAGGATCAGTAAGGGGAACAGAATGTTCTATTTCACTAGAATTCTTTATCCTATCCAGGCTGCTGTTGGGTAAACAATCAAACGAATCTGGAGAATCACATGGAGAGGCTGATGGTGATGATGCTAATGGATGATCAACCAACAAATCAGTTTTTTCAGCTTCTCCACAAGTATCTATAGTCATATCTGATCCGCCAATCGATGGAACTTGATGATGTTTAAGTTTGGATGATGTGAGAAATTCTTTCATTAGACCATTAGTAAACTTCTGCCTTAGTCTACACCATCCATTTTCTCTGGCAGGAAGGCAAGTTTCTGATCCAGCATTTGATACTGAAAATGGAGGAACAACTCCACCAGCTAGTGCCTTGTGAAAAAGTTCAAAATCCAAATCATATTCGCCAACCTTCCTATCACAAGACCCACTACAAATTGGCGCAACCATGTCATTCGTCCAAGAAGATAAAGGTTCTTCCTTTCTGGACTCTACTTTATCTACTGAAATTTTCCCATTGGCAAGAGCATCCCAAAATTCTGAGGGTTCTTCTCCTTCTTTGATGACTGTAAGTGGACCCTGAGCCTTTTCATATCGGATGACCTGATTGGCAGCGACTTTTGCTTGGTTTGACATCACTGAATTGCAATTCTTCCCAATCCAAACAAATATGGCAGTAGGAACATGAACAATGAATGCTCCACGGGAGTCAAGTCCTCGTACATCTGGCTGGTTCAACATTTTTGGCACAAGATGAAGAGGATCATATGATGAATGCGGAGCCATTCTATACATCCTAAGCACAGAATTTGGACTAGCTGGCACAGCATGAACCCTCTTCTGGCACTGCAGAAGTTGACAAGCAAAACCCATATTTGGGTTTGTGATTCCTCTAGCTGCCTTCACATACTGGAAGGCATCTTCAAAGCTCTGGCTTTCTCTCCACATAAGGTAGGCAATGACCAAAGAAGTGGACCTTGAAACCCCTTGACAACAATGAACAAGAACCCTCTGACCTTGTTCTCTAACATCTTCAAAGTAATCAAAAACATCATATAGAATGCTAGTAATATCCTCTGATGGGCTATCTTGCAACCAAAGTGTCTTGTACACAAGATCACTCTTGAAATACTCAGGACAAACAAACCCAACACAGTTCAGCACATGAGTAATCCCATTTTGGCGCAAAATTTCACGATTCTTAGCCACAGCATCACTCCCTAAATAAATATGATCAGCAATCCTCGAGCACTCCTTGTCAAAAAATGCAAGTTTATCCTTCTTAAATTGAAATTCCCTCACAGGTTGCTGCTCTAAATTAGAATTTTCAAGGGGTTTAAGAGGCCCTCTTGGGGTTTGAGGATTAGAAGGCCAGACGCCAAGATCATCAGAACCTGCCGTGGGCCACTCCTGAGCAGCGCGGCGAGTGATGGAAAGGGGCTGGAGAGGTGGCAAACAAGACCTAGTTTTGCTATTGGTTTGAGGTCTAGGGTGGTGAGGTTTAGTAGGTGATCGGTCAGACCAAGAAACTGACCGTAAATAGTTTTTCCGGGGAATACCATCGGCAAGGCGGTCTTTATCTTGTTGGCCTAACATCTCAAATTGAGTTCAACGAAATTCCATAAATAAATTGATACCCATTAAAAGATTCTTCCTGGAAAGGCCATTGAAAAAGGCAAGTTGGTTTCTTGATAATAAATAACTGATTGTGAAATCTCAGTCTTCCGCTTCCTCTCTCTGCACCCTTTTCTTCACCTAAAACGCTTGACTCTTTCTCTCTTAAAAAAGAAAAATAATGACAAAGTGGAAAAATAAAAAACAAATAAGAATTGTAGACCTAGCAAAAACCCAAAACAGAGGACTAGAAAATGGGAGAAAAAATAGAGAAAATACAAGAAAGTGCGAGAAAAAAAGGAGGCAAGAAAGAAAATTCTAGTAATGTATTGTAAATATAATATAGCAGAGATTGTTAAGAGAAACGTCTAATGTGCAGAATCAAGGTAGAAGAAGAAGAAGAGCCGTTTGGTTTGTTTGTGGTTTGGTTGGGTGCGTGAAGCAGCCATTTTGACACTCTTCTTTACACAGAAATACAAAAATGGCCATTCAAAGGGGGAGAGAGAGAGAGAGAGAGAGAGAGAGAGAATGGGTCAAAGTTGACACGTGCCCATTTTAAGTATGCATGTCGAGTCTTGTGATGTCATTTAATTTAAGATTGTCTGAGAACAGGGTGTTTTCGGAAATTAATAATAATAATTGGAATATAAATTTAAATTATTATTTTTTAAATTAAAGTAAAATTTTAATTTAATACTATACTGATTTTTTTATTTATAAATTTAAGCGACTCCTAATTTAGAGAACGAGTATTTCCTAAATATTAGATATTGAGTATATTTTTAATATATAACTTAAAAAATTTAAAAGTAAAATTTTTATAAATTAAAAAAATATACAGTAAAAATAAAATATTAAAAAATATTATTTTATTTAATTTTCTATTAATTTTTATGTATATTTACTTTGTTTAATAAATTTATTATAAATTTTTCACTAAAAAAATATAAATATGTCTTTAAATTTAAATTTCACAATCATATTTATGTTTTGCTATATATTAAAAAAAAAGAGTTGTATGTATATGCATAAATCTAAACATTGTAAGTTTTTTTTTTCCTTTAAACATCAAAGTTTGTATAAAAAACTAAATATGATAAGATGCCAATATATGGGAGGCATGGGCGAAACTATTATGGGTCGTGTGAGGTCACATGATTTCCTTCACCGACGGCTAGAAGGAAGGAGGCGTGGAAGAATCAGACGTGCTCTGAAACTCAGCCCCCGTTGAGTTTCAGAGTTTTAACACAGCGAGGGGTAGACGAACCCCTCGTTGCAAATAAAATTTTTTTTTATAAATTAGTCCCTAGTGAAACGGCGTTGTTTCGTCAGAGACTAATTTTTTTTATAAATAAACCCCTGGCGAATTACTTAAAAAAAACTGATTCAAAAAATAAAAAATTCTCATTCTTCGGTTTTTCCCTCTCCCTGTATCAGTCTGTTTCCTCCCCAACTAAAAAGACACAGCCACTGCTAGCAGCACCCACCCATCCAAGCCCAGCCGCAGCACCGCCGACCATCATCATCCACGACGACCATCGCCATTCACGACGACCCCCCTCGATAAATTTTTGGTTCCGCCACTGGTGCGAGGGTTTGCTAACATTACAGTACTGTCTCAAACTTTCCTTTAATTTATTCTTTTATATCATTTTCTGTTGAGTGTGGGCAGCTGGGCATGGCATGCCAGATAAGTTAATTTTTTTTTTATACTGAAGCAAACCAGATAAGATAACCCAAAAGAAAAGAAAAATGTTTCATTTATGAAAGTTTGAATTGGTCGTCGAAGTTTAATTATAAAAATAAAAAACAAACTTAAAAATAAAAGTTTAATTATCAAAAATAAATAAATAAATAACTTTAAAAAGAAACTGAGTTTTTGAGCCATGACATGTAAAATAGAGAGATTGGTAGCCAATTTTGCTGAATAGGATAATAAATTCACATTATTGTCTAACTAAATGAGCCTTTTTGTTTGTTTGATCTTGTTTTTGATTGAGTACGAGCTTGCTAATTTATATAATTATTACTAGTATACTATTTTTCTGTTAAATACAAATTCCCAATTCTGAACATAGATTTGAGATTTTGTTATTTTAAATAATAACTATTTTTATACATATGTAATTATCATAATAATTAAAGTGATGAAATTAATACAAAAATATGAAATAATTAAACTCACTTTATTTCAAATTGATAGATATATTTTATAGTATTTCATAAAATATTAAAAAATTACTTATCTTTTATTTAGAATATAAATGTAAATGTATTTTTAATTTTATTATACCATTTATTTTAATATGAGATATATTTATTAAATATTTTTAATTATTAATATTTATAATAAAATTTAATATATTAATTAATTTATTAAAAGTGATAAATACTCTACAATTTGAGACAAATAAAAAAATATATCTATTAATTTGGCAGAGTGAAATATGCATTATTCATCATATTATAAAAAATATTAAAAACCTAAAAGTATATTTCATGCTAAAATGATAATAAAATAAAAAAATTTATGTAAATTTATTTCAATTTAAATATATTTAAAACCAGTGCCGTCTAATATTTAACTCACTATACTTATAGCTTTTACCCTTTTAAGGTTTTATTATTTGTTCATCTTAAAAAAATTTTTTTACATTATATTAAAATTTCTAGTAACATCTAACTAAAAAAAAATAGGAACATTAATATCATAATAATAAATAACAAAGTAGCACCAATATTATGTTACAAAAAGAAGGCAAAAATAGAAAGTTGATATATAGTGGAGTAAAGTGACACTTTTTTAAAGTTTATTTAATTCCTATAAAAATGAATAAATTAATAAAAAAAAAACCACACGTGTGGATCGTGCTATAAATTTCTGGAAGATGTCCAATTTTGAAGTCAAATTATAAAAATAATAAAAAAAAAAAGGCTGGCATTGCTCAATGCCATGCCAGCACAGATTGAGTCATTCCGAATTGCGGCTGCCTCTTGGATCTTCAACTCAAGGAATTGTATCGGACGACGGTAATTTGTATTAGCCATCCTAATTAGATAATGATATAAAATAATAATTTTTAAAATTATATTTCAAAATTTTTAAAGTGAATTCATAAAAATAACTAGAAATAAAATATAAAAATAATATATTAATATTCAATTAATTTATTGAATCCAAATAAAATATTTGATTAGAATAATTACCATTGTATTATATAATTTTTCCTTTAACTTTTTACAATCAGTATTTTTATAATTCTATCCACTTAATTGTCAGATTTAATAATTCTTATAGAAAAATTTTTTGTTAGAGTTAATAATATAAATATATTTTTATTTATAAATATTCATAAAGAAACTAGTCTAACAATTATTTATACGGTGAATAACAAATTTCAGCCTTTAAATATATTTTTTATAAGAATTTTTTTATTCCTCAATTAAATTGTGAAGATGATTTCTAATTAGATAATTGGTAAAATTTTCAAATTCTCCTTAATGATTTACTTGAATTCCATTAGAATTTGAATAAAAGTTGAGATAATAAAATAAATTTACAACTGGACGGCCAATGAAATATTTTTTATGTAAGCAATAATATTTTAATTTAATGCAATAGACGAAATCATCTTAAAATTAATGTTTAATTATAAATAATTGAGTTCTATTAATATTAAATATCTTTTTAATATTAAAAAGAATAAAAACTTAGATATTGGTGTAGTTAAGATTTTTTTCCTTATAATAATTTTCATTATATTCATTACTAAAATTTATTATTAAATTATTATTTCTTTTTTATTATGTTATAGCTTGAAAGATGGAGAATTTAAAGCAATAATAAATCTTTATGATGTTGAACCAAACAATGAAGGGGCAAAACCAAGTGCCTCCAACAGCATCAACAAGAATTAATGCTAATATATATATATATATATATATATATATATATTCAATCGGGTGAAGAATTGAAAGTTCAAAGAATTTCATCAAAAACATTAAAAGAAAAAAATTATTTTTAAAAATATCTATTTTTTTGTTTTAAAAATATACACTTTTAATTTTTAATTTCAAAAATATTATATATATATATATATATATATAGAGAGAGAGAGAGAGAGAGAGAGAGAGAGAGAGAGAGAGAGAGAGAGAGGGTGTTTGGCCTGGCTAAAAAATTAAAGTTCTTATAAGCCAATACAATCTCATAAATATTTAAAATTTTAAAAATTATATATTTATTTTGAACACTGATAAATGACTAATAAATATTTAATATATTTGGTAAAAAATATAAACACTTTTACTATTAAAATAAATAAAAATAATATAGTAAATTATTAATTTGGTTAAATTAGCTTATAAATCATGTGTTTATAATCATTAAAATAATAAATTAGTCTCTCTTAGTTTATTTTTTTAACTTATAATACCATAAAATTATCTAAATAAATAAATCGACTTATATTTAAAGCTTATAATTTAATTTACCAGTTTATAAACTTAGTTAAATAGACTTTTAATATAAGATACCAAAATAATGAATATCTTTAAAATAAATGAATATACCCTAAATAATACCCTTTATATTCTTTTTTTTATTAGGATGTAATATGTAAAGATCCAATTATCATACTCACAGTATATTTCTTTTTCGAAATTCATTATGATGTGTTATAAACCCACTTGTGCTATTGAAATGTAATCCACAATCTCCACTTGGTGTAATGTAAAGTGATATATATTTTTTATATTTGTCTTATTGCATATATAGCAACTATAGTGGCATTAATTAAGTTAAAATCTAATTACATACTCAACTCAAGTGGATGTTAATGGTTAGTATTAGAGATGTGGTTGCTTTTTTGGTCAAATTTCAACCGCAGTCCAATCCATTATGCTTGGCAAATGTTTGGAGGAAATTACACTGAATAGTATAAATTTTTTATTTTAAAAAATATCATGCCTTTTAAGTATATTTTTAATATACTAACTATATACCTAATGTATATATTTTAAAATAGAACATGTCTTTTGTATACTAAATATATATTAAAAGTATACTTATGAAAAATGAATATTTCTAAAATTGAAAGTTGCAAAATAGGTATTTTTGAAAGAGATAAAAAAGTGGAAAAATAATTTTAATTTTTAGGATAGTTTTGAAGAAGTTCCAAATGTTTGATTGAAGGTTGGGAAAATTACTCTTGGTACAATTTAGGGTCTTTTCAATCAATATAATAGTTAAATTATTTTTTTTCGAATATTAAAATTTATCGATAATACAATCTAAATACATAAATATTTTTATATGTGTTGGGTTGGCCTAAGAATTACAAAAAATAAACTTAAATTAGAATGAAAACTCATTTAAGAAATTTATGATACATTTCGAATACCGTAAAAGAAAATTTTAATATGAAACAATTCATAAAATATTCAATTATTAATTATTTTCATTGATGTTATTCTAATTATGAGCATCATAATCGGATTGACTTTGATTATGCATTTTTAAAGAAAACTATAATTATATTTTATATTCATAATTTAATATTAAATTATTTCTATAATGTTTAATTATGCACTTATTCGAATTAATATTATTTAAATTATGATAATAAGCGCTGTAATTAGTTTGTGAACAGACCTATAAATTACAAAAGAGTGAAAGATATAAAAAGAAAATGAAAACATATGACATTTGGTGAGTCAAGTCTAAATTGTACAATTTTATTTATTTAATTTATAATATAGTTTATTTTTTTTATTAACTACTCCCACTGTCAAATGAGGACATGATGATGATTATTAGGTATAAACAGAATGGATATGAGTTGTAATTTTCTTTTAAAATAATTGGAGAAAGGTTTAATTATAAATTTAATAATTTTTTTAAAGAATAACATATAAAAATATATGCACGTAAAGAACAGTAAATAAACATATCCTATAATAAAATTATAATAATTTTATTATATCATACTAACTAATATAATCTAAAGACACACTTTTTTCAATATAAAAATTTAAAACCTATTTATCCATACTTCCTCATATATTTAATCAGATTCACCATTTTAAGTTAAATTTAAAAAATTTAAAAAATATCACACCATATAATTTAATAATATATATAATCACAGAAACTTAACTAAATATATTTTATAATAAAATTATAATAATTATTAATCAATATATTTTATAAATATATATATATTGTGATATATGAAGCGGAAGCCCATAATAAACTTAATAATATAAGAAATTTCCAAAAAAATAAAAAAACAAAAACAAAAAAACAAAAGAGAGAATAGAAAGGTCATAAAAGGTTGGCGACAAAGTATAAAACAAAGAGCAATAAAATTTTGAAAAGTCTTGTTGAAGAAGTGATTATTACAATTAATAATATTAATAATTTTTTAAGAACATGAATGCGTCATTACACGAGACAAAATGGATTTGGAGATTTTTATTGTGTATCACGCTGTGGGGGCATTAAAAGCCCCACTTTACTATTAACTCCTTCGACGAATATATCAATTTAAGTCCATATATTTAATAGAAATCGTAACTGCATTTAGTTGACTGTTTGAACATATCTATATGTAAAAATAATGCTCCCTCCGTATTATTTAGATAGAAAAAATTTCTTTTTTTGGTGTATCTTTTATATAAAAAATATGTCATTTTAAATAAATTTTGAGGAGTAGAATGAGACAAAATACCATTTATATCCTTGCTTTAAAAGTTTAATTTGAGGGATATTTTTTTAGGGGTATTTAAGTAAATAGAGATGAAAAAAGTAAAATTTTCTTAATTTTTGTGTCAATCTTACTTTTTCTATGTAAATGATACGGAGGGAGTAATTTTTTAAATAAAAATAACATTACACACAGATTAAAAAAATAAAAAAAAATTATAATATTTATAAATTTTTAGGTGAAGAACGAATTTAGAATTTTATAAAACTAAAATGTTCAAATTTCTTTATTTTTGAAGCTTGATTGAAGGTGATAAGATCAAGTTCAATCAATTCATATGCCGGCTCTTCTTCACATGGGCATCAAGAAGTATAACCTTGAAGTAAAGATGTTGACATAATAGACAGGGAAGAATTCAAGTAGAAGATTCTACATGTGCAATTTGAAAAAATGAGTATATATTTACTATGTAATTAGATTAAAATTTTTTTGAAGTTATATAGTGGGCTTGGATTTGAATTTAAAATTGTTTATTTATGGTAGGGGCAAAGTGGTGCGACTTTTTCAAATGAGTAGATGATGAAATGCCTTTTAGAGTAATATTGCAACTGAATGACAAGCGTAAAGAGGTGATGAAATTAAAAAGAGATTCTCTAAATGATTATCAAGAAATCCAGTGTTTGAAGAATCGGATTGAAAAATTGATGCATGAGCTTGAAAAAATTGTAAAAGATTGTCAGAAAATGAAATATGAAAATGGAAGTTTGAAAATAGAATGTGAGATGACAAAGGCAAAGTGGGAGATGATAATGCAAGAATATGATACAATGAAGAATCGTTCTGCTAAAATAAAAAATGTTGTGATTCTAGGACTTGTCATTCTTATTATCTTCATCAGATATATGATCATTATATAAAAGTTAAGCAAAGAGGGACTGAGATGTATTTAGCTGGTTTTTTAAAATTGTATGCAGGTGTTAAGATTGACAAGCTTATGCACTTTTTGTTAATTTTTATGAAAACTAATATTGCAAATTTGGTGGGTTTAAACTAATGTTATAGCTAAAGTTACTAGTATTAAAATCTTAGTGTCTTGTTTGAGCAACTGATACTGAAAAATATGAGAAGGTGATATGATAGAATGGATGTTGTTATATGCATCAATAGGTGAAATTTCCCTATGGCTGTATTGGTGAATATTAGCATTCATTAATAAGTGAAATTTTTACATCTTCACTCTTCTAATATAGAACATCTGAAACGCAAAAATTGAGAGAGTATCTAGGTATAAATGCAAATTAATTTTGTCTTTAAAATTAAGCAGACCAATAAACTAACTAAAATGTTTATTGTTAAAATTAAAACAACTTGCATTATAGTCTTAAAGAGTATCTAGATAGTAATATTATTTGTTAGTTTCACCCAATATACATAAAGGCATATAAGCTATAATAATAGTACGCCACAAAAGAAAAAAAAAGGCATCAATGCTATGATAATCACATTGCTAGCTACCCAAAAAAATTCATCAATGCCATGATATTCACATTTCAAGACTCTCAACTTTATATTAGGTTGTGAGTTTATTCTTTCTCTAAAGTGTGCAGCTAGAAAGTTAGACTTTGCTATCTTGCTTTTGTTAGTTTTTGCACAATTGTTTTTAGGATGATAAGTCTTAATAATAAAAGCACTATCATTCCTTTCATTACTGGCAAACAAAGTCCATGGGCAACCTGTCTTGCATTCACTCTACCCTTTTAGACTCATTTTTAGCATATTAAAGATCAACACCCTCAGCCACAACATATTTAATCACAACTTTCCTAAATTATTTTGCATTTTCAAACACCATACCCCAAGCAAAACATTAGTGTGCTAGCTTCAGGATCAAATTGAATCCTATTAGAATGTCTTCTAACAGCATCGTCATGCTCAATATCTGAATGCCCATCACTGCTCACAAAACAACCTACTTCAGAACTATCAAAATATTCAGAATTATTCTCCTCACCAACTTCAGAATTATATCCCACGACCTCATCATCAGACACTTGTTCTCTTCCTTCCTCACCCTCTTCAACACCTTTATCCACTGGATTATTCTGGCTTTCCTAAAAATCAAAGTTTCTCTTATTATGATCATTAATCCTTTTTCTAGAAGCTTTTAATTCATCATCTTCCTCATCAGTAAGGCCTTCAACTTCAATTTGCAAATCATCAAAAGTGTAGCGAGGTTCATCATCACCATTCCTAGCATTAGCCTCATCAACATCACCATTCCTAGCATTAGCTCATCAACATCACCATTCCCAGCATCAGCCTCATCAACTTCTTCATTATCACCACCTTTCTCAACTTCAACATTACCACAACCATCTATTTCCTCAACAACAACATTACTACAACCCTCGATTTCCTCACCTTCTCCACCCTTCTCCTCACTATACTTTATGTTGCTAGTTTACAAATCTCAACAAAAAGGTTGAGATGAAAATTCATCTGAACGCATAGACAATCCAATACCTAAATGATCTATATATACATTCAGTATATCACCATCTTCAAGTTGATTTACTATTTTAAGAACACTGTTGTCATCTATCAATGCCACAAAATCCTTTCCTTAAACCTGTGGTATATCCCACATACTCTAGCAATTCCTAAGTCCTTCACATAAGACATAATAGCAGGATATGATATTCTATCCACATCAATTGACTCTTCTGCAACTGTGCATTTCCCATCCCAATATTCACTATACTTTTTCTTTCTAAATATTCCCTCATGATGCATAATTAATTTGATATTTCTCTCATTCATGCTGTATAAAAAGAAAAAAAAATCAATTATGGTCTATTAAATTCTAAAACAAACTCCATTTAATCAAAGTAATTCAAACCATAATTTTAAATATCCAATAGATTCAAAGTGAAATAAACAAATAACAACATTTGGGAAAAAAATTGAATTCTTACATTTGCGAAATGAATAAACAACAGCCCACTAAAGTTGCATGTATCGTGTGAGAAGAGATCTTCTCAAAGGTAGATTTTAGGTGCTAATTTTGATTTTGTTTAGTTTTAGGTTTAGTTTCTAAGAAGAGAAAGATTTCACAAAATTGGATTTGAGTTTAGGCTTAACGTTAAAAATTTTAATTTGTGTTTTATTTAGTTTTAGATTTTTAGATATAAAATGGTGGGTTTTGGATCTAATATTTCTCTCTCTCTCCTACTCATGATACTTTGCCATGTCATCAAGAGTTAACGCGATTTTATCATAATTTTTATTATACATGTTATTTCTGTTAAATATGGACTTAAATCTATGTATTCGTAAAGTCTGAGAGATTTTTTTTTTATTGGGTAAAGTCTGAGAGATTAGTAGCAAACATTTTGAGTTCGGGAGCTAAGTATCAAAAATACAAAAAGTTTAGGGGCTTTTATATAAGTTTTTCCTTAAATTTATCATTCTAAAATTAACCAAATTATTGTTTTAATGTTAAAATTACTAATAAAGATGATAGGGTTCTCCATTTCTTTAATTAGAAGTTTTGAGTTTAAATCTTAAATATAAAACATCTTTAAAATTTTAAGATTGGGTGTATGAAATTAGCCTAGTGGCTAAAATATAAAATCACTCTTTTTATTCTAATTTTTTTAATCTCATTCTTATTTTAATAAATTTTCTTTATTAAAAAAATACTAACTAATTACACTTTTTGATTTTATTGTAAATTATAATTATTAGTCATCACTTCCATTAGATTTATCCTTAATTAAGTAAATTAATTAATTTATGTGACTGATGAAAAATAAAGTTCAATCATTGTCAATAAACCTTTTATGTTGTGATTTTTATTATTTAAATTAAATACTAAAATAAATTTATTTAAGCGTTAATATTTTCCTTTAAAATATGTTTATAAAATATATCATCTCTCTCCAAGTCATTAAAAAGATAATATTTTAGTTTTGTATAATTAAAGCAAGTGATTAATGGTTAGTTTTAATTTATAAATTTCGATGAAAGCTGTGAAATTTATTTTTAAAGACTAGATATAATAAATTACTTTTATAAAAAAATGAATTTAAATTAAATAAATAGGTGGATATATTTTTTTACCACTAAACAATCACATTATGTGATATTGGTTGGCTTTAAGTGAAGTTTAATTTGTTATATTGAATTTATGATGAATTTTTTCTACCGGACTAGTTTTATATTTTAGTTCGGTCATATAATCAACCACTTTTCTAAGAAGCAAGTAAATTCTCATGAAACTTTCCCCTAAACTCTTTTCTCTCCCTCTCTAGAAGCAGCCCTTCTCATTTTGTTCAGAACTTGATCTAGGGTCACAGTCAACTTTCTGGCCGACAACCTTCATTTCCTTTTATTATTCAAGTTTTTTCTTTAATAATTTTGAGATTTAGTTTTATATATAGTTTTTAGATCTAGCCCTCAGTTAACCTAGTTTTCTCTCCATCTTCATGGTGACTTTTGTTTTTGAAAATATAAAATATTGGAGAATATATCAAATAACTATAGAGTTTGGCCTTGTATTGACATGTTCACTAGGGTTCCAAGTGGTTTCTAGCTTTTCCTAAGATGGGAGACTTTAAAAGTGAGCTGATTCATTTGTTTTGGTTTTTAAACCTTTTTTGCCCATATTATGGCTCCTTTTTTCGCTATATTTAAGTGTAAATTTTTTTTATTGTGCTGTCTCACAATGTTTATTGGGCACTTTTTTACACTTTTCTGTTTACTTATATTTTATTGTTGGTTTTTTTCATAATTGTATTAGATCTTTTGAGGATGATTGTTACACCTAGATGATTTTAAGTATTTATAGCCTTCTCTATGTTGTATATAACTATATATCTTCTTTAATTTCAATGGATTTCCTTTTTGAAAAAAAAAACACCACTTGTCTAACATCAAAACCCTATATATATATATATATATATATATATATAAGTAGGGGACAAATAGTATTTTTCAATGAAATATTTATGTTTTTTGAATGATTGAGTTGTATGTTAGTGAAACTTTATTTTTATTTTTTAAAAAATTAGGACCTTGTAATGTTGTAATGGTAGAAATTAATAAATCTCAGGTTTTATTTTCACTTTTATGATTACAATCTCATTTCATTTATTATTAACAGTTTATGAAAATTTAATTTGATTTTTTTTAAAAAAAATTTGAACATTAATCAAGTTTATATGCAAAAATAAATCGAAACACATAGTATGAGATATTCTCTTAAATAATAAGTTCAAACTTAGAGTTTATTTTTCATAATAATACTAAAAAATATTATGCAAATTGTAAGCTAAATGGTCAAATTAGAATGGTGTAATTGGGTGATCCCAAAGACGAAAAGAATTTGGATAAGGAAAAGAAAGAATTGTAGAAGGAATAATAGAAGATGTACTTTCAATTACGATATCTTTGGATTATAAATGAAACCAAGAACATGCCATTTTTGTCACTGTATATTGAGGCGACTAGGCATTTAGTATTTTGATTTTCTTTTCCTAGAAGAGTAATGCATATCATACTATAATCAAAATACAATAATACAGATCAGTAGTTGGTATAAGTAGTTTGACAGTTTTATTCTTTAACCAAGAGATTGTAAGTTTGATCATTGTGAATAGAGTTATCACTTACTGTGAGCACTTTACTTTTTAGTGGATCGATCCGATATGGATATGATTAAATATGATCCAATAAATTCAGAGATATATATGGTTATACAAAAAAATCTAATAATAATTAATAATAATAATATTATTATACTTTGTTTTGAATGTTTGAAACTTTCTTCTTTGTCAGCCAAAAACTTAAGAAACACACCTTGCAAATGAAGCCAACAATGGCTGGCTACTAGACATATATATCAATTATCATCCTCTCTTTCAAATTAAAAAAGAAATACATCTAGACATGTATTATATCCATATTAATTTAATATCATTTATTAAAAATATTTAATAAATATATCTTAGATTAAAATAAAAATATAATAGAAAAAATACATGCAAACTTATATTTTTAATAAAATAATTATTTTTTTAGTTTTTGTGAAATAAAAAGTGTGTGTTTATTAATTTGGTATGGAGAGAATATTAATAAAGAAATTATAATTAATTTCCATTTACTTTAACGTGTTGAAATGTGTATTTCCTTTACTACCTTTTATTTTTTGTATTACTTTTACTCTATTATGGTTGAAAATATTAGTTAGGGTTAAGGGTTTTTTGGACTTTTAGTGTGTATATAAATAGAAAACGATGGTTATCCAATGTTACTTTTTGACATTTTTTTTATCTAAGCTATATAAAAATTCTCTGTGATTCCAAAGATTTCTTCAACAATTTTCTGTGTGATTTTCTTTCTTATGGTGTTTTTAGTTCTTGATTCAAGTTTCAATATAGTATAAGAGAATGTTTATGTGTTGATTTATTGTTTTTCTTCTCATATCGATATTTATTGGTTCTCCGGTTCTTTGATACTCTAGTTTTGTTCCTTGATTTCAGTTTTTATGGCTTGAAATCTACTAGATTTTGTTGATTTGCTTTTCAGATAAGTTGATTCTTTGGTTTTTTTTTCTTGAAAACCTATTTTTTGCTTTCAATCTCGTTCGTTGTTTTATTTATGAGTCAAAACCCTAGTTTTTCTTTTTAGAACTTCAGATCTGTTGATTTTGTCGAAAGATTACTTGATTTAGTATGGCTAATGATATAGAGATAACTGAGTTGACTCCACAATCAGCTGCAATCGTTCAACCACGAGGTCATACAGATTGCGATCTAGTTGATCCGCTTCATCTACAGAGTTCTGATTATCCTGGTATGATCTTGGTGAGTTCCTTCCTTACTGAAACAAATCATTTCTCCTGGAATAGAGTAAAGAATATTGCTCTTGGAGCAAAGATAAAACTATGTTTTGTTAATGGAAGTTATGTTAAACCAGATGCTGGTTCTTCTAAGTTTACTCTGTGGAGGAAGGTTGACTATATGATCACTTCTTAGATGTTGAATTCTATTTCCAAGGAGTTAGTTAGGGCTTTTGCATACTCTGAAAGTGCAAAAGAGCTGTGAGATGAGTAAGAAAATCATTTTGGTGATAGTAATGGGCCAATGATTTATAAAATTCAGCGAGAAGTTACCTCAATTTCTCAGGATAGTTTGTTTTGTTACTGCTTATTTTACTAAGCTACAGATACTGTGGGATGAACTTGCTTGTTTGATTCGATTTCCTATTTGTGCTTGTACTAATACTAAGAAAACTGTTGATTTGAACAACTTGTTCAAACTTATGCAGTTTCTGATGGGACTCAATGATCATGTGAGAAATTATATATTACTTCTTGACCTTTGCCTTTGGTCAGTAAGGTTTACTCTATGGCTCTTTGGGTTGAGAAACAAAGAGAGGTCCATACAGTTTTCACTGATGGTATTGAAGCATAGCTGCGAGGGGTGTATTTTCTGATAAAGGGAATTCTAGGGATTCAACTTGGGATACTAATCGTAGGAGGGGTACTGGGACGGATGATAGGAAAACTAATAGACAATGAACTTACTGCAATATGAAGGGTCATGAGAGGGATTCCTGTTTCAAGTTGATTGGATATCCTGACTGGTGGCCTGATCCTAGAAAGCAGAAAAATAATGGTTTTGGTAAATTTGCAGCACAAGTATCACATACTAGAGAGGAGAATGCTTCTATATCAGAGAATTCTCCTTTTTCACAGGGGTTTAGCCTGCTAATATTGCATCTATTGTTGAGAGAGAGATACAAAGGTGTTTGAAAGAGAAGAACGTGGCTAACACTGCTTGTTTGTCTTACACTAGCTATGCAGGTACTGTTCATGCACTTCAACATGAAAGTTTGCTTATGAATAATGATAGTTTTTGGATAATAGATTCAGAGGCTACTAATCATATGAGTTTTAGTTCTAAGTTTATGGATCATATGTTAGTAGTCAATCCTCCTAGTCCTATTCATTTGCCTGCTAAGTTAGTTGTTTTTGTGAACCACATAGGTTCTATATTCTTTAATTCCAAGTTTGTTCTTCAAAAAGTCATGTTTGTGCCTAGTTTCAAATTCAATATGTTGTCTGTCAATCGGTTGGTTATTGATCTCAATGTTAGAGTGATTTTTTTTTCAATCCCATTATTTATTTCAGGACCACTTGACTAAGGAGATTCTTATTGTGGGCAAGTCTTGTGCTGGACTGTACATATTGGATAACTCTAGCTTTGATATTGATACTATTCGTCATTTTTCTAATGATAGTTCTGTTGCTTTAAATGTTTATGATTCTAATATTCTTTTAGATACTTGTAATGTTACTTCTTCAAATCAACTTGTCACTTTTGATTTGTTGCATTTGAGGCTTGGTCATGCTTCTAAAAATAAAATACATTATTTACCTATTTCTTCTTCTGTTGAATTAGTTAGTGATCATCACTGTAGTATTTGTCCTTTGAGTAAACAACACAAACTTCCTTTTCCTACTAGTAATACACATGAATCCAACATTTTTGCTCTCATTCATGTTGATCTTTGAGGCCCATATCCATTAGCTTCTATTACTAGGGCACATTATATTTTTACTATTGTAGATGATTTTTTTTAGAGCCACTTGGACCTTTTTTTAAAAAAATAAAACAGAAACATTTTCATACCTTAAGCATTTCTGTCTTATGGTGAAAACTCAATTTAATATTTCTGTTAAACAAGTTAGGAGTGATAATGATATTGAGTTTACTAATACACAATGTCAGGATTTCTTTAAGAGTCTTGGTATAATTCATCAAAAAATTACTCCTTATACTTCCCAACAGAATGGTATAGTTAAGAGAAAACATAAACATTTGCTTGAGGTTGCTAGGGCTCTTATGTTTCAATCCTCTTTGCCTAAGAAGTTCTAGGGGGAAGCTATTCTTACTGCTACTTATATTATTAATAAACTTTCTTCTGTCATACTTCAGTGGAAAACACCATTTGAATTTTTACATGCTAAAACACCATATTATTCTAATCTTAGAGTGTTTGGTTGTCTTTGTTATGCTTCTAACACTCAACCTCATAAAGATAAGTTTGTTTATAGAGCTTCTAAGTGTGTTTTTGTGGGGTATGTTCCGGGATAGAAAGCTTATAAGCTTTATCATTTGGAGAATCATAATTTTTTAGTCTCTAGAGATGTTCAATTTTTTGAACATATTTTTTTTAATCTGATGCTACTAAGTTTGATTCTTTACATGTTTCACCTTTTATTTCACCTGATATTACTTGGTCTTTTCCTCTTTCTACTACTACGTCATCAACAGCTGCAGATATGATTGCTACTGATTCTTCTTCTTCTTCTCCTTCTCATTCTTTTGACATTTCTCTTTCTCTTTCTTCTTCTTCTTCTCCTAGTTCTTCTCTTGTTTCTCTTCCTGTTGTTCCTAGGCATAGTTTCAGACTTAGAGTTAAACCTGCATGATTAAATCAATATGTTACTTATGTAAATAATTCTTCTTTTTTTTTTCTTCTTCTGTTTTACCATACTTAGACTATGCTCATATGGGTTTTATAGCCAATGTGTCTATTATTAAGGAACCTGTAACTTATAATCAAGCTAAACTTGACCCTAATTGGGTAAAGGCCATGAATAAAGAATTGACTACTCTTGAACATAATCATACATGGGAATTGGCTTCTTTACCTCCTAGTAAAAAGCCTATTGGTTGTAAATGAGTTTATAAGGTGAAATTTAAGCCTGATGGTTATGTAGAAAGGTATAAAGCTAGATTGGTGACTAAGGGTTATAATCAGATTGAGGGGATTGACTTTCATGATAAATTTTCTCCTGTTGCCAAGCTAATTACAGTAAGATTATTTTTGGCTATAGCTTCTGCTAAGCAATGGTCAATACATCAGCTGGATGTTAATAATACTTTTCTTCATGGCTACTTAGATGAAGAAATTTATATGGTTCCTCCTGCTGGTTATGTTGTTTCAGATACTACATTAGTCTGTAGGCTTAAAAGGTCTTTGTATGATTTAAAACAAACTTTTAGGTAGTGGGATCTTGAGTTGACTGCCAAATTACATGCCTTGGGTTTTGTTCAATCTGCCAATGATCACTGTTTGTTTGTTAAGCAATCTGGGTCTCTTTTTTTTTTGGCTTTGTTGGTTCATGTGGATGGCCTGTTGCTTACTGGTACTTCTGAGACACACATTTCTAATGTGAAATTGGCTTTAGATAAGGCATTTACTATTAAAGATCTTAGTCTTTCCAAGCATTTCTTTGGTATTGAAATTTACAGATTTGAGGCATGTTTGTACCTCAATATGAGAAAATATGTGTTGGATCTCATTGAGGATACTGGTCTTTTAGATTGTAAACCTGCTAAAGTACCTTTGCTTGCTGGTTTTGCTATACATGATGAGTCTTTTGAAGTTTTGTTGAATCCTAAACAATATAGAAGGTTAATTGGTTGATTACTATACTTGAACCTCACTAGACCTGATATGACTTTTTTCACTTAATAATTAAGTCAGTTTATGAGCAACCCTATGAAGTCTCACTAGGATGTAGCTTTACATGTTGTTAAGTATTTTAAAGATACTTCTTCTACTGGTTTGCTCTTCCCTGCTGGATGCTTATTTCAGTTGCATGCCTTCTGTGATGCTGATTGAGGTTTTTGTCCTTTTTTTAAATTGTTAGTGAGTGGTTACTATGTCTTCTTAGGTTCTTCTTTAATATCCTGGAAGACTAAATAGTAGGCTACAGTTGCTCGAAGCTCAGCTGAAGCTGAGTATCGTAGCATGACTACTACTGTTTACGAATTACAGTTTTTAACTTATTTGCTGCAGGATTTTCATATTTCTTTACAGCTACCTATTGATCTTCATTGTGATAATAAGGCAGCTTACATATTACTGCTAATCATGTGTTTCATGAAAGGACAAAGCACCTTGATATTGATTGCCATTTAGTTTGAAATAAGTTGAAGGAATGTTTTATTGTTACTAATCATGTGTCTTCAAAGTTACAGTCGGCAAATATTTTTACCAAAGCTTTAAGCAACAAGTCTCATTATTTTTTTTGTCCAAGCTGGGATTGGTATATCACCAATCTCCATCTCGAGGGGGGATGTTGAAATATATATTTCCTTTACCGCTCTTTATTTTTTGTATTACTTTTACTCTATTATGATTGTAAATATAAGTTAGGGTTAAGGGTTTTTTAGACTTTTAATGTGTATATAAATAGAAAATGATTGTTAGCCGGTATTTCTTTTTGACATTTTTTCGATCTGAGCTATATAAAAATTTTCTGTGATTTCAGAGATTTCTTCAATAATTTTCTGCGTGATTTTCTTTTCTATGATATTTTTGGTTCTTGATTCAAGTTTCAATATAATGATACAAAAATTATTTTTTGAAATTATTATGTTTAATCATTATATATTAACCTCAATAGTTGATTTTATTTATCATATGAGTTCCAAAAGAATTGGAAAATTATTTTTTTTTCTTTTATATATTCTCTAGATTTGAATCGAATTAATAAATAAAGCAAATTAATAAGAGGAAATTATATTACATATCACAGTTTTAACTTTTTCTTTTTTCAAAAGTATCCCTTTTTTTTATATCTTTAGAATATCAAATATATATTTAATTTATACATTTAAGAACAAAATATATTTTTAGTATATTAAATATATATTAAAAATATATTTTTAAAAAGATGTATTTTTAAAATTAAAGGTTAAAAAATAAGTATTTTTTTAAAAAGAGAAAAATGGATATTTTTTAAAATAATTTTATTTTTGAGGTTATTTTTAAAAAAAATTCAATTGACAATGGGTTGGCAAACTCATTTAGCCCACCAAGTAATAAAAGTAGCCTAAGCCCAATATTAGCAAATTTGCTAGACCAATTCAAATGGCATATTTCTATCAGACATTTACAAATTAACTAAAAAGGTTATTATTTGAAAATTATTAAAAAAAATTTACACTTTTATAAAAAGTTAAAAGCAAAAATTTAAAAATATTTTATTTTTTATTAAAATAATTTTTTATTTTAAAAATATATTTTTCTCTCACTATATTAATATTTTATTTCAATTTCATCTTTCTTTTTCAATCTCCACTTTTAAATAAAAATATTCTAATAAAATAATAAAAATTAATATTTTAAATTATTTTCATTATATAAAAATTATAGTTTTTTATAAAATTTAAAATTTTATTTTTAATTTTTAAAAATAAATCACTCAAAAAAGAGTAAATTATATAAAAATATATTAATAAAAATTATTAAATTTATTTTTAAATAAATTTTACATATTATAAATATAAAAAAAATATATACAATTTTGTTATATATATGTATTGTAGATATTTTGTGCATGTTATATTTTTATTATTTAAATTATCTATTTTATATAAAAATTATTGAATATTATGTGAATATTATATGAATATTGTGAGAAGAAAAAAATAAAAAAATAAAAAAAAATATTAAAAATATTATATATATATATATGTTATAAATATATTGTAAATATATTTTATATGTATTATAGATGTAGTTTGTATTATTGAGTGTATATTTTATATGTATTATATATATATATATTTTATGTATATATTAAAAATATGATATTAAAATTTTTTAAATAAAAAATATAAATAAAATAAATTATAAAAAAATAAAAATAAAAATTTATAAAATAAAAAAAACATTTTTAGCATAAGTTTACAAAAAAAAATGCAAACTTTGTTAAAAGTGAAAATTCTTTTTGACCTCCGTACCTTTGTAAAATAATTAGTGATATTGCGTCTATAGTGTAAATATCCCTTTTAGAATTAGCTTTGGGCCTCCGACTCTAAGATGACTTAGCGCATCTTCAACTCAAATTTTATTTTAGAGCAATTTTAATATTAAAATAAAAATAAATAGTATATTTTTTATTATTTATATTTTAAATTCATTTGCTTTATTTTTTAACTCTATAAAATATATTATTCTTATTACATAACATATTTATTCTACTTTTTTTTTTATTAAATTAGTTATGGTATTTTTTTAAATACTATATTATGAATAATTTAAAATAATTTAATTTATAAAAATTAATTTAAAATAATTACTTAATAAATTTTATTTAATATCTATTTTTAATTTAACCAATGTTATTAAGAAATTCTATATATTCTATTTATTTTAAAATAAATAGAAATAGAAATATATATATTTAGATTAATTTTTTAAATTACCATATCCTTTAATAAATGATCAATTAATACATTTCGAAATGTATAATGAGTCTTTTTATTCTTATTTTTTTATGTCGCACAAAAAATTATTCGAAACAATAATTTTCATCATCTACAATCTCAACTTTGAAATAATAATTATATAATAATATTTAGATTTGTAAAATTAATTGATATAAATATCTTTAATTTCTTATACTCTTAATAATGCACGTATATATATCAATATATTAATTTTTAATTGTTATTTTATTTTATCTTATTAATAAGTTTTTAATTCAATAATACTAAAATTATTTTTTAAAATTTTTAATTTTAAAATATAATTAAAATTAAATTTAAAAATAATTTATTTTTTTATTAATTTAAAAAATAAATTTAATTTGTGTGATTAATATATTTTTATCAATTGAAAATACAATATATAATATTAACAAATATAATTTATAATATATATTTACAAAAAAAAAAAAGAAAGCACAACTATAGTGGTGCACCAAATGTGACATACCACTGTAGCAAATTTCCAATTTAGCGCGTAATTTGGTGCTTCATTGTAGTTTAGCGCCTCATTGGAATTGGCCTTAGGGAATATTGTACTGCCTACGGATAAAAGTTTTTAATTTACAAAAATACCATATATATGAATTGTTTTTCAAATTTATGTTTTAGGTGCTCTTTTTTCTTTTCTTTTTATAATTTTTTTCTTTTCATTTTTTTCTATTTTGTTTTATTTAAATTTTTTATTTAAATTTTTTAATGTCAAAATTTTAAGATACACAAAAAATATATATACACACAATATAAATATAATATATATAAAATACATATTCAATGATATAAAATACATCTATAATATCTATACTGCATCTATAACACATTTAAATAATATTTTTAATATTCGTTTAAATTTTTTTTATTCTCGTAATATCCACACAATATTCACATAATATTCAATAATTTTTATATAAAATACACATAATTTAAATAATAAAAATATAATATACATAAATTTATAACATTTACAACATATCTACATAATAAAATTATATGTATTTTTATATGTATAATATGTATTTTTTTAAAAAAATAAGTTTAATAAATTTTATTAATAAATTTTTATATATTTTATTTTATTTTTTCAGTATTATTTATTTTTTAAAATTAATATTTTATCTTTTATAAAAAATTATTTAGTAAAAATAATTTAAAATATTAATTTTTATTATTTATTAAAATATTTTTATTTAATAATAAAATTAAAAAAAAAATAAAAAAAAAATAAAATATTAATTATAGTAAAATAAAATATATTTATAAAAACAAATTATTTTAGTTTAAAATAAGATATTTTAAAAATTTACTCTAATTTTTTATAAAAATAAAAATAAAAATATTTTTAATTTTTATATTATTTTTAAAATAATTTTTTTAAGATAAATTTGTAAATGTGCCTCTCCAATTAGCCTAGCTTGGCCTATCACTCTCACACAGTATCCTATAAGCTTCTTTCTCTCCCCCTCCCCACTGTTTCTTCACCGCCGAAACCAGGTGGGTACTTGCCTCTACCTGCCTTTTTCTCCATTATTAGCTTTGTTTTTATTTCTAAATAAAACCCATTACAAATTTGGGTTTAATATCCGTCTCGACTATCTCTCTCTGCTTCTATTGTCTACACGCGCCTCTATTGACTGCCCTCCATGAGGCCGCCTTTCAGTCAATTGCTATGCGTATCTCCTTGACATGTATCAAAATCTGGGCGCGCACCGCCTCATATACCGTTCTCGTATTGCTAGCTATGTTAAGGCTGGTCTCATTGATAATGCAATCCAAGTGTTCGACGAAATGGCTCAATCAAATTGTCGTGTTTTTAGCATCGACTACAACCGATTCATTGGCGTTTTAATCCGATACTGTCGTTTCGATTTAGCTCACCACTACTACTCTAAAATGGGTCCTCTAGGTTTTTCGCTATCTTCCTTTACTTACTCTCGCTTCATATCTGGTTTATGCCAAGTAAAGAACTTTTCACTCATTGATAAATTGCTACATGACATGGAGAGACTTAATTGTCTGCCTGATATTTGGGCTTTTAATATTTATTTGCATCTTTTATTTGTTGTGGGTAGAATAGAATTAGTATTAGATGTGTTTGAGAAAATGGTGGAGAGAGGGAGGAAGCCTGATGTTGTAACATATACTATTATTATTGATGGGTTTTGTAAGACGAAAAAATTTGATACTGCTGTTCATTTTTGGCGTGATATGATGGATAAGGGATTTGTACCAGATAATAAGGCCTGTGGGGCACTTGTTGTTGGATTGTGTAGCGGAGGGAAGGTAGAACTGGCTTATGAGCTTATAATTGATGTGATGAAGAGTGGTCAAGTTAAGTTTAGTAAACTGATTTACAATGCGTTGATTAGTGGGTATTGTAGAGCAGGTAGGATTGATAAGGCGCAGGCGATCAAATCTTTTATGAGGAAAAATGGATGTGAGCCAGATTTGGTTACATACAATGTGTTGTTGAATTATTGTTGTGATCAACTAATGTTGGATATGGCAGAGAAGTTGATAAAGAAGATGGAGAGAAGTGGGATAGAACCTGACGTGTACAGTTATAACCAATTTCTTAAGGGACTTTGTAAAACTAATAGCCAAGATAAAGCTTATTTTTTCATGACGAACAAGATGGGACCAAAGGGATTGTGTGATGTTATTTCATACAATACCATTATTGAAGCATTTTGCAAGGGAAATCATACCAGAAGAGCTTATAAGCTGTTTGAGGAAATGGGACGAAAGGGGATTATCCCAGATGTAGTGACATTCACCGTACTTATAAAAACCTTTCTAAGAGAAGGTAGTTCTGATATAGCAAAGAAGCTACTTGATCAGATGACAGAAATGGGTCTTTCACCTGATTGTATATTTTATACGACTATAATTGATCACCAGTGCAAGAGTGGGAAAGTAGAAATGGCTCACACAATTTTTTGCGATATGGTAGAACAGGGAATTCCCCCTGATGTGATTTCATATAATGCCCTTATAAATGGGTTTTGCAAATCTTCTAGGGCAAGTGAAGCTATGCATTTATATGAAGAAATGCAAACTAGAGGATCTTATCCTGATGAAATAACATACAAATTGATCATCAGGGGGCTTATTAGGGAAAAGAATTATTCCATTGCTTGTAAGGTATGGGGTCAGATGATGGAGAAGGGATTTACTCTCGATAGAGCTGCTTCTGAGATATTAATCAGTGCCAGTTCAAGAGAAGCTTCATCTACATGAGAAATGGTCCTTATCTCATAATTCTTTGCTTTCTTCTGTGTGCCTCTCTGATGTGCAGTATCTAAAAATTTACAGTGGAATGGTTTGCTATAGAGGCAGTGTTAGAATGCTTTCTCCTATTACAGTAGTACCTTTTGATCATGCAATATTACTGCTTATGAAACTGGCAATAGAAGCTGCTAGCAGCTATAAAGCTGAGCTGAATGATTTGTGTTAGAGGCAGCATTTTGGCACTTGACATGCAATTACCACATTGCAGAAGTAATGCTGATTTATGTGCTGGCTAGAGAATAGAGTGTATCAAAAGTGGTTACATTATGGTTTAACTGTACCGGCAGCTGTGGTTGTTTTTTAAGCACATCTATTGGTTATGCCTGTTATTTATCTCTATAAAAGACATTAGGTCATCTGCTGGAGCCTGGATGTGCCACCAATGTCTGAAACTCGAATGGGGCTTACTCTTAAGCTGGTCAGTCATACTGTTGCTGTACAATATACCATTTCCATCAATGAAATGGAAGCTGGTGGATGTAAATTTATACTTTACTACGTTGAGTACTTTTTTTGATTTCTCCATATGGTCTCAATTTTTAACTGACATGTCTGGCACAAATTTTTTCCTAAATCTTTTACTGATGGTCAAATTTCTGTATTTTCAGGTTGAAAGTTGACGGTGTTTGGTTATTTTTATTTTCCTGCCTCTATAATTATTGCAGAGCCCAAATATTGGGGTACATTGGTTGACTTACCTTTTTGTCAACTCATTGCCTTGTTGGTGAATTGCAATAAAGGTGCATTCAGGTTGAGCCACTCGCTTCCCTTTTCTTAGAAATGCATGGTTGTTGTGAGCTCAAATTTCTTTCATTTAAATACGAGAGTTGAGGTACATATAAAAAAGAATATGGTGAGAGCAATATGGTGGCAGTTAGATGCTCTGTAATAGTGTTTTGAATGTGATCTCAGTTTATAGATATGTACAGTTGAGATGTTGTTATGGAGGTGAAATATACTATGTTTCCCATGTTTTCGTGCATATGGTATTCAGTGCTTTTAGGCCAGATCATTCACTGGATTACACTCAACCTTGTAAGAATCTCCCTCTTAATCTAAATATTACTTATTGTTATGCTGCAAGACATTCTCGTGAACTATAAATAATTTTTCTTTGTTCCTTTTTCAGCTTGGTTTTGTGCCTTTGTCAATCAATAATTGCACAGTTTTTACAATTTTGGAAGTGAGACAGGCGAATCACAAACCATTATGTTTTAGTAGATTGTTAATTTGTTGCTTGAATTCTATTATTCACTCACAGAATGAAGTGTCAAAGCATGCAAAATCCATCTGTTTCATTTATTTGGGTTGCTATGTCATGTTTGTCCTTGCATTCTCTAAATCTTCCCCGAGGATCATTAGTGCCATACTTACAATCTCCTTCTTGCGCCTCTCTCTCAACAAGATTCAGACATCCAGGATACACTTCTTTTGGTCCCGAGGATGGAATGCAGGATGATGGTTATTGAGGCTTTGAAATCTGGATGCAGGGGGTATGGCTTCTCAAGCCTGACGTCAAATTGACTCCCATTCTCTCTGTTTCTATATTCTACAACCGCTAGTCTGCTACTGCTTGCTATTATTTTTTCGGATTATTTTAAATATTAAGACAACTGGATTCTATTACGGGATGTTTGGTTCATACCTTTGCTTACATGTTTACCTATCTTACAGAAAATAAGCTAATTAAGAGAATGGAACTGGACTTTCCAACTTTCAGTTAGCTTCCATGTACGGGAATAGCAATATTTGGACAAAACACAAAATTGTTGATTTTTAACAAATGGGATTGCACAACCCAGCAAAAGTGTAAAGAGATTTGAGAGTAGATTGCATATGAAGCTAGGCATAGGCACTTTCTAATCATGGTATTTTTTTGAAGTGTCAAAAATTAGACGTGTATACTATTAAACAAAATACATAATTGTTGCAGAAAGCGAATATGCCTCGTTTTGATTTTGAATTGCACAACGAGGTTTTATTACTTGGCAATATAAGTTTCTCTCTGTTATGATGAATGTTTCTGGATGGAAGTTCACTTCCAGTCATTTTCTGAAGCACAAGCAATTGGTACTGTTCCTTTTAACATAGAGATATTGTTGTATAATTACAAATTTGGCTTTATATTTGCTCAAAGCAAACCAAATTGTTTGAAATTGAAGCCAGGTGGGTAGAGCAAAAGGAAGATTAGAAAAAGAGGGAGATTCTGTGACAGTTATGTAACTTAAGCTGAAGGGGAAAAGATGAAAGAGGAGAGTTCTAAATTCAAGAATGAATCAGCTTTTTGATTGTTGGAATTTGTCTATTGAGAGTTTTGAATACTGTAGGAACAGGTGAAGGATTTGAACAATTTCAGTACTACAATGGAAGTTCAAGTTCATGAACTCAGTAACGCACAATGGCATAGCCACGTCCTAATCCATGCAAGTTAGAGTAAACCATCTTATCTTTAGCAGGGGCTTAAGCTTATCTTGACACATAAACTTAAAGACGGGAAAAAGAAAGAAAGAAAAAGAATTAGTACCATCACCAAAGATCATTTGCCTCTCTTATTAGTACATGTTTGATTCTTTGCCTAAACAAGAATACTACTTGAAGTTCTCATGAAGTCATTCTCTTTTCCCTTTCCCCATTGCCTTGAAAAATAACTCTCTTCATATTCCTTTCTTCTGATTCATCATTTCCTGTCATTCTTGTTACTACTACAATGTCTCATCATGTTGAAACTAACCCTTACTTCGTCAGACCATTGCAGCAACGGGAAGGCCAACATTCTCAGCCACCACCACCACAACAAAACCAGCCACCTGCTTCACGTCCCAAAAAATACCAAGGCCAACGTTCCAAGCCATATGGTCCTTGGGTTGGAGAACCACAAAGAAAAGGTAGTGCAGCCTTGCCCCAGCATGACGAATACCAAGGTCTTGATTATGGTCCAGCAATGCTTTCACCACCACCACCAGATGATCGCCGTGGTCCTCGGCTAACTAAATTAAAACAAAAAAGTCGAGAGCATCTGAAGCCATCTGGTCCACATCCTACAGAAGGCCAACGGTCTAAGCCTTATGATCCAAGGGAACTGCCAGAGAGAGATACCAAATACCGCAGTCCATGGATGTTACCACCCCATCACGATGAAGACCATGGTGGTCATGTTCCACGCCATGATGGTGTTGAATACCGTAGTCCATCGATGGCATCACATCCACAACAAGATAATAAAGACCAAACCCAAAGCCCTCAACAACTTAAAGATCAAGACCCCTATCCCTTGCATCCCCAAATCCCACCAGGACAACAAGAAGAAGAAGAAGACCGCTCTCGCCGCCACCGCCACCGCCCACATGGTTTAAGGGCACCACCACCTCAAAAGACCAGGCCAATAACATGGTTATTTGCAGCTCTCTGTACTATTTTCTGGATTGTGATATTTCTTGGAGGCTTAATTGTGCTCATTGTTTATCTGGTCTATCGCCCGCGTAGCCCACGGTTTGACATATCTAGTGTTACCTTGAATTCAGCATACATTGATGCAGGTGCTTTGCTCAATGCTGATATCTCCTTACTTGCAAATTTCACCAATCCAAACAAGAAAGTGGGTGTGGTCTTCAGTCATATGATCATTGATATATACTATGGAAATACACTTATTGCTACTCAATACATAGAGTCTTTCACAGCAGCAAAAGGCAAGCCCAGGTTTGCAAATATTCACATGATCACTAGTCAGGTTCGGCTGCCATTGGGAGACAGTGCTCATCTGCAGGACCAGATAAGTAAAAATGGAGTCATATTCAATGTCAAAGGAGTCTTCAGGGTGAAATATAATCTTGGAGGTTTCCTTCGATACTCATATCGGTTATATGGTCATTGTGCTATCATGGTGACTGCCCCTCCTAGTGGGGTTCTAAAAGCAAGCAGATGCAGAACAGCACGTTGAGATAGTTAAGAGCCGATTTTGAACATTGTCAATCTGCTTTTGAATATGCTAATTACAATGTTGTTAAGTACTTTCCATGCTTTACTAGCGAAATTTCCTGAAAATTTCTTGAGCATATGCCAGAAAATCGAAACAATACATGTTCTTGTTGATTTATAACAATATTTGTAGAGTTTTTTCTTTCCAAAGTACAGAGAGAGTGAGAGAAAATTTGCCACAGTACTAATCATAGCTTTAAAAAAATGGAGGAGAAAACTTCACCTCACAATGTCTATTTACAAATGCTCAATATGATGAAAATTACAAAAATGCCTAAAAATGCTGGCTAGCCCTCCACTCATTGAGATCACAAGAAATACATTGATAAATATAGAAAAAGAAAACAATCAGAAACCCATGCCAGCTAGTTTAACTCATTAGCAAATGAACAATAAACATTCCACAATAAACAAATAGCCAAATTACTCTCTTTAAAATATCCTGTAATGATCCCTAGTAAAGAAGGGATGCCAAAGGGCATCATGAGCTGTTAGTCTGTTGGAAGGATCATACCTAAGAAGACCTTGCAAGAGATCGATGATATCACCAGCTGAGTGATCAACGTGCTGCATTACGAGATTCTGGCAAGAGCAGGGCAAAGATGGCTATAAATCAAGGTTGTCAAAATCGGGATTCTACCTTGAATCGAAAACTAATTCTAGAATCGTAAATCGGTAGAATCGTAAGATTCTACGTTAAATGAAAATTTTACCACATTTCATAAATAAATTACATTTAACATGTTAAAGAACATAAAACCATAATTAAATGATTAATTTCACAAGTTTAAACATAGATTCAAACTACAAATTGAAATAAAAGACATAAATTAACATAAGTTATAAATAATTATTAAAGATATTAAGTAAGATCAAAGATATCATCATCATCCATTGCATCATTTGGAGCATCACCAACGTCCAAACCAATATCATCATCATCATCATCATGAGGGAGCTCCAAATCATCATCCATAGCTTCTCCATCTTGAGTCTCCAAAATCTCTACATCTTCAGCATCTTCACCTTCATTTTGTTTCTCCTCTCCTTCCTCTACAATCCACTCATCATCAGAGGAAACATCAAGTTCTTCTTCACTTTTATCAAGTTCACTTGGACCAATATTTTTCTTAACTCTCTTTTCCAACTTCAAGTTATACATTACAAACACCAAATCATTCATTTTTTTTTGGTATAATCGATTTCTTTTCTTTGTATGGACATATATTAAAAGGACAAAATTATCAATTGGTAAGATGAATGTAAATGAAAATAATATAATAATGCAAAATGAAATATTATATGAGGTTTACCATCTCAAATGTACTCCAATTTCTCTCGCAAGCCGAAGAGCTACAAGTTAAACTCAAGATTCTTATGGAAAAATTTTACAATTCTGGGGTATCAGATCCATAAGAACTCCACCAATCAGCTGGATCTTTCTTAGTTATCATTGATTTTGCTGATGTCCGCCCAAATGAACCTCTTGCATGCTTAAATTCCTCAAGTTGCAAATCAATGATATCTCTCTCTTTAGAAGTTCGAATCAATCTCTCCATCACATCATAAAGTCCACGCATTACTTCTCGATCGGCTTGGAAAGTGGGACTATAATGAAATTGAGGATTAAGGTAGTATGCAGCAGCATGCAAAGGATGGTGTAATTGTTTTGCCCATCTTTTGTCAATAATTTTCCATATTTTTTCATAGCTTCATAGAAAGATATTCTCACCATAAATTAAAATTGCACAAAAGAAATAAGAATAAGATTTGATAAAATAAAAAACAAGTAATAAGATTGGTATAATAAAAAAAAAGTAAATTTACCTTTTCTTGACTTTATTGAAATTATCTTGTATTTGCTCTTTAGCACGATCCACCTCCTCATATATGAAACCCATTGCCGGCTTGTCATCCGATCAACCAAACGAAGTACCTTGATAAGAGGATTAGCTGCCTTTAAGCATATCAAGATTCCTTTCCAAAATTTATTGTCCATGACAAAATTTTCAACCTTTATTCCATCCAAGGTTGTCAAAATCGGGATTCTACCTTGAATCGAAAACTAATTCTAGAATCGTAATTCGGTAGAATCGTATTTGAATCGTAAGATTCTATGTTAAATGAAAATTTTACCACATTTCATAAATAAATTACATTTAACATGTTAAAGAACATAAAACCATAATTAAATGATTAATTTCACAAGTTTAAACATAGATTCAAACTACAAATTGAAATAAAAGACATAAATTAACATAAGTTATAAATAATTATTAAAGATATTAAGTAAGATCAAAGATATCATCATCATCCATTGCATCATTTGGAGCATCACCAACGTCCAAACCAATAACATCATCATCATCATCATCATGAGGGAGCTCCAAATCATCATCCATAGCTTCTCCATCTTGAGTCTCCAAATTCTCTACATCTTCAGCATCTTCATCTTCATTTTGTTTCTCCTCTCCTTCCTCTACAATCCACTCATCATCAGAGGAAACATCAAGTTCTTCTTCACTTTTATCAAGTTCACTTTGACCAATATTTTTCTTAACTGTCTTTTCCAACTTCAAGTTATACATTCCAAACACCAAATCATTCATTTTTTTTTGGTATAATCGATTTCTTTTCTTTGTATGGACCTATATTAAAAGGACAAAAATATCAATTGGTAAGATGAATGTAAATGAAAATAATATAATAATGCAAAATGAAATATTATATGAGGTTTACCATCTCAAATGTACTCCAATTTCTCTCACAAGCCGAAGAGCTACAAGTTAAACTCAAGATTCTTATGGCAAAATTTTGCAATTCTGGGGTATCAGATCCATAAGAACTCCACCAATCAGCTGGATCTTTCTTAGTTATCATTGATTTTGCTGATGTTCACCCAAATGAACCTCTTGCATGCTTAAATTCCTCAAGTTGCAAATCAATGATATCTCTCTCTTTAGAAGTTCGAATCAATCTCTCCATCACATCATAAAGTCCACGCATTACTTCTCGATCGGCTTGGAAAGTGGGACTATAATGAAATTGAGGATTAAGGTAGTATGCAGCAGCATGCAAAGGATGGTGTAATTGTTTTGCCATCTTTTGTCAATAATTTCCCATATTTTTTCATAGCTTCATAGAAAGATATTCTCACTATAAATTAAAATTGCACAAAAGAAATAAGAATAAGATTTGATAAAATAAAAAACAAGTAATAAGATTGGTATAATAAAAAAAAAGTAAATTTACCTCTTCTTGACTTTATTGAAATTATCTTGTATTTGCTCTTTAGCATGATCCACCTCCTCATATATGAAACCCATTGCCGGCTTGTCATCTGAATCAACCAAACGAAGTACCTTGATAAGAGGATTAGCTGCCTTTAAGCATATCAAGATTCCTTTCCAAAATTTATTGTCCATGACAAAATTTTCAACCTTTATTCCATCATCTAATTTGGCAAATCGAGAATTTTTCCACACATTTGATGAAAACAAACTTAGTAAACCATGTTTATGGTCATTGATACTTTGCAAAGTCAAATATGCTGTAGCAAATCGAGTAATGCAGGCCGAATCAAATCTTTCCCTTTAGTAAACTTTCTAAGCATGGAAATCAACAAAGTTCTACTATAGATAAAAGTAGTTATTTTTCTTGCCTTATCAATTGTCACATGATGAACCAACAATTCCTTTTCAAAATCTTCCAAGATTAAATCAATGCAATGTGCTGCACATGGAGTCCAATAAAGATGTTCTCTTTTCTTCATCAATAACTCTCCCGCTGCCTTGTAATTAGCTGCATTATCAGTGACTATTTGCACAACATTTTCTTCACCAACTTCCTCCACCACAACATCTAACATTTCAAAAACTTTCTCTGCTGTTTTACTGATTTCAGATGTGTCCAATGATTTTAAGAAAAAAGAACTCTTTGGACTATTCACAAGAAAGTTGCAAATAGATCTTCTTTTCTTATCTGACCAACCATCAGACATAATGGAGCATCCAGTTTTCTTCCATTCAGCTTTATGCTCATTTTGAATTTCTTTTGTTCTTAAAACCTCTAACTTTAAGTACTTTTCCCTAATTTCATGATATGATGGAGGTTTCAATACATGACCATATTTTCCTATTAACTGGCACATAGTGAAAAACTCAGGATTTTTTACACAATTAAAAGGTATGGCACTTGTATAAAAAAACCGAGCAATTTGTTGGCAAACTTCCTCTCTCAACTCTTTTTTGAACATATTATTGATGGTGGTTTGAGTACTCCCATTCCTCCTCTTGAAAAAAGATGTAATATTTTTTTCAGGAGGTTCTTTTCTTTTATCATTGGGACAAGAATCATTGTTACCATCATCATCACTTTGGCCTTCAATTGTGGCCCTTTTTTTCAAAGAGTCAAGTTCTAAATTCTTAAGAACACCCAACATTTGGGATCTCACATCCTGAGGAACAGAGACGCATGAACTAATATTTAATTTCGTCCCAGCTAATGATGCTTCAAACGATACACTCCCCCACTAACATCCCTATTACAATACTTGCACTTCACTTTTTTATTGTTTGTTCCTGGAATTTCTATACAATGGTTCCATGCTACATCACTTTTATTACTCGGTGCATTTTTTCTTAAAGTTCTAGATCCACTAGCCATTTTGAACTTTCACAATTAACTAGAAACAAACAATAAAAGATCAAAAATTAAAATAATCAAACAATATGTCATTTGTTATAGTTGATTAAATAAATTAATAATTAATTAATTACATGTATAAACTTTATAAAGTATAAACAAAGAATTAAATAAATTATAGTTACATATATAAAGTTGTAGGCCTGGATTGATAATTTAACATTATAACGGCTATGATCAAGCAAACAACACACAAGTTTATTTATGTATTTTTTTTCTTCCTATCAAACAGTTCATTTACTTATTCAACTTCCAATAAATTAAGGAATCCTAAATTTATAACATGATTGAATGTAATCAAATACTAAAGCAAATGGTTAGACTCTATTTCTTAAATGATTCCTTCGCTTAGAAGTGGATGGGATTATAAACAAAAAATTAAACAAATTAAATTATAATTACATATATAAATAAAAAATAAACAAATAAATAATTAAAAACAATATTTACATTACATGATTTTGCAGGTTTTCAATTGCATATTTGCAATCTAATCTTGCTCTGCCGAAAGCCGCTTCAGTTCACTTCCCTATTCCAAAGCCTGACGGAAGAAAGAGGCAAAAGAGCCCTCCAATAAAGTAAATTTGAGTAAATAATTAAGAAAGAGTCAAATATGATGAGTAACATTTAGTTAAAAAATAAAAAATAAAATAAGAGTCTTCCAAGCCCACGTTTTAAGGCCCAATAGTAACAAAAAAAACTATTCATCTTCTTCTTGCTTTAGACCGACGTCCCTCTTCCATATTGTCCTTTTTTTTCTGAATCGCAAACACTGAGATTCCACCGATTCTAACGACTTGAATCGCGATTCTACGGGATTCCACTATAAAAACGATTCTGCAACCGATTCAAAACTTAATTCCATATTCAACTCGTAGAATCGTAAGATTCTACGTTTTGAATCGGAATTTTGACAACCATGGTTGAAATGCAATATTATTGGAATTCAATGATTGTGATGGCTCTTATGTCTTCCTTCCTGTCCACCTATTTCTGCAGACAATTTGCCATTGGTTTGAGTTTCAATTGTTAGTGTGATTTCTGCTTGGCGATGCTCTCTGAATTGAAGCCCTCTTGGGTGTAGCTTATTTGGAATGGTCTACTTTCCATCCGGTCAGAGTTATTCATGTATGTGACAGCCCCATACGCTGCAGCTTCTTAAGTTTAGATTTTCACTAACTTACTACATTGTATCAGCTTTCTTGATATCTAGAGAGCTCTAGCCTTGGGTCTTGAGTAGATATATTTATATTGTATTAGTCCAATTCTGGGGCTTGTTCCCATGAATTCTTGAGGTTTAGTTGTGGATGTATGGGTAGAATGCCTCACCAATTCATGTTTTTGCCCAGAAAATCTTATTATTAATAATATATACACTTCTTATAAAAAAAGAATCATTAAAGGTTTTGGAAAAATAAATTTATTATTTTGAAGGAATTAGTTGAATTAATCTTTTTTATTTTTATTTATATAATACAAATTAGAAAAATTAATAATTATTTAATTAATAATATTATAAAAATATGAAGAATTAACATATACTAAATATTTAGTACAATATATAAGTAATGTAAATAATTCAATGACTTAGTAGTTTATAATAGAATATAGAATTATAGTAATACAATATTTTATTTTTTGTTAACATAAATAGAATTAAATTATTCATTATTCATAAAAATATTGTTAATTTTGGTATTTATACTCTGAATGGGTAGAAGAAATGAAAGAAAGAAAATAAACACTAAAACAAGATCGTTGAATTCTTTAAACTCAGTTAATTAGAATTCGAGCTCAAACTCGAAATATATTATGTATGAATTTGAATCAATATAAACTTAAGTTTGAAAATTTCATAACAAGCCAAGTTTGAACTTGAGGTCGAGTTCAAGTTTGATTATTTTATGCCGAATTAAGTTTGAATTTTTAAAACTCGATTTAGTTTGACTTGATTACAATGCTAAAATTATAATAAGCTGAGAATATTGGCATATATTATGATAAAAAAAATCTAAGAAAAGTGCTTTAACTATGTCATATGATTTAAAAATATTGGAATATGATTTTTAACATTATATATAATATGATTGTTAATTAATATTTTTAACATTTAAAAATATTATTTTTAAGAAAAAAATTTAAAAATATGAAATAAGTCATAATTTTTGTTATAAAATTTAAAGTTTTATTGTTTAATATTTTTAACATTATTTAAAAATATAATATTATTTAAATTTTTAGCATTTAAAAAATATCTTATAATTTTACTTGATTAAAATAATTAACATTTATTTTAAAACCAATCTTAAAATCGGAGTCCAAATTGAAATTTAAAAATAGTTTAGGATCATATACGGTCTATTAATTATAAGAACTTCAACCAATAAAAAAAAATATATATATATATAGGAACTTCAAAAGTGGATCCCATAAGTTAGGTTAACATTTTTTCCAACAGAAAACTCAACATATAGGACATTAAAGTGTTTTTTTTTTAATTCAAAAATAAATCAAATAATTTTTATTTGATATGTTAAATCAGATTTTATGGATTTATTTAGATTTTTTTTGTTATTATATTCATGTATAAAAGGCCATTTGATAAAAAATAAAATTGAGCCATTTCATAAGCTCCATAAAAACCAACACAGCTTCATATTACAGCCTTCCTCCACCAGGAAAATCAGTGGGTGTATTTCCTATTTAAAGTCCATTGAATATGTAAATATGCAATATTCTTGATGAATTTCAATTTTTCTGTTTTTCAGTGTGGCCATTCCAATTAATTCCTGGTTTACAGTGCCAAACTTTTTTTTTTTAATTGATACAAAAAAGAAAAATTGATAATGAATTTATTACTCAAAGAATTATACACTTATTGTTAGATTGTGTATAAAACTTATAATTTAAATATAAAAGCATACCCAATTTTAAATAAGATAGAAAAATTAACATAATGCAGAATTAGTAATTTTAATTAAAATTGACCAGCTCAAAGCCATATTATACAACATATATGGATTAGTGTAAGATTAAGTATGCAATTTTGAAGCCATAGTAATTTATTTTTCATGTCAACTGTAGATTGTGCAATTTGCACATGTTTTAATTTTACTTTTCAAAGCCCTCTTAAGCTGATTACAGGAAATTTACACCAAATTGGCAATTTGCCTCTCTCGGAAATTTTAATAAAATATAAGAGCAAATTTCATAATTTATTAAAATATGAAAATTGCTCTTATTATTATTAGTTTACGAAAGTCAAACATCAAATCGAAAGTTAGACTTTCGGTTTGATGCTTTAAATTTTTTTGACTCAAATCGGAAGTTCTAATTTCGATTTAACTCAAACCGAAAATAAGTTTTCAATTTGAGTTAATTTTTTTTAAATTAACTGAAACCGAAACCGGTTTCAGTCAAGCCAGCTTGCTTTGATTTGAAGTTTTATTTTTTCAAAAAAATAAAATTTAATTTTTTTTAAATAATTCTTCCCCAAAAATTTTAAAAAATTACTTTTTTTATTTTAACACATAAAATTCATTTCACCTATTTAAAACTATTTCACCATTTAAAAAAATATATTTTCTCAATTAATTAAAATTAATAATAACTGTATAATTATAATTAATAATAATATGATTATATCCAAGGAGAAGTGGTAGTATGATAGAAAGCGTTGGTATTTTTTTACAGAATTTGCTAAATTATGATATGGTTGTTCAGACTTTTTCTCCCTTAAGAGTCGTCCACGTATTTTTAGCATTCCCCCAAAAGATAAAAGTTGTGATTTACAATCTAGTTGGAGCAAATGAATTCCCCAATTCAATTTTAAATTTGTATTTTTGATAGTTTAGAATTTACTCGCAACTTATTCTTCTTTTTGTATAATTTATCAAATTTTATTGAATAAAATATAGAAATTCAAATGAATTATTGTGTATGCTAAACATGATGTAGATTTGTAAATGACTTTCATAAAATTTTTATAGAATTTAAGATATTAAAACAGCTCATCTTCTTTTGCTTCTCTTAGGGCTGTGCATGTGGCTCGTCAGCTTGGATGGCTCGGCCCAACCCAACCCGACCAGGGTTCAAAAAAATAAGGTTGGGCTTTGGGTTTGATGGGCGAGGGCAAAGCCACCTCGGGCCCGAGGATAAATACCTTGGGCCTGCTCAGCCCGATCTGAGATATTTTAAAAAATAAAATTAATTAATTATATTAATATTTATAAATAATTTATTGATTTTTATATATAATTATGTATATAATAAAAATTATAGCATTAATAGCCTAAAAATAACATGTAAAATATATAAAAAAAATTTAATAAAAAATTATAATATTAATAATTAATATATATAATTCTTTGGAATGCCCGAACTCGGCCCGTTGGCCTGAGTGGCAAGAGCGGCCGAATAGCCTGGGCCACTTGGACTAGGGTCAGGCTTTGGGCTTTATTTTTTTGGCCCTAAGCATTTCGGGCCAGGCTGCGGGCAACCCGGTCCGTGGCCTAACTTCTTTTAGTTCCTCTTCTTCATTTAATATTACAGAGAAGTTAATTAGGGTTATAAATGAGTCAAGTTACTCGAATTTAGTTTAGGTTTCGGCTAATTAAAAACTCATTTAGATTTGAGCTCGTTTAAAAATAAGCTAAATTCAAGTTGTTCGCCTATTGTTATCCCAAACTAGCAACCAAAAGGGGGGAGTGAATTGGTTGTTTGAAGAATGATGGTAAATTTAAAGCTTAAAAAGTAAGAGATGAAGAAGATGTAGATGGAGATGGAGTAGAGTTTGAGAAGAAAGAACATAAAGAATTATAGTGGTTCGCATTTACCTCAATCCTACATCCACTTTCTTAACAACTTGTTAAGGTTCCACTAGTCTTGAGTTTTTACAAGTTTAACTCTGACTTGGTGTTTTTCCTAGCTCATATCAAACTATAACAATGGTTTGAGATCAATCTTCCAACCCTTACAAGAGTTTTTCTTGGCTCACTCTCACAACCTAAGTGTTTCTAAGCTCACACTCAAACTTATATGGCGTTTAATGCTCACACCCAACACTCTAAGATTTTTGATGTTTGATCTTTAGATAAGATAATGAAAAATATTATTTAATAAAATTACAATAGTAATCAAAGTATTCTCTAACCACACAAATAAAGTTTAATGTGGTAATTATAGCCATTTGGCTTAATATAGCTATTTAAAGTGGTTTTCACACGTTTAGTGTTTATCTTCCACTAATTCTGTGTTCGGAGCTCGGTGTGTGGTTGCTCGGCTTAGTGGGCGATCGTACGGTTTAAAAGCTCTGTGTAATGACTAGTTCCAATGGTCAAATCTTGGTGTTTGACAGAATTTAACTGCCCATACCTTTGTGTCGTGCGGTCGTTCAGGCATGGAGTGTGGTTGCTCGGCACAAGGTTACCGTTGAGTTCAAATTTCTTTATCCACGTGTCCGGTTATCATTGGTCTGAGATATTTGGCCCTAAGATTTAAATCATCTGGACTTGTGCGGTCGCTCGGTCCTTCAGTGAGGTAGCATAAGTTTTTAAGTGTCGAGGAAGCACCGCAAGAGCTGACCGCTATATCTTATGTTCTTTTTAGTATTTTAGCTCTTTTGTTACGTGCGATCGCTCGAGATTCTTGGGCGGTTGTCCAAAGTTCTAGCGTCCTAACTCCTCTCTCACTGAGACCGTTATCCTTTCTGTGAGTTTATGAATTTTTACCTTGATTTGGTATGGTCACTCGATTTACGTGTACGGTCTCACGACTACCGGGCATACTTACTTCACCGCTCATTGAGAATGCGATCCTTTCTGTAATTTATAGAAGTAGTTCAGTTACCGTAGTTAGCTAGTCTTAGCTCTGTATCGAGCTACACTGCATGCTCAGATCGGTTATTTCGGCAAACTGCTTTTATCTCGTTTAGTTCAGTTCTCTTAGCTCAGCAGTTCTAAATCCAGCTTGACACTCTATGTTTCAGTTTGGTTCTCTGCTCGGTACATGCATATGTCTATTCGGTTTTTCTTTTGCTCGGTAGATCTGTGTGACATTTTGGCTTTGTGCTCTTGTTGTATTTGTGCAGTCGCTCGGTCTTCGGTTTGGGCGGTCACATAAGAGCTCGGTTTCTGCAGAACAAACTTGACAGACTTGTTTGAAATCATTAGCTCTTTATCATTTTAATTGCTAATGATCAAAATAGAGTTTGATTGTCCACTAATCTCAACAATCTCTCTCTTTTTATTTTTGACAATCAAATTGAATTTAGGTTAAACATAAATAAATACATGAAGCAATTAATGCAATGACAACAAATTTTCTCCACCTATATTAGATAATTTCATAATTGATGCATGCAATTCATAATACCAATTGATGTATATTTTTCTTGATACTAATTTGTTTTCTTTTCTTGTTTATTTCTCTCCCTTTGACAATTAAGTCATTTAAATTCAATGATATGTATATTTCTCCCCCTTTAATAAAAGCAAAAAGAAAATGAAATTTATTGATACCAATAAATGAAAGTACAAGAGGAAACTAAATTTGATACCAATTGAAAGAAAATACAAGAAAATGATTAATCTAAAACTTTTCCTTTTCCTTTTCTTAATGGTGGAGGAGGAGTTGCAGTTCTTTCATCATTATCACTAAGAGAAAGAGTTGTAGATGAGTTATGTGAGGATGATGAGGATCCTTCATAAGGACTTTCAATATGCTTACTCACATCCCATTCACTATGATCACATTAAGGAAGATTAAATTTTTCTTGAAAGTCATATATGTCATGATGAATATCGAAAAGGAGATCAACCTTTTTATTGAGTTTTGTGATTCTCTTTGTGACATCCTTTTTAAAATGTTTAAATTATTTTTGGAGAGAAGACATGTCCTTGAGGATAAGTTTTAGAGTTTTGGATGATTCATTTTTCTCTTTGATGGAAGGTTTAGGGGGAGTGAATAACTTGAACATGGATAAGTTCACCTTCTTTTTCCATAATATGATACCTAGGTCTCTTCTTTTTTCTTTGGATAACTCCTTTGCTACCAAATGTATACTCATAGTGATTATCAACCTTTTGGATACATCTAACATGTTCAAGGTAGTCTAGGTTGATAGAATTTGTAGATGGATCAAGGGAGTCACTTAGGGTAGCAAGATTTTCAGGGGTTAAGAGTCCTAAGTGTCTAGCAAGTTGAGTAATTTGAAAAAATAAAAAGAAGGTTCCCACCTTAACTTTCCCATGATGTATAAAAGTGTCAATGAGAAATTTAGCACTTTGGATTGGCTTATTATGCACAATTGCATATAAAAAAATAAGTCACATTGAGTAACTTTCTCATTTATTTGGTGAATGGTGTAAGTGATGATTCTATGCAAGATCCAAAAGAGAAGGGTTCTAAAGTGGATGACTTTGGATGACCTATTGTTGTATTGAGTTTCAATGGATAGTTTACTCCAAAATGATGAATATTCTTTTAAAGGAAAATCCACATCATTGTAGGAGAAAGCTCCATGAGTTTGAAATCCCTAAACCTCTCTACATTCTTCTAAGGAAAGAGCAAAATCTTGGTCAAAAGCCTAAAATAAACTCCATAAAATCTTATAGGTGCATTATAATTTTTCTTTACCCTTAGAGACATTAAGAATTTTCTTGAAAGACTAGAGTAACCTAGCTCATTAGGAAATATAAATTGTCTCCACCTAATCCTATCTAGGTAGCTATAGTTTTCACATTGGATTTTTAAGGTTAGGAGCATCACTTCCGCAACTATTTTGGTTGGTTCAAGGGTCTTTTTCTTGAGCATATAATACTTGGTTTTCTTATCCTCATTTTTATACTTGGGTTTGTGTGATTGGACACTTTTTCTAGTGAAGTGTTTAGGTTTGGGTTGAGGTTGAGGTTCACTAATGACAATCCCATTTCCCTTGGCTATGGTTTTCTTTTTGGTGACTTTAGTTTTGGGTATCATATCCTCAATCAAAAAACAAAGTAAAAGAAAATAAAAATATAGAAGATTGAAAAAAATGTAGAAAGAAATAGATTATTGGTGATGCTTTAAACAAACTACTTCAAATTGATGAAAAAGCTTTAAAATCTTCTTCTTGATGAGTAAATTCTTGGAAGATTCTTTGAATATGTGTTTTTGAGTTTGTAAAGATGTATTTTTATACAAAATAGGGGTATTTATAGAAAAAAAATTAGAAAACTAGCCATTTTTTACTGTTTGGGGGACAAAAATCTAAATTTTTGAAAGTTCCAAAAAATATTTTCAGTTACACTTTGTACAGTCGCCCAAGCTGTTGGGCGACCGCCAACTAGGTCTGGCGAGCTCTCTTAGTAGTGTGTGTTTGCACATCTTTGAGAGGAATGTAATAGTTGAAAAATTTTAAAATTTTTGAGCTTGACCGACCGCACGAACTATTATGCTCTCACTGAAGAGAGATATTTTGAAGCTCGGGCTTGGTAGAAATGTAAGTCAAAGATTTGGAGATTCATGTTAAGGCTCAAGAGAAAATGACTTGTATGGCTCAGGCTTGGGAAGAGCAAACGATGTGCGGTAGCCTCAGTATACTGAGTGATTGCACAAATGGAGCCGATTTTGAGTTTTGAAAAAAATTTTAAGTGCATATGATCAAAATACATTTTGAGATAAATAAATGAATGATTATGCAAGATATTTTTCATCAATCATGACAATATTTTGTTTTATAAAATTTATTCTTTCTTCATTTAAGAGTTTTGTAAAAATATCCGTAAGTTGATTTTGAGTTTCAACATATTCTAAAACTATGTTGTGATTTTGAACATTATCCCTTAAGAAATGATGTTTGATGTCTATATACTTAGACCTAGAATGCTGAATGGGATTCTTGGATAAATTGATTGTATTAGTGTTATCACATTTAATAGGAATGTGATTAAATATTTTTTCATAGTCAAACAATTATTGTTTTATCCAAAGAACTTGTATGCAATAAAAACATGCAGCAATATATTCAGCTTCTGCTGTAGATAAAGCAACCAACACTTTTTTCTTGCTAAACCAAGAAACTATGTATTCACCAAGAAAATGACATGCTCCGGTGGTGCTTTTCCTATCTAGTAGGCTACCGGCAAAATTCACATTAGAAAAGTCTAATATGTCAAATGATGTGTTTCTAGGATACCATAGACCTAAATACAAAGTACCACTTAAGTATCTTAAAATTCTTTTAGTTGTATTCAAATGTGATTCCTTAGGATAAAATTGAAATCTAGAACACAAACATATACTATACATGATATCCGGTCTAGATGCATTTAAGTAAAGTAATGATCCGATAATACCTCGATATTTCTTCTTATCTACAGACTTACCACTTTCTTCTTTTTTAAGTTTCAAGGATGTGCTCATTGGAGTCTTACTTGATTTGTAACTATCCATTCCAAATTTCTTTAGGAGTTTCTTTGTGTACTTGAATTGGTTGATAAAGATCTCATCCTTGCATTGCTTGATTTGTAGTCCAAGGAAGAATTTGAGTTCATCCATCATGCTCATTTCAAATTTTCTAGTCATACAAGAAGCAAATTTCTTGCACAATGATTCATTAGTAGCACCAAATATAATGTCATCAATATAGATTTGAACAATTAAAATGTTATGCATTTTCTTTTTAATAAAAAGAGTTGTGTCAATATTGCCTTTTGAAAATCTATTTTCAAACAAATATGCACTAAGCCTATCATATCAAGCTCTTGGAGCTTGTTTTAATCCATATAGTACTTTGATAAGTTTAAAAACATGATTTTAAAATTTATAATATTTAAAACCGAGCGATTGTTCAACATAAACTTCCTCATTTAAAACCTATTTAGAAATACACTTTTAACATCCATTTGAAAAAGTTTAAAATTCATATGACGTGTAAATGCAAGCAATATTCTAATGGCTTCTAATATAGCAATGGGAGCAAATGTCTCATTATAGTCAATATCTTTCTCTTAGTTATAGCATTTGGCTACCAATCTAGCTTTGTTTCTAGTAATAAGACCATTTTCATCAAGCTTATTCCTATATACCCATCTATTTACATCCTATAATCGGATGATTTTTAGATTTAGGAATAAGTTTTCATACTTTGTTCCTCTCAAATTGGTTGAGTTTATTTTTCATAGTAATCACCCAACACTCGTCACTAAGAGCCTCCTCAATGGCCATTGGTTCTATTTGAGAAACAAAAGTAATATTAGAATTTAAGTATTTAAGTTGAGATCTAGTAGTTACTCCATTTGAGGTGTTACCAATGATTTGTTCTTTTGGATGATCCTTCTTGTAATGTCAATCTTTGGGTAACTCTCGAGATTCTTCATCTTGTCCATCAAGATTATTTTTTGGAGCATTGATTATTTCTTATTGTTCAAATGTTCCTACAAAATCATCAAGAGCACTATCTTTTCTTTGATCAAGTTTAGAGGATTCATCAAAAATAACATGCATTGATTCTTCAATTACTAATGTTCTTTTATTAAACACTCTATATGCTTTGCTAGATGATGAATATTTTAAAAATATACCTTCATCCTATTAGGATGTGAATTTTTTAAGATTATCCTTGATATTCAATATAAAGCATTTGCATCCAAACACTTTAAGGTATGAAATTTTAGGTATTCTTCCATTCCATAGCTCATAAGAAGTTTTGTTTATCAAGAACTTTTGCAAAGATGATTTGAAATATAACAAACGGTATTAACGGCTTCGGCCCAAAAGTAAGAATTTATACTCATTGAGTATTGTCCTAGACATTTTAATTAATATTCTATTTTTTCTTTCAATCACACCATTTTGTTGTGGTGTTCTAGGAGCCGAAAAGTTATGTGAGATACCAAACTCATTGTAAAATTTTTTTAAGTATTCATTTTTAAATTATTTGCCATGATAACTTCAAATAGATGTGATTACATAGCCTTTTTTATTTTGAACTCCTTTTGTAAATATTTTAAAATAATTGAAAGCTTCATTCTTTTGAGTCATGAAATTAACTTATGTAAACCTTGAGTAATCATCCATAAGTACAAATGCATATAACTTGTCATCTAAGCTAGCAACTTTATTTAGTCTAAATAAGTCTAACTGAATGAGTTCTAATGGTCTAGAAGTGCTTATAATGTTCTTAGATTTGAATGAACTTTTATATTGCTTACCAAATTGATAAGGTTTACAAGTCTTTTCTTTATCAAATTTTACTTTAGGGAGACTATCAACTAGTTTTTCTTTACTAATATTTTGTAAGTAATTCATACTAGCATGTCCTAGTCTTCTATGCCATAGCCAAGCATCATTATTAATGGTAATCAAACATTCAAATACATTATTGGAACATAGGTCAATTTTATATGTATTGCTAATTCTAACTCTTTTGAATACAATCTCACTGTTTGCATTGGTAACTTTGCATCCTTTAGAGTTAAAACTTACATTATAAATTTTATCACATAATTAATTTACACTAAGTAAATTATGCTTCATTCTGTCAACAAGCAAAACAGTATCAATCATATTCTTACCAATCATGCCAATTGAACCAATACTAATGATTTTACCTTTAGCATTATTATCAAAAGTTATGTTACCTCCATGCTTGTAAGTGAGTGTTGTAAAGAGCTTTGTATTATCTGTCATATGCCTTGAACATCCACTATCCACAATCCAAACATTTTCATTGATAGTGAATTTTAGACATACCTACAAAATGACAATGTTCATTTTCTTTTAGGTACCCAAATGAAGTTGGGTCATTGGGGGGGTTAGTAATAGAAAGATCCTCTAACTTGAGATGAGCCTTCCTAATATAGCACAATTTGCTCTTATGTCCAAATTTCATATAATAAGTGCATTGATACAAGGTTCTATACTTATGCACTTCCCTCTTAGAATTCAATGAACTATGCACACAATTGCAAGTGTGTGTTGAATGAGATTATTTTTATATATTTTTGTATTTATGTACATGCCTTTGATACATGAATGCATAATCTGCTCTTGGAACTTAGTTCTAGAGCCTTATGACCAAAGTAATCCTTTTAGGATTTTAAGGCTTGGTTTGTGCATTAGTGTCTTTCACAACATCAACACTAGATGTTTGTGTTGTGGAAGCTCTAATAAATGTTAGTGCAGTAGGAGAAGTATTAGATGAACCAATGAATTCTAAATCATGTTGTGAATATTGATCAATGTATCTAATGTCTCTTTTCCCTTGTGAAATTTTAAAATTGACTCTTTTAACTCATTTATTTCATCCTTTAATTTTTTATTTTCCTTAATCACATTTTCTAAGCAATGTGAGTTTTTAGTCATTTCATCAATTGATTTCAATAAGTTTTCATTTGAGGTCTTCAATTCTAATGTAGATTTTTTTTTTAATATTTTAAACTTTTTTTAAAAAAATACTCATGGTAACCATTCAAGCCAACGAGATTAGTAATATTATTCGTGAACATATTGAACAATATAATAAGGAAGTAAAGATTATAAATACCGATACTATACTTTAAGTAGGCGATGACATTGCTCGTATTCATTGTCTTGATGAAGTAATGACAGGTGATTTAGTAGAATTTGAAGAGGGTACAGTAGACATTACTCTGAATTTTGAATCAAATAATGTCGATGTTAATTAAATGAGTCAAACTCAAGCTACACATTAAATTCGCTAAGTGACTTATTTAAAAAAGCTCATTAGCTAGATATGTAAGCTAGTTTTTTTATTATAATGAATTAAAAATATATATTTTTAATTTATATATTAATTTATATATTTAAATATATTAATTCTTTAACTAATTTTATTTATATAATTTATTATTATATATTTATATGTGATAAATAAATTAAAATAAGTAATTTTGATATTACATGACAAATTAATTCAATAAATTTTATTTGAAAATTTTCATATATTATATTTTTAAATGTTGAATATTAATATTTATTTAATAGTGAGTGAAATGTTATGTTAATAAAATTTTATTAGTAAAGAATCATTAAAAGTTTTGGAAGAATAAATCTATTATTTTGAAGGAATTAGCTGAATTAATCTTTTTTTTATTTTTATTTATATAATACAAATTACAAAAATTAATAATTATTTAATTAATAATATTATAAGAATATGATGAATTAACATATACTAAATACTTAATACAATATATAAGTAACGTAAATAATTCAATGACATAGTAATTTATAATAGAATATGAAATTATAATAATACAATATTTTAATTTTTGTTAATATAAATAGAATCAGATTAATCATTATTCATAAAAATATTGTTAATTTTGATATTTCTGCTCTGAATAGGTAGAAAAAGTGAAAGAATATGAAACTAAAATAAGTTCGTTGAAATTTTTAAACTCAATTAATTAAAACTCGAGTTCAAACTCGAAATATATGATATATTAATTTAAATCAATATGAACATAGGTTTGAAAATTTCATAACAAGCCAAGTTTGAACTTGAGGTCGAGCTCAAGTTTGATTATTTTATGTTGGATCAAGTTTAAATTTTTCAAAACTCAATTTAGCTTTGCTTGATTACAATGCTTAAGTTATAATAAGCTGATAATATTAGCATATATTATGATAAAAAAAACTTTGGGTAGAACTTTTCATGAGCTAACCAAGAAAAGTGCTAATTTAACTATGTCATATGATTTAAAAATATTGGAATATGATTTTAACATTATTTACAATATAATTTTAATTAATATGTTTAACATTTAAAAATATTATTTTAAAGAAATAAAATTTAAAAATATGAAATAAGTCATATTTTTTTTAAATTTAAAGTTTTATTATTTAATATTTTTAACATTATTTAAAAATATAATATTATTTAAATTTTTAGCATTTAAAAAATATCTTATAATTTTACTTGATTAAAATAATTAATATTTATTTTAAAACTAACCTAAAATCGGAGTCCAAATTGAAAGTTAAAAACAGTTTAGGATCATATACGGTCTATTAATTATAAGAACTTCAAAAGTGGATCCCATAAGTTAGGTTACTTTTTTTCCAACAGAAAAATCAACATATAGGACATTTAAGTGCTTTTTTTAGCACATTTTTTCTGCCACAAATAAGACTTCAAGCGCAGATAATAATCCATATGGAAGAGACTATTGTATTTGTATTCTGCCGCATTCCAAGCTTTGAAAGGTCGAATTCAACCGTAGTAGGCGTTTACTGGCATGTTTATATGCAGTTCTACAATGGTGATGAATTATTATGGACTTTTTATATTATATATATATATATATATATATATATGAATTCTCTAATCTAATCTTATTACGCTGATTTGATTTAATATTATTTATTAAATTTTAAAATTTTCTTAAATTTTTTACATAATTTTTATTTTAATTCTTAGATCTATTAATTTATTTATAGGATTTATTAAATTAAATATTATAAAAATATTAATTCAAATGAGAACATTAGTTTTACATATTTCATAATCAAATTGTAAAATTGTAAAATTAATTTAAATAGCTAATCACAAAATTTTAAATATCTATTAATTAAAAGCTAAAAAAAGAAACACATATGATGCAAAAAAGATAATAAAAACCTTCTTCCACCTCTGGTTAATTGAACCTCATTCCATCTCTAGTTAAGTGAACTGACAATATAGTTTTATATTTTTAATTTTTAATATTTTTATTTTTATTAATAAAAAGCCATTAACCAAACTGAATGTTCTATATATATTATAAATTTATTTAATTTTATAAATTATATATAAAAAATTTTAAATCACCCAAATATATAAATTATATTATTATAATTGGGTATAAAATATGTATTTTATATCTTAATTATGTGTTTGTGCTAAAATTTATTTTTGTAATAAGTTATATTTAAATATTTTATATTTATATAAAATTTGTTAAAAAAAATATCGATTAATCATTCATTTCACGAGATTAATTAATAATTGATTGATTTTTTTTTACGATTAATCATTTATTTTATTGATTTACCCAGTCGAAGAGCTGAAAGTTATGCATCGGAATAAATGGGATTGATATTCTTTTTGTGCTCAATCTTTGGTTATGTATATGCTAAGGAACTACAAACTAGTTTTTTTTTTAATGTTAATTTCTTTGTTACTTTTTTGAGTTTTGATTGGGAATGGATTACATATAATGTATTAATTACACAACAAAAACAGAGATTATTAATATTATTAAGTTTATAATTCCAAAATTTCAAATTTTCTTGCTGATGCCAATTGAAGAGTAGCATACAGAGGTACCGACAAAGATCAAATTTGCGTTTCAATTTTTATAACATTTTAATTTTGTCGAATTGTCTTAATTTATGCAGACTTATCTTGGGACACCTTCATATGATATTTCCATTTTTTCTGTTGTTTTCAATCAACAATTATATTCTATTTTTCTTCTTTTTTTTATATGCAACTGTAAATAAAAATCAAACAGGTTAAATAAAAAAAAATGTATTATTGATTCATAGGTAAGGGTGGACGTCACACTTAAGAGAATCTCTAATATTATATTTTATTTCAGGGAGAATTTTAGAAAAAATTAAAAAAAAACATTTTTAATCAATTTTTACGCATGAATATTGTAATTTTTTTTAACTTTAATGCACTTTTAAATTTTGATTTTATTTAATTTATTTTCCTTATTAAAAATTTAAATTTTTTTCTCTTTTTTAAATAATAAAATTATAAAATTTACAATAAAAATAAATTAATTTTAAAAATTATTTATGATATTCCATTCAACTTAATTAATTGTATAAAGATGAATGTCACAACTTCACCAGAGTGGTTACGTTTACGCATGCACTGACCAAGAATTTTAATATCATATAGAGAAAATTACAGAAATTCTCACCTTTTAATATTTTATATAAATGATCCCATAAAATTCCGCCTAAACGTGGGCTAACTGACTGCGAAATTTTTAGGTAGAATAATACTGTTAATATGCGAATTTTTTAAATTTTGATAATTAAGTTGTTTATTTTTTTAAAATATCAATTTAGCTACTGATTTCATATCTTGACCTTAATGATGAAAATGGATGTATTATAATTACTGACCAATAATATGTAAATTCTAAAATTTGACCTTTATAGAAATACATAAGTTTTATAAATGTTATAACTAACTCAAGTTTTATGTAACTGATGCATAACTTTCTAGATGCAATTGGCATATGGTTGTCTAGAGCGTAATATAAGTGTTGTGCAAGACATCTTTATACAAATTGAAACTGCAAAAGTTATTCTTATTTTTTGGTTTCATAATTAAATTAATATTTTAAAAAGTTGAATAATTTAATTATTAAATTTTAAAAAATTCAGACACTAATAATTTAATTCTACTAGGAGAAAAAGAAAAAAGAAAGAAGAAAGAAAAGAGATATGATTATAAAATCAAATATTTTTTTTGGTAAAATTAAAATTAAATATTTTAATTATATATAACTAGAATAGTACTTGTGTGATGCTGCAGGTATTTTTAATTAATATATATACATATAATAATTTTAAAATTCTACAATAATTTAAAATAAAAAAATAAAAAAAAATAAATGAAAATAAATAAAAAATAGGTAATATATAAGATATAATATCCGAATTCTATTTGAACTCTTTAAATAAATATAATTATTAAATAATATCAAATAAAAAACTTAAGTTTTTAATATTATAATATTAGGGTTTTTTTTCAATAGTATTTATTTTTCTAATAACTTTATATAATATTAAATAATATTATAATAGTATATAATAATATTTCCATGTAAAATTAGGATACCTATATAAAATTTTAATATTATAATATTAGTTAAAATAGCATGTTATTTGATAATGATTCAAATAAATAAGTTTCAACTTTAATTAATTTAATATTATAATAAATAGTAATTAATTTAATTTTTTTAAAAATTAAGACACGTCACAATATTGTGCCAGTATTATATGTTTTATTATATATATGTAGATAGATATCATTAAATTAAAAAAAATGTAAAAACCAAAATGTTATGCAAATTAAAATTTTAGTAATTAAACTGCAGTGAGAAAATATATAATTTTCATTGAGTACTAATTAAACTCTTTAAATATTATTTTTTATTATTAGAATGGAAGGCAGAAGCCTTAAACAGGGATCATCCTAGGCAAATCATTCCTCAGGAAAGCTTGAAGTTGATCAGGGACCTGATGAAGAAGATGAACATGTAATCTGCAGCATTGTTAGACTCTCTATAAACATGGCCAATAGTAACTTGCCAATCATGCTTAAACCAAGTTTTAATACTAGAAATGAGGGCAGCATTTGCTGAGTCAGTTTCCCTCTGAGAATTAATTGCATGCACAACAGTGAGGCTACCTCCACAACCAGCTTTCGAACTCCTTTGGCCCAAGCAATGGCTAAAACCCCCAATGTTCAGCACGGGTGATGGAAAAAACGCCTATATTCATGGTATATCCCACTACCCACTGACCATTATCATCCCTAATGAGACCTCCAGCACTTGCACTATCAATAAAACCTTTAAAAGCTCCATCAAAATTCGGCGGTAGTGACCAAGTGATTAAGCCTTTCAACACGTCTGGCTTCTTTGTTGTTGGCCACGATGGATTCTCTTGCTGTATGTGTCCCATGAGCACGAGCTATAATGTCTGACATTATTGATTGCCGGCAAGGCGTTTGGTTCTCAAAAACAAATAAATTTTCTATAATGCTAAAATAGAGATTCCATGCCTTGTCTATGACAATTCAAATTCTCCAAACAGCCAGCTTCTCAAATCTTGAAAAAAGAAAGTCGCTCTAATAAAATCTGTAGGGATAAGCGCACGCCAGACGTGTCTAGAGTAAGGGCAATCTCTGAGAGCATGCAATATATCTTCCTGAACATCTCCACAATGCTGACAGCTTCCATCCATGGTCAGTTTTCTTCATTGGTGAGGATACGATTGGACATCATGCATCAACCAAAGAAAACAGCAGATTCGATGTGAACCCTTCCAAGACCAAACCAAATCCCAGCATGTATCCTTGTCTCCCCACTGGTCTTCCATAATTAGCTTATAAGCCGATTTCACTGAGAAACTTCCACTAGAAGAGAAAGCCCAGAAATAGGAATGTTCACCCAGCTCTTGATTTTTTTAAACAAAAAGATTGGATGTTAAAATTTAATTTCTTAATTTCTAAAAAAAATGATGACGTATTATCACATTCTTAACTTTTTTTTTATTTATTATTACAAAAATACATATTTTCTTGTTAATAAAGTATACAATAATTTTGCACATGAGATATAGTCTAACTATAAATACATATAGACACATGATTTACATTTCATCTTAGGAATATGCACAGATCGGATTCTGTCAAGTTAGAGTGAAATTATGAACCAACAACACCTATGAAAGATGCAATTGGATTCAATTGATTTGACCGTAGAGATGAAATATATCGATTGAACTGAATGTTGTCGGTTTCTGTCAAATTCATTTAGATCAGGCCAATAAATTGAGTTTTTTTTATGTAGATATGTTTTATACTTACATCAGGATCAAAATATGGGTTTTACACTTATATTCGTTTTTACTGTCCTTTCTAATTTGTATGAAACAAAATTTGGCAAAAATTTATAGGGAGTAAAATTTGAGCATAAACGTAGCTCAAATTTTGGACATTATTTAATAGGAATACAACTTAGAATCGTTCGAGTTCGTTTTGAAATGGTAAGAAAATCCTAAAATCCAAAGATTGCAGGATGGATGGACAAATTCATTAAAAGGGTAAATGCTCCCTCAAATTTTAAAGGCATTCCATATTTACGTCTCGAACTCCGTGATCTCTAATTGGGAGAGAAGAGATTCCAAACGTCCCATCTCAACCATTGAGGGTTACTTCTTGATGAAATATATGAGTGATGAGAAATGCAAATTGAACTTAAGAGAAATCATTTGAGAAGTGAATGAATTTGATGCATACTATAAAATCCCATGTCAGTGCATCAATTGCTCAGTTATGAATTTTTCAAAAACTTTTTCACTGTCAATGAATGCTCTTCACATTTCTGAGCTAACAATTGAATTGTCACCGATTTAGACTGAAGATTCGGTTTTCATTAGAAATTTTATTAATTTAGGCTAGAAATTCAAATTCTTCAAATTCTTTCAAATTTTAGACCTCGTGCTCAGTTATCATAAGAAATCTGCTGTCAAAATTGTTGGAGGTGACTGATAGATATTAGCTGTCATCATTAGTTTTGAATTCTAGAAGATTGCCCAATTAGTTATATATATGTAGGAAAAGATATGTAATACAGATATGATTGAAAAAATATAACCAATTTCCCTCTATCTACTCTCGTTCTCTCTCTCTCAATATTGATTTTCTTGGAAACTTGCAGTTGGTTTATTTTAAGTTAGACATCCTTAAGTTAGAGCTCTAATGGCTGGCTATGCTCTATCTATATGGCTTTCTTTTCTCTTACTCCTGCTGATATTGCTTATAGTTAAAAAGAAAAAAGAAGATAGAAGAGAAAATAAGCTGCGCCTCCCACCAAGCCCTCCTAAGCTTCCAATTTTAGGCAATTTGCATCAACTTGGAGAATTGATTCACCAGTCTTACTGCAATCTGTCAAAGAAATATGGTCCTGTCATGCTCCTTCAACTTGGTCAAATCCCAACTGTTGTCATCTCCTCTGCTGAGGCTGCAAGAGAAGCCTTGAAAGTTCATGATCTTGCCTGTAGCGGCAGACCTCTTTTAGCCGGCTCTGGCAGACTTTCTTACAATTATTTAGATGTGGCTTTCACACCATATGGTGATTATTGGAAAAACATGAGAAAACTAGTTGTACTAGAGCTATTTAGCTTGAAGAGAGTGCATTCTTTTCGGTTCATTAGAGAAGAAGAAGTGGAGTTGCTAATCAATTCGATCTCTGAGTTTGCAACTTCTGCAGCTGCTGTTAATCTTACTGAAAAGTTATATGAAGTTACTGCAAATATCATACTTAAGATGTCTTTTGGATTTGAATATCGAGGAACTAATTTCGACCGAGTTAGATTTCATGAAGTGATTCATGATGCTGAGGCTGTAGCAGGAAGCTTTTCCAATGGTGAAGTCTTCCCATTTGTAGGTTGGATTATCGATTGGATAACTCGTCATCATACAAGAACTGAAAGAGTTTTCCATGAATTGGATACTTTCTTCCAACATATAATCAATGATCATATTAAACCAGAAAGAAAAAAGAAGTGTGATGACATGGTTGATGTGCTTTTAAGAATAGAGAAGGAACAAGCTGAACTTGGAGAAGCTGATCAATTCACAAAAAATAATATTAAGGCAGTTCTCAGTGTAAGCTACTAACTTTTCCTTTATTTACTTCTTGTCCTTCTGAAACTAATGCTCTGCTGCCTTGTGATATTTATGTATCAGAATTTATTTATGGGCGGTACAGACACTGCTGCAATTACAGTGAATTGGGCAATGACAGAGCTTGTCAGGAATCCAAGAGTAATGAAGAAAGCTCAAGATGAAATCAGAAATGTTATTGAAAAGAAAGGAAGAGTAACCGAAACTGACCTTGATCAGCTTGAATACCTTAAAATGGTAATAAAAGAAACTCTCAGACTGCATCCTGCAAGCCCAGTAATTACAAGAGAGTGCATGTCTCACTGTAAAATCAACAATTATGATATTTATCCTAAGACAATGATCCAAGTTAATGTCTGGGCAATTGGACGAGATCCGAAGTACTGGAATGACCCTGAAAAGTTTTTTCCTGAAAGATTTGCCGGTAGCTTCATTGACTTTAAAGGACAAAATTTTGAATTTTTACCCTTTGGAGCTGGAAGGAGAATCTGTCCTGGAATGAACATGGGAACAATAACAGTGGAGATTGTACTTGCAAATCTTTTGTATTATTTTGATTGGGAACTACCTGATGGAATGGAGAGGGAAGACATTAATGTGGAAGAGAAAGCTGGTGTTAGTCTTACTATCCCTAAAAAAATACCATTGACCCTTGTGCCTGTCAAGTACATTCAGTAACTATAGGAGGATAATAGTTAGCTGAAGAAAACATATTAATGTACTCCTTCCCTTCATAAATAATTATCACTTTAGAGTGATAAATTTTGTTCATAAATAATTGTCACTTTAGAGTGACCAATTTTGTTCATAAATAATTATCATTTTATAAAAATCAAAGTTATTTTATACCTTTATTTCAAATTTATCCTTATATAATTATATAAAAAAATACTACTAATGGAGTGAACAATAAATTAAGGAGAATGATAATTTAGTTAAATGGTCTTCTAAAGTATATTATTACACAGCTTTCTTAATTCTTGTGCAAAAGCTTTAAAGTCACAATTATTTTTGAAATGAGGAAGTATTTATTTTCTAGCAAAAACTTGAGAGTCCACTCATTGTTTCCTTTACCTATATGTTTCAATAAAAAATATTTCCTATTTAAAACCCATTGAATATAGTAAATATGCTAAATTCTTGAAGAATTTCAAATTTTCAATTGTTCAGTGTGGCTATTCCAATTAATTATTGGTTTACAGTGCCAAACTTTTTTTAATGGGTACCAAACAAGGAAATTGTTCATGAATTTATTACTCAAAGAATTATGCACTTATTGTTATATTGTGCCTTGGTGTCTATAAAAATTATAACTATAAAAGCATATCCTATATAAAATAAGATAGAAAAATTAACATAATGCAGAATCCCTTCAGTAATTTCAATTAAAATTGACCAGCTGAAAGCCATATTATACAACATACATGGATTCTTGTAGGATGAAGTATGTAATTTTGAAGCCATAGTAATTTATTTTTCATGTCAAATATAGATTGTGCATTTTGCTCAAGTTTTAGTAGTTTTATTTTTCAAAGCCCTCTTAAGCCACCGATTACAGGAAATTTACACCAAATGGGCAATTTGCCTCACCAATCTCTATGGCAGCTCTCTAAGAAATTTGGTCCGGTTATGCTGATTTACTTAGAACTCTTGTAATTTTCTTTGCAGAGGCAGCTAAAAGAGGTCTTGAAACTCGAGATCTTGATTGTTGCAGTGGGCCTCAGTTATCAGGAGCTATGAAGCTCAGTTGCAACTATCTTGACATAGCTTTCGCTCTATGGCGATAACTGGAGAAAGATGCGAAAAATATGTATTCTTCAGCTTTTTCAGTTTGAAGAGAATTCAGTAAGTTCATTAGGGAAGATGAAGTGAATTCACTTGTAAATTTCATTTCCCAGCTATAATTGTCAGCAACAAAATCATATGCTCTTACTGCAAGTATTGTATTTAGGATGGCTTTCAAAGGGAGTGGCTTTGATAATGGCAGATTGCAAGAACTGATCCCTGAACCTGAGGTTACTTTGCATATGTTGGTTGAATTGTAGACAGGCTTACTGGTCATCATGCAAAGGTTGAAGAAGTTTTCCTCAAGCTAGATACTTTCTTTCACTAAGTAAAAGATGATCGTCCTCAACAGGAGCAGACAGAAAATCGGCGAACATTATTGTTGATGTACTGCTGAATATAGAGAAAGATGAAACAGAATCAGGTGCTGAGAGACTCTCGAAAGAGCATGTCGAGGCAGTCTTCTCGGTGCATGGCTATAAAAAGATTTGACTACAAAAGCCTTCTTTTGTCATCTTTGTCCTGTCCTGAGCTTATACTTATATTTCATTTTTAATTTATGAATATAATGATGAAACTAAGATATACCTTACTGCTTCTTCTCTGTGATGTTTGTGCATCAGGACTTTCTTTTTGGTGGAGTAGACACTGCTGCCCTTACTATCGTCTGGGTGTTGGAGTTTTGAAGACAAAATGAGAATGAAAAACAGAGCAAAAGCTACTGCAACTTTTCCATTGATTTTCTTACAATATATAGACAGATAAAGTGAGGAATTTGAGTACAAAGTTGGATAATAGCTATTCCTTAACCATCCCACATACTTAGATTACTTAAAACACTAAAAGACTAACCCATATCAACAACCATACCTACTAATTTTCTTCCTTTTACAACAAACATTTAGATTTCAAAAAATAAAATTTCCACCGACATACAAAATATCTAGAAAGTAAATAAGAAAATTCTCAATTCTCAACCCTCCTCGAGAATTTTCTTTATTACTCCTAAATTTGATTTCAGAATTTCAAACAAAGAATAAGTGACGTAGCGAAAGTAAAAATAAGCAAGGGTAAAGAGTGTTATTCCTATTTAGTCAATGAATGCCTAAGAAATAAACACGAAATGAGAGAAAATTCTCTTCTAAAATGTTATTAAAAGTCTCAAAAACCGCTTGCACTTCTTCAAACATTATATTATAAAGCTTTAGAGTTACAAAAAATTCTAATTTCAAATAAGAAAAGTTTTCAAAATGTAACATATTGTCAAAATAAAAGAATTACAAGTATATAAAAATATTATTTAACGAGGCAGACAAAATGATCAAATGGCGTCTCGATCCATGCATTTTAAATATGAAAATAAAAATATGCCTAAGCTGTCATAATAGTAAAACACATTTTCGAAGGCCTTAATGATGAAATTAGGCTAAAAAATGATGGACCTCACCACAAAGCAGTGACTTTGATTTGCTGGCCCATTTCCCAAGATACAATCTGGAATACATAATTGGTTCTCTTTGAATAAGAACCCATCATGCAGCAAGAAATCTGTTCTTTCACCTGCTTGGTTGATTTGTGGTCCGTTTATCTACTAACTTAATCTCACAGATTGATCTATATTATTCTCAAGATAAGGTCTAGTATAGAAACTACCACCTCTCTTAATCTGTCTATCAACAATTCCTTGAAAAGAACTATGAGTCTGCCTTCTCTTTTCATTCTCGAACTCAGTTTCTTCTTTTAATAACTTCTCTTTTTTCAAAGCACCATCTACCATAGCACGAAAAGTTCTAGCTTGATCCCACGAAAAATCTGTTATGAATATTTATATGCAAACCCTCATAAAATCTGTTGCACTTGTCTTCCTCCTTAGACACCATATAATCCACATATCTATACAATTCTTTAAATTTGTCCACATATTGAACGATTGTCATCTCGTCTTGTTTCAATTGGAAGAACATGCTCTCCTTTTCTCTTTATAATTACTAGTGATGTACTGCTTATAGAACTTTGCCTCAAATGTGTTCCATGTCAACTCAGCACTATAAGATTAAACTAATTGAGTGTACCAACCATCAACTATATTTTCCAAGAAGGCCCAAATATATCTTAGTTTTTCAGCATCAGCAATACTCATAAGAGAATAAGCTTTCTTCAATTTCTTAAGCCAATCATCCATCTTTTTAGAGTTTAAAGTACCATAAAAATTTTTCGCACTGCAATTATGACAATGAGAAATTATACCCCATGGTTGTTTGTTGTTGTTCTCTTGCAATCATAGCTGTTGTAATAGCCTGAGCAAAAGTAGTACTAATGTCAACCTGGATTTGTGGTGCAACAGGTGAAACAGGAGGTACATGAGATGGAGCAGGTGGATTTACTCCAGATGAGTCCTCTTGTGAAGCAGTATCTGTATAAGTATTTTTTTTTCACTACTCTCGGATACCTCATAACCAACTGACTCGTTGGAAAGAAGTGGAGTAGGATCTCTATGAGGTTGGCCAATATTTTCTTGTCTAACTATTCAATTTCGTCGGCCAGTATTTCTACCACAGTCTCTATCACCTCGTATTTGTTGCGGCATTTTCCCACAAAAAAAGATTGTGTAACATAAGTTAACTATGTGACATTCCTAAATATATAATATATATATACATATATTCATTTTCCACAATACAATTATAATTATATATATTAGTGTATCATAATAAATCTCCCTAATTATTAGGCAAATGTTCATAAAAATTTAAATATTTTTTTACTATGTATGACTGGAATGTTATTTTAAATAAAATGAGTTGCAAATAAAATTTAAAATTTAAAATATCTTTTGATTCATGCAGAATTTTTCCCCAATATGCAACTTTTAAAATAATTTTTTTGCCCTCGAATCCGAGAAATTTACTAGTTATACTATTAACTTCAAATAATTTTCTTATTTCTAATTATTTTGAATTAAATTTTTTATAGGTCTTTTCATATAAGTTTACTTAATCTATAAAATATGATATGATACTATAAAATGTCACACCTCATTCTCCTAATTCTAAGGGTGAATTTATCTTACAATCTACGTAATATTAGTTTACTAAATAAATATCACTCATAATTTAATTTACCAAATATTCTTCAATTACACAATCCGATAGATATTAATATTCTTAAATATCACTTATTATTTTTTACTACAATAATATAGATAATTATTAAATAAATTTAAAAGATAATTATATTGACCCGATCTTAACTATACCCTAAAGGAGAAAAAATATAGAGATGTTCTACTGAATAAATTCTTCAATATCTGAAATATTATATATATAAGGGGTGAATCTAACTACTTAGTGAATAGATAAATATGTAACAAGAGAGAACAAATAAAGTTTAATAATATATATAATATAAATATTATTTATAGATCAGCTGAATAAATATTATTTTATTCTCAGTTATCTTTTATATACACTCAAATATAAATTTTTACTATTACAACTTCAATCTAATGGCTCATGATGACTTACCTCGCAAGCCGAAAGAGAAATAACTTCAATATACACGTGCAGAGCAAATTACCCCGGCCGATGGTAATTTTAAAATAATATTAAATTTATACAACATCCATCATCAAGGTGCGATCAGACAAATTTATAAAAGAGTGTACGTAAACTAATTTACCCAACATAATAAAATCAATTATCTATCTAATTTTCTAATAAATATTTTCAACAATAAAATTTTAACTGTAAAAATTTACTAATTATTTATAATAATTTTATATAAAATTATATTACATTATATTACATTATTTTTTTAATAATTCATTACTATTAATAATAGTTATTCATTAACTAATTATTTAATTTATATTAAATATTATTAATTTAATTTACGATAATTATATATATTCCAAGCTTTAAAAATAGATTCGTGCTAATAGTAATAATAGTGCTACTCTACAGAAAATTAACAAAAACACTTTTTACTTAATTTTTTTTTATTTTATTGTACTTTACATCATTTATAACACTAATAATAATAATAACATTAATAATATTTACTTAGATATTAATATTATTTAATTATTTTTTATTACTTAAAATTATTTATTTATCTTTAATTCAACTATAGTAATTTATATTGATTTCAATTTTAATAAAAATAATAGTATATAATTTACTTACTTAATAATTTTTTATTTTTTTATTTTCTAATAATTACTCATAATAAATTCATAAAAATAATAACATTATTCATGTAGTTAAAAATAATTATTTAATTACTGTCATTTCAAATTACCAATTTATATTAAATTCAACATTTAATTATATCAGAGATAATAATAATAATAATAATAATAATAATAATAATAATAATAATAACAACAACAACAACAACAACAACAACGTAACTATTTAAGTATACATTTAGTAAACTATATATATATATATATTTAATATTAATAGTAACAGACTAACAGTAATTATAATGATGATATTAATTATTACACTAATTTTAAAAGTTACTAATATTTATGAAATTTTAGTTATAATACTTTACTACTAACACACTAACAATATTACTAATTAGTTACTACTTAACATAATTTATATTTTAATAATTATCATAGTTCATGCTTAAATAAAAATAATAGTAACATAATTATTATAGCTATAACAATATAAATTTTAATTAACAACTGGTTCTATAACTTAAATTATATTTTATTTATCACCCAATTTAATCATTCAATAATTAATTAACTCAATTTAATTATAATTATTTTAATTAACTTAATTCATTTGCAAATAAAACTCTTATAAATAATAATTTAAAATTAGTATTTAATAAATCTTAATTAAACAAACTATTTATTTATTATCTTTCAAATAATTGATTTATCTCATTTTTATTTATTTATTTATAACTTTATATCTAAAATACCGCCAATTTATATTATAAAAAATATAATTCAAAAAATTAAACATAATTTAATTATAAATATATTTATTCTAAAACTAATATACATATATATATACTATTTTCATTCTAATTAATAAGTTATTAAACAAAAATATAATTGATAATATATTTAGATTTATTAACTAATAATAATCTACTAATTCATAATTTAATCAATTCATTATATATATTAATTTGTTCTATAACTTAATAGTATCTAAATTAATATTTAATTATTTTAGTTATACTTAATATTAATATTTTCATTTATATTTTTACTGTCTACATTAATTAATTATCTTTTACTTTAATTCTACCTTTAATAACTATAATTAATTAATCAATTAATATTATAATTCCTAATTTACTAATTTCACAAATTTTTTATTGATTCCTTTTTAGTTTATCAATTTATAAATTTTACTTGTAATAATTACGAATATAATTTTCTTTATTTATTTCTAATTTATCATAATTTCTACATATAAATTAAATCATAATTTTTTTATTAAATCATAATTTAATTAATTAAAAATTATTTTTTATATTTCTGTTTAATTAATCCTAATACACACATATATATATATAGTTTCTTAAATATTCATCTATAATTTACATATAATATACTAAATCGAAGTTTAAAATAAGAGAATTCTAAAAATACCCGTTTCACCGGAAAAAGTCACAGAAAAGTGGTCAAAATGAAGCTAGCGTGAGCTCCGGTCATGCAATCGAACCGCACATGCAGCAGTTTCCGTCGGCGAATCACAGCGATTTTGATGGCGTTGGAAAGCTCTTCGAGTTGACTTTTTCGATGGCCGACGCATGACACTATAAAGTCACCGAAAGTTGATGAACAAAGCTAATGAAGTTAGTGCCCTCTCTCTTTTCTGTTTTTTTGATTTCTGTCTCTGACCTATTGTCCCTCTTTCTTTCTCTGTTCACAATATCTCCTTATCTTTCCTTTGTTTCCTTCTTTCTTTAAAATTTTTTTAACATACTTCTCCTTCTCTTATAATTAAACTCAACTATTTTGGCTACTAATTATATTCCAACATACCTAATTTGGCCACTAATTAATGCTCCGACAAAACATAATTGGGTTGACAAATTTATTTTTTTATTGGTATTACTATACACTCCACTATATATACATTATTATTATTATTACTATTTTACCTAATTGTTTCACTTATTATTATTATTATTATTAATTTAATTAATTCGTTAAAAATAAAATTTTACACTAAAATTTTACAAGGTATTACTAGTAGAGGGAACAATAATGGTGTTGGTAGACATGAGAGGGTCATATCATCTGGTCAGATAGGTAGATCTCCTGCACAAGCTCAAGTTTTTATTATCACTTAATAGGAATCTTTAGTCTCACCTGAGGTGGTTACTGGTGTGTTGGTTATTTTTGGTAGAGATGCTTATGTTCTCCTGACTCCACTCATTCATTCACATCATATGCATTTGCCACATATGCAGATGAAAAATTGAGTTCTTTAGATAATGGGTTAGTAGTGAGTTTTTCAGTAGAGACTTCCATGATGTGTGAGCATGTGTATAAAGATTCAACTGTTAGGTTAGGTGACTTTGAATTATTGGCAAATCTTATTTCTTTGCCCATATCTATTTTTATTATTAGAAACGAACTCAACTGCAATTATTTTGTATAGAGGGGATCATATTGAATAAATAGATACAACATGTGGTCCAGATGAGTGGATAAATATGTAATATTGTATTTTAAAAAATATTATATATATATGATTTCAAGGGAAAAACAATTTTAAATTCAAAGTGATGCTTTTTTTTAATGTTATTTATTTTCTTATAGATTAAGAACAAATAATGGTAGTTTGAATTTTTTTTTATATATAGCTTATTGATTATGTTGTGCTGGATAAATAATTATATATACTCTTACTATAATTCTACTTTATCACACATTGATGATGGGTGTTTATAAAAATTAAAGTTATAGTTATTTATCATTTTGGGATTTTTACTCTGCACAAGTGTATTGAAGTTATTTCTCCTTGGCTTACAAGATAAGTCATCATGCGCCATTGAATTGAAGTTAGATAAGTAGATAACTATATTTGAGTATATACAAATGATGTTTGAATTATATATGTATTATTTAATCCTTATTTATTCTCCATTGTTACATATTTATTAATTCACTGAGTATTCGGGCTTACTCCTTAATTTATAAATATTTTTAGATACAGTTGGAGTATAACCCAGTAAAATTCTTCTTGATTTCATTCTATCAGTGTATAGAAGAGGTTTGACCAATAGAATATTTTTAATAATATTTGAAGTTGTTGTTATGTGATCATTTGAGTGAATAATATTATTATGTATTTAACAATGACAGTATAGATTTTGAATAATAATATTATATTTATAAGTATGAGAAAAAATATTAAATATCCATGTTATAAATGGATATTTCTAGTAAGTTTTAATATTGAGATTTTTTTTAAGGTCTAGAGGAGACACTGTAAGTTCACATGGTAAGCCTACTATAGTATTATGAAAGTGGGGTGTGATAGTTTATGCGAAATTCTTTAAAACTTGAATGGATTAAGAAAAAAAAAACTGCATTTCTATACTTCTTTCCTGCCACCATTTGATTCCTTGATGATATATATATAACCATTTAGTATGCAAAGATTATAGATTAATCTCGATTCACACTAAGCAAATCCCATTATAAAGGTAAGGTATTGCTTCTCAAGTTTTAAAGTTCAGGGTTCGAACTCAAATCTCTTAGTAACATAGAAGGATCCCAATCATCCCATCTCAGTTATTGCGGGTTACTTCTTAATGAAATATTTGAGTGATGAATTATGCTAATTGTAGTGGTGTCCCACTCAAGTGGGACCCACAAGTTCAAATAAAAAAGAAAAAGAAAAGCAAGTTGTCCAATTGGACAGCTAGCATCAAAATGAATTTGCAATTGTAAATTGTAAATATGCGTACCATACTCGATTGGGAAGGCCTATAAATTGCCTTCCCTTCCTCATTTCTATATAACCATTTTGAAAGAAAAATAGAGAGAGTGAGTAAATTTTAAGGAAAAAATTATTTATGTGAAAAAATAATTTTTGTGAGTGACAAAATAGTGAGGTTTTTTTAGGTATTTGGAAAATACTTACCACTATTTTGGGTTTATCTCATTTGCGAGTGTTGTACTTCTAGAATAATTTTTCTAAAAAAGTTTTTCTTGTAATCCTACTATTTATTAGTGAAAGAAATTATTTAAAATTTGTCCTGTGGACATAACCCAAATTAAAAAGGGTGAATCACGCTAAATTTGGTGTGCTATTATTGTCTTATTTTTATAGCTATTATCAAGTGTAGTTATTTTTTTATATTATACTATTAATTATCTTAGTAAAATTCTGTCTAAGAAGACTGAATTTTGAGTAGAACCATCTGTGACCCCTCCAGCTTTTTCTAAAATTTTTTATGGTATTTATTTTTAGTACAATATTTTATATATTATTTACTTATATAATAGCAAATAATTTATGTGTTATTAACACCCGTTGTGCAACAACTGATATCAAAGCCTAGTTCATTACTGTCTATACAATGGAGGAGTCTAACAATATGTTTAAATTAACTTCTTCAAATTATTCTATTTGGAAACCTAGAATGAAAGATCTGCTGATCTGCAAGGATCTTTATGATCCTATTGAAGGTGACAAGGGCAAACCAGTAAATAAATTCGACCAAAATTGGGAGAAAATAAATAGAAAAATTATGGGTACGAGTAGACAATAGATAGATAATAGTATCTATCATCATGAGGCTCGGGAGAAAAATACTGAGACTTTATGGAATAAATTTGCCAACTTGTACGAAAGAAAATCTCCGCAAAATAAGACTTTTCTTATTAGAAAACTTGTTCATATGATATTTAAAGATGAGAGCAGTGTGACTAAGCACTTGAGCTATTTTAAAGATATCGTAAATCGCTTAACCAATCTAAAAGTTGTGTTATCTGATGAACTGCAGGTTTGTTTGCTTCTTGGTACTTTGTCTGATAGTTGGGAGACTTTGGTCGTTTCCTTGAATAATTCAACTCCTGAATGCAAACCGTCCATGGATGCAATTTGTGAAAGTTTATCAAATGAAGAGACAAGGAGAAGAGATCACGACTCTTTTACTCACTCTGAAGCATTAGTTACTGAAAGGTGTGGTAGAAGAAGAACTAGACAGTTTCAAAATATAGACAAGTGGTCTAACAACTGTGACAAGTCAAGGGGTAGATCCAATTCGAAAAAAGGTATCACTTGATATCACTGTGGCAAGCCAAGACATGTGAAAATTTTTTTACAAATAATTAAAAAAGGAGCAGGCAAGAGATAAAAATGAAGAAAAAGAAGATATAACTTCAATTGCACTTGATGATGATGTTGTTATTTCTACTGATGACGATTGTTTACATCTTAATAGCCATGAAATATCTTGGGTTGTTGATTCTGGAGCTTCATATCATGTAGTTACTAAACATGAATTTTTCACATCATATACTAATGGTGATTTTAGCTATGTAATAATGAGGAATGAAGCTTCAATCAACGGAGAAGCTAAAGTTCCACCCACTAATGGTTCTGATATGATGACTAAAGTTCTATCCACGGAGAAGCTAGTTACTTGTAGAGAGATTGTCGATATAAAAGTCCCACTCACTTGAGTATGAGGTGGAGATTTATAGCGGTGTCCCACTCAAGTGAGACCCACAAGTTCAAATAAAAAAATGAAAAGAAAAGCAAGCTGTCCAATTGGATAACTTGCATCAAACCAAATTTGCAATTGCAAATTGCAAATACGCACACCATACGCGGTTAGAAAATCCTATAAATGGCCTTCCCTTCCTCATTTCTATATAAACATTTTGAAAGAAAATAGAGAGAGTAAATTTTAAGGGAAAAATTATTTATCTGAGAAAATAATTTTTGTGAGTGACAAAATAGTGAGGTTTTATTTTATGTGTTTGAAAAATACTTACCACTATTTTGAGTTTATCTCATTTGTGAGTGTTGTACTTCTAGAATAATTTTTCTAGAAAAATCTCTCTTGTAATCCTATTATTTATTAGTGGAAGAAATTATTCGGAGTTTGTCCCGTGAACATAGTTCAAATTAAAAAGGGTAAACCATGTTAAATTAAGTATGTTATTATTGTCTCATTTTTATAGCTATTATTAAGTGTAGTTATTTTGGTTTATTGTACTATTAATTATTCTAGTAAAATTCTGTCTACAGAGATTGAGTTTTAAGTGGAATCGTTACTTTCCTAAAAATTTTCGTAGTATTTATTTTTAATATAATATTTTATATGCTATTTATTTATATAATAACAAACAATTTGCTTGTTATTAAGACCTGCTGCAAATAATTAAGTATACAAAATTCTTGTTGAATTTCATTTTCAGTTATAATCACTGTGGCTATGTCAAAATATGTTTCTGCTTTGCGTTTCAGTTAATTTGTGTTCGCCAGACTCTACTGATACGTAGAACTACAAATTTAACTTAAGAGAAATCATTTGAGAAGTGAATGAATTTGATGCATACTATAAAATCCCATATCAGTCAGTGCATCAATTGCTCAGTTATGAAGTTTTCAAGAACTGTTCACTGTCAATGAATGCTCTTCGCATTTCTGAGCTAAATATTGAATTGTCTTTGATTTAGACTGAAGATTGGGTCTTCATTGGCAATTTTATTGATTTAGACTAGAAATTCGAATTCTTCATATCCTTTCAAAATTTAGACTTCATGCCCAGTTATCTTATCATAAGAAATCTGCAGTCAAAATAGTTGTGCGTTGCTGATAGACACCGTAATCTTAATGGATATATTGACACCTGTGAATCACTGAATAGTGAATATAAAGGCCCCGACGTGAATTCCAGTTTGATAAGGAACTTGATATATATGAGAGCGTGTGTTATTCTTCCAATGTATGATTTCATACATGGAAATAATTCTAAATAAGTGGCAGGATTTCAAGATTAATTTTCACATCTATGAGATGATTTAAAGACTTTTGGCTTGGTAAATGTCATAACCCCAGAATATAACCTATTCTATAATTTAACAGAGAAGCAAAGATGAAAAGTAATTTTACTTCTCTTTTTTCCTTTTTACCCCCGTATATATATATATATATATTAAAAATAAAAATACTTTGTATTTAATCTATTAAGTGTACATACTTTAAACCATGTTATATCAAATCTATAAGTTTTTTAATTTCTTTAAACCATGTTATATCAAATCTATAAGTTTTTTAATTTGAGAATATCAAATTTATATTTAAAGATAAAAAAAAAACAAAATTTATTAACCGTTATTAGAAACAAGAAAAAATTTCATTGTTTTTTAATAAATTTACATGAAATATTTGCTTTTATTGATTATATGCATTTTTTTTTAATTTCAACAAGCTAAGAACTTTAGGTACGCATTAAAATAAACAATCAATAAAGAACAACAATGCATCTAAAAAATTAAAAAATATATATAATGAGAACAGTAAACATATTTACCTTCAAATGAACTATGAAAATAAGGAAAATCCTCATTCTAACTAATATGGACAAAAAAAATTAAGAGTTATTTTAAAAGAATTTAATAAAAAAAATTAAGTAATTCATTTTTAATCATTTTTATCATATCTAAAATAACTATTTCATTTAAAATTAGCTTATTAATATTTCATATAAAAAAAATGAGCTTCCAATTAGATGAGAATCTCCAAAGGTTCTTTGTATATCCCAAATTATAATAAATTTTATAATATTTTATAACATCTATACATAATACTAAAACATATAACATAGTATAATATTCTGCCATTTGTTTAATTTTTTTAAAATTTTAAATTAGTTTATTATTTAGAATAATTTTCTTTCTATTATGTTTTCTAAATAAATAATTCATACAAATCTAGACACGTGTTTAATTTTCTTTCCCAATATATATAATTCATAATAGAAAATATAATAAAAGATAATCTTTAATATTTAAGAGTTCAAATAGAATTAAAATATTTTATTTGATATTGATAATAATTATTTTTATTTAAAAAATTAAATAGAATTATAATATTATATTTAATATTGATAATGATTAATTATCTGTATATAATTGAAAAAATATAACTAATTTCCCTCTTTCTACCTCTCGTTCTTTCTCTCTCTCTCTCAATATTGATTTTCTTGGAAACTTGCAGCTGGTTTATTTAAATGTGAATAGTAATAGCCAGAAATTACAGACGTCCTTAAGTTAGAGCTCTAATGGCTGGCTATGCTCTATCCATATGGCTTTCTTTTCTTTTACTTACACTGATATTGCTCATATTTAAAAAGAAAAAAGAAGATACAAGAGAAAATAAGCTGCTGCTCCCACCAAGCCCTCCTATGCTTCCAATTTTAGGCAATTTGCATCAACTTGGAGAATTGCTTCACCAATCTTACTGCAACCTGTCAAAGAAATATGGTCCTATCATGCTTCTTCAACTTGGTCAAATCCCAACTGTTGTAATCTCCTCTGCCGAGGCTGCAAGAGAAGCCTTGAAAGTTCATGATCTTGCCTGTAGCGGCAGACCTCTTTTAGCTGGCACTGGCAGACTTTCTTACAATTATTTAGATGTGGCTTTCACACCATATGGTGATTATTGGAAAAACATGAGAAAACTAGTTGTACTAGAGCTATTTAGCTTGAAGAGGGTGCATTCTTTTCGGTTCATTAGAGAAGAAGAAGTGGAGTTGCTAATCAATTCGATCTCTGAGTTTGCAACTTCTGCAGCTGCTGTTAATCTTACTGAAAAGTTATTTGCAGTTACTGCAAATATCGCATTTATGATGTCTTTTGGATTTGAATATCGACGAACTGATTTCGACAGAGGTACATTTCATGAAGTGATTCATGATGCTGAGGCTGTAGCAGGAAGCTTCTCCAAAGGTGAATTCTTCCTATTTGTAGGTTGGATTATCGATCTGATAACTGGTCATCATGCAAGAACTGAAAGAGTTTTCCATGAATTGGATACTTTCTTCCAACATGTAATCAACGATCATCTTAAACCAGGAAGAAAAAAGAAGTTTGATGACATGATTGATGTGCTTTTAAGAATAGAGAAGGAACAAACTGAACTTGGAGAAGCTGATCAATTCACAAAAAATAATATTAAGGCAATTCTCATGGTAAGCTACTAACTTTTCCTTTATTTACTTCCTGTCATTCTGAAACTAATGCTCTGTTGCCTTGTGATATTTATGTGTCAGAATTTATTTCTGGGTGGTATAGACACTTCTGCAAATACAGTGAATTGGGCAATGGCAGAGCTTGCCAGGAATCCAAGAGTAATGAAGAAAGCTCAAGAGGAAATCAGAAATGTTGTTGGAAAGAAAGGAAGAGTAACCGAACCTGACCTTGATCAGCTCGAATACCTTAAAATGGTAATAAAAGAAACTCTCAGGCTGCATCCTGTAGCCCCTCTACTAATTTCAAGACAGTCCATGTCTCACTGTAAAATCAACAATTATAATATTTATCCTGAGACAATGATTCAAGTAAAATGTTTGGGCAATCGGACGCGATATCAAGTACTGGAATGATCCAGAAAAGTTTTTTCCTGAAAGATTTCTTGGTAGCTTAATTGACTTTAAAGGGCAAAATTTCGAGTTTTTACCATTTGGAGCTGGAAGAAGAATTTGTCCAGGAATGAATATGGGAACAGTAACAGTGGAGATTGTACTTGCAAATCTTTTGTACTATTTTGATTGGAAACTCCCTGATGGAATGGGGAAGGAAGACGTTAATATGGAAGAGAAAGGTGGTGTTAGTCTTACTATCTCTAAAAAAAAATACCATTGACCCTTGTGCCTGTCAAGCACATGCAATAACTACAAGAGGATAATAGTTAGCTGAAGAAAGCATATTGAAGTATTTATTTTCTAGCAAAAACTTCAAAGTCCTCTCATTGTTTCCATTGTCTACATGTTGCAATAATAATATTTCCTATGTTAATCAATGGATATAGTAAATATGCGAAATTCTTGATTAATTTCATTTTTATATTGATCGGTGTGGCAATTCCAATCCCTCAATTCCTGGTTTACGTTGACCGACCCCTATCATGATAATTTGAGAAGGGAAAATTGATACTTGTTTATTGTCCAAGAAAATATACATTTACGGCTAGACTCATCTACTGCTAAACCATGTCTTAGTATACATATAAAACTTATAATTTAAATACAAAAGTATACTCTACATTAAATGAGAGAGAAAATTAAAATAATGCAGAATCCACTTCAGTAATTTCAGTTAAAATTGACCAGCTCAAAGCCATATTATAGCAATCATACAATATATATGACTCGTGTGGGATGGAATATGCAATTTTGAAGCCATAGTAATTTTTTTGTCAACGATAGATTGCGCAAATTTGCACCAGTTTTTAGTTTTATTTTTCAAAACCAACAAAGGTAGGATAAACATAGATATGGAGCTTACTGCTCACCTTTCTGTAAGAGACTAATCCATGCTCCATTATCACATGGGCTTGTTTCAATTTTTAGACCTGAAACTGACACACTAATCCTAATCTCATGCGTTTAGCCATAAATTGCAGAGTGCAGATGCAGACTCTTATAGCCAACTCTATTACAGTCATCTTCTCTTGTTTATTATCCCTTTAGTACTACTAGTAGCGAAAAATAAAACAGAACAAAACACGCAGCTTCCATCAGGCCTAAGCTACCAATTATAGGAAATTTAGGCAATTTGCCTCACCAATCTCCATGGCAGCTCTCTAAGAATCATGGTCCAGTTATGCTCATTCACTTGGGTGGGTCGAATACCAACTCTTGTAATTTCCTCTTCTCAGGCAGCTAAAGAGACTTGAAAACTCGAGACCTTGATTGTTGCAGTAGGCCCCCATTATCAGGTGCTAAGAAACTAAGTTGCAACTATCTTGACATAGCTTTTCGCTGTATGGTGATAACTGGAGAAAGATGCGAAAAATATGTATTCTTCAGCTTTTCAGTTTGAAGAGAATTCAGTAAGTTCATTAGGGAAGAAGAAGAAAATTCACTTATGAATTTCATTTCCCAACTATCATTATCAGCAACTCCAGTTAACATCAGCTAATTTAGGACAGCTTTCGGTACCACATTTCAAGGGAGTGACTTTGATAATGGCAGATTGCAAGAATTGATCCATGAAGCTGAGGTTATTGCAGGATGCTTTTCAGCAGGAAAATACTTTGCATATGTTGGTAGGATCGTAGACAGGCTTACCGGTCACTCAAAGGTTGAAGTTTTATTCAAGATAGATACTTTCTTTCACTAAGTGAAAGAAGATCATCTTCAACTGTAGCAGACAGGAAATCTGGGAAACATTGCTGATGCGCTCTGCTGAAAATAGAGAAAGATGAAATAGGATCAGGTGCAGAGAGACTCACGAAAGAGCATATAAAGGCAGTCTTAACCGTGAGCTCTTAACCTTTTAATTTTCCCCATATGGCTATAAAATTGACTGCAAAAGCCTTCTTGCCATTGTTGTTCTGTTCTAAGCTTACTCACATTTCATTTTTAATTTATGAATATAATGATGAGACTAAGATATGCCTTACAGCTTTTCTGTGATGCTTGTGTATCAGGACTTTATTTTGGGTGGAGCAAACACTGCTCCCTTTACTATCGTCTAGGCAATGGCAGAGCTAGTTAGCAATCCAAGGAAAATGAAGAAAGCACAAGTCAAAATTAGAAATTCTATTGAAAAGAAAGGACGAGTAAATGAAGGTGACATTGATCAGCTTCAATACCTCAAGCTGACAATAAAAGAAACAATGAGATTGTACCCTCCTGCTCCACTGCTTCTTCCAGTGGAAACCATGTCTAACTTTAAACTCAATGGCCATAACATAAGTCCCAAGATGCTAATACAAGTTTCGGGCAATTGCAGAAGAGATCCTAATTGCCCAGTGGACTGAGGAAGAATTTAACATGGAAGAGACAATCAAAAGAAAGACATTCTGACCCCAAAAAAAAAGTGAAAGAAAAGAAAATAACTGCATTATTTTGATGCAACTGTATATGTTGTGAAATATTTTGAAATCAGTTAGGAGAGGAGATTATCAACACACTTCTGCTCAAGCAATGCAAATCTTCATCCTTGTAAAAACAGTATCACATAAAATAAGCTAATCCTTGAAGAAGGGTGTAATAACTATTAAGCTACCATTTCTTGAATGTAAAAAATTTTGAAAGCTGAAAATAAATACACAAAAAAAGTGAAAAAGGCATAATTATAGAAGGGGTTCAGAAAGCTCCATTTCATTTGAACTCTGCTGTTGTGCTTCAGGTCTGCGAAAGCCCACAAAATCCATTCCAAGCCACTGCCATGGCCAGCAAACATATCTTGGACCACTTCTTCCCCTGGAGTCTTCTCGGGTTTCAAACTCTTCAAGCTGATGGCTGAGCTCCTCCACCCTGTCCCTCAGCCTAGATGCCCTCATATCAGCCAATCTCAATGACTTCTCAGCAGCCTCTCTTGCTGCCATGGCAGCAGCTGCTGTCTCTTCTTTGAATTTTAGCTTTTTCTCTGAATCTAACATGGCTAGCCTTGCCTCTTCAAGTTCCTTTTTAAGTGCCGACATCTGCAAGCATGTAAACAAGGATAATGATTATGTGCCCACGGCACCAAAAACATTAAGTAGAACTAACTGAAAAACACTTAAATATTGGAGTAGGCCGAAATTTCTAATATTTGCTTAAACACATCATGCCTCCTTAGATACTAAATAGGCATCCAAAATTTACCATGATACTGAAACCGATGATGCATTAGATGTTTCAGTCTGTATGTACTTCAACTCATAATATTAATAGTGAAACAGAGAGAATGATGACACTGGCCCATAATCGAGTAGTTACAACAATTTGCAATTGTCAAGGTTTCCTGTAAGGCTGTAACTAGTAAGTTCTTCAATTTTTCAACAACTAAAAACTAGCTTTAGCCAACACTATAATAATTCATTTGTTAGTTACATATTTTTCCAAGTGCGCCAAGGTTTGGCAAGCTTTTTCCAAAATCCTATTTAGCTCTAATCTATCTCACAATCAAGAGCTATAATTTCTCTAATTTCCTCCCTGGCAACTTTTGTTATTGTTCGGATGTTTAAGGGCACAGCAAAATTGTATAAGAAAGAATCAAATTCCATATAAGAAAGGTGTTGTGCATATGAAAAATAAAGCATCAAATGAACAGGTTTGCACAATTGAATGGCCGACTCAGAGAGCATACCTGAGCAACAAATTCTTGCTCAACAGATCGACCAGCAGCAGCCTCTTGCTCTGCTGCTACTTTCCATCTTGTAATTTCTTCTTCAGCAGCAGCAATATCCATCATAAGCCCTTCAACCTAAAATGCAAAAGGCAGAGTTATAATCAATTAAATAAAATAAAAGGAAAAAAATAATTAAGTCTTTCTCAAACTAGGCCAACAGTTTACTACGTGTCACTCACGCAAGCAACAAGCATCTAACAGAGAAAGTGGCATTAAGCACACTACCTCTTGAAAAAATATTAACAACTTACACTTTCATTTGCCACTCTCTCCTTCTCTTCAAGTTCCTCTATTCTATGCAACCTATGGTCCAGTTCCTTTGCTTGTGCCTCTATATGCTCTTTAAGTAAACTCGACTCTGCCCTTAACACAGTAACATGGCACATAAAAGAGAGAAATATCTGGTGAGTACATGAATTAGGTTAGAGATTTCACTCTCACTATGCATCCTAATGAGTTGAGGTATGTTAGAAGTACCTCAGTTCCTCCACAGAATGTTGCAGTTCAATGATCTCGAGCTGAGATACCTTGACAATATTCTCCAAAGCACCAGCCTGAGTACAATGTATGAATGCGGGGACAACTTAGATGCAATACACAAACCAAAAATCAGAGATTATTTAGCAGACTGACAGTAAAGAATACCTACCAAATTGTATATTTCATCCTCTTCCATGTCTAGAGAGCTGTCTTTATCTTGATAAGCTGCAACCTTATTATCCCCAAGAACCTTACTGAATTTGAAATCTATCCCAGACTCTCTTAAGCCATTCTCTGCAGCTTGAAACAAGTCATTCTTTTTGGAAGACTGGTCCAATTTCATCCTCTTTGACAAAGCACTTCTAAGTAAAGAACCAATATGCTCTTTCTCCTTAACCAATCGACTCAACGTTTCATTCAAACCTTTCACTTCATGACTCTTCTCCACTACCAATTCCCTTGTTTTTTCGAGAAGAATTCTAGTCAACTCGTAAATTGATTCCATCCCAGCTAAACAAGCACGTATATTCTCTTCCATGTCCGTTTGTTGTGGGAGAAACAAGGACTCTGACAACTCAGAATCCAGATGATCAGTATCAACCAACTTTATCACATCATAAAGGCGGTCATGAATTTTCGCCACTAAATTCAACTGATCAACTAATAAAGGCCTCTGTACTTCCATTTTTGACTCAAAATTCCTCAGCTTATCATCATACTCACCAGCTAAATCCCTCAACTCCAAAACTTCATTCTCTACCGAATGTGTCTTCTCCAACATCTCTCTCTCAATTTCTGAAACCTTCCCTTCCTTTTCCACCACACTTTTCTCTAACTTCTCAATCATTGAAGTCTTTTTTTCAACTTCATCTCTCAATCCACTAATTGTAGCTTCAAGCTGAGAAACCTCAATGGCAATTTCGTAATTCCTTTGCTCCATCTGTTCTCTTGCTTCATTTCTAGATTTTGCATTGGCATCAATCTGTTTAATAAGCTCCTCAACAATCTCATTTGTCCTCTTAATAACTCCATAAGCAACAGCCGGCAATCCGCTATATTTGTGAGACTTAGGCAATCCTACTGCAGCAAAATTCTTCAAATTACTCACTTTTCCAGAAATCTTCTCAATTCCACTCGCTAACATATGTCTAGAATTCTCAATCTCCGATTGCAATCCATCCCTAAGTCTCACCACCTCCTCAAGTTGCTTACCAATCTCATCTCTCTGCTTTACAGCCTCCTCTTTCAACTTACTCACTTCATCCAATTCCACAGATAATCTCTCCTTTTCTTTCAAAGCCTCTTCCTTATCACGCACAGCTTCATCTCTTTGCTTCCCATACTCATCTCGTTTCCTGATCGCCTCATGCGCAAGCGCTTTTAATCGATTAAATGAAACCTGTAGTTCCGACTTAGATGTCTCGGCAGCCTCACGAGCAACTCTCTCACGATCGAGCTCAGCAAGGAGCTCACGATACTTCTCCACAGACACATCTTCAATACTCGGACTTTGTACAACGATCGGAACCGGATCCTCCCCTTCCACATCACTCAAAACGGCGACGTCGTCGTTTTCGTCGCCAACACCACTCGCCATTCCAACAATCAAATTCAATAATAATACAAAATTTCCATATAATCAAAATTTCTAAATCCCTAATAACCAAAACGTAAACGATTACTTGAAATCAAAGGCAAATCAAAGTTTGGAATTGTAAGCTGAGTTACTAATAATTTAACAAATTTTACAGAAGAAATTGAGATTGCTTAGATAATCAGATTACAGAGAATAAGACTTACGGATTTGGTAAGTAATAATGGAGAAGCGAAGAAAGTGAAGAAGACGATTGTCACCGGAACACAACAAACTACGAAAGTTACCAAACCAACCAGTCTCTCTCTTTCTCCGTTTCCCGTCAATAATAATAATAATAATAATAATAATTTTATATGAGTTAAAGGTTTCGGTGCGGCGTAGGCGTATTTGAAACGGTGCCGTATTGTTTTAATTCGGTTCATAATGGGAAATCAAGAGAGTCAACGGTCGATATTGTCCGTTTATGAATTTCTTTTTTTTTTTTTTTAAATTTTCATTAAATTAATAGTACGAGAAAAGTTAAGTGGAAATTATATAAAATACTATACTTTTTTTTAAAAAAAATTTTACTATATGTTTTTTTAATATATTTTTTAATTTTTTTTATATTTTTAAGATGAAGAGCAACAATATGCTTCTCATGTAAAAAAAAAATATACACAATATATATTAAAAATAGATCATATTTTTATAAATTTTAATATATATATATTTTTATTGTACTTTTTTTTTTATTTTTTAACCTTTTTTTGTAAATTTCCCAACAGATTAAGCAGTAATTATCATAATACTCTCTTAATCTAGCCCCATAAAAAAATTAGGCACATAAACACCAAAGAATGATGGCAAGATTTTTTTTTTTTTTAACTGAGAATAATGGGAAGATTACAAATATAACTTAAAAACTAAAAAAGTTTACCAGTATATTTCTTAAGAGGGTGTTTTTCAAAATTTAAAAGCTGGTCAAAATTGATTATAAGCAGTTTTTAGATTATAAGTTGTTTATTTAAGTATTTCTGAAAACTTAAATAGTAGTAGATTATAATCTGATTTTAATCAGTTTTTTAAAAGTTGGGTTTTGCTACTTTTTTTTAAGCACTTATTTTTTAAGCAGTTTTGACCAAGTAAAAGACCATATTATCCCTACCTAACCTTCAATATTTCAAATTTGCCCATCTTATACACTTTAGTTCCCATCAAAATTTTTTTACGTTTCTTCTTAAATAAATTTTATTATTATTATTATTATTATTGCAAAATAAATTTTGAATTGACATTTAAAAAATTATTTTTATACAATAAATAAACTCAGGGACAGTTTGGTCATGTTGACAGTTTCTACAATTAAAAACTGATTATAAACTGATTTTACAGAAATACTTAACTGATTATAAACTGATTATCAGTTGATTATTAACTAGTTTACAGAAACGTTTAACTGCTTATTTTTAATCTGATTATAATCTAAAAATCACTTATTCACAATAAGCTAAAAAACTCCAATTTTAAAAAACACCTTCTAAGTGTGCCGACACAAAAAAGAAGAAAAGCCCAGATAAACTTTGCAATATGCCCACTGTAAAAAGTAATAACAACCGATAATCACTTGTACTTTTGATTAAACAAAACTTAATACTTATTTGTTAGTGGCTTACCTAAATCTTAAAATGATATCCCAAGGTTGTGTAATTGATGGAATACAATAGTCATAATTCACCCATTTCGTCAAACTCTTAGTATGCTCATCTGTCAAATATGATGAAATGTTAAATGTTTATTATCATACAAAATTTTAAAAATTATAATTATAATCGAACTGAGTCGAGCCGAGTTTTGAAAAATTTAAACTCGACTCGTTATAGAATAGTCGAGTTCAAACTCGAACTCGATTCGAGTCCAAGCCGAACCCGAGCTTATATCGAGTCAGCTCATATATCATGTATTTCGGACTTGAACTCGAGCTTTATTTAAATAAGTTTAACGAATTTAATAAACTTATTTCAGATTTTATTTTTTATTCATCTTTTCTATATTTTCATAAAAGATATATTAAGATTAATATTTTTATAAAAGATAAATAATATAATTATATATTAATAAAATTAAAATATTATATTACTATAATATTATATTTTACTATAAATTACTAATATATTTTATATTATATATTATTTAATTTATTTATCATATTAGTCAAAAAATTAATATAATTCGCGTACATAGTTTAATATATATAAATTAAATTTTATATATTTTTAATTAAATACATTAAACGAGCTAGTTTACGAGTTTAACGAGTCGAGTATTTCTCAGGTTGAGCTTGACTCATTTAACAAAAAAGTGGTTCGATCTCGAACCTGAATGAGTTTTTACCGAGCCGAGATCTAAGTCAAGCTCAAGTAGCTTGGCTCATTTAAAGCCCTATTAAAAACCAAAACATCATTATTAATATGGAGAAGAATCATCATGTAACTACAAGAAAGCATAAAGGAATATAATTTTTTTATTAACAGCTAAATTTCAAAGATAATAATTATTAATATATAGTTTGATGGTTAAAAGCGTATGTTACATTTATTTAAATTTTGAATTTGTCTTAGATATTTTCTCTCTTCTCATGTAATTAGTGGCAGAGATAGGGAGTCATGGAGGACAATAGACTCATTTCTCTCCTCCCACCATATAAAATATATATATAATCTATATACATGTATATAGATTATATATATTTAAAATTATATAAATTTTATATATTTATATATAAAAACTATTATATAATTAGAATTATATAAATTATATATATATATAAATTATTAGCTTTTATATATAAATATATATAAGTTATTGACTTTTTTGCACTATATATATATATTTATTTTGAATTAGTAGATATTTAGAATTTGATAATTAGGTACTTAGATTAATATTAAAATTTTATAATTTAATTATGAATTGGGTAATATTATTTTCTCATTTGAAATAATATTTTTATGAATTTTAATTTAATAAAATCATCTTGTTTTAAAAGACATTTAAAAAATATAATAAGTATTAAGAATTCAATAATAAATAATATAAAACAACAAAAATCTAAACTTTTTATAATATTTTATTTCAATTGGCCTATAATTATTTTAGCTTGAAAAAATTTGTCTCCCCTTTATGCAATTTCTGGCTCCACCGCTAATAAAAAAAAATCAAAGATGATGCAGAAGACATCACTGTGGCTTTCCCTACTTCAGCACCTCTCAACTTTTTAACTAGGCAATTTTCTATTTCCGTTGATCTCTTCTTTAGCAATAATAAATATTTTGAAACCAATTCTGGATTTCCAACACTAGTTGAAAGCTTGCAGCTGAGCACTGAATACTTGCACAAGCATGCAATTGGCATAAAACATTCTTTCTTATTTCAAAGCCAACTGTGAGCAGCCTCTAATGCAGCTTCCAAGGAGATCTGTCGAATGAGTAAAAGGACTTCTTTATCAGATAAAACTAGGAAAATTATCTGCATTTGCATAAGGCAAAGGAAAACACTTTCACATTCCAAAAATTCTTATAAATACAAAACAACAGATGATTAAAAATCAAAGGGAAGAAAACGAAAAATCAACAAGAAATACACTTAACAAATTCAATACCAATAGCTATAACAGCAAACAAAACAGTCTTATAAACACCATAAATAGAAACCCCATTTTGAGTATTTCATGGAAATTTAAGACTTGAAATGGCTTTCGCTTTTTAATTCGAGATACAAATTAATTTTCTATTTGTCAAGTCAAAAACTCGTTCTAATTCAATCCAATACGAGGTAGAGAGAGGATTTAGAAAACAAAAAGAGAAAAATTATAATTTTTTTTAAAATCAAATCCCCAAATTTTTAGCTTAAATTACTTAATCACCTCATGCATCACTCTTCCGCTGGAAATCAGAGTTGCAGGACTGTCCAAGGCATAAAAGGAACATCCTAAAATGGCAGATAAAGACAAATTTTATTCTTTATCTGTTGGAGGTTTCCCCCATGCCGCATTCCCATCCACTGCCAAGGTTGCCCTGTCTCTGAAGGTGATATGGCATGATAAAGTTTGGAGAAACACAAGGGTGCACACCTGGCAAGAGTTGCTGCTCGAAGCCATAGCCTCCATGTTGAGGGGGTATCATCCCAGAAGTCTCTTGACCAAAGTAAATTTGTTGAGGTGCAAGCTTTGGTTTTATTATTCAAGCTTATGATAGTTGTGAAGAAGATATAAGTCACAGTATTAAAATTGGTTGGATAAAGTAGAGAAGTGTCACAGAAGTGTTATGTAACCAAAAGATACCAGTTAAATTGAAAGGAAAATTCTGCCGTACTGCCATACGGTCTGTGATGATGTATGGTAGTGAGTGTTGGGCTGTGAAAAGACAACACGTGAGTAAGATGCATGTTGCAGAAATGAAAATGATAAGATGGATGTGTACACACACTATAATGGATAGAATTAAGAATGAGAGCATTAGAAAAAAAGTAGGGATAGCGTCTATCGAGGATAAGATAAGAGGGCATAGATTGAGATAGTTTGGTCATGTGAAACGTAGATCTAAGGATGCACCGGTTAGAAAAATTGAACTAGTTAAAGTAGAAATATCTAAGAGAGGCAGAGGTAAACCTAAATTAATTTGGATAGGCAGTCCTAAATCGAATCGAGTGAAAAAAAAAGAATCCATATAGCTGACCCCAATTAGCTTGGAATTAAGGTTTTTTTATTGTTATCGTTGTTGTTGTTGTTGTTAGTTGCAAGCCTTGGTGACCCAGGATAATATCTAGGAATCGATGAACACAAATGGAAAAGTCCACCTGAGGCTTGAATTTGAGCAAACTGTGCTTGTAGTCGAGCCTTTCTTTCTTCTTTGCATCTGGGCAATAGCAACATAAAGAGGTTTCCTTCCAAGGGAAAAGTCCATCTGGGCAATAGCAACATAAAGAGGTTTCCTTCCAATCATCTTTCCATTCATTTCACTCAAAGCTTTTGAAGCTTCCTTAGGTGTAGAAAAGGCAACAAACCCAGAGCCCTTGCTCAAACCTTTGTTATCAAGCATGACCTTGCATGATGTTATACAACCAGACAAAATATTTCCTTCAGCTTTTCATCATTAATGTTTTCATCAAGATTTTTCAGATATAAATTTGCACCTTTTAGTTTTTCACATCTACTAATTCTTTCCTGTTCAAACTTAACTCTCAACGCTGTCTCCCTTTCCACTTTCCTTTGAGCCCTCCCAACATACCAAGCTTTGTCGCCATCCAAAGTAGCCCCATTCAGCTTCTCAATAGCAGCAACAGCAGAATCTGGGTTTTTAAAGTGAACAAAACCAAAACACTTAGACTTCCCATTTTGATCCTTCAATACAATTGCACTAGTAATGGGACCATAGGCACCAAAAATTTTCTTAAGGTCCTCAACAGTTGTTGTCACAGACAAGTTTTTAACATAAATATTAGTGAACTTTGCAACCCATTAGCCAAAATCCTTTCTTGCCGTCAAAAAAAAAGTCCAACACAAACTTGTTTATTATTTATCAACATGCCATTCAACTGCCTGGTTGCACTTTGTGCAGCTTCCTCATTGTCAAACTGTACAAAACTTCGATTGACCATTGTTGTCAACAGATACCTTGCAAGAAAGAATTGTCCCAAACGCAGCAAAAATATCATGCAAAGCCTTGTTATCTAGTGATTTCTCCAGGTTCTTGATGAAAACATTAGCGTTTCTATGAGAAATTATGATCCTGATAGGTTTACCATTCAAACTTCAAAGAAGTGAAATTCAAAGCCTCCATAACTTTCGCAGCTTCTTGAGGATTGATAAAATTAATATATGCAGATCTAAGAGATGATTGCTTAGCCTGATCCCTACAAACCTTGACAGAAACAACTTGAGCTACATGGCTAAAAAGATCATATAACTGGCATTCATTAACATTCTGCTCCAAATCTCCAACGTATAGAGATGAACTCGCAAATGGACCTGTCAAAGGAATCGCTGTCGTGGTCACCGACGCTGCTGTAGGCGCAGCAACCGTATTGGACATAGCCGCTATACTTCTCTTCATAAAAGAATCACTAAGAGAAAACCAAAAACATTAATCTAAAGAAAATAAAATGACCAGTAATAACTTATGTAGAAAACTCGGTTTCCAATCCAAAAAAGGGATGGAGAAAAATTAAATTAATTAAATTTCTTTTTGGGTTTTTATCTTTTTTATTGTTTTCCTTGTAAAAAAGAACGAGAAGGGAGAGTTCATGGATTGTTATATAACAAAAGTGTTAATTTTTTATTCAAATGTACTGTAATTATCTGGACAGTGCTACGGTGACTCCACTTTAAAGTGAAGTCATCACCAAATTTCACTTTTATGGAGAAGAATATTGATTATTAAATAAAAATATTATTATATGGGTAAATTGACAATGTTACCCGTAAAAGAATAGTAATACTTCATATTTACCAAATGGTATTATTTATAATTTTTCAAATAATATAGGGTTAATTTATGTGATTATCTTTATTTTTTCTTTTTTTTAATATTTTATATAATTTTTTTGAATATTTAATATTGAATATAATAAAAAAATAAACTAGATATATAAAAAATAAAATATATACATAAAATAAATTGATAATAATATTTAGCGAAAAGAATGTGAATGTCTTTTAAAAAAATTAAGATAAAAATTATTCATGAAAAAATATATATGATTTTTTCTATGAGATTGTATCAAAACTCTTACCATTATTTTATGAATTGAACTATTCTAAATTAACATTTACAAACAAAAATCAAATTGTATATTTAATCTATATTATCATTCCAAAATCATATTATTTTTTTATATAATTGCTATTTGAATATGAGTTCAAATTTACAAAATAGAATTTATTTTTTTATAAAAATATTTATTGTGGCAAGTCAACTAGAAATCATAAATTGATTATCATATTTACATTAAATTTTGGTAGTTGGATTAAATTAAATAAAAAATACTTTGACATTTTTGTTCCTAATATATAATAATATTTACAAAAAAAATCAAATAGTATAACTAGTAATTTTAAATGAAATGTAGAACTTTAGAATTTTTATGTTTACTTATGATTCTTCTCCTCTCCATATTCATTCAAACAAATATAAGTTATAACAATAAAATAAATATAATATTTCATCTTATAATTCTTCTAGAGTTCACCCAAAAAATCTTTATGTTGATCAAATAGATTTATAATGTGTGTATATGAAAGAATTTGTGATTGAAGAAATTAAATAAAGTATTGCAACTACATTTAAGGTATATATATTTATGCAATTAATTTTTTAATTAAATGTATAAGATGATGTAAATTTTTTTTGAAGCAAAATATATTTTTATAAAATTTTAAAAAAATTATGTAAATTCTGATAATTTGGGTAACAACTATGTAAGTTTGAATAGCACTTCTGGTAAGTAAGGTAGTGGTATTCTGTAAATTTTAATAAACTTTCTGTGATTCCGAATGATAATTTCGGTATTTTGACTAAAAATTCTAATAGGTCAATTTTCGATAATTTATTTATTAAATTTCAGAATTTTTACCCAAGCTATTAGAATTTTAACTAAAAATTTCAGAAAATAGATATAAATTAAGTAATTTTCAGTAGATATTCTGTAGTTTTAAATAACAATTCTGATAGTTTAACAAAAAATTCTAGTATGTTAATTTATGATATTTTTATTTCTCAAATTACAGAAATTTCACTCAAATTATCTGAATTATAACTAAAACTTTCAAAAAATTGATATAAATTATGTAATTTGAAGTATATTTTCAGTAATTTTGAATGAAAATTAAAGTAGTTTGACAAAAAATTTTAGTAGATCAAATTTTAGTATTTCGTTTCTCAAATTTTAAAATTTTTATTGAAATTATCATAATGTCAACTAAAACTTACAAAAATTTGATGTAAATTATATAAATTTCAGTTAAAATTATGTGATTTTGAATGATTATTCTAGTAGTTTGATCAAAAATTTAATATGTCAAATTCTGGTATTTTATTTCTCAAATTCTAGAAATTGTACTCTAACTATCATAATTTAAACTAAAAATTTCAGAAAGCTGATGTAAATTATGTAATTTTCAATAGTTTTTTGTACTTTTGAATGATAATTTTGATAATTTGACCGAAAATTCTAGTAAGTCAAATTTTGGTATTTTATTTCTCAAATTTCAGAATTTTTATTCAAATTATCAGAATTTTAATTGAAAGTTTCAGGAAATTAATGTAAATTGTGTAAGTTTTAGTAGTCATTCTGTAATTTTGAATGATTATTCTGGTAGTTTGACCAAAATTTTAGTATGTCAAATTCTGATATTTTATTTCTTAAATTTTAAAATCGCACTCTATCTATCAAAATTTGAACTAAAAGTTTTAGAAAGTTGATGAAAATTATATAAGCTTCAGTATATTTTTTATAATTTTGAATGATAATTTAGGTAGTTTGACCAAAAATTCTATTATATCAAATTTTGACATTTGTTTTTCAAATTTTAGAATTTTTAATCAAATTATCAGAATTTTAACGAAATATTTTTAAAAAAATGATGTAAATTATGTAAGTTTTAGTAGACATTATGTATATTTGAATGATCATTCTAATAGTTTGACCAAAATTCTAGTAGGTCAAATTCTGATTTTTTATTTCTCAAATTTCATAAATTGCACTCTAACTATTATAATTTGAATTAAAAGTTTCAAAAAGTAGATAAAAATTATTTAAGTTTCAGTATACTTATTGTAATTTTGAATGATAATTCTAATAATTTGACCAAAAATTTTAATAGGTCAAATTTTAGTATTTTGTTTCTCAAATTTTAGAATTTTTAATCAAATTAGCAAAATTTTAATAAAAAATTTCAGAAAATTAATGTAAATTGTGTAAGTTTTAGTAGACATTCTATAATTTAGAATGATCATTTCGGTAGTTTAATCAAAACTTTAGTAGGTCAAATTATGATATTATATTTCTAAAATTTCAGAAATTACACTCTAACTATCAGAATTTTAACTAAAAATTTCAAAAAGTTGATGTAAATTATGTAAGCTCCTGTATGTTTTTTTTTTTAATTTTGAATGATAATTCTGGTTGTTTGATCAAAAATTCTAGTATGTCAAATTTTAAAAAAAAATTTATCAAATTTTAGAAATCTCACTGAAATTATCAAAATTTTAACTAAAATTTTAGAAATTTGATAAAAATTGTGTAAATTTCAGTAAAATTTCTGTAATTTTAAAAAATAATTTTAGTATTTTGACAACAAATTCTAGTAAGTCAATTTATAATATTTTATTATTAAATTTCTAGAGACCTCACTCAAAATATCATAATTTTAACCCAAAACTATCATATATGTGTTCACTATTTTGTATGTTTGAATTATGTTTCTGTAATTGTATAAATATTATTATGTTTTGAGTAAAAATTCTGATAAGTCGTACTATGGTTGTTTGGATTTTAAATTTTAAAATCGTCTATCAAACTGCATTACGTCAAAATTACAGAATAAAAAAAAATTCTTAGCATGCACACGTACAACTTCGTAATGTAAGGGATTGCATGCATACTTAAATAGATTGGTAAATGGATATTTATACTTTTATGAATTCCTCCAAAAATTTGATATTGTACTTACAAGATTTAGATAAAGGGAATATGAATTGAATCATCTATCTAGGCATGAGTTATTAAGTTGTAAATAATAGAAATTAAATCTAATTGTGGCATTTTAATAAAAATTATAGCTAATAATTTTCATATTTTTTGTAGGTATAGTACATCAATTTGCACACATCCATTACATTATCTAGAAATGACAGCTGCATCCATATACACAAGAGAATCATTCAAGGTTTATAAAGAACAACTAGACTAAGTAATTAGCAGTGAGAATTTTTGTCAACATTGATTAGAAGGAAGGTGACGAAAGTATTTTTTCATAAGATTTGATTCAAGATATTAGTTCGAGAGGTGATCTATGATCCAGATGAAATGATATAGTCACCTATAAGGATTTGTTACATAATTTATTTTCTTGTGTCTAAAATGTTATAATATATTGTTAATACACTATAATATAGTGAAAAAATTCTTTTTATCAATAGACACTAAAATTTTATTGCTAAATTTATTTAGTGACGAATTGCTGATAAAATGAATTTATATTAATTGGATGCCAAACTGAGCACAGACTCATCAAATTCATTGCTTTTGAAAATTTTGGATTGTTGATATATTATTAATACACTATAATAACAACTCACTAATGCCTAAAATAAAAACAAACAGAAGTCTGCATACAAAATCCACTAAAAAAAAATCTACTAGGCATGAGCAAGCTATATTAACAAAGAAAAAAATGTTGAATCTCTATCTCACACATTCATTTATAGCAAGCCCTTCATCTCACACATTCATTTATAACAAACCTTTTATACCATAACTGCCTATGTCTTTAGGAGACTTCTTGCATATATCAAGCTCAACTTTAGCTTTAGCGAATTGTCACTATAGTTTTCTAGTGTCTTAACGAAACAATAAAAAGGATAGAAGATAACAAGCACGAACATTGTACATCCATAATTAATAATTTAATTTTAAAATATAATACAAACATTCAGACATTCAATCAACATACTTAAATTTTCAATAAAGATAGAATAAAAAGGTAATATCCAATGCAATGCACATAATCTACTATAATTACAGTGAATTTCAAGATAATGATTTTGAATGTATCCTAGTCTTAACTATCACAGTTAGAGAAAAAAAAATGTTAGCCCTCTAATTTGAATTGTGCAATTTCTCTTAGGGGCCCACCAATACCACATCCTACATCCAACTCCTATTATAAAAAGAAAAATTTTAATCAATGAATCAAACCTCCTCCATATTTTATAAGAGTACAAAAACATATTGTTCAAGTTGTATAGCTCAAAGTGCTCATGTCACTTGATGCTTTCAATAACAATACAATTACTCACTTGATGCTTTCAATAACAATACAATTACATTGTTCAAAAAAGCAAAAAACTCTACATCCTCAAGCCAACAGTGCACACCCTGTAGTAGAACTTATGTGCAATCACCTCACCCAACATCCTCTAAGAGACTAGAAAAATCACATTGTCAAAAGAAACAAAGTAATAAGAATAGACATCAGACCAATCTAGTTATATTCACTATTCACTACATCTGCATCACAACAGTTCACACCTCTGCATATTTTACTCCTGTATTATATAAATGTAATATGTTCACAATCAGTGCTCATGTCGCAACTACATCAGTAACTTCAAAATACAACCAAGCTATCAGTAGCTTAAGACGGCCAAAAATGAGTTTTAGAAGCTGATAAAGCTATGACTTCTACAGCTTGTTTGTTTGTGGAGGGGAGGACTTGCGACTTTTTTTTAATTATTTTTTATCTTTTAAGTGATATCAAAAATCTTACCAGTTTACATAATTTATTTGTCTAGTCAAATCATCAATTTATGTTTAGAATAAAAATATAAAAACAAAAAATTATAATTTATCCCATAAAAATCAAACCATAATGGATGAACGAAGCATAAACTTGTCATCAACTAATAAAACTTTCTCAATGATTTAATTTGGGCTTTAAAAGTTGTGAAATCTAACAATGAGATCATTCTCAATTACGAAAGATACTAAACTTTAGAGAAAAATCTAACCAACCAAAATCAAACTACATCTGAACCCATTAGAAAGATGAAATAACTTTATAGTTACCTTTAAGTTTATTTATAAAGATTAGAGGACCAAATGAGATTTGAATGATATTTCAATATACTAAAATTAAAGAAAAAATAAATTCATATCATATATTTGTGTGTGTAAACAACAACAGAAAAAAGGTGGCTCTAGTTATAAAAAAAATATAAATGTAATCAGCACAGAAGTAAAATTCAAGATGTTATAACAAAACATTATAAAAAAATCTTTCTTCCTCAATATATATGTGTAGCACATTATAAAATATATATTTCAATTATATTCATTCGACCATCAATTTCATAAAGTGAAAAGTGCACACTAATATTTCAAATTTAACAATTAAATTAACCTTTTTTTACTTAAATCGAATTTTTAATAAATAGTTCAATTTTTCCAAACTTGAAATGACTTATTTTTTAATATTATTGATCTCAAAATACCATTTAATGTTCTAAAAATTTCAATTACAAGCAACTTAGAACTTATTTAATCATGTAGAGTGATTGGATAATGTAAAACCCTTGATTTTTGGGGAAATTGGAGTTAAGGGCAAAATGGTAATTTTGCCTTCAATTCACATTCGGGTGAATTTTATAACGTTTGGTGCTTATTTTCATAATGTGGGCGTTGAGATATTTGTTTTGAGTATAATATTGTGTTTTTGGCTTCGGGGGTATTTTGGTCATTTTGGCGGTCGGAAAATTTTCGGGTTTCGTTTTGCTGTTTTTGATGTCATTTTGGTGACCGTGGTGTCGTTACGGTTATTTTAAGTATAATTTTGCTAGAGTTTGTGTTTCGAAAATTTTTCGGGTATTTATTAAATTTTTATTTAAAATAAATTAAATTAATTAAACAAATTAAATAATTAATTAACTAATTAATATAATTCTGAAAATAATTAAATTTGGGGTTAGTTGTGAATTTTTATAAGTTAGTTGGGTGTTTTTTTTGAATTTTTAAAGAGTTTTAGGGTATTTTTAAAATAAAAAAATTAATCTAGGGGTATATTGGTAATTTTACAACTAAAAATTGTATAAATAGAGGTGTTATGGCACCCAATTGAGTGTCTAAAAACCCTAGTGCCGTCAGAGAGAGAAAGAGGTTGAAAAATCAAATTTTTCTTCAAAAACCGAGTGGCTGTCGTTTTAGCAGTGGGCGCGCTTTTTTGCTGGTGTCGTTTGGCGAGGGACTGCTGTCGTTCGGCGTGGAGCTGCGGGCTGGAGGTATTGTCGTTCGGCGTGGCAGCTTGTTTCTCGCAGGCGTCGTTTTTGGTTCCAAATTTCAGGCAGTTTCGAGATTTTGAGGTTTTTCAATTTTTTCTTCAATTTCTTCCAACTTCTTGGCATGATTTGTGTTGTTGGATGTTTGTATAATGTTTAGGGTGTTAGAAAATAATATTTTTGATTTATTTAGATTTTTAATTAATTAAAAATAATTAAAAGTTGTAGGATGATTTTGGAGGTTCTTGATGTTTAATATTTGATTTGTGAGTTTGAGTTAATGATCTAGGTATGAATTTTTGATATGTTTTAGGATATGATGTTAGGTGTTTATAAAAAAATATTTTGAGGTCGGGTTCAAATGTTTATATTTCAAAATAAATTTATTTCTCAACTGCTGCCAGTATGGTAACTGGTTGTGTGAATCCGTTTTAAAATTTTAATTGAGGGACTTAGAGGTTTCTAAAAATTATGAAATTTTGATATGTTGTTTATTAGGATGTTTGGAATCTGTGAAAAATAATTTTGAGTCTGGTTCTAATGTTTAGGTTCCAAAATAAATTAAGTATGTGCACTGCTGTTGGTTAAGGGTTTTCTGATGATGTCTGTATTAAAAATTATTTTTGAAGGTCTTAGATGTCTTGAAAAATTATGAAATTTTTATCCATACTGATGTCTATAATATGAGAAAATTATTTGGATAATTTTGTGGTGAAGAAATGTGAAGGATTTATGATTATTTTTGCAGTACTGATTTTTAGTGGTTCAAACAGAACCAGAATGTTGTAAAATATTTTTGGGGGATCAAATAAATTTGGATTAATCTGAAATTTTGTACACACGTTATTTTGATGTTGGAGAAACTACTGGAATTTTTCCAGAGTTTTTGAATGATGGAATTAATTTCTGGAAATTTTCGAACTATAGGGACTACTTAAGAATTTTTATCGGTTTTGGGTGTTGGTATGAATTATGATTTTTGCATAGGGACTGATGTGATATTATGTGATAAATGAGTATAAAAATTGAATTGAGGTTCTGGTTTTAATAAATTTTAATTAATTAATTGATTTTATATTTTTGAGGTGTGATCGGTTTAACCATTGGGTTAAACCATAATTTTGAGTTGAGTCGGGTTGGTTTTTAATTTTGGATTATCTTGGTTAATTATTGGTTTAGTATTGGTCTTTTTGCATTCATAGCATGCATTGCATCCCTCATGATAGATGAGATAGTGAGATTGATTATTAGACTGTGTAATTATTTCCTTAGGCGATAATCAAGCCGGTGTTCAAAATCAGTAGGTTCGTGCGGTGTTGGATTCTTCCGCAAATCAGGTAAGTTTAATGGGTGTATGTGATTACTTGTGATGTGTTACTTGCTAACCAAATACTATATATATATTACAGCCCATCTCAATATATAATTATTCTTTTCTATTTTGCTAGACTATTCTTTCTACCCAAGCTTTGCATGTGAATAAAAGACAGAGAAACGTATGTGTTTGATTTATTAATTGTATTAAATGAACTTGAAATTCTTTGTGTTGTGTGATGGTGTGTCATATGGGGACGGAGGTTATGGATTGAGATTGTTCATTGACTATTGCTATTGATTGTTCATTGAGGCTATAAGCCTGATTGCTTATTGGGGCTATAAGCCCGATTGTACATTGATATTGATTGAAGGAGGAGGTATTATGATATTGGTAGACCCCGACACACCATCTTGTATGAATTGATTGTGATTGAAGTTCTTGTTATATATATATTGTTTATTGTTATAGAAAAGTTTCTCTGCCTCTCATGAGCTTACTGGGCGTCTATATAACGCTCACACCCCTATAGATTGATTTTGCAGGTTAAGAGCGATTGTTAGCATATGTCGGTATTTCTCCGCAGTCGTTCTTTTGAGTTTATTGTCATCAATCTTGGTTGACATTTTTCCGTTTCTAAATAGAGATTTCTGGAATAAATATGGGCGGACCGAGTCCGAACCCTTTGCTTGTAATAAGAGTAAAATATTTTTTTTCTCGTTTGTGATTGCATTTAAGAGTGGAACATTTAGATATCTTGCATTATCACTAGAACTTTTGGAACATGAAATTGAGTGTATTGAACTTGTAAAAGGATTATGTATTGTTTTAATTTTTGAGTATCCAGGCTTGTATTGTTGTACTTAGGTACAGCTATACGCCGGTCACGGCTTCCCAGTTGGGTCGTGACAGATAATAGTATATTGCTAGTGTTTTTTTATTCCAAAGACCAAGGAGAACTACTCATTTTTTTTTCTTAGAAACTAGCTAGATTAAGAAATTTTGTCCAATGAGTCAAATCAAATAAGCACATGTTGACTTGTCAAGTACTTATTCACATTTCTTAATGATGCCACTGTGTCTTTTCAATCTAATCTGAATCTGAAGAGAACACACACTCCAATTCATATCATTTAATTGAGCTAGTAACCTATCTAATAATGGTCATGCTATGAAGTGGATGCTTGCAATGTGACATTAATGTAGCGGAACGTTATGTTGCCTTATCAAGAGATTAAAAAAAGGAAACAAGGTTACATGCCTCACATAATTAACTGACTACTCGACACACTATAAACCAACGAATAAAATGTCAAGCACTTAAAAGGCAAAGGTTCATATAACATGACAACATTAAGAATATACAAATGAAAGACAACAAAGATTGAAATTCTAGACCCAATGTAGCTAGCACTAGCAAGAAAGAAAAGCACGCAACTCCTCGTCATATAGTTTATACATATAGTTTTTTTTTTATTTTCCTACTTAGTTATGAATTATCATATATATATAAGCATATTCTATTATTTAGAGAAATGAGAAGAAAGTTATATTTTTCAATATGATATATTTAGATTATAACATACTAATTATGATTACATTAAGTAAAATTTCACTTTCATAAAATGAAAGTTTAATCTTTTACTTTTTGGACTTCATATGATAGTTCCCACCTATGGGAACCTCTTTGTTTACATTAACAATATTTTCAGCCTCAGATTCTCTGTTTAAGAAAACCGACCTATTTTTTATTATTGATCTGCATAACATAATTTTTTAGATTTTTTATTTCTTGGTTCAATGAGTTTGAATTATTCAATTCTCTATAAAATTTGTAAGTACAATTCATTTAATAAAAAATGGTTTTATCTTTCTGTAGCCATCTATATTTTAAAACACAATTGATAGATATACCATTAACATCAACGCAACTATCTAAAAACTCACCAAACCAAAAGCTATACAAATCTAGAGTTTTACAAGCACAAATAATTGACCCTTACACCCAAACCAACCAAAGAATCATCGCCTCTAGTAAAAAACCACCTTAAATAGCCAGAGTCATACCTTTGTTCTAGGTTTTGTTTATAATTTATCGTTTATCCTCTTCTTTTGAGGTTTCTTACCAACAATTCTTGTCTTGACTTTAGGAGAAAATTACAATATGCCAAATACCACTCTTAATTAAATTATAGTTTGCTGAACAATTTGGTGAATGACAGCCCCATCCTTTCACGTCTGATGTGGAAAAAAAATCAAATCATTAATAGTCCAACAAATATTAACATTACTACCTTAATGGATATGAATCATATGATAAAATAAATTTGACTCGATGAAATTGTTCACACAAAATCATACAATCAGCTGGATTCATAACATTAATGAACCTCATGTAATCTGTTCAAAAGGACAGCTTAAAACTTTAATAGAGTTAATTAACTGGTAAATCAAGCAACCAAACATGCAATTTTAATAAAACTTTATATAACGCATCCATAGATATTAAATCTAAGGAATAATCAAATAATTCCGATAATACAAAATAAATGATAAAGCGAGGCAAACAGAGATCCACATTTAACAATAAAAAAAACTAAATAATTGTGAAGATCAGGCTATTAGAGAACTCGATCTCTCTCTCGAAATCTTAAAATCAAAAACAGCTAAACAATTGAATCAAGAAATTAAAAATGAGATCAGATCAAAACAAAGATTAAATCTAATATTAGAAATTAGAAATGAGATAAAATTGAGATCGTAAGCATGCCTGAGAGAGAGCTAAGAGCAAATACGGGATCTAACTCTTCTCACCAAATAAGGTGATAGCTTGAAATTGAAGATGATGTGAGTAGGTGAGAAGATGATGGTCACTAGAACAAGAAGCTATTGCTATATTAGAGATGTCGAGATGAAGATAGAAGATGGTGAGATAATGCGTGCTTGTTGCTACTTGCTAGGTTAGAGAGATCGATATTGTCGGTTGCAAAGGATGTAAAATGGCAGGATTAGAGTTTTATTTTACATCTTTTATATCATACGTTAATGATTCTGTGCATTCAATCTCACAATAAACACTTACTTTGTCAATGACTTAAAAATTTTCAATACATCTAATGATCAATATTATTCTCTATAAAAATAGAGTTAGGTGACTCCATTTTAAATGGAGTCACCGTAGCACTACCCTAGTTATTTAATCATTAATGAAGTAAAAAAGAAATGAATTCTTAAAATATTATAATTTATTATTTTCTTAAGTATATTAAAAAATTTTCGAAGGATAGAGTGTCCAAATTTTTATTCCCCACAATTAAAAAACTCAATTTATTGAATTGACAAACGATATATTTTCTGTTTAACAGTGTTTGACGCTGCCATCTTAGCATTTTAGGGGGAGTTCTTCACGACTGCAATCAACTTATTAGTGAAAATATTTTTTTTATTTAGTTGGATTAGGCATTCAGTGAATCAAGTTGCTGATGTTCTTGCTAGATCTACTTGTTCTTTTACTGTAGCCATGACTTGGTCTTTAGCGCCAGATTTCATTAAGGATGTAATTGATTTTGATAAATGTTAATAAAATATCCTTTCAGTGAAAATATATATATATATTTTTTTTCTAGGAAAATTATTTCATCTATCATGAATTGTAAACATATTTTTTATTTAAAAATAATTTATCATAATATTATGTTTTAATATCAATATAAGCTACTGGTGAGAGGGATAACCTAATAATATCACATGATAAACTCTCGAATATAAGCTACTTCGATCATATCATATGATATAACCAACGTTTCATCTCATTCGTAGAATCATCCAAAATAATGAATGTAATTTAATATTAATATATTTTAATTTAATTATTAAAAAAATGATTGTTTTAAAAAAATGAAGGGAATATGTAATGTCTCTGTTAAAAAGTCCAGAATCAAAACCTCGCCCACTAACAGCTCTAAACTCGCAAGAAAGTTCTCCCAATAAGCATTGTATTGGTTGGACAAGCCGCGGGGCAGATGTTGGACGATCCGTGGGATTGTTGTCGCAACTCCCAATTCAAGACGGAGGAGAGCTTCTTCACAAGACAAATTTGCGTGTTCAAGTCAAATGATCACTTTGCCACTTGGAATATCAAAGTCAAAAATCAAAATCCACCCTGTCTTTTCTTTTTTTTATTTTAGTATTTTGATAAAAAAAAATTATAAAAATAATTTTAAATAATTTTAAATTTATTATATTTATAAATTATTTATCAAAATATCAAAATTAATAAAATATTTATTAAAATACTAAATTTTTATTAATTTATAATAAATTTATAATGAGTTTATCACATATTTATTATAAATTTATAAATTTTATAAAGTTTATAATAAATTTATTATAAATTTATAATAAAATGATTAAAATATTTTTAATAAAAAAATAAAAAATTTAAAAAATATATGGTTGAGGATATTATTTTTTTTCTTTTTTTATCGTTTGCCAAATAATATCTAATAAGTTTTTGCCGGGCCAAAGAATTGGAGAAATACTGCATACCAAGTTAAAGATTAAAAATCCAAGGATATTTTTTAATTTAATATTTTCAAATCTATATTAAAAATTCAATTTTTTTTATAATCTCACCCGTAATCTTGTATAAACTCAGTTTACAGTATGTATTAGTTTTAGTATAATTTTCAATAACAAAAAATTTAAATTTGAAAATCTCATATTTTATTTTTTTAGTCGATCAATTCATTAGAAAAAAAATACTTGGTAGCATTTATATTTATATTTTTATTTTTCATATTCTTTATTTAAAGTAGCATATAAATAAAAATCACTTATTATGATTTGGTCTTATTGGGAAATTTTTTTAAATAATAAATAGTAAAATAAATATATTTTTAGTTAATAATTTTCACATAATTGAGATTTTTTAAGAAAATTGGGCGTAAAAGTTATTGGCTTTGACTAATATAATATTAAAATCCTCCAAAGACATTACTATAAGATTGTAAGTTGGAATATACTCATGCACAAACTAATTAACCAACAAAATAAAGAGAATTTGACATATCCAAACACTGTTTTTCCACAAAGTGTACGCCATAATAGTAAACAAAATTCAACACAAAACAACTTTCAAAAAGCAAATTAATTAAGTGAAACTAAAAACGTCATTATTTTTTTTTATTTTATCTTATGATCAAATCATAGCATGATCCTATGTGCAAAACTTTAATTGCACATCATTTTCCAATAACATTACTAATTAATTCACCTACATATATTTAATTAAAATTGAGTAATTAAAGAAAGTCACCAACTTGTTTCACTTTCCATGCAAACAAAAGGGTGTGATAATAGTTGGGAAACATTCCATCTCTTACTCGGTTCTCTTTCCAAACAACACTTAAGAAAGTTCCCAAATTCTTGGGAAGCTTGTTTTGGCAAATTACCAAATATATCTCCATAACATATCTCCATCACAAGCTCCATCCAATTGGGTTTTCTGATCTTATTATCATTATTTGCAGCTGAAGAAGAAGAAGAAAAAAATGGGAAATGCCCAACATAAAGCTCCCACAAAGTAACTCCCAAGCTCCATACATCTCCTGCATAAACATATCCAATTCCAAATGTTTGCGAATCCAATCTTTCAGGACTCATATAAGCATATGTTCCTTGACTACCCAAATTATGATCACAATCACTAGTCACCCCATCTCCGCTAACAATCTTGCTTACTCCAAAATCACCAATTTTTACATTCTTCATGTCTGTACTGATAAGAATGTTGGCAGGTTTGATATCTAAATGAACGATGTTGCAGGCATGAAGATAACCAAGGCCATTGAGTATTTGTTTAGCAATATAAGAAAGTAAGGTTTCAGAAAAAATATAATTAGCCTTAACAAGAGTATCAAGCGTTCCTCCATCCATATATTCCATCAGAATTGCTTTCTTGCCTGCACTTGGCTCGAATGCTCCATGACATTTGATGACAAAAGGCGAATCAATCGACGTTAAAATCTCTATCTCATGTGATAAACAAGGATTATTATCATTAATACCATTCATGACATGATCATCCTTGTCTTGAACAATCTTCAATGCATAAATAGCTGAAGTTGGCCTGTGAATTACTTTGTAGACAATGCCATGGTTACCATGGCCAAGAACACAAAGTTTTTCGAAGTCATACAAGTCACCAACAGCAGGGTGCACAGAACCTTGAATTATAATGTTAGAGATTGGAGGTTTTGGGTTGTGAAAGAAGGGGGAGAACTCACAAATTTGCAATTGTGGGAGTGGAAGCTGAAAATTTCTTTGTAGTTTTTGTCTAACAAGAACCATAATTTTTGTTATATATTTCTTGTTGGGTTTGTTTGTTTTTTTTATGATTGTGTTCCTTTGATTTCCCAAGATTGTTGTTATATATATATAGTGAGAGACGCCAGGAGTCGCATTGGTGGATGATGGTGCAAATTTTTCTTCCATTATGTCTAAAAGATTCAAGACAAGAATGATGATAACAAAACGAGGGTGCAATACATGCTCATCACTTTCTTTGAAGTAAGCATATATTAGTTTAGTGGATGTTGCACTTTACACTCACGTTTGAGGGGGGATTTTTTTTTTTCTTTTTCTTCCTTTCTCCTTTTTTTTAAAGATCAATTAGTTTTTTCTCTTTTTTTTTTTTTTTTTTGTAAATCATTCTTTGAGATTGTAATCGGATAGGACCATAAAGAGATAATAAAATTTTTTTTATCTAATTTTAATACAGGTGCATACTCATAACTCAAACTTGAAATTTTTTATTAAACTAAAATATTTTCTTATTATTTATTTTTTCACAATATTAATATATTAATTAGATTGAATTCTTAGCTTGATAATATAAATGAATAAGTTTTTTTTTTCTGAAATCATGTCTCGCATCTCTTAATTAGTTTATGATTAAGGAAAGAAGATCTTAAAATATTAGTCTCACTAATATTAATAATTATTTTTAAATATGTAAAAGATTTGGGTTATTTTTTTAAAATAATATTTTATAATTTAAATATTCGAATCTAAATTTTGGACTATTTTTTAAAAAATAATATTTTATAATTTAATTATTTGAGTCTAAATTTTCAGCCAATTAACTTATATTTTATTGTATTTAAATTTTAAGAATTTACTTGATTTAATAACGGTAATAGTAAAAGACTCATAATAAATCATTTTTACAATTATATATATAATAGTATATATAAATAGACAATTATATATTATATGGTTGATATAAATATACAATTATATTTTAAATAGCAATGGTATAAAAACTGCTATTTTTTTTTTAACTTCAAACTAAACCCCGTTAATAGGTAATTGCTCATTTACTCTCTCTAATAATTTTTTATCCCCTAAATAATTTTCCTTTTTTTTAATAGCCTAAATAATTTTCCTAAAAATCAAGTTAAATCTCAATATTCTTTCAAGTTTTTAATTCCTATTTTTTCACACCATACCAAACATATAGAACTCGAGAAAAAATAATTAGCACATTTCTAATCAATTTAATAAATTTTATTTGATTTAAATAAAAATAATAATTTTTTTTGTCATATATGTCATTCTCATATAATTTATTTTCGATAAACCATGTTTATAATTATGGGTACGACACCTTTATTATGCTTTTCTAAATTTAGATGTAGATATATATCTAGTAATTAAGTGGGCCCAACCTCATTATCTTATATTCTAAGTACTAATTTGTCCTAGTCAAAAAAAAAAAATAAGTACTAATTTGTCCAAATCCCAGTCATCGACTTACGGAGCAGTAATAAATGTTTTTTTTTATACTCTTCTCCTTTCAAATTAATAAATATATTTTTTATATTTATTAAACATTAATAAAAAAAAATTATTTTTATTGTAAATATAAATTTTTATTTATTTTTTTATTTTATCCTTATTTTAATATATTATATATTAATAAATAATATTAAATATATAATAGATATTTACTGTATTAATTAATTTAATAAATAATAAATAGATTATAATTTAGAATAAATAAAAAAAGATTGTGTTTATTAATTTATGATGAAAATGATATTTGTTTTATTTGATAAATATATGTTTTATTTTATAAAAATTAAAAAAATTAATTACTTTATAATGAATTTAAATATATTTATTTGTTACATTCCTATTTTAATATGAAATATTTTTATTGAATATTTTATAAGTAGCATCAAATATAAATATAATAAAAATATAAAATAGTAACTTAATTGTAATTTAGAATAAATAAAAAATTATTTTTTAATTTAAGATGAAGGGATTATTATCTTCTACACAGTAAAAATAGAAAATTTTACATTAAAGAGGAAGTTTAATATCCTAGAGTAAATAATATAAAAAATTAAAAGCCAAAACGCTGCAGTAACACGGTCATAACACAAAAAGGAAACAAAACCGCTGACTTTTTTCATTTGTTGAACACTACGCAGACTTGCACTAAACCACCGAAATTTATTGACACGTGAATATAATATAAGCTTCATCAATTGCTCTATATATGCTCTAATACTAATAATAATCAATTCATTCCAAATTAATAAATATATTTTTATTTAATAATAAAAAACAATTAACTTTATTAAAAATATAAATTTATATGTATTTTTATTATAAAATTTTTTTAGTAAAATTTTTTAACAAAAATAATATTAAATATGGATATAATTGATATTTAACATACTAAAAAAGCTTTTAATTTAAATTTCAGATTTAAAATTATAATCGAAGTGATACAAAATTAGAATCAGAATAACTATTTAATTTTTTTGTTCAATTTAGAATCAAAATTTAATTTCATTCGAAACAGTTTGGATTATAAATAGGTCGGAATTGGAATCAATAGCAGCTTTTAAAAAAATATCTATATATATAATGTGTGTGTTAGTATATGTGAAGTTTTTTTATTCACAATTAAAAATTAATAAAAAATATCATAATAAATTAATAATTAAAAGTTTTATTCATATATAAATATAATATATGCATTAATTTAATTGATGAGAGAAAATTTACATAATTAAAAATATAAATAATTAATAAATATATATTTATTTTTAAAATTGATGAAAATAATTATTTGGATTTTGTATGTTATATTTTCTTTATTAGAAAAATATATTTTTAATTTTTATTTTATTATTAATCAAAATTAATTAATAAATAAATAATTTATTTTTATTTATAAAGCAATGAAATTTTCGTTATCCTATCTATTTTATCTTATCAATCAACCATTCTAATATTAAAATAATTATATATTATTAAAAAATTTTATTAAAGTATTAAATTTAAAATTTAAAATAAATAAAAAAAGAAAATATGTCCACCAATTTAAGATATATAAAATAATATCAATCTTCCATTAATATTGCTTATAAATCTTCCATTAATATTAATGCTTGTAAGTAAAAAATTAAAAATAAAAGATATTTTATATGCAATTAAACATTAACTGAAGTTATGTAAGTAGAGTTTGTTTTATGCAATTAAGTCAAAAAGTGCGCAGCGTAATATTAAGTCAAAATTAAGAATGAACTTTTCATTATGGTGTTTGTTTAGTGTTTATCCCTTTTAACGTCTATTTTTAAATATATATTTTTTTCCAGCGAACAGCCAAATACTGATCATGAAACATGCTCCATCTAATTAATATTTAAATATTCTTTTACCAAGTATTATTCTCATCCATCAACACTATTTAGATTTTAGATATTATTATATGATTTAATATACTTTTATTACTAATTTTCAAAAAAATATTATTTTAGATGCTATTAAATTATCAGAATAAATTACTTTTTATTTTTTTATATGTGATATTTTTTATATAAATTATTTTTTTAGAGTAGAATAAAATATAACTATAAAATAATAAAAAATTCGCTGTCTAATTTTAAATGTGATATATATTGTTATTAGTAGTGTGCTAGCTTAACATACTATATGTAAAAAAAATTACTAATTGCATGGTTTAACTTCATTGTAATTTATAAATGAAAAATTAATAGTATATATTAAATAAAATTTTAAGTAAATAAAGGTAAAAAAAATATAATTTAATATAATTTAATTAACTATAAAAGAAAATTTTGTAAAGCCGAAAACGAACTTAACAGTTAACACACTGCCACGTTTGTGACACGAAAAAATTCCAAGTGTTTCATTAAATTCTATAATTTCATTGACACGTCAAATCAAAATGCGTCAAACCAAATTCGCCGCATGCAAGAAGCTGAGCCTCCTAAGTGTACACTATTATTTATTTATTTATTTATTTTGATAAATTAACTATTTATCGATTTAAATTTGAATCGTTATAATTATTTTAAAAATATTTAAATATCAATAAATTAAAAAATATTTATTTTATTTATTTATTCAACACATTTATATTATAAAATTATTTTTAAAAAATCATATTGTAGAACAACTATGTTCTCATATTAGAATATCACTATTTCTAGGTAAAATAATATTTTAAATTTGATTTTTAAAAAAATTATGACATGATAAAAATAAAGATATCAATTTTATTTTTTAATCAATAATTAATTTTTTACTATTGCAGAATTAATATTTTTAGTTATTAGAAAAAAAAATTCATAAGATTAAGGTATAAGATTTTGAAATATTTTGCAATACAATCATTTGAAAACTAAATTTTATTATATTTTAAAATCGTGAAAATTATAAATTAAAGCATCGAGAATTAAAAATTTTAATAAAAAATCATAATTTTATAAATAATAGCTGAAAACTGAAGTGGTATTAGGTTATAAAAATTTCAAAAAACTGAAGTGGTATTAGGCTCATATAACTATTTTAAAAAATTTACGATAATTTTGTTTTTAAGAGATTAAAATATACTTTGTGAATAAATTTTTTTATATAAGTTTAAAAATTTATCTAATTCTGAAAAAAAAATTACAAAGTAAATTAATGAGATGCGTAATTTTTGAAAACTAAAAATTAGTGAGATAAAAGTCAAATTTAACAAGGTTAATATTATTGGATTTTTTGAATTTGCTTCTACGTGAAAAATTCATGAGCCTATTTTTTTTAACACATTAGGCTATTAATATTTTAGCATATATACATAATAATATAACCCTAAATTATAAGAAAAAAAACATAATTTTGTGTCAACCACCAAAAAAAAGAGAGAAAAGGGAGAGAAAAGAAACAGAGTTTTATTTTTTTTGTAAAAGGAGTCAACTAGATCAGTCTCGGTTTTTCGACGATCGGACGATTATCCATACCCCGATCAAGATGAATTGGACAATAATTAGATTACTCATCATTCTTCATTCTGAACGGTAGAAATTAGTTTTATACGACTGAATTTCTAGCATTTGTAGCTCAAAATTTACTGTTCACGTGCATTTCTGCAGTAACGACCAGTTTGTCTTTTTCTGACAATCAAAAGGCAATTTGCAGTTGGATTTGGCTGAAATTTAGTGAGCATAGTTAGAATATATTATTCTTTAATCTGGATGGTGAAAATTAAATTTGAACAATCGGAGCTCATTCAATGACATGAACAGTAGCTATTTTTTGTGATTTTCTATATTCTCTTGTTTATTTCTTGTTATTTGGTTGATTTGGTGTTGATACTTCACTTGAGAATTGTTGTAGTAACTTGTAGTTGTTGTAAATATTTATTTTAATAGTGGAGCTCTTTTATTTGGACCAAGAGAGATCTCGTGATTTTTATCCTTCACATTGAAGAGGTTTTTCATGTTAAAAAATTATTGTGTGTTATGTGTAATTGATTTTGTGCATCTTGGGGTAGATTTTAAGATATTAGTTTACTGAATTTTACTTACTCACTCCTCATAGATTCATTCAAGTAGGAAATAATTTTATCCCGATTTCTTTCTATCAAAGTGGTATCAGAGCTAGTTCATTATTTTATTGATTGATTGTGATTATTTGTTTATTTGAATGATGGAGGTGAATATGAGTAAAATGGTTTATTTGGAAGGTATAAATTATCACAAATGGAAAGAAAAAATGAAGGACGTTCTTGTTATAAAAAAATTGTGGTTGCCTATATCTGAGTTTAAATTCAATGAAGAATGAGAATTTGAGCATTTACAAATATGTGATTTTATTTGAAAATGGGTAAAAGATAATGTGTTGAATCATATTGCTAATGAAACAAATGCTAAAACCTTGTGGAAAAAGCTTGAAACTTTATATGCTTCAAAGATTGGTAACAATAAGTTATTTTTGTTTAAACAAGTTATACACTTGCAATTTGGAGAAGGTAGTTCCATACTTGATCATGTGAATAAATTTCAAGGTATTTTTTTATTAATTGTCTAGCATAGGTGTCAAATTTGATGAAGAGGTTATTAGACTTTGGTTGTTGAATACACTTCCTGACTCATGAAAAAATTTTCGTGTATCTTTGACTAATTCTGCTCCTGAAAGTGGTGTAACCATGTCGTAAACAAAGACTGGTGTTTTGAATGAAGAGATGAGAAGAAGAAATCAAGGGGCATCTAGTTTACAGTCATAAAATTTTGGTTACTGAAAATAGGGGAAGAAGTAAAATTAGGAGTCAAGATTAGAATATTTGCAAGAGCATAAGTAAATCAAAATCAAGGTAGAAGAACCTTGAATATCATTACTGTATTAATATTGTTTCAAGTAGAAGAAATAGAATAAGGCAGACAAAGAGAAGCAAGAAAAGAGAGGCAATGACAACAATATTGATCGTGTTGTCACTACCACTTCAGATGATGATTTGGCTATAGTTTATCAAGAGAATATGATTAATGTTGCCTATGATGACACTGCTTGGGTTCTTGATAATGGTGCATGCTTTCATGTTACATCAAGGAAGGAGTTCTTTATATCTTATACTCCGGGTTATTTTGGAGTTTTGAAGATGGGTAATGATGGAGTGTCAAAGGTTATAGACATTGAAACTATTTGTTTAGAGATCCAAAATGGAACAAAATTAGAGCTGAAGAATATTAGATATGCCCCAAACATTAGGTTGCATTTGATCTCTACTAGTAAGCTTGATGATGATGGTTATTGCAATATTTTTTATGATAAAAAATGTAAAATCAGCAAAGGTTCTTTAGTTGTTGGTAGAGAAAAGAAGGCTTCGGGCTTATATTGGTTGCAAGCTTTAATCTCTACATATCTTATCAATGCAGTTGAAGGTGATAGCCCTTAGAAATTATGACACAAGAGGTTGAGTCATATTAGTTAGAAGGGACTCAATTGTCTAGCTAAAAAGAATTTACTTTCAGGATTGAAAGGCACAAGGTTAGACAGGTGTGTTCATTGCTTGGATGAAAAATAAAAGAGAGTTTCTTTTAAACATAATTCTCCTTCCAGGAAAAGTGATTTGCCTGAGCTGGTACATTCAAATCTATGTGGTCCTTTAAAGAAAAAGTCATTTGGTGGCACACTTTACTTTGTGACCTTTATTGATGATCATTCAAGGAGTTTGGGTTCATACATTAAAGTCAAAAGATCAAGTTCTTGGTGCATTTAAAGAATTTCAAGTTTCTGCTGAGAGAGAAACTAGAAAGAAGTTGAAATATATTCGCACTGATAATGGTGGTGAGTATTGTGGGCCTTTTGATGCATATTGCAGAGAGTAAGATATCAGACATCAAAAGATACCTCTTAAGACTCCTCAGCTGAATGGTTTGGTAGAAAGGATGAATAAAACATTGATGGAGAGAGTCAGATGTGTGCTTTATGAGGCTAAATTGCCTAAATCTTTTTGGGGTGAAGCTTTATATACTGTTGCATATGTGATCAATCTAACTCAAACTATTTGCATTGAAAAATAATGTTCCAAATACATTTTGATATGGTAAGGATGTTTCCTACAACCAACTACGAGTATTTGGTTGCAAATGCTTTGTGCATGTTCCCAAAGATGAGAAGTCCAAGTTAGATACCAAGACTTGACAGTGTATCTTCATTGGCTATGGAAAAGATGAGTTTGGCTACAGATGTTATGATATAATTTAGAAGAAACTTGTCAAAAGTCATGATGTATTATTTTTAGAAGATTAGACTATTAAAGATATTAACAAGGTGGAGAAATTAAAGCCTCAGACTAGTGGTTTGATTGACTTAGATTTATCTCCTACAACTCATACGCTTGATGCAGTTGAGCTTTAGAATCATGGTGATGTGCAAAATAATAATCTGAATGCAAATGAGGTTGGCACTCTTGAATATGAAGCAATTGATAATCAACAAGAAGCATATGTTGAGGAACATGAAGTTCCACTTAGAAAGTCTATTAGAGATCGAACGCATTCCACTAGGTATTCACCTAATAAGTACATACTCTTGACAGACAATGAAGAACCTGAATGCTATGAAGAGGCTATTAAGAGTGAGCAAAAAACAGAATAGATTTCAGCTATGAAAGATGAAATACAGTCTTTAGTTGATAATCACACCTTTAAATTAGTTAAGCTTCTTAAAGATAGAAAAGCCTTAAAAAATAGGTGGATCTATAAAATAAAGCAAGAATAGAATTTCTCACCTCCATAATACAAAGCCAGATTAGTTATCAAGGGCTTCAATAAAAAAAGAAAATTGACTTTGAGGAGATTTTCTCACCAGTGGTCAAGATGTCATCAATTCGTGTTATTTTGGGATTAGCTGGTACTCTTGATTTAGAGGTTGAGCAAATGGATGTTAAAATAGTCTTCCTTCATGGTGACTTAGAGGAGAAAATCTACATAGAATAACCTAAATATTTTATGGCGAAAGGAAAAGAAAATTATGTTTACAAACTGAGTGAGAGTTTGTACGGGTTGAAACAAGCACTTAAGCAATAATATAAGAAGTTTGAGTCAGTAATGGTTCAACAAGGTTACAAGAAGACTACTTCTGATCATTGTGTTTTTATGTAGAGATTTTGTGATAGTGATTTTATCATTCTGTTGCTATATGTTGATGATATGCTCATTGTGGGTTCTAGTTCTTCCAGAATTGATAGCTTGAAGAAATAGTTGAGCAAGTCTTTTGCAATGAAGAACTTAGGGCTAACAAAGCAGATTCTTAGCGTGAGGATCATTCGTAATAAGAAATGCAAGAAGTTATGGCTATCTCAAGAAAAGTATATTGAGAAAGTACTACAGCGGTTTAATATGGCTAATGTTAAACTTGTAAATACACCTCTTGTTATGTCTTTCAAATTGAGTGTCAAACAGTCTTCTTCTAGTGAGCAGGAGAAAAAATATATGCAGAAATTTCCTTATGCATCTACAGTAGGTAGCTTGATGTATGTTATGGTTTGCACTAGGCCAAACATAGCTCATGCAGTTATTACTATTAATAGATTTTTGTCTAATCTTGGAAAAGAGTATTGAGATGCTGTGAAGTGAATTTTGAGATATCTCCGTGGCACTGCTAGTTTGAAGTTGTGTCTTGGGATTGAGAAGCCTATTGTCAGTAGTTATACAGATTCTGATTTGGCAGGCGATATGAATTTAAGAAAGTCTACTTCTGGGTATCTAATCACTTTTGCAGGGGGAGCTGTGACATGGCAATCTAGGTTGCAAAAATGCATTGCATTGTCTACTACAGAAGTTGAGTTCATTGTAACAATTGAAGCATGTAAAGAATTATTTTGGATGAAGAAGTTTATGAATGAGCTTGGCTTTACACAAAAGAGAATGTCTTATTTTGTGATATTTAGAGTGTTATTCATCTTGGTAAGAATCTTAGTTTTCATAATAGATCCAAACACATAGATATGGGGTATCATTGGGATTCTAAGCAGTTTGAACCTAAGAAGATACATACTAATGATATTAGTTCTGATATATGCATAAAGGTTTTACCAAAAGGGAAGTTTGAGACATGTTGTAGGATTTTTAGTTTGGCAAACTCTTTCACATAGTCCGAAAGGGAGAGAATTATTGAATTTTTTAGATTTTCTCCTATGTGAAAAAACTCATGTTTGAGCCATTTTCTTTAGCCCATTAGTCTATTAATGCTTTAGCGTATATACATATTAATTTAACCCTAAGTTGTAAGAGAAAAACATAATTTTGTGTCAGCCACCAAAAGAAAGAGAGAAAAGGGAGAGAAAAGAAAAAGAGTTTTATTTTTCTGCAAAAGGAGTCAACAAGATCAGTCTCAGTTTTCTGGTGATCGGACGATCATCCATACTCCGATCAAGCTGAAATTTGGATAAAAGTTAGAGGACTCATCGTTCTTCATTCAAACGGTAGAGATTAGTTTTGTACGGCTGAATTTCTAGCATTTGTAACTCGAAGTTTACTGTTCATGTGCATTTCTACAGCCGCGACCAGTTTACCTTTCTCTAACAATCGGATAGTCATTTATGGTCAGATTTGGCTGAAATTTGGTGAGCACGTTTAGAATATGTTATTCTTTAATATAGACAATGGAGATCGAATTTGAACAACCGAAACTCATCCATTGTCATAAACAGTAACTATTTTGGGTGATTTTTTCTCCATTCTCTTATTTATTTCTTATTATTTAGTTGATTTGATGTTGATACTTCATTTGATGGTTGTTGTAGTAGCTTGTAGTTGCTGTAAATATTTATAAATTTAGTGAAGCTCTTTTACTTGAACCAAGAGAGGTTCTGTAACTATTAGTTTGCTTAATTTTATTTAGTCACTCCTCATAGATTCATTTAAATAGAAAAAAACTTATCTCAATTCTTTTCCATTAAATATATAATTTTTAGTTGATTTATAATAATAAATACACTAAATTTATAATTTTTTTTATTTTTTTTAAATGCAACATAGTCAATCTATTTAATAAATTGTTAAATTGACTCCACTCAATTTACAAGAAATTAAACCATGCGTACAATGCAATATTTACATTCGACTTGGTCATGCCTAGTTGATTTAAATTAAATTTTATGAGTAAATAATTAAATAAATAAATATGATGTTAATTAATATATGAGAATATATGGCTTTGACTTCATATAAAAATATTTATTAAAAAAGAATTTTCCTAAACCTAATTTCATTGAACTTACATTAAAAAAATTTAGAAAATCCATTTATTATAGAACTTTGTGTTGGCTTTAATACTTGAATTTCGAATTTTTATTGTGAAGTCGATAAAAGCATTATTAGTAGATTATGTCTATAAATATTTATTTATTTTTAATGAAATATTTTGGTAAATACTTTTCAATTTATAACATATTATTTTCTTATTTTCCAGTTCGCCAAACATTTTCTTCAACTTCCCTGCCAAACAAACAATATCTTCTTTCATTTTCCTCAAATTTTCCAAATATTTTGACTATCAAATTTAGTTTAATTCAAAAATTTTAATTTCACAATATAGGAAAATTAATATTTTCCATAAAATATAATCAATATGATAAAAAAAAACTAATAATAATTTCACTATCATATAAAAATTATAAACATTACATTATAGAGATTATAATAGTTTACACAGCCAATAATAAAATGTATACCTCTAGTCATGGTAGAAATTAAAATAGTTGAAGCATGTAAAATAAAAACAACAAGAAAATTATCTAACAAATTGATTTCTTCACCGTAGTGGAAAAGAGCTATAAAGAACAGTGATCAGAAACCACTATAAAAAATAGTGATAAGGAACTTACTCCTCTATCTATACACTCTTAAAAACTATATCTCTCATCAAAGTCTAATCAGAGAATATATACAGTAAAATAAATAAGAGACCACGCCATATAAATACGCATAATGATAAATTGGTAAATTCTCATGATGAGGACCACATAAATTAAAATAAAAAAATACATTATCCTTATATTATATAGATAATTAAGATCATCCAAGATAATTAATTTAAATTAAAAATTAAAAATCCAATAAACAATACTAATTCTTTTCATAAAATGACGATTTTTTAAGATAAAAATCGATACATTTTTAAGTTTGGTCTAACATGTTATTAGCTTCTTATTTAAACATATATATATATATATAACATTTAATCATTAGCATGAATATATATATATATATATATATTTAGCTCGAAATTTACTGATTGTACTTATTAATGATAAAAGAAAACTAAAAGGCATCTTCCTATTTCTTTATGGTGTTTATACATCTAACTCTTTCATAATGATAAAAATGTTGGCTATTAATAAATAGTGAGATTAAAAATATATTAAAACTTGACATAGGTTAAAATTATATTAAAACTAGACATAGACGCACGAAATATGTGAATATAAAGAAGATAACCACATCAACAACTGAAAATTATAATAACAATGAGCCAAATCTAATACCCCCGTTTGAAATAAATAAATTTCATAAAATTTTGTTAAATTTATTTCAATTCCAAGAATTGATTATTTGGAATGAAATTTTTTTATTAATTTCAATTCTATAAATTGAAATCTATGAAATTCAATTAGTATAAACTAAATTCTACTAAAATATGTAGAATTTATAAATGAATTTCATAAATTAATGAATTTATTTTTTTTATAAAATTATCCTCAATAAACCTATACTCATTTCTCTCACTATGCTCTTCTAATTTTTTTTACTATGAAAATTAAAAAAATTTATTATTTCTCCCGTTTTAAAATTAATTTTTAACAAAATTATGTTTTTGATTTTTAATTTCTTAAAGCCAAATATCTAATTTTGATGTTTATCTTTTTAGCTTCATTAATAGTTATATTTTTATCTTAATATTTTATTAAATTTTTATTTTTAATAATTATTTAAAATTTTAAAAAAATTGCTATATAAACCCTTTGTGAAATTGATTATCAAAATAAAAAAATATTTTTATAAATATAAATGATAGTCTAGTAAATAGAAATTTTTAAATTTGAATATTTTCATCTAAAATTATGTTAAAAAAATTCATTTTTATGAATAAAATTATTAAAAATAAAATTATAATAGTTTCAATCAAATAAATTCATATAAACTAAAAAATAAAACATTTATATACAATAATTATCTAATCAAGAGTACATTATTATTAATTTATAGCAATAAATTTAAAATAAAAATTTCTTTTGATATTAATTGAGCATAAATTTTAAATATAATATTATCATAATAAGAGTATATTTTGAAATAAAAAGAGTAAATGAATTTTTAATTCAAAATTTATTTCAAATAAAATTATATGAAATTCAATTGAATTATCTGTTATAAATTACATCTATTAAATTATGAGAATTTATTTATAAAGAAATTTTATAATCTAAATTGAATTTAGACTTGGGATTGTTTATTAATATATATATCTAAAATCTTGCCAGAAAAAAATTTTAATTACATAAAAAAATTTACCTTAGTTGATGTAATACCCCGTTCAAGCATATTCTCTAGTTGTTAGCTTCTTCACAGTTAGGGAATTCAAAGAGTTACCTGTTAGATGCCTATAAATAAAGAGTTAAAATATAATTAAATAGTGAAGAACTGACTCTTTATTATTATTATTATTAAATAATAAGAATTATTATTATTATTGGTCAAATATTTAAATAGATATCTAAACTATAGCTTAAGTAATAATTAAACACTTAAATTTTTTTTGGATCATTTAAAAACTTCTTTTATCAAAATATTGCAAAATAAGCATAAATAAATAGCAGTTATAATTTTCGTCAAATAATACTATTTTTTTCAAATATAAAACTTACTTTTTTATTTATATTAAATAAAAATTAATATTTTAATATTATATATTTTATTATAGCTTGATGATATTTGATGTGTATTAAAACTAATATTTTAGATTGGTATTACTACAGTTATTATTTTGTACTGTTATTATGAAATTTTTTATATTATTTTGATATTACAATAATAATAATTATTAATTAATTAAATATGCATCGCCATCAGAAAAAGAAATAAAAAAAATAATTTAATTATTTATTTATATTATTTTTTTTGATGATGGTGCACATTTAATTAGTTAATAATTATTATTATAATAATATTAAAATAATAGCAGAAATTCTATAATATTAGCATAAAATAATAATAATAATTATAGTAATATCAACTTCAATATACACTAAACACTATTTAGTTACAATAAAATAGATAATATTAAAGTATTAATTTTTATTATTCAATATAAATAAAAAAATAGTCTCATATTTGCTTAAAAAATATTATTTAATAGAGATAATAGCAGTCATTATATTTGTTTTTATTTGACTTTATTTTGATAAAAGAAATATTTAAATAATTTTAAAAAAATTAAGTATTTAATTACTATATAGACTATAATTTAAGTGGCTATTTAAATATTTGACCTATTATTATTATGCACTTCAAGCATCATTCCATTGAAAGGGCAAAATTGGTCATCAATGTATATAAATAAAGAATGTTTCAAGATGAACTCTACTCAAAACACTCTTTTTTTTTCTCATCTTTTTATTTTTAAAATTTGATAACATGACATTTTTCAAAACAAAAGTTATTTATTAGCTTTTATATAATAATATTGATATAGATTTATGATAATTTTAACAATGAATAATAAAAAATATTAACTATTAATAAGTAACAAAGTTGAAAAACATTGCATTAAAAAAACAGAATTGAAAACATTAATTTGAAATAGTAAAAATTAAAATGTTAATTATGCCAAATAGATAAAATAAAATTCATAAAATAAAAATAAAAAATAAAATGGAAAAAATAAGAGATTTTATATTTTTTTCCTTATTTAGTTAACTAAGAAAGTAAAGTTTATAAAGTTTATTTTTATTATTTCACTCTCATTTTAAGTTGATAAATAATAAATAAATAATTTTATAAACTATTTATTTTTATTTTTTTCTCTAAATTTACCATAAACAATTTTATTAGTTAAAATATAATTTTTTTTATTAAAGATGAAATAGTAGGAAAAGATCTTAATAAGAGATTTTAGGTTTGAATAGTTTTAAAATTTGAGTGAGAATATTTTATTTTTTCAATAAATTTTTTTATTGGTATAAATTTAAATTAGTTTATAATTTTTAAATTTAGATCATAAAATACATAATAATTAAAAAAATATAATTTTAAAAAATTATATAATAAAACGGTAATTCAATGTTAGAATTTTAGTTGAATAACAAATCAATAAATTAATAATTAATATTATATATTTTATAATCATAAATTTAAAAAAATTAAGTTTTTAAAATATATTATATGTTATAATTTAAATAATTTATCATTTTATAACGTCTAATCAAAAAAATAAGAAAATAATGTTTTTTAAACGAAACAAAAAAAGGTTAGGAATTAAATAGAGAAATCTTTTTGCCGTGTCCTTTTATCACTGTTTCTTCACATTGCACTTGCATGTGACACGTGTCATTTAAGGGCCTTTTCTCACCCAACCTTAAAACTCATCTTCCAATCCAAAACCAAATTCAATTTCTCCAAACAAAGCAACAAATTAATCAAATTTAAAACTATTTTTTTAATGCAATGAAATTTAAAACTATTAATCTAAGATTAACTTGTAATTATAGCATTTGATTAACTTGTAATTATAGCATTTGATAAAAAATAAAATCAAATCTTTTCCTGCTCAGTTTACTTTTAATAACAGCATTTGATTGAAAATCTAATATTTTTTCCTGCTTTTCTCAGTTCGTAATATTTTTCTCTGACTCTCAAAGTCTTAATAATTAAACACAGAGACAATCCCAAGATGGTTGCTTTATATCAAATATGTTGAAGATGGAGCTAAATGGATAATGGGTAATCTTTATTATAAATAATTTTTAGAAATTATTTCATGATTGATTTGGATATTACCCATTTTTGTTTTTTGTTAAATAAGACCCACTTGCACTGAGAGCCGAAGAGTCTATCTAAAATATATTTTTATTTATTTATTTTCTCAAATGGCGAATGATTTTATCGATTCTGGTAAACTGTTCTGATCAGTTTCAATCTAAAATTTTTCACTGAAATTTGTGTGCTTTTGTATTACTAATAGTAGATAAAAGAACTGGAGTTGACCAAGAAAATTTATTATTACGGTCTCTGTTCTTGGTTTTGCTTGCCATTGAGTTCACGTATTTGCTGCTGTAATGGAAAATTTATTTATTTATTAATTCTATTTCCAGTTCAGTGTTCATAGCTTGCGTGCTTGTCTCTTTCAAGGATCAAAACCCATTTGAGATTTCCTTATTTTATGCCTGTTTTTTATGTTTTCTTGAAGTATTCTCTTTTTTATGGGGTTATCTCTACATCAAATTTACAGTTAAGTTTTGCGTTATTCCCTTATTGGCAAAAACATTTCCATGTCGGCGAGATCTTTGAATTGATAATTTTTACAGCCATTTTTTGTGAATTGTCTTGGTCTTTGTTTCCTATAAGTTGTTTGATTTTTTTGGTCGACTCAGAAACTTCCTTATAATTTATTAATTTATGTTTACCTTGCAATTCGAAGTCTTGAATAATAGTCTTTAATTGTCAATTATGTTTATAAATTTCCAGATCTTTAATTTTTTTTCCTTCAAATTTGCCATTTCGCAACTTGTTTCTTTTTATTGCCAGTTTCAGGTTTGCTGTTGATTAGAGAAAAGAGAGAATTCTTGTCTTGAAAATTTTGAACAGTTTTTTAACTGATGGGAGGGAAGAGCTCAAAAGGATCTAGTGGGAGACATATTTCATCTTATGGTTCAGCCAGTTCATCTTCATCATGGAATCAATATGGGTATCCACAAGCAACACCATATCCATACCCTTCTTCACAACAGAACCCATACCATACTCCTCTGCATCATCAGCAGGCCTCTGCTTCTTATAGTTATGAAGCAGAAAGGCCTCAGCCACACAGAAGGCTGGACCGAAAATACTCTAGGATTGCTGATGATTACAAGACTTTGGATCAGGTTGGACCAATGATTCTTCAGTATATTTGTGATTAATTTTCTGGTTTATATAGCCTTGTTATACTTAGTTTATGTGCAAATAAGACTGAGGGACTCTAGTGATGCTAACTTACTTTTTTTTGGTTTTAGATCGACTCTAGTGCTGCTAAACGAAAGGCAAAGGGTGTGGCTAGAAAATTCAATGAAATTGTTAAACTTCATAGGCTGATTATAGATATTTTCTTTGTTGACTTGAACATTTTCGATATCAAGCATAAATTGTAGCCAGAAAATTGGCTTAATTTGTTCTGGTCGGTTTGTGGGTGGCAAAAATGACTTGTGGCTCAAATAGAGCCTCAAAGTAGTAGTTTTGGTCCTTTTGCAAGATATTTTTCATGATATTTTAAGATGAATTGGAAGCAGCAGAATGGCAATGAATGCTATCACTCTACTTGTTTTTGAGAGGAGAGGAGTAGCCAATGACTGCCAGACCTTGGATGTATTTATATGACCCTTAGCTTCTGAAGGATCTTACTAGAAGGATGTGAATTTTTGACATGACAATTTGAAACATAAACCAAAAAACTGAAATTGTGATTCATATGTGTGAATGCAGTTAAATTAAAGGTTTCTTTGGTTCGGCGGTATTGGAGTCATATCTAAGGCTTTAAGGTGTCAAGCTTGCGTCCCAGTCAGAGTCAAATTTACCAAACAAAAATTAACTAAGATTTCTTTATCTTTAAGTGTAAAAATGCAGTTTAAACATGAGATGAATTATTATGGTTGAAATGATTGTGACAAAGATATTTATACCCATGATTTAAGTTGGCTGACAGCAATATCATGTTAGGGTCCATTTAGACATAAGATTTGAAATGAGTGTATATTTGATTTTGACGTTAAATGTTGGCCTCAGTAATTTTTTCAACTTGATGTTTATGATAAGACAATTTTAAATCCACTTGCATTTCAAAATCATGCCTATCCAAATGGACCCTCATAAGATTTTCAATAGGAGTATACATATGGAGGAATTTGTCTTGACATTTCCAACTTCAGGAGTTCAGGAGCTTAAAATTAACTCGTTGACTTCAAGTATTGATGATTGCTTGCAGGAGCATACATATAATGATCCAATTATTAAATCTAAAACTTATAATATCTCTTTTGTTTATCAACTTCATGTTGCTCTAATTTCTCTCTACATTTAAAATCATTTTTTGCTTTTCTCTGGCTATAAGAATTTCCTACTGTTGTACTGTGAATTTGTTAATGTCACGGTTTGTTGTTGTTGGCTAATTGAAGTATAGAACTTGTAAATAATGGAGATCATTGCCCACAGGTCACTGCTGCTCTTGCTCAATCTGGCCTAGAGTCTTCTAATCTCATTGTTGGCATTGATTTCACAAAAAGCAACGAGTGGACAGGTTCAAGATCATTCAATCGGCGAAGCTTACATCACATCGGCAATGGGCAAAATCCATATGAGCAGGCAATATCAATTATTGGCAGGACTTTATCTGCATTCGATGAGGATAACTTAATTCCTTGTTTTGGGTTTGGAGATGGTAGTTTTTCTGGAATCTTCTCATGGCTGTTCTATGTAGAATTAATATTTGGAATATGGAAATCATGTTTGTGTTATATATTTTGCAGCATCAACACATGATCAAGATGTCTTCAGTTTCCATCAAGATGAAAGTTTCTGTAATGGATTTGAGGAAGTGCTGTCACGATACAGAGAAATTGTCCCCCTCCTTCGACTTGCTGGTATGGCCTCTGTTTTGTCCATTTGTCTATCTTTGTTATAGCCTTATTAATATTTTACCACCTGGTTCTAAGGCATATTGTTTTTCTTTTCTGTGGCAGGGCCAACATCTTTTGCACCCATTGTTGAGATGGCCATTACCATTGTTGAGCAAAGTGGTGGGCAATACCATGTTCTGCTGATAATTGCTGATGGGCAGGTAATTCACCATCAAGTTGGACCTTTTTCTTTGGGATTAGTTATGAGTAGTTCAAGGGGTCATGATAGATGACTCATTACATGATGTCTTCAACTGGGATCAGTGAGTCTCTATTCCTCATGGTAGAGAATAGGCTACTTTTAGTGAGTAATGAAGACCTCATTTCCCAGGTTTCCAGGACCAGATAATTCTTTTGCCTGGAGACCTACTGACAAACTGACATAATAGCATCAATTTTGATATTTTGTTTTGTAAAAGTATTGCAAAATCGATTGTGTATCAAAGAAGTATTATTATGTATTGATGTTGAAAGGAATGAAGGTGATCAGATATGTTCTGCAGATCAGAATTGTATCTTTTCTCTTGGTGGAAAGATTGCTTCTTGAAGCAGCTCTCCCTAAAATCAACTTAACTCAACTAAGCCTTTGTATCTCACTTTAGAATAGTAGAAAAATGCTCACTCTCAGAAGTGGGAAATGATGGCTGTGAGTTATTCCATGAACCTGCAGTTGTTTCTGATGGTCTAGTGTTTGCCATTGATGGTGCTATCCAAAACATTTATATGTACCATTTAATGGACATTTTATTTAAACTATTATAAATTTCTACTGCCCAGAAGCCAAATTATAATTCCCATTTGTAGAATAGGCATAATTCTTCTATATCCCTTATTGTCCGTACCTCACAGAAGCCACTTATCATGATAGGTGACAAGGAGTGTCGATACACAACATGGTCAGCTCAGTCCACAGGAGCAAAAGACAATTGATGCAATTGTAAAAGCAAGGTAACCCAGGAAAATTTTTTAAAAAGACTGATTTTGTATTGCTTAAAAGCTAGTTGCTTGAATTTCTCATATGCTTGTTTCGTTTCAGCCAATACCCTTTGTCAATAATTTTAGTTGGGGTTGGTGATGGGCCTTGGGATATGATGAGAGAGTTTGATGATAACATTCCTGCTCGAGCCTTCGATAACTTTCAGGTAAGTTCAGTTCTGTGATGAACTTTCTGAAATATTTTAAGTTTCTGTGTTTGCATCTTCAAATATACTGACTGAGGCAATTACTTTCATTTGTTTTCTTAGTTTGTTAATTTCATGGAGATAATGACAAAAAATGTGAATCAATCAAGAAAAGAGACAGAGTTTGCTCTTGCAGCATTGATGGAAATACCTGCTCAATACAAAGCAACTATTGAACTTGGCATATTGGGGTGATTATAAAGCCATATTGTGGAGATTTTGCTAATTAACTTTTGTCTTCATCATGTAATATGTTATAACTTTCGGTGCTTTGCTTCCATTGGTCATGCAGTCAAAATACAGGGAATGCTCCAGAGAGGGTTCCTCTGCCCCCGCCTCATCATAGCACAACTTCTTTTGGCAATAGCTTGAAACCTTCTCACTCAAGCAGCTTTCAGCAACGTGTACCTCCTTATTCTGGATATGATCCACCTGCATCTTCTCATTCTCTGTATGACATCCCAGCTGTTGGATATGATACACCAGTCAACACAGCTTCGTATCCAAGTTCTACTTATGATAATCAGGTACAAAAACTGTTGCTTAAAAGAATTTCATCAGCATTTCATTTCTGTTGCATTTCCTTCTAAATCTGCCTTTTTGAACTCATGTATCTCTCGTGCTACCAATATTGATGTCAACATCAGCAGCTTCTCAGTCATTTTTATCTCTTCAAAGAATATTAAATCTGACCTTCTATGCCCTAACAGGTTTGTCCCATTTGTCTTACTAATAAAAAGGACATGGCCTTTGGTTGCGGGCATCAGGTACACCATTTTCTGATTTCTATTGTTTTTCAGTGGTATTGGTTTGCGATGCTGACATGCCCTTCATTTCACAGACTTGTTGTGAGTGTGGAGAAGACCTCCAAGCATGCCCCATTTGTCGAAGCTCGATACAGACAAGAATCAGGCTGTATTAATCAGTTTCCATGCACACATCTCTGAGACTTGTGTCTGCCACAAGTGAGTTTGGCTCAGTGAAAGCTGATTCAAATGCCCATTTTCCCAAGGCAGGGATAGGTTAGCCATTTGCAATGTACGTTTCTTGTACTTTTTGTTATTGAAGACGAAGGAAAAGTAGTCTCTACTACATGAACTTCACTGAAAGGAAGCAGTTTTGGAACATACAGGAGTGGCACTCATATTGGTAGATGTATTCCTTGGCATGGGACTAGGAGAAATCAAGCTGCGGGGGAGGTATATAACAGCTGGCCTTGTAAATATTGAGACGAGTTCAATTCTATAATTTCTTGCTGATCATGGCTGGTTCTTCCTCATCAAAGCTTTGTTTCATCATATGGTTTTGGGAAAAGCTGGCTATTCAAAGGCTCTTCTGATTGTGCATCCGCATTTTAGAGCAGATGAATGAATAAGAACTTAGTGTTTGTACTTGATTCTTTTATTTGTTTTTTCTCTAGCTATTTGTGGTAATCTTAAATGTATTTATTTGATTGTGGAAATCTGTATTTGATCTGTCATGCCGACAATACTCAACTCTTGTAGTGTTACCTTTGTTAGTTCATTTCTGGTTTCTAACCATAATAATAATAATCTTTATTGTTTTAATTCATAAGGAGGCAAAATGAACCGTTGGTTGCAGGGGGCCTTTTCTTTAACAACAAATGAAAATTTCCACCACATACCACTACTACACGATTTATTACAGAGAAATCAAATTCTCCAATAAAGAAATACAAAGGCTGATGTTCCTAAATGCCTGATTGGTTCTTTCCTATTGTTATAAAAAATTAATGGTTTCTCAAAATTACATAATACAAGGCCAGACAAAAAGAACTAAAATGAACAAAGCAATAATCAGAAATTCCCAATAAAATATTTGAAGAGTGTAGTTCTCCGGACAAGGACAGCAAAGAAGGGTAAAATAAATGCCGGATTGTTATCATGGATATCAGGCTCTACCAGAAATTAGCTCACCATTGACATGCTAAAACTGGCAATGATGGTGGAAAATGCCTGATAATCTAGAGATTGCAACATTTTACCCTCTTTTCTCCATAAATGTGGCGAGTAAAACGAGGGCCTTCCCTAGCTGATGCACACATTTAATCCAATTCAAGTGCATCACTAATTTTTTTTTCTTTTTATCAATAATGGTAGTAACCTCCACTTGGTTGTGAGTTGGGTTCCATGATAGCCTTAGATAGCAATGACCTTGCATGCTACTTCCTTCTGGCTCCTGAAGGAACATATTGTCTTCTATGTAAGATCGAATCTCTGTAATTATTTGTATTAGCTCTGAATCTTCCTGTGCTTTCAGTGCCTTTAAGAAGTCCTTAGAGATGACATTCAGCATCTTTCTAAACTGAGATTTGTATCTTCTGAAGAGAACAAACCCTGCTGACTGGTGGAAATGTAGATTCTTTTCAGCTCCGTGGATCTTTCAAAAATCATCATATCAAGTGCAGTAAAGAATCTGTAAACTTACTTCGAGGAATGCTTTCAATGCAGCAGCAGTATATCTATTGGCAGGAAGAGTATTTAAGAGCCTTGCAAGCCATGCCCAGCCTTCTTTGGGACCATGAGTGTTTGGGACGCCCTGGACTTCGGTCTGCCAAAACAAGCATTTTATGTCAGTCAGCAACAAAGTAGACAGGAAAGAGGCAGTAACATAATAGTAAATGTTAATACAAACTGCAGAACCAACAGAAAAACATCGAAGTCCTACAATGTAGATAGCAGCAAACCTGAACCAAAGCCCCATACAGTTTCATGTAGGATTCCAATCGTTTCAAATAATCTTCAGTACTTTCTATCTTCCCATCTTGTTCTTCGTATCCAATACTTTTGTAGTAAGCCTCTTTTGACTCGAACATTGACTGAAGGTTAAACACAAGGAAAAATTCATAATAAACACAGGCAGCAGTAGCAGCAAATAGCCAAAGAAATGCCAGAGCAAAATGTCAGACATTCATCTACTGTTAGACCAACGGGGATTGGATGTTAACCCTTACTACTCATTCATTAAGTTGAATTTCTTCAGGAAATGGAAACTATCTACAGTCACCAATACTAGCTAGCCTAAGACATTTTTTCTTGCTATATATTCAATCGCAGATGCTAAAATCAAGGTGAAATTCAAATACTACCATATGATATCAAGCCAAATCTAGGCTTCCCTAATATGAAATCATTACAGTCTATTAACAAAGGTTGGATCAGAATTGGCCAATAAAATGACTAAGAGAGATGGCCATTTGGTTCACATTAAAAGAATGCCTCGGAGAAAACATCATCATCAGGGAAGCAAGGACAAAGAAATATGAAACACATAAATAAGATTAAAAAAAGCATCAAGTGAAATGGTTACAACTATGATCATCCACACATTGTTTGGAGAAAAATTGGATAAAAAAAGGGTAGCAGTGCAGATTTTAACTTATAGTTCACTCCGAACCTATATCTGGCAAAGCAAAACAGCAAACCAAGCATGCAGGAACTCAGACATTAAACAGGTCCTTTAAGCATATGGCTTAGACATAGAATTAATTTGATGTACAGGACTCCAAAACAAGAATGAGAAACTAGTAAGAAATCAATATGAACACAGAAGAGAGTTCTTAGCATCTATTGATATGTAGCAAATTGTGAAAATTGAAAAATTGACTCCGCATGAAACATGCAACTTTAAGAGAAGGAAACTGCTATCCCCCAGTCCCTATTAAACAAGAACCGACTCTATATGGACAGAAGCATCAACTACTATCATGTCATGATTAGAAAATTGTCATCAAACATAAAAAAAAGGGCAACCCGGTGCAAAAACGCTCTATGCGCGGGTTCGGAGAAGGGTCGGACCCGTTGAATATTTGTACGCAGCCTTCCTTTGCAATTGCAAGAGGCCGTTTCCATGACTCGAACTCGTAACCTCATGTCATCAAACATAAACACCAACAAATTTTAGTGAATTCAAAAGTCAGTACCTTTTGAGTACGCTATGTGCTTTGGGACAGTATATATACATGCTTTATGCAACTCAGCCAGAAGAATATCCATTGCATGTGGGACCTGATTCAAATCATTAATGCATTTTAGGAAACAGAAGAATCCCAGGAATCGGGGTACACCTGAAGTAATACACATGAATAAAATCTCCTACCCTCCTATCTCCTACAGTAAAAAAACATGAAAAGTCCTCAACAGAAATCAAATCTCATCATTCCAGAATCAATAAAGTAGCTTAAGAAACAAGTTGGTATCATTCCAATTCCACAGAATTTTTACACCACTTAGGCCTTAAATAAGGCATCATGCCACCAGCCAACCAATAAATCCTCATTAATCCTATTCCCCAAGAACAAAATAGAAGAGAGAAAAGACAGCTACTTGGACGAGCTGTACCTTTGAGACAACGAGAACAATGACATGGCCACACACAAAAGGAGCAAAAGCAGGAGTTGTACAAAGGGAAACAACCTGTGAATTTGAGACTACGAAATTATCATTGTATTCTTTAGATTTCATGTCTTATCAGTGTCCAAATTTGAAGAACAGGATATCACAGTATATGTACATAGAACCATTAATAGCTGAATAAATCAATTTTTTTTCAAATACCCTAGAAACATATGCAGGAAGGAAAGAAATGACATATACCATATTCACATCATACTACTGATAAATGGTAACAAGCACCTTATTATCTACCTTTCATTGGTGCTCTTACAATCTCTTATTAGATATGATATCTAATTGTTCAAGTCCATGTGAAATAAATTTTCCATATAATTCCATTATTTGAGCAAACCAATGGCAAAGAGGGACTGTAGAATCTGAATGATCAAAATTTTAGATACCCATAGCATCAAAATATTAAAGAGCATTCAAATCGAGTTGCATGAGTGATTCCAAGAACTCTTATCACTCTGTTCTCCAAATGAATCATATCAGCTAACATGGAAAAGTAAGCTTTTCTTTGGGCTAATAAAAGATTACCTTTTCTGCAAATGCTGCAATGCTAATGGATTGAGGACATGAAGGATTCTTGAAAATTTTAACAAGTTCAGTTGATTTTGCTCTGAAAAGTGAAGAGAACAAAACTGAAGATATAAGCAAAAAATGTATATGTATTGAATTGCACAAGTATGAGAATTCCAACCAAAATCAACCAAAACACATATTAAATGATCCAGTAAGAATTCAGAAGACCAAACTGGTCATTATGCTGGCTGGCTGATACTGATGTAAAAGGATACGCCAGCAAAATTGCATAACCAGTTGGGGAACTAGGCAGATGCAAATAAAATAAAGGCATTACATGTCTGTTTGTCATCAAATTGACTAAATTTTGGGACACAGACCTCCAGACAGTACCATAACTTGTCTACTTAAAGATGTGGCCGCATGTAACACAGAACTTTGGAAAACAGAAATTTTCCAGGGAAGTAATAAAGTTTGCCATTTGCAGAGTCACAAACACTTCTATTCAGAAGGGTCTACTACAACAATATAAACAACCACCCCTAGAGGTAGCCAATTATATAAAGATATCTCCCTTACCTAATATTCTCTTTGTTCCCACTTATTTGTCTTATCAATCTGAAAATATGCTTCTTATGGCTGTGGAAATCCTGACAAGATATTACACCAGAAACCAAGTTAGCATATCCAATATAAGATATTAGTAACAGATTAGTCAGCATCACATATTCAGAAAGTAATGCATTAAGTGAAACACAACTAGAAATCCATGTGACCAGTAATGCCATCTAAGTGTCCAAATACTTGAGAAGCAGTTTATTAAAGGACCAAAAAAGACTAAACAAAACATAAATGTACTGCACTAGAATGACAATACCAAAGTCAGTTAAGACCAGTGCAGTGAAGTCACTATAAAGCATTATTTTTCAAAGAAAACAATGGACTTGGGGCTTTCAAAATTAAACATCACAAATGCTAATACCAAATTGGAACTTGATCTAAGAGACTGGTTTTCATCATCCAACTTTTTAAGCATCTGCAGTCTTCCCTGCTCTAGATTAAGAGCACTTTCTGCAGCTCTCACAATGTCAACTGCATAAAATGGCCAATTGGAATCTCAGCTGAGGGCTAAACCTTAAAAGAAACAAGTGAGGAGAGACATGTAAACAGAAACAAGACAGTACACACACAAAGACTATGATAATAAGATTTAGGTTCACCCACAAGAGCATAGCTCAAGGATTAAACTAAGTAAGAAGTTAGTGAAAGATAAATAGGGAAGAGAAAAATACATATAATTTCTCTATTAAAAAAAAATAGTCTCATATAAAATTAGATGTAGATTATAGACACAAGCATTGTAAGTAAAATACAAATTTAATAAAAATTTGAAACCAGTGGAAATATCATAGATTCAAAAGGCATAATAAAATTGATTATTTTTATTGGAAGAAACACAGATGATGGAATACCTGGTAATTTTGATTTACTGGCTCCATTAGATCGAGATCCCTGAGACTGAAGATTCTGATCTTCTGAACCGATATTTAGTAGGCTTCCGGCAACATCCCCTTGTGAGGCTACTGCAGCTATCCTTTTTGAGGCTTCAGCAGCTTCCTTTGCAGCTCTCCTCTCTTCTTCTAGAGCAGCGATTTTTGCTTCCTCAACTTTACACTTCGCCTGAATAAAAAAGTTTCATTATTCCATTGTTCCGCTAACAAACAGTATCTACTTCAAACTCAGGCATATGCACCAGAACCATATTACAGGAAAATTAGCTATTAGAAGAAGGAAGTTTGATTAGCTAAAAGGTAGATATTGCTAGTAGAATCCCGAAACATGAAATACAAGTGTTTCTTTGGCAACTGTTTACTACTAAACACTACTGTAAAACATGGAAACTCATTAGAACTCTTCTAAAATGCTTTCAAACAGGATTCACTCAAAACGGAAGTCCAGACAAAAGGGAATTTAAGAATCTATTATCACAAGCCAAGGAATGCACAAAGCATCAAAGACATATGATTTAAATAGTATGTAAACTACAAGCTTGTAAATGCAAAATCTGGAAAATAACCAACAAATTACAAGTGAACTGATATGCCAGGTCAACAAACCTCTGCTTCTGATCTAGCTCTCTCTTGGCGCAGTCTTTCTTCTTGCAAAGCCTTTTCCTCTCTCTTAGCCTCTTCATGAACTGCATCGCTTCTTATTCTCCTCTCTTCTATTTGTGATTTGAGTTCATGATCCTGCTGGATAGTAGTTAAGTGGTTATCAAGTGCTTCTGCACTACAACATCAAAAGAAAATGTCATATCTGTTTCAGCGTTTTTCTTAATAGCTAAAATACAGTGTACATATCCCCAAACCCAAGCTATTGGCATGCTAGTACATCATCTAAAGGTATACATCATGCATGCACAAACATTTCTATGAAAAGCTAAAAAAAGCTTACCTTTGACATCTGCGACTCCCTTTCAACAAACTCATGGAATTGGATATTATTATATCTAAACTAAGAGGATAAAGTCTAACTCAAGTCTGAGTAATCATTGAATGCCCCACTCTGTACATGCTATCATTTTGCCTCCTAAGGAAGTACTGCAACAAACAAATTGCAAACAACTACCAATCACAGTTCCATAAGAAAGAGAAAGCAAAAAAAGCATACACTATTATAGACCAATTGCATAGCCTAAAAAGACTTCAGACATAACACGGCCCCATAAATTATGGACCAGGACAAAAGCTATTTATCTAAGACAAAAGAGCAAATAAAAGACTAGAAAATAATTCAAGCTCGCTTTTTCAATGTGTTTGAGACGTTGAGAATGAAGAAAACCAAATAAATGAACAGAGAAGACACAATCTCACATTTTACGCTGATATTGAGTATCAAATTTCCGGTCTGATTCCCTTCTTGCATCTATATACTTCTCAACTCGCAAACCTGCAGAATCAGACTTTTCATTTTCTCTCATTAACTCTATCTCTATTGCTGAGATTTGGTTCCTAATATCCTCCTGCTAGACAAGAAATTTGTCACTGTTATACATACAAACCAGAGAAAATGCATGGACTTCCCTACTTAAATTTTTCAACTACTTACATTTTTCAAAATGAAAAGCTGAATGATGCTAATGCTTGAACATCAAACATAAAAATACTATACCCACCCTATTTTTCAAGGCCATGTGCAAAAAGATTCACAGTCAATAAGTCATATCCACCTACCTTAATTCCAAGCTGATGGTCCTGGATTTTCTCAAACAGGCGACCTTCAACTAACCCAACTTCATCCATTAAATGGGATTGGCTATCAAGAGCTATCTCGTAATCAGAATCATCACTCTCACTGAAACATAAAAAAAAGAAACACACTTCTTAGATTACAGAAATACTGATAATATAACAAATAATGCTGATGCCTGAGGTTCAGCTTCACACCTAACATAAAAATCATCGCAATTGAACCATTTTCCCACCGCTAAACTTCGACCAAAATCATCCTCTGCCTCACCTTCTGAATCCTCCATCTCATCATCAGAAACACGCATCACAAATGCCATTGAATTCCTCCCCACACTCGTCCTACTCAAAAACCCTCTAAATTAACACAATTAAACATTATTTAACGGAAAATTCCAAGGAGAAAAAGAAAGCACTAGAAAAAAAATGGGATACCGGGATTGGGTTTTAATGAAAGGGACAGGAACTTCAGAGGAGTCATTAAGCTTCATTTCTATTGAATTGAGCTGCGACAACAGAGTATCGAAACTCCAGTCGGGCTCAGGATCAGCTACAATCTCATGAACTTTCTGTGGACAACGAAACTCCAATTTAACAGCGCCCCTAAAAACATTTGATCAAAATTTCACAGAATCAGAACCAAATTGTAATTTTAAAGTGCTTAAATTTGTAATCTAGGAAAGTGATAGAGAAAGCTAAAGATTAGAAAATGAGACTTACATTGCTTAAATTTTAGCTTCAGTTGAAAAATATGGCACTCTTGGCCTTTCAATTAAATTACGGGTCTATTAGTGTGATGGATGCTCTGAACCCTACAGCTGGTATCTCTCTTTGTGAGAAAGACGAGGCACTGAACAAACCCCGATGATGATATTTATAATTAAATTTTATTTTACCACCTATTTAACCATTTAATAATTAATTAACTCCTTTTTTATTTATAACTAATATGATTAACTTATTCTAATTTTATAAATAAAATTTTTATATAGTTAATAATTTAATAGTAATATTTAATATAATTTAATTTAATAAATTATTTATTTATTATCTTTCAATTTATTACCTTACAAATATATTTATTTATATCTTTATACTTAAAATACTACTATAAATTTACTTTATAATTTACTAACAAAATTTATAATTCAATAATTTAATTTAATTTAATTATCAATATATTTATTCTAAACTAATATACGTATATATTCATATATTAATAAAAATTCATAAATAACTAATAACTAATGCCTAACTAATAACTATTTAATTTATAATTTTATTGATTTAATTTATATTTTAATTTATTCTATAACTTAATAATAACTAAATTAATATTTAATTATTTTAATTATACTTAATATTTTATTTATATTTACTGTCTACATTAACTAATTATCTTTTACTTTAAATCTACAATTAATAACTATAATTAATTAATCAATTAATATTATAATTTCTAATTTACTAATTTCACTAATTTTTTTACTAATTCTTTTTTAGTTTATCAATTTATAAATTTTAATTATAATAATTAAAAATCTAATTTTCTTTATTTATTTCTAATTTATCAAAATTTCTACATATAAATTAAATCCTAATTTCTTTAATTAATTAAAAATTATTATTTTTTTATATTTATGTTTAAATAAATCATAATATACATATATAGAGTTTTTTAAATACTTATATATAATTCACATATAATTTATCAGAGAATAAGTTATATATTCTGTAGACTTCCATAAAAATATCTATAAAAAATTTTAATTTAGAATAATTAGGAATAAGAAAATTATTTTAAGTTAATAGTGTAACCGATAAATTTTTCGGATTCAAGGGCAAAATTATTTTCAAAGTTGCATACTAGGAAAAAATTTTGCATGAGTCAAAAGAAATTTTAAATTTATTTGCAACTCATTTTATTTTAAATAGCATTCCAATCATACATAATAAAAAATATTTAAATTTTTATGAATATTTATCCAAGAATTAGAGAGATTTATCATGATACAGTAATATATAATTATAATTGTACTATGAAAAATGAATATATATATATATATATATATTATATTTAGAAATATCACATAGTTAACTCACGTTATACAATCTATTTTTGTGGAAAAATGCCGCCACAAATAAGAGATGATAGAGGCCGTGGCAGAAATATTGGCCGACGAAATCGAATAGTGAGGCTAGAAAATATTAGCCAACCTCATAGGGATCATACTTCACCTCTTTCTGAAGAGTCAATTGATTATGAGGTATCTGAAAGCAGTGAACAAAATACTTACATAGATAGCTTCACAAGAGGACTCATCTGGAGTAAATCTACCTACTCCATTTCATGTACCTCCTGTTCCATCTGCTGTGCCACCAATCCAGGTTGATATTGGTGCTACTTTTGCTTAGGCTATTACAATAGCTATGACTGCAAGAGAACACCAACAATAACCATGGGCTATAATTTCTCATTGTCAAAATTGCGGAGCAGAGAATTTTGATAGTACTCTAGACTCTGAAAAGGCGGAGATTAACTTAAAAAATTAAAGAAAGCTTATTCTCTTATGGGAATTACTGATACTGAAAAGTTAAGATATATTCAGACTTTCTTAGGGAATATAATTGATGGTTGGTACACTCAATTAGTTCAATCCTATGGTGCTGAGTTGACATGAACACATTTGAGATGGAGTTCTGTAAACAATACATCATTGCTAATTATAAAAGAGAAAAGGAGAGATGTTCTTCCAACTAAAACAAGACGGGATGACAGCCTTTTAATATGTGGACAAATTTGAAGAATTGTATAGATCATATGGTATCTAAAGAGGAAGTGTAATAGATTTTATGAGGGTTTGCATATGAATATTCATAAAGGAATGTCACAGGATTAGGCAAGAACTTTTCATGCTATGGTAGATGGTGCTTTGGAAAAAGAGAAGTTATTAAAAGAAGAAACTGAGTTCGAGAATAAAAAGAGAAGACAGACTCGCAGTTCTTTTCGGGAATTTGCTGATAGACAGATTAAGAGAGGTGATAGTTCCTACAGTTGACTGATAAGTACACAATTAATGATATTTTACTCCCATTTCTTAACATGATTATTATCCAATTGAGTTTGATTTGTTTGTTCAAAGTGCATTTTAAGGTTAATTGCAGGATTTCTCAATAATTTGAGACTTTTGGTCATTTTGGAGCAATTACAGATGAAAGTAGAAGAAAAGAGAAAAATTTGCCAATGGACACGCCCATGAACACGGGCGTGTCAATATGCGTGCCTTTGTTATTGCATTCAGTGGCTATGACACGTCCAGCTGCATAGGCGTGTCACCAAACGTGCCATTTATCCAAAGTCACAGTAGCTGTGACACGCCCGGGACCACGGGCGTGTCAGTGGACGTGCCTTTCATCCAGACTCACAGTAACTCTCACACGCCCAGGACCACGAGCGTGCCAAGGAACGTGCCTTTTATTCAGACTTACAGTAGCTGTGACACGCCTAGTAACACGGGCGTGTTAGTGGGCGTGCCTTTTGTTCAAAATCACAGTGCCTATGACACGCCCAGTGACATGGGCGTGTCAGTGGTCGTGTCACCTGTCGAAAAGTGAGATTCTTTGCACTGATTGGGGAATAAGTGGGGGACAACAGCTGGCCTTTGTCAAAAAGAAAGAACAAGAAAAGGAGAGCTTGCCTAAATCAGGGAAAAAGGTGATGAACCAAGGGAAAGTGGTAGACAATGGATGGTTTGAGTGAGCTGGAGGTATGGGCTGGAGATTTGGAGGGAAATAAAAAGAGAAGAGGGGGAGAAGAACAGCAATTTTTGCTGGAGCATTTCTGGAAACAGAGAAGAAAGAAGAGGAGGAGGAGCTATCTGCTGGAGCAAGGAGAAGGGTTTTGAGCTGAGTTTGAAGAAAGATCCACATCATACACAAGCCCTAAACCAAGAATCAAGAGCTCAAGTGAAGAAATACAGATTCACTGCCATGAATTGTTTGGTTTCTCTTACTCATTTATCTTACTCTGTTTTTCTAGCTGTGAATATGAACTAAATCTTTCTCTATCTAGATGTTGATGAACCCTAGCCAATTTGTATGAATTGAACAATTGTATTCAGTTGAATCAATTAATTGAGTTGTTTTATTCTTATGATACTTGTTGTTATTTCCAATTGATAATAGCATGCTTGTTGATTGGTTATTATTTTCATATTATTGACTTGAGAAAGCTTGATGTGAATTGAATACTCATAAGGATTGAGGATTGATTGGGGTACTAGAGATAGACCTACAAGATCCTTTGGTTTATAGTTCCTTGTCCTTAATGCATGATCTATTTAATTGTGTTTTGAGAAGAGATTCCGGCACTCTACTTAGTGATTAGGGATTAATCCACTCGAGAGAGACTTTAATCTAAGTTAGAGGAATGCCGATTCAATTTGATTAAACGATTTAGCTGAATGGATTGTTTATAAATATCATTGAGGCTAGGGGGATTCAATATCTGGATAATTCTATCATTATAAATCTTTTGTGCACGGCATTTAATTTCCTTTCATTCATTAATTAGTTGATTTTAGTTACAACACATCACACAACTATTAATTCGCTAAACAACGATTAAGATTTGCACTAGTACTTGGCCTTGTCCCCAGAGGAATGATATTCACTCACTACTATATTACTTGAGCGACCCGTGCACTTGCGGTAATTGCATATAGCACTAACGGCACGCATCATTGACCTTATCCTGAGAACAGTCGAGGTCAATCTGTGAGACCAAGTCAACAGATAAATTGACCACAGATCAGCCAAAGTTCAGTGCAACAATCGGTGGATAACTTTAACAGTACACTAAGAGTTGGATATGGTAGTAATTAAGAAGTTAATCAGAGACCATGACCCTTATGTTCTACTTATGGTAGATATCACAGTGGAGAGTGCAAGGCAAATTTTAGAGGATGCTTTCAGTGTGGTGATACGGGTCACATCAAAAGGGACTATCTAATATTAGTGAGGCCTAATGAGTCTGTTTAAGCATCATCAGCATTTGTTCCTTGGAGAGGGGGCAAAACTCAATCACAAGGCAGAGGAGTTGGGAGAGAAAACAACAATGGTGTTGGTAGACATGATGAAATCATATCATCTGATCAAACAGGTAGACCTCTTACACAAGCTTGGGTTTCTGTTATTACTTAACAGAAAGCTTGAGCCTTGCCTAAGGTGGTCACTGGTACATTAGTTATTTTTGGAAGAGATGCTCATATTCTTATTGATTCTGGCTCCACTCATTCATTCAGATCACATGTATTTGCCACATATGCAAATGAGAAATTAATTTTCTTAGACAATGAACTAGTAGTGAGTTTTCCAGTGAGAACTTATATGATGTGTGAGCATGTGTATAGAGATTTAGCAGTTCGATTAGGTAATTTTGAATTATTAGCAGATCTTATTCTCTTGCCTATACAGGAGTTCGATGTTATTCTTGGGATGGATTGGCTATCTCACCACCATGCTATTATTGATTATTTTGAGAAGAAAGTAAATTTTAGTCTGCCTGAAAATTCTACCCTTACTTTCTATAGAGAGAGAAAATTTCTTCCATCTTATATTATTTATGCTATGACAATCCAAAAATTAATTAAGAAGGGCTGTCAAGTATACTCAGTGTAGACCCTTAAATTTTAGATCTAATTCAGTCCAGCCCTAGTTAAAAGGGAATTAAATCAAGTCTAAAGGTTTAAATCAGTCTAAAATAATTTTAAAAGCCTAAAATGGTTCAGATCCTAAGATAAGTTGGCCCAGGCCCAAATTTTATTGAATCGGCATGCCCGATTTGCTACAGACCACTAATCTGACCCTCGGTTTATTAATTTCTTAATTGAGATTGGATTTTATCTTAACCATCAGATGAAGTGCATTAGGGTTTTATTTTAAAACTAATTTGCCTATAAATAACAAGATTTTAATATTGAACAAGGGATCAACAATTATTAAAAGAGCGTCACGGATTAACAACATCTTAATTAACATAGATCAAGAAGCAATAATAGGCAGTAAGCATTAAATAATCAAACCCTAGCAGCCAACATTAAGCAATATTGAGTGAGAGTTAGCAGAAGACACGTAACACCAACCATTAAGAAACCAGAAGGCAGTGGACGATTGCCTTCACCTCGTTCAACCAAGATTTTACCACTAATGCAAATATAAAACTTGGATCAACGTAAAATATCGGTGGAACCAACAAACGGAGGATTGAAATCTCTTATTTAGTCTGTTTTAAATTCACAGTAATTCATTCATTCTTATTTCATTATTTTACTTTGTTCTTGCACTTTTAATTCACATAAGTTTTTTGAGGCTTAATGAGTTGCTATTGGATTTATAATTTACAATAAGCCATATATTTGAATTTGTTTCATCCAGTAGCTCGTTTAACCATCCAATAATTAGTTTATGTCCAAGAAACAACTTTAGCATCATAATAGTCTATTTAATCAAATTAACATTAAATATTTAATATTACAGTAACTATATTTTCTAAAAACCCTAAAACTCAAACAGCCTAATTGTTTTCTAAAAACACTAAAACCCAAACTATATTTTTCTGAAATTATAAACCCTAATTTTGTAAAAACAATCCTAATTATATTTTTCTAAAACCTTAAAACATTAATCATATTTTCTTAAAATTCTAATTCACAAATTAAAAATCCTAGTTTGTATATCTATTATTTAATATGATATTTGAATGTAGGATTGATTATTAATACATGTGTATTTATGATATGTCTTGATGGATGATTTATTTGATTTATGATAAATGATTTATTTATGATGAATGGTTGAATTTTTTTTATTGATTTATTTTGGTTTCAAGAATTATAAGAGGTATGTTTTCACTTTGTGGGTACCTCATTAATTAAGTTTTATGTAATTTAAATTATTTTAAATTTTGAATTAATATAAATGACATATTTTCACATTTTGATGGGTATTCTATTTATTTTATTTTAGACATTAGACATGATTGTAAGGGCACGTTTTCATCTTGTATAGGTGCCTAATTATTATTTTGTTTAAACTTATATTGATTTTAATACACTGATGATTTATTTTGATAATTGTATGCAGTATGGATGATTTTATAATATTTAAGAATTTAATATTATATAGACCTGAAAAGAAGGTCGGTTCTAATGAACCAGACATTGTGGGGGTGATGTATCATTCTCACATTCCCTATGCATACCTAACTTTCCGAACTCATTAGAAAATTGAGGATTTCTTTATGATTGAGTCATTCACCATTTTCTTTTCTCGACCTGTCTGGGCGGCAACTCCATCTTCTCTGGGTGTAGGCCCGTGTTCTCTAAGGTTCTGAGCCTAACAGTGTCGAAGTTGCAAAAACCATTCCACATGAGAGTGGAGGTGAAAATCCTCACTCACACTTAGCACATGTAATTGATACACAATTAGAAAAGCCTAAATTGAAAGATATTCCTTTAGTATATGAATTTCCATAGGTATTTCCAGAAGAGCTTTCAAGATTACCTCATAATAGAGAAATTGAATTCTCTATTGATGTTCAGCCAGGCACAACTCTTATTTCTCAAGCTCCTTACATAATAGCTCCTATAGAATTGAAAGGACTGAATGTACAATTACAAGAACTATTGGATAAGAGATTTATTGGGCCTAGCATTTCACCATGGGGAGCTCCTGTATTATTTGTGAAGAAAATTGATGAATCTATGAGATTGTGCATTGATTATAGACAGCTAAATCGAGTCACTATTCGGAATAAATATCATTTATCCCGTATTGATGACTTTTTTTTATCAACTTTAAGGAGCTAAAGTCTTTTCTGAAATTGACTTATGATCTGGGTATCATCAGCTAAAAATCAAGGAGTTGAATGTGCCAAAGACAACATTTAGGACTCGATATGGGCATTATGAATTTCTATTGATACCATTCAAGTTAACTAATACTCTAGCTGCTTTTATGGATCTTATGAATATAGTATTTCACCCTTATCTAAATATGTTTGTAATTGTATTTATTAATGATATTCTGGTGTATTCTTGAAGTAGAGTAAGTAGTTATATGCCAAGGTTAGTAAATGTGAGTTTTGGCTGGATAGAGTGATATTTTTAGATAATGTCACATCGTTAGAGGGAGTTTATATTGATCCTAAAAAATTAGAGGCAGTGATGAATTGGGAACCTCCAGGTAAGAAGTTTCTTAGGCTTGGCGGGATATTATCATCACTTTGTACAAAATTTCTCTATTATTTCATCACCATTAACCAAGTTGCTAAGGAAGAATATGAAGTTTAACTGGACTGAGGAGTATCAGTAAAGTTTTGAAAAATTAAAGGCTTGTTTGACGCCTGTCCCTGTTCTTACTCTTCCTGAAGGCAATGGTAGTTTTATGGTGTACAGTGATGCTTCTAAAAAAGTTTGGGTTGTGTCTTAATGCAGCATGAAAGAGTAATATCTTATGCATCTAGACAACTTCGACCACATAAATTGAATTATCATACTCATGATCTGGAACTTGCTGCAATAATTTTTGCTTTAAAATTTTGGAGGCATTATCTTTATGGAGAAAAAGTGTCAGATATTCACAAACCATAAGAGTTTGAAATATCTTCTTTCTTAGAAGGAGTTGAACTTGAGATAGAGGTGATGGATTGAGTTGCTAAAGAATTATGATTATACTATTGAGTATTATCCTGGAAAGACTAATACAGTAGCTGATGCTTTGAGTCGAAAGTCACATGGTAGTCTTTCCACATCAAGACTATACAGCTTCCATTATTATTAGATCTACGATCTTTGGGAGTAGATTTGACGTTGAATGATTCTGGAGCACTGTTAGCAACTTTTAAAGTCAGACTGATTTTGGTGAAAAGAATTGAAGAGGCTAAAGTTTTAGACAAAGAGATGAAGAAGATTCTCGATGATATAAATGCAGGTACTCATACAGACTATGCTACTAGAGAGAATGGTACTTTGATACTTGGTAGTAGATTGTGTGTGCCAAATGTTGATACTTTAAAAAGGGAGATAATGGAAGAAGCCCATTGTTCTGCTTATTCTATGCATTCAGGTAGTACTAAGATGTATCAAACTCTTAAAGAGAATTATTGGTGGAAGGGTATGAAGAAGGATATAGCGAATTTTATAGTAAAATATTTGGTGTGTCAACAAATTAAAGCAGAACATCAGCATCCTTCAAGACTACTACAACCTCTTCTGATTCCAGAATGGAAATGGGAGCACATTACCTTGGATTTTGTTTCTGGTTTGCCCCGTACCCAGTAAGGTCGTGATGTTGTTTGGATTATAGTAGATAGATTGACGAAGTCATCTCATTTTCTACCCATTATAATGGATTTTTCTTTGGATAAACTTGCAGAGATCTATGTGAAGAAAATTGTGAGATTGTATGACATTCCAGTATCTATAGTGTCAAACAGAGATCTACGGTTCACTTTTAGATTTTAGCCTAGTATGCAGAATGCTATAGGTACAAAGGTGAAGTTCAGTACTTCTTTTCACCCTTAAACTGATGGGAAATCGGAGTGCACCATTCAGACCTTAGAGGATATGCTTAGAGCTTGTTTTATGAAATTAAAAGAAAGTTGGAATAATCATTTACCATTGATGGAATTTGCTTATAACAATAATTTTCATTCAAGTATAGGCATAATACCTTATGAAGCTTTATATGGAAGAAAATACAAAACTCCAGTTTGTTGAACTGAAGTCGGAGAAAGGGAATTGGTGGGCCTAGAATTAGTACAGATTACTGCTAATAAAATCAAACTGATCAGAAACAGATTAAAAGTTGTACAAGACAGACAAAAGAGCCATGCATACCTGAAGAGCAAGGATATTGAGTATGATGTGAGGGATAGAATTTTTTTAAAGATCTCTCCATGGAAAGGTATAGTGTGATTTAGTAGACGTAGAAAGTTAAGTCCACGATTTATCGGGCCTTATGAAGTTACTTATAGACTTGCACTACCACCAGAATTATCTCAAATACATGATGTTTTTCATGTATCTATGTTGAGAAAGTACAAAAGTAATCCTTCGCATATACTTTAAAGATAACCAGTGGAATTACGAGAAAATTTAACTTATGAGGAAGAATCAGTTGTAATTTTAGCGTGAGAAGAAAAAATTTTAAGAAATAAGGTTATCCCTCTGGTGAAGGTATTATGGAATAATCATTCAAGGAAAAAAGAAACTTGGAAAAGAGAGGAAGATATACTTGCTCGATGTCCTCATTTATTTCAATCATCAAATTAGTGAAAATTCAGAGACAAATTTTTTTTAGGGGGAAAGAATGTAATATCTTATAAATTTTAATATAAAATTTTATTTTTAACTAATTAATTAAATTAATAATAATAATAAGTAAAATAATTAGGTAAAATAGTAATATATATAATAATATATATATATAGCGATGTGTATGGTAACACTAATAAAAAAATATAATAATAATAAATTAAAATATATAAATAAAATAATATATATATGTAATAAAATATATTAAAAATTTAGATAAATGTCCACTTTAATTATGGATCATTAAATTTAATATAGTGACCAAATTAGTGATCAGACCATTTAGCTTAATTTTACATTTTGAGTATTTAAATTTAAGTTATAGAATTAAAGAAACAAAAGAAAGAGAAAAAAAGGAAAAAGAAAAAAAATGAGAGAGAGAGAGAGAAGGGGCATGGTTTGATAAATATTAAATAGAGGAAAATTTATACATAATTATATTCGGAACAGTAAAGAGGGAGATAAAGAAACTTGAAGCAATAATTTTCTTTAGCTCTATTTTTTTTATTTCTAGTAACCTTTTAGTGTCACGCGCCGGCCACCGGTGAAATCAGCTCGGCAAACTTTTCAACCCATCAAAATCGCAGTGATCTGCCGCCTGAGACCGCCGCATGCGCCGTCAGATTGGCTGACCGGAGCTCACGCCGATATCATTTTCGGAGGGCTATTGTGACCACTTTTTGATAACTTTTTCCGGCGAAACAAGTATTTTTAGAATCCTCTTGTCTTAAGCTTTGATTTGATATATTATATGTGAATTATATATGAGTATTTAAGAAACTCTATATATATGTATATTAGGATTTGTTTAAACATAAAAATAAAAAAAATAATTTTTAATTAATTAAAGAATTTAGGATTTAATTTATATATAGAAATTTTGATAAATTAGAAACAAATAAAGAAAATTAGATTTTTAATTATTATAAGTAAATTTTATAAATTGATAAACTAAAAAGGAATTAGTAAAAAAATTAGTAAAATTAGTAAATTAGAAATTATAATATTAATTAATTAATTAATTATAGTTATTAATGGTAGAATTAAAGTAAAAGTTAATTAGTTAATGAAGACAGTAAAAATATAAATGAAATATTAAGTATAATTAAAATAATTAAATATTAATTTAGATATTATTAAATTATAGAACAAATTAAAATACAAATTGAATTAATAAAATTATGAATTAAATAGTTATTAGTTAGTTATTAGTTATTAGTTAGTTATACATTTTTATTAATATATGAATATATATGTATATTAGTTTAGAATAAATATATTGATAATTAAAATAAGTTAAAATTTTAAATTATAAATTTTATTAGTAAATTATAAAATAAATTTATAGTATTTTAGGTATAAAGATATAAATTCATATATTTATAAGATAAATAAATTAATTGAAAGATAATAAGTAAATAGTTTATTAAATTAAATTATATTAAATATTACTATTAAATTATTAACTATATAAGAATTTTATTTACAAAATTGAAATAAGTTAATCATATTATATATAAATAAAAAAGGAGTTAATTAATTATTAAATGATTAAATTAGTAGTAAAATAAAATATAATTTAAAATTTAATTATAAGTATATGATTAGTATTATTATAATTATAATAATTAGGTTATCATTATTTTTGTTTAAGAATAAATTATAATAATTGTAAAAAATAAAAGTAGTAATAAATTATTAATATTATTAGTGTTGTAGTAGTAAAATATTATAACTAAAATTTCATAAATATTAATAATTTTTAAAATTAGTATAATAATTAATATCATCATCATAATTCTGTCACTATTAATATTAAATAAATATATACACACACATATATATAGTTTACTAAATATATACTTAAATAGTTATATTTTTATTATTATTATCTCTAATATAATTGAATATTGAATCTAACATAAATTAGTAATTTTGAAATGATAATAATTAAATAATTATTTTTAACTATATGAATAAGTTATTATTTTTTATGACTCTATTCTAAGAGATTGTTGAAAAATTAAAAAAAAAAGTATTATGAAGTAAATAAATTATATACTATTAATTTTATTATTATTTATAAAATTATTATTGTTAAATTAAAGAAAATTTAGTATTTATTAATTAAATAATATTAATATCTCAGTAAATATTAATAATGTTACTATTAGTGTTATAAATAGTATAAAGTATAATAAAATAAAATAAAAGTAAAAAGTAATGTGTTAATTTTCTGTAGACTAATAATATTATTACTATTAACACGAATCTATTTTTAAAGCTAGGAATATATATATATATATATATAATTATCATAAATTAAATTAATACCATTTAATATGAATTAAATAAATTAGTTAATGAATAAATATTATTAATAATAATGAACTATTAAAAGAAATAAACTAAAATAATGTAATATAATTTTATATAAAATTATTATAAATACTTAGTAAATTTTTACCGTTAAAATTTTTTTATTGAAAATATTTATTAGAAAATTTGATATATAATTGTACCTTAGAAATTAGATAAATATTAATTATAATATTACTTTAGAAAATTTAAAGGTTCAAAATTATTGAAATATCATTAGAATTTAAGAATTCGAAATATACACGTCATATTCTTAGTATACATCTACAGTTACTAAGATCTAATTTAAATTAAATAATATTATTATATTATTATAGGAGCAAATTTAGTTGAAGCTATATATTATCAAAAGAACTCAGTTGATTAAACAAATACAGTATTTGGCCCAGCTGAATGGATAAATATGTAAAATTATATATTTTTTAAAAGTATTATATTTATATATGATTTTGAAAAAAATATTTATTAAGTAAATTTATTCACAGTGATAATTTGTTTTTGAATGTTAATTATTTTTTTATTAAGTGAAAATAAATAATAGTAGTTTAAATTTTTATATGCGCAAATGATTGATTATATTACGATGGGTAAATTAGTTTATATATACTCTTTTATAAATTTATCTTATCGCACTTTGATGACGGATATTTAAATTTAATGATATTATAAAATTACCCTTGGCCGAGATAATTTGCTCTGTGTATATGTATTGAAATTATTTCTCCTTGGACTTGCAAGGTAAGTTATCATGCGCCATTGGATTGAAGTTAGAACAGTAAAAAATTTATATTTGATTGTATATAAAAGATAACTTGAGAATAAAATTATATTTATTAAGTTGAGGTATTATTAATGTTTATATTCCATATATTATTAAACTTATTTGTTCTCCCTTATTATATATTGATGCGTGCCGTTAGCTATATGCAATTACCGCAAGTGCACGGGTCGCTCAAGTAATATAGTAGTGAGTGAGTGTCGTTCCTTGGGGACAAGGCCAAGTACTAGTGCAAATCTTAATCGTTGTTTAGTGAATTAATAGTTGTGTGATGTGTTGTAACTAAAATCAACTAATTAATAAATGAAAGGAAATTAAATGCTGTGCACAAAAGATTTATAATGATATTAATAGAACTATCCAGATATTGAATCCCCCTAGCCTCAATAATATTTATAAACAATTCATTCAACTAAATCGTTTAATCAAATTGAATTGGCATTCCTCTAACTTAGATTAAAGCCTCTCTCGAGTGGATTAATCCCTAATTACTAAGTAGAGTGCCGGAATCTCTTCTCAAAACACAATTAAATAGGTCATGCATTAAGGACTAGGAACTATAAACCAAAGGATCTTGTAGGTCTATCTCTAGCACCCCAATCAATTCTCAATCCTTATGAGTATTCAATTCACATCAAGCTTTCTCAAGTCAATAATATGAAAATAATAACCAATCAACAAGCATGCTATTATCAATTGGAAATAACAACAAGTATCATAAGAATAAAACAACTCAATTAATTGATTCAACTGAATACAATTGTTTTAATTCATACAAATTGGCTAGGGTTCATCAATATCTAGATAGAGAAAGGTTTAGTTCATATTAACAGCTACAAAAACAGAGTAAGATAAATGAGTAAGAGAAACCAAACAATTCATGGCAGTGAATCTGTATTTCTTCACTTGAGCTCTTGATTCTTGGTTTTGGACTTGAGTATGGTGTTGTTCTTCCTTTAATCTCAGCTCAAGACCCTTCTCCTTGCTCCAGCAGATGGCTCTTCCTTCTCTTCTTTCTTATCTGTTTCCAGCAATGCTCCAGCAAAAACTGCTGTTCTTCTCCCCCTCTTCTCTTTTTATTTCCCTCCAACTCTCTAGCCCATGCTTCCAGCTCACTAATCCCATCCATTGTCTACCACTTTCCCTTGGTTCATCACCCTTTTCCCTGATTTAGGCAAGCTCTCCTTTTCTTGTTCTTTCTTTTTGACAAAGGCCAGCTATTGTCCCCCACTTATTCCCCAATCAGTGCAAAGAATCTCACTTTTCGACAGGTGACACGACCACTGACACGCCCGTGTTCCTGGGCGTGTTATAGGCACTGTGATCTTGAACCAAAGGCACGTCCACTGACACGCCCGTGTTCCAGGGCGTGTCATAGCTACTGTAAGTCTGAATAAAAGGCACGTTCCTTGGCACGCCCGTGGTCCCGGGCGTGTGACAGCTACTGTGAGTCTGGATGAATTACACGCTCATTGACACGCCCGTGGTCCTGGGCGTGTCGCAGCTACTGTGACTTTGGGTAAATGGCACGTTTGGTGACACGCCTATGCAACTGGGCGTGTCATATCCACTGAATTTAGTAACAGGGGCACGCCTAACGACACGTCCATTGGCTGATTTTGCTCTTTTCTTCTACTTTTATCCGTAATTGCTCCGAAATGACCAAAAGCCTCAATTTATCGAGAATTCCTGAAATTATCCTTAAATTGCACTTTAAACAAACAAATTAAACTCAATTTGATAATAATCATATTAAGAAATGGGAATAAAATATCATTAATTGTGTACTTATCAAATTCCCCTACACTTGAGTTTTTGCTTGTCCTCAAGCAAACTAAATTACTGTAATAAGCATAAATGACAGACTCCCTCTATATTCAAAAAGAAAAATAAAGTTTTGACAATACTCGAATCGGATAACCTCACTTTCTCAATCAACATAATTCACAATCATAACAGCTGAATCAAGAAGTTTCAAAATAAAAATTTCACATACCTAAAACTTAAAAATCCAGAGTTAAAAATTTGAGCATAAAATTCCAGCAAATTCAAATGCCATGAACAAAGTGCGAAAAACGTGAGTTTTCTCTTAAGCATTCTAACCCTCAAATTTATTAGTATTATTATTTTTATTTTATTTTTATTATTATTTATTTATTTATTATTATTATTATTATTATTATTTTTATATTTTAAGGAGCCCGACTTGTTTGAACTGATACTAGCCTTTTGACGCGAAGGTAAACATTTGTGATGCCGACCCCCGGTTACTCAGCCAGAATCACCGTTCAAATGGCTACTAGCACTATTCATGATTCTAACTCATTTGTAGTCAAAATCAGCGGAACAGGGAAAAATTTTCAAAGCTCCTTAGAATTATTTATTTTTATTCGAGGGTTATAAACTTAAGGGTCGTACCAAGTCCGACTCAAGAATCTACAGAATTGTATTATGCTCAAAAATGTAACTAAGGTTTCAAATTTTAGTAATGTTCCAATTTCCATCGATCCACAACTTAACTATACCCATTACAATCGATCCTCAACAATTGATCGAAATTACTAAGTTAACCTCAACAAGAAATTGTCATTTAGGAAATTTCAAATTAGTTTAACATGTAAAGGGAAATCACATCAAATTATACTTATCATAACAATTTAGCTTACTTAGCAGGCATTGATTGAGACGAATGAATCAAAAAAAATGAAGTAGAAATTTATTCAATAAAGTATTTCAATAAAGTATACCTCTCCCCCTTACTTAAGATGCACATTGTCCCCAATGTGTGCGCAAAACATGAAACAATGAAGAGAGATAATTACTGCCCTTTTCCAAGTCCATGAGTGGATGAAAATGAGTATGGTGCCAAGAGTGCGGTGAAGGAGATTTGGCATCAAAATAGTATTCTACAATGCACTCAAAACAAGGTTAATATATATAAATAAATAAAGAAACGAAATAATGCTAAAGAAAATAATAATAATACTACTCCAAAAGCACGTAAAAGAAGAAAAACTAAAAAGCGTATTAAATAAGTAAAGAAATAAAGGACGACATAAAAATAAAACAAAAATGTGCTAATCACTGCTGGTCTCATCATCATCGGAGACATCAACTGGTGGAGAGGGTTCCGGTGCAGGTGCTGGTGCACGGGCAGGTGGCTGATAGGGTGGAGGTGGTGGCTGCGAAGGGTGAAATCCCTGATACCGCCAGAACTCCAACATGGATTGCTCTAGCCACTGTCGCCTCAAGATCTCGTGATCTAACTGGGCTTGGAAGTCTTCCTGCTGGATTAGAATCATATTCTGGTTTAGAGCGATATTGTTTATCATACCTTCCATCCGACACATCTGACGCTCAAACTCGGTGGGTTTCCTGTCATCATCCCACTCCTCATTGATTGACTGGCGCCAATCTCGGAATGCAGGAGGCTGGACAAAGGAAGGCCCGACAGAAGAAAAAGGTGCAGCAGCATCAGATGGTCCAGCAGCAGAAGGTCCAGCAGGATAATCCGACGGTGGAGGTGGTGGTATATCGGAGGGAGGAGCGGAAGGAGCTGCCTCTGGTAAATCTGAATCCATAGGAGCAGCCCGCAGCCCAGCTACCTGTTCCCTGTTCAACCTCTTTAGTGTGTCCATACCCAATATCTTGGGCATACCGTCCACCGTCATCGGGAGGCAACCATCTAACACTCCCAGCCGTTGAGCAAGTCTCGTGACATACATGCCACCATGTAAAGCACCTGAAGCTCCCTTCCTAGACTGCTCATGGAAGAAATGGGTGATGGCATGGGCCACATTGCACCGGGTCTTATGTTGCATGCAGTGCAGAAAGAACAGATCCCTCAAGGTCACCACCTCTGTACTGCTCAATCTGGCTGTAAGTGTGTGAACCAACAAGTTATGCACCACCCGGCATGGGAAAGAACTGAAGTTGGATGCTTTGGAGACCTTAGGCTGATATCTATCTGCAGTGGGTGCAAAGTCATGCCAAATCCGAGGCGGAACAACATCATACTCAGCAAAATCCACCTCGGAACTGAGATGATCGGTGGTTTGGACCTCCTCTGCAGTATACAACCCGAGATGTACCCCAAGGTCGTTTATGCTCATGTGGAACCTCTGTCCTCCCAGTCGGAATTTAATTGTCGGCTCAGTGATGGAGATTTTGGTCTTCTGGAACTGAAAGGTGCAGTAAAACTCAAGTGTAAGCTCTCGGTATGAAGGCTCGTGGATAGAGAAGAGCTGTCCCCACCCCGGTTGATCAATCATCTCTTTCACTTCTGCAGCAATATTAACCATTTCCATAGCCTCCCAGTCTAGGTACCGAGGTGCCGACCATTCTTTATTGCCAAACAACTCGAACCGTCGTCGTTCCTCGCTGTTGGAGAATTTGAGGCACTTATGTCCCGCCATGAATTTAGAAGTTGGGCGGGTAGCAGGCTGGCTGGAACTGCCCTCCCCTCGGGCCCGTTTGGCTGGAAGCTGTGACGATGATTGCTTGCGAGGGCCCATTTTCGATAAATCTGCAAGAATAAATTTAATGGTTCGTCAATAACGAAAGCATACCAACATGCAGGCTAAACAACGCAATCCACTAGAACCAAATACCTCAATTAATTGCAAGCAATAAACCAACCCGAACGATAAACACACATTAAAGCCAATCACCAAATCAACATATTATCCATAAACCACAAGTAACTGGTTTTAATCAAACAATTTCAAAACCAACATTTTATTCAATTTCAAATAACACAACAAAATGACACAAATGATTATTTGATGAACATATTATTCATAAATCACAAGTAATGAGAATCGAAACAATCATTTGATTAATCAACACAATAATAACACAACGGAATAACGCAAATGAATAATTAACAAAACAATTCAAAATTAAAACAACATATTATTTGATGAAACAACAATTCAAAACAAAACTAAAATCAAACAAATCCCGAATCAAATGGTAGTTCAAAACGACAATGAAAATCAAACGCCACAGAAATTGAAAAACACCATAATAAAGCAAACAATTCACGAAATTTCAAATTTCATGATAAACACAAGTAATTACAAGAAATGTATATGAAAAACGAAAGAAAAACTAAACAAAACAAAGAAAAATCGAAAAAAATTAGATTTCGTACCTGAAATCGCAAATCCGATGGAAAAACGAGAGAGCACACACAAATAATGCAAGCCCGGGAGTAAAAATCGGTCAAAACTGAATGGGTGTGTGAATTAGCCGAGAAAAACGCAGAAAATTTGAGAGAAAACGAGAGAGAATGAGAGAAAATTTTTGTTTTTTCGGAAAAATGGGCGTGGGGCTATATATAGAAAACGTCAACACGCCCAGAGACACGCCCGTGTTGTTGGGCGTGTCCCTCGATTTAAAAGCCAGTTTACGTGACACGCTTTTGAACACGGGCGTGTCCATGGGCGTGTCACAGGTACTGGATGAAATTCCAATTTACACGCCCATAAACACGGGCGTGTTTATGGGCGTGTCATTCATTCTGTGACAGTCATTCAAACTACACGCCCACTAGCCTGGGCGTGTTCCTGGGGGCGTGTTCAGTTCAAATTTCAAATTTCAAATTTTTTTTTTCATAAATGCGACACGTCCATGGACACGGTTGTGTCCATGGGCGTGTAATGGCTTCTGTTTTAAAAAATGAAACGACATGCTCATTGACACGGGCGTGTCCATGGGCGTGTAGTAGCTACTGTCTGAAAAGATAATTTACACGCCTGAGAAACCTAATCACACGCCCACAGACACGGGCGTGTCTATGGGCGTGTTATCAATTTATTCACCAAAAATCAAATTCTCTCTGCAACTTCAAATTAGGTAAAACAACACCCTCCCCTTCAAGAAAAGAAAGTTAAAACAAAATGACAAAACAAACCAAAAACATAAAGACGGTGGGTTGTCTCCCACCCAGCACTTCTTTAACGTCGTATTAGTTGGACGGTTGGACGAATGTCCCTAATCTTGGAGGTGCAAAACCTCCTTGAAGGCCTGTATTTCCCCTCCAAAATAAGATTTGAGCCTATGCCCATTGACTTTGAAAACTCCTTTTTCCGGGTGGCTTATTTCAACCACTTCGTAAGGGAAAACTTCCTTGACAGTAAAAGGACCGGACCAACGAGATTTCAACTTACCTGGAAAGAGTCAGATCCTTGAATTATACAGCAATACCTGATCTCCTGCTTGAAACTCTTTCTGTTTCTTGATGTGAGCATCATGCCATCTCTTGGTACGTTCCTTGTACATCCTTGCATTGTCATACGCTTGCAACCTCCACTCGTCTAGTTCATTCACCTGTAATTTTCGCTTTTCACCTGCACAAGCTAGATCAAGGTTAATCTGTTTTATTGCCCAATATGCATGATGTTCTACCTCAACAGGTAAATGGCAAGCTTTTCCATATACTAATCTGAATGGTGTAGTGCCTAAGGGAGTTTTAAAAGCAGTTCTGAAAGCCCATAGAGCGTTGTCCAATTGCTTGGACCAATCCTTTCGGGATCGTTCAATAGATTTTTCCAGAATTCGTTTGATTTCCCTATTTGTGTTCTCGACTTGGCCACTGGTTTGGGGGTGATAAGGAGTAGCAAACCTGTGTGTAACTCCTAATCTATTTAAAACCTTTTCAAGCTGAGTATTACAAAAATGAGTACCCCTATCACTGATAATTGCTTTTGGCGTGCCAAATCGAGAAAATAATTTCTTCAAAAATTGCACTACAACCCTAGCATCATTGGTTGCCAAGGCTTGGGCTTCAGGCCATTTAGACACATAATCAATAGCAACCAGAATATATTTATTGCCAAAAGAGTTTGGAAATGGTCCCATAAAGTCAATTCCCCAAACATCAAAAATTTCACAAACTAGGATCCCATTTTGGGGCATCTCATCACGAGAGGAAATGTTTCCAGCCCTTTGGCATTGATCACAGCGAACTACAAATTCGTAGCTATCTTTAAACAAAGTGGGCCAATAGAATCCTGATTCTAGCACCTTTTGAGCAGTTCTATTGGCCCCCATATGACCACCAGCTAGTCCGGCATGGCATTCAATAAGGATGTTCATTGATTCGGGCCATGCCACACATCTTCGGATCATGTGATCCTTACATAACTTAAACAAAAAGGGATCCTCCCAAAAATAATACTTTAGATCAGAAAAGAATTTCTTCTTTGCTTGATAAGTTAGGTTCTTAGGGAGTTCCCTAACAACTAAGTAATTTGCAAAGTCTGCAAACCATGGTGTTTCAAAATTTAAACCACTTACCTTACTTACCATAGCATATAGCTGTTCATCGGGGAAGTGATCATCAATGTCCCCTTCTTCAAGTCTCTCTAGGGTTGGATTCTCCAGGCGAGAGAGATGATCTGCTGCAAGATTTTCGGCTCCCTTCTTATCTTGAATTGTTAAGTCGAATTCCTGCAACAACAAAACCCATCGGATTAGTCTAGGTTTAGCATCAACTTTCGCGAATAAGTACCTTAAAGCTGAATGGTCTGTATACACAATCACCCTTGACAAGATTAGATATGATCTAAACTTGTCAAAGGCAAAAACCACAGCTAGCAGCTCTTTCTCTGTAGTTGTGTAATTGGCTTGAGCTGCATTCAAGGTTTTGCTCGCATAGTAGATTGGCTGGAAGTATTTCTCTTTGCGTTGGCCCAAGACTGCTCCTACTGCAAAGTCACTTGCATCACACATCAGTTCAAAGGGTAGATTCCAACTAGGAGCTACCATGATTGGAGCATGAGTCAATTTCTCCTTCAGGGTCGTGAATGCTCTCAGACATTCCTCATCAAAAACAAAATCGACATCCTTCTCAAGGAGTCTTGTCAATGGACGGGCTATCTTAGAGAAATCTCTAATGAACCTTCGATAAAAACCTGCATGCCCTAGGAAACTTCTGATGGCTTTCACAGATGTGGGTGGTGGTAGCTTCTCAATAATGTCTATCTTTGCCCGGTCCACTTCAATGCCCTTGCTAGAAATCTTGTGTCCCAACATGATTCCTTCTTGAACCATGAAATGACACTTTTCCCAATTCAGCACCAAATTTGTTTCCTCACATCTCATCAAAACCCTCTCAAGGTTTTCCAAACACTTTTCAAATGAGCTGCCATAGACTGAGAAATCATCCATAAACACCTCCATAATGTCTTCTATGAGTTCATCAAAGATTGCTATCATGCACCTTTGGAAAGTTGCTGGTGCATTACACAACCCGAATGGCATTCTTCGATATGCAAATGTCCCATATGGGCAGGTGAAGGTAGTTTTCTCTTGGTCTTCCGGTGCAATGGGGATTTGGAAATAGCCTGAAAGGCCATCCAAAAAGCAGTAGTATTCATGGCCGGATAACCTCTCCAACATCTGATCAATGAAGGGTAAAGGAAAGTGATCCTTTCTAGTTGCATCATTTAATTTTCTGTAGTCAATGCAAACCCTCCAACCAGTAACTGTTCTTGTTGGAATCAGCTCATCATTTTCATTAGGGATCACAGTTATCCCTCCCTTCTTTGGTACTACTTGAACTGGGCTCACCCAAGAACTATCCGAGATCGGATATATAATCCCTGCATCAAGTAGTTTTATCACTTCAGCCTTAACAACATCCTTCATCTTTGGGTTCAGTCTCCTCTGTGGTTGTACTACTGGCTTGAATTCATCCTCCATCAGTATCTTGTGAGTGCAATAGGATGGACTAATCCCCTTGATATCTGCTATCTTCCAAGCTATCACTTGCTTGTGTTTCTGCAACAACTGGATGAGTTGTTCTTTCTGCTTAGAAGATAGGTGGGAACTCAGAATTATGGGCAATCTCTTTTTCTCTGCCAAAAACCCATACTCAAGGTGATCCGGAAGAGGCTTCAGTTCCAAGTTTGGTGGATCAATCACCGACGGTTTTGGCTTTTCTTCCTTGGGCATTTCAATGGTTTCATATGCCCTGCATTTGAATGATTTGCTTGCTTCCAGAAAAGCAAGCTGCTCCATTGCTTCTTGACCCTCGATATTTTCCTGCAATAAATACAACTCAAGGGGATCCTTGGAAACAATGTTAGTTAAACAGTTTACGGTCTCATGCTCAACAACATCATTGCATGATTCCGCCTCATCAATTGAAAGTGAATGTTTCATGGCATCATGTATCCTAAAAATTACTTTCTCCTCACCCACTCTCAAAGTCAATGTGCCGTCATGAACATCAATGAGAGCACGGGCTGTATTCAAAAATGGCCTACCAAGAATAAGCGAAACATCCACATCCTCATCAATATCAATGACAACAAAATCATTGGGGAAAATGAAATCCCCGACTTTTACCAACACATCCTCTATTATGCCACGAGGGTGGACTACTGATTTATCGGCAAGTTGGATGGTCATGAGTGTTGGTTTAGGTTGACCAATGCCTAGCTCTTTAAACATTTTATAGGGCATAACACTTATGCTAGCCCCCAAATCAGCTAAAGCACTTTTAACCTCTAGATTACCTATAAAACATGGAATGGTAAAACTACCTGGATCTTTTAATTTCTTAGGTAATCTTCTTTGCAAAATTGCTGAACTTTTTTCAGATAAGTGCACTAAAGATACTTCTTCAAGTTTCCTTTTGTTAGAAAGAATATCTTTCAAAAATTTAGCATACTTAGGCATTTGTGACAGAGCTTCAGCAAATGGAATGTTAATATGCAATTGTTTGAAAAGTTCAAGGAACTTACCGAACTGAGCATCAATCTTGTCCTTGTTCAGTCTTGCCGGATAGGGTACTCTAGGTCGGTATTCCTTCACATTGGGGCTGCTTGCTTGTGGCTGCTTCTCTCTTTCTCCTTCAAGTGCAGCTTTCTCTCCCGAAGTGGTAGGAGGATCATCTTCTTTTTCTTTTTCTTGTTCTCCAGCCCTCTTCTTTTCCACATTTTCATTGATCTCTTTACCACTCCTTAGCGTAATTGCCTTCAGTTGCTCCTTAGGGTTGGCCTCAGTGTTGCTAGGTAAACTTCCCTGTGGTCTCTCACTGAGCAATTTGGCAATTTGCCCCACTTGATTTTCCAAATTGTGAATGGAGGCTTGTTGATTTCTAAGGAAGGTTTCAGTTGATTGAAACCTTGTTTCAGAAGCTGCTACAAATTTCTCCATCATGTCCTCCAAACTACTCTTTCTTGGAGGGGCAGCTTGTTGATGTTGGGGTTGCTGGAATCCAGGGGGAGGTCTTGGATTATTTTGATTGGTCCATGAGAAATTTGGATGATTCCTCCACCCCGGATTGTATGTGTTGCTGTATGGATTATTCTGTTGTTGCCTTGGCATATTCCCAACATAATCTACCTGCTCTTGCTTGGCAAACATGTTGCCACTTTGGCAATCTTGACTTTGGTGTCCACCTCCACACCATTCACAAGACATCACCTGCATAACTTTTCCAGATGAAGAAGAAGCCAAAGAATCAAACTTCTTATTTAATGCTTCTAATTGAGCTGTCAATGCCACCACCGAATCTAATTGGTGTGATCCCATGGCCTTCAGCTTCCCTTGCTCTCTTGGTGCTTGCCATTGATAATTGGTGATGGCCATATCTTCAATTAAGTCCCTTGCCTGTTCAGGTGTCTTATTGTTGATGGTACCACCAGCTGCTGCATTAATGGATTATTTACTTACATAATTCAATCCATTGTAAAATGTTTGAATTTGGAGCCATAGTGGAAGCCCATGATGCGGACATCTTCTCAGCAAGTCTTTGAATCTCTCCCAGGCATCATAAAGAGTCTCACCATCTTGTTGCAAAAAGGATGAGATGTCATTCCTCAACTTGGCAGTTTTTGATGGTGGAAAATATTTCTCTAAAAACTTCTCTGCCAATTGGGCCCAGGTGGTAAAAGTTCCTGGAGGAAAGGATTTCAGCCACTTCTTTGGTCTGTCTCTAAGAGAAAATGGGAACAACCTTAGCCTAATTGCATCTTCTGAGACATTGTTTATCTTAAATGTGTCACAAATCTCCAGAAAATTCTCAAGATGTGCATTAGGATCTTCATCAGGGAACCCATCGAATTGACAAGTATTCTGCACCATTTGAATGACATTCGCCTTTATTTCGAAGTTGTTTGCAGCAACTGTCGGCCTCTGGATACTCGATTCAGCCCCATTTAAATTGGGCTTAGCAAACTCCTGCATTGTTCTCGGTCCAGCTCCTTCCATCACTTCGAACACTTCTTCTTGTTCAATTTCCAGATTGATTCTTGAACTTACGTCTTCCAGATCTGCCTCCTCTTCTTCCTTTTGCTTTCTCCTCAATGTTCTTTCTAGTTCTTGGTCTAACTCCAGTAGTTGGGATGAGCTAGATCTGGTCATAAACAATAAGAAACACCTACAATGATAGTAAACCAGCAGGAACTAAAATTAAAAACGATTAAAAAGAAAACTAAATCAACAATCTTAATTATATTACTAATATTGAAACCGTTGTCCCCGGCAGCGGCGCCAAAAACTTGATGCGTGCCGTTAGCTATATGCAATTACCGCAAGTGCACGGGTCGCTCAAGTAATATAGTAGTGAGTGAGTGTCGTTCCTTGGGGACAAGGCCAAGTACTAGTGCAAATCTTAATCGTTGTTTAGTGAATTAATAGTTGTGTGATGTGTTGTAACTAAAATCAACTAATTAATAAATGAAAGGAAATTAAATGCTGTGCACAAAAGATTTATAATGATATTAATAGAACTATCCAGATATTGAATCCCCCTAGCCTCAATAATATTTATAAACAATTCATTCAACTAAATCGTTTAATCAAATTGAATTGGCATTCCTCTAACTTAGATTAAAGCCTCTCTCGAGTGGATTAATCCCTAATTACTAAGTAGAGTGCCGGAATCTCTTCTCAAAACACAATTAAATAGGTCATGCATTAAGGACTAGGAACTATAAACCAAAGGATCTTGTAGGTCTATCTCTAGCACCCCAATCAATCCTCAATCCTTATGAGTATTCAATTCACATCAAGCTTTCTCAAGTCAATAATATGAAAATAATAACCAATCAACAAGCATGCTATTATCAATTGGAAATAACAACAAGTATCATAAGAATAAAACAACTCAATTAATTGATTCAACTGAATACAATTGTTTTAATTCATACAAATTGGCTAGGGTTAATCAATATCTAGATAGAGAAAGGTTTAGTTCATATTAACAGCTACAAAAACAGAGTAAGATAAATGAGTAAGAGAAACCAAACAATTCATGGCAGTGAATCTGTATTTCTTCACTTGAGCTCTTGATTCTTGGTTTTGGACTTGAGTATGGTGTTGTTCTTCCTTTAATCTCAGCTCAAGACCCTTCTCCTTGCTCCAGCAGATGGCTCTTCCTTCTCTTCTTTCTTATCTGTTTCCAGCAATGCTCCAGCAAAAACTGCTGTTCTTCTCCCCCTCTTCTCTTTTTATTTCCCTCCAACTCTCTAGCCCATGCTTCCAGCTCACTAATCCCATCCATTGTCTACCACTTTCCCTTGGTTCATCACCCTTTTCCCTGATTTAGGCAAGCTCTCCTTTTCTTGTTCTTTCTTTTTGACAAAGGCCAGCTATTGTCCCCCACTTATTCCCCAATCAGTGCAAAGAATCTCACTTTTCGACAGGTGACACGACCACTGACACGCCCGTGTTCCTGGGCGTGTTATAGGCACTGTGATCTTGAACCAAAGGCACGTCCACTGACACGCCCGTGTTCCAGGGCGTGTCATAGCTACTGTAAGTCTGAATAAAAGGCACGTTCCTTGGCACGCCCGTGGTCCCGGGCGTGTGACAGCTACTGTGAGTCTGGATGAATTACACGCTCATTGACACGCCCGTGGTCCTGGGCGTGTCGCAGCTACTGTGACTTTGGGTAAATGGCACGTTTGGTGACACGCCTATGCAACTGGGCGTGTCATATCCACTGAATGTAGTAACAGGGGCACGCCTAACGACACGCCCGTGTTCGTGGGCGTGTCCATTGGCTGATTTTGCTCTTTTCTTCTACTTTTATCCGTAATTGCTCCGAAATGACCAAAAGCCTCAATTTATCGAGAATTCCTGAAATTATCCTTAAATTGCACTTTAAACAAACAAATTAAACTCAATTTGATAATAATCATATTAAGAAATGGGAATAAAATATCATTAATTGTGTACTTATCATATATTTATCTATTTACTGAGTAGTTGGACTCACCCCTTTATATATATATAACATTTCAGATATTGGAGAATAAAGCAGTAGAATATCCCTATCTTTTTATCTTTCAGCGTGTAGTTAAGATCGGACCAATATAATTATCTTTTAGAATTATTTAATAATTATCATATTATTGTAATAAACAATAATAAATTGTATTTAAGAATATTAATATCTATTAGATTATGTAATTGAAGAATATTTAGTAAATTAAATTATAAGTGATGTTTATTTAGTAAATTACTATTATGATAGATTGTAAGATAAGTCCACCCTTAGAATTGAGAGAATGTGGTGTGACAATTTTTTTGAGGCTTAATTAAATAAAGAGTCTCTAAATTTTTATAATTTTTTTATAAAAAATTTTTAAATTTTAATTTGTCAATTAAAAATCTATCAACTTTTAATATTGTACCAATTAAATATCTGAATTCAGTTTTTAGGTATTGAGAATGAAATAAGAGAAAGGAATAAAAAAAATAAGATGAGAGAATGAAATAGCATATGAAAAAGCTTTAATTTGGATTTATTTTTTAAAAATTGATAGAGAGTTTTTAAATTTTTATGTTAGAGTATAAAAGTAGAAAAATAAATTGTAAATCTTAAAAGATTATATGGGATATATAAAAAGACATTTAGATTAATTTGAGTTATAATTAATAAATATTAAATATAACAAAAAATTTATCGTTATTCAATACATGCTATTTGAATCAGATATTTTTTTATTTTTTTATTCATGTGCCCCTAGAGTATTTGCTAAGTTATTTTTTAGTAGTTGAAAATTAGATTTAAAAATTTAATTAGAATAATATTAGAAGTTAAAGAATTTATAATTGATAAATTAAAGTTTAAATATTTAATTGATAAAATATTAAAAATTATTGAATTTTTAATTGAAAAATTGAATTTCCATATTTTTATGAGAAAGTTGTGAATATTTAGAGAGTATTTGTACAATTAAGAATTTATATATATATATATATATATATAAAGATTATACGTAGTGAATGACATACTTTATTTAGTTGTTTCCACTAACCATATCATGCATATGGATAAGAGAAAAATGAAAAAAAAAAAAGGAAGAGAAAAAGATGCTTTTATTAAATAATTGGCTAAAAAATCAATTATAATTTTAAAATATTTATAATTTTTTTAATTAAAACTAACAGATTTTTTTAGCAGAATATTATTATAAACATAACTCAAACTTAATATGATTTTAGAATATATCATTAAATTTCTTAGACATCAAAATATACTTAAGAATAAATATGAATAATACATTTAAATTCGCTGAATTGTAAACTTTTTCCCTTTTTTTTATTTATAAAATTGTAACCTTTTTCTTTTAAAAATAATAATTGGTGTATGCACATAAAATAAATTTTTTTCCTTAAATTATATAAATCCAGATCATTTGTATTTTAGAAATTTTTAGAAAATGAGAGCTTATTAGATTACTTTTTTTTTTCAAAATTAATATAATTATATATAAAATCAATACACATTTAGAAAAAAAAATTCTCATAAAAATAAAATTCAAATATATAAATAAAGAAATATAATTAATATAAAAGTAGTAATAGACAAGAAATATTTTCCAGGAAAAGAAAGAGAGAGAGAGAGAGAGAGAGAGATTTTTGAATCTTTATAAATATGAACTCTGAGAATCGCAGGACCTCATCAACAGTCCTAATAACACAACTCAGAAAATGGCAAGGCTCAGTCTCTTATTCTTCCTATTAATCCTCTCTTTCTCTATAATCTTGCAACAAATATCTGCCCTCCAATCTCCTTTCCAAGGTAAATAATAGCAAAAATAAATAAAATTTACTCTACGATATTCATTTGATCTGACTATGGATTCTGTAGTTAGGCTCAATTATTCAAGAAAATTGTGCACTAGCTTACTAGCCGGATCTTTGAAAATTTTAATATTTTCGTGTTTACGATTGAATGCAGGACCAGGTCTATTACAAAGTAGATGATATAAAGTGATTTTCCACCCATCAACTGGTCTCTGTGTACTAAGAAAATCATTGGCGCAGCCATTGAAGTTGGGTTCTTGCAGTGACTCTGAAGCTTGGAATTACACATCACAGAAGACTCTAACAATCAAAGGAACATATTTCTGATCGCAAGCAGATAAGCTGGGCAAAGAAGCAAAGTTAGGAATAATTTGCACAGACTCCAACTCAAAATGGGATATCAGCTCCGAATTTTCATCTGAGCTCAGCGATGGCACGACTGTTTGCCTAGATGTGGATTTTAACAACACCATTGTTACAAATTCTTGCAAATGTTTGAGTGGTGATGATACTTGTGAACCAGGAAGCCAAGAGTTCAAATTGGAAACCCGTACAAGAAGTTCAGCCATGGCAAAACCATCTCTTACAAATTGAAGATTTCATATGGGAATTTTTTAGCTTAGAATAAATAGAAGGTAATGGAACAGCTTGATAAGGGATATTTTAATTCTTCAATGTGTGTAGATTGATATTTAAAGCAAAATCAATGCTAATAAAAAAAATGTAGTTTGATTGCTAGAAGCTTGTAATGTTTGAGCTCTAATTAATAAAAAAATAGAAATAGTCTATAGCAAAAACTTGAAATTCTAACTTGAATAAATCGGTGCAAAAGAAAGGAGAAGTTTTTATTTTTATTTTTTAATATTGATTTTAATTTTTGTTTAAGATTCAACAAAATCTTTTCTTTGCAATTCTTTGTAAGGTTGTAATCGAGTCGAGCCGAGCTAAACCGAATTTTGAAAAACTCAAACACGATTCATCATAAAATGGTCGAGTTCGAACTAGAACTCGAATCCTAACAGAGTCCGAGCTTGTATTGATCTAGCTCATATATTTTGTTTCTCAAGTTTGAACTCAATTTTGATTTAAATAAATTTAATGAGCTTAATAAATTTTTTTCAGCTTTTTTATATTTTTATAGAAAATATACTAAAGTTAATATTTTTATAAAAAATGAATATTATGATTGCATGTTAATAAAAATAAAATATTATATTACTATAATTTTATATTTTATATTATATAATTTATTTATCACATATATCGTATCTTAATAAATTATATAAATTAAATTAGTTAAAAAATTAATTTATTCATATACAAAATTTAATATATATAAATTAATTATATATAGTTTAAATCTAACGTAATAAACAAGTTATCTTTCAAGCTTAATTCACAAATTTTTTGAATGAGTCATTTCACAAGTTAGCGAGCCAAATATTTTTTAACTTAAGTTTAACTTATTTAATAAATAAACAGTTCGAGTTCGAGTCTGAACAAATCTTTATCTAGCTGAGATTCAAACTAAACTCGAGCAGTTTGATTCATTTACATCATTAATTTTTTTTATATTTAAAATGTGAAAAGAGAGGGAAAAAAAAAGAGTCAAGGTGATATGATCAATATGAAATTCTATCTAGGGAATCATAAATTCTATTTTTATTTTAATTTTTTAATTTTTCTTTTATTTTTATCTTTTTATGGCTTCGTTAATGGTGAAACGATGTGGTTTCACGCAATTAGAATGGATTTTGAGAGGACTATTACAGTGCGGAAGCAATTGTACAGAGTTCTAATTTTTTTAAATTTTTCTCCTATTATTAAACTTTGATCATGGATACCAGCGGACACAATGCATCTGAGTAAGCTTATGTGTGTTTATTTCTAGAGTTTTTATTTGTTTATGCCATAGAATTTTTTCTTTTATCCTTTATTTTTGTAGAGAATTGTGAGAAAAAAAGGCCAAATTTAAATAAAATTTAATTTAGAGTTACTCAAATTTATCTAAATTATTAAATATAAAAATGAAAAATAAATGCTGAAAATATACTAGCGAGCAAAACAACATCTCACACTCCCAATATAGAGCAAGCCAGCAATATCTCCCAGAGTCAAAATGCCATAATAATAATAATAATAGAAAATTATATTACATGTCACTTTTAATTTTTTTTTTAAATATCTTAACAGAAATTATATATTATATATTAGAGCAAAAGATCCCAAATGAAACTAATCAGAAATTTGGGAACCAAATGAAAATATTGTTGACTCAGCAGCTCTAGCGGCATTGGCTGCGTGACTGGCGGCATTGGCGGCTTCTTGGGCGGATCTTGCAAGGTTAGCAGCTATAGATGGTACAAACCCAGCCCATTTAATGGCATTGGTTGCAGATGTGGTTGAAACTTGAAAGCAATTTGTACAAGCTGGTCTAAACAAGTCACAGAGCTCATTACGTGTTATAATTCTGGAGTAACTATTTTATTATATAATTTCCCCACCATATCATAAAGCCAAACAAATGTAAGACTCGAATTTGTAGTTTGTAAAATATTTGAATATGGGGCTATTAAAAATTCTAAGGGCTACACATTTAATTAAACACCTCAACTATGACCTTCATACCAACTAAATACCTATATTTTTTTAAAAAACTTCCGTTAACCACCATAGTTGAGATGCCATTAAAAGAAGTGTTTGAATAATTCATAAAAAAAAAATTATAGCAGGGTGATTAATTGAATCTTTGGCCTAAATATAAATCTTTTTATATAGAGGCTAAATAATTATATAATCTATAAATTTTTATATATTATACTAGTTAGTTAATATATTTTCAGCATCTATTTTTTTTCATTCTTATATTTTTAAAAATTAAACTACTTAGTCTAAGTATTTTTAAAAATTAAACTATTCAGCCAATATATTTTTAAAAATTAAACTATTTAGTCATTTTTTTCATTCCAAAACTGTTAATTAATAGTTTTATTATTATAAAATTATTTTTTATCCTTTATTTATGTATGTATATCTTTATTATTTATTAAATCATGCTCTTTTTTAATTTTATTTTTATTTTTAACATATCATTTATTTTAATTTTATAAATATTATTAAAAAATAATTTTAAATAATTTGAATAATAAATTTTATTGTTTTAAAGATGATATATACACATCATTTATTTTAATTTTATAAATATTATTAAAAATAATTTTAAATAATATAAAAAATATTTTTTATTATTTTACAAATAATTTATATATAAAGTAAAATAAAAATAAAATAAACTAATAAGTAATAAAAATAGACATAGACATATATAAAGAAATGATAAAAAGTCATTTTATAATACTACTTTATTGACTAATATTTTGGAACACAGATATTAATAAAATGAATAAGTAATTTATTTTTTAAAAATACATAGAATCAAAAAATAAATATTAAAAATAAAAAATTAACTAATATAATATATAAAATATGAGAAATTTCATAATTATTTAGCCTAGGGACAAGCCCAATTGAAAGTAATCAAAACATTAACAGCAAATTATAACACCATTACTCAATTTTATTTTATTTTTTATTTTTTATTTTTTTCATTTATAACTTTTTTTTTAATTTTACTTTTCATAAATTTTTATTTTTAAAAACTCCACTTTTTATTTTTTTTCTTCTCTTTTTTCTATCTCTTTATTAATATTTGATATTTATTAATACATTCAAACATATAATAAATATATATTTAAATAAATATTTATACATTCCTAATCAAATATATAATTAATATATTCATCTCTTTATATTTACAAAATAAAAAAATATATAAACAAATATCAATTATTAATTATACAAATACTAAACTAATAATCAGAATAACAATACTTATAAACTTTAAATTTATTATAAATATAAAACAACTTAAAAAATAATATACATATAATTGAACATAAATACATATAATTTTGCTTTTATCATGTACTAGTTTTCTCTCAATGTGTTCAACTTTTATTTGTAATTTAGTCATCACTTATAAATTTTTTTGATATAAGTGGGTGATGTTTTTCTTATAACCGAAATAGATAGATAAATGTAATACGATGTATCATACATATATAATATTATTTTAATGCTTAAAAAATTTTAAAAATGATATTTATATTCAAATTAAAAACTTATGAGACACCATCAAAACTTAAAAGAAATTGTGATATAAAAACTTACAAGTTTTTTTTTAGATTTTTTTTGAAAAAAAGAAAGAAAGAAGAAACAAGTGAAGATATAGTTCTTCTTGCATGTTGCCTTGTAAGTGTAGTAATCTACTAAAGTTAGCCAAAGATGCAACAATTCTGATTATGATAGGTAAAATTTGGTTAATCGATTGAATTTTTGGTTAATCGATTAAAAATTTAGTTTGGTTAATTAACTTTAGAATAATTCAGTCGGTTCGACAAAATTTTTTTTATAAATTCGGTTTTTAATTTGATTAACTATTAATCGGTTCGATTCGATCAGTTAACCATTAACCGAATTCATTTTTTTTAAAAAATTAGTCATTAATTTTTATTTAATTCTTTAATTATATTAATTTTTTTACTATAAATAAAAAATTTTATTATAAAATAAAGTTATTTTTTAGTTTTTTTAATAAGTTTTATTTAATTATATTAATTTTTTATTATAAAATTTTTTAAAAAAATTAATCGATTCGGTTAATCAATTTGATTCGATTAATTAATCAAATTAACTAAAATAAAAATTCTATCGATTTAATTAAAAAAATTTTAAAAAATTAATTTAATTAATTAATTTAATTGATTAATTAATTGAATAGACCCTAATTATAATTTCTTAGCTCTAAAGTAAGAAGTGCGGCCAATCTGTTCTTATTTAGTGTATTTGTTAGTTCTACCCGAATTAATAATTATATATAGTGAATGGCAGAAGCTTTTATTTGGTTGGCTCCACCAACCACTTCATGCATCTCCTTCAAGGGAAAAAAAATTAAATTGCATAAATATTCTATAAACTTTACTTATTTATTCAATTTATTCCTCAAATTTTTAATTTAATAATATAATTCTTTAATTTATATTTTTTTTAATACAAAAAAATAATGTATTAAAAATCAAACCAAAACTAATTTGAAATAACTCAAATTCAAAAGATCAATAAAATCATCAGAAACATTTGATATTTTATAAACTCTGAGAGAGAAATTCATAGCAAAATTGGACATATAATTTTTAAACTCGTATTTTATTTTTTAACAAATTTTACTTAGTTATTTTTGGGTAAACTCTATTTGCGCCATGTTGGAGCAAAAAATATCCCATTTAAAATAAGAAAAATTTTTGGAATTTTTTCTTCTTTAAATCCCTTAACATCTAAAATTTAATTCCTAAATTCTTTTCCTTGTCTCCCTTAACGATTAAATCCTCTTCAAAACTCTCTTTTTCTTGCGATAAGTATACTTTTCCCTCCTCCGTATTGTAATACTAGAAAAACTATCCCTACAAAAAATTGTATAGTAGACCGTAGGCAAGCAATATTTTTCTCAAAAAAAAAAAGAACATTTTTTTTAATCTTTATAAATATGAACTCTGAAACTCATAAGACCTCATTAACTAATAAATTGAATTTGAATTCTTTTTCTCAATACTAAAAAAAAAGGAGAAAAACTTTATTATAATGAATTTAATCAAATTTCAATTATTTTTTAGGCAGTGGTGTCAAGCCTTGGGGACAACAATGTGATGGTGATATTAGACAATCACATAAGCAAGCCAGGTTGGTGTTGCAGTGTCTTTGACGGCAATGGCTTTTTTGGTGACACTTATTTTAGTCCTGACCTATGGATTAAGGGCTTAACCCAAATGGCTACCATTTTTAATGGTGTTCGTAATGAGGTTGGCATGAGCCTTAGAAATGAGCTTCGAGGTCAGAAACAAAATGTAAAAGATTAGTATAGGTAAGTTATCCTAATTTCTCCTTATTCTGAATAATACTTTTATCTTTAAAGACACTTTAATTTTAAATCTTTTATAAAATTATCAAAAAAATTTAAACATTTCAAATTTATCATATTTTTTAAAATTTTTTTAATTTATCAAAATTTTTTTAATCCATTTATAAATATACCCAATTTATATAATATTATAAAGTTTATTATGAGAAAAAAAATACCATCACAAACTGGATGTCACTCAATTGTAGTTTATTATTAATTGAATTTATAGGTAGGATCATAGTCTGGTTCATATTATATATATAATAATTTTTATAAGTTTATTATATATTTTTATAGAATAACCAAAAAACTCTAAATAAAAAATATTAAAATTTTAAAAAATAAGATGAATAGCATAATTTTTTTCCTTCAATTTTCAGTAAACTTATATCATCACATATAAAAAAATGAATTTTCAACCCACTTTGCCAATAATAATGTAGTTTGGTTTACTATATCTTAATATGTTCAAGTACATGGAAAAAGGAGCTGAAGCAGTGCATTCAGCAAACCCAAATGTTCTTGTTATTCTATCTGGTCTGAATTATGATAAAGATTTTACATTCCAGTGCAATAGTCCGGTGAACCTATCGTTCATCGAAAAACTAGTATTTGAGATGCATTGGTATGGGTTTTCAGATGGGCAAGCATGGAGAAATGGGAACCCAAATCAAGTATGTGGAAGTGTGGTGAATAATATGATGAGAATGTCAGGATTTTTTCTAGACCAAGGCTGACCATTGTTTGTGAGTGAGATTGGAGTAGACCTAAGAGGTACAAATGTGAATGATAATAGGTATTTGGGTTGCTTTATAGGTGTATTAGCTGATCTTGACTTGGATTGGGCTTTGTGGACATTAGTTGGAAGTTATTATTTAAGGGAAGGTGTTATAGGATTAAATGAGTTTTATGGCGTGTTAAATCCTAACTGGTGTGAGATCAGGAATTCAAGCTTCTTACCGCTAATATCTGCCCTCTAATCTCCTTTCCAAGGTAAATAGAAGCAAAAACAAATAGAGTTTACTCTATTATATTCATCTAATCTGGCCATGAGCCGAGCTGCAGGCTTTAATCACTGAAAAAATTATGGGATTGACAGTCCACGTCTTTAAAAAATTTAGCATTTTTCAAAGTTTGACCCAACTGATAGCCATGTGTTCATCATAATATAAAATATAGCTGGCTTCAATCTCATAATTCAAAAAACAACGCTCAAAACACATTATAATATGTGTGTGTGTGTAGTTTGTGTTGGAAAAATTACACAGATTTTCTTATAAATTAGATTTGTGAGAATGAGAAATAACAACAAAAATAATACACGCACAAAATTGATAACGGAGTTCGGCCAATTGTGCCTACGTCTCTGGACCTGCTGCAGATCTTTTTACTAAAAGGAGAAAAATTATTTAAAGTGTTTACAACACTCACAACCCACACCCAATTACACCTAAGAATTTTTTTTCACAAAAAAATTCTTTTACAAGCTTTTTCTCAAGTTTTTCTCTCAAACTCTTTTAAACTCTTAAACTCTCAAACTCTCTAATTTTTGGGATCATCTTCCAAATGAAATATAAGGCATATAGGCTTCAAAAATTGGATTGGTGAAATTTAATAATGGTTAGGCATATCCATTTTTTATAAAATTAGGCATCTCCATTTTTAACAAAAATTAGGCACCTCCATTTTTGACAAAAATAAACCTTCATTTTTTACTTTGCAATTTACTCAACAATCTCCCACTTGAAGACTGATTTTAATCTGTCTTCACACCTTGATTTATGCAGCAGGTCTTTCCAGTCTTGTTATTCTTGCAAGCCAAGTGAAGTTGAACACAACTTCAGTTTCTCAATAGCCACCATCTTTGTCAACATATCTGCTGGATTCTTGCTTCCTTGGATCTTAACACATCATCCTCCAACAGAGTTCTGATGAAGTGATAACGAAGTCCAATATGCTTGGTTCGAGAATGAAATACTGAATTTTTCGCCAAGTGTATCGCACTCTAACTATCACTGTATAAGACATTCTTCTCTTGTTTGAAACCCAGCTCAGTTAACAAACCTTGAAGCCATATCATCTCTTTACTGGCTTCAGTCACTGCTACATATTCAGCTTCTGTAGTGGATAGAGTGACAATTTATTGTAACTTCAACATCCAACTAATAATTGTATTTCCAACAGTGAATATATAACCAGTGGTACTTTTTCGGTGATCGACTTCATCTCCAAAGTCTGCATCTACATAGCCTTGTACTTTTAACTCTCCTTTACCAAAGTACAAACACTTTTCTATGATGCCCCGTAGATATCTCAAAATCCATTTTACAGCTTCCCAATGAGCTTTCCTTGGATTTGACATAAACATGCTCACAACTCTCACTGCATAGCCAATGTCTGATCTTGTACAGACCATTGCGTACATCAAACTTTCAATGGCTGAAGAGTAAGGAACCTTAGCCATGAGTTCTCTCTCTTCCTCCATCTGAGGGGATTGATCCTTAGATAGATGAAAGTGACTAGCCAAGGGTGTGCTGACTGGCTTGGCGTCACCCATGTTGAATCTCTGCAAAACACGATTGATGTACTCTGCTTGAGTTAACTGCAAAAGTCTTTTCTCCTTATCTCTTGTGATTTGCATTCTAAGAATCCTTTTTGCTGGACCTAAGTCCTTCATGTCAAATTTCTTTGACAACTGTTGCTTCAACCTTTTGATATCCTTCATATCTGAACCTGCTACTAACATGTCATCTACATAAAGTAGTAAAATAATATAACTGGAGTTATATCTCTTGAAGTAGCAACAGTGGCCGGCGTTGCATCTCTGAAATCCTTCCTTATGCATGAAGCCGTCAAAATTTTTGTACCACTTTCTTAGGGTTTGTTTTAGTCCATACAAGCTCTTCTTAAGTCTGCACTTCCTTCCCTTTTTCTTGAAAACCTTCTGGCTGGTGCATATATATCTCTTTATCTAAATCTCCATGAAGAAATGCAGTCTTCACGTCTAATTGTTCAAGATGAAGATCTTCAATAGCAACAATGCTCAACACTGATATGATAGTATTGAGCTTCACAACAGGAGCAAAAATTTCAGTGTAGTCAATTCCTTCCTTCTGTTGGAACCCTTTGACAACTAATCGGACTTTGTATCTCTTTGAACCATCATGCTCCTCTTTTACCCGATACACCCATTTGTTGTAAAGTGCCTTCTTCCCCATGGGTAACTCAACTAGTTCTCATGTCTGGTTAGAGATCAGAGACTTCATATCGTCTTCCTTGGCAAACTCCTACTTGTTAGCATCTCTAGTCTGACAAGCTTCATCATAGCATTCGGGCTCTCCTTGATCAGTGAGCAACAAATAATTCATATATCTCTTGTTAGGCACATAAAGCCGAAAAGACCTTCTCAATATAGGACCTGGAGTAGGAGGTTGCGGTGTGTCGGATTGCTGCACACTGTTTTGCCCAATGAGTTTCTCTTGATGAGGACTTACTACAATCGGCTCCATCACTGGACTTTCTGGGACATCATCTATATCTGCAAAGACTGGCTCACTCTGCTCTGTGTTGTTGGTATCAGATTTATGTATGTCCTTGTACATCACTTTTTCATTGAAAATCATATCTATGCTGCGAATCACCTTCTTGTTTCTGTCATCCCAAATGCGATAACCAAACTCATCCTCACCATAGCCGATGAAGATGCATTTTTTAGATTTGAGATCAAGCTTATTCCTACCTTGATCACTTATATGCACATATGCTACACAACCAAAAACTTTTAGATGTGATAGTTTTATCTCTTTTCCGCTCCATACCTCTTCTGGTATTTTATGCTCCAATGGAACCGATGGGCCTCGGTTAATCAAGTAAGCTACTATGTTGACTGCTTCTGCCCAGAAGTGTTTCGGTAGACCTGACTATATATGAATGCTTCTGGCTCTTTCTGTCAACGTTCGGTTCATACGCTCAGCTATACCATTGTGTTGAGGAGTACTCGGCACGGTTCTCTCCATTCTAATCCCGTGCTCATAGCAGAACTTCTTGAATCTGATGTCTTCATATTCACCTCCATTGTCAGTTCTGAGCCTTTTAATATTTAAACCTGTCTCGTTTTTCACCATAGCTTTCCATCTCCTGAAAGTCTCAAACATTTCAGATTTATGCTTTAGAAAGTAAACCTATACTTTCAAAGAGTGATCATCGATGAAAGTCACGAAATAGTATTTTTCAACAATGGATGAAGTTGTCATTGGTCCCCAAACATCAGAGTGAATGAGCTCTAGTCTTTCCTTCTTTAGTGTTCTGCCACTTGTCTGAAAGCTGACCCTCTTATGCTTTCCAAGTATGCAACCTTCGCACATGTCTATGTCAACTGACTGTAGACCTGGAAGTTTTTTCTTTGAGTGTATAATTTTTATCCTTTTCTCACTCATGTGGCCAAGTCTCTTGTGCCACAAATTAGAATTTTCATTTCTGCTGCAACTGCAATTGAACAGTATGCTCCTACTGTCATGTAAAGAGTACCACTCTTTTTGGCCCGAGCAATAGTCATTGCCCCCTTTGAAATCTTCCAATCATCACCATGAAAGATTGTAGTGTAGCCTTCACTAGCCAACTGCCCTATTGAGATTAAGTTCTTTCTCAGGTCGAGAATATGTCTGACATCCTTCAGCTCCCAAATAGACCCATTTAACTTAATCTTCACTACACCTTTACCAATAATATCACAAAGTTGATCATCGCCAAGATATACCTTTTCAAGATTTTCAGGGACATACCTTTCGAAGAATTCCTTTTGCGAAGTGGCATGGAATAATGCTCCAGAGTCTAATACCCAAGACTCCTCTTTGCTCTCCAAAGAGCATATCAACGCATCATCTGTTCCTGAGGTGGAAGCAATATCTGCCTCTATCTTCGGCTCCTGGTCCTTCGATGCACTCTTGCCCTGATTTTTATACTGTCCAATCTTCCCACAGTTCCAACACTCAACAATCTTCGAGCCATGTAAATTATTGGGTTTTGTAGATTTGGACCTTCTACTCTTTGATCTACCACGATATTTGCCACACCCATTTTCTCTGATTGAATTTCTTCCTTTTGACTCTATATACAAAACTGAAGAGGTTGATGATTCACCCTACTCTCTCCGTCGAATTTCTTCACTGAAAACCAGATCACGAACATCATCAAATTTTAACTTATTGCTTCCCGATGAGCTACTCACAGCCATGACAGTAGCATTCTAACTTTCTGGTAGAGAAGACAAAAGTATTATTGCTCGTATTTCTGCATCAAATTTAATCCCAACTGAACTCAATTGGGTTATGACTGTATTGAGTTCATTTAGATGTTGAGTTGTGCATTCCGTCATCCGCAAATTAAATAACCGCCTCATCAAGTGAACTTTGTTAAAGGCTGATGACTTTTCATACATACTGGAGAGAGCCTTCATAAGTCCTGCCTTGGTCTTTTCTTTTGCTATATTGAAAGTAACATTGCGGGATAACGTCAATCGGATAACTCCGAGAGCTTGTCTATCTAGAAGTTTCCAATCTTCTTCCTTCATATCATCTGGCTTCTTATCAGAAAGAGGTTGATAAAGATTTTTCTGATACAGATAATCTTCGATCTATATCTTCCAAAAACCGAAGTTTGTACCATCGAATTTTTTAATTTTCACATTTCCTTCATCTGCAACCATTACTCCCACTCGAATCTAATTTTCTCTGGATCCTTTCTAACAATTCTTGCAAACCACTCATAGAAAATTGACAGAATTCACAACCAGCAGCTCTGATACCAGTTGTTGAGAAAATTACACAGATTTTCCTATAAATTAGATTTGTGAGAATGAGAAATAACATTAAAAATAATACACACACAAAATTGATAATGGAGTTCGGCCAATTATATCTACGTCTCCGGACTTGCTGCAGATCTTTTTACTAAAAGGAGAAAAATTATATAAAGTGTTTACAACACTCACAACCCATAACCCACACCCAATTACACCTAAGAATTTTTCTTCACAAAAAAATTCTTTTACAAGCTTTTTCTCAAGTTTTTTTCTCAAACTCTCTTAAACTCTTAAACCCTCTAATTTTTGGGATGATCTTCCAAATAAGATATAAGGTGTTTATATAGGCTTCAAAAATTGGATTGGTGAAATTTAATAATGGTTAGCCATTTTTGACAAAGTTAGATAACTCCATTTTTGACAAAAATTAGACACCTTCATTTTTGACAAAAATAAACCTTCATTTTTTACTTTGCAATTTACTCAACAGTTTGAAGCTTATAAGCAAAGCTTAAGATTGTGTTTGCTATTGAATGCAGGACCAGGTCTATCAGAAAGTAAATCACATTAAGTGATTTTCCACCCATCAACTGGTCTCTGTGTACTAAGAAAATCATTAATGGAGCCATTGAAGTTGGGTCCTTGCACTGACTCTGTAGCTTGGAATTACACACCACAGAAGACTCTAACCATCAAAGGGACATATTTCTGTTTACAAGCGGATGGGTTGGGCAAAGCAGCAAAACTAGGAATAATTTGCAGACTCTAATTCAAAATGGGACATGATCTCTGATTCTAACATGCATCTTTCGTCTAAGATCAGCGATGGCATGGCTGTTTGCTTAGATGTGGACTATAACAACAACATTGTTATAAATTCTTGAAAATGTTTGAGTAGATATAACACCTGTGAACCAGGAAGCCAATGGTTCAAATTGGTAAACAGCACAAGAAGTTCAGACAGGGCAAAACCATCTCTTACAAAATATTTAATCTTCGGCTTCCCAGCAAAAGATTTCATATGGAAGTTTCTGGGTTTAGCATAAATAGCAGGAAATGGAAGAACTTGATAATGGATATGTAAATTCTTCAATATGTAGATTGATATTTAAAATCAACATAAATACTAATATAGCAAAAAACTTATTATTTGTTTCCAAAGAAATATTCCAAAGAAATATTCCAAACATAAATATTCCAATCTTGGCTTGAAAGTCACCGGTAGTCCATCTTTCATGTACAATGTTGTTGTAATTTTAGGTGTAACATTATGACCTTCAACTACCTTAACAGAATATCTCAAAAGAATTGAAGCAGCCACCATTTTCATCTGCAAATATGCAAATTTTTTCCCCAAGCACAACCGTGGACCGGCATTAAACACTGCATATTTGAACTGATTTTCACTCACAAATTTCTCATCTTTGATCCACCTTTCTGGCTTGAACTCTAAGCAATCTTTCCCCCATATTGACTCCATTCTAGCCATTGAATAGATGCAGTAAAGAACTCTTGCACCCTTTTTAAGTACAGAACCATCAGGAAGCACATCATTTTCTAGGACTTCTTTCATTTCTGTTGGCACAGATGGGTAAAGCCTCATGGATTCAGATAATGCAGCTTGGAGATAGACCATGTTCTTCATTTCTTCCATTGTAAAAATAAGGTTATTCTTATTTTCATTTTTGCATTTTCTTTGATCTAAAATCGAATTGATTTCGCTTAAAATTCTGTTTTCGACATCTGGGTTGTTATGAACTAACCAAAAAAAACATGCCAATGCTACTGAAGTTGTATCTCTTCCTGCAAGAATGACACTTACACAGAACTCTCTAAAATACTTATCTTTGAATTCCAAGTTCTTGCCTTTTTCAGTGTATTCAATGTCCATGAGCCTGGATAAAAGATCAGATTGATCATTTAAGCTGCCAAGTTCAATTAATTTCTTTCTTCTATCCTTTACTGTCTTTTCAGCAAATTCACGGACGATTTTGACTGCTGTCTTCAGCCTTTTCTCATATCCTTTTCTGAATATTTTCATTGGTTTCCACAGGAAAGGTGGCATCAGGAATCTGAACAAAGTGAGTTCTGTTGCTTCTTCAAAAGCTTTTGCAAAGGGAACTTGAGGCAAATCGGATCAACCCCAAAAGCTGCTGTGCAAATGTTATCAAATGTAAATCGAAGTAGCAATTCTTGAAGATCAAAACTTTCTCCTGACTTCTCCAGTTTTTCTGTTACTTTCAACAGCTTCAGATACACCAAATCTTGCATTGATTGGATCGAGTGATCAACGAACCAGCTTGAATGCATCTCCATTTTTGCTTTTAGCCTTGGATCCTTCCACAAGTCACCATCAGCATTGAAAATTCCATCTCCAAGCAAATCCTGAAACCTATCCCTGTAGTAATGTCCTTTAGGGAAGTTCCTGAAATTTGTCTTAAACATATACTGAATGTTTGCAGGATCAGCAGTCATAACTCCATAAGCCCCTCCCATCCATACACCCCTGTACTTGAACGTCCCACCTGCTCTGATCAAAGCTCTGGTGGCAAAGTTGAGAGTGTTATTGATGTAGAGGAACATGGTTGGTACTATCCCCAATACAGGCCATAGCATGGGGCCCCTGTTCGCAAGTCTTTCACTAATGCAACTGAACACAAGTAGTCCTAATAAGGCAAGAGCTACATCCCAAAATGATGAATGAGCATACACCCATTTCATTGCATAGAATACATTATTTCTTTCCATGATTGTTTTGTTTCTTTCCTGATATACTTCTAATATAAGAGAGAGGACATGATTATCTCATTTCGCTAGCAATTTAATGAACCATTTATCTCGGAACCAGCATCTTTGAAATTTACAATCAATGAAAGAAAGATGATTAAAGAAAATGAATTTAAGAAACAAGAATATAAAATCACCATTGCTTGTCTTATCTATGGCCATAATCATTTTCCTACTGACTTTTCAAAGCATGCTATTTGTATCTTCTTGTAAACGAGGATGAGGAGAGTTTTACAAGAAACAATGCAAAGTTAATCTTAATTACTATTTTAATTAAACTGTTGATATATACACAAATATTGTTAGACATTCACATCCCACTACAGAAAAAATGTAACTAATTAAGCTATTTAAATAGCTGCTAGCACACTGGGCACAGTCTACCAATATGTGCATATTCCAGTATACAATAGGCACAGGATAAATTCTCCATATACTAATTAATTATAAATGATCAAAAATATTATTGATTAACCATTACTTTCAAATGCTTAAGATTAGATTGCAGCTACTACATCAGCTGGCATGTTTTATCACTAAGAAATACTATTAATTCATGTTTTGAGACAATATCAATTACTACTTTTTTACAAGAATCATTATCCTAATTATGATTGGTACTAAGAATGCAGACAAGTTTTGGGATGTTTTTCTCTTTAGTGGACCAGAACAGTGGCATATTCCAATTATTTTCTGTTATTGATTACTGGATATTTCTTGGTCAGGCATTCTTATGATTTTCTTGTTCTTGAATTTTCAGTTAATATTAACGGTAAGTTAATTTATAACATCTACTGAAATATATATGCTTTTACCGTAAGATTAATTTCTAGAATTATTCATTCTATTACTTTTTTAATAACTTGTAGATTAATTTCCTTTTTTTCTATTTTATTTTCCCTTCTTTTCGTTAACCCTTCTTTTTCTTTTTCTGGCTCCCAAAAATAAGATGCAAAGGAAGTTGAAGAACACTTCCTTTAACCTTTGTCCTTTTATTTTTCCACTTCTGTCATTCAAAACCAAGACTACTCCATTCAATTTAGATGAATAATACTGAAACATGTCAATGATTGCAGATTAATAATTAACTAAACTGAATGTTCCTTGTGGACTTAGAACATACTGAAACATTTTCTCATTTTTATTCCAAGAGATTTCCCCCTTGTTCCTTTGTAAAGTTTAGATTTAACCATTTTAAGTTATACTAAGGAAAAATGCAAAAAATTTATTCTTCAACACAGTAAAATAATCTTTAATCAGGAACCACTTCTTTTAGTGATCTTCAAGCAAATTAAAAGAAAGTTTAGCTTCACCTTCCCTTCATACTAGTGTAATTTTGCGCAAAAATTACTGTTGAATTGTCCCGAATATGTCATCCATAAATAGCATGAATATGTCAGTAGGCTAAAATTCATTGTATATGTATCAATTTATGCATATAGTTTAGTCATTGGAGTCACAGATCATACTTTGTCCATGAACTTCTTTGGAAATGATCAATTTTCTTTGCGTTCCTCATCAACATCTTTGGCAGACGACATTATGATAAAGAAGATCCTACTTACTCATGATCCTGATGATCGTCAGCTAGATTCTGAGCTATTGCTTCAAGCGATGGAGAATATCGTGTGTTACAGCACTACTACTACTACTATTACTACTACTACTACTACTACTTCAGATGTAACTCTCGTCTGCCTATAATTTTATGCTAAATTCATATGTGTGTGCACACGTGTGGAGACGAGTATTTTCATCATAGAATGTTTATACAAGTAAAGCATAGTTGAATTGATATAGAATTAGTTCAATTTCCAGGTTGGCAGCTTCCAAATGGATGCAACATTAAAGAATGAAATAAGTAACATTGAAATAGTTGGAGCGAAAGAATCACTGAGACAGATCTTTTGTAAAATTTCACATCAGGTAATTCCTTTTTCAGTTTCACTCTCTTATAACAATGCAAGAGCAAGAACATTTTGATAATTCTTTTTTTTTTTCTCCTTCTGTGTAATTGCAGAAGCTTTTTAGAAGCACTGGTGAGGGGGATTTGCATGGAAGGACTATGGTATTTATTGTTTGATTTGCTTGGAAATTACAGATGGGATGCAAAACTGGTGTTAATACTTGCAGCATTTGCATCAAGCTATGGTGAATTTTGGCTGATAATGCAACTATACCCTTCGAATCCATTGGCCATATCTGTTTCAATGCTTAAACAATTACCTAGTGATTTAAGAATGTTGAAGCCAAGATTAAAGGCCTTAAGTTTGTTGGTCAAGATAATGGTGGATGTGACAAAGTGCATTATCAAGTTTGAAAGGTTACCATATAGACAAGTAAAGCTGGATGATGAAACAATGGCCATTGCAAAATCTTATATCTATACAGCAGCTTACTGGGTCATAAGAAGCACCTTGGCATGCTCTGCCCAACTCACAGAATTGAAAGCCACAATGCCTCAGCAAGTGCATGTTCCTTCCCTTCAATCAGCATATAAATATGTACCTATTTATTTCATTATTTCTATCAAAGATACTAAGTGTTTGTTGCAAAACACATTCTTTTATAGATGAGAACTTGTTTTCCTTAAGTTTGAAACTTTGACAGATATAGCAATTAACAAAGAATGGATTTTCTGTTCAGGCACTCAAATTCAACAGCAATTGCAGCATGGTATCTCTCAAGTCTAGCATATAAGTTGAGCAGCCTATACAGTCATATCAGTCGGAAAGTGGACTTGTGTCTTCAACAAATAGGTTGCTTTTCTAATTTTTCAGAATTGTTCTGAGCTGTTCTCTTTTTATTTCGTTTTTGCATTGAAAATTCTTAAAAGGGAGGAGACTGTCAGGAACTGAACTCTGTACCTTCTACATTATGAGTCGGGAACTTGATCATTGGGCTGCTAAAGCAGTGGCTCTGAAGTTATTCTATGTGTATATGTAATATAGACTGAAACATTTTTAACGCCCCATCTTCCGAAAATTTGCAGAAGAGAAGTTGTATCAGAAGCTGTTAAACCTTTTCCAGGAGGCTCATCCTGACAATCAAGAAGTCCTTGGCAAGTTATTGGCTTTAAAGGATGATTTACCACTCAAGAATTCGTCTACACAAGCAAAGGTAATTACTCTTTTAAAGGTTGTATCTTTATGCAAGCGAATACTTGAGTGCATTGGGGTAAAGCATGATTCTGTTATGCTTCTGCTTGACAGCTTGGCGTATCTGAACTGAAAGACAAGGTAGTTTTGCTTTTGGTCTCAAAGCCAGAGCTACTTCCACTAGAGGGATTACTTCTGCTGATAACATATGATAAGAAATTAGAGGACAGCTATGAAATAGTATGGCTTCATTTTCTGATAAATGGACTAATGCTGAAACAGAAAGATTCAACTTTTTGTCAAATTGGTTGCCATGGTACTCGGTCCGGCGACCTTGGTCACTACACTCAGCAGTGGTGAACTACATAAACCAAGCATGGAATTTTGAAGGTGAACCTCTTATGGTAGCATTAGATTCGCTGGGAATGGTTACAAATTCAAATGCAATTGATATGGTATTAATTTGGGGTGCCGAAGCATATCCCTTCTCATCTTCAAGAGAAAAGAAACTTTGGGAAGAGGAGAATTGGACTCTGCAATTTTTGGTCAATGAAATTGACCCTTTACTAACTAGATGGGTATGATGCTAACACCATCATATCTAAGGATGAGTTTACCTTGAGTTTAAAGTAATAAACTACATGTTATAATGTACTAATTGCATTTCATTGGTGTCAGGTAGAAGAAGACAGAAACATTTGCATTTATGGAAGTCAGAACTTAGACTGGATAAGAGAATTCAATACTAAATTAAAGAAAATCAGAAATCATGGAATGCAGATTGAGTTCGTGTATGTTGGCAATAGGCATATGAGTGAAAATGCAAGACATATTTTAGCCATCATCAATGAAGAAATGCATAATAACTTATTCACTATAACAAAATTACATTTCATTTGGCTTCGATTGGAAAGTATGAGAAGATCAACACTTCGTATGGGAAAATCTATCAGCTGTAATCATATTCAGCAAGAACTGTCAGCTTTGCTTGACAGTACTGATGAAGGATGGGCAGTGATAGGGAGAGGTAGAACAGCAGATATTGTGAAGCCTCAAGGAATGAAAATGCTTGAATGCTTGAATAAATCTTCAGAGTGGGATGAAAACGTGATGAAGTTAGGATTTTTATATGCACTCAAAACTTCCCTAGAACCAACTCCTCTTCCAGGGCCTTGTAATCATACTGATATTATTCCTTATTCTGAAGAATTAGTTGAAGGAAATGTTGTATGCAAAAAATGTAAGCGTCTGATGAATAAGTATGTTTTGTATCAATGAAATGTAATAAATTGAGCAACTTCAATACTATGTTGCCTTGTAATTTAAATGTCATTTCAGCTAATTACTGACTGCTAAGACTATCATAATTAAACAAACTTAGTGCTTGTTATCCAGACAGTGTTTGTGTTAGTAATCTTGCCAGTATATTTACATGTAAGCATTAAGAAGACGAAATATTATTGCACATCAATTCTTAAAAAGGAAAAAAGAAAAATTCTTGGAAAAGAAAAGAACAGAAAAAGGCTTCTTCATAAGAAACAGGAAAAAGTTCCAAAGTAATCTAAGGATGAAGAAACCGATAACTTCTGATTCTTATAACCCATGGAACACATTCAACAATCAGGCTGCAAGGAGTTTATTGTAGATTAGTTAAGAACATACTAAAATACAAGTAAAAATGCACTAAAACACGTATGTTTTCACTTTCCTCAGCATCCTATTAAAACGTGAGAGATAAAAATATCTGAAGTTTCTGATTGCTTGAATTTATTTTCCTATTTCTATGATTCTGAGTCTAAATCTATGAAGAAAGCTGTTGTGTTGGTTAGATATTCAAGGCCTATTACATCAAATTAATTGCAGCATAAGAAGCAACTCCAAGCATATGGCATTATAATTACATAGCTTCTTTTTTAGCCCCACTTGTTGGTATATTATTAGGACTTTGCTTCTTTTGGTAATAGAATTTTGATACCTCACAGTTGTTATGCTCAAATTTTGCTGAACAGGAACAGCAAGCTTTACCCTTTTGTGCTTTTCATTGTTTGCTTTAGTTGTGGGGCCATTTTTAAATTTTTATGACTTCCTAAAGAATAATAAGATTAGATTCAAAACCGTGATTAATGATTGAAAGATCAATTCAGATAAGTATTATTTAAAATGTTCAAGTTAAAAAGAAGTTAATCCGTGACATTTAGACAATTTAATATTAGACACTAATCAAGATTATGTCTAACCATCAGAAAAATCCTCTAAAATGTCGTTTAATTCCAATCTATAATTTTGGTCAATTAAACAATGAAATTAATTCTTTCATGTTAATTCTATTCAACACAGACTAGTGACTTGCTCGAGTCCACGTGGCATGCTAATATGGGAGGAATGGCACGTTCGAATACCCATCTCTATCAGCTCCATTCTTCCCATGCACGATATTTTGAGGATTTTTTTTATGGTTAGGCAAGAAGATTATTATATGCCTAACTGTAAAGTAAGGAAGCGAGCTACAGTGATTAAAAGTGATATGAAAAATTAACTAAACACTTAGCATCTAATCCATGATAATTCTTCAAATTTCAAGTTAGAGATAATTTACTTCAAGGAAATGAAAAGAATATGAAAGTGAAAAAATGGAATCCTTGGAAAATAGAATTATCCATTAATATAAGGATAAAGCAGAAACTGATAAACTGTATACTCAACGTGTTTCACACAAGTAGATGTTTATCTATTTTTGTGAGATCACACAAGCAAATATTAATCAGTAGTGCTAATTGGAGTAACCTTTAAATCTAAAAAAGAAGATTATTTATTAATGATGTAGAAAACAGACAATGTTTTTATCCAAAATTCTAAAACCCCATTTGAAGCAAGGTAGCATTTTTTAAGTTTGCTGTTTTCCAAATTGAATCACCTATATAAAGGTTAGAGCTAAACAAATCCAAACACACCAATCTTCTCTTTTCTTCTCTTGTCACTTGTTCTTTGCTACTTGAAGAGTTAGTTTCATTTTTTTGCCTCATTTGCAATGGCAATTGTACCTCACAAACTTTCTAGAGGCGAACGCCACATGTTTTCTTCATCGGATGATAATGCAATGATGAAGCAAATCCAGGCTACTCATGCTCCTGATGGCCGTGAATTCACCGTCAAACATCTTCTTCATGTTGTTGAGGACATTTTCCAACGTGCTGCCCTAACTGGCCTAGCTACCAATGTCCATCATGAGGTTAAATAAACCAGCAGTGTTCTTGCAGTATATATTTCTTTACTTTCTCAGTTTTAACAAATAACAAGAAACATGACTTGTGAGTTCAATACTGTAGGGAGCTCATCAAGCTCAACTGGATGAATTGGATGAAAGGGCTATCCAAAATGGTTTTTATGAAATGCTGGAAATTTTTTCATACACAATTAACAAAATTTCCTGTGAGGTTAGCAGTTAGTACAGAATAATTTCTTCCCATTTGGTATTCTTTTTCAAGATATTTTTTTATGCCAATTAACCGAATACACAAATTCTTTTTTCGCAATGACAGATATCCTGCAAGTGTTCTGGTGGTGGAGATGCACATGCAACAACATTGGCAATATTTAACTTGCTATCAAGCTACTCATGGGATGCAAAAGTGGTGCTAGCCTTAGCAGCCTTTGCAGTGAACTATGGTGAGTTCTGGCTTGTCGTGCAGCTTTATCTTACAAACCCATTGGCGAAAGCAGTCGCACTACTTAAGCAATTGCCAGACATACTCGAACGTGCTGATGCATTGAAGCCAAAGTTTGAGGCACTAAGCAATCTTATCAGGGCTACATTAGATGTTGCCAAATGCATTGTTGAATTCAAGGAACTTCCAGCGCAGTACATCACTCCAGATGCACCTGAAATGTTAACTGCTACTGCTCATATTCCCACTGCTGTTTACTGGACTATTAGGAGTATTGTGGCTTGTGCATCGCAAATTATTGGCCTTATTGGCATGGGTCATGAGTATGTTTTTGATTCTATAAACCTTAAAATTCAATTCCTTAATGATTATAATTTATGCACCTAACTGGATTTTATTTGACTAAACAAAGGTACATAGCTTCAACAACAGAAGCATGGGAGCTATCAAGCTTGGCTCATAAAGTCAGAAGCATTCAAGAACATCTCATGAGGCAACTCACTCTTTGTTATCATCACATAGGTAAGTTCTTTATTAACTTCTCTAAATACTAATAACAGGAATTCTATATCACTTAAATAGATTCAATATGAACTATTTTTTTTAACACTGCAGATGAGAAAAGACACATTGAAGCATATCAAACACTTGTGCGCCTATTCGAAACTATTCACATCGATAACATGAAGATTCTCAGGGCTTTGATTTATGCTAAGGATGATCAACTACCACTATTTGATAGTGCCACAAAAAGAAGGGTTAATTACACATTTTCTTTTAAATTAGTTCTCATTAATTAATGCATACAACAGATTGATATTGTTGTAGAAATGCTGAAACTTTCCATTCTCAGGCTAGTCTTGATGTGCTAAGGAGGAAGAATGTGCTGCTATACATTTCAGACCTCGAACTTCCTCATGAAGAGCTTGCAATGCTTGAACAAATGTATAGTGAAGCTAGGCAGCATCCAACAAGAACTGAGAGTCAATATGAGGTAGTGTGGCTTCCGGTAGTGGACCGATCAACCCCATGGAATGATACTAAACAGAAACAGTTTGAGACTCTGCAATCAATGATGCCATGGTACTCAGTTTATCATCCTTCACTCCTTGATCCGGCTGTCATCAAATACATTAAGGATGTCTGGCACTTCAACAAGAAGCCTTTGCTAGTGGTCTTGGATCCACAAGGGAAAGTAGTGAATCCTAATGCTATTCACATGATGTGGATTTGGGGAAGTGCAGCTTTCCCTTTCACTAGCCTTAGAGAGGAAGCACTATGGAAAGAAGAATCCTGGAGGATTGAGTTATTAGCAGATGCCATTGATAATAATATCACAGCCTGGGTATAGTACTACTACTCTCTATCTCCTCTCTTAATTAATGTGTCCAGTCACTGTTCACTGTATCTGGTATAACTCCAGCACAGCTAAAACTCATTAGTATTAGCATGTGATAACACATTGCTGCAATACACAAAAAAAAAAACAATAAAAGTAATCTACCCTTTAATGTTTTGGGTAGTGATTAGTAATAAAACTAAAGTGGTAACTTGTTTGGCATCTCAGATAAACGCAGAGAAGTACATATGCTTGTATGGAGGTGAAGACATAGAATGGATTCGAAAATTCACAGTGACAGCAGATGCAGTAGCAAGAGCAGCGGGCATCCAGTTAGAAATGTTGTATGTGGGGAAAAGCAGTCCAAAAGAGAAAGTGAGAAAGAACAATGAAATTATCCAAACAGAGAAGCTGAGCCACATTCTGCCAGACCTGACATTGATTTGGTTCTTCTGGGTAAGGCTAGAAAGCATGTGGCATTCAAAAGTACAACATAACAGGACAGTAGAAAATGATGTAATCATGCAAGAAATAGTAACAATGCTTAGCTTTGATGGAAGTGAGAGAGGATGGGCTGTGATTAGCAGAGGATCAGGAGGTGAAAACCAAATGGCTAAAGCAAAAGGGACTGATATTGTCATATGTTTTGATGATTTCCAATCATGGAGGCATGTTATAGATGAAAAGGGTTTTGTGCCTGCACTTAATGACTATCTTCATGGCCACCATGACCCACTTCATTGCAACCGCCTGATTCTGCCTGGAACCACCGGAAGTATCCCTGAAAGAGTGGTTTGTGCTGAATGCGGCCGCCCAATGGAGAAGTTCATCATGTACCGTTGCTGTACTGATTAAACCTTTCTCTTTCTCCCTCTCTGACACAAGCTATAGGTTTGTATTGTATTATATATATATACATATATATATATATATGGGTGAAAGGTGTTATTAGCATTTCAAATAAGCCAAGCTACTGCTGCTGCTGCCATAGCTACTCAGTGCTTGCTTTCTAGTTTGTCATTATTGTATAATTAAGTTGTTCTTATTCAACAATGCAAGAAAAGAACCTGCAGATCTCTTTCTTGCTTGTTTTACCTTTTTTAAACTTCCAATAGCATTTGCAATTTTCCCTTTCAAGTATTTTTATTTCGCAATTAAATTGTTTTTTCTTAATTACTTTCCTAACGATAAAAATAATCATCAAACTAAACTTGAACATTTTCAATTTTTCTTTCATCCATATAATCCTAAACCCACTGCAAGAATTGTGATTTCTTTTGTCATTATCAATGTAATTCTTACTTTTTCATCCATTTTTACTTGATTCTGTAATTAAAGAGGTGAACTTTATCCCTCATTTCAACGCCATTTTACTTAACATTTCATTTAAAATTCAAGATAAAAATATAATCGTTAGGAAGAAAAAAAAGGATTACAAATTGTAATAAACGATTGATTTTGGAATTTAAAATTTAGAAATTGAAAAGAAAAAAAATTGAAAAAAGAAATGAGATTTTCAAGAAATGTACGAGGAGACAGGTAACCCAGTGTAAATAAGAATAAATACACAGTGCTGTGAAATACTGGAAAATGAATTCAATTTATGCTTCGGAAACATGAACATCTCCCACTTTTCTTAAGGAAGAGTTCACCAGTAAGAAGCAACAATCAATTCAATTACTATCTTTTCCAAAAAAAAAATGGCACAATCCCAGTCAAACAATGGCGTAGCTATTATGTGTATGAGTATAACTCAAAGAAATCTGGAACTGAAACTTGATTTACGCTTCCGTTGACGCGTCCTTTTGGATCTGTTAAAGCCATTGAAGAACGCAACGCCTATCGAAAGCGACTCCAATCGAAATCGAAAACACTAAATAAAATTGAATTTTTCAAAATCAAAATGAAATTATAATAAAAAGAAGAGCTTTTATTTTTTCTTCAAAATGAATAGACCTGTAATTTCAATGGCAGCGTTAGGGTCTCACAGTCCCAATTGTAACCAACGACGAAGAAGCTTTATTTATCGAGTCGATAATATTTTCAGTTTGACAATATTACCCCTACACTTGAATAAGGCCAGAGCCCAGGAAACTAAGCATTGGGCTTGCTTCTTTGGATATAAAGCCCAGAAATCAATGAACCCTTGTTAAATTAAAAAAATAAAATAAGGGAATTAATTTTACAATTTTTTTTAATATAAACGTTTTGAAAAATAAAAATATTTGGATAATATTGTAATAAGAATGTGGCTAATATGATTTTTTTTTAATAAAGAATGGTACTTTATAAAATTATTATACAAAGCATCACCAATAAAAAAAAAAGATAGATAAGCTTTTCCAAACATGATAAAAAACGAGCAACTCAAGCATGAATTGTTATTATTTTCATAACAGCTTGATAAAATTAAATTCAACGCTAGAAATATTTGAAGTTGTGGTAAAACATCTTCAAACAAAAAAAAATTACATTTAAAATAAAATAAATAATAAATTTTAGAACATATTAATTTAATCACTATTTATGCAAATATGCATTAGATTCCACGTATATGCAATTGCATATCATGTACTTGAAGTCAATACTTCTAATTAAAATAAAACAGTCATTTATCTAATTATCTACACATTCAGTGATATCTGCAATCTCCATTTTTAATTTGGTTAATATGATTTAGTCTTATAATTAATAATAAGTTTAATATTATTCTAACTACTAAGACATAGCTTGGTAGTCAAGAGCGTGTGTTGCTTCTTAGGTCTCAAATTCAAATATTTAAGTTGTTCTCTTTTTCCATATTTATAATTTATCAAAAAAAAAGTTTAATATTTGTTGTTATCGTGGTGAATATGTGTGTTCTACTGAGATTAATATCGCAAGTGTACGGTATCATTACTTATAGTAAAATTGTGCAGTGAGTGTTGTATCCACAAGAAATATAACTATTATCTGAAAATTACTAACTTGCAATAATTAAATTTACCTAATTGATTTAAATCTAGCTTAATTAATTATTCTAAACTATGCGTTCAAATAATTAATGATAAAGATTAGGTGTTCAAATAATCAATTATAAATGGGTAAGATTAGGTCTTATTAGAGTCAAACAATCAATGATAAATGAGTAAGATTAAGTTTTATTAGAGTTTTTACTATTGGTCTAATTAAGATATTTAATATCGCTTAATTCATTCATTTTTCTCTCAAGTAAGAAAAATTTAATTAGACAATAGTTAAATTATTATTCTCATATCAAATAATCAATATCTAATTTTATTAAATCAAGATTTCAATCCTATGTCCTTAAATAATTAAGTTATCTCTAAAATAATCACTTAAGGTTGATGATTCTACATTAAAAATCATTTTCAACTCTTGTATTTTATATGATTCTTTAAATTTAATAATTGATGGCCAAATAATTAATAATCAATTAAACCAAAATTATCAAATCAAATATTAAAATAAAATAAATCTATGTGTATTAATTGATAATAACCTATAGTTCAAACACCCAAATTTATCTAATTTCACAAAAAAATTAATTACTCATTAACAAAATGAAACAAAATGCAAAATATCCATTAACTATAACAAAAATATCTATTAATCTAACTAAAATAAAGTTTAAATAATAAATACAATAATAAAAAAAAGAATAAACTAAAGATATTTTTTTAATCTTGCTATAATATCTTCAAATCTAATAAAATCTATCAAATCTATAAATTTTTCTCCTGGATGATTAATTTTTTCTATTCTCTTAATTAGAATCCCAAAATAAAATTAAAAAAAAAAGGATAAAGAATGAGATAAGCTCTCTTAAAAACTCTAAAAAGTTATATAAGCTTTCTTCAAAACTTTAAAAAATTATATTTATAGTCTATTTTAAAAGTGTCTTCGAGTACCCTAAGGTAGAGAGAGAAAATTTTTCAAAAACTTTTGTCAAATAAACGGATATAGTTATGTATGTGCGTGTGATAGAAGATATATGGGTATGTGACACCGTAGCTCTTTAAAATTTTTGAGTTTGAAAATTTTTTGATAAAATTTAATAAATTTATACAGATGTATGAGGTAGGGTGTGTAAATTTTACACAGACACGCGTGAGGGGGGTGAGCATGCTTAATTTATACTTTTTGCTACAAGTAGTTCAATTTTGGTTACACTTATTTTTCTTTCTTTGGTTTGCTACGGTGTATGTAAACTTTTTTCTTTAGTTTTTTTTTTCTAAACTTTTTTCTCAAAGTTTCTTCCATCTTCTCATTCTTTTCTCTTTCTTAGAGGGTGTTTCTTAAAACTGGAGCTTTTCAACTTATTGTGAATAAGTGATTTTTAGATTATAATCATATTAAAAATAAGCAGTTAAGCGTTTCTGTAAACTAGTTAATAATCAGCTGATAATCAGTTTATAATCAGTTAAGTGTTTCTGTAAAATCAACTTATAATCAGTTTTTAATTACAGAAATTGTCAAAATGATCAATCTGTCCCTGAATTTATTTATTGTATAAAATTGATTTTTTAAATGTCAATTCAAAATTTATTTAACAATAATAATAATAATAATAAAATTTATATAATAATAATAATAAACGTAAAAGAATTTTGATGAGAACTAAAGTATATAGGGTCGATAAATTTGAAATATTAAAAATTAGATAGTAATAGTATAGTCTTTTACTTGATCAAAACTGCTTAAAAAATAAATTCTTAAAAAAAATAAAACTCAACTTTTAAAAAACTGATTAAAATCAGAATATAATCTACTATTTAAGTTTTCAATAACATTTAAATAAAACTTATAATCTAAAAACAGCTTATAATAAGTTTTGATCGCTTATAAGTTTCGAGAAACATCATCTTCCTCTCTTTCCTTTTCTTCCTCAGTCGAGAATTAGGGTTCTCTTCTTCAATTCTTTGGATTTAATCTTCTTGTTCTCATGGTTACTGAATCGGAAAAACAATCAGTAAAGGATCAGAATGATCCATATTTCATGCATCCTACTGAAAATCCTTCGCTAGTTCTGGTTTCTCCTCTCATGAATGGTACGAATTATCAGACATGGTCTCGATCTATGAAGCGAGCTGTAATCTCTAAGAACAAGATTCAAATTGTTGATGGAACAATTACTCAACCGAGGAAGTCTGATTCCAAGTTCTCTGCGTGGAGCGTTGCAATATGATGGTGATACAGTGGCTTTCAAATTCTTTGGTTCCTTCGATTGCTGCAAGTGTGATCTGTATAGATAGTGCCAGAGATATTTGGAAAGATTTATACGATCGTTTTTCTCAAAAAGATTCGCTCAGAATTGCAGATATTCAACAAGAGATAGCGGCATTTACTCAAGGTAATCTCTCGGTCACTGACTATTTTACTCAATTAAAGACATTTTGGAATGAATTGTACTCTCTTAGGCCTATGCCCTGTTGTATATGCATTCTTCCTGTTCGTGTAACGTAATTGAAATTTCTAGGGCTTATCAGAGTTCTGATCAGATAATAAAGTTTTTAAGGGATTAAATGACAATTTCTCTACTGTAAGAACTCAGATTCTAATGATGGAACCTCAACCTTTAATTAATAAGGTTTTCTCCTTAGTCATTCAGCATGAACGGCAAATTTTGGTTCCACGAGTTATTTTGACAGAGTCTGATTCTTTGGTGTGCCTTGATAAGTCTAATTCATCTGGTGGTTTTGTTCAAACTCAATCTCAGAATAATGGCCGGAGATTTTATTCTGACAGTGAGAAGCCTATTTGTAGTTATTGTGGTAAACCAGGTCACACTATTGACAGATGTTACAGAAAGCATGGTTATCCCCAAGGTTTTTTTGGTTCTAACAATCCACGTTCCTTTTCTGCTCATGTTAATCAAGTTCAAAGTGATGAAGGTGTGGTTGAAACTACAACTGTTGAACAATCCTCTGTTCCTACAAAGTGTCCTGAAACTAATTCATATAGCCTTACCAAAGATCAGTATCATCAGTTGCTCAATCTACTTCAACAATCCAGTGCTAATGTGATTCCTCAAACTGCCATGGTTAACTCAGCTCAAGGCATACTTGGACCTCCACCTACTCAGCCTTCATCTTCTATTTGCTCGGCTCAGTCTTCATCCTCTGGTATATGTCTTTCAACCTTTTCTTCTCCTCCTTAAACACTTAGACATTCAACTAGAATCAAACGATCTCCTTCTTATCTTCAAGATTATCATTGTAATCTTCTTCAAACTGATTCTTCAACCGTTTCTGCTAACATTACTCAATATCCTATTCACAACTATCTTTCTTATTCAAGGTTGTCTCCTTCTCATAAGTTTTTTGCTCTTTCTATTTCTTCTCTTTCTGAACCTACTTCATATAAGCAAGCTGTTTTGGATCCAAAGTGGCAGTATGCTATGCATCTTGAGTTGCTGGCACTTGAGGATAATCATACCTGGACAATTATTGATCTTCCTGATGGTGTCACTCCTATTGGTTGTAAATGGGTGTATAAGATTAAATATAGGGCAGATGGGAGTGTAGAAAGGTATAAGGCTAGGCTTGTAGCTAAGGGATACACCCAACAAGAGGGCATTGATTATTTGGAGACTTTTTCCCCTGTTGCTAAGATTACCACTGTTAGATGTCTTTTAGCTGTTGCCACTGCTAAAGGCTGGTTTTTAGAGCAATTGGATGTTGATAATGCATTTTACGTGGTGATTTAGATGAAGATGTTTACATGAAACAGCCACCTGGGTTTTCTGTTGACAGTGTTTCTAATGTTTGCAAGTTAGAAAAATCTTTATATGGTTTAAAACAGGCTAGTCGACAATGGAATGCAAAATTAACTTCTGCACTCTTGTCAAGAGGTTTTGTTCAATCTGTCTCTGATCCATCTTTGTTTACCAAGTCTACTGCTTCTAGCTTTGTTGCTTTGCTTATGTATGTTGATGATGTGGTGTTGGCAAGCACAGATATGGCAGAAATTGTTGCTGTCAAGGAATTTCTTCACCTGCGGTTTCAAATTAAAGACTTTGGTTCTTTAAAGTTTTTCTTAGGCTTTGAGATTGCAAGATCACCTCAAGGAATTCATGCAGCGAAAGTATGCTTTAGAATTGATTGCAGATATGGGTTTTCTTGATTCCAAACATGTTCCTACTCCAATGGTAGTTTTTAAAAACAAATCTTCTACTTCTGAAGTTTCAGCACCTCTTGATGATGTTTCTGGTTATAGGCAGCTGATAGGAAGATTGTTATATCTTACCAATACCAGACCTGACTTGAGTTTTGCAATTCAGTTTTTGAGTCAATATCTTGATAAGCCTACTCTTCTTCATTTGCAAATGGCTCACAGGGTTATCAGATACATTAAAGGCTCTCCTGCTCAGGGTTTGTTTTTCTCATCATCATCTAATCTTCACATTCAAGCATTTGCTGATGCTGACTGGGCATCCTGCCCTTTAACTAGACGTTCAGTTACTGGTATGTGTGTATTTCTTGAAAGTCAAAAAAGCAAACCACAATTTCTCGCTCTTCCACTGAGGCCGAATATAGAAGTTTAGCTTCTGCTGCATGTGAGGTACAATGGATCAAATATTTATTTATTGATCTTCATTTTTTGAGTTGTGCTCCTGCCTTGCTGTTCTGTGATAATTTGTCTGCCGTAACTCTTGCTCATAATTCTATTTTTCATGAGAGAACTAAACACATTGAATTAGATTGTCACCTAGTGAGGGAGAAGATCAAGTCAGGCTTACTCAAGATAACTGCCAGTGTCAACTACAAACCAGCTGGTTGTTACAAGTAGTTCAATTTCGGTTACACTTGTTTTTCTTTCTTTAGTTTGTTACAGTGTATATAAGACTTGTTTCTTTTCTCATTAAAGGAAGAAAGTGAAGTAATTGTAGATACACTTAAAAAAATAATTATGAATTATTACTCAAAAAAATATACACTTATATCTTGGTAGGACACTATTAATTAATTAATTAATTAATTACTTATTATGTGTAATGAGCTTTATAAAAATATATTTTTTGGAAATTAATATTGGTTAATACAAGCTATCTTTTGTTCTTCAATTTCTTATTCTTGTCTATATATTCTCTCATTTGTATATGTCTTCTTCATTCAACCCATTTGGCCAACTAAACGGATAAAGTGGTGGCACCAAAAGATTAAATAATAATAATAATAATAATAATAATAATAATAATAATAATAATAATAATAATAATAATAATAAAGAAAAAGATAAATAAATAAAGATAGAAATTTTGATAAGAAAGGGCTCAAAGGTATCTCTCTCAACACACCAAACACAAGTTCTTTTGTTTTTTACTTATCCCTCAATATCTAATGATTTTAGTTTCTTTATCTGCTTTACAAAGTGCAATTGTCGAAGACAGCTAATGATTTCACATGCACACCCTATAATTTTTAAGTTGACTTGTTGAAATCGAGTATTTAATTTATTTATTTTTAGATCAAAAAATTAAAATAAAATGATATAAAATCATACAATATCTTATGATATTTTAAAATTTTAAAATAATATGAAAAAATAAAGAATACAAATAGCCACAAGAATTTTTGCCAAAGGAAATAAAATATTATAAATGCTTAAAAAGATATATTTACACATATGATCTACATTAAGTATATATTTTTATGAACAATAAATTCACAATCAACTTTCTCTCTCACTTGCCAAATTTAAAAAATAATAATATTAAGTCATATTTCGCAAAATAAACATGTAGTTGTAGATGGCAAAATACCATTAAATTTATCATTAAGAATATCATAAAAATTATCAATATGAATCGAATTTCACCTTTCACATTAAATTTCTATATATACAATAATTTTTTTTAAAAAAAAAACTGGTACGAATTAAACTAACATCTTATTAGTCTATTATATCACAAGAAAAACACTTTAGACTATTTTTTTTTTTTTGTACTGCGGAACCACTCTCACATATTTTTGGAGAGAAATCAAACTTGTATGAAGATAGAATATAAAATCATGTTTGTGATACAAAAATTGAGCGACCATTCATAGAGATAAATGGGCAAGTTGGCAACTTGAATTTGTTTAAAAAATTTTATGGTATACACGTAAAGGATGAGAAGAACGTTCAAGAAACATTCAAATTATATGGAAAATTAAATAATTAGCTCCATAATTTAACTAAGTTTTATTATTATCCACATTCCAACTCACTCCTAAGTGTTTAAATAATTATGAATTAATTAAATATCTAAATTAGCATTATTAATTGATGATGTATGCATTATCTATGTACCCATCTTTAGTGGACAAATTCACTTTTCATCCACTGTTATATTCATCAAATTAATATAAAATTAATAACACACACATATATATATAATATAAGATCTCATTAGAATCATTATATTAATTAATGTAAAACACATTATTGATTGTTTATACAATTTATAATTGCAAGTCTCTTCTCCTTGTTTTATTTTTGTTATATATTGTAGAATTTTGTAGGTATTATAGTTTGTGGGGCTTGTTCCTTGTGAGTTATGAGTTGACCCTATTCTATTGGTTTTATTATTTATTTCTTTATTAAAGAAGAAATTAAATATTTTAATATTTCCTATTATAATATATACTTTTTAATTTTTTTTCTTTGAGACTGCAGTTGAATAAATTAATTCATTTTGCAAAGATCCAATTAGAAATGATTAAGGAGACAGCTTCATGCGTGTTTAATTACTCTAATTCCGTGTTTAGTGGTTGTATAAGACAAAAAAAATATAGGAAAAACTACATAAATTATTGGATGAACTTATAATTTTATATTTATATAAATGAGTATATTGCATTCAGTAATTTATCAAAAATTAATGATGTTGGGTTTGGACTGTTTGGTATATATTAAGAGTAAAAAAAATAGATTTTTTTTATTTTATTTTTTCACTATTTCAAATAAATAAATCTAAATAAATTCAGAATTCAATTTCTAAATTTGTATGAATTTAATAATTGAATTTACTCAATGAAATTCGTGTTGACTTGATATATCTTATATAGGAAATGCATCAGTGTGTGTGTGTCTATATATATATATATATATATATATATATAAACTCGCTGGGATTAGTCCAGCGGGTTAGAAACCCAATCCATTAAGAAAAAATTGCGGGTTTGAATTTTCACAAAATGTATTTCCGGGTGTTTGAACCTTTTATAATATAAAAGAAAAAATATATATATATAGAGAGAGAGAGAGAGAGAGCAATTTGAGCTTAGTTAAATGATAGAAGACCAAAAATGATCAAAGAGTGTATGTAAGCACTGAAGTCATTGCTTTCAGTAGTTTAAGATCACTACTAATTATTATTTATATATGTATATAGGTTGATATTTATATAGCATATACATTAATAATGCATTATAAATTCCATCATGTATTGCCATTTTATAAGAAAACTAGAGAATCTAAATTTAGGTTGATATAGGAGAGAGAACAATTAGTGGCTGCAAATTAATGAATCTATTACACAACAAGTAGATTAGTTGGTAAAAATTATTATAATTTAATCCAAAAGTCTCAAATTTAAATTCTAAATATACAACTGCGTTAAAATTTATAGGAAGAATTCTATATATTTATAATTTTATACGCTCCATTTCAAAATAATAATAATATATATAAATAATGTTTCTGGAAACAGTTGTGAAATAATAATAATAATAATAATAATAATAATAATAATAATAAGCGTTGATAGAATTTAACAAGTATGAATATATAAATTTAGAGAATCTAATTTATTCCTTTTTTTTAATTGAATCTGATTTATTTAAAGAATAGAAAAATACTATTTATTATGCTAACAATAAGCATTCCATGCATATAAACATTATTGACTTGCTTATTATGATTCATGAACAATATTATATGAAATAAAAAAGTCGAGTATGCATGCTTGACACTTAAATTCGAAATATTTTAATTTTGTAGATAATTCAAATGGTATATCACTAAATTAAAATTCATTGTTGGCATCAATATGTAATTAATATATAATATTTATTAATTTAAAATAAATTATTCTTTAATTAAAATAATATTATTTTATATCTTTTTTTTATTTTTTCTATATGGCTTTATCATTTGATCACATTGCATGCTCCCAAGCTCCCCGCTGCTGCAACTTGGCCGACTTGCTTAGCTATCTAATTATTAACCATCAATCTCTTTGATATATATATATATATATATATATATATATATATATATATATATATATAACCACTGGAGTTAGCCCAGTGGTCACCTGGTGTTACTCTCCACGGAGAAGTCATGGGTTCGATCCTTCAAAAATAATTTCTGAGGATCGAGCTTTTTAAATATATATATATATATATAAATGGTGGACCGAAGAAACAACCAATAATAATTAAGCAATTTGTTTCTTTTTATATATGTTTGATAATAATTATATATTATATTTATATAAATTTGAAACTCTTAATTTTGATGGTGCGTACCTAAGCTATTTCTATATATCCTGCAGCCTTATTGGACAATATTTATTAATATTAATATTATTATATATTTTTTTTAAAAAAAAAGATATTATACACATTATTAATTTTACAAAATTTAATATATATACCTATTTTTGTCCTAAATCTTTAGTGGACAATGTTTATTTTATTATTAATTATATTACTAAATGGGTTATATATTTTATTATTATATAATTAAATAAATGGGTATACATTATTATTTTCTTGTAATTTTCTGTCAAAGAAAACAGAAAAAACAAGAAAAAAAAAATTGGGTTGTCATTCATGCATTTCGGCAACACTTTTGTGCTGTCTCTTCGACAAGTTGCTTTCAATTTCTATGCAATTCAACAAGACAGAAACTTCTTACATTTTTCATTAACATTCCATCACTATGTGTATGTTTTAAATAGTCTAAATTTTTTTAAAATAGTTTCATTTATTAAACAATATATTATTTTTAACATTTCTAATTGCTATTTTTTTCTATATTTGATTAATTTTCACCTGAATTATATAAATTAGCATTAAAAGTATTAAATTGCAAGAGTATATAAGGAATAAGTTAATGATTGTCATATTGTCAATTTTTTAAGTAGAAATAAGTATTTTTTATTGAATCATATTTTATTTTTATTGAAACATATTATGATGATTTTATATCAATGTATATAATTTTTTTATCAAACACTTTAAAAAAAGCAATTACAATATATTCGAATGAAAATGAAAATTAAACGTATTCTAATTATAAAACTTAGAATATTTATTGTTGTTTAAAAAAATATAAATATAACACACTCATAATGACTATATATTTAAAATGGTAGTTTATAGTGCTTAAATTAATGTATATTAAATTTATTGTTATTTTCAGGTTGTTGAAATTGTGCAATAATAGCTATAACAGCTACTAGTATAATACTTATTGATCACGAAGAATTGAAGTAAACCAACCACTAAATTTTGAAGTGATGTGCCATATACAAAAGGCATGTTTTGTATTTGGCATTTCACTTGCTATAGCTTCAGTCATCCATGGATCTTGATCCGTCAAAATTGTCAATGGAGGCTTTCTCATCAATGATACAAAAGTCTACAAAATAAAATTTAATTTAAGTAACTATTATTAAGAGTCTAAACTAATAAAAATTAAAGAAATTTATAAATATTTTAAGTTACCTTCATCAACCATGAAAATGTGTTTCTTGTTTCATTTCGAATTAGTGCACAACCATATAATATTGTCCTTCCATGATTGTCTATACCCACAAACATACCAAACGGCATTTCATAAGAATTCACTTTGTAAGTTGTGTCAAAAACAACAACATCTCCAAACTTTTGATACCATTCAAAACAATGTGATGGAGACCAAAATATGTGCTCCAACCTTCCTTTTTCATCAATTGTGAAAGAATACTGAAAGTTGGGATTCTCATCCTTAATAGCTTTGCAAAATTGTACTAAATCCATTGCATCATTCTCACTTTCTTTTCTACCTATCCTATTAAGTAAATTATACACATCCTTAGCAAGAAAGGGAAGATGACTATGTTTTACACCCCGCTCAAGTTCCATGACTCGCAAAATTTGTTTAACCGACAAACCCCCTTCTTTATATAAAAGGATTCGCTCTTCATCTTCTTTGCATATAGTGCGATTCATTGGAAGGAAACGAACTTCTTCTAGAGCCAACAAATTATGGTTATGACTTTCTTCAAATTGAACTACTTGCCACTCTTCGGGAAATATATCAAATGTTTTTTTCAACACGATTCGAACATGAGCTTTGCATTCACACTTAGTTGATGTTCTGTTTCTTTGTTGTTTTGTTAAATCAACTAATTTTTCTTCTGGCTTTCCTGCACAACTACAAACAAAATCACGCCACTTCTTTTCTCCGTTTTTTATTATAAATCTACTCTTTCTACAAGAAAATCCATGTTTGTTTGCATATCTTTTATAGAAAATAAAAGCTTCTTCCTCACTTAGAAAACACTGACCAATAAAAGGCTTGAAAATATCTTCCATAATCTCTTTGCCATTAAATTCATCTACTGTTGCATCTTCAGGAATTATATTCAAATCGAAATTCATCTAAAATATAAAATATTATCCAAACTTAGATTATATACGAATAAAAAATGGACAACAAAGTGAAACATAAAACCAAATTAAATAACATATAAATTGATTAAAAAAAGACTGGACTTACCTTTGCAAAGCTCAAAGTAAAATAGTTGTTTACTATGGAAGAAGAACGAATTTATTCATTGTTGAAGAAGAAGAAAAGGTTTAGCTCTGTAGGAATTTAATAAGAACATAAAAAAAAAATAATCACAGCAAATGGGTAGAAACGAAAAAATTAATAGAAAAATTAGTTGAAAAGTCAATGAAAATATAATAATTAATTTGGTTTGGGACATACTACAATAGTTAAAGTTAACCACATGAGTATTGCTTAGGTTAATATTAATTGAGATGCCATTAAGATTGCACTTTTACCTATGATAGTGGGTGTATTTAATGTTGCTTAACCAGTGCAATGTTGCACTGGTTAGAAAAATCGTTAATTAATTAAGGATATATTTTTCTTATTGTTAGGTACACTTCCAATATTTCAGAGTCATAACTTGGCAATTATTACATCTGAAATTTCTAAGTAAATTAGATTTATATTGAATTCACACTATAGTTTATGAAAAGCTACTACACTGACCTTTGATATTAATTCTATACCAACTAGCTATCTACCATTAATTAGTTGAATTAGATGTTTGTTTATGATGTTGGGGGTTCTTTTTAGGCCAAGATTTATCTTTCATCTGATATATTTTTTCAATTGCTACGTTGAAAAAATCGATTCGAATCAAAAGTATTTATGCATTAATTATATTAAAAAATGACTATTCTAACCTTGCATTTATTAGTAATGCATTTAGAATTATTATTTTTCTAATATAATTAATGCATAAAATATTTTTGGTCCGGATCAATTTTATTCATTTAGTATTGCTCTTTTTTTAAGCACTGTAATGATTTTATAAAGATTTCTATGTGTATTTTAGAGCTCAGTATTATTTTTTCCTTTGAGAGTCTCTCTTAGTCAGTTTAGGAGGAAGATGCTTCAGTGACGTTTTTGGTATATTCATAAATATTCAACTCCTGTTTAATGTCTTATATGAATTATATTTTTAATGATCCCTGAAGAAGCATTTAAATTCTCTATTTCCTTCATTCACGGTTATGATAAAATTTGAGGATACATGAGATTTTTGCTTTTTATTCTTATTTTTGTTTTAATACTAATATCTTTTATTATTGATAAAAAAAAATAATTTTTAATGTTTAAAATTTAATTTTTTTTCAGAATTATTTTTTTTAAATCATCCTTATTTTTATTTTTTATTAATAGTAAAATTATAAATGACATAAGTCTAACATAATGTCAAATAAGATAAATTATTCTTAAATTCATTACTTTAAAAAATACATTTACTATTAAAATTATATTTCACATGCTGGCAGCGTAATTATAATAATTGATTTGTACAAAAGGAAAGGTTAATTATCCAAAAAGATTTTTGATTATAAAAAAAAAATTAAAAGTAAAAGTAAAAGTCTTCCTTGTCATAACTAAATCTAAGAAATTACCTGAAACTTCTGTTTCTATCTGCCTAAAGAATCTAATTAAGAATGGTCGAATTCATTCATCCTTTCTATATTTATATGACTATCGACGTTCTTTCATTACTGTATTACAAGTTGCCATGTTGACCCTTATTTATATTAGTAATTTTCTTACTTATTTTATAGTTCATTAATGGCTCGAGTAGCCTTTGCATGCCTCAAACTATTTATAAATTAGCGATTAATTCCCTCAAATTATATATTATATACTTCTTATTTGGTTCCTGGTAAGAAATATAATTAATATAGCTAAATCAACCTTTCATATATTATATATATATATATCGAAATTAATTTTAAAAATAGTTTTTGCAATAGTATATGTATGTATGTATAAATATATATTAGTTAAATTGCTTAATATAACTGTAAAAATAACATGGAAAATATATTATTTATTCTTTAATTAGAGCTTGACTATCAACCTACCATAGACAATCCATTTTCTACCTCAAATCATTAAATTGAAATTCTTTTGAAAATTTTTCTTATCCATATGTAGTTTTGGGTGCTCAGAAGATGATTTTCTTATTCAAGAAAAGAAGAAAAAGGATTAGAAGTTGAATAAATAATTTCGTAAACATGAATTAATCCTGGAATTACTTATGCAATAATCTTATATTTTTCATATTTGAAATTTCACTTAAATTCATGCCATATTAATTTATTTATTTATCGATTGAAATTATATAATATTTCATTGATGAATTTAAAAAATATATTTTCTTTTTATAAATTACCTCTTGATATTAATTATGGCTGAAATTTATTTTAATTAATATAATAAAAATGAACAACTTTATCAACCGGGTTAATTTTCAATCTATTTTTTAATAATTTTGATATTAGGAACTTAATGGATAGCCCAGTTATTAATAATTTATGATAAATTATAGAAATATCATATAACTCCAAAGTAAAAAAGAAAAAATCAATCACAAGCACAGGTTGCAGTTTTGGCTCTTTTTCAGAACAAGTAATTCTTGCCAAATTGATTTAACAACTACAACCCAAAAAAAGTCTTAATAATTAATTAATTAATTAATAATAACAATTCTAATAAACCTGAAAAACAAACAAAATTAATTAAGAATTTAACACTATACAACACTGCATTTCAACCCTCAAATTTAAATCACGAAGGCATGTTTAATTAAGTAATTCCTTTTTTATTTTTTATTTAATTATACCAGAAAGAAAAATTAATTTTTGATGGCTTCTTGTGGAAAAACTGGACTAGAAGGTCTTGAAACTGTGACTTGCCATGCCTTAATTTCTCCGTCTAAACTACCGCTAAATATCGAAACGACACCGTTTGTTTCGTCTTCCCATGCTCCAGCCAAGGACTTCACAGGTTTTTGATGTCCTTCCAAAATAGCCAAACAACAATATTTCCCATCATGTCCTTGTTGCCAAATCCTCACCGTCTGATCAGCTGATCCACTTAACAGCAAATCAGAGACGTTGACTAAACTTAAGATTGCTTTGCCGTGCCCTCTCAACGCTCCGGTGAGCACCATGTGATTAGCACTATCTTCTCTCTCCCACACCAAAATTGAACGATCACAGGCTCCGGATAACAAAACCGATCCGTCACCGCTTAAGGCCAATGCGTTTACAGCAGATTTGTGCTTCTCTAAGGTCGCTATCAGCGTGTGCCGCTTCTCGTTAAACGGTTTGGACCATACCCGAATTCTACAATCCGCTGAACCGGTGTAAACTGTTCCATCGACGGCGACGGCGACTGCGTTAATTGCATCATCGTGTGCTTTAACACACTCTAAACACCAGAGATCGGAAGCCCTCCATATCCTCAAACATTTATCCCAAGAGACAGAATAGATCAAGCCATTGTTAACGGCGAGACCAGTAACTGCGTCTGCGTGTTCGATCCAGAGCAACTTCTTGTGACGCCGGATGTTGACGTAGTTCTTCGGGAGCATGAAACGGCGTAAACGATCGTTAACGGTGGGAAGAACAGTTAACAACTTATGCAAGTTATGCTCTTTAGTCATCGTCATTTTCCAAACACGGATCTTACAGTCCTGATGAGCAGTGAAGATTTTTCCGTCACAGAAGCAAACAGACTTGACGGAACCAGACGATGAACCTTTATCGTTGAAAGTATTTAAATGCGTGCAGCTGGTTCGATCATAGACGTTGAATTCATGACCAGAAGCAACGTAGAGGAAGTTATCATGGAAAGCGATGCAGGTGATCGGAAGCTTTGATTGTGATTGAAAAGAGTTAATACAAGAAAAAGATATGGAAAGATTTATAGTTTCAGGCGTGAGCTTTTGGAGAGAAGGAACAGAAGGAAAAGTTTGGAGAGAGAGATTGCTATGGAGGCTAACGCTGCAAGTATCGCTTGTGTTTGATGAAGATGAAGATGAAGAAGAGGAAGAAGAAACGGTGCTACCCGGAGTGTCGGAGGCGCTACTGGTGTCGGAAAAGAGATGTTTAGTAGACGTCGGCGGTTGTTGCTTATTAGTGAATAGGACGGTGGAATGTTGAGTTCCGGTAGCGGTGGTGGTGGCTCGGTGAGTGGCTAGCCATGAACGAACTCTCATTTTTATTTTGTCTTGTTCTGTAGTTGTTTTTTTATTGAGAAGAGAGAAGAGAAGTGTTGTGAGGGAGAATAAATAGATAAAATTTTCAGATTTGAAAAAGGAGGGAGAAGATAAAAGCGGTCCTACGTGGATGGTGGGGGGAGGGTGAAGGGATATGATACGGTGTGTCTGAGGTTTGCAAAGCCAGCTGTATCTTATATATCAAGCTGTGAATTATTATGAAATCTAAGGTAAAAATAATATTATTTTTATGTTTATCTGATTTTTTAAAAAATTAAAATTGATGTATTATTGTATATGAATAATTGGTTTATTTTTGAATCAAGTCTTATAAAATTAATCTTTTTAAATAAAAAAATAAAAAATTGAGATTATTATACAATAATCAATATGAATTTCCTAACTAAATGTGTTTTCTTTAATATAAATTCCAAATTTTAAGTAGAAGGATGAAGCAATAAACAAATTTAGCAGTTCATATTTTAGTTAGAGCTTCCCATTATTTAGAATTCTTAGCTTGATTTTCTTGTACTATTAGTTTTAGTTGGTTTAATCGCTTATTAAGAGGGTGTTTCTCAAAACTTAAAAGCTGGTCAAAACTGCTTATAAGCTGTTTTTAGATTATAAGTTGTTTATTTAAGTGTTTCTGAAAACTTAAATAGTAGATTATAATCTGATTTTAATCAGTTTTTTAAAAGTTGGGTTTTGCTACTTTTTTTTAAGCACTTATTTTTTAAGCAGTTTTGACCAAGTAAAAGACCATACTATCCCTACCTAATCTTCAATATTCTAAATTTGCCTACCTTATACACTTTAGTTCCCATCAAAAAAATTTTATTATTATTATTATTATTAAATTTTATTATTATTATTATTATTATTGCAAAATAAATTTTGAATTGACATTTAAAAAATTATTTTTATACAATAAATAAACTCATGGACAGTTTGGTCATTTTGACAGTTTCTACAATTAAAAACTGATTATAAGCTGATTTTACAGAAACACTTAACTGATTATAAACTGATTATCAGCTGATTATTAGCTAGTTTACAGAAATGCTTAACTGCTTATTTTTAATCTGATTATAATCTAAAAATCACTTATTCACAAAAAGCTGAAAAGCTCCAGTTTTGAGAAACACCCTCTAAGTAATAACCTTTTTTAAATAATTGTGCAATTTTAATTAGGAGTCTTTCGGTTAAATTATGATACTTAGAGGGTGTTTGATTTAGCTGATTGAGGCAGCTGATAGCTGTTTCAAGTCAATCAGCTAAAGAATAAGTGTTTGATTAATTTTTTTATCAGCAGCTGTTAGCTGTTTGAAGGCTCAAACAGCAGCTGTTTGAAAAAGCTCATCCTCCTAGTTTTTTCTAAACAGCTGCTGATAGTTTTTTTATTTGACAATATTAATCCTGAAATAATTTGAGTTTATTTAAAATTATACCCTTATTGGTCATTTTACACAATAACAACAACAGCTTACAATATTTTTACCAAACGCTCATTATTCATCAGCTAACAGCTATCTACCACTCATACAGTGGCTTGCTATTTTCTTATAGATTTAGCTTTAAGGAGATCAAAGAAGACACTTTCTTTTTGGCACTTCAAGGATATATCTCAATTCATCTAAAAGGTTTTCTCCGACGAATCTTTGGGAGCTAATTTATTTCCCTGCTTGGTCGTGATTTGTTGTTCGACAGAGGATGATGGCTGCTCATTTCTCAGCTCTTTTACATTGCTATATACAAGCTCTTTCACATTGATAAACAAGTTAAAATGATAAATAAATTGAATTATGACATTTACAACTCTTAGTTGTTAATATGATTATATTGTATAATTTGTCAAAAATGGCAAGTGGGGCTTATCGGTGGTAGTGTAGTAGGGAATGGCGGTATTGTCGTTTCGCCGGAGAAAAACAGGTGGCGGATAAGACTGCGGGTGTGGAGTCAAAGGGCGAGAGCCAAGAAGGAATTACTGGCAAGTTGCAGTTTGCTTTACAGTTTGGAATTAGAAAGAGTTAGCAAAACGCGTATCAATTATCAAGAGAAGCGAGACGAAGGCTTAGTGATTGTGTCTCCAAGTTGACCAATAAATGGACCCTATTTTTCATCTTTTACTTTCATATTAATTTCTGCTTTTTTCTATTTTTTTTTCTTTCAATTTTAAATATACAAGTTAGAATTTAAGAGCTATTGTTTAACTAAGCATATATATATAAGTTAAATTTTAATTGAGTTCAAATCTAGTTTAATAAAAATTATATATTCATATTGAGCTAGAATAAATAATGATTCTACTCTAATTCAAACTCATATTTTTGTAATCAAGTGTCGCTGTAGACAAAAAATATATATATTATTCAAAATTCAAATTTGGTAAGATTAAATCTCTTACTTTTCGTACATATAAATTTATATTTTTTTAGATAATAAATTCAAAATAAGCTGTCGTATTTTTTCATGTTAATACTAAAAAAATTCTTATTTTTTATTTAATATAATTAATTTAATATAATGTGATTAATAATATCAATATATATTATATATTTGAATCAAGTTAATACAATAGACCCAATTTTACTCATATTTCATGTCCTCGGTCTTAAATTTGAATTTTTGAATGTCCTTTGAGCCCTTTAACTTTTTGAATTGAACATATATGTCATACTTTAGAAAACCTTGTTAATATATATATAAAAAAGGGGAAATTTATTAATATTATAATATAATGTGTGAAAAAGGGAATAGAATTGAAGATTCCTTTTGAATATAGTACTAAATATCAAAGTTGAAATGAATGGAATATATATATACATATATATATATATAAACTTTATACTAATTTGAAACAAAGCAATTAAGTTGACAAAGGCATTAAGGATAGAAACCCGGCAATATGGAAAAAAATCAGCAAAAGGTATCTTCTTGTTGGCTTGTCTAATCTATTATATACATGACTTTGTCGATTAAAGCATGTACAAATTGAAGATCAATAAAACGATAATTAATGGACCAAAAAATTAATTAAAAAGCGAAAGAAATTAATTATTAGGACCACTTAATTTTAATTTATTTAACAACTCATATTGAATTGTCAATTTCTTTCATTCATCACATCAATTGATTTATCAAGAAAAAGATCAAAATAAACCTTATCAACATAGATTAGTTTTAATTAATCAAGAAAATTTTAAAAAAAAAGTGCTTTTTTATTTAAAGTAATGAAAGATTAATTATTATTATTATATTTTTATATGAAAGAGCCAAAAGATCAATCAAATCTTTAAGGATTATATATTAATCATCAGACATCAAAAATATACATTTTATATTTTATTTAAACATTTGATTTTGATATAAAATTTGAATTTGAATTTTTTTAATTTTGAAAATAATTTTAATATTATTTAATAAAACCCATTAGCAATAAAAAATTTATTAATGTTTTACTATATATATGTGTGTGTGTGTGTGTGTGTGTGATAATATATAACAATTGATTAAAATGTTTCTGTCAATTTCTTAATATATTATTTTTTAAAAGAAGTTATTATTTGGTGACCCATTATCTAAAATATCACATAATTTAACTATTTTGTATAAATTTTAACAATCTAATAACATAATATCATATATACAACTTGCAAGAAATTAATTAATCACAAATTAATAATTAATTTGTTGTGAAGTTAATGGATATTTTCTGTTTTTGACGGCAGAGACATTAATGAAATTTTAAACTAATGCATATGCAGAAGACGGGTCAAGAACAAGAGAAACAGCGGAGAAAAATATTATTTATTTCATTATTATTTGTAGATAATCGCAACAATTAAAAATAATCTTTTATTATATAGTTGTAATGAAAGGTAAGTTTATCATATTTTTCCATAAAAAAATTTCACTTTTTTAACTTTTTTTTTTTACTTAAAGAAAAAGGAAATTAAATTCAAGAGTAGAGTTGGTCCCCTTCCAAGTAGCCTGCAAATTAAAAATTTAACAGTTTTAGTGATAATTGACTATGACTTCAAATTAATTAAAAGGTAGAGATTAATTATATTTATAAGCCCTAGTTCTAAGTTATGATAAATAATGACTATATCATATAACATAAAAATATTTGAATAAATTTCAATATACTAAATAATTGAGCTGTATTGCATGATTAACTATAATTTATAAGTGTGGTCCATTTATGTCTTTTCTTGGTAATGAAAATTATTATGATGCTAATGTTTCTGTTACACTTCACAATTTCCACATGGCAATATATATATATATATATATGGATTTGCATCAATGTTTTAATTACATAGAATCGAATTGATAATTAATTTATGATTTAATTAGTTCAATCCAATTAATTCAAGTTTAATAATATAATAATATTAGAAAATTTTTATTTATAAATATTAATAAAAAATTATAAAATTTAAAAATAGTAAAAATATACTTTATCAATTAAAAAATATGATATATTAAATTTAATATATATAAAGAATAATTAAAAAAAAATTTCTCTGTCTTATTTAAAAATTAATTCGGTTTGATTCAGACTAGCTAATTCAGTTTAACCAACTAATTTTGATCGGTTTTATCAATTTTTGTAAGTTTTATTAAATCAAATTAGTTTTTGATTCTCGATTAACTTGGTTTGTCCGGCGATTCAATCTTATTTTAGAAACACTGATCTGCATTAATTGATATAATCAAATCATTTATATAGAGCTTTAATCTTTTCGAATTAAATAAAAACTCCAATTTTCAAATTTTAAATAATTTTTGTTCTATAGTACGCTAAAAGAAATGATTTTGTTTTTAGTTATGGCAGCATTATCTTCTCAATTATTATTTCCATTTTCAGTGTCAATTAGTTATTTAAATAATTAAGCTTCTGATTCAATTGGAATGAAGGTCTTACTAAAATTATTTCGTCTTAGTATTAGAATTTAATAATTAGGTTAGATTAATAGAGAAATTTATTTTTCTATATTATTAATCAATATGTATTTAATTATTAAAATTATAACTTAAAAGAAAATTTTTAAATGTATAAACCAAATTATGTACTAGCAAATGCGTCTTTAGACTTATTTTAGAAGATTGATTAATTAAAAATATAATCTAATTATCTAGATAAAAAAATGGCTGTAATTGTGTTGTTCATTGTTTTTCCATTATATTAAACAACTATAATTTTTTAAGAAATTTATTTTTTTGTTTTCTTTGAAGGATGAAAATTTGAAGGAAACCGATGAGCTCCCGCTTGACTTAGGAAGTAAACGCCTAACTTGGCCCATTTATTTGTCATTTATAAATATAATTAGTCAAAGAAGTTTCCAAGAATTTCCAATTTCTGAAAATGGCGCCGATTTTTATTACCCAATCCAAATAATTGATGCATTTTTAATTTTTTTAGTTTTAAATATTGAAAAAAAAATCAAAATCAAATTTACTTTCACAATTCACGTGGATATATATATATATATTAAAAATTATTTATATTTTTTAAAAATTATTATGAATTATCAATTAACAGCGTATAATATATAATCTTGCTATGTTAGTATAATATATAATATTTTCACCCAATATAAATTCAAATTTGTCATAAAATTTTAAAGAAATCAATTCAATTTAATTGAATTTTTGTGCAAGAATTATTGTGAATATTGTGTAATACAATTGGTATTATTTTCTTAATTATTTATATATATTTAATAATAATTAAATGATATTAAAATTTTAGGAGATTATAATATATGTGTGTAGTTTGATAATAAATAAAATCTTAAGTAAATCCAATTTTTATGAAATGACATGATTTATGTCTCTTTTAAAATTATTTTTTATACTAATTAAAAGAATTGAACTATGTGGTATTGTCTAAATATAATCATCTAGTTTGATAAAAAAAAAATCTAAATATTTGATCCCAATTAATTTGATATTAAAACTTAATTGAGTTGAATTGAACTTTGTAAATCTTAGTTGGGATTAAAATTTAGTTGAGTCAGGTTGAATTCTATAAAATTATTATCTCACTGCAAATATGAAAATTGAAAAATAGAATTCATTTTAATTTTATTCTTGTAAATTAAAGGGAAAGCCCACCTTGTCCTTGTAGCTTAATAAGAGAGTAATAGGCACCATGGCCTCCACCAATGGCTAGTAGATCAGAATGAGATCCTTTTTCTACAACCTTTCCATTCTTTATTACAGCAATGAAGTCTGCATTTTGTATTGTTGACAACCGGTGAGGTGAGCCACTACTACACATGTTCTTCCAATCATCATCTTCTCTAAAGCTTCTTGAACTAAATTTTCTGATACACTGTCAAGTGCACTTGTTGCTTCATCTAACAGAAGAATTGTTGGGTTCTTTAGTATTGCTCTTGCCAATGCTATCCTTTGTTTTTTCCCTCCTGATAGCTGTTCTCCTCTTTCTCCACAACATGTGTCATATCCATCTTTCATGGAGCTGCAATTTACAAGAAAAATCTTTATCAGAAAGAAACACGCGAATTACCGATAGAATTTATTGGCCGACATCTCTCTGTTTTTCTTAAAATGGATCATTTCTTATGATGTTACAGGTTTAGCTGTTTTGAAACTTTTATGATCAGAAAATTAGAAATTCACTTTACGATGCAATACTATATCATTCAGTATCGTACCATAATGATGTTTACCAGTCATCCAAACAGATCCTAAATGACCTGCAATTAACATTTTCTGTGTAGTGTTTTTCTCAAACTGCAGTGAAAATATTAATATATTTACCTTATAAATTCATGAGCATTGGCTAGCATTGCAGCCTTTCTTATTTCAGCTTCTGTAGCATCTTCTTTACCATAAATGATATTTTGGCTAATGGTTCCTGCAAAAAGAGTTGGCTCTTGACTTACTAATGCAATGTGTGATCTGAAATTTCTCAAGTTATAGCTCTTGATATAGCGTTCATCTATCAGGATTGATCCACTTTTTGGATCATAAAATCTTTCAATCAGTCCAATGATGGTAGATTTTCCTGAGCCATTGTGTCCAATAAGTGCTACTGTTTTTCCTGCTTCTATCAAGAAGCTTGAGTCATTGAAAATCATTTGATTAGGCCTTGCAGGATAGGAGAAATATATGTTTTTCAATTCTATATTGCCTTTAATGCTTCTTTTAACCTTGATCCCAGTTGGATTATCAGGCTGAATTTCAGTTTTTCTATCAAGAATTGCAAAAGCTGATCTAATAGCATTGCTGCCTTCAGCTAAATCAGAACTCATTCTTCCCGCATCTGCAATGCTTTTACCTGTGCTCATTAAGAGAAAGAATACTTGAAAAAGGCACTTCGATGATATTTTTCATTGTGCCATTAATCTCCCTCCATACCAAAATGTTAGAGCTACAGAAGCTGTTGTGAGAAATTGGGAGCTGAACAGACCAAAACCTGAAAGCCATGATTGCTTTATGGTTTCCTTTTTTGGGACTCTCATTGCTTGTCCAAAAAACTTCAATATCCTTGTCTGCGACGAAAATGCAGTGATTGTCCTGTGATTAATGATAGCTTCACTTGCTATTTGACTACCCTCATTTTGTGCCTTTTCAGTTCTTTCAGACATACTTTTTCATTAGAACACTTCTTGAATAAAAGCTGCCTACAAGTAGTGGCTGTATAGCAATCATAACAATGGCTACTCTCCATGAGATTAGTAGACCTACCACAAAGGCAATGAAAGCACTAAAAAACACTTGAACAAGCAATGACAGCAGATCAGCAATAAGGGATCGAACCAATTGAGCCTCAGTAACTAGCCGGGCACAAATGGCAGCACTAGTGTTCTCCTCTTCATCAAACCATCCAAGTTCAAATGTCAACAATTTATTAAGCATTTATTCATGCACCCTTTTGGTTAATCTTTCTCCCATGATTGCAAAATTGTAGTGCTGAAGGATATTAGTAAAGAAACAAAGAACTACTAGGCCTAAAAAGATGAAGCAATAGATTCTTGATTCTGATTTGATTTTGGAATTGATCCTAGACAATAAGCATGGCCTGGTTGAACTGCTCCAAATCCTGCAGCACCAAGGCACCCAAGTGAAGCTCTCTTCCATTCAGGTGCTTTCATTCTTAGCAAGCGCCATTGCGAAGGGGGAGGATGAAGAGACTTCTTATGGTTCTTGTCATCGTATGAATGCATTTGGACTGACTGCGGCATACCAGCCGAAAACACAGGGCTGAAAGCATTGGCTGGACTGCTTTGATAACTTGATCTCAAACTAGTTTGTAGTTGACTTTGTTCGCTCTGCATTCTTCAATGAATTGTTTGTTCTCCTGAGTAATAGGGAGAGTAAGAAGCTTCTGCTTGTGCTGCTGATTGCTGCAAATGCTCCATTTTACCATAAACCCTACCATCTCCATTGTTCATTTGCATTAGTTCATTATGAGAACCTGATTCAATCACTCTCCCTGATTGAAGAACAACTATTTTATCAGCCTCGCGAATTGTTGAAAGGCGATGAGCAATGATAATTGTTGTTCTTCCTATTGAAGCCTTGTCCAATGCTTCTTGTACTATTCTTTCAGACTCTGCATCCAAAGCACTTGTAGCTTCATCAAGCAAAAGGATCTTCGGATCTCTAATTAAAGCTCTTGCAATTGCAATCCATTGCCTTTGCCCTCCCGACAACTGAACTCCAAATTGTCCTACCTGAGATATTTATTAAAAAACTTCACCAAGCTAAAATACTGAAGATAAAACTTTCTATTTCAGTAAAGAAAAGAACATTACTTACTTGTGTTTCATATCCATCAGATAATTTATTGATGAAATCATGAGCATATGCAGCTGTAGCTGCTCTCACAACAAGTTCCATAGAAGCTCCTTCATTACCAAACAGAATGTTCTCTTTTATGGATGTTGCAAAGAGAACTGGCTCCTGATTAACCAATCCCATTTGGGATCTCAACCATCGAAGTTGAAGTCTCTTTATTTTATAACCATCTAGAAAAATATGTCCACTAATAGGATCATAAAATCTTTGAAGCAAAGAAATGACTGTAGACTTGCCAGAGCCACTACCTCCAACAAGGCCTACTGTCTCAGCTGCTTTCACTTTAAGATTCAATTCTTGCAGAATTGGGATATCAAGCTTGAAAAGGCAGCGGAAATCTACCTTCTTAAATTCAATTTGTCCTCTCAAATGTGTTAGGATTTTCCCTTTCTCCTCTTCAATGTCTATGACTGGAATCTGATCAATCATCTCTTGAATTCGAGTAGCAGCAATTGTTGCTTCTGAGAGAAAAGAAATATTTGGAAGTGCATTCATCATGGACCTGATGATACAAGATCCTTTCAATTAGAAATAATTGCATTCTTGATCAAGAAAAATTGTACACAAGATTTCTTGTCCACAACTAGTACTAATTTCATTCTTTTCCTCAAATTAGTACTTTTTATTTCATTCTTTTCCTCAAATTAGTACTTTTATGTTCTGTTGAAGTTGTTATGATTAATTTGTAACCAAGAATAAATTACGAATGAATCCGAATGTACAAGAAGTCATATCTAAACAAAAATAGAAATGGGAAGAAAGAAAAGAAGAATCAAGAACTCACACTCCTCCAAAGATGACACATGTTCCAGATACGAAAACAGCACCGCCTTTTTCTCCTCTTTCAGGGACAAGAACACTGCCAATCCAAGCAAGAAAAGCCCAAGCTGCAAACATCATTCCCATGCTCCCCATCGGAAACCCCTTTGTAAAGCCTTGCTTAACACCAAGCTGCTTACTCTTTTGAAGTGCATTGCCAAAGCTTAACACCAAGCTGCATACTCTTTTGAAGTGCATTGCCAAATCTATCCAGTGTTTGATGTTCCCCTACGTATGAGTAAACAGTACGAATCGATGAGATTGCGTGTTCTGCAATGCCTCTTGTGTCACATCCCGTTCTCTCCATTCTAGAAGTATAGATATCTTACATTCTATCATAATAGTAGTATGTTAATTTAACATCACTCATAAGTTAATCACTAAATATTCTTCGCGTACGCAATCTCATAAATATTAATATTCTTAAATACAACTTATTATTGTTCACTATAATAATATAGATAATTATTTAATAATTTCAAAAGACAATCTTATTTGTTCGACCTTAACTACACGCTGAAGGAAGAAATGATAAAGATGTTCTACAGATTTGTTCTTCAATATCTGAAATATTATATATATAAGGGGGCGAGCCCAACTATTCAGTGAATAGATAAATATGTAACAAGGGAGAACAAATAAAGTTTGATGATCTATGTAATATAAATATTATAACTCAACTTGATAAATATAATTGTACTCTTTGTTATCTTTTATATACACTTAAATATAAATTTTTATCGTTATAACTTCAATCCAAAGATACATGATGACTTACCTCGTAAGTCCAAAAAAAAAATAATTTCAATACACATGTGATCTGGACTCTGATCTGCAATGTTATTGTTTCTCTGCTAATATGTTTTGCTGCTATAACATGCTAAACTGAAGCTTTTAATGAGTAACTTAGAATTAGGAATAGGATCCTTTTGAGTTTTGACAAAAACCATTTGAATTCTCAAATAGATGTACTTTTTTTTTATAATTTTACCTTTATTTATAAGAAGACATGTTTCATTTAAATTAGCATCTTAGATTGTGGTTGTTCACCTCATTAATTAAATGGTTACTTAATATCTTGTAAGATCATGCCATTTTTAAACTTAAAAGAATGGAGTTTTGTCATTTACCATTCAGACAGTAAAACTCAATTTAGTTCAATTCTTGCAAATTTTCAGTTTATGAATGGTTCTAATTGTCCAGTCTTATGCTTTCTGTTTTGGATGAAACAATAAATAAGGATTCCCTTTGGCACTAGCATTGTGTATTCAGTTAATGATAATGAAAAATCCTCCACTAGTTATGCTCTAGAAATTGTGAGTTGTTTTAGTTGTATGTCTGTAAATTCATTATCTTGCAGTAATCTTTTATTTCCCAGGCTGAAGTTTTTCACTAGTAGAACCTGATTGAAATCTCTCACTAGTCTTTCACTAGGATGAGAATTGTTAGAGATGTTTAAATATGAAGTCTTTCACTAGTAGAACTAAGTTTTACATTTATGTTAAGATAAATGGCCAAGGATAACCACCTGTTTTGTATGTTTCCTTTTAGAACCTTTTCAATCTTCATGGATCTTCCTTTTAGAGCTGTGAAAGAGAATCACTGTGTTATGTGGTTATTTCAGATCCAAACAATTGAAATCTTAATTCTCTTAGTATATGTTTGTGTGTTTTAGAGCGAGAGTGAAAACTTGTAATCATCTTATAACACTGAGTAATAGTTTAACAATAAGTGCAAATTTTTCTGAATAATAGATCCATAATCGATTTCTCCTCTCCATACCAATACTCAAATATATATATGTATATACATTTTTGCCTCTTTTGCTCTTATTACCACAATTTTCATCCGTCAGCATTTCCTTCAATGATAAAAGATATATCATATAGTTGGAATATTAGTAATGCTATATGGTATGAATATATGAATTTTGGTTCTGTGTTTGTTTCTTGGGACCCAGCATGATATCTACAAGGTCCCAATCAAACCATTCACATAAATTCCTGTGAGCTAGATTTTTTGTTGGGATTGAATTTGCTTTGCATCTGTACTTGTCCTGTTGTAAGTAAATGTAACTCCTCTAAAGCTGCCTGTTTTCTTTCTGTTTGATGGGTGACATGTGATGATCACATATATTGTTAATGGCAACTAAGAGCTTGTTGTCTTGTATGATTTTCTTAACATACCTTTCATTTTGATCTTCTTTTTCTCCTTTCTCGTTCACAATGGTTATCTTTTTTTGAGTATTGATATATGGAGAGGAGAAAGGGAACTTGATCCTATTGATCAGAAGAATATGCATTTACAGAGTCTTGGTGTACTTTTGCAATAATTATCTTATCTATATCTATTAAACAATCAGTGGAAAATATCTATATCTATTAAACAACCAGTGGAAAATGGGTTGAGGTACTATGGAATTTTGGGATGCTTGTAATCATGTTTGGTGGATCATTATGGAACATAATGGAAAATAATTTTTTTTTCCTTTTGACTAGTGTGGTGATGCTTAGCTCATCTTCATAATGTACTGCATGGAGACTGTCTGGTGAAAAAGCAGATTTACAGGAGTGAAGTTGGAGTATACTCAGATTTCATACTTCTGGATCTTCAGGAAATTTTTATTGAAAAATGAAAGCAAACAACATAAAACTAATGTACCATTTTCACATATTTATAGTCCCAGGTTGAACGGTCTATTTCTATTTCACTAGTTCTCGTAATTGATAAGGTATAAATAATAAAATATGATTATGTGAATAAATTTTATTAAGTTAAAAGAGAGCAGAGCATGCTGAATTTCTTTTAATATAAATGTGCGAGTGAATTTCAAATTTTAATTTTTAAGAATGGAAAGTTTATTTTTATATTAATCACTTCATATGATTAAATACGAAACATCACATATTACACCTTGACATTGTTGATATGAACTAAAGCAAAGTCCAAAAAAATTAGAATTATGGAAATGCCTTGCACATATATATGAATTTTGATTGTTATATTTTCTGAATCATTGAATAAAATTCAATTCTCTGACAGTACACATCCTAAAAGAAAATAATTTATTTCAAAGAGAAATCAAAGAATGAATTCTATCAAACATGAGAATTCACAAGTCGTATGATAAAGATCCCAAGATCCACCGCCTATCTTACTAGAAAACAAGCTTTTATGCTATGATGCAATGCTACTTTATAAAACTGCATAATATAACTAAATCCACCCTTCTCTGCTTCTTCTCCTCCTCCTCCTTTCTTGTGTAAAACTAGCAACAAATTCGTGTTCCCTTTTACAGAAACGAGTTTCGCATGAAGATTAAAGAATGAAGCCGAAAACAGCACCATCATCATCTTTTTTGTCTAAGCCATAAAATGACTTAAACATTGACGCCCACAAGAGCTTTTTCTGTTACTTAACCACCTCTTATCATCATTTCCATTTTTAGTCTGTATATATATATGTAACTAATCAAGAACATCCATTGCCATTACCATTGCTAATTAAGAATCATTTTCTTGATTTATTATGGGTTCAAGAAAGCTTTTCTTGATTGCATCACTTTCGCTAGTACTGCTTGTGTTGAATAGTGTAGCTGAGTGTTATGATTACACAGAAGAAGATTTGGCTTCTGAGGAGAATCTTTGGAACTTATATGAGAGATGGAGAAGTTATCACACTACTTCTCATAGCTTGACTGAGAAAAAACAGCGGTTTAATGTGTTCAAGCTGAACTTGAAGTATGTTCACATGGTGAATCAGAAGAATAGGCCTTATAAGTTGAAATTGAATAAGTTTGCTGATATGACTAATCATGAGTTCACGCAAAACTATGGAGGTTCAAAGGTTAGCCATTTCAGGATGCTTTTAGGGCCCCGAAACCGAACTGGCTTCGCCCATGAGATGACCAGAAATCTTCCATCTTCTGTTGATTGGAGGAAGAAAGGTGCAGTCACTGCTGTCAAGGACCAATGCAAATGTGGTAAGTATATATTCTATTCATAACAGTCATCTTTCGGAAAGTTACTAATGCCCATTGTCGTCCTTGAAATAATGAATGGAGGATGATAGTGGACATTAGTACCTTTCCAAGTAGCGACGGGTGTAATTTACCCATTATTCTAATCAAGATTCAACTGCTTATCAATGGGCAAAGACTCACCAGAGATCGTTATGTTACAGGTAGCTGTTGGGCATTTTCAAGTGTAGCAGCAATAGAGGGTATTAACAAAATCAAAACAGGAGAGTTAGTGTCTTTATCAGAGCAGGAACTGGTTGATTGTAGCTCTGATAACAATGGTTGCGGAGGAGGATTAATGGAACAGGCTTTCAGGTTTATTCAGGAAATTGGTGGTTTAACAACAGAAAATAACTATCCTTACAATGCTAGAGAAGAGTCCTGTGACACAAACAAGGTTAACTATAAAAATAGATATATAATTTACAGAACAAGCATGTCCAGTTTGATTTTTCAGTAAAATATTTAACTTTCTTTGTATATTTCTTGATTTTGCAGATAAATAATCCTACAGTCATTATTGATGGGTATGAAATGGTACCAGAAAATGATGAAAATGCATTGATGAAAGCTGTTGCTAATCAACCTGTAGCAGTTGCAATAGATGCTGGTGGCAAAGATTTTCAATTCTATTCTGAGGCAAGTTTCTTGCCCGCAATCTGAACTTCATAAATATAAAGGATCTAGTCTCTTTTATTTGGTAGCAACATGAAAATCTGTTTAAAAAATTTCAACAAAAATCTTTTTCTTTTTCAAATAATTCAGTCACTTATCAATACATATTAAGAGTTTTTTCAGAAAATACACTTTGGTGGGGGGCAAAGTAAATTTTTTTAATCTGACCGAACTCAACTAATCTATGTGGAATAAGATATATTCACTTGGTTTAAAGATAAATTACGGTTTATTTAGTTCTAATAATAAAAGAATCATATATATATATTCGGACGTGTTAGGATATATAAATTTGGCCGTGTTAAGATAATTTTTCTGCTAAATTCAAACCGGATCAACTTTTTTATAATTATATATATATATATATATATTGAGCCCATCCAACAGTATAAAAAGTGAATCTAAATATAAAAGTTTAATATTAAATTTGAAGTCTAATATGTTTGAAACTAATATCACATTATCGAATCTTAAATTGACTTAGTTTCATAAAAAAAAATATAGGAGATTCAGTTAATATCATATTGACATGTTTAGTCTATGATCCAGTTCGATCGAAAAAAACTAACCCGACCAAACTCAACCCTCTGCCCTATTTTTGAGGGATTGTCAAAAGTATATGTTAATGACACATATAAATTGTTTTTGTAATTGCAGGGAATATTTACAGGGAGCTGTGGGACAGAGCTAAATCATGGGGTAGCACTAGTGGGATATGGAGAAACTGTTGATGGAGATAAGTATTGGATAGTGAAGAATTCATGGAGTAGTGAATGGGGAGAGAATGGTTTTATCAGAATGCAAAGAGGAGTTGATGAAGAAGAAGGCTTATGCGGTATTACTTTAGAAGCCTCTTACCCTATCAAGAAACATTCAAACAACAAGAAGAAACAAAGCTACTCTCCCAAGGATGAACTCTAATTTATTTTTATTTATCATTATATTATTATATCTATGGCCAAAAATAAAAGTTTCATAAAACATTTATATTATTGTCTTTGTAACTTTCTTAAGTTATTATATGTTTTGTTTTTAGATTATATTATTATATAATCATAATAATAACATATATGAGAAGCTTTTAATGTTTTGGCTTTTGTCAAAAAATATGAATTACTTCCATCATAATAATGATAAAAAATACAAAAAAAAATACTTTAGTCTCTTTATTTTAAATTTATGACTGTTTTATAGTTTTTTTTTTCTAATTCATGTGTTGAAAATTTAAATGAAAAATATTTAAAATTTGAAGAAAAATAAATTTAAACAACAAATAAATAAATTGTTTTTAAAAAATTTTGCAGTATATTTTATTATTATTTTTTTCATCTCAAATTAATAAATATAGTTTTTTATTTAATTTAAATTATAATCTATTTATTATTTTAATAGATTAGTTAACATGTCAAATATCTATTAAATATAATAATATTATTTATTAAAATATTTAATAAATATATTTTATACTAAAATAAAAATAGATGTAAATTTTATATTTTTTACAAAAATAATTATTTTTTTTTAAAATGTAATTAGAAACCCAAGGAATATCAAATTAAGTTAGAAAAAAGAAAATTACAAAGCTCCAAAAGAAGACAGGCAAACCGTACAATTGGGTTTTTCCAAAGACGTTAAAAGCATGAAATGAAAGAGAAGCTTTTATTGGGTGTTTCAATCAAAGATTTGATTAATTATTCAAAGCAAGAAAGAAAAAAAAAAGGTTTATTTTTTGATTTGTTTTTAATTAAAGTGCGATTAATATAATGAGATGGATCCAAGTGGCCAACCGTGTGGCCTTGACCATCTAAATCCCAATTAAATTATTTAGTCACGCACGCATGCCATTATTTCTATAAATTATCTTTTTTTCACTCCATAATGTTATATATTACATTTTATAAGAGATATAAGTCTATAAAATTATTTTAAATTATTTTTATATAAATTAATTTAGACTTATTCGTGACTCTTTTATTATTATATATATTTATTTTAATTTTTTGATAAATATATTAATAAATTTTAGATTATATCTATTTAAAAAATATAAATATAAATTTTAAAAATATTTCATTTTTTAATAGTAATTACTTTATAATTATTAATAAAAAAATGCAATTAGACTATCGAGTATCTTCTTTAAAGAATCCAATGATGTTATTACGAACTTAAAATTATAATTGTTTTTTTCTCGCATAAAATTAATACGGATATTAATTTTTATATGTTATTTCTATTAAATTTAATTTTTTATTGTAATTAAAAATAAATTTATTTGTCGAGATTGTAAATTTTAGAAAATAAGAAAAAACTATTATGTATGACTTAATTCCAAGAATAGAATTTTAGTTTTGCAAGAACATCATAATTCTACAACAATTCATAATTTTATATTTAACTCAACTCAACAAATGTTTAATCTTAAATCTATTGAGACATTTACATAAATTCCCTTTTTTTTATTCTAAACTATTATTGTTATATTTTCAGAGAAATATTAATCCGTAAAATTAATTTTAATTAATTTATTTCATATTAATTTAAGGCTACATTCATTCTTTGTAATTATATTTATTTTAAATATTTAATTTTTTTAATAGATGCATAGCTAATTCTTCGTTTCAAACAATCAAAACAATGTCAATAATATGTATGTATATATATATATATATATATGAAAAGAGCACATTTTTTTCTTTTTTTTTTTTAACTGCAATAGCACATATTTCATATCTTGAACTAATTTATCCATCTTCTTTCCTTTAGAGCATAAAAGATAGAATTTTGTCTTTTGCATTGGAATTGAATGGGTCACAAGACACAAAGAGATTAAAATTTTGTTTTTTTAAAGATACATATATATATATATACACAGTTGAAATTATATATTGTTCCAAAAAAAACCTAATTGCCATGGCACCACACTACAATAATTAGCCTGGAGACCACCCTTTGTTATGAGGTGGCAGGTATCAGGTGGTCCACGTGTCGAACCCCATGTAATCATATCTATATGTACGAAATTAATGAGGCCCAGCTCGCAGTCACAAAGAAATTGCCTATGGATGGCGATTGATGGAGGGGAAATTTGAATTTTGCAAAGGAAAAATTATATATATTTTTTTATATCTAAAAGTTTTTCAAAATATATCAAATTAGCGTCAATTTATTTATCTTAACAGATTTCTTAATTTTTTTAAAATTTAATCTCAAACAAATATCTTGAACCATTTATAAACTCCAAGAGAATTAACTATCAGTACATAGTTATGTATTAAAATATAATTTAATAATAAATTTATATATTTTTAAATAATATATTCAGAATTAATTTTTCTTTTTATACTAATTTGAAAAAACTCTATAGATATAAATTACAATTTAGAGATATATCCTAGTAATTTAATATTATCACATTTATATGCTTTTATTTTATTTTATCAAAAAAATATTAAATATTTAAAAATTCTGATGCATGCCCAATATATGATTTTTTTTCTCAATAAATTAAAATCGGCACCATCATCGATCAACAACTCAATGAAGTATATAGAAACATAAATAAATATGGAAATTAGGATGGCAAAAAAAATAATTAATAATAATAAACAGACAAAGTAAAAGACAAGAGATACTTAATTTCCTAAGAAATTAAGAAATGGAAAAGGGAAGGAGCTTTTAGGGTTTTTGTAGGCTGTATATGTCAGCACACGACCTGGGCCTATATATTTATCCCTATTTTATAGGCACTTATATATTTATTTTTTTATTTATATAAATAAACAAATAGTACGGATCAAAGACAAAAGAGTCTTTGGCCACTATTAATGCCACGTGTAAAAATTTTTACATATACGTGGCATCGGATTCTTAATCTGCTCTTCTTCCAAAGAACGGGAGGATCCAACTATAATTTTATAGGGTCAAAAAGAAAAAAAAAAACCGCTAATTTTAATATTATTTTACTAAATTATTATATTTTAAAATTATATTTTTTAAAACTGTTAGAGCGTAAATATAATATATTTTTAGTTAGTCAGTTAGTTAGTGTAGTTAATACTTTGCCTTAATAATGAGTTACTGTTATAATCTGAGATTTAGCTTAATACAATTTTTTCTCTCGATTCTTCCATTTCATCTGCTGTCTATTTTCTCTAATTGTTGATGGTATCAGAGCTTAGCAATCTAAGCTAGGGTTTCCGAAAATCTTACTTTTAATTTTTGCAAATCGATTGCGGAAGTACCTGTAACTATGTCGATGGTTGCTAATCAAACTGAAGAAGAGGTCGTGAATCCAGTTACTCGGAATCGACGATCTCAGATCGAAAATGAAGGAGATACTTTATTTCTACAAACATATGATCATCCAGGAATGGTTTTGGTGACTACTCCATTGAATGGGAACAATTATCTCACATGGAGTACATCAATTAGGATTTTTCTGGAAGCGAAGGATAAATTGTGATTCATCGATAGAACTTTGGTTGTTCTAACAAATGCAAATGAATTCAGGAAGTGGAAGAAGGTGGATTCAATGATTAAATCATGGATATTGAACACCATGAGTAAGGAAATGTCAGATTCTTTTATCTACTGCCTTAGTGCGAAGGTATTGTGGGATATTCTTGAAGAAAGGCTTGGTGAGAATAATGGGCCTCTGCTTTATCAATTACAAAGGAATGTGACTTCTATTAGTCAGGGAAGTAACTCGGTGACTGTCTATTATAACAAAATTCACAGATGCTGGGATGAAGTCCTATACCTACTTGTAACTGTAGTGGTTGTAATTGTGATTTAACCGCAAGACAGGCAAAGAGAGAGGCATCTACTAGAGTGTTACAGTTTTTAATGGTGCTGAATAGTACATTTGATAGTGTTAAGAGTCAGATTCTGAATATGGACCCTTTGCCATCTGTTGATAAAGCCTTTTCTATGATACTTAGGGATGAGAGGCAGAGACAAGTTAATATGGCTTATAGTAGTGATTCAGTTGAGAATAGTGCTTTATTGGCCATAAATTTTATACATAAGAATATTAATGAAGGGATAAATACAAGGAAAAAGAATGAGATTGATAAGAAGGATAGAATGTGTGACTTTTGTCATAGAGCTGGACATGTAAAAGAAACTTGTTTTAAACTCAATGGATATCTTGATTGGTTTAAAGATTTGCAGAATCAAAGGAAGAAAGTTGCTGGGAAAGAGCAAGCACATCTGGCTGGAGCAGAAAGAACTGACTTGATGGAATCACCATTGGATGATCATGGACCTTTGAGAACAAACAAATGGAGCTAACTTCAATAATATCTGCTATTGTCAAGCAAGAAATGACAAAATTGATTAAAGGGAAGACTGTTGCCCAGGCTAGAATTTAAAATAAAGAGGAGTAAAATTGTTTTTTGTAAATTTTATTTTTTTTGTAATTATTTATTTATTTTTATTTTAATAATATTTTATAAATTTATTAATTTATTAATAATATATTTTTATTATTAAAAAATTAATTAATAAAAAAATATTATTAATAGGTAGATGTTTTATAAAATAAAAAATTCAGCCTCAAGTTTTATTTGGTTTTTTTGAATATATAACAATTTATTATAAATAAATATTTTTATATTAAAAAAATATAAAATTTATAAAATAAAAAAAACTAATAATAATTATTCCATTTCAAGAACAAAAATAACCTTAAATCTTTTTTTTTTACTTCTTAAAAATGCACTAAATGAAATAAAAATATTTATCTTCTATATCAAACAAAAGAGGTAAATTTAATACCTATGCTATTAAATTAATGATATAATAAATACGTGTTGTTAATTTTTTTTATTATTTTGAATAGATGAGGTTGATAAATATGGAAAAATATTAAAAATACAAATACATAAATATAATACACATTATATATCGTGTACTATTATAATTAAAATATCTAATACTAAACATTTATTAAGTAATAAACTCTCACCAAATAATAATTTATATATATATATAATTTTATTTTGGATAAATGCGGTATTATCTTTAATATGTACTTTATAATAATAAAATTTATAATTCATGGTAAACACTTTTCTTTTTCAAATTTAAAAACAAAACAATTGTAGTCAATAATTAGTGGATGTTTGTGGTCAATTCCTAACTCTAGTAATGTGAATAAAAAGCCCCGCATACTTTTATAACCATCAATTCTCTATCGTTTCCATTAATTGGTTGCGATTTACATAAAGACGATAAAAGTAGTCAAACCACAAAAATTTTTCCTTTTTTTTTTCCTTATAAAATTCATGCTATAAACATGCCACATTAATGGATTTTGAGTAAAAGTAGGATAATTTTTTTAAATATTAGAATTGTGCATATGATTGTTAATTTGATTTACTTTAAATATTTTAATTTTAATTATATTAAATTTCTCTTAGTTTGATTAAATGAAATATTTATATTTATAAATTTAATTTTTTAACTCAATCAAAAGATCTCACTATAATCTAACTACAAACTCATTTTAACAACACAAATTTAATTCGAAACAAATTACAAATTAGGCAAAAATTTAACTCCATTTATGCATGTACCTCTAATAAGTATAAATAATGTAATAAACTATTAATTTTGAACCACTAAGATATAACATAATAAATAAAGTTTGTTTTGCTCCCATCCAAATATCGAATTTGAGTTTTATTAGTGTTCTTCCTCATCATATGCATAATTTATAAAAAAAAAACTATCAATTTTAATATTAATTATTAAAATTTGAACTTTAAATCAGATTGAAATCTTATTATGCATAGTTTAAAATTAATTTTTGTAATAATTAATATACTTGATATTTTTCTAAAAAATATTATATAATAAACATATGATAAAAATAAATATATAGTTAAATAGAGAAATCAATATTAAGTATATAAAGAAATTATATGAAAAAATATGCTAACGAGTATCATATTGTTATCTTTAATTAACAAAAAAGTTTTATTTTTGTTAAGATGCATTTTATTTTTATTGAAACTTGTACTATAATTTTAAAATGTGCCTAATTTCTTTATTACTTATTTTAAAAAAATAATTATAACATATTACAATAAAAATAAAACGTGTTTGAATAAAAATTAATAAATTTATTATATTATAAATTATGCCAATATTGCACCCATTAAAGCGATCCAAAATATAATTACAAAATAAAAGTAATAGTGAAATTATTATTCTCTGTTAACTTGGGATCTTGAATTAAAAAGAAAAAGATACTTGTATCTTTTCAAATCAATTTGGCTTTATGCCTACTTGATCAACTATGAAAGTTTTTTTTTATAAGAGATTTGATGAAAAAGTGTAGAGAGATGAATGACTTATATATGATTTTTATTAACTTAGAAAAGGCGAGAGTCCCTAGAGAAGTTTTATGGCGGGTCCTAGAGCATAGAAAAATATTTATACGATATATTCAAGTCTTGAAAGATATGTATGAGGGAGCCATCACCAGTGTCCGCACTGTGGAAGAGGATACTAAGAATTTTTTCATTTCTATTGGATTACACCAAGGTTCAGTTTTGAGCCATTATCTTTTTGCCTTGGTCATGGATGAGCTAACAAGATATATACAGGATGACATCCCTTGGTGTATGATGTTTGCAGATGATATTGTATTAATAGATGAGACTCAAGCAGGGATAAGTCAAAATTTGAAGTTATGGAGAATCACTTTGAAATCTAAGGGTTTTAATCTAAATAGGATAAGACTAAGTATATGAATTGTAGATTTAATAGCGAGAATAGAGAAAGATGCGAAATTATTTTAGACGAAATAGCAGTACCCCATAGTACTTACTTTAAATATATTGGCTCTATTCTTCAAGAAGATAGGGGTTGTGAAGAATATGCAAATCATAGGATTAAAACCGATTGGATGAAGTGGAGGGGTGCTGCAGAAGTTCTATGTGATGGAAAGATATCAATTAAATTAAAAGAAAAATTTTATCGCGCTGCAATACGGCATGCAATGATGTATAGTAGTGAGTGTTGGACAATAAAAGAAAAACACATTAGTAAAATGCATGTTGCGAAAATGAGAATGATAAGATGGATGTGTGGTCATATTAGGATGGATAGAATCTGCAATGAGTGCATTAGAGAAAAAGTGGGGATAGCACCTATTGAAGATAAAATAAGAGAACATAGATTGAAATGATTTAGCCATATGAAACGAAGACCTAGCGATGCACCGGTTAGAAAAATCGAACAAGTTATAGTAGATTTAGCTAACAGAAGCAGAAGTAGACCTAAACTGACTTGGTCAAAGGTAATACAAAATGATCTTATGATGTTACATCTATCAGAAGAGATAACATTAAATCGTATTGAATGAAAAAAAAATTCATATAGCCGACCCCAATTAACTTGAAATTAATACTTTATTGAATTGAGTTGAGTTGAGTATTCTTTCGTTTCACCTGCTATCTATTTTCTCTAATTATTCAAAAACTTATATTAAAATATAATCGAGACTCAAATCTAATAATAAACACCCTCTCATTATATGTAGTTTTTGAGTCAATCTAAACTTTAGTGTATAAAAAATAGAAGAAAATATATTTTTTATTTAAAAAAACATATTTTTACTATATATTTTTTATATCAAATATTTATCTAATTTATATTTTAAAAAATAAAATAAACATTTACTATACTAAATATATATTAAAAATATATAGAAAATAAATATTTTTTAAATGAATTTTATTTTTTAACTTATTTTTGAAAATATTTCTAAAAAATAATACTAATTTATTAAAAAAATAATAAATAGAGACAAGAGTCACATAATTGTTGAAAGGGAAGTTTCATGTCCACAACGTAACTTCAGAAAATAAGGTTATGGAAAGACTCTTTTATAAACAGGACGATATCAGAGAATTCACAAACAAAAAATATATTTTTTATTTATACAAAAACTATGTATAAGGTTCTATTCTTGTCATTCTCAATGAAAATTCAAATTTCAATGTGTATTATTTATTTAGATTTATTATTTTCTAACTCAAATTTCTAATCATGACAGCTATTGATATTTACATTAAGAATTAATTTATACTATGAGAATTTTTTTTGTGTTAAATTTTAAAAAAGAAAAAGCATGTATAAAATTTTAATTATTTTTAATAAAAAAAAATAAAATTTTGTTCTCTAATACATCTTCCAAACTGTATACTATGCAAAAAAAAAACTTGAAAATTTAAAACAATGAAAAATTAAATTATTTTAGTAATTACAAAATTAATCGCTCATTATGGTTTAGTCGCATTAATTAAACAGTACTTTCTAGTTCAGCAGTAGCATTAATTTTTCTTCTTCATGGTTACAATTAATATATTATCGGTTTTCAAATAAATTATTATCAATAATCAATTATTCTCCCCGTCACAAATTGATAAAAAAAATTATTTTTTATTTATTTTAAATTATAACCTACTTATTACTAATATATAAAATTTCTACTATACTCAAATTTAATGATATTTGATAAATGTATCCATACTAAAATAAAAATATAATAATATAAATATATATATTTATACTTCTAATAAATGCAATTAACAAAAATGCAGAACAATCTCAGGCACACAATAATATCTTCATTTCAGATACAGAATGCATCTATGTAATGGAAGGATATTGATATTATCAACTCTCAAACTTCCATCCTTCCACAAAAATTATTCATTTTTTTTTATTTTAAAAAATATATAATTCATATATTAACAATTCATATATTTTTTTTATTTATATATTTATTTTATTTTAAAAATAATTTAAATTTTTATTAATTTTTATTTAAAATGTAAATTTATTAAAATATAAAATAAAAAAATATTAAATATATTTTATAAATAATTATTTTAAAATATTACAAAATAAAATAATGAATAATTTTTTAAGAGTAACAGAGAATTTAATTTTTAGTTTAACATGTAACAACAAGATTTACAAATAATATATATATATAGATATATAGATATAGGAACAAACAGTAGACTTTAGGCATAACCCCAAGAAAGAAAGAAAAGCTGAAGCCTTTTAAAGTAAATGCACCATAGCCAAACAAATCGTTGAGATCAAATCAATCAAACAAAAGTAAATGGACAATAATACTACACACAGTAACACTCACTCACTCTCTCTTACATGCCACCACCTGCCCGCCACTTAACAGCAGTGCTGGGCGGCTCCTCTTTTTACCCATCGGTCTCTCCCCCTCCCCCTCTCTCCCCCTTCACCATTCAAATTATAGCCACCAAAGAAATCTATCTTCTCAAAACCCATTTGAAGATAAAGATTCTTGTTTTCGATTAATGTTATTATAATTATTATTATATATAAAGAATAAACCAAAAGAAAAATAAAAATAAAAACAACACTATAGCTGCTCATAAGAAGAGAGGAAAAAAGAAGTTAATTACGTCACAGTTTTTCTTTGCTAATAGTAAAATACAAACAACATTACAGAAAGGAGAGGGTTAATGGAGGCGGCGGTGGTCAGGTCAAGAGGTCAGGGTTTCAGTAGCTAATTAGCCGAGCTGAAATGAGAATGACAGCAAATTTAAGCACTTTCAGCTAAGCTGTGATGAGAGACGATGAGGTGTGGGCTATGTATGTATGTATGTGTATATATAAGAAAAGAAAGCTAGCGGAGGAGGGCTCGGAGCTCAACAATTTCTTCATTGGGTTGGTGGGTGCAGCTGTTCATCGCAGGCAGTGACGGTCACAACAGGTTTACTTTGGGTTGCAGTAAGATGTAAAATTTGATATTATTTAATAACTTCATAGTTCCAAGAGAGAATCAGAAAAGACCCACAAACCGTCTTCCATAAATTTTTTTTCTTTCTTCCAAGTTTAGGCTGTGCCGCCGGATTCTTTATTATTTTAGCCGCAACTGCTACTGTCTTTGTCATCATCGCACATATCGCCGCCGTTTTGGCTGCCGCTGCAGTTGCTGCTAGTGCTGCAGTTCAGATTTTCTTCACCTTCTTGGTCAGTGTCACTATTTTTAAGACCATCTCCACCGTCTTTACTCTCCAGAAGGGTGGATTTCATGTTAAGGCCAAGAATAATTGGGGGCTCATGAGATTGTTTTTGGCAGACAATCGGTTGAGGGTCCGTCAGTTGCCTCCCGTCTCGAGGAGGTGAAAACACTACTGGTAAATAGTGGTCCATCTCGCAAGGGAACTTTGAGTTCTTGAAGTGCTCCATTAAAGCTTCTAATCCCTTCATTCATTACAAATATTTTATTGAAATTTCTTGCAAGATACCCAGTTGAAAAATCAGTAGTTCAGAACCAAATAATACAAATATTCAAGAACTGACTTCGCAGAAACTAACTAAAATTATTATATACCTGAACTCTCGCATAGGTGACTTCGCAGATTTTTCTGGAGTTAAAGACCTCCCAATGTTGATGGTGAAAAGCCTTGTAAAGCCTCCATGTTGCTTGTGGAGAAGTCATGTTCACGAACCCATATCCCACATTGCACTTGTTACTGTTTTTTAATCATCACAGTTAGCCCCAAAACAAGAAGAAAAACTAAAAAGAAAAGGTTTAACTATATGTGAATCACGAAAAAGAAAAGACAATTACTTGAAATCAATGGGGAGATAGACAAAGTCGAAGGAGGATAAGGGCTGGTCATCGCCGTCGGCTATCTGCTCGTTGCAGTGGATGCAGTGGTTGTCTAGCATGTTCAAGAGCAACTTCTGACTGCAATTATTCAAATATGAAAAACAAAAGAATCCCAAATAGCAAGGGAAAAAAAATTATAAACCAAGTTACCATGAGTGAAAAGCAGAGAGATAAATGGAAGCACTGGACAGAAGCAAGATACCAACCTGTACTTGTTGGGTATGTTCTTGATCATGACAGTGGTCCTAGAATCACTACAATTTGATTCCACCATAGCATCTTCATTTATAAGAAAACGAGAATCAAACTTCTTTGCTTGTTTGCTCTTCCATGGCCTACTACTTCTATGTTGCTTGGTAGATACATTACCACAAAACTCGTTTTGGGTTTTCTTTGTAATTTTCTTTAAAGCCCCATCACTGATTTTGTCTGCAACTCCATCTCCCTCGTCTTCGCCACTTATTGACAAACAACTCATGGCAATGGAAGATTCAATTGAACCTTTCTTATTATAAATATTCCCATTATGGTTTCCTTTGCTAGAACTTGAAGATTTCTTTGCAGGAGAGGAAGATGATTGAGTTTGAGCAAGACAAGCACGGGGAGGAATATTTAGAGACGAACGGGCGGAGAATCTCCGAGGCAATGGTGGAGAAGAAGAAGACGAAGAAGAAGAAGAAGGGTGTGGTTGTAGTTGGGCATACCTTGAAATATTGGCATTTATGATTGAATTGTTAATACAAGAAGCTTTAGAGGTAGTAGTGGTGGCATTGAAAAACTTTCTGCTATAGCCACCAGGGCGACTAAACTCAATAATGACTTGCTTGCCATTAATTTCTTTTCCATTCATCTCTCTGAGAGCCTTAGCTGCATCTCTTATATCATAAAACTCTACAAACCTTTGTTGCTTCTTTAATGGCGTCTCTCGCAATTCTTTGACAGAACCTGCAAACCAACAAGAAAGAAGAAAAAGAAAAAAGAAAACTGAGAACATATAAATAATTGAAGTTCCGCAGAAAATAACAAAAATAAACTATCAATAAGTTGTTTTTTGTTCCTATCTTGTGGAAAGATATCAATTATGGAGACAAATAAAGAGGAGGAAAGAGACCCGTCGAATTGAAACAAACTGACAAACCCATCCAATCCAAAAGTAATAATCAAATAAACATTTGTTGCAGATCTTCTTATACAATCCTTTATATATATACCCAAACTGAAACAAAACTGAAAAATGTATAAAAATCAGTCACTGCAAACTCCATGAAAAAAAAAATCCCCATAACAACCAATAAAAGAAAATAAAAAGAGCAGCCATGTGAGATTTACCAAAAGCCTGGAAAATTTCTTTGAGGGAAGAGGTAGAAATATTCGGGTCTAAATTGAATACAACTATTGTCCCTTGATTATGCCCATCTGGGACGGCGTTGCAAGATGGAATAATGAAGTGAGCCCACACTACATAACCCGAAATAAGCCCACGCGCCGCTGGTAACGGTGGTGCAAGCAATAAGTTATTAGTATTACTGTTCTCACCCTGCAGCAAAAAGCCAGAACTTTGCTCTAAAGTAGCAAACAAATTCCTTAACCTGTTCTGCTGCTGCATGTGCTGCTCTCGTATCTCGTTTAAGGCATTTTCTGCATGTCTAAGATCATAGAAATGAACGGTCACGATACCATCACTAATTCTCTCCATCTGAACTCCTCTCACCTCTCCAAACACCTCCAATTCTCTTCTAATCATTGACTCACTCGCCTCTCTCGGCAATGAACTCACCACCAGCGTACGCGTTGGCACCGCCGACTGTGGCGGGAGCGGCACCACGCTATTAATATACGCTGGCTGAGTAGTAATAATATTAGTATTACTATGGTACTGCGAGTACGCTATAACTCCTCCTCCTCCTCCACTAAAAGGCACAGCTTGAGTAACGTACGGATAGTAAACTTGGTGCGGTGGAGGTGGTGGTGGTGGCAGTAGTGGTTGTGGTAGCGATGGTGGTGGTCCAAAGAGAGTAATTTGTTGTGTAAAGTTAGCGTTGTTAGGATTATTTCCTGGCCTGAACTCTTGTGCTCTAGGGTCTAGACTTCCCGGAAACCGGACAATACCGGTTTCTCCCATGGTAATAGTTATAATTTTCTTTCCTTAAACTGCTCGTAAAACCAAAAACGAACGGAAATAACGTTTTTCCGGGGAAAATTTTTTCGGAAAACGTCTCGGCAGTATTATATGTCAGTCGAAGAAAGAAAGAGCTTTTAGTGGGAGAAGGCAGAAATAGATTTCCTTAATTATTTTCTTATTTTATGTCCTATCGAATTTCTAAGTTGCCAAAAATGTCCTTTCCTATCTGACTTGCATTTCACTTTTATAGACCATAATGCCCCTACGAAATTGCAAACTTTTTGAGGAATAAATTTAATGGGTGTTATATTTTTAAAAAAATTATAAATTATAAATATTTTATTTTCTATTAAAATATATTTTGTTTGTAATAATTTTTTAATATATATAATTTTTTAATTATTTAAAAATTAATTTTAATAAAAATGTAATGTATTATAAAAATTAAAATACTCATTTCATAGTAAAATCATCACTTCCAACTTATTGCATATATATTAAATAAATTATTAAATATTTTAAATAAATTAAAATAATTTTTATTAATTTATTAATATTAAAATTATTATATTCTCACTCTATTAATTAATTCATTGATAATAAAAAAATAGTTAAAAAATTAATTAAATTTTTTATTTATATGAAGTTATAATTTTAATGAAATAAATTTTTATATCAAAATGATGATTTTACTTATATGGATAAAGTATTTGTTATTATTTAATAGTATATTTGGTTATAGCATAATTTTTTAAAAAATTAAGCATAAAATATTTTTAACTAATAATATTATATTTATTTATAAATAATTTATTTAAAATAAAATATAAATTTTATTAAATTTTATTAATTAATTGATAAAATATATTATATAAAAAATAAAAAAAATATATTTGATCAAGCAAAGATATTGAGGAGTCTCCATAAAAAAAGATAATCACTTCTTTGCTTTAATTATTTAATTTTATGCATAATTTATATAAATAATTTATATATTACTTAAATTTTAACAATAAAATTAGATTATAATTAAATAAATTATTTATTTATTTATTTAGTATTTAATTATATTTTTTAAGCATAACAATAAAATTTTTTTAATAGAATATAATTTTAGTGGTGTATCTTTAAAATATATTAACAATAATTAATTTTGGATGTAATTATCCAAACTCACTATAAAAAATCAAATTTTTAAAGGGAATTCGCAGGGAAAAAAAATTCATAGGACCCACTTTTTGAATGGTTGGATTTTGATTTGATTTGATTTAGGTGGACTGTGGCGGTGATATTGGTGGAGGCAGTGGAAATGACCGTACACGTGGCGGAAGAAATAGGAAAATTAGAAATAGAGGGGTAGTAGTACAAGTTAAAAATTGAAAATAGAAAAGGCAATAGGTTGGCCAAAAACTGAAGGGGACGTAATAATGTGTCTGGGACTGGGTAGGGGCATTTTGACTACTCGTATGCTTTATTAATTCTTTTGTCTTACTCATTTCATATCCTTCAAAATTTATAATTCATTATATCAATAAACGAATCAGTCATTTTATATTTATGAAAATATACTTCATATTAAAATAAATATATATATATTAACTTATATTTATAATAAAAATAGCCACATTTTTTAAAATTCTTATAAAATAAAAAGTATTTTTTATTATAACAAATAAAATATATTTAATAAATAATATTAAATATGAATATAATAAAATTTTATCATATTAATATTTTATTAAAAGATATTATTAAATGGGTCAAGTTATGATAATTTATAACAGATATTTTTTTAATTTTTATCAATTAAGATAAATTGAGAATATTGCTAAAGAAATTAAATTTGAAAATTTTAATTAAATTAAAATAATTTATTATTAATTAATATATATGTTCAGTGATGATAAACATCTGATTTTAAATCTCAAATGTTAAAGAAAAAAAATGTTTATCTACATACGGTAACGTATGATGGAAGAGAGTGGAAACGTAGTTGGTGAATACTTGGGTATAAATTTACTAGAATATGGGCAGTAACTGCAAAGCCACATTGTTGAAAAGGGGCACTTACTGTTTGAAAAAAGAAAAATAAACATGAATATATATTAAAATTTTTAAAATTTTTTATTTATTCCTCTTAAAATTTTAAATTATTTTTTTTTACTTAAGAAGAAAAAAATAATATATAAATTTTAAAATTTTTAATCAAATTAATTTAATCTCATCCAATTAATTAAAAGATTAAAAATAAATTAAAAGCATAATAAAAAATTTAAAAAAATATATAAAATTAAGATTTTTATTTTTTTAATTTTTTTATATTTTTTAATTCTTCTTTTTACTTTAAATTTTATTTTATTATTTATATTTCTAATATTCTTTTATAATTTTTGCATCAATTATATTTGTTAAAAAATTATTTTTTTAATATTTTCTTTAATTTGCTTTAGCAAATAAAGATGTCTTATTAATAAATTAATAAATTTATTAAATAATTATTATATATGAAAATTCAAATACCAAAATAATAAGGGATTTAAAAAATTATGAGTGAAAGTCTATATATAAATATAAAAATTAAAATAAATAACAAATTAAATCATAACATAGTTTATAAAATTATGACAAATTATTTTTTAAAAAACAAACTAGCCTATGTTTAGTTCTTTACTGGTCCAATGAAAAAATAAAAAATATAATTAAATTTATATTTCCTTCTCTTATTTGGGTATTTAATTAAAACATGAAAGAAACTAAAATTTATAAATTTTACTTTTATTTTTATACTCTCATGGTCTTCAATTAATGAATTATAAATTAGTAACTTTTTAAATTAATTCAATAACCTACTATTTTTTTCACTTTTCTCATTACTTTCTAAATTAGTGAAAAAAAATTTAAATTATTTAAGAGAAATAGAAGTAAATTTTATTATTTCCGTTCATTTATATAAATAAGAGCTAAGATTTAATTTGATAGTTTATATTCTCTTCGTTTATAAATAATTATTATAAAATTAAATTATCATTTTTTTCTAATTTATTATTTATTAAAAATTATAAACTTAAAAAATAAAATTATAAACTTTTTTCTTAAAAAAATAATAAAGAGATAAATTTAGAATAAATATTATAAATAACTTTTATATTTATAAAATAATAATTATATATGAATATAATTTATTATTTTAAAGTAATAATTATTTGTGACAGAAAGAATAATATTTATTAAAATTATTATTACTTATTTATTTATTATTAATATCAAATTAGTAGTTATTCTTTAATTTATTGCCATACAATTTATTTATTTTAAGTTAAAAACCTTAAAATTTGAGAACAAAAAATATTACTAATAATAAAACATGCATCAAATAATATTAATTTAAGTATGTTGTAGATTCTAATCTTAGGTCCAACATGAGATTTCCAAAGCCACCACTAATCTCCAAGCAATAATTTAATACTAACTTTGTTACTTGCCCACACTTTTTTGTCTTCCACTTTATTAATCATTCTTTATTAAACACCACTTATAAAATCTAATTACCTTTTTTTTTTAGTTTAATACTCTCCGAATTAATAATTTTTTCTTAAATTATAATTAATTTACTATTTTAATAAATTAATTAATATATTAAATTTCTATGATATTTTATTTAATATTATTTTTAAAAAATATATTATATAATAAAAATATATATTTATATTTATAGTAAAATAATTAATTTTTTATTTTTATAAACTAAAAAATATGTCTACTAATTTTGATGAACAAAATAATTAATTTTATAAAAAATTAGCATCATATATGATATAAATATCATATATATACAGAGATGGGAAGTAATTATATACAAAATTATATATTTTTTAATTAAATTAGACATGAAAATTGTAATATTGGATTCAAATTTAATTGGATTGAAATTTAAAGGGATCCAGCTCATTCATGTTCAGGGAGCAGAGCCATTAAAGGAAAATTGCACCCTTTTGAGAATACTAATTATTGACTGCTCTTTACTTCAAGTTCCGTCAAGTCAAATTTCATTATTATTTTTATTCAAAAAATATAAAATAATAATAAAAAAAATAGAATGCGTATGATAGGATTTGCCGTGAATATTATGTCTGATAAATTATTTAAAAAATTAATTATTAAAAATATTATATATATATATATTATAAAAATTAAATTTTATTAAAAAATTATATTATTATATTTAAAAAATATAATAAAATATTAAAAAAATAATTCAAAAATATTAATTTATTTAATTACAATTCAATTTTATAAAAAAAATTAAATAATATTTAAATTATAGTTATAATATTTTTTTTCTTGATTTATCATATATTAAAATTAAGACTATAATTATCTTTTGATTTTTAGACTCTTTAATCTATTTTTTTAATAAAATATTTTTTCTATTATTTTAAATAAAATATTTTATTAATTAATTAATAAAATTTAATAAATTCAGCATTTTATTTTATATAAATTATTTATAAATAAATATAATATTATTGATCAAATAAAATTATATAATTAATTTTTTTAAAATTTTTATATAATTGAATTTGCTATAAATTAATATGAAGGAAAACATTTTTATGAGAAAATATCTTTCAAATAATTTGTTCTTTATTTTTATTGTAATATTTGCAAATTAATTAAAACTTTTAAAACTTTCAATATTTAAGACTATAAAAATATTTAGATTTATAAAAAGTGAATTTTTGTTATATTTAATCTAAAAAGCATTACATGTTTATTATTTTTGTAAACTCCCTACCATCGTCAGAAAAAATGAAATGTTTTTTAAGAAACGAATATAGCCTTAAGAAAAGTTATTAATTTAATAAGAATATATTAAATGAAACAAGAATCTATTAAATTAAAAAAGATTTTTTTTTATTTATCATGCTCATCTTGCGAATCAAGTATATTCATCAAATTTTATTGAGCGAATCCTGGTTTTTTTTTTGAAAAAAAAAATATTGAACTTTTTATGATTTAGGCTGAGTTAAATTTAGAGGTAAAATTTTATATTCTAATAATCATTTGATTTTCATACTGATATGATGATTCAATCTTGCATAAATTAAAAAAAAAAAAAAAAGGAATTACAAGAGCTCCATTATTTTTATTTTTTATAATAAATAATTATAACATGCGAAAAATTCATTCTCACCTCCACGTTAGAGAGAGCAACTCCATCTACAAAAGATAAATATATTATATTATAAAAATAATAAATCTCTATTTAAAGGTGATACATAATTTTTAAATAAGAAAAAATTCATAACAAAATTTTTAAAAAAATTATAATAAAAACTTAAATTGCATTTAACTTTATTTTAAAAGATAAAAAAAATCATAAAAATAAATATAAATGCTAAGTTTTAAATTAATATTAATGTAAAAATTATTTTAAAAATAAATTATAAATAAAACTATATATAATTAAAAAAAAGATACATAAAAATTTAATAATAGATAAAAAAAAGCAGATGAGAATGATATTTTCAATGAATTATCAACAGCAGCTCCGCTTTCGGCTCTCAAATAACGAAGCAGAAAAAACTTAAAAAAATTAGAGAAAAAAATTAAGCATGTTGTTAAGTATAATAGTATAAGATAAGAAATGAAATAATTAGTAATTAGAGAGGGTGCTAGGCAATGTTGGCAGGGACGGATCTAGAGAGTCGTGGGAGCAAACGACTTTTCTTTATCGGCAGTTAGAAGCATATATAGAAAATGTGCTTCTGACAGTCGATAATAACAGTAGCCAACAGAGAGACGAGCTTCTTGACTAGTGGTAGAAGAAAAAGAAAAGAAAGAAATGAATGCAAAAGGAATGGAGGGACAAAGATCAAAGGGCGACTGTTGGCAAAGACGATCAAGGAGCCTCGACCACTATTACCAGCTCTATCAACCAGCTCACGGTGAAATATTTGCTTTCTTTTGATGGGTGTTTAGATTTGTCAGTGAATGTTCGTATGTTCCCCCATTTGGTCCACAAGAGTTGAGGGCCACTATATAAATTTCTTCCCTCTTTTCAGTGTATTAAAAGCAAATGAAAGTGATGTTTTGCTTTTGCTCTTCTTTTATAACACCTTATATTTTACTATATTAAGTTTCTCTGCCCATATGACATTCCACTAAGTCAAGACCTAGTGATTACTAAGTTGAAGTATTTAAAAACAAAATGAAATTAATTAATTAATTACATAAGAGGCAAACACATTAATTCAATTATTGGGTATAGAAAAAGGGAAAATAAAAAAACATAAATTTTGCTTGCATAGTTATAGCACTTCATGCACAAAACATAATAGAGGAATGATTGGGTAAAGGGATTTTAATTAGAGCTATGAGAAAGAAACCTAAGCAAAGGCAAAGGGACAAAAGTTTTCATGGGACCATACCCAATTGCTCCCCTTGTTACCTGGAACTCTGTTCCCTCTCCATAATTCTTGTTTTTTAAAAAAAAAAACCTTAATAAATAATAAGTGGGAAGCCACCATAAATGGCAGCTGCTTCTAATATTTTTTATTTTATTTTTATGTTGAGTTTTTTTATATATATAATGCGAAATAATTTTGTTATCTGAAATGGGTTGGTTCAAATTTGATATGAGAAAAACTAAAAAAAAAAAATAGTTCATATTTAATCCATTTGAAATTAGAAAAAAAATTACACAATCTATTATGTTTTATACTTTTTTTTTATTTTATCTGGAGTATTTTAGTCATTTTATAATAAATTTATAATAAACTATATAAATTCATAAATTTATAATAAATTCATAATAAATAATCTAAATCTGATATTTTTAAAAAATTATATATTCTTATAAATTTAAAAATATTTTATTTTTTTTATTTTGTCTGATATTTTTATAAAGATACCATTGGAAAAATATATCAAGTTGGAGTTGATATTATATTGCGGAAAATTCCAAAAAAAAAAAGAAGTTCATATTGTTAAAACTAGAAAATACAATACAAATGAATATAGGAATAAATTTCACTTTTTACAAAACGTATAATGGATTTAATAAGAAAAATACCTTAATAAAATAATTTAGATTATTTTGTATTATAAAATTTAAGTTTTTGTAAGTTCAATATATCTTAATTTTATCTGAATTTTTAAGACTTAAAAACTTTGACACAAATATAATTGATTTTAAGTTAAAAATCAAGTTGGAGTGATGATTTTTTTTTATATGGCCATATAAATATTATTATTATCTTATAAATATATAATTCATATGAAAATTAGAGGATTATTGCATAGAATGAAATTCTAATTTATTATTAAATTTGGACGAATGAAGTATGAACGATATGATGTGGAGGAAACTAAGCGTATGTTTGGCATAGCTTAAAAGTGTTTTGGCAAATTAAGTTAATTTGTTTCTTTAGATAATTCAATAAGTTTATACGTAAGTTTATATAAGTTAAAAAAATAAATTAGAAGAGATCAATTTATTATTATAGTATTTATAAATATATGGTTATAAGTTAATTTGATCAAATAATATAATATATTATCTTTATTTATTTTAATAAATAATATTGATAATATAATTTATACAATTTTTAATTATTTTAATAGTAAATATGATTATAAATTATTTTTATTAAATATATTAGTTATTTATAAATATTTAAAATAAATATATAATTATTTAAAATTTTAAATATTTATAAGCTAATTTTTGTAAACTAGATCATAAACTTTTTAAGTTTTTATTTATTTATTAAAAATGGATTTATGCATATGGACAGAAAATAATAATAATAATAATAATAATTAAGAGAGAAATAATAATAATAATAATAATAATAATAATAATAAAGAGAGAAATAATAATAATAATAATAATAATAATAATAATAATAATTGAGAGAGAAGCGTGGGTAGTTGAAAGCCATGTCGTGTCTTATTATTATTGTGGGGAATCGTTTTTGGTGTTTTGTTGGGGACAAAACGGCTTTTTGTTTATTAGGGCTTTAGATTACATCCAAAGATTTATTTATTTATTTTTATTTTTATTTTCTTATAATTTAATAAGTTAAATGTTTATTTTAGTGAAAAAAATTGCCAATGTATAAAATAATTCTTAATTGCTTCTCTACTTTCTATAATTTACTGCTCATTACTTTTCAATTTTTTATTATTTTTTGAACCATAGAAAAATCACCAATATATTCAATGGAATGAAAGCAAAATTATCATAGATAATATATATTCTATTTCAAATTAATATAAATATTTTTATTTTATAAAAATTAAGAAAAATTAATTAAATTTATAGAAATATAAATTTATTTGCATTTTTTATATTTTTATGTCACACCTTAACTCTCCAAAATTAAAATTAACTTATTATAAATATCAAATCATAACCTATTTATTTATTATTTCTTATAAATATATAATCATTAAAATATTTATCTCATCATCTACGTTATTAAAGATAGTCCATAAAAATTTAAATAATTTATAAACTAAAATTTAAACTAAAAATACTAGTCTGTTGGCCAACCTCTTCTATATGCAGAAGAATCTCAAATTTAAGAATCTATACTCTGCTGGAATCTACCAAACTATTCTTAAAAAATATATGAAAATATTAATAATAAAGGGGGTGAGTTCAAATACTCAGTAAATAGATAAATATATAATAAAAAAGAACAATAATATTTAATATATATTTAATCAATAATTAGTTGGATAATTAATTATTGAAATCTTAACTATAACTTTCAAATATTTTTCAGTTTTCAGTAAAATCTGAAATAATTCAATTCATGTATCTTTTATATACATTCAAATATAATTTCTACAGATTCAACTTCAATTCAAGGGTACAAGATGATTTATCTCGCAAGCTTAAGGAGAAATAACTTTCATACACAATTTGCAGAGCAATTATCCCGACTAAAGGTAAATTATAATATATTTAATTTATATAAACACCCGTCATCAATGTGTGATCTCACAGAATTATAATAAGATTATATACGAATTATTTATCCAGCACAATATAATCAATCAATCACATATATAAAAATTTAAACTACCATTATTTGTTCTGAATTTATAAGAAAATATATATCATTTAAAAATAAATCATCTTGAATTCTGTAAATTTTTTTTGTAAAATCATAAATATATATAATACTTTAGAAATATAATATTACACATTTATCCACTCACTTTAGTCAAAAGTTAAATTTGTACAATCAACTGGATCACCTCTATAATTTATTTCAGCTGTTGTATATACTGCTAGATATAAGAATAATTATTAACTAAAAATTATCCTAAATTATTAACTATTATGTTATGCATGACATAAGACATATGTAAAAATAAATCTTAAATTATAATAAAATTTAACAATATTTATCTAATTATCCTATATTGTCTTTTTCAACTTATCCATAATTAATCAAAAATGCTAACGATTTAAAATATTATAATCTACAATTAATTTAATTCATTTGTTCTTATAATTTAATAATAATTATTATAATATTAATATTACTAATAAATATATTCTATTAAACTTTTAATAATATTTATTTAGTTTATTTATAAGTTATCCATTTAATATCTAAATTATATACTAAATTAATATTGAATAATTCTAAGAGAATAATTTATAATGATATTATAATTATAATCAATAATTTATTAATTTTAATTCTCCAAAAATATTAATTTAGTACAATCACAAATAATAGTGAAAATATATTTAATAATATATATATTTACTAAATATATCTTTTAAATATAATAATATTATTTACTTTAATTTTTCTTATTTTTTAGTATTAAATTTTAATAATAAAAATAATTATAAAAATATTAACAATATTAATACTAAAATTAATATTTGCTAATAATAATAATAATAGATATAATAATAAACTTAATAATAATAATATTTAATTACTACGATCATAACAAATTTTAATATTTAACTATTACTTGATATTGTGTTTTAATATTAATATTAAATTACATTAATAATAATAATAACAATATAACTATTTAAGTAAATATTTAGTAGACTTTAAATAATATATTAAAAAATTACTAATATTTATAAAATTTTAGTTATAATACTTTCACTCCCACAATACTAACAATATTAATAATTAATTCCTATTTAGCACAAATTATATTTTTAACAATTATTATAATCTATTCTTAAGTAAAAATAATAGTAACTTCATTATTATAATTATAGCAATATTAATCTTAATTAAATAATTAGTTTTATAAATTTATATAAATTTTAAATTATATTTTACTTACCACCAATTTTAATTATTTGGTAATTAATTAACTCATTTAATTAACTTAATTATATATGTAAATAAAACTTTTATTTAAATAATACTTTAATAGTAGTATTTAATATAATTTACTTTAACAACTATTAATTTATTATCTTTCAATTTACTTATTTATTTCATAAATATATTTTTTTATGTCCTTATATCTAAAATATATCCAATTAATTTTGTAATTTACTAACAAAATTTATAATTTAAAAATTAAACTTTGTTTAACCATAAATATTTTTATTTTAAAGTTAATATACATATGCTCGTTTTTATTCTATTTAATCAATTATTAAACAATTATATATATATATATATATATCTATATACTTATTTTTATCCTAATTGTAAATTATTAATAAATTAATAAACAACTATATTAACAAAATTCTTAAATATAATTTACTGATATTTTTAAATTTATTAATTTACAACTAATCACTAATTTATTAATTCTATATAATTAATTTATTCTAATATTTGCAACTCTAATTTTTAATTCATTTTCTTTATTAATATTTCATTTTAAATCCAATACTTATATATATATATATTAACAACAATTCATAATTTAATAAATATTTTTTAAATTTATTAATTAATAACTAACTAATTCATAATTTTATTAATTCAATTTATATTTATTAATTTATTCCGTAATCTATTAATATCATTTAAAACTTAAATATTTAATCTATTTTAATTATAATTAGTATTAATATTTATATTTTAATTTACTGCATATAAAATTCTACGATATAAATTTTCTTTTATTTAAATTTCTCTTTTAATAATAATAATAATTAATCAACTATAACTTCTAATTTAATATTTTTTTTAATTTTAACTAATTTTTTTGAGACTAACTATTTATTATTTTTACTATTTATATTTATATTTATTCATAATTTAATTAATTTTTTTCTAATTATTCATTATTTATCATAATGTTTATATCAAAATTAAATCATAAATTTTAGATTAAATCAAAATTTAACTAATTAAAATTTTAATTATTTATTTGTAAAAATTATATCTATATTTATATATATAAATTTTTTTATATTTATTTATAATTTATAAATAATATATCGAATCAAAGTTTAAAATAAAAAGATTTTAAAAATATGTGTTACCGAAAAATATTGTCGTAAAGCGATGATAAACGGCCATCGAAGTTGATGTAGATGTGAGCTTTGATTCCGACTTCGGACAGTGCCTGCATTGATTTAAGGCTGCAGTTTGTGATGATTTTAATGTTATTGGAAAGTTTGTCGAATTGACTTTTTAAATGGCCGGCGGGTTGCACTAAAAAATCACTGGAAAGCGATGAACGGAGGCCAAAAATCCAACTGCCCTCTCTTTTTTGTTTTTTTGATTTCTGTCTCTGACGTTTCTCTTTCTATCTCTATTTGGTCTCAGCCTCTGCTCTCTGTGTATTTATTTCTCAAACACTCTCTCTCTCCGTCTTTTAGATTTCTTTCCTCTTAAATTTATTACTATTTATTTATTTATTCAATTAATAACCACTATCTCTAAAATTGATATTCCATATTAAAAGTATCAAATATTACCTAATTTTTTTCACTTTCAATTATTTAATCTGTTTCTCAAAACTTAAAAGCTTGTCAAAACTGATTATAAGTAATTTTTAGATTATAAATTGTTTATTTAAATGTTTCTGAAAACTTAAATAGTATATTATAATCTAATTTTAATCAGTTTTTTAAAAGTTAGGTTTTGCTATTTTTTTAAACACTTATTTTTTAAACAGTTTTGACCAAGTAAAAGACCATATTATCCCTACCCAATTTTCAATATTTTAAATTTGTCCACCCTATACACTTTAGTTTTTTATTTATATAATTTATTGATAATATCAATATTATTATTAAATAAATATTATTATTATTGCAAAATAAATTTTAAATTGACATTTAAAAAATTATTTTTATACAATAAATAAACTCATGGACAGTTTGGTCATTTTGACAGTTTCTGCAATTAAAAAACTGATTATAAGCTGATTTTACAGAAACACTTAACTGATTATAAACTGATTATCAGCTGATTATTACTAGTTTATGGAAACGCTTAACTGCTTATTTTTAATCTGATTATAATTTAAAAATCACTTATTCACAATAAGCTGAAAAGTTCCAGTTTTAAGAAACACCCTCTATATTTTTTAATTTATTATATATATATTTTTAGATATTACTATTTATACTCTACTATATATATATTTACCTAATTATTCCACTTCTTTTTATTATTATTATTATTATTATTCAATTATTATAATTATTTATTTATTTAATTATAAGTATTATTATTATTATTATAAGTTTATTGATAAATTAAATATTATTTAATATATTATATGAACAGGTATAAATTATCTAGTTTAATGATATATTACTTGCTACTCTTTCTTTCAAACTTAGGTTTGAAACACAGTAGTGTTAAACATTTTTTCTTTTTTTTATTTACTTAAATAATCCAATACATACTATATTTATTTAATAAATCATATTATTAATAAACACATATTTTTTATTAATTTATTATACATATCATATTATTTTATTATTTATTATACATATACATTTATATATTATTGTTTTAAAAAAATATCAGGTATCACATTTTATTTTAATATAAATTAAATATATTTTAATAAATAATATTAATTGTAAATAAAATAAAATTTTATTATATATTAACTAATTTATTTAAAGGAAAATGTATATATGAGTAATCATAACTTAATAAAATATATATAAGTTATAATTGAAACAAACAAAGAAGAAATTACGTCTATCATATATTTTTCAATTTGTGTAAAAAATTTATGGAAACTTTGATGGTCTCTATTTATTCGCCGAATAGATGAATTTTTTTTTTAGAAATTTGAAAATTTCATTGCTAGCAATTAAATGATGGAAAATTTTATATTATCATTTATTCTTTTTCTTAATGCATGGAAACTTAGCAAAGAAAATCTTATAAAATTATTATAGAAATTTCAAGAAATTATGAGAAAATTACTTTTGAGAAAACAAAAAATGATGCCACACTTGGCAAAACAACCATTGTTTATGAATACATTTGTAAAAAAGGTTTTTGAATTTGTATATATAATGAATGCATAATAAATTTTGTATATATTATATAAATTTGATAAATTTATAAATTGATAAACAATTTTTTGTAAATTTAAAAATATTTAAATTTGATAAATTTATAAATTTTTGAGTTTTTCTAGCAATTTTATAGAGAATTCAAGAAAAAACACATTGGCCCAAACAAGTTGCAGCTGGCCCAAACACTTTAAACATACAATGTAACAGAAAATAATTTGTTCGAAAATTTGTTAGTATAATAGCATGTAGAGCTTACAAGAACAAAACAAATTTTATAAAACAATTTCTGAATTTCTAATGCATAAAATTAATCATCTGCGACTTTTGAAGAGAATACTCAATCTTTGAGGCTATGGCAGTAAGTTTTATACCTCTGTGCTAAGCCAAACATGCCAGGAGTTCCTCCCGTGTGAAGCATTACCACTTTTGTTCCCTCCTTACTCAACTAAGTTGCCGTTTCCCAAGCAGCTAAATTATACACAGGATCAACCATAATGCCAGTTTGTTGTGGAATTTGTTGGCATATCTCTAACTCTCCTTCCAAAACATTGCCAAATCTGATAGAGAAAGATCAATTTTAATTGCTAACTAAAAGAAATGCAACAGAAAAAGAAACAATTCTTCGTCCCCTCCATTCTTCTTATAGAGGCGAGTAATCCATAAGCTAATTTTTCTTTTTGGTCATGACAAGTTCTAATTACTTTCATGTCCTTAGTATCTATTTTAAGCAACCATGTTCATACTTCATCAGGGTAATGCCAAATTATGCAGATTTGAAGTGGAGGAAAAGGTCGAGGGGAAAGAGAAATCTACTTGTGAAAGAACATTATTATTAAATTTAACAAACTCGGGTAGCAATTACTCAGTTTCATCTGTGGTTGCGCTCCACCCAATTAACAACTCCACCATCAACTTCATTTAAGCAATGGTCGATCAGATGAAAACCAAATCGTGTCTTGAAATCAGAAATCAAGCATTTTGCCCTTTCTTTGCATGCAACAACTCTATCAACCAGCATGATGGCAGTTATCTTCCACGGAAGCCTGAGGAAGCAACAGCGGTATTTACGATGTTTACATATGAGGCTTCATTAAAAATTCAATAACTAAGGCTGTCACATGATCATTCAGAAACTTAGTTTGTTCAACTAAAATGTTGTAATGCAAAGTGGACTCACCCTAAGCACAGAGCTCCAAGCCCCAAACCAATAGCTGTCATGCTAGTCCCAACATCTAAATCCAAATTTACAGGTCTCATTTTTCCAAGTAAATGATCCTGGCATAAGTATTCAACCAACCGAATTACACCTATACAAAAGAAACTATTGTTAAAATCAACTACAAATGAAATCAATGGTAAGATCCGACTCGGTGAAAGAGTAAGATGCATGCAAAGGAAGCATTGTCAAAAAATAAAAAGAAGAAGATAGAGACACACTAAATCGATCGACAAATAACACTTGGCAAAAGAAGTTGGGTGGCATGTATATATGTTGGATTCCTTTAGAAAATGCATTGCATTAACCTTAGGTAAAAACATTTAGGAAGTATTTTAGAGAAGCACATGATTTAACATTGTGTTCTCACCTATTTCAACATACGAGCACCCAGTAGATGATCCTAAAGAGTAACACCTACCTAATTCTTTAGTTGATGTGAAAATGAGAATATCCCATCTGCATTAGGTAGTAAGAATTTAGTGGCGTCATCAATGGCCTAGATTCAGAAAAAGCATCTTTATTCCAACTCCCTAGCATCTAAGTTTTACCCTCATTAGAAAAAAGGCAGAAGAAAGAGAAAGAACTCCGTAATAAGTTTTGATCATACAGATGTAATACTTATGGCAAACCATCATTTTCCACATACCTAGTAATGCTACAGCATCCCCGGCTCCTTCATTGACAATTAAAACCTTCTTTGAATGGTTCTTAACACTTGTACAGGCATCCATTTCACTAGATATTTGGTTTGTGAAAAAAGTCTCAAGGATATCACTACACCATACAACTTGACCGGTATTTCCTGCTACCAAATTAGCATGGCTCTTCAGCATACTCTTCATATGAGCATAAAGATTTCTTGGAACGTAAGTTACATTTCCATACATTGTCGAGATCAGGTTATAGCCAGTCATAACTTCAGGCTGCTCTCCTCTCAGAAGCAAATGGGACTTCAGCCCTGCCTCTGCACATGAAACAGCTGCAAAAACACATATGAGCCAATGTATGGTCTGACAAATGCCTTAACAAAAAAGGAAAACTGCTTTACAAAAAAAATGACCTACAGACTTGACGTACCAACTGCTGCTGCATGCGCACTTTGACATCCTCCACAGGTAACCTAGAAAATGTCCCAGTTGAATGTTATATGGTCTTCATAGCCACTAAAAATGAAGCAAGTTTGGAAAAGTACGAACCGAGATCACTTGTAAGCTTGGATCAGCTAGAAGAACTCCTATGTCCATAATTTACATGAGTCAAGCATGAATCCATCTGCTTTACAAGAATCATATTGAAATATATTCCTCAAGGACCATTCTATATCACATGTTCTCTTATCTAATAATTAATACCTATTCTTACCAGCCTGTCAGAATAAATCACAACAAAGAAAGAACAAAATCTCAGAGCCCACAAAAAGAATAAATAACATGGGAGAGCCAAATGAAGAGTCTGTTTATAGTAAACAAACATGTATCTCTAATAGGAATTGAAATCATATTTCTAAAAGGAGTCTAGTCTTACCACATCAGTTATTGAATGATCCAGAAGTAGTGGAAGCAAAGCATCTAACTTTCTTGCTTTATTACCATTTACCAAAGGATGCAACAAATCATCCCTCACAACATAGAAGGATGGATGTTGACTGTCTTTTTCCCTCATTTTATCTCCAAAATATGGGTGAATATTATTTGTAAAGGAAATGTTACCAAATGATCCAGCTCTTTGTTGTCCTTGCAGTGGAGAAAGAATTATTTGGTGAATTTTAGTATCAGGAATATCCAGCATCCACTTCCCGATAAGCATGTTTGATATTAACTCTTCACCACTTAGTTTGACGCCAGAAAAACACTGCCAACAAGTGGAAGAACATTATTTACCAGTCTATATTTGGCTAACATTTTTCTTCCAAAGAAGAATGAAAGTTATATATCGGATTTCCAAGTCGACCACAACTATATGATTGTGAAGGAAACCAATATCTTGTGACCTAAAATTAAAGAGTTACGATATGAAATATATAATACGGACAAGCATGTTCACTGGATAATGGGATCCAGACCATATTGCAATCTGATTGATTTTACACATATATTCATAGACCTCAGCTTCAATTACTTGGAAAGATTTGCAGGTTAGTTCCCTCAAAGAGCATTAATTTCACAAATAACTTAGTAATTATATAATCTTATATTATAATCTTGTTAGCACAATCAATCAGCTCACTACCCATCAATGATCAATAACTTCAAAAAAAAAAAAGCAATAAATCAAAAAGAATGCATAAAAAGAACAGAGATTTTAGCAAACCAAATAGCTATGTCTGCTCTGCTAATGAGAAAATGAATGGATATGAGGGAAAAAAAACTTTTCAAGAAAATATGTTTCTTTCCTTTATCTTTTTTTTTTTGGGTTTAAGTTAATTAAACTAAAGAAACTAAAAGATTCTTAAGTTAAGGCGTTAAGCAGAGTGTAGTGAAGATTTAACCACTTAATAACCTAACCCAATTCATAGATTTCAAAAAAGAAAACTTTGTTGTTTGAGGAAAAGAACAAAACAACAACAAACACAAAATAATGAAAATGGATAATGGGTAAAGAAAAGAAGGGACAATGTTAAAGTCGAAGAAAAAGAAAGATTAGAGCTAAGAGTGGCCATGGCAGATAAAAGGTACCTCACCTGAGAGCAACAATGGCGCCTGCTTTTCATGGCTGTGATTGCCGTTTTATGGCTTAAGCGTTGTAGTTTCATTGCAGTGGCTCAAAGGGCTTGATATTGTTCGAGTACCTGTTTGAGAGAAAGCTCCTTTTAAGGGCTTGATGATCTTGTGATCTTCAAGGCTCATCCAGATGCAAGCTCAACATCCTTAGCATATTTCCGGGCTCTGCTATGGGCTGTGAATCATCTGTGAGCTGTAGCGAGTCAACATGGAGTACCATATTGGCGTTCTTAAGGTGCGCCGTATAGGAGTCTCGTGCAACCTGCTGGCTTCTCCTTAGGACTGCTACACTATCCTGGGCGGAGAATTTCAATAGCAAACTTTTCATAGAGATGGAAGCGTCCACTCCTATAACCAATGGTCAGCTAAAAATTACATTGCATATTTTTCTCTCGACAGAAAATGTTTTCATCAGTTAATATTACCGATAGAAAGTATCTCTGTAGGTAAATTTATTATCTAATACAAACAAAAAAAATTATCTCTCGGTAAATGAATAGAAGAATGACCAAAAAAATGCCGAGAAAAAATATTGTCTCTCTTTAATACTGATAGAAATATTTTTCTCTGGGTAAAATTTAGCGAGAGAAAGCTTTTTCGGTCGGTATTAACGAGAATTATTTTTTCAGTCGGTAAATTTACCTGCCATTATCTGATGCCATAATTATTGACAAAATTTTCGTCAGTAAATTATTTTGTTGGTATTCTGTCAGTATATTTTTTGTTATTTTTTTTTCAATTTTTTTTGTATTCTCTCGATATTATCAACAAATTAAATTCTCTCGATAAATTTTCATCGATAATTCTCTATATTCTTGTAGCGTAAAAAATTTTGAGTTTTTTTTAGCAATTTTATAGATAACTCAAGAAAAAACACGTTGGCCCAAACAAGTTGCATTTGTTTTCAGGTGGCAATATAATTTGTTATCACTTTAAGCATGATAACAACATAACAGAAAATAATTTGTTTGAAAATTTGGTAGTATAACATGTAGAGCTTACAAGAACAAAACAAATTTTATAAACAAATTTTTTGAATTTCTAATGTACAACATCAATCATCTACAACTTTTGAAGAGAACTCCATCTTTAAGGCTATTGTAGTAAGTTTTTTACCTCTGTGCTAAGCCAAACATGCCTAGAGTTCCTCCTGTGTGAAGCATTACCACTTCTGGACCCCCTTTTGTTCCCTCCTTACTCAACTGACTTGCCATTTCCCAAGCAGCTAAAGTATACATAGGATCAACCAGAATGCCAGTATACTCAACTGTGCAATTTGTTGGCATAGCTCTAGCTCTCCTTCCAAAACATTGCCAAATCTAATAAAGAAATCAAACTTAATTTGCTAACTGAAAGAAATGCAACAGAAAACAAATAATTCTTCGTCCCCTCCCTTCTCTTCTGCAGACGAGTAATCCATGCTAATCTTTCTTTTTGGTCATGACAAGTTCATACTTCATCGGGATAATGCTAGATTATGCAGATTTGAAGTGGTGGAAAAGGTTGATGGGAAAATAGAAATCTATGCGTGCAAGAACATTATTATTAAATTTAAAAAGAATGGGTAGCAATTTACTCACTTTTGCCTGTGGTTGCGCTCTACCCAATGAACAACTCCACCGTCTACTACATTAAAGCAATGGTCAATCCGTTGAAAACCAAATCGTGTTTTGAAATCAGAAATCAAGCTTTTTTCCCTTTCTCTGTATGCAACAACTCTAGCAACTAGCATGATGGCAGTTATCTCCCATGAGAGACTGAGGAAGCAACGGTGATATTTACAGTCTTTACATGTAAGGCTTCATTAAGAATTCAATAACTAAGGCCATTCAGAAATTTAGCTAGTTCATCTAAAATGTTGTAATGTAAAGTGGAACTCACCCTAAACATAGGGCTTCAAGTCCCAAACCAATAGCTGTTGTGCCAATCCCAGCATCTACAACCAAATTTACGGTCTCCGAAAAAGATGAAAAAATAACATTTTTTGTAAAATCTCGTGTATTAATAAGTCTTTCTCCCTCATTTGATCTCCAAAATATGGGCGAACATTATTTGTAAAGGAAATGTTACCAAATGATCCAGCTCTATGTTGTCCAGTCCTTGCAGTGGAGTAAGAATTATTTGGTGAATTTTGGTATCAGGAATATCCAGCATCCACTTCCTCTTGAGCATTTTTTATATTAACTCTTCACCGCTTCGTTTGACACCAGAAAAACACTGCCAACAAAGTGTAAAAACATTATTTGCTAGTCTAAACTTGGCAAACATTTTTCTTCCTCAGGAGAATGAGAGTTTTATATATATATATATATATATATATATATCAAATTTCCAAAATCACCACGGATATATGATTGTGAAGCAAACCAGTATCTTGTGACCTAAAATTAAAGAATTATTATTGATATGAAATATATAATACACACACGTGATAAGTCTGACTCCTTTTTATGTTGATAAGTATATGATTCATGGTCCCTAATTGATCTCCATATTGTCTCTGTTATGCCTCACAATTAAAAACCATTCAATTAAGATAGGGCTGGGATAAAGAGCTCAAACCTCTAAGACTCTAATAATTGTGAGGATTCTAGAAGATAATAGACTTGCAGTTTTAGTTCTAAACCAATATCAAGAACATGAATCAATCAAAGCCACATTAACCCTATTCAGCTGATCCCACGGCCAAGTTGTTGATTCCTCCATCACTAACTGGATCTACTATCTCTTTAGTATCAGTTGTGCAGGGAATCCGAAGCAGTAAGAGGAAGCAGTGGAGAAATTTCACTACTTGTTTCATGCCCACAAGCTGTTTGGTGAAATTCTTAGCAGAGAACATAAACAAATTTACAGAAATTTGATCACGGCAACGAATTACAGTGACTCCCACTAAACAGCACTTCTTTCAACCTCTGTTTCCTGGTTTTGAGCATGAATTTCATTAGATTTTCCATCAAGTCAAAGTAATAAACAACTAGAGAAACAGAGGATCCGTGTACCTAGCCTTGGAGATCACTGGACTCTGAGGAGATATTGAGCACGAGCTTTTACACCTTAATATCTCTCATTGGTTTTGAGTGCTTCTTCTCCGAAGCCATTGTTGCTATTTTGAAGAGAATCCGAAGCAGAAAGCGGAAGCAGTGGAGAAATTTCAATACTTGTTTCATGCCCACAAGCTGTTTGATGAAATTCTTAGCAGAGAACATAAACAAATTTACAGAAATTTGATCAAAGGGTTTTTTCTATCTAATCTCTACGGTGGCTACTATACCGGCTAAGGCTCCTTCGGAGCCGATCACAAATGCTTCTCGATCCTTCGCAGACGCCCTTCGTCATGGAAATTCAGTTAATTCTGATATCAATCGTTCTTTTGGCTCCGTTGTTGAATCTGTTATTGCATCAAAACCATCAGGACGTTTTAAGGGAGTTCCGGCCGTCTGTTTCACGGCTGATGAATCTGCAGCCCTTGCTTCTCCTTTCCGTTTCACTCTGATTGGTTCCTTTCCCTCAGGCAGGCCTAATATGAAATTTTTACAGCGTTCCCTTGATGCTGTAGGTTTCTGTGGACCTTTTACTTTGGGACTCCTCGATTCTAGTCACGTTCTTATCAGATTTAATCTAGAAGATGACTTCCATAGATGTTGGCTTCGTCAAATTTGGACTTTTCAAGGATTTGTTATGAGGGTTTCTAAATGGTCTCGAAGCTTTCGTCCAGATTCGGATAGTCCAATTGTTCCAGCCTGGATTTCTTTCGATGGCTTGCCCATTCATCTTTTTGATAAAGCTCCCCTTTTCGCCATTGCTAAATTGATAGGCCCTCCTCTCAAGGTAGACGCTGCCACTGCCGCTCTTTCTAGGCCTTCTACGGCTAGAGTGTGTGTTGAATTAAATTTGTCCCAAGATTTTCCTTCCAAAGTGTGGATTGAAGATGGTGAAATCGGTTTCTTTCAGTCGATCACATATGAAAACCTTCCACATTACTGTTCTTCATGTTCCAAATTGGGTCACAAGGATCGTAATTGTCCTTTGGTGGCCAATATTTCCCATGAAATTCATGTTGCACCCGTGATTCCTGTCCTTAAAAATACATCTTCCAAAGTGTGGATCCCAAAAGACAAATCTGTCTCCTTTGACTCTAATATTCTGCAGCATAATATTGACTCTGAAGCTCCATTTAATGATGTTCCTTGCTCTTCTCTGCCTAAGTTGGATGGTAATAATGATGGTTTGATTATGAATAATAGTATTAGTGAGGACCACTCATCCCCTAAATTGGATGTGTTACCCCCACAAGATCCTATAGTGACCTCAACTATTAATTTGCCTTCACAGGAGCTTTGCAATGAAACTCATAATGTTATTCCCTCTGGCACGGAATCAGTCATGGTCAGGAATAAAGAATTTTATTCTGATGTGGAATCCTTCCATGATTCTGATGATGATAATGGATTACAACATAACTCGGATTCGAATCTTCCTTCTCCTTCGACGGTTAAGAGGTCTGACTGGGAGGATTCTGGTAAATCTTTATCCAAAAAGCTTGCTGCTTTTGGTCATTCTTCTAGTCTTGATGAGGAAGGTTTAGAGGCTGGTTTTACTGTGGTCCAGCGGAAGAAATTTTTGAAAAAGAAGGACTCTTCTATTCCTACAAAAGCTCGTCGAAGTTCTCGATCTTTAGCTCCCAATCGTAAGTATAACCAATGAATTTATTGCTGTGGAACGTTAGAGGCTTGGCCTCATCTTTTAATAGAATTCATAAATTGTGTCAGGAGCATCATATTCATTTGGTTACTATTATTGAGCCTATGGTTTCTTGTACCAAGAGTAATTTTTATGCTGCAAAGTTGGGCTTCGATAATGTTTTTTCCTGTTCGAATAACAAAATATGGATTATGTGGCACAGTCATTTTTTTACTATCAGCAATTTTCGAGATTTAGCTCAAATGGTTTTTTGTGAAGTTTATTGTCATTCAATGTCCTTTTGTTTTCATCTTTCTGCTATTTATGGAGGTCATTCTAGAAGTAGTAGACAGGAACTATGGCGTAATTTTCTCTCTTTTGATCATGATCCTCCAAAACCTTGGTTGGTTGGTGGTGATTTTAACATTATCAAATCTCCTTCAGAATATAAAGGATCCTCGGTTCCTTGTTTTGGTAGCATGCAGGACTTTGTTTCATGTGTGGATGAATGTGGACTAATTGATATACCTTATAAAGGCTGTGATTTTACCTGGACTGGCATGCGTTCTTGTGGTCGAGTGTGGGAACGCTTGGATAGGGTTATGGCGAATGCATCTTTTTTTGATAGCTTTTCTGATGTTCTAGTCCGACATTTGGGGAAGACTTCATCAGATCACTCTCCACTTCTTCTTCAGTGTACTCAGGTATCCACTTTCATTCCCAAATCTTTCAAATTTCAACACATGTGGTTGTCGGATAGCTCTTTTCTTCCCATGGTTAAAAAGCACTGGGATTCTGAGTTTTTTGGTGGGGGTATGAGAGGCATTTTTTTGAAGCTTAAATCTTTGAGAAAGGCCATTCGGTCTTGGAATGCTAATCATTTTGGCAATATATTTCATGCTGTTTCACAAGCGGAAAAAGAAGCTGAGAAAGCAGAAGTGGAGTACTTAGAAAATCCTTCGCCTCAATCTAGATCTTTTTGGCATGCAAAACAGGCGGATCTTCTTCAAAAACTTCGCCTTGAAGAAATCTTTTGGAAACAGAAAGCTCACATTAAGTGGTTAAGTGAGGGGGAATCGAATTCCAAATTTTTTCATAACTATGTTCGCATGAGGAGAAATCTGAACCGCATTTCTACGATCAAATCTAAGGGGGGCACTTGGCTATCGGAGCAGAGTGATATTGGGAGAGAAGCCACTGATTTCTATTCTGAGTTATATTCTCATGATGAGGTTAGTTCCTCCCATCTTTTGCTTGAACATACTCCTTCTCTTGTTCTGGATTGTCATAACCAAGAGCTTGGAAAGATCCCTGTGGACTCTGAGATTAAGCAAGCGGTATGGCAGTTGGATCCCAATAGTGCTCCAGGCCCTGATGGTTTTGATGGTAGTTTTTTTAAGCACTGCTGGGATATTGTTTCTTGGGATGTATGCAGCGCTGTTAAGGAGTTCTTTCTCGGGATTCCTATTCCTACATGTTTTAGCAGTGCACAGATTGTTCTAATACCCAAAGTTGACAATCCTTCCACCTTCAGTCAGTATCGGCCTATCTGCTTGGCTACCTTCCTTAGCAAGATTTGTACTCGTATTTTAGCAAATAGATTTGCTCTTGTTTTGCCTTTGATTATTTCTCAGGAACAGGCGGGTTTCATTAAAGGGCGGTCAATTCACGAACAAATCCTTGTGGCTAATGAGATGATACATGACATAGATAAGAAAACTCGCGGGCACAACCTTGCAATTAAATTAGATATGGAGAAAGCCTTTGATAGAGTTTCCTGGAGTTTCCTAAAGGATGTTCTTCTCAAGTTTGGTTTTTCTAACCAGATTGTGCAGCTTATCATGAACAATCTTCGTGCCACTCAGCTGTCTGTTCTTATTAATGGGGTTAGTTATGGTTCTTTTAAGCCTGGACGAGGAGTTAAACAGGGAGACCCATTATCCCCATATTTGTTTCTTATTGCTTCCGAAGGTTTCTCAAGGGGCCTGAATAGTCTTATTTCTTCTGGGAAAATCTCTCCTTACAAGACGCATCGTGGGTGTCAGGTGATCTCACATTTAGCTTTTGCTGATGATCTACTTATTTTTCTTAATGGTGATGTCAGGAGCATCAAGAATTTTAAAGCCTTCCTATCAGACTATCAGGCTGCTTCTGGGCAAGCGATCAACTTTGATAAAAGTTCCATCTATTGTTCCAAGAAAGCTAGTTCTAGGTTCTTAAGTCGAATGGAGAGCATTCTCTCAATAAGCGGTAAGTCTTTTCCTTTCATTTATTTGGGAGCTCCTATATATCATGGTATCAACAGGGCCGATTATTGTAACTACCTTCTCCAAAAGATTGACCATAAGCTTCAAGGCTGGACTAAAAAACTCCTTTCTCCTGGAGGTAGGCTTCTTTTAATCAGGCACGTCCTTAATTCTATCCCCATTCATACCATTGGTGCTATGTCTTTACCAAAGAAGATTACTCAAGCATTGGAAAAGAAATTTTCTTCCTTCTTCTGGAATTCTGATGCTTCCTCGTCGAGCTACCATTGGATTAAGTATGAAAGGATGTGTTTCCCTGTGGAGGAAGGTGGACTTGGATTGAGGTCTTTATCTTCTTTGCAAGATGCTTACTCAATTAAACTTTGGTGGAATTATCATGCAGGTCAAACTGTTTGGTCTTCTCTATTGCAGAGGAAATATCACCGTAAGGGTGTCATGAATTTTTTGCAAACAGATTCTTGTACATGGAAGAGGATTTGCAAAATTCATGACATAGCTTCTGATTCTATTTCCATTTCAGCCGGTAAAATGTCATGGAAAGAATCTCTTTCAGAGCAGTTTACTCTTGCTGAAGCATATGCCACAGTGAGGCCTAGACGCGCTGTTACTTTATCTTGTCAATCTATTTGGGAGTCTTCTATTCCGCTTAAATATTCAGTGTTCAGTTGGCGGCTTCTCAACCAAGCTCTTCCGCTTCCGAACCGTCTCAAAAAAATGGGTTTCAACATGGCTTCGGTGTGTCCTTTCTGCATGAGGGCAGAAGCAAGTGCTAATCATATCTTCTACTGGTGTGATCCTATTTTTAAAATATGGCAATTTTTTCAGGATTTTGCTTTTATCTCCTCCTCTGCTCCGGAATCTTTACGCCATCAGCTTGTTAATTGGTGGATTCGATTTTCTTCTAATACCGCTGCTGGTAGGTTAGCTAAATTAATTCCGCAACTGATTTTATTTTACACATGGACTGCCTACTGTAAGATTATATGGGGAGGAGAATCCGTGTATTTTCCAGAGGTTCAAAAGCAAATTATGGATGCTATTCGGAATTGGGGCATTGCTCACTCTCATAAATCCTTCGCCAAACCAGTTTCTTACTTCAGTAGTCTTCTACCAGAAAGTTTTGGCAAGGCAAAACTTAAACCAATTTTGGTTCAGTGGAGCAAACCGCCGACTGGTAAACTCAAGCTGAATGTAGATGCATCATACACTCAAAATAGAGCAGCTGGTGGGGCATGCTTGCGGGACCATACAGGTAATTTTGTCTCTGGCATTGGTTTCTCTATCAGCGCTTCTTCCCCTCTCGAAGCGGAATTGCTTGCTATCCTTCACAGTTTACACTGGTGTTTTCATCTCCAGAAGTCGTCTTTCATTATTGAAAGTGACTCGAAATCTGCTGTTGATACAATTCTTTCGCCTAATGTTGCAAACTCACTGGTTAAGGATATCCAAAGTCTAATCTCTCTTACCTCTGCTGTCATCACTCACACCTTTCGCGAAGGGAATCAGGCTGCCAATTTCATCGCTCTCTTGAGTAGATCAAATTCTGCTGATTATAAATTTTTGTCTTTTACTTCTTTGCCTAAATCTTTGAAGGGCATCATTTTGTCGGATAATATGGGTTCGCCCTACTTTCGTTACATTTAGATTATCTTTAGTTAGTTGTTTCCCTTTTTCTTAAGGTTTGTATGGACTTTTGTATGGATTTTTCCATCCTTTTATTTAATCAATAAAAATTGTGGTGGCTCCAAAAAAAATATATATATAATACACACACGTGTTCACTGTATAATGGGATTCAGACCCTATTGCAATCTGATTGATTTTACACACATATTCATAGACCTCATCTTCAATTACTTGGAAAGATTTGCAGGTTAGTTCCCTCAAAGAACATTAATTTCACAAATAATTTAATAATTATATAATCTTATATTATAATCTTGTTAGCACAATCAATCAGCTTACTACCCATCAATGATCAATGACTTAAAAAAAAGCAATAAATAAAAAAGAATGCATAAAAAGAACAGAGATTTTAGCAAACCAAATAGCCCGTCTGCTCTGCTAATGAGAAAATGAATGAATATGAGGAAAAAAAAATTCAGGTCGTATGAAATGAGGTTTATTAATTAAGTCAAGTAATGAAAGGATAAATCTTGAAATTCCCAAGAAAATATGTTTCTTTCCGAGAAAACAATGGCGCCTGCTTTTCATGCTGTGATTGCCGTTTTATGGCTTAAGCATTGCAGTTTCATTGCAGAGGTCAGACGATACGTCATCGTCAAAAAATAATAATAAATAAAAGGTAAAGTGGGAGATTATAGATCCCACATTGAAAAAAAGAACTATATTATTGTAGTATTTATATAAAGTTGTATTACCGTCGGACCTTTGGGTGCTGTAACGAGAGCCTGTAACCCAGGTGGAAACTCTGAGGGTACTATGAAATGAGCCAAATTAAGTTAATTTTGGAGATTCCTAAACCAGAAAGTGAAGGTCGGCTTCGAACCGTCTTTCCCTCTTTTTCAAATTATATTCACCCAACCATTCCTTTATCGGACGATCCTAAAATCTTCTTTTCACCATCCAATTCACGCAGCCTCCGCCTCTCTCTAAAGACAACAACAAATTCTTCTTAAACTCACCGACAAACCACACTCGCCTCTCACCACCACCGGTCATTGTCTCTCACCACCCTCATTTAAGGTTTGAGAACTCTTTTTTTAATTTTTTTTTTCAATTTTTAATTTTTGTATTAAGTTTATCTTAGTTAGATTTATGATTTTAGAAAACGAAAAGGCTAAGAAAAGTTGACTGCCTATTTCACTAATTTTTTGTATTGTATCTTTTTTTTTCAAAGAACGATGAATTAGTGTAAGTATTTTTTTTCGCTGATAGTTTCTCTCACTATTAATTTGCGGGGATCTATTTTGATAATATAATCTCATACTTGAGTTTTTAACAATAAGTTTTACCTTCTTTAAAAAAATAGAGTTGTCTTTTAGTAATTTCTATGAATATCTTAAGAAGGATACTTTGTGTGGATATATGAAAATTGACACTGCTATTATATTTATCTTTGTTGAAAAAAAATATCATATTTTTTTTTATAATTTGTCTATAGCACTGCAGAATGTATGAAAAATATAACACTTTAGTTACTAATATAATGGATATATCTATTGCAAAACATTATTGAAATAATAGAATTTGATGGAATGTTGCCATTAAAGAACATAAAGAAACAACACCTGCAATATTTACATAATAGATTTCTCATCCGAATTAACAGTATTGATTTGTAGTATAGACACAATCATAGAGTTGAAATACAAATAAGTGGGTTCATTTTTTTCAAAACAAAACCATATTTAAATCAATATTGGAACCCTCATGTAATTTTCACTCAAGATGTCAAGAGTGTAGGCTAGCTACCACATACATAAATAATTATTGTGCTTAATTTTTATTCTCTTCTTTATTATAATATGCCTATTCTAATATATTTATTCATTGATGACACTCAAAAACTTATGAATGTGTGAAAAATATATTAAATAATTTAGTTGACATTTAGATGCTTTTATGTTCTGTCATTTGGCAAAGAAGGAAGCTAAAATTGCTTTAGCTCGGCAAGGATTCAAAGTTCCAAATTCTGATCAACTGAGTGTTAAGCGAGTGGATCCTACAAAGCTTGAAGTAAAATCCTATTTTATTGCTAAAATTGTAGTTTAGGTTGCTAGATGGTATTACCAGTGAATTCGCATAATTATCCTGTGAATGCGCACTCAGATAATTGTTTTTCCTCTGTGATTTCCCTTTCCAACTTGATATCTACTTGTCATTATTGTTGTATTTTATTCACTCTGCTTGCACTTTAAAGGCTCATGTGAAGAAGAAGCTAACCAAGGAAGAAAGATTGGCATTAGTGATAGCAGGAAGAGAGGCTACAGGGAAGTACCAGTCTCAAGCTGCTGTTAAGAAGAAAAAGGTATTCTTTTTTATTTTTTTTTTCTTTCCCGTATGATTGTTTTCCAATTACTGACAATCGCTCACTGTTTGATTCAGCCATAGTATACCTGAGTTAAAAATTGTGCTTGAATTTGATAATCACTTGCTTTTTTGTATTGCAAGTGTTTCTAATTATCCAAGTCCCTAGAATCTGAGCATCCAATGCTCCAAAACTACTTATTTCATCTCAAGTGAATCAGTAGTTTGCGCGATTTGACTTGACTTTGACTCTTTTGGCCTTGGATTTATATTTGTGCTATCCTTTATGTAATTGACAAGCATTTTGCTGTGACTGAACAGACTGGTGGTAAAAGTAATAGACAGAAAGAGCACGAGAAGGTGATGCCATTTGCTGCCAAAAAAGCCAGGGCAGCAAAATCTCGAGGAGAACAGAAGAAGAAAAAGAATAGCCGCATGGGCAAACAATTTAGGGGGAAGAAGGCATGGAAATGATCAGATGCCAGCTTTTTATTATTGTTATTATTTTTGTAAGAAAGAATTTTTCATATTCTTCTTTCTTACCCAAGTTGGTTTCTCAAGATGGTGGTTTCTCAAGATTTATCAATAACTTCCTCCTCTTGGCCTTTCCTCCCAAATTTATGGATCCAAAAAAAGGTGTAAACATAAATTTTATATAATATATTAATTAAATAAATATGTATAAAAGTTTAATTTTAAGTATATGTTGCAAGTGTACATTCTTCTGTATAACAGATTCAAGATTGATTTTTCCTCCCATTTGAAAAAAAATAATTCAAGTAAGCTAAGGATGGGTTATAAGTTTGCAAAACAATAGTGTATAAATTACCTCTCCACGAGTTTATAAAAATACCAATAGGCTAAAATGATACACTTGAAAGCTGAAACTCGCATATACTATATGTGACTAAGCAATAAGCTGCTACCTCTAAAATCAAAATATTTCTCGACTTCCAATGAGAAATAAAGGGAAAAGGGAGATTGAAAAACGGGGGAAAGAAAGGGAAGATTCAAATTATAATAAAGAAAACCAAAAGGCAATCATTCTTCAACTACACATGAAGGTGAATCGCCACTTTGGCCAAATATATCAGGAATTCCATCCCAATTCTTTTTCTCTCTTGCTTCCCAGTAACCACCTATGTATCGATAACATCCTTCTTCATCCTTCTGAAACCATCTTGGTTGCCAGCCCCTTTCCTGCAGCTTCCTTGCCTGCGCCATAAACATAAGTTGTTTACTATGTTACTATGTTTATGCGAGTTGCAGATAAACTAAAGCAGCATATTATTATTTATCATTCCAAGTGATAATAAACTAATGACTTTGACACCTTTGAGAGATTATGACGATGATGACTATAATTTGTACATTTTGTCTCTCCTGTTGATCTTAAAGATATGTATGCCAGTCAATACCTGTCTTTGTAACTGTTCAAGTCTCAATTTCTCTGCATTTGCCAACTCATATTCCCCATTCTCAAGATGTCTTTGATCTGGCCTCAGTCTTGAGTCAGTGGGAGGCAATTTCTCCAACAAGCCAGGAGTAAGCTCATTCAAGGATATTGCAAAAGGGGTGAGATTGTATCTTGTCTTGGTCACAGATTTGCCTCTTTCCCAGAGCAAGACAGCTTCTGTCATTGGATCATACCCCTTTGGCTTTGTAGTTGGATCTCCCAGCACATAGTACATTGCTTCGTCCCACTTTCCAACTAACATTGCTACCTTCTCTCCGGTTTTGTTATCTTGTACAAATCCATGAACCTACAATTTGATATAAAAAAACGCAAGGAATAAGAAGAGAGAACGACAATTATGACAATGATAACTGCTGTTGCAAGGAAATCTACTTTACACTGTAAACCTTACACCATAGCTTTTCACATTATCCAGCTTCTAGTGAACCAACCATTGGATTAATACTCCATAGATAGTGCATTAATTTCAAAGTGGATCTTTATAGCTTTTTATATACATAAATCTGCAATCGAAAATTACTTTTCATCATGAAATCCATTCATGCTTGTCATTCCACTATCAGCAAGAAATTGAGTATTAGATCATCCATAAATTTTAGTTTTCTTCACTCATTGATTACTGATGACCTGTCCAGAGAAAGGCCAATTATCCGGGTATTAAAGCCTTTCTGGAGTGTGCAATGCCAATTTTGAGAAACAAATAAGCAATTTCCAAGTTATAAAGAGTGCCAAATTTTCCAATAAGAACAAAGTCATGGACAAAACAGCAAATCTCTTATTCGTGATAAAGTAGCATTCAATTTGCAAGCATGATCATTTATGCATGTGAGAATAGAGCCATCATTTTGTTGACAGTAGATAGGAGTTATATATACAACAGAAAGGAAAGATATTAAATTTAAATTTCTTTTAACAATTTGCAAACAATTATTAACAATCAGGGATGTTGAAAAACTAAATCTTTCAATTTCAAGACAAACCAAAGACAAATATAAAAGCAAAATATAAACTAAGAGAATTCTTTTTATCAATAAATATATGCATTAGAGTGCAGAATGAACAGTGGCCTGTTATCATTTCTTCACAAGTACACAGATTACCTGATGGGGATTTCGGTCTATAATGGACTGCTCCTTAAACTTGAGCTTGCAGGAGTACTTGCCACTACCTTTTATGCGCATGGCCCCATAGTGGTCACAATAAAGTTTTCCAAGTATAATGTTGTATATCGAAGTGGTAACCTTGCTCCACTGGAAGGTCTCACCATCCTCAAACTGCAGGGTAAGGATGCCAACAGGATCTAGCTGAATAGACCGCCCCCAAAACTTCCCTTTAAGATTGGAGTCTGCCCAGAATTTCCAGCCTCTTCCCTCACAGTTGCAAGCAACAATCATCGGGTGGTGACTTACCTGAATGAAAGTGGCTCATCAAGGAACATATAAAGGATAAACAAAATACCATGACAATCCATTCAACACAATAGGTGGAACAGAAAACCACCTTTATGCATAAAAGCTATGCATCAAGTTTAAGAATATTTATGATTTAGGATAACAAAAATTAGTAGTACCTTTTCAGAGAAAAATCGAAGTCCTTTATCTGGATAATCAGCCTCATAGGTTTCCCCAAGGAGAGGGTTGAAGGGCTTGCACTGCCTACCTTCTGTTGAGGCATAGCCAGATACAGCAAAAGCTGCAATGTTCAGAATTCTCATCAATTCATTCCCCTGCAACATGCAAAATCCCTAGTGTATATGAATATCAGACGAAAATCCTGGTACAACTCAATACGTACCATAAGTCCTACAGTGGAACTGAAAAATGAAGCACTTTAAATGCGAAGAAACCAATAAGAATTTTCAGCACACCATTTATTCTATTGCAATTGTATTTAGCTATGAGCAATGACAGAGCTAGGGGGACCAACAGGGCCATGCTCCATGAAAATCCATTGTATATAGGAAGCAAAAAATCACATGAGCCACTTAGTGTATGGAACCCTTTAATTTTCAAGAATTTCACTTCTTTATTCTCATATATATAAGGAATTCCTAATCATCTTACCATATAAGTTCTTATCATTAAAATTTTTTGCTGCAAACTATTCAAATTCTTTTTTAAACCCCCTTGAAAAATTTTCTAGCTCCGTCAATCATTGGCTAAGACTATCATACTTTTCAACAAACAACAGCAAGGCTCTAAACAGGCTTCTGTGTAACCAAATAATCCTGCAATACTTCATAGCCCAACCACAAGCAATTTTCCTAATCAGTGTTTACTCATCCAGAAGCCAGAATTAAAAGCCAAAGGATGAAAAATGAAAGCACACACAGAACTTATGATTGTGTTTACACTCGAAGATGAACAAGGTTGTGTTTTTCATCAACTTATGATGCGTAAAACTACAATGCAGGGACGTAGTTATTTTCAGACTAAGCTATAGCATTAACTACTAAGATCTAAAATAAAACAAGCATATCATGAAAGAGAGGCTAGCTGAGGACTTGACCTGCTTTCCCCATTCCAGTGCTCGATCAACCAAGTATGAATATTCCAAATCTTCAAAGCATTTCTGCAGTGAAGAAAGTGGTTCATTAAAATAAACAGGAAGACAAACTCCGGACAAATCCTTGCCAATGTTATCCTTAATAATTGACCACAAGCCAACAGGCTTCTCTTTTTCCTTTGGTTCTGGCAAATTATCTCTTCTTTTAACATAAGGATATTGAATTGTCCTGATTTCTTTCTCAAACGCTCCTTGCAGATGATCAGAAAAAAATGGGTTATCATATATACAAGCATTTCCCATACTTTCCCTACTCCTGTAGGAAGCACTTCTTAGAGCATCTAAAGACAAGAAGTCATTTGTATCAAAAAATGTCCCATCCTCTTCATCTGTTTCGACATCTGCTCCATCTTGACTTTCATTATCTGCTTCAGAATCACTGGGACTGCCCTCTGACATGACAGAATAGAAATCTGCAACATGCAAGGAACATAAATCTGAAGTTCTGAACATTGATACAACCACAAGTCTCTTCAGGAGAAAAAGAAATTCTAAATAACAGTTGCTAAATTTCCTGCAATAGGAAAAGGCTTCACGGATATGGAAAGGGGAAACCAGCCATATGCAAAATTATACTAAATAGACAAAACATAACACTTGAATGTATGCTACATGCATGTGAAACAACACCATCTAATCACTTGAGAAAGTTACAACCATGTATATCTATTTGGCTGCATAATTGTCTCAGATTTAAAGATAAATATTTGGGATCCAAGAGCAGCAATCTAAGGCTTAAAAGTTAAAAATGTATAGTATGATAGTTCTCACTGAGGTTTTTTCTTATATCTACTGTCAATGATCAGATAATTATAAAATCTATTTATATTTTATAAAGCAAAATTATGCAATTTGCATAGATATGCAGTACTAAAATACCACTCATGATATTATCACGCTAAAGGAAATAGATAAGCATAACAAACCGCTAAATCTTCTATTTGCTTGTCCACAATATGATTCATGTTCCTTTGTCTCATCCACTACAGTGGTCTCCAGCTCCATTTTCTCCGCCTGCAAAACAATTTTAGAAGAGAAATTACTCCTTGATGAAGGAAGATTTGCATCACCAGATCTAGCAGTATACCAACCAGGAAAATTATTTTGCAGGGTAAAGACAAGATTAAAATAAAACAAGCAGAAACACATAAACACATAAATTACAGAAGCCAAAAGGCAATACAGTCAGCAATTTATGATTTTAAATTTCAGCTTACCGTAATTTGTTTGTGCCATATAAGAAAGAAAGTAGACCACTCCTTTGTACTTCAAGGGCAAGGCAAGTACATGTCTTTGAGGCATTACAACAATTCATGACCTTACTATTCCTTTTTCATTGGGGAATTCAATGTTCATAAAGGAAGCTAAATCCTTCATTATCTTCCCAATGAAAGATGTATGATCCACAACACAAAAACACATGCATCTAAGTCTAATAGATAAAAGACAAAGGAATACACCTTGACATTATATTCTACGGATTGTTTAACAGATTATGCACAGTGGAAAATGTTTTTTCTCCACCAGAGCGAGATTCATATCATGTTAAGCACCAACACCTGCTTCAATGCAACAATGACATGGTGTTTAACATCTACACATGAAAATTATATTCCTGACCCCAATATCCAAGAAAAAGCATAAAAAAGACAAAACACAAGCTCTCCAGCTTGAGGCTCACGATTCCGCTTTAAGAAGAATGTATACTTGCAAATGTTCACATTTAACTTTTATACTGTATCCATATGGAAAATGAAAAAAGGACATTACCTCTAATTGCCTCAACATGTCTAACAACACTACGTGTTTACGCTGAAGAGCCTTCAACTGATTCTGCAACTCAGATAGTTCTGAAAGCATAATAGACTCACAGTCTTTGATGACTGCCTCACCCATGCCTTCCTGCAATAACCGTAATTTTAGCTTCTCAGTGGAAACAACAACATCTTCATAAGGTGAAAAATCACTGCTCGTCAACACTCTAGGAAAAAGGTCTTTAGCAGCCTGCAGGGAATCAAGCCATGCTGCTCTATCCTCTCTTGATATACATCGCAAATGAAGAGTTTTTGTTCCTGTGAAAATGGTAAGCCTTTTATCATCTGATTTGCTTGCACGAACTGAAGAAACCTGCACGCCAGATGAGTCCAAAGTGCATACTCAGTACCATCCAAATAGGTGAAAGTAGAAAAAATGGAAGTCAAAAGCTAATTGCCTCCAATCAAGCATCAGACAGGTAAGAAAATATGAAACAGTGCTTGTGTCATGAGGAAGATCAGCGATCTAATTCTTGCTCCAGATTATAGATTTTTCAAATGTCACAATACACAAGCATCGAAAGAAAATCAAGATAAGCATCCAGATCTAGGAGCATTAGAAAATCAGTATCAACGTAATAAGTATCTCAGCCGACATTTGTTTAAATAAAGCAACATCCATCAGCTTATAAAGGCGAAACAACCAACTTCATTAGCTTTCCACTGGCACTTGAGTGCACAACTATATGTAAGGCAATGGGTAATAGGGCAAAGAAACCAGATAAGTGTTGCTGATTTCATGTTAATATGCGGTGTTAATATAGACATAATAAGAGTTACCCAGACCGCCATACTTCATTTAATAATATTACGGAGTTTATTTCAGAAAATCAGTTTAGAAGGTCTCTCTTCCTGCACTGCAAAACCTCAACTAAATACCAAAATTTGGGTATAAACTCTTGAAAGGGTGATTGTATTAAGCTCAGAGCATTCATTTACTGGTCTGTGTTTTATTTATTCCTCCGGCTGGAATTTCATATGCTCTGGAATGAAGAGATGTGCCTTTCTTAGACGAGGATTCTTTTCATTAAAAAGTCTTCCTCTTCCCCGGCCCGGCTAGCCATAGCCTATTTTTGGAAGATTCAATTATCTCTAGTCCAATCGGTTCCATTACACTTCCTGTGCACAACCCAATTCTGTTTTCCAATTTTTTAGAATAAATTTAGAATCTGAGTCAATCCGCAGTGCTAAAAGTCTAAAATACTATCATTCCCCAAACAAAAAAAAAGGACTCTTGCCACGATTATCACAAGTTTATAAATCAAAAAGTGGGTCACTTTATTTTTATAAGAATGACGATATATGATCAATAAATCCAAACCACCCTTCTCTAACCTATCAATGCAGTTCCCATAAACAACAAAAACAAACACGGCATATTAAACAATTCCAGAGATGCCCACATTCCCATAAACAACAAAATGCGAATTTCTCACAAAAATATCCCATACATGCACACACTTTGTTTTGCCAGAGCAAGCAAGCAAAAACAGAGACGCTTGACCTTATAATCCTACAGGGAGAAAAAAAAAACTAACCTTCAAATGAATTTCACCAAATGGCTTACACTGTCTAGCAGCTGAGACGGCACTTACAACAATCCGATTATTACTCCAATTTGCCTTTCTCATATACCTCAAAGACTCCTCTCCGATCACCTTAACATCTTTCTCTCTCGCCGGACTCGTCAAAATCTTATCAGGTCCGTGAATCTTATAATAAGAAAGCACACCATCTTCAAGCACAAAGCATCTAGCCCTCCATCCTTTACCATAATTAACCCATTTATAAAGAATCCCGGCCACAGCACCACTAACACCTCCATTCACACTATAAGACTTCGAATCCCTAGCTTCATTAACCAAATCTTCCCCGTCTTGATTCCCAACACCCGAAAATCTCTCCAACTCAGTACCAACCGACGATACCTGAGCTGGAAAACTCGGTTTAGAACTATAATTAACCGTTCTATTAATCGAACTATCAATGCTTAACTGAGACTGAGTAGTAACAGATTTGGCTACAACCGGGTTAGCGCGATCCCGATCGATCGAAACGGGAGCAATGCAGCAAAGAGGATTCATATTGTTGGCTAAAACAGCATGGATTACACAAATACAGGGAAGAAGAGGCAATGTAGAAGCTCCGATTGGGAGTAATTCGGGTCGGGTAGGAAATGTAGGGCCCGATCGGAGCTAAGAAGAAGAAGAGAGGATGAGAATGAAAAGAAACGAAAAGTATCGGAAATGACATAAAGAAACGGGACGAGTGATAAAAACGAGAAAAAGCGTAGTTATGGTAAGCTATAAAAACACAGAGATCTGATACAGAGAAAGAGTTGAGCCAGTAAAGGCATTGAAGTGGGCGTAAGTTAAGAGAGAGAGGACTGAAAGAGGCGCATGATAGTAATGAATAAATAAATATTAAGTGCATGGGATTGGTGGAGAGTGGTGATGACTATTAGCCTATTGGAGAAGCAGCTAACATGCGCATTGGTGCGCAGGTGTGCTGGTTAAGAGAGAGAAAACATTTTTTTTTTAAAAGACAGAAAACATTTTTGTTTCTCTGTTTACTGATGAGTGAATACTGAATACTTTTCTTTTTCTTTTGTGTGGGGCCAATATATTGGTCCTCTAAAAGCTTTACTGAAATGACTTGCTTGCCCCCCTCTCTCTTTTCCTTCTTTTTTTTAGTTTTTTCACTTGTTATTTTTTTAAAAAAAATTATATTCCTAATTTTCAATTCTTAATTAATTTAATTTGATTATAGTTAAATTCATTTTATTGTAATAAATTATTCTAAAAATAAAATAATTTTAATAAAAAATATATATTTATTATTTAATATACATTGTAAGAATACATATTAGATAAATTTAAATAAATATAATTACTTATTTATGGGTCGTTTCTAAATAATATTTAAAAATAAATAGTTTGAAATTTGAATTAATTTGCTTTAAATTGATCTAAAATATAATTTACTTAGATTGAATCCTAATCTATATTAGATGAAATCTTATTTATGTTGTGTTTAATAGGAGTTGACAAATTTCAATTAATCTACCGAATTTTTAATTAATCAATCTAAAATTTAGTTCGATTTACTGAATTTTTTCGGTCAAAAAATTTATATAAATTCAGTTTTCGATTTAGTTAAATATTAACAGATTTAGTTTGATTGATTAACCATTAATCGAATTTTTTAAAAAAAATACTTAATTATTATTTTTTATATAATTCTTTAATTATATTAATTTTTATTATAAATATAAATTTTTATTGCAAAATAAAATTATTTTTTAATTTTTAATAAATTTTATTTAGTTATTTAATTATATTAATTTTTTATTCTAAATAAAATTTTATTATAAAATTTAAAAAATTGATTATTTGGTTAGTTCGGTTAATTAACCGAATCGATTAAAATAAAAATTTAGTTGGTTCAATTAAAAAAATTAAAAAAATTAATTTGGTTAACCAGTTGATTCGATCGGTTAATTTACCTAATCGACCGATGCCCACTATTTAATTAAAAAAATACATCTTTATAATTTTATAAAAATTTCTAATACTATTTTATAATAGCTTATTAATATTTATTTTCTTTAATATTAAAGGAAAAATAACATTAATATCTAACATTCAACTATCAAATAATTTTTCATTTTTAATAATATGCTAAGACTTTAGTCGATGAGGAAATTTTCTATCTCTTTTTTTCTTTTCAAAACTAATTTGTTACTAGTTTGTAGTCAAAAGGAGTAAAAAAAAAAAGGTGTCCTGCTAAAGTTGAACTTTCACTATTGGACTATCACTTGAACAAAAGTTTCGATTGAATTTATTGTAATAGTAAATTCGTTATATTTTATTTTACACATATGTATAACTTTTTTTCATTTAAAAAATAAACATTTCTTCCATTCAAATTGATAATTACAAACTTTCTTTTATTTATTCTGTATTATAATTTATTTATTATTTTAATATTTAATATGTTAAATCTCTATTATAATTATATTTAATATTATTTATTAAAAATATTTAATAAATATATTTCACACTAAAATAATAATGCAACAAGAAAAAGATATATGTAAATTTTATGTTTTCAATAATATTAATTTTTTTTAATTTTTATAAAATAAAAATTATGTCTCTCCATTTAAAATGAAAATAAGCACTTGGTTAAAAAATTTTCATTTATTTTAAATGAATGATATGAGATGATAAAGATTTATTCTCTTTTAATCATAGGTTTTGAATTTAAATTATGAGTATGAAGCGCATATTAATTTGAGAATGAGTATTTTATTCATTTAAAAGACCAACTCAATATGAATTCTGATTAATTTATAATATTTGAATTGTATGATATTAGATAGTTAGAAAAAATATTAATTTAATTTTATGTATTACAAATTCACAATCTAATAATAATCCCTCCAAATTAATTATCAAAAGGCTTAAATTTTAGTATCTTATTATACTTTAAATATTTTTAATGCAAACAAAATGAACATGTTCTATTCCTTTTAAATATTTTCAACATAAAAATTTAAAAAAAAAAGAAATTTTGATTACTGTTTTATTTATAAACATATTTGTTCTGACATTTGATTATGTATTATTTGTGGTAAATTTTGGAGTGAAAAAAAAGAAGAAGAGAGACTTAGAAAGGGTATTTAGAGGAAATTAGAAGAATGGCGAAAGTGAAAGGCATTAAGTGAAGAAGGGAATGGATTCCAACAAATAGCAAAAAAAGAGATATTATTGGGTTGGGGACTCTATTTGTTTTGTGCAGTGTGCGTCCATTAAAATCCATTATGGCGAAAGCTGCATTTAGTTTGGGATTTTGCCAACCGTTCATTTTAATTTCTACTTGATTTAATGATGACATTTAACACACTCTTTATTTATTATTTATTTTGCATGATATATATATATATATTTTAAAAAATATAGTACATGCTCCCTCTATTTTAAATTATAATTCACTTAAAATTTTAATAAATTAATTAATATATTATATTTATATTATATTTAGAGTTATATAAATTTATTAAACTCGACTTAACTGAATATATTTTGATGGAATTCAATCAGTTATGTTATATATACGAGTAAAATTAAATTTATATTTTTAAAAAATTACGGGTTTGATGGATCGGTCAGGTTGGAGTAATTTTTTTTAATCCAAACTCAATTGACTCTTATATATATATATATATTATTTTATTAATTAATCGATGAAACCAGACTCGACCTGACTTTTATATATTTATATATAAATATATATATATATATATTTATTTTAATTCTTAATCTTGATAAAAATGATCCGATAATACTAAAATAAATTTAAATATAAAATTTTAATATTAAATATCAACCCGTTTGAAATCGATCAACCCAAAATTAATTTGGTTTGATCGAAATTTAAAAAAAAAAAAGCAAAATTGGTTTGAGATTAATTTTTACTCTTTGGTCGGATTAAAAAATTACTCCAACTCGACTAAATTCAACCCGTGTATACTCCTAATTGTATTCATATATAATATAATTTATAAAATATTATTTATAAATGCTCATATAATATTATTTATAATATATTATTTATATATACGATTTATAATAACTCATTTTGTTTTAAATTAATTTAATATATAAATCAATTTATTACGTTTTAATGTTAAAAAAATATAGTAAATAAATTTTATATTAAAATAAGAACATTATAAGAAAAAAATATTAATATATATTTTTAATAAAAATAACTAATTTTTTATTTATTATAAAAATATAAAATGTCTCTATTAACTTGTAATAAAACTATAGTAGAAAAAACACGTTATAAATTTATATTTTCAATAAAAAAAATAATTAATTTTTTTATAATTTTTATGAAATAAAAAATGGGATTAACAATTTGAAGCATAAGGAAAACATCATATTAATTTTTTTAAATTCTCGCATTAATAATAATTTTATATCCATTCACTCCTTAGCTATTATATTAAAAAAAAATTGAAAGTTTAAGTTCGTGTATTCTTAATTTATTAATCTAATTATAGTAATTTATAACCATTCACACTTATTTCTTTCATTATATGTTTTGACACATGCTAAACAAATTATTAATAGCAACCCTTGGAGCAATAATCTAATAATGAATGGATCTCATAATAATAAGAGGTTAAATTAAATTGTATTTTTAATTTTTAATTTTTTTTATATATAAAGTGAATTTGTTATTGGGAGGGATCATCTCCATCCAAAATCATGTTTTTTTTTTCTTTAAAGGCATGGACTTGAAAACAATAAAGTTTATTAATTGACTTTGCAAAATTGATTAAATGGTACAAATTCTTTGACAGAAGAGATAAGATTCCCAATAATCACTTGTCTTAAATCATATCATCATTTCTTTTTTATCCTTTTTTTTATTTGTTTTTTTTACACTAAATAATCGAGAATAATTAGAACATAAATAATAAATAATTAGAATAACATTCACATGTTATTTCTGAAATATATTTTTTTATTTTTTTATAAAATAATTTTAATCATTTAGTTATATATTATGAATATTTAAAATATACTATAATAGTTAAGGGTAAAAATAAACAATAAATAAAATATATAAAAAATAAAATTAATACTTAAAAAATTATAAAATAATTATACCATTTACTTATTTATATTCAATTTATAATATTTTATAATAATTAAATAAATATTTTACTTATTTATACTTAATTAATAATATTTTATTTTTAATTTTTAATTTTTTTTTATTTAAAAAAATATTTTTCATCTTTTATATTATTTAAAAAAATTAAAATATATGTATTATCGAAGTAATAATAGAGTATTATTATAATATAAATTAAAATTTATGATTGAGGCTAATATTTTATGAAAACATAAAAAAAATTCTTTTTTAAGATATATATATATAATAGATAAATTGAAGCAATATTACTGTATATCTAAAAAAACAATTAATGTAAATTCAATTAGTTGAATTTAATATAGTTAATATATAAAATATTTTAAATTTAAATCAATTTAATTTATTTAATATTATTTTTTATATATTTATTATGAGTCTAAATAATATATATTTAATTAAATCAAGACATAATTATTAACAAAAATTAGATATTTTTTATATATTTTATTATGCGTGTAAATAATGTATATTTAATTCGATCAAGGACATGACTAGTAACAAGAATTAGACAGGATCTGATAATGTCCTCATATCCATGCCAGATTTTTCCTAACAATTTTTTTTTTTTTTTGGGTCTAATCCATTTGCAACTCTCTTTATGAGTTGATGTTTTGATAAATAAACTCGGGAGAGTCAATTTTAATAACTAGTCATTAAATTTGATTAGTATGTTCGTATATTAATTAATGGTATGATTTGATCATTATGTTCATATATTAACTAGTGGTATGATTTATACATATAATATTTTATATTTATATATTAATAATTTATTAAATATATAATATTTTATTTTTATATATTAATAATTTTAGCCATTAAATTTTAAATTTAATATAATTAGCAATTAATAATATAATATTAAAAAATAAAAATAAAATATTATTTAATTTTTTATTTTTATATATTAATAATTTCATATAATAAATTATAATATATAAATTGATAAACAATTATAACAAATAATATTTTTGTATTGTGATATACATTACATAATAATCTACTTTTTATTAATTTTTTTAATTTTATTCAATAAATTTTTTTATATAAAATATTTTATCTTCGTATATTAATAATTTATTAAATATATAATATTTTATTTTTAAATATATTAATAGTTTCAGTTAAAAATTTATTAATTTATTAATAATTTATTAAATATTTAATTTTTTATCTTCACGTGTTAATAGTTTTAATTAAAATATTTATTAATAATTTGTTAAATATATTAAATATATGACATCTAATTTTTATATTTTAATGTTTTTAATTATTAAATTTATATTAATAATTTATTTAATATATTATTTTTATTTGTATAAATTAATAATTTAAATTTAAAATATTATTAATATTTTTGTTAAATATATAATATTTTATATTCATATAAATTTTTTTATTAAATATAATAAATACTATTTTTCACATTATATATATATGTATTTTGTAGTACCACGTAATGCTTTCATTTTTATTAACTTATATATACATATAATTTGAAATAAATATTAAAAAAGTATATTTATACTTTGATTTTAAATTGATAAATATGCATTTTTAACAAAAATTTTAGTAATCACTTTACCAGCTACATTATCAAGATACATAAATTTACATTTAACAAATATAAGCGACAAATGGAATATGATGCTCGTGGTTAATTATTAAATTTTTAATAAATGTTCCATTGTAATGAAAGGATTGCTACAAAGGAAAAAATAAATAAAAACATTTTCTTATATGCGAATTGTCAATGAATTGGGATTCACATATCACAATAAATACTTTTTGTTCGTCAAATTAACTGTATATAAATTAATTAATAAGATGACATTATTAATTAGCCGAGTAATTGAGAAAATTTTACCATACACTAGATATATATATACTCAATCAATAACAAATTAACTATATATAAATCAATTAATAAGATAACATAATTAATTAACCGAGTTATATGTTAATTTCATGTGAATTAAATTGCTGGCCTATTAATATAGCATTTTAATTTTTTAAACTTATCTACTTATAATAGTTGTAATCAACTAAATTATTCATTAAACTATAAATAACCGTTTATTAAGAAAAAATAATACATTGATGAAGTGAATAAATTTTTTAAAATAATTATAGATAAAATAGTTATCACATTTAGTTTTTGTTGAATATCTTTGCCCTCTTCTCTTATTTATAAAAGAGTAAAAAAAATTTATTTTATGAGTAATCATGTTCCATCAATTAGAGTACTAGTTTATGTGCATAATAAATAGATAAAAAGAAAAAAAGTATTTAAAATTAAAGGTTCAATTCAATAATAGTTGTTTCATCTTTAAATGGTATATCAATTTATTTATTATTTTTAAGACATTTTAGGTTAAATTAAATAGGATATTATGTTAATTTTTGTATTAAAATTTTACGATTGATGTCAGAATCAATTAAATTTAAATATCTTAGAATTATAGTATTATAGTATTATGATTATTAATCTGTTACAATACTAATTGTTGTGTTGAACTATTCTATTTTCGCTTGTGATTAATATTTTATGGACAAACAAAATAAAACTTTGCGATTTTGATATGCTTATTTTCGATTAAAGAATTGTTGGCCATATATGTTTGATAATCCTTGTAGTTTTACAACAACAACAACAACAATAATAATAATAAAATATTGCAATTTTATCGTAGAATGGGCATTGTAGTTTTAAAACCATCTAATGATATTTTGGCTCTCACAGTTAGGAATAATATATTTTTTAGATATAAATTAAATCTTTTAATTTTTGTTTAGTAAAATTGAATCTTTCAACTATAGAGTTGGTGAAATTAAACTTTTTTATAACAGCAGTTAAACTCGTATTTTTACGTGTTATCAATCGAGGGACTTAATATCACAAAATAAAAATTCAGATATTTAATGTGCAAACACATAAAGTTTATAGACCAAAAAATACATTATTATTTAATTTTTTTTATTAAAATACACTATTTTGCTTCAATAACCATGTAATTTTGATGGCAACTGAAAATACGAGTTTAACGTCTGTTAAAAAATGGCTTAAATTTATTAACTTATATAGTTGAGGGGCTTAATTTTATTAAATAAAAATTAAAAAGCTTAATTTACATCTTATCTAAAATTTATAGGTAAAAAATTATGTTATACCTAACGGTTATATATCGATTTGCATAGCTAAATTATATATCGATTTGCATAGCTTCATTGATTGATTTGTTTTCAACGTGGATGCAAAGTTACTTGTTAATATGTACGTATGCATGTATGTTTTGCTTGCACACATCCCAGATCTACCGCTTTTGATGTTGAATTGATGGTTTAGGTTCTGTAACCATACAACAAACATAATGATTACCATATTGAAGGATAAATAAATCATATTTCTATATATTTCTATATATTACATATATTTCTGCATGCCATTAGTTTTTTTTTTGGACTCATAAAAGAATACAAATATCTATATATATATATAGATATGTATATCTATGTATGTCAAATATGGTTAGCCAGTATTTTATATACTTAGTAATTTATATTGCAAATTTGACAACTTATGTATATGGATATGAGGTCATTATTGGCATAATTAGTATGTGAATTTTTTATGTGAATTGTTATTAATTAGTTTAAAGACTTAGGATTTATTAACTTAGATTGTTACTAAAATAACTTAAGTTGACGAGTCATATAATAGTTAAACTACTTATTTGCATTAAATTGATGACAAAATTTTTTAAAATATATGATTATTTTGAAATAATTTGAGTATAAATGGATGACTTAAATAAAAATAATAAAATATTATTAGACAATTTATAGATATAAAGTTTATTAGTTTAGATAGCTGCCAAAGCGACCTAAGTTAGTGAACCATATACTTATTAAATTACATAAAAGTACTAAGGAAGACTATAAAGAAATAATATTTTAAGAATATTTATAATTAGGAGGTTAAGGCTAGCCTAATAGAAAGTTATATTCTACTAATTATAAAATAATAATTATATTTTGTATTATTTAGAAAAGTAATATGGATACCCAAAGATAACATATGAATAACATAAATTAACAATGTAATTTTATGTTTCCTTCGAGTAGACACTAGATATGCCAGAGTTTACTAAAAGAAAAATTTAATGATATCAATAATTCATCGTTGTATATTTTAAGTTAGTGTTTGAGGCTTTATTGCGAGGATTGTTTTATTTTGTACAATTCTTATTTATTTATTTACACTCCCTTACTTCTAAAATGAAAATATTTGATAAATAAATTTTTTTTGAGTGGTATGAAATAGTCCAATTCTCATTGGTTATATTGGTTTTGACCTAGCTTTGATAACTGAAAAACCATCTAAAGCTACTAATGACAGTACTTCGGAGCAGGTGAAAATATTAAAAGCCTGAAAAAGGTTAAACAGACTCAGTCTTATGTTCATGAGAATGACCATTACCAATAATAAACCTCTCTCCCTCAAATCAAGATTGCCTTGAAATTTCTGAAATTTGTTGATGAGCACTTTAAACATGTTGATAAGTCCCTCGCAGACATACTGATGGTTGAGTTGACTACCATGAAATATGATGGTCAGAAATGTGTTCAACAACATATTCTGAATATGAATGGAAATATTGTGAAACTAAAGGCACTATGCACGAATATGGATGAGTCCTTCTTGGTGCAGTTAGTCCTTAACTCACTTCCATCACAGTTTGCTTCATTAAAGATCCACTATAATACTAACAATGAACAGTGAAATTTGAATGAGCTTACCAATAAGTGTATTCAATAAGAAGTGAGATTAAGACAAGATGGACAAAATCTCACCCTTACTGTAACTCATTAAGCCATGAAGAATAAAGGCAATTTCAAAAAAAAAAAAACATATTCTGTAATATCCCAAAATGTATCCTAGAAGTATTGGAGTATTTTTTTTTTGTTATTATGGGATTAAGTGTATTTATTTTATTGGAAAGAGGATTGAGGTTAGAGTAGTGTGTATATGTTGCATAAATTGAGATATACATAACATATACAAGCATTTGCTTGAAGGGTATATAAGTAATTAATTTGAATTTGAGTTAGTGGATTAAGATGGGTGGATGGTGATGTTTTGAGATTATTTTATTATTATTTGTGTGGAGGGGATTGTTTTGAGGAGAGAGAGGGTTGACTTTTGCCTCTTTCTTCCTTTTCCTTTTCTTCTTTCTTCCTCCTTCTTCGTGCCTTTCATTTTCTTTCTTTCCTTTGTTTTTGTTGGCCGGCTGTTTCAAGAGAGAGAGCAAGAAAGAGAGGTTTGATTCTACCAAGTTCAAGATTGAAGTAGTTTTCAAGAGATCTAGTAGGAATCTAAGAGTTTTCTTCTTATTTGGTAAGTTTCCTCTTGATTCCCTTGTTTTCTTTGAGTTTGTATTGTGAGTTTGGTGATTGATGGATTGTTGGTATGTTATGGTTGAGTGTGTTGTGTTTAAGAATGTTGGATTTAAGTGATTTTGGGATTTTTTTGGGTTGGATTGAAGAAAAGAGTAAGTTGGTTGGTATAGATTGAGTTGTGGTTGTGTTTAGAGTTTTGATGATGTTGTGATTTGTGTTTGAGGTGTGTTTTAGCTTGTTTTGGTGCTGTTGTAAGTTTGAGATGATTTTTGGGTATGTTTTGTGAAGTTTGTTTGAAGTGGATGTTGATGGATATAAGTGTTTTGTTGGTAGTGGTGTTGTCTTGGCCGGAATCTGGGTTTTTGGCATGACACGCCCAGGAGCACGTCCAGGTCCTTAGGCGTGTCAATTATTCTGAGTGGCAGTAGGTGTGACACGGCCATTAACACACCCGTGTTGTTGAGCGTGTCATAGCTACTGTGAGTTTTGAGAATTTACACGGCCATGAGCACGCTCATGATGTCGGACGTGTCGTTATTTCTGAGAGACAGAATGTATTACACGCCCAGTGACAAGCCCGTGATTCTGAGCATGTAAATGTTTCTGTATTGTGGAGTTAGGGCACGGTCAGGGACACGCCCGTGTGTGTGAGCGTGTCAAGTTTAGAGTTTGCCCTAGTTGATTCTTAACCTTTTTATCTCATGAGAGTTTCCTCATTCTTTTGGAATAGGTTGTGAAGAAGGTGATTTACCCTAACTCAAGTGGTGATAGATTCTTGAAAGGTAAGTGTTTAGAGTTGTGTGGGTCACATTTGAGATAAGTTTATACTACATTATTGCATACATTCATATGATATTGAGAATTGAGACATAATTGGTTATATGTTGTGATGAGCATGTGAATATATGTGTTTATGCCATTGATGATATCTATGTGATTAAAGAATTGGTTAATGTGATGATGAAATATAATGTGAAAAATATGAGGCCATGATTGTTGGCTATGATAGTGAAAATGAGATAATTATGGCATGATTGCCTATTTGATTATGGAAATGAAATGTGAAGTGAATTGAGAAAGAAATTAATAAAGAGATAAATGAAATCATTGTGTTTCTAATATGTCTATTCAATTTTCAGAGTTCTGAGTTTGGCGGCATGCCTATGAATAATTGGATAGGTGAAATGGCCGGGCCGTAAGCCGAATCCAGTTGATAAATATGAGATGTGATGTTTTTGGGGTGAAATGACCGGGTCGTAAATCTCAAAAACATATTATTGAAACTAGATTGAGTGAAATGACTGGGTCGTAAGCTTCAATCTAGTTGATTATCCATGGATATAAATATTGCCTACGGGGCTAGACACAAGGTGTCAATATGGACCAAAGCAGTAACTCTGAACTTTGAATAACATATTAGTGTGTTTTGGGCCCGTGTCTGTCTTATTTGTAATATGTGATTTATGAATGAAGAAACAATTGAACAATAAGATATAATGTATAAATATAAAATGTGATATGATTATGTATGGTTTATGAAATGTTTAATGGTGACATGTGCATCACATTAAAGCATCATGTTTGTATGAGTTGCACTACTGAGCTATTAGCTCAGCGCGATTGTGGTTCATCGCGCAGGTAACAGAGTTGAACCCGAGAGTTCTTCGAGACCGAGTGAGAGTAGGCATTGAAGAGTTGACTTTTGGGCTTAAAGATCAGAGAAGAGCTGCCAATTATGTATATATTTTATATTTGTGTATTCGGATTTTGATGTATAAATATTTGTAAATATTTGTTCTATTTTCCGCTGCGTTTTGAAATGAACTTTCTATATATTTGATTTTATAAACTCTATTAAAAGTTTTTAATTTGTTTACATTTTTATGAGTGATAACTTGAATGATTTTTAAAATGTGGCATTTCTATATTCAGTATACGTATATTACGATCGTATTAGCATGCTGGTACGTATACGGGGTATAGGGGTGTTACAATTATTTTGGTATCAGAGCCTAGGTTTGAGATTCTCAACCTAGGTATATTGTAAGGAAAAAGGATGTTTTGATTTTAAAAGTTGGTTTTTGAATAAGATATATACGTGATATTGGCAGTCTCTGATTTTTAATAAGGTGTATTCTGCTGTATTTGCAGATATAGGTTGTGATGGATTCTCTTTTACGTCAGTCAGTTAAGGGTAGTGCGGAGAGTGTAGCTCCGGATGAGGTTAGAGAGGGAGTTAGAGTGGATAGTGCTGGAGAGGTACCTATTTATGTGCCAGGGAGACCAGCTGGTGAGGAGGTTCCACCAGTTTGGTTTAGGCATATGATGGAATTGATGAGGCAAGCCCCAGTACAGCAGCCACCACCACCCCAGCCTTTGGTATCAGTGAGACAGTATGATAAATTAAGGAAGTTTGGAGCAGAGGATTTTCTGGGTACTATTGATCCAGCTGTAGCTGAGCAGTGGCTGGATAAGATACAGAGGATATTTGTTTAGTTACAGGCCACTCCAGAAGAAAAATTTGACTATGCTAGATCATTGTTACAGAATGATACATATGACTGGTGGAAGACAGTGCCTCATGCTATGGATGATCCACCTACCTTGTCCTATGCTGATTTTCTCAGGGAGTTTGAATTGAAGTATACTCCGAGGGAGTATAAAGATGTGAAGAAGATGGAGTTTTTGAGTTTGAAGTAAGACTACATGACAGTAACCGAGTATGAAGTTGAGTTCATCCGGTTGAGCCATTATGCTGGGGGTATCATATCTGATGAGATTGATAGATGCAGGAGATTTGAGGAGGGATTGAGGCCCTCTCTCATGTGTCATGTGGCTAGTTCTAGATACCAGGATTTTTCCCAGCTGGTGGCAGCAGCTAGGAGTGTGGAGAGAGCTCAGGGCATTGCAACATCTGTTTCTGAGGAGGAGACCAGGGTTAGGAGACCCCAATTTGAGGCAGGGTCTTCATCTGTGAAGAGAGGCAGGGGAAGCTTTGTTCCCAGGATTAGTAGGAGTCAGAGGCCAGCTGGTAGGTCAGTACAGTTTCAGAGGCAGAGATCAAGACCTACAGCTTCAGTGGCGAGTGCTCCGACCCCAGTAATTCAGATATCTACTCCTCCGGTATGTGAGTATTGTGGTAAGACCCATTGGGGTGTTTGTTGGAGGATCAGAGGATCAGCTGGATGCTATAGATGCGGATCGTCAGATCATTTTGTTAGAGAGTGTCCTGAGTTGCAGGAGCAGAGGTCAGTAGATTCGGTAGTTTCTCGACCTAGTATGAGGGGAGGTAGAGGAGGTAGAAGTTTCAATAGAGGAGGTAGATCTGGATTTAGTCCTAGAGGAGGTTCTACATCCAGGGAGAATAGACCAGAGGAGGTTGGATCTTCTCAGAGGATGTATGTGATGCAGAGGCAGCCAGATGCTTCAGCAGTTATAGCTGGTACTTTCTCTTTATTTGGTATTTCAGTACTTGCTTTGATTGACCCAGGATCTACTCATTCATATATAAGTGCATCCATTTTGCCTGTGTCTGAACTGCATGCTGAATCCCTAGGATTTGATGTGTTGGTGACAAATCCTTTAGGGCATAGTGTGATTGTTAGTAAGGTGCACCGAGATAGTGCAGTAGTAGTTCAGGGTGAGGAGTTCTTGGGTGATTTGATTGAAATGCCATTTAAAGAGTATGATTTGATACTGGGCATGGACTGGCTATCTAGGCATGGAGCTATGGTAGACTGTCAAAAGAAATGTGTTACTTTGAGAACCGATGATGGTAGAATTGTGATGGTATCTGGTGAGCGGAGACAGCTTGCATCCTTGTTTATTTCAGCTGTTTCAGCTAGGAGGTTGATTAGAAAAGGGTGTGATGCTTATCTTGCTCATGTTGTGGATACTAGAGTAGTGGGTTCTCGACTTGATAGTATACCCACAGTTGCAGATTTTCCAGATGTGTTTCCAGAGGAGTTGCCAGGGTTGCCTCATGAGAGAGAGGTGGAGTTTGGTATTGAATTGTTGCCTGGTACAACCCCTATCTCTATTACTCCTTATAGAATGGCACCTGTTGAATTGAGAGAGTTGAAGGTGCAGTTGCAGGAGTTGTTAGATAAAGGATTTGTTCGCCCTAGTGTTTCACCGTGGGGAGCTCCTGTGTTGTTTGTGAAGAAGAAGGATGGTGCTATGAGATTATGCATCGATTATAGGCAATTGAACAAGGTGACTATCAAGAATAAATATCCTTTGCCTAGAATTGATGATCTCTTTGATCAATTGAAGGGAGCAGCAGTGTTTTCCAAGATTGATTTGAGATCAGGGTACCATCAGTTGAGAGTCAGAGATGAAGATGTTCCTAAGACAGCCTTTCGTACAAGGTATGGACATTATGAGTTTCTAGTTATGCCTTTTGGGTTGACGAATGCACCTGCAGCTTTCATGGATTTGATGAATAGGGTGTTTAGACCCTATCTGGATCAGTTTGTAGTGGTTTTCATCGATGATATTTTGGTGTATTCGCGCAATGAGGAGGAGCATGACAAGCATCTTCGGATTGTGTTGCAGATCTTGAGAGAGAAGCAATTGTATGCTAAATTGTCGAAGTGTGAGTTTTGGCTTGATCATGTAACTTTTCTCGGTCATATAGTTTCAGCTGATGGCATTAGAGTTGATCCGAGTAAAGTGGAAGCTGTTATGAATTGGAGTCCACCAAAGTCTGTGACAGAAGTTGAAGTTTTCTGGGTTTGGCAGGCTATTATCGGCGCTTTATGAAAGGATTTTCTTTGATAGATACTCCACTTACCAGATTATTTCGCAAGGGAGTTAGATTTGTGTGGACAGATCAATGTCAGGCTAGTTTTGAATAGTTGAGAGAGATGTTGACTCAAGCACCTGTTCTTACTTTGCCAGTAGAAGATAAACCATATGAGATCTACAGTGATGCTTCACATAGTGGTTTGGGTTGTGTCTTGATGCAAGAAGGCAAAGTTATAGCTTATGCTTCTCGATAGTTGAAGCCGCATGAGCTTAATTATCCGACCCATGATTTGGAGTTAGCAGCCATAGTGTTTGCTTTGAAGATTTGGCGACACTACTTGTATGGGGAGAAGTGTTTTATCTATACTGATCATAAAAGTTTGAAATATTTGGGGGTTCAGAGAGAGCTTAATCTTCGGCAGAGACGTTGGTTGGAGTTGATTAAAGACTATGACTGTTTGATTGATTATCATCCTGGTAAGGCAAATGTGGTTGCTGATGCCTTGAGTTGGAAGTCTTTAGCAGGTTTGACTGTTTATTCGCTCTCGTTGCTTGTTGAATTAAGAGCGTTGCATGCTAGTTTTGTACCTTGTGATGACGGTGCATTGTTGGCACAATTACAGTTGAGGCCGGTATTGTTGGATCAGATTAGAGAAGCCCAGTTGATTGATGAGAAAATTCAGAAGATTATTTCAGATTGCCAGAATGAAGAGAGTCGAGATTTTATTGTAAGAAGTGATGGGAGTCTTTGGTTTAAGAACAGATTGTGTGTACCTGATGATGCTAATTTGAGAATGATTAATTTGGAAGAAGCGCACCAGTCAGTTTTTGCTATGCATCCGGGAAGTACAAAGATGTATCATGATTTGAGACAGCATTACTGGTGGTCCGGTATGAAGAGAGACATTGCGGAGTTTGTATCCAAATGTCTCACATGTCAGAGGGTTAAGGCTGAGCATCAAGTTCCAACGGGGTTACTTCAACCATTATCAGTGCCTGAATGGAAATGGGAAAGAGTTACAATGGATTTTGTGTCTGGTTTGCCATTGACTCAGAGGAAATATGATGCTATTTGGGTAATTGTTGATAGGTTGATAAAGACAGCTCATTTTCTTCCGGTTCGGATGGATTATTCTCTCGAGAGGTTGGCTGAGCTGTATATCCATGAGATTGTGAAGTTGCATGGTGTCCCAATTTCTTTAGTGTCTGATCGAGATCCCCGGTTTACTTCAAGATTTTGGAAGAGTTTACATGGTGCTTTGGGTTCTCGATTACACTTTAGTACTGCTTTCCATCCGCAGACAGATGGACAGTCAGAGAGAGTGATACAGATTATAGAGGATATGTTGAGAAGCTGTGTCATTGATTTCTCTGGTAGTTGGGACAGATTCTTGCCACTTGTGGAATTTGCTTACAATAACAGTCATCAGTCCAGCATTGGAATGACACCTTTTGAAGCATTGTATGGTAGACGGTGTAGGACGCCTCTATGTTGGAATGAAGTTGGATAAGGTAAGTTAATTGGTCCTGATTTGGTTAAAGAAACAGAAGATAAAGTGAAGTTGATTCGGAATAGATTGAAAGCAGCCTCAGACCGACAGAAGTCTTATTCAGATTTGAAGAGGAGAGGCATAGAGTTTAATGTGGAAGATAAAGTATTTTTGAAAGTGTCTCCTTGGAAAAAGATTTTGAGGTTTGGTCGAAAAGGGAAGCTGAGTCCTCGTTTCATTGGATCTTATGAAGTATTGGAAAGAGTTGGGCCAGTTGCTTATAGGCTTGCTTTGCCACCTGAGTTGGATAGGATCCATAATGTTTTCCATGTTTCTATGTTGAGGAGATACAGATCAGATCCATCTCATGTGTTATCAGTGGAATCTATTGAGGTGAATCCGGATCTGACAATTGAAGAGGAACCAGTTGCTATTTTGGCTTATGGAATGAAAGAGTTGAGACATAAGAAAGTGCCAATTGTGAAGATTCTTTGAAAGAATCATGGTAGAGAAGAATCAACTTGGGAGAATGAGCAAGCGATGCTAGACCAATATCCTCAACTGTTTCAGATTTAATATCAGGTAATTTCGAGGACGAAATTTCTTTTTAGAGGGGGAGAATTGTAATATCCCAAAATGTACCCTAGAAGTATTGGAGTATTTTTTTTTTGTTATTATGGGATTAAGTGTATTTATTTTATTGGAAAGAGGATTGAGGTTAGAGTAGTGTGTATATGTTGCATATATTGAGATATACATAACATATACAAGCATTTGCTTGAAGGGTATATAAGTAATTAATTTGAATTTGAGTTAGTGGATTAAGATGGGTGGATGGTGATGTTTTGAGATTATTTTATTATTATTTGTGTGGAGGGGATTGTTTTGAGGAGAGAGAGGGTTGACTTTTGCCTCTTTCTTCCTTTTCCTTTTCTTCTTTCTTCCTCCTTCTTCGTGCCTTTCATTTTCTTTCTTTCCTTTGTTTTTGTTGGCCGGCTGTTTCAAGAGAGAGAGCAAGAAAGAGAGGTTTGATTATACCAAGTTCAAGATTGAAGTAGTTTTCAAGAGATCTAGTAGGAATCTAAGAGTTTTCTTCTTATTTGGTAAGTTTCCTCTTGATTCCCTTGTTTTCTTTGAGTTTGTATTGTGAGTTTGGTGATTGATGGATTGTTGGTATGTTATGGTTGAGTGTGTTGTGTTTAAGAATGTTGGATTTAAGTGATTTTGGGATTTTTTTGGGTTGGATTGAAGAAAAGAGTAAGTTGGTTGGTATAGATTGAGTTGTGGTTGTGTTTAGAGTTTTGATGATGTTGTGATTTGTGTTTGAGGTGTGTTTTAGCTTGTTTTGGTGCTGTTGTAAGTTTGAGATGGTTTTTGGGTATGTTTTGTGAAGTTTGTTTGAAGTGGATGTTGATGGATAGAAGTATTTTGTTGGTAGTGGTGTTGTCTTGGCCGGAATCTGGGTTTTTGGCCTGACACGCCCAGGAGCACGTCCAGGTCCTTAGGCGTGTCAATTGTTCTGAGTGGCAGTAGGTGTGACACGGCCATTAACACGCCCGTGTTGTTGAGCGTGTCATAGCTACTGTGAGTTTTGAGAATTTACACGGCCATGAGCATGCTCATGATGTCGGACGCGTCGTTATTTCTGAGAGACAGAATGTATTACACGCCCAGTGACACGCCCGTGGTTCTGAGCGTGTAAATGTTTCTGTGTTGTGGAGTTAGGGCACGGTCAGGGACACGCCCGTGTGTGTGAGCGTGTCAAGTTTAGAGTTTGCCCTAGTTGATTCTTAACCTTTTTATCTCATGAGAGTTTCCTCATTCTTTTGGAATATGTTGTGAAGAAGGTGATTTACCCTAACTCAAGTGGTGATAGATTCTTGAAAGGTAAGTGTTTAGAGTTGTGTGGGTCACATTTGAGATAAGTTTATACTACATTATTGCATACATTTATATGATATTGAGAATTGAGACATAATTGGTTATATGTTGTGATGAGCATGTGAATATATGTGTTTATGCCATTGATGATATCTATGTGATTAAAGAATTGGTTAATGTGATGATGAAATATAATGTGAAAAATATGAGGCCATGATTGTTGGCTATGATAGTGAAAATGAGATAATTATGGCATGATTGCCTATTTGATTATGGAAATGAAATGTGAAGTGAATTGAGAAAGAAATTAATAAAGAGATAAATGAAATCATTGTGTTTCTAATATGTCTATTCAATTTTCAAAGTTCTGAGTTTGGCGGCATGCCTATGAATAATTTGATAGGTGAAATGGCGGGGCCGTAAGCCGAATCCAGTTGATAAATATGAGATGTGATGTTTTTGGGGTGAAATGACCGGGTCGTAAATCTCAAAAACATATTATTGAAACTAGATTGAGTGAAATGACTGGGTCGTAAGCTTCAATCTAGTTGATTATCCATGGATATAAATATTGCCTACGGGGCTAGACACAAGGTGTCAATATGGACCAAAGCAGTAACTCTGAACTTTGAATAACATATTAGTGTGTTTTGGGCCCGTGTCTGTCTTATTTGTAATATGTGATTTATGAATGAAGAAACAATTGAACAATAAGATATAATGTATAAATATAAAATGTGATATGATTATGTATGGTTTATGAAATGTTTAATGGTGACATGTGCATCACATTAAAGCATCATGTTTGTATGAGTTGCACTACTGAGCTATTAGCTCAGCGCGATTGTGGTTCATCGCGCAGGTAACAGAGTTGAACCCGAGAGTTCTTCGAGACCGAGTGAGAGTAGGCATTGAAGAGTTGACTTTTGGGCTTAAAGATCAGAGAAGAGCTGCCAATTATGTATATATTTTATATTTGTGTATTCGGATTTTGATGTATAAATATTTGTAAATATTTGTTCTATTTTCCGCTGCGTTTTGAAATGAACTTTCTATATATTTGATTTTATAAACTCTATTAAAAGTTTTTAATTTGTTTACATTTTTATGAGTGATAACTTGAATGATTTTTAAAATGTGGCATTTCTATATTCAGTATACGTATATTACGATCGTATTAGCATGCTGTGTACGTATACGGGGTATAGGGGTGTTACATATTCCACCAAAGAAAAGTGGACCTGGGGAAAGTAAATAGAGTCATGATAGAAGACTCACTGTGAAATGCCACTTTTATGGCAAGAAGGGATACATAAAAAAATGAATGTAACAAGTGTAAGACTTAGTTCGAAAAGAGATATATAAATCTTTCTTTTGTATATTATGAATCAAATATTGTTAAAGTTCTTTCTACTACTAGGTGGATTGATTATAAAGCCACAACTCATGTTACTAATTTAATGCAGAGATTCCTTACAATCCGAAAACCGAAGAAAAGTAAAAATTTTCTCTATATGGGAAACTGTCTCAAACTAGAAGTGGTAGTTGTTGGTACCTATAGCTTTCTTTTAGAAACTAGTCATTAGATGGATCTTTTGAACACTTTTTATGTACATTCGATTTCTAGAATTTTAATTTCTTTATCCAAATTAGATGTTGTTGGATATTCAATTTATTTTAGTTATGAAAAACTAAGTTTGATGTTTAATTCTATGACAGTTGGTTCTAGTATTTTATATGATAGTTTTATATAAAATTTATCTAAATTATGAACTTGCACAAGCTTTAATTACTTTGCATTCAAATGTTGATTTAAAACGTGGTTTAATTAATGAAAATTTTTCATTCTTGTATCACAAAAGACTATAACATATCTTTAGGGAAAGAATTAAAAGATTAGTAAAGGATAAAATGTTATAAATATAGATTTTATTGATTTTTAAGTATGCATAGATTGCATAAAAGGAAAGCAAACTAAGTATACAATGAAAAGTGCCACAATAAGTAATGAGCTTTTTGAGATAATTCATACAAATATTTGCAGGTCACTCTTCATTCCTTATTTTATTGGTGAGAGATATTTTATCACTTTTATAGATAATCTGTCTCAGTATGGTTATGTATATCTAATGTATGAAAAGTCAAGCTATTGACATCTTTGAGATCTACATTCCAAAGGTTGAGAGATAATTAGATAGAAAATTTAAAATTATGAGATCAAATCGAGGTGAGTGAATACTATGGTAGATATAATAAATCATAATAAAATCCTGGTCCTTTTACCAAATTCCTATAGAAGCATGGCATTCATGCTCAATACACAATGTCGGATACGCCACAGCAGAATGGCATTGCTGAAAGGCGTAATCTTACATTAATAAAAATGGTTAGGAGTATGATGAGTTACTACCAATTTCCTTGTGAAGTGAATCTTTAATGACCGCAATATATATTCTGAATAGAGTTCCAAATAAAGTGGTTCCAAAAACTCCTTTCGAATTATAAATTGGTAAAAAACCTAGTTTGAGACATATACACATATGAGGTTATCCAGCAGAGGTAAAAATCTTCAACCCACATGAGAAAATGTTAGATTTAATAATTGTTTTCATATATCTTATTGGTTATCCAGATAAATTAAAGGGTTACAAGTTTTATTGTCCTAACCACAATATGAGAATAGTTGAAATTGGTAATACTAAATTCTTAGACAATGGCAAAATTAGTGGGAGTAAGAAACCAATAAAGATAGACATTAAGGAACTAAGAGTGGATATCTCATCACTCTTTTTATCTTAAGAAATTGTTACTCCTCAACTTATTTAGCAATTTGAGGAAAATGTGCAAAATAATGAAGATGATTCATTACCTCAATAAAGTGTTGTCATTGAAAATAGTGTAAAACCACCACAACCGGCTCCTTTGAGAAGATCTCAAAAGGAAAGGAAACTTATCTTTTGAGATGATTATGTGGTGCATCTATATAAATCTGATTTTGATATTGGGTTAAAATAAGATCCAGTTTCATTTCCACAGGCCATAGAAAGTGATGATTCTAATAAATGGATATAAACCATGAATAAAGAGCTGAAATATATAGACCATAATAGTATTTGGAATCTTGTTGATTTGCCTAATAATTATAAATTCATCGGTTGTAAATTAGCTTTTAAGACCAAGCGCGATGCCAAAGGCAATATTGAATGGTTTAAAGCCAGACTAGTGGCCAAAGGTTTCACTCAAAATAAGGGAATATATTACAATGATACTTTCTCTCCAGTTTCTAAAAAGGACTCACTTATAATCATCATGACACTTGTAGCTCGTTTTGATATAGAGTTACATCAGATGGATGCGAAAAATACTTTTTTAAATGAGAATTTGGATGAATATATCTACATGGAACAACCTAAGGGGTTGACAAAGAAATAAAAGGAACACCTAGTTTGCAAATTAAATAAATCAATTTACGATTTCAAACAAGCTTATAGGTAATGGTATATTAAGTTTAATAATATCATCACATCTTTTTTATTTAAAAAAAATACTATTGATCAGTGTATATATCTAAAAGTTGGTGGGAGTAAGTTTATATTTCTAATACTGTATGTGGATGATATTTTGCTAGCTAGTAGTAATATTGATTTATTATGTGAAACCAAGAAATATCTTTCTAAAAATTTTCAAATGGTTGATATGGGTAAAGAAAACTATATTATTGGCATAGAGATCTTCAGGGATCGATCTCAAGGAGTGCTAGGTTTGTCTCAGAAAGGATATATTAATCAATTTTAAGAGAGATTTATTATGCAGTTTTGCTTAGCAGATGTTGCACCTATTTAAAATGTGATAAATTAAGTAAATGACAGTGTTTAAAGAATAACTTTGAAATGGAGCAGATGAAGAAAATTTCTTATGCATCAACTGTATGGATTTTGATGTATGCTCAAACATGTACTAGACCAGATATCAGCTATGTTGTTGGTATGTTGGGAAAATACTATAGTGATATGGGATTTGAACACTGAAAGACTACAAAGAAGGTTATGAGATACTTACAAGGGATAAAAGATTATATGATTACATATAAAATATCAAAACAATTATAAGTGATTGGGTACTTAGATTCACATTATTGTGGTTACCTTGATAACATAAAGTCAACTTTATGTTTTATCTTTATGTTAGCAAATGGGGCAATCTCGTGGAATAGTATAAAAAGTCAATTACTGCCTCATCCACGATAAAAGTTGAATTTGTTGCTTGTTTTGAAGCTTCAAATCATGCTTTATAGTTGCGAAATTTCATCTCAGGGTTTGGTGTTGTCGACTCTATTAACAAGCCATTGAGAATATATTATGATAACATCGCAACTATTTTCTTTTCTAAGAATGACAAATATTCTAGTGGATCGAAATACATGGACTTAAAGTACTTCGTTGCTAGAGAAAAAGTCCAAAAACAACAAGTATCAATTGAAAATATTAGTATCATACTTATGATTATTGATCTATTGACTAAAAAGTTGCCTCCAAAGACATATACAAAATATGTTATAAAGATGTGTCTTTCAAGTAATCCATAATATGTATAGTAATGGATATTTTAGTAGTTGTGTAATTGATATTTTTGCGCATTAAAATATGTTTTATGTTTTTCTGTTTTTTAATTATGGAGTGCACATTTTGTTGTTTGATCAACATAAAATGTCTCGACAAGACAAATTACATGGACTATTTTAACTTGATAGACTGAATTTGCAATGGTTATTAATATGTAGTATATAGAAAAAAATATGATTCGTATTTATAATATGAGCTTATTTCAATATTATAATATAACACTTTAGATTTGTTGGCTAAATTTATAAAATTCATGATTATGTGTTAAATTTTTTTATTAAGATCAATAAATGTATTTTGGTATAAAATGTATATATTATATATTATAGTTTTTATAATTGGTTTAGCAGACCAAGTGGAAGAATATTAGTTTTATGTAAATTAAGTGGATGATCCACTAAACTATATTTTAATTTTTTAAACTTATTCACTTATAATAGTTATAGCCAACTAAACTATCTATAAATTACAGATAATCGTTCATTAAAGAAAAGACAGTGCATTGATAGAATAAGTAATCTTTTTAAAATAATTATAGGTAAAATAGTTCTCACGTTTAATTTTTGTTAAACGTTCTCTCTTTTATATAAAAAAGCAAAAAAAAATCCCTTTTGTCAGTAATTATATTCCATCAATTAAATTACCAATTTCTATGCATAATAAATAGATAAAGAGAAAAAATATTTAAAATTAAAAATTCAAATTAAAAAGGCTCTTCAATTTAATAATAGTTACTTCATCTTTAAATGATATGTTAATTAATTTATTATTTTAAAAATATTTTAAGTTCAATTAAATAGGATATTATGTTAATTTTCATATTAAAATTTTATAATATAATGTAATTGTGAATGTATCTCTGAAGTAATAGACTCGTAATAAGCTCTTTTTATCTCTCTCTAATATAATATAATATTAAAAAAATAAATTTATAATTTGCATTCGCCCCAAAACAAAATTGCAAAATTATTGATACAATAGATTGGCCAAAGGTATAATGTTATATTGGATTTTTTTTTTATGAAAAGAAATTTTATTTTTAAAATTTTTAAATCCTTAAATATTTACTTTTTTAATTTGTATAAAATGAAGAAAATATATTTTTTATTTTTCTTCAAATAATGCATAATTTTTTTTATTTAATTTCTTTTTCATTTTTACTATATAATTAAGAAATTAAACAAAAAGGTTTAGAGTTATTTTAACTTGATTAATCTTAATTTTAATACAATTTGAATCAATTTAAAAAATATTTATGCATTTAATAATCTATAAAAATATTTTATAACTTTTACAACTCAACATGATATACTAAAAATATTGAAAAATTTATGCTTCTAGCTAAATTTTTTAAAAATTTAACATATTTTATTAGAAAATTTATGGTCAATTTTAAAAAATTATATTATCCAACCGTAATTCCAACTAAGCATCATGATTAGAATAATAAATAAATTAGATAATGATATATTTTTATAGAACGTTAACTATATGATAATCTCAGAAAAAATTAGCAAAATAATTTCTTTTGACCAATAATACTATATTTATAAATAATCTATATAAAATAAAATATTGGACTACTAAATTTTGCCATCCAATTAGTAAAATATTTTATCTATGGGGTAAAAAAATTATTTTACTGAGAAAATTTTTTTTAGAATTTCATATAAAAAAATAATTATACCTCCTACTTTGAGATATGGTAAAAAAAGAAATATTATAAGAGTAGTTTATAAATTGTTCAAATTAATTTTCAAGTAAAATTAGATTATAACCAAAAAGTTAATATTTTTTCAATTAATTTTTTTAATATTTTATTGCATATTTGAAATACGGTAATATAATTTTTTCTAATAAAATATAATTTTGATAATATATCTCTGTAAAATATCTTTTTAATAATTTATTTTTTCAGTAATTTATTAAACGACCCCTTATATTTTATCACTTAAAAATTTATAAGATTTCACTTAAAAATTTATAAGATTCACTTTGAAAAATTTTAGAATATAATTTTAAAAAATTATTTACATATATCATTATTGATTAGCTTGTCATTCAAAATAAAATAATTGACTAGTTAAAATTAGATTGTATTATATAATTTATTTATCATTTTATAAAAGTGTTTAATAAATTTATAAAAATTATCATAGATAATTTGATAAAAAAAATTACGAAAAATTTAAAAATACTGGGGAATTTTATAATTTTATAAATTTTTTTATAATTTTACAAAAATTTAAAATAGTTGGAAATTTATCATAAAAAGGGCATTAATTAAAAAAAGGGAGAAAAAAAGAAAATCACCTGGGCCAGTAGCGACCGTAAACGTCACACCAGATATAGCCACTATGATTCGAACACTTATCAGGGCCCACCCTAGGTTTATAAATCTGGCGGTCTAAAATCGTACAATAGTCAACTCTTCCTCTCGTGTAAAATAAAGTAACAAATAAACAAATCATATAAAAAAATAAAAATAAAAACGAATCCCACGAAGAAGAAGGGAGAACAAGAAACAGAGAGAGTGTCGGTTGGCAAGAAAAGTATCAAAATCCCAATTCTAAAATTGGATTGAAAATTCATATTCACAAAGTGGTATTGGTAATGGTGATGATGAAGATTATGAAATTATCTTATTTTATTTGCTATTTTTGTTGAAATGGCTAAATTATTGTTATCATTATTCTTCACCAACTTCAAGCTACCATTGTCGTTGAGTCGCTGCTTTCACTTACGATCCAAGTCGTCTACCACCACTGCCACCATAATCACCATTTCACCCTCCTTTTTGCGCTTCTCTAAGCGCCTTTCCTGACCATGAACCTCTCCTTTAAACCCTCTCTTTGTTTTGGATCTCCCTCGCCAATTGAGATCCCTTTTCAGTTTGTTCGTCTTTTTTTAGTCTTCGTTTGCAGTTCTCATGGACCCCACCTCTCGTCCTGCTGTCGTCATCGATACTGGAACTGGGTATTCTTTGTTTTCTATTTTTGTTTTTATTTGTTATTGATTTTGAGGTGTGCATGGTAGGTGTTTGATGAAATTCTCCAATTGGGATTTTGTTGAATTTGGTTGTTTTGCAGGTATACTAAAATGGGTTTTGCGGGAAATGTAGAGCCGTGTTTTATTTTACCAACTGTTGTTGCCGTAAATGATTCGTTTCTTAATCAATCTAGGACTTCTTCTAAAGCGAATTCGCTAGCGCAGCATAGCGCTGGGGTTATGGCCGATCTAGACTTCTCTATTGGGGAAGAGGCGATTGCCAAATCGAGATCGAGCAGTACTTATTCTCTTAGCTATCCTATCAAACATGGTCAAGTTGATAATTGGGACGCCTCGGAAAGGTATTGGCAGCAGTGTATATTCAATTATTTACGGTGCGATCCAGAGGATCATTACTTTCTTTTGACCGAGAGCCCGCTTACTGCACCGGAGAGTCGTGAATACACCGGTGAGATTATGTTCGAGACGTTTAATGTTCCTGGGCTATATATTGCGGTCAATTCAGTTCTTGCTTTAGCAGCTGGATACACAACATCTAAGGTTGGTTTTGAGGATTTTGTTGTTTCTTTGATTTCGATTTTTGTACATTTTAATAGAGGCTTTGAAATGATAAGTCATGTGTTATTGTACACAGTACATTAGATCCCAGCATTTCAAGTGTTGAGAATTTTGTTGTTTGTCTAATGAGAGATATGCAATTGATTTTGGGCGTTGAAAGTAGTGATGAAAATGACAATTACATGAGACAGACATATTGTAATTTTTCTGTGAGCAATTACAGCTATATTTGCTGAGGCTGAAGAGGACATTGAACAATGGAATGCGAACAAGTTAACCCAAGTGAGGGGTCACATTTAGTGTTTGTATTTGAGGGAAAAAAAGTTCCTATATCTTCTTCTTGTTTTTGAATAATGGTTAGGCACTATTTGTATCTTGTTGCTTATATATGAGCAGGTTGAAGTTAACTGCTAATTTGAGCTCATATTCTTCAACTCTAGCAATTTAGCATGGCAATCTGGCTGATCAGTAGTGCGCCACCACATCAACCAACATGGAATTTCTTCCTCTTGTTTATCTTTTTTTTATTATTAGAAGGAGCTATCCCAAAACGAATTTATTTAATCAATTGAATGAACTATTCCATCAGGAAAGGCATGTTACTTCTGATCAAGTTATACAAGTTTGTGACATCTCATGTCAAGAGTTACTTCGTGGACTTGCCTGAGGCTAGAATTGTTCATTTCATGTTGGCATAAAAAAGCAAAAAAAAATCAACCGGTCTGTAATGAAATTAGAGTTTTATTATGCCAAGTAGGATACGTGTGGATCAGCAATGAGGACGTTGGATCTATTTGCATCATTGCTGGATATTATTGCATGGCCAATTGTTTTTTTTCCCCTTATGTGAAACGCTTATGGATAGGCATCAGGAATAACTCGGTTAAGCAATGCCTTACAGAATGTTATTCTGATAAACATTTTTCCTTAAATCTTAACATTTTAGTGCATGAAAAAGAGGCCTCCTTGTGTTGCCTTTGAAAGATTTGCAACCATTTTTATTGAATTGAGGTTTTGCAGGAACTAAAAGTTGACGCAAGTGTACTTTTCTGATTTTATTGAATCAAACATTTTGCTAATTTAATATTTATTACTATAGTCTGCTGCTGCTTCATTTGGTTATCTAATCATATATTTAAATCCGACACAGGCTTTTAATACGTTTAGGCATGGGCATTGTGAATCAAGCTGTTTTGTTGGAGTATTGTGATTTTATTTTATTTTAATTTCACGACTGGGACACTGAAAAAATGCAGCTGAGAAATGCTTGCCATACACTTCTTTACTATCTTAATAGTTGCCTTGTCATTAATTCTTGCTGGATTACAAGTACATTTTTCACCTTGTCCTTAATGTTCTGCAATGATATTTTCCTTTGGGTTTGACTTAAATTTCTCTTCAGTGTGAGATGACAGGAGTTGTTGTGGACATTGGAGATGGGGCTACTCATATTGTACCTGTTGCTGATGGTTATGTTATTGGTAGCAGCATTAAATCGGTTCCTATTGCTGGAAAAGATGTTTCTCTCTTTATCCAGCAGCTCATGCGGGTATGTTTCTCTGAACTTCTTGGATATGTATTTCTTTGATAGCATCTTTTGCACTATGTTTTGTTTGAGCTTTAGTTCTGAAGAGGAGACTAAAACAAATGAGAGAGTAAGCAGAAGAAACATGAAGTTTCTTATAGAATTCCCTTGTTTGTCTGCATTAAAGAAAGAGGAAAGTTGAGGGTGGATCTATTGAAATCTGATTGAAAGGCTGAATCTTGTTTTCTAATGTTGTTGTCTTGAAAAACTGTTCAACTAGCTGCATGCCTGTATCACAAGTCCTAACATCTTATAGTATTGTCTTACCCTGTCTTGATATTTTGTTTTATTCTACTCTCTGTCTTAATATTAGCATTTTGAAAATTAGGCTAGTCAACTTACTGTTTCTAAATTCAGAATAATTCAATTGGTTTGTCTCCACAGAATCAATTAAATATTTTTTAAAATTCAGAAAATTAATGTAAAGAAGTTTGTACCCTCAATCTGTCATAGGTCTGGTTACTGATTGGTCTGGTTAGATGCCTTATGGTAGTACCTATTCTAAATCTATCTCCTACTAAACACAATTATACAATTTCCCTTCCTTTTATTTTTCTTTTCTATTAGCAAAATATGGTATTCATGACATCATATGCTGATCTCCTTTATTCACAGAATATGACTCGGAGGCACAAATAGTACCTCTATGGTGCAAGTAGCATTGCACACGACATGATATTTGCTCCAAACTGCATCATTTGAGACTCATTTTCCTCTCAATTCATTGCTGGATTCTTTTGCTTTATGCACCCTGAACTTGGACCCATGACAATATCATATTGATCTGAATAAAATATTCATCTCTATGGCAGAATCATAAATTTGTTTTAAGGGACCAAATTTTATATACTGTAACTTCCTTGAATATGCATATACACGATTATCCATATGCATGTTCTTTTTGTGAATTTATGATCGAGAAAGTTATTACAAAAATACGAGTAATTCACTTACTAAAAGAAAATATGAGTAATTCACTATGTGGAAGGTGATAAAACCTGGATTTGTAAATCATTACTATCTAGAATAGTTTCCTTGCTAAGTTTTAGTTTTAAAAAAATTGACTTTTATTTGAAATAGACTGTTTCATATTATAGACCAAAAAAATTGATCACTTAAAATTAATATGAGATCGTCAAACTAGATATTCATTTTAATCCTGGCTAAGAGGAGAAAAAAAACCATGTGTTGGAACTACAATTAAAAAGCTTACTGCTTAAATTTGAAGAACTTTTAAGCGCTGGGGGGAGGCCATGGCTACATCTCTCTCCCTCCTTCCATCAGTGCGTCTATATGATTTAGGATTAACTGCACTTTGCTGGTTATCATTTTAAATTTGTTTGTCTACTGAATAGCTGTTTGCAGGATGCTATATATATAAAACGCATTTTAGAGACAATTCTTGTTTATGAACCTTTTGAACTTTTCAGTATTTTTTGCTACGATAGTATCATCTTATTATAATATTCCTTGGAGCTTCTGTTCATTGTGCTCAATAAAAAACCCACAGAGTTGAGGATTCAGTGCTACTACTGGCAAGATATAAATCAGCACACTGGTTTGGTTTTTTTGCTTTCAAATGCTTAAAACACCAGTCTCAAGCAAGCTGCGAAATGACTCCAGAAGTGATAATCTTAATTGTTTTTACTTGTAACTTAGAATTATGGATTTGCTATTTTTATGGTAATAATTAGTATATCTTCTTTGTTGTAGGAAAGAGGAGAGAATATACCACCAGAAGATTCGTTTGATGTGGCTCGAAAAGTGAAGGAAATGTATTGCTATACTTGTTCTGACATTGTTAAAGTAATTTCTGGTGCACTTAAGATTTTAAGTTGAAAAGATTTGTGATATATATGGGTGTAATTATCTTTAAAATTTCCAATTCTATTTCCATGTATGATAATTAAAACTATCGTGATCTCAAAATAATTCAAGGAGTTCAACAAGCATGACAGAGAACCAGCCAAGTTTATTAAGCACTGGAGAGGTATTAAACCAAAAACAGGAGCACCATACTCCTGTGATGTTGGCTATGAACGGTTTCTTGGTCCTGAGGTTTGTTCAATCCTTTTGTTGCGGGACTTTTTCTTTTTGTAGCAGTCTTATCATTCCATTGAATGATTATTCATGATATTCTCCAAAATATAAATTACTGTCTTTCTAAAGAATTAATGCAAACCGAGCAGAGCGGAACAAACAGATTCATGTAGCAGACCCCAACTAGTTTGGGATTGAAGCTTAGTTGTTCATGTGTTTGATTATTAAACAACCACAGATGCAAATACCATGTTGTTCACTTTAGCAATTCTTGTTGAAGTTGACTGATGGCTTCTATAACGATAGGAACTAACCTAGTAAGAAGTTTCTATGCGCTGATATGTATTTATTGGTTATGTTTACAGTTTATGTGGGGCACCAGTAGCAATTTTTTTCTGTTTTCATCCCTTTTTAGCAATTTATGTTTCATATTCATTTTTTCTTCTGTGCACTGCGCTTGGTTGTCCCTGCAATCAATATTGTGCTGTTTGGATATGCTCCTATTATATGATATAATACCATATTACTCATGGCTTTTGCTTATCCTGATACCATATGAATCAGAAGATCTTTGTTTGGTCAGTGCTATAATTTGCTTTGTCAGTAGTCTTGTGGTTTAACATGGTGCTTTTGGAAAGATACCACACTCAGTATCCTCACATTTTTAATCTTTGTTCCCTCTATTTGTTGGGAAAAAATATAGGAATATGGATCTACTTAGTATTCAGTGATGATGCTTTAGTATGTGTTGAACATTAATGGAACAATTACCAGTGCACTTTGCTATTTCTGCATCCCAATCATATAAACATGCTGCAACACTTGTTCTGATGATTTGTTAACCTGTTCTCCAGGTTTTCTTTAATCCTGAGATTTATAGCAGTGACTTCACCACTCCTTTACCCGTGGTAATAGACAAGTGCATTCAGTCTGCACCGATTGATACAAGGAGAGCATTATATAAGGTGAAGTATCCATGCACTAAGAAAAATAAATAGTGCAAACACTCAGATGAAATAATATTTCATTGAGCAGTCAATATTGAAAGCAATCTGAAAATTCAAATGGCATGACTTTTGTATTTATGGGTACTGAGTGTCATGGTCTGACTTCTTCAGTGCCTTATTTCATGTGCTGTTTATCATGTTTTCTTCACCAATGATCTGAGGATTTTAAACTTAGGACTATATACTTTTTTGTTTCTTTTTTTATTATATTAAAATTTTTTTTTTAATGTTTCAAATCAAACTTTGGCACGAGTTATTTGTTTCTCATACATCTGCCAATTGGTAATTGGATTTGTTTTATGTGAAGTGCACACAGAAGGTTTGCTATTGCAGTTTGGTTTTCCACATTTTCTACTTTGTTAGTTTTTTGATGTATTTTTTCACTGGCAACTGCAAATTAATATTGATTTTCCTCTCAGAATATAGTATTGTCTGGAGGATCAACCATGTTCAAAGACTTTGGCAGAAGGTTGCAACGGGATCTGAAGAAAATTGTGGATTTGCGGGTTCTTGCATCTGAAGCTAGATTGGATGGGGAAGTAAAAGTAAGTATTTTAAACATTAAGTTATTTCCTCCACTTTTACAGTGCAACTAGTAGCAAGATAAGTCTTATCTCTGTGATGTGGATTTCCAGTCACAACCAGTGGAAGTAAATGTAGTCAGCCATCCCATCCAAAGATTTGCTGTTTGGTTTGGAGGTTCAGTTCTTGCATCAACACCTGAATTTTTTGCGGTATGAATTTTTCCTTTCTGTTTGAAACTATATCTGAATTACATGAATTTTTTTTGTACTATTTTTTAAAACATGAGATGACATAATGTCGATGTTGTGCTTCTTGATGTTATCTGGCAACTCAAAGATGGCCATTTATGCCCATTCTGTGATCAGTAATCTTGAGGGTGCTTTTGCTGATTAAAACTTAGATTCAGATGTGTTTTTATCTGCAAATCTGAATTTAATAGATAAGTTGAGATTTTGGGAGAACATCAATGGTTGCATACTGCTTTAGATGGCCCAATTGTTCTTGGTTTTGATGGTACTATAATTGTTATGATCATTGATTACTACAGGTAGTATCATGTCTTATGAAAGAGAGGCCTAGTTTGTTGCTGTTTTAAGCTTATAGATGGGGTTGGAATTAGCATTCATAGATATTGTTGAATGAGGTATACTATGCAATTAAATTGGCTATTTGGTATTCAACTTAACAATGGAAGCTGGAAGTGGATTGGGGAATTGGGGGTGGGTTTGGAGAGAAGAGGCAAAGCTTATTTGCTTCTAAAGTTTTCAGATTGATTTGTCTCTTGTACTCGGGATTGAAAGAGTTGTCTGTTCCTGTGCAGGCTTGCCATACAAAAGCCGAATACGAGGAACATGGATCAAGTATATGCCGTACAAATCCTGTTTTCAAGGGAATGTATTAATGCAAATCCAATTTGGCAGATGATTCAGCAGGCATTTTCAGATGGCAATGCTTCTTGGAATGACATCATTTCCCACTTGCATCATGTGTCTCACTTCACTTCCCTTGCCACATATTTGCCTGGCTTTCATTCATACTAATGGGCTGTGTGAGACGGTTGTAAAATACTGATGCTCTATCGAAATCGCAACAAATGTAGGTTCCATGGATTGATTCTTTCATTGATTACCTGAAGTCTCTGAAAGTCGATAGGATGGCCGTTAATTGCTATCCTAATAGGCCCTGCTAGGAATTGTCAATTAGGCAAAACATAGATGAGCTGAATTTTTAGCCTTCAGCACAGTTTAGATGATGATAAATGTTTTTCCTACTCTTCTTCTTTTGTTGTGAATGTTAATAACACCATATTATATTCATTCATTTGCATGAGTTGGATAAATGAAGCTACTACTAATTTCAGTTAGCATTTTAATTCTCTGAATTTACTCTTTACCTATTCTGAATTAAGCATTGTAGAGGATATGAATCTTTTGCTGTTATTTATTGATAAACGGAGATGCAAAGATTCAAATCCTTTGCTTGTATCAGGCAAAGCAAGCACTCTTTATCAAATATCAATGTAGGGAATCAAACTCTGTAACTCTCGCATGCAAAGCAAGCACTCTATTGGTGTAGGGAATCAAATCTTGTATTTCTCCTATGCAAAAGTAAGCGCTTTACTATTTAAGCTATACCCTTATTTATATTTAAAAAAATAATGTTTATGAATGACAATGAATCATATTAATAATACAAAAATAATTAATATTTATCTTCAACATGATCAAATTGTCTCTAAATTGGTCATTTAGTCGTTGCCTTCAGCTATTAACATGTTTTTTTTTGTTGTTGTTCTGTCAATTTCATGGCTAAAGGTCCAATGAAGCATGAAAAGGATACCTTCCAAATATTTACTATTAATTCATTACTCAACTCAATGAAAAAAATGGGAAAATGCCATTTTCAATGAGCCCCCATTAGAGAAAAAGAAAATGCCATTTTCAAAGATTGTAAACTCGTAATGATGATTTTTTTTATCAATTAAATATGGAGATTTAAATGAAAATAAAATAGATTTTTGTCCATCAAATTGCACTTTAATTATTTAAATTCCTAAGGGTTGGATTTAAATTGATAAAATTATAAATTTTTCCTGTTGCAATTTGAGTTTGAGGACAACAGTGAGTAGTAGTTACTAGTGACTAGTCATCCTCATAAAGAAAGTAATAAATTTAATAAATTATATTTTTTTATTTTTAATTTCAATATTTACACAACGATTTTAAAAAGACTTATAAAAAAATTATATATTATTTTAAAATTTAATGCTTTTCAATTGACTATTATAAAATATATATTTTTAAAAATATTTAAATACATTTTTTCTCTTATTATCAATTATGCACAAGCAAAATTATGTAAAAAATAATGAAAATTAAATAAACACATTTTTTTATTTAATTTAATGCTATTCAATGAATTTGACATCTTAATCGTTTGTCAATAAATAGAATATAAATTTAATTCAATTCAATTATAAATAATAGGAAAATTTAAACCTAATAATGTGTACCACGTTATATATTTATTAGGAATTTTTTTATTATAGAATATCTTGAATATGGCAAAAAAAATATTTTTTGCAGAAGAAATAATATCTCGAATTCAAGAATGAAAAACAAAATAAAAAAAAATATGAACATTCTAATTTTTTTTATTGAAAAAATAAAAGAAAAATAAAATAGATTGGTAAAATTTGACCCCCAATCCGACCGGATCGAGTTGGGGGTTGGACCCATTGGGTCATCCCTAACATGAAATGATGAAAAAGCTTAGGATAATAACAATTTAGAATTGTAAGACAAAACTGTAAAAAACGAATCATATATCGGATTTGAGTTGAGAAAGAGGGAGAGAACGGGAAAAGGAAAGCATCCGTCGCACAGAGTAAGCTGACCTCTCGCTTTCTATCTCTCTGCTATTCGCGTTTGAATCTGTAAAATTTCTGAAGCTTTTTGGTTCGCCAAAGAAATTTACAATGTTGATTATTGTTTTTTATCAGTGACAGAGATCTTTGTAGTGTCTATTACTGTTTTTCCCATATGGGTTTTCGCGATTTTTATCGGATTTAGGTTTTTTATGTCTGGATTTGTTTTTTTCTTTTCGTAATTTTATGATATGGGTATCTGATTTTTTTTTTTTTGGGGGGGGGGGGGTTGATTTTTTTGAGTAAATACTAACAAATTTATTAACTTCTTGCCTTTTAACATCATGGGTAAATGGTTTTATCATGATTTTTTATAAATTTTGGAAGTCGGTTGTGGTATCAGGATTAGGTAATTGATAATCTTCTTGATTCTCGAGCCTTTAGTTGCTGGTAGCTAATATTTCACACGGTATTGTAGTTTTTCTGCTTTGTTTTGATGGTAGATCTCGTTTTTTTTTTTTTTTTTAATTATTGTTTTGGTTGCATAAATTCTTATGTTTATGTTCATGGCTCACTACTTTGGTTTGGCATTCCTTTTTAATCATTAGTATATTCTATTATCAAATACTGGTGGCTGTGGTGGGGAGGTTTGATTAGTCATTAGTACTTGTGGGATGCTAATTTTATACTTGTTCTTGATTGAGATATAAACAATGCTTTTGTTTTTGTGTAGATTGTGGGATACTAATTTTATATTTGTTCTTGATTTAGATATAAACAATGCTTTTGTTTTTGTGTAGGTGGAGATAGAATTTATTTTGATATATCTCTGGGTTTAAACAGATACAATGACTGATGAGCAAATAGATTATGATGATGAGGAGTATGGAGGGGCTCAAAAGATGCAATATCAGGGAGGTGGTGCTATACCTGCACTTGCAGAGGAAGAACTGGGGGAAGATGATGAGTATGATGATCTCTATAATGATGTCAATGTTGGAGAGAATTTCCTACAAATGCACCAATCTGAGGTTCCGCAACCACCTGCTAGTGTGGGAAATGGAGGATTTCAAGCTAGGAATGTTAATGAATCAAGATCTGAGGCTGGGGGTTCACAAGGACTGAACGTCCCTGGGATTGCAGTTGAAAGCAAATATTCTAATGCCGAGACACATTTTCCTGAGCCTAAAGAAGTTCCCATGGGTGTGAAGGGGGAAGACATGGGATCCGTTGGTTACCAAGATGGATCTTATGTTGCACAAAAAGGGGGAGTTATGGATATGACACATGATTCTCAGGCCCGAAATATGGGGTTTCAAGGAGCAACATCTGTGCCCTCCAGTGTTGGGGTTGGTTCTTCTGATATGAGCAGAAAAATTGCTGACGAACCTGCACCTGTGCAAAGTACTGGCACCAATGGTCCAAGAGGTGTTGCACAGTTGCCAGCTAATCAAACGAGTATGAATATGGATGTCAATCGCCCTGTGATGAATGAAAATCAAATCCGGCCACCAATAGAAAATGGATCGACTATGCTGTTCGTGGGAGAATTACATTGGTGGACAACTGATGCAGAGCTTGAGAGTGTTTTAGCTCAGTATGGAAGGGTCAAGGAGATAAAGTTTTTCGATGAGAGAGCTAGTGGTAAATCTAAAGGCTATTGCCAAGTTGAGTTCTATGATGCAGCTGCTGCGGCTGCATGCAAAGAGGGGATGAATGGGCATGTTTTCAATGGACGAGCTTGTGTTGTGGCCTTTGCTTCTCCACAAACATTAAAGCAGATGGGGGCTTCTTACATGAACAAAACTCAGGGCCAGCCTCAATCACAGAATCAGGGAAGGAGGCCTATGAATGATGGTGTGGGAAGAGGTGGTAATAATGTGAATTATCAAGGTGGAGATGCAGGGAGGAATTTTGGAAGAGGTGGGTGGGGACGAGGTGGACAGGGAATTCTCAATAGAGGCCCTGGGGGTGGAGGACCAATGAGGGGAAGGGGAGGAACTATGGGTGCCAAAAATATGGTTGGGGGTGCTGGTGGAGTAGGAGCTGGTGTGAATGGTGCAGGTTTTGGACAAGGTTTTGGACCAGGTCCTGCTTTTGGCGGACCTGGTGGTGGTATGATGCCTCCACAGAGTATGATGGGGGCTGGATTTGATCCAACATATATGGGTCGAGGGGCTGGTTATGGAGGATTTGCAGGTCCTGGTTTTCCTGGTATGCTTCCTTCATTTCCAGCGGTTAATACAATGGGACTTGCTGGGGTGGCTCCTCATGTAAACCCTGCCTTCTTTGGCCGGGGAATGGCACCTACTGGTATGGGAATGATGGTTCCCTCTGGAATGGATGGACCTAATACTGGAATGTGGTCTGACACAAGCATGGGTGGATGGGGAGAAGAACCTGGCCGAAGAACGAGGGAGTCAAGTTATGGCGGTGATGATGGAGCTTCTGAATATGGCTATGGAGAGGTGAATCACGAGAAGGGAGCACGGTCAAGTGCTGCACCTAGGGAAAAGGAGCGGGTTTCTGAGCGTGACTGGTCTGGGAACTCTGAGAAGAGGCATCGTGATGAGAGGGAACCTGACTGGGACAGATCTGAAAGAGAGCACAGGGAGCACAGATACCGGGAAGAAAAAGATAGTTACCGGGATCATCGGCAAAGAGAGCGCGACTCTGGTTATGAGGATGACTGGGATAGAGGGCAATCTTCTTCTAGATCTCGGAGAAGGTCTCGTGCTGTGCCTGAAGAAGATTACAAGTCTCGATCAAGGGATGCAGATTATGGAAAGAGAAGGCGGCAACCATCAGAGTGATACACTATTATTCAGTTAATCTTTTCTTTGATAGGTTTGCAAGATGTCAACGTTTTTATATTCGCTGTCTTGGCCTGTCTCCCTTGGGCTGCTACAACGCTGCTTACAATTGTTTGAGCTGCGCCACTTAGACCTCAATTGCAGAGGTTGACTTCTTCAGGGAAGAAGTAAGTTCTACTCGTATGGATAAAAGAGAAGAATAGATAATTGTTGCTTTCCTGCTGCTTTCTAAAGAACATCTTTAGATGAAACTTATTATGTGTGTGCTTAATAACATTAGCAACTGTTAGTCACATACCAATGTGGATATTCCTTTTCAGGTTGTCTTATATATCCTGCATCTGAGCATCCCATTGGGTGTATAGTTATCCTGAATGCTCTCTCTGAGGGCTTGTGACTTTGAAACACCTAAAACCTTCTTGTCTTATGTGATTGTCCTAGATGATTAGTGCATTTTCTTTGTCTATCCTTTGATTTTTCCGTTGCTTAGCTGAAAGCTTCAACCTTTGCTAGATGTTATAGTGGAACAGAGTTATATGGATAATTCATGTGTTGTATTTGACTCTAGTGTGTTACTATTTATATAGAATTTTTATATCTGAATGGCCAACTTGATCTTTTTTGGCATCTTGTTTCTTTTTCTTAATGTGATTTGCAGGTCAGCCTTTGTCATCCCCTATTGTTGTTCATGTGAATATTGCATGCATTCTTAAGCTAAGAAGATGTGCCCAGTTTTTTTTTTGTTTCCATGTGACTCATTCTGTTAATTCTTTTGCTTCTTTCTCTTGTCGTATTTTTATAATTTCTCTTACATACTATTAAACTATGTTTTTTCTTGGCATGTGTAGTTGTTATTTCCTATTGACAATTTATAATGATTACTTTTGTTAAGGAAAGACCAGTCATAACATATTGTTTTATTCATAAGAACAGACATAATATATTCTTTTATTCATGAATTATGCGCAAATATATTATATATTTTATAGTTTTCTTGCTTGGAAAAATAACCAATTAACCCCCAATCTGGCTAAGCTCCAGATCTACACCCAAACCTGACTCAGATCTGAAACAAGGCAGGGCAGCTATGGGTATATCAAAACCCACCCTATACTTGACCTATTGCCTTTATTTCCTTTCTGAGGTAAATTTAGAAATTAAAAGAATGGCTGGCGGCTTTAACCTTTTTATGTTAGGGATGCATCAGGTTGTGCTTGGGTGATGGAATGATCATTCTTGGACTTGGTTATAATGCTTGTCTTTGGAATAGCCAAAATCTTGTGTGTGTGTGTGTGTTTTTTTCCTTTCAAATCTTTGTGGAGAAATGTGGAATATGTTTCCATTAGGCAGTACTTTAGGTGGCATTTTGTAGACTAGCTATGGTAAAGGTAAAAATTGAGTCTCTATTGGTTTGTTTGGGTTGGCTAGCATCATGGGTGATGTTTATGTCTGTGGTCATTGGAATGGTCAAAATGGAAGTTATCGTTCTTGTGATTTGAATCCACATCATTTGCTCCTATATGAAGGTCTTTGTTGGTTGTATTGCTGCGTGCTTCTTGTTTGAGTTGTTTCATCTGATAATTGCCCAGAAAGAGTTATTGAGTGAAGACAGGATGCTGGGGGTCCTGAATCAGAATGTTTATTTTGGTTCTATAATTTTATTCTAGAAGGGGAGTCTTGGCGCAATGGTAAGTATTGTCGCCTTGTAACCTGAGGTCACGGGTTCGAGTCGTGGAAATGGCCTCTTGCAATTGTAAGGGAAGACTGTGTACAAAGACCCAATGAGTCCGACCCTTCTCCGGACTCCGCTCATTACGGGAGCATTCGTACACCAGGCTGCCATTTTTTTTTTTATAATTTTATTCTAATAAGATAAGGAATTTTGATTTTACCTATTTGAGTGAAAATATAGGTCATGTGTATGAATGTATGTGTGGGGTTTGAGGAAAGGTCTCTTATCACTAATAACAAGTAGCCTATATTTGTACTTTCTTAGGTTTGTTTGGTCAATTTAGTTGTATTTGTTGCTTAAATGAAGTAGGTCTGAATTAATTATTTTATCCATCTTGTGGAAGTCTAATGTGATAAAATATAATGTGCTAGGTTCTTTGATTTGCTGTCTGACTATGTTGTAATGCTTTTTCTAACATATTGACTTATTGAGATAGACTGTGGGGTGGAATGTTGTGTTTGACAAATCTATTTTTTTGAATGTCTATTGACTTGAGGGCTTTATTTTTATCATCAATCCAGGGAGTGGAGTGGGCTACTCTTTGTTTTCATGATTGAATCTATCTGTGTTAGTTGCCTGGAGGAAGATGTGTTAGATGGGCTGCCTTCACTGAATATCTTCCATAATGGTTTTGATCTGCTGAGTTGCAAAAGAAGCCTTGGCTATTTGGCTTTGACCCTTTTTTCCACAAGCACCACAAATATGTAAATAATGCACCTGCAAGATTATGTCTAGAAAGATCTGTATTAATTGACCTGTAAAATATTGAGATGTCAATGATAAGTTTTGCGATACAAGTGTCATGCTTATTTCATGTAAATAAATACATGTATTAGGTCCACTCATGTAACAGCCTCTGTTTGTTGACCATTTCTGGTTAGTCAATGAGCTTGGAAAAGCCTTGTACCAATTGTGAAGCCCATATTTGTACACAATGCTGTCTTGTAATTCCTCTTGTTATATCAATATTGTTAGAAGGGTTAGGAATGAGTTGATAGTGATACTCTGTAATGATGGGTAGATGTTCCCACTATATTTGGTCACTGTAACATTTATAAGACCCAATGTTTAAGGGCATACTTACTGAAAGCTTAACGGGTTTCAGTAGTGTTCGTTGTTATAATGTATGTTTGAGGTGTACCTCAGTTTAGGAGAGATGAGTAATGAGTTTGCTTCAATGTTGCGGATGCGCTGGAACAACCAGAGTTTTGATTGTTTTGTTTTTTTTTTTATCCCTCTCTGGAGACATGAATCCTGATGCATTGCTGGTTGTGTATTCTTTGTTTTTCATATTCTGAGAATCAAGATTAGGAAACTCTGTATTTTTTTCCTTCTTGATATTTTGTTATATAAGCCATGTTTTCAGTTTGTAGGGTAGGATGTAGCTTTTTTTTATCTTCAATGTACATCAGATTTATTATCTGTCTTCGTGTATTTATGTACGAGGAACAGCAACATCATTCTTGAAGGTACGCACTTCACACTTCTTAAGGGTACCATTTGATGAGAACTGCAAGAATTGTATTCATTCGGTTATTAGATTCTGTATGTACTTTGATGCTGTCTTTTTAGCTTTTCTTTAGTTTTATGTAAATTTCATTTACATAGCACTGTTGTTTTTAGCTTCACCATATTTGCGAGTTAATAGGGTGTTTGATTTGATGAGTTTTTGTTTGTGTGTGAATTTTGATTCCGGTGAGGAGGATTTTGTGAAGAAATGAGAAAGCATGATTAATAAATTGAACTTTCTTTCTGTTATTGTTTAATGACTTCTTAAGGTAGTTTCATCCTAGATCAATTATTTGTCTGAGGATTGGAGTTCGATTTGAAGCTGATATTATGCATTATCTATACTTGGGAGTATGGATATCAATCGGGATATTGCCTCAAAAACCTTGTTGGCATGATTTATTATAGTTTAATGAAGTTGAGCTTCGTTGAGTCGAGTCTGGTCAAGTTATTTTTTATAATATTCTCTCGCTTCCTGAAAGTATTTAGTCAGGTTAGCTTTTGTTGTTGTTGTTGGATGGAAATGACGTAGCCTCTTTCAATAAAAAGCAGCCATAATGTTTTTTGGCAAACTATTCATTCTCATGGGTGTAGTTAGAGGGATTGGCATTTTGAGTTTTAGCTTAGGCTTTGGCTGTGGGGCATTAGTTTATTATTGTGCAGACTCTTGCCTGCTAATTTTGTTGCGGTGTGATGGGAGTTCTGTTCAACGATAAAGATGGTATCTAAGTTGGAGCTTGGCTTATAGAAGTTTAGGAGAAATTATATGATATAATTGTTATTTTAACTAGGCATTCTGGATAAATTATAGAGTATATTATTATTCAATTAATTTATTATTTTAAGTAGATGTTTAGCTAGGATCGCAGTTGTATACATTTAAAATGTTTAGTTACATTCGAAAAAAGGGTTGAGGTACATGGGTTGCGTGCATGATTGGATATTGTTATTCATTTGTCTCTAGACTCTGTTTTTGTATATGGAATTTCACTAGGGATGAGCTAATAGCCTTTCGACAAATTCGATCGACTATATCAATTTAAACTAACTGGATTGGTCGGTTTCGGTTTATACATTTATTAATAAAATTGATTGAATTCGATAAAAACTGACTAAATTTGATCGCATTGACTAACGGTGGTTGGTTTTTAAAAATAAAATTTCCCGACAAATCAATAATTGGGTTGATTGACTTTTAAAATTCGATCAATCTAACTATGCTTCTTTCTAAATTGTTATTCATTTTTTTTAGATTGTGTTTTTGTTTATGGAATTTCACTGTGGATGAGCAAATAGTCTTTCGAGAAATTTGATTAATTATATATTGACTGGATTGGTCGGTTTTGATTTATACATTTATTAATAAAATTGATCAAATTTGATAAAATTTGGCCGAATCAACTAATAGTGGTTGGTTTTTAAAAATAAAATTTTTTGACAGATAAATAGTAGATGGGTTGATCTACTTTTAAAATTAGATCAATCTGACTATATTTATTTCTAAATTGTTATTCATTTTTGCTTGATTGTGTTTTTATTTATGGAATTTCAGTAGGGATGAGCTAATAGCCTTTCGACAAATCCGATCGTCTATATAAATTTAAATCGACTGAATTAATTAATTGGTTTTAATTTATATATTTATTAGTAAAATCGATCGAATTAGATAAAAATTAACTGAATTTGATCGAATTGATCAATAGTAATTGGTTTTTAAAAATAATTTTTTTTTGATAAATTAATAGTTATTGAGTTGGTTGACTTTTAAAATTCGATCAATTTTAATGTGTTTGTCTCTAAATTTCACTGTTCTTATGAGTAGTATTTGTCAATGAATTTCACTTTGATTCTTTCATAGAAATGGTTCAAATTTAGGTCCTTCATTGTCTTTTTATTTTTATTTTTTCCCCCTGTTTTCTTATCATGTTAGGAATTGCAGCATAAGTTTACTCTTTTATGGTCTTTTTATATGTGTTGCTGAGCCGCGTTCCGCTGAGGGGGAGCCGCTGCCAGGACCCAGTAACAAAACTGCGTAGTTTTACTTCTGCTGTCTAAAATTAAATATAAAAATAACAATTTTTAGTGATTTTATTAAAATTCTAGTTTTTTAATTCAGGGTTTTGCTAGTTTGATTGGAAAAGTACAAAATCTTTTAAAAGGTAAGAAAACTTATATGTTTTTTTAAAAAAAAAATTAAATGTGAATGTAATGAATTTTATAAATGTATTGATTGATAATCATACAAGAGAAATAAGAAAAAAATTATAGGACAAAAGAGCAATCAATAGAAAAATTACGAGTGGATTGCATTAAACAAATTTTTTTAAAAAATCGAATGTATCAAATATATCTTTTTAAGTTTTTTTTTATTGTATATAAAAAGTTATCTTAAATTTATTTGGTTTGTTGGGTTTAATTATTCATAAAATATTTTAGCATTTTTTAGATGAGCATAAAAAAGTTTATGAAAAATAGAATCACAAAAAAGTTTTATTAATGATATATAAAAAGTGGTCATAGAAAAAAAATTATATTAATGTAATACTCTTTCTATTTCAAATTAATTGATACACTTTCTAATTTCTATTTTATAGGAATTAAAAAATAAAAAATAATTTATTGATTTTAGAACGGATAAAATATAAGAAATATATTCACATTTGTTAATAATAATAGCTTTACATAGTGGCTATTAGATTTTGCCTTTTTCTTTTATGCACTTAAATAAAGGGAGTCTTAATGAACATTTTGATGATTGGACATAATCTACTTGAATTCCTTTTTAGATTCGATTTTTTAAAAAAATTAATTAGTATTATAAGTCTTTATAATAATAAAAATTTTATTTTTATTGCATGACTCATTTAGATTAATTTATAACTTTAAAGTTGTAAAATATTGGATACTTGGATAAAAAAATTATTAATCTATAGTTTTGATTTTCTTAATTTTAATAATAATGTCATTAAGCAGGGTTAACGCTTTGTCTCCATGATTTCCTAATAATTTAATAAGGCAATTCTATATAATATTTCTAAAATTTTTAATCATTTCAAAATAAATTGTAAAATATGTCTTTTATAATAATCAATCATAAATATATAATATTTTATAAATAATATAATTTTAATATAAATATTATATTTTTCTCTAAAGCAATATTAATTCTTATCTTTATTTAATAAAAAATTAATATAATACAAAAAATTTTAATACATATTATACATGACAATTTAATTTAATTTAATAGAAAAATTATATGATACAACAATAATTTCAAGTAAACACTCGAATAAAAATATTTGATAATATTTTTCTAAAGATATCTTATAATTTTTGCAAATAAATTTTATAATGTCTCTAATCACAAAATAAAATAATATGTTATCCTACAATTGATTTGCCAATCCATTTGGAGTAGGGTATTTTATCAGAATTATTATATAATTTTTAATAAATATATATACATATAATAATAAATTTATATTAGAAATTTTTTGTTCTAATAAAAAAAAATTAGATTAGTGTAATTTTGTGATCCAGCCAATAGAAAAAGCTTTTAGGTTAAAAACGAGGAAAAAATAAGGACAAAACAGTAAAAGGAATAGACGAACTTGAGATAGAGAGAGAAAGGGGAAAAAGGGAACCTCGGTGTCTGTATGGTCGTCGGTGGTGGGTGGATGAGACGAGAAGAAGAAGAAAGCCGGTACCTTTCTCTTTCTCTTCTACTCTTCTTCTTTCAATCTGTAATATTTTTATAATTTTTTTTCCATAAAATCTCAAGAAATTTGTTAACTTTGTTTTTTTTTTATTTATAAATATTTGGGTACAACAGAAAGAAAGAAATGGGGATTTGTTAATTTTTGGGAAACTAGATTTCCAAGTGGGTTCCCTATTTTATCATATCTACATGGTTATTTATATAATTTTCCATCGCATTTAGTCATTAGATGCTTGGATTTTTTGATTTATTTTTGGTAATTTTATGAGATTCTTGGATTTGCTTTTTTTTTTGGTATTTTTATGATATGTTTTTTTTTTTAAAAAAAAATATGTTCTGCTGATTTTATTGTTTGAATGCTATAAATTTTAAGTTTTTAGCCTTTGAAGGAATAGGTAAATGGTATTATGATTTATAGATTTTATGGGGTGTGATGTGGTGTAAGGATTAGTTAATTGCCTAATTGGTAATCTTTCTGATTCTTGAGCTAATATTTCATACGTTAGTTCAGCTTTTATGCTTTGTTTAGTGCTAGATCTAACTTTTTAAGTCTCTCTTTATTTTTCTAGATGCATTTGGTTTTTGTGTATAGTTCATTACTTTGGTTCTGTATTTACTTTTTATCATTAGCTTATTCTATTTTCAAGTTCTAGGATTGATGTGGTGGCCATATTTGATTTCTAATTTTGAATAGTATTTATGTGAGGTCAGTTTTGGAATTGTTCTTCCTGAGATATAGACATGCTTTTGTTCTCATATTTGGTAGGGAGAGAGAGAATTTATTTTGATATATCTTTGCCAGCTTGAACAAGTACAATGGCTGATGAGCAAATAGATTTTGATGATGAGGAGTATGGGGGCGCTCAGAAGATGCAATATCAGGGAAGTGGAGCTATACCTGCGCTTGCAGAGGAAGAGATGGGGGAAGATGATGAGTATGATGATCTTTATAATGATGTCAATGTTGGAGAGAATTTCCTACAGATGCACCGATCTGAGGCTCCACAACTGTCTGGTAGTGTGGGCAATGGAGGATTTCAAGCTAGGAATGTTAATGAATCAAGAGCTGAGGCTGGGGTTTCACAAGGACTAAACAATGCTGAGGTTGCAGCTGAAGGCAAATATTCTAGTGCTGGGACACATTTTTCTGAGCCAAGGGAAGTTCCCGTGGGTGTTAAAGGACAAGAAATGGGAACTGTTGGTTATCAAGATGGATCTTCTGTTGAACAAAAAGGGAGGGCTATGGAAATGACTCATGATTCTCAAGCCCGGAATATGGGTTTTCAAGGAGCAACATCTGTGCCCTCCAGTGTTGGAGTTGATCCTTCTGACATGAGTAGAAAAATTACCAATGAGCCTGCACCTGTGCCAAATACTGGCACCAGTGGTCCAAGAAGCGTTGCACCACTGCCATCTAATCAAATGGGTATGAATATGGATGCCAATCGCCCTGTGATGAATGAAAATCAAATCCGTCCACCAATAGAGAATGGTTCAACCATGCTGTTCGTAGGAGAATTACATTGGTGGACAACTGATGTAGAGCTTGAGAGTGTGTTATCTCAATATGGAAGGGTCAAGGAGATAAAGTTTTTCGATGAGAGAGCTAGTGGTAAATCTAAAGGCTATTGCCAAGTTGAATTCTATGATGCAGCTGCTGCAGCTGCATGCAAAGAGGGAATGAATGGGCATGTTTTCAATGGGCGAGCTTGTGTTGCAGCCTTTGCTTCTTCACAAACATTAAAGCAGATGGGGGCTTCTTACATGAACAAAACTCAGGGCCAGCCTCAATCACAGAATCAAGGGAGGCCTATGAATGATGGTGTGGGAAGAGGTGGTAATATGAATTATCAGGGTGGAGATGCAGGGAGGAACTTTGGAAGAGGCGGGTGGGGACGAGGTGGACAGGGAATTCTTAATAGAGGCCCTGGAGGTGGACCAATGAGGGGAAGAGGAACTATGGGTGCCAAAAATATTGTTGGAGCTGCTGGTGGAGTAGGAACTGGTGCCAATGGAGGAGGCTATGGACAAGGCCTGGTAGGTCCTGCTTTTGGTGGACCTGGTGGTGGTATGATGCCTCCGCAGGGTATGATGGGGGCTGGATTTGATCCAACATATATGGGTCGAGGGGCTGGTTATGGAGGATTTGTAGGTCCTGCTTTTCCTGGCATGCTTCCTTCATTTCCAGCTGTGAATGCAATGGGACTTGCTGGGGTGGCTCCTCATGTTAACCCAGCCTTCTTTGGCCGGGGAATGGCACCTAATGGTATGGGAATGATGGGTCCGTCTGGAATGGATGGGCCTAATGCTGGAATGTGGTCTGACACAAGCATGGGTGGATGGGGAGAAGAACCTTGGCGAAGAACACAGGAGTCTAGTTATGGTGGTGATGATGGGGCTTCTGAATATGGCTATGGGGAGGTGAATCATGAGAAGGGTGCACGGTCAAGTGCTGCATCTAGGGAAAAGGAGCGGATTTCTGAGCGTGACTGGTCTGGGAACTCTGATAGGAGGCATCCTGATGAGAGGGAACATGATTGGGACAGGTCTGAAAGAGAGCCCAGGGAGCACAGATACCGGGAAGAAAAAGATAGTTACCGAGATCATCGGCAAAGAGAGCGTGACTCTGGTTATGATGATGATTGGGATAGAGGGCAATCTTCTTCAAGATCTCGGAGCAGGTCCCGTGCAGTGCCTGACGATGATTACAGACCTCGATCAAGGGATGCAGATTATGGAAAGAGGAGGCGACCATCAGAGTGACACTTTGATTTTGTTAAACTTCTCTCGGATAGGTTTGCAAGATATCAACATTTTATAAGCGTGGTCTTGGGCTGTCTCGCTTGGGAACAATGCTGTGTTCCATTCTTTGCATTGACCTGAGAGAAGAAGTAAGTTCTACTCGTATGGATAAAAGAGAAGAATAGATACTGTGCTTCTCTTCTACTGCTTTCTAAAGAACACTTTTAGCGAATCTTAATATTTGTGTGCTTAAAAACATTACAAACTGGTAGTCACATAGCTTTGTGGATATTCTTTGTGGGGTTGGCTTAAATATCCCACATCAGAAAATCCCCTTGGGTTTATAATTATCCTGAATGCTTTCTCTGTGTGCACGTGTCTTTGAAAACCTTGAAATCTACTTGTCTTGTATGATTGTCCTGATGATGATTAGTACATGTCTCTGTCTCTCCGTTACTTTTCCATTAATTAGGCAAAGCTTCAACCTGTACTAGATGTTATAGTAGACAGTGTTATATAGGTATTTATGTGCCTTATTTGACTCAAGTTCTTTACTGCTTATGATGGAATTTTAAATTTGATTGTTCAACGTAGTCTTTTTTGACATGTGGTTTCTATGAACTACATGGGATTTTTTGGTCATTTTTTATTATTTCCTGCTGTTGTTCAAGTGAATTGGATTTTTTCATGTGCTGTTAAGATAAGTTGTACCTAGTTGCTTTTGTTTCCATGCGACTCATTCTGTTAATTTTCTCTCTCTCTCTCTCTCTCTAACTTAAAGTATTTTTATAATTTTTCTTGGATGATTTAAAACTATGTTTTTCTTTGCATGTGGTGGTTGTCGTATTGATACTTTTAAATGATTGCTTTTATTTAGGGAAGAACAGACAATATATTCTTTCATTACTAACTATAGGTAATATACAAGTTGTACTTTCTATAGGAAGCTTATTTATTACTAACTATAGGTAGCATATATTTATACTTTCTTATTAGGTTCATTTTGGTGGATTTTTGGTACTTGTGCTGTAATGAAATAATCTGAATTAATTATTATGTTTGTCTTGTGGAAGTCTAATGCCTATAAGATCGTGTGATAAAAAATTAATGGACTTGGGCATTTGATTTGCCATCTAACTGTTGTGTGATGCTTTTCTAACATATTGAAGATTGAGATAGACTGTGGGGTTGGTGTTTGACAGTCTATTTTTTGAATGCCTATTGACTTGGGGGTTTTCTTTTTATAATCAATCCAGGGAGTGGAATGGGCAACTCTTTGTTTTCATGATTGAATCTATCTGTGTTAGTTGCTTGGAGGAAGATTTGTTAGATCGGCTGCCTTCACTGGATTCTTGCATAATGGTTTTGATCTGCCAAGTTTGCAAAAGAAGCCTTGGCTATTTGGCATTGACACTTTTTTCCACAAGCACCACACAAGTAATATGTAAATAATGCACATGCAAGAATATGTCTAGAAAGATTTGTATTCATTAAGCTGTAAAATATTGCTGTCAGTGATGTTTTTTGGGATATAGTCATCATGCTTTTTCATGTAAATAGATATATGTATTAGGTCCAGATCATGTAATGCCATTCTTCAGTGTTTATTTTGACCGTTTGTCGTTAATCACTGAGCTTGTAAATGCCTTGTACCAACTGTGATTCCCATATTTGTACACAATGATGTCTTGTAATCCCTCTTGTTATATATACATTAAAAGAGTTAGGGATGAGTTGATGATGATACTCTGTAGGGATGGGTAGATTTTTTTCACACTATCTTTTGGTCCCTGTAACATTTGTAAAACCCAGTTTTAAAGGACATACTTCCTGTAAACTTACAAGATTTCAGAAGTGTTCATCCTTAATTGTGTAAATTTGAGGTGTACCTCAGTTTAGGAGAGAGTTATAAGTTTGCTGCAGCGATGCGGATGTGCTGGAACGAAAAGAGTTTTTACTTTTATTTTTTATTTTTCTGACTGGGGGCCTGAATCTTGATGCAGTCCTGCCCATGTATTCTTTGTTTTTTGTCCTCTGAAAATCAAGTTTAAGGAATTCTTTTTATTGTTGTTCTTGATGAGATTTTGTTGTATAGGCCATGTAACTTATTTTTCTTTTCTATGCAATGTACACTATATTTTGTTCTCTGTCACTGTATTCTCATTGTATATTAGATTTAGTACTTCATCTTGTATTTATGTCTGAGGAACAGCAACATCCTTCTTGAAGGTTGACACTTCACGCTCAGTGTTGATGGCTACCACTTGATGAGAACTGCAACATTTGTATTTACTCTGCTATTAGATCTAGTATGTACATGTGCTGTATTTTCTACTTTTTGTTTTTGTATTTCTTCATCTGATGTACATGGCGATTAAATTCTGTATCAATATGTGGACTCTTTATGATTTGTAATCGGGTGTCTGATTTGATGAATTGTTGGATATGTTTGTTAATTTTGATTCTGATGGGGAGAATTTTGTAGAGACAATGAGAAGAGCAAGTTCAGTATATTGAATTCTCTTTCTTTCTGTTATTGTTTAAAAAAAAAGGAGCCGCCTGGTGCACAAATGCTCATGCAATGCATGGCGTGGGGTCTGAAGAAGAGTTAAACCTATTGGATTTTTATACGCAGTCTTCACCGTTTTCGCAAAATGAATCTATGACCTCAGATCACACGGCGATAATATTTACCGTCGCGCCAATGCTCCTTTTCTCTGTTCTTGTTTAACTCCTTTTCTCTGTTCTTGTTTAACGACTTTAAATTTATTCATTCAACATAGATGAAATTATGGTGTTTAATTTGAAGTGATACTATGCATTGCTTTGACATGAGGGTATGGTTATCAAATCAGATATGCCTTGATTGTTTTATTGTCGTGTATTCTTATGATCTGGATAGTGTTTAGCTTTGTTGAGTTGGGTCATAGTTTATAGTATTTTTGCATTTCCCGAAAGTAATTGGGATAGTTTCAATTATCATTGATGGTTAGTTCTCCTTCCCCTTCCCCTTTTGGTTTCATTAACTGGAAGCCAAAATATTTGGCAAATAATTCACAGGTGTCATCGATCGTTCATTCTTCTTCCCCTTCCCCTATTCTGAGTATGCTGTCTGCTAATTTTATTGTATTGTGATTGGAGTTTTGATCACTATTAGCTGAAGGACAAAGATGATTTGGTTTGTATAAGAAAAGTCTGCATGGCAGTTTATTATTATATTCTCTCTTTGAGTTCTTTATTCATAGGTTTGTGGTATTTCTGGTGTGTCTTCTTTCTTGTCATTTTTTTTTCTGTTTTCTTTTCTGGTTAAAAGTTTTCTTCACTTTTCTTTTTCTCATTCTTTGTTTTGGTTTTGGATTCATTTTATTTTTAAAGAATTTGCAGAGAACTTCCCAATCATATGGGTTTGGTGTCATTAATTCAGGAGCATGGCTTGATTAGTACAAGTTTACATTATTATTACAGCTATGGATCACAGTTATAGATGCATGGACTATTGAATGTTGAATTTTTACTTATGTTTTGACTTGTTCTCTTTTGTATTGGTAAAAGCTTTATATTGAACTTCAGTGGGTTTCTGATGTATTATTATTTGTCTTGATTTATTATATTGTTGTTTTATATTGAACTTAGTGGGTTTCTGATGTATTATTTGTTGTCTTGATTTATATTTCTGATATTTTTAAAATTATATGTAGAAAATAAATCTAAATAATTTTTTTATTTTTACAAGGTTGCAGTAGCAATTTACTTTTCCTTTTCAGTGTTCACAAATATTTGAGATTGAATTTAATATACTCAGCAAATATTCTTAACAAGTTTTTGGTTCCTTCATCTAATTTTAGAACGTTTGAAAAATTGAGATTTGATCTGACTTTATAAATTATCTCAATATGGCAAAAAAGTCGTAAAGCTAAGCTACAATATTAGCTAAAAAGTTGGACTGAGTTTTAAGTCAATTTCCTGCTGCTCTTTTCCAATTTCACCTTTACCTTGAACTCATAAATATCTTTAAAAAATTTTATCAATATGAAAAAAATTTATATTTTTCTTTGATATGTGAAAAAAAAAAAACTATCTTAAAAAAATACTATTTTATTACCAAACTTAACAAACAAAACAATATGTTTGTATAAGTTTAATTGATTTATAAAAATAATGACGAACATAAATTTAGTGCAACAGCATGCAAATGTGATTTGTGGAATTTAAAGATTTCTCTTTAAAATTGAAATGTATAGCTTGTCGAGACAATTACACTATATAAAATATCTTTTCATTTTTTTTTAAATATCACATATTTTTTATATATTATTAATATATTAAATATATACTCATTGTATATCCTTAAAAATTAAATATATTTTTAATATACTAAATATATATCCAAAATATACCTCCAAAAAAACCAGTATTTTTGAAATTGAAAATTAAAAAAAGATATTTTTAAAATTGAAAAAGAAAAATGAGTATTTTTGAAAATATTTTTATTTTTTAGGGTATTTTTGAAGAAACTTCTAGGTTATATATATATATATATATATATATATATCTAGAGACAAATATGATAATATACAAGTTGATTAACATGGATTTTGAACAATAATACTGATTTTTTTTAAAATGTTGATTAGCATGCATTTCTAAAAATTAACCTAAATACTTTACTAAAATCTTGCAAAATTATAACATTATAATTCTGTTTTATTTTTGTTAGATTATGGGTTTTCTTTTAAACTAATTAAAACAAAATTTCAAAACAACTAATGTGTATGTTACCAATAAAATTCTAATTACTAATTGAATTTTGATTAGAACTCACAGTTTCTAAATCTATTGTTGAGAGAAATATCTATTTACTATTAGATTGAGTCTAGGTTTGCACGGTAATATAATTAATTATCAGTAAAAAAAAATAAAGAATTATATAATTTTGATAAACATAGAGAAACAAACAAAGAGGATATGAAGTTTGAATTGCACTAATAATCTATTTTCTTTTTATTCATATTGATTACTCCAAATTAATAATTTGGAGCAATAATTGCGAATTACAAATAAATTAAAAATAAAAACGAACAACAAATTAATTTTCAAATTTCAGACATTTCTTTAAATTTGCCAAATTCAAGAGATACTTTCCAACTTCATTTGTATATAAAACTCAAAGAAAGTTATTCCTTTTTCCAAGAACAAAAAAAAACTTTTAAAAAATAAATAAATAAACTTTTCAGATGAAGAAACCGGCGACGGCGGCTGCAGAAACTCCGGCGAAGGCAGACACCTGAAGGATAGTGGCACCACTCTTTGGTGATTCAGCAGAAGGGCTTTGCTCAGTTGAAGAAGATGATGCACTGCCTAATGGTCCTGGAACAACATCACCAGAAACTGCACCTGGTGCACCTGCTGCACCCCCATCTTCATTGCCAATATCATCATCGCTGCCAGGTGAGGCAGCTGGGGTGGTGCCTCCGGCGGCAGCAGCTTTGGTGGCTGGACCAGCAGCTGAGACCACTCCAACAATGGCAACCAGAAGAAGGGCAACAATAACAAGCTTGCTTGCCATTTTATTTGCAAAAAAGTGTGTTATTGTCTTTTTGAATTTTTTTAATGTGTTAAGAGAATTTATTCTATTTTATTTTTATTATGAAAATAATGATGAAAAACTCTTAACACAAATGATGAAGATATAAACATTTCTATAGATTTTATAGTTGTTTTGATTAAAAAATGATGGAGGAAATTAAGGGAAATTTGTGGTGAAAATCAAATGCTATAAAAGGAAATTTGTTTCCCTCATTTTAGTTATGTTTAGTTATTTTATTTATTTTTGGTTTATTAAAATTTTCCTATGATCTATGTTTATGCTTTATTTTACACGTTTTTCCAATCCCAAATATATAATTTAATAGTGATTAATCAAAAAATACATATAATATAATTTACTATTAAAATTATAAAACTAATTTGATACGTAATAGAATAAGTATTAATAATTTTATGTCATTTTAATTTTTTTTATTAATTATATACGGGTAAGAGAACACTTGAAACTCTAATTCAAAATTTAAATTGAAGCAATATATATTTCTAATCATCAACTTAATTTGTGATTTATGCTGTTTAATTTTGTGAATATTGCTATCAATGTTTAAGTAAATAGCAATATATATATATATATATATATTCATTTATTTCCTTTTTGCTTTGTAAAAAAACTATATTTATATGATCATATAATAAATTTCTACAATTACACATTTTAGATAACATTATTACTCCATTATTGAGGTTGGTTGAACTATTATATGTACAAAAGTTCAAATGAACTGTTGTTACAATAAGTCAAAAATTAAGTTTAACGATAATATAATACAGTTCAACTATTTAGTGTATTTTTTATATATAAAGTTATATTATATGCATGTCACATTATTTATTTTTTTTTAAAATACTCTATAATTTGTAAATAATTTAAAAATATTCCTTTGGTGTATATATACTCTTTTGATATAAACATGAAATTAAAAATTGAAAAATGAGAATTTTTTAAAAGAAAAATTAATATACTTTTAAAAAATTTTACTTTTAAAAATATTTTTATAGAAATCCCTAAGTTTTTTTTTTTAACAAAAGCTTTTCGTTTGATACATAACAAAAAAAAAAAAAATCGACCTCATAATTAGTTAATTGTGCATTTGATTTAAAGTCGTATATGGAATTTTTTTTTTTGAAAAAAAAAGTTGTACATGGAATTAGCGCTATATGGAATTTTACTTCAAATGAAAGCGTTAAATTTATAAATTTTAAAAGCTAATTATTTTTCTTTTGCTAAAATTCTAATCAAAATCATATCAATCTTTCTAATTAGTTGATTTATTTTACATAATTTATAAATTCTGTCAAAAAATATATAAATTTTTTTGAAACAATTCATATAAAATTTTAAGGAATAATATTCTTTAATATAAATAAAAATTTCAAGCTACATAGATATATTTTGAAATTACCACAAAAAAAATCTTAAATGAGCTGTAAAAAATTTATTATAATATTTTCTTTTTACATACTTTCACTTTTAAGTCATATTTTTTTTTATTTTAGGCATTAATTAATAATTTATAAAATATAACTAATAATTTTTTTAGGATTTCAAATAAAAATATACCCACTCATATGGTCAATATAAAATTTTTGTTAAAATCTAATAATGAATGCATCGAATAACAAACTTTGCAAACAACAGATTTAATAATGTATTCATTTTCTGTATTTTCGTTGGTCAATTATATGTTGAAAAAAAACTTACATAATATTTACTTATTTTAATCATGAATATCCAACCAATCAAAAAAAAAATAATCATGAATATAACAAATCTAATTTTCAAAGTTTTGAGTTATTAGAAAAAATAATTATTATTATAATTATAGAAGTCATTTTATTTGCTTGGATTTCTGGGCAAGTTAATATAGTGGCATATATTTCAACTAGAGTAACTCTTAATAATTAGAGCTAGTTTTTCTTATTGGGATTTTTTTTCTTAATCTATTATAACTATTTTATCTGTTGATTTTCTTTAATGCAAATCTTTTTATTTTCTGAAGAAAAATATAACAAATCTAATTTTAAAAATTTTGAGTTATGTTGGAAGAAATTAATTACTATAGTTATAGAATTCAATTGTTATTATTATTAAAAGATGAGAATAAAGTCATTTACTATCAATTTTTTTTCACTCAATTCTGCACAAAATATTTTCCTTCCCATCATCTAATTGTTCTTGTTGTTGGTGGTGATTAATTATATGTTGATTAAAAAAATTTCACAACATATAATTATAATAATTGCTCTAAAAAACATAATAAAAATTAATTACTATACTTCTAATAATAATAATAATTTTAATTAAGATGAAATTAGCATTTAATAAAATGTAAAAAATTTCACGTACAGTATTATTATTCTCCTCTAAGACAACAAATTTTTTAATTTTTCGAGGGGCAATAATAATAAATATTTCTAAAAAGAATTATTCTTTTTTTCTTTTTTGTTTAAATATACATTGTATAATTAACTGTATCGTCATTATTTTCCACAGTGTAACTTAAAATTCTTCAAATGAAGTAGCTGAGAATGGCAGAAACTGCAACGATGGCAGACATTTGCATGGCAGAAGCACCAGAAGCAGCCTTTGGTGATTCAGCAGAAGGGCTTTGCTCAGTTGAAGAAGTTGATCCACCTGCAGATGGTCCTGAAGCTGCAGCAGCACCACCTTCTGACGGTGCTCCGGCAGTATCTGCAGCCTCTTCACCACCTGGTGAGGCAGCTGGGGTTGTGCCTCCGGTGGCTGCTGGGGTTTTGGTGGCTGGAGCTGCTGCTGAAACCACTCCAACAATGGCAATCAAAACAAGAGCAAAAATAACAATCTTGCTTGCCATTTTTATTGAAAAGGAGAGGTTGTGTTATTATTTTATTAATACTATTTTGGGTTTATTTTTATTTTTATTTTTGTAAATAATACACAACTCTTAATTCAAATGATGAAAAATACAAAGATTGTAATGGAATTTATAATTGTTTGCATTAAGCGAAAAATGTGGTAGCCATTAATTTTTTAGTCAAAATTAAGTGCTATAAAAGGAAAGTTTTTTTTTTCCTTCATTTTAGCTGCTTTAATTATTTTCAATTATTTTTAGTTAATTAATTTTTTTTGTATGATATCAGTCACATGTTATATCTATGGTTATGCTTTATTTTACACGTTTTAACAATGTTTATTTTTATATTTTAAAATTAAAATTTTATTAAATTTATGAATTATAAAATATCATAAAATACTTATATTAAACTCAAAATGAAAATATCTCTTGTAATTAAAAGTATAATAAGAAAAACGGAAATTAGCCACTTTTCATAATAAATTTATCATAAAAAAGTATAATAAATTTATAAAATTTATAATAAAATTTATTTGTAATATATGAAACTGATAAATTTATATGTTAATCGAGGAATTTCAATAAATTTATAATATTAAGCGTTTTTCTGGCAAAATTTATAAAAAAAAAGTGCATAAGAAAATTGTTCCCAATAGATCCAAGAGGAAATTACTATTGGGCCGTTGTAATTATGAATCAACACTAACAAAAGTCTAAAGCCCAAACCCAGAAGAAAACAAAGCAATAATTTTGAAAAGACGACCGCTTTAGGGTTTTTGAAAACTCAGGGACAACTGAGTGACGCTTCCCTCTAAATCCTTCTTCTTCTTCTACACATTTCCTCCATTTCCCTGTTCTCTTCCAAACCCTGCCATTTTCGATTTCTCTTAATCGCAGCAGAGCAGAGCAGAAGAGCTTGAGAGTGTGAGCATAGTTAAAGAGAAATGGCGTTAGCCTTCGACGAGTTTGGGAGGCCATTTATAATACTAAAAGAACAAGAGCGGAAGACTCGATTGAGAGGTCTCGATGCTCAGAAAGCTAACATTTCTGCCGGAAAAGCCGTGGCTCGAATCCTCCGTACTTCTCTTGGCCCCAAAGGAATGGACAAAATGCTTCAGAGTCCCGACGGCGACGTCACCATCAGTCAGTCCATTTCTATATTTTTTTTTCTTTTACTTTATTTTATCTCTTTATTATTTCTTTGGTTTCGTTTTGATGTGGTTGTAGTTGCTGTTTAGTTCAATGCTCGAGTAGGGTTTAGGGTTCGTAGTTTACTTAATTGGATCCATTTCATTTAAGCAAGATTAGTGTATTTTGCTTTTTTTGTTATTGGTATTGTTCAGTTTGGTGAAATTGAGTTGATTTGTTTTAATCATTTGTTTTGCTAGCAAATGATGGTGCTACCATCTTGGAGCAGATGGATGTGGACAATCAGATTGCTAAGCTTATGGTTGAGCTTTCTCGGAGTCAGGATTATGAAATTGGTGATGGTACAACTGGTGTTGTTGTGATGGCTGGAGCTCTTTTAGAACAGGCTGAGAACCTCTTGGAACGTGGAATTCATCCCATTCGTATAGCTGAGGGCTATGAGATGGCTTCTAGAATAGCTACCGAACACTTGGAGAAGATATCACAGAAGTTTGATTTTGAAGTTAATAATCTTGAGCCCTTGGTTCAAACTTGCATGACTACTCTGTCCTCAAAGATGTAAGTTTGTTTCTGCTATTATCTGTACCGCGCTGACCCACTTATTCTTAGCATTATAGTAGCTCATCATAAACAATGCTCGTTTTTCACATCCTGCATTGTGATGTTTTCTGCAGCCCTTTATTTTGTACACTAAATTAAAGTTCTGATTGTTACTTGTAGTGTGTATGAATATGCCATGTCATAGACTAGTCTTGTGTATCTGTTACTGCTTGTTGATCATATTGTTTTTTTAATCTGCATTCAGTGTGTTGTGGTTTGATTTTTTTTTTAAAAAAAGAATATGATTTCAAATTCTGTTTGTGTATTTCTTATGTTGTCTAGCAATTTTCTTAGGAGTGATGATTCTTTATGGCTCCAAGCTCAGCTATTTTGATCCATTTATGTTATACTAGTTGACACTGAACATACCAAGTTTTGATGCCTACCAAAATTTCTTTAATAAATCTTGATAGTCATGGTAAGCCAAGTTTAGCCTATTTTCAGTAATTAGCATCCCTAGCTTTCACATTTCTTATTGCAGTTCTCACATTGTGGAAGAGATTTTAAGCACATAGCTAGCTTTAGGTTGTTTAAATGAACTTTGTTTAATAATAATTGGTTTCTAAATTTCAAACTAGAATTCATTAATAATATATTAATTTGATATAAAGAAATTTAAAATTATTTTCCACAATTTGGCATATTAATCTATCTAGAATCAATAGATTCATTTATACTTATAATAGACTTTATATCATTTAGACTTAATTTTTGCATTTACAAATTACAAAAGGTTTGATGTCTCTCTCTCTCTGTGGCTTTCTTTCATGTTTTGTCTTGTGAGTTAAAGCTTTTCTTCTTTTTTTTGCAGTGTGAATCGATGCAAACACAGTTTGGCTGAGATTGCTGTCAAAGCAGTTCTTGCTGTTGCAGACTTAGAGAGAAAGGATGTCAATTTGGATTTGATAAAAGTTGAAGGGAAAGTAGGTGGCAAGTTGGAAGATACTGAATTGATATATGGAATAGTAGTGGACAAGGATATGAGTCATCCACAGATGCCCAAAAAAATTGAAGATGCAAAAATTGCTATTTTGACCTGCCCCTTTGAGCCACCCAAGCCAAAGACTAAACATAAGGTGGATATTGATACAGTGGAGAAGTTTCACACGCTACGTAAGCAAGAGCAGCAGTATTTTGATGACATGGTTCAGAAATGCAAGGTTGGTTCCCACCATCATATGACTATAAAACTTGCTAAAATTTTGAAACTGCTATTTGCTTTTTCACTTAGTAGTGGTAAAATTCTGCCAGTTAATCCTTGTTATTTGTGGGATCATCACCCCCCTCCCCTCCATGTCCTCATATCTCTCCCTTCCTCTTCCACCTAATGTTGTTTCCAATTTTAGACTGTTAGTTTGAGTTGTGGCGTAGTTGAGTTGGTGTGTGGGTTGGAGGTTTGCTTTGCGGTATGCTATCTGTTTATTTTGTTTATAGTTTTTCTTTTGTTTTGAATTTGATTACAGGATGTTGGTGCTACGTTGGTGATTTGTCAATGGGGTTTCGATGATGAGGCAAATCATTTATTAATGCACAGGAATTTGCCTGCAGTAAGATGGGTTGGTGGTGTAGAGTTAGAGCTCATAGCTATAGCGACAGGTTTGTGTTTCTTAGCATTCGCTCATTTTTGTGGGTTGAGTCCTTTCACTTAATATAGCTAATACATGGAGTTAAGGAATTATTTGGGAAATGATGGTATGTTGGTATATTGTCTCTTTGTAGGTGGAAGAATAGTGCCACGATTCCAGGAGCTGACACCTGAAAAGCTGGGAAGGGTAATTTTGCTTATTCCTTGTGTACTTTTTAAACTTTATTTTTTAGAAAAATTTGGCTGGATATGCACTCTGATTTTATCATGTTTTACCCAACCTAGTTATAGCCTTTGATTGAGGATTCTAACCAAGTTTTTTTTTTTTTTGTTTTTTAGTTTGAATAAGTTTTCAGATTACATTCTTTTTATTTATTCATTCTGAGTCGCTGACAAAATAATATCTATGAACTTGAAACTTCAAATTTTATAATTTCACTGTGTTTCTCCATATTGAACTATCCTCTTATTGATCCTTTTTCTTTTCTAACTCTGATGCTGCCCTGTGACTCCCTCTCTCTTCCCTCATACCCTAAACTTTCTTTCTGCATTTTACATTTGAAGGCTGGTATGGTTCGAGAAAAGTCTTTTGGAACAACAAAAGATCGAATGCTGTACATTGAACACTGTGCAAATTCAAGGGCTGTTACCATATTTATACGTGGAGGTAGATTTATATTATCCTTGCATGTTCTTATTACAGTTGATGTGGTTTAACTTCAACTTGTATTATAGTGATTGATGATACTTTGTGTTACTCTTCCAAAATTATTTCAATCATATTGCTAGAATCATGGTGGAAGTCATTATAAATACTATGCTTTTATATCAATTTGTTACTTCAATGTGAGCTCTTTACGTGAACCAATTGATGCTCTATACATGTGTATGCATGTTAACTAATTGACTATACATGTGTATGTATTTGCACCTAGACGTTCTCCAAATGTAAAACTGCCTTGTTTAGGTTTACTGTTATTCTCGGTGCGATGCAGAAGGCGGAAAGCTTTCTTTAAGAACATCTAATATTACACTATCCACTTGGAAAAAGAATTTAGATAATTATGTTTTCATATTGATGTTATCATGTGAATCTTGTTGTACTTTAATTATGTAAATTTTATTTTCTTTGTTAGGACATTGTTGCTGCATTCTCGGTGATAACACTTTTAGAGGACCTGCTGTTGCCATTTGAAATATAATTATCTATTTCACCTTCATCATGACAACTCAAGCTGGACATTTTGTTGCATGCTGTTTTATGCTAACTGTAAATGAGTAGGAAGGGCAGAAAAATATGGGGATAACGTTAAATGATTAGAAAGAAATGCTAATTTTAGGGATGAGAGAAATCTCGAAGTTATTTTGGTTGATCTCATACTAGTTTCTGGTGCTTATTGATGTATCAGGTAACAAAATGATAATAGAAGAGACAAAGCGCAGTCTTCATGACGCACTGTGCGTGGCCAGGAATCTTATTCGCAACAATTCTATTGTTTATGGTGGTGGCTCAGCTGAGATTGCATGCTCAATTGCTGTGGAGGCCGCTGCTGATAGATACCCTGGTGTTGAGCAGGTAACGTGGCATTTCCTCTTGTCCATTCCTTTCTTGTGCCTCCAGGTGTCTGATGTTTTTAACACTATTGGTATCTTTCTATCTGCAGTATGCCATCAGGGGATTTTCTGATGCTTTAGATTCCGTCCCAATGGCGCTCGCGGAAAATAGTGGCCTCCAACCCATCGAGACACTATCTGCTGTGAAATCTCAGCAAATCAAGGTAAATGGAACAAATAGTGTTAGCCTGAATGTTGTTCTGATTATCCTCTTCCCACCTTCCTCCTTTTCCCAGTCATGTTCTTCACAATGGGTATTTTAATTTTCATTTTAAAAATGAATTTGCAGGAGAATAATCCTCACTGCGGAATAGATTGCAATGATGTTGGTACAAATGACATGCGTGAACAAAACGTCTTTGAGACTCTGATAGGAAAGCAACAGCAGATCTTACTCGCAACACAAGTTGTCAAAATGATATTAAAAATTGACGATGTCATATCTCCTTCCGATTACTAAATTGTTGCTTTTGTTCTGCTTTTCTTAACCAACAAAGAAACTCGTAATACATTGTGGGCGTTATTTGGCATGATGAGTCTCTTGGAGTCTGGAGATTATTTATTTCATGGAAGCTTGTGTTTAAGCTTACAAATTTTGGATTTGGCATTCATTGGATGATGTGGTATGGAAAATCTCATGTGGTTGAACTGTTTGTTGTTTTTCTCTGCGTGTTTGGTTTATTACAATTTAATCGAGTGCAGCCATTTTTTTCAAACTTGTACGATCCGATATATCCAAATGAAATTCCTGTATGGAAAATACAGAAGGTAGTTCATAACATGTGCAGGTTGCCATTATTAAGGGCAGCAAATGTCCATCATATTTGATGGCCATTATTGAGCGCAGTTAAATATCCGTCAAATATGCAGACCATTAATTGTGGATCATTCCACCTTTTGTTTAATTAGGGAAAGGAGGATTATATCTCGATATACCCAGTGAGGAGTCTAGACTTAATTCTCAACAGATACATTCTGTTGATTGCTTAAAGTTAAGGCTAGATGATAGAATGTATCTGTTGAGAATTAAGACTCCTCACTGGTAAATCTAATAGTAAGTGTATATCTGAGTGATAAATACAAATTTGAGCAATATATAATTTAACATTAACTATATATTTGAGCAATACATAATCTATCAATAATTGTATATCTGAGCGATAAGTGCATATTCAAATGATGGACTCTTGATTGATTCTCTTTTCCATACTAATACTAAAAATAATTCTTCAGCAAGTCTAGTACTGAAAGTATCTGCTTGAACAAATAATATGTAAACCCTAAAACATAGTGTGGATAGGTGTATGAGAAAAAATAGCATGTAAACGAGGCCAAAATAATAATAATTTTCAACAATGCCGACTTTGCAGCTATTTCTTTTAGATGGGATTCGAGTGCCATTACAGAAATTGTCGGAGACAGTAGCTTTAATAATGAGAAGTAATGGCTGTTCATGTAGTGACACATGAAGAAATATTACACCTCCTTTTGAGACAGGACACAAGCCATTGCTTGCAACTTCGTCCAACAGACAAAAATGCATCAAGCTGTTATCACTTCACTTTCACAAAACACAAAAAAAATGGTCCCAATCAATGCCTGGCTACCATAGGCAATTTTCTTTCTACTTTTGCTAGTTTTCAATACCCTCCATGTGATTGTACAGAGAGAATTGCCTCCTTACGCAATTTCCTCCTTAAAATTCAGCAGTTATCGTGTGAGTTTACACTTTGATTCCATATATGAAAAAATTATACCGTTGTTACTCAAGAATATATTAATATATGTTATTGTCCTTAAAATCGCTTATCTCATTTTCAGTTCAAAGCCGTTAATGAAAAGCTGACATGATATCTTATGAGATGTTATATACACCAATATAAACCGACATGATTTTAATATTATGCCACGGCAATATATGTTTTGATTTGGCACCGTATCAATATATGTCATATTATATACGAATTAGAATAAATCAATAAATTTTGATAATTCTAAAATATCATATATTGCAGAAAATTAGTAACTTTTTAGAAAGTGTATATAAAAAGATAAAATATATTCTACTTCTTCTAATATTTCTTTACCCTTATCAGGATTTTTCATTTAGAATCTTGGGTACATACAATAGGACAAGATTCTACCATTCTAGTGTTTGCGACCATCAATATCAAGTGTAAAGAAATTAGTGACTATCATTATATAAAAAGATGAATCCTAATTTCCCTTGTAATTACAATTGGCTTTTTATTTATTTATTTAATTTTCAAATATATAACAACACATTTATATCTATTTTTTTTAACCCTTTCTTTTTCAATGCTTTACCATTCTTTGATTAATTGGGCTTCTAAACAAATCCACTAATTAATCAGCAACGTGAACCCTTCTTGCAAGTTAAGGCTCCTGCTCCTGCTGTAATTGAACTCACTAAAGAAGATGGTCTTCCACCTAAGCTAGAAGCCTTTGCATAATTAGAAGAAGCTCCAGCCCCAGATGGTGTAAAAAATGCACCATTTAGCAGCAAATCCCCTTCAGATCTCCAATTCCAATGCTTCCACTCACTTTCTGGTGCATCCTCATGTTTTGTCACCTGCAAAATATTTATTTACGTCACGTTTTGGGACCATCACCATGAATGGATGCCTTGAAATGGTCATTTTAGTTTTGTAGTTTTGTCTCACCTCTTTGTTAAATCTGTCATTGGGGGCAAGAAATCTGTTCCCTTGACTATTAATTGTAGGTGAAGCACTCCCTCCAATTGCATACATTTCCCAATGAGAATAGTCATTATTCACCACATGAAAATACCCATGTCTACATCTGTATATATATGTATCATAACACAACGAATTTAGTATCGGAACACGCATCATAACCTAACGATAGGTGCATATGTAATTTACGAAATAGACCCAAATTTCGATTAGTTAGAAAAACACCTGCATATATATGTGTCCAAACAGAACGAATTTAACACTAAAAGTACATATGTGATTTGCGCAATAGACCCAAGTTTAGAAAAATTAGAAAATACCTACCGTGGCATTCTTTGAACAAGCCCTTCTCCAAAATGGTTGAAGGCAATAGTGATCTGCATATTCTTATCTTGAGTATAGCTATCACTATGACCCAAAAGCATAACCTTATTATGATGAGTCATATAATTGTTAGAGACAGTTATGGCTGTGGAGCCATGAATAGCATCAATCAACCCATCATTGCAGTTAGACAAAGAGCAGTGATCAACCCAAACATGGCTTCCACCAAAGATGGAAACTCCATCACCATCTGATATGGTCCTCCACCCATAATGGCCAGGGGAGTCTCTAACATAAGCATTGCCTCCTCGTTTACAATCATGTATATTTATACCGTGAATTATAATGTTAGTTACATATTGTATAGTTATACATGGACCACCTGCAATGTGCACACTTGCTCCTCTTCCATCAATGGTCTTAAAAGAGTTCATAATCAACTCTTCTTTTAGCTTAATCACCATATCTCTTGCAAAAATTATCCATAAAGGTTCATCTTGTATGACTCCATATCTTAATGTTCCTGGTTTAGGGTTCACAGGATCATCATTTCCAGAGTCTGTAACAACATATATTTTTCCATCTCTTCCACCTATAGCATGCTTGCCAAACCCAATTGCACAATCTGCCAATCTTTGCCTGTTTTTCTCCCAATTCGAGTCGCATCGCCAACAATCATCAATGGGGTTCCCTGTTCCACAAGAAAGAAATCCTAACCTTCTCCTAGAGGCATTGATGCTCCTGAAAAAACCCAAAAAAACAAATGTAATATAACTATATAACATTACATTATATTTATATAAAAATGGTTAATGCAAGATTTAAAAAAGAATGTACTTGTGTACTTCTTCTACTACTAGTTCAGGATCTTGAACAACTGGTGAAGAAGAGATGAAATTTGGTGCAATAAGTAGCAAGAATGTTATTGAAAGAGAGAATGGAATTGCCATTGTTAATAATTGTTTGCTACTCTCTCTGAGGTGTAGAGAGCAATGAAATGAAATGTGAGAGTTTAGACGCAATGTTATGTGTTTATAAAGAGAATGGAGTTCTGAACTTTAATTTTATTTATTGCGTTATAAACGTAGACCCACTTTATTATTTTGTTAAAACTGTTCCCAATAAGTTGGTTTTGGACAGTTAAGTGTTATAGTATATATATATATATATATATATATATATATATTCCTTTTAATAATGTGTGAATTCACGAGTAATTATTATTTTTCTTATTTTTTTAAATTTATGAAATATGATGAAAATATAATAAATTTATCTTTTTCATTTCATTTGGTATACTAAATAAAATAATATATTTCTTTTCAGAATTAATAAATACACTTTTTATTTTACAATAATTAAAAAAATTAATTATTTTCATTTGAATGTAAATTTATATGTATATTTTTTCTATTATATTATTAATTTAATATAATATATATTTATTAAATGTTTTTAATTATTAACATTAAATATTTGCATACTAAAGATTTAACATATTAATTAACTAATTTATTAAAATGATAAATAGACTATAATTTGAGGCAAATTAATTTTAAAAAAAGGGCCTATCAATTTGAAACTCATTCAATAAGATATATTAAATTATTTATTTATGGAAAAAGCTATTTAAATTTAATAACTAAGAAAATATACAATCGATAATATATTAAAGAAGCCAATAATTAATTAATATTTCCTTTTATATTTCTTGAGTTTATAAAAGGATGTTAAACTTTAAAATATATATATGTTAAAGAAATTTTTAAATTTTAAATTTTTATTAAAAAAAAGAAAATTGCAAGTTCTAAAAACCCCAACTATCTATACACCGACACTTTCTAGTTGATGTTCTTGTCGGTGTTCTGTTGAAGATAATCTCTCCTTTATTATTATTATTATTATTATTATTATTATTCTTCATAATGTAATAAATATGTAAATATTATAATTTTGTCAACCTTTTTTTTAAATTAAAAAAAAGAGAACCATAAACCAATTTGCATTTAATCAAGGCCGTTGAAACAGCGTTGTTCTTCATAAATTTTTTATGAAATTTTATTTTTAATTTTAATATGACGATATATGAAACTTAACCATAACTTATCACGATAAAAAACTTATATATTAAAAAAAATTAAAACTCATTTTTATATATACATATTTAAAATGGTGGGAGTGAAGACTCTTTCATAAATATACTTTTAGGCTAAATCAATTATGTCTTTGAGCAAAATATTCCTATCTATATGAGGAAGAACCTTTGTTTCTATATAATTTAAAGCTTGACCACTTAATTATTTCAACCTATTAAAAATTAAAATAAAATAAAACATTTATATGTGTTTTTAATCTTTTTTTTTTAAAAAAAGCACTTAAAACTACTAATCATCACATCAATAGCATGTGCATTGTTTCAAAAAACATATATTTTGAAGTTTTTCTTAGTTTATTAAAGAAAATAAAAATTATTATTTTTATTAATGTTTTTGACAACTTATTTAAAATTTAATATAAATCATACTGGAACTTATAATAGGAAAGATCTTAATATTTTTTTTTATTACAAGAAGAAGGTAAAAACCTCAAGTATCCCTTGTCATAATTCTAGCTAGGGCAAATCATGTTAGTCTGATTTTGCTCAAATTAGGAGTGTGTACGAGCCGTGTTTGATAGGTTAGAGTAATTTTTTAATCAGAATGAATCCGATCAAAAAATAAAAATTTAAAACTAATTTCGCATGAATTTTTTAAAAATTTAATCGAAATTGAATTAATTTTGAGTTTGGTCGGGTCGAGTCAGTTTCAAACGGATTAGTATTTAATATTAGAATTTAATATTTGAATTTATTTTAGTATTATCGAATCAGTTTGGCCGAGTTAAGTAATAAAGTAAAATAAATATTCATATATTTATATATAAATATATAAGAATCTATCGAATTCAGGTTAGAATAAAAAAATACTCTAATTTTACCGAACTCAAAATTTTATAAAAACTTAAATTTGATTTTATTTATATATATAACATAAATCCATTGAATTCAATCAAATCAAATTCTGTTCAATCACGTTTAAAAAATTTGCAACTCTAGCTCTAATCTTCCACATGAATCTGGAATAAGGCCACCTACATGAGCAAAACCCGAACCACTCAAAATCCTCACCAGGTGGATACCAACCAATTAGTTGCTCGTATCTCTTAAAGAAGGTTAATTAGATATATTATGTACTTAATATTGTAATTAATAGTTTTTAATAGGTATCTAAAAACTTTAGACTTTAGCAAATTAGAAATTAAATTAAATTTTAATTTCAAACTATTTGAAGTCAGGTATATACATATATTTAGAGTTCAGAAAATTATAATTTTAAAAAATATATTTTTTTATTTTCTTCTCAATTATTTATTTTGAGAAATTAAAAAATCTTAAAAATACAAATTGTAAATAAAAAACATGTAATTAAACTCAATCTCAAACTAGTTAGTAAATCAAAATTCCAAAAACAAAAGAGTCGATAGTTTAATTGCAAAATTATAAAATATTGTTTATTGCATAATAATAATGTAATAAATATGATGCAGGAAGGTTGATTCATCAACCCACATGCGATAGTTAATATGGCTAAAAATAGCTGCAATATCATCACCAAGTTCACATTACTTTTCAGAAAAATTCATGGCCTCAGTAATTTTTAAATAAATAAATAAATGTATATTAAAATGTGTGTTAACCAATGTAGATATGGATATATATTTATTTTATTAATACAGAATTCACAACTAAATTTATTCTGTATAACATAATCTTCTTGGTTTGTATTTTTATATTTTTATTAATTAAAACATAGTATATATACATTAAATTAATTCTTATTCAAATTCTTAGTTCACATTTTCAACAGATAATTAGACTTATCTTCTATTTTATTTATAAAATAGAAGTCAATAAGAATTTTTTAAGCTAAAATTTAAAGGCCAAAACAAGTAAAAGAAACAAAAAAAAATTATTTTATCCGAGTCAACAGCCTCTCAATATATCTAAATTGAAAAATTATGTTTGTTGTTTCTATAATTTAATAAGAATTTATATACATATAAATAAACATTTATTAAATCTCATATTTATTAAATATAAAATATGATTTAATTGATATAAAAATAATCTCTTCAATTTTACTAGTAAAATTTTATAGTTGGCATACTCAAATTTATATTAAAAAAATTTAATATAATACCCACACCCATTAATGTGAAATTATTTTTAAATAGTCCCAAAAATGGCTATAAATTAATAGAATTTATATTTATTATAAAAATAAACTTAAAAATACAAATTTAATGGATAATATAAAAATTTTAATTTTTTTAAATTTCGAATTATTAAAATGTAGAAATATTAGAATCATTATTTTTTTTAGCTTCATCCAAATAATTATTGTGACAGTAGTTGGAAAATTTATTTATTTTCCCTAGAACTAGAAGTGTGGAGGAAGGCAGAAAAAATGGGAAAGCTCAAACAAACGTCCACATGGGCGGTCCGTACTATCCGTTTAATTGCTGACATGGAAATTTTTATTTATGAATTATTGTTTGTCTTGGGAATTGCATGTTCTCCCATGTGAGTTTTGTTCCCTTACTATTATTGGGCCCTACCACCCTTTCACTCTCAGCCTTTAGATCAGCATACTTTTGTTGACTTTACTTTTATGTTGATCGTGGTGGGGTCATTAGTGGGACCCCATAAGCCTGCAAAAGTCTTAACAGGATCTTTTTTTTAAAATGTGCAATTAGTTATATCAACTGTTTGTTAACATTCTCTTCCACTTGACAGGTGGTCCTCTTGTAATCTTGCCACTTGGCAGATCGATCTCAGCCTTTTTTATTTAATTTCTTCAAAAATAACAAAATAATAATAATAATAATTTAAAAATATTCATTTTTTCTCTCACAGATACCCATTTCTCAATTTTTAATTTTATAATATTCTGTTTTTAGAAACATACATCTAATATATATTTAATATATTAAAAATAATTTTTATTTTTTAAGATATAAATATTCATTATATTTTTAATACTCTGTCTATTCCACTTTATTATTATTTTAAAAATATTTCACTAAAATTATCATATTAAAAAATTTAAATAATTTTTCAATTATATTTTTAACTATTTTAGTTTATTTAAAATAATAGTGATTATCTTGATAGTCATATATGAGTTAAAGATTACTATTTGAATGGGTAAAAACTAACATTTCAAAAAATATATAAAACTTATAAGTATTTTTTGAAAGAAAAAAACATAATGTGATTTCTTTTTTATTTTTAAAGACAAAGCTAAAGAGAATAGCTACATGTAATAAAATAGAAATATAGAATAAATAGCCATATAATCCTATGATGAGCCCCACTATTAATTATTGCATCGTTATATATGTATGTATATATTTTTAACACTCATTATTTATTATTATTATTATTATTATTATTATTATTATTATTATTATTATTATATATTTGATGTGTCCATTACATAATTTTGGATAAGTATCATCTTTCTATTGGCTCATTATAATTGTATTGTGTGTCCTTCATTATCATTATTATTGTTATATTATATTAAATTTTATAAATTATATTAGATCTATTACATTTTCATTTTTCAAAATAACAACCACAACAACATCAACAACAAAGCTTTAATCCTAAGCTAATTAGGATCGGCTATATAAATTCTTCTTTTTTTACTCGATTCGATTTAAGGCAATCTCTTCTGATAAATTTAAAATAATAAGATCTTTTTATATCACTTTTGTCCAAGTTAATTTAGATCTACTCCTGGATCTCTTAGGTATTTCTACTTTAACTGGTGCATCCCTAGGTCTATGTTTTACATGGTCAAACAATCTCAATCTATACTCTCTTATCTTATCATCGATAGACGCTATCCCTACTTTTTCTCTAACGCTCTCATTTCTGATTCTATCCATTCTAGTGTGTCCATACATTCATCTTATTATTCTCATCTCTGCAACATGCATCTTACTCACGCGTTGTCTTTTCACAGCCCAACACTCACTACCATACATCATCGCAGGTTGTATGGCAGTACGATAGAATTTTTCTTTTAATTTGACCGACATCTTTCGATCACATAACACTCCTATGGCTCTCATCTACTTTATCTAACCAGCTTTAATCCCTTGACTTACATCTTCTTCACAATCACCATCCGCTTGAATAATAGAACCAAGATATTTAAAATGAGAACTATGAGGTACTGCTACTCCGTCTAAAATGACTTCTCCTCCTCTATTTGCATTATTAAATCTACAATGCATATACTCAGTTTAATTCTACTAAACTTAAAATCATTGATTCTAAAGTACTTCTCCAAAACTCCAACTTTTGACCTATACCTGCTTGAGTCTCATCTATCAACATAATATCATATGCAAACATCATACTCCAAGGAATATCATCTTGTATATGCCTTGTTAGCTTATTCATGACCAAGAAAAATAAATAAGGGCTCAAAACTGAACCTTGAAGTAACCCGATAGAAATAAAAAAATTCTTAGTATCCCCTCCAACAGTGCAGACACTAGTGATAGCTCCATCATATATAGCCTTCAAGACTTGGATATATCGTATAGAATTTCCTCTACACTCTAGGATCCACCAAAAAGCTTCTCTAGAAACTCTATCATACACCTTCTCCAAGTCAATGAAAATCATATATAAAATCTCTTTATACTTTTTCATCACATCTCTAATAAGAAAGATAGCTTCCATAGTAGATCGACCAGGCATAAAATCAAACTGGTTTAGGAAGATACAAGTAGGACTGTTCAAGCAGCCCGTGGCCCGACCAACCCGGCCAGGCCCGAACCCATGCTAGGGTCGGGCCATGGGCTTCAAAATTCTACCCGAGCTATGCTCGGGTCAGTACTCGGGTTGGGATAAAAAAATCTCTGGCCGATCCGAGATATTAATTTTTTTTATATTTTTTTAATTTTTTTAAATTTATATTTTGATAATTTATTTTTTTAAAATATTATATATAAAAAATGATATAATAATTTATATATTATTAGATATAATTTAGTATAATAAATTTTTAAATTAATATTTATAGGTAAATTTTATTAAATTTTTTAAAAAAATTCATTTTTTTAATTTTAAAAAAATCGGGCCGGCCCGAACCCTGCCAGGCCCGAAGTGGCCCGGCTCGACCAGCCTTCGGGCTGGGCCACGGGCTGCAAACTGCAGCCCGAAAAAAACTCGGGCCGGGGTCAAACCCGGCCCGTGTACACCCCTAGATACAAGTGTCTAAAAGTAAACGGTGTTCCATAATTCTCTCCCATAATTTTATAGTATGACTCATAAGCTTAATACCTCTATAATTTGAGCAGTTTTGAATATCTCATTTATTTTTAAAAATAGGTATCAGACTGCTCCATTCATTAGGTATTTTTTTTGTACTTAAAATCTTATTAAATAAAGTCGTCAACTATACAACTCTTGTATCTTCCAAACTTTTTCAAATCTCAATGGATATTTCATCTGGTCCACATACATTACTTATTTTCATTCTCTTCAGAGCTTCATTTACTTAGAAAAATTTAATCCGTCTAGTATATTTCATATTTTTCTTGGCTATGTCGTTCAAACCCTCAATAATTTTATTATGGTTACCATTAAAAAGCTCCTCAAAATAATTTCTCTATATTTCCTTGATATCTTATTCTTAAACTAAGACTCCATTCTTTTCATCATTGATGCACTTAACTTGGTTCAAATCTCAATACTTTCTTTTTCTTACTTTATCCAATTTATAAATAGTCTTTTATCCTTTCTTTATTTCAAGTTTTTCATACAAATTCTTCAAAGATTGTGCTCTTGTTTGCCTAACTGTCTTTTTAACATCATTTTTTACTTATTTGTAATGCTCAAAAGCCTCATTGTCACTACATTTTGGCAAACTCTTATACCATTTCCTTTTACTTTTTACTGCCTTTTGTACTTTCTCACTCCACCATCAAGACTTCTTCGAGGGATGATCACATCCTTTAGACTCTCCAAGTACCTTTTTAGCTACTTCTTTAATTATTGTAGACATGCTCACCCACAAATCATTTGCTGACATATTCATATCCACCTCCCAACCTCCGGCTTTAACCAAATCATCCTTAAACATCAACTGTTTTTTACCTTTTAAAGTTCACCACCTAATCTTAGAAACTCCGTTTCTCCTAGGCTTACTAGTTCAACTCTTAATCTTAACATCTAACACCACTAACCTATGTTGAATAGTCAATGTCTTACTAGGAATAACCTTGCAATCCTTACATCTGGTTTGATTAGTTTTTCTTGTGAGCATTAGTCAATCTGACTTCTATTTTGTCCACTTTTAAATGTTACTAGATGTGATTCCCTCTTTATAAAATATGTATTTGCCAGAATCAAACCGTAAGCTATAGCAAAATTAAGTATATTCTAGCTTTCTTCATTTCTAGTTCCAAAATCAAAGCCTCCATGTACATCCTCAAAATCTACTCCATCTTTTTCTACATGTCCATTTAAATCTCCTTCTATAAAAATATTCTCATTATTCGGGATCTTTTACATAAGCTCATCCATATCCTCCCAGAATTTTTGCTTGCTCTCCCCATCTAATCCAACTTGAGGAGCATAAACACTAACTATGTTAATAGTCTCATTTTGTAACATAAATTTTATTAAAATGATCCTATCACATACTTTTTTCACCGTTATAACCATCTCCTTTAGATTTCGGTCTAAAATTATACCGAAATCATTCTTATTTTTGTCAAGTCCTATAAACCACAACTTATATCCTATATTCTCGACTTCTTTACTCTTTCCTCCATCCTATTTAGTCTCTTGGATGCAAGCAACACTAATTTTTCTTCTCTACATAGTATCGACAAGTTCTCTCAATTTACCTATAAGAGATTCAATATTCCAAGTTCCTATTCTGATTTTACTTTTCACTTGTTCTCTCCTACGTCTCCTCCTATAAAAGTCTTTGTCCTTTTTTGAACTAGTATCCCTCTTCTTACTTGTATTTGTATTTTGGATTAACTTCTTTATTCACACCCGTCCTTGATGTGAGAACTCTTGCTTTTTTACCGACATGGGGCATCGCATTCGGAGAACGCCCTATATCATTGCCTATATTTTACTATACCCGAGCTTCAATGTAGCGCATCGCAAGTAGGGGACGCCCTAATAAGAATATCATTAGAATTCATATCATGAGATTTGACAAAATTTTACGCTAGCTATCACCTACCACAACCCTCCTCTTTTACTCGGGCTTGGGACCAGATATGCACAAAGAACTCATATATAGGCGGAGTTATTTTTCAAAATAACTAGTTAAATAATAATAATAAATTATTCTTTTTAACAATTTGGATCGTGCTTTTCCATTAAAAATCAACCTAAATGCTAAATAATATTAATATATATTATTAAAATCAATACAATAATAAAATAATTGACTTTTAGAGTTTCATGAAAACCAAAAAAAAAATTTGACATACAAGTATCTTATTGAAAAAAAGGGGGCTTTAATATACACATAAAAAATGCTATAAATATCTGTTATAAAAAAACAGCTAATTAAAAATATTTTATTTTTAAAAAGAAATACATATTTTATCTTATTTGTCATGTGATGATTAGAGAAACAAAATGCTAGCTATTACTTTCTAATATATACATAAGATTATGTCCAAAATAAAATCTAATTATTTAATGTTGCTTTTCAAATTGTAATATAATATATAAGGTAAACTTCTTGTTTCAAAAACAGATACATATATATATATATATATAAATAATTTTCAAAACAAATATTAATCTGAATCAAATTCACCCATTTAGCACTATTATTTTGCTTATTAGTCAGAATAACTTGTGAAAACTTTCAACCTAATTTCAATTACATGAGGTTAAAGCTTATTATATAGACAAAACATTACTCACCGACAATATATATATATATATATATATATATATATACATATATAAACATAAGGATATAAATGTACGAATTTGATAGGCATGTGCAGTAGCACTGAGAACATGGAGGAAAACAAAGACTCTGATTGTGAAATTTGTTAGAATTTAATTAAGTTCGGAATAAATTTATATTGAAATGAAATAAATTTAGTGAAAGATATATAATTAAAAGTGATTTATATATTTAATATTTTAAAATTCTAAGTGAAAATGTCATTATTTCTATAAAAACAAATCTCTAGATTTTATGAATCGAACAAAATCAGTAGGGTCATACATCTTATTAGCAAAGCTAACAAAATTATATATGTTTAGTTTTAATTAATTTGATAATTTTCATTAAAAACTTGATTATGATGTCTTAGCCAACATTTCTACTATCAATTCATTTCATAAACTTTTCTTCAACCAACATAAATTATAAGTTTGTTGCAACTTGTAATTGTTGCTATATATACTTGTTATTAATTAACTAATAACTAACTTTCCTTTTGTATTTGTATATGAATTAAATACTTGATATTCCAATATTTTTATATATACTCTTCCTATAAATAAAAATTTCATGAAATTATTTGAATTCAATCTGAATTTATTTTCAATTTTAATTTGATGTAATAATAATATTTGAATGTGAATAAAATTGATCTTATCTTTATTTTTTTTATATTCATAATTTTTTTTTAACTGGTGCCTTAATGGTATTTTTAAATAATAGTAAATACTTTTTTTAGATATATTTCATTTTTATTCAAAATGATGGATAAAAAAAATACACATTTTAAAAAATTATTACATAAATTTTAATAAAAATAAAACGCGTCTTATAAAAGAATAAAGTATTTATTATTATTTAAAAGATGCCAATATGATACCTATTAATATATTTATGGTATTAAATATTTAAATCATGATAATATACTGTTAATATTTAAATATTATGGGCTATATATAATATTCTTAAAAAAATAAAAATTTTGCAATTTTTAAAAGAAAAAGAAAAGAAATAAAATGAAATGAAATAAATGTTTTGTCAAATATGTATAGCCAGAACATGCCATGTGCGCAGGCCAAACCCATGATGACGACAAAACCCTCAATCTCTCAAAAAGGTTTTATTTAGTTCAAACTCATCTATCATTAATTGTTAATTATCTTCTTGATTTGTTTGTATTAGAGATGAGGAAGAAATAACTTTATTTGGAATATTAACACATTAATGTGATTTTTAAAGAGAAAATTGCAGCATTTACTCTTCGATTCTCTTTAAATGACATTTTAAAATTTTAATTTTGATCCAAAATATTTGATCTCAACAATATTAAAATAAAATTTCAACATTATTTATTATTTGTATCTATATTCAATATCATTATTAATGATTAGTAGGGTTTAAATATTAAAAAAATTATTAATATAAACTAATAGCTCTATCTAATCTATGTGATACCATCTCTTATAGATTTCTAGACCGAACTACCTGATTGAACTATGACTCAGTACCGAATTCATTATTGGTTTCAAAGACCTGTGTATAATCGAGCTCGACCATGTCCGTAAGACAGAAATTGAGATTTGGCACAAAGCACTATAAAGACTTTCAAAAAATCTGTGGATTCTATCGAAATTGTCCTCCACTCATCGATTATATATAGGGGTAACTTTTTCCTCGTACTATTTTAATAGCTTGTCTATTCTGCAAATTATTGACTTAAACATCGGAATATCCACTTAGGAGTCCGGTCTCCTTCTTTGTTTTGCAGATAGATGAGCGGACAATTATTGAGCCTGAACTGGAGTTCTTGAAGCCTACCTCGTTATCATTGGTGCGGTGAGCGCGGATTAACTGATCTCCGAAGATGGACAGTAGGACTCAAGACCCAATTCTCAACTTGCAGAACCATACCCAGATCCTAAACACTAAACCACCCTTACCACCATATGCACCTCAATATCGCGCTGCTCAAAACACTGCAAGCAACCCTATCACAAATGACCAGCAAGCTGGACCTTCTTCACCTAATCCAATGGTGAAGTCTGCTGACCCCATAACTCCATTTTCCTTACTAGCCCGGATGGCTTCGACCATGTTGCAATAGTCAAGTCCAATCGAGCAGGCAATCGGAGAACTTATCTCCACTCTCAGAGATTTTATTACAGCTTTTGAATTGCCAGCTATTGGAAACTCACAACCTCAAACACAACCTACCTCATCATAGCATAAAACCCCTCCTACCCCGCCAACATATCATACTCCCCAGCCTCCATCTCAAACTTATCAAACCTCACCCCTGTATTACCCCACATAATATAATCTCGAGCCAAACCTACCATGCAGGCCAACAAACACTTATTTCAAGCAGAAATCCAAGTTCGGACAAGGCTTCATTCCCCTGAACATTCAACATCTCATATACCACCCCCTCCAACATTCGCCCCTGACCAACCTCAGTCAAAGAGAAAAGAAATTATGATGACAGCGGAAGACATCCATACCTTAGTAGATGACAAGATCAAGCACATATGTCGGGGTACCGTACTGCAATATGATGCTACTTGTCACTCACCTCGGTCTAAAGAAATTCTCAGCTCTGTATACCCGAGCTTCCAAGTACCAAAGTTGAAGGAATATAATGGAACTATGTCTCAACCTAGTGAGACAATCAAAACTCCTGGGATTCTCTAAAATGAAGAACTGGTTTTTCCAACTTTTCATAAAATCTGGCTTTCCCGCAAAAAGTGAGAGTTTAGGCCGAGCTTGAAGGTATAGAAAATTCTCATCAGATTTTAGTCAAGCCTTGATAAAATAAAAGGCTGCCAAAATCCTAGGAGAGGCTTCAACGTCTAGCAACTTGTATAACAACTCAAATCCCACCACAGTCAGTCAGGCATTCGGACTAAGTTGCCGTGGTGTGATACCATTACTACTTAGAAATCTAGTGATATATAGGCGAAGGGGAAACCAAACTTCTGCCCTCAAATGCTTCTCGTATATTATTTTTGGTTCACCCTTGGGGTATCATGACCCCAAACACTTTCTCCGGGCAGCAGCACACTATAATATTCGTGTAAGGTACATGTAATATCCTTTACACGAACACGGTCAGCCGTAGCCTGGATATTCGCATCACCTTCTTCTTCCTCCATCCCCTCGTCTAGTAGTGTCGGACTAGCTGTTGAAGTCCTATCTTTTACGGCTTTCCCCATCTCTATATGTACCACCCCATAACCCCTATGAGATGAACTTCCAACTCCATCACTTGACTCAAAAGAATCACTATATTGCAAATATCCCTCGCTTATTCTCTGTCCGTCTATAGACACATGTTCACTTTGCAAACTCATCCTATCTGCACTCAACAACACTTAAATATAAAAACTAAAATTCACAAATGAAATTCACCTCAGATCTCAGTCAATTACAACTCTAGTTTACTCTATCTTAAACTTTACCGCACTAAGCTAAGCACAATCTCTCGGAGCAACCGAACTCTCGCTGAATAAAATAGGCAACTAATGATCGGTATGCGGTCCCCTATTTATAGGCCTCACTACGTTTATGGCGTGGTGGAAAACCCGATTTCCTTTTTTCGCCCGTTTGACTGACGGTTCACACTCCTACTTTGATTGCCACATACATTTCCAAGCTCTATTACCGTTACCTTTTTCTGACATAAATGTCAGATTACTTCGGGGGGACTAGTGATACCACCCATTCTAGACCGAACTATCTGATTGAATTATGACTAGGTACCAAACTCATTATTGGTTTTGAACACCCATGTGTAACTGAGCTCGAGCATGTCCACAAGACAGAAATTGGGATTTGGCACAAAGCACTATGAAGACTTTGGAAAAATCTGCGGATCCTGTGGAATATTGTCCCCCACTCATCGATTATATATTGCCGTAACTTTTCCATCATACTATTTTAATAGCTCATTTATACTGTAAATTACTGACTTAGGCATAAGAGTCTCCACTTAAGAGCCCAATCTCCTTTTTTATTTTGCAAATAGGTGAGCAGACAGTTGTAGAGCATGAATTGGAGTCCTTGAAGTCCACCTCGTCATCACTATCTAATTTCTTAATATGAATAAAATTTTCTATAATATCATTTAAATGAGATCTAAGAGAGTATATATCATAAAAATTATTTAAATGAATATGAATTTAAGTAAATAAAAATATTTAATTACTCCTAGTTACTATTAAAGTTTTATATTCAACTCTTTTAATCATAAAAATTATATAATAAAATCTTGATTATAATTAGATATCTTAGAGAAATTATATCACATAATTTATTTTTATTTGATTTTTAAAAGAAAAAGATTTTGGAATTTAAAAATTATTATGAAAATGAGATGATTATATGTATATTATGAGATCAAATATATATATATATATACACACACATATTGAATGCGATCAAATTTATATATTTTATTTTAGATAAAATTAAAATTTTATATATTTTTAATTCTTTTTAAAAAATATTTTATAGTTTTTATGTACTTTTGGCTATACAAACCTATATTAGATATATATTAGTAAGTGTATTTTTGAAAATATAATATTTTTAAAATTAAAAGTTGAAAAGCGGATAAAATAAATAAATTTAAAAATATTTTATTTTTGAATATTTTTTAAGAAATCCTCGATTTTATTAAAAATTTGTGTTAGGAGACTTAAAGAAGTGAGATTGGGTTTACCTTTGGGCCAACTTTGTCCAAGACCCAACATTTAGACCGTAACGGCCTAGTACTTAAGGTTATCTATTGGAACAAAATATTATGCTATTTATTTCAATTTTTATCAAGAACATTTAAATGAGTTTTTATATAAAAATTAATTTAAATGAAGTATAAATTAATAATAAATTTTATTTCTTTAAGTTCCCTTTTTTTATACAAATAATTAACAATATATTATATTCTAATAGATTAAGATAAAAATTACAAAGGCTTAATTAAATAGAATTCCTAGAAAATTACACTTTTATAGCATAATATTTATTTGGTTTAAAAAATTTTATTTTTTTATTAATATCGGTAAGAATTATTTTGTATAAATTATCTTCTTCAGAGCATAAAGCTAATTTTTCTCTTTACAAAAAAGTATTTATAAAATAAAATTTATTTAGATTAATTTTTTTTATAAAAATTGAGTTTCAAAATTAAGGAAATAAAATTTTGAAATATAATCATTTAATTTTTATATCATTAAAAATTTTAATTTTCCAAAATCTTACATTTTTATCATGAAATGAACATAAACCGAAAACCATATTAATACACACATGAACAATATATACAAAATACACAAAAAAACAAACAATAATATATATATATATATATGCTAGAAATACACACATCATCTATTCAAAATTTATATAATTTATTTAATAATTTTAACTTTATTTATTTTAATTTTATATACACATAACTTACAATATCCATATAACATATATACAATAAATATATAATATTTATAATATTTACATAATATATACATAACGTACACGCAATATCTATACAATAAAATTAATATTTTTTTAATCTTATATATATATAATATAAAAAATATCTAAAAATAAATTTAATAAATTTTTTAACATATTTTTATATATTTTATCTTTTTTAAAATTTTTGAGTATTATCTGTTATTTATAATTAAAATTAAAAATTTTATTTTATAAAAAATTAATATATTTTATTAATTAAAAATATATTTTTAAATATTAAATATTATTATTTTATTAAAATATATTTATTTAATAATAAAATTTTTTAAAAAAATGAATTTTTATTGTAAAATATTGCTTAAAATGAGAGGTGATGTATATTTGGAAAAAAAAAAATTATTTTAATAAGTAATGAGGTATTTTTAAAAATTTGACTTAAATTTTTATAAAAATGTTAATCCAGATTTCATTTTGGTATTATTTTTAAAAAAAGACGTATTTTTATAAATAGGTTTGAAAAAAAAAATCAAAATTGTCAACCACATGGAAATACTAAAATGACGTGTTACAAACTTAAAATCGCAAATTCACAATTGTTAACCACATGGAAATACTAAAATAATATTTTTTGATTTGTTATAAAATTTTAAAATGAATTTAAAAATTTATGGCAGCAAATAATGATAATTGTTAGTATTGTTTTAGTAAAAAATGTTATGCGATTATTCAGTAATGAAATTTCAAATATAAAATAAAATTTAAAATATAAATAAGAACAAATCAAATTTTAATACAAAATATAATTAAAAAAGTCTTAAAGAAAATTAATTTAACAGGCCAATAAATTTAATTTTTTTAATTTCAATTTTTAAATGCAATTGCAATCCTTTTTCCAAATCTATTTTCTAAAATTAAAATATAATTACCAAAAGATAAAAAAATAAAAGTAAATTTGTTGGATAGGCCTAATGAAATTCAGCATAAATAACAAGTTATTCAGGAACCTTAACAAATGTATCAACTATTAACAACTTGAAGGCCCAAGCTTTAACCATTTCCTTTCTTTGCAGATTTGATTTCAAAACAATGCAGGTATCAGCTTGGAACCTTTTACTACCTAAAATGCTTAAATCTTCACAATTCTTTCCTTTTTTTTTTCTTATGTACAAAATAAACAAGGAAATGCAAACGCCAAATGCAAAATGCAATGCTGATGTTGAGTGATAAGTTAAGGGAAAGAAATGTGATGGGAGATCATTTTGAATCATAACATGGCTAAATGAGATCGATATTGACTCGTTCCGGGTTTCCTCGTTCGGACTGGTTTTTAAGTTGCATGCCAAGTTGCCCTTTGTCTCCTGCACCAAATGCATATAGTTTCCCAGATTCAGTGAGTGCAAATGTGTGAGCATTCCAGTATATGGAATTGGTAAGGCTGATCTGCACGACTCGCTCGTTCACTTCCTTCAATGAAGTTACTAGTTCTGGGCTCAACACATTAGTATTCCTATTTCCCTGAGGAAGAAAACACAGACAATGAGCATTATTAGGTAATTTCATTGAATCGAAGCCGTATGCAAAGACAGCATTCTACAAATGCATCCTAAGTACTTCTGTAAATGCAAGGCAACTTAATATGAAAATCACTGCAATCAATAAATGCAAAATTAATTTTTTTCAGTTCCTTGGTGTTGTCATCACCATTGCCCTGCAGTATGCATCAATGGTGACATAACAATCAATCACTTTCTTAGATAGGTTAGACAGCACTAGGTAGTTGGTAGACATGAAGTTGAAAGAGATTAGCGATGGCCCATCATTAGACAGACAGCAACTTCATGTTGAAGGAAAATAGAAAACCTGTGAAGCATTTCTTGAATGGCTTGGTAATTTAGTAAATATTTTAGGATTAATTAGACAATTTTAAATTGTGTTTTGAGGGCTTATATTGAAACATTGTATATATTCAGGACTCGTTTGAGAATCAGGAGTTCAGCATTCTATTTCCCTTTATATTAGGTATAACCAAATTGATAAATAAAAAAAAAAAAAGAATTTCGCAGAAGGCAGACCTGTCCATCAGCACCAGCAGCATTATGTCCGAGACTAGAAGATTCACCACAGCCAAACGAGTATACATCACCCTCATCAGAAACCACAAAGGTTGTGTAATCACCCGTGGCAACATGAACTGCTTTGACATTGCTTAATGCTTCCACAACCTTAGGAACTGATTCACAGTCTTCATTCCCATGACCCAAGCACCCATAACGTCCCCAACCCCATGTGCAAACCCGACCATCCTGTCCTACCACAGCAGCATGCCAAGCACCAGCTGCAACCACCTTTGGCTGAAGGTTCAAAAGCTGGAATTGCTCGATTAACCGAGGATACTTCTCATCAGTTCTTGAACCATGTCCCAACTTCCCACCCAAACCACATCCAACAGAGTAAACTGACCTGATATGTATAAAAAGCATAGCACAAAGCTTAGTAACAATATCAATATGTTATGACAAATAAAATAGTAATCATGTTCAAGAAGCCACATGAGAAGTCAGATGAAATCAATAAGAGAGCTGTCTAAAGGATGTTACATTCACCTATGCCTGATTTATATTTAACTTTCAAAGGTTTATTAATTTAGAATGTTATCTCAAGGTAAACAGGTGGAGCCACTTACATGCCACTTGGCTGACAAGCCAGAGCAAGAAGGTAACAGTATCCAGCTGCAATTTGTACCGCTGGTATATTCTCAAGTGCCCCCAACAAGGGATGAGGCTCCACATCATTTGGCTCAGTCTGATGACCAAGTCTGCCATCACTGCCCCAAGAAAATGTGTAAACCCTGCCTTCTCTGGACAATACAGCAGTGAAGAAATTTCCTATTGCAGCTTGTACTACAAATATGTTTTTCAAAGACTCGACCATCTGTGGAGTTGTAACCAGTTTAGCTCCTTGTGCAACATACTCAGCTTCACCGAATGAATCCTTTCCAAAGGCATAAACTTGTCCAGCATCACTAATTAGCATCGTCCTGCCAGGCCCCACAGCTGCTTGGATAATTCGAATGCCTTGCAGAGATCTGCAACATAGTGAAGTTCCATTAACTTTCTCTAGACAACACTCTCCCTTCACTTTTTCCTGCATTCACAATATCCGGTCAAGTAATGATCATAGAATTAGCAACCTGATTGGTCGAGGTCGCCATTCCTCTACAGTAGTGCCATGACCAAGTTGTCCTGAGTTATTAGAGCCAAAGGAGTACACTGCTCCTTTTGATGTCACAGCAATACTATGACCTGATCCTGCAATTGCCTGGGATTTCTCCCTCCTGCAACATGCTTCTCCAGCCAATAAAAATCTCAGGACCAGTTTCCATGAGCCCCCACATCTTTGCTTCAAATCTTGACGCTCTTCTGGGGTCATTGGCTTAAATATGGCTCTTTTTTGGCAAATATCCAGAGCTGCAAGCTCTGATATGGACAATTCATAGTCGGGAGAAAAATTTGCAGGCAGCCTAAAGAAGGAACATGTTGCCTGCAAAGTATATTCAAAGCCAAATCAGCAGCATTATCAATTCTACCAGTAAATATAGATTCATGATAACATAGTATAGCAAAAGAGCACTTGCCTCTAGTTTTGCAAGATCTTGGGGATCCAAATTACAAGCAGTGAGGACATGGAGCACAATGGATGGATTAGCAGCCAATGGGAATTCTCCAGGAGCGGAGTCCCCAAAACAATGACGTTGATTTCGTTGGAAAGTGGATACAGGAGCAGCAACAATGGCAGTAATGGGCTGGTCAGTTATGTTAAGATATTGTAAGCTTGAGGTTCCACTCGCTGTGGCATCCATGGGCACTGCTAAAAATTATTGCAGTGCCCAAAACTTGGCAGAGAAGAATATCTAAGTTTCTGGATAGTTTAATGGAAAAACAGATACCAAAATTCACCACATTAGCCTCTCCAATGATCGAACATATCACCTAAAGTTTATAACTTTATTTTAATATTGGCACTAGTTTTACGTAGGGAATAACAGTCTTGGTCCAAAGTATCTACCTTAAATTATGCAATAATCAGCAAGCTTCAATTCTCAAACCTACAAATAAAAGAAATGCCCATAAAATCTCTTTACATGGCTGCAAATTTATTTTAAAAAAAAAAAGAAAGAAAACTTCAGCCACTTTGATGAAAAACAGATAAAAGGGTGTCTAAAGGTATCAACAGAGACATAGATAAAGGGCAACACTTAAGCAAACTAAAAGAATTGGATCATCTGACGAAAAAAACAAGTTAAAAATGATAAAACCCAGAGGAGCAAAAGTGTGAAGCAATCGTCCAATATTTTAAGCTTGGCGAAAGCAATTAGGATCATCTAATTGGATTGAAGCAGAAATGGCAAATATATAACTGAGAAACAGTGAATAGAGAGCTGGAGAATATCGTATGATCAAGAAGGATGAATTGAGAAGTGAAACAATTTAAAGGACTCTCCAAGAAGAGAAAACTTTGAAGAGAAAAATACTATTCTTGGATGAAAGGATATTCCTCACCCAAAAGAAACCCAGAAAGCAAAGAATTCCAACATCAAAAGAGAAACTTCTGTTCACGTAAACTCATTACAAAAGAAAAGCCTTGTTGACCCGATCAAAAAATGACCCACACAAGCAAAATCAGAATCCATCTTTCAAAAACCAGAAACAGGGGATATCTGAGATTATCAACACCCAATACCAAAAGGCAAAAAAATATATATTTTTTAATGTTTTTCAACATACCCAGATCATAAAACCAACATCAGATGATTAAATTGACGAGTACACTTAAACCACGCTCATCTAAAAGAAGCACAAGAGAATCTAACGCAAAAGGCAAATAAAAAGAGGTAAACAGAACACAAAATACATGCTTTAACAGATTTTTATCATCTGTACATTATGATCGTTACAGATCGTGATATAACAATTAAGAAATCAAGATTACACATCATACAAGGCCAAGATTGCTCAAAACCCATCTGCATCCGTCAATTATTGAACAGAATTTCACGGTTTCTTAGCCAAAAACAGCAAAATTTAGATCAAATTGGAGAGCAGTGAGTGAGTTTTTGATTAATGTTTGCTCTGTTTCTCTCAAAAAACCAAAACAAGATTGCAAATTTAACCAATTTAGAAGATAATTAATTATATGAGAAAAAAGAGAAAACAAAGGGATTTTTTTTTCTTTTTGTTGTTGTTGAATGAGAGAGAGAGACTGAGAGAGAGAGAGAGAGAGATGTGTATCTGTTCTCTTTATGTCTATACGTTTTATAAAGGGATGAGGTGTCTCTTTGGTGGCGAAAAAAAAGCAAGAAATTTGTATATATAAATTTTTCTTTTAATTTACAGCAGAGAAAGAGAAGCCTTTTTTTTTTTTAAACGTCAGCTTCTTCTTCTTCTTCTTCTTAGCTATGGTTAATTTCCTTACTATATGTATATCCTGTGATTCAACGATAACCGAGGGTAAATTTCCCATTTTCTTCATTTTTCTATTATATATAATATATATATTTTTAAATGATTTTATAAAGCATAGTAATTTAATTTGATAATGTTGTTAATTTGTAGCTAATTAATAATCAAATATTAAAATGAACAAATAAGAAAATTATTATAAACTTATTCTAATATATATATATATATATATATTATAAACTTAAAAGTCTAGCAAAGGCTAAGGCTGTGTTTATTAAATGATTTGTAATATGATTTAATAAGATATATTATGATTTAATTTTTTATTTATTTTAATTTTTATTTTGATGATATAATTTTTTATGACTACGTTTGAAAATCATGAATTTTAATGAATTTTATAAGTTTTCAAACTATTAATTTGGTAATTTGTCATTATTTTAAAATTTTTTATTTTAAAAAAATTATTAATATTAAATATATTTTTATAATATATTTTTTAAACTCATAACTTATTAAAATTTTATAAAATATTATATAATTAAATAAAAATATTTTAATTAATCATATAGTGTCATGATATATATTACTAAATAACGCCAGAAGACATTCAAACAAACTCTAAGTTTAAACTAAATAATTTATAAATAATTATTTATTATAAGGAAAAGTTAAAAAAATATGATAGTAGTTGTTGTGAAATGTAATTCTGAACATAAATTTCTTCTAACCATATTATAATTCTTATGAGTAAAAAAATCTTATTTTTTGTATACGTGTTAAAAAGAATAAATAGTTATGTAATCATTAAGTTTTAAAAATTCGTTATTATAAATATACACATGATTATGATAAAGTATTATGTAATTTTTTATATTATAAAAAATATAATATTTAATATTTTATTTAAAAATTTTATACCTCAAATATTGGATAAAGGTAAATCTTTAAAATTTCATGTTAAAAAATAATGATTTATTTTATTTATGGATATTAAAATTCCAGCTTACATAAAATTTTGGTTTCTTATATTTTTAAATTAAATTGAAATATATATTTTTATTTTATTGATGTGATTATTATTATTAAAAAAAGGGAAAATGTTATGATTGACTACTTTAATTAATGCATGTGTAATTTTGTGTATGCTATATAATTGAAAATAAAAATAAGTAAAATTATCTTTAGATATAACTAAGTAAAATAATTATTTTTTAAAAAAAATTAGAAATCTTTCCACAAAAAAAAATATCTATTAATTTCTCATAATTTTAAAGTTATGAAATGTGAAATTCAAAAAAAAATATTTATAATAAAATATCATGCTATAATTTATTGTTATATTAATTTTCATTAGCTATATCTCATATATATATATATATATATATTAGTATATCAATCAAAAAATAATTTATTCATATAGGCACATTCCTTATTCTAAAGATATGACTTAATTTTCATAAAACAAATGATTTGACTGAAAATTATAATAAGTAATTTCAAAAGTTGGTCCAATATTTAATTGTTACTTAATTCATGATTTTTTTCATTTACGATTTTTCTTCATATCAATGGTTTATTTGTATTATATATAAAATGAGTATAGAATGTGAAAATCGATCCATAAGATATATTACTTTATTGCTAAATTAAACAAAGTAATAGAATGAGGCAGAAAAGGAAAACTATGGACTAATAATTATCAAACATAAAATATGAAATTCTTTAATAATTATGTATACAATATTATAAATTAAAGTTTGTATAAGATTAGGTTTCGTATATCTTTTTATATATTTAAAAAAATTATAGAATTTTGAGATATCTCATTATTTAGTAATTTATCAAACTTATCTTAGTATTTTTTTTATTCTAGCCATCCATTATGGTATATATCCATAAAAAGAGAAATACTTTTAAAAATCAAATTAGACACTAAATTAGATTGATAATTGATTAATAATTCAATCGCATTAACTTGGATTTAATAATATAATAAATTTTAAAATTTTTTATATATAGATATTAATAAAAAAAATAAAAAAATCATAAAAATTTTAAAATAAAAATTAAAAGTAATAAAAATATATTTTATCAATTCAAAAATATCACACACTAAATCTAATATATATTGAAAAATGAATCTAATTTTTATTCAAAAAATACTTAAAAATAAAAAATATTAATTTGTTCTTATTCAACTCGATTCAATCCGATTGATTGATTTTATGGTTTTAGCCGGTTTTTATAAATCTAAAATTTTTTAGTATTTTTAAACTATGCCAACTTTTAATTTTCAGTTAACTTGGTTTGATCGATCGATTTGATATAATTTTAAAAATATTATAAAAAGTTAAATATTTTTTCTTAAATTTTAAAATTACTCCATATTCATATTTGAAATTTAAATTTCTGATTAAGAGAGAAAAGTCAGAAAGAATAAATTCCAACTAACTAACCCAATGAGAGTCTTTCCTAATTCCTAGTGTGTTTATTATCCTTGTAAATAGGCTTCTTCCCTTGCTTTTATGAATCTTGTAAACAGGCTTGTGAGCATAATTGAAGTTGAAAACTACAAAGTTGACCGGTGAATAGAATTGAAGGTAAACAGTAAAAGTAAAAGAGAATAAAAGCAGTAGGTTATGCGGTTTTTTTTATGTATAGATTGAATTAGACGTGTGAAGAAAGGTTTGTTTGAGGAATGGAAAGCGGCTTAGAAGAGTGATCAGCATATGGGACCATTCTAATTTGCTTGAGGTTGCTTCCTCTACACCTCTCTTCTTGTGGAAAATTTATCTCAATTCTTATATATACACTCACATATATATATATATATATATGTGTATATGTATATGTATACATAAGAAAAAATATATTTTTTTGTCCTCTGAATTCTAAATTTTACATATTTTTCACATTAAGCCTATAAACTTTTATTTGATAAAATGAAGACTCTTAATTATACGAGTTGGTAATATTGAGCTATTTTTTAATAGAAGTTAAATGCATAATTTCAATTGCCGTCAAAATTACATGGTTGCTACACTGATACGATGTGTTTTGATAAAAAAAAATTAAGGAATAACATATTTTTGGGCCCATAAACTTTATGTATTTTGTATATTAAGCCTCTGAATTTTATTTTATGGCATTGAGTCTCTCGATTAATAGTGTGTGAAAATAGACGTTTAACTGCTGTTACAAAAAGACTTTGTCACGACCCAACCTGAGAACACGTGACCGGCACTAGAGAACAGGAAAAGCACGTGGCTTGAAGAACCCGTAGTAAGCCTGACAACTCATTTTTCGGTAAATATAGATAGTGAGCAGTCACTAACTCAAACCAGACCTACTAGCATACTAATATTATACTTTAATATAATATTGCATCATCATCAGATATTTATTAACTTATATATTTAACTAAACCGCGGAACTAAATAAAAAAGAAGATAGACAAGAAAAGAAGTACCATGCGGGGTTTTAGAAAATAATTATAACATGATTATATAATATAATATATACAATTAACACCCCTACCGAGAAATAAAGAGGCAAGATGACCTGAATAAGCAGTACTCCTATGCTCAACCTGCATCATGAGAAAAATGGTGAATATTAATGAATATTCGTCTCAATGAGTTATATAGTAATTAATATAATATAACTATCACATGCATAACGTGCTCATACAAATGTCAATCAACCAACAAATTACAGAAATAAACAAGGATGTAAGTAAGTCAATGGGGCCACACTAAACCTCAAACTGGGAGTCTATCCCCCTATCTGGCTCTCTTAGTTCAATATATTTTTCTTAGAATCCAATACATAGAGTCTACAGTCACAGCCGTAACCAAGCAGCGCTATCCGACCTACAAGCAGCGCTGAGCATAAAAATACGCCCGCCGTCACGTCAGTCCTAATTTTTATTTTGATAATATATGTTTATTTTTAGGGTAATTTTATTAGTTTTTAGTTAATATTTCCTTTAATTTGTGTTAAAAAAATGCTTGAAGTATTTAATTTAGGTTGAAGTGCAAAATGAAGCTTAAATTCACATTGTTGGATCAAAAATTGATGAAAAGACATGAGACACGACCAAGACACCACTGGCTTGGCCGTGTCCCCTCATCCAAGGCAAGAAAAAAGATACTCTCATATGACACGGCCAGAACAAATCAACTTGGTCTTCTCCCTCAGAAAAATTCAACAGGGGCAGACATATGTAAGAGACACGGCCAAGTCACTGGTCGTGTCACATGACACACCCACTGACTTGACCGTGTCATACCTGAAGAGAACAAACTATCTAAAGAGGCAGAAGATGATACAACCCTGTGCCACGACTGTGTCACTCCCACATGAGACATATAATGCAAGGCAGTAAAGGACACAGATAAGTGGCTTGACCGTGTTCAAGGTAAAATTTATAGACATGAACAAGTTATTCATGTTTTGGCCGTGTCTTATATGATTCCTCTGAATTATTAGTATAATTAGTGGGGGACATGGTGGGAGACAAGAGGAATATTTTTTAAAAAATAATTAAAAAGTGAGGTGTTTTATGGGATGAAAAATTTAAGAAAGAAAAAGAGGAGACAAATGAGGGTGAGGTGAGTTGGAAAAGGAATTAATAATGGGAGGAAGAGGAATTGAGGGGAGACTTGTTCTTATTTTAAAGACATCATTCTTACCACAACCATTATCATCACCTTCATCTTCATCTTCCATTCCATTCTCAAAAGAGAGAACTATAACTTAGTTCCTTGGGATTTTATGTGGGTAACCAAGCTCTAGAAGGTTAGGATTTGAAGAAAATTTGGATTGTAGTAGATTTGATTGAATAACTTATTTGATATTTTCATTAATATACCTTGTTATTAGTTGATTGTGTTGAATTGAATAATAGGTTGATAGATTGGCCACCTATTGATCTTTTAATATTGAATAATGGACAGAAAGGTGAAATTTGATATCAAAACTATACAATCAACTACCCAAAAAATGAATTAGAAATATAAGTTCTAGGGTTCTATTAATTTGCAAATTCAAAATAATTGGTTGTTGTTAATTCATGAATATAAAAACTAATGAATTGCTAATTGCTAATTAAACTCAATGACAAATTAAATTATAAGGTTATATTAAGGGACAATTTGAGAATCAAGCTTTGATTAAATTGATCTACAAACCCTAGATACAATTCCAAGAATTAAACCAATTTTAAGCATCCTGATAATTGTTTACTTGCTATTTTATTACAATTTCAACAACATTGCAAACATCATATACTCATTCTTTTAATTTATTTTTGTTAATCAAATTATTACGAATGACACCTTCCTTGTGAGATGACCTTGAGGTGATCATCGTTGCTACAATAATCTCGTATACTTGTGAGTGTCGCTTGTAGTAGTATTAATTAGAGCGCAATAAGTTTTTTGCGCCATTGCCGAAAAAAGCAATTGTCAGTAGTAGTTTGATTCTTTTATTTTAATTGTTTAAAGTATTTCTTCTTGATTTGTCTAGGTGATTTATGCAATGACTAAGGTCCCACGGAAATGAACTTGCTCCATTTATAGACGATATTCATAGACTTCTTAGAACCGAGGAAGTGGATTCCTTGGGGCAAGAAGAAGAAGACACAGGAGAACAAATTGGGGAGAACACGAAGGTAGAAATGGGTGAAGTAGAAGAAGCACCTATGAAGGAGTTTGCTCGACCGATCATTGGAGTAACAATATCATGTATCTGGTTGAACAATGCAGCATGAAATTATAAACTCAAAAATACTTATTATAGTATGCTGCCATCTTTCCATGGATTGCCGAATGAAGACCCGCTCAAATTCATTCGTGATTGCTACAAAACCTTACATACATTCCCTTTGCAAGCATTAATGGAAGATGAACTTAAAATGAGATATTTTCCATACAGTTTAAAGGATAGGTGCGAAGGCATGGTTGATGACTTTACCAGAGAATTTCTTAACCACATGGACTGAAGTTTATAATAAATTTATGAGAAAGTTCTATTCACACAAAAAAAATAAAGGAGCTTAGGGAAAGTATTGCAACATTTACCCAATTGGATAGAGAACCATTTCATGAGGCATGGGATCACTTCAAATCCTTATTGTTCTAATGCCCTTATCATTATTATCCACAATAATTGCTCAATCAGTTCTTTTATAATGGGCTCACTCAACAGAGCCAAAATACAGTAGATAATGCAGCAGGAGGAGCAATAGGTGAAAAGACAGCTGCGAAAACTGTTGCTTTATTTGAAATATTGGAAGCAAATTCACAGCAAAAGATCATTAGGGAAAGGAGAAGAGGAATATATGAGTTGAACTCAAATTCTGAGATGGCAAGGTAGTTAGTAGAATTAACAAGACAAGTGAAGATATTAAATACAAAAGGAAGCACACCTATGCAAAGTCAAGAAAAATGTACATCATGTGGTATTGTAGGCCATAATGCAAACTTGTGCACTTCAAGTTTTGATCAATTCCAGGAGGGGCAAGAGTAAGTTTATGCCTTTGAAGGTTTTCAACAAAGGGGTAGGAATGACCCATATTCAAATTCTTACAACCCCGGTTGGAGAAACCACCCAAATTTCTCTTGGAAAAATCAGCAACATGTTCTATCTCAACAACCTTTCCAACCTTACCAAAGAGAACCCAACTTCCAAGGATAAACTTCAAGTCAAGAAAAAGTAAAGAAACCTACACTTGAAGACAATTTAAATGCTTTCATTCAAATTAGCACCCAAAACCAAGAGGTGAACAATAGGAGGTTTGATTATTTGGAGGCATCACTAAAGAAGGTAGAAACTCAAGTAGGGCAATTGGAAAACCAACTTCAAGCACACCAAAAAGGAAAAATTTTAAACCAACCAGAGCAAGCCAAAACAATCACAGTCTTAAGAAGTGGTAAGGTAATTGATAAGAAAATCGATGATAATAAAATTGACTACTCTTTAGATACAGGTACAATTTAAGAAAATGGAAAGAAAATACAAAAAGGTAAAATTCAACCAAGTGAGCCGACGGAGGATAGTGAAGAGGCATCTATTGCACCAAAGCTGAACAAATCTCTAAATCCGTACAGACCATCAATTCATTTTTCAAGCAGGTTAAAAAATAAGAAATATGATAAATAATTTTTTAAAATTTATAACATGCTCTCAAAGGTAAGTATGAACCTACCCTTACTTGAGGTGATTAAAATATGCCAACTTATGCTAAGTTTTTCAAGGAATTAAATACTAAAAAGAAAAAGTATGAGTTGAATGAAAATGTGATAGTTTTGGAAGCAACAAGTACTATTTTACAACACAAGTTACCTCCAAAGCTAAAAGATTCTGAGAGTTTTATAGTTAATATCTCCATGGGAAATGAGAAAGAAACCATTGACATATGTGATCTAGAAGCTAGCACAAACTTGACGCCATATTCTATTTATCTAAAATTAGAGTTAGGGGAACTTAAACTAACCAAAATGGTGCTGCAACTTGCAGATTGAACTCTTAGTTGATTGTACCTGTTGATTTTATTGTCTTAGATATAGGGGAAGAAATTTCTAGGGATTCAAAATATATAATTTTATTAGGGAGACCATTTATAGCTACAACTAATACTTTGATTGACATTAAAAATGAAAAATTAGCTATGACTGTCTTAGGACAAACTGTGAAATTTTAATTTTAACACTTCTCCTATTTCAACTATTGTTGTTTATGAAGAATGCCCTTTTATTGATTTTACTAATCTTGCTATTGAAGAAATTTTCTTACAAAAAAGTAGTGAAGACAAGTTAAAGATGGCCTAACCTTGGGTGAAGAGATTGAGATTTTCGATGCAGAGATTAAATAATGCAAGTCCATGTTGGATAATGAGAATAATGAGAAGGGACTTAAAATTGAGGAAGAAGAGATTCAACCAAGAGTGGTTGAACTTAAGGAACTCCCAAAGCATTTAAAGTATATTTTTCTTGGGAAGAACAACACACAATTAGTGATAATTTCTGCGACTTTCGAAAGTGATGATGAATATAAACTTGTAAGAATATTAAAAAAATTCAAGAGAGTCATTGGTTGGGGATTGAGAAATATCAAGAAAATTAGTCCCTCTATGTGTATGCATAAGATAGTTTTGAAAGAGGGAGCTAAATTGATTAGATAAGCTCAAAAGAGACTTAACCTAAATATAAGTAAAGTAGTCAATAAGAAAGTTCTTAAGCTCTTTGATGAGGGGATGATCTACCCAATAATTGATAGCGAGTGGGTTAGTCCTGTACATGTGGTGCTAAAGAAAACAGGTTTAACTGTGGTCCAGAATAAGAAAAGAGAGTTGGTACCTACACAAACTCAAACAGGGTGGCGAATGTGCATAGATTATAGGAAATTAAATAAATTCACCAAGAAAGACCACTTTTTTTTTATCATTTATTGACCAAATACTTGATAGATTATCTGGACATACTTTTTACTATTTTATCGATAGTTTTTCAGGTTACTACCAAGTCCCAATAGCACAAGAGGATCAACCAAAGACAACTTTCACTTGCTCCTTCGGGATATTTGCCTTTCAGAGAATATCATTCGGACTTTGCAATGCGCGGAGAATATTTCAAAGATGTATGCTTTTCATTTTTTTCAATATGTTGGACAAGTGCATTGAGGTATTTATGGACGACTTCTCTGTTTTTGGCAATTCATTTGATGATTATTTGTATAAGTTGACTCTTGTACTAGAAAGATATATTAAATATAATCTAACTTTGAGTTGGAAAAAGAGTTACTTTATGATTGATCATGGCATTATTTTGGGACATGTTATTTCCCATAAGGGGATTGAGGCAGATAAATCTAAGATTGATTCAATCATGAATCTACCACCGCCCACATCTGTTAAGAGGATAAGAAGTTTTTTGGAACATACTGAATTTAATAGGAGGTTTATAAAAGACTTTTCTAAAATTTCATGTCCTTTGTGCAATTATCTTAGAAAAGATGTCCCATTTGTATTTTGATGAAAAGTGCTTAGAAGTATTTTAAATCTTGAAAGAAAAATTAACTTCTGCTCTCATAATTGTTGCTCCTAATTGGGACTTGCCTTTTGAAATAATGTGTGGTGCATCAAATTATGCCATTGGGGCTATTTTGGGCTAAATGGTGAACAAATTGATATGTGTAATTTATTATGCAAGTTTATCTTTACATGACGCACAAGTGAATTACACCACCACTTAAAGAGGAAATGTTAGCTGTGGTATTTACACTAGACAAATTTAAATCATATTTGATAAGTTTCAAGGTTATAGTATTTTCAGATCACACGGTCTTGAAATATCTATTGACTAAACCACGAGCTAAATCTAGGCTCATTAGATGAGTTTTGATGTTGCAAGAATTTGATGTTAAAATCAAAGATAGGAAAGGAAGTGAAAATGTAGTAGCTGATCATCTTTCTAGATTAAACTCTCATGACGATGATGTAGAGATTGCTTGTAAAAATGTTTTTGAAAAATTTTTGGATGAATACTTGTTCACTTTAACTCAAGCACCATGGTATGTTGATATTGTTAATTATCTTTCTTGTGGTGTTGTGAGAAAATATTTAAATTTTCAAGCAAAGAAGAGGTTTCTACATTCCTGTAAGTACTATTTTTGGGATGAGCCATATTTGTTTAGAATTTGCAGGGATGAAATTATCAGAAGATGTGTGCCTGAAGAAGAACAATTACAAGTGCTACAATTTTACCACAATATGTATTGTGGGGGGCATTTTGGAGGGAAAAAACAGCTGATAAGGTCCTTCAAAGCGGTTTGTATTGGCCCACTCTTTTTAAGGATGCTTACAATTTTTGTATAAAATGTGATAAATATCAAATAGTAGGGAACATTAGCAAAAGGAATGAAATGACTCTCAATATTTTTATTATAGTAGAAATTTTTGATGTATGGGGAATAGACTTCATGGGATCATTTTCCAAGTCATTTAACTTTAAATATATCCTTCTTGTAGTGAATTATATGTCCAAGTGGGTTGAGGCTATCCCCGCTAGGACTAATGATGCTAATGTTGTGTTGAAATTCTTAAAAAAAATATTTTAAGCAGATTTGGGACCCCAAAGGCAATCATAAGTGATGGAGGAAGCCATTTTTGCAATAAATGATTTGAAAGGTTAATGACCAAGATAGGCATCCGACACAAGGTGGCAACTCCATATCACCCTCAAACGTCCGGACAAATCGAGAAATCCAATAAGCAAATTAAGGAGATTTTAGAGAAGACTGTGAGCACTACAAGAAAAGACTGGTCGATCCGACTCCTGAAATCACTGTAGGCTTATCAGACTGCTTTCAAAATACCATTGGGAATGAGTTCGTATAGATTAGTCTTTGGCAAAGCTTGTCACCTACAGGTGAAATTGGAGCATAAAGCTTATTAGGCAATCAAGACCATAAATATGGACTTGGATGGAGCAAAAGAGCAAAAGATGTTGCAAATCTCCAAGTTTGATGAGCTTAGGAATGAGGCTTATGAGAATGCAAGGATCTACAAGGAAAAAATAAAAGCTATGCACGAAAGAATGATCCTTAGAAGAACCTTTGAACCGGGAATGAAAATTCTCTTATTGCTGCAGTTGTTTCCAGAAAAATTAAAGTCTCGTTAGAGTGAACCATTTCAAGTAGTTCAAACATTTTCCTATGGAGTTGTTGAATTACTAAACTTGAAAACCAATGAGACATTTAAGGTGAATGGATAAAGGGTGAAGCCCTATTTTAAAGAAATTGAACTTGCAAAAATCGTAGAAAGTATGGTGTTTATTGACGAATGATGCAACGAAGTCTAGCTACACGGCGTTAAAGAAACGCTCAATGGGAGGTAAACCATCGGCTTGCATTTCTTTTCTATTTTTGTATTTTGGATTCTAAATTTTAGATTTTTCTTGGTTTTGGAATAAAAAAAATGGAATGGGTGCTCTGATGGGTAATTTTTTCGTTCAATTGAATTTCAGTACAAGAAATGAAGAAAAGAATGAATAAACTAGGCATGACACAACTAAATTAAATTAAAAAAAGTGGCAGTAGCCGACATGGCCACGAGACACGGCCATGTTTGTGGCCGTGTTAGGAACCCCTGAGCCAACCATTTTTACAAAAGTGAACACGGTCACAAGACTTGGTTGTGTCATATGAACACGATCAAGTCGCTCGAAGCCGTGTTCAACCCCACGATTGAAGCTCATTTTTCACAGCAGCCGACACGACCACGAGACACGGCTGTGTTTGTGGCCGTGTCCAGCCCGAACCGAAAGACACAGCCAAGTCCACACGACTTGGTCGTGTCATGCAATTTTTAAACCCATGATTTAAAACCCAATTTTCCATCTTCTTCCTCATTTCAAACCCGCACCTCCATTCTCATTCTCTCCCTTTCTCGCCTCTCTCTCTCAACTCCACCATACCAACCACAAAATCTTTAAATTTTTCACTAAAATCCTCCATTTTTCTTCATAAAAACTCAAATTAATCACTCCATTCTTTAATTTTTACCAAGATTCAAGATGCCAAGAACCAAGATGGTGTCCCATCACAATAGGAAGCAACCTTCATCATCCTCTTCATCATCTTCAAAGAAAATGGCTCTCTTTGCAAAAAGTTTCTTCCCCTCAAGGTATGCAAGTGAAGAATCTCTTAATGCTCTTCAAATTAGGAAAAATTTCACTAGGTATGTGTAAAACCTAGGATGGGAGAGATTTATTTCCCTCAAACCTTTGTAATTTTAAGAACTCACCATTGAATTCCTAGCCTTTCTTAAGATTGAAAGAGATGAATCTAAGATTTGCACTAGGATATGGTTTAAATTGCTTGGGAAATAATATGTGATTGATATTGCATGTTTGAATAATATTTTTTGTTTCAATCAAGAAGGGAAAAAATCCGTGCCAAAGAATTTTAAGTAATAATTTGCGTGGGGAGCATTAGGATTGGACGGGATTTATGTAGCCAAATCAGCCAAAGCAACAAATTGGTAAATCTCGCCTTGCGATATTTGCATCATGTTATGTCATGTGGATTCTTTGCTAGGAAAGAAAATTCGGGAGTAGTTGAGCTTAGTGAGCTATTTTTCTTGGATTGCGCCACTAATGTTATACCCATTAGCACCAGATATTGGTTAGCCAATGTTTTTGATAGTGTGGCTAACAGGAAAAAAGGGGCAATTTGTATTGGTGGGTTGGTTACCACCTTTGCTATGGCATTTGATGATGGTTTTGACCCAAACAATTGTAACATGACAAGAATTTCGGGTAGTGACTCGCTTGACTTGGCCACCCTTAAAAAAATGCAGATGATTACTGGAAAGGGAGGGGCTTATGTGATGATTTTCGAGGAGCCGAGTACACAGAGAGATCGACAAAAAAGACAAAGAGTTGATGAGGAATTTGATTCCGATTCACTTAGGTTGGATGAAGACACTCCAACTCAGAGTAACGATGAGGTGATAAATAGGATTGAAGCCTTAGAAACCAAGATTGATCACAATCACATCGAAGTACTCAGACAATTAGGACAAATCAACAGCAACTTGGCTATGATTCTTAGCCTTCACTCTTCGGCAACATCATCGTCACATCCTCCATCGCAATAGGCTCCATTATCTTCAACTTATTGAGAACACATTTTATTTACTTATTTTTCAATTTTTGGATGTTTTGGTTGTTATTTTTATTTATGGTTTTTAGTTATTAAAACCTTGAACTTTTATTACCTTATTGATATTTTGTTATTGAACAATTAATGTTTTATGGATGAAAATGATAAGGTAGCCATTGTCTCACACAGAGAACGATAAAAAACAGATCATATCTTAACTCTTCTTCTTTTAAATTATGATTGTTTCCATTGAGGACAATGTCAATCTTAGAGTTTAGGGTGTAAAATTATTTTTGTTTCTAGTGTTTTAATTTAGTTGTTTTATTAAATTGTAGTGCTTTGTTTTATATTGTTTAGAATATTATTAAGTTCAATTGCTATAAGTTTATTGATAGATGACCTTTTAATTTTTGAAGTATGAATTGAGAATTGGATAAAATTAATGCTTATTGTTGATTTGGATAGATATTCCTTGCATTGCATTTTAACTTGTGAGAAATTGAGCCTTTTTTAAGTTGGATGTCAACTTATTATTCTTTTTGTGTGTGAACATTCTTGATTGATGAATTGCTAAAACTTGCTTTGATATGTATTTTGAGACTACATAAAAATTTCAATTGGGCTTCAATATGATTAAAGCAATTAGTTGTACCCATTTTAACTTAAAAGACCAACTTTATATCTGACCTTAGTTAGCCAATTTGAGCCCATTTAATGTCTCCTTCTCTTTCTTTTTCATAACATCATTAGCCTTGAACCATTTTTGCTTTAACTATTACCCTTTTATTAGGTCAAGAGCATTTAAGAGCATTAGAAATTGATTATTATGTTAAATAAAGTGTGGGGTTAAATTTAGTGTGTTTAAAATTACAAATTATCATGTTCTTTAGTTGCAAATCCTATTTTAAAATAAATAAATAATATAATAGAAGTTGTTGTTCTTTTTTGTAGGGTTGAAATAAGTTTAGGAATGATCATTGAAAATTTAATAAGTAGAGTCCCTTAAAAAGTTCTTTAACTTCAAGTGGTAGGTAAGTGGAAGGTGTTTTGAAATTGTTCAGTTGTATTACATTGCTTACTTCATTCTTGAAGTGCTCTTGAATCTAGTGAATTAACTCACACTCCCAAATGTCATGCCCTCACCTTAGCCCCATTACAACTAAATGAAAAACCTTATGATTGATGATTGATTGAAATTTAGTGGTAGAAATTTAATTGATAAGCAAGCCTATGGCAATAATATTTCATTGAATGTTATGAATGTAAACACTATCTTATTTAAAAACTTTAAAGAATCTGTAAGGGAGTGACAATATTAGTTATGCATGAAAAGCCACTAAATTACATGAGTATTAATTTTCTTTTCGATTTGATAATGATTGTGGATCTAAGAAAAAGGGAGTCTTGATACATCTTTATAACTTTTGAACTTAACCAAATTTCTCGTTTATTTTTATTTTGATTTTAACTTTGCTTGATGATAAGCAAAGGATTAAGTATAGGGTAATTATTTTGATAATATATATATATTTATTTTTAGGGTAATTTTATTAGTTTTTAGTTAATCTTTCCTTTAATTTATGTTCAAAAATGCTTGAAGTGTTTGATTTAGGTTGAAGTACAAAATAGAACTTAAATTCACGTTGTTGGATCCAAAATTGATAAAAAGATAAGACACGGGCAAGACACTACTGGCTTGGCCATATCCCCTCATCCAAGGAAAGAAAGAAGACACACTCACATGATACGGCCAGGACAAATCAACTTGGTCGTGTCCCTCAGAAAATTTCAGCAGAGGTAGACACATGCAAGAGACACAGTCAATTCACTGGCCGTGTCACATAATACAACCACTGACTTGGCCAAGTCACACCTGAAAAGAGCAAACTATCCAGAGAGGTAGAAGAAGATACGGCCAGGTGACACGGTCATGTCACTGGCCGTGTCACTCCCTCATGAGACATACAATGCAAGGTAGTGAAGGACACAGGCAAATGGCTTGGCCGTGTCCAAGGCAAAATTTATAGACACGACCAAGTCATTCATGTCTTGGCCGTGTCTTATATGATTCCTCTAAATTATTAGCATGATTAGTGGGAGACACGGTGGGAGATAAGAGGAATGTTGTTTTAAAAATAATTGAAAAGTGAGGTGTTTTTATGGGATAAAAAAATTTAAGAATGAAAAAAAAAGGAGACAAATGAGAGTGAGGTGAATTGAAAAAGGAATTTTCTTTTTTTGTCTTATAATTAAATAATGGGAGGAAGAGGAATTGAGGGGAGACTTGTTCTTGTTTTGAAGACACCATTCTTACTATAACCATTATCATCACCTTCATCTTCATCTTCCATTCCATTCTCAAAAGGGAGGATTATAACTTAGTTTCTTGAAATTTTGTGTGGGTAACCAAACTCTAAAGGGTTAGAATTTGAAGAAAGTTTGGATTGAAATATTGGAGGCTTGAGAGAGACTTCACTCATTCTTTCAAGGGTAGAATAATTGAACGAAGGTTTAAAGAGGGCTTGGAAGTTCTTCGTCGCATTCATGTTGAGTTAGGAGAAAAAACAAGAAATTCAACTCTTGGCATGTATAAGGGATTTTTCATATTCTCTCATTTAATTCATTTCTAGATTGTTGTTGTTTTGTTATGAATAATAATATTTCAATGGATAATTTTGATTTGATTTATATTGAGATGAATGTTGATTTTGAAATTATGATGAGCTAAATTACCCATTTTTAGGATTTGTAGTAGATTTGATTGAATGACTTGATTCGATATTTTCATAAATATACATTGTTATTAGTTGATTGTATTGAATTGAAAAATAGGTTGATAGATTGACCACCTATAATCTCTTAATATTGAATAATAGGTTAATAGGTTGACACTATTCCGAAAATGGTTATCGAAATAGTGTCACTGTTACAGAAAAAAAAATATTGAAATAGTATCACTAAGCTGGAAAATGGTTACCAAAATAGTATTATCGTTGCCAAAAAATAGTTATCGAAATAGTATCATCGTTGCCGAAAAATAGTTATTGGAATAGTGTTACCGTCGCCGGAAAACGGTAGTCGGATTCTGCCTAAACTCAAAAGTGGTCTAAAATTTACAATTGACATACCAAAATGAAGCTTATGAAGAGATGATTCCAAAAATACCAACCTTTCAGGAAAAGGATATAGGAATTGTCCGAAATTTTCGTCGAAAGCTCTCAGGAGGCAGTAACTTCATCCTACGAGTGCGAGTTGCTCCGACGTCGGACGACGGCAATCTTAGTGGCGTTGGACTAGTCGGATGATGGGTTTTCTAATGGTGTGGGAGGTGTCAAAAAATATTCACTGGACGGTGATAGATTTAAAAAAATATTAAATTTTCTCTCTCCCTCACTTTCTCTCTCCTTTGTCTCTTCCTCACTGTTTCTTTTCTTTCCTTCTTTCCTTATTCCGTTTCTTTCTCTTCTTTTTTTTCTTTTCTTTTTTTTAAATACCTATTTATACATATTTTAATTTTAATTTTTAATTTAAATTAATTTTTTTTATTTTTCCTTTTAAAAATCCGCCCTCAAATTTTCAAATTAAGAAAAATACTCAAGTAAAAAGTCAAACTATTCATACTTTCCTGCGCACTCTGATATATTATCCTTAAGAATCACATTTAACATTCTTAATTTAACTAATCTGCCACCTCAAAAATCTTATCTAGCTATATCTATAATTGACCTCAAAATATTTGATTACTCATTTTGAATCTAACTCTCAATTTACTAATTGATTATGTCACTACTTTACAATCCAAACAAGTTTATATTTAACGACAACACAAATATATTAATGTCATTATTTATCTCTATACTTCCAATTCTGGTAACTTAATCTAAATATCTCTTTTAATATATTCCTTTCAAATAATACTTTATATCTATCGTCTTTAAATTTTCACATTTTAAAACAAATAAATTTAGTTACACTTCAATTAATCATTTCAAATTTACACACTCGAATTATTCTAAAAACTCCAACAATTAGTATAGTTTCTAAATCATAATTTTACTTAATAAATTTCATTTTTAACCTAAAATTATCACGATATGTATACAACTTGTATATAAAATCTTAACAAATTTCTAAAATCTATAGCCATCTTAACTCTTTATATTTTATAAACTCTAAAATTTTGTCTTATTTTATTCTCTACTGAACATCTTGCCTTCTTTTCTTTTCTACCTTAGAAAATCAAATCAATTCAAATATTAAATCCAATTTATTATTATCAACTCATTTCTACTAATGATATTTTTGTACCATATTGATCCCAATTGAATTGATAACATTATTTTATATGTATATTCATCTAGCTCAACCTAAAAGCTTACAGTATTCAATTATTCTCTATCACTTCAACTCGTCAATATACTATATGTCATTTCCAAATTCATGAATATAACTTTAATAATATTATAGCTTACCTTTATTATCCATCCAAAATATTTATCTTCCAAACATGTTTATGTTCTTAATATCACAAATATATTCACATTCAAACTCATCATACACTATCTATTATCAAAATTTAAGTTTACTATGCCTTTGTAATTCATAATTATTACATGTTATTTTATTCAATGTCAAGTCCAAATGCTATCATTGATTTATAGATCTAAAATTACTATTCATACATATCCTTAACCCTTTAGGCTCCACACGTCATTCATACTCTAATTAGCTCATGTATTATACTTTATATTTGGTTTTTCTTCACCTAGATTCTATTTTCTCATCCAACCATCATTCAAGTAAGAATTTAAATTTATCCTAAATCAATTATCTTATTTCTTAAATTACCATGTCTGCTTAAAGAACTACTCAGAGTTTAGCGTTTTACGCGTTCAAGGAAAAAATATATAATGTTACGATATACAATCTTTAATACAATCCACACTTTGAAGCTACAAAAGCAGCATAACTCATATCTCACATTAATAAACACATATAACATTCACACAAATGTATAACAACAATTAAATTATCACCCACGGATAACGCTGAATTTGAGACAAATAAAACTCAATCAAGACGAAAAAGAAACATATACTCCGCCTGAAATAAGAACTTAGACCAACTAAAACTCTTCCAACCAAAGACATGGTACAAGTCTCAAAATCATTGCTCTGATACCAACTTTGTTACGATCCAACCAGAGGACACCTGACTGACACTTAGGAACGAAAAAATTATGTGACTTTCAGAACCCGTAGTAAGCCTGACAACTCATTTTTTGATAAATATAAATGGTGAGCAGTCATTATCTTGAACCGGACTTACTAGCCTACCAATATTATACTTTAATATAATATCACACCATCATCATTAGACATTTATTAATAAATATATTTAACTAAATAGCATAACTAAATGAATAAGAAAATAGATAAGAAAATAAATATCATGCGGAGTTTTAAAAAATAATTATAATATAATTATATAATAAAATATATACAATTAATACTCATGCCGATAAATAAAAAGCTATGATGACTTGAATAAGATAGAAAAACGGCAGCCGGATTTCGGCCAAACTCAAAAGTGGTCTAAAATTTATAAATGATATACCAAAATGAAACTTATGAAGAGAGGTTTTCAAAAATATTAACCTTTTCGAAAAAGCATGTCGGAATCGGCCAGAATCTTCGTCGGAAGCTCTCGAGAGGCAGCAACTTCATCCGGCGAGTGCGTGCTACTCTGGTGTCGAACAACGGCGATCTTGGTGGCGTTGGACTCGTCGAATAATGGGCTTTCTAATGATATGAGATGTGTCAAAAAATATTTACCGGACAGCGATAAATCTAAAAAAATATTAAATTTTCTCTCTCCCTCACTTTTTCTCTCCTCGGTCTCTTCTCTCCCTTTTTCTTTTCTTTCCTTATTTCGTTTATTTCTCTTCTTTCTTCTTTTCTTTTTCTTTTTTTTAAATACTTATTCATACATATTTTAATTTTAATTTTAAGTTTTAATTTAATTTAATTTTTTATTTTTTAAATTTTAAAATAATTTAAAATTTAAATTATTACAGACTTAATGTTACCAACTTATATAATTGAAGAGCTCAATTTTATTAAATAAAATGCAAAAAAAATACATACGGTATCTAATACTAAATTCAATATTAATGTTGCTTTTGCTTAAGATTTGTAACAAGTTTTTTGTCCGTGTTTTTTTTAGGCCGATTTACTGTTCGGAGTTGTGTTTTTTCTATTTTAAACTTCTTTGGGTCTGAAAGAAGATTAGTAGCCTTCTGCTTATTTTTGTGCCTTGGATATTTAAAACTTTTTGTAATCCTTATCTTTTTTCTGCATAAAAAAGATAATAAATTGCACATCAAAATAAAGTATAATGCTAAATATATATTTTCGAAAATCAGCTTTCTTTTTTCTTATATTAATTCTCAAAACAATTAAGAGAAAATTAGTTATATGTCACTTTTTAACTTTTTTTGTAAATACTTTATTGTTTTAATATGTTTTTAATATATAAAATATATATCTCTAAAAATTGTGTGTGTGTGTGTGTGCATATATATACACGTTTACCTCTGAAAAAAAGTATATTTTTAAAATTGAAAATTAAAAGGTATTGTTTTTGAAAAAAAAATAAAAGGGAATATTTTTAAAATAATTTTATTTTTGGGAGTAATTTTTTAAAGAAATCCCAATATTCAATATCAAATTATTCTATAAAAGATTATTTAAAAAACAAAATTCATAAAAGTTACTAGAAATAACTTAAATTCAAATGATTTACAAATATGTAGATTGAATTAATTATTAATTAATCATAATTCATTTTTAAGTTTATGTGATGATATAAATTTGATATTAATTTTAATTAATAAAATTTTATTTTTTTAAAAATTAATATTGTGGGTAGTCAAATTCGCAAATTCATCCAATTTAATATCAAATTAAGCTTTTATATATTCCAATAATCATATAAAGATGTAAACTTAGCATTACATACAATAATCGAATAAATTTTTATAGTGATTAGTGAATTTTATTTTTGGAATTAGTGATTAATGAGTTTAGTCAACTTTGTTAGCGATGCCCAATGTTGAATTATATATATATATATATAATAGAATGGTATGGTTTTGTTGATTGATAAAAAATAAATGAAAATGACATATTCTTGATCAAAATAGATTGTCTAGACATATATGTGATTTAAGCCAATTGCCCTATTAATTGAAATTGTCTGTCTTTGTTCCTTAAGGTTTCTTTCTTTTTCTAACAAGAAAAATAGGTGAAATTATTTTAATAATAATGAAAGTAAATTTTGCTATAATTATTATTTTTTTCATATTTAACTTATAAATTTATTTTGATTAATATATATTTAGATTAATAAGGTTTATAAATGAAATCATTAGACTAGTTTGAATTTCATGAAACTATTGATTTGTTTTATATTTTGGTACTTTAATTAGACTTCAGTGAAAGGAAAACTAGGAAAATAAAAGAGAAAGATAAATGAACTCCAAATAAAAAGAAATTAGAACATCAGGAACAAAAAGAAATTGGAAAGAATAAAATGCCCTTTGAAAATTTAAACACTTAGCTATAAATTAAAGGTCGTGACGGAAATTCAATCAAAGTCAAAATTAATTGGGCAGTACTGTTCCTAAGAAATAAGGCTTATATTGTTTGGTTAATGATTGTTTAATTTTTATTTGAAAAGAAAACATTATCTTTATCATATATATATACATATAATATATATACAAATTAATTTAAAATTAGTTTTCTTTTTTAATATTAAAAGAAATAATTTGAAATATTATCTAAATCAAATATGCATTTATCATCATATTATGTTTTTAATGTGCAAAATTTGATTTTGTTAGGCCTATAATTTGCTGCCGATCCATTTATACTATATACACTATAGTTGTTAGATTAACTCCATCATTTATAATATATATACAGTATAGTTGTTACATTAACTCCATTTTTTAATGCATTTTTCAAGTAATGAAATTATTAGACAAGTCCAATATGCAGTTTAAAGACTAAACTTGAAAAGTTACCTAACTATTTTCTACAAAATTATACAAAAATTATTATGCAAAAATTCATATAAAGCTACTGGTATGTGAATTAAGTACAGACAAGACTACTGTTCATTCGGATTTAGCTCCTAAATTTATATTTAGATTTTCATCCAATATACCAATAGTATATATATAAAAAATTATATAATAAGGCTTTAAAGAAAATATAGAAATTATACAGAAATTTTAAATACAGATTTCTGATGCACAAGATCAAATTAAGTTGCAGGTGCAGAGCATACTTATATAAAATATACTTTAAAATATAACAAATAAAAAACTTACGTGAGAGTTTTTTAATGGAATGAGATACAGAAATGGAAGAAGGTTTTTAGTGAAGAGAAAGAGAAAGGAAGACCTAAACTAGAGCTTGGAGTTATTCAGAGCTTCTGAAGGTGAGAGAGTTCTCAAAAAAGTGTCCTCAAGCTTCAAAAATGGCTTCCTTTTATAGACAGAGGGCTTTAGCTTTATACTGCTCTTTTTCACATGCGGTACTGTGGATAAATAGTAATATGTTATTACTATTTATTTTACTGTACCTCCACGCGTATGAACTGTAGATGAATAATATCTTATTGGAGGATACTATTTACTTTATTGTGGAGAATTGTAGATGGTCAGTTCTTCTAACTTTCTTCTGGTAAATACTGTAAATGGACAGTATTTTTACCAGTGAACACCGATTTTATTGACTTTTACTCTTTTTTTACACTGAAGGAATAAAGTTTGTTCTACCTTTAATTTTCTGACAAGTTTGTGTCAGAGTCAGATTTTTTATTTTTATTTTTATTTTTCTTTTATTTTTCTTTATTTTCTCTCTCTTTCTTTTCTTTTTATTTTTATTAGAGACAAGATACCATAATAATTTTCCTCATTACCGGGGCAATAATCTAAGTCAGATGTGATCTCAGTGAAAGATGATGTCATGGATGATGAGAAAGAGGAGTCAGAAGAGGAAGGTGATTTTCTTCTTATAGACTGGGCTTTAGATTTTTTTAGAATGAACTTTATTGGATGATCTAGCAAAGTTAATATTATTGGGCTTTATGGGCTCAAAGGTTAAAGGAAGAGATTCAATCATCTGTTGCATCAAGGTTTTATAATCTTCTGCAGTCTTTGCAGCTATAAGAAGGGCTATATTTTTTGCTCTTTGGACTAAAAAAAAAAAGATAGTTTTGGATCAAAGCCACCATGGTTTCTCTTTAAAAGTTATTGTTTTACTGCGTGCTCATAGGTAGAATTGCGAAAGACATTCCATCATTTAATTTTAGTTCTTCTTAATACTACGAGTATATTAGTATCTAATTGTATTATAGTATCAAAATATCATTGATATACCCAAGGTATGTAGAAGATCATACAAAATAGAAGAATAAAAGAAAATTTCTTCTCATATGGGTTTGGGTTAAAATGAGCTTTAAAATACTGAAAGTACGTCTTGTGATAATACTTTATCCTCATTATCACAATAATACCACCAACCAATAAACCACATGGGTATGTTGTCAGCTTTAACATTAATATCAAAATATATGAGCCAGGAATATATTTGGCCAGGATTTTAGAAAAATAAGACTTTAGTTCAGGCTTCCATATAATCTCAATAATTATAAGAAGGGCAGATAGAATTTTGAGAAAGGGTTTTAAATTGCACAGGAATATGCAAAGATTTTTCCCACTTAGAAGGATGGAGATTTTTTTTTATTTTAAAAGAAGAATAAGCTATGACAGTCTTATCCTTCTGGTTATAATTGTAATTTAAATAAATAGAATCAAAATTCTCTAGAATATTTAAATAATATTTTTGATATTTTGATAAATCATTTGACCAATTTTTAAGACATATAGATTCAATCATTTTTCATGAATTTTGTTGAGCAGGTCCATTTTCTATTACTAATTTTGTACTAAAAAATATTTTAGTAAACCATTCAGATTTAGGATGCAATAGATGGTTGAATTTCTTTCTTCAACCTCTGAGCCCATAAAACCCAGTAAGACTAGTTCTGCTAAAACATCCAATAAAGTTCATTCTAAAAAATCTAAAGCTCAGTCCAAAAGAAGAAAATTACCTTCCTCTTCTGACTCTTCTTCCTCATCATCCATGACATCATCTTCCACTGGCATCACATCTGATCATTGCCTCAGTAATGAGAACAATTGTTATGGTGTCTTATCTCCAATAAAGAAAAAAGAAAAAAGAAAAAAGAAAAAAAAAGAAAAGAAAGAAAAGAAAATTAAAGAAAAAAGAAAAATAAAATAAAAATAAATAATCTGACTCTGACACAAACTTGTCAGAAAATTAAAGGCATAATGAATCTTATTCCTTCAGTATAAAAAAAGTGAGTAAAAGTCAATAAAATTGGTGTCCACTGGTAAAATACCATTAATCTATAATATTTACCAGAAGAAAGTCAGAAGAACTGATCATTTCCAGTTCTCCACAGTAAACATAAATAGTATTCCCAATAAGATATTATTAATCTATAATTTCATGCGCGTGAAGGTACAGTAAAGTAAATAGTAATGGCATATTACTATACATCTACAGTACCGCATGTAAAAAGAACAGTGTAAAGTCAAAGCCCTTTATCTATAAAAGAAAGACATTTTTGAAGCTTAAAGACACCTTTTTGAGAACCATCTCACCTCCAGAAGCTCTGAAGAACTCCAAACTTTAGTTTAGGACTTCCTTTCCCTTTCTCTTCACTAAAAATCTTCTTCCATTTCTGTATCTCATTTCAATGAAAAACTCTCATGTAAGTTATTTTTTTGTTGTATTTTAAAGTTTATTTTGTATAAGTATGCTCTGCAACTGCAACTGCAACTTAGTTTGATCTGGTGCATCGAAAATCTGTATTTAAAATTTTGTATAATTTTTATATTTTCTTTAAAGCCTTATTATATATATATATATATATATACTATTGGTATATCAGATGAAAACCTAGATATAAATTTAGAAGATAAATCCGAATGGACAGTAGTCCTATCTGCATTTGGGTGTAATAATTCCACGTACTAGTAGCTTTATATGAATTTTTATATAGTAATTTATAAAATCCAGTAGCCTTTGTTGAATGTTATTTTTTCTGTAAAGCAATTAGTATAAATAAATAATATGATATGTTTTTTATATATATGTTTATTTTATGTTTATATAATTTTTGTATATTCTTAAACGATGTTAATAGATCTAAGAGTAGGACTGTTGTCTGATTGCATGTTGATTATTTTATTTTATTATATTTTTTATGGTATCAGAGCCTTCATCATCCATGACATCATCTTCCGACTCCTCTTCCTCTTTCTATATATATATATAAGATAAAAGTCTAATTTAGCCAATGAACTATAATGAAAAGTCAAAATTGGTTCTTAAAATTTTATTTGAACAAAATTGTTACTTTTTTTTTTGTGAAGTTGGTTCAATTTGTCTATTTTTTAATGGATCCGTTAAATAGTTACCTACAAAGATTAATTTAGACTAAAATTAAATATTATGGGGCTAAATTTAACTTTTAAAAAATATTAATATATTATTTTCTAAAAAATTATTTATTAATTAATATTTTTAATATCAATAATTTACAATATTAAGAAATAGTTTTATAATTTTATAATTTATAATAATTTAACAATCTATAATTTAAAAAATAATTAAATAATATATAAAAATTTATATTATTTAAATTTTATAATATTTTGTAATATAATATTAATTATAATATTATGAAATTAATATTGAAAATATTAAAAAATAATTTATTAAAAATATTATAATTTATAATATTAACAAATTTTAATAATTAATTAATTTTAATATTATAAATTATTTATTAATTGATATTTTTAATATCAATAATTTATAATATTAATAAATATTTTTTTAAAATTTTATAATTTATAATAATCATCTATGTAGTTTTATACCTTCAATTCTACTTGATGGGCAATATACGCTAAAATTATATTATTTTTTCTTTAATTTATGGCCCTTTAATATATCGTGAGAGTAGATAATACGCTATTTATTTTTTTTTTGCTGATTAAAGTTTTTTTTAAAAAAATATAATTTTTAATTTTTTTATTTTTTTAAAAAATTAAAATTCTCAAATTTTATATATAATTATTAAATTTTTAATTATTTTTTCAATCATAGATTATTAAAAAATATGAAATATAAAATTATAAAAAATAATTATTAATATTTTAAATTATTAATATTGAAAATTTAATTAATAAATAATTTATAATATTAAAAAATAAAATTATAAAAATTTATTAATATTATAAATTATAATATTTTTAATAGAAATTATTTATTAATATTTTTAATATTGATTTCATAATATTATAATTAATATTATATTATAAAAATCCTATATAATATAAATTTTTATATATTATTTAATATTTTTAATTGCTTGTTAAATTATAGATTATTAAATTATTATAAATTATAAAATTATAAAAAATATTTATTAATATTATAAATTATAGATATTAAAAATATTAATTAATAAATAATTTTTAAAAATATTATATTAATATTTTTTAAAATATTTAATTTGATCTCTAATATTTAATTTTAGTCTAAATTAATCTCTGTCATTAACTATTTAATTATTCCATTAAAAAGAGGGTAAATTAGATAAAATTAAAAAAAAAAACAGAAATTTAATCTAAAAAAAGTTAATTTAGGCTTTCTGCTATAGTTCAGGTCTAAATTAGATATATATATATATATATATATAGAAGCAAGCAATCATCCATGTGCCTGGTCAAGAAACATATAGTCTAAAAGATTTACTTAAATTCTTTTGAGTTGTGAGGATGGCTGGCAAATTGAGACGTCCCGCAGTTTGGGTTAACATAAATATCAACATTAGTAATAATTATTTCATTTTAGCTAATACATAATCATTTGTCATCTCAGCAGCAGCAGCCACCATCTTAAATTAAATCTTATTATTTTAAAATAATTTCCAATTGCGATAACTCATTTATTTACTATTTTTTTTTATCACATTTCAAAGTTTATAGTATGTTCTTTCTTGGTTGGTTTATTTTTTATGCGTTGATTAATAATATTTAATAAAATTAGAAAAGAATCCGTTAGATACTGTAGATATTATTAAAAATTATAAACAATTAATGCAAATTATTGAATTTCAAAATTAAAATTTATATTCTAAATAAGCGATGCATTGATTAATAATGTATAATAAAATTTCTTTATTGAAAAAAAAAATTATATATCACTGAACCAACTGCTCATGCTCAATGATCATTATAAAAGTTGAAAAAACTATATTTATTACTAATCTGTCCAATAATTAAGCAATGAAGAATTAAAGATTTTAACTTTTAGGACTTTTCTATTCACATTTCAATTAAAAAATGTGTTCAGATGAGTTGCAACGCATACGGCAAGACATTTAAAGCATATTCATATACACCTTTTATTTGAGTTTTTATTTATCTTTACAAGTCATATTGGTCTATAAGAAAAATACCAGGCAATTTAAAATAATGTCAAACAAGCCTGATATTGCTCAAATTTCAATCTTCTTTGCCAATTTTCATCCAACAAAGCCAGTATTGGGCTAGTAACAAAAACAGAATTACCATAATAGTATAGACTACTGCATATATGCCTACCCAAAAAATCCGATCACAATTAATTTGAAATTAAGACTTAGTTGAGCCGAGTTACTACACAGAAAGAGGAAAAACTTGTATTTCTATGCTTCTGCAGTGAATTTGCTTCCAAGTATCGAAAAGACTACCCATACATTACACCTACAACAGCTACATAGTATGCCTCAAATTTCTTATGCATCTCAGCATTCCACCAAAATACCAATACTGTATATGCCAAATAATTCATGGCTCTTGATGTCAAGGCTGCTCGCTCGTCCTCCCTTTCAGCAAGGACTACATCAAAAGCTTGTTTTCCAGTTTCCACTTTCAAAATAACAAGTAAAATAGTCATGCCTGTTAATGTTGGTTAAGTTGGAGTACTGAGTATCATGATCAAAATGCTTCTTTCATCATTCCCTTTTGATTTGGTGTGCACCTTCTTCAGAAAGTTTGCTGTCTGCTTTGGTCACATTACCATGTACTTCGACTGCCTCCTGAATGTTATAGATTAGCAATGGCGTTAGCAGCAAAGAAAAGAGAAAAGATAAACATTCATGTATTATCTATAAGGAACTAAAAAAAAAGATAGGCCGGTGCACAAACGCTCTCGCTATGCGTAGGGTTTGGGAAAGAATCGATCCCATTGGATCTTTGTACGCGACCTTACCTTGCAATTGCAAGAGATCGTTTTCACGACTCCAATCCGTGACCTCAGGTCACATGGCAACAATGTTTACCGTTGCGCCAAAGCTCCTCTTCATATATAGAGAACTAAATGGATGAAAATTTTATACTCGGATTGAACTCCGAAGATGCACTTGCAACTTTTTCAATTTCAAACTCCTAAACTAAATAGACCATAGAAATAGAAGAGGAAAAAAAAAAGGGCTCCCATATGGCTCATGAGCCTAAGACTAGAAGGACAAAAAAGCAATACATAAAGTGCATTAGTGGCAAATGCTTGGAGATCAATTTATTTGCAATCCTCACTCTAGACAAGAAAATAATCAGCTCTGCTTCAGATATGAGTCTAACAAAATGTCACCAACACTCATAATTCATATAAAAAAAACACCTTCCAGCACTCTCCGTACTTTCGCCAAATAACAAAGATAATAGACCACCTTAATTGTGATTGATAACATTCTCATTATCTAATGTAATTGTATGATATTCAAGATAAATAATTTTCTGGTTGGATTACACTTTATCCACGGGGTAAATCAACAAAAGAAAACTACAGAGTGAGAGAACAAATAACAATGGCATTTCAGCAAGCAAACCAAGAAAAATTATACAAATTTAGAGTGCAGTCAGCTACTTTTGATCTAAAGCTTATGAACTAATGAAGAATATGCCAGTTATGTATCAACAAGCAAAGGGAACAATTATACCTTTTGTTTATTTTCATAGGACTGCTGTACACCTTCTTTGCTATGCAATGAGGTTGCCTTGTCACCATTCTTAAGGTTCTCGCCATTTAAAACTCCAACAGTAGACGAATTATGAATGCTGCTTGCAGAATTCTTATCAACTACATCAGCACCAGTAACAATGACCCCATTTTGGCTGTCAGATTCACTCTCAACACTTCCATCTGCTATCAGATTTCTTTTTCCAGCAGCCTCTTCAGCTTTCCTCTTCTCTTCTTCTCTTTGTTGTCTTCTTTTGGCCTCTTGCTCCTTCAGCTGTTTAAATCTGAATGGAAAGATTTAGACCACAAATAATAACAATAAATAAAAAACAACACAAAGATCGACAAAACTAGACAACCTGTCACCAGGGCGTGGCCCTTCTGGTGTTGGTTTTTCAACTTGCTTTGCCTTTGTTTTTGTGGAATTTAATTCAGAAACAGACTTGTTAATCTGAAGTAGGTCTTCTTGGCTCAAGTTATTTTTTGCACCCCCTAGCTTCTGAAGCCACACCTGTTGTGCTGTGCTCAATATGTTATTTGTGAACCTGCAAAATTTTACACAATTCCAAAAAAAAATGAGAGATATGCTGATGAACAGTTTATATGCGAATATCACAGAAAATTCAAGAGGCAATGCAAGGTTCATGGAATTTAAGGGCTTTAGTTCTGCTCACCAATAAAGGCTTAGACCAGAGGGAACTGAAAGAGAAAAATAACCAATCATTAATGGAAGGAGCTTTGTTATTGCTTGAGAACTCTTCACGTTTGGGTCATTACTCTGCAAGTAATAACATCTGTTACTACATCCATAAACTTGACAATAAAAAGAGAAACTCAAAAGACAGAAGCATTAGATACATGATTTCTATTTCTTCCCCAAACAGCATTATGCATCCCTGGGCACTGGCTCATAGCTTAGGGCATGTATTGAATTCCTCAATACATGAAAAAGAAACAGGGCAGTTAGCACAAACTATGCTGGTAGATATGTTGTTCTCCCATGTACATGTTGACACCACTTTCTTGGATTAAATATTAATAAGGAAAAAAAAAGTTTGTGATATGTTCATATTTCTTAGGCTGTTTAGTTATGCTCGTAACACAAACTGTACAACTCCACATAAAAGATAGCATCAACATTGAAAGTTGATTGTAACAATATGCAGTAATTTCAAAATGTCTGCAATAGTTTGGTTGTCTATTGACTTGACATAACTAGTATTTATACTTCTAAATCACTAAAAAGTAAGAAACAAATAATCATATGGTTGGACAAAAGGCAATGTCCACAAATAGGGAACAATTAGAAGAAACAATGTTTTCAGAATACCCAAACTAATTGATACAGCAATCAGTTAGCTAGATAAAATTATAAATGGAGCAAATCTAGAATAGAAATGACTGACCTGTGATGATTGCATGATTTGGACAGAGACATATTGCAAGATAACCAACAAAATAGGCAAGACAAGATATGCTAAGGTATCAGACCACCCAAGGGGTGGATGTCCATCCTGAGAAGGGGAAAACCAAGCAACCAAGAATCAATTTCAGAAATCCAGGACAAGAACCACCAGACATAATATTCAAGTAGAAAATTTGAACAAATGGAAAAAAGAAAGGGAAAGTAGCCTCAAGTAAACACAAGAAATATCAGGAAAAAGGTACAAAACGAGAAAAAGAAACAGTATGTGCAGACTGCACTACTTGATTTAAAGTACATCTACTTGATTACAATTCTTTTTAACATGCATTGAATGATTGTTCAAACTTCAGATTCTTCCTATAATATAGAGAGCAATATGATGCTCGCATATAAAGTGGTGTCCACAAAGTTCAAACAGATTTAATATTTTCAGCCAAAGAATACAGAATTTGAACCAAGGAACTTACAACAAATGGGAAAAGCCAAGAGATGCCGCTGCCATTTTGACGAGCTGCAATTGTTGTTGGACCAGCCAAGGAGGGTATCCAGAAGAAGCCTTCAGTAAGAAGTCCCTTGATATAATACATACATTCATTTAGAATAGATAAGTAGATAAAAATCCATAAACCAAGTGAAAAGAAAGAGACAATTAGTAAAAAAAAGAAATAAGAAAGAAACACTACTTCATCTGCTACATTTGAAAGGGCTCTGTATAGTCCAATCCATACTGGTATTGTGGCAAGAGTAGGCAGGCACCCTGGAAGAACCAGTAAAAAAGACGTAAAAGAGGCCGCCAAATGCCAATTCTGAATAGCAAATGAAATATACATATACATATACATATACATATACATATAAAAGTAAAATTTACAGTTATAGTTGACTTAAGTTTAGAAAACAAATAGATAAAAAGCATTCATCCTTCCCATAAAATTCATTTGCCCCCTCTCTTCAATTGCCCAAAGGAAAAATTTTCATTCAGATCCTTTATATTATACGTATCAGACAAGGCCTAAAGGTAGCACCCTAAGAACATCCACTAGTGTCTTTCAGATGGGAACAAACCAAGTTCCAATTATAAAAATATTTCAATCAATTCTTAGTGACTCTTAGCATGCAGCTAAAACCAATAACCCAAAGATGATAACTTATACATAAAAAATTGCTTAACACAAAAAGAAAAGAGTGTTCAAAACAGGAACTGATAACATGTAATTATGAATGCTTGATGCAATCTGTTTTTTGTAATCACATCAGTGCTTGCTCAGACTCAAAGACACTCAACGAAAGCATAGGTGAAATCTGAAAAAATTTAAAATTATACATCTGATAGACGGAAGTACCTGCAAAAGGGTTTACACCAGCTAGTTTGTACAAACGGGCGCTCTCAAGTTGAATTCTCTCCTGCCAATAATACAAGCATTGAACCTGGTGAAGTAAATGGAACACTTTACCTAATCAAATTTTGGCACAAAGAACAAATATTCACCTGATCTCCAGCATACCGTTGCTGAATAGCCTTTATCTGAGGCTGCAGTGAACGCATAGCCATTGCAGATTCTACCTGTCCAAAAAAAATTTACAACCTTTATATAAATATTCTTCATATCAAAACTCAAGCAAACAAAAAAAACTGTAAATGTAGACAAAAACCTGCTTCTTTGTCAAAGGAAATGTAGCAGCCTTAACAAGAACGGTTAGGAGTATAATAGCAAACCCATAAGCATATGGAACATGTAAAGTAGATATCCCATCTTTTAAAACCTAAAATAGAATTGAAATACAAAACCCATTTCAGCTAAAGATTCATTGAAACCAATCAAAATTATATAAAAACTACAACTAAAACTAAAATAGAAAAAATAACTTACCTTTAAAACAGTTTCCATGTAATAAGTGATACCAGAAAGCCAATCATTACTCTGTTTGGTTGTAGTGCTAATAGTATCCGAATTCGAGACAGCTGCATCTGCAATTGTGTAAAGAATGCTCTCTGCTCTGCTAAACAAATCAATCATCCCTCCTGCAACAACATCCGGGTCCGGAAAGAAACCATCTTTGAACCCAAAACGAGTAACGCAAACCGACCCACGAAGAAACGGTTTGTTGGTTGTAAGGGAAGTGAATTGAGGTCGATGAAACAAAGGGTTTAAGGTTCTGGTTCGGTCGGAGAAGGGAGAAAGAACAAAGTTAGGAAATGAAGAAGATAAAGAAGTGACCATTTGATTGTGTAGTAAAAATTTCAACTTTATGGGGTCTGAAATCTTCTTTCTTTTTTTCCTTTAAATAAAAAACCCTAAATTTTAGGTTGTTGGAGATTAAAGTTGGATACTTTATGGTTTGTGTTGTTCCTGATTCTTAGGAGGGAAAGGGCGAGAAATATTGGGGAAGAAAGAAAGATGGGGTTTCTCACTTCTCTCAGTTCCCACTTTTCAATTCCGTGAAGTATTTTGATGATTTAAGCAATGTGATAAATAATCAATCCAAGCATTAGCCTATAAATATCTGGTTTTTCACGTGTCCATTTGAAATTGTGTTTTTTTGGGAAGAAAAAAATCACTTAATTATTTTAAGCACTTTCTCTTGCTAATCACTAAATTAATCAATTATTAATCAAACAAAAGAGTAAAATTATATCAAAAGATAAATAATTAAAAGAACCAGGCAAACTGTGCTAACTGCTCATGACTAGCATTAATAAGGGGGTGTTTGGTTTAGCTGTTTGATGTAGCTGATAGAGGTTTGAACCCCAAACAGCAGCTGTTTGGTAAAATTTAATGTTTGGTAAAATTTTAAAACAGCAGCTGATAGCTGTTAGGAACCCCAAACAGCTGCTGTTTCAATAAGTTCCTACTCGGAGCTTTTTCATATCAGCTGATAGCTGATTCATATTAAGACTATATTAACCCTATTAAAATAAAATAAAAATTAATATTTATTAGATAATGATATGCTTATTGGTAATTTTACATTCAAACTGCAACAGCTATTGTATTTTTACCAAACACTAACCCGAATCAGCTACCAACTATCCGCCACCAGCTATCAGCTATCAGCAACCGCTATCAGCTATCAGCTGCTATGAACAGCTAAACCAAACAGGCCCTAAGTTTGCCAATCAGCTTAGCTCAATTGGTTTCTAATTCTTTGCTAGCCCTTTTGGCTATTGCTAGTTTCGAGAAGCTTTGCAGGCTTATATAGCAGCTTGTATCTACCTGGCCATGGACCGAGCCAGGCCTGGTTCGGACTAAGTTTAAGGCGGGCCGAATTTTATATAGTTGGGCTAGCGTTCGATTCAGTTCAAAAAATTTTGATATTTTTTGTACAAACTAAGCCCCTAAATTATTTACATAGCCCAAACTTGGGCCGGCCCGATCGATATTTAATTTAATTAAAATAAAAAAATACATATTAATTTTTTAATAACTAATAAATATATTTTAATATATTAAATTATTATTTCATAATCTATAAATATTAAATATTTTACAATTAGACTTAATTTTAAAGAAATAATGAGTAATTATATTTATATAATATGCTAATTATTTAAATAATACCTTTAAAAATATTTAAAATATAATATTTATCTAATATATGTGACGGACTGGTCTAGGCCCTGGCTAAACAAGTATGTCTAGGCCAAGCATGGTGGATATCCGAAAAAAGTATACCAGTCCAAAAAAAAATTAAATATTTATTGAGTTTTGATTGGGCCGGAATTTTATAAAAATTTATACGTTCAAACCCGTTAAATTTTGCGGGAGGGTAGGCTAAGCCAGGTGGATATCTGAATATTTCTACTTGTATGGATAAAATGAGTTGAATTGTCGGGAGAAATAATAGAAATATGTATTGATAAGGTTGGTTGGATTTTAGGATCGGCTAATTTAATTACTATTAACATATCAAAAAATTTTATTTTTGAAAATTGGTTATTATAGATCAGTTTGATCGAATTCGGTTATTTTTTATTGAATTAATTAGATTTGAATTTCTATAATTTTTCTCATCCCTAAAAAATAGATAAGATAATAATAGAAAAAATGAATCAAAATTAAATACTTAATATTATTTGAGAATACCTTTCGATCTAATTTGGAGTGTGAAAATAAATTACTACTTAAAAAATTACGGTTACATAAAAGTGTAAAAATATACCATGCATTATTATATTAGCCCTTTTTCTTGCGCCAATCCAAACATGTTAAAAGTTGCTAAGAATAGCGATATTTAGGCATTGTTTAAAGGACTGATCATGTGAGTTAATAATATACTATTATTTTAAGTATACGATTATTATATGATATAATACTCTAAATATTATTTATTATAATTAAAAAGATAATACAGTATAATATAATTATTTTATTTGATGATATTTAGTAAAATTTTAATAACTTATGAAAATAAAAAAGTATATATTTTAAAAATATATTTAATATTTAAAAAACATATTGAATATATTTTTGAAAGATAAAATTTTAAAATTACAAAAAAAAAAAACTAAATTAGTGACTTGAAAATTTCATTAAAATTTTTTATTTTTAAAATATGGGATTACCATGAAAAAACTATATTATAAAAATAAAAACATGGAGTTTCAAAATTCTCAAAATTCTAAATTTTAATATTGGATGAAGAGAGTTTCTGATATTATCCTTCCCAATAATTTTAATTTTAATCAATAGTTGTGCTTTAGGCTTTGCAGTTTCTAAGTCTCAAGTCTAAGTTAATTAGTTTTTCAAGTTATAATTTTGCTAAACAAAGTCCTCTTGAATGATTTAGTGGTTGTATAAATCCACATGCTGATTAGTTTTTATTTCTACACATAATATGTTTAAGGAAATTAAAATGTTAGTTTGGTCTTATCAAAAGTATTTGTGCTATGTAAAAAAAAAAAAAAAGACTGAGGAAAAAGATTGTTCACAATGAGATTCAAAGTTCCAACTTAATATTTATTGTAAAAATTAGAAAGGTCAAATATTAAATATATAAATATAAGGTTGGAACTTGAAATAAATTAAAGATTATATTAAACATTTGACCTTTCTATATGTATATATATATATATATGTATATATATATATATGCATATATATTGTTATCTTAAAAGTAAAATAAATATGATGTTATTTTTTTAACTCATGATGAGACAATAATATATTTAAATTTTTTTAAAAATATAATGAATTTTTCGGCCTTGAAATTTTATCTAGAAGTAATTAAATAATTCATATTTTAAAAATATTAATGTTGTAATAAATCTCACATTTTATAATAAATTATTTAAATTAAAGTTAAACATTATATGGAGAAAAAATAATACAACTAGTCAAATATTATCATTTTTTTGAGAAGTTTCATAAATACGAACTATTTTTTAAAAATGAAGAGAATAAAATTTATTTATTTTTATTAAAAAAAATAATAATCGTAGTGCTTATACTAAATAAAAATATAAAATAGAGCTCAAGTATCTTTTATCATTAATTAAGTTTTAAAATCATAAATTTTACAATAACAATAAAAGTGCAAAGTTAAAAAATTGGGAAATTTACAAAAATAATTTTAAAAAATAAAAAATAAAAAAATACTATGCAACAAAAAAAATTTTCAAAATACTGTGCATGTATCAAAATTTTACAAAAAATACCATGTAGACTATATTTTTGATATATGCTGCGTATATTTTCTCAAAATATGTTGTAAAAATATAAAAAAATAATAAAAAATAATATTTTTTAAAATAAAAAATAGTGAAAATAAAGAAATTTGAAGAAAAAAAAGTAGTATTTTATGCACCCCATGCATGTTGTACTTGGTCTAAATTGGGCTTGAGACAGAAAACACAAACATTTGGGCTCCAATGTCCAAAAGAAAAAGAATCAAAAGGGCTAATGCAACTCCAATAGCCCAATTACTGTGTACACTAATGTCTCAACTCTTCAATTTTCATTGGACCTCAAAGAAAATAATAATTTCTTTCTTACGTGTATTCTCCACCTATCTTTAAAACTAGTATATTAAAAGATATCTAATCTAACTAACTAGTAAATTATAAGATATCTAATCTAACTAAAATTAACTCAAAAATCTTTTTTTTCCTTAAGAAAAACATGGTTTTTTTATTCAATTATCATTATATTATTATCACATTCTTTTAAAGAAAATGAAAAAAAAAAAACTTTACTAAACAACTAACAATGAATCAATACATGAATAAATAGAATTCCATATTTGGCTACCAAGGATATACTTAGTGTATTCTCATCTCATACTAAGGATATTAATAAAAGCTACTTCATACAAATCTGTGGTCTTAGCTTGAGCATATAAAAATTCACTTGACATGAAAGCAAGTGATAAGAAAGCAGAGTGGGGTTTGAAATGTGAGGCCCAAATCTTACCATTACCACTCTTATGGATAAGAGAAGAATCTTGAAATCGAAATTCCATTGGATATTATTTCTCTAACTTAGCTATCTTTACATCTTCTTGTTACCAATTTCACAATCACAATCCAAATCTACTAGCTATCAAGAAAAGAAGAACAAGAAAAAAGAAGAAGAAAAAACAGAGCATCATCAATGGCAGCAACAATGGCTACAATGGCAATTCTCAATGCAAAGTGTTTGAGCAGGAACTCAAACAAAAACATTAACCCAACAAAACCATCAACAAAACCCATTTCTCTTTTCTCAATTCAAGACCTTCCAAAAGGTTTAACCAAATCAAAACCAGTTCTAGCAAGTTCTGCAATGGCTGGAGCTTTCTTTTCTAGCTTAAGTTTATCAGATCCAGCTTTTGCTGCACAACAAATTGCAGAAATTGCAGAAGGTGATAACCGTGGATTAGCCCTTTTACTTCCAATAATTCCAGCCATAGCCTGGGTTTTATTCAACATTCTGCAACCAGCTCTGAATCAATTGAGCAGGATGAGAGAAACAAAAGGGGTAATCATTGGACTTGGACTTGGTGGATTGGCTGCATCAGGATTTATGTTAGCACCAGAGGCAATAGCCAATGAAATTGGTATGATTGGTGAAGCAACAAGTGATAGCAGGGGTCAGCTTCTGTTGTTTGTTGTTGCTCCTGCAATTCTTTGGGTGCTTTACAATATTCTACAGCCTGCTCTGAACCAACTCAACAGAATGAGGTCTGAATGAGAAAATTAATAAAAAGTATGTATGTAAATGGTGGATAAGGTTTTGTTTCGGGGGATTTGAGTGGGTGTAATGGCACAAAAAAATTTACTTGTAATTGCACCTTATGTTAACGAGAATACTCCCTTTTGTTCTAATTTTGCTTCAATTTTTCCCATAGTTTAATTGAATTCTTCTGAAGTTTAATTGTTATTAATTAAGTAAATTAGCGTGATATTTTGTATTCTACGAAGCTCAAGTTGTTTGTAAACTATATATATATATATATAGTTCGTTTGAAGAAAAAACAAGAAATTAGATAATAACAAATATAATAAAGGTTTCTCAACTCTCAAGCACAATTAAAACAATGAACATTTTTCTATCTGGTTAGAATCACACTTCAATTTCAATTCTCATGTATTCCAATGGCATTCTCAGAAAGAGAATAGACCTTTCCTCAAATTAAATTGGATAATAATACAAGAAAGAAATGAGCACTCAATTAAATTGGATAATAATACAAGAAAGAAATGAGCACTCAATTCACATTGAAGCTCACCTTTCCAAAGGATCTTCTCTACTTTGTTTTAGAGGATAGGCAGCTGCAGCAATTCTCTCCCGAAGATTGTATTTCTTTGGGATCAATGGCCGAACATCTTCATCCCCTACTAAGCTCTCAAAATATGGAAGTATTTAAAGCAATTCTCTTGATCTGAACAATCATCAAACCCGCTCTCAATAGGAATCCAAATGCCTGAGAATAAAAGCAAATCATCAACTTTCTGAGAATTGAAATTTCAATAACTATACAAATTGAAAATAATTCTTGATTACTTGACAGTTATAGAACACATAAATCCAATTGGTTAGAATAGAGTAGTCTTGCAATAGAACGAAAATACAGTTCTTAAAGACATGTAACAGTAACAATTATGGATATTAGATAACAATTTCAATATTTTTGCTGTTATTTATTACACAGCACAGATGTAAAGTACTTTTCAAGAAGTTGGTAAAACTGTTGAATTAAATAGACACTAATTATTTCCATGTTATAAAGATACCACTCATTGACTATAACATTGCCAAGTACTGTCTGCCAGACAGTCCCTATCAAGTTCTGATTGTAGAGTAAGTGTAAACGGAATACTCCTTATGAAAACTTGAAAATTCACCATAAAAGGATAAAACTTTAATATACCTGAGGAGAAATGTCAATTATAATAACACATGCTAAATCGCGGCCAAGAACTGATAAATCTTCCTATTTGGATCAGGCACATTTAGAAGCTGCTCGGCATTAAAAAATACTTTGACTAGCTGTAAATATAATGATCTAAAAAAGACTGGAAATTCCCTCCATAAAATCTCTGAGATTGTATGCTCCTGGAGGTTAAAGTTGAAGTCTGCATCATCACAAGGTTCTAGCGTGGAGTGCACCAAAGTCTCAGGCAAATCAAAATTTCAATTAAAATCTTCAAGCTTAAATAGCATCAGCAGCTACAAGGACACCACAAGCATGTAGATTACTGGAAAAAAAAATACAATTTACAACTGGACAAACAAGAGATAAAATGAAAATGCTGCTTCCTCAACCACAAGCGTGATACCAGACATCAGTTCTTTCTGATCTGGTCATTAGATCAAAACGAGAAAAACAAAGAGCAGTTTCACTTGTTTGAACCAAAAAAGGTTCAATTAATAAAACAATAGTCAAAACAAAACAAAACAAGATATGAGGTACCCTCATTTCTGTGCAACTTAACCAAGTATCTGAATTCTTTACCATCCGAATCCAAATCCGGTGCTGACCTTATCTGCCACTGCTGCAGCAAATGCGGACGCCGCTAAGTCTGAAGCCTCTGTGTCTGCCGCCAACGTGGCCAAAGCTGCTTCAAATGCGGCTGAACAATATATATCTTGAAACATTTCACTTGTTACCAAATTTCTGATTAGTTTCATTTGGATGTTTTGCTCTAATCACAGACGTTGAAGCAACTTTGTCATATTGACGGCTTCACGGGGACACTGGCAGCTTTGGCGGCGGACCTAGCAGCATCAGACATTGCTACCGCTTTGACAGGGGCTTCAAGTGCAAACCGTCGGAGGCGATCCATGATCACCTACTTAACAATCGGAGACGAAATCAAATTAAAAAAAAACAGCAATCGGAGACGAAATCTAAAGCAAAGATGCGGCAATGGCGCTTTTTTATGCACTAAGGTCGTTCAGTTTTTTGTGATGATAAAATGAAAATGGGATTCTGATTTTTCTTTAATTTAAATTAATTTAGTTTAATTTAATTAAACTAGATAAGTGGAAAAGGTTATTTTTGATCCAACGGTTCCGATTTTATTTTATTATATTTCATTTTATAGGTTTTATGATCTAGGCTATTTATTTATATATGAGAAAATTGCATCGCTTATTAAATTTTCGAAATCTTTTACTTTTTTATTAAATTTTTTTTATCATTTTATAAAAATATATTATGTATATATAATAATTTTTTTATATATGATAGAAAAGGACAATTTGTTGCATGAACAATCCCACAATACGCGTAATCTAAAAAAAGATTAGGCCTATATAATAGCAAGAAATTGTTTTCACAGAATGGACTTGGATTAAATCCATGGAGTTAATGTATCATCCTATTTAATATTACAGCAAGAAATTATTCTTACAAAATAGACTTTATCATTGCACTAACACTTTCCTTCTTTATATATTATAGAAAACTGATAAATTTATAACTTGATGAAATTTTTTTTTTAATAAATTTAATAATATTTTTTTAGATTGATGAATTTATAATAATATTATGAACTTTTTCTGGCATTTCGTTAAAAATTGATACGAGGTTCTTAACTTAAAAATTAAAGATTTTGCATAATCAATTACAATGAATGCCATTTTAAGTTTGATTTTACAAAGCAGCTTCAAATTCAATATGGAAATAGGACCATCATAAATACAATAAACATAGGCTGACAACATCAGAAACAAGATCAAAACAAATATCTCAAGAAATTTTCTGATGCTTCCCTTGCCCAGAACAAAAAAATTCAGTAACACAGCGGACACCTCCACATGCCACCATGAAGAAAACAGAACTCCTGAAATTGCCTGATACCTTGCCTCAGGAATATAAACTCAATCATGACAGAATAATGAGGTTTAACAGTCTGCTTGACTGTCAGGAACAAAATCAGCAGGTTGGCTTTCTGAGTCCTCTAGTTGTGATTGAGAAGCTGTTAGCTTAGCCTTTTTATATCTGCTTGAACTTCTCAGAATCATATCCAAGGTTATCTCAGTTTTGCTGATTCAATGAAAGGGTAAAACATATATAGTTTAGAGATGGTGATCATTGGCAAACAGCATAGACATTAGCCTTCTGTTCTTTACAATGAATGCTTCCAATATGAATAAAGAGGGCAAAGTGCAGCAAAACATTAACCATGATCAATTGCGAGTGACATGAAGAAATTAATCTGTTGTCTCACTTACAGTGGTTTTGCAAATGTTTTTCCACTTCCCTCTTTTCCTTTCCAGCTGTAAGAACCTGTGGCACATTTCAGTAGAAGTGAAATCTCAGCACATTACTGTAAAAAGAGGAAAAAACAGATAAACAATTTGAAATTAGTGACATCAGTCACTATGACTTCAACGCTGTTTCAGCCGTCAATGCTTTCCTTGAAGAAAACCATACAGGTATTAATTGATACACGTCTAACATAAAACCGTCCATAAATGAGAAAACAATCATCTGCTGCATAATGCATATAATTATTCATTCTTTCGACCATAACTGTCTGAAAAAAAAATAAAAACTAATGATTCACTCAATCATAACAGACCTATGAAATGGATTTCAGATTACCATTTTGCGATAAGTTAAAATCTGTATTGCTTTCTCCATCCGAGTAATCAGAAGATAACGACTTATCTGATGGAGTTCTGGTGCTGACATCTGAATTATCATCCTCGTACATAGAAGGCACATCACTGTCATCCTTGAATATTGAACCAGGTACTCCTATTAAGCTCTTCTCATGTTGCGAGTGATCAACAACTTCCCCAGAATTAACTGTGGATGTTTTTCTACCATCCATCTGACTGCAGTTCTCATGTGACTGATACCTGGTAACTCTTTTACTAGAGAAAACTGTGTTCTTAGAATTTTCCAAGCTAGATTGGAGAGTTTTTCTCCTATTTTCAGAAACTTGCAAATGATCCTTGTCTGGTTTAAGAATGATCTTTTCAGACTCTGCATTTGATAATGGACCTTGAATTTCCCCAGTTCTAGAGTTGCCAGCTTGAGGCTTTGCTCCAACCTCATGGTTCTCCTGGGACTGACTCCTAGTAACTCTTTTACTTGAGAAAACTGTGTTTTTAGAATTTTCCAAGCTAGAATTTGATTCAGCCCTTTTGCTCCTTGTAGGAGTGTAGATGCCAGAGGGCTTGACAATATTGGATCCTCTAGCTTCTTCAGGAACAGAATTAAGCTTACCAGACTTGCTAGACTGGAGAGCTTTTACCCTATTTTCAGAAACTTGCAAACAATTCTTGTCTGGTTGAAGCATGATATTTTCACACCCTGCATTTGATAATGAACCTTGCATTTCTCCAGTTCTAGAGTTGCCAGACTGAGGCTTTGCTTCAACCTCATGGTTCTCATTTAACCTCTGTGCATCATGCTTCTTTTTTTTCTTTTTAGTTTTTATTTCACCATCCGTTCTCTTCACTTCAGTTGTTCTGTCAACAAGCACCTCATGGAAATGTTGGTGAGGCGCGAAATAATCACTAAAGTTGATCCTGTTACTCTCAGAGGAAATTTCAGTGTCATCAGAGCGCTCATTTGCGTGGCCACTTTTAAGGGGATTACCACTGGCAACTGCTTCAAGATGCCTTCCCTCACTGTTGATTTCCATTTGAATACCAATAAGGTCATCTTCAACCCTTGTATCTCCCCCCTCTAATCTTGATCCATTTACTTGAATTATGGAATCTCTATTTGCCAAATTAGCTTGTTTCATTTCTTCAGACAAATACTCTGCCTCCCTTGTATTATCAGGCGATGATGCAGGAACCTTACTGCCAACATTCTCATTTTCTTTTTCTGATTCTGGGATATTCTTTGCATCTGCACCCCGTTTCTTAGTTTTCTTTCTTGATTTCGCCCCATTATTTTCAGCATCCACCTGTCCCTTCCCAATTTGCTGCACTGATTTTACTGCATTCTGAATCACATCATCAATTTCCTTATCAGTAGCCAAAAAAGTACTCACTGTATCTATTGCAGATGCTCCCATGTCCTCTTTTGGTGGAACATTGTTTCCCTCTTTATTAACATTATGACCAGAGTGATCTCCATTGACCAATTTATGAGGTTCAGTAGGAGATAAGCCACTAATAAAACCTTGGATATGCTCTGTAATAGATGTGAAAGGTGTTGCACTTGCTAACTCTTTTTTCTTTTTGGACTTCTTTCTTTTCTTTGATGATTTTGCAGGATACTCGGTTGCACTATTTTTCAAGTCTAGTTCATCCTGATCAGATGCTTTGTACTTCTCTAATGGTGCACTTTTAGGAGTAAAATTCAGTGCCGATTCTCGTTCTTCTTCAATTCTACAAGTCTGATCAGCAACATGACTCTCATTAAAGATCATATTCTCATGCTGGGTAGTCTCAATCTCTTTCTCTGTCTCGTGAAATTCTTGGACCTCAAGATGAGGATTGCCTTCCACATTAGTAGCCTGGCGATCTTTGGAAACTCTCATAAGTTTGGCATCTGATGCGATTGCTGATCTAGAGACATTATGCCCACTTTCCACATTGCCAGTATCTGCTTTGTTTATATCAAATTCTACAACAGATCACACTAATATCAGCAATAGATGTCTTCTTGTACTCTTCTTTTGCTTTTCTTTCAGATAATGAAGGAAAAGAAAATGAAGAAAATACCAAAATAAGAAACGAGCAAGAGTATAAATTTGCACCACATAACGCACCTTGGGAAGAACATCTTATATTTACATCTTGGACAGGATCCCCGTACTTATCTTTCAGAGAGATTGTACCGGGCTTAGAACCTTTTACACCTTGGTCATATGTTCTAGGGACTAGTTTTTCTTCACCCAAAGCCTTGGTGTTTCCAGGACTCTTTTCCCTAACATCCATCACAGGAAAAGGAACTGCAGCAATTTCTTGATTAAGAGTATCTGATGATTTCTTCTTCCTTTTCCTCTTCCCACTGCTTGGATCCACAGACTGCAACTGAACAGCCTCAGGAGTCTCAGTAGGTGAACCATCTAAAGCAGCAGTTTTAATTGTCTGCCTGTCCACTAGAGAATGCTGTGAGATTGTGCAAGGCTCAATCAACTCTTTGCAAGAATTATCCATCAAAATTTCAACATCCTTCTGTATATCTTCACCACCTTTGCTTTCGTCTTCAATTTTACGTTTTTTCCTTGCCACATGCTCTGCTTGTGAAGTATCTTCCAGTTTTCTCTTTGGCACAGGCTCTGGCAGCAAAGCGTCTTCCACTAGCACGGACGTCCCCTCACTCGGAGTAGCAGCCCTTTGCACTGCATGACTTGTCCCCTTATTGGCATCAGAATATGAAACCATGCCTGGCCCATCAGTAATATTTTCGTTTCTTGTCACATTATCATGTGAAACTAATTGATGTGGGTTCTGCAGAGAACTGTCTGACACCAGAATATCTTGCAATGGTTCATGTTTATCAGATTCAGGTAAGGAAGCAACAGTTTCTTTTAAAGCAAGGTCATGTACATGTTTATTCCTTTTTTTACTTTTACGTTTTTTATTTGTTTGAGATCCAGTATCTAAAGCTTTTTCCAGCAGTAATTGGCCATGCAAATCACCAATCCCATTCTTGGAGTTGCTTTCCCTACCTCCAGTGGCAGTTGTTGTTTTCTGAATTTCATTTTTGTCATCACATCGCTCAACACCTTGCTCCTGTATGTGAGGATTTGAACCCTTCTTCTCATCCAGTGATTTAACCTTGTTATGATCATCACTTGTATGTTCAGCTCTCACCTCCAAATTCTCTATAAAGTCTTTATCAGCAACAGGGGCTTTCAGGTTCAGGTGATGGCTATCAACAACATCAGACAACTTTTCAGGATGACTATAAGGAGAAAGATTAACCCCATCAGGAGAACCATTGCTAGGGGCAGCAATGCAAGTAACAATATTATTACATTCAGGAATGTGAGCAACTATGGAATGCCCATTATCATCATTCTCCTTTACAATAGAAGCATCAGCACTAATGAACCAACTTTTGCTGACACCATCAAAAGCACTCTTCACCAACATTGATTCCGATAAATAATAAAAACACCCTCTACGCCTCACCTAAAGTTAGGAAAAACTAGTCAAAATTATGTAAAATAATCCAAACAAAGGACACAGTTTAATGCATAATCAAATACTATACCTTTAAAGCATGGATTTTTATCTCCCCAATTTGAGGAAAGCACACTGGGTGTTCATGCATTATCTTCTCTGCAGGTTAAAAGCATAAATAAACACATAATCATAGAAAATAAAGCAATCAAACTTACACTTCACAACTTCAAAACAAAAACCAGATTATCCAATTGAAAAGATTTTAGATATTATCAACGCATTACATTTGAATTAAATAAAATGAAGTTCTTAATTAATGCTTAAATCTGAAATGAACTAAAGAGATATGATTGATTACGCTTTAGATCGGCAACGGTGTCCGAGTTGGAGACGATGGTCGCCAAGTGAGTGCCAATGCTGGTGTCCACAAACACGGCATTATACCATGTCGTATCTCCGGAGCCGATGGCCAGAGCCGGTTTTGCCATTGATAAGACTAATTATTTATACGATGTGTAAAGAAAGAGCCACCGGTGGTAGGGTTTAGGGTTTTTGGGGCAACGAGGCTCTGGCGGGTTTTCTTTCTTTACCTTCGCATGGCGGCACTGCGTAACGAGAGGAAACATTAAATTGAAAAAATTGTGTAAAGGATACCGTTTAAGGCAGTATCTGCTTTCCACCTTCATACATGGTTTAAAAAAAAAAATTCAGGAATTAGAGCCCAATCAGATTTTAAAAAAAAATAAAGAAAATTTTATTAATTATGGTCTCGAAGTCAAAATTCAATAGCTTGATTTTTTTAGTTATAAAAGGAAATCATATTAACACGTTATTTTTAAATTCTTTTAAAAAAATTCTATATTTTTTAATATATTTAAAAATTAAAAAGTGTGTATTTTTTAAAATATTTTATTTTTTTAGTTTTTTTTAAAAATTTCAATACTTTTTCAAGTAAATTAAATTGAAAGTTTAGTTGGTTGCTAATATTATTCATTTTATTTTTAAATTTTTATTTTCTTTGTTTAGCTATTAAATTTTCGTTCTAGATTTTTATAATTTTAAAATTATTTTACTATTAATAAATCTAAATTTTCTCTCTAAATCTTTTAATATAAAGTATTTATATGAGCACAGTAAGACATAGCCCAGAAGTAAAATATACCTCTTTTACATAATTTATTCAAAAACGATTTTTCTCATTTTCTCAATGTAATATTAAAAATAATAATAATAATTATATGAAATTGAATTTATTTAAGATGGCATTGGCATGTACCCTTTTTCTTTTCTTTTCTTTCTTTCTTTTTTTTCTTTGTTCATACACCTTTTTTCTAATATTGAGAAATAAAAAAAATTTGAAAAAATAAAATATAGAGTACCGATTTAATTCAATTTGAAAATCAACTTTATAAAAAAATTTCATTTATAAATATATTATCACAATTGAAATAATGTATTTTAAACAAGGAATTAGCTCTAAACAAAGAATTAATTTTAGCAAGATTTAAAATTGATTCTAAATTCTATCAAAGTTGGCAAATTTTCTGTCAAATATAGCTAATCACATAAAAATTTATAATCCTAAAATAAAGAAACTTTTTTTTATGAATACCATACCCAGCATGATAAGATTCATTATTAAAATATATAAACATAAAATCTTATTAAAATTTTGTTTGCCAATAACATCTGTGCGACATATATGCTTTTTTTTTTTTTTCCATCAAGACAGGACATATAAGAAGCATGATAAATTCCAGGTTTCCTTCCCTGGAAATTGGAATCATCCATAGACAGGACACACGAGAAGCATGATAGAATTTCAAGTTCAGTTCCCTGGATATTTGAAGCATGCAAAATGCATGAATTTCAAGTTGATTGGAAAAACTTGTCTCTTTAAACTACATGCTTTCCATCATGCATTACAAAAATCCAATCTCAAGCAGGTGAGGAACCTTGGAAAATTGATTAAGCTCCTTTAGGAAATGGAGCTCAGGAAATGGAGCTCAAGATAATATAAGCATGCGAATGTTAATGTACAATCATTTAGAAAATTAAGGTTATTTTTTATTTCTAAAGTGCTGCGAATTGAACAAAGATGATGAAAAGATTAAATTCCAAGCACAGTATCAGTATCCAAAGAGTTCAATCCACCAACCAAACTTATCATTACCAGCTCCAATGGAATTGATTAATACAAAAGATCACCGTTTGCTCCATCTTCCGAGAATCTTTCTGGTGTCCTCTCTTTCGAATGCCAAGGCAAAAACTGAGTCTCCATGCGTCCACTGCAGACTCTGGCAATGCAGATACCAAACCCCAAAGAAAGGAATGGGGCCAGTAAGGTGTGCAATCCAACGCAAACCTGCTTGGGCATAACCCTCTGTTGATGGAACAAAGAAGGAAGATCTCCTTATCGATGCCATCTTTTTGTTGCCACGTAGAGTGGAAACTGGATCAAGAAATTCTTTGATTGATTAAAAGGCACAAAGGAAAATGAATGAATATAATCCACTCCAGTAGCACACTTCTATGGCCAAACCCATAGATACCAAACATAAAAATATTATATTGCTAAAAAAAACATAAAAATATAATCACCATATCCTCTCAGTTTTTAAGTCAATTTAAAAGTGGAAACTAAGTGCTTCGGATATTTATATGTATCTAATACTATGACTTGGGACAGTAAATCTCCACCCCCACCACCAAACAGATAACCAAGTCCAGTATGCATCTGCAGAAAGGTATGGTAAAATAACCTATAAACTAAGTGATCTCCCTGTTACGGGTAAATTAGCTCATCATATGCAGATGAGAAAAGGACATATGGCTAACAACGACTAGAGATTTCTTGTTAAATAATGCAATAGCCAAACAAATAAACAGTCAAAATGCAACTGAAAGTCTGAAACACTATAAGTCACGTATGTATGAAAGCCTTTGTTGTCTCTTACATTGATCTAAAAGAGTATTGAAGATGGCCCTCTACCTGCCCACTATAATTAGCAAATATAGATGTTAGGATAATCATGGCTGCATAAACTATAGAATGGATAACCGAAAATAAAAAAAAATCAATCTTAAATTTTAATAAGCAAGTCAGATTTTATTAGACCAACCTGTCCTATGTTATGTAAAAACAGAGCAAAGGTGAAGTGTTCTCTAAGACTATTCATTCTAGCACTGGACAGAAACTACTCTATTAATATCATTCTGCACTTTGCTAATTCAAAAGTTTCTCTTAGAGCTATTGAGAAATTTTGTGATTGAATTCACTTCATATTCAAGTAATTTTTCAATAATGAGTCTAATAGGGTGTAAATATTATAAAAATTGATTTGAAATATTCATAAATTTAACTAAATTTAATATTTAAATTTTATGTTTATATTAATAAATAAAATTATTATTCATCAGTAAATAATTTTAATTGAGTCGAATTCAAATATTTTGAATATATGTTATAATCAAATTCAAATTTTAAAATAAAAACTCATATATATATATATATATATGATTTGAAAGAATATATATCTATCACTATCACTATTAGTATTATTTACATGATCCTAAGTTAAAATAAAAAATATATAAAAAAATTATGAATGGGTAAATTAAACCACATTAAGATAGTAACAATTAGTTACAAAATAATATTTAACTTATTTTCATATTTTCAGAAATTTAATTACAATTATTTCTTATTGATTAAAATTAAAATTAATAATAATATTTTAATCACATTTGTTTTACTTTTGTTTACCTATATATCTTTTTTTGTTCTATAAATAATTTTTAACACATAAATATATATATTTATTGAGAAAAATATCAAAGAAAAAAAAATTAAAACAAAAGTAAGAAGTATTTAAAAAATTTGAGAAATGCTAATTATAGGTGAATTGGTTAGAAAAAATATTTATTATAAATTCATTTATTAAAATAGATATTATAATAAATATTTTTTAACTAATAAAATAAAAATTATTAAATAATTTCTCTCTAAAATATTTATAACTAAAATTCATCAGAAAAAAATTGTCTAGTAAGCATCCAAAAAAAATGTTCATTGAAGTGACAAGAAAGTATATACCTCCAAGTTAGTATTCAGCCATGCCCACGTGAGCCAGTTCAGTGAAAGAGTGGCCCTGCCTTACTTCTCCATGGATTGCATATTGCTTTATTTTAAGAGAAAATTACACAAATAATCTAAAAAATTAGTTTTTAAAAATGCTGCAAATTTATTTATTTTTAAATATGGTGAAAACTTTTTAAATAACATAAATACCTCATACATTAAAACATAAGTCTTAAATTACAAAATCGCTATTCTTTAGTTAATTTACATATATGATATATAAATCTCATATATACCAATTACATATGAGATATATTTTGTATATATGTACTTATATATGCATATATATTGTGATATGATTAATTTCATTATTAAAAATGAAAAATCATATAGTTCTAGTATATAAATATTTATATGTTATATGTATTACATATATCATGATTAATTTGATATATTACATATGAAAAAAATATATAGATTTGTTATATGAACATTTATATGTTATATGATATATATATTGTATATAATATGTTAAATGTGATATTTATATATTGTATATAATATGTTATATACTATATATAATATGTTAAATGTAATGAAAATTTAAAAAAATTGAAAAAAAAAAACTCTTTCTTTAGTATATTTTATTAAACATATGAAGTTAGCTATAATTAAATAACGAAAAATTTACAATTATTATAATTAAAATTCAAAAATTATCAAAATAAGAAAAAAATTAAAATATTTAAATTATAGCAATCATGAAACAAAACAAAACCTTATATGCATATATATTAAATTCTTTCACTTTTATGAAATTTGTTTAACCAAATCTTTATTACAAATTAATTAAAATTAGAGTTGCCATGGGCCAGGTTTGGACTTGGGTCTTGAAAATGTTCCAACATCTGGTCTCCCATCCACAATTTCTTTCACTATTTGAGACTCTAATCACATACCATTAACAAGTCTAATTAAAATTTTAAATAATGAGTACGACAATAATTTGAGCCAAATTTAAAAATTTTGAGCCACGCCATGAACACAATACGACAATTTTATGGAAGTCTTTATTGTTTACTATGAGCCCAAAGGGTAGATTGTGCCTATTAGTTAGTTTTTTAATTTAATAATTTCAAATTTAAATTTTTTTTGTGAGCCATACCCAATTCAAGAAATTGAGAATTTGTTTTATGAGAGAAAAGAAACCTATGGCGCTAACAACTTTCAAATTAATATTCTCTCTATTTCAATTTAAAATCATTTTAGAAGATTTTACTTTTATTAAAAAAAACTTACTAGAGTTACTAAATTACACTTACTAAATAATTTCTCTTTTTATCATTTACCCCTTATTAACTTTTTCACTAATTAATAACAATATTAAATATATAGAGTAGTTTAGTCAACAATATTAAAATTTTATAGTAATCAATATTAAAATTTTGTATTGATATTATTAAATGCCAAATATTTTGAAATAAAATTAGAACTCTAAAATTAAATTTAAATTAAAGCAGAGAGAGTATCTTGAAGTTTAATAGCCATTAGAGCATGCAAATTAAAGAGTATTGAAGAAAACAATTTATTACTTCATCCGTCCTATAAAAATTGTCCACTATTTTATTTTAAGATGTCCTAAAATAATTATTCATTTTTATTTATAGAATATATTTAATATTTTTTTTTCTATTTTATCCTCTAATAAATTTATACTTTAAATAATAAATTAATGATAATTTAAACTATTTTTAAGATAAAATAAATATATAAATAAAAGTAAAAAAGAGAAATACATAAATTATTAATGTATTAATTATATTTTTTAAAATTTATAAAAACATAAAATAAATAATTTTTATAGGTCGGAGCATATAGTTGGGCTTTGCATTAATATGCCTTTATTAAGACTAGCGCCGAAGCCATCAATAGAGGACTATAAATTAGCAAGAAAGAGGGTTTAGCACTCCATTTTATGATGAAATTATAGAAATAAAAAAATCTTCCAATCTGCACATTTTTTTTATTATGCAAAAGTTAACAAAAATTAATTATTTTAGTTAAAATATAAAATTACATGTATTTTTGCAAATAAAAAGTAAATTATAAGTAAATTATTTGATCATGAATAAAAAATAAATAAAAATAATATAATAAATTGCTTGGTCAAACTAATTTATAAATATAATATTTACAAATATTAAAATAATAATTTAATTCCTAATTTTTTTAGCTAAGAAACTCAATTTTTAAGTTTATGAAATTTTCTATACAAATATATCAATTTAAATTTTAAATTTAAAGCTTGTAAATTAGTTTGGCTAATTTATAAGTTAGGCTAGATAGCTTCTAAGGCGAAAGAAATATTATTTTTGTATTTGTCTTAAATATTTGACCTTTTTTTTCCCCATAAATACAATGTAATAAGCAATTTAATATTTTTCTTTTTTTATATTTGATAATATAATACATACAGTGAGTAATATTTGTTTTGAGACATTAAATGTATTTTGAAAATAAGAATTACCAGAGGAAAATAAAGAAAAAATAATTATAAAAACTGAAAAGTAATATTTTTTTAGGACATCAAAGAAAGGAAAAGGAACAGAGAAATAACTTTTTTTTGGTGGGAGTAAATGTTTATGCATATTTAGATAATCAAGTTATACAAATTTTTAATACATCGAAATATATTATAATGATAAATATATATATATATTTTAGATGATAAATTCAAATTCAAAATCAATTCTCAATCTCTTATATCAATACTAAAAAGAAATTATATATATTTCATGAAATTTGCTCTTCGGCGAATGCCAATGGAAAAACGCCAAAAATCGAGAACAGATTCAGGAAGAAGACGAGCAAAGAACCATTGAAGTGAGTGAGACCAGTAAGGAGTAGACCTTGCTTCGTAGCCAATTACATGGATTGCAGATTTTGCATATTCTTCTGCTGTTGGTATAAACAAAGATGATTTCTCTATCTTTGCTACTCTTGACGCCATTTTTGTTGCTACATACAATGGCACCTGCAAACTCATCAATATATATATATTTTACATAAATTGTTATTGAATCACATATAAACAAATTGTTATGTTTTGAATTAATAAATATATGTATTTTAAAAAATTATATTATATTATATATCAAATTTTTATTTTTTTTTTCAAAAATATTCTAATATTTGGGTATATCTTTACAAATACATTATGTCGTTAATATACTATATATATACATCTAAAAAAATTATATTTTTGAAATTAAAAATTGAAAAAGTGATATTTTTAAAAGAAAAAAAAATATATTTTTTTATAAATAATTTTTTAAAAAATATTTTTAAAATATTTTTTATTTAATTTAAATCATAACTTGCTTATCATCTTAATAAGTTAATTAATATATTAAATATTTATTATATTTATATTTAATATTATTTATTAAAAATAAAATTATATTTTTAATAAAAATATTTATCTTTTTAAATTTTATAAAATTCAGACTGTATATATTAATTAAAAACTGAAAAAATATTTTATTTAATTTAAAATTATAATTATAATAATTTCATTTAACTAAGTTGAATACTAATTATAATTACTTTAGAAACTGACTGGTTAATAATATTTTTTTTATTAATTAAAAAATATTTATTATAATATCTATTTTAATAATTAAACTTTTAATAAATATTTTTTAATTAATAAAAAAATTATTTAATAATTACTCTTAAAAGTAATTAAAATTAATATTTTTCTTTAAATAATATTTATTTCAAAAGAAAAAAAAAAAAACCTTCATCTAAAACGAAAGGGGTCGTGATACCTGACACTGTACATCAACGCCCCAGCTTTTGTATTCCACATACAAGCATCTTGATAATTTATCAATATAGCTGCACTCACAATTATAATGAAAATTAAAATTTGATTCTATTTTTTATAAGATAAATATTAAAAATATCGAAACTATTAAATTTGATAACTTATAATTTTAAATATTTAATAAGAATTAAAATAATATATAATTTTTATACTTTTTATTTTTATGATTAGACTTACACAAAATTCTATCTCTTATATATATATATATTATTTTTTTAAAATAAAATAGTACTCCCTCCGTTTTATTTTTATAGTTCAAAAATTATTTACATATATTAATAAAGTATGATTAATTTAGTTAAAAATAAACTTTTTTAATATATTTTTATTAAATATAATATATTTTTTAAATTATTTTTAATATTATTTATAATTATTATGAAAAATATATATTAAATAAGAATATAATAATAAAATAATAATTTTATTTATAATAAATAGATTACAATTTAAAATATTTAAAAAATAATATATTGAATTATAAAAATAAGACGAAGAGAGCAGGAAGGTTTTATTTTCTCATTAAATACGTTGCTGCAAAAATTTCAGAGTTCATTTATTATTTGTTGATAAAAAATTACATACCCCAAACCTTGAAATTAATTTTAAAATATGATTAAATACAAACCTTGAAATTCGGTCTCCACAGATTTCAGTTTTCTTATTTTAATTCTTTAATACTATATCATATATACTTAATCTAAATGCAAGAGTATTTCAATTTAATCTTATATAATTAATACAAAAATTTAATATAGAAAACAAAAAATAATTAAAAATTATGATTAAATTTAATTTCACTCGTCATTTTTCAACTAACCAATACGTATATAAATTTCAATTTTTAACATAAAAATATTTATATTTTAATTTCATTAACATTAATGTCACTAATAATTTTTTTAATAAATTAGTTTTATTATGAATCATCGGTTATTTCATTGACAATGAAAGGAAAATGTAAGAAGGAATGGACAGCTAAATTCCTGCATTTAATAGATACCTTGAAGCCATATATAGCTAATGATTAATTTTAAACAAATTAAGTAATACATTTTAAATAAATAAATAAAAATTGTTAATTTAATTAAAAATTTTAAATTAAATATTACTAAGTATCTTTAAATGATTAAAATTAAAAATTTTATTTTTAATTATTTAAAAGTGTTATCAAATATCACTTTTTTTTTACAAATATCAAATGTCACTTGCTCCCTTCATTTAACTTCAAGTCTCATTTTATTTTTTTTTTCATTTTAATCGTCATTATTAATAAAAAAAATTCAAATTTATCCTTATTTATTAAATCTTTTTAATACTTAAAAAATATATAATTAGAAACAGTGGCGAAGCAAGACTTTTTAGCAAAGAGGGGCAAAATAAAAATATCATATATTTTTTTACAAATTTAAAGGGGACAATTAAACATTTTAAAAATTTTAATAATATATATACACATATATATAAAAAATTACACGTATATATAAAAAAAAATTCAAAATAGAAGGGGGCAGCTGTCCCCTTCCACCATAAGTAGCTGCGCCCCCTGATTAGAAAAATGGCTATAAGTTTTTTTTATAAAATTTATAGTTATTAATTACTATCTCAATCAGTATATTCTTTTCTTCTGCGATATTTGGGAGGATGAAATTAATATAAATAATAAAAATTATGAGAAAAATAAAAAAAATTATGCATAATAAAACTATTGAATTTAAAGAGAGTAATAAGGAAGGATTAAAGGAAATGCATACGCTTTTGTAGCAGCATAGACAGTGAAGAGAGGATGAGAAGGAACAACAATGGAAGCTCCTGAACCAATATTAACAATGGCGCCTCTTTTTCTCTGAACCATGTTTGGCAAAACAGCTCTAGTAACTCTACTTGTTCCTTCTATATTCACTTTAATTATATCCATCCAAACAGTCTCATCAACTTCATGAAAGAACATAGCTTGAGGATAAGTAATTCCAACATTATTTATCAGCACTCCAATATCAACTCCTTTGATTGCCTCTTCAATAATTTGAATCCCACTTTGAATTTGATCACTTGAAAAATCAAAACCCACAATTTTGATTTTGGTGTTTGGATGATTTTCTTGGATTTCATTTGAAACTTTCTTCAACTTGCTTGAGTTTCTGCTTACAAGAATCAAGTTTAAGCCTTTTTCTGCAAGTTGTGAAGCAATGGCTTTGCCTATTCCATCTGTTGCTCCTGTTATTAGAGCCCATGAACCATATTTGTTTTTCAGATTCTTTTCTGGTCTGAGAAATGTTTTGTAGACCCATTTTAGAAAAGAAATGGAGGAGTTGAGGAAGGAGAAGAAGCCAAGAAATGAGATTAGAAGAAACCAATATGGTTGGGTTGAGAGGTGTTTGATGCATATTGAAAGCATTTTTTTAAGTGTTTTTTTTAGTTCAAAATCTTGAGTGTTTGTGGGTATTTTTCTTGAATTTGGAGACATCCTTGTTTTAGATTGCCAATGACACCTACCTACGTGTGCGTATGCGAAACAAACACTTTTACTGATGGACTATTATTTATTATTTTGAAATATACTCTAAGAATAAGTTTATATTCTTCTAAACTTTATTCACTCTTTTATCTCAGAATAATATATATATATATATATATACGTATATTTTGTGTTGGAGTAAATATAATAGACTATATTCACGTAATTCTCAATATTAAATGCAAAATCCATGGTTAACAATAAAAAAAACTCAGGTAGTCTTTCTATTAAGAATGGAGCATAGTGGTTATAAATTTTATAAAAAAAAAATTATTCATAATAATTTACTTAATTGTACCCTTTTACAAGAATACAAGATTTGATAAATAAGGGCAAAATTAAAATTTTTTTAATCAATATTATCTTAAATTTATAAAACGAATAATGAACTATCAATTTAATTTAAACAATAATCATGGCAGTTTCGCTTTTCATGACCAACCGAAGGAATATGCCTATTGAAATAGGCGACGGTTCCTGTTAAAGACCGACCCTTTATGAGTAATTAAAATTTACTCATAAGTGACAGAACCTGTTTCTGTAAATGCATTCACGTGCTACAAACCCATTAAAACCTCTTAAGGGTTATAGGTGAAGGTGACCACTACTACTGATCAGCATTCAGGTTAGCCAAGTATTCATCACAATGTTTAATGGCTTTTGAAGTTCCACCTCTGTTCATGTTGCTATCAAACATGGGCTAGAAAGGAAAGCCCAACAAGCAAAGATTGAGAGAATGCACATATATGTTACTTAAAAACTGTCACTACTTGAATTAAATTAATGGTGAGGTCTCTCACTGGCAATTTATTGTGATTAAATATTTGGTAGTACAAACAATGAACTTTTTTACTTGTACAGCCTAACATGGTTGTCTCTACATATCAAATATAGCTGCACTGATTCCCCATATTAAAGTCTGCTCGCATTCCTTTTTAACTATCTCACCCCTCGGTTGGTTCGTCTTTCTCTATTATCCATTTTTATGCAACTTTTACGTTTCCAAGTCATCGGGCTAGTGTGACAATGGTTCATTATCCATCACTTGAACAAGATGTCCAGTGCTTGGTTCTGGGGTTAAACTTGCAGTTTACATCAGCATAACGGTCACTATCCTTGGCTCGTTGCATCTGAATTGTCATGATTATTGCAGCCAGAGACCTTCACTAGATGTTCTTGGTGAAATGGATCATCAGCACCATGCACAGAACTCAATCTAGGAGAAAAGTTCCAACCTGACATCTGTTCCAGGTCATGACCATTGGATCTCATACTGGCTTCTTCTTTGAATTTGATGAAAAACATGGACGACCAGTAATCTTTTGCCAAATTCTTGAAAAGGGGAAAATACAGTTACTTTAGATATGCATTTGCATTTCCATGCTAACACTAACGACAATTCAGTGGATTCAACTAAGCAACCTACCGTTTTCATTAGCTGCAGCAACTCATTTATTGCCTTGTTAAAGAGATCAGGGTGAGCTAGATTAGTGGTAATCAGTATTTCTTGTCGTGTTCTGTGAGATATATTCACTTCCATTGAAGCACCTGGGTAATGGAAAAATCATTAAATGAATCAGAGAGAACTGAACTCCTACATGCTCAAAATGACCAAAAAAATGTGAAAATTCAAAGAGAATTCCACAAAATTTTCCACTTAAACAACCAGCCAAAATTTACTCAATAGATTGAGCAAAAAATTTTCCACTCAGCTACACCTCTTTTTAAGATCTTTCTCCAATTTTTACTTTGCTTACCATTTAGTATAAAAATTCACGCCCCTCCACTCTTGTTTTCATTCAATTTTCATTTCTTTTTGGGATGAACTGAAAAAAAAAAATGCGAGTTTCAAAGTGTGGTCCAGGCACACAACCTACAGATTTATTACGCCAAAAGTTAGGTTTGGTCTTGAGTTGAAACATGGCTTTAAATTTTCAGGCGTTACCTTTATTATCTACCCACAATGGTTTTTGGTATCACATGGACCACACATGGGCACAAAGCCCTTCCTCACTGTGAAAGAGGCTTAATGAGCTTGCTAGTTTGATAATTTAAGTGTTTTATATATTCTAGTTGTAACTAACTTTTTGGAAATTTTATAGACCGGTACAGTTAAGTTTAATCCTTTTTTAGAGGGAATGTTACAAATACGGAAAGTAGGTGGTCTGAGAGATTCAAGATTTAAGATTTTAATGTATTGGAAAAGTTTTATTCTGATATTTCCTGAATAAAAGTATACTACCACTAGCCTTACAGTCACTGCATTCCCTTACTGTGAACGTATAATCAGGGAACAAAAAATGAATCCTTCCCCTTTCTCTAAAGCTAGTTATGCTGATCCCTAGGAAGATAAGGGGTCAAAAATAAGCCTATAGCATTCTTAATTACATAGAATACAGTAAAATGGCTATCTCCTGCCCCTATATTTTAATTTCATTCATATGAATAGACTATGAATATTGAGTTGAGAAAAGGATGCCGTTCATTATATCGTTTTCCAATTTTAAGTTCATTCCATAATTTATATTATGAGTCGGACCCTTCAAGAATGGTTTGAACTTTGAAGGACTCCAATGAACACTGATTCCTAAATTCCCGTACCATACTTTCACTTAACATACATTGTCATTCCTAAACATTATAGTCCCCCCTATTCCCCTGTTTCTTGAAAGCATAAATCTCACTGTAGCACAAGAGAATCGCAATCAGTACATGCCAGATGGTGTAGCTCTACAAGATGGACTCCCTACCAAGTTAATTTGGATCATAGCTATATCCATCCACTTTTCTTAGAGGCAAATGTGCACTGATTATTGCATATTGACACTAGAAGGAGCATGTACACAGGACACACAAGTTCCCTTGCAAGCAAGGATATATAAAAATATACTTTAATTTCCCAATTACAAAGAACTTACCAACATCACTAGTTTAACCTATTCCTACCACTGAAATTCCTAGAAGCAGCATAATTATCAGTTAACAAATATGCTTTATGCAAAGAGAAATATGGTTGCTCGATGTAATGCAAATGAAAATGAAAGATTGATCCTCGTGAACATCACAAACCTGAAACTATATATTTCTCAATAATATGCCGTGTCATATAGATCCTTCTTACTGTGTCATCTATAGGAATTTTGCCACATTCTTGCACTTCGTTGTAGAAATGAACACTCTCCCCAGCCAAACAACTGCAGTTAAGATGAAAAGATAAATATTGAACTACAACCTTCAAAGATCAATTATTCTTCGACATTTCTTTTTAATTCTTGCTGAAATTTATTTAATCTCCAAAATTGCTCCAAGGGAGAAACAAAATATGGAAAATATCTGTATAGAAGTATCCAAGGTCTAATTTATCTCTGAAGAAAATATCATGAAGCTAGGTAATTCCAACTTTACTGCATTAGCAGAATATGAAGTTCTATTAACTGAACTAGGGAGGAAAGAGAAGCCTGTCTGCAGATGCGATAAAAGACTGAAACTTTACTGCATTAGCTGAGTATGAATTTCTATTAACTGAACCAGGGAGGAAAGAGAAACCTGTCTGCAAATGCCATAAAAGACTGACGGAATCTTTTGTTCAGAAGTAGCTTTTCCAATGATTCATCAGGATCTATCGGTGGAGCTGAATCTCTTTGCATTAGCAGTCCACTATCAGGTATACCCAAAGCCTGACCCATTGTCTGAAATTCTGGATGCTCCCTTTTCCTCAAGCTGATTTGTGAAAGCAAAGGTTGTGAACTTGATATGGAGAAGAACACCAGCACAAAAATACTTGCCTGAGGAGTACACCTGAGATATGTTAGCAATATGCATAAGATGAAGATTAGCAACCTAAATTAGATTGATTAATAATGCAAGAAGGTATGTAAAGATAGAAAGAAGATGGAAAAAAAAACAAACCATTAACAGAAGCAAAAATCTGGAAACAACTTGAAGCCATGAGATATCATCATGAATTTCATTTGAAATATATGCAATAATCCATAGTCCTGGGAGTAGAAAAGAGAAAAAGTTAGAAAGTGAAAACCTAGAAGTTAGATTAATTCCCATCATTCATAAACTACATTATTAATCAGCTTATAAAAGAGTTCAGAAATGATTTAGCATCAAATTAATAGCAGAAAACAATTGGAAATAATTGCTTTTTCACAATGTTTACATAAAAGCATACAACCCTCCTTAAATGAATGTGGCCGCAGCCAAAAGTGCTACCTGTAGGAAAAAGAGTCAATCAAGAACAGCAAAAACTACAATATTAAGACTAAACCTAGTTATCCAATAACATTGTCATTCATCCATGGTAAACAAAGAGAAATTGCAGAACATTCAAAGAACAAAGAGAATACTGTACCAATCGATGTCGCTGAGACAAGTATACCCTGCCACAGGTCTTTGAGTTCATCAAACCTGAACTCTATAAGCCGAATTACCACTGTGAATCCAACCAAAGCAGCAACATAGGATGTATGAAGGAAAACAACTGGAATGATCCAATGGGTGCCCACGTGGCATAGAGCATTCAGCGGCTTCCTCACATGGATTACTACAAATGGTGAGATAATCCTTCTTGTTAGAAATAAGAAATTACAAGTAGAGAGAGGATGACATGTAGAAAGTGAAGTTGAACTTAATAAATGGATTTCTAAAAATGTAAATAGTCTGTTTATTGAGACTCTTACGAGCAGCCCAAGCAATCCATGGCAGGAGAATTACAGGAAGAAAAATATAAGATCTAATTGGTGGTAATTGCCTCCTGTAATATCAACATCAAACACTTAAGAGCAAAATTTCATACAGTTAAGTAATACATGGAATAAAAATATGAGCTACATTTTGAATAAATAATGTTAATTTCCACTACACGCTTTCTACTCACTTCAAAAATATATAATACAGTTGGAATGCCTGCGCTATGCGACAGCTAATCAGCAAACCAAATCCAAATGGACCTTCAAACCAAACTGAAAGAACACAAAACTTCATAAACATTTGTTTAAAAATATATGCATTCACAAAATAGGATGCCGACAACAAACTCAGAAATTACTTTAAGAGGTCTAAATGATCTTGAAATCAGAGAATAACCTGCCCAGAGATAGCAAGATTGCCACCAATGCCTCTTTCTGAATTTCAGGAAATTGACAGACATCTATACAGAAGAAGAAAAATGTGGTTTACTGCAACGTTAAAATGCACACAACAAACTTTCAGTGAATGCACTGAAGCACGACTCATATCTGTAGTTTACCACAATTGATAACAAAAGGTTAAAGCTGCCAAGAACTTGAAGCACTGGAATCCAGAAGCCACTGCCATTAATACGTGGAATCTTGTGGAACAAAAAAGGAAAAATTGACCTTGAAAGAAGCCTGGGGTGAAAAAAAAGGTAACACTCAATAAAAGAGAACAAAGGTTAACTTCATTGTAATAAAGCTTTGCAAGTTGATCCAAAAACTAAATAATCATAACAGTATTTGAATAAGATAATGGATTTTAACATTGTATGCCAGAATATAAAACAATGAGTAAGTGAGACAGAGAGGTTGATATTAAAAATTTTTGGCTTCCATGGTTTTGTAGTATCTTCTGCAATCACTTTCTACGGGCCCAAAATACTCAAAACATAAATAGATTCAAGCTCATTACTCATCAGGGGTGAGCTTGGAGAAAGAAAATATCCTTGAATACCGCATACAAATACTTTCATGATATGATACATCAAGAGCACCAACACTCTGAAGTGCCTACTCAAGAATGACTTATGCTGCCATGGACAATTTTCCTTCCCCTTGCTCAGGTTGTATTTTCTCTCGCATCAAGGGATTTCTCTCAGCAAGAATTCCATTACAGGCCAAAACTAGAGAAGGACCAACCTAAACTCTATTAAGGTTTCTCTCTAATTACCAAGCTGCTATCATTTCTCCTTTTCCCCCCCCCATTTTATGTTTTTTACCATTGTTAAGGTTCTCTTTGAGGGCAAGGAACAATTCTTGGTTTGTGCATCTGCAGTGCACACCCTAACCTACAATATCCTCACAAACAGTATAGAAGAAGATAGCGTAAACTTTCTTTCTTAGCATCACACTGACATCAAAATGTTAAGCAACAGTAACGTGTAAGTATAGCAACTTGAATAGAACTGTGAAAGGCCAAAATTAGAGAAGTCAATCTTTCCAAACGTTCATTTCCCGTTTCAGGAAACGAATCTACCAATAAGCTTAATTTCTAGCAAAGAACAAAAATTGAAATTTCAAGAAATTCCTACTGCCACAGAAACAAGAAATGGCTGATAACTAAACCAAACTAGTAACTTAAAAAACTGATTCATTGAGCCATATCATCAAACAGGTAACCATTAAAAACAAATGCACCAAATCAAAAACCAAAACAGAAGAAGAGAATTCTCAATGCCCTTGATAAAACAAACTATTTCAGGTAACAAGCAAAAAACCCCAGATTACTGTGGCAAAATCACAGATAATCCATCAACAAGAAATTAACCACCAACTACTAAACGAACAAAGACCCACAAACACAAGTATTAAGCAAAATCACTGCAAACAACAAAATAAAAAGAACAAAAAATAAAAGGGAAAACGTACAAAATTATGGGGATGATGGCTATACAAATAGCAATATAATCGGTGGGGCAGCCTCCTTGCACTGCACAGCTTGCCATTGTTTTGCATTTACAAGAATCAAACTTTTTTTTCTAATGGACTATAAATAAAAACAAAACAAAATCTTTTACCAATCTAATCTAAATCTAAAGATTGACCAATTGCCATGGCTTTAGAAGCGAAAAGTTAAAGTCTTTGAATTGTTTGGAGTTATTGGAATTGTGAGTACATTCCCAGCGTCACGTTTTGGTTCCTGGTTTTGACCCAAAATCTTTTTTTTTCTTTTTAACTGAAAACCGAACACAAGAAGTAGAACATGAGATACTAAGATGGTGTCTTAATTTGACTCTCCACATGGCTTTTAATTAATAATTATAAAATAACTAAATAAAAATTTTAAATTATACTTCGTAATTAATATTTAATTTTTAATTTTTAATTTTAATTTCAATATCAAGAATTGCATTAGTACACCTTTTTTTTTATCAGACATTTAGTACACCTTTGAAATCATGGTTTGATGTTTTTGTTTAATTATTTTTATCCTATTTAATATTTAGACAATTATAATTTCAAAAAAAATATTTTTAAATTTCTTTGAATCTTTTTCGGTATTTATATATGAAATGGGAAAAACACACTTATAGTTAAATTGTGTAGATATACTAATTTTTTCGAATTAAATTAATAAAAAAATTGGAAAAACATCCAAACATGATTTTTAAAAATAATTTTATGGTGAGTAATAAAAATGAGTTGAGTCTTTCACACTCTAATCGGAGAACAATAAATATATATGATAATTATTTCATATCGTATCGTGGCTTTCGATATGCTTATGACTTGACTTATTTTATACTTCCTCCGTTTTATTAAGATAGAAAAAATTTTCTTTTTTAGTGTATTTTTTATATAGAAAATATGTCATTTTAGGTAAATTTTGGGGAGTGAAATGAGACAAAATATCATTTATACCCTTACTTTAAAAGTTTAATTTGAAAGATATTTTTTTTCCAATATTTCAGGGGTATTTAAGTCAATAGAGATGGAAAAAGTAAAATTTTCTTAATTTTCGTGTCCATTTTATTTTTTTTATGTTAATGAAACGGAGGTAGTATATAATTAGGGGTGAATAAATAGTCTCAATCAATTTTATTTAATTATTATTTTAATTAATTTAATTGGCTATATTAATTTAAATCAATTGAAATGGTTGGTTTAAATTTATATATTTATTAATTAAAAATGATCACATATAATAAAATTGATTAAATTCGATTGAATTTGATAAATAATAATCAATTTAGAAAAATAAAATTTTCAACTTGATTAATAGTAATCAGATTAACTAGCTCTTGAAAACTGGCCAATCATACTCCTATATAACAATGTGTATGCCACACAAAACAATTCCATATATAAATGAATAGTGGAATTGACAACGCATAGCTATTTGTTTCTGCATGTGAAAATTTTACTCTCATCATGGCTTTTGCACAACATTCATTTCCTTCTTGTGGGTTGGTATTGGTAGCATTAGAATGGTCAATACCATTAAAAAAAATAAAAAATAAATAAAAAAAATAGAATGGTAAATAAAAACAATAATGAGCATATATTAAGTAAAATTACAAACATCCATGAACCAGTAAAAGAGTAAGATTAATATTATAAGCCGTGTGAGTATATCTCTTTATAATATGCATGGCTTATATTCTCATGGCTTAATCATATGGAATTCTATAAATTGGAATTTTTTTTTAAAGTTCACAATTCAATTGAATTTCAAAAGAAATCTTAATCTTAACAGTACAATTTCAATTAGTCTGAATATATTAGCCAGAAAATATTTCAAATGATAAAATAAAGAGAAATAAAAACAAAAATCAAGAAAAAGAAAAGATACATGTAAAATTGGCTTCTTTGACATACAGTAGCTTTAACATTTTACATATTTGTTCTTTTTATTTTTTAACTAGAAAAAAAAACTCAAGCTCTATTGCGGATATTATTAAAAATTAAAAAAAATTATATAAATTATTTGGATTTTAATATTAGGTATTATAATTTTTTATAGATTTTTATTTTTTTATAAGGGAAAAAATCATAATTATGAAATTAAATTGATGTAGTTAATAAATTTATTTAAATAAGAAAAATAAAAAAAAGTGATCAATAGCAATATAAACTATTTATTATTTTTTTTTAGATATGCCGCCAACATGAAAGTGGAAATTTTCTTTAATATTTTGTAGCTTCAATTTTATAAACAAGACATCTATTTTTGAAATAGTTTCATTAAATTAAAATATTAATTATGGAGATATTAAATTAAAATATTTGTAGTCACATGCTTAATTATAGCTTTTTGTAAATAAAAACTAAATAAAAATAAACAAAGTGTTAAATTAAATTTAAAAATTATATATGTAAGGGTTGAAAATTTTAAATTACAAAATTTTTAAGTTCATAATCTAATATATTATATTAGATTATATTAACTGGGAAATAGAGTAAGTCTTTCATTTATATTTGATGCATGGTATAAAATACACAATGTGTTATTGATATTCATGTAATTTCATTTGAAACTAACATAATAAATATACAGGACTTTCAAAAAAACATAATAAACATGATTGAAGTAACATTTGCATTTTGAACTCATATTATTTAAATGCCTAACGATTTTATATTACTCTCTCCATTCACTTCAAGTATCATATGAGAAAAAAAAAATTATTCACTTTCATTGTCATTTTTATAAATTTAAAATAATATTAATTAAACAGTTTTAAATTTATGGTGAGAGAATTAATTAAAAGGATAATTAAGTAAAATTTTATAATTCTATAAATTCTGTTCGTAAATTTGCACATCCCCAATCTTTTGTAGGGTTATAATAACCACCCTGAACTTTGATAAATTCTGTTCGTAAAATTCTATAATTCTATAAATTCTGTTCGTAAATTCTAATTTGATAGGGTTATAATAACCACTGCTGTTTCTTTGTCTTTAAACTTTTTGTCAAATTTTTTTAAGGGCATTGTAAACTCGGATAATATGGGTTCTTCATATATCTGTTATAAATAATTTATCTATAAAAATTTCAGCTTCGGAGAAAAAAAAAAAAGGGTTATAATAACCATCCTGAACTTTGATGATTAGTGCATGAGTCCCATACTCAGAAATGCTAGCTCAATCTTTATTTTTGATTTTAATATCCTTGATTATTTTTTTTTTAAATTTTTTATTGTTGTGGAAAGTCTCTTAACCCATTTTTTGTTGCACAAAGGTTGTTTAGGATTTTAAGTACCGCAAAATGAATTTTAATTTAACCCATATGGTCTATTCAAAATGGTTAATCACTGTGGAAAAATTTGGAGAAAAAGTTTTAATTGTAATGTTGTATCTTGATAACTTCTCAAAAGAATTTATTTTTTACTTTAGAAGTTGACGTTCCTGAATCTTGATATTACTTGTATGCTGATATTTTGGTGCTATGATATTGTGTAATGACAGAATCAACAAATATAACAGAGAAGTTCTTGAGAAGGCAGAAAAGGATTTAGCGGAGGGACTGACTTTTGGAAGCTAGACGAGCATATTCCACTTGGGTGATAACCTGGTCTTCTTCTCTATTATTAAGGCCAGATCGATGTGTGACTGACTAATTTATTGAACCTGGAGTCTTTTTGCAGGTACAAGAATATGTTGAAGCTACAACATTCTGTAAATTCTGACGACACACTCTTTTTAATATTTACCACTTGTATATGTATATTTCTAGTAATTAATTAGTATAATTCTTTATACCTGCAAAAATGAGAGAATCATTTGACAGAAGTTGTTATTTGGATGGTAATATCTGTGTGATCATGAAGACTTTCTTTTTCTCCTGTTTCTATATTTGTTGAGTTACACAAGGATATTAGCTTGAGAACCGCATAATGTATATACGCAAAATGAATATAACAGCAGTTGGAAAAGTTCTTTAAAGAGAACTCAAAAAAAGAAAAAAAAAATGAACCCATTTGCAGGCTTGGGAAGATTATCAAATTGGTAAATTCAAGAAGGTTGTAGCATCACTTTTACTGCTACTGCAGTTTTTGAGGCTAATTCTGAAGTCTTGTTCTCCTGGAAAAGCAAGCTTGAAGTTTGGTTCAAAGAGTAAAGAAGCTAATATCTGATGATTTTCAAAAAGTTTGTTTAATTATTCCCTGACTCATCAGAAGTTATTCAAACTTTTTATCTTTCTTAGAACCTATATGGGTTTTTCTTTTAATCTTATTTTGCTTTTGGTATTAAGGAAGACAGAAATATTTCATAGATTTTTAAATCGCATTTTGTTATTCTGCGAGGATTATTAACAATTATAACAATTTTATGTAAATTATTTGAATTTCAATATTTGATTTTGTAATTTTAATAGATTTTTATTTTTTTAATAAGAAAAAAAAGCTAACTACAAATAATATGACAGTCAATAATCTCTCAAATTATATCTACCTAATATTACGTAGACACAATGAAATGATAAAAAGTGCATCAAATTTGGTTTTTTCTTTGGTTAAATACATATGTTTATGGTCTTGTTAAAGTAATTGTCACATCAATTTTCATTCTTATTGTTCTTATTATTATTAAGTTTCCCATATTCATATAAATAATAGATTCCTTTTAATGCTACAAAAAGAAAACGTATGTAATCATGAAAAATATAAGACGATTGACATTTCCATTTTTAAGATATTACATGCACGAGGCTATGTAAAAAACTTTTAATGAATCAATAGTAATATCATTTATATCACATAAATTTGATAGACAAATTTTAAAAAAATAAGATAAACAATAATAAAAGGTAATGTCATCTATTCTATCTACTTCTTTAATATTTTGTAAATAATAAAAAGACAAAACGGAATATGATTTAAATATTTTCAAAAATAAAAGCAAAAATGTAAAAATACACCAAAAGAAAAATTAATAGTTCAGTACAAAGATCAATAGTACACATTAATCATTTCTATCATCATTAAAATTATCTCCATCCATAAAAATCAAACAAAAAATAAATAATAAACTAAATAAAATACAAAAAAAATTATCAAAAGTAAAAGAAAAAACATAAAAAAAAAATAATTTGTTACTTGCACGCTCAATTGTATTATGGAAGAATAGAATACCAATGTAATAACTGTATTTTTTATATTTATTTTATATAATTAGATATAGAATATTTTAATTATATTTAAACTTTTGAAATAAATATAATTATTATTAATATCAATTCTGATATTTTAATTTTATTTAAACTCTCTAAAAAATATTTATAATAATTAATTAGGGCTTTTTGTTTAAAATTCAATATTCTATCATGCAAAAGACAAACAAATTCATGCTGACAATGTTAGGTTGGGTTGAATTTTAACACTAAATGTGATGATCTCCCACATTTTTTGTGGAAATTTAACATAACCTACCATTGTCAACATGAACTTTTTTTATAGAATATTGAATTTCTTACCAAAAAAAAACAGTGGCAATGGAAATGATCTCTTCTAAACATATAATTGTAAGAAGCAACTATCATTTTAGATAACATTGGATCAAGTGGACCCTCCGCCTTCTGATGCATTATTAAAAGACCTGAAACTTCTTTTCATGGCGTGCTGAATAAACATGGTGACCTAACTAATATTGGCAGGAGGATGGTAAGTTCTTATTTGATTCAACTAAACTCAATAAAATTTTAATCTCAAGTTAATTGAGGTTGATATCCACAATATGAATTCTCTTTTTCCAATTGTTGAATTGAGTTAGATCAAGTGGGAACTCAGCCATCCTCTGACCAACTTTAATCAGGTCACCATCTATATTTAGCACAATAAGTGAAAAAAGAAGTTCCAGAGCTTTTAACAATGCCTCAGAAGGTGGAGGGTCCATAAAATAAAAATTAAGCAAGTCATGAATTCCATGACTCTTCAAAAACAGCACAACATTAGCTTTTGCTGTTTGTATTTCCATTACAGTATTAATTATCATCCAAGCCATGAATGTAATTACTGCCTGTGTAACTTTGATAATTCAATATAAATAAATATTAATTAAAAAGTAACCGTAATTAAACATGATAAATAAATAGTAGAGGGAAAAAGGATGATATAGAAAGATAGAATTTAATGGTCATGATCACAACATTAAGAGAAGTGGTAAATTTTAATGACTAATACTCCATTATGGATTGTAACGCTGAAATATTACAATTAACTTCACTCGATAAATAAAGAGATTCTTTAATTATAATGATGACAAAGTGAATTTCGAGGACTCCGGCTCTGGTTTGGAATTTTGGATTTTGCTTTTGCCAACCGTATCACCTGCAAAATCGAAAAAGAGGGGACCGAAGCTCTAGTGGAAAGATTCTGATATCTAGGTCAGAAATCTATAGAGTGGACGAGCTTAGAATAAGGAAAGGGAAAATATTTCAAATATTTTACCTATGGGGCCTATCCCTATATATAGTGGGCGGATGTGAGACCATACTGCTAAGGTCAGTGAATTTTTCAGGTGTCACATCATTCTTTTTTATTATATCATACCAACTATTGTTCGGACGCAGATGAGTTTGGTTAAGAAAGTCATCCAAAATGAGAAATCGATCGTCCGAACAGCTCGAAGTCTAGTACCACAATTCGGATAGTATCACTAGTCTCTCCCTAGTAAGCTGACATTTATGTCAAGAGTAGTGACTGTGACGAAGTGACGATGTTGTAGAGAACACGTGTCGTTGATCAATGGATGTGACGTTCAGGCTACTGAATAGTGGTAAGGCCAAAAAAAGAAATTGGATTAAAAAAATATACTTCAACCCAGTTGAAAAATTAATCTGAAGCCTTAAGTTGCTTTAAGATATACTTCAACCCAGTTGAAAAATTAATTAAACAAGGAAGTGAATGCACTTTAAACTTACAGAGATAGTAAATATTTGTCTAATTAGTTCAAACTAATGTATGATAAAAAATGAATAGAGCAATAGCTGACTATTCCATGAACTTCACAACATAATGTGTTGTTTGTAAGGAGAAATAGAACTCTCCTTTAAATGATTAGGTCGCTTATGGCTCAAACTATCCATTACCCATTGAGGTGATGTATTACTGAGAGTCATATTTGTTTTTAATCTAGTACCCTCCAAGTCATTTACTTTCACTCCATATAAGTTATGAACAGGTTGGCATGCTTATTTGAGTGTCCCAAAATCCCGGGGACACGTTGCTTGTGAACATGATACATCTCAAAAACATGAAAATTTAAACCCTAGAGGTAAAAAAAGTATCTTTATGAGATATTCTAAACTATCCAATAGATATATTTTCATGGGCAAGTAAAACAGTGGGAGAACAACTTAGTTGAATCACATATGTCACATTCTTATACAATGAATATTCTGAGCAAGGCAAATTAAATCAAGAGCTCTCCTTATATGAGACTTTAGATCAAAATTCACAAGGGCCACTTCATCCGAGTGGGAGAAATTTTGTGGACTTAACTCCACCATCAACTAGCCCAAATGAGAGCGATCCTAGTTCAAATAGGAGTACCAATTTGGTTGGTTAGTCTTCATCAACTGGTCCAAAATAAAGAGTGATCCTAGTTCGAGTAGAAGTATTAATCCCCACTCTAGCAGGAGCACTATAGATCTTGATTTAATACACATATCAATATAACTTGATGAGACAAAAATGATCCAAAAATATATCTAAGAAGCTCTCTCGTGTCTTGCCAAGGACTAAATGAATGAATGCAATGAAAGAAGAATTAACTTTTTTGAGATCAAACCAACTATAAGAATTGGTAGATCTTTCAAAAGTATTCCAAGTCATTGGAAATAAATGGATTTTCAAAATCAAGCAAAATTTAGTAACAATTTTTTTCGAGAGACACATGGCTCTTCTCAATTCAAAGGGGTATACACTACAGAGATATGTTTTCTCATGTTGTGACTTTTATATCTATGAGGTTAATTATAGCAAATTATGGCAAACCTTAATATTGAATTGCATCAAATGGATGCAATATGACTGTCTTTTCTCAATGGAGAATTAGATGAAGAAATTTACATGGAATGACCAGCAAGCTTCATCAAATAAAGTCAAGCAAAAGTTTGAAAGTTAAAATGTCAAGCTATGACCTTAAGCAGTTTTTTAAAATAACGGTATATTTGCTTTCATAATGTTTACCATGATAGATGAGGACTATTGTGCCTACATCAAACAACTGAAAGTCATCAAATAAAGTCAAGCAAAAGTTTGAAAGTTAAAATGTCAAGCTATGACCTTAAGCAGTTTTTTAAAATAACGGTATATTTGCTTTCATAATGTTTACCATGATAGATGAGGACTATTGTGCCTACATCAAACAACTGAAAGAAGAGTTTGTCATACTGTCATTATATGTTTATGACATTCTAATTGTTGGAAACAACAAGGTGTTTTTAAACCACATTAAAGAGTGGTTATCAACCAATTTTAAGATAAAAGACATGAGTGAAGTTATATATACTCTTTGGAGTAAAGCCTTCAAGATCATTTGAGGAAATTATTATCTCTTTCAAAAAAAGAGATGTATTTAGAAAGTACTTGAACGATTCAAGCTCATGGATACCCCAGTTGCTAAAGGCAAAGGCTTGAGTCATAAACTATACTCCAAATCTTCAAGAGAATATAGAGCACATAAAAAATGTCCCTTATACAAGTATTGTTGGAATTTTATTTGTATGCAATAGTGTATACGAGACTTTATATTTGCTTTTCCATTGGGTTGACATGCAAATATGAATATGCTCAGCACTTTAAAAAAGCAGCTAGAAGCATATTGTAAAAAAAATTATTTTCTTTTTAAGACATGGTTACACGTAAGAAAGTGAATACAAAATACATTTTCTACGCATCATATGGTTGTAGGTTTCTTTACCAAACCAATTATTAGAGATGTATTAATTAGGTATACAAGTTCTCTTAAATTGTGTAGATATTGATGTATTTATACTATTTATCTCTTCGAGACTATGTTCACTAGACTATTTTTTTTATTAGTACTGAACATGATGTTTGTTTTGTGTTTACATGAGTTTAAATATTTGGTAAATTTAATGTTATTAAGAGCATGCCAGATAGAATATAAATTAACCTTCTCACATAGTTAATTTCCTTCTATTTGTCTATGTGGCAAGTGAAGATGAGACCATTTTCAAACATTTTATCTAGGTGATAATGAGCTCGTGCTTGAAGTAAGATGGCCATCTCATTTACATAATGAGATTTGGTATTTACCTTTTTGGGTTGGTTACATGTGATTATGTCCAATTCTGTCTAAATCACCAGATGTAAGTTCTGATTGAAATTGAGTAAATAAATGAACTCCAATTAGGCATTGAGTATGTCTAAACTGACATCTGTATAGTGTTTTAAATAAAAAATATATTTTGACAGACATGGGCCCCATTGTAATGGAAAGAACATTATGGCATATATTTCGTGCCACATGTGCAAAATTTCGACAACAAGGTGGACAAAAGTATATGATTCCAACTTTTATCAATGTGAGACTCTTAAGAATTCTGGTTCTCAAAAAGGTTACCCTTATGACTTTTGGTCGACTCTCGAGATATGGTTAGATGTTTGTTATCTTAGGGTGTTAAGAAAGGTTATGAATGACTCGACCTAATAGGACATTTCTAGAAAAATAAGTTTAATCATAATCAAGGGAACTGAACTAAAAGAAAGATTATTAGATTGTCACATTTCTTTTTGTATCCACAGGTCGACCAATTATATTTGTAAGCTTATACAATTATGGGTGTAAATTGTCCTGAGATCTTATGAGGATAGTAAAAAAGTAATAAGTAATATGGAGTAAAGCATTTTTTTATCTACTCTAAAATCATTTCTGCAACAAGACGTTATATATCCTTAATATGTGTATAATTTAGAGATCTCGTAGTATATCGGTCGCACAGTCTATTAGCCTAGTACGAACTATCTTAAAACAGTTGCCTCTTTTAAGCATGTATCTAGTCATGTGCGAATGAGAAATATTGATTTTAGATCATGTCTGTTCATGACGGGTGGATAGAACCCATGAACCCAACTTGATTAAATATTAGTTATATAATATTTATTATAATATATATGTATAATATTTAATATTAAAATAAGGAGACTTTGGATAGAATATGAATATCCAATCCTATTTTGATTTTAATTAGTAAATCAAACTACTGGATCTATAAGGATATAGTGATAGAATATATGAAATTATTATTCAATTTAAAATTCTATCATAAAAGATACGTTCTTTTTCTCTTTTAACTCTTAATACCTTAATCTCTATTGTGTGTGAGAATTTGAGACAAAAACTATAAAGATAGTTAATTTTTAGATTGTAGAAAGTAAATATTTTATCTTTATGGTGATTACCCTTCAAAATTGGTAATACAAGCACAAGCTTAATTTTTTGCGAGTATCGTTAGAGGTAAGATCCGATTCTCTTTCTTTTTGGATCTATTTTTTTCAACAATTCTTATTGTTATTAATAGTATTATTTGTTATTAGTAATATTAATAAGTGTTAAGTAGTATTAATTGATTATTATTATTAATTTATATTATTTATAATTTATCTTATTTTAATTAATATTATATAAAATTTATGATTTAAGTATTTAATTTCATAAAAAAATATTTATTATTAATTGAGGAGAGATTTAAAAAAAAATAAAAACATGTTTAAACTAACAACGCAATTCAAAACTGAAACCAGTCCGTATACTGTAAACCTGAACATTAACCAAACTGATTTTTATCTATTATAATAAAAATTCAATCATGCCATAAATTAGAATTGGCTAGTCCCCCCAACCGGCAGGAGGGATTAATTGGCCCGTGGCTATGGTTAAGTCAATTGCCCTTAATGTTGAATCATTCTATTAGTCATATAATCCTTGTCTACTTTTAAATTCTTAAATGCATGTTTGTTCTTAATTAGTCTTGACTGAAAAATAACTTTTTTTTTTAACTGAAAACCGAACACAAGAAATAGAACATACTTAAGATGTTGTCTACTTGTCTTAATAGTTTTCAATTTTATTTTTTTCACTTTCAATTTTTTTTTTAAATCATTGAACTTTACATTTTTTTTTTCTAAACTTAAAAAATTTATTTTCACCATAAAATAATAGACAATGATGATGTTAATTGTAGCTTTAGTCATTTCTTCTAAAAGCAGATGACTTAATTAACTTAATTAAATTTAATTATAAACACTCATTAACTAATAATTCAATTATTGAATAAATATTTTATAATATAAAAAATTATAATATTCTTAGTAATTTTTTTTCTATTTTAAGTTTTTATCTGTTAAATTTTATATTATTAAATATAAACATATGACCTAATGAATAAAGGAATAAATTATCCAACTTTAACAGTTTTCAGTTATTTTTTTATTTATTTCTTTAGTTTTTAATTTTTTTTCACTTTTATTTTTTAAATTATTGAAGTTTATATTTTTTTTTTCTAAACTTAAAAGGCTTATTTTCACCATAAAAATAATTGACAGCGAAAATGATGATTGTACCATTAGCCATTTCTATATATAAGCAGATAACTTAATTATTAATTAAATTTAATTATAAACAATCAACTAACTAATAATTCAATAATCGAATAAACATTTTATAATATTAAAAAATAAAAATTAATATTCATAATCTTTTTCTTTTTAAGTTTTTACTTGTTAAATTTTATATTATTAAATATAAATATATGATTTAATTAATATAAAAACCTACCCTCCAACTTTATCGGTTACTCTTAACACTATCTAATCTAAAATCATAAAGGACACAAATTATGAATTTTAAAAAGTATTATGCATATGCAATTTGATTCACAAAATACTTTATATACACTACATATAGTCTCCATACTCCATTATAAATTCCTTCAATATATAGAAACTTCGATAATTCAATTAAAACTTTTAAAAAGTAACCTTTAAACATTATAAATAAACATTAGAGGGAAAGAAGAGGATGATATATAGAAAGAGAGAATGGCCATGATCATAACACCTAACTGGAAAATTCTGCATGGAACTATTAATCAATTTTAGGTGATATTTGTTTCATTGAATTGAATACAAATTTGCATTAACATTATAAAGGGTTGTGAAAAATTTTAGACATCATTCTTGGAAGCAACACTTTACGCATACTGGAGGGTTTTCTGCCGTGTCGCAACTGCAGCATGGAATCGGGTGGCCGTTCTTAAACGTGCAGGGATTGGTACAAGCTGCTCATCCAAAAATATTATCATTACTCATCCATATAAATAAGTAAATATCAATATGATATTAATACAAGATCACATAATCAATCATATATGAAATATATAATGCACACAAGATCACAACATGAATTGTATAATATATCAATATGAACCAAGATTCGAAAATAATATATTAGTATAAACAAGATTCGAAATGATTTATCAGTATGAATAAGATTCAAAACGATATATCAATATGAACAATATTCAAAATAATATTATCGGTATGAATAAGATTCGAAAATAATATCAGTATGAATAAGATTCTAAAATAATATATCAGTATGAACAAGATTCAAATTTTATCGATAACAACTAGTTTTTCACATGTACATATAGAATCAAGAATTTCACATCCAGAGGTCTAATAAAAAGTTTAGTGTAGTCAAAGATGAACATATAGCTCACGGTAGATAATAGCATCAGGATGAATACACTTGGCATTGACTATCAATGGAAGGTGATCAGTAGCCTCCATGTTTAATTGAGCAATAAAGATGACAGAAAGCAAGGCAAAAACTATAGTAAATGACTTGGTCATTTTCAAAGTTTTCAATAGGGATATTTTTTTTTAGTACTGGGGAAGAAGACTCTAATCGGGTCTAAGCAAAGAGAATTGTACTGACACGAACAGGGAATTATGAATATTATTCTTTTACAGGCTCTCTTTTGATGCATGTAAAAGGACGATAAAGAGTCTGCCATTCTGGGTATATTACATTTATTTCTCTTTATTGGTGCGTATAGGAAAACCAAATATTAAGAATCCAACCTATATAATAAAAATCTTAATGACTAATTATGGATTGCAATACTGAATTGTTATGATTAATTTTACTCAATAAACAGAGAGATTCTTATAATCTGATATGATATGATAATTTATATTTATGTTATACACACCTTTTTAAATATGGAATGTAAATCAATCTAAAAGAAAAATGACGGAATTGTTAATATCTCTACAGTGTGGTATTTAATTAGGTAGAATGTATAGCCCCTTACACCAAAAAATAAAGGTAGAATGCATAGCCCCTAACTCTCTATTGCTGCAAGCATTGCTCAAGGAAAAAGAGAGTGAAAATTATATACTTCCAAAGGTAACATAATGTATTCCTTTTTTTTTTCGAGATGAAAATAATAATAAGAAAAACACTATGTATCACAAGATTTTCTCACCAGGTCAATTCCCCTAAATGTTGAATATTCTATTTGTCATATAATCAGTCTACTTTTAAATTCTTAATACAAAGTGTTTGCATGTACCATTATTTTCATATTCTACAAAAATGGGACAAATAGCACGACTCTCAATATGGGTTCTAGAGAAACAGATGTAAAAAGGAAAGAAACTTACTGACTGTTCAGAGAAAACCAGGTAGACAATGAGAATCTGATATCTACTTTGAAAACTTTGACAAATTTGATGTAGTGCACCACAAGATCCCTCCAACCAGATTGTTCAATGCATGAGAAGCTATTGGCACAATGATGCCTGAAGATACAATGGTAGCATAGCCATATACTATTCCCACGAAGGTTGCCCTGAAATGATGTTTGGGGAGAAAGTCAAGGTTGTCAATTGAGGTACCTGTAGTTTGAAGGTAAATTCAAAAGACCTTAATATAAGCACAATGAAAATTTCATGTCATGGACATTATTATGTGGTTTACATTATCAAATATTGAAGGAAAGTTAAACCATCTGTGAGATTTTGTCCAATTTACAATATATATATATATATATATATATATATATATTTTTCTTTCAAAAAGCTCGACTCCCGAAATACGGTTTTTATGGGGATCGAACCCCTGCCCTCTCAATTGAGAGTAACAACAGGTGGCCAGCTGAGCTACCTCAGCTGGTCATATATATATATATATATATATATATATGTGTGTCTATGGACAGAAGTAATGAGGGCAAAGATTATGCATTGATCCTAGAAGATGAATACCAGAAAGCAAAGGAATACTTCCGGCTACTGCCTAAGTGTAGAATACCAAATATGGCACCAACCAGAATGGCACTCTTCCAATTCATTCCGAAAAGTGGTAGCAATGCTCTGCGGAAAAGGAGTTCCTGGAATATTCATGTGTTAGTTGGTTCTCCGAAAGTAAATGAAAAGGAACTTTTGATAATCACCTCACTCAATCCAGGCAAAAATGAAACTAATATGTAATCCAAAGGTTGAAGTGATGTGAGGACCTACATTGAAAAGAATAATCTTTATCAATGTTATAAGAAATAAAATAATTAATCACATAATTCTGATTATCTGCAGATAGAGATGACAGATGACTAAATCCATAAATCCCTGCATTGTATAGTACCGTTGAGAGATAAGGGCAAGAAACCGAGTTAATTTTACCTGCTGATTGGCAGCTTCTGTAGATTCAGCAAAATCTGGCCATATCTTCAGCAGCAAGTATCGGCATGATGACATCAGTATAACCAATCCTATAATCAAGTCAAGATGCCACATTTCAAAACCAACTGCGCAAAAAGAGGAAAAAGGTGAAACTCTTTAACAGGTCAGATTTGGCTTTGTTATCAAAATTTGCAATACCGAGTTCTACAAAAGACAAAGCTATGAAAATTTCTTTCATTTAGATAGGACTGTATCCCAGTACCCAAAATTTAGAGAATAATTATGCACATAACCAATAAGCAAACAGCTGCCATTATGGGAAATTTATTAAACCATTCAATGACACTAACCCAACTAAGTTCAGGCACATTCATTCTTTGTATGAACTGCATTCTTCATTATAGCAGTTTGGCAGGACAAGATGGGAACTCATTACCATGTGGATAATCATTCAGGATCACTCAATATATTAATCGACCACATGTCAACTGTTCAACTAAACCCGATTCAACTAAAATTTGAAGTGCTGATTTATGTGGCAATCTATTTGCATGAAAAGCAGATTGATTCTTCTCATCAAACAGTGTTAAGAATAAACTTTTGAATGACCAACACGCAGCAAAAGTGACAATTTATACATGAGACTTCAGTAGCGCAGTCAAGGATTGGCAATCCTTCCACCGATGAAACATGTGTTGGAATATCAGCCCATAGAACAAAATAATAATAGCAGAAAATGAGATATTAGTAGTGAAAAATTTTATTATTTTTTTTTACTCAATTAAAAACTGAAATTACATAGCATTATATAAGAAAAAAAAAACAGAAAAAAAAACATTGCACCATATCTGCAACTATTTCCACCCACTAAACACCATATCCTCCTATTTATTAGGCCACTAATAATCTTCCTATTAATTAGTACAACTATTGACCAAGCAACAATATGTAAAATACATAAAATGACTAATGCTAACAACTAAACCACCTAGCTGTAGCTGACAGAAATAATAAATTATAAAAAAAAATAATTAAAACAAGTTTAATACTAACAATCACCCCCTTAAACTTGTTTTCCAACCATAATAATTCTTGGAAGCACTTCTCTTCCTTTAGGAGCATGTCTCTCCTCTTCATAATTTCTTTACTGGAGCACATCTCTCCAAGTTGATGCACATCTCATCCTCAATTTTTCATTTTTGGAGCACATCTCTCCAACTACAAAAGAGATTCTTCTTGCTCAATTACTTGAGCCATATTAACCTGTTGATCTGTATATCTGCAATTCTTTTTCACGTGTCCAAATTTTTTTACAATTAAAGTATTGAGGCTTACCTTTATGCCAACAATCATCTGTCTCATGGCCAGATTTTTTGCAATTACTACAATAAGGAATTTTTCCTTTACCTTTAGCATCTTTAACTAGTAAAACTCTTTCATCTGCCTCTCCTATCTCTTCTTTCCTCATAGCTCTCCTTTGTTCTTGTGCTTGTAAGGCATTAATTAATTCTGTGAGAGTGATTTCACCAATGTCTCTAGAATCTTCCAGTGATGACAGTTTTGCTTCAAACTTTTCTGGCAAACTTATAAATAATTTTTCCACAATCTTACTATTTGGTAAATTCTCTCCAAGCAATCGAACTTTATTCACCACCATCATTAGTCGATCATAATAATATTGTATGGACTCGTTCTCTTTCATGCTCATGCTTTCAAACTCTCTTTTGAGATTTAATATTTGCATCTTTTGTGCCCTCTTGTTTCCTTGATATGACTCTTTCAAGGTATCCCAAGCCTCCTTGGCAGTTTCACAATTTATGATTTTTGTGAAAGGTAATTCTGACACAGCAGAAAAGATTATTGATAGAGCCCTTGGAGCTTTTGCGGCTTCTTCTTCATGAGCTTTGATTTGGGCAAGTGTTGGATTACTTCCAAGTGGCTGCAATTGTTTATCACCTTCAACCCATTGCCATAAACCTTAGCCTTTTAAGTGAGCTTTCATTTTAACAGCCCAAAATTGATAATGCTCACCATTAAAAATTGGTGGTGAAGAAATAATTTGACTAACAGCCATTTTTTTTTTTTAAACACTCAAGCTCACAAAACCGGCTCTGATACCAATTGTTGGAATATCAGCCCATAGAACAAAATAATAATAGCAGAAAATGAGAGATTAGTAGTGAAGAATTTTATTATTTTTTTTACTTAATTAAAAACTGAAATTACATAGCATTATATAAGAAAAAAAAACAAAAAAAAAACGTTGCACCATATCTGCAACTATTTCCACCCACTAAACACCATATCCTCATATTTATTAGGCCACTAATAATCTTCCTATTAATTAGCACTAACTATTGACCAAGCAACAATATGTAAAATACATAAAATGACTAATGCTAACAACTAAACCACCTAGCTGTAGCTAACAGAAATAATAAATTATAAAAAAAAATAATAATTAAAACAAGTTTAATACTAACAACATGAGATACCTGGAAATTACAATTAAGAAATAGCATTTAATACAAATATCATTTACCATGTGAAAGCAATAAAATTTGTTCACAAATTTATTAAAGTTTCTAAAACATAAGTCCAACAGTGTATTGCTGCAATCTAACAGTCAATAGACCGAAGCTAAGCTGGATATTTGATTCTTTTAGGACTAATTTGTGACATGAAAATGGTTTCTCAGCAATTAGAAAAACCAATAATGGAAGATAATCAGAACGCATATTAGTATGTCAGAAACAAGACAGGAAAAACGGTAATTGAAAACCACAACCCTAAATCATGAATTGAGAATAATTTTAAATGATCAATCACCAATTCACCATTAAAAGATAAAAATTTATCTCCTAAAGACAATTGACTGAAATGGCTAAGTACCTGTCTAATTACTATACCCAAAGCAGCTATCAACCCACAAGTGACAGTGCATGCTTGAAGAACATCACTTCTTGAAGGCAAATTAACAGAATTCTCCATAACCTTAACATCATTATCCTCTAAAGAAGACCCATTCGATAAGACCTTGCTTTCATCTGCTACTGAACTCTTCTGGGTAGTCTTCAGAACCAATCCATTTCGTGATTGTCCATTGCTTCTCGATTTTTTCACTGGTTTCTGCCTGGCATAAGCCTTTGTGCAAAATCTTTAGTCCTGCCAAAGAAAAGGGAACAAAAAGAGAGAAAAGAAAGCTTTTACCCACACCTTTTAGCATAAAATTGAGAGAAATTTGCTGATTCTATTATAAAGATAGTTACTTTATTTGATTTAACAGGTAAACCATAGAGTAGAATGAGTTTGCTAGAGAAATTGTGAGTTGTGTTGAGTTTAAGCAACAGCTAAGAGTAAGCAAAGGCATGATTGATTATTAATGGTCTCTAAGCTCAAACCCTAATTGGGTACATAAAAATTGTATCTTTATGAACCCTAACTCAATTTCCCAGTTCTGCTGCTCCCAGAAAATCAATGGAAGAGAGAGTAGAACTATACAAAGCAGAAGTTAGAGCAGAAGTTTCCGTAAGATAAAATTGCTATATTTCCGTTATTTATCGTTCATTTTTTTGGACAAATTATTTATTGTTCATTTATTCCCTCTAAAATTTGGTCTCTTGCCACGTGGATGATCGAGAGACCACCAGCCATTTTGTATGGTTTCTTTCATTTTTAGTTTTTAAAAACTCGTGATGATACTATTACAAAATCTCACAAAGTAATGTTCAGTGATTCAGTACATTTTTCATATTAGAAGATGTTAGAATCTTGAGTAAATCACTTTTTTTTTAATAATTTGAAATAACTAAATATTTTAAAATTTAATTTCATTGTTCATTTCTATAATTTTTAAAATTTTAAATAGATTTTAAATTTAAATTTATAATACTCTCTCCTCCCTGAAAAATTAATTATTTTAACCAAACATTTATTTTTTCATTATATTCCTATTATAATATGAAAATTAATTATTAATAAATAATATTAACTATGAATATAATATAAATTTAATACTTTCTCTCCTCCAATTTAATATATTTTTTATTTCATAAATATTAAAAAAAATTAATTATTTTTATTAAAAATAAAAATTTCCATATATTTTTCTTATTATATCTTTAATATGAGATTTATTTAAGAAAACTTTAAATATATATATATAATAAAAATTTAACACATTAATTAATTTATAGTAGGTAGATTATAATTTAGAATAAATAAAAAAAATAGATCTATTAATTTAGAATGGAGGAAATATATTAATTTAGAATGGAGGAAATATATTAACTAGTAATTGAACTATAATTCACATTTATAGACAAATGAAAAAGTACAAAGAAAGTAATTTTAAATAAGCTTATATCCAAAATGGATATAATATCGGCAATAAGCAAACAATAGAGAGAGTGATTATCAATGCTCTCTCTCTCTCTCTCTCTCTCTCCCTCTATATATATATATATATATATATATATATATCAGATTAAGGCATCACTTGTCAAACATGTAGGATATATTACTAACAAAATTTAATGCACATCTTTGTGCTCATACAAACATAGAGAAGGATGATTTCAATTCACATGTCATTCACAAATCTCTATTTCAAAATTTTCCAGTAAAAAACTGAGGGAAAAAATGTCTTATTTTCCACAAGCATACAAGCTTGAATTCTCTGAACCCTAAAATATGATTGCAGAGAATCAATGAGGGTAAGAATATATGCATATAAACAACATATTTGGTGGGGGAAATGGGGGAAGAAATGAATGAGGAAAAAAAAATTATGATACAAGTTGCAGAAAAGCTGGAAGCGTGATTCAGAGGGTGGTGATTAGACTTGGTTACAAGATGGTTCCCAATAGCCATATATGCAAGAAAAGCCAATATGCAATAAAGCCCAGCCTCACCCTCGGACGACTCATTAGAACTCGACCACCGGATACCCTGCATCGGTTAAAGGAGCAGATTAGATTCAACTTGATGCACATATCGAATTCTGCCCAATTTATCATTAACAGCAGGCTTAAATCCTAATCCCATATGATTAATATGAAATACAAATTTTTTACAAAGACAAACCAGTCCTGGCTCGTTTTCATCATGAATAAACAGAAAATTGTCACAAATAGAGAACACAACACCTACTAATTTGCCCCTCCCAATTCATGCCCCACAGAATGTATCATAAAAATTCCACAAGCAACAGTTCAAGTGTTCCCTTATCCTTCCCTCTTCCATCTAGTTTTATATGTAATGGACAATTAAGCAATTTACCATATTCCATCGATTCGATCTGCAAGTGATTTTCCTTGTTTGGGAATGAGACCTGATGTGTTGAGAGACTTGAACACATGACCTGCCATGGATGGACACTATAAATTATCCAAGTTATTAAACGTATTTGGATACACAAAACCCCAGAATGCAAACCTTTGTCTTCATCGGTTTCCTCATTGTTGATTAGACTACTGGCTTCTGAATCAATACCGAGCACAAGATGATCAGCTGATCCTTTTCGCATGGTTCTCAATTGAGCAGCTGAGGAAACATGAGATATCCCATTGGTTCCGACTGAACCCTGCATAAGCAACAAGAATAAATAGCTTAATTGACGCAGCTTTCCTATGTTCAGCAAAGTTAAGAAAAATATCACTAGAGGATTAAACAAAAGCGCTACCAGCAAGCATAATCTTATCTAATAGAAGGATATTGATGAAAGCAACAGCATGAGAATGGTGTTGGTTCAATATTCCAGTTATTTGGCCAAAACGCAAGGAACCAATTAATCTTTGATTTGCAGCATCCGAGTGATTGCTATTTTGGTAATAAAGCCTCTAAACCTAACACTTACTTCTCTCCCTGCCAGGAAGAGAATAGCATGGACTCACAAAAAGTCCTACAATTGACAACGGAAAAAAGCAAAGATGAAAAGGATAACAAAAAGGATCGGATAGCATGATCACGCTGGAAAGCGAAAAGAATCATGTTGCTCTTAGCCAGGACAGTATTCAATAGCAAAGCATTTACATCATTAGGAAAAATGCCTGCTGCTTTTTACAAGAAATGAAGCTTCCATGTCTATATCTAATATGTTCTTTACATGTAAAAATGCATTAGTTAGGATCATAGAACAGCCAAAAACAAAATGAAACCTCACAAGAACTGCTGATAGATGCCACCAGCACATATGATGTTCATCTCATGTGTTTTCACAAAAATGTAAACATTAGTCTAGACATCTTTGTTTTTCGAATAACCACAAGATCAATATTTATGACAAGCCAATGATATTCACCAAATTCTAGCAGCAAGCAATCACATTTAATGAAGGGAAATGTTTAATTATGATGGCTCATAACATAAAAAAAATATCTCACCGCATCTTCAATTTCAGATATTTCTGAGCCAGTAGACAATGAAGGGGCTTCAAAGATGCTCTTTTCCTGAACAAGTTCCGGTTTAACAGCTTTACTTTGGGATAAATCTTCAAGCAACTTAACCTGGGCTGATAATTCGTCTATAACCTTCTGGCTCTCAAGCAACCTTGTGCCAAGTTCCTGGGCTTGAGATTTCGAGTTTTTGACTTCCAAAAGCAAGCCTATAATCTGTTTGCCTCCCTGTACACAAAAAGATTTTTGGTCTCCAACAATTTCACTGCCTCCCAATATATCAAAATTTTTTTCTAAACCTGATGTTATCTCAGACATTTCACTGCTAATCTTTTCAGATTCTTTGTTATTTCTAATTTGTGTTTCAATTTCCTCCTTTAGATGCTCAATTTCATGAACCTGCATTGACAGGGTTGTTTCTAGCTTGTCTTTGTCGTGAGATAATGCATTTATTTGACGATATAACTCAGGTAAACTATCATTGATGTAAAACAGCTTCTGTACATCAGCAGAACTATTGGGTCCCAAATCATGAACTTCTGACTCTGCAAAAGGAATTTCAACGCCCCTTATCTTACCAAAAAGTGTTTTCAATTCAGTAGCCGACATAAGAGCATCTTCCTCTAGAACAACAAAATTTAGTTAGTAGATTGTGTAAACAACTAAATAGATAGATTCAATATCATATAACAAAAATATTCACCTTGTTCTTTCATGAACAGATTATTATGCAAATGTGAAAGTTCTGCTTCTTTTTCCTGCAACTTCTCCTTTAAGGCCTGATAATCCCCTGTTTCAAGCCTCAGCTCTTCCCAAGAGTTTTGTAAGGCTTCAAAATTGGACTCCCACTCAGAAACCTTATTTTGAATTAGACCCCTTTCTTCTATAGCTTTTTCACAAGCTACTCTGTTTTCTTGCAATTTATTCTGCAAGTTTTCAATTGTGGCAGCTGCCACATTACTTGTGCTCTCAAATAGTTCAACCAAAGTTTGAACTTTTCTTGTAGCCATTAACAGATTTTCAGCTATCTTGTCATATCTGCTGTCATCAACGCTTTGCTGATGCTCCTCCATGTCATCAGCACCAACTTCTGTCACTTCAAGAATCATTCGATGATTTAACTTTTCAAGCTCAGGAATAGAGCTCAATTCCAGTAGATAATTTTTAACTTTGAATTGTAATTTGCTCATAGCAATAGTGCAAGCAGATAGTAAAACTCTACAATCTTCCATATTCTTCATTTTCTTCTTCATGGACTCCATGTGCTCAAAAAAAATAGTTATTGCATCCTCAGTTACCCTTAATTTTCTCAATAGAGCTTCAATAAACTCAGCTATGAAAGTTGAGAAACCTTCGAAATTGCCCACTATAGTAGTGTTTTGCAACTGTAGCTTCCCAACAGTTTTCTTGAAGTACAGGGATACATTGTCAACATCAGCAGCACTAGCATCACCATCATCCATTTCTATGTTTACAATATTACCAAGATCCTGCAGAAAAGGTTTTGTCATCTCCCAATCTTCCTGGAATGAATTAAGAGAGCTGTCAGATGAAAGCGACATAAACTTAGTTCATGAAAAATTACAAACACAATTGGATATTTTTACCTCCATGATACGTGACCTCGCAGCACTTCTGAACTAGTATCAAAATGGTCCTTTATGTCTCTGAGAATGTGATCCATGTTTTTCAGGTTCTCAAATTCCCTCTCAAAATGATGTATAACCATGGGTAACAGACTCTCATTTCTCAGAAGCATTTGAAGATCATCAAGGTGATGGATGAATTCTGCAGACTTGTTTTCCAAGTTCCCGTTGGTTCCAGCTAATTCATCCATGCATGCCTTCAACTTGGAATTAAGTGTAGAAATCTCCTGCTCAGCAATTTTCTTCTCACCTTTGAGCACAGAAATATTGTTTCCTGCCTTAGACAGTGCATCTTCCAGTGATCTCATAGTTAAGGAGGCATCGGCCAGACTACTAGCCTGCGACTCAGCTTCTTCTTTTAGCTTGTTTAGTTCGTACTCTAAATTGGTTCTACCAACTTCAACATGATTGTTTTGTTCAGTAAGCAAAGAAACACTGGCCTCTGCCTGAGATAGTTTATCTTCAAGAGACTTTATAGTTGTATAAGCCTCTGTCAGCTTGCCAGTTTGAACCTCAACTTCATCTCTCATTCTCTCGAGCTCAGTCTCCGTAGCAACTCTGCTTAATTGACCCTCATCTTTCTCTTTAAGAATAAGAGACAAATTATTTTCTGCCAGAGACAATGCATCTTCAAGTGACTTTCTAGCGGCACAAACCTCAGTAAACTTGCTATTTTGGGCATGAGCTTCATCCTTCGCTTTCTGCAATTCCTGCTCAACTTTTTGCTTGGCGACATCTATTTCCCTCTTCTCTTCTGTTAGTTGAGAAATTTGGTTCTCAGCAACTGACACTGCATCTTCCAGTGACTTTATAGTTTGTTGTGCCTCTGATAACTTACTAATCAGAACACTGGTTTCTTCCTTGATTTTATCCAACTCTCCCTGGCATGGATCTTAGCTTGCTCACATTCAATCATGTACCCTTTAAGCCAGTTCACCTTTTCAATAGGCTCTTCAAAAACTCTATCAATAGGAAGAGCAATACAGTCAACAGACTTCATTACTCTCTGTAGCATGCTGCTGCTCTCCGATAACAACTGCTCAAGTTGATCATGTTGATTTTGCATAGCAACAATATTAGCTTCTAACTCCGGGACTCGATCTAGATCAGCAGACAACCTAGTTATCTGATCTCTGCACACAGCAACTGTAGATTCTTCTTGTTGTAATTCAAGCTTCAACTTCTCAATTTCTGACCTCTTTTCATCCAGAGTAAGTTTCAAATTTTCCCGATCTTGAACCAGGCCCTTGCCTTTCTTCACTGCCAAGGACAACTTCTCCCTTAGCAAAGCAGACTTCTCTTCTGATCGCTTAAGATCTTTCTGCAGAGACTCCTTCTCTTCCTTCAGTGCAGCAATTTCTACAGATGCCACACTTAACTCATTACGAAGGTCATGAACCTCTGATCTCACCAGCACATCTTCTTCTAAAAGTTTCTCACAGAGCATCAATTCTTGATCCCTGACATACAAGTGATTCTGCATTCTTTCAAACACATCAACACAAGCAGGAGAAGTATCAAAAGAAGCACTGCTTTGCTCTTTTATCTTCCCAAAGCATCTCTGTACAAGTGTAGTCACATCAGAAGAAGTCTCTGTTATTCCAGAACCCTCCAACAAGAGGCTCACTATCTGAACCTTCTCATATGAGGCTTGATGTGCTTCTTTGGTAGCCCCTTCAAATTTGCAGGCCAAGTCATCCAGCTCCTGTTTAATATATTCCTTTTCTTGTGATTCTGACAAAAGTGCAGCACTTAAGCTGTCAATCTCATTATGCGCAGCTTCCTTTATTCTAGCAATCTCATCTTGCAACATATTTAATTCACTTTTTGCCTGGTTAACTGATTCCTTTAGACTTTTTGCCTGGTTAACTGATTCCTTTAGCCAACCTATTCGACTTTCCAAATCACATGATGAAGCGGTTTCTGGAAGATCAATTAAAGATAAGGCATCTTTCAATTTGTGGAATTCCAGCAAATTGTCCTTGAGCCATTTCTCTCCTCCACAATCCATTTGAATTTTTCAACAGTACCCATTGACTGAACTTCAGTAGGTGCACTGATCTGAGAGAATATTTCTTCAAGGCTGTCAAGAACACTGTTCCTTTGAGAAAGCATTTCCTGCAGCGATGCAACCAAATTTACAAGACATTTCAACTTCTCAGCCATATCCATTGATTCTATTCCCTCAATAACACTAGTCTGAGAAAAAATTGCTTCAAAATTTTCCAAAATTGCATTCTTTTGTGAAAGTGTTTCCTGCAGTGATGCAACCATATTTACAAGCCATTTCAATCTCTCAGTAATATACATTGGCTGAAGTTCCTCAGGTACACTAATCTGAGAAAAAACTCCCTCAAGGCTTTCAAGAATAGTACTCCTTTGAGAAAGAGTTTCCTCCAATGATGCAATCAAGCTTTCACATTTGGACAGCTCCCCCCTGCATAACTCAGCAGCCTCAGTAGCACTCGACTTCTCTTGCAATTCAACCAAACATTTCTCAAGCTCACTTGTTTTCTCAGCCAGAGACTGCTTCAGTGAATCCCGCTGCTGAACCAATGCTTTTCCTTTTGTCACAGCCATGCTAAGCTTTTCTTTTGTATTAGCACATCTAGTTTTTCCTGATCAAGCTCCACCTTTACCTTTTCAAGTTCAGAATTTGCTATCTCCACCTGTGCTCTTTCCTTCTCAACTTCCTCAACAAATTTCTTATTTAGATCTTCCAAATGGCTCACTCGTTCCACCATCTCTGCTTCTCTTTTCTTGAGCTCCAGCAACTCACCACGGGCAGTAGCAAAAACTGACTCATATCCAAACTCCTCTTGCACTCCAACATAAAACCCTCCTTCTAATAAACACTGCCTAAGTTGATCAACTTCATAAAGAAACCATCTATACTGATCCACTAACAAAGAAATATTTCTCTCAGCATGAGCAATCTTCCCCATAACAGAGCAATCCAACAACTCTTCTTGATTAATCACAATGCTAAGAGAACCCAACATCCTATCTACAACAATCTCAACATTCTGTTCCACCTGAACCTTCCCATTAAGATCTTCAATCTGTTGCCGAAGCTCATTTAGTGTGCTCTCATACTGCAACCGCTCTTCAGTAAAAACATTAACAAACTGGGAACATTCATTAATCATCTCAGTCAAAGAAGCACCACCACCACCCACCATCTCTTCCTGGACATCATTATCATCACCATGCAATGAATGTTTATTATTAGCTAAACTCCTGAGCTGGCTTCGAAGACTAGCAACTTCTCTTACAAATTCCTCTCTCTCTTCCTACATAAAATATATATATACTAAATTAAAAAACATTGAATTACAAAAAACAATTATAAAACTTATGAACTTGAAACAAATTAAAAAAAAAATCATCACCTTGAACTCATTTAAAACAGTGTCTTTCTCAGAGGAATCATCTCGAGTACTACCATTATCCATTTCCAGATTATCTTGCATATCATCAGTTGCATCAACGAACATATCCTCCTTACTTTCTACATGATGAATGTGCTCAGACTCCTCTACCTTCGGTTCTATTTCTGGTTCCGGTTCAAGTTCCTGCATTTGTTCTCTTCTTCACTTAGCCCCGATTCAAATAACACAACAACATAACTTGATAACAAGAAAAGCTTAAAAATTTTCAATATTTAGCTAACAATTAAATTAAAAACCTGATCAATTGAAGTTTCAATAATCCCATTTGATTTAGATTCTTCTTCTTCTACTACTCCATTAGTGATATGATCTCCATTTTGGAGAGGTACCTTCACTGAATCATCACTTTCTGACATTTTAATTTCGATAAATCATAACCGAATTAGAGGAAATGAAAGTCAGATCTGTGAATGGGGAAAAATAAATTGGAAAGAGAAACCCTAGAGTTTGGGGATTTTGACAAAAAATGGAAGTTAGATAGATGTGAGTCGTGAATATGTCAACGGTGATTTGTCCGTTTTGATTGAAAATTGTTTGGTTCTAATAAACGTTAAATCGTATGGTGTCTTTGTTTAGTCGTTTTGTCTCACAATAGTGGAAAATTTTTTTTAAATAATTCATTAATTAATTTGTACAAATAATAAATTTTAATTTTAATTTGGGAAAATATTTCAAAATTTTTAATTAATATTAATTTCTATCATAATTAAATATTTATTTATATGTAAATATTTATTTTAAAAAAAACTAATTTGTTGTTTGATATAATTTTAATATATCAAATATATATATATAATATATGTGTGAGTACGTAATAGCATATATTTAATATATTAAAACAATATTAGAAGTATATCTCTAAAATTGATATTTTTAAAAAATAAATATTTTTAAAAATAAGTTTATTTTTTAAAATATTTTTAGCCTGTTAGCATTAACATATATTTAGATATAACATTCTTATATATTCTCAACTTCTATAATTTTTTAAAAACAAAAAAAAATCTATGATTTTCAGTTTTATCTATTTTTTAAAGATTTATATTAATTTTTATATTTTTATTAATTATATATGAGTGAAGGAATATCTAAAACTCGAATTTGAATCCTAAAAAGCAATAATTACACATTTCTAAATGATATCAATTTTTATCCTTAATTCTTACATAACTTATAAATTATAGTTTTATCTAATTATTTTTAAATATATGCAATTGATGAAATAACAATCAAATAAATATTATTGTAATAAAAAAATCATAATAATGAAAGTTAAAACTCTTAAATCAATGTAATTAGAAAGTGTAAATATTATTGAAAATAACAAAAAATTTGAAAATGCAACTTAAAATTTATAAATTCAAGACAAGAAAAAATTGTCTTAAGCTAATAATAGTATATTACATATTTATATTATGATATTTGAGTGGGTTTTCAAATATCAAGGGGAATTAAACTATTTTATTTATTTTAAACTAATAATTGGATACAATTACGCAAGCATAAAATTGTTGAAAACCATTATAATTAACATCAAATTATATAGAGTAAATTGATAAAATTTAAAAAAATTAGATAGAACTAAAAAAAGTATAATAAGTTGAAAATACATATAAAATTATTAAGCCATTATATATCTTAACTAAATTATATGTGATGATAGATGGACCTTGTTCGTCTTTTGAGGGTTTGAATTTAAGTTCTACAACTTGGTTAAGCTACATGTAAGATAAAGTAAAGTACTAAATTTTAGGAGCGAGACTCCGATATTTAAATTAGTTTTGTTCGTCTGCACATAAAAAAAATTAATAAGTAAAATAAATATTTATTTATTAAAATAAATATTTATTTATTAAAATTATTCTTATTTATAGTTAATAGAGGAGACACTATATGCAGTGTCAGTGTATTAAAAATGTGGCAATGCAAATCATGGGTATATTAAAGATTTGTACTCTTGTGGCTTGGAGCTCATCTTTCACATCCTCAATCTTTTGAGGCTCAATATTGAGACACATTTTTTTACAAAAGTTCAGTCCTAATCATCTACAGTATGACGCGGGCTAACTAGACATAAAGATCGGTCCATAAGTTTGATAACTAAAGAGTGGTATCAATATGATATAATGTTTTTAACTTACTTTATTGCACATTAATATATTAAGAGAAAATTACATTGTATAAAACATTTTTTAATTTTTTTAAAAAAAATATTTTATATTTTTTTATATATTTTTAATATATTAATTATATACTTAATATATATTTTTTAAAATAAAGTATACCTTTAATATATTAAATGTATCTCCAAAATATATTTCAAAAAAAAGTATTTTTAAAATTAAAAATTAAAAAATGGTATTTTTGAAATTGGAAAAAAGGTGGGTATTTTCAAAATATTTTTATTTTTAAAGCATTTTTGAAGAAACCTCATATATTAATTTATGATAATTAAGCGTGTTACATTATATATAACATCTGGATTATATAAATTAATTTGTTTATATCTTATTTTTTTATTATATTATAAAAAAACCTATATATAATTTAAATAAAAAAATATCTCGCATTGTATAAAAAAATTATGATTTAAATTGTGATATGTTATTCTCTAATATTTTTGATATGTTAAAATTATATATTTTAAAATATTATAATTAAAGATTTCCATAAAATATAATACAATTACAATTTGTATATATCCAAAATTGTATTTCCATGAAAGAGAATACAATTTGCGTATATAAAAATTGTTATTATGTAAATTATAATTGGAATACTTGGTTTCTTTGCGAATTCATAAATTCAATTCACATGATAATAATTGCCTTTTAAAAAATTGAATTAATAAATTTGCTCTTATTTTATTTAATGATTTAATATTATAAAATCCCATGAAGAAATATTAAGACTGATGAACTTTTGCCCCACTAATACTTTTATAGTAATATAAAAAAATAAAAATTATCAATCACAATATTTAATGAAAAAAAGTGTTATGGAATACAAAAACGAAAACAAGTAAACTATACAAATATATATATATATATATAATTATCTTTTTTTATCAGTATATAAAAAAAATTATCTTATGCTAAAAAAATAATTATCTTACCCTATTGATTGTCTTTCTTATAGCGTTTTTTTTTTTCACTTAATTTGTATAAATAAGTTTATTTATAAAAAAATAAAGGTTAAAAAATCTCTTAATTTTTTTCATATTAAAGTCCTTATCAATTGCTTCATATTTATTTTTAATCATTTCAAATATTCTAAAATATATAAAAATCTAAAAAATTTATAAATTTTATTTTTCATAATCTGTTGGGTTTTATGTTTTAGTTCTAACTTGTGTATAATAGATTAAGGAATTTTCATCTTAAAAAAAAACAAAAGAAAGATTTAAGGAATTTTTCCCTTTTCAGACACTATATTTAAAGTCCAAATTTTTTAACTTAAGAACCTAATTTGAGATAGCAAAATCAATGTAAAAAAATAATTAAAGAAAACATTATTTAGTATTGTTTGTATTGAAATTAATAATAGAAAAATTCAAATTCTCTTCTTTTTTTTTTCTTTTTTTTGACATATAGAAATTTAATAGAAAAAATTCAAAATTTGGTTCTTGAGTAATAGTTTAATGACCAAGTAATCTTTTTATATGAAATATTAAATATTCAATTAAAGTAATGCTACGTTCCTCTTCATAAAAGAAAAACTAATTTATAATTTATGTCTTTGTGAATAATTATTAGTAGAGATTACAAGTTTAATATTGTCATTTAATCTTAAAAAATAAATTTCACAATTGACTTGATGCACGTAAATTTTTTTTAATATGAATTTAAGAATGTCAACCTCAAAAACTTATGATTAAAACTAAAAAACCCATTCTATATTAATTAGATTATATATTTATATCTAATAAATATATAATTTAACATTAAGTGGTAAAAGAATTAGTTCTTGTAAATTGTTGAAATGTTAAAAGGAAAATCTCTAACCTTGACTTTCTAACTTTTGATTGCGTTGGAGAGATAAACTAGGATGCCCAAGACCACTTCATTAGTGTCCTACAAACATGGAAATTCACTTCCAATTATGGAACAAACAAAGCTATAAAAAGTTAAAAACTTTTTAATTCAAGAAAACAAAACAAAACAAAACAAAATTAATAAGTTCCTTAATTAATTGAATTGAAGCCTACAATAAAAGATGAAGAAATTTGAGTGTTCAATCTTTTGTATTTCACTTTGTATTCTTTTCTTATCTTTCTCCTCTTCCTCTGCACATGTACCTCCTGCACAAGATTCCCCTCCACAATCACAATCTCCTCCTTCTTGTCCTCCTCGTCCTTGCCCTTGTCCTGGAGATAAACAATCTCCTCCCGGCCAACAAAATCAAGGAAATTCTCCTCCTTCCCAAGAACAGAATTCTCCTCCCACCCAAGAAAATCAAGAAAACTCTCCTCCCATCCAAGAAAATCAAGGAAACTCTCCTCCCACCCAAGAAAATCAAGAAAATTCTCCTCCCTCCCAAGAACAGTATTCTCCTCCCACCCAAGAAAACCAAGAAAATTCTCCTCCAACTCAAGAAAATCAAGGAAAATCTCCTCCCACACAAGAAAATTCGCCTCCCACACAAGGAAATTCGCCTCCCACCCAAAAAAACCAAGGAACTCCTCCTACTGGGCAAACAACTGAAACCTCAACTAATGGAGAGACGAATACGAGCTTCGAAGGATCATTCACAAAAATATATGCATTTGGAGACTCATTTACCGATACCGGCAAAGATGAGGCTCAATACAAATCTCAGATTGAAGGTTCCCTCTTCTGGATTGGTGCTTTAGGTTTTAGTGATTATGCTCGCATTTTTTAATCTGCTGCTTCTGGTCTATCACCAGCAGAAGCATCTGTAGATCATGTCAGCAAATTCCTCAAGGTAACCATTAAAAGAAACAACATAAGTTCAGACATATTTGCTTCAAAATGTTGTTAAAGAATCTTGTTTTCAAAATGTTGTTAAAGTTTATGTTTTCCCATGACAGGCATTACTTGACAAAGGTGCAAAGTTCAATGTGGTTCAAGGGCTACCACCAGCAGGCTGCAGTCCATTACTAATGCTCCTAAATAAAGCAAAAAAGGTTGACAATATGGGATGTTCATCAATAGTTAACACAATGATAATTGCACACAATGAGCTCCTACAGAAGAAGCTGGAAGAATTTAGAGCACAAAACAAAGGTGCAGTGATCGTATATGCAGACACCTGGAAGCCATACCAAGCAATATTAACAAACTACGAGCAATACGGCTTTGAAGAGCCAACAAAGGCTTGTTGTGGAGCTGGAGGAGGACAATTCAATTTCAATATGAATTCTATTTGTGGAGCACCTGGCACAGTTACCTGTCCCACTCCACAGAAGTATATCAGCTAGGATGGAATTCACTTCACTGAAGCCATGAATAAACAACTTGCTGAGCTCATGTTCAAACAGAAAGGCTACCGTAACCCATCATTTGAAGTGCTGCTTCAAGCCAAAATGTCCATTAAAGTTGCTTAGACTACTGTTGTCCACTATTTGATGAGCTTGTTAAATCACAGTCAAAAGGCCATGGGCTTGTTGCTCTAGCAACAAGACTGGTAGTACCAAATAAGCATTAAGATAGAAATTTCAACTGAAAACTGTCATTTTGTTTCAGTTTAAAACTTTACTGGAAAATTTTGCGAAATGAGGAAGGTATACCTCATTTTTTTCAGTTTACCAATTAATGGATTAAAATTCAACTACTCTATTTGTTAATTTAATCATTTAAATTTTAACTATGATATACTTTTTCACAGCTTTGTTCATTTTTTTTTTTGTGCATGTTAAGAAAGACTGAACGGCCAAGAAAAGCCTGTGTCAGAAAGTGGTAAAGTATGACAGTAATTGCTCTGCTTGTCGTTTGTAATGATCACCAGATTAGCAGAAGCTTGCATTATGAGGCAATATAGCCTTGAAAAATTTTAACTTTGTGTCTAAAATTATAACAAGAAGCTCCATTATAATATCAAACAAGGAGAGAAAACAAGATAGAAGCTTTCTGCAGTAAATTGAAACTAAATTCGCAAGTGAATTACACAGCCATAACATACCGGCAATAAAAACTCCTACAAGGCTTTATCTAATTAGTGCCATTAATCATTTAAAGAGAGAAACGAAACATTGTTTTGGATCTTCCAAGTACAATTGAGATTCAATGAACACTTTCAACACCCTTGTGAACTTAATATGAATGCTCCCACAATGAGATTTAATATATTAAGGGTAATGAATCTTTCTAAAAATGAGAGCTTTGGTTTTAAGTATTTGGAAATAGCCTTTGGAAACTCAAAAAAGCATGAAAAGATTGTTTCTTTTTTTTTTTCTCCTTATGTCTAAGAATTGAAGACAATTATGCTTACCGGACTCTATGTACATTTGAAGGTCCGCCTTTGCTATCTGTACATCTCCTTTTGTCTGGTCTCAATTCACATTAGATATTCATAATATACTAAGAAAAGAGCATCAGGGTAATATTTGGGTAAGCTATTGATATAGAGATAGAAGCGCAACAAATCCTCCTTGGAAATTGTTCTTGTATCAACCACATCAGTGTTACAAGTAAGCACCCATAGGTCTTCTGAGTTGACTCTCTTTAAGCTACCACGGCAAAAAGGGCAAGACTCCGACCTCGTGTTCCTGTTATTAAGAACAAATATCAATATTGATTGCAAATAGGCAATTCCATTCCATATCAAGTATCAAGGGTATGAATATATAACAAGTCTTTTGACATGTGAGGTTACCAATTGCGGTAGCATTTGATGCACATTGCATGACAACAATTAGGCAAGACCATTTTGGTGCAAGGCTCTAAGCAAATTCCACATTCATCTTCTCTCTCTATATCAAAATTGGAAAGCCTAATATCTTCTTCCAACCTATTTTTTCCCAACATCTCCATTCCCAAACGCCCTTCCTCAACGTCTTCCAACTCCTCCAAGTTACTATGAAGCCTCTGCAAAGATGGTAATATAACACCTACATTTTGGTTTTTACAGAAATTAACCAAGTCAAACACATACTACATAACAATAACTATTGGAAAGTAGCTGATATTCATTTGTATTTCTATCCGAAGTGGTTGACATGCAACAAAAAGAAAGTATAAAATGCAAATATCTTACACACCATAGAAATCCTTAATTGTTGTTTTCCTTCCATGTGTAGGTAACTTTGGTCTATCATCAGCATATACCTGTATGACATCAAAGAGCAAAGGCCACAAAAACATTCAAATTACATTATATATCTGGCAACGAAAAGAAAACCATCTATTAAAGAATTGATAAGCTAAATATAGAGCCAACCTTATATACAACTATGTGAAAGAGATTTAGATATCTAGGAAGGAAACATATGCAAGAACAATCTATCCGTTGTAATAAAAATAGAAAGAAGGGAGTCCATTGATTGTAAACCAATTTCATCTGAAAACGGGCACCACTCTTGCCTCTTGGAATTGCAGCAGCCCTAATACACCATAAGTGAAAATCAAAATAGCAAATTAGTTCTCCCAATCGACTTATTAAGGTTTATATTTCAATTTCATATGAACATGACATTTGAAGAACCATCATTTTGCTGAAAACAAATAAGGAATTTATTTAACTAAAGATTCCCATTTTGACTACTTTTTTCTTTCTGAAAATTTCAAAATTTTAAATTTTTCATAGACATAACCCTGATGAAATTACAATACGAAAACTACTTACAAATGCCCAAATTCCCATATCATTTGGAGATTGATCATGGAAAATATAATTAATTAAAATACCATGAAAAAAAAGCAGAAACGGAGAAAATTGATAACAAAAACAAGAAAAACCCATTTCAAAAAATCAAGAATAGATACCACAGAACACTGAAATGAAAACAAAATAAAATAAAATAAAAAGCAAAGAAATTTAGTGAGGTAAAGAAAGAAAAAACTCACAAAGCATTAGCATGTTGGATATCAGCCTCAAGAACTTTAAGAGATTCCTGATAAGATGAATTGCCCAGTTGCAAATACATCATCTCCATCTCTCTATCTCACACAAACACAATCAAAAATCAATAAATAAAAACTGGGTTTGGTGTATTGAGGAACCTAATCCACTAAAAACCAATAAAGAGTTCATAAAGAGAGAACCTTTAATGGTCACAGAGAGGGAAAAAAATAGAAAAAAAGAATCCAAATAATAAAAATATATATATATATAAATTTCATTTACTTTGATGAAAAAAAGGATGCTTGTGTGTTGTCTACGTGTTAGATATTCTGTCATTCAATTTTATTTTTTTGTTCTTATCTTAATCTTTGCTTTTCGTATTTGGTTTCTTATTTTTTTATTATTTAAATTATTTCTATAGATGCTTTTCTTATTATAAACATTCATTAATTTAATAATTTATATGTTGTATAGTCATTTATCTTCATGTCACATGTTGCTTACTAATGATCCTTATCTTTTTAAATATCTTAGTTTGGTTTCTTTATTACATTTTTTTTTCCAATTTTGGTGATACATGAATGAATTTTAATGAATCTCTCAAATTCATTAGAATCTTTTTTTTTAAAAAAAAATTAGAATTTCAATTGATGAATAAAATATTATGAAATTTTTTTATTTTAAAATTTGATATTTCAATTTTTCAAAAGTTTCTTGTTATATGTATGTATGTGTAAGTTGAATAGTTCTTTAAAAAATTTTCCTCGTGTGTTACATATTCTTTTCTAAAATTAATCTTATACAAAATCATCTCATCAAAAAAATTAATTAAAATTTATACATAATAATATGAATAATATAATTTTATTTTTTTTAGTTGACTCATGTATAATAAATACATTTAATTCATATTTTTATATTACCAAAAAAATAATATTTTAAATTTAATATAATAATTTGCATATATTGTAATATTTTTAAAAAATTATAAATTAAATTAAAAAATAGTGAAAGCGTAGGAGCAAGTTGCCTATTAAAAAATAATAAAATGTAAGGGAGAGGATATCTAAACTAGAATTCAATGTCTAAATAATAGCAAAACATATTTAATACATATTTATATTACATTAAAAAGTAATGATCAGGTCAAATCATATTTAATATATTTTCAAATAATTAAATCCTTAAAATTTTTTTTGAACTGAAATTAAATCCTTAATTAAATACACTCTACAAATTTTAAATATAATTCATCTCATTTTTTAAATGTAATATAAAACCCATATAATCTTTTCCTTTCTGAAAAATTACGTATGTTAAATATTAAAAAATATCATCTCCCTATTATTAATCTATGAATATTAAATATTAGAAAAATATTAATTTTTTAATTAATATTTGTGGTATAATTTTTTTTAATTTGGCGGTATATATAGAGAGATTGAGGGAAATTAAAGAGAGTTTCATTTTTTTTTTCAATTTGAGAGATTTTTTTTTATTTTCTGTTATTTAAATTTGTTTTGTGTTTATATACATAGAGAGAGAGAAAATATTTTCAATATTTAATGTTTATATTTTTAATATTTATAGTTTTTTTTTAAAAAAAATGAAAATATTTTATGAGCTTGATAATAATTTTATTGCACCTAAAAAAATAAACTAAGATATATTTAAAATTTTTAAAATATATTTAACGTCTTGCATTGTTTAAAAAGTAATATCAGAATTAATAATCGATGAAGGGATGGGATGTGATATTCTATTATTATCTGTTTGATTATTGTGATTCTTTATTAAAATTAAAGTAAAAAGATTAGGACACGTAGACGTAGGCTTAAATTATTATATGTTTGATTAAAGTTATTAGATAATGGGGTTTTGATTTGATATAATATTAAGATAATGTTCAAAGTGTATAATTGCGAAAATTTCAGCTCAATGGCGTTAGTGTCATCTATTTAATAGATTATTTCATACCTTGCTAGACAACATTGAATCTGTATTTATTTATGAAAAATTTACATTATATATAATTTTTTTTATCTTTTCAAACAACTCACAATTTTTCGTATATATTTAATTTTTCATATTATTATCTTTTAGCTAATTGGGCATTCAATTTTCATTTTTTTTTTATTTCATCACCATGATGCTATTTCTTTTAACCTGAATTTGAATTTTTTTTTTTTATGAAAGAGAGACACAAGAACAACAGACAACATTGGAACATCACGTTCAAAGACTACACTAATAACATTGCTCAAGATGATTTGATGGAGAGAAAAAGGGCAAACATTAATGCAAGACATATCTTGCTGCAAATTAAAGGTCATATTTACAAGAAAATCAGCAGCAAAATTAGATTTTCTATAAATATGCTCCACATTTATCTACTAATCCCGCTGAAGAAGTTTCTGAATATGAAGGATATGCGTTCGAACAACAGGGGTGGGATGTTTATTTCTAAAAAAAAGTGAGACAAGACTTTTATTAACCTGCAAAACGACCCTCCGTCAACCATGGTCCCAGGCAAACAATAAGCTATGAAAAACGCCCCATACTTCGGCTTGGAAGGTTGAATAAGCTCCCAACTTAATGGAAAATTCACCCTGTCAATTACCACAGTGGTCACAAAATATTCCACCAGTTGAAGACATGGCCTGACTTATGCTATAAGCCCCATCAGTATTGAGATATACTCATCCGAAAGGATGGGGACACCACCCAATTAAGATTGAAGTATGCATAAGATTCCCATTAACGGAAGAGGTTGCCACCAAAGCAAATTTGTACAAAAAAAACTACACGATCCACTTAAAAACTCTTAAAAGATAGTGGCATGCTTATGTTCCGAAATACAAACTGATTACGCCAACCCCATACTAACCAACAAATATAGCCAAACACTAAGCACCAACAAGCATTGAAACAAATTTTGTCCTTGCAGCGTAAATTCTCACACAACCATTCCTCCAGAGAAGAAGAAAGAAATGGTTGGGATACTCAGATGGAAGAAAACCCAACTAGAGGCCTTTCACTTTGTTACAATCTCTAAGAACATGTAGACAGGTTTCATTACAAATCATATAAGCACTGCAAATAGGAAAAGTATCCATATTGCGATGATACCTCTCCACATTTGTTAGAAGCTTATTTTTCATAGCCATCTACAGAAATGATCTTATATGCTGAGGAAGACCAGATGTCCAACAAAGATCCAATTTATTTTCTTTCAACTGCTGATTATTCAAAATTAAGAGATCATATGCAAAGTTTATGATAAAAAGACCAGACGTTGTCTTATTTCATTTAAGGGAATCAACGTCGAAATCTTCCCTAGGATAAACATAAATTACTATCTCATTAATAATTTCAGCTGGTAATAGAGAAATAAAAAATTCAGCCTTTCAACCAGAATCCCAATCATACAAATTTTACACTGGACGATGCATGTAGAACAGACGCTCCATTACGTAGGGGCCAAGAATAATGATCACAAAAAAGATGCCATAAACAAGCCAGACACAAACAAGACCCCCAGTTGCAAGAAATAGACAAAGGCCAAGGCAACATACAAAAACAAAAAAATTTGCCTATATCAATCTCATTTTGAATGCTTTTTGCCAAAATTTCAGTTTAGAAATGATTCAGTAATTGATTACTATCTATCTATCCATCTATTATTATTATTATTATTATTATCTTTTAAGCAAGAAAATTCAAATTACAGATTTTTAATTTTATTTTATTTTAGTCAACGTCAATAACAACCCCAAAACAAAAGCCTAAAATCACATTAGACCACAAAGACTATTCAATAGTTAAATATATATATATATATGTATGTATATACCTAACTATTTGATGGGGGCAACCAAATAAAAACTCAATAAGGCAATCCATAGTCAATACATATTATTTTATTTTTTAAAAAAACTTTTTTTTTTATTTTTTTTTAAACTTGACCCCCGAAATACAGTTTTATGAGGATCGAACTTCTGCCTTCTCAATTGAGAGTAACAACAGATGGCCAGCTGAGCTACCCCAGCTGGTTGGTCAATACATATTATTATTATTATTATTATTAATGGGAAAACATCATTATTAAATAGCAAACATTTTTTGATTCTTTAATAGGAAAATAACAACACTATTATGGCCAACTCTATGGTAGGTGTCTCTTAATATATTTGCTTTTTTTATTTATAATATATATATAAATTTTGAATTGTAAATATATTCAAATAAAAATGATTCTAAACCTATTATCAATCATGCATACAAAAACTTATCATTTAAACTTAAAAATGTATCACTTGGTTGGTTGTCAATAATTAGGACCACTTGATTACGAAGACAAACTTGTAGCAAAAGCTTGGAATTTTTTACAAAATATTTTGATTTCAATTTCCATTATAATTTATAGTAAAGAAAATTATTAAAAAGAGTTATTTTTTCTTTTGCCTAAAAGCAAAAGTCTAACTTTACACTTAAAATATAAAACTTATATATATATAAATAGAGAGAGAGAGAGAGAGCACTAAGAGTTAACCTGCTAAAATAGTCAGCATAAAATTATAAAACAATTAGCCATGCAAATCAGTAGACACTCATTTAAGAATATAGAGCAAAAAATCAAAAAATATAAGAGATAAAATGATCAATAATAAAATTTTCTTCCCCATAAATACAATGCAACTCCACACTCTAATTATGCTTCAACAACTTTTTAATGCTACTCACTAGTTTATTTATTTTTTTATATTCATATATTATAAATAGACCAATTTATATAACGAGTTTTAAGTTTGAAAAATATCAAAACTTTAAAAAAAAAAATTTAACATATAGCTAATTCATAATTTTCTTTACAAATTGAGATCCTATATCCCCGCCATAAAACTATAAGCAAAATACACAATAGAAGTTAAATGAAAATAGTGACTATTTGTTGCAATTACAATAAAACAGTTTTATTTAGAGCAAGGCTGATTAAAGAAGAAATTTTTTTTCATCTAGCAGCTGGGACTAAGCAACCCTTTGATAAATCAGGGCTCTCAATTTCAAGAAAGCTTGTGAGTAATGTTTTTCTTGAAGATTGAGCTCTGGAGCTACCAGTAGCAGAAAGTTTTTCAGAGGAATCAGTGCCTTTCTCAATCCTGATAGCTTCTTGAATAGCCAAAATTACTTCTTGCATTTTTGGCCTGGAAATTGCACGTTGTTGAACACATTGGATAGCAACTTCAGCAATTCTCCATATTGATTCTATTTTGGCATTTCCTATCAGAATAGAATCCACTATGCTCACCACATCCCCTTTATGAATCAGAGCTCTTGCCTGCAACACAGCTACTTGTCATTGATGAGCTTCACAAGGAAAATAAGAAGAGTGTCTAAACTAAAGTAGAGATGTTAGGCACAATGTGACACTGCCCAGCAGTAAGTACATATTTCAACTGGCCTGGACTTGGTCAAGAGGACATGAGCCCGTGAATACCTCTAACAATAAGGGAGTCTAAATTGTAAGATAAACATTCCGCCACTAGCTAAACTATTGATGTAAAGCACACCAAAACACAATCTAACGGTAAGTACATATTTCGACTGGGCTTGGCTAAGTCAAGACGACTTGAGTCCGTAAATACCTCTAACAATAGAGTCCTACTCGTATGTAGTTCAACATATGTAAAAAGAATGGAATTTGGAATCCTTTTTTTTTCATACCCAGTGAACAATGTTCAATTCAGCACCAAAATCCTCTGTAGAAACAGGCTTTTTTCCAGAGATAAGTTCCAGGAGAACAACCCCAAAACTGTAAACATCACTCTTTTCAGTCAATTGTTGAGTAGCGTAGTAACTGTTGGAGCACATATATGATTGGTCAAGTACAGACAAGAAGACAAATTAGTTTAAATTTAATTTGCAGACTAAATAACTATATGTCTTACTCAGGATCAAGGTAACCAACTGTTCCTCTTGCTACACTTGAAATATGGGTTAGATCTTCTTCAGCCTGCCTCGAAAGTCCAAAATCTGACACTTTTGCTCTCATATTAATGTCTAAGAGAATATTACTTGTTTTTACATCTCTGTGTATGATACTGGGGTTGCAGCCTGTATGCAAGTATTCAAGGCCTGCAAGTATCTAATTTTGTGTTAATTTTTGTGGACTTGAAAAATTAAATAATAAGAGCAATAAACATTTGGTTCAGTGATAATGGAGTGTCACCAAGCTGAAAAGTATCAAGTTCAAGTCCCCATTTTCAGCTTGATGGCACTAGAACTGTTTATATTCTGATGCGATTACAAGTTCGAACTCATAATAGTGTTAGTATGCACATAGAAATGGTAAGTTTTATATTGAACCTTTAGCTGCATCTTCAGCAATCTTTAGTCTCGCAAGCCAATCCAAGCGTTTCTGGTTGGCAGAACCTGTCAATTTATCATTCCATGGATTTCAGATCCAAATTATGTTACCACAAGAACAAAGAAGAAAATTCCAAAATTATCATGTGCAGACCATGTATATGATCCCTTAAAGTTCCATTGTGCATATATTCATAAACCAGGATTCTTTGATGTTCTTCTTCACAGAATCCAATTAAAGGAACCAAGTTTCTGTGATGAATTTTTGACAGGAGAGCAACCTGCAAGTAGTGCTTCATTAATAATCAACATGGAAATTTATATCAAACTGAAGTTTATCAGAATCCTTGTTTTGATATTTTGAAGTTTAAACTTCTATTTGTTTCAAAAAAATTGCTAGCAGGATATTGCCACTTACCTCAGTTACAAACTGCTGCCTCAGATGGCTAGATGAATCACCCATTATCTTGACAGCAATTTCTTTCCCATCTTTCATTTGACCATAATACACAGTTCCAAAACTTCCTTTTCCAATTTTCTTGGAAAAGTTGTTAGTAGCTTCTTCGAGCTCGGAAAATGAAATATAGTATGAAACACCTTCGTCCATGAGATGCCAGCCTCGAGCAATCGAATAAGCTGTTGAAGGTTTTGTACTATTGCGCAAAGAGTTACCTGATGAACACAACAAGAATAAGGAAAATGCAGAAGATTCTGAGTCTGTTTTGCATTGAAGTTAAAAATGTTTTTCAATGTCAGCATTTTCAATATATTGCTTTTCTCAACATCAGCTCGAACAATAATTCTGAACAAACCATTTCAATATAATATGAAAAGAATGAGTTCTTCATACCTTGGTCATTGGTTTTCTGATTCGACGCTTTTCTTTGTAGACTACATAGATGTATTAGACTTCCTAACAACAGAACTAACAGAACTGCAAGTATGCCAATTGAAATTCCTAGTATCAACTTAAAATGCAGCTTTTTTGTTGCTTTTTTGTGTAATCCAGGATTATCTTCATAGCTGCAAGATAAACTCTTTATAAGTTCTTTGTTAAATACCGTTGACCAAGGTGATTTATGATTACATTTCATTATTCAAGTGCTTTAGAAATTTCAGTTCAATTCATTTTGTTGCAGCTTTCTACTTGAATGTAATTAACAAGAGACATACTCACTTAAGAATTAGTTTTCCATTTAACAATGCTGGAGGCATTTCTCCAGTGAAGACGTTGTTCTGTATGTACCTGCCACATATAATTTTCACAACAATTAGTGAATATTCTACTCATTTATCATAGGAAAATCAATACAAAAAAGAGGTTAAGAAAATTCGAAATGTTACTTACAATTCCCTCAAGTTTGGCAAACTACCCAAGTACTTAGGCAACGAACCAGACAGTTTGTTTTTCTCCATATGCCTCCATATTCAAGAAATAAGGCAGGAATATCAAGAAGAAACCATGTAATCAAAAAGAATTCTTATTTGTAAAAATGACACTTTGAATTTGGATTGAGCATGAAGAAATTAATGATACTTCTTTATCTCTTGCATTATTCTGTCTGATTGGTTGCTCAAGACCTTTGTTCACTACTTTGAGGTATATTAACCTTTGAAAAGTTGCATTTATAGTATAAATGAGGGAAAATGTAAATAATGAAATGCAGAACTTACACAATTTTCAAATTAACAAGATTGCTTATATCAGGCAATGACCCTGTGAGGAAGTTACCATCCAACCACCTAAGAAATTGAAAAGAATTATTATAGGGATCAACGAGAAGAAGATGAAGATTAGTAGATACCTTATTTAAGCCATAATATAGTACTTACAGCTCTTCCAATGCCTCCATGTTATTAATCTCAGGTGGGATCTCCCCTTCCAAATTTTTTCCTGACAGTGCACTGCTCAACAGGTCAGTTCAATCCAGCTTTTGTAGGGCTACAGTATTTAGAATCTATGCAGCTTTGAATAAATTGCAGCAGCTTTACTATATGAATTATTGTTCGGAAAAGCACTATGTTGAAAATGTTGATTAGAGATCATCAAAACTTATGGGTTTCAGAAAAAGCTAAACAATACTCACAATTCACAAATTGCTTTTCTAAAAGATTTTGCTTATTGGGAACAGTTCCAACTTCAATGCAAAACAGGCTTTTACTATTACTAGTTTAAATGTATGAGGTTAAATGTTCTGCAGTATGAAATGAACCTGATCTGTCAGTCAAGAATTTACATTTTTGTGATTCTTGGTGGTGTAGTTGAGGAACAATTCACCCAATCCCACTGAGCTGGAACACAAGGGTCACCTCCGTCATTTGTCCAAGAACTTGCAGCTGACATTGATCGAAAGGCATCGAGAACAGTCACTGCCAATAGTACAAATTGAACTGCATAGTTATTTACAAGAGTGGTGTAACTCTAGCAAATATTTATAAAAGATCACCATTCACTTACAATCCTGACTATCAGTCTTTGATGCAATCTTCAGGTATTTACTAATCTCAATTGCATTTAGGAGTGGTCCTTGAGTCGAATCGCGAGTCTTAACAAATGAAAATGATAAAACAAAATCTAGAGTCACATTCATGTAGCTAGGTTCATAAAGCCTGTAACTTCCATTGGCATTTTCTGCAATATTTACAACTGCATTACTATAATCAGAAATGTAAGGTTGCATCATTTTAAACTTTCTTGTCTCATTTGCTCTTAAGTCTTCAATCTCAGCAAAGTATGCATATGCTCTAGCATTCGCTGGAAAATCTTCAAGATTCAATCGATAACTCAGCATTCCTTCAGCACCAACAACAGCTGTTTGCATCACTTTGACAGGAGGGTACTCTCTTGTTTGAACATCTATACTTTTTGTTGTATTGATTCGAACCGTGCCAGTTGCCACCCCTACAAGAAAATTTTGCCTTTTAACAAGATCTGAGTCCCAAATTCTATCGTAAGGATCGTCTGGGTACCTGAGATAAACAATTCCAACTTGAAATCTTTGCACTAGCAGTATAAATTTTTCCTGATAACACAACATCTTACACAAGAACCGAAAATTCAAAATCATCTTACCTTAAGGCCTCTTCACTTGGAGCTCCATAATTTACTCTAGCCGCTAATTTCAGAAAGTAACTATCTTCATAATCAGTTGCATACATTGAAAGATTAAGAGGTCTCAACTCAATAGTAGATATAAAGGGAGAACCGGTAATAGCACAACAAATGCATACATCAATAGAAGTTGAAGGAGCTCTTATGATCATTTCTTTATTATAAACTCTTGAAGCATCTAACACTGTCACAGTTGACCATTTAGTTGCATCTAAGTAAAGTTCAAATTTTGGGTATGAATCTTCATTTTCTAAGCTTCCATATTGAAATGTTGCTCGAACCAGATACCGCCTTCTCTCTTTTGTTCTTAGGCTATAACAGTACTTCTTGTTATCTATAGGAAAATCTCTTCTTCTTTGATACTGTAAAACCAAATTTCCTCCTGGGTTTTTTACTTGTACTGATTTTCCCTGGTTCATGATCTTATTGTCTGAAATCCATTGCAGCCCAGTTCTCGGATCAGTATAGTTACTATTGCCTCCACAATCAATGCTTATGAACTCTGTGAATGGGTATGAATTTCAACTTATTATTACACTGTTAATAACTATTTATACAATTCTAATGAAGAGCAGAACAGATTGCTATTCTTAATAATTCTATAGAAATTAACATTTTATAGATTTCTGTATAACTACTCTGCTAAAATCAAGAAAATTTGTTGTTTTTTCTTCAAGAAACAGAGTGGTTGCTCTGTTTTCTCGACTATTAAGATTTAATAGGACTTTTTCTTTCAAGAAATCAATTAAAATCACAAACAAGATAAATTTGGAAGATAAACCCTTCAATTTAAAAAATGGCATGACCCCAAAATTGAATAAAAAAAATTCATTCAAAGAACAGAATCAAGAATCAAGAAGAACATACCTGTAACTTGGCAGACAATAGAAGATAAAAAGAATACAAAAATTAGAACCAGAAAGTTAGAATATAAAGCCATTATTCATTGAAGAAGAAGAAGCAAGGAAGACAAAATTTAACCAATACTTTTGATGTATTGTTTGAGTTAATACTATTTTTCAGCGATTGAAACAAATCTTTTTACAGAGTACTCTGAAACTCTCCCCCCACTACTACTACTTACCTCTCACTCACTTTCTTTCTTTTTTTATATATATAATTTTTGATTTTTTTAACACATTTTTTATAATTTTTGATTGATTGATGAGTTTGCGCAATGTTCATTCACAAGTTTAATCTTCTTTTTCTACAATTAATGAGAATCTGCTTTTTCCCAATAAATAAAGATTTGATGTTTATCACTTTTATTTTCTTTTGAAAAAGAATGTAATTTGCAACTAAGAAGCTTAAGCTATAAAGAGAAAAGAGAATATCTACTTTAGGTGTTCGCTTGTTTATTTTTATTGTTTTTAAGATTAAAAATAGAAAATAAAGCAGTTAGCATTTGAAAATTTTATATTATTTACCTTAAAGAAAATAAAAATAGAACCCAAATCTTCTCCATAAATGTCACCAGATTCACAAAAAAAAAATGAAAATAAAAAATTTACACACAAAAATTCAAAAAAAAAGTGAATTCTCATTTCCTTATTTTCTTGTTATAATTTGTTAAATTGTTAAATTATTGCGAACCTTAAAAATTAACAATTAAAAGTTCATTTTTATATAAACTTAATCATTTATTTATATTTAGGAAACTGCCATTTATTAGATATGAAATTTTTCCTTCAATACTGAAAAAAAAATGATTAAGTTTTTTTACGACCATTATAATTGACACTTCCAGTTGTGAAAAGAATATATCAAATAAGAATATAAACAAAATAAAAATTTTTCTTTTTTTATGTTTTTATTTTATCATAAAGCAATGCAAAAATTATATCATGGAGTTGCTGAAGATGGGTTTTTTTTTCTAAATTTAATTTTAATTTTCATAAGAGTTTATAGTTAGAAAAATTGTACTAATATTTATGAATGAAAAGCAATTCATCCAAATATTAAAGTAAAATACTTTTGCTTTAACAAAAGATTGAGAAAAATAATAATAAAAGAAGCAAATGGGGATGAATAATTTTATAGGGATTAGGAAATTAAAAGAAACATTGGCCTTTAGCCATGCAAAAGCATATAATAAAATAAAATAAAAGATGAAAAGAGGAAGCATTATCACTATGAAGCCAATTTAATTATATTCTTTGCTTTAAATTAACTTTGGCTTTACCAAACCACAAAATCTACTTTTCTGTCTCTTTGGACCATCTTGTCTTTAGCTTTATAAATAAAAATGTAATAAGTTATAAAATTATATACAAGTTGATGGATGCCTGTTCCCATCAAGACAAAAAATAACCATAAAATCCCAATTTCCATGCTAATATATGAAAATTGACAAATTCAAGAAAATGAAGAAATTATGAGAATAAAAAATTGTTAAATTATTAGTATTATTATTATTATTATTATAAATTAAGAGAAGTTGATAATTATATAAAAATATTAAAGTTACAACATATATATATATTAATATATTAGATAATATCATAATTAAAATATTTAATACTAAATGCAGATAATAGTTTTTTAATATATATTAATTTTATATATTTTTTTCATCCTAAATTTATGTGGAATTTTTTTAATAAAAAAAAGAAAATTAAGCATTCCAATAACAAGAAAATTTGATTTTTTTTTTAAATTTTTCAATCATGACAAATTATGAAATTGAGCACTATAAAAGTGTTTTTTTTTATTATTACTTGCAATGCCCTCCATGATTATGTTTTTTTTGTATACATTTATGCATGTCTGTGTGTGTGTGTGTATATATATATATATATATGTGTGTGTGTGTGTGTGTGTGTTTTTTCACTCTCCAAAAAAAGCATGTTTTCTTTTTTTAAAAAAAAAAATTATACATGTATTATTATTATTAAAAAAAATTGCATATAAATCTATTTTAATTTTTGGTATTATTCTGTTTTTAATGATAAAATGAAAATTTATTGAATATAATACACATTATCCCAAAATAAAAGAAATATAAGATTAAGCTTAAGATTTTTTTTTCACATATATTATTGAATTTATTGAATAAATAAATAAATAAAGGTGGTCCATGAGAAACCACAGCAAGAGCCATTAATACAGTGAGTTCCTAAGTTCTAGATTCTAATTAATATAAAATAAATAAAATATTTTATGTTAGCATATATGTGTCTTTTTTTATATCAGAAAAAGTAATTGGATGATATTATGAATAATATTTTTACGTGATGTATAAAATTTTATTTTCTTCAATATGATGAAATATAAACCATTTCAAAGATTTATAAATAACAATTTTTAATAAAATGATGGGTCAAAAAAACAATTTTTAATAAAATGTCATAAAATTAAATATTAAATAAACACTTTTTTGAATATTAAAAATTCATAAAATGTAACAAAATATTAAAATTTAAATTCAAACTCTTAAATGAATTATATTGTAAGATAAATATTTGATTAATAATAAATTTTATTACTTCAAAAATTAAATTTTCTTTTAGTTTTAGTTGTTAGTTAATCATAATTTAAAAATAGTTGCATCTTAAAACCTTATTCTCTCCATCTTAAATTAATAAAAATATTTTTTATTTTATAATAATTAATAACAATATAAATTTATATATATTCTTCTTATTGTATTTTTATTTTAATATAAAATATATTTATTAAAAATTTTAATGAATAATATTTTTTTATTAATTATATGTGAAAAAGATTAATATTTAATATTTAAATTCCAAATTTAAATAGGAGCTATATATATTTATAGTTACTAATATATATCTTAATAGTTTAATAAATAATATTAAACACATATATAATATAAATTAAATTTATTAACTAATTTAATAAAATAAAAAATGTATATTTATTAATTTAATGAAAAAAAAATGTATATTTATTAATTTAAGATGAAATTGATTAGTTGTAAGTTAGGCAAGAGTCTTGTCAAATTTATAAATGATATCCCACCTTGCCTAGTATTCACAGGTGCCTCGAAGGGCACTGAATGATAATCGTTAGAAATAATTAAAGTCTTTTTAGTATAATCATAAGACAATACTAATTTCTAATGAGACTAAGGGCAAAACCTTTAGGCCTTGCTTCCAAATACCTATAAATATTTATTAAATTATAATTTTTTTTTTTAAAAATATAAAAAATTTAGTATAAAAAAATAATAAATAAATCATATATTTACTATATTTTTACATAATAAATAATATTTTTTTATTTCACTTTTAATTTATATAATAAAAATATAAAATTTAACAAAAATTATAAATTTTACACGAAATTAAATTATATAATAAATAATTTAAATTCAAATGTAATAATTATAATATCAACATAAAATTAAAATACATAAAATATATATAAAATTTAAATATAATAAAAGCAAACTACTGTTTTAATTTAAAAACTATATTTTAAGGCTTAGAAACTAAAATATTTTGACTGCTGTCTAAATTATATAAATATTTTTTACACCTAGATAAATGATTGCTTAAATAACTTATGTAGCTAGTAGAGAGATATGTAAGAGATTAACTATAATATTTATATATTTTTTTTAGAATTTTTATCATTATTTAATTCAAAATGCTCATAAATCTATGATCTCTTTTTTTAACTACTCACCTTGGATGACTTTGTAAAATTTTTAAAAATATTTGTTTTCATCGAATTATCATTATTTCTTTGGGAGGCAGTACTTACACTATAAGTTATAATTTTTGAATTATCTTTGGTATTTGACATCTATTCAAGTAAAAAAAATTATTTCAAAGTATTAATTTACATATTTATTTTATATATTAATTATATAAATTTTTTTTAATTTAATTCTCATTGAAAAAATATTACCAAAGTAAATCGTCGACTGATTCCAGTCAAAAGCAAATATGGTCTAAAATTTTTAAATTATTTATCAAAATGAAGTTTATAAAGAGATGATCTAAAAAATATCAGTATAGTCGAAAAAAAAAGTCGAAAAACAAATGAAAACTAGTAAAAAATGACTGAGGCGTAACTATCGTGAATGCTTCGGACAGCGCGTAACATGTGCTCTAACTGATGATGACAACAAAATTAGTGGCGATACATTAGTTGAAAGATGAGCTTTCAAATAGTATGGGCGATAACTATCAGATGTGACAAAAAAAATGATAGATTAAAAAAATCTATCTAATTTAAATAATAATTTATATTTTAAATTATTACTTAAACAATTAATTTATTTTAAATTAACAAATTATATATATATAAATTTTAATTTATTAAACTATCAATCATTAATTATATATATTTATTATATATATTAAGTATACAAATTTTATTTAATTTAATTCTTTTAGGAAAAATGTTATTGGAGTGCATCATTGTCGGATTCCGATTAAAAGTAAATGAGATCTAAAATTTACAAATTATATATCAAGAAAAAGCTTAAAAAGAGATGATCTCAAAAATACTAGTTTAACTGAAAAATAAAATCGAAAAACGAACGAAAAACTAGTCAAAAGTAGCTGATGGCGTTAACTATCGTAGATACTTTGGACGGCGTGTAGCATGTGTTTTACTGTCAATGACAACGAAATTGATGACAATACATTCGTTGAAAAATAGGCTTTTAGATTATATAGGCAGTGACAGTCGGAGGTGATAAGAGAATAATAAAACGTATAAATAAAAAATCGAACCTCTCTTTTCTATTATTTTTTCTCTCTTTAATGAATAATCTCTCTCCTCCGAAATAATCATATGACAAAGTCTTTTTTTAATTTGCTCTCCGTTATTGTAGAATAAACAGTATAAATATTTTTTTTTTGCTTTTTTATTCTATTACACCCAATAAAATTGTAATATAAATAAATTTTCTTTTATTGTAGCATAAAAGTATGAATAGTATTTGTTGTTTTTTTCTTTACTGTAGTATAAATAGTATTTTTAATGTAGTTTCAAGATAGATATAAAAAGGATAAATTTAGTATTTTACTGTTTTAGTTTTAAATTCAAAAGGATATATTTAGTATATTTACTGCAGCATGAATATGATTTTTTGGTTCAATTTTAAATTATAAGATATATTTCCTAATTGATGTTCCTTTGATATTGTATTTTGATAATATTTATTATGTTTATGCGATATTTAAAATAATTATAAGTTGATATTTGAACAATTTATAAAGTTTTATTTTTATTATTAGATTAATATTTATAATTATTTTTTATGAATCAAATTTAAATTTAAAAAAATAAAGTTTTATGTATTTAATTTATGAAATTTATAATTTTTATTTTTTATTTAATACATCAATTACCTACTGAATTTAACAGCTTTAGTTATTTTACCCTTTATACTTATATATTTGTCAAATTGTCCTATATACTTATCTATTTTGTCCTAATAGATATTTATATAAATCATATATTGGTCATTTTGCCGCTTGCACTTATATATTTTGTATTAAATAGATACTTATATGCAAATATAGTATTATTTTTATTTAAGTGTCTATTGAATATGAAATAGACAAATAGATGAATAAAGTGATTAATATGTGATTTTATAAGTGTTTATTGAAATAAAATAAATAAGTATACGAGCAAATCTAATAAATACATAAATATATGAGATAAAATAACTAAAGTTGCTAAGTTTATGAGATAATTGGCTTGGATCAGGTTTTGCTTAGGCTTCACCATTTCAATATAATTAACTATAATTCTACAACGTGAATCTATATATATTTTTTAAATGCTTAATTTAATCTTCAAACAAAAAACCTTGGGCAACTTTTTAAATAAGCTTATTAACTAACAATTTATAATAAATTATTTTAATTTTTAATTTAATTTTATTAATTTTTCGAGAGAGATACTATATATAAATAAATAATTAATATAAATCTCAATCAAATATTATAATCAATTATAAATAGGAAACAAATTTAAACAAAATTTCAAAAGTCTATCAATCAATTAATGTGGATTTTCTCAAAATTAAATATTTTTTACTATATTCAAAATTAAATTATTAAGGGTACGTTGATATTATTATTGATATATATATATATATAATTATTATAGATTGTTTGAAAATAAATTTCACATACTCTCAAACCAAATTAAAAATATGAATTAAATAGATCAAATTTAGTTTCAAGGCCAAATTTACATGAAATTTATTTGACTTGAAGTTAAATAATTTTTATATAATCAAAATATATGAATTATATTTTAAAAATTATTTTGAATAATTTCAATAAATTATTTTTTAATAAAACTCTAATAAATAAACAGCAAAGAAACATAAAATAGAATCCAATTGATCCATTATAAGAGTAAAATAAAAAGGAAAGAAAGAACCAACTCAAATCCATCCAACAGAAGCATAATGCCATCTCCCTTTCTATGCTCATTTATTTATTTATTACTTTTTGTAGTTTTTATTATTTATTAACAAATAAATTTTTTTTATAAAAAATGGACAAAAGCAAATAACAATAGTCTGAAGAGGATAAATAAATAAGGAGCAAGGAAGAAGAAAAGTCACAGGAGGAAATAATTGGAAGGCAAAATAGGAAAATAATAATGGAGGCAAAGCTAAGAAAGATATATTAGATCAGATGCATTAGACAGGCAAGTTATTCATTCCTGTGAATTGGACCGAACCAATCCGAACCATATCAGATAACTTACACATTAAGTATTTTATTTTATTTTTATAAAAATAATAAAATTGAATCAAATTAAATATATATTTTTTATAAAAAAAAAGAAAAAAAATAAAATTATATAATAAACATATTAAGTAGTAATAAATAATTTAATTTTTATTCAAATACGTTCCATTTCTAGTGAATAATAAAAAAATATATATTACAAATATATTATAAAATAATTACATTAAAATAAAACAAAATATTTTGCAACAGAACTAAAATATTTATTGATACTTTACATGTTGCCCAGGACAAATTCTAAAATCAAAATATTTCAAATTGATAATTTAATTTTTAATAGTGTATATAATTAGTAATATATATATATATATATATAATTTGATGGATTTGATTATTTTAATTTAAAAAAAAATCAAATAAATGGAACCAAATCGAATCAAACCAAATATACATAATTAAATTGGGTTGGAGTAGATTTGTGGTTAATCAGTTTTTTGCTCAACCAGCTTTCTTGGTTTCTTTTCTTGAAGTTTTCAGAGGTTTCAATGTTAAGCAAGGCTCTGCTCTTTAATCTCTTTTCTTTTATAAAAAGTCCCCATCCAATACAATCTTCTATCATCTTTTGATCTTCTCTACATCTTTTCTTCAACATTCTCTCGACAGAAACAAAACCTATTTCTTGTTCCCAAAAGCTACCTTCTTTTTCATCACTCTCTATCCCTCCCACTCTTTTGAGTTTTTCTCTGTTATTTTCTTTTCAAGACTCAAAAGGGTGGCAACAAATGTGGCAAAAACTGCCCAACAATAAATATTCTTCCTTTAGAGAATCTCTCAAAGCTCTTGAAGATGATATTCAACATGCCAATAGTCTGTAAGTTATATATATATATATAATTTTATCTTTATCTTTTTTTTTTTTTGCTTTTTGGAACAATATTTTCACTAAAATTATTAAATTCTGTGGAACCCATAATTATTTTGATGTTTGATTTCTTTATAAATTTTCCTTTCTGGGTTTGTGTGATTGTTTCTATACGACTATTCATCTGTGGTAGGTGGGAAAAAATAGGTGAACTTTGAATTTGGCGAAATTGTGAAGAAATTGAGATAATCTAAGATAAAGTTTGGTGAATTTGAATATGAAATTAGGTTTATGAACATATGAATGACTTGTTGATGGCTTCTTTTATGTTGGAAATACTATTTTTGTAAATGGGTTATAGCCATTAACTTCTAATTTTAGTCATGGAAATTAGTTGATTCATAAAGTTTTGTCTTTTGATAAAATTTTGATACGTATCTATTATTATGCTTGTTGATGTGGAATGTTAACTGGTAAAATGTTCAGTTCTCAACTGGGGTGTTGTGATGGGTGGTTTTTGCAGGGCAGCTTCCCTCCCAGGAGATTGTGGTGGGGATCATGTGCAAATGAGATTGTCATATAGCCCTATTGCCCCTTTTATCCTGTTTTTGGTTGAATGGATGGATTATAGTTGTACAGCTACGCTTCCTAGTTATTTAGGCCTTCTCCACATACTTGTGTACAAGGTGGGTTTACCATCTGTTTTTTTCCTTTCTTTTTGTTGTGACAGATTCATATGGTGTGTTTGTTATAAAATTGCCGTTTTTAGTTCCTTCTGTTTCCACTCAAAACTCAAAATAAGCTCTGTATACTTTATCCAGGTTTATGTTGATGGCATGCCAACATTATCCTCCAAAGATAGGAAAGCGTCACTAACCGAATTTTATGGTCTGCTCCTCAAAAATTTGTTACTAACAACTTTCTGTCAACGCTATTTATTTTTCCTTGCTTGAAATCTGAATGCATTCAATTGGAAAAAATCCTTGCAGCTATTATATACCCTTCACTTAGGCTGCTTGAAGGAGAGTTTATTGAATTAGAAGACAAACCGAAGAGAAGCCAAGGCACTGAAGTTTTAAGCAGAAAGAGAGTGGAAGATCAGAGGAGGCGAACTGATAATCAATTTGAGAGAGATGAGGAGTGTGGGATATGCATGGAAGATAGTGCAACAATGATGCTGCCTAATTGCGGGCACTCCATGTGCATCAGCTGTTTCTGAGACTGGTACTGACTACTCTCATTTGGGCTGATTACTTCTTGTAGATTGTTTACATATTAGCAGTTAGTTGTTGCTGATATGCATTTCTGCCATAACTTACTTCCATGTTTGACAGGAATGCAAGATCTCAATCATGCCCTTTTTGTCGTGGCAGCCTTAAAAGAGTGAAATCAAGAGATTTATGGGTTCTTATTAATAGTGGTGATATAACTGACACAGCGTCTCTTGCAAGAGAGAAACTGAGGCTTTTGTACCTTTTCATCGAGAAACTTCCTCTTCTAATGCCTGAGACTCAGGCTATTATCTTTTGATTACATGATATGACTTGCAGAGAATGAATGGAGTGAACAATCGGGTACGGCCAGCCACCCATTGTACATATAGTATGGTGTGGAGACTTTGATTCCATCCTTTGTGGCTGGTTAAGAAGATGTTTGAGTCATTTATATAATTAACTAAACCAATGGTTAGTTCAGATGAACTTTGAACTGTTCAATAGGCAGGGGAGTCTAAAGTTCATGAAATCGTCAAGATAAGAATGGGAAAAACTGAAGATCAAGCACCTGTAAGTATAATATATGGCAAGTGAATCATGTAAATAAAAAGTAACAGGAAAAGGTTTGCCTGGCGTTCAACTCAGCTTTTTGGAACCTGAGTGTTGGAATGAAAATAGCTAGAAAATTGCTTGTGTATTTGGTATTTCTGCTTCCTATCACATGTTGTATGAAAAATATAATTAATGCATATCCAGGGGCGGAGGTAGGTGGGGTCGTGTGGGGACTGACGACCCCCCCACCGGCTGCCGGAGATGTTAATCTTCAGCCCTTCAACTCCCTCAGTCCCTCAGTCTCAGCCCCCCCTTCAGCCAGGACCTCCCTGTCATGCACCTCAGTTTCAGCTCAGCTCTCTCTGCCTCATGGGACACCTCAGTTTCAGCCCTCCACCGGCGGTCCTGGCTCTGTCACTGTGCATATCTATTTTTATATTATGGCTCTTGACCCTCTTGATTAAGAAATTGCTGATATAATCTCAGCTCATAGCTCTTCTTTGGTTCAAATGATGACTTAATCAATGGCTGCATTTTACCATAGTATGACTGAAACTCCTCAGAGCTGATTCAGATAGTAGGTATACTGTATTAGAACTGAAACCTGAAGCTATTTTGATATACATAACTCAACTAAACTTTAATCTTAAGTTAATTGGAGTTAGTTTTAACTAATTAAGACATACATTTTTGGAGAGATGTAGTGCCAATATATACATATAATTTCTTTTTTTCTCTTTTAATTTTTCCAATTCTAATATTTCTGAAGTAATTGAAGCTTGAAATAAGAGTAGGGTTGTAGCCGAGGTGAATCGAGCTTTAAAAAGTTTAGGCTAAGCTCGGCATATATTCTTCATGGCAGGTGTGAAATGATTCTAATAAAATAGCCATGAATGAAGTTTGTTTTTTATAAGTTGCTGAATCTCTTACATTCTTTGCTTGGAATTTAATTGCTGCTTAGTTATGTTACTGTTCTGTACCTGGTGATTTAAAATGAATCATAAAATTAGCTTCAGGATTTTTTGATTTTCAGTTTGATTATAGGCATATTATAATTCAGTACTTTGGAAGATATCTTGTATGTTTTACCTTGCAAATGGCCAGTGGCGGAAGCAGCCCCTCGAGAAGAGGGGGCAAACTCCTCTTCAACGCACGAAAGGAGGAGATTGGGGGGCTGAGGGGCTGAAACTCCACCTCTGCTGCTCTGGCTGGCAAAAGCTTCACTTGAAAATGCACGTCCGGTGGCCGATCAGGGGGTCGTTAGCCCCACACGATCCCACCTGATTTCGCCCTTGCAAATGGCGTTTGCTGGTGTCCATACTGCAAGCAAAAGAACATGCTCTTGTGTTAATCTTGGATGGCTAAATTTCATTAAATTGGTTAAATTTTACTCCAGTGTAACTTTTTTAAATTGGTTAAATTTTACATCACTCTTTTCTTTATGAATAAAAATATAAAGTAATAATTAAGTATAAACATCTTAGTGAATGATTAAATTACATTGGGAAATGAAAGTGAAAATTGATTCATAATATTATCTTATTGTTAAATAAAATTATTTATATTTAATAAAGAATTTGTAATAGAAAGACTGGTATTGAGACATTTTCTAATAATTAACTTGTAGAGAAAGTAAATTTTGTGCTCCTGCACATTTCGAGAGTTCTTCATTGATGGTTATTCATATTCTCAAGTCTCACCTCAAATAAAAAAATATTTGTTAAAGATATAAAATACAATATAAATAGGTGTTCTTCCACATCTTATAATTATAAAAAATATAATAAATTTATAATAAAAAGTATTGTAAAAATCAACTTATTACATGCTCAACTTATCTATCTTTTAATAATTATTAAAATGGTTGAGAGGAAACTTCAAGGTTGAAACTTCCCCTAAGTAGTGCACATTTACATGAACAATTATTGGTGCAAGAAAAGAAACCCTTTTGAATTAAATATATATACTTTAAAAATCTTTGCTCTATAATTATTCCATGGAAACATTAATATTTAGTCAATTTTTCTTAATTTGAGTATTTGAATTTTTAAGTGAAAGAATCTTTTAATTTTTAGTGTTTTACCAAATTATGCACTTTTTATTTTAGAAGAATTAAAAAAATTAATTATTTTTTATTAATAATATAAATTTATATATTTTTTTTATTATATAATTTTTTAGCTTAAGATATATTTAGTAAATAATATTAATATTTTTTTATTAATTACATGAATGAAAAAAAATATTTAAAACTCAAATTTAAAATTTAAACAAAAGTAAATACAAACTTTTGATCATCAAGTTAAATTTTAGTTGTTAATAAATAATATTAATATTAAATATGAATATAATAAAATTTAACACATTAATTAATTTACGAGGGATAAGTTATAATTTAAGATGAATAAAAAAGAAAAGTGTGATTATTAATTTAAGATAAAGTGTGTATTTAATTTAAAATGTGAAAAAATTAAGAAATTCTTTAAATTGAGAACAATAAACTGAGATTAAAGTATAAATTATGTTAATGATTAATTTTTTAAAAAATATGTCAAAAGGAGTAGTTATTCTTTACAGCCGGTGAGAAGCCGCCAAGTTTCTTTTTTTTTTTCCGTCACTTTATTTTCTTGGAAAAAATTTTCTTGCCCTTTCTCAGCCTATTCCTCCAAGCAAAAGACTAAAACCCATGTGCATAAACACTCTGTATATATTTTGATTCTTGAATTAAGCAAGCCATGGCAGAGAACAGTTTCTCTTCTTTTCGGAACCCTGCATTTCCTGCTGGTCTTCGTGTCCTGGTTGTCGACGACGACCCTACCTGGTTGAAAATCCTTGAGAAAATGCTCAAAAAGTGCTCTTACGAAGGTTAATTCTTCTTCCTCTTTGTTTCTTGTTTCTTTCATAACATTTTTAGATCAAGATTGCTTCTTTTTCGCTGAAATGGTCAATAATAAACTGGGTTATGGTTTAATTCCTGTTTTATGGTCAGGTGGATTTAAAGTTTGAGATTTTATGCTCTGTTTGGGACCAATGGATTCCACTAAATTTTTTACTCCCGTGAGTAACTGAATCCAATTCATCTTTACCAAAGTTGGGGTTATTTATGCTAAGAATGGTTTGCTTATTGTGTGGCCTCTTGTTTGAGTTTGCAGGTGACATGAAACTATAGACTTCATGTTGATTTGGGTTGTTAATTTGTTTTTTCTCCCTGAAAAATCTAAGGTTTAGTTATGGTTATAAATAATTTGATTTAATGCACTTATCTAGCATTTGAAGATACTAACAATAGTACATAGAAAAAAATATTGTAGAAAAAAGTGTTTCAAGTTTCAACATGGCTAATGATATGATTGCTGTAGGAATGATAGTATTCTTGTGGACTGTGGACATATTGATAAATTTTTATAAACATTTGGAATTGTTGATAAATGTAACCCTGTGCCCAGTGGTAATGAACAGCAGTGGTGCATGAGATCCAGTGCAGGGAGCAGCCGTACTCCCATACTTTGTGAAATGAGCATGAACATGGCTAGTAGTTGGGATCCTGTCAAATATTGTTAGTTAGCTTTATTTGGCTTAATGACTTTGGGTTGAGAAGTCTAAACTTTTGCTTGGCTAATCCTTTTACGGATTCAACTTGGTATGCTTTGAAATGAACCATTATTGTTTTTCTTTTATTCAAAGTCTTCATAATAATATATTTGTTTGGTAAGGGATAATAGATTGCAGTATGTAGGATAACTGACAATATGTTCAGGCATCTAACCCACAATATAATAGCAATGTGTTTTTGACATTTCCCTTCTGGAATGCTTTTGCATTTTTCAGCGACAACCTGTGGTTTTGCAAGAGATGCTCTGAACCTGCTTCGAGAGAGGAAATATGCATACGGCATTGTGATTAGTGATGTCTGCATGTCCGACATGGATGGTTTTGAACTTCTAGAATGGTTTTTCACCATTAATTAACCTGGGGACTTTCTTCTTGAATTCCAGATTTTTTCTTATTTTTGTATCTTATGTATATTACAATCATGCTCCTGACAAAATGTGTTTATGTCACTTCACAGTGATGGCTACTGATGGAGCAACAAGTCAAGTGATGAAAGGTGTTCAGCATGGAGTGCGGGATTATCTTCTTAAGCCAATACGAATGAAAGAACTTCGAAATATATGGCACCATGTATTCAGAGGCAGGTTCTACGAGGAAACACAAACTGAAATTCTTGAAGAAATTGTAAATATACAAGTGAGTACAAATGAATCAGTTCAATCTAATGATGGGTGCTCATCTAATGGAGAAAATCTGACTTCAATCAATAAAAGAAACGGTGATAAAAGCCTTGGTGACAATTCTTTCATAAATAAAGCCAGAGTAGTTTGGAGAAAAGATCTTCATCAGAAATTTGTCAAAGCTGCATATCAGATAGGACTTGACAGTATGGTTATTATATATCTTTGTTTTCAAAAGTTTACGAAAATTTTGATCTATGACATGTAATGTCTGTTTGGCAGAAGTTGGTCCAAAGAAAATTCTTGATTTGATGAATGTGCCATGGTTAACTAGAGAAAATGTTGCAACCCATTTGCTGGTATTCCTTGAGAAAATAATTAAGCAAAAAGAAAAACTGCATCATTTTTTTAGCATCCATTTTAATGAGTTGATTTTTGCCACTATATGGCTTCTGATTGGAAAGCTTTTTTTTTTCATATGCAGAGATTTGTCTGTATTTGTGTAGATTGCAGAAGGAAAATGATGTAAAAATTATTATTGAAGCGATAAACTATTCACACAGCACTTCAGTAGACTCCACTGCAAGTGTTGGGAGTCAGTACTCATGTATATGGAGCGAGGAGACGTTTCAGACGGCAACTATAGAATTTCTTTCAATAGCTTAGCTCTCAATTACCTGGAACCTGGAAACCATGAAAGTGATCAAGAGGAAACTGTGTCAATGCCTGTGGCAGCATGCAGAATATCTTCAACTACTGATGTTTCTGATTTTTGGAAGTCCAGGGATTCACAATCTGAATTTAGTCATTTGTGCCAATCTTCTGAATCAGAAGTAAACTTTGCAACATTTGATTCTACTTTCCTTTTTGTACCATCAAGAAATGATGAAAAGAAGCACGAAGACGATAAACAGGAAAACAAAGATGATGAAAAGAAGCAGCACCAGGATGATAAAGAAGAGCAAACTTCGGAGTAGGAATCAGAAGAGCAATGTCCTGTGATCAAAACGTGTCAGGAAAGTTTTTTCATAAAGCTCATAGAGCCTTTCTTAGTTAGCAGATACGCAATGCTTAGATTTTTAATGTAGAAAACTGAATCTTATCTTTCAGTTTGTATATATTGCCTTTAAAAGAACTTTCTTTGTTTAATATAGGAAAACAAAAAAAAAATAATTATAGTGAATAAAATATTTTTTTTTTTAAATTTTGTAGATGTCATTTTTTTGGCAATATCTATTGCCTTTAAAAGAACTTTATTTGCAATAATTTTTCTCCGACCTATGTAATAGGAGAAGTTCGAAAATAATTTTCATCACAACAAACCTTATTTAGATGGAGGAATATTATAGATTGAACTTGAACAACTATAGGATGAGTGTATTGTAAATTTATTATTTAATTTTTTAATGTTTAACAAATTATATAATTGTATTATAATTAGAATTAATGAATCATGTAGAATTCATTTATAAATAAATTTTTATGTTTGATATATTATAACTTAAAACAGATAATTCAATTGAATTTTATATAATTTTATTTTGAATAATTTTTAAATTGAAAATTTAATTTTTTTCTAAATATACCATTAAGAAACTTATTACATGCAAATGTTCAAAAAAAAAATATCACTCATATTATTATTGTTTAATTAGAAATTCTAGATATATTACAAAATATTTAATTATTTATTCAATCATATCTATATTTTCTTCTTAAGCTAAGTAAATAATTAATTTTTTAATTTATTTAATTTCTTATAAAAATTAAAAGAGTGGAGTGGAAGAAAGAGATATAGGTTTATTGAAGATAATTTTATGAAAAAATAATTAATTTTAGTATAAAAAATAATTAAAAAGGATAAAGAAAATAATTAATAAATTTAAAGAAAAATAAAATTTTTAAGTAATTATAATTAATTTATTTATTAAAAATTTTAAGACAATTTATTAAATTTTTTTATAATATAATAAAATTTTAATTTATTAATTAATAAATAATTTTTAAAAATTTTAAAATTAATTTATTAAAGAAAAATTAATTTTAATAATTATATTTTTTATTGATTCAATTTCTTAGAAAAATTGGAAGAGCAAAAGATTAAACCCATGTATATAAACGCTCTGTAAGGCAGAAGCCATGCATTTTGATTCTTGAATCTGAGAAGGCCATGGTAGAGAACAGTCTCGTCTCCTCGAAACCCTGCATTTCCTGCTGGTCTCCATGCCCTAGTTGTCGACGATGACCCTATCTGTTTGAAAATCCTTGAGAAAATGCTCAAAAAGTGCTCTTATGAAGACTAATTTCTTCTTCCTTTTCGTTTCTTGTTTCTAAGCTAACACTTTTAAATCAAGATTGCTTCTTTTTCACTGAAATTGTCAATTACGAACTGGATATTGTTTTGGTTCCTGTTTTACAGTGAAGTGCATTTAAAGTTTGAAATTTTATGCTCTTTTTGGGATCAATTAATTCTACTAAAATTTTCATTCCTATGAATTCAATGTAACTGAACCCATTTAATTTTTACCAAATATGGGGTTATTTATACTAAGAATAGTTTGCTTCTTGTTTGAGTTTGTAGGTAACTTGAAACTCGGAGACTTCATGTTGATTTGGGATTGTTTTTTCTTTCAAAAAATTTGAGGTTTAGTTATGATTATAAATAATTTGGTCTAATGCACTTTTCTAGCATTTCATGATGTATACTAACAGTAGAACATAGAGAAAGAAAAATGGCAGAAAAAGTGTTTCAGCATGATTAATGATATGATTGCAGCCGGAATGATTGTGCTCTGGTGAACCTGTTGGTAAATTTTTATAAACATTTGGCGTTCTAGTGATTTGACTTTCGGATTCTTGATACAGAGATTAATGAATCATGAATGTAACCCTGTGCCCTGTGGTAATGAACAGCAGTGGCGCATGACGTTCGGTGCAGGCAGCAGCCATACTCCAATACTGAAATGAGCATGAACATGGCTAGTGGTAGGAATCCCGTCAAATATTGTCATTAGCTTTATATTTATTGGGCTCAATAACCTTAGGTTGAGAAGTCTAAACTTTTACTTTGGCTAATCCTTTAACAGATTCAAGTTGGGTAGGAATAATTACCAAAATATGCCTAAAATTATAAAAATGTGAAACTTCATCCAAATATTATTAAAATATGTAAGTTAAATTGTCAAATAAAAAATATGACTTTTTAATTTTTTTAATTTTGTAAACTCATAAAACCGAAACTTTAAGTTTTGGTTTTAAACCGAAACTCAAAGTATCGAACAAATACTTTAGTATAGTAATTTGCACTAAACAATAATTGTGAATTGCGATTTGGTGTATTTTATTTATTTTTTAAATATTGAACCAAACTATAAGTGTGAGTTGCGATTTAGTTTATTTTATTTTTTTTAAATATTGAACCAAACTGTAACTCTGAGTTGCGATTTGGTTCTTTAAAAAAATATAAATTAAACAATTTATAGTTACAGTTTAATTCAATTTTTAAAAAAAATAAATTGAACCAAACCGCAAGTCTTATTTACTATTTGGTTTAATATTGAAAAAAGTAATAGAGGATAAATAATACATTCTCCTCTGCTGGCTTCTGCTGACTGAGGCAGTAGGCACTGCCTCAGCCAGCAGTACTCTGTGTTTATTTTATTTTACCAACACCATTTATATTTGCTTTGGCTTTTGTTTTTGTGCTTCATTCTTGTCTACTGCACTGTTGATATTTCTAGTTAGTTACTCTTCCTTACTCTTTTTCTTTTTGTTTTTTTCTCAGAAAATATGTACTTTTTTTCATTCATGAGTTTCTTCTAGTTCACAAAACAATAAATTTAGACAGTATATAAAGCACAAAAAAATAATTTTTTTGAAAAGCTGAAATTAATTTTACACTTATGCCACAAACTTATTAGAGAATTCAAAATTAACTTATGTTTTTTTTTTTCATATATATTGATCGATCATGTTCTATTACTAGAGAAATATATATTTATATCATTAAATTATATGTTCGTGTATTTATTAAATTGCTAACTCAGTATATTAATTTAGAAAAAAATATTTTAAGAATTTATTTGCTTGAATTAGTGGTGGTAAATATACACTTGAATTTCATCAATATTTTTCTAAAAAAATAAGAAAATTTAAATAATTTAAAATAATATTATATTCATCTCAGAAATTATGAAATTTCAAATTTGGTTTTAATGTAAAATGAATTTTTATTAATAAATTAAAAAATTAGATCAATCAAATTATATAATTTTAAAATATATATAATTAGGGAAATTACCAAATAATGATAGATAATTATAACATATGAATATAAATATTTTTAAATTGGAATATTTTTATCATTTTTTGAGAATTTGTAGAGGTATTTATGACATTGATTAATTTTTATATTTATTTGTTATGGTTGATATATTATTTGTACATATATAATTTTTTGTGGTGTATTACAACTTGGGTATGAGTTTTTTCATTTTTTAATAATTTATTTTTATTTATTTTTAGGTTTTGGGATGAATTTTAAATAATTGTAGTTCCTAATTTGTTAATTGTTAACTTTATTTTAAATTTTTTTTACTCATAATTAAATTTTGTTGTTTTTTTTATAAACTTATAATTTTTATTTTAGGTTTTAGGGATAATATTAAATTTATCCTTTATTATTTTTTAATTTTTTCATAAACTTATATATAATTTTTTTAGAGATTAGGCATGAAATTAAAATTATCATGTTAATTTTTTAATTTTTATCATTAACTTATAAATAATTTTTTTAGATCGTGGAGTTAACTTATAATATTTAATTTTTATTAGAATTCATTTCATTTTGAAGTGTTTATTATAAACTGCAATAAAAATAAAATATATGTCAAATAAAAACAAAGTTGTAACTATTTTGTATTTCTATTGCACTTCATCGTCTGATTCAAGCCTTCAACACTTCGTGTCAAAATTAGAGAAAATAATCGAACATCATTCTCTACAGCTTTCGTGTAAGTCAATTCTATTTTTTTTTCCATCTTAGATAGAATCAATTTGATGATATATGATTCTCTTTCACTGTTTCTTGAGTTAATTGTAATAAATTGTAGCTATAGTATAGTGGGATTTTGTTAATATATTTTGCTTGTTAATTCTTTGGATTTGGTTTGTTTCATGGCATTTTAATAATTTTTTTTATTATTGAATTAGAGAATGAGCATTTTAAAAAATAAGGACACATATGATAATACATTGAAATTCATTAATGGTTATAGGATTTATTTCAATTAAATACAGTTATCCTTCCAATTTTTTTTATTATAAATGAATTAAATTTGCATTTATATAGCCTAATTATTTTTTTAATTTTTTCATTAATTTTTTCATAAAATTATATATAATTTATTTAGAGATTAGGCATAAAATGAAAATTATCATGTTAATTTTTTATAGGTAGCTTATTAAGTAGGTAGATTAGGCTTGAAATATTATTATTAAAATATTTATAATTATGAATTATTAATTTATTTGTTATAAAAATTTTAATTGCTTTAATTGAAATAAAATTATTATTTTAATTTATTAGTGAAATTCATTAATGGTTATAGGTTACTTTAATTCAAAAGTATTTTAAAAAAATTGGAAATTTAATTAATTGATATAACATTATGGCATTTAATTTCTTTATTAATTCATTAGAGTAGAATATTACTTTCTATTATACATTATATTTTTCTTATTGTATTATAGGTAGCTTATTAAGTATGTAATTAGTAAGCATTTTTGCAGTCCATATAGTGAGAGACAATCTCATTTTTATTATGTGATTTTATTATATAACATATAGTAATTGTATTTATTATAAATTTTTAAAAGAATTGTATATATATTTATAGCTTGTTTTATAATTAAATAATATGTATAGCAATGAGTATCCACTTCACATTTATTGCTACGCAAGACCTACCCACTTCATTTTGTTTTATCTTTTATCTTTCATTTTTTCTCCCAATTAAATGCATAAATCTAATAATTAAATTTTTACATTTTCATTAATAGCAAGACATAAAAGAGTGAAAATCTGAAGTTTACATTTTATAATTTATATTTTTAACCAAACCGCAATTGTCAAACCGAAACTAATAGTTTTGATTTCCTTCAAATAACAACTGTTAGTTCCAGTTTGATTCAAACCAAAACTAATAATTCCAGTTTGGTTGCATAAGTAAGTTGAACGTTGTTAATTAAACCGCAATTATATATTTCAGTTTGAAATTAACCAAAACTTATTGTTTAGTTTTGATCTGATTCGAAAATTATAGTTTCAGTTTGGTTTTTAGCCTTAATTCCCATTTTAGTTTTCAAACCCTAAAAATACATATAATTTTTTTGTATATTACATTTATAGGTAATTAATTTGTTATTTGAATAATTTTTTGGTTAAAAGTGTAATATCATAATTTTTTAACCACAATTTTTTAAATATATATATATATATGCCGACACATATAATAAAATAAAGTAATATTTAAATAAGTAATTTTTTTCTAAATAATATTTCATGCTACAATAGATGCATATGTATTTTAAAGGCGCCCCGATCTTTATCGCTATTTACTTTAGTTCGCATTTGACTAAAAATTGATATTATAAAATATAATTGAAACAAATAATAAATTTTTTTTTAAATTATATGTTACTTTTAAATTTTAACTTAATTTTATCAAAAAATTAATTTTATTATAAAAATAAAAATATATATTTTTATTTTTTTTGGCAGAGATCAAAACTCGTTAACTGCAAAGTAGGAGAAAATCACCCCTATCTTTTTTCAGGGGTTAATAAGCACCCATTGGATCTTAATATTTATTGACATAAAAAATATAGATTCGTTGCATTAAAAATATAAGCACCCATTGAATATTAATAGTAACATGCATAATAAAAAAAAATAATTCACGTCTTTTTATTCAATAAATTTGGATATCATAATTTAAAAAAAAAACAACAAAATTTAATTATAAGTAAAAGCAAAAATTTAAAATAAAATTAACAATTAACAAATTAGGAACTACAATTGTTTAAAATTCATCCTAAAACCTAAAAATAAATAAAAATAAATTATCAAAAAATTGAAAAACTCATACCCAAATTGCAATATACCACAAAAAATTATATATGTACAAATAATATATTAGCCATAGTAAATAAATATAAAAATTAATCAATGTCATAAATACCTCTATAAACTCTCCAAAAATGATGAAAATATTCCAAAGTTATCCTTTAAAATTTCTGCAAAATATAGAAAAAATTAAAATATGTAATAAAAATAATTCAAAATTTAACCAAAAATTAAAAAATATAAAAGTTAATGTAGTATTTACCTTAGTCCAATAGAGATGATATTTTGTAGAGAAGAAGATATAATAGTCGTGGATGAAATAAATTTATAATTTATGTTGAGAAAATTAGAAGGGAAAGATGAAAAATTTTGTATAAAGTAAAATGATGATAGAAAATATGGATGAGAGTAAAATTAAGATAGAAAATGTGAGCGAGTAAAATGAAAATAGAAAATGTGGATGAGAGGTGGATGAAAGGAAATAGAAATAGTGTTGGTAAAAAAAAATTAAACACGGAGCATTGCTGGCTGAGGTAGTGCCTACTGCCTCAACCAGCACAAGCCAGCAGAGGAGAATAAATTTCACTTTGCTGAGCTACTGCCTCAGCCAGTAGAGGACAATATATTTTCCTTTATAATTTTTTTTAATATTAAACCAAACTGCAAATCAGACTTGTAATTTATTTCATTTTATTTTTTTTAAGAATTGAACCAAACTGCAATTATGAGTTGCGGTTTGATTCAATATTTAAAAAAAATGAACCAAACTGCAACTCAGAGTTGCGGTTTGGTTCAATATTAAAAAATATAAAAATGAACCAAACCACAACTCTGAGTTGCGGTTTGGTTCAATATTTAAAATAAATAAATAAAATACACTAAAACGCAACTCACACTTGCGGTTTGATGCAAATTACTATACTAAATTATTTATCCAAAACTTTGAGTTTTGGTTTTATTAGAACCGAAACTTAAAGTTTTAATTTTATAATTTTACAGTATTAAAAAAAATTAAATAGCCAATTTGACTCACATATTTTAATAATATTTAAAAAAAATTTCATATTTTTATAATTTTAAGAGATTTCTTCCATTTTGGTAATTATCCCCAAGTTGGTATGCTTAGTAACATAAGTTTTGCTTGGCTAAACTTTTCCCGTTGCATCTTTTATATTATTTCAAAATATATTTTGAATCTATCCTAACACGAACCATTGTTGTTTTTCTTTTATTCGAAGTCTTCATAATAATAAATTTGTTTGGGAAAATGGTAATAGATTGCAATATGCAGGATAGCTGTTATTGCCAAATAATATGTTCAGGTATCTATCCTACGTTACAATAGCAATAATGTGTTCGTCTGGAATGCTTTTGCCTTTTTAGTGACCAGCTGTGGTTTTTCAAGAGATGCTTTGAACCTGCATCGTGAGAGGAACGATGCTTACAATATTGTGATCAGTGGTGTCCACGTGCCTGACATGGATGGTTTTGAACTTCTAGAATGGATTGGACTGGAGATGGATCTTCCTGTCATTAGTCAGTTCTTTACCATAATTAACCTGTGGAGCTAAGTTGGATTATAATTCAAGACTATCAGAGGTTGGTTGAGAAACTGACTCTCAACAGTTTTTCTTCCTTCATAATCTAAATAATTCAGGTCGATCGAAGTTTGACTCTATAATATTTGATTGTATTTAATTTTTGAAAAAAATTTCAGATATTATTTTCTTTTGAATTTGAAGACAAATAAATTAAGCTGCTCATAATATCTCTAGGATAGCTTGTTCTTATACTTATTTTTATATTTGAAATTCTATTTCTAATTGTATTGAGGATATTATTCATAATGAGTTAATTTACATGAACTCTAGAATGAATAAATTTAATTTAGATTCAGCTCTTTGATTTTCCTATTTGCTTAATTAATAATACGCCCTCTTTTTTATTTTAAAAAAAATTACTTTATAATTTATAATTTTTTAAAAAATATAATTAAAATATAAATAAATGGTTTTACATAAAATGAAACATAGCAGTATAGCACCCATGGTTAGATAGCAAATAGACAATAAGGACGAAAACCGAACATGTGGAGATTTCAGGGGGTAGGACGGCACAAATTGGGAACGTGTTACGAGAAAGGACAGTTGTAACTTGACGAGCTAGGAGGGTTTTTTTTTTTCTTTCACTTTATTTTCTTGGAAAAATTTACTTGCACTTTCCCAGTATATTTCTCCAAGAAAAAGACTAAAACCCATGTACATAAACACTGGAGCTATATATTTTTGATTCCTGAATCTTCGCTGACCATGGCAGAGTGCAGTTTCTCTCCTCATCGAAACCCTGCATTTCCTCTGGCCCCCGTGTCCTGGTTGTTGACAACAATCCTACCTGTTTGAAAATACTCGAGACAATGATTAAAAAGTGCTCTTATGAAGGTTAATTTCTTCTTCCTCATCGCTTCTTTTTTCTAGAACACTTTTAAATGGAGATTGCTTCTTTTTCACTAAAATTGCCAATTATAAACTGGGTTATGGTTTGATTCCTTTTTTACAATGAAATGCATTTAAAGTTTGAAATTTTATGCTCTTTCTGGGATCAATGAATTCCACTAAAGTTTTCACTCCCATGAATAAGTGAACCCAAATTTTTACCAAACTTGGGGTTATTTATACCAATAATGGTTTGCTTATTGTTTGGATTCTTGTTTGAGTTTGTAGGTAACATGAAACTGTAGGCTTCATGTTGATTTGGGTTGTTAACTTGTTTTTTCTCCCTAAAAAATTTGAGGTTTAGTTATGATTATAAACAAATTGATTTGATGCACTTCTCCAGTATTAAAGATGCCAACAATGACACCAAAAAAAAAAGATGCTAACAATAGAACATAGAAAAAATAATAATTGTATACCAAAGTGTTTCAGCATGATTAATGATATGATTGCTGTAGGAATAATAGTATTCTGGTGGATCTGTTAATAAAAATTTTTAAACATTTGGAATTGTTGATAAATGTAACACTTACTGAAATGAGCATGAACATGGTTAGTAGTTGCGATCCTGCCAAATATTGTTATTAGCTTTAGGTTTGTTGGGCTCGATGATTTTAGGTTGAGAAGTCTCAACTTTTGATTGGCTTATATTTTTATGGAGTTATCTAAAAATCATGTATACCATGCTAGAATAAAATATATTGATGTGAGATATTATAAAATCAGAGAGTTAATTTTTTCACAGATTTTTGTTGATGAAAGTGCACACAAAGAAAAATGCAGCAAATATATTGATAAAGATGCTACCTTTAAAAAAGTTCAAATATTGTTTGGACTTACTCCAAGTTATAAACTGAGAATTTATAAAGATATTGGAACTCTAGGTGGAATTACAAATTTTTCAAGGTTAAGTAAGTCTTCTAAAGGAAATGATTATTTGTCAAGTTAAAGATTGTTAATTAATGACTCATAAACTAATCAGTTTTGTATTAAGAGTCCTAACAAAAATGAGGATTATTAATTTTATAATAGAGTTTTAATAAGAAAAATAAGTTATAATAAGGAAAAATTTCCTTGTATATTTAGAATAAAAAAATATTATATATAGAGCACCCTAAATGGTAGATAATACATTGTGAGAAAAGAAAAAAAATCTCAATTGTATTTTTTCTATAAGAAATAAAGTGAGAAACTTTCCATGGACGTAAGCAAATTGTCAAACCAAGTAAATTTTTGTATTTTGTGTGATTATTTCTTTTTTTTATTCTCCTCCTCCCATTCTTTACACATATTCATGCATATAAATTATATTTGTATTTATATATATTATTATATAATTATATAAATTAAAATTTTGTAGTGATAACTAGTGGTTGATTTATTGGAGTTGAAACAGAATCTTGTAGTGGTTGTGAGCTGGAGTTGAGACCAGCTTCATCATATTATTTAAAATCAAATGGACCACTGTACATCATGATACAGGAAAGTGAACTGGTAGCATTGATCAATGAGATTAGTTTGGAAGGTCTGGACAAAAAATCATGGATAAGGCGTGGCATCAAAATCAACAAAGAGTATCTGGCATTGCATCACCACACTGTGAGATATAATCTCACTCACTACTAGTACCAGTTACAGTAGTATTTTCAGCTTATATACTCAAGCTGTCATAGATGTTTCTGATATACAAGAACAGTTCAAGGGTTGCATGTACAAAGCATACACACATCCATGAACACAGATGAAATAACTGAATATATAAATATTTAAAATTTAAAATTTATATAATTATAAATATATATATTATTGACTTTTTTGGTACTATATATGTTTAAATTAGTGGATATTTAAATATTTAGTTTAATATTAGAATTTTATAATTGGATTATGAATAGAGTAAAATTAATATTTTATTTAAAATAATATTTTTATAAAATTTAACTTAATAAAATTATCTAAATAAATTAATAGATTTAAAAATTAAAATGAAAAGACATGTAAAAAATTTAATAAATTTTTAAAATTTAATAAATGATATAAAATAATAAAAATTTAAATTTTACTATAATATTAAATATTTAATTTTATATTCAATTAGCCTATATTATTTTTTACTTAAAAATTTTAACCTACTTTTATTCAATTTCTAATTTTGCCACTGCACACAACTTAGGAGACTCCACTGCAAGTGTTGGCACTCGGTACTCATGTAAGCAGCAACGAGATGTTTCAAATGGCAACTAAAGAATTTCTTTATTTTTGAATTCTTTTCTCCTACCCCACTTGACTTTTTTTTAATGCCTTTAAACTATTATACAATAATAATAATAATAATAATAATAATAATAATAATAATAATACCCCACTTCACTCTCTTTTTTTAATACCTATTATTTCTACTACCCCACTTCACTCTCTTTTTTAAATACCTTTAAACTCTTATATTATAATAATAATAATAATAATAATAATAATAATAATAATAATAATAATAATTATTATTATTATTATTATTATTATTATTATTATTATTATTATTATTATTATTATTATTATTATTATTACTTTGATAGGTGAAACATCAATCAACAACTAAACTCAATAATTACCAAATTAATTACACCAACATTAGTTTTTTAGTTGCTTTTTAAGGATAACAACTCATGTTGCATCCACTATTATACTAGGGTCTCATATGTAGTTAAACTTTCAATATGTTTTTTTTTGGACAATAATATGTTTTTATTAGTAGGTGGGCTTTGTAGTTTCTACCATTAAAATTTTATTTTTGTGATTAACAATTATAATTTACATGTCGAGTTTGAAATTAAAATATATTAACTTTTTTATATTAAAACTTGATATTCGATTCACGAACAGATTTATGTATAATTAAAAGATTATTTTTAAATATATATTAAATGTGAAAATATATTTTTAAATTATTTAAACATCTAAATTTTGACTGATACATTAATTAATTTGAGAATATTAATTATTTATATTTAAAATTAATTAGGTTTTTATATAAATATATTTAGTAAAAAAGATATAATCTGAATTTGTAGTTGATAGAAATAGAATTAGAATATGTGATTAGATAAAAACTAAAATGGGCCTTGAAAGTATTAGGCAATAAATATATAAGTGACCATATAAATAAGGTTGGATTTTCATCTTATACAAAATTAGTCGATTTGTATTAAGATTCAAAGCTCTAGATTAACAAATGGGTTAAGACTTTCTATTAGACTAAACTCATACAAGCTTAGAATTATTTGGCTATTAGTTCATCACAGAGCTATGATACTATATATAAATTTTATGGGTTCAGAGGGTCGTATGCATATCAGTAGTCATATAACTAGACTGAATCCTTATTTTATATAAAATCAATTAACTTGTGTTAAAATTTAATTTATACTATTTATATGTTACCATATTTTATTATTATTTTCAAATATAAAATTATTTATATTCTCCAACATATTGCAACAACAATTGTCAATTGTTTAAGAGATTGAGAAGAAACTTCCTCTAGTTGGTGAAGAACTTAAGTCATCAATTGTTGGTCTATGGAAAAAAAAGTGAAAAATTATTGTCAATAGTCAAATGAAGTTTTAATTAAGAAGATGCTTAATACCTTACCAACATTAAAATTGGAGCAAATGGCACTATGGTGACCTCACATCTTTCTTTTGGTTATTATGGCCTCAATCAACTACATACATTTAACTAAACTAATCTTCAGATTATCAAGTAATTAATATTAATTAATTTTTTTTTATAAAACAAGGAAATCCATTAATTCAAAAGTAAGGAGTCCAGATACAAAGCATCAGATAAAACACTAGGATAGTCATCCTAACACCATATTAATTCATTAGAGGATAGGAAATCAAACTTTGCAACTGCGCGAGCAGCCCTATTACCAAAATGATGAGTGAGTAATTATACACAAGTGGATAGCTTTCGGCTCAAAGAGTGACAATTCGAAAGAGCAATCTCAGCCCATTTTGAAGCACTACTCCTTTTGACAGCTTATCGATCACGTTTTTGTAGTCAGACTCCACTATTAGATTTGTAATATTGAATTTCACCGCTAACTACAATCCAAAATCAATAGCCATAGCTTTCGCAGTAGACACGTCCTAATTCCCTCTGACACATTTGACATCACCAATCCTCCTTCATTTTAAAATATATATCCAAATTCATACGTTGATCATCTAAGTAACCAACATCACAATTTAATTTTGTTACTCCAGCAGGAGGAGGATGTCATCTGTGGCATTTATCAGCTTAACTGTGAATTCTCGAGGTTTGGTCATTAGATGATAAATGAATCAGAGAAGGCCTCAAGTTTGCTGCCAAACAATGAACCCCACCAAGAGTAATCTCCACTTTATTATTCAACTTTTTATTTCTCAGTAGCCAGATAACATAACAATAGTGAGCAAAATTTTTCACCTCTGGCAAGTTATAATTTTTAAAAATTGACATTAGCCAATATTTAAAATTAAAACCACTCAAACTTGTATTTTGAGCAAATTCTAATGAGGCCCACACCTGAGAAGAAAAAGGGCAATCTCTAAATAGGTGTAAAGTAGTTTCATTTCCATCACAATATTCATAGTTAGTTAGCAAGCTCGGTATCCTTCTCTGTAAAATTGCTTTGGTTGGTAGGATGTCCAAAACCGCGTGCCACAGAAAAGTGTAAACCTTAGGCTGAATGAGTAACATCCATAACTTCTTCCAAAAGGGTGCTTCAAGTGGATGAGAAGATGAGGCTAAGTTCGTGGAAAATTTCACATCATATGCCACTCTATACCCACTTTTGACAATATAATCACCACTTCTATGAAAATGCTACACTAATCTATCACAATTATTTAAGAATCCAATATTAATTTGTAGAATTCGCTCCAAATCCACCGGAAGAAAGATATTTGAGATCATATCTCATCTCTATGATTTTTCTACAGCATCAATCAAGTAAGATACTTTGGCATCAGCAAGCAATACTCGAGGAGAAGTAATAACTCGAAAATATGTGGGTTGGGGAATTTATTTATCGCGCCATATATGAACCTTGAACCCATTTTCAATCTGCCAACGAGTCTCATATTTAAGGATAGATCTACCTGTTAGCAGACTTTTTCAGGTATAAATTGGGTTTGCTCCCAATTTGGCTATAAAGAAATTTGAATCCTTGTAATATTTAGCTTTTAACACTTAGGCCACCAGAGATTCAGGGTTCATTACAAGGCGCCAACCTTGTTTTTCCAAGAGGGCTTTATTAAAATAATTTACATCCTGAAATCCCAATCCCCCTTTGCTCTTCGGTTTGCATAAGCTTTTCCATTTGCACAAGTGCATCTTTCTTGCATTATTTTTCTATCCCCAACAAAAATTTCAATCATAGCTTGAATTTCCCAACAAAGTGAGATAGGTAAAGAAAAACACTGCATAATATAATTAGGAATAGCCTGAGCCACTGACTTTATAAATAACTCCCTATCCACCCATGACAAAAAATTTTCCTTCTAATTTTGTAGTCGGCTCCAAAGCCTATCTTTAATTCTGCAAAATAACTACTTTTTTTTATCTCCCTACTGATGTTGGTAATCTCAAATACATAGCATGATGTTCCACTAGTCAAACCCCAAGAAAAGTTTCCAATTGAGATTGTAGAGAGACCTTCACATTGCCGCTGAAAGTAATTTTTGACTTATGAAAATTAACCTTTTGACCAAAAATTCTTTCATAATGTTAAAGAATGTCTGAAATAGCCTTTAATTCTGACATATTAGCCATGGAAAATAATACATAATCATCTGCAAACATCAACTGAGATATAACTGGAGCTTTCCTACATATTTGGACTCTATGAACCTCTCCTTTTCTCACATATTTAACAAGCCAGATAGTCCCTCAGTACATAAGAAAAATAAATATGGAGAAATTGGATCACCCTGTCTCAACCCACGAGAGGGGATAATATTATCAGTTGGTTCCCTATTAATAAAGACTGAGTAAGAGGCGGAGAAAATAAATTTCTTGATTAAAGATATCTAGCGACTAGAAAATCCCAACCTCACCATCACTGCCTTTAAATAAGCCCATTCCACATTATCATAGGCTTTATCCATATCCAATTTAATAGACATCAATTTCCTCTTGTTAGGCCCACTCAACCTCATATGGTGAAATACCTCATAGGCCACTAAAATATTGTTTGTGATCAGTCTCTCAGGCACAAAAGTGCTTTGGCCATCATCAATAATATCCCCTAGCATCATCTTCAATCTATTAGCTAATACCTTTATAACAATTTTACACACAATATTGCAAAGGCTAATAGGATGATAATCTGAAATTACTTTTGGTTTCTTAATTTTTGGAATAAGACAAATATGGGTGGTTGAAGCCTGTTGGCAAAGAGCTTCCTTCCAAAATATTAAGGACCAAACAAGTTACATCTGGGCCCATTATATGCCAATAATGCTGATAAAATAATGAAGGTAAACCATCTGGGCCTGGGGCTTTTAACAGATGTATCATTTCATCAGAATTAAAGGGTTGAACTAGTATACGATTCATTTCTATCGTAACTTTATTGGGAATAAAGTCTAGTTCATCTGCTTACAAAATTTGAATTTCAAAAGAAAAGAGTTTTTGATAAAATTCAATAACATGGCTGGAAAGGGTAGTACCTGTTAAAGACACGCCATGATCATTTTGTAAGCTAGTGATACGGTTTACTCTCTTCCTTTTAGAAGCCACAGCATGAAAGTACTTTGTATTTTTATCTCCCTCCTTTAACCACTGAACTCTGGAATATTGATGTCACATGATTTCTTCTCTAAGAGATATTTCTGCTAACTACACTTTTAAGCTCTACCGAAGATACTTTCCAGCCCCATCTTCAATCCTCTGGAGTTGCCTAATTAGTTATTGACATTTGGTTTTCAGATCACCAAACTACTCCCTATTCCATTCCAATAACTTTTTTGAATACTTTTCTAAGCAAGAACTCCAATTGGTACATGCCTCTATCCAATTCTTCTTAGTAACTTCCACACAATTTGGATCTCTAACCCATATAACTTCGAATTTGAAGTGTGGAGGTTTTTTTTGTTAAACATAGTCGATCCCATTATATCCAAACAAATTGGTAAATTATCGAATCCACTGTGAAGAATGTGAGATGCAACACTATGTCCAAAAAATTGAATTCAGGAATGAGAAGCCATATGTCCATCAATTCTTTCTTCAATAAAGTGCTCCCCTGATCTTTTATTATCCCAAGTAAAGGGATAACCTTGGAAATCAATATCCAATAACCCACAATAAAAAAGAGCCTCCCTAAATGCATCAATTAAATGATATGATCTCTGGCTCCCTCCCAACTTTTCATCATGACTCAAAATTTCATTAAAATCACCACTAACCAACCATGGCAATGCCAATCTAGTGTATAGTTGCCTTAACAATTGCTAAGATAAGTGTTTGTTGCTCCATTCTGCCCACCCATAGAAACCTGTCCATCTTCATCTAAAACCCATCCCTAGTAATGTAATTATAAAGTCAACATGATGACTAGAAAAAGATAACAAATCTAATTGTATTGTTTCATCCCATAGACAAGTAAGACCTCCTCCAGTCTTTTCACCTCTCACAGAAAAACAATGAGTAAAACCCAAGGAATTCTTGATAAATTTCATCTACTCACCAGATGATCTTGTTTCAATGAGGAACAAAACATTAGGGAGTTGTGCCTGGATTAGGCGCCTTAAATTTACAACTGTCGAGGCACTCCCTAGGCCTTGACAATTGAAGCTGATGATTTTCATTGTTTTAGGCAACCGCCAATTCTATTGACGGTCTCCTCCATTGAATTCAATGATACCTTTACTCCATCTTTCTTCTGTCTCTTACCAGTATCAGTATCATACTTAACATCCCAATTATCAATTTCAAAGAAACCCCTTTTTTCATGCATTTGTAGTTCCATAATTTTAATATCTTCATTTTCTTTGAGTTGTTTTCTATGTTTACAAGTACCGACAACACCTACACCCCCAGACTTATGACCCATTGTTAAGTCTCTGCCTTTCATATCAACACGATTCCCCCATTGAATTTTCAACTAACCCAATCTCACTGTTATTATGCAATTCGATAGTAATGTATTCTTTATTAAAGGCAGAGTTTAATTGGCAGAAATTTGATTGTTCAACATATGGTACCTGCAGGGATTGATTCTAGACTATTTTCCAGAAAGGCCTGCTTGGAGTCATGACAATTTGCATTAATCAGTTCAGCTTCTACAATAGTGTTATTCAGGGATGGTGTATTTTGATCCTTACCAGGAGCTTCTATCTCTGCAGTACTGACTTGGTTAACTGCGCTCTCCTCCTTGTTAGTAGTATTTAATTTTTCAAGTATCTCCATCAATGATTTAGCACAAGTTTCTTTCTAACCCTTCATATTAAAGTTCTGCCCTTTCGGTGAAGGAGTATTTAGGGAAACAAATTTTGTTTTGTTCAAAATGTCAATCAATTTCTCCTCCTTTGCTTTCTCAGACATATTCTTCAATCGGAAAGTCTTCATTGGCGAGGCCCTTAACTAAGAATTATACCAACCCTCCATTGTGTTCTGTTCAAAGAGACAGTCTACATGAATGTGCCCCATCCTCCCACAGCCAAAATAAAAAATCAAGAGTCGTTCATACTTCAACCTAGCCCAGAAAACATCACCATTCGCCCTTCTCAATAAGACTCCACGACGTAGAGGCTTTTCTATCGGAATAGAAACCCGAAAAAGCAGATACTGCCTCAATCCCAGTTTGTCTCCTTCATCTATTTCAATTAGATCCCCAATACTAGAGGCAATAGTTTTCGCATTAGCTGAAGAAAGAAGTTTAAAAGGGATTTCATATGCCCTTACCCAGAAAGCGCAGGTCTTAAACTCCATTTTTGACGGGATATCATCCTCTCGCATCTCTTACAACAATAGTAGATGATCATCAAAGCATCAAGGACCTAGTTTTGCTACACTTCTCTTCTCTGCCTCGTCAAAGAATTAAAACAAAAAGGTATTCTGCCCAATTTCTTGTAGACTGAAGCCCTTTTGGAGTTTCCAGCTGCAGAGCATAGTTAAACGAAAGGCAGAGACATTGATCTCCTTCTTCGTCAGTAGTTTTCCAACTAAGAATAAAGAAATCTTCAAATCTTGTAAAGCTTGTTGATCAGGGTCTATGAGGAGCTCGGCAATTTCATGCTCATCTTCAATAAGTCTAAACAAACTCAGTAAATCTCCTACATTTGGGTCTACCATTAGTGGATCGAAGAGGGATCCAGAATGAAGTAAAGAGAGTAAGCTAAAAAGAAAAGAAAAGGAGGAAAACCCCTTAATGATTTTGAGTGAATCAATATGGAGATAAGAACCCTGAAACACACAATTTAGGGAGAAGAAGAAACCTCTATCGAGGGGAGCTCTTACAGGGTTATGAAGAGAAAATTATTGTTGAATTGTTGCTTATAATATTAATTAATTAATCTCTCATTTTTTTCACATTCTCAAGCACATTCATTGATTATTAATTAATTTGTTAATAATATAATTTTTTATTAGAGAATTTTCTTTTTTGTACGTGCAATTGCTTTGTCATAGGTTACATAAGTAATAAGTTGGTTAAAGTATTACTTCTAAGAACTTCTTTTGACATTAATTAGTTAATTTTTTTTAAAAAATGTTATTTTTAATACTATTTTGATTCCTCAAAAAAATTATAAAAACAGATAAAAATATTTTTTAAAATATGTGAAATTCACAAAAAAAAGATTTAATTATCTCTACTTAATATTTTAAAAATATTTTTTCTTAGTAGTAGTTTTAACAACAATAAATAATGTACCTTCAAAAAAAAACAACAATAAATAATGTTATACATATAATTAAATGAATTTATTAAATATTAAAAATAATTATTAAAAAAAAGAAAATGGCAGAAGGTTTAAAAATTTGAAAGAAATGGAGAAATAATTTATTTATGGAAGAGAGAAATTATATATATATATATATATTTGAAGAATGATTAATAATAATTTACTTAATAATTATACATGGATTTAAAAATAAATATAGATATATATTAATTGGCTTTTGGAATTTTTTTTTACTAAAAAAATATAAAAGCCTAATTTTTGTAAAAAGTTTAATATATAAAGACATTAATAACTTATTAAGTCAATGAAATGTTGAATATATGATAATAAAGAAATTACATTATATTTCAAATTTAATGTCGATTCATGAATAAAAAAAGATAATGCCAATCCCATTAAAAAATGAAGAAAAAAAAAAATCACTTTTGCATTAAGATTTCTAATCCATCATATGCAAAAATTAAAAGAAAAAACTAAAAAGTTAAGGATTAATCAAGTAAAATCCCACTTCCTAGACAATATTATTTAATAATATTTTTCCACAAAAATCAAAGGGTGGATGCCACTGACCAATATAATTTACACAACAGAAAATATAATTAAATTGTTTTTTTTTTCCACTTAAAGAATATTAGGATAATATATATAATTTTTTTATGGTACAAAACACTTGTCCATTTAAAGAATTTGAGAATTTGTATTTGGCAATTAATTAAACCAAATAATAATTAATATTCCAATTAAACAGTACCTTAATCTTCCTCAAGTACATAAAGATAGTTTTTTTAATTAATTAAAAAGGAATTATAGTTTTTTTAATTCATTAAAAAGGAATTGTTGAGATTCTAAAAGGGTTCCATTAATCATCCACTATTAATAATTTTTAGTTCTTTTTATTTATTTATTGTTTTTTATTTTTTTCATTTTCAAAATGAATAAAGAAGGGTTGACTTAAGGACAAATTGAGGACACTTAGATGAAAAACATAAAAAAAAAAAAATAGAATATTACATTGCCATTTGGGCATCAATTGGAAGAAAGCTAAGAAAAAAAGGTATAATATTAAAACTTTTTTAAAATTTCTTAGTTATTATTTTTATATAAAAAAGAAGAATATTACACATATTATGCTTTTCCTATATATTCTCACACTATATGTGAAATGCCTCTTAGCTTAAAGAAGGTTGACAAAATCACCATTCACCAATGAAACAAGTTTTTATAATGTTTATATTATGATTATTATTATTATTTTTTAATTTTTTTAATTTTCAAGTAATAATATGTTTTGATATTTTCTTTAGAACGTAATGGATTTAATTTATTCATATGTTAAGATAATATATATTTGATATAAAAATAAAAATACATAAAAAATATCAAAATTATAAAATGATTGATTTGAATTTCTTTTAATATTCTTCAATCGTCTTAATAAAAACACAATAACCTTCAATTACCTGACCAAAGTAGAAAAGTTTTTAGTATGACAATGCTTGGCCTAAACTACGAGCAATGAATTTAATAATAATAATAATAATAATAATAATAATAATAATAATAATAATAATAATAATAATAATAATAATAATAATAATTGAAAATTTTAAAACTAAATTTTAAGAAGAAAAAAAAGAGAAATATTTTTATTTATTGGAATAAATGAAAGGTCAAAAGAGTTATATGAAAAAAATCTTCCCTTTTTTATTTCAAAAGTTTTTACACTTGAATTTGCAAATTGCAATATATTAAATTAAGCTCCTTGTGTAAAAAAATTAAAAAAAAAACAAATAATATAGAAACAGAATATTTCCTTTCATCTTCTTCCCTTTCCTCTTTATTATATTCTTAGCCATACATGCTCTAAAAAAAAAGAAGAAAATAAAGAAAGAAAAGTTAAAATTTTAAATAATTTGTGCTTAATAATTAGAATTTGACTTATTTATAAGCCAAATATGAATCTAAAAATATTAAAATTTCAAAAATTTAAATGATTTTATTTGTATTTTTCTTTATTAATTAATAAGTCCAATTGAAATGAAGATAGAAAATTACATTAATATAAAGTGCTATGCAACGAATCTTTTTATTTCCAATAAAAACACAAAATAAGATTTATAAGGATAACTTATTTAAAAACAAAAAGATTTATAAGAATAACTAAACAAAATACTAATAATTTTACTCTTTACCTCCTTTTTACACCTTAAATTGAAATTATTTCTCTACATTGCTTTACAAGCAGGAATTAAAAAGTTGATACATATAATTAATATTCAAAAAAAATCTTTTTAACTTTTTTTAAATTAATTTTTAATATTGTTGCGAATTATCCTTTTTTTTTTTATGAATGACTCTATAAATAGTTAGAAAGTTAATTGTTAACATATCTTTTGCAATTGGTCAAGACAACATAAAGATTATTAAGACGAAAATTTTTAAACATATGTAAAAGAATGGATGGGTGGCCCATTATCGAAGAAAGGCAAAATAAAAAAAAATTAGGACTTTCAAAGATAAACATTGATATATAAAAAAATTCTTAATATAGAAATATATATATAAAGAATAAAATATTGTCTTGTTAATATTGTTTCATGAACTTTGGGATAACAACATCTCAAAAACTAGCTCAAAAAATTGGACAACCTAAAATTTATATAAAACTCCATATTTGAAATCTCATATTTTCAATATGAAAATTCTCAAATCCTATATATTGGCCAATAGAATCTTAATATTTTTCATAGTTGAACAATCGACGTTCTCAGCAGCTCTTATTTCTATCGATACTGACCAGACTCAATTTTTTTTTTGAGGCTACCGGTAATTTTAATCTATCCTATGGGATACCTCTTTTCGAGTTTTCAACAGCTTATACTCCTATCGATACCGGCCCGTCTCAAATATTTTGTTTCTTGAGGCTCCTAGTAATTTTAATTTAGCCTATAATGTACCATTTTTTGAGTCTCGAGTTTTGAGTTATTCACTAGTGGATTACTCTGATACCAATTTATTATGAATATTAGAAGAACCATACACCAAAAATTAGTTTAAGAGGTTGGAGAGCCCAAAATTCATATAAAATCCTATATTAAAATCTCATATTTTTAATATGAGAGTTCTAAGTCCCATACTTAGCCAATAGGATCTTAAAATGTTGGTTCATGTTCATGTTCATTTTTTTTTCTAAAGGAAAGAAAATATCATCAAACTGAAATAAAGTTACAAAAGCCCAGGAAGCTTGAAAAAATCTAATTAGGACTAAAATAAATAGACAAAAAAAAAAAAAACTAAGTGACCAAAAAGAGAAAGTAAACAATGGAGTCCTCAAATATTTCAAATGGTGTAAGATAAACAGAGATCAGCTTGAGCAAATCCACCATTAATGACCATAAGATAGCAATAAAAAGGCATAAAAATAAAAACAACTAGCAGAACTGAGTAGTTACAAGACCACCCATATTGGTTGAACAATAAAGAGATGAACACATTCACAAAGTTGTTGCCCCAAACATCCTTAGATTTGGAATCGATTGAGGGAAAGTAAAGATCAAACCTTGTAGCTAAAGGATGAAGAGGAAGAACAAACCCCATTATATAGGTTGTATCCGCATAAAGATGATGCAAGAAATTTTAAAATAGCCTCTTCCTCAAACATGAACAGAGAAACTGAGACAAGATTTGCTCTCAATCCACCTCCAGGGGAAGATCGAAGGACATGAGTCTTCAAAGAGGTTAAATCTAGGACAAATGAAAATGACTTTAAGCGCCAAAACCACTAAGATCTTGAGAAAGACAACCGATAAGTAGCTCGATGAAGCTCGAGATTGGTAGGAAACATGATGTCTTCTCCTAAAAGTTCTGGTTGCATTGAACTTTCATTAAAAATCAAGAAAAGAAGGAAATAAAAAACTAAAGGGAAAAGGTTGAAAGAGTGAGGAGACAATAGATTTAGGGCTACCATCGATAAGGATGCCAGCGACAGCTCTAAATTTAGGGCTGAAACTCACAAGATCTGGTTGTTGAGCTCTATGGGTAGATAATTTGCTTCATAGGGAAGGGGAAAAGTTTTTCCACAGACATAGTTCTTTTTTTTTTTCTGAGTATTGGTTCATGTTCAATTTTTTCAAAATGTATGCGCCATTTGCCATAAATGGGCATACAACTTAAAACCCTTGAACCTATTTTTTCCCTTGTCTTTTCTCTAAAGTTCAAAAATGCAACTCAACATAATATTCATCTTTCTTTTTTTTAATTTTCTCTTTTTATAAATTATTTTTTTTGTTTATATATATAATTTTTACATGTCTCATTTATCCATATATTTGTTTTATTTAAAATTTATTTTTAAATTAATAATGAAATTTTATTAAGGGTTCAATTATAATGTTAGAATCAGTGAATTGAATCAGGATACTACATTAAACCATTAATTAATTATAAATTATTGGACACATTATATTATATATAAGAAACATCTAACACTAAAAAAATATATTAATTACCGATGGTAAAATCCACCGACGCTTTAATGCCACATAATTATATTTCAACTTAATTTTTTTTTTAAATAATGAAAATTTTCAAAAGAAATAGAGAATTAAAGTTTGAAATAACTTGATTTTCTATACGGTAAAAATCGTGTTAAATTAAATGTTGTATAATATAAGTTATAAATAGTTTAATTAATTCAAAATTTTTAAAATAATATGTATAGTATGTCAAGAAGATTAATTATTGCACATTTATTTGATGCATGTTATAATAAAATACTCAATGTGTGTTATTAACATCAAAGCCAAAAGGCTAAATGCATATATAACCCTCTAAACTTGTAGTATTCAATCATATTATCTCTTAAATTTGTAATTTAATTATATAACCTCTAAATTTATATTTTTTTAATTTATAAGTATAAATTCGTTGAGTCACACTAAATCATTAACATATTTATTTAGTATAAAATATATAAATATAATAAGCAACATGATTAATATTTATTAATATAAGTGTCTATTAGAAAAAAAAAATAGATAAATACAGAAATAAAGTAGTTAAAATAAAATTATAAGATAAAGTAACTAAATATTATAAATTTAAGGAGTTATATATGTATTTAATCTAATATTAATATAATTATTTCATTTGAACTAACATAATAGGATTGAAGTAACATTTACATTTTGAACTCATAATATTTAAGAGAGAGATTTAAAATTAGAGCATTGGACTTTGAATCTTACGTAAAGCGGAAAATTATGGACAAACAGACCGGGCATTTAAAAATTTTAATATTTTTCAAGTTTAAGCTTGGCTCATGGCCAAGTCTATCTTGAAATATATTAATTTAAAGTATATATTTATTTTAATATTGTTATATTATATTAAATATATTCTAATTTTATTTAATATTAATATAGATGAAAAATTACAGAATTGATTCTAAATTTATTATTTAAAAAATATATATTTATTATCAGATTATATTTATATATTAAATTTACTTACTTAGTTTAATAAAAAAACAAATTATTCATGGAAAAAAGTTATCTTTTAATCATATATTATCTATTATTATAATACAGGAGATGCCTTGTCTAATTTCAAACATTCTTTCCTTACATTTCACCTTCTAGTTCTTAATCATACCCTCTTTATTTAATTCTATAATTAACCCAATATTGTATATTCACTTCTTCGAGTAAATTACACTTTTAACCCAAATTTTACCCTTTTTGGAGGTTGCAAAACCACTGTAATTTCACAAATTTTAATTTCAACCTACTATTGCTGCTGCTGCTAATAATAATAATGATAATATTATTATTAAAAAATAAGTTTAATGATAATGATCTTTTTATGTTAAAATAATGGACACATTTTTATTATTATTTTAAATTATAAATTATTTATTATTTTTATAGATTAATTAATATATTAAAATTTTATTTTATACTCATATTTAATATTAATTAGTAAAAAATTAATAAATATATCTAGATTTAACCAAAAACTAAATTTTAAATCTCAATTAATGAAGAAAACTATGAGCAGAAATACCAAATTTTTTAAAAAATAAAAGTTTAAGTTTATTTTTTAAACTCAAATCCAGCTCCTGGATAGGTCTAAATATATTTTATATAAAAATAATATTATAATAAGAAAATTACTTGTAAAATTTTTTAAATAAAAATAATTACTTTTTAAAAATTTTTATGAATCAATTTGGCATAAAAGATTAAAAGGAGTATAAATGTCATTTCATGAATTTAGTTAACACAAAAAGACAAATAAAAGGGTAACCGGGTGATGAGTTTTGCTCTGGTTACAAACTAACGTGCGCGCCACAGGCACCATGTTTGCTAGCCGGCGCCAAATATTCGTTGCACTTTCTCACTTCCTTTCTTTCCATTTTTCATTTTCTCAAACTTTCTCACACTTTCTCTTCTTTTCTTTCTCTCTAAAACCCAAACAAACAAATTAAAAACCCATAAACTCTACTCATTTTAAGACCCTTTTTTTTCACTTCCTTTCTGTTCTCTCTCTTCTCAGTGTCTCTCAAACACAATCACAGTCAACCACTCTGCTTCTTGATTCTTTAATCTGAACCTGCCATGACGGAGAATGGTTTCTCTTCTCCTCGAAACGATGCGTTTCCCGCTGGTCTCCGAGTCCTTGTTGTTGATGACGATCCCACTTGGTTGAAAATCCTTGAAAAGATGCTCAAAAAGTGCTCTTATGAAGGTTAATTTTCTGCAACTCTGTTTCTTATTGTTCATAAAAACTCAATAAAGTTGGCTTCTTTTTTAATAAACTGTTGATTTTGAACTTGGTTTCTTTTTTCTTTTATGTTCTTTGATTGTTTTGCTTTTATTATGGGGATTTGCTACATGGGTTCTTTTGGAAAAATAGCTTCTTTTGCTAGTCAGTAGTGCATTAAATGTTCTAAATTTATGCTTTCACTTTCCAATAAAATTGCTGTGTTTCTTGTTTTAGCTTGTAAGTGATAAGAACCTGTAGGAGATCATGTTTATCTGGGTTCCAAAATGGTATTCTTGTTGTTTTTTGAGTACTTTTATAGCGTAATTGTGGATTTTATTTTTTTAATAATTTTTGTGCTGGTTGAAAGTTTTTAATTCGTGGATTTTGTCAAGGTTGGTCGTCATCAGAAACAGGCACTTACCGTTAAGAATGCTATAAAACTTGGACAAGAATTTTTAAACCATTGAGCCTATTCTTTCCCTTCTCTTTCCTCTAAAGTTCAATAAAACTCAACTTAGTATTCATCCTTATTTTTAATTTTCTCTTTTTATAGATTATTTAATAAAGAATTTGTAAATATAAACACTGGTATTGAGACATTTGCTAATAATTAATTTATGAAGAAACTGACTTTTGTCCTAATTGGCCTCAACATTTTGAGAGTTCTTCATTGATGGTTATTCATATTCTCAAGTCTCACCTCAGAGATTTGTTAAAGATATAAAATACAATAGAAATAGGTGTTTTTTCATGTCTTATAAGTATAAAAAAATGATAAATTTATGATAAAAATCAACTTATTATATGCTTAATTTATCTATCTTTTATTAAAATGGTTGAGAGGAAGTTTCTATAAAAATACAAAGGCTATTAGAAGAAGAAGTATTTCATCTGTATATTGCTCATGTTTAAATAAACGTTACAGAGCAAGTAAATCCCTATAATAATGGGATTTGGATATACAACAAAAGATGATAAACATAACCAGATTTAAATAAGATACAACAGAAGCTAATCCTTATCATCCCCCCGCAAACGAATGGGAGGAGTAACCATGAGTTTGTCTTTTAACTGCTGAAAACGTTGCTTGGACAAAGACTTTGTAAGAACATCAGCAACTTGATCCACAGTTGGAATATAAGACACTATTAATTTCTTTTGACGCACTTGATCACGCACAAAATGAAAATCCAATTCCAAGTGTTTAGATCTTGAATGAAATACTGGGTTGGCAGCCAAGTATGTTGCAGCCACATTGTCACACCAGACTTTAGGAATAATTGTCACTGGTTGATGTAGTTCTTTCAGTAAGCATTGTAGCCAATATATTTCTGAAGCTGCAGTAGCAAGTGCTCGATATTCGGAATCTGTGCTAGACCTTGCAACAGTCTTTTGCTTCTTAGAACACCAGGATATGAGATTAGAACCATGATAAACAGTATAAGCAGAAGTACTCTTTCGATCCGATTTGTCACCTCCCCAATCGGCATCGGAATAAGCCACCAAGTTATTATTCTGAGACGAAGAGAACATAAGACCATGATCAGCAGTGCCTTTCAAATAGCGTAGGATTCGCTTTACCGCTTGCCAATGATTTACAGTTGGTGAATGCATGTATTGAGCAGCCTTGTTGACAGCAAACGTGATATCTGGACGAGTGAAGGCCAAATATTGTAAAGCACCAACAACCTGGCGAAACTGAGTTGGATCTTCATAATGAGTAGAGTCCTCGGCTGTTAAACAAACAGTAGGAGAAGAAGGAGAGGACACAGGTGTGGCTTCATGCATATTAACTTTACGCAACAAATCTTGAATGTACTTTGTCTGTGTTAGCCGAAGGCCCTTTTTTATCCAACCAATTTCTATCCCCAAAAAATATGACAAAGAACCCAAATCTTTAAGTGCAACGTGGCGACCAAGTTGGGAAATCAAAGAAGAAACCAGAGTCATGGATGAACCTGTTATCAAAAGATCATCAACATAGACTAAACAATATGCAATCTGATGTCCATGATTAAAAACAAACAGAGATGTGTCCGCCTTCGAATCTTTGAAACCGAGAGTATGCAAAGCTTGCGTCAAACAAGAAAACCAAGCTCGTGGTGCCTGACGCAACCCGTACAGAGATTTTTTAAGAAAACAAACATAATCAGGTCGGGATAAGTCAACAAAACCTTGAGGTTGTTCCATAAAGACAGGCTCTTCCAATTTCCCATGTAGGAATGCATTAGATACGTCAAGTTGACGAATTGGCCAACCCGAAGTCACAGCAATTGATAGAACTAGTCGTATGGTAGCTGGTTTAACCACAGGACTAAAAGTGTCGACAAAATCAACTCCAGGCCTTTGATGATATCCCTTGGCAACTAGTCGAGCTTTATAACGACTAATCGTACCATTTGAGTTTGTTTTCACACGATAAATCCATTTGCAGCCAATAATGTTAGATGCTTGTGACCGTGGCACCAAATCCCATGTGCCATTTGATAAAAGAGCATCTATTTCTTCTGACATTGCGTTACGCCATACAGCTGCCTTTGCTGCCTCTGTGTAAGTAGTAGGGGCTGTAGGCACAATAATATGATTGAGAAAGGTCCGTGGCTTAAGATTTCCAGTTTTGAACCTTGTAAGCATAGGATGAATATTGGTAACAGCAGGTGGATTTCGTGGTGGTGAAGGTAAAGCAAGAAGTGAATCTGGAGGTCCTGGATGAGACAGAAGCGTGGGAGATTGGCCAATGGGAGAAGCGATGGGAACTTCTGTCAAATTTGCTGGTTGGACGGAAATAATGGGTGCAGATTCTGTGGGAGTAGATATCAAATTTGGAACAGATGTAGAGGTCGACACTGATTTGTCCATTGCTGGTTTGCTCAAGGAAGTTATGGGGAATAATGATGGTGGTGGACCAAGAACAGAAGATTGACCAACATCCTCTTTGAACGGGAAAACCTGTTCATCAAACAAAACATGACGTGAGTAAAAAATTTTTTGAGTAGAAAGAGACAAACACCTGTATCCCTTATGAAGAATACTATAACCCAAGAAAACACACTTACTAGAACGTGGTTCAAGTTTATGTTTAGTATAAGGACGAAGCCAGGGATAACAACAACAACCAAAGACACGAAAGAAGTTATATTCCGGATTTCGTTGAAAAACTAGCTGATATGGAGATTTATTCTTTAAGTTTGGAGTTGGGAGTCGGTTTATTGTGTAAACAGCAGTAGCAAAAGCATGATCCCAATACTTAAACGGAACGGAAGAATGGTATAAATAGGCACGACCTGTTTCTGTAATGTGACGATGTTTACGTTCCGCACACCCATTTTGTTCGGGTGTGTGTGGACAGGAGCTACGCTGAACTATTCCATTTTTAGCAAAATAAGACTGTAATGCTTGAAATTCTCCCCCCCAGTCACTTTGGAATTGCGTAATAGATTTATTAAAAAATTTCTCAACAGAAGTCCGGAATGTAACGAAAGCATTAAAGACATCAGATTTTTTACGCAAGAAATAAATCCATGTGTATTTGGTGAAATGATCAAAGAAAATAACATAATATAAATAACCATCAACAGACGCAATTGGAGAAGGTCCCCATAAATCGGAACAAATTAACTCAAGAGGAGCAGAAGTAGAATGAATAGAATCAAAAAAAGGTAGTTTATGAGACTTGCTAACACAACAAGTATCACATAAAGAAACAGATGTCTTAGACATAACAGACAAATTATTCAATGACAATACTTTATTAACAGTGGGATATGAGGCATGTCCTAATCTAGCATGCCAGGTTGCCAAAGACGCCAAATTACACGTAGGAGCAATGGCAGACGATGCTAACTGATAAAGTCCATCTTTAGTGAGTCCCTTGTGGAGAATCTGCTTCGTGCGGAGGTCCTTGATAATGAAATAAGTAGGGAAAAATTCAACAGACACACCATTTGAGTTAGTGAACTGTAAAACTGACAATAAATTGGATTTGGAAGAAGGAACATGTAAAATATTATTCAATGAAAAATTGCAAGAATCAACAGAAATGACATTAGTACCAACACGGGTAATAGGAAGAGTTTTACCATTTGTGAGAGCAACTTCATCAGTGCCAGTGTACTCAGAATGGATTCCTAAATTTTCCAATTCAGAAGTCAGATGATGAGTCGTTCCACTGTCCATGATCCAAGGTTTGGAAGAAGAGGATGGAGAAGAGGTAAAGTTTGCTGAAGGTTTAGCAGTACTGTCATTAAGTTTAGGGCTGGGACACTGTCGTGAGGTATGTGCCTGACCACCACAATTATAACAGGTCACAGATAAAGGATCTCTTCGGTTCGAAGAAGTTCTGCCACCATTAGAAGAACTATTACGACCTCTACCTCGCCCTCGTCCTCTATTGCCACCAGAATAATGTTGACGAGAGGAATAATGAGCAACAGCTGGTGGTTGAATAAGCTCAGAAGATGATTTCAACTGCAATTCCTCAGATAATAACAAACCAAACAAATCATCAAACGAGGTGGGAGCTAATTTAGCTTCAATGTTTCGAGTAAATGGCCTATAATCAGGACCAAGGCCACGCAAAATTTGATCAACCAGATCATCCTCAGTGATTGGAGAACCAAGAGCAGCAAGCTGGTCATACAGTCGTTTTGCACGATCCATATAATCAGTTATAGAATCAGTGTTACGAGATAATGAGTGAAGAGAATTTTTGAGTGTCCTTATCTGAGTACGTGAGCCAGAGGCGTACATGGTTTGGAGACGTTGCCAGACAGAAAGAGCCGTGGTAGAACCAACAACTTGAGATAAAACAGATTCAGAGAGGGAACTGAGAATCCAACCCAAAACAATTTGATCTTGAATGAACCAATCATGATATACTTGACTTGAAACTCCATTAAGAGTAGCAGGTGGTACAGTACCAGTACCATCAACATGATGAAGAAGCTGATGACCAGCTAAGAGAGGAATCATTTGCGTTTTCCAGAGAAGATAATTGGTAGATGTAAGTTTGACAGTTATTTGATGATGAGCAGAAAGTGGGGTGGCAGAAGAAACCATTGACGTAGCAGCTGTAGAAGTAGGTGTAGGAGCTGCAGTGGGAACTGGGGTAGAAGAGAGTGTTGATTGTGTGTCCATAATAAAAAGAGAGTAAAAAATTTGAACAGATAATGGTTTTTAAACCGATTGTGGCTCTGATACCATATAAAAATACAAAGGCTATTAGAAGAAGAAGTATTTCATCTGTATATTGCTCATGTTTAAATAAACGTTACAGAGCAAGTAAATCCCTATAATAATGGGATTTGGATATACAACAAAAGATGATAAACATAACCAGATTTAAATAAGATACAACAGAAGCTAATCCTTATCAGTTTCAAGGTTGAAACTTCCCCCAAGTAGTGCACAACTTACATGAACAATTATTGGTGCAAGTAAAGAAACTTTTCTTTTTCTTTTGAATTAAATTTATATACTTTAAATTATTTGTTCTATAATTATTCGATGCAAATATTAATATTTAATCTTAACTTTAGTATTTGAATTTTTAAGTTAAAGAATCTTTTAATTTTTAATGTTTAACAAATTATATATTTAATTTAAAATGTAAAAAATTAAGATATTTTTTTATGAATGACTAGGATGTTTTAATAATATATGATGCAATATAGTATTTTATGGTATAATATTTAAGAATTGCTCATTATATTTAAAAATATGGTAAGATTTTAATAGTTTGTGAAAATAAAAAAAAAACTTTATAAGTATATATATATAGTATTTTAAAAAATATTAGAAATATTTTTAAAAAATAAAAATTTAAAACCATCAAATTATTGATGTAAAAATTCATATTTTTCAATGATGAGATTAGAAAACCATAATAAGAAAATAGAAATCGTAATAAATAAGAAAATAAAAATTAATCCATATTATATATTATGAAATCATGGTAAATTATAAAACAAACAAGAGGAAATTTAAAAGATAAAATTGCGATTATATTAGTATAAATTTTAATAATTAATTTTGAAAAATTTTGTCAAAAAAGAGTTATTCTTTACAAATTACAACCGGTGAGTAGGCGCCAAGATTCTTCTTTTTCTTTTATGTTTTTTTCTTGGAAAAAATTTTCTTGCACTTTCTCAGTCTATTTCTTGAAGAAAAAGACTAAAACCCATATACATAAACACTCTGTAAGACTGTAACTATATATTTTGATTCTTGAATCTAAGCTGGCCATGGCAGAGAACAGTTTCTCTTCTCCACGAGACCTTGCATTTCCTGCTGGTCTCCGTGTCCGGGTTGTTGACGACGACCCTATCTGATTCCTTGAAAAGACGCTCAAAGAGTGCTCTTGCGAAGGTTAATTTCTTCGTCCTCTTCGTTTCTTGTTTCTCACACAACACTTTTAAATCAAGATTGCTCTTTTTCTTTTCACTGAAATTATCAATTGGAAACTGGGTTATGGTTTGATTCCTGTTTTACAGTGAATTGCATCCCAAGTTTGAAATTTTATGCTCTGTTTGGGATCAACGAATTCCACTAAATTTTTCACTCCCATGAGTTCAATATAACTGAACCAATTCATTTTTACCAAATATGGGGTTATTTATACTAAGAAAGGTTCGCTTATTGTTTGGCTTTTTGTTTGAGTTTGTAGGTAACATGAAACTATAGACTTCATGTTGATTCCCTAAAAAAATTTGACGTTTAGTTATGATTATAAATAATTTGTTTTAATGCACTTCTCTAGCATTTGAAGGTACTAACAGTAGAACATAGAAAAAAAAGTAATTATAGAAAAAAAAAGTGTTTCGGCATGATTAATGATATGATTGCAGTAGGAATGATAGTATTCTGGTGAACCTGTTGATAAATTTTTATAAACATTTGGATTTGTTGATAAGTATAACCCTGTGCCCCGTGTGGTGCATGAGGTCCAGTGCAGGCAGCAGCCATTACTGAAATGGGCATGAACATGGCTAGGAGTAGGAATCCTGTCAAATATTGTTATTAGCTTTATGTTTATTGGGCTCAATGACTTTAGGTTGAGAAGTCTAAACTTTTGCTTGGCTAATCCTTTTACAGATTCAAGTTAGTATGCTTTGGAATGAACCATTATTGTTTTTCTTTTATTCAAAGTCTTCATAATAATAAATTTTTTCGGCAAATGGTAATAGATTGCAATATGTAGGATAGCTGTTATTTGCCAAATAATATGTTCAGGTATCTGTCCTGCATTACAATAGCAATAATGTGTTTATGACCTTTCTCTGCTGGAATGCTTATGCATTTTTTTAGTGACCACCTGTGGTTTTGCAAGAGATGCTCTGAACCTGCTTCGTGAGAGGAAAGATGCATACGACATTGTGATCAGTGATGTCAACATGCCTGACATGAATGGTTTTAAACTTCTAGAACAGATTGGACTGGAGATGGATCTTCCTGTCATTAGTCAGTTCTTCACCATTAATTAACCTGTGGAGCTTCTTGAATTGCAGATCTTTTCTTATTTTTGCATCATAATCTGTTTATGTCACTTCACAGTGATGTCTGTTGATGGAGCAACAAGTCAAGTGATGAAAGGTGTTCAGCATGGAGCGTGTGACTATCTTCTTAAGCCAATACGAATGAAAGAACTTCGAAATATATGGCAGCATGTATTCAAAAAGAAGATACATGAGACAAGAGATATTGAAATTCTTAAAGGAATGGTAAATATAGAAATCAGTAGAAATGAATCAGTTCAATCTAATGGTGGGTGCTCATCTTATGGAGAAAATCCGACTTCAGTCAATAAAAGGAAACATGATAAAGGCCCTGGTGACAATTCTTTTATAAAGAAAGCCAGAGTAGTTTGGACAAAAGATCTTCATCAGAAATTTGTTATTACTGTATATCAGATAGGATTTGATAGTAAGTACAATTTATATATCATTGTTTTCAAAAGTTTGGCATTGGATTACAAATTGATGAAAATTTTGAGCCATGGCATGTAATGTCTGTTTGGCAGAAGTTGGTCCAAAGAAAGTTCTTGACTTGATGAATGTGCCATGGTTAACAAGAGAAAACATTGCAGCTCATTTGCAGGTATTCCTTGAGAAAATAATTAAGCAAAAAGAAACACTGCATCCTTTTCTAGTGTTAGCATCCATATTTTGATGAGTTAATTTTTAACCTCTATATGGCTTCTGATTAGAAAGCTTTTTTTTTTTCATATGCAGAAATACCGTTTGTATTTGTGTAGATTGCAGAAGGAAAATGACTTGAAAATTACTTTTGAAGCGATAAGTTATTCACAGACAACTTCAGAAGACTCCACTGGAAGTGTTGGCACTCAGTACTCATGTAACATGCAGCGACGAGACATTTCAGACAGCAACTACAGAATTTCTTTCAATAGCTTACCTTTCAATTACCGTCTGGAACTGGGAAACTATGAAAGTGACCAAGAGGGATCTGTGTCAATGCCCGTGGCAGCATGTAGAATATCTTCAACTACTGATGTTTCTGATTTTTGGAAGTCCAGGGATTCGCAGTCTGAATTTAATCATTCTTGCCAATCTTCTGAATCAGAAGTAAACTTTGCAACATTTGATTCTACTTTCCTTTTTGTACCATTAAGAAATGATGAAAAGAAGCAAGAAGACGATGAACAGGAAGACAAAGATGATGAAAAGGAGCAGCACCAGGATGATAAAGAAGAGCAAACTTCAGAGTAGGAATCAGAAGAGCAATGTCCTGTGATCAAAATGTGACAGGAAAGATTTCTTATAAAGCTCATAGATCTTTTCTGGGTTAGCAGATAAAACTATGCTTAGATTTTGAATGTAGAAAGCTGAAACTATCTTTCAACTTTGTATATATTGCCTTTCTGTCTTCTGGGGTAATTGACATTCCAGGGGAAGTGACTGAGCAGAAACGATAGCGAGTAGAGCTGCAAACATTTTTGTTTAATATAGGAAAATAAAAAAATAATAATTATAGTGAATAAAATATATTTTTTTTTATTTTCTAGATGTCATTTTTTGGCTTATCTGTTGCCTTTTAAAAGAACTTTCTTTGCAATAATTTTACGTTGACCTATTTAATAGGAAAAGTGTGATATGAGAAGTTTGAAATTAACTTTCATCACAACAGACCTTATTTGGATGGAGGAATATTATAAATTAAACTTGAAGGACTATAAGATGTGTGTAATTTACTATTTAATTTTAATTGATGCTGTACCAATAGTGTCATGGCCGAGCTTAACTCAAAATACCGAGCTCTTTAGGCAAGTTGGTATGTTTTATGATATGACAAGTTTTTGACACATTCAATAGTTTTTGACATATTAAATATTTTTGTCAGTGACGTAGGTCGTGGTCTCCTATTGTCATTTCCTATAAATATGGGACATTCTCTATAAGTAAAATGATCTAAATACTTTTTCTTTTAAGTCATACGATATATTTTAAGTTCTGACTTAGATATCAAAATCTTATCTTTAGAACTAAGTCCTTTCTGTCTCTTTGCAGGTTTCCCTTGCCTGAACAACCAAGAACCCATCCGAGCTTTATTCGTCATCAATATGTTGTATGAAAAATATCATTAATGCATATCTATTTTTATATCTTGGCTCTTGATCACCTCATTGCTCTTCTTTGATTCAAATGATGAAGGTAATCAATGGCCGCATTTTACCATATAATAACTGAAACTCCTCTTAGCTGGTTCATATAGTAGATATACTATATTAAAACTGAAACTTGAAGCTATTTCAATATAGACACTCACTCAACTTTAATTTTAAATTAATTATGGTCGGATATATGATTTTATTTTGATCGATTATGAAATACATTTTTGGGGAGATACAACGCTAATGAATATAAATTTCTTCTTTTTTTCTCCTTTTGCTTTCCAATTTGAATATTTCTGAGATAATTAAAACTTGAAATTGGAGTAGAACTATAATCGAATCCAGTTTTACAAAACTTAGACTCGGCTCAACTCGGCATAGATTCTTCATGGCAGGTGTGAAATAATTCAAATAAAATAGCCATGAATGAAGTTTGCTCTTTGTAAGTTGCTGAATCTCTTGCATCCTTTGCTTGCGATTAAATTCCTTCTTAATATTACTGTTCTGTACCTGGTGACTTGAAATGAATCATCAAGTTAGCATCAGGATTTTGATTATCAGTTTGATTATAGCAATATAATTTAGTGCTTTGGAAGATCTCTTGTATGTTTTACCTTGCAAATGGCGCTTGCTAATCTCCTTACTGCAAGCAAAAGAGTAGGCTTTTGTGTTAATCTTGGAAGACTCAATTTCATTAATTGGTTAAATTTTACTTTAGTGTATCTCTCTAAATTGGCTAAATTTTACATCTCTTTTCTTTATGAATAAAAATATAAAATAATAATTAAGCATAAACATCTTAGTGAAACATTAAATTATATTGGAAATGAAAGTGAAAATTGATTCATAATATTATCTTGTTAGTAAATAAATTTTTTTTATATTTAATAAGAATTTGTAATAAAAAAAATGACTGGTATTGAGACATTTGTTTTTGATAAACTTATAAAGAAACTAAGAAGGTATTTGAATGAGCTTATAAGTTAGTCAAATTAGTTTATAAACTAGACTCTAAATTTAAGTTGATATATTATTTAAATAATTTTACGAGTTTATAAATTTAGCTTGTTAGTTAAAAATAATAAGTTGAAAGATATTAGCTTATTATTATTTAGATACTTATTAAGTTAGTTTGACCAAATAATATACCATATTATTTTTATTTATTTTGATAAATGCTACTGCTATAATTTTATATTATTTTTAGTTATTTTAATAATAAATATATTTATAAGTTATTTTTTATTAGATATTATGTGTTCATCAACTATTTATAAACACTCATAATAAATATATAACTTTTTAAAATTTAAATATTTATAAATTCGTATTAATTTATAAGCATCAAGTGATAATTTTTATAAATAAGGCCAAACACCCTCTAATTTTTGTGCTACTTGGCCTCCACATTTTGAGAGTTCATCTTTGGTTATTCATATTCTCAAGTCTCATCTCAAATAATATATATATTTGTTAAAGATATAAAATGCAATCTAAATAAGTGTTTTTTTCACGTCTTACAATGGATTATTTACACTATTTATTCATGAACTTGTACCATTATCCTGTTAAAATCTATAAGTTTTATTTTATAAGAATAAAATCCTCTAAATATTGATTTTGTCTAAATAAAATTCTTAAGACTGATTTTAAGCCACTGGCGCCTGAAATGGATGCTACATGGCAATACATGAAAACAAAATTAAAATTTTTCCATATCATTCCCCCACACGTGTTTGAAATTAATGGTAAAAATGGTAAAACGATCATTTTTTTTACTTATTATCACTCTCTCATCTCACTCACTTTTATCTCTTTGTCCCTCCATTTATCATCAACAACAATCTCTTTGTTTTTCCCCTTCTGAAACCCTAAATATGGAAATCACATGTTTGGATTTTTAGAAATCAAAATCCAAATCCCACTCTACACAAGGTCTTTCTGTTTCTAGCTCTCATCTTTTTCAGAAATCTTATAAAAAAACGAAATCAAGAAATCTCGTCTCACTAAAAAGCTATTCTCTTATCAATTGATTTCTGGAAATCATTCGTTACGGGGACAAATGATTTGGGTTTGTACACACCGCCAATCAATTTTTGGTTTGTAGGCAAATTGGGATTTATGGTTTGAAATGGAATTGGGATTTAGACTTTTTCAATCAACATGCATTGGAATCGATTTCTTGTTTTCAAACTACCAAGATTCAATCTTTCAAACATAGTGTTTCATACACATTTGAGAGAGATTTTAGAGATAGTCAGATGTGTGTGTGTGAGAGAGAGAGAGATTAAGAGTTAGATCAGAGAAATTTAATAAGTTTCTTTAGTATGTTAATTCTCAACACGTGTATTGTATAATTTATATAATAATTATTAAAATGGTTGAGAGAGAACTTCAAAGTTGAAACTTGCCTCAAATTAGTGCGCAAAGTTACATGAACAATTTGGTGCAAGAAAAGAAACCTTTTTTTTTCTTTTGAATTGAACATATGTACTTTAAAATATTTGACCTATAATTACTCCAATTGAAATTTTAATATTTAATAATTTATTTTTCTTAATTTGAGTATTTGAATTTTTAATTGTTAATGTTTAACAAATTACGTATTTAATATAAAATGTGAAAAAATTAAGAAATTCTTTAAATTGAAAGTATAAAAAAGACCAAAATGAGATTAGACAGCATTATTTAATAATTAATTTTATAAATTTTTGTCAAAAAGAGTTATTCTTTACGACCGATGAGCAGCCGCCAAGTTTCTTTTTTCCTTCACTTCATTTTCTTGGAAAAAATTTTCTTGCCCTTTCTCAGTCTATTTCTCCAAGAAAAAGATACATTTTGATTCTTGAATCTGAGCTGGCCATGACAGAGAACAGTTTTTCTTCTCCTCGAGACGCTGAATTTCTTGCTGGTCTCCATGTCCTGGCTGTCGACGACGAACCTACCTGTTTGATAGTCCTTAAGAAAATGCTCAAAGTTTGCTCTTACGAAGGTTAAATTCTTCTTTCCTCGTCGTTTCTTGTTTCTCATATAACAGTTTCAAATCAAGATTGCTTCTTTTTCACTGAAATTGTCAATTATAAACTGGGTTATGGTTTGATTCCTGTTTTACTGTGAAGTGCATTTAAAGTTTGAAAATTTGATGATCTTTCTGGGATCAATGAATTCCACTAAATTTTTCACTCCTATGAATTCAATATAACTGAACCCAATTCATTTTTACCAAATATGGGGTTATTTATACCTCTTGTTTGGCTTCTTGTTTGAGTTTATAGGTAACATGAATAGGCTTCATGTTGATTCCCTAAGAAATTTGAGGTTTAGTTATGATTATAAATAATTTGATTCAATGCACTTTTCTAGCATTTCAAGATATATACTAACAATAGAACATGGAAAAAAAAAATTGTCGAAAAAAGTGTTTCAGCGTGATTAGTGCATTCTGGTGAACCTGTTGATAAATTTTTATAGACATTTGGAGTTTTAAACATTTGGTGTTGTTGAGAAGTCTAAACTTTTGCTTTGCTAATCCTTTTGCAGATTCAAGTTCGTATACTTTGTAACAAAAGTGTTGTTTGGCTAAACTTTTGTCATTGCGTCTTTTATATTATTCCAAAATAAATTTTGAATTGATCCTAACAACAACCATTGTTGTTTTTCTTTTATTCAAAGTCTTCATAATAATAAATTTGTTTGGTAAAATGGTAATAGATTGCAATATGCAGGATTGCTGTTATTTGCCAAATAATATTTTCATATCTAACCTACAATACAATAGCAATGTATTTGACATTTCTCTTCTGGAATGCTTTTGGATTTTTTAGTGACCACCTGTGGTTTTGCAAGAGATGCTCTAAACCTGATTTGTGAGAGGAAAGACACATTCGACATTGTGATCAGTAATGTCCACATGCCTGACATGGATGGTTTTGAACTTCTAAAATGGATTAGACTGGAGATGGATCTTCCTGTCATTAGTCAGTTTTGCACCATTAGCCTGTGGACTTTCATCTTGAATTCCAGATCTTTTTCTCATTTTTGTATCTTGTTTATATAACAATCATGCTTTTGACAAAATGTGTTTATGTGACAATACAGTGATGTCTGCTTATGGTGCAAAAAGTCAAGTGATGAAAGGCATTGAGCTTGGAGCGTGTGATTATCTTCTTAAGCCTATCGGAATTGAAGTACTTCGAAACATATGGCAGCATGCATTCAGAAGCAAGTTAAATAAAGCAAGAGAGACTGAAATTTTTGAAGAAATGGTAAATGTACATGTTAGTAGAAATGAATCAGTTCAATCTAATGATGGGTGCTCATCTTATGGAGAAAATCTGACTTCAATCAACCAAAGAAAAGATGATAAAGGCCCTGGTGACAATTCTTTCATAAAGAAAGCCAAAGTAGTTTGGACACCTGATCTTCATCGGAAATTTGTCAATGCTGTAGATCAGATAGGAATTGATAGTAAGTATTATTTATATATCTTGGTTTTCGGAAGTTTAGCATTGGATTACAAATTGATGAAAATTCTGAGCCATGAAATGTAATGTCTGTTTGGCAGAAGTTAGTCCAAAGAAAATTCTTGACTTGATGAATATGCCACGGTTAACAAGAGAAGATGTTGCAGCTCGTTTGCAGGTATTCCTTGAGAAAATAATTAAGCAAAAAGAAAATCTGCATCCTTTTCTGGTGTTAGCATCCGTATATTCAATGAGTTGATCTTTACCACTATGTGTCTTCTGATTAGAAAGCTTTTTTTTGTTTTTACATGTGCAGAAATACCGTCTTTATTTGAGTAGATTTCAGAAAGCAATTACTTATGAAGCAATAAATTATTCACACACATCTTCAGGAGACTCCACCGCAAGTGTTGGCACTCAGTACTCATGTAAGCAGCAACGAGACACTTCAGACAGCAACTACAGAATTTCTTTCAATAGCTTACCTCTCAATTACCGTCTGGAACTGGGAAACTATGAAAGTGACCAAGAGGGATCTGTGTCAATGCCCGTGGCAGCATGTAGAATATCTTCAACTACTGATGTTTCTGATTTTTGGAAGTCCAGGGATTCGCAGTCTGAATTTAATCATTCTTGCCAATCTTCTGAATCAGAAGTAAACTTTGCAACATTTGATTCTACTTTCCTTTTTGTACCATCAAGAAATGATGAAAAGAAGCAAGAAGACGATGAACAGGAACACAAAGATGATGAAAAGGAGCAGCACCAGGATGATAAAGAAGAGCAAACTTCAGAGTAGGAATCAGAAGAGCAATCTTATAAAGCTCATTCAGACAACTATAGATTACATTTATCAAAGTAACTATAGATTATTTTTTGGCTATATATGTTGCCTTTTAAATAATTTTCTTTGCTTTTACTTTGATATATGTAATAGAGAAAAATGCTTAACAATTTACAAGGAGTCGATAGTTAAAAATAAATTTATAATAATCTAATAATAAGCTTATAAAAATTATTATGTGAATAATAAACTCATAATTAATTAATAATAAGCCTTATGCATAATATACAGGATTAATAATTTTGTAAGTTTATTAAAAAATTTCAATAAGTTTATTTTTTGACTTTTTCTGATAAATTTGTAAAAAGCCTAAAAATACATGTTAAAGTAGGGAGAGATTAGATATGAGAAATTATAAAAATGACTTTGGCATAAAAAATTGATATGTTCATAATTTTGATTATTGCTAGGAGTTGACTATAAGCAAGTTTGTTTTTCTCCTTTGGGATTGGAGCAATACAAAATCTTAGATATTTGATGTTGATAAGTGGTAAGTAAATGCTTCCTGCCGGACTTTCATAAAAGCCCAAAAGCTAATAATTGATTAAGAAATTAATCTTTACATAATGATTAGTATATTTAAAAGAATTTAATTTAGTTGCAATTTAGAATAAATTTATCCAAAAATATTCTTTATCAATTAAAAGAAAATTGAAGACTTTATCAATAAATTGAAGACTCATTTTTCAGTTGATCAACTCATTAATGAAAATTCAGTTGATTTAATTGTATATTATAATTAGTCACCTAGTATTAAATATTAAAAAAATAATACAAAGCTGAAATTTTTTTAATGCAAAATAAAAGTTATATTATGAATATATATATATATATATTTCTTCCGTTGCCTATATATAATATTTTTCTTTAATTGTCTATATATAATTTTTTTATACATGTTATTAATAATTTTTTTCTTTTTTCTAATTGTATCTGGAGTAGATTATCCTAAGCGCCCGCTTGCTCAATTTACTTCAAAATCGACTCTAATTATAAGAATATAAAATTGAATGTGAAATAATTTTTTTTTATAATATCAAAGTATGCTATTTAACGTTGTAGTAAAATTATTTAATAATATTCACTTTTTTTTTTATCAAGAAATTAATATTAATCTATATTAATAACTATACAATTACTTAATGTTGGTGACAAGCACTAACAATTGTTCTAATCACGTAATTGACAACAAGAAATCAATTGTATAATGTCCAACCCAATCATATATGAACATAACAATGAAACCATGTCCTAAAACAAACTTGTTAATAGACACTCCATTAAAATTTCCCAAAACCTAAACTTTATTAGCACATTCTAATAACAAATTGGCTTATTGTTACTATTATTATTATTCGCCAATTTCTTGCCAATAAAAGATGTGGTGAAAAAATTATAATTATTATTATTATATATGTAATTTTTTAATCAAGTATTTGAAAAAAATTATAATAAATTTCAATAAAAATAAATATATCATAATAAAAATTAAAATATTTATTATTGTTTAGCATATGTTCTAAATACACGTACCCAATTCAACTTAACTTAACAAAGTTTAAATATTAAATTAATTAAGATCGACAATATGAATTTTTTTTTATTCAACACAATTTAGAGCTATATCTTTAGAAAAATGCAAAGCTATAAGATCATTATGAATTCCTTTTGATCAAGTTAGTTTAATTCTATCATTATCTCTCTTAATTTAAGCCTATCATTATCGTTCTTAATTATATCTATCTTAACTTATTCAGTTTTTCTGATAGACACATCGTTCAGTTTTTATTTTTAAAATACACATTAAATTTAAAAAATAAGAAAGTAATATAAGCACCTGAAGCATCAATAGAAGAGAGCATTAAGTGTGTGTGTCTATATATATTAAGTCTGTGTGTGTATATATATTAAGATATGTGTATATATATTAAGTGTGTGTATATATATTAAGATATGTATATATATATTGTGTGTATAGATATATAAATTTTTTTAAACTAATAAAAAAGCAAAAGCCCACTTAAGAGAAGTTGCATGGAGTTCATCATCATGCTAATCCGCCCTTTCATGTAAAATAATAATAATTTATCTTTTGACATAAAGTTGCTTCTTAGTGGGCATTTCCTTTTACAGCCATTGAGTTTATTTTTGAATCCTTTTCTCCTACCCCACTCCACTCTCTTTAAAAAGTAAAAAATAAAAATACCTTTAAAATGTTATATAATAATAATAATAATAATAAACATCAATCAACAAACTAAACTCAATAATTACCAAATTAATTACACCAACATTAGTTTTTTAGTTGCTTTTTAAGGATAACAGCTCATGTTGCATCCACTATTATATCAAGGTCTCATATGTAGTTAAACTTTCAATATGTTTTTATTAGTAGGTGGGGTTTGTATCATTAAAATTTTATTATTGTGATTTACAATTAGACTTATTTATATATCGAGCTTGAAATTAAAATATATTAATTTTTTACTAAAAGTTGAGACTCGATTTAGGGACAGAATTTACATATAATTAAAATATTGTTTTTAAATATGTATTATTAAATGTGAAAATAAAATTTTAAAATTAGTTAAAAATTTAAATATTGATTCATACATTAATTAACTTGAGAATATTAATTATTTAATTTTTATATTTAAACTTAATTAGGGTTTTATATAAACATATTTAGTAAAAATAAGATAATCAAAATTTTTAGTTAAAAAATCACTAAGCATATAGACCAGTTAGTAAGAGACTATTCTAACTTAACTAGAGATTTTAAGTTCGAATCCTAAATATATAGTTATATTAAAACTTGATATAGAAAATTTTACCGCTGACCCTATCCCAACTTGACTCCAAAATAATGATCTACATAAAAAAAAAAAATTATAGTTTAAAGAAACAAAATTAAAATATGTGATTATATATAAACTAAATAGGTTTTGAATGTATTGGGCCATATATACATCAGTGACCATCTATACTATAATTTAAAAGAAAAGCAAAATCACTGTTACAGTTATTTTGTTTCTCTTTTTTCTTTTTTACCCTTATATATAAACTCATATATGTATATTAAAAGTGATATCTATATTATGCACAAATGCAATTATATTATGTCAAACTATGGTTTATTTGTCAATATTTTTCCTTTGATGTCAAAAATTAAAAATTTAAACTATGATAATTTAAGTCATTTGATATAATTAATGTTTTTGAAAATCAATATAATAGGAGAAAAATTATAATCTTATATATATGTATTTACAGTGGTTATAATTATAATCTTTATTTTTATTAAAATTTATATTTTATTTAATGGTAATATAAGAGATAACAAATTTATAATTTTTTTTAATTTGAATTTTTGTTATAATTTATTTTTTTATTATGATATAAAATATAAATAATTAATAATTTCTTAATTAAAAACTCTTTTAAATTATAGAATAGATGATACTAAATAAATATACTTGAAAATAAAATGTCATTTTTGTATTTTATATTAAAAATCATATTATTTATAAACAGTTTAAAAGTTTTATCTTTTAATAAACTTATATAAAAGAAACAAAATCACTGAAGAATAACAATGATTTTGCATTTCTATTTTTCTTTTTACCCTCTTATATATATATTAAAAATATAAAAATATTTTATATTTAATATAAAATATTAGCCTCTATCATCAATTTTAATTTATACTAAAATAACGCTCTTACGTTACTTCAGAAATATACATATTTTAGTTTTTTTAAATTTGTAATTGAAAAATAAAAAATTTAGATATTTATAGTTTTAAAGTTCTTTAATATATTGCATGAGAAACTGAGAAGAAAAAATTGATTTATTAAAAAAATATTTGATTGGATATATAGATTTATACAATAAAAAATATTTTTGACCCACTTTATTATAATATATATATATAAAGAAAAGTTATAATCAATTATTTCTAGATGGATTAATAAAATAATTTATTATTTTAGGAGTTGATTTAATTAATAAAGTCAATTTTTTTTTTGGGTTGATATATGTTTAATTTTTTATTATATACTAAAGCTTTTTAAAGCTTATAATGCTTAATCAACAAAATAAATTATTTTAAAATATTAGAATTATAATATTCTCTCTTCTCATATTTTTTCTCTTTTTTAAAATATTTGTGTTTCAATTTTTTTAAATTTCAAATCAAATTTATTAAAATATTAAATTTATTATTTATTAAAATAGATAATTAATTATTATAGATATTTATTTATAAAGTTCACATAGGATGAATATTTTAAATATATTGTAACAGTTAAAAGTAAAGTCGAAAGTAAATAAAATATAAAAAAATAAAAATAATATTTAAAAAATCATAAAATAATTACATAATTTATTTATTTGCACTCAATTGATAATATCTTATAATAATTATATTAATATTTTACTTATTTGCACTCAATTGATAATATCTTATTCTTAATTTTTAATTTATTTTTTTCATCATTTAAAAAATATTAATCACCTTTTATATTATTTATAAAAAAACTAAAATATATATATGCCTAACAAAAATATATATATTTTAGAAACAATACGAGGACGTCATTTTAATATAAAATAAGATTGAATTCTTATTTTAATATAAAATCACTTATGTTAAAGTTCATAGTTTTAAGTTAACATCTAGACTTTTTAATAGGCTAAACTCATACAAGCCATTGGTTGAAAAAAAAAAACTAATAAAAGCCTAGAATCATTCGACTGTTGATCCATCACTTAGCTCTAATACTATATAAAAATTATATGGGTTTGGAGAGACATATACATACAATGGCCATATAAATAGATTAAATCCTCATTTGACATAAATAAATAATAACTTGTGTTAAAACTCAATTTACACTACTTATCTATTATTATATTTTATTTTTATTTTATAATATAGAATTATTTATATTCTCCAACATATTAGAACCGCAATTGTCAATTGTTTAATAGATTGAGAAGAAACTTCCTCTAGTTGGTGAAGAATTAAAGTAATCAATTATTGGTCTATGGAAAAAAAAAAGTTAAAAATTGTTGTTAATATTCAAATGAAGTTTTAATTAAGAAGATGCTTAATACCTTATCAACATTAAATTTGAAGCAAATGGCACTATGGTGACCTCACATCTTTCTTTTGGTTATTATGGCCTCAATCAACGACATACATTTAATTAAATTAATCTTTATATTATTCAAGTAATTAATATTAATTAATCTCTCATTTTTTTCACATTCTAAAGCACATTCATTGATTATTAATTAATTTGTTAATAATATAATTGCTTTATCGGAGAATTTTTCTTTTTTGTACGTGCTATTGCTTTGTCATAGATTACATAAGTTGGTTAAAGTGTTACCTCCAAGAACTTCTTTTGACATTAAGTTAATTTTTTTAAAAAAAATGTTATTTTTAATATTATTTTGATTCCTCATAAAAATATTATGAAAAACAGTTAAAAATATTTTTTAAAAAATGTGAAATTCGCAAAAAAAGTATTAAATTATCTCTACTTAATATTTTAAAAATAATTTTCTTACTTGTAGTTTTAACAACAATAAATAATGTTATACATATAATTAAATGCATTTATTAAATATTATAAATAGTTATTACAAAAGAGAAAATGGTAGAAATTTTAAAAAATTGAAAGAAACGGAGAAATAATTTATTTATGGAAGAGAGAAATTATATATATATATATATATTTGAATAATAATTTACTTAATAATTATATATGGGTTTAAAAATAAATATATCATATTAATTGGCTTTTGGAAATTTTTTTACTAAAAAAATCATATAAAAAAGCCTAATTTTTCTAAAAAGTTTAATATATAAAAGACATTAATAACTTATTAAGTCAATGAAATGTTGAATATGTGATAATAAAGAAATCACATTATATTTCAAATTTAATGTTGATTCATGAATAAAAAAAGATAATGCCAATACCATTAAAAAATAAAGAAAAAAAAATCACTTTTGCATTAAGATTTCTAATACATCATATGCAAAAAAAAAAAAAACTAAAATGTTACGGATTAATTAATTAAAATCCCACTTCCTAAACGCTATTATTTAATAATATTTTTCCACAAAAATCAAAGAGTGGATACCGCTCACCAATAGAATTTAGACAACAGAAAATATAAATTGTTTTTTTTTTCCACTTGAAGATATATATATATATATATATGTATGTATGTAATTTTCTTATGGTACCAAACACTTGTCCACATGGGAAAGAATTTAAAGAATTTGAGAATTTGTATGCGGCAATTAATTAAACCAAATAATAACTGATATTCTAATTAAACAGAACCTTAATCTTCCTCAAGTACATAAAGATAGTTTTTTTAATTAATTAAAAAGGAATTATTGAGAATCCAAAAGGTTTCCATTAATCATCCACTATTAATAATTTATAGTTCTTTTTATTTTTATTTTTTGTTTTTTGTTTTTTTCATTTTCAAAATTATAAAATGATTGATTTGAATTTCTTTTGATATTCTTCAATCATCTTGGTATTTCAATCGTCTTAATAAAAATACAATCATCTTCAATTACCTGACCAGAGTAGAAAAGTTTTTAGTATGACAATCCTTGGCCTAAACCACGAGCAATGAATTTTAAAATAATAATAATTATTATTATTATATTTGAGAAATTTAAAACTAAATTTTAAGAAGAAAAAAAGAGAAATATTTTTATTTATTGGAATAAATGAAAATTCCCTTTTTTTATTTAAATTTTTTTACACTTGAATTTGCAATATTTGCAAATTGCAATATATTGCATTAAATTCCTTGTTTAAAAAAAAGAAAAAAAATAATATAGAAAGAGAATATCTCCTTTGATCTTCTTCCCTTTCCTCTTTATTATATTCTTAGCCATACATGCTCTAAAAAGAAGAAGAAAATAAACAAAGAAAAGTTAAAATTTTAAATAATTTGTGCTTAATAATTAGAATTTCACTTATTTATAAACCAAATATGAATCTAAAAATATTAAATTTTTCAAAAATTTATATGATTTTATTTGTATATTTCTTTATTAATAAATAAGTCTAATTGAAATGAAGATATAAAATTACATCAATATAAAATGCTTTACAACAAATATTTTTATTTCCAATAAAAACACAAAATAAGATTTATAATAATAACTAGACAACAGGTTTTTCACGCTTTGTCTTCTTTCAATTTAGACTGGAGAGAATTTGACTCTATTATTTTTTATTGTATATGTGGTTTTTGGCGATGATTCCTACTATTAATCTCTCGTGAGTTGGTCGACAAGTCAATCAAGCCGCTCATAGTTTATCTAGAATACCTTATTTTTATGCTTGTCTACATATTTGGGACTCGATTCCTAGTTATATTGGGGATTTTGTTTCTGCCAAGGACGGAGCCACTATAAAAAAATTAAAAAATACAACCGGCCAAGATAAATAATTATAGAAAAAATTAATTAACAATAAACTTTAATTTTAATAAAATTATAAATAATAATATTTCAATCTAAGTGATTGAGAACTAATAAAATAATTTTAAACAATTATAAAAAAAATAAAAAAAAATGTAATTAATTTGAAACTAATATCAACCTTTAAAGTAAAGAAAAATCAAATTACAAAAAAGTAAAGAGATTTTAAAAAAATTAAAAAAAAACACACCTAAAAGACTTACTTATATTGTAGAATTATGATCCCAAATCTTAGCTATGATTGATAGAATTGCTTGATTTCTAATTTGTGAATATAGACAGTAGAGTAAAAAAATAGTAAACTTATACTACAAACTTTTTTTTTCCTTTTATAAAATATTTTTTTTTATTTTTAGACTAATGTACATTTAATTTTGAGTTAAGTAAATATATTTAGGTTAATATATCATATTTGAACCAAATTTATATAGAAAAAGTTTATTTAATGAAAATGATCCATTTTTTAAATTTTATAATACATATACATATATATAATAAAAAATTAGAAATATATTTATAACATATATATAATAAAAAAGAAAAAAAGATAATGTGGCTCTGTCACTTTCTGCTGAATCAAATTGCATGAACCCTGGGTTTATTTGAGTTTTGCTTGGGTTCTGCATTTTGAGTTTGATGTTCTTCTTCTCTTTGTTTTAATAATAATATCTTCTTCAAAAGAAAAAAAAAACTAGACAAAATACTAATAGTTTTACTCTTTTATCTCTTTTTTACACCTCAAATTGAAATTATTTTTCTACATTGCTTTACAAGCAGGAATTAAAAGTTGATACATGTAATTAATATTTTAAAAAATATAATTAATATTCAAAAAAATCTTTTTAACTTATTTTTTAAATTAATTTTTAATATTGTTGCAAATATTTAGAGAGAATTAATAAATTTTTTTTAATCAATAGAAGTGTAATTCACATATTTTTTTTATAGTTAAAAGGTTAATTATTAACATATCTTTTGGAATTGGTCAAGACAAAATAAAGATTATTAAGACAAAAAATTTTAAACATATGAAAAATAATGGATTGGTGGCCCATTATCCAAGAAGGCAAAATCACAAATTTTTTTTAGGACTTTTCAAAGATAAACATTGATATATATAAAAAATTTTAATATATATAAAGAATAAAATCTTGTCTTGTTAATGTTGGTTATTGTTCATGTTCAATTTTGTCAAAATGTATGCACCATTTGCCATAAATGGGCATACAATTTAAAACCATTGAGCCTATTCTTTCCCTTATCTTTCCTCTAAAGTTCAACAATGCAACTCAACATAATATTCATCTTTCTTTTTTAATTTTCTCTTTTTATAGATTATTTATTATATATACAATGTTTACATATCTCATGTATCCATATATTTGTTTCATTTAAATTTTTTTTTAAAATTAATAATGAAATTTTATTAAGGTTCAATTATAATGCTAAAGTCAGTGAATTGAAACAGGATACTACGTTAACTATTAATTAATTATAAATTATTATAGACATTATATTATATATAAGCTATATCTAACACTAAAAATATATATTAATCACCGAAAGTAAAATCCATCGACACTTTAATGCCCCGTAATTATATTATATCTTAATTTTTTTCTTTAAAATATTAAAATATTTTCAAAAGAAATAGAAAATTAAAGTTTGAAATAACATGATTTTCTATATGGTAAAATTCGTATTAAATTAGATGTTACATAATACAAGTTATAAATAGTTTAACTAATTCAAAAATTTTAAAATATTATGTATAGTATATCAAGAAAATTAAGTGTTGCATATGTATTTGATGCATGTTATAATAAAATACTCAATATGTGTTATTAATATCAAGCCCAAATATATACATATAGCTTCTTAAATTTATAGCGTTTAACTATACTATCCTCTTAAATTTTTAAGTTAATCATATAACTTTTAAACTCATATATTTTTTAATTTATAATTATAAATTCGCCGAGTCATACTGAATCACTAACTTATTTATTTAATATAAAATATATAAATATAATAAATAAAATTACTAATAATTATTAATATAAATATCTGCTAGTAAAAAATAAATAAATACAAATATAAAATGATTAAAATAAAATTAGGGAGATGAAGTAATTAAACATTACAAAATTAAGAAGCTAAATATATGTGCATTTGGCCTAATATCAATGTAATTATTTCATTTGAACTAACATAACAGGATTGAAGTAACATTTGCATTTTGAACTCATAATATTTAAATGAGAGACTTGGACAGGCTATGTGTCAGGCTTCAAATCTTAATTAAAGAGGAAAATTTTGGATGGATGGATTAGATATTTAAAAATTTTAGTATTTTTTAAGTTCAAGCTCATTGTTAAGCCTATCTTAAAATATACTAATTTATACCATATATTTATTTTAATATTATTATATTATATTAAATATATTTTAATTTTATTTAATATTAGTATAAGTGAAAATGAGAGAATTAATTTTGAATTTATTATTTAAAAATATATATTTATTATTAAATTATATTTCAATATGTATATTAAATTTACTTATTTTAATAAAAAAAATAAATTATCCATGTAAGAAAACAAAGTTATCTTTTTTTTTTTTTTTTGAGAATGGCAGAAAAAAAAGTTATCTTTTAATCATATATTATCTATTATTATAATACATGAGATGCCTTGTCTAATTTCAAACATTTTTTCCTTACATTTCACCTTCTAGTTCTTAATCATACCGTCTTTATTTAATTATATAATTAACCCAATATTGTATATTCACTTCTTCGAGTAAATTACACTTTTAACCCAAATTTTCCCCTTTTTGGAGGTTGCAAAACCACTGTAATTTCACAAATTTTAATTTCAACCCACTATTGCTGCTGCTGCTAATTATAATAGTGATAATATTATTATTAAAAAATAAGTTTAATGATAATGCTCTTTTTATGTTAAAATAATGGACACAGTTTTTTTATTATTTTAAATTATAGTTTATTTATTATTTTTAGAAGTTAATTAATATATTAAAATTTTATTTTATACTCATATTTAATATTAATTAGTAAAAAATTAATAAATATATCTAGATTTAACCAAAAATTAAATTTTAAATCTCAATTAATGAAGAAAACTATGAGCAGAAATACCAAATTTTTAAGAATTAAAAGTTTAAGTTTATTTTTTAAACTCAAATCCAGCTCCTGGATAGGTCTAAATATATTTTATATAAAAATAATAATATAATAAGAAAATTACTTGTAAAATTTTTTAAATAAAAATAATTAATTTTTAAAAATTTTTATGAATCAGTTTGGCATAAAAGATTAAAAGAGTATAAATGTCATTTCATTAATTTAGTTAACAGAAAAAGACAAATAAAAGGGTAACCGGTTGATGAGTTTTGCTCTGGTTACAAACTAACGTGCGCGCCACAGGCACCATGTTTGCTAGCCGGCGCCAAATATTCGTTGCACTTTCTCACTTCCTTTCTTTCCATTTTTCATTTTCTCAAACTTTCTCACACTTTCTCTTCTTTTCTTTCTCTCTAAAACCCAAACAAACAAATTAAAAACCCATACACTCTACTCATTTTAAGACCCTTTTTTTTCACTTCCTTTCTGTTCTCTCTCTTCTCAGTGTCTCTCAAACACAATCACAATCACAGTCAAACACTCTGCTTCTTGATTCTTTAATCTGACCCTGCCATGACGGAGAATGGTTTCTCTTCTCCTCGAAACGATGCGTTTCCCGCTGGTCTCCGAGTCCTCGTTGTTGATGACGATCCCACTTGGTTGAAAATCCTTGAAAAGATGCTCAAAAAGTGCTCTTATGAAGGTTAATTTTCTGCAACTCTGTTTGTTATTGTTCATAAAAACTCAATAAAGTTTGCTTCTTTTTTTAATAAAACTGTTGATTTTGAACTGGGTTTTTTTTTTTTTTTTTTTTTATGTTCTTTGATTGTTTTACTTTTAATCTGGGGATTTGCTACATGAGTTCTTTTGAAAAAATATCTTCTTTTGCTAGTCAGTAGTGCATTAAATGTTCGAAATTTATGCTTTCACTTTCCAATAAAAATGCTGTTTCTTGTTTCAGCTTGTAAGTGATAAGAACCTGTAGGAGATCGTGTTTATTTGGGTTCCAAAATGGTATTCTTGTTGTTTTTAGTACTTTTACAGTGTAATTGTGGGTTTTATTTTTTAATAATTGTTTGTGCTGGTTGAATATATTTAATTCGTGGATTTTGTCAAGTGGAAGGTTGGTCATCATCACAAACAGGCACTTACTGTTGTAAATGCTATAAAACTTGGATAAGCTGCGTCGTTTGTTTGTTTTATGAATTTGATTTTTACTAGTATCTTGAAGTCAATCAATATTTTTTTAATTTCCATCACTGGCTACTGAAATGAGTATCTCCCATTTTTGACTTGGATAAATCGGACTACACACTGTAATTGATGTGCTTTTAAAAGTATAAGTATCATTATCATTACTTGTGTTGCGCTGCTCTATAAAGATTTGCCCTTGTTTTTTTAGCTGCTAGATTAATTAACAGAAAATATTTCCTTGAGCTGACTCTTGTCTCATTACGAGGTTCATTTGAGTTCTTCACCAACCAACAAAATTAAATTAAAAGGATAATTACAATAGAATTTCTTTGAATTTAAGCAATTTTTTATTGAGTACATGGACATGTTAAAATGCATCAACCAAGTTTTAAGTACATGGAGTTGTCTACCGAGGCATTTAATTTGGATGTTTCATGTTGATTTCCATCTAATTTGAACTAGATTAATGCATTTTCTGGAAGGTGCAAGCAGATTCTTCCTTATTTATAGTCCAAAATCGGCTTTGCAATAGGAATGCAAAATTAGTCCCGAGTCAGCTGCAGTAATTTGATTTCTTGGCTTGAGAACTATTAACTCTTATAGGTTATGGCTGCTAGGGATTTTGTTTTGCTATACTAACTTTTCAAGATTAGTGCATGTTTTTGGTAGGTAGCCACTATATTCATGTTCTTAGCAAGTCACGCTTGAGCAAAATCAGCTCTATAAAGGGTTGTACATTCTTGACGTATCCATCATGCAGTTCTAACAATAAAACCTAGAAAAACAAGTAAAAAGAAAAGTGTTAGCGTGATTAGTAATACATTTTTGAATGATAAAAAGCCATTTTAGAGCACCTGTTGAATATGTTCAAATTAGTTAGAAATTTAGTTGATGACATTGTTGGATTCTTGGCATAGAGATTGATTAATGTAACTCTGCATAAGCTTCTGCATAGCCTTACTTTCCCTTACCTACTGAAATGAGTATGAACAAGGAACTAAGGATCTGGTAAAATTGTGATGTTAACTCTAAGTATCATTATGCTCGAGTGAGATTAGATTGAACTGTAAAATATTAACTTGGCTAATGCTCTCAAGTTGGTTTGTCCTATTTAGAATGAAATAGAATTCACTGGTGTAATGACTTCCATCCTTTTTAACTACTTCAAGCATCACGGTTTTAGCTTTAAAGTGTCCTTAATCTGAGAAATTCTAAGTTATCTTTTTTTGGTCACTGTTCATATTCTCTTGATAATAACTTTGTTTAATGAAGAAAGTGTTTGTATAGGATGGCTGCTCTTTGTGCAACAATAATCATATTGCATGGATTTTTTTTTTGACATTTCAATGTGGAATTTTTTTTTATTTGTTCAGTGACCACCTGTGGTTTGGCAAGAGATGCTCTGAACCTTCTTCGTGAGAGAAAAGATGGATATGACATTGTAATCAGTGATGTCAACATGCCTGACATGGATGGTTTTAAACTTCTAGAAAACGTTGGACTGGAAATGGATCTGCCTGTCATCAGTCAGTTCTTTGCCATTAACATGTGGACATTCATCTTGAATGCCAAATCCTTTTCCTTATTTTTGTATCTTATATTTACTCAAAGGCTCAAGGCATGCTTCTGACAAAATGTATTAATGTCCCTCCACAGTGATGTCTGTTGATGGAGAGACAAGTCGAGTCATGAAAGGGGTTCAACATGGAGCATGCGATTATCTTCTTAAGCCAATACGAATGAAAGAACTTCGGAATATATGGCAGCATGTATTCAGAAAGAAGATACATGAGGTAAGAGATATTGAAATTCTTGAAGGAATGGATCATATGCAAATGACTAGAAATGGATCTGAGCACTCCGATGATGGGCACTTCCTTTGTGGAGAAGATATGACTTCAGTCAAGAAAAGAAAAGATGTTGAAAATAAGCATGATGAAAAAGATCCTGGTGAAAGTTTTTCCGCAAAGAAAGCCAGAGTAGCTTGGTCTGTTGATCTTCATCAGAAATTTGTCAAAGCTGTAAATCAGATAGGATTTGATAGTAAGTATCATGCCTTTGATTTCAAAATTTTGGTCTTTAGGTAATGATCTCAAATTCTGGACTGCATATGTGGCATACATTTGTTGACATAGGTTTGTCATCTATGTGGTTTCAATGATATAGCCTACATCTTTATCATGCTTCCATGGAGCCATGACATGTAATGTCTGTTTGGCAGAAGTTGGTCCAAAGAAAATACTTGACTTGATGAATGTGCCTTGGTTGACAAGAGAAAATGTTGCAAGTCACTTGCAGGTAATTCCTTGAAAAAATAGTGAAAGAACATGCACATCCTTCTAATTTCCATATTCTCTTTGAGATTTCTTGAATTTTAGATAGTATGAGAATTCTTACAGGAAGACCTTCTCTTGTGCAGAAATATCGTCTCTATTTGAGCAGATTACAGAAGGAAAATGACTTGAAAACTTCTGTTGGTGGGATAAAGCATTCCGACTCACCTTTGAGGGATTCAACTAGTAGTTTTGGTACACAGAACTCAATCAACATGCAAGCAAATGATGCTTCAAGCCATAGCTATGGATTTTCTGGCAATAGCTTGCTTGTCCAAAATGCAGAACCAAGAAGAAATGACAGTGACAGAAAAGGAATTGTTTCAAAGACTGCTGCAGAACCCAAGAGGGCTTTAACTGTTGAAGTTCCTGATCCTCGCAGGCCCAGGAGCTTGCAAACGGCATTTGGTCATTCCTTTACATCTCCAGGATCAGAAGTAAACTTTGCAGCTTATGATTCAAACTTTCCAGCCCAGTTTTCATGGTGCGAAATTCTTCAGATGCCGCAGATTCAACTGAAGCAAGAACCTAAGCCACTTCATTTAGATGATGGGTTCAGCCAGCTATCACTTCCTGGTCATCAGCAGCACATCCAAGCTGATTATCCACAGCCATCTTTATCCATTATTTCTGGATCTTCTATAACTGAAAGAGACATAGGTCCCCCAGTTAAGATTAAGCCATTGTATGATGACTGCAGGAACAGTGCCTGCCATGCCAGTCCAGCAGGAAATGCAATAGAGTCTAGCAATGTCCAAAACAAGACATTTATGGCAAAACACCAAGCTTTTGAGTCCAGTTCCAACAATGCGTCAAGCCTGAAAAACCAAGGCTTCAACCTGGGTTGCATACTGGACTTGGAATCTGCCCGTGCTCCTTCTGCAACATTTGATGATAACTTTCAGTTCTGTTGGGTTCAAAGTGATTATGCTAAGAATCTTGGACTGCAAAATATCGAGTTTCTAGAATACTTTGATCCAGCTCTCATTGCTGAAGTTCCACCATACTTTTGTGATTCAGTGAGGTTTGATTATGATAATCTCTATGACCCAACAGAATACTCTTTAATAGAGCAAGGTTTGTTTATAGCATGATTTTGCTCCACCTGCTTCAAAACTACATCATTTCCTATTTATTTTAGATGACCAATCTATCAGAGTAACTTTCAACTCCTATGGATTGGGGCATTATATTTCCTTGACAGTTGGGCCTTGGACCTAAGCTTGTATAATAGGGATGACAAACATTAAGCATAATAAGCTTTCTTCAAGTTTCTCTAACATTTGACTTTCATCACTGTTGTTGTATATGTATGAATGGCTGAACTGGATGAATGCTGTGACTGTCATTATTCCTCTGAAATTTTGTAAGTTAAGGCCATTAGCCACTGGAAGTTAAATACATCATGTCCTTGCAAGCATTGCACTCTTGGACAACTCATTCTTGGTTACTGCCCTTTTTTTACAGCATTGGAGATTCAGTAATGGACTAATCCTGACAATGCAATCGCAAACAGAATCCTTGTACTTCAGCTAAACTTTTTATCACATCAGGAACAGCATAAACAACCTTATCTAATCAAGTCCAATAAAAAAGATACATCAGAACATCTGTGAGTTCTTGAGTTGGCTCCAGTTCTGGGAGTTGTGTCAAGTACTTCAATATTTTGCTCAAGAGCTGTATCAAATTATGTATAATAATGCAACGGTAATAATTTTGAATTGCATAAAGCACCACTTACATTACATGCAGCCATGTAACAATAATGCCAACCCTTCATACAAAAATAAACCATCTACTATGTTCCCAAAACTGCATATACTACTAAATTGACTAATATTCCCCTCTCCCACCGCATCCCACTGCCGCTGGCAGGATTATTTTTCTGCTTTGTAGTGTGTAATCACAAAAGAAAATCTGCAAAATCACTAGTTGTATCCATCAATTCAAAAGAAAATCCATGTAGACGCTTCCTCTAAGTACAGCTCAACGCTGAATATTTGGAGAAGCATTCTCATGTGCTTTCTTCTTTGGTAGCAAAGTGATCGAGCGAGTGGTACTCCGATTACTTTTTGGTGCAACATGCTTGGAGCTTTCAGTATTGACTGAAGGCCTCTGAGGAAGCTGAAAGTTTGTTTCCTGCACTATATTGGAAGAGGGCTTTCTTCCAAGTTTTGGTGATCGAGGTCGTGTCAATGGAATCTGCAATACACAATGGATCAAAAATTATAATCCATGTGGAGGTAATTCCTGCTAATGCATCAGCACTATCATAATTCACATAAAACAACCTTCGATTTTACTTGCATATGTGTTTTCTCTATCTCCTTTGCATTGTTTTTTTCTTCAAGCTTCTGAAAGAACTGGCATAGCAAATAAAGACAAGGTATCAAAACCCATACTTTTGTGGGTTAAGGATACATGAAAGCAATTAAAGTTTATAATCTTGCCTCTTTACGTTTTGTAGCTCGCTCTTCACTCCAAAAACTAAACGGAGAGGATATAATTGAAGATCGTATTTTGCTCACAATCAGTTTCGGATGATTTAGAAACTCCAATATAAAGTGAAATTAGGAAAAGAAATGTGTGACAGCTGTTGCAAGTTGTAATAGGCATGCAAGCTCATTTCTCCAAAGATAATTTGTAGTTTTAATGTTCATTCATAATATGAGATCAAGACACTAGGCAATTATATCAACAAAATATGATATCAATAAGACACTTAGCTATTATATCAACAAGTTAAGCGAAGTACTTATTGCTTGATTATTTACGCTAAGCATTTAAGGTCTACTACAATATGAATCATCTTAAAATTTAGGTAGTAAAGTTCTTACTCCCCAGAGATGGCCTGCAATATCCCGCCTGATAGTGTTCCTCCAGAAATTGATTTATTGAGTAGTGACCGAGATCTGCAATATCAAATTTCAAATGTCAGAGAAAAGAAGAAATAGAAAGGGCCAGCAGCTGTGCTATGTAGGGTGAAAAATACCTTCTATCTTCTGACTGGCGATTAATTGAAGGAAAAAGCTTTGATATCCCATAAACAGATGCCTACATTTGGAAAATATAACTCATTAGTATCCATGTTAATAGATATTGTTCTGATGGTAATGCTCAGGAGCATATGCCTGTGCTGCATATGACGCAAATAAGATATAAAAAACACCACATAAGCTGTAAGGAGCAGAAATACCCTTGTTGGCTTTTGTGTAGTAGAACTCTCTTTCAACGTTCTTACAGAACTTTTTCTGGTTTCTCCAGTGCGAGGAGCTAAATTTATTGACAGGTGGACAGATTTAGAAGATCCCTTTTTGTCAATCGAGTCTCCCAATGATTTCTTACTGGTTGAATTGACATTTGATACACCTTTCACCTGTGTGGAACTAGTCTGTTTGGCAGAAGACTTTGGGAGTTTGGAAGCTCTACTCTGACTTAATGATTTTGATGATGGATTCATCTGTCTTTTATTACTTAGTAAAGCCACATTCTCCTTTTTAGCAGCCTCCTGGTTGAAATTGTTAAAAAAAAAAAAAAGTGAACAAGACCTATGGAAAAAAACACAAGGTGCAAGTTGACCAATTTACCTTATTAGAAATATTCACTTCTACTGCGGCCACAATCTTATGAAAGTCCTCAGCATCATCAAGCTGCTTTGAATTGTCCATCTCAATAGAGTTCTCCATCTCAACGTCTTCTTTAATCACCTCTTGTTCAGCTCTTCCCACTATTGCATTTTGTAAATTGTCCTTTTCACCATCTGTATTGAACTCATTTGAACCAGCAGAGTGAGGTAGCTCAAATGCACCTTTTTCCTGTTGTTTATCAATAGAACTGTCACTGGTTACTTCAGCTGGTACAGAATCCATAGGAGAATCACTGTGAGCTTTGTCCATAGTTTCTACTTCAGGAACATTATCTGCCACAATTTCTACTTCAGGTATATCATTAACTGCAGCATTTGATTGCTCGAGCAAGGCTGCTGCTTTCGTAGCAGCTCTCTTCTTGTAATGAGCTTCAAAATATGCCTTCTTCTGAGCAACAGAACCTGGCTTGGAAAACTGCTCAACTTCTTCTAAGTAGCGCTTGTGAGAGAAAGTTGACCACTTTTCCCAAGCCAAAGATTCTGACATAAATCTCCCAAACGAAATTGATTCTGTTAGGGCTCGAAGGGGGTCACCCTGTAATTCAGAAATATTTTCCAGGTTTCCTCAGTAGGAGTCTTCGGTGTTTCTGAAATCCATAAAACAGTAAACACAGAATTGCCAAGAAATTCCAAAGATTTGTACTTTTCTTTTATTAGAAGATCAATAAGTACACCCGTGATATGCTATAACTATTAACCCAAATCATGTTGCTTACTGCTACAATCTTAAAGATATCAATGCCAAGTAAAAAAACTCGCACAAGATGTTCAAGGAAGAAAAGGAATGCAGTCATCAACATCAATCCAGACATGTCCAAGAACATGACGATCATCAGTATCAATCCGAAAACGTTTAACAATATGAAACAAACAAGAAAGCGCTAAGAGCTGCATTTAAAACACATATATGAGGGACAAATGAGTAATATGAACCTGCACAACGTCTGAAAAGTGATAAGAAATCGCCTGTTTGGTTCTAGGGAAACATTGAAAGAAAAAAAGAGAAAGTGTTTCAAAGTAACTTCTTTTATTCTGGACTAAAAAGCATGAAGCACATAATCAAAAACTCAAATTATTCAAGAAAATCCTACTAATCGCCCAAGAACCTACTTAAACTCTTTTTGGTTCCTACGAAAGCAAAGGAAAATATCAATCTATATTTTCCAAGAATTATCAATAACCAAACAAAGGCATAAGGCAATATAAGAACAATTAAACCAAAACCCATAAAAGATTTCTAATTTCTAAAAAATATCAAATACCCATGAACTAAACATTAAAAAAATGACAAATTTCATAAACTAGAGCAATGAAGTTTTCAAGAACAAACCTCTTTAGCTTCACGGGAAGCATTAGACGGGTGAGAAAATGATCTCAAAAGACAAGTTGGTTCGCCCATTTCACTCTTCTATAAAAATAAAACAGAAAACCCCTTTTTCAAACCCCTTTTCTCTTCTCTCTTCTTCTTTCAATTTCCACTCTTTTCTTTCTATAAATGTTTATAACAATCTCTAGTCTCTTCTATTATGGACAACCACACAAGGACCTCTCACTCGCTCTATATTTCACTTCAAATTTTGAATCTTTGGCTCATAGCTCAATGGGTCCATTACATGTCCAGCAAAGAAAAGGAAAGGAGAAGAGAAATTGAGGTGTGTAAACTGCCAAGAGGTAAGTAACTGAGATTTGCAGAGAAAGGAAGAAACTTTGGTTTTGTGCGGGGGTTCTTGCTTGTTTTCCTTTAAAGTACAGCATTTTTATTTTATTTAGCTAAGAAATTTCCTTTTATTAAATAATTTTTGGTTTGTGTTTTATTTATAAATACTAAATATTTTTTGGACACTTATTTTTCTCTTTTATGTGGATTTTTTTTAGATATTTTATGTGAATCTTTTATTTTATATATTTTTTCCAAGATTTGATATAATGAATTTTAATAGTTAATTCTAAATTTGTGGTGGGAGTTTTGGGTCCATGTGGGTAAAGTTTCTAACGTCTAGTTTCCTATTTTTCAAAAAAATTATCTTTTTTTTTATATTTATAAATTCAATTTTAATTAAAGATTTAAATTTTTTTATCATAAAAATTCAATATCAATAAAAGAAAGGGGAAATACAAACTGTCTTTAATAGCTAAAATATAAAATAATACAGAAAACAAATAATTTTCTCTTTATCCCTTAAAATCCTAAAATTAAAATAGAATATTTCGACTAAAAAAAGTCATAAACAAACAACAAGAATAATTATCAAAATCTTAAAATGACTTGCAAACAGACGCAGGCTATCAATAGATTAAAGATTTGAATTTGAGACTTTGTAAATTAAGATTCAAGATATGATTCATAAATAAATTAACTAATAAATAAATCACGATATAGTTAAAAATATTTATTAACTAAGTTAAAAAAAATTGACTCTTAGATAATCTTATTATTTTCAATTCAATTTGATTACAATATTAAATATTAACATTGATCTCTCAATTTAAGTTGTCCATAAATTAATTGCTAAACACTTATTAAAAGATACAAATTTTTTTTGATAAAAGAATGTTGTTAAAAATATTTTAAAAATACTATTTTTTTGAAGTATCAAATTTGTAGCTTTTAATTTTAAAAAATATTTATTTTAGTATATATTTAACATATACTAAATTTATATATAAATATATTTTAAATTAAATTTTAAAAATATTTTAAAAAGCTAAAAAAATAACATATCATCTTTTTTATTATAAACAAAATCATTGTGAAATAACTAATTATCAATTGTAATTTATAATTTATAATAATAAAATAAAAATTTATATAATGGTTATAATAAGTTGCTTAAGAAATGCTAATTTCTTTTATATGCAGTTTTATTTATGGGAAAATATGAAATATATATATATATAATATGTTAAGTCATAGATGTTTAAATATTTATTACATAAGTTGATTAAAGCAAATAAAGGTCCACAAATGTTTTGACTTTAAAACGAGGAAGAAGGCATACAAATCAAAGTCTTTGATTGTAATAGCGATTTTGCAGCGGCTTTTGTCTGCAATTATACTGTATACATCACTCATCAGTCAAGCTTTTTATTTTTTTTCCCCCCTCTTAAATTAATTAAAAAAAAGAAAGAAGCTAACGTTACAATTCTAGATAATGATTATTACTAATGCATAAATATATATATATAAAATTAATCCAATAAGAGTTTGAGTTATATATTGAGATTAATTACACAGATAGTATTTGATTTTTGAGTAATAAAATCTCTTATTATCAATATATATATATATTGGCCAATGTGATAGCAATATATTATCATATGATGAAAAAAAAAAATTCTACTCGTTTCACATCTATATATTAGGAATTAAGAATATATTCATATTCAAAAAATTTAAAGTAAAATATGTAATTTTAAATCTATCATAAATAATATTAGATCTGTCAAAAAAATATAAGTAAAAAATAAGATAAAATTAAAAAAAAATAGCCTATTATCATATTACATTTTAGTTGTTGTGAAATAGTTTTAGAGATTTTATTGGAAAAAAAAATTTATAAATTTTTATATTTATAAAATGAAGTTTAAAAATTTTAATAAGATAAAATAAAAAAAACAATAAAAAATCATGGCGCATTAAAAAAACAATAATAAAGCATAATTTACGTAATTAAGCCATATTTTATTATAATTTATATTTTATTTTGGGTATTGGTATGAAAATGAGAAATTGATTATGAGTTTTATTTCTAACAGGAAGATATATTTATTATTAAATTATATTTTAATATATTTATTATAATTATAATTTTAACATTTTATTATTATAAAAATACGGTAAATTTTAAAGAGAATATTTTATGATAAATATTTTGAGGTAAAAATGCGGCAAAGAGTAATAATATATTTTCTATATTAAGGAAAAAATGGTAGGAGAATATTTCAATCTTAACTCCAATGATTTTATGTGAATTGGTGAAAGATAAATTTAATTTGATAGCCTCTAAAGGATGGTGCCAGTTCTTCTCTAAGGCTTAACCCTCTTTTGTAATTAAAAAAAAATTTGATAAGAAATAGATTATAATTATCCAACAATTTTTTTTTTAAAATGAGATGGAAAATGATAATAAGATTTATATATAGAAAAGTTTATATTTATCAAAATCCACTATTAATAAATAAAATTATATCAAATTTAGATTTTTTTTAATATCAATGTTCAATATTAATTTTTTAAAAAAATTATATTGGAATAAGGCTGAAAAAGAAAATCTTTGAGAGTTTTGTAAATGGTAATACTAATTATAAGGAAAAATCTATTTTATGATGAGGAAAAGAAAATCTTTGGAGATTCAGCAATTAATGGAATTAATTATTTTTTGAGAGGAATTAATTATTTATTAATGGGCAATTGCCGTCTAAAGTCTATTTGGACCAAAGGTGTGTTTTAGCAGTAGTGCAATAATTAATGGTAAATCCACTAATTTTCTCAAATGAAATAATTGGATGGCAGCATCAATTCTATATTTATATCAAATGACCATATTTGTTCTTTTATTTGTTGAAAAAAAAAATAGAATGATTTGCATATTTTTTGCAGATTAATTTTACAGTATTAACTTTCATTGAAAATAATATAAATTATATAATATATACTAAAAATATGCTTCTACCAATATTTCTACCAACACATCAATAAATTATCAATCCATTATTGTTCATTTTTTTTATTAAAAAATTCCCAACATGTTAACAAATTATTATTTTTTTATTTTAATGATATTTGACAACAACCATTCAATATATAAAATTAAAAATACTTAAGTCATTTTAAATTAAAATTATAAATACTTTTTTTCAAAAATTATCATATTCCCATGATAAAATATAAAATTTGTTCTATTTCCAAGTTTGTTTTTTTTAACTGATATTCTATTTCAAGTTTCCATAAGAGATATTATATAAACGAAATATCCCTAAAATCGAAAGAAAAAAATGTAAATCTTAGCTGAAAATATTACACTTCAAATATATTGCATAATATCTCCACAGTTCAATAACTAAAAACTCAAAGAACACTTCAAGAAATTAAAGAAAGAAAATGGTGAATTTACACGGAAATTGATCACTCTACATTAATATCAAGAATCTTAGCAGTAGAAGTAGCTTTTGGTATTGTTATATACAAAACTCCATCTTTAACCTCTGCTTTAATCTTCTCAAATTCAACGTTCTCAGGCAATGCAATTCTACAACCATATCTTCCATAGCTTTTAGCAGACCATTCTTCATCATCATCTTCTTCTTCTCCTCCATTTTTCTTGGGTACTTTCTCAGCTTTCACAACCAACATCTTCTCTTCAACCCAAATTCTAACATCTTCTTTTGTCATTCCAGGCATGTCAAATCTCATCTTGTACTCTGTTTCTCCTTCTTTTATTTCCCATGGAGTTCTTCCTCTGCTATACCCACTAGTACCGCTTCCATCAATTGGTGATTGTGGAGCTGATGGCCACCTTCCTGATGATGTATATGCAAATGGGTCTTCCATCATTCTCTCCATTGTTTCCATCATTTGCTGCACTGTTCTTGCTGTTGGGAATCTGTCCCACAACCCTGCAAATCAAGAACAAAGTTAAACTTCGTTTTTTTTTTATCAAAATAATCTAACCCAATCATCAAAGAGTGGATATGAGACAGTAGAGGTTTCGAATTCGATTCCTGATATGGAACAACTTCGAAACTTGAGAATGCTTCGCTCTCTTAATGGGCCTATTTAGCTCGAATTTAAATTAATTTGCAATCTCAGAATTATAGGATATTAAATCGCTAAAAAAAAATATTCTATCCCACTATAACGCACAATCAATTTTGTTAATTAGGCTACAATTGAGAAATGATTAGTGTAAATTAATTAATTACCTACTGGTGTAGCAGAAGCCACCCTTTTCTTGGTTTGAAGCTGCTTCTTGTTGTTGCTGGCTCTCTGTAAATTGTCAAGACTATCTTTTCCATCTGTTGATGCCATTGCTTTGATAGTGATACAACTGTTATTATTGAAATTGTGGGTGATATTGAAGCCAACCCCATTTGTTTTTTTCAAGAAAAGATTGTTTCTTGATCTAGGAGAGGTGGTTTTTGATGATAGAGGAAGAGAAAAGCTTAAATTTGACAGAGCTTGAGACATATTTAGAGAAAGTAAAATTAATTTAAGCCTTTGATTGTAAAAGGGAAAAAGATTATAAGAAGTGATAACTTGTGTGTGAAAGAAGTTGGAAATGGTGAAATTTAAAGAGAAGAATAGACATTTCTGGAAAGAAAATTTCTGCCATGGATATGGCAGTGGCATGGGAGTCTGGGACCCTCGTTTGTTGTTCTGGAAATCTCCAGAAATCCACCATTCTAGGCTCTTCGCTGCTACTAGACAAGTCTCTAGTTCCCAGTTGGGCTTGTTATTGGACCTGGGTTTCTAATCTTCTAATTTTTTTTTTGAAATGTCTAATCTTCTAATTTGAGTTTCTTATATTTGCTAAATTTCTTTAAAAATATCTTAAAAAATAAAAATATTTTTAAAAATATGAAAAAATTACAATATAATTTTTTTTTCAAAAATAACCCATCATATTCATATATATTTTTGTATAAAAGAAGAATCCAAATGAATTTAAACTACAAACCTTTAACTATAAGATATACCAATTCTATCATACAATAGCCACGCGAAAGGATATCAGAACACAAGGATATTAATATTAATATTGATATTACTAATCTGCTGAATAATATTAATATATTTTTAATATTCTAAGCATATACTCAATTGAATATCTCTAGCGGTGGAATATAATTTTAATATATTAGATATATATTAAATATTCATATTTGAAAAATGAGTATTTTTTATAATTGAAAGTTGAAAAAAAAGATAAGTGAGATTTTTGATAATAATTTTATTTTTTGAAATATTTTAAAAAATATTTTTTTCAAAAATATTCAATAGCATACAAAAATTACAAGATATTTAAAAAAAAAGTTTAAAAAGTGATTTATAATATATTTTTCTCTATTTCTAAACTATATTATTATTTAAAAAAGTGAAATATAATATAATTTTTTTCTATTTCTAAACTAGATTATTATTTGCAAATTTTTTGTTTAGAAAGTAAAATTTTTTTTAAATTCTCTAAGCAACAATATAATGAATTTAATGATATTGATACTCTAATTTTAATCACAATTGTGACACTTTACATGACTCTAAATCAGTAAGTAATGGATAATATATAAATTTTAACATTTTTCCACCGATTACAACAACTGCAAAAGGCAAAAAAAAAAAAAATCATTGGTGAGAATCAAAAGAAAAAATTTCTTCAAGATTACTAAACCCATCCCATGAAAGCAAATAGTCCACATTTTCAATCAAATTCTGGTAATTATTAGACTCTTCTTTCTGGCAAGATTCATCAATAATTCTTGAAGAAACTGATTCAGATTTTTGAGCAAATGTGTTGAAAACAAGTCCTCAATTCAAATCTTTGTTCAAAGTTTCACTTTTCTGAACTAACTTGGAATTCTCACCTGAAGAAGAACAACAATTATCTGCTTCATCATTTTCTGTCTTATAAACATTGCAGCAGCCTGGAATTTTCACCAGTTTCAGCTCTTCTTCTTTATCAGAATCATTATATTTCTCAATTCTTTTGTGGGTTTCAGGATCTACACCAAGAAGCTTTAGTTTCTTCTTGATTCTTGTATTCCAATGGTTTTTTTTTTCTCATTATCTGTAAGTCCAGGGAAATGTGCAGCAATTTTAGACCACCTGCATACATAATAATGTGTTTTTAAGAGTAGATTACGGAAATTGAATTTTGAAAAGCTAGCTGTTAAGTGTCGAGAGTACTAAATCATATGTTTATTTTTATTAGACGTGAGGTTTAACAGACAGGCTCGATGAGCTGGAATAGAACTAATAAAACCTGTTACCCAACCGCGAATGCAGTTCGATTATCTGATCTTCCTCTGCTTCTGTTAATGCTCCTCTTTTAAGATCAGGCCTTAAATAATTCATCCATCTTAATCTACAGCTTTTTCCACACCTTAACAATCCTACAAAATAAAATTAACAAAATCACATACAAATTTTCAACAAGAACAGGAAAACAATTGATTTTTAAAACAAAACTTATCAAGAAATGCTAAGAAAATTAAGAGAAACAATGCACAATGAAATATAGTCTAACGATAAATCTATATTTCTTTGAATATATATATTAGATACACAATCGATTTTCCTTCTTTTAAATGTATTAAATGTCAAAAAAAAAAAATCTTTTATATATTACCTGCAAGTTTTGGAACCAGTCTCCAACATTGAATCCCGTTATTGAGGATGAAATTCATGAGCTTTTGATCTTCTTCAACAGTCCATGGACCTCTCTTTAATCCAATTTTATCACAACAAGGTTGTCTTCCCATTTCTTGATTATTTTTTTAAGTCTGAATAAAGTTCCAAGAAACAGAATACTCTAAAAGACTAAAGAGCTAACCTTTGATAATTAAAGAGGAGCTTATAATAATAATAATAATAATTAGTATAAAGTCAAGCCAAGATTCCGTGACAATTCATATAATGAGTTTAAGTATTAAGAGAAATCAATGATTAGAACAGAATAATACAAATCTTAACAACAAATTATTAGGCATTAAAATTAGAATAATGGAAAGTTCTTGAAATCAGGTAAAAATAGTAGGGAAAAGACGTGAGTCATTGTCATTCATTATATTGACAATTTTGTATGGGCAAAGATTAGTGCTTTGCCTTCATTTTTTTATTTATTGAATTTTGTTATTTTTTTAAATATTAATATGAGAAGTAAAAATTGATTCTAAATTAATTTATTTAAAAAAATATATATTTATTGTTAAACTATGCAACGATCATGATTTTATTATTTTTCTGATAAAGAGAGATTAATAAATATAAGTGCAAGATTCCTTGTTTTTTCGTTTGTCCAGCTTCTTTTATGGAGGGCAAGTTCTTTTCCACTTCTTTTTTATTTTATATGCACTACCACTCAGCTCCAGCCCCCTCCCCCTCTTTTTTTTTTTTTTTTTCCTTTTGCATCCATCGTGTTTTCCGTATAATTGGGATTTTGTGTATGCTAGTTTGTGATTTTGTTTTTAACTTTTTGGTTAATTTGTTAACTACTGTATTTTCTTTTCTTTTTTAGGGAAGAAGTGATAATAGAGCCTCATAACAACTAAAAATCAATAGTAATTTTTATTTGATAAACAAGCGTATGTTATTTTCATTTATATTTCGAGTTCAATTTCTAGATATCTACTCTCACATGTAATTGATCTATACATGTCCAGAGTCATCTTCATTCCTAGATTCACATGTTGATTTACTTATCTGTTGCCTTCTCTATAAGTGTATTTTCTTTTCTTTAATTAATACTCATCTAATTGGTTAAAAAAAAGATCTAGTTCAAACTAAGTTTAATTTTGTTAGAAAATCTTGTATCTTTAAAACGTGCAAAATAAGAAGTCAATCTATGAACAGAAAAATTAAAGAGAATAAGAAGAGAAGTAATCACACAAGACATAAAAATTTACGTGATTCGGCAACTTGCCTACGTCCACAAGAAGTTTCTCACTTTATTTCTTAGAAAGAGAATACAAATGAGGTTATTTTTTCCATAATATATTATCTACCATTAGGGTGCTCTATATATAGTATTTTTTTACCTTAGATATACAAGAAAATTATTTTTCTATTCAAACTCTATTATAAAATTAATAATTCTCCTCTTTGTTGAAACTTCTAATACAAAATTGATTTAGTTTATGAGCCATTATTTAACAATATCCATCTTGGTGAATAATTATCCACTTTAGAAGACTTGTTCAACCTTGAAAAGTTTGTACCTCCACCTGGAGTTCCAACATCTTCACAAATTCTCAGTTTGTAACTTGGAGTAAGTTCAAACAATGTTTGAACTTCTCTAAAGGTAGTATCTTTATCAATATATCTGCTGCATTTTTCTTTGTGTGCACCTTCATCAACAAAATCTCACATGAAGAAATTAACTCTCTGATGTTATGATATCTCACATCAATATGCTTTATTCTAGCATGGTACACTTGATTCTTAGATAATTCTATGGCACTTTGACTATCACCGTATATACCAAGATCTTATTGCTTGAAGCCTAATTCTGAGACAAGCCCTTTCAACTATAATTCTTCTTTATTTGCTTCCGTTATTGCCATGTATTTTGCTTATGTGGTAGATGAAACAATCACACTTTGTAAGGTTGACATCCAACTGATTGGACCATTTGCAAGTGTAAAAATGTAGCATGTAGTAGACTTGAGAAAAATAATATAGGACCAAATCATTTACTACACCATACCAAATCCCATAATCAAAGGTACATCTCAAGTATCGAATAATCCACTTTACAGTCTGCTAGTATTTCTTGCTTGGATTAACCATAAATCTACTAACCATACTAACTTCTTGTGTTAAGTCCAGTCTTGTATACACCATTGTATACATCAAACTCCCTACTGTACTAACATACGAAACTTTTGCCATGAACTGAAATTCTTCATCTTTTATAGGACACTGATGGCTGGACAATTTGAAGTGATTAGTCAGAGGATTAGCAACTGGATTTGCCTTATCCATATTGAATCTCTTCAATACTCTTTCAATGTAATTCTTCTGTGAGAGCCATAACTTCCTGTTTTTACTATTCCTGTTAACCTCCATGCCAAGAATTTTCTTTGAAGTACCTAAGTCATTCATGTCAAACTCTTGGCTTAACAAGGATTTAAGATCATACACATATTTAATGTCACTTGCAGCAATTAACATATCATCAACATAAATCAACAAGTAGATGAATGATCCATTATGCAAAAACTTAAGATATAGACAACAATCATATTCACAACGGGTAAAACCAATACTAATCATGTAAGAATCAAACCGCTTATACTATTGCCTTAGAGACTGCTTCAACCCATAGAGGGATTTTTTAAGCTTGCATACTAGATGCTCATTACCCTGCTCCTCAAACCCTTCTAGTTGTTTTATATAAATCTACTCCTCCAATTTACCATGAAGGAAAGTTGTCTTGACATCCAATTGCTCCAATTCTAAGTTTAACTGAGTTGCTAATGCTAACAATGTTCTGATAGTTATATGTCTAAATACTAATGAGAACACTTTGTTGTAGTCAATCCTCTTCTTCTGTTAGTATCCCTTTGTAACTAATCATGCCTTATATCTTATACCTTCTTTCCCTGAGCTCCTTCCTTCTTCCTATAGACCCACTTGCATCCAACTGTCTTCTTTCCTTCAAGAAATTTTGCTAACTCCTAAGTTTGATTCTTGTGTAGTGACTCCATTTCTTCAGCCATAACTTCTAACCATCTTTCCTTTTCTAAAATTGACACTGCTTTCTGAAAAGAACTTGGCTCTCTTCACTTGTTAGTAAAGCAAAGAAAGTTGAATCATCATCTTCTCGACATCTAACTAGAGGTCTAATTATGTGTCTAGGTTTATCTATAGTAATACTATGCTCATGTTGATGATGTTGCACTTTTATACTCTTTGAATTATCATCATTGCTTTCATACTTAACTACTGGTTGAACTGGTTTTAAAAGACTATACAGCTTCTTGAGATGAATCCTGCTTGTTTATTATATTTTGCTCATCAAATAATATATCTCTACCGACTATGACCTTCTTAGCCTTAGGATCCCAAAGTTTATATCCTTTTACTCCTTTTCCATATCCAACAAAGATGTATTTTTTTGACCTTGAATCCAGCTCTGATCTTTCGTCATTGAGGATTAATGCATAGGCTGGATATCTAAATACTTTGAGTACAAAGTAGTCGAAGTCTTTACCTGTCCAAATCTATTATGCGGACTTTCCCTCTAACTTACTTGAAGGTGACATATTTATGATGAAACAAGCAGCATTTACTGCTTCTGCCCAAAACTATTTGGGTAACCCTGCTTGTAATATCATTGCTCTGGCTTTTTCTAATAGTATTTTGTTCATCCTTTCTGCTATCCCATTTTGCTGAGGTATTTTAGGAACTGTGAAGTGTCACTCAATCCCTTCTTTCTTACAGAAATCTATGGACTCTTTAGATGTGTACTCACCCTCATTGTCAGATTTTACTGAACCCAAAACAAGTGAACTCGTTTCAACTCATTCGAGATGAGGAGGTGAATCGGTTGTTAGCTAGTGTTTTGACTGAGTCGGGAAAGGAAGTGGACATTAGTATGCTTATATTCAAATTATCTAATGATATACTCTGTAGAATGGCTTTTGGGAAGAGATTCAAAGGGCAAAGTGAAAATTTGGTGGAGGTTTTTACAGAGACAAAAAATTTGTTTGCTGGGTTTTGTTTGGGGGATTTTTTTCCTAAGTGGAAGTGGGTTAACTCAGTGAGTAGGCATAAGAAAAGGTTGATGAAGAACCTGCAAGATTTAACAAGAGTCTGTGATGAGATAATAGATGAACACTTGAAGAAGAAGAAGGAGAAGGAGGAAAGTGATGATAATAGTAATCAGAAGAAGGAAGATTTTATAGATGTTTTGCTTAGAGTTCAAGAAACGGAGAATTTGGAAGTACCCATTACTAAAGATAATCTTAAAGCTATAGTATTGGCAAGTTTTGATTCATTTTAATTGAAAACTGAATTCTAAAGCAAAAAATTGAATATTGAAACTTGATCATGTTAATGAATGAATAAACCCTGTTGTTCCAATGGAGTGTTTTTTTTCAATTAAATTGCCAACAGGATATGTTTGTTGCTGGAACTGATGCTTCAGCAGCAACGCTAGAATTTGCATTGGCAGAACTAACAAAGCAACCAAGATTTCTGAAAAAAGCACAAGAAGAGGTCAGGAGAGTAATTTCAGGGAAAGGAATAGTTAATGAGACTGATCTTCAACACCTCCATTACATGAAACCTGGGATCAAGGAGACACTGCGATTGCATCCAACAGTTCCTCTGCTTGTACCTCGAGAATCCATGGAAAAATGCAATCTTGATGACTATGAAATACCGGCAAAAACTCGCATTATAATCAATTCCTACGGGATTCATAGGGATCCACAGGTGTGGGAGAATCCTCTATGGTTCAATCCTGAAAGGTTCATCGATAATGATATTGATATCAAAGATCAAGATTTCAGGTATCTACCATTTTGGAGGAGGAAGGCGAGGTTGCCCCGGTTATGCCTTTGGATTAGCAACAGTTGAGATTACTCTTGCTCGACTTCTATACCATTTCGACTGGGCATTGCCTGATGATGTAGAGAATTTTGGTCTTTCCACTTCTTCTCGTACCAATAGCCAATGAGGACTATCCATTCAAGGGAAGTAATGATATCTAGTCAAGAGACTACCAACTATTTCCAGGGAGAATTATGTTTAATTTGGAGTTTGCAGTCTCTTGATAACTACTGTTATGATTTTCTTGTAATTATAAGTCTAATAATCATGTTTCATTAAATGTTATTATAGGAGAATTCTAGCAATCGTAATCACGATGATGATTCTCCACCTATTTAGCAGTTTGATCTCTTTCGATACTGTAAATGTTTTCTATACATATATCCATCCTTATAGCATGTTGGCTTGAGGCATTTTCTTCATATGGTATCAGATTTAATCTCCATTACGCCTAAATTTCTTTTCCCCTCTCATTTCTTCATGGTCGATTCCAGCTCTACTATGCTTCTGCTCCATACAATGGTAACAAAATCCTTTGATTCATGCATATTCAATTACATAATAAATTTCAAACATGTGCATGATCTTATGGATTTTCATTAAAAAAAGGTTAAAATCTATGAACAAAATCACGCAATTAACTTGTTCTGCATGCTGCCTCACTGTCAAACTTCGTCTGTATGGCTTGTAGTTTCAAACTTTCAATTTCAAAGAAGCAACTCTTTTGCCATTGTCAAACGTAAAGCCTCTTCAACTTCAGCTTTTAACTCTGGCAAACGGAACATTACAATAGTAAATCTTTACATAATTAAGAAAACTTGGTGCGTTTACCAACAGAAGAAGCATAGCATAATTAGTTTAAACAAGCAAACTAATTTCCCCAAGCTATGCTGCGATTTAAAATATTTTATATTATTTTAAATTTTTATATAATACACATAATATTAGTGTATTTGTATATTTTATATTATATATATGAATATAAATATGAATAACATTAAAGAAAAAAAAATTATAAATTTACCTAAAAATAATATGAATAAGAAGAAATATAAAAGTAATAGAAAAACACATAAATACATTAAAATTTACACTAAATTGATACAATAAAAATATCTTTAAGCGGATAAAAGTCTATTGAAAATAAAGTCAAATAATATAAAATTTTCTATCTAATATAATTAATAACATATTGTCAAAAAATTATTATTAATAACATGTTCATTTTAAATTATTTTCAAGATAATTAAATTTATACGATCAATTTAAAAATTACATATAAAATAAAATAAAATACTAAATTTATTCGTGTTATACTATGATTTATGATATTTTATGTTATTTCAAATGAAAAAATAATTCATGTATTAATATAATTAGTACATAAAAAGTATTGCATGTATAAATGACATATATTAAAAAAAATTCATATTCATATATTATAAAAATATTTACAACAACATATATCTCATGTGTATATAAATATACATTGATTTGAGAACTAATTGATCGAAAAGAATGATCAAAATATTAATTTTTAATTTATTATTTTAAAAAGAATAATAAAAAAAAATAAGAGAAAAAAATGGAGAAGAGGGGCCATTGATTCATTATTGGTTATTTATTATCCATTATTTCATTTAATTGCATTGTTAGGTATTTTGATTTGTTAATACAACAACAAATGAATTCTTAAAATTTCATATTATAGTATCATTCAAAATATTAATATATATGAAATATCGACAGTAAATTTCCAATCATTTTATTGCTCGTTTGAAACTATTCTTTGTATTACCTTAGGACATGTTGAAGATATTACTCTTGCAACAAAGACATTATTTGTTAGTTATTATTATGATGTCACTTTTGTAACAATTCCAGAGATAGCTTACGTGGAAAAAAAAGAATAAAAAATGGAGTAAAATTAGAAATTCAAAAAAAATATATGATTTTTTGGGACATCTACTTTTCATCTCCCATGGCTCTTTTAGATATATACGAGCCAAATAATAACCCATGCTACGCAATGATTAATAATATCTTATATAAAAAATAATTTATATATTAATATAATTAATGTATAAAAAATAATAAAAATTTTTAAAATTTCACTATTCTAAAAATTATTACTCATAAATTTTATTAAAAATAAAAGTATAAAAATTTGAAAAGTCATTCTACTTGTAGAGCATAATAATAATAATAATAATTTTTCTTTGATCAATGAAATAATAATAGAATATAATACATTCATCAAACTTTTAATCAATTAAATTTTAAAGATTTATTAAACTTTTTATATATCATTTTTAATTAAATTAAAGTCTAATATACATTTCATAATTTAAATTAGTTATATATTTTATTGATAGAAAAATATAATTTTATTTTCTTTATTATTTTAAATTAGAATTTTTAAATACTGATACTTATTTTATATAATTACATTATTATATTATATTATAAGAAATCTATAAATTATCTAAAAATTATAATTATAATATTCAATTTATGTATTTTAATTTTGGTCATGTACTTTTTTTAATTGTTTTTCATTTAAAGATATTATTGTGATATACAATTATATTTGATATATGATTTTTGTATTGTTTATTTAATTTTATATTTATTTTTACTTAATAAAATTAATTCTAGATATATGTGTTAATTTATTATTTATTGAGATATTTTATCTTATAAAATTAAATTTAAATCTTACATATTTTTTATTGAAATATTTCTGAAGTTATCATGGAAAATTTTGATATGTTTATTTCTATTTTTATACAAATAATTAATATTAGTGTGAATTAATTTTTAATAAAATTATTATAAAAATAAAAATCAATTATTAAATTTATTCTATTAATTTAGCATTTAATATATATTATAATGAATATAGTAATTATTATTATACTATTAAATTATAAATTTAATTTATTAAATTAATTACTCAAAACATTTGAGAGGAAATCAATTAAATTAAATAAAAAAATAAAAAAATTTCACTATTGCTTTGATTCTTTCAACCAACCAAAAATAATAAAAATGAAAAAGATTAAAAAGATGACGTAAAATACAAAAATGAAAAAATAAATAAACAAACAAACAAACAAAAGCAAAATAAAAAAAAAAGTAAAAGAGGTAAAATTGAAAATTTACTATACTATTTATTTACGTGGGTGTTTTAGTATATTATATAATAATAATTATATAATTATCACAGCAACTCACTTGGCATTTTCTTTAGAAACTTCCTCTGCTTCCTCAGTTGAATTTAAAGCTGTAAGCTTTCCAAAAGATTCTTTCGCATCCCCAAAGAAGTCTTTCACTTTATCAACTACTGTTTTGAGTTGGTCTTGTGTTGGAAGCTGGAGATAGGATACAAATGCACAGCATAGCATGTAAAGAATTATCAATTCAAAATCTTAACATTATATTATCCAAGTTTGTTAGTGTTCTCACCTCAACAACATCTGAAGTAGAAAGAGCAGCCCTCACATTACCATTTTCCTTCACATTCAACAAATAAAAAATTCAGCAAAGTAAAAGGATGATTTTCAGTAGATACTAAATTAATATGCCAAGAAAAATGCAGAAAACAAATTACAAAATGAAATTCATACAATGTAAGAGAGAGAGGCTACGAGAGAATTACAACAAGTTTGTAGCCATATCTGAACTCAGTTGCTGACCGCAATGCCCGATGTTGTTTAAATGCTGTCTTCTGTATCTCCTTCTCATCCTACTTGAATTAAGGTCAGTAGTCAGTGGAAAATATATGGGGAAAAATATCCAAAGGCCAAACTAACCAAAAATGATAACATGACAGACACCCACCAGAAAAATTCTACCTAACAGTCTAAGACAGTATACAAATCGATTTGATCAGACATACCTTCTTTTATTTATTCTCCAAACAAAAATTTAAACAGTAGTGCATTTCATAAAGGAAAGAGTATGTTATTTTATTCTAAACGAGTAGCAAAGGCCTTGCAGTAGCAAGGCAAATCACTGCAGGCACAAATTTAAAATTCTTAAGGAGAAGGGAATGTGGAACTCTAAGATTATAACGAATTCGTAATTAGCCCACTTGGTAAAACGACTCCATGCCATGCTGACTACCCCTGCTTGCATTAGAAGGAGATGCTAAGGTTGAACCCTGACCTCCTGCACGACTAGGCAGGCAGCCTAGGGCCTTTGTGAGCGTAACAAGACGACTAATATAAGGCATAGATTGTTGCAAAGTGACTAGAAAGCCACTACATAATCAGAGTAAAATTTTATGAGTTAATATTAGCTCTCATCACACCTTCACATATTTAAGAGCAGCCTGTTCAAAGAAGAATCAAGAACACAACTTGAACTCAATTCCTGAAATGAGTATTTATTTTTTCTCACACAAGCGAGAATGAAAGAAGGGAAAAGAAGTTTTAGCAACTGCGATTCATTAGCAAACAAAGAAGGACAAAGTGCAAATTCAAAACAAAGTACTTCCTTAAAAAGTGATATCAGAATTGAATTGCAAACATAACTTACTTTATAAATAACCGCAGCAAGATTTCTAGCAAGTGTGTCTTTGTAGATATATTTTCCCAGAAAATTATCTTTTGCAGCAACCATGATTTTTGCAGTAGTACCACCAGTTACAAGACTGAGTGGGTACCAAAGATAAACCTGGCAACAGAAAACAAGAATATCTAATTTCACTAAGAACGCCTATTTATAAAATTAATTTCAAGGACTCGTTAACAAATTGATTAACCCATGAAGAAAAATGATACAATCAATTGCAATACCATCACTAATCCACAAATTTTAATCAAAAGTAACCAGCTATTTAGCTCGTGATTTAGATAAAGAAAAAAAATCAAACATTGAAATTAGAAAGAGAGAGTGCAAACATTAGCCATGCGAATGAAGATAACAAATTTGGGGTTGCCATCATCTTCAATCTTGGGCAGAGATGGAGCTGGAGGCCTTTGAAATTGACGAGAAAACATTCCTTTCTTTCCCTTTGCCTGAACTACTAATAAAGCTTGTCTATTTTGAGATTTCTGTGCTGTTCTTGAAGAGAAAAGCGAGTGCTTAACCAGCAAATCTTCATTTATTCTTGAAGAGTTTGATAATGGAAGCCGAACAAGTGCATTTAGAGACAAACCCACCTCCATTTTCGAATCAATTGGGCGTGTGTGCTCTGTTTCCTCTGTTTTTTTTTTCCTTTTCCAACCAGAAGGTATAATAATAGCGAATTTTATCCACCAACTCATACACTTGCGAAGAAGATGAGAGAAGCTGACGTAGAAGCCATATCCACCATACACGTGGAAGATAATGTGTCCTCCGATTTAGGGGGATCATCTGGTCCCACTAAATTACTGCTGGCCGTTCGATGATTCACGTCACCCTTTTATAATTTTATATTCCTGGCCTCAAATTCAATAGCATCCTTTTATTGTCGTTCGACAAGTGACGACCATAGGAAAACTACAATATAAACCGAACAAGACATGTCGTTCCAGTCAAAGACAAAAAAGAAAGCTTCCGGGCGTAAAACGACTTGTTCATCATATTAAAACATAAAAAAAAAACGACACATAAACAGCATGGGAAACAAAAAGTATTTAACCCAGCGAACAAACAAAAAGTCAGACGACCAATGCGGCTAATAAACGACTTGACGTTCAAAATGATCAATAGGCAAATTTTTCCAAAAAGGAAAAAAAAAATCTTTTCACAGTATGGACTAAATTGAGGGTGTACATCACTTATAGGCAAAGCAATTAACATATCTACAATAAATTTTTAAAGAATTTTTCTAATATGTGCCCTCAATTCTAATTGTTATTAGGATATATTTTACTTTTATTGCAATTTACTGTAATAATTACGTAATATATATATATATAGTTTTTTTTATCAATTACTTTGAAAAAACTGATTGCAACATATTTTAATAAAAATAAAATATATTCTAATAAAAGTTAAAGTATTTATTACTATTATATCTTATTTTGAAAATGTAGTTATTTTCACTAATGCCATTTTGAAGGATATTCTCATATAAGGCCGGCCATATTATAATATTAAGCCAAAAACAATTAATAAAGTTAACAAAAGAATAAAACAATTTTTAAAATTCTTAGTTATGCAACACTAGGTTAGCAACTGTGTAGGGCGGGCCGGGGGAAGAGAATGTTCCCTATCCCCATCTCTGCTGAGGCGGAGTTGTATCATTAACGGGAGTAGATTTGTCTCTATCTCAGTCCTTAAAAGTAATTTATATTCTTTTTTTAAATTAAAATTTAAAATTATAAAAAATTAATAATTTATAAAAATTGTATAATATAATAAGATAATAATTTAATTATTATATACAATAAATTTAAAAATATATAATATAATAAAATAAAATATATCAAGTTAAATTTATTTTATATACACAAATAATTAAAATATGATATAAATAATATATAATATAATATATTATATAAATATTTAATATATAATAAATATTATAATATATAAATGTAAATTACATTGTATATTTTAATATATATATATATATATTATATTGGTGGGCTCCCATAGAGATGGAGACCAGAACCCGCAGGGCAGGGAGTACATTTTCCATCTATGTCCTGCCCTGTCCAACGGGGAGGAAATTTCTCCGTCTCCATTCCGGTGTGTTAAGATGGTGGGAAATTTGGGTCCTATTTGAAGCAAATAAAAAAAAAACAAGAAATGGATGTGCACATTACCGAACCTATTCAGTTCCATAGGCTGCACATCAAAGATTATTTCCCCAATTATTTTCATGAACTGTTTATTAACATCCAACATCAAATGTTAATACAGCTCTTAATAAAATTTCCCACTTCAGTCCTGTTTTAACTTCGGTTAATTTATTATCGGTTGGGTCTGAAGGCAGATTCATACATACAGTCCACGTTAGAATTTTTCATAAATTATTAGGAACATTTCCAGCAAGAAGCTGCAATTATAGGCTTTGATTTCCATCCAAGAACCAGACACCCTTTTTCTTCTGTAACCGTAAAACCTCCACAAATTTTAGCCTTTCCAAGCCATTTTTTGGCCTGCATTATCATTTTTATAGGTGAAGGCTGAAATCCAGCTCTGCTCATCCTCCTTCGCCATTGATCGATCCTTTCGTGCCTTTCCACTCGGGCTGTTCCTTCACAGCTAACAATGTTCTTGATTTCTTCAGCGAAAAAGAACTGCTCTATCTTTGCTCGCCTTGTGTCATACTTCGGTAGCATTGTGTCTAGTGAGTCGAAAATTGCTGAATAGTAATGTAGTGCTTCCATGAACCTTCCTAAAAAGAATGGTCCGTTATGGCTTGAATCTTGCTCTAGTATGATAACAAGTTTTGGTGATGGTTCATGTAGTGTTCGTAGAACTGAATTTAGTGCTCCTCTGCTCTCTTTCACTGCACAATGCAATTCAAGTATGCTATTGATTATTACAACTTCACCGTCAAGAATCTTGAAATCTTTTGGTTTCAGGTTGTCCAGGCTGCTTTCGACTGATAAAAATTCGAAGTTTAACCCCAAGGTTCTTGCATAACATTCTAGCTCATCTCCTATTGCTCGAAGGCGTTCAGCACAGCTTCCTACACCAGTTATTCGAAGGCAATGAGGTTGTTGACCAGGGCGGTTGGCTAGGCTGTGCATAAGGTTTTGCCATTGGTGGCCCTGGGGCAGGCCAAGGGACATCCCCAAATCCACCACATGAACTGAACTCTCTCCCTCAAAGGCTTCCAATACGGATGCATTTGCTACAAAATGACCAAATTGGATCTGTGGGCAAGTTTCATAGAAAAGGCGTAAAGCTTCATCCTTTTCTGATGTAAAAGTACTCTTTGTTTTTGTTGGGGAACCTAAAATTCCCACTTCTCCAAGTGGTTGAACAAGCTCGAGTCGATCAGATAGCCCTTGAACAAAGCAGGAAGCAACTCTTTGAAATGATGTTCCAAAGACAAGTGCATTGGCTCTTAGTTCCGAAAGCAATGCAGAAGCATATGTCTTGTCACGACAAGCCACAGCTTCTGCAGAAGCAATGAGTTGTTGTACTAGTTTCATCCCATTACTGCCGTCTTCTTCTTCCACTTCATTTTTCTCACAAACCATCATCGCTGCAGCTGCTTCTTCCATAGCTTCAATTGCTAAATATCTTTCTGCATATGCCCAAATATAATCCCTGAAATGGAGTTTTGACAAACGATTCAAGCTATCAGTACTTGGTTCTTGCTTTACCCTCTTGTAGCTTCTTGTTTCATCCAAATCAAACCAGGCAGCAGAACGCTTAGTCTCTGACAAGGAAGAATGTGGCAATGGATAGCAGAAATTAAGATCAGGCCTGGTATTCTCATAACTTGTAAGATCACTGCAGAATTCAGATAGCACAGATAGAGCAGGAGGCATTTTTATTCTTCCACTGTGTCAAACATGTATGCAATTACCGAATCCTGAAACACCCTTTTGCTGTACAAGGGGAATTTATAACCTGAAGAAGTTTCATTGTTGCAGATTGATAATTTCTATGTAAAGTACATTCTCCTTTTTCATTGGCTTTGAATGGAATACCTAGATTTAAGGAGTTTAAATAACCTGTCTATGTTGGCTTTCATTTTTGTCCAAATCAGAAAATTAATGCAGTCATAATTGTCTTGTTCACATTTACACAATTCTCATGTATTTTCTAATGACTTTTTCTTTTACTATAGTTCTGTTTCCTTCTGCCATGAAAACCTCCATTGACAATGCCCAAATAAAAAAGAGAAAAGAGACAGAGACTCCAAACCTGTAGGCATTCACTTTTATTTGCATCTATCTAGTTTCTGTTACTATGTTCGGCGTCGAGGTAGGAAATGATAAAGACAAATAATTTATTTGGCATTGAAGAAGATTTAGTTAAAATATTCATTACAATGTTTTTTTTCCAGATAATTTACATTAGCTAGAGAAAATATCCAATTCAGGTACTATTTAGCCGGCCAATTCAGGTGCTACCAATTCCGCAATATTAGTTTATTGTGCTTACAAAATGCATATGCATTGTTCTTGGGGAAATCTGCGCAGGATATACTATATTATACATATACTTCTTTATATTAAACAACCTTGTTTGCCAACAAGATAGCAGAGACAGGCTTGACCGCATTCTCATAGACAAAAATGTAGGCTCACATAAAACTTGAATTCAACTGGGGAACTTTGAAATGATCAGAAAGAACAAAAAGAGATTGAAATATCTTTTATTTTATTATTTTTATATGCAATAGTCAATACATCTTTAAAATAAAATGAAGAACAGATCAAAGAATTGTTCCTGATATATTTGAGGATGGAAACATCAATCTCAAAATTTAAAGAAATCCAAATCTCCAACAAACACTATACGATTTGCTAGAAAAGAGAAAAAAGAAAAAGAAAAATAAACACTTTAATAAAAACTCATCGGAAAATCAGCCAGAATCTCTATTTCTCAGCATACATATATACAGAAACCTGCTGTTCCTAAAGAAATTAGAGCCTTTTGTAATTTTTTTCTTCTTTTCCAGCCCTATTCAATAAGAAAACTCATGGCCTCTAAGAGATACATATTTCTTGACCCATATAGAGATATCCTCTGCACAAACTTGAGCCTGAGTTGTTTGGAGAAGCACATCATGGGTAGCAAATTCATGCACAGCATCCTTATATTCAAGAAGGGGTGCATCCACATTAACTTTTCTCAATTCCTCCGAGTATGCAACTGCACGGTCTCTCATACAGTCATTTTCTGCCACAACTATGAGTGTTGGGGGCATGTATTTAAGAGGCGGCTCTCTGCCTGGCAGAAGAGGATTTGCAGCTGGATGATCTAGGCTGAATTGTTCCTCGAGTAGGAAAAGTTTCCACGCAAGCTTGCACATAGCATTGTCATAGAAGTATGAGTTTCCCAGCTTAACTTCAGAATGTGTAGGAGTGCTTCCAATGAAGAAAGGGTACATCAGGACTTGTGCTACAATCTTAACAGGATCTAATAAGTTGCCTGCCTCTACAGCCTTCCGTGCCACATAATCTGCTATATTTGCGCCTGAACTTGCTCCTAGTAATACACATCTGTTCTGGTAACAGGACCAAGTTAGTGAAGAAATCTTAGAAATAGAAGGAAAAGAAAACCCGCTGACAAAAATCAATGGATTCTACCTAATCATTTATCTATAGACTGAGTGATTCCAGTTAGCAAATCAGGGAAGAACTTCCATTATCAGGAATAAAATTCTATTGAAGTTGATAAACTATAGCTACCCGTCTACTTGAATTTTTCTTATGAAATAATGTCTTTTTTCTTGGCGCCTCCTCCAGGCAAAAACATGAGAAAAAAAGGGTCTCTCTGACCTTTTTGAAAGTTCAAATCTTGGTTTGCGTCCTTATTATTTATTAAATTTCATCACGAACATTGTTGATACATGAAACTTCCAGTTGATTATCCAATAACTTGACGTCTAATAAAATATAATTTGTTCTTTATCTATATTTCCATACGGTAATATATGACTAAAATTACATCCAAATTATGTTCTGCAAATATTACAATTCAACAAAAGAGGCTATAAGACTATTCTTCAACGCATGTTCATTATCAATTGTGTTATTTCCATGTCTCAAGTATCAAGATGATAATTCAATATAAAACACTAGCAGTATTTAATGTTAATTAGGATATATTAGCACTAAAAATTTATGCTAATTGTCATTTTAATTGGCAACCGTTAAACAAAATATTCATAATTCATCTGTTTCAATTTCAGGAATCAAATAGTTACCTGGAGGGATCTCCATGAGCAGCCAACCAAGGTTCAACCATGGAAGCACCAAAGCTATCAAATATACGGTTTTGAGCACCCAATTTAGCCAAATTTGCTTGCCTTGCTAACCAATTCAAAACCTTCACTCCATCTTCAAAAGCAGCTGGGTACTTGCTTTCTGGTGCCAATCTATACCCAACAGCAACAACAATCACATCACACAATTTCGCTATTCTCCTACAAAACGCATCGTTTGAAACCGATACATTACTCCCACTAACAAACCCACCCCCATGCAACTGCAACATCACCGGTAACTTCCTAGTTGACATACCCACCGGCGGCGAATAACCACCGTAACTGGGTCCATTCAAATCACGGGTATTAGAAGAAGTAACAACAGTTTCAGGAAGGAAGATGCGGAGAGAGAGAGAAGAAAAGGGGTCAATATGGATGTCTTTTGTGGCGACTTGATCAGTGAATAATGGGTTGCTGGCTATTATTGATTCTTGAAGCCGAGAATTAATCCCAAATGGGTTTGTTTTATTGCTGATTGGAACTTGGGATAGGCTCTGAAGAAGGTGTTTTTGGTGATATTTGAAGAAAACACTACAAAGTTTCACGATTAAGCTTGGCATTTCTTCACCAAACAAGAGAGAGAAACAAAGGGTATTTCATATACATAATAATGATTGGATTTTTATTATTATTTTCATCCATTCTTTATTGTTCAAAGAGACGCCATCGATGATGTGAGAAAGATCAGAGACGTGTTCAATTCAAAATTTTTGAAAATGGAGGGGTCAGAGTAGAAGCTTCTGATTTATAATTTTCTTTTTCTTATAAGTTATAAATGCTTGGCTTTAGATGGTTGTACTCTTTGTTGAAAACGATGTCGTTTAAAAATGTACAATTATGAGAAGGATGCATTAATAGGAAAAAGCCTAGTTGTGGATGTTGAGAATAATTGCTGACTTCGTTAACAAATGCTGACTAGTCTCCGTGTCGGCCTGGCCTAGCTGTAATCTGAATCAGCAATTAACTTAGGCCGGACATATTGGAAGATTGATGGGCCCAAACTTTTTGGGCCTTTTGGCTCGACTTTTATATCAAAATTCATATTAGTGAAGATAATTTTAAAAATATTTATTATTTTTAAACATCTGACTTTTCAACTCTTAATTTTTAAAAAATTCAATGCATAGTAAATTTTCAGTTAAATTTAAATAAATATATTTTTTATTTTTTTAAAAATTATAGAATATTTTTCCATCTTAAATATTCGCTTATATATGTAGCATGCAATTAGTACTGAAAATATACATATAATATATTTTTAACTAAATTTAAAATGAATATTTTTGAAATATTTTAAAAATTGTAAGATATTTGAAAAAAAAAAAGTAAAAAGTGAGATATTATTTTAATTTACGCGTAAACCTTGAATTTGTTTGAATTTCTTTTGACTTTAATAAGTTCATGTAATCATATATAATTGTATAGATCATTTCAAATTAATTTCATATAATAATCGATCTAAATTGCATGTCATTATAATAATATATATTATATTTCAATTTTTTTCTTTTCTTACTGGTACTACCTTTCTGTTTACCGAGTTCGGTCTCCCTATTTAATAAACCGAAGTTATCATTTATGACCGAATCCTTATTGAAAATTAGACATTGACTCTGAATCTTATAATATTTATCAAGCTTTTGAGTATCTGGTAAATAGATTTTTATTACAGCATATATATGACGCTGATATATTCTGAAAATTCAATGACACATTCTGAAAATTCAATGACACATATAGACATTATTATTTACTCTCATCTGTAAATGTGGATTTCCATAAATAGGTGATCTTTTTCTTTTCTCTTAGCTCGTTAACTTTTAAACCAACTTATCACTAATTTAAATATCAGAATTTTTTTACTAAAACTCGATCCTTTTTTTATCCTGCAGATTGGAGGGTCAGTCAAAATAGAATTCAAATATGAGTTAAGAGTTTTTGGAATTCATCTCGTAGTCACCTGTTATTATATATTACTCCCTCTGTTTCATTAATATAGAAAAAATTTTCTTTTTTAATATATATTTTATATAGAAAATATGTCATTTTAGATAAATTTTGAGGAGTGGAATGAGACAAAATACTATTTATATCCTTGTCTTAAAAGTTTAATTTGAGGGATATTTTTTTAGGGGTATTTAAGTCAATAGAGACGAAAAAAATAAAATTTTCTTAATTTTTGTGTCCATCTTATTTTTTCTATGTTAATGAAACGGAGGTAGTATATTGTAAATTTCAAATAACTTGAATGGGTCAATAAAAAATATTTTAAAAAATCATTTTCATCTCTTTTCTCGGGTTATGACTTTTTACCCTTTATTTTATTATATTACTTGTTTTTTCTTTAGCTACAAGGTAATATCCTTAGTGAATTTACATTAATTTAATTTATCTTTTTTATTTGACTAAAAATAAATTATTTACATATTGCGATTAAGAAATAAATAAAAAACATAACATACCGTTTTATAATTTAACAAATTATAAGATTTAAATCCCAATTAATAATATGACGTGCAAATTTTCTTAATAAGATTACATGTAATTTAGTAAGTTTTCAACTAGTTGATGTTAATTAAGAACAAGATCTTTTTATAAATTTTTGGGAAAATGATTTGTTTGACTTAAGAAATAAGAACAATTTACTTCAGGCAAGTGGCACTAATTAATTAATTATAATATCCCAATTTTTTAAATTATTCACAACTACTTCAAGAAAACTAGATTTTTGGTAAAAATATTAAGAAATTGTGTATTATTATTGGTTATGCTGATAAGGTATGAAAAACAATTAGTCTTAAGGCTAGATCAAGTGATTAGAAGGGTTGGATTTTAAATTAATCTTTGCATTACTATTGCATTTATAAAATTGAATCGAAATCTACTAAATCAAACAAAAAGTATGATTAACTAAACCAATAATTTATTTTTTAATTTTTAAAATTTTAAAATTTGATTTTTTATAAAAAAAATAACTGAACTGAATCATGTATATATAATGATTGTAAATATATAAATTTTATAAATTATAAAGTTTAATAAATATATTAAATTATTTTAATATATGCATTTTCTAATTTTAATTATATAATTGTATTAAAATTTATTATTGTAATGAGTTATATTTAATTTTTTTCATACATATATATATATAAATTGTTAAATTTTAGAATTTTTTTTATATGTGTACAGTGTAACAGTTAAAACTAAAAAAATATTAGTAAATCATTCATTTTATATAGTTAATCGATAATTGATTTACTATTTATTTATGATTTAATTCCAATTTAAAATTTTTATAAAACAAAACTGAGGTCAAGTGGACAATTTTTTGTTGAATAAATGAGTGTTATGGGATTGTTAGTAGAATGAGAGAAGCTATAAAGAATGTAAATGTAAACTATGTCGAGAACCTTCAAAAGGGTGATGAACACTTGAATTTCTTGAAAGAAAGATTAGAGAAAATGGCTAAAGGAGAGGTTGTTTCGTTTAGTTTTACTAGTTTGTGTTAGTTTCCAATTTATGAAGCAGATTTTGGATGGGGAAAGCCTATTTGGATTGCATCAACTTGCCTAATTTTCAAGAACTTAGTTATTTTTAAGAATATGCAGTGGTTAGGTTAGTCAGATTTTAATAATCAGTTAACACTAATATTATTAATCGGTCGAAAAAATTTATATTTAAAAATCAATCATTATAAATTTATTCGGTCATGTTCGATTGGGTTCATCGGGTTTTGTCATGTTAGATCGGATTTATTAATAAACATATAAATTAAAATCAACTAATTCAATCGATTTAAACCAACTTGGTCAATTAGGTTGGTCAAGTTGCAATTGAGTTAATCGAGTTTAAAAAATTTTGCTCACCCCTAGTTATTTTTTTGGATGCTAAAGACAGCCAAAGCATAGAGACTTGGGTTAATTTGAAGGAAGAAGATATGGGTAAGTTTGAGATTGATAAAGGAGGTTCTTGCACAAGTCCTCCAACTTATAAGAATGATAAAATTGTGTTTGAGAACTTGAAATTGGATGTTAGGTCAAGTTTATAATAAGTAAATTTGTTCATGAATATGATATTATAATCTGTTCATCTGATGTCAAATTTTATTAATCTAATTAAATTCGAATCCAATATATAAATAAATGAGAATGATAATTGTGGGTCAACGTCAATCTTTTAATTTGTCTATTGTGAAATTAATTTTCAGTTTTCATTTTTGTTTCACAAAAAAAGTTAATTAATAGTGATATAATTATTTCAATTAATCTTTTATTCGTGATTAAATTGTACTCCTTTCATCCATAATTGATAGATCTATTTTTTTATTTATCTTAAATTAGAGACTTATTATTTTAAATGAGAATGATAATTGTGAGTCCACATCAATCTTTTTATTTGTCTATTGTGGAATTAATTTTCGGTTTTTATTTTTGTATCATAAAAAGATTAATTAATAGTGATATAATTATTCCAATTAATCTTTTATTCGTGATTAAATTATACTCCCTTCATCCATAATTGATAGATATATATTTTTATTTATCTCAATTTAAAAATTTATTTATTATTTTAATAAATTAATTAATATAATAAATTTCAATTATACTCATTTCATTTTTTTCACTTATTAATTATATTTAGTATTAAAGTAATAAGAGAAAGTATGTTCAACAATTTGAGATAAAGGAAATATTAATGAATTATATAATTTTCTTGATCCCATGCGCTTAAATAGTAACTAGTTCATGAGTCTTATACAATATTAAGATAAAATTTTCAATAATTACAATTTAAAAGATAAATTAATTTGAAATATCTAAGAATCAACGTATGAAATAATTAAAAGGGAAAAAAAGAAAACACCATTACTATTAGAAATCAAATAGTAAATAAGTATCAATTTATGAAAATGATTCTATGGATGTAAATCGCACGTATATCATTAATCAACAAAAGCCCACTTTTAATGAATGCTTGATTTTTATGCATTAATTAAGTGGGTTGCAACCTGCAATAAATTTTCTCTTTATAAATTAAATTTCAACATATTTTAAATTAATTTCACATGATTAAAATTTAATGATTTATCTAAAATGCGTCCGTCCAACAATTAATGATATAGTTTTTATTGAAATGCATTTTATTTTTATTAAAAATTTAAATAATATTAGCAGAATAGCAGTGACTAACATATATATGGAATAATTAGATACCCATGATAATGATATATAGAGGATACCAAACAAGATTTAGGCTTAATCTTAATATCAAATATGACAAAGTTTAATTTGGAAAAAAAATTGTAAATAAAATAATTAAGACAAAGAATAATAAAAAAAAACATTTATTTGACCTTTTTTTAGAAATCACAAAGCAATGCATGCATTCCAATATTTCAATACATTGATACCTTGGTGATGGATTAACCATCTGAATCCAAAATTTTATTAAAATAAAAAAAAAACAAATATAACAAATAGGAAAATTAATTTGACTAGCGAGAAGCAACAACCAACAAAACCTATTGTAAATATTCTCTACGTCCCAAATTTATAATTATATTTTTTATTTTATAAATATTAAAAAATTAATTATTTTATTAAAAATATAAATATATATATATATATATTTTATTTTATATCTTTTAATATGAAATATATTTAATAAATAACGTTAAATATTATACATTTTAAAATTTTACTATATTAATATAAATCGAGATAAATAAAAAAAATATTTATTAATTTGGAACAGATGGATTTAGGAACCATTTTTATGTAATAATGGGATCCAGTTAGCGATATATAGATTTACGGGTGCAATCTTCATCAATTTTTCTTGATCATTTTAACAATATATTTCCATGATTTTGCTCTTTGTTAGAACGTAGAAGAGAAGAATATAATATTAATAATTCCATTACTTAGTAAAGTAGTAAAATTAAAGAATATAAACACGCAAAAATATAATATTAATTGGTAGTTTACACTAAATAAAAACTTAATAGCGACCTTTAAATTCAGATGAGAAATATTACAAAATAAAGTGCTATTTTTGGCTTTTTCTATGAATATGAAATGATAAATGATAAATAATAATAATAAAAAAATTACTTTGGTCTTATTTAGTGAAAGTTAAAGAATATAATTTAACATTTCTTACATGCTTTTCTCACTTGAAACTTCGTAGACTTAGTATAAGTAAAAATTGATTTATTTCTAAATTAACTAATGGTTTTTCGAAATTTTACATAATAAGTTGAATTTCTTATTATTTTTCACTTAATTTATTTTTAAAATTTGACTCTAATTAAGATTTGTACTCGAGGCATATTTTAGTATATGCTAAATCTATTTTAATAACATTCAACCAGAGCTTATTAAAAGGTTGATATATCTGAATTAATATTTATTTCTAAAGGAAAATGCTTACCAACTTTATCATAATATATATGTTTGTGAGAAAATATTCTTATTTGATATTACTTTCCTTTTGATAAGGATGAAATGCAAATTTATTAATATTTATTTAATAAGTGTTGTATTTTTTTTTTTGTTTTTATGAATGTAATACATTAGTACAAAGATTTGTTGTCCTATCCATTTAATTTTTTTTAGTAACAAATGATGATAAATTAACTAATTCTATATATGGAGTTTACACCAAAAAAAAGGAGTAATTTCTTATATTATAAAAAAAGGAGTAATTCCTTAATTATATTATAACTTGTGAGATGTTAAGGTGATAAAATTATCAAATAATATTAGTAAATATAATATTACTCATTTCAAAAGTCCATTTTATCTAAATAAATTTATAAAAAAAAAATCAAAGATTTGAACTTTAGAATCCTACTAAAGGAAAAAAAATCAATGGAAAATTTAAACTTTGTCTTGTAGATGAAGGCAAGAGATAATAATAGGTTAAATTTCATCAACCTATCGTAGTTAGTTTCTTAACACACTAATTAATCCATCCTCTATATAACAAGTTGATTTGGCAGAAATAATAATGCAATTAGTATAGAAAAAAAATAATACACAAACCCAATTGCACCATTAATTACATTGATCATCATCCTCTTCTATAACCATAAATAACCAAAAATCATGAATCTTGAAACTGAAATAATCTCAAAAGAGATTATCAAACCATCTTCTCCAACCCCAAATCATCTCTGCCATTACAAACTCTCATTTCTTGATCAAATTTCTCCTCCAGTTTATAACCCTATGGTCCTCTTCTATCCAACTCAAGAAGACAAATTCAAGAATGCTGAAAATTACAGTAACCAGCTCAAGAAATCTTTATCTCAAGTTCTAACCCATTTCTACCCATTAGCAGGAAGGATTAAAGATAATCTTTTTGTGGATTGCAATGATGAAGGTGCTCTTTATTCACATGCAAAAATGATCTCCTGCAAACTTTCTGATGTTCTTGAAAATCCACAGCCAACTGAGTTCAAAAAACTGCTTCCATTTGAACTTGATAAAGATCAAGAACTGCTATTTGGTGTTCAATTCAATGTGTTTGATTGTGGTGGGATTTGTATCAGTTTATGTGTTTCTCATAAGATTGCAGATGGGTTATCAACTTTTATGTTTATGAAAACATGGGCTGCAGTTAGCAGTGGAAAAGAAGGATCAGATTATTAAACCAGAATTTGAGTCTGCAACTCTATTTCCTCCCACGAATAATCTATCAGGTTATAATCCAAGAATTGGGATTGTTGAAGAAAATGTTTCTGCAAAGATATTTGTGTTTAGTTCATGTTCAATACAATCTTTACAAGCTAAATATGGCTTAAAAACCCAGAAATTGCCTTCAAGAATTGAAGCTTTATCAGCTTTTATATGGACCCGTTTCATGGCTGCTGCAAGAAAGTTTGAATCTTTATCAGCAGAAAGAACAAGCAAGACGACACATTTAATGCTGCATGCAGTGAATTTGAGAGCAAGAATGAATCTTCCATTAAAAGATGAATCTTTTGGGAATTTTTACAGAGTTGCACTCACAAATCCATCTGATAAAGAAGAAGATATTGTGACCTAAATGAGAGATTCAGTTAGTAAAATTGATGAAAATAATGTGAAAAGCTTCAAGCTCAGGGAGATGAACATATGATTTTTTTGACAGAAATGGCTGAAATTTTCTTGAAAGGTGAAATGGAAACTTTGAATTTTACTAGTTTGTGTAGATTTCCATTATATGATGCAGATTTTGAGTGGGGAAAACCAGTTTGGGTTGGGTCTCCAAGCTTAACTTTCAAGAATTTTGTTGTTTTCATGGATACTGCTTCTGGAGATGTAGTTGAAGCTCTTGTGCATCTCAAGGAAGAAGACATGGCTAAGTTCAAAGAGGATCAAGAGTTGCTTCAACTTGTTAATTGCTAAAAAAAAAAAAATTAGTTATATCTAGAGATAAATTTTATATGTTATGTTTTATGTAATAATTATAAATTACTAAAATAAATTTTATATGTAATGTTTTACTAAAATAAATTTTATATGTAATGTTTTATGTAATAATTATAATTTTAATTAATGAAATGCAATTAGGATATTTTTAATATTAATGAGTTAGTAGAAGATATTTTAGTTCATTCAAAATAATTTTATATAATATTAAGAGAATCTAATCATTTTCTATTAGTATACATGAGTTGAAAACGACAATTTAAACGGTATGAAAATAATATTTATATTAATTAAATAAAAAAATCACTATCATGAATTCCAATGGCGGACGCAGAAGCTTATCGAAGGAGGAGCTTAATTTTTATAAAAAATTATGATGGTCGATTTGTGGCTGGTAAAAATTTTCTCGCCGGTGCTGCTTATTGTCCTATTGTTTGTCGCCACACCAGCACTTATAGTGACATAATAAAAAATTCATCGAGAAAGCAAAATTTCTCCGAAAAAAAAATATAAATGACTTTACTATAAATTTGAACATTTAATATTACAATAGTTTAATATTTAATTTGTACTATTAGATTAACTGCACTTAAAAATAATAATTATAGTAATTAAATCTCACAATTTTACATATTTTAAAAATATTATATAATAATCTCATTTTTAATTTTTTAAAAAATATTTTTTTCACATAATATATGAGCAATTGATTATTTATGTATATATGAATTTTGGTACAAATTTTATAAATTAAAATAAAATTCATTTAAATTCATATATATATAAATTATATATACATAATTCACATATATATAATTTATTTAAATTATATATATAATTATTTTAAATTTAAATATATAAATATATATATAAATTTATATATACTTATAAAATTCACACATATATATATATAAATGTGTGTGTGTATATACATATACATATATATATATATTTAAATTCATTTAAATTTAAATACATAAATGAATATATATAAATTCATATATAAATATAAAATTTATAAATATATAAATAAATGTGTGTATATATTTTATTAAAAAATGTGTGTGTATGTACATACATATATATATGCATATATATAATTCATTTAAATTATATATAATTCATTTAAATTTAAATATATAAATGAATATAAATATATTCAAAAATATAAAATTTATAAAATATATAAATGAATGTGTGCGTATATTTTATAAAAAAAATAATGTGTATATATATATATATATATATATATATGGATGAAGAGGGGTCCAGAGCCCCCCTGGACCCCCCTTGCGACCTCCACTGATGAATCTGATGTATATGACTTGGAGAAGGTGTATAATAAAGTTTCTAGAATTTTATGATGGATTCTAGAACGTAGAGAGATTTCTATAAGATATATTTAAGTCTTAAAAGATATGTATAATGGAGCTATCATTATTGTCCGCACTGTTGGAGGGGATACAAAGGATTTTTCTATTTCTATTGGGTTACATTAAGGTTCAACTTTGAGCCCTTATTTATTTGTCTTTGTCATGAATGAGCTAACAAGACATATACAAGATGATATTTCTTTGTGCATGATGTTTACAGATGATATTGTGTTGACAGATGAAACTTAAGCAGGTATAAGTCAAAAGTTGGAGTTATGCAGAAGTACTTTAGAATTAAAAGATTTTAAGCTTAGTAAAACTAAGAATGAGTATAAGCACTATAGATTTAATAACGCGAATAGAGAAGGAGGCAAAGTTATTTTAGACGGAGTAGTAGTACCTCATAGTACTCATTGTAAATACCTTAGTTCTATTATTCAAACGATAGTGGTTGCGAAAAAGATGTAAGTCACATGATTAAATCTGGTTGGATAAAGTGGAGGAGTGCTACATGAGTGTTATGTGACTGAAAGATGCCAATGTAATTGAAAGAAAAATTCTATCGTACTGTCATACGGCCTGCGATGATGTATGATAGTGAGAGTTGGGCTGTGAAAGAACAACACATAAGTAAAATGCATGTTGCAGAGATGAAAATAATAAGATGAATATGTGGACACACTAGAATAGATAGAATCAAGAATGAGAGTATTAGAGAAAAAGTAAGAGTAGCGCCTATCGAGGATAAGATAAGAGAACATATATTGAGATAGTTTGGCCATATGAAACGTAGATCTAGAAATGCATCGGTTAGAAAAACTGAACTAGTTAAAGTAAAAATACCTAAAAGAGACACTGATAGACCTAAATTAACTTGGACAAAAGTGATACAAAAAGATGTTTATCAGAAGAGGTAGCCCTAAATCTAATCGAGTGGAAAAGAAAAATTCATATAGCCGACCCCAATTAGCTTGGGATTAAAGCTTTGTTGTTGTTGTTGTTGTTGTAAAACTTGAGTTTCTCCAAACTAGAAGTAACATACACAGCTACCCAACCAAATCCAAAAACTAAGAAAAATCAATCGAAACAAGCAAAAATTTCTTGTGAGATATTAAAGACAAGACTTTGGTCTAATGGGTTTGTTGAGCTTGAGCACACTAAGGGTTCAAAAAAGCAACTCTAAGAAGTTCTTGATCATGTTCAAGAACAGCCTTGTCGTCTTCTGTCAAAGTAATCCAAGCTTCAATTCCATCTCCATCTTTTGTATCTGTCATTACAATAAGATTTTTGAAAATCCCACTTGGAACAGTCACCCACAATAGCTTTCCCCACCCAAAATCTATCTCATAAAATGGAATTCTGCACAAACTAGTGCTTATATAGAAATCTATATTGCCTTCTTGAAGCAACTGTTCTGCTTTTTTGAAAGATTTACAGATAACGGTAAAAGAATCACTTTCTTTAAGTTTCTTTACATAGTTCTGATCAAATTCTTGAATCTCTTTTCTCAGATGAGTAACTAAGCTTGTTAGTTCTGTTTCACCTTCTGAAGCTTGGCAAGTAAAATGTCCTGCAAGGGCAAGGCAGGCATTGTTCTTGATCGAATGTTTACAGATTGGGGAAGTATAGATAGTTGAAATTGTCAGAATTCGATCTTGATGCATTCATTAGACATTTCCAGATTAGTTCTGTCACAACTTCAACTCTTGTTGGATTTTTCACTCTTTCACTTGCAGTTTTTGCTTTAAGTACTGCAATATTTGATGCATCAAACACAAATCTCCTTGCAACATAGACTTCTTTTTTCGATTTTGCACCCGACTTCGAAAACAGTAGCTTTTGAGGTGGGAAGATAGATGCTGCATCAAATAATGGAAGAACAGGCTTAGAAGAACCAGCATTAATGGTGTTTGCAGCCCACAGGGAAATGAAATTGAAAGCTGTGATTGCATCAGAAATCTTCTGTGAAATACAAACCCCAATTGCCAATCCACCACAGGAAAACCAGGTTGTTTGAACATGTAACAAACAACCTGTGCAAGCTATTGGAGAGTCAATTTCAATGGGAATCAATTTTCTTATTACCTAAGCATCAGGTTTTTCAAGAAACAAAGAAACAGGACAATTGAGTACTTGTGCTTCAACAAAAACAACTCCATAATCATTGGATTTGATCGTCGTTTCACCTTCAATCCTGCCTGCTAGTGGGTATAAATGGGTTAGTGTTTCAGACAATGATCTCTTCAGATTCTGAGATCTTTCAGAAACTGTAGAGTACTGCTTATTTGTTTGATCATTTATGAAGTAGAAAAGAAGCAAAGGTCCATAACAAACAGGAGCAAGCTGATCAAGAAGGGAGAGCTTAAAATTCCTGAGGTGAATTGGAGTTGGAGAAGATGGTTTTATGGTTTCTTTAGCAATGATCTCCACATTAATCTCCATGGCCATCTGGTTTTTGTTTTCTCAAGCTACAAGATCAATTATGTTGGGAAAATCGCTATTTTCCCGCCCCTCGGACCGTCTTTAAGCAGGAATAAATGAGAAAATAAAATAACAATTGAGAAATTAAAGAGAATAAAACACAATGATTTAACGTGGAAAACTCCCGAATGGAGAAAAACCACGGTCGTTGTCTAACGACAACCAAGAAAAATATTCACTATGCGGCAAATTGTTACAACCACAAATTACAAAATATTTTTCTAACCGACACCCACAAAACAACCCCCAAATATTTATACTCCAAGGAACTCCAAGAGATTGATTCTCTAATTCCTAATATAAACTATTTGGTATTTAACCTATAGCTCTCCTTAAGCTATATTTTGTGTTTGCTTGGTGTATTTACAAATGGAGAGAATGAGCCTATTTATAGGCTTCAAATGCAAATAAATTGTCAAACTAAATTAGGTGAAAATTAGGCTAAATTAGGCACCTCCCATTTTCACCTCACATTTTTGACAATTTCTTCATTGTTAGGCACCTTGCATTTTTGACTTTCTTTATTTTTATTTTTCAATTTTGGTGTGCTACCACCAACAATCTCCACCTTGAAAAATAAAAACACAACATTGTCTGTTACCGACAATTATAATTCTTAACGTCAAGAATTAACATACTCCACCATAAAAGAGTATCGACACTTGGAATTATTTCGCCAACTCCAAGAATTTTTCATCGGCCATGTCGGATCCCGCTAATAGTTTATGGTGCAACCCTCCTGTTGACTTTCCGAGAGTTCATTAGTCATCGACATAATTTTTCCACCACGCACCTTGCATCAACTGTCAACCAATGCAGCGCGCATTTCCGTGGACCAGCTACCAATAATCAGTCCTCTTCCATGGCATCTCAACGGGTAGCAATCATGCCATGAGGACACACTTCTCTCAACTACAGAGACAACTCATCATCTCCTTCGCCACAGGAGATCACATTGGCAGCAACAACGTTAGAGCTTCTAGCCGAATCAGCTCCACCGTTCGGGCAATCCTTCCTCACGTGTCCAGTTTGACCACACCCCCAGCAGACAACCTTCCTCTTTCCGGAGCCTTTATTCTTTTTCCTGATACCGACAGATAAAGCTGAATTCTCATAAGATTTATTTTCCATTTCATTCAGTCTTCTCTCCTCAGTAATGAGCTTACTAACCACATCCGCATACACCACTTCCTTATTACCATATTTCAGAACAGGCTTCATGTGCTCATATGTTGAAGGAAGTGACAGGATGAGCCGGAGAGCTTTATCTTCATCTTCGGTTTTCACTCCAAGAGTTTCTAATTCAGAGATAATACCATTGAGGACACTCAGGTGATCGGACAGCTTTGTACCTTCCGCCATTTTCAACGTATGAAATTGCTCTTTCAAATATAACCTATTGGATATATTTTTTCCCTGATACAATTCTTCCAGTTTCTCCCACAGCTCCTTTGTCGTGGACAATCCAAGCACATTAGCAAGAACATTTTTTGCTAGACACATGCGAATTTGACTTGCCGCCTTGATATCCAGCTCCTCCCATTCTTCGTCACTAATCTTGGATTTTTCTGAGTCTCCATTGCCACCGCCTTTTTCTGAATTTCTTCCGCTGACTGGTTTACCCTGCAAAACCTTATGTAGTCCAGACTGTATCAACACGTCTTTGACTTGCACTTGCCACAGTGCAAAATTCATTCTCCCATCAAATTTCTCAATCTCGCATCTCATTGCCGACATGCTTACTTTGTGCTTAATAAAGGACCAGAAATAAATATTACACCAGGTAAATTCCCAGGTAAGAGGAGGAGTCACAAAGGTCTCACTTAAAATCCACTTGCCTTAGACTAAATTCATGTCGTTTGACAGAATTTACCTCGACATGTAATTATTTATCTCACCACCAATACTCAAGCACACCAAAGCAAAACGGCTCCACCTTTTCCAAAGCTCCACCAGCTTAAAAACAAAAATAATTTTTAACAAAAATCTTTTCTGATGTGGAAGATCAGACCAAGCTGCAACCACAGAGCATACTAAGATTTTTGACAAAAAATTATAACACCTAAGCTCTGATACCACTTGTTGGGAAAATCGCTATTTTCCCGCCCCTCGGACCGTCTTTAAGCAGGAATAAATGAGAAAATAAAATAACAATTGAGAAATTAAAGAGAATAAAACACAATGATTTAACGTGGAAAACTCCCGAATGGAGAAAAACCACGGTCGTGTCTAACGACAACCAAGAAAAATATTCACTATGCGGCAAATTGTTACAACCACAAATTACAAAATATTTTTCTAACCGACACCCACAAAACAACCCCCAAATATTTATACTCCAAGGAACTCCAAGAGATTGATTCTCTAATTCCTAATATAAACTATTTGGTATTTAACCTATAGCTCTCCTTAAGCTATATTTTGTGTTTGCTTGGTGTATTTACAAATGGAGAGAATGAGCCTATTTATAGGCTTCAAATGCAAATAAATTGTCAAACTAAATTAGGTGAAAATTAGGCTAAATTAGGCACCTCCCATTTTCACCTCACATTTTTGACAATTTCTTCATTGTTAGGCACCTTGCATTTTTGACTTTCTTTATTTTTATTTTTCAATTTTGGTGTGCTACCACCAACAAATTATACATCATATAGAAATAGAATTGTTAGTCAAAACTTTGTAGCTTGGTGACTTGACAAAATCATCAATATTAATTTGTTTTCTTCGGGTATGTTTCGATGATGATGATGCTTACATATGATTTAATAATATATGATATGACAGTTTTATAGTAATTTTAATGATTTAGTATTTTCTTGAAATTTTAAAATTTTATTTCAAAAATATACTTAATAAATTTTTTAAATACCAAATGTATCATTATAATTTATTTTTCATTTCCATAATTTATTAAAATCATATAAAACACCATCAAATTAAATAAAAAGATTTATATATCGTATTCTCTCTCTAAACAACTCTTATAATACTATTTTATACCATACAACCATCAAATGTTTGTACCAAGTATGTCTATTAAAGAGTAAAAAGCGCTCTCAAATTTTAAAAGTATTCAATATTAAAAATGCGAACTCAAGAGTTTAAGAAAGAAGGGTAGCCTACCATTTCATCACACCCCTTAGAGTAAAATATCATGCATTATCATATTTTCTACAATATCATATTCATACACCATTAAACCATACTTATAAACAACCATCAAATGCATTGACTTTGATGGTTTAAACTCGAAATCTCATGGTTATGGAGACAGTTTGACTCATTTTAGAAGAAAAAGAAGGAAGCTTTTATTATCTCTAATTAAAACCCAGAATTTATATTGTCAAAACAAAGTAATCTAATCATTTATTATTACCAAATTGATAAAAAAAAAAATTTAAACAATTTAAATCTCTTTGCATCTGTAAACCAATTCATGGTGGTGAGAGGATTACCGGATTCGGTCAACAGTGGCACCGCCGCTATTGATATGTGGACCAAGACAATGGAACCCGACGGAAATCGGAAGTTTGGTGGCGGTGAGAAAGAACGGCTCCAAGGCCGGCGAAAAAGCGGAGTTTGATTTGATCCACGTTTCTCAGAAACTTTTACCAGTTATTTGTGAACGACAAGGAAAAACTCGAAATAACGAGATTTGTCGTTCATTGATACAAAATTCTCGTTAGCCGGTCATAAAACGACAAGTCGGACTTTTATAATAAAATAGAATGGTAAAAAACAGAAGTTTTAATATTTATATTATATATAAGTATATGCTTTTTCATGCCAGATTTTATTGTTATTTTATCTCATTATATATAAAGTATATTTTTTTATTAAATTTAATAAAAATATATATTTTTATTTTTTTAAAATTGCAGAAACACAAAAAAAAATATGAGTATTGCCCCCAAGAAAAATAAAATAAAAAAATACATATTTAAATAGCTTAAACATGTGAAATAAAGATATAGTGATTTATTTATTAAAAAGATCGAAAGGTAAATATAATTAAGAGGAGTAGAATTAAGCTTAAATTAATTTAAAAAAATATTTTAAAATAATTTTATAATCATATATATCACTAAGAATGTAATTTATAAATACTTTGAGTAGAAAAAAAAATTTATATAACTGGTAAAAAATTAATAAAATTTTATTGAGTTGAGTTGTAAAATTTAAAATTATGAAATATTTTAAAAATAAAAAAAAAAGATATAATTTATTCAACATTAATTATTTTACCAAGGAGTGCAAGCGAACTTTGAGACGGACCTTGAAAAATATATATATAGTCTGCAATTGAAAATATTAAATGCACGGAAATCGCATTGCTGACCTGCTACTTTTGAATTATTAGAACTTTAATCAATTAAATTATGTACTGTACTTAATCAATTAATTTACTATTATTTACAAATTTATTATGGAGTTATATATTTATTATTTTTTAGTTCAAAAAAAATATTTATTATTTTTAAGAAAAATGCCTTTTCTTGAATATGGTCAGTCCTTTCTTATCTTCAACTTGTGCAATTTTTAATACAAGTTCGAGATTTTTTTTTTTTTTGCATTATTGAAATGTCAAATTATTTGCAATCCCACTTGTTTTGTACCCAAATTAAATTTATAAAATGTTTATAAAATAATTTAATGGGTGAGTTTTATGATTTTTTTTCATTTTAATGGAAGAAAGATTTTAGTGGTCTTTTATTGGAAGAAATATTTTTATAAATTAATACTTTTATTAAAAATGTAATGATCATCAAGAATTTCTAAGATAGGCCTCTAGCATGGGCATGAAAAACCATTAGAAGGCTTGTGCGTGGAAATTTCAAATTTGCCCAAAGAATTTAGTAGTGGATTGCCTATTCCACACATAATTTTTAGAAAAAAAAACTATAGATCGATTTCTTTATTTTTTTTAAATATTTATAATATTTATATATTTTTAATATATTAGATAAATATGTTATATATATTTTTAGAAGTGGGTATATTTTTAGTATTTTACATTCTTGAAAATGAAATATTTTTTAAATTAAAAATAGAAAAGTGTGTATATAAAAAAAGAAAAATTGTTATTTTTTGAAAATATTTTTTATTTTAAGATTTTTTTGAAAAAAATCTTAATTCTAATTAGCCAAATTAGGCCGATTGAGTTAAGGCTTTTATATCGTGTGATCCGGTGTAATTCATTCTCATTCATATACAAAAAATATTCATTCATAAACATTTATATTCTAAGATATTTTTTAATATAAAACACTCTAATGTATTCAATGTACTCATTAATTTTCTAAATAAATTTCAATTTTTAATTTTCAATTTTTTATTTTCTGTTTGCATATAATACATATTGTGTATTTAAAATTTTAAATATTCTCTTGAACCAATTCATTTATTGAAAAGGATATGTATATCTCATTTATTTTAATTAAATTTTGATTCCATAGAAGAATAAGACTAATTTTAAATGTATATGATGTAAAATAAGTGTATTATTATTTTTAGATAGAGATGTGAAATAGACTATTTTAATTTTCTATTCTATAATACATCATATTTATATAATTTAATAATACTAATATTTATATATTATTCTTAGCAATATGACTTTTTTTTTTAATAACATACATGGATGGACTGATAAACAAATCAAAAGATAGCCTCAGCATAGTCATTAAAACTATGAAAATTAAAGTAATTATGCTTCTAATAAAAAACTTTGAACAAATTAAGAGAGAATAATAACTTCTAAATTCATAGTCATTGTCCATAAAGCATATTTATTATTTAAAGCAAGGCTAATTTTACTACGGAATGTCTTGCATCATATATTATTCAATTTCAAATTAGTTATCATAGAACTATAACAACAACAACAACAATGACTTAATCCCAAGTAAATTGGGATCGGCTATATAGATTATTTTTTTCTATTCAATACGATTTAAAGTTATCTTTTCTGATAGACGTAACATCATAAGGTTTTCAAATTAGTTATCATGAATTAAATTAATTACAATGCCGATGGAACTTAAAAATTAAATAGAATTATATATGGTCTAAGGATAAGTGTTTATTTAATTTTAGATTAGTTATATGAATTAGGTGCAATGCTGATGGAACAAAATAGTTGAATAAATTAAAATATTATCGAAGTCAAGCACCGTTAAATGGTAGCTGGGAAACATTCAGATCCTATCTCTTTTATTATAACCAAAAAAAAAAGAAGAAAATTTACCTCTTTTATTATAACAAAAAAAGAAAATTTACCTCTTTTATTATAACAAAAAAAAAAAGAAAATTTATTTCCTTCAGCCACATATTTTGCTAAAAGAAAACTAAAATTTTTATCAAAATTAAAATTTTATTAAACAAAAAATAACTAAAACAAGTAAAAAATTATGTAATCCGATTCAATGAGCACTCAATACATGACTCGAACATTTTTAAATTTTTTTTAGTTCACTCAAATATAAAATATTCATATTAATGTTGATATTAAAATTCCGATATTATTGCTTAGAAAATACAAACTTAACGATAAACTATGTCTCAGTATGCTATCATTTTAACTTAAGAATAATTGAACACTAATCAATAAGTGATTCAAGTTATATCTAAAAGGATACACTAGGGTTTACAACAGCAAATTTAAGTAGCTCCTGGTTAGATTCAAACAAGGCCATATCTTCTTCACTTAGAGTTAACCATACTTCAATCCCATGGCCATCTTTTGTATCCATTAAAACAGCAACATTTCTTACTGTTGTAGTAGTAGCAGTACTTAACCAAATAGGCTTTCCCCATCCAAAATCAGCACCACCATACAAATCATACTTGCACCAGCTACTGCAAACATAGAAATCTATCTCATTACTCATTGCCATGTCTCCAAATTCCTTGGAAAACCCACAAATTGCTAACAATGATCCCTCCCCTTGAAGCTTTTTTGCATAGTTTTCTTCAAAGTTTTCCATTTCTTTCCTTATTTTTCTCACTAGTCCAGGCAAATCTATCCGGGTATGTTCATCCTCTACTTTTGGACCAATGAAACCTACACAATTGCCTGCATAATTTTCAGGTAACTTTGGCAGAAGCCTTTTGCGCAGATTAACAGAAATAGACCAAACAGATTTTCTAAAACCCAATTTGTTTTTTTCTCTTACAGCAGCCATTATAGCTTTCCAAATAAGAGCTGAAACAGCTTCAACTCTGGTTGGCTGTGTCACAGTTTTACTAGAAACTTTAGCCTTGAGTTTTTCAATCTTTGAACCTGTAAACACAAATCTTTTTGTCATGCAATTCAGGTTCATCCTGAGCTCTACTGGGTTGTTCTGAATTGACATGTCAACTGGTAATAATGGTGGAAAAAGTGAGGCACCCGTAAATACAGGACTGCTTGGCACCTTATTGTTATTAGCCATGGAAGCCCAGCAATTTATAAACGTTGTTAATGTAGCAGCATCAGCCAGTTTATGTGAAATACAAACCCCAATTGCCAATCCATTGCAGTTAAAGAAAGTAACTTGAACAAGCAATAAATTACCTGAAGCTTCTGCTGGAGATGTTGCAGGCAAGAATTGTTGCAGCAGTTGAATATCAGGATTGTTAAGAATATCAGATAAAGAACAGTTTATTTTAGCTTCTATGAATTCAGCTCCTTCATCATTACAATCTATAAAAACATTATCTTTTAGTCTTCCTGCAAATGGGTAAAAGTAATTTGATGACAAAGTTTGAGATAGTGAAGTCTTTATAAGGTTAATTTGAGTTCTTCTTTGATGGTGCTGATCATCATCATCTTCATGATCATGAATATCAGCATTTGATGATGGGTAAAAGAGAACTAAGGGTATGTAAATGAATGGAGTGAATTGATCCATTAGAGAGAGTTTCAGAGTTTTGAGGCGAAGTGGAGTTGGAGAAGATGGTCTGATTGTTTCCTTGCTTATCTTCTCAGCTTTTGCTGCTATAGCCATTTTCATTAATTTTGGAATTTTGCCGGCTAATGATGGTTCATATTACTTGATCATCCATGGAATATATATATGCGTACGTGCACGCAGAGATAGGGTATAACAATAAATATATATTTGACTAAGCAATATATATAGAAACATAATTTAACAGTATGTGTATGTTTCAGTCTAATGATAAATGCATATTTCACCGTATAATATGCATGAAAACATAATTTAATAGTAAATAAATATTTTATTAAGCAATAGATTCAAGATATATATATATATATATGTAAATTGAAAATTGAATTTATTTAATAGAATACTTTTCACAAGTTTATTATTCCATGATACATAATCATTTACGTTAGTGACCTATTTCTATATATATTTTTTTAGGAATGATTGAGTAAACAAATGTTTTTTTTCCTTGCAGAATCATAATTTTCTAGAGACAATTAATATATATAATATAAAAGTATTGCTACATGAATCAAGAGAGCATTGATTTTTTATTTTTATTCTCACATTTCTACTAGCTTAATTAAAGTATAATTTTTTTAGGGAAGGTTAAAATATAAGTTAAATATATATATTTTTAGTATTTACTTGTTTAAAAAATTTAAATTTAAATTAAAAATTAAAACTAAAACCTTTTAATTTAAAAACGACTTTAATCACCAAAAACTAATTGATAATTTAATTATAATTAATTAAACAAAGAGAAAAATATTAACAAATGATTGAAATTTTGCATAATTATTAAGTTTTAGAAGATAATTTTGGCATTGAATTGTGGTATTGAAGTGGTTAAAACATTAGTAATATATATATATATATATATTTTCTACTTCTTAATTTATATATATATATTTAAATTTTAAAAATTAAATAATATAATAAAAATATTATGAAATGTTTTACAGAATATATGCCAAATGGCAATTTATCAACTGTGTTAGGTATTACGCCAAACACACAAATGTATTTTAGTATTTGAGTGCTTAATTTGTGGGAAGGTTTCTGAAGTCAACAAATTAATTAACTTATTTAAGTTATCTTAAAAGTTATTTAATTTAATTATGTGGTGCGAGTGGCGGCTATGTATGTAATAATAAAATAGAAAAATAAAGTTTCTCTAGAATATTTATCTTATTCCTAATAATTAATCAAAGGCATGGAATTTTTAAATGATTAATATGGTAGGTTGATTAATTTTACATGTAATTTAAATAAATAAAGATAAAAATATTTTTAAATTTGGAATTACAATTCATTATCATTCTTTAATTAATTTTAATTGTTTTATATTAATTATTATAATTGTTACATTTATTGACTTTAAATTTTGTATTCTAAATACATTCCAAAATTCTTTTATATACTCCAACTTATTTAAATATTATTATAATATCCAATCATAACCATAGTACTTTTTTCTGAAAACTATAACCATTAATTACATAAAATTAAAAAAAATACTTTTTTATATTTATATAACACCATATTAAAAAATTCTATAACACAAATGGGAAAAAAAGTTTGATGTCATTCTAAGAAAGAAACTAAAATATTTAATTATATTTAATAGTCTCCTTTAATTTTTTTTTTATAATTATTATTTATATATTTTGTTATTATTCGATGTTATAATAAAGACTTCTTAGCTTTTTATTTTAAGATGTAAGTGTAATTGTCAATGTTACACTCATATTTGATCATATATGAAATTAGAAAGAAAATGTAAATTGGAATTTTTAATTTTTTTATTTAATCACTGAAAAAGAAAAAATAAAAATATTTAATCATTTAAAAAAGGGGAAAAAAAGGAAATGTAATTAGAAAGTAAAAAATAATAAAAACACATATGCAGTGCGCATGAATCTAACACACCACCTTTCGTTATTCAGCCTGACGTTCTGTCATCTGAGCTATCCCCGTAGGTGTACAAATGTAATTGTAATAGAAATTATTTATTGATTTTAATGGAGATAGAAAGGCAAAGGCAGGAACAAAACGAACGACCAATTTTTTAAGACATTACGTTTAGCAAATGGCATGAATTCCCCATGTTTAGACTTTTGGATTACATAATCAGACTGGTGCTCTTTCCCTACAGAGATCTTCTGGTATTCCGATACTGGCAATGCCAGTCAGGTTTCATTATCCATGTAACATTTTCAGAAAAAGAAATTTTGTTGCTTTGTGTATGGTCAAGCAAATGTAATTTGCAGAACAAAAGTGCACCAGTTAGTGATAAACTGCAGAAGATTAGGATGTTTACGATATCTATTTTGCAAGAGCTGGAGTGCTATAGTGTAAACACAGAGAAATAGAAGAGCAACAAGAACAAGGAATACCCATTTGATAATCTGTCTCCTAAAAGATGGAAAAAAGATCATTCACTTTCAAATTAATCTCATTTTGTTAGTTTCAAGAAGTATGAAATTCACACCAACAGAAGGTTTCAATGTAACAAAATGTTTATATATATTTGTATATACTTATATACTATACAGACATAAGAAATGAGGGTCAAGAAACTCAGGAACTACATAAAAACCAATTAAAAATCAAGACTTCTGAGTGCTTCAAGTACCTGTGTTTTGTAGCTTCTTGAGACTAAAATATTAACTATAAGATGGCCAAACAAACCGGTTATGTCCCCTCCCTTGATATATAAATATGGAGCTTGGTTTGTTAACTTCTGCTACAAGTGTACCTTGTAAATAGTTCCCATAAGCATATGGCAATGTCAACTCCATTGCTTCACAAGCCGACTTTGACAACTAGAAAGAAAAAAAAATGGACATGTTTCTAGCTCTTAAAGCTCGATAACCATCTTTTGGCTCCTACACCCATCAATAGAACTGAATACTTTATACAAAAACATGGATATCCCTCTATCTCTAGCTCGAAGATGTTAGGGTGGGTACAGTGTGGGGAACAAGCACTGCTTCACGACTTGCAGCTTTAGTCGCAGCAATCTCTTCTAATTTCTTCCATTTAGCTTCATGTTTCAACTTGATATCATCAGCCTTTGCTTCTTCTTCTTCAAACTGTCTTAAGCACTCTTCAAACAGCTCAGGGTCGAGATCAGAAAAGATTTTCCGGACATTAACAGTTAAACTCTGGACCACCTGATTCCAGTGGTGACGACCATTCTTTTCTAAGGCAGGGAAGATGACGGGCAATATAACTTTTCGGTTCTGTCTGATTAAATTCTCAATGTGATCATTGTTCCACAAGTACAAAGCCCTTTCTGCCACCTGAAGAAAAAAAAATCGGATAGGAAAACTTTATACTAGGAAAGGTGCAGCAGGAATGACAAATGGGAGAGAGAATCTAAAATAAATACACAGCTATCGCTTTCAAGTCAAAATTCTCACACCGTTGTCAGAATTCACTTGCATATTAGTTAATGACAGTGCGTAGATTAGTTATTTAGAGATCCGGCTCAAGGGGAGGCCCTTGTACAATTTTGCATGATGGTGCACACTTCTACCATCAGAAAAGGACTACTACCTCTAAACAAACTTGATTCATAAGAACTCAAAAGGGAAAGAAGAACAAAAAAAAGATTCACACAACTGAAAATTATGACAATAATTTGAACTAACCTTGCCAATGGCAAAGCAATTCACCATTGCGTCATTAGTCCTTTTATGGTAGGCAGGAAAATTATTGTATATGAGAATTAAGATAAAATGCAAAGCCAACCTCCATTACATCATTAATCCTTTACAGTGAAATAAATGAAGCGCCACAAATATCACAATCACATGCTTTGCAACCGCTGCCATTATGACAGCTGAGTAACAACTTCACTGCATGTCTGCTCCACCACACAACTTTGAGCAAAATGTGAAGCCACCACCACCACTCGATTAATCCAGCACCAAAGTATCAACAACAGTGCTATAAAGATAATATTGACACCCACTGAATTCACAATTACTGCTTGGTTTCAATTTGGAATTCTAAATGTGAATGACTACAAGTTTCTTTTGTTTTCAAGTTCTGTTTCATTTTTTCTTATTAAAATAGAAAAGAAAGACTTGACCAACTGAAATAATGATGCATCTAAAAGCAGTTCAGTCAATTCAATTTGGTCATATAACAGACCAATCACCAATCATATGTATTTTGCAACTATATAACTAATCATGTATGTCTTATTTTCTTCAATGCATAGATATAAATAAATAAATAGAATTATTTTTTAAATCTATTCTATTAATATTTTTATTAGCTGAGGAATTAATATTTATATTAGAACCATTATTGATCACACGGTTAAATTGGCAATGGAAATGATAATAGGAATTTTCAAGTCCGATTTTAGTTTCAGAAAGGCCTGTTGTTGAATGTATACGTGATTAAAATTGAAATTGAGCTCAGATTTTAGAAGGTGAGCTCTATTCAAAAGTCTATTTTAACAAAAACAAAACCAATAAATTCAGCAGCAACCAGAAAATCTTCCACTTCAGTTCTGACATTGCCATCACAGTTCAAATACCTGAATGTTACAAGTCCCCAACTGCCATGCTGTCATCCTCTTGCGTCAGATTACCAATATCATGCATCATACCATCTTTACCACCAAGTTAGAACTTAGACCTAATGCTAACAGTAATGATGAGCCAAAACCATATCATTCATGTGCCTCAATTGAAATAGGTATCTATATGGAATGGTTAGACTACGAAATGAGATCACATGGGTGAGGCAAAATTTAAGGCACACCGCTTAATATCCACGAGAAGGGCCAGGAAAGACATCAGATAACAGTCTCACATGGCACAGGACTGACACGAGTTTAATATCCCACCAGTTGCTGTTGTTCAATTAGGAAAATTATGTAAGCTCCTATACAGTACACTTATTCCTATGTTGCACAAGCACTAGTTGCCTGAGAATTCCCCTTCCTTTCATTGTTTGGTCTTCACAAAAAATCCAAACAAGATCAGCATGGGCTTAATGACTGCAACATAAAACCACATAAAAAAAATTGTAGTCATAATGCCAGGTTTTCTCCAAAAACAATTGATCCAATCACTTCTCCTGTCATACCCCATTAGCAGCTGAAATTCTTAATTACGAGTCCTTGTATCGGTTATTACTGAAGGAGAAGAATTCAATTCAATTGTGATAAATAAGCGCCTAAGGACACAAAAACTAACAGATTTTAATTGGAACCCCAAAAAGGAACATTTTCATTATACTAACTACACAAACCTAGAGCTCCTATGCTACATGATCCATCATATTCCTGCCATAGTCTCAGTCTCTCAAATCACAATCAAGTAATTTTTTCTTGAAATGGGACAACCATTTACAATGTACCTTTCACAAGTTTGGGACCGCTGAGCACACAGAAAAACTGCTGGTATGCACAGGAAAAACAATTTCATCATTCAACACACAAATGAATGTTGTAACATATGCAGCAAAGTACAGTATAGCCTGGAAGCTAAGGATAATTCAGCACATATCAAATCCACACATACAAAAGGCAGGGAAGATGGTTGTTTCGGGAATATCATAGTCAATAATGTACTTAATTTCATATTTAGTTGAAGTTTGAGCTCAGCAAAGTTAATAAATTCTAAGCATTTTGCAAGCAACATAAAATGTTAGTAGGAACTTAAAATTTCTTGAGTTGAGAGTCTGGATTCCCCCTGTTGAATGTACATGACTTAAGGCATTTTTGGCATCTAGACTTTTGTCCTTTTTTACAAGTTAATTCTCAATGGTTATATATAGAGAGTTTAAACACCATGACTAGAGGTGTAAATAGGCTATTTGGTTTGGTATAAAGACATTATGATAAACCAAACCTAACCAAAAATTTCTGGTCGAGAAAAACCTCACCCAAAACCAACCACCAAATAGTAAAGAAAAAAGCCACCAAAGAGTATAAACCAAACTTTTTGGTTCTATAACTAAATCATCAGAGTAACATGGTGGTCATCTGCAAATTTCATACACTCTGTGCTGCAAAGCTATGACCTTTTTTTTAATTGCTTTTCAAGAGTTCATAGCAAACTGTTAGAAATTAAACTCCATAATTTTACCTGAAGGCACAAATGCATAAGCATTGTAAAACTACCTTGATTTTTCCTGCTCTCTTTAAATCTCAGGAAACATAATACACCTCCATACAACAAGTCAAGTGCGCGAACCAATCCTAAGCCAGAAAAAGGATGAGAAATATTATTCCTTTTTGCTGACTCGAGATAACATTTCAAAGTATTCAGTAGTCAGGCAGGTTACACATATACTCTATCCAATTATTTCCACTGGCTGGCCAAACTAGTGACTGCTAAAAGTTAATCTCAGCATTTGGCTACAAAAATATGAGACAATAGTGTCATAATTACTGCCAGACCTAAAATTCTCTAGTTTTTTAGTCAAGAAAAAAAAGGGATGCATGTATATAATCAAACACATTTACTCTAAAATTCAAAAAAAATATCAAGCTTAGAAGCAGAAGTCATAGATTTAATTTGTGGAATCTATCCAAGCAGAAAACAGAAAATGAATTTTCCACAAAAATTCATATGCCTAATATCACATATTAAGGGTAATAAACCAGGTCATAACACAGAAAATGGCATATAGATGGCCAATCATGTACAAAAAATCTTAACCAACATTCTGATAGCCTTTTCTTTCATTAATTGGAGATGGAAATGAGCAATAAAAGTAATTTGTGCAAAAAGCAAAACACAAATAAAATATAGTATATCAGGCTTTTCAGGTTTAACTGAAAAGGTGACACCACTTTGAAGGAAAAAACGCATGTTCAAAAACCAAACTGCAAGTAGAACTAAACAAGTGTTAACAGACAACATTCTGATGAGATGTTGCATGCTTCAATGTAAGATGTTCATTTCATACCAAGTGAAGCAGGAGAATATCAAGATGTTTCATGGTTTATTACCTGGAAATGTGAACCGCTCAAGCAGCGAGCTATTTGACGGAACAGGGGTATTATGCATCTTTGAAATTCTGCTGGCTGGGTTGCTTCTAAGACTTCCTCTAACTCACTTAGGAACATCACCTCCTTAGAACTATTAGTGATAGGCCAGTACTTCAATAAACCCCTAATAACAGTATCTGCAAGCTTATAGTCCTTCTCCACAAACTGTGTAATGCAATATGATAATTGCTGATGGTACATGGGTAAGCATTTTGGTTTGTGAAGAGGGATTAGTGCTCGAACAAGGAACAACTTATGTTCTTCTTTTAGTGGTAGAGCAAACCCATTGATTATACTCCCTAAGACCTCTAAAAGCTCTGCAATCCCATTATGTTTCTCTGTTTCAAAAATAAACCGAAAGAAGATATTGTTGATGGCCTTCCTGATGTACGGGCGATGCACCATAAACTTCCCATATATGCGATGAAGAATTGTCTTCAGGTATTCCCTCTCCCTTGGATCCTCAGAATCAAAGAGATCTAACAACTTGAGAACAAAAGAGTGATCTATATACCTCTTAGCCAACTTTGCATCTGTCTCAGGAGATGCAATAAACCTCAGAAAGAATTCATATACAATTTGCAAGTGAGGCCATGCAGGGTCCATCGAGGGTTCCTCTTCTTCCAAATCAAAGGCTTCCAAAACCTTATTCTCACGTGGTTGTGGAGTAAGTGGCCTAAACAAATTCACAGATACCATCTTTATAACTTCTTGCATGACATTTTCTGTGAACTTCCCATTCGCAGAAGTAACATAATCCACAAGCTCAACCAAAGTCTGCCTCTTGATGTCCTTTTCTTTCAAATTCTTAGTTGGATCAGTGAAGTCAAACACTTCACAACATAAATTCAGCTTTCGAATAAGCAAATTCTGCTTCTCAGAACTGGGAACATCTCTAAATCCTGGCAATGCCTCATAAGGACTATTGCCATTCAATTTCAGATTTGCAGCCTGCGTAGGCTTACTTCTATGGGCATAACCTAAATGTGGAGCAGAATCAGAGGCTGAAGGGGACGAATTGTTTAAAGTTACAGGCCTATTACTCACAAGATCACTGCTTCTAGAACTAGCGGAATTAATAGGAGCAGATGTACCACCAAATTCACGATTCTCAGACGTTTTAGATGGCTTCCGTGGAAGCCTACCCAATATTTGTTTGATCATAACTCAAATTTTATGTACAAAGATAAAAAATTCCCAAAAACCCAGCAGTGCTAGAAGACTCCTTTAAAGCAGACTTTAGTCCATCAAAAGGACCAAAACTCAACTTCACAATCAAAGAACAGTATCAAGTGCAGAACATCCATATCAAATTACAGATAAAACAAATCCAATTCTGTAAATTGAAATCACAGATACAAAAACCCACATCCTAACATTAAGTAAAACCCAGACATATCATCAAAGCAAAGATTCTGTTTTTGACCTATCATCATCTGGAGAACTGGGGAGAAACAACTTTTATCACTATAAAAGTCCAAAGATAAGCAACTGAGACCCTTTACTTTAAATTCAAAAACCCTGATGCAAAAACTGAAAAATTAACAATAACAAACTTCCCCAATAAAGCACACGCACCAGAAAGCTTCTTTCTTTTCTTGTCCTGTATACCAAAAATAGCAGCTAACAGGGCTGAATCATACAGAGATAGGATATGAATTTGATTAGAAACAACAAAATAGCATTATTAATCAAAATCTAAACCTTTTACACCAAACTGGGTTGAAAATAAGTGAATTAAAAATGGAAAAAAAAAACAATTAAAAATGAAGCAAACCCAGATTACATTAGAAGAAATAACAATGTTTGATACTTGCAACAGACTTGAAAATGAAGCAGAGTAAGAAAAGGTTTGGTTTTTCTTTTCTTTTCTTTTCTTTTTGCGTTTTGCCCCTTTCCCTTTTTCTCGAGTGCTTTGGGCCAGAGAGCGGGAGAGAGAATGAACATTATTAGCGAAAGCAGCCTCACAGTACACTAAGGGAACCCATGAGAAGTTTAAAGAAAATTAATTTCAAAAAAAAAAAAGAGATACAACAACAAACAACAACTAAATCTTAGTCCCAAATAAATTGGGGTCGACTGTATGAATCCTCAACAAAATAAGCTCAAAAGACACCAAAAAAAATATTCCAGCCTTAGGCCCCTTCCAAGACACAGATTTTACGTCTCCATTCAAGTCTGTCATTAATCAAATCCGCATCAAGATCTAAGGCATGTAAGTCTCTTGCTATCACCTCCTTCCACACAGTTCTAGGTCTTCCACGACCTCTAGCCCCCTCAATCAACAAATTCTCACACTTACGAACCGTAGCATTAGGAGGTCTTCTTAAAACATGTCCATACCATCTAAGTCTTCCTTCCCTCACCTTATCTCCGACATCCGCTACTTGGACTTTTTATCGAATATGAACATTCTTAATTTTGTCCAGTCTGGTATGTCCACACATCCATCTTAGCATCCTCATTTCTGTCACACTCATCTTATGCAAATGTTGTCCCTTTGGTGCCCAACACTCACTACCATAGAGCATCGCAGGCCTAACAACCGTCCTATAGAATTTACCTTTCACTTTCAAAGGTATTTTCTTATCACATAGAACCCCAGTCGCACCCTTCCACTTCAACCATCCTACCTGTATTCTGTGAGCCACATCTTCATCTATACGGCCATCATTCTGGAACACCGAATCCAAATATTTGAACTGCTTGGTTTTAGGAACCAAAACTCCATCCAACTTAACCTCATGTTCCTGCTTCTTCCTTAGACTGAACTCACAGTGCATATATTCCGTTTTACTCCTACTTAACTTAAAACCCTTGTCCTCGAGGGTTTTTCTCCACACTTCCAACTTATGGTTTACACCAACACTAGTCTCATCAATTAAAATAATGTCATCAGCAAACAACATACACCAAGGAACATCGTCTTGTATGCTTCTGGTTAGCTCGTCCATAACCAAGGTAAATAAGTATGGACTCATGGCCGAACCTTGATGCAATCCGGTAGTAATGGGGAAAGCCTCAGTGTCTCCACCAGGTGTTTTCACACTAGTGGATGCATTCTCATACATGTCCCTGATGATGTTGATATATTTGCCGCTGACTCCTTTCCTCTTCAAAACCCACCATAACACTTCTCTTGGTACTCTATCATAGGTTTTCTCCAAGTCAATAAATATCATGTGGAGATCTTTCTTCTTCTCTTGATACAATTCCATTAGTCTTCTTAGAAGAGAAATAGCCTCCATGGTAGATCTCCCTGACATAAACTCAAACTGATTATCCGAAACTCTTGTAAGCTTCCTCAATCTGTGTTCAATAATCCTTTCCCATAATTTCATAGTATGGCTCATAAGTTTGATACCCCGATAATTTGTACAGCATTGAATGTCTCCCTTATTTTTATATATGGGTACCAGGATACTCTTCCTCCAGGCATTCGGCATCTTACGTCCTTTCACAATAGCATTAAAGAGTTTAGTTAACCAGGCAACTCCAACCTCTCCAAGGTTCTTCCAAACCTCTATAGGAATATCATCCGGGCCACAAGCTTTACCAACTTTCATATACTTCAAGGCTTCTCTTACTTCACTGTGCAAGATCCTCCTAGACCAGCTGATATAACCATTTGTTGCAAGAAGACCTTGAAAATCTTGTTCATATTCAGGGTTGAATAACTGCTCAAAATAAGCCTTCCACCTCTCCTTAATCTCAACATCTCCTGTCAACACCCGTTGATCTTCGTCCTTTATACATTTGACTTGGCTTAAATCTCTGCTTTTCCTTTCTCTCATCCTTGCAATCTTATAAATGTCTATCTCTCCCTCTTTAGTACCTAACTTTTGATAAATCCCTTCTAAGGCTCTGCCACGAGCTACACTAACAGCCTTCTTTGCCTCTTTCTTAGCCCTCTTATATTCCTCAAAGGCCTCGCTATTAACCGCGTTCGGTAACTTTTTATACCATTCCCTCTTAGCCTTAATAACCTTTTGAACCTCCTCATCCCACCACCATGCATCGTGCGGTCGAGGCCCTGCCCCCTTAGAGATCCCAAGCAATTTACTACTTGCTTTCTTAATGCCACCTTCCATTTTTGTCCACAAGTCCTCTGCACTAGCCTCCAGGTTCCAAATGTCTTCCTTTAGTAACTCCTCCTTAAAGGTACCTTGAGCTAGGTCTTTCAATTTCCACCATCTTATCCTTAGTTCCAATATTTTCTTATCATTCCTCCAGCTACTTTTATTCTTAACATCTAAAACCACAATACGATATTGCACCGTTAATGCTTCACCCGGAATGATCTTGCAATCCTTACACTTACTTTTGTCCCGTCTTTGAGTAAGTATGAAGTCTATTTGACTTTGGGTTTGTCCACTCTTAAAGGTAATCAAGTGTGACCCCCTCTTTTCAAAGCAGGTATTTGCCAGTACTAGATCATAGGCCACCGCAAAATCCAAAATGCTCTTTCCCTCCTCATTTCTGTTGCCAAAACCATAACCCCCATGGACCCTGTCATAACCATTACTGTCCTTACCAACATGCCCGTTAAGGTCCCCCCAATGAAAATTTGCTGATTATCCGGAATACTTTGCATAATTTCATCCATATCTTCCCAAAACTGAACCTTGGATGCTCCGTCCAAACCTACTTGGGGAGCATAAGCACTAATAACATTAATAGTGTCATCTCCCAAAACAAGCCTCAAAGAGATAATCCTGTCTCCCTTTCATATTTTATGTGATGTTATTCATTTAATTTTTTATTACATAGAAGTATCTATTTTATATAGAAAAATCAAATCTTTATTTTGAGTTTCTGTATTGTTCAATAAAATTTGATGTTTGATTCTTTATTTTATCTCTTTTTTTTTATTAAACAGTGGATTCCTGTTTAATAAAAAAAAAGAGATAAAATAAAGAATCAAACATCAAATTTTATTGAACAATACAAAAACTCAAAATAAAGATTTGATTTTTCTATATAAAATAGATACTTCTATGTAATAAAAAATTAAATGAATAACATCACATAAAATATGAAATTTTTTCAGTAAATTATATTGTTAAGTTTAATTAAAAAAATTAATGATTTGTTATAAAAATAAAACAAATAAAAAATAGTATTTTTTCAATAAATTATATTGTTAAGTTTAATTAAAAAATTAATGATTTATTATAAAAATAAAACATAAAATTGTATAATTAAAAATAATATTTTTTTATTAAATTTTAATGTAATTTAAATTTCAAATAGATATAATTACAAATATCTGATTTATCGATTTTATTAAAATTTTTAACAATATTAATTTTATATAAAAATAATAATGATAGCTCAAAAAATGTGCAACAAATACAAATAACATATTGATTCACATAGACATTAGATGTAATAATTGAAGTTATCCATTTGGTATATATTTTATCTCAACTTATTATTATTATTATTATTATTATTATTATTATTATTATTATTATTATTATTATTATTATTATTATTATTATATCAAATTTTATATTTTTACCAATAATCTACTAATTAATAAATTTTAGATGGCTTTTTTTGAAAAGAAATGAACTTTATTAATCAATCAAAGAAATTTTAAAATTAAATTTCATAAACAAGAAACAGTATAAGAACATAAAGCCTTAGCTAACACATGGACAGCATGATTATTTTTTCTCGTTATTCATCTCATTCTAATATTTGAATTACTCCTCATCAGGATTTTAAATTCTTGTATTATAGTGTAAAATTTCGAGAGATTCACTTCATCTTTTAGAAAAGCATTAACTATGATTTGAGAATCCATGAAAATATAACCCACATGCAAGTGAGTATCTAAGTGCTAGAACCTCAACGACCTTCGTCTCGAAATACCTAGGATAGTGACCATAAAATGCTTAAATAAAGTTGCATTCTTCGTCTTTCGGCACAGTGTCAAAGCCACATCTACCATTACTATAAAAAACAACACCATCTATAAACAACATGCCGCCTACAAACCATTGAGAATCCATATGCATGGGCCTACAGTAATGAGTAAAAGGACCTAACCAAGTCTCCTTCCAAGTTGCATTAGCTTGGTGATAATCATATAAAAAAAGTCAAGCAGGAATGGAGAAGGGCATTATGATCTGCTACACCTGCCCTGTTCCACACTTGATCATTTCGATAATGCCAGAGCTTCCAATAAATCACACAAAATTGTTCCAGCAATTCCTTCGATAGACTTTGAGTAGCTTGCATAAAACAAGTCAAAAAAATCTCATTACTGGACTAGAATTTATGGCCCTATCTCAATCATACTCAATCTGCTTATGAACAACAAAGCAAAATATGGTTGACATCCTCAACCTCATTACATACATGGCAAGAATTATTAAGTTGAATCTCTCATCCACAAATTTTATCTTTTGTGGGTACTACATCTCTAAGGGCACACCAAATATAATTCGCCACCTTCGGCGGAATATCAATTCTCCATAACTTTTTCCAACAAACACCCTCAATTCGAGCCCTCTCCCCTCTTTTCAAGTTGCAAACCACATAATAACTGGTTTTAACCAAATAAATACTCTTCTTCTCATGGTGCCAAATTAGTTTATCCTCCCTATTCATCATACTAATTGCAATCTTCAGAATAGCCCTAGTATCTGTCTCATTAAAAAGCTCTTGTAATTTATCCATCCTCCAAGATAAAGAGGCCTTATCAATAAGGGTTTCAACCTTACTAATGTCACCAACAACACCATCTCCCCTTACCCACCATAAAATTATCCTCTTTAGGAACCCACGGGTCTATCCAAATCTTGATATGTTCATCGTTCCCCACTCTCCAACGACAACCTTGCTTCAAAATACTATTAGAAAATAACACACTCCGCCAAGTAAAGCTAAGATTAGACCATAGTTGAGCGTTTAAAAAATTTCCTTCGGAGAAATATTTAGCTTTGAAAGTACGATATATTAGAGTGATGGTGTTCTGCAAAAGCTGTCACCCTTGTTTAGCTAGAAGTGCCATATTAAAACAATGGAAGTCTCGAAAACTCAACCCACCATCTTCCTTACTCATACAGACCATTTCCCGAGATAACCATGGTATACTTCTTCTCCCATCCTTCTTGCAACCCCACCAAAAAGAGTTTAACATCCGTTGGAGTTCTTCACATAGAGATATAGGAATCAGAAATATATTCAAACAAAAATGAAGAGATAGCTTGGGCCACTAATTTAATAAGAACCTCCTTACCTGCATAAGACAAAAATGTATTATTCCAAGCATTAATCATTGCCCACATTGTATCTTTCAAATAGTTGAACATGGCCTTCCTACTTCTTCTAATCAACGATGGCAACCCAAAATATTTATCACTCTCCATAATCTTATGAACACCCAAAATATCACATAACAAACAGCCTCACTCATATTAGAACTAAACATAACACTCGACTTTTGATAATTTACTGCTTGGCCCAAAGCAGTCTCATAGTTAAGAAGAATAAATTTTAGATGGTTATTATTAAAAATTATTTTTAAAAATATAAATTTTTAAATTTTAATTATTAATTAAAAAATAAAATTAGGGAAGTGATAAATATTTAATCAATATGGGACCATGATCAACTAGAAAATCATCTTTGTTACAATTCGAACAAGAGGTCCTTTTCCTCTTTTTTTTTGTTGGATTTATAGAGTTTTTTTGTTATTTTATATTTAATAATTTTAGGCCAGTGATTTTTATTTTTTTATATAGTATATTTTTTCAATTATTTAAAATTATTTTTGAAAGTCAACTGAATATATAAAATCATTAATTAATGGAATTTATTTATGTGTAGGTAATATGAAGTTTTCCTTTTTCAATAATTAAAATGCTACTTGCGACTGCCAGTAAAACCATAATCTAATTATTAAATAAATAAATAAATAAAGCTTTGCTTTAAAAAAATAAATTATTTGTAAAAAAAAATTAATAATCATTTTTTCACATAGGAAATTAACTGAAAATTATCTTCTAATTTTTTTTTACAATGTAAATATTTAGATTTGAAAAAACTTCAATTTTTTTTTTGTTTATTATTAAATATTAAAAACATACTACAAATTTAATTATTAAGTTATGATAATTATCTCTAGTTTTGCTTCTGACCAGTTATAGCCTTTAAGAGCATGTAAGTCATTATTTTATAAGTTTTTCATGTTTTAATTTTTGTATCAAATCTTTTTTTTTTTAAATTAATGAATTGATTTTTCTGTGATTATAAAAATAAGTTTCCTTAGTTATTTTTCATTAAAAAAAATGTTCAAATGAAACTAAAAAATTCAATATAATCGAGGAATATTGATTAATTTTGAGATTAATGTTAAGTTGAATTTATTCAAATTACTTGAAAAATACTTTTCAAAATAATAGTTTGCATGAAAAAATGGAGTCTTATGCAAAGCCTATATAATAGTCGTTGATTCAATTGTAATTATGGTTCAGTCATTGTAAATTATTTTTACTTTGAAAATTTCTCTTTTATAAAATGTTTTTTTTTTAAATATTAATACGAGGAATCAAGAAGAATTAATTGATTCTAAATTTATTATTTAAAAAATATATATTTATTGTCAGTGACTTTTTTTATAAAATTATATATGAAATGAAAACATATGAATTATTATTATTATTATTATTATTATTAAACATTAAAAAAATAACTTAATCTTATCAAAGTAATAAAAAATAAATCTTCGGCAAAATTGAGTCTAATGATAAGACCAAAATTGAATTGCTGAGAATCAAATAACATTATGTATAACTTGATCATTAATTACGAATTGCATTGATAAAATATTACATTAAAAGGGCTAAATATTATGACCACAAACTCTTCTGTTTCTTTTTTCAGTAGACATTTTCACACAAGAAACAAGTTCTTGGACAAACAAGTTTCTGATTTTAGGGTTAAGAGTCGCTGGAGCTGCACATCTTAATTAGAAAAAAAAATTTGTAGATTGATTAATTGAACTTTTAAAAAATTTAATATTTTTTAAATTCAAATTCGATTCATTACCAAGCAAGAGTGGTATAGTAGTTGATACTACTTCCATTCCGATAAAATTATCAATTTTAATTCGTATATAAATATTAAGATAATTATTATATTTTTTTAATTTTATAAAAAATTATTTTAAATAGATTAAAATACTCTTTATTAACTTATTAATATTAAAATTACTACTATTATACTCTTATTTCATAAATTACCTTATTAATAATAATTATATAATAAAAAAAAAACTAGATAATTTTTTTTATTTTATAAAATAATACTCTCTCCGTTCTAAAATTATAATCCCACTTTTTCTTTTTAAACGTCCCAAAATAATAATCTACTGTCTATTTTTATTTTAAATATTATGTGTATTTCCAATTCTATTATTCAATTAATTAGTATGGGTTTTTAATATTGACAAGTATTTTCCATAAAATTGTTAATTTCAATTTTATTATCATTAATAAAGAGAGATGAATGAAATAAATAAAGTTTAAATATAACACATTAAAAAAATTATTTGAAAATTTTTTACTCATTCTCGATAAATGTATTTCTATTAAATTCTATTATAATATTTCTATCACAATTTCATTTCATTAAATAAAGTTAGTGAATTAATTAAGGATATATATATAGAAGAATATGAAAAAAAATATAGTTAAACTAACTTAACTATTTTTTTCTTATACGGTGTAAAATAGAAATGAGACTATAATTTTGGAACAAAGGAAGTAATTTTAGTAGGACAATTTTTTTTTTTTTTTGGCTACTAAATTTGTGTACCAATAGACTTCTAAAATGTATGAGCATAATCATTCAAAATTAATTAGTACCCATTTTTGTTGATCACTTATATGGCACAATTTTGAGAACACACTCCAAAACAAACACACTAATTTTTCCTAATCCTATATGATATTATAACTAACATGATGCACCTACATCAATAAAGAAAGAAGCAAATCCATATCATTTCTTGTACAGCCATTTCATGATGGTGGCCATGGCAGTTCTTTCTTTCATCATCACCAATGATAACAATTAACAAATCCTTCATATAACTGTAGGACCAATTCCTTATATATATTCCTGTTGTATCACAACTTATCATACTCCACTAATGCAAAAGTTGATCCCACTGTAACCTCTGATGGGACCTGTAATTCTTTCTATTTGAGCAAAAATTATTAAATATAGGATCATCTTGTAGTCCCCTCTCAGTAACAAAATATTTGCTATTTGTGAAAGAGGACCACATAACAGAATAATACACTCGACTCAACTCAACCGAGCCTTGATCAGTTAATCCCAAGTTAATTGGGTCGGTTATATGAATTCTTTTTTTCTACTCTAAGCGATTGTGCGATAAATTCTACGAAAATTTTTCAAAAATTTCACCTTCAGCGAGACTTCTGATACAACCTATATGACATCAACAATAAACCTTCGGATATATCCTACCTGACATCAAAAGCTTTTAACACAGTGAGGCTTCAACATACATCTTCAAGCATTTTTTAACCAAAGATGTGAAAATCAATTATAAATCACACTCGAGCAAATTACAAGAGGTTTACTAAACTAAAAAGAAGAAACTATTATTGTTCATAAGCATCAAATGAATGTCTGCAACCATTTGATTTTCTGTTTCAGTTTTCATTTATTTATTTTTGCTGCAATTGTTTGCCTTTCATGCAGATTTATAATAGACAGAATATTCTTTATTAACTGAAAAATGTTCTCTCTATGTAGAATTATAACACAAGGATAAATTTACAAATGTTTATTGAGTTCTAGTAATTGACCAGGACCAAACATATTGTAGCGGGAGCAAATTTAACAGACCGCAGACATTCAACCATTAATGATCTTTTATCAATTTAATGAATCCGATCTCAATAACAAATTTAGACCGTCATGGTATACAAATAAAAATCTCTACTTTTACTAACCTGAAGAGGTATGAGGGGCCGATTTTGAAGGAACTAGCACTGCTTATTGCTTGGAGCTTTCTGAGCAGCAAGCTCTTCTAATTGTTTCCATTTGGCTTCACTTCCTGCTTTAATTTCATCCTCCTTTCTTTCTGCTTCTTGAAACTTAAGCAAGCATTCACTGAATAGCTCAGGATCGAGATCGTCAAAAATCTTGCGGACATTTAAAGTCAAGCTACGGACAGCTTGATTCCAGTGGTTTCTAGCATTTTTCTCCAAAGCAGGGAAGATGATAGGCAGTATAATCTTACGGTCTTGTATGATCAAGTTTTCAATTGGATTATTATTCCACAAGAACAATGCTCTCTCTGCCACCTGAAATAGCAATTGATTAGTTAAATAGGTGATTTAGACATTAAGAAGCTGAAGAACCAAAGCTATCATCTCACCAAGTCAATACAACAGTGAAACGAAACCACTAAACTACATATAATATTAGACCATTCCATTTGCACAGAAGACCCTTCCATAACAAATATAAAGCTTCAATATGCAACAGCTTTGAACAGGCAGAACTCAGATCAATCTAAAAGATATCTGTCCCAACTCTCAAAAGATTTGGCTAGTCATTTTTCTCTCTTCGATTAGCCTATACAACTCACTCTTTGATTAGCCTATACAGCTTATTTTTGGAGCTCTTCTAATATTAGAAAGCCATGCTCCAAGTATATATGATTCGCTACAATAGCATTATTACTCGCTTACAGCATACGCACACCTGAAAAAGAGTGAAGAAGACAGGAAATATCACAATAATTCTTTCTAGTTATGTACAGAATCACATAATACTACTATCTGATATACAACTAAGGTCAAATAAACCAATAAAGAAAATCATGATCCATTGAAATCTGCTGCATCCTATGCAAACCAGAGATGTTGAATGAGCACCAAAAACTATTTTTGTGTCTGTATCCAGATTCATAAGCCGTAATCCTCATAACATAATCATCATAATTCATGAACCAACAGGATCTGCCCTGAATTTTTGTCATGTAGAATGATAGCTCGATCATCTAGCAAAGTTTCTCTAAACTTTGAACCATGAGATCACGATAAACTAAATCTAGGTTCATTACAACGAAAGATTCAATCTAAGTTCACGAAAGAAAATATGACACTTTTTTTTTTCAAATCTCCAAAGACAAAGTTAACAAATTTTAATTCCTTCACACAAGGAAATGAGGAATGCCAATGTTAAAATGTGAACTACTAAAAAAGGTACACCAGAGTGAAAAACTAGCATATTCTAAGTAGTTGAGTCTTGGCAATAATATTTTACATGCTTGCGAATCATCCACAGACACAGAGGCATAAACATATTATGAGACTCCAAGAATAGATAGGACCACAAAATTGGAACAACAAAAAGAAGATGGGAAATACTTTGGATTGATGATTAATACTGGCCCATTTCCACAATTGTAAACATACTAAACAAAAAATGAGAGAGAAAAAAAAACAACAATTAAGCTTTCAGAATCTGACAGCAGTGTTTGCTTGCAGTTAGAAGGATAAAGAAATGCCCATTAACATTAATGTTATAGATTAAGCATGTTTTGCAGAATAAGTTCACTTTTTTTTTGCTCAAATTGAATAAGTTCACTTGGCACGTAAATAAGTGACACGAAACATTTCAAGGCAGAAAAGTGTGTTTTGCACAAAAACTAAAGCAAAACATAAACATTTACCTGAAAGTGCGAACTGCTCAAACATCGAGCAATTTGCTGAAAAAGGGGCACCATACAATGCTGAAATTCTGGTGCCTGGGTTGCTTCTAAAATTTCCTCCAGCTCATTTAGGTACATGACTTCCTTTGAACTATTAGTGAGAGGCCAGTATTTCAATAAACCCCTTATTACAGTGTCAGCAAGCTTGCAGTCTTTCTCGACAAACTGTGTAATGCAGTATGACAATGGCTGATGGTACATTGCTAAGCATCTTGGCTTGTGCAGAGGAATTAAAACATGAACAAGGAACATTTTGTGTTCCTCTTTCAGTGGCAGAGCGAACCCATTAATAATGCTACCCAAAATCTCTAAAAACTCAGCAATTCCATTATGCTTCTCTGTCTCAAAAATAAATTGATAAAAAATGTTATTGATTGCTTTCCTGATAAATGGACGATGCACCATGAATTTACCATATATGCGGTGGAGAATTGTTTTCAAGTACTCCCTTTCCCTGGGGTCTTCTGAATCAAATAAGTCCAGAAACTTGAGAATGAAAGATTGGTTGATGCATTTTTTAGCTGGTTTTACATCTGTCTCGGAGGATGCCACAAACCTCAATAAAAGCTCATATACAAGCTGCAAATGTGGCCATGCAGGATCCATAGAAGCCTCCTCCTCCTCCAAATCAACACCATCTACAACTTTATTCTGGCGTGGTTGAGGAGTGAGAATCCTAAATAAATTTGCAGAAACCATTTTAGTAATTTCTTGCATAACAGTTTCTGTGAATTTTCCACTTACAGAAGTCACATAATCTACCAGTTCTAACAAAGTCTGTCGCTTGATCTCCTTTTCTTTAAGATTCTTTGTGGAATCAGTGAAGTCAAATACACCACAACATAGGTTGAGCTTTCTTATAAACAAGTTCTGCTTCTCAGAGTTTGGAACATCCCTGAAGTTAGGCAATCCTTCGTACGAAGAAAATGCCAGATTACCATCCAGCTTCAAACTCACGCCTCGCTGAATCTTGTTGCCATGGTTTTGTTCTGCATCTGAAGAAGAATTATTTGCTGTTGTAGATGCGGTCTTCAACTTTGTTGACTTACTAGCCCCAAATTTACTTGCTCGTGAACCAGTGAAATCATTTGAGTTGACAGTGAGATCTCCACCATGATTACCTTTTTCAGCCGATTTAAACGATTTTCGTGGAAGCTTACTAAGTATTTGCTTTAACATAATTTACATAAACAAGCAAAATGCCACCTTCTGAAAGAACAAAACCACTGATTTCAAAAACCTTTGCTAGCCAGTTCAATACTATGAGTCCATCAAAAAACCCCAAAATCCAAACTTCTCATAATCATAAAACTCACTTGAAGAGAAGTACTAGCAACAAAACCAATGTTCTCAAACCCAACTAAAAGTTCATTCAATGTCGGTAGTTCCAAGAACAACACAAACAAAGGGGACCAAAACCCTCTTTCTCATAGACAAAGTCAAAAGCAAACTCACTTCACGACCCAAGCAACAAACCAATCCTTGATTTCTCTAATTCAATCTCAGTCAAACCAGAACTGGAACTGATAATAACCCTCTCCGCCTAAAACCCAATATCAAAAACCCAAACTTTTGACTAGAATTGGAAAAACCCAAAAAGTTCAAGTTTCCATGAGCACAAGATCAGCAAGAAACTTCCTAAATAAAATTCAAGAAAAGCAAAAGAAGAGAACTCACAATTCTCAAAGACGATTTCTTTACCACATTCCCTTATCTATCTCAGCTTCCCTGAATCAAATGCAACAATTATCAGAGAATGCCTTTGAATGTGAATATATATAAATATATATAACAATCAGAAGATTGGAAAAATAGAAAGCAGATGAAAGTTGAATACAAAGTTGTAGGGAAGTAAAAAAAAAGGAGAAACCTAAGATGGAAAAAAGAATATAAAACTGAAATAAAATAAGAAAGCACAGTTCTTGATGATTGATGAGTATGCACTTACCTTACAGGGTCTGAATTTCAAATGTGTCGTTATTTTTTTCTCGCTAGTGTTTGTTGACTGAGAAAGTTGTTTCCTTTTTGTTTTCTTTTGCTGTATTATTGGAATTAAAAACTAGTCAATCCTACATTTGTCCACTTCTATGTGCTAATCTGGTAGTTACTTTGAAAGCTCAGTCAAAAACGCAAAGTAACTGTACAGCTCTCTCTTATAATAATAATAATAATAATAATATGATTTCATATCAAAAATTCAAATTTTCATAACTCTAAAAATGACTCTCAATATTAAATTTCAATTCGTGAATTTGTAATTATATTCATTAAATATATGATTTACTAATCCGCAATTTTATTTATTAATTATAACCGGCCTAGCCATGACCAAATCTATTAAATTCTAATAAACCAAAATTTTTTAATTGAATTATTTAACTTTTCAACAAAAAAAAGGGTCATATTTGCAAGTCTACAAATTCAGACTCAAGTGTTTGATGAACCTTTCAAAAAATTGAAGGCTCCTTTAGGCTATACGTACAAAAATCAAGAGCCAATTTACTTTTTGCATATATATATATATATATATATATGTATGTATATCTCTCTGTGTGTGTGTGTTATTGAACAGAATTAGTCCTTTATATCACAATATGTAGATGAATATAAAATTGGAATGGCCTAAGCAACAAAAGAACTCTTCTAATCTATGAAAAAACTGAGATAATTTAAGAAGACAAACTTAAAAGTAGATAGTACGTATCCTGTTTTGAAACATAAATATGAGCTAAATTAATTACATTTTGTAAGAAAAGAGGTAAAAAAAGCACGTCCCTTCCGTTATAGTTGCAAAAAGTTGTTTCCACGAAATAAACCAGTGATCTTAAATCACACAACATTAATATTTAACTTTGCGTCAAGACTTTCCTTTACAAGAAAAGGGAGGGCAAAAAAAAATGGTTGACTCCATGAACTTCACTGCTTGATAAATTAATTTAGCATCATAGATCATATTCGGTCCTATTATCAATAAAAGCTTGAATTGATGGTTCCCTCCCAAGAAAATCTGATAAAATTTCGATGGGTTCCTTTGCTCCTCCTGGGGCCAATACCTGAGATGAAAATTGAACAAAAGGAGAACAAAAAGCTCGCCGTTGAAGATTAACACATTCATTTGCAAAGAAGCACATGATCCACATACAAATGGTATACAAGGCTTTTGATAAAGAGAAAACTTCACAATATCACTTCTTTTTTCAAAAATACTCCACTATTTTAATACATCTTTAATATACTAAATATAAACTAAGTATACATATTTAAAAGTAGAACTTTACTATTCTAAATATATCCTAGACGTATACCTCTAAAAATAAATATTTTTGAAATTGAAAGTTGAAAAAAAAAATGTGAATATTTTTTCATTTTATTTTTGGGGCTATTTTTGAAGAAATCCCTTAGATAAATAATTCACTTTTTCAGAACAAGGCCTAGAGGTATATCAAAGGAACAAATAATTTACCTTGGCTCTGAACTGTATACCAACATTATAGTTCAAAAGATTATCACGGAATTTTGAGGCAAATATGTCAGCCGCAAAGACCTAAAGGAATTTGAGGAATCAGTTATAATTTTGATATTATCATCATTAATAAGGAAATGAAGCTTCCATATGAGAAAATAATATTAATTTAAGAAAATAAAAAAAATAACTGCAGAGTATATTATTCCAGTTTGGTAGAGAATTTATGGAAGAGTGTTTCAAACCTCACTCCAAATACGACTGTAACAAGCAGCTTCGTAACCAATAGCACTACGTGGGAAACATGAAGCCGGGTTGGCCCCATCCAACATTGGTAGACCTAACATGACCTGGAAAAAACAAAGTTAGACACTCTTATTAGAACCCCATTTGGTGAGGTTTGGGGGAGACAAATTATAGACACAACTTTACAGCTTAGTTATTGTAGTAGTCCTTACCTTTGGATGAAGATGCTTGAATAACTCGACAATGTCAACATTGTCAGCAGAATGTATAATTTGATCAAAAAGACCTGATAACACAAACATTTGGGTCACAGCACATCATAGGATGCGGTAATCTAATATAATTTGATCAAGAAGACCTTATAACACAACAACACTTGTCATTCATAACTGATCCTTTAGCATCAAATCCATGTAAATTTTCAGAAAAATGTTTAATGTAATATCATTTTGCCTAAATTATACCATACGGTGGGCAAGTTAACATATCATATACAAATACCATGTGACCAATTGCATGTGCAATGCGTAGATGCCGTGTGATAGTTATACAAGCAGGTTTTTTAGCACCAATTTTTACAAAAGGGAAATTTCAGTTTCACAAGAAACATTAACTTCGTAATTATTGTTTCCTACAATTCCTGACATAGTTACTGAGCATCAAGTTGCAAGTTGTCACCCTCATGTCTTGCTTATGCAAGAGCATCATTATCCACAGCCATCAGGAAAATAAACCAAATCAATTTATTAATTCTCCACTTGCTTTCCATGAGTAGACATCCCTCATGAGTTTATATGCCTAAGTATGAAGACAATTGTGGTTGCACTTTTGCAGGGCACAGACAGCCAAAATACGCCTAACAATGCAGTTTTCCTTGACAAAAACTGGAATGAGCTCAGCTGGATGCCCATCAAGTTATTTACCAGGTAAATGACCAATTTTTATCTTCACCTTGAAAATTATACCAAAAAGAGTAATCGGACAATTATATGAACTGTCAATATAACATTTGAAACCTATTAGATGTTCTTGCACAGATGTCAAGAATGATATCTCAAGGAATTAAATAAAATCACCAGTTCCCAAAACAAGGATAAGGTAAGACTTACAATAAAGAATTTCCTGCTTCAATTTGAGTGAAGAAAAAAAATATCGCCACCTTTTTAGTGATTTGCATACTTCTTCATTGATGGGCTTCGTAATATCCTATAAATCATGAATATTGTGAAACTATAGATGTAGAATAAATTGATGAAAGTAGATCTGGAAGGGCCATTTTAATATCTGTTCAACATTGTATCTAAATATACATCTATAAAGAAACCCACAGAGAGACAAATAGACACACTAGCATGCACAGGCACAGAAATACACTCCCATGAGATATAGGGGAGATGACCATGCCCCCATCCCCTCCCATTTTTCTCATGTTTTGATTGTTAAGGAGGAAAAATGAATTATTTCTTTAAGAATTCACAAAAGAGAATCTCAAAAACAAGACTTACCTGATGGAAACCAGATATCAACTTCAAAGAGAAACTCTCATAACACCTACAATGTTCCAGAAGAAAAGCAAAGTAAGTATGCACAGACCAATCAGAATAAGGTGAAACATCAAAACATCACTTACCAGTTCTCTAGAACCAGAGCAGGGATCTCCACAAAGTCAGAATCCACACGCAACCCAGATAAGCGGGCAAATGAGGCACGATTACAAACATGTTGGACCTAAAAGATAATATCAATAAAAGTCAAGGGATATGTCCTGTTTTCATCTCAACATTACTGTAACAAATGTTATTACATGTCCAAATTAGAAAAGACATGAACAGAGCGTACCACATGGCCAAACTCATGGAAAAGGCTAACCACTTCAGAGAATCTCAATAAAACAGGCTGGCCGCCAATATCCTTTTGCAGTTGAGATATAAGTAATGCCACTGGAATCTATTTGCATAAAACCAAACTTTAATAAGTTTAACTAATGCACCTCAGAAAAATCAAGCGTTTATGGTGCTTTTAATTCATAACAAATGCAAACCTCAAACAAGAAGCAGCCAATTACTTTAAGTACACAGAATATCAAACAGGGGATTATCTTGACTTCTTGAATTGGAAACCAAGATAAAAAGAATTGAAAAATTCATTGTTTTTTTTCTTCTGTATTTGACCAAGTGGCTAACTACTTTCTTTTGCTAGTCCATCATGCAAAAAAGAGACAACTAAAAGTGAAATTGAAGATGTATCTAAGGAAAAGGAAGTTAGAAGGAAAAGGAGCTTGTAAATCCTTCCATTCCAGTGAAATTCCAAAATCCTACTATTTTCCAAAACCAGTAGATGTACAAGGAGTGTTTTGTTCAATTCAAGATGATCTAGAAAATGAACAGCAATTGCAAAGTTGGTAAAAAGCAATGAGAAAAGGCATGAGTGCCTAACATAGCCAAAGGCATGGCTTCTGTAGCACAATACAATTTCTCACATAAGGAATATTGAAAGGAGCTATAGGATTCAAATACATTTCAATATTTAAAATTTTAAGGAGTAGGCACCCAAAAATATCACCTGCCGTGCTTCATTACATGTTAATGCACCATTTTGAAGAGCCACCACACAAGTATTACCGTATTTCCCTTCCCTGTTACATAGCACAATCCCATTTCTTTCAAAAACAAAAGTATGACTCAAAGACTGAAATGAGAAGTCAAATTAGCAAGTGTACCTTTTGTATAAATCAAGGTAGAAATAACCCAGGAGTTCACCAGAACTTAAGTCAAACACTGAAAAGACACTAACATTACTATGCCAAATCTCAGCATCCACAATTTCTTCAATTCTTAATCCTGTCGGAGGCAAAGATAGGGAAATGATTACAAGATTTATTGCATATGAGATGAATGTTTAACTAGACTTCATGAAGCACAGACACCAAAAATTTTAAAAAATACAATCTAAATCTATATATGATTACCGAAAAGGTCTTGCACTATTTTGAAGATCCCAGACAAAACCAAATCAACAGGGAAGAATTGCCTAAGAGCTCCAAAGTCAAAATCAAACTGCTTTTCTTCAAGCCTCTTCACATAGTATAATAGATCCTCAATTCCAAATGGAAGCTCTCCTTCCTCTTTCTTCTGATGTACCATGACACCAGAAAAATAAATATTAAAAAAACTGACAAACAGAAAAACTTTTCACAGGAAGGACTGGGTCAAACACATGCTAACCTTTAAATCTTTCAACATTGCGAGTTCCCTAGTTGCCCTGTCTGTTAAACTGGCAGAGATATCCTCTAAGAATTCAAATACCTGATATGATAGGATGAGCTTCATGAATGAAATCTCAGGAAATAGGACAAATGATAAGATGGTCTGGCTAAAACAGTCAACCACCCTGATGAAGAGACCACTAAACCTCTATCCAAATTACTGAACAATTTGTTGAAATTCTGATTCATTCAGCTGATTCTTTAATCAAACATAAACAAAGTTGACTTGCATCTAACTTGCACATGATTGATTTACAAGCATAAACAGTCAAAATTACTTCTAATTAGAAACCAGACTATAGTTCCAGCTGTTTGAGCAGCCATAACACAAATGATAAAATTTTACTAAAGGCAAGGCTATGATGCAACAGCAATTCAGCATTGCTTTTTTTTTTGAAAAAATAATGGAAAAAAAAAACAGAACTAGAAAAAGACAAAGTCAGTAACAGGAAACTCCAAATCCTGAGTGTCTCAAGGTTAAACTGGTAACAGCAACTAACAGGTTTACTATCAAAAAAAACATGTTGGTCCCTTTTGACTAATTGCCTTGGTGGTTGCCAGACAAAGGAGAAAAAAAAAGCTATAGTCAAATGATTATTTAATTCAGTACTTGATGCTGATGAATCATTATATGAACTAGCCTCAGTAAAACTGAGAAAATTAGAAATCCATAAACTCATACTTTTTAACTTTAATCTTACTACAATAATGAAACTTATATAAAATGTTGCTTTAAGAAATTAAAAATATGATACAAACCTTTGAGGATGTCTTAGCCATTCTAAGATCAACAGCATAATCCGCATAGTTTGAATAGCCAAATAACCTAGCATATTTGTGGCGTAGATCAACCTAAAATACAATGTCCAAAACAATATTATAAAGACAATGTCCAAAACACAAAAATAAATAAATAAGATTGCACCAAAAAGACTGAAACAGTTAAAAATGAATGGTTCTGAGGTGAAGGCTATTGCAATTCTGATAGGATGGTAGAACACCTAGAATTCAAAAGATATAGAGTTCTAGGCCATAAAAAAACACTATAAGGAGTTTTCATCCCAAAGTAACTTAAAACTAAAGGTGCAAATGACCATCGCATTTGCAACAAGACAATTGGAGTGAAAACATGAATGTTCAAGTCTTGCTAATGACAGCATGAACATAAAACATAACATTTTTTCTAAATAACAAAAAACACAACATTTACCAAACGTTCTAAGACAGAAAGATTGACTTCTCCGCACCTCTTCCCATATGCTGTTGCAACAATCCTCCTCGTTGTTCCTACCTTCACAATTTCAAAATAAATATCATAATGGTAAATTATTTCTTTAAATATAAGCAGGTCAAACTTCAATAAAGAACAAATAATGAGCCAAAAAATTGCAATCAGAAGGCTCTTCTGAGACAATGCCCACAATAAGATGAAGTGGGACCTTGACATAACTTGTTTGTCCATTGAATCAATTTGTCATTGCCAATTGGATATAGCAGCATTCTATGTAATAGTAATAGCATTGGCAAGAGCAATTGTTCAAATTTTATCATATTCCATACTCCATAAAATATTCAACAGGTTAATTTTGATCAAGTTGATTTTTCTTCCCATGCGTGCACCCCCTTCATCTTCATTATAACTCTCTTTCTAGTCATTTTGGTCTCAATCAAGAATGAAAGCAACGAGGCTCCCCCAAACCCAAAAAAATCATTTACTTTTAGAATAAAAATATAAATAAATAATATAAAAAAGACTTTAAAATTAATTTGTAGCCCAAGAAAATATTTCTCATTTTGTTTTGATTTTACGATATAAGTAGAAATTATGACCAAATACTATATTTCTAACATGAAAAGTAGATATAAACTCAGTTCTTCCAGGGAAAAAAGTGTAGATTCGTCCCTGGTCCTTACTAAATGCCATTCTAAACATGCTATAATGAAAGCAAACTCTCTGCAGTTAAAGTGCCTCCTAATGGAGAATATATGTCACTTGCCCAAAATCAGCATAAGAACACTTGGCAAAATTGTGTAAACAAATAACAACCTCCTCTATTTTATATTATAATAATTCAAATTGTTCTTGACATGTAGATAATCCACATTTGACTTAATGCATGAGTCCTCAATTTTCAATTACTTTGAGAATCAAAACTGGTCCTAATCGAAAATTTTGTAAGATGAAGCAGAGCTTACAAGTAATTAACAAGATATCCCCAACTGAGGGCGTGAGGCATAAAATAAAGAACCCTGAATATCATACCTTGCAAAGTTCCAGCAGTGCCAGAACATGATGACTTTTCATTGTGACCTTATGTTTACCATCCTCAACCTTGTCCAAGCTCTGTAAGGGAGAAATTCATCCCAGTGAACAAAAACAGTACAAGTGAAAATCTAGTTGATTAATATATAAGCAGCATAGAATCTATTCAAAAACATCAGTAGCTCTCTGTCATTTCCTATGGCTTCAATGAATCTATCAAATTTTTTAAGGGTCCATAAAGGAAAGCTTAATTACTTCAATAATGGATATCTTATAAGAGCACCTCTACGAATTTATACATTCAAGTATTGACCGTGTCAGAGGAAGAGGAACACGAAAGAGCAAGCCTTCTCCACACCTTTGCCCAAACCCCATGCCCTGGAGAGAGAGAGAGAGAATGAACAAGAAATCACCTTCAGGTACTCTACTGGTAATCCAATCAGCTCTGACTCATTGAAAAGAAGAAAAGTGCAATCATCATTCAAATTTTGGACATATCGTAAGCTTAGCTCATCAATTTGAGCTCTCAAGCGCTGAGCTTCTTCTCTCTTTGTAACAGTAAGGTTTAGACCATTCCGCTCAAAGTCAGTAACCTGTCACTAATCAAAGATAAATTAACAATTGAATTGAATGATTTATTCAGGTTAATGGATTGTTCAATGAACAAGAGATTTTAAGTTCCTAAGTAAAATGCAAACCGATCAGCTGAAGCTCATAAAGCATATTATAGAAAATGATGTTCCCAGCAGGAAAAGAATAAAAATCATAAATTCCCTTACCAGGCACTTGATATAGCATTTCGCTTCAGGACTCTGCCACTCTCCTTTCACAGCAAAAGCTCTCACCACGCGGTATATATCTTCACGTTTACTGATCAGCTTGCATGAATTATGAAAGTATCAGTTTCATACATGAGAAGTCAGTGGGCATTCAGTGTTCAATTTATCACTTTTTCAGAATTTCAGTTTGATTACAGCACATATAAGTTCAAGCTTATGATAATGTTGACTGCATCTACATAGAAGGTAAAAATTTCTCCCAAGTAACTGAATGTCAGATTAATATAAAAGGCTTGCGCCAACTTAATATTTACCAAATCTGCTGAAACCATATGTACATCCTTACCTTATTTGCAAACATTGACACAGTTATCATATATTAAAGCATGGAAGGCTTAACCCACATTTAAAATTTTCTCAGCATTTCTATTAAGCTCTAAATACAGCTTTACCAAGCATTGACTCTACTTTAGGATTTGTTATGCCAAAAAAGGTTCAACATGCTGTCTGATCTTTCTCAGTACTCTTGCATATGTTACCAAGCATATCATCTTATTTAGCACCATCAAAACATTTCCCACGTCTTCCGTTCAAAAAAAAATTACTAAGAAAAAAAACTGTAACTCAACCAGTTGGTATCATTGCCACTTAAAATTTTCACGGTCACAATCATCTAACTACAATATGCCTGAAGTATTTTACTACCTTATTTGAACAACAGAAGAAAAAATTAATACAGCTGATGCCTAATCGAATGTTTAAGTTATATGACTTAATTCAACCTCTGGACTCAAAAGGTTAAAATATAGACCTTCAACCATAGAAAATTTAACACTGAACTCTATATTAGTGTTTCTAACATAATTTTCCATGAAAAATAAATATGAACTTGGTAAATTTATGTGAAACATGTTTCCTAATGAAACCATCAAGTGATATGACATGTGCATTGCAATGTTTATAAACTATGTATGCTACAAACTTGCATTAGTAGTCTTAATTATAAATATTGTCATCGAGTACTTTTGCCTCTACCTCTTCTACGCAGGCAAAATTGCAGGTATAATAACACCAAAAAATGCAGTGTACAGTGATTGGAATAAACAAATGAAACCTGCAAGTGGAGATGTGAGCATCTATTCTCTGCTCAGCTTCAGCACTTGCTTTACGCACATCTTCCCAGTTGGATACCAGCTTCGGAAACACACAAGATTGAATCAGTGGGAACTGCTGCGCCTCCAAATCTGCTAAGGGTGCAATAACATTGGCGTAAGTGACCTGCATATTTCAAAAGAGTAGCTGAACCTAAGCGAGTATTGAAAAAAGAACAACTCAGTAACCAAAACACGCAATAAAAGCAAAACCAAGTGATTTATCATGAATTTAGTACTTTAAATATCACCAGAAAATGAAAATGTACAATACAGTACCTTATCAAGAGGGATAGAAGCAACTTCATCGTGAACCTCTTTCGACTTGGCAATGATTCGGTCAGCTAATTTCAAAATCTCAGATGCCGAGAGATTGATACGAACAGTGGACCCTGGAAGATCTATTTTAACAACACAGAGAGTAATATCAGATTCAAAGATGTCACCAGTAGAAATGCTGAGTACAGTATAAAAAGGAAAGTTTGACCAGCAAGAAAATAAGAGTGAAAATTGAAAAGGAAAATAGATGTGATATTGTAAAGCGAGAGATTAAAGACCTTTCTTCTTTGACTTTTTGCGATGAGAACTGAAGGCGGAGATAGCGAAGCTAGCAGTTAGAGCGAAAATTGCGGCGGTGCCGGTGATGGCGAGTAGGTTCCAATCTCTTTTCTTGTGTTTGGTAGTCATTTTCTCGCTGTTTCCTTCACTTTCCACCATTTTCTCTGCTGAAGGAAAATTGACAATTGCGAGGGAAATTAGTTTCAGGAAAGCTCTCTGAGCGGAAAATAAATGAAAATTTATTAAGAGAGTTCCGAAATTAAAAATAAAGACAAGAGAGCTATCCTTACCAAGCGTTAAGATTCACAAGGACCAGCCACCATTGATTGTGGGCTGGACCATGGACTAGGCCTTAGGCCCATGTTTGTACTTTTAATTTTAGAAATTTACAAAATTATATTAAAAAGTAAAAAATTCCAAATATATTGTGATAAATAAAAAATTATGAAAATACAATAAAAATTATAAAGATATGATTTATTAGAGTATATATTCAGTGTATTTTTAATATATCATAAAATGAAAAAAAAATACTAATTTTATAAATTTAAAAATGTAAAATTATAAAAAATAAAGAAGAATAAAAATAAAACTTTGAACAACATAAAAATATTTTACATAATTTCCTCTTGATTTTCTATGCCACAGGTCCACAAACAAAAAAAATACATGGCATTTCCTTTTTTATCTATTAATATATTTTTCCTTGTTTCTATATTTATATTAGGAGTTTTTTTTCAAAAATATCTTAATAATAAAATTATTTGAAAAAAATACTCATTTTTTTAAAATATTACTTTTCAAATTTCAACTTTAAAAAATATCTTTTTTTTAAATATACTTTTTTTTTAACTCAAATGAAACCTTTCATTACCGAAAATCAAAAGAAATAACGTCAATAATAATATTAATAGGGGTATTTATGGGCCGGGTTGGATCAGATTTCACCTCAGCCCGCAACTCAGCCCAAAAAATATTCGAATTTCACTTTGCAGCCCGTGGTCTTGCCCGGCCCTAAGCCCGGTCTGGCAGAGCCACTTCGGGCCTGGCTTGAGTCGAATCGGGCTAGTTTTTTAAAAAAAATAAAAAAATAAGGATAAAATTTATTTTTTAATAAAATTTATTTATAAATATTATTTTAAAATTTATTATACCAAATTATATCTAATAATATATAAATTATTATATCAATATTTATGATAACTAAATTATTTAATTATTTAGTTATTTTATTATTCAAGTAAAAAATATTAAATATAAAAATTATTTCTCATGGATTAAATTTTTAAGAGCCTCAAATATCATAAAATACATATAACGTTTTAAATTTTTAAAATCTTTTTATATGAAATTTAAATTAGCAAAATATATATTAAAAAAATAAAAAAAATTAACACCTCGTGCCGTCCCGAGGATTTCCAACATTAATCCGGAGCCCGACCTGAGCATAGCTCGAGTCTAACTTTAAAATCTGTGGGCCGGCCTTATTATAGGTTCAAAGCTGGCCCAGCCCAAACCCTTTGGGCGGGGCCAAATTTTTTGGGCCACGGATGTTTTTGACACCCCTAAATATTAGGCGAAATATTCATCTATATACTAGGCTCAACTAGGGAATAAGGAACTCTAATTAGTCTATGAGCTACATAGTTGGCAAAGCCTTTAACAAAGTTTACTTTGATCTCTCATGAAACAAAAATGAGAGACATATAGTTCCAAACAACTAAACCAAATTAAGTATTATCTACATTAATAGAAGATAAAAAACTTAAACAACTTGTAAACAATCTAATTCAAAAACCATATTATGCCACTGGTGCTCTTTAATCTAACTTAGGGACTCACAAAAGCCTAAAATTAGAAGTGTCAAATTGTGTAAACGGGTCGTATTTCATATTGGGTTGATAGACACTAATGACAGAATTAAGTTTAGTGCGAATACGACCCGTTCATTAATCGTGCCAAAATATCTTAACACTAACACGACATTAAATTTTAATGGGTAACACGACACGGCATGTTTGACACATTTATTTAAAATGGGTCTTATATATATTATATAATATAACACAACCTACTTAACCCACTTAACCCGTATAACTCACTCAATCCGTATGATCTATATAACCCACCTATTAAAAATATATAAAAATCTAATAAATGTTCATATTAAAAATACACATAAAATCATAAAAATTTTCAGATAAAATCATCTAAAATATTTCAAAAAAAAATAAACACATAGAATCCCTAATTAAATATCATCTAAATTATGGAATTAGATGATGAAGGACTAATAACATCTTTTTCCAATTCAGAAAGTTTTAAGTTAATCTTTATGATATATTTTGTAAGTTCTTCGAGTTTTAATTTTTGTATTTATAAAATAAACAAAAAATAGTTTATTAGTTGATTTAAGAATAAAATTATTTCAAATCTTAAGACAAAATATACTTTAATCTCCAAAAATCCGATCTCTATTGCACAGTAATAAGTCTACATTTAATTTAGTGTATAGAATAAGAAAATTTTTCCATCATATACCCTCGTATATACTATTTATAATCAAAGAATTATTGATCCATAAAAAGGAAGATAAATCAAATGGAAAATTATATAAAAAAAAAACATGAAATTAAAACATTGGCCACCACACATTAAATTAGTTTGGTGAAAATTTTTAAATAAAAAATAATTTAGAATTATACATTTGGCTAATATAAAAATAAAAAATAAAAAATCAATAATTTGAAATTAAATAATAGATAAATTTTTTGAATTTTTTAATTATTTAATCAATTAATTTATGGGTTTAAACTTTAAAATAGTAACAATACAACTAAGATAACGAATGGAAAAAAAAAACTTATTGGTCTCGTATTTTATTGCCAAAATAAAAAAATACAATCAATCAAATATGCAATTCTCATCATGTCTGAAAATGGAAAAAAAAAATAGACATGAGCAAACAATATTCATTCATTAGCTACAGTACACACCAAACCATTATAGATTATTCCATATGCACTACGTCAACCCCAACTACTCCTTTTTTTACACATACAGACTCGCACACAATACAAATATATGTATAAATATGCATAAAAAATTGCAGATCTCAACAATTCATAGATATGTAAAAACTCTACAAATCTCATAAAATTTTCATAAACCCATTTTTAATAATAGCAAAATTTCATGCCATCCAAGCAAATTCATACAAGAAAATAAGAACACAAGCACCTAAACCCGTCGGAGATGAAGAGAAATACTAAGTGGGTAGGGTGCTTGCTTCTCTTTATGCTTCTTTTAAGGTTATTTGGCCTTTTAAATATCATATGTGTGCTTGCTTCTCCGATGAGGGAGATGTGAAGTCGCAAGGCAAAAGGGAGAGGTGAAATGAGATGGAGGTGAGGCGGTGAGACTGAGAGAGGAGAAAGAGAGGAGAAAGAGGCGACTGTAAGAGCAGAGTTAAACTTTAAAATGTGAAATTATGGAGTATGAAGTATTAAGTTAAAAAGGATATTAGGTTTATGTTTTTAAAACTCAAAATGACGTAGTTTTGAATAGCATCAAAACGACGTCATTTTAATTAAACGGGTTGCAGTAGATTAGCGTGTCAATCTGTTACATGATCCATTTTAAATCGTGTCATAAACAGATATATCCATTTTTGACACGAACCCGCTAAGGGTTAACCCTAACCCGTTTATTTTGCGTGTTTCACATGTCGTATTTACATGTCATGACTCATTTTGACATCCTTACCTAAAGTCTATCAACAGAGGTGAAAAAAAGCCATCAAATGGTCAAGAATCAGCACACATAAACTGACCATGTGTACCCTTACATATAAAATCCTTACCATATTTGTTCTCTTTATGAAAAAGAGCTATGTCAACATTACATTTACACCAAATCTATTGAGGTTTTGTCCACTTGACAAATGAGAGAGAATTCCTAACACAACTACTTCCATGTTGAGCTTGAGCTTGAACCCATTGTTGTAGTTAATTCGAGGCTAAGCTCAAAACCTCTTGGGCTGTGAGTGACTTTTGTTTCCACATAACCTGATTACGCCCATACCACAAAGCCCATAAAAATCATAGCCACCTTAAATCTACTATCCACTTCAACAAGCTCTTACAAAATACAATAGCCATTGCCTTATCGACCCAACTTCACCCACTATTATCGCTAACGGAGAACAACTCTGTATCTCCATACTAAAAATATAATAGCTTTTCAGAAGTATAAATTAATATATATTTAGTATGTTTAAATATATCAACACAATAAAATATTTTTAAAAATGAGTTAACAATGGCATATAGTGCAATTTTATTTTTATATAGGATATCAGAAGGACATAGTATTTTTAAAATAAAACTGGACCGGTTGGTTCAAATCGGTTCAACAAAAAATTGAAGGGTAGTTTGATTTAAAAATACTAAAAATTATATTTTAAAAAATTGGTCAAAACTAGTCGGTCATACTGAACCAATTTTTTAATTTTCAAGTACTATACTTTCATTAGAAAATGAGAGAAAAAAATTAGACTTATTTATTATATTTAATATGGGATTTGATTGATAAAGTGTATTTTTATTATTTAAAATTTTTTATGATTTTTAAATTTTTATTAATACATATATATAAAAGTCAATTCAATTTTAATAATAGAAAAAAAAGATATATACAATCGGCCTTATTAATCTTTTGTATGTTGCAACTATTTTATATTTAAACATCTTTTTTATTTTATTTTAACTCTCAATTTGTCTGAACTCGACATAAAATATTTAAAATAATATAAATATAAAAGTTTAATATTAAAATTAAACTCGTTTGAAATTGATCTGCCAAATCTAAAATTAACTCTGGTCAATAAAAAATATGATACCTGATATGTGTTGATTTGCTATATTTAGTGTTTAAGTGTGTTCGAATGAAAAAAATCTTTTAGATATGATCCAACATGATCCTTGCTCTTTTAAATTATTGCTTGTTGGGAGCACATGGGTCTGGTCCGGTCCGATCCAAAGCCTAAAATGATGGTGCTTATTAAAAGCCCACGACACCCATTCCCTATACAGAGTTATAGTTGAGACCATCATCAGGGCCCATATTAACCATACAAACGGGCCAATTGCCCCAATTCTGGCCCAGAAATGATCATGCCGAGTTGGACGCAGCAACGAGCAACAAATAGCATTAGCAAGCCGAAACCCCCAATTCCAATTGCAATTCGCGTTCTATTTTTTCCGTTTGTTCCCTGAGAAATTACCATGGCTCCAAAGCCCAAAGACAAAGGGAAACCATCTCCATCGCCGTCACAGCCACCGCCTGCCATCGAAGATCTCTTTACTACTCTCAACAAACACATCGAGCGATCCGATTACGAGCAAGCCGTCAAAGTTGCAGATCAAGGTCCAATTATCGTATTCAAATAAAATCTTTTTTTTTGCTGTATATTGTTAGATTAAATGGTTTTGTTTTTGAATGCTGAATGTAGTAGTTGTTATTGTGCAGTACTTGGAGTTGCTTCTGCTGATGAGGACGCGCTTCTATGCAAAGTTGTGGCATTGATAAAAACTGACAGTATTGAAGATGCTCTTTCGACAATTCAAGCAGCTCAGAGAGTTCCTATCGACTTCAGTTTCTTCAAGGTAGTCAAATTGAGTTACTTTCTACTGTTTTGTTTTTGTCTATTGCTTCATTACATTCTGGAAAAAGTGAAATTTTGGCCAATTTTGCGATTTTCTGGTTGCTTATGCGACATAATATTGATTATAAGCGTAATATTTATAATCAGTTCAATAACACATTGGAATTGGAAAATGTAAACTAAGGAATAAAAGAGGGAAAACCAATGTAGTTTAGATTTTATTTGTCTCGTGATGCGTATGGGTATTATAGTTCTAATGGTTGGTTCCAATTTGGGTACTTTTTATTGAAATGTACAAATAAATATGTCATTTTATTTCGTTGTGCTACTTGCATAGTTTGAATTATGTGCTGTGATCTCAAGGTTCATGTTAGATGGGACATTGAACAGAAAATTTATGTGGTTGTTGAAGTGTCTAATGGAACGTTTGTGTTTTCCCCTAAATAGGCATACTGTTTATACAGACAAAACAAGTTGAATGAAGCTTTGGAATCCTTGAAAAGCCAAGAGAAAGCATCTGAAATTACGCTATTAGAATGTCAGATTCTCTTTCGCATGGGAAAAATGGATGCCTGTGCTGACATCTATAAGAAGCTTCTGAAATCGAAAATTGATTCCGTAGAAATTAACCTTTTTGCTAGTTTGATTTTGGGCGGAGAGCTTCTGAAGTGCAAGAAGTGATGGACGCAAATCGGATTAGAGCATCTAGCAGCTTTGAGTTGGCATACAACATTGCTTGTTCTTTGATTGAAAGGAATAAGCACACAGATGCAGAACAACTTTTGCTGACAGCTCGAAGGTGATGAAAACATACTCTATTTTGTTACTGAACACAAAGTGCTTTGCATGTGTTTCTTCCACCATTTTGCTTAGTTTCTAGCTATTGCTAGTGAATGCTTTTTTGTGTATTAGAAATAAGTTTCTATAGTAAATTTTCATTGTCAATAAACATTATTTGTTTATTTGCACCAAAGGTGACATGTCAGCAACATGCGTGCTACTTTCCTTCTTAATCAAATTTTTTAACGTGGATTATTTTTTGAGCTATAAATTTCTCCAAAGATACAAAGTATTATGGATTAAAATGCTCCATTTTTTTTTCACATTTGTCAGAATTGGTCAGGAAACATTAATGGATGACAATTTGGCTGAGGATGATATAGAAATTGAATTGGCTCCTATAGCTGTTCAGTTGGCATATGTTCAGCAGGTATGATAATGATACAATGTGAATAATTTACAATTATTATTTTTTATTTATGGATTTTTGAGATAGCCAATAATGCATATAGTTTATTTGATCAGCTCTTAGGACGCCCACAAGAGGCCATGGAAGCTTATGGGGAAATTACTAACCGAAATCTGGCAGATGAATCATCTTTTGCTGTTGCAGTTAACAATCTTGTGTCTCTGAAAGGAACAAGAGATGTTTCTGATAACCTAAGGAAATTTGATCGGCTCAAAGAAAAAGATGCACATGGTTTCCAGCTTTCTCGTGGTCTTGAAAAGCTTTCTCCAAAACAAAGGGAGACAATATATGCAAACAGGGTGCTTTTACTTTCTCCATGCAAATAAGCTGGATCAGGTCTACTATTTTTGTTTGTGCATTTCTTAGTTTGTGAAATTTGTCCCTACTTTGTAAAATTAGGAGATTCTCAGCTTTATTTAATGACCTCTTTTTATTGTCGATATTTAACAGGCACGGGAGATTGTTGCAGCAATGATTGACATGTTTGATGACAGTGTGGTGCCAGTGCTGCTTCAATCTGCAGTCTTGGTCAGAGAGAATAAGGCCAGTAGAGCTGAAGAAATACTGGGGCAGTTTGCTGAAAAGTTCCCTGATAAATCCAAGGTTGTTCTTCTTGCAAGAGCACAAGTTGCTGCTGTTGCTGGCCATCCTCAAATTGCAGCTGACTCCCTGGCTAAGATACCTGATATTCAACACATGCCTGCCACTGTTGCCACCATTGTGGCTCTTAAAGAGCGAGCTAGGGATATTGATGGTGCATCTTCTGTCCTCGACACTGCTATCAAGTGGTGGTCAAATGCCATGGTTTGAGGACAACAAGCTGGATATTATAATGCAAGAAGCGGCTTCCTTTAAGATTAGGCATGGGCAGGAGGAAGATGCTGCCCGCCTATATGAGCAGCTTGTTAAAAGCCGTGGGGGCATAGAGGCATTGGCTGGGTTGGTAAGTACAGTTGCTTGTGTGGATATTGACAAGGCAGAAGCTTATGAGAAGCAGCTGAAACCTTTACCTGGTCTGAAAGGGATTGATGTGGATAGTTTGGAGAAGACTTCTGGGGCAAAGCATGTTGAAGGTTTGCAAGTGTTGGCTCCTGAAGTACATGAAGAGGGAAAGAAAGATAAACCAAAGAAAAAGAGAAAGAGAAAACCTAGGTACCCTAAAGGGTTTGACCCTGCAAATCCAGGACCTCCTCCAGATCCAGAAAGGTGGCTCCCCAGGAGAGAGAGATCAAGTTACAGGCCTAAGAGAAAAGATAAGAGAGCAGCTCAGGTAAGAGGATCTCAGGGTGCTGTAGTTAGAGAAAAGCATGAGGATGGTGCTGCGCCTTCCAATTCCACCACCTCAAGTTCAAAATCAAACCAAGCTACAACTTCCAAGGGAGCTACAGAACAATCAAAGGCCTCATCCAAGTCATCAAGGAAGAAATCAAGGAAATAACTGGAAGAGCTTCATTTTAGCACCTCATAAACATAAAGCCAATGCCCCTCTCATCCACCCCAAAACAAAGCGAGAGAGGACAAACAAAAGGATAGAGAGGGAAAGAACCTGTAGTTTTTGGTTAAAAATTTTCCAATTGTTTTTCATTATTTATTTAGCTTCTTTGTTAAAGCTGAGATTTTGGTGGTTTACCATTGCTATGTCAGGCTTAATTTGATAGAAATGAAACGCTGACTTTTCTGTATTCTTCTTTCCCATACAAGTGTATGTTATGGGAGGTTATAATAGTATTATTTGCTTGTTTTCCAATGGTTGCTTGTGGCTTTGCCGGAGTTAAACTCATGATGCAGTTCACATGTAATGAACTTGGGAAAACTTGTAAAAACTATTAATTTTTTTTTATATTATCCCATAAATATAATGAATAAAAGAATGCAGTAAAAAGAACCATAGTTCTGTATCTGCTCTGCAGAACTGGATACTTATTGGGGTAAAAGTTCCTGGATTGACCTCATTTGAGAGTTTATGAGCAAGTCATTTTGACCGGCCAGTGGAAGACTGAACTTTCAGAGACATTGCTGAAGAGAAGGTTGCCCTCAATTCCAAAGATCTTGTTTCCTCTTTGACTTTGGAATGGACAAGAACGCTGGAGATGCATCTTCTTTTTCTCATGGTGTAACTCCATTCAGATGTTAAAAAATCTGGAAGGTTGCATGCTTGATTACAAGGGAAACCATGTTATGGCTAACTGTTTGATTAATAAATCCAAAGATGAAAATTCTTCATCTTTTGAAGTTGAATCAAAGAAGATAGTACAGGCAGTGCATGATGCTTGTAGGACACAACCAGGGGCGGAGCTGGGGGGGGGGGGGGGGGGGGGGGGGGGGGGGGGGGGGTGGGTCGTGTGAGGGCGGACGACCCTCCCTCGCTGGCGGCAATGAACACATATATAGGGAGAGCTCCCCCCCCCCCCCCCCCTCCTTCGTTGCTGCTGGCTGCTGCCTTGCTCCGCCCCCCCCCCCCCCCCCTCCCCCCCTCCCAGTCCCACGCAGATGCAGTCATCAGCAGAGATCCAGAGACCCGTTCACGTGAGAGGTTGAAGACAATCTCTCACGTGAATTTACTGAAATACCCCTCGGAGCTTTTAATTTTTTTTTTTACTCTATTAAGTGAAACGAGCGAGAGCGAGAGCGAGAGAGGCAGAGAGACAGAGACGGACGGCGAGTAGGCGAGAGAGGCAGAGAGACAGAGACGATCGGCGAGCAGGCGAGAGAGACAGTGAACGGACGGCGACGGCGACGGATTTTTTCTCTTGGTAATTTTGCCCCCCCTCAGCAATTCTCTGGTTTCGCCACTGGACACAACTGTCATCTGAGGCTGTTCAAATGGCCATTGGTGGTCCAATTGCTGAGTTTGAAAGAGTTCTTCATTTTTCTTCTCCAGTTATATGTCAATCGCCCAGTTCATTATCTTGTCAGACCTGTTTGCAGGACCAATCTTTTGACGCATCACTCTGCAGATATGAGTAATGGTGTAAGCAGGAATTTATTAAAGATGACTTAATTTTCACAAAAAAATTATGTTGGTTGGTTTGTGGTTGATAGAAATTTTTTCGTCGGTGTTACTTATTGTCCTATCGTTTATTGTCACATCCACAACTATAGTGACAAAATAAAAAATTTATCAAGAAAGCTAAATTTTTACAAAAAAAAATATAGATGACTTTACTATAAATTTAAACATTTAATATTATAATAGTTCAATATTTAATTTATAATATTAGATTAACTACACTTAAAAATGATAATTATAGTAATTAAATCGCATAACTTTGCATATTTTAAAAATATTGTATAATAATCTTATTTTTAATTTTTAAAAAAATATTTTTCACATAATATACGAGCAGTCGATTATTTATATATATATAAATTTTGATAAAAATTTATAAAATAAAATAAAATTTATTTAAATTCACTTATATATAAATTATATATACATAATTCACATATATATAATTCATTTAAATTATATATATAATTCATTTAAATTTAAATATATAAATTTATATATACATATAAAATTCACATATATATATAAATGTGTGTGTATATATATACATATATATATTCCAATTCATTTAAATTTAAATTTAAATTTAAATTTAAATTTAAATACATAAATGAATATATATAAATTCATATATAAATATAAAATTTATAAAAATATAAATAAATGTGTGTGTGTATTTTATTAAAAAATGTGTGTATATATATACACATACATACATATATATATATAATTCATTTAAATTATATATATAATTTATTTAAATTTAAATATATAAATAAATATATATAAATTTAAAATTTTAAAATTTATAAAATATAAATAAATGTGTATGTATATTTTATAAAAAAAAAAGAATGTATATATATACACACACACATATATATATATGGATGAGAGGGTCCAAAGTTCCTGAACCCCTTACGTCCGCCACTTGATATGAGACTCTTAATATTTCTTTGGAATGCCTATGGCAATGGTATTAAAAACATGGAAGTTATGGGTTAGAAATAAAAGCTGAGGATTATGAGAACTGAAGGAGACTGGGTGTTGATCGTTTTACATATCGTGCCTATTTTGTCCCTTATTTATCAGCTGTTCAACTGTTCAAAACCCATGAAAGTAAATGCACGACTAATAGGGATGAAGTTCCTGCTCCTGGGATTGTAGAGACGTGTGACATTAGCGAAACACTAGACAACTGTAATATTGGTCACCTTCCAATATTTTCTGTACTTGTTCCTCGGCCTTGCCAAATAGATTCATCTCAGCCAGTTGACATGACCTGTTCCAATATTTTCTTTGTTAAAGCTGAGATTTTGGTGGTTTACCATTGCTATGTCAGGCTTAATTTGAAAGAAATAAAACGCTGACTTTTCTGTATTCTTCTTTCCACATACAAGTGTATGTTATGGGAGGTTATACCAGTATTATTTGCTTGTCTTCCCATGGTTGCTTGTGGCTTTGCCGGAGTTAAATTCATGATGCAGTTCACATGTGAATTGCTCATCCTATGTAGCATGCTAATTCAAGTATTAGTTTGCCTAGCATGAGGATGGCATTACTTTTGTCTTTGTTTATTTCAGAGTTTGCCATAATATGAAATCTATGATTTGATTTAATTTTTATTTGTCAATAATATATCATTGTATGATATATTATTAAATTATATTGACAGTGTAGTGATATCTCACTAAAATGAAACCCACAATTAATTAAAAAAAAATACAAGTTTATCACAGCTTGCATTTTGCAAGCTGTGTTACAACTAAAGGGGGAGAGGGAAGGCCCTACAAATAGGCCTTCCCTCTCCTAATTAATATATAACCATTTGAAAAAAAAAGAGAGAGGGAGAATAAAAATATTGAGAGAGAAAAAATATTTATGTGAAATATTTTTTTGAGTGATAAAATAGTGAGATTTTATTTTAGGTGTTTGTGAAACACTTACCACTATTTTGGGTTTATCTCAATTGTGAGTGTAGTACTTCTAGAATATTTTCTAGAGAAGTCTCTCTTGTAATCCTACTATTTATTAGTGAAAAAAAGTTATTCGGAGTTTGTCCCTTGAACATAGCCCAAAATAAAAGGTGAATCACGTTAAATTTGATAAGTTATTTTTGTCTCAATATTAGAGCTATTATCAAGTATAGTTATTTTATTATATTGTGCTATTAATTATTCGAGTAAAATTCTGTCTAAGAAAACTGAATTTTAAGTGAGACCGTCTGTGACTTCTCCAGTCTTTTATGAAATTTTCTTGGTATTTATTTTTAGTACAATATTTTATAGGCTATTTACTTATATAATAGCAAGTAATTTATGTGTTATTAATACTCGCTGCACAACAAGTGATATCAGAGCCTGGTTTAGACAGATACGCGGTGTTGAAGTTATTCTCTTTGCTTTAAAGAGATGGAGGCAAAAATAAATAAAATGATCAGACTAAATGGCTCAAATTACCACATATGAAGAAACAAGATGAATGATTTTCTATTTGTGACGAAAATGTATTTGTCTGTGTTTGCCACATTAAAACCTGATGCGAAATCAGATGAAGACTGGGAGTTCAAACATGAGCAAATGTGTGGCTTCAATGTGTATAATCACATTTGTAAAGAGACTCATGATAAGTCCATATGGGAGAAGCTTGAATAATTATATGTTTCTAAAACAATAAATAATAAGTTGCTCTATTTGACTAAACTGGTCAAAATTAGTTACTAGAAACGTATATTTATGGCGGATCACTTGAATAAATTTCAAGATTTCGTAGACCAGTTATCAGGAATGGACGTAAAATTTGATGATGAGGTACTCAATCTTTTAATACTTTCCTCTCTGCCAAAGTCTTAGGAGACTTTGAAGATTTCCATCACTAATTCAGCGGTTGATAGTGTTGTCAGTTTGAAATCTATCAAGAGTTCGATTCTAAATGAAGAGATGAGAAGGAGATCTCAAAATTCAGTATCTATATCTCAGCCAGATATTTTGGTTACTAATTCCAGAGGAAGGAGCAACTTTAAGGGTTCAAATTCAAGAGATAATAGTCGAAGAAAGTCAAATAAATATGCAAATATTGAATACTATCACTGCAAGAAGAAGGGACACATCAAAAAATTTTGTCGAAAGTTTAAAAAAGAACAAGAGAAGAACAAAGGCAAAGAAATCAAGCGATATGATAATAGTAATGATGAACAAGGAACCATGGGTGCCACATTGAAGAATTTCATGTCATTTCTTATGATAATGATGTGAATATAGCATCTAGTGAATCAGTATGGGTAGGAGATAGTGGTGCCACCATTTATGCCACATCGCATAAAGAACTCTTCTTGACATATAAATAAGGAGAATTTGGTGTTGTCAAAATGGGAGACAAGGGTATAGCCAAGATCATCGACAAAGGTAATATTTGTTTGGAGATAGAAAATGGGACAAGATTACTCTTAAGAGATGTCAGACATGTTCCCAAACTTAGGCTAAACCTGATTTTCGTTGGCATACTTGATGATGAAGGTTTCAGTAGTACTTTAAAGGATGGTCAATGAAAAACTTACTAAAGGCTCCTAAGTGTATAGAAAAGGTAAAAAGTATTCCAAACTATATGTGATGCAGGCAAAGCTCTCCAGTGATTTTGTTAATGCAGTAGAAAAAGAAAATATGATTGAGTTATGGCATAGAAGACTTGGTCATACGGACAAGAAATGGATGGCACAATTGGTGAAAATAATGCATTATCCGGAATTGATAAAGTAGATTTGACAAAATGTGCTGACTGTTTGGCTAAAAAACAAAACAAACTTGCTTTCAAAGGTTCCACTTCTTCCAAAATGAAGAATACATTGGATCTGATTCACTCAGATTTGTGTAGACCGATGTCAAAGTTACTTAGTGGAGCTCAATACTTTATGACTTTTATTGATGATCACTCAAGGAAGATGTGGGTATACACTTTGAAGTCAAAAGACCAAGTGCTAGACGTGTTCAAGCAATTCCATACCTTAGTTGAAAGGGAAACTAGGAAGAAGTTGAAATGTATTCGGACATATAATGGTGGAGAATACATTAGATCATTTGATGCCTATTGCAAGGAGCATGGTATCCGACATCAAGCAACACCTCTAAAAATACCGCAATTGAATGGCTTAGCAGAGAGGATGAACATGACTTTGATGGAGAGAGTAAGATATTTGCTCTCATAGTCAAAGTTACCTAAGATATTTTGGGGTGAAGCTCTATAAGCTGTAGTACATGTACTTAATTTTTCACCATGTGTTTCTCTTTAGTATAATATTCCAGAGAAGGTGTAGTCAGGAAAGGATGTATCCAATCATCATCTGCAGGTGTTTGGCTGTAAAGATTTTGTGCATATTTCCAAGGATGAGAGGTTGAAGCTTGATGTCAAGACAAGTGAATGTGTATTTATTGGCTATGGTCAAAATCATGATCAACTTGGCTATAGATTTTATGATCCAGTTCATAAAAAGCTTGTCAAAAGCCATGATGTTGTGTTTGTTGAAGATCAAACCATTGAAGACATCAACAAAGTGAAAAAGGATGCTCCTGAATTCAATGGTGACTCAACAACCTTAAAGTTAGTTCCTCCAAAGGAAGTGCCAAGATAAGTTGGAAATGAAATACAAAATCATTAGCCAAAAAATGCTAACATCGATGCTCCCACAAAGGTCCAATCAGATGATGTTGTGGGCCAAATTGAAAATCAACCACCACTACTAACAGAAGTTCTTCATGTTTCATTAAGGAGATCTACTAGAACTAGACAACCTTCTGCTAGATACTCTAATGATTAGTACGTGTTGCTTACTGATGGGGGAGAACTTGAGAATTACTAAGAAGCTATAGTAGATGAGAATATGGAGAAATAGATCGAAGCCATGCAAGATGAGATGAAATCTTTACATGAAAATAAAACTTTTGAGCTGGTGAAGTTGCCAACAAGTAAAAGGGCTTTGAAGAATAAGTGGGTGTTCAGGATAAAGTATGAAGAATATAGTTTCCAATCATGATTCAAAGCCAAATTAATTATTAAGGTATTTAGCCAAAGAAAAAGAATTAACTTTAATGAGATTTTTTTTACCAATGGTGAAGATGACACCCATTGGTACAGTGCTAAGATTAGCTGCAAGTTTCGACTTGGAGATCGAGCAGATGGATGTTAAGACTGTTTTTCTTTATGGTGATTTGGAAGAAGAAATATACATGGAACAACCAGAGAATTTCAAGAAAAGAGGAAAAGAAGATCATGTCTACAAGTTAAAGAAAAGCTTATACGACTTGAAGTAGACATCGAAACAGTGATATAAAAAGTTTGAATCAATTATGAGAGAGCAAGGGTACAAGAAGACTACTTCAGACCACTGTGTTTTTGTATAAAAAAATATCTGATGATGATTTCATCATCCTTTTATTATATGTTGATGATATGTTAATTGTTAGCCGAAATATTTTCAGAATCAACATCTTAAAAAAGTAGCTGAGTAAGTCTTTTGCAATGAAACACTTAAGGTCAGCAAATCAGATTCTTGGCATGAAGATTACTAGAGACAATGGTGTCAAAAAGTTATGGTTATCATAAGAGAAGTACATTAAGAAAGTACATTAAGAAAATACTTCAAAGGTTCAACATGAACAAAGTTAAAGCTGTTAGTTATCCTCTTGCTAATTGATGCGTGCCGTATGCTATATGCAATTACCGCAAGTGCACGGGTCGCTCAAGTAATATAATAGTGAGTGAATGTCGTTCCTCTAGGGACAAGGCCAAGCACTAGTTCAAATCTTAACCGTTGTTTAGAAAATTAATATTTTTTGTGTTGTTTTGTAATTAAAGGCAATTAACTTGAATAAATGCAAGTAATGAAATACAACTAACCTAATGAATGCAAGTAAAGATAAATTGTGTGTTGAGTAAAAAGGTTTGATGGTAATGATACTATCCAGATATTGAATCCCCCTAACCTCAATTACATTACATGATAGAGTTGAGTTGGCATTCCTCTAACTTAGACTAAAACCTCTCTCGAGTGAATTAATCCCTAATCACTAAGTAGAGTGCCGGAATCTCTTCTCAAAACACAATTAAGTAGGTCATGCATTAAGAACAAGAAACTATAAACCAAAGGATCTTATAGGTCTATCTCTAGCACCCCAATTAATCCTCAACCCTTATGAGTAATCAATTCATGTCAAGCTTTCTCAAGTCAATAACATGAAAATGGCAACCAATCAATAAGCATGCTATCATCAATTGGCAATAATCATCAAGCATCACAAGAATAAAACAACTCAATCAATTAAAAGTATCCAATCATACAAATAAGCTAGGGTTCTTCAATATCTAGATAGAGAATAATTTAGCTCATGCTCAACACGCTTAATATAACAACAACAACAATAACAAAATACATAAAAGGAGAAAATAGAAAAACCCCTTTCAATGTAGCTTTTTCAATCTCCAGGAGCTGCCAATGGAAGATGAAGATGGTGGAGAGGATGGAAATGGAGGATGAAGATGAAGAGTCAAGGAAAGTGTCACTCTCTCCTTGTCCAAAATGTGTATGCACAGCCTCCTCCTCTCAAACCTCTCTTCTCTGCCTCTGTTCTCTGTTTTCTGCCCAAAACTCCAGCCTTCTCCCAGCTCTAGCTTCCCCCTTTCTTCTTCCTCTTCTTCTCTTTTTATTTCCATTCAAAGCTCCAACCCATGTTTCCAACTCACACCACTCTCCATTGTCTCCCACATTTTCCTTGTTTAATATTTCTTTTTATCACTTAGGCAAGCTTTTCTCTTCTTTTATCTTTCTTTTGGCAAAAGCAAAGTCTTTGTCCCCCACTTTGTCCACAACTCGTGCAGAAAATTCAACTTTTTCATAGGTGACACGCCCAGTGACACTCACAGCTACTGTGATTTTGAATAAATGGCACGCCCATGTCACTGGGCGTGTCACAGCTACTGGAAACATTGTAAAAGGCACGCTTGGTGACACGGGCGTGTCCATGAGCGTGTCCATTGATGAATTTTGCTCTTTCTTCATTGTTTTGACCATCCAAGGGAGTTTTTCCACTTTAACCTAAAACAAACAATTAAAACCAACTTTAAACAAAAATCAAATGAAACATTAACTAAAAACATATAGAAATCCATACTAAAAATAGGTATAAAATGATCTCATCACTAATCATTTTAAGTTTAGTTCTAAACAAAGCCCTTTAATGAAAAAGGATAAGGAAGAAATGGAGAAGGTGCCTTACGCTTTAGCTGTTGGAAGTTTGATGTATGCCATGGTATGCACAAGGCTAGATATTGCTTATGCAGCTGGAGTAGTAAGTCGGGTCCTTTCAAATCCTAGTAAGAAACATTGGAATGCAGTGAAATGGATTCTCAGATATATCTGTAGTACTTCTAAAGTATATTTATATTTTGAAATCACCAATCTTGTGTTAGTTGGCTATACAAATATGGATATGGTTGGTGATGTTGATTCAAGAAAGTTTACTTCTGGATATATAATTATTTTTGCAGGGGGAGCATGTAATACCCTGATTTTTGATGTATTTTGGAATAGTAATTATGGGAGAGTATATTGGTGTAATGGATAGAGAAAATATAAGATGAATATGTATGATAGATGTAATATATATGTATATGTTATATATATACTTGAAATATATTTAAAATAAACATGTCATATATATAACATATGTATATACCAAACATATACAACACATATAAAAGAATAATTTATATATATATATATATATATATAGATAAGGATGGAAAGGAAGAGAAGTTGAAATTTGCTTCTTCTTCTTTGTTCCTTTTAATGTGAGCTTGAGAGAGAGAGGCTTAAGGAGAGTTTTTCTTCTATACACCAAATTTACAAGGGATTTCAAGTATTCAAGTGAAGATTTTGAGAATTTTTCATCAATTGGTAAGTTCTTTATCAATTTTGCAATCTCTTTGGAATACTATAGAGGAATATGATTTGGAAAAATTGGAATTTATGTATTAGCATGTTTTAATGATTTATTTGGGTATGTATGAAGTTATTGTGAGTAGCTAATGATGATTTTAAGTTTGGATTAAAAGAGAAGAGATTTCTTTTCTTTTCTTTCTTCTTCTTTGAATGTGTTATGAGAGAAAGTGATGATTGATTGAATAAGATGATAGTTATGATATGTTGGAGTTATATAAGTGTTGAATTGATGGGTGAATTATGAATATAAACTAAGATGATGATTAAGGGTGTTGTAATTTTGAGTTTGGAATGATTGTATTCATATGGTTGAGAGTTTAAAATGTAGAACTTTTATCTGACATAACCATATCGTTGGACATGTCAACGGTGCTGAGTTTAACATTGATGACACGACCATTAATACGGCCATGTCTCTGAGCGTGTCGTAGCTACTATGAGATAAGATAATTGACACGGCCGTGAATACGCCCATGTTATTGGGCGTGTTAAAATTTTTATGAGGTAGAATGAATGACACATGCCGTGAAACACCCATATTATTGGACGTGTCAATGCTTCTGTATGAATGAGTTAATAACACGGTCATTAACACGCCCGTGTTGTTGGGTGTGTCACTTGAGAATAACTCTTTTTTTATTTTTTATTTGCAATTCCTATTTAAATGATTTGATGTTAAGAATGCCCTAGAATATGATATTACATGGTTGTTTATGATCATATTTGGTATGGGTATTGAGAGAGAATAGTTTGTCCAATCCTAGTGTTAAAGGGCAACTTGGAAGAGAAGGGTAGATGAAGTTTTAAAGCTTGTTTTGGAGTATTTTTTAAGGTATGCACAAACTCTTGATAAATAGAATGTGATTGCATTATATTTGGCCTAGCACATTTTAGATGAAAATTGTGTTAATCTACTTGATACATTAAGTATTCATGACATGGTGCTAAAACATGTGAATTGCTATTTGTGCATTATTATGCATTGTGAAAAGCCATTGTTAATGGCTAAATTGAATGAACTATGAATTATATGCAAAATATGAAAATGATCCAAAAATATTTGGGTAATGTGGTTTGTTGTGTATATATTAAAGATATTATGTAAAGCCATTGGTGATGACCAGATTATATAAAATGAGATATATTATAATTATATGATGATGTTAATATAAATGAGATAAATGAGGCAATATACTTAGCTTGATCATGAGAAAATGAGAAAAAGATTGATAATAAAAATATGAAATAATTGTATGCCTAATATGTTATTCAATTTTCAGAGTTCTGTGTTTAGTGGCATGCCTATATTTGTCTATAGGGTTAGACGTTTGGGGTCACTGTAAAAATATTTTTGAGGTGAAAAGAACGGGTCGTAAGCCTCAGAAATAAGTCCTTGAAATTGGGCTGGGTGAAAACACCGAATCTTAAGCTCAGGCCTAGTTGAATAATTACATTGATATATTACCTTCGGGACTAGACATATAGTGTCATTATGGACTAAAATAGTAACTTTGAAATTTGAATAATGTACTAGTTGTTTGGACCCATGCTTGTAACTCTGATGTTGTACCAAAATAGTACCTATTGTATATAAAATCTATGATGGTTAAATGGGATATATGATGGTGATCATGGAATGATATGATCATAATACATATGCAAATTACTGAAAAGGAATGTGACATAAGAAAATATCCTAAATGATGAGAATTGTTGAAAGACTTGAGCAGAGCTAAGTCTTGATATTGAAAATGAGATTATAAAAATATAATGTGATATATAATATATATATTTGTGAAAATTGTGTGTATTATTTTATGAATGTTATGATAAGCCATCGAATTATGACTTATGTTAAAAATTTATATAAATTATAAAATTAGTGAAAAGCTATGAAAAGTGCATCGAAAATGAGAAATATGATAAGAATATGATGATAAATGATGTTAATAATGTGAGTGTGATTTTCTGTAATATATGTATGTATGTTGTATGCTATTTATATGTGCCACTAAGCTTTCGAGCTTAACGTGGTTGTGTAAATCGCGCAGGTGAGTAGATTGTTAATTTGGGAGTCAAACAGTTATGCCACAAGAACAGTAAAAGTGTTTCGAGACCAACTAAAAGATGGTGCATGCATGTATAATTTTATTATGTTGTATTTTGATAAAAATGTATATGTATATAAGTGAATTTCAAAAAAGATAATATAAATTTATATATATGCAATCTAATGAAAAGTATAATGGTTTTATAAATATTCTTTTATTAAAAATATAATTGATGCAGACTAAAGTAAGGGTTTAAATAATACTGTAAAGTAACATCTTTATATTTTATATGCGTATTATACGTATATAAGGTATATATATGGTATGTATATAGGGTATAATGGTGTTACAGATTAATTTCTTAGCAATCAAAGTTACAAAAATGTATTGTTTTATCCATTGTTGAGGCTGAATATATTACAATTACTGAAGTAGGCAAAGAGCTACTGTGGATGAAATTTTTTTAACAAGAGTTGAGTTTTGAGCAAGAAAAGTATGTGTTGTGCTGTGATAGTCAAAGTGTCATTCATCTCAATAAGAATTTCATCTTTCACTCACAATCAAAGCATATTGATGTGAAATATCACTGGATTCGAGCTGTACTGGAGATGAAACAGTTTCAACTCGAAAAGATTTATACAAATGACAACGGCTCTGATATGATGATTAAAGTTCTACCCACAGAGAAGCTAGTTGCTTGTAAGACGATTGTTGATATGGAAGTCTCACCAATTTGAATATGAGAAAGAGATTTGTGGTGGTGTTCCACTCAAATAGGACCCACAATTAATTAAAAAAGGAAAAGAAAAGCTCGTAAAATGCAAGCTATGACAAGCTTGCAAATGCAAGATGTGTCACAGCTTGCATTTTGCAAGCTGTGTTACAGCTAAAGGGGGAGAGGGAAGGCCCTATAATAGGCCTTCCCTCCCCCAATTAAGATATAACTATTTGAAAGAAAAAAAGAGAGAGAGGGCGAATAAAAATACTGAGAGCAAAAAAAATATTTGTGTGAAATATTTTTTTAATTGATAAAATAATAAAATTTTATTTTGGATGTTTGGAAAACACTTATCATTATTTTAGGTTTATTTCAGTTGTGCGTGAGTACTTCTAGAATATTTTTTAGAAAAATCTCTCTCTTGTAATCCTACTATTTATTAGTGGAAAAATTTTATTCGAAGTTTATTTAGTGGACGTAGCCCAAATTAAAGGGTGAACCACGTTAAATCTGGTGTGTTATTTTTATCTCAATATTAGAGTTATTATCAAGTGTAGTTATTTTGTTATATTGTGCTATTAATTATTCAAGTAAAATTTTATTTAAAAAGACTAGATTTTAAGCGATACTGTCTGTGACCCCTCCAATTTTTTTAAAAAAATTTTAATATTTATTTTTAGTATAATATTTTATATACTATTTACTTGTATAATAGTAAGTAATTTATGTGTTATTAATGCACACTGTATAATAGTCTGTCACTTAAATTAGGTGCCAAGTGTAACAGAAATAGTAAATGTCATTTTAGATTCTATAGAAAATAGCATTTGAAAGAGTTACTTCTTTGCCGTATTGAAAATTTTATGATGGTAAAGGGTATAATTTTTGTGTAAATTATCCTTTTATATCCTAGTATGATTAAAAGAAGGGTAGAATTTTTCTTATTGACTTTTAATATATTTGAAAAATAGTATGATTTTTAATGTTGTGTTTTTCTCAGTAATAGTTTCTTAAATTCTAATATGACATGTCATCTCCTCTGAAAATGTCGGCTGAAATGTTCTTTCTTTGTCTCGTGTGTTTGAGGATTTTGAGATGCTTCAAAAAGAATGAAGTAATGGTGGGGGGCATAGCAAAGGCAAATAATTGAAAGGCAAGAATTCTCTCTCGTGGCTATTGAAGTAATTCTATGAATTTCAATTTGAATACGTCTTACTTCGTCTAATTCCCATTCTTTTCAAAGCGTCAGTAACCCCACGCAGCAAGTTTTCCTTTTTTTTTTTTAAATTAATATTCATGTGCAATTTTATCACGTATTGCACTTTCCACGTATTAAATATGAATTTACCTAATATACATTTTAAGCAAAAAAAAAAAAAGGAAAAAAATATTACTAAAAATAAATATATTTTAATAAAAATTAAAAAATTTTATAGAAATAAAACACATAATTGGTTTTAAAATTGAACAATATTGCCAGAGAAGAGAATAATAGCTTAAAAATTATGATTTTTTAATACTATATATATACTAATTATTATCAATATTAAATAGAATATTATATTTTTATTTAAAATTTTTAAATAAATATATCAATATCAATTAAGATATTATAATTCTATTTAAATTCTCTAAATAAATATATCAATATCAACTAAGATGTTATAAATTCTCTGAATAAATATAACTATTATCAATATAAAATAAGATATCATAATTTTATTTGAATTCTCTAAATAATTACTAAATAAATATTTATTATATAATAAATATAAAATATTAAAAATAAAATTTATGAAAAGATTATAGCGATGATATATAGTATAATATTATATCAGTGACAGTCATTTTAGTATTATATATAGATTAATACATTAATCAATAATAAATATTTTAATTTTTATTGAGATATATTTTATTTTTATTAAAAATTGTTATAATTATTTTTTTTAAAATAATTAATAAGAGACCATACACGATATAAAATTATTATATAAATTTTAATAAAAATAAAATGCATATGAAAAAAATAAACTATTTATTGTTATTCAAAGAAGTTCAAATATGACATATGTTATATCAACAATTAAATATTAATGAAAATATCTTAATCGTAATTAAACACTAAGCACCTTTTGAAAACAAATTTAAGTATAAATTAATTAGAGGTAATAAATAAAGGTTTTTTTTAACCCTTTTTTGCTTGAGCGGTGTTAAAGAGGCTGAGAATGTGACATCTAAGATGATGATAGCCATGGCGTATAAGGAGTGTTCAACAAAAAGCCAATTCCTTGGTAATTAAGTAGTTTGCTTGGGAAGGCAGCGAGATCCAACCCCAAAACTGTATTTTCTGAGTTTTTTCCTTTTTTTTTTAAAAAAAAAGTAGTTTGCTTGTGTACTAAGGCAAAACTTGCTCAACTTGGCCATAAGAGTTTTTAGCTTGCCAAATCCTAAAGATTTCATCAACCAAAATGATAGATAATTAACTATTGTTAATTCTATTATTTATTAGGGTTGAATGGTTCATAAACGGAAATTTAATTCTAATAACTAAAAATTAGTAAATTATTTCATGAATTAGATTAATCTTAATTTAAAATGAAAAAATAAATAAGTACAAGAAAAAAAAGCACTAAAATTTCTTATTAGATTTTGAGATGAAAGTTTTAAAATTTAAAATTTAATTTTGAATTTCCGAGGATAAAAAAGGCAATGAGAATTATTTAAAATAAACTACATTTATATTCAAGAAAAAAAAAAGAAAAAAAATGCATTTTTTGTGTAAAGAATTATATAATAATAATAATAAATCCTAAAGGGAAGAGAGTGTTTTGGTAGACATTGGCAACCTAAGCAAATTTGTTAATTCAATTACAATTGGTTGAAATTAAAATAAATTTAATTTTATGGATTCATATATTTTTTATTATATAATTAAAGATTAATTAATGTGCAATATTATTATGTTGAGAGTAACAGAAGTGCTAAACTTGTGTACCCATTTTCAAAATTTTATATAATATATAATAAAATAACTTAATTATTTATCTTTCAAATTGAAGAATCATATCATTATTTTTTAAAAAATTACCCCCATTAAGTTCAATATATCTCAAACCTATCAGAATAATAGTACCATAAATTTATTTATATACATATATATATAATTTGTTCCCAAAGATATAATTATTATTAATTTGAAAAATTTAAATGTTTAGTATAATTTAAAATTTATTTTAATTAATAATCGATAAACTTGCTAATTAGTGTTACTAATAATTTATGTTATTTTTTTACTAATTAATATTAATATATATATATACTGAAATATAATCTAATGGAAGTTACATATTTTTTAGACAATAAATCTTAAATTAGTTATCATCTTCTCTTATCAAAATAAATAATATTGATTATGATAATATTTTGTAGAGTATTTTTATTATCTTTACTATCAAACTAAAGATGAAGATAAAACTTATGATGTAAAATAATTAGGCTTTGTTTATTTTGATGAAAATAAATGGAAAACAAGATAATACAAATTTTATTTCTTTAATAAGAAAGAAGAATATAAATAACTTTCTCATATTTTATTTAATTCATTAAAATATTTTCACACTAATTTAAAGAGAAAATAAGATAATAAAAATAATTAGTCTTTTTTTAAACGGAAAAGAACATAATAAAAATTTTATTTCTCTTTTTTTTTATTTGGACAATAATTAGAGAAAAAATGAAAAAAATAATATAAATAATTTTCTTTCATTTTCTTTTAATTTACTAGAACTTTTTCCCAATCAATTTAGAGGGAATAGGAGGGAAGTGAAAAAAAATAAAAATATCATACTATAAGAAGTTATTAATTTATTATTTATCAACTTAAAATAACAAGAGAACAATAATAAAAATAAATTTTTTTAAATTTTGCTTTTTTATATATTAATTAGGCAATCAAATAAACAAAAAAAAAATAGAACTTTCACTCTATTCACTTCTTTTATTTATTCATTTATTTATTCTATTTTTAAAGAACCAAACATAGACTTGATAAATAAATTTTAAAAAGTAATTCTAATGGTAAAAATAAATATATAAATATATGAAGATTAATTAATTTTAATAATAATAATAAATTATTTAATTTTTTGAAAAATAAACGTAAAACATGACACGTGTCAAAATGGTAATAACCCAATCTCGCCCATCTAAATTTGGGTTGCAAATTCATCGTTGCTCTCTTTACCCTTCTTCTCGATTTCCCTTTCCCTTGTTTGTTGTTTCTATTTTCTCGCGCTCTCTCTCTCTCTCTCTCTCTCTCTTGTCTCGCCCAACTCGGTCGACAGATTCCGTCTCTTCTTGGATCGAATTCCCTACCAGAAAAATATCTCCTTTTTATTCAAATTCTAAAAACCCAAAATTTAGTTCTCTTTTATTTCGCTTCTAATCCAACTTTTTTTTCGAACTATCTTGTTCTTGTTTGAGGATTCGATACCAGGAGCCTTTGATTGGTGTTTATCTGTCGATTGCGGTTGTATTTCTGAGGAACTGAATTTAGGGTTTGTCGTAAATCCTTTCTTTGATTTTCCTTTTTTTTTTTTGAGATTATCGACTAATACTAATACTATAGCTTATTCTTTCTTTACTTGTTCGATCTAATTCTTGTTTGTTGTTTCTTTTAGTATATAAATCCATTTATTGTAAACCCTAAAGAAAAAAAGAGGGAAAGAAAAAGATTAATTGGTTGATTTTTTAGGTTATTGAATAGATTGAAAAAAAGAAAAAAATAAATTGTATTAATAGTACCCTTTTGTTTCAATTTCATTCCCAGCTGATTTTTAGGTTTTTCTTTGAACAGGAAACTCTGTAAAAATTTTGGTTGCTTTGTTTTAGTTTGCTATCCGAAATTGAGGGTTTTCTTGTTAGATCTCTTTATCTTCTTCTCTTTTTCGTTTTCCCCTTTTTCCCCTTCTCTTTTTTCTAACCTAAATTCGTATTTTTTTTTTACCTGATAACTTTTTTCCTACGCGGGTTTGGTTGCGTTTTGCTTGCAATATCGTTTGAACATAAAATTGGGGTTTTAGGGTTTCTTCACGTAGAATGGCATTGAATTTTTCTCATCGACCACTGTTTCCTGGGCATCTGCCTGAAGACAGTTTGGTTTCTCCGATGAGGATTGCAAATGGATATCTTGTTGACGGTATACAAGACAAAGTTGAGAATTGCTTTGATTACGGGAGGGATAGGAGTGATAGGTGTGGCTCACAAGAATCGGTGCATAAGGATATTCTTGATCTTTTGCCATCAGATCCCTTTGGCATGGACATTAGCACTACGTTTACTGCTATTACGGGTCTTCTTGAACATTGGGAGGTGGACTGTGGTGGGTATGGTAGGGATCAGGTTGCCACAAATGATGGGAATTATCAATTGTTTGCCGGGTTGAATTTCATTTGGAATAATGCAATGAAGTTTCAAGCGTTCCCTGGGAAGATGAGGTTTGATAATAGCTTAAATGCAGCTGGTGGATTTGGTGACTGGTACATAGAGGAGAAGGAAGTAGGGGATGTATCTGGGCATGGTGCTCTTGGATTGGCTTATAATGTGGAGGACATTTTGAGTTTGGGAAATGAAATAATGGGTAGTAGAGATGCAGATGTCATGGATGAGGGAATTATGGAGTTTCACGAGTGTAGTGGGGTTTGTTCTGATGGGTATGGAGGAGCTCCTCATGGAGCTTTTGCATTTGCTCTTGGTTATCTTGGGGTGAGGGATCTTCTTGTTGTTGAAACAGTTTGCAAGTCATTGCGCACTGTAGTTCGGAATGACCCCCTTTTTTGGAGGAGTATTCACATAGATCAACCTTTGAATGAGAAGATCACTGATGATATTCTTTTGCAATTGACTAATAGGGCTCAAGGCAACTTGCAATGTTTGAGCTTGATTGAGTGTCCAAGGATTACTGATGATGGGTTGAAGCGTGTCTTTGAAAAAAATCCAAGGCTAACCAAGGTGTGTCTTTATTTTCTTGCATTGGTTTATGAATCTTAGTTATTGCTCATTTTGCTATGTTATTAACTTAATTGCCCCACATTGCTCAGTCTTTGTTGGTTTATTTAAAATCAAATCTTCACTCCTCACTCTTTCCTGCTTTTTTCCCATCAAAAGTATATTTAGAGAATTCTATTATGATTAATGATTTAGTGGTAATTGATCCTTGGTTCCTTCCTATTATAGATTCAGGTTTGCATTCCTGATGAGTGGATATTTTTCCCTTTGTACAGCTGACAACTGGTTAATCTGTGAACCTTAATTAAGAGACTTTGAGACCTGGTTATAGATGGGAAAGCTAATTATTTCTAGCACAATTGTGAGAGCCATAAATGCTTAACTGCTGCTAACAAATATTAATAGGCAGGATAGATCATCTTTTAGGTTAATTTTCCATCATCAATATATTTTGCCAAAAAGAAAAAGAAAATGAATTAGGCATTGTTCTTGCAGGATTAGGAGCTTGTTTATGCTTGATTTCCTAAAAATCCTTTAAAGCAAGGGGTGAAACTGAATATATAGGTGTTGAGGCTTCAGTTGGGTGGCATGGATTATTAATATTTTTTTTAATTCAATGGCTAAAATACTGTGTGATGTGTTTAGTAGTTATAAAACAATTCAAATGATATCAAATGTTATTTCCCTTCCCCCATTTGGCGAATAATCTTCATTAAGAACAATGAAAAAGGGATTGGAACCTTGAGTATTGCAAGAACACCCATACTTGCTTACTCGATTTATGATTTCACTCTTTTGTGATACCATTCTTGTTGTCACCAAATGACTTGGTATTGGATTGACTGGCGGGCAAAGTTATCTTATTCTCTGTTTTTCCTCACTGTGTGAGCACCTTTAGCTTTTATATGCATCAACTATTACAATCTTGGGTTTTCTAGCCTTTTGTTTTTGTTGTAATTTTTTTAATTGATTTGAGTACATGTTTGTTGTATTGCGTTTCTGATTCGATTAGATGCTAACATTTTTTCCTTTATGCAGCTGAGTGTGCCTGGATGTACAAGACTTAGCATTGAGGGCATCATAACTAGCTTAAAGGCATTTAAGAATATGGGTGCACAAGGGGTGAAGCATCTAAGGATTGGTGGCCTCTATGGAGTGACACAGAAGCACTTTGAAGAACTGAAGTTATTGTTGGGCACAGATAACCATATGCAGCAGAATGCTCACAAGCCACATTTTTATCACAGAGGAAACTTTTACCTGTCATGTGAAGATGATCGTGCTATTGACATTGAAATGTGTCCAAGATGCCAGAACCTGAGGTTAGTATATGACTGCCCTGCAGAGGGTTGCCAGCAGAAAGAGCATTCCACTCAGTCATGCAGGGCATGCACTCTTTGTATAGCTAGGTGTGTTCAGTGTGGCTGGTGTATTAATGACAGCGAATATGAGGAAACATTCTGCCTTGAGTTGCTTTGTTCAGATTGTTGGAAGCAACTCCTTAAATGCCAGGAGAACCAGGATAGGAAGATAAGTCCACCTAAGTCTTCTGTTCCCTGTGAATCCAGCTGCAGCCTTCGTCTTCATGGCTAGAAACAGATGTCTGTTCTTGTCTTCTGGTGTCATGTTATGATTGAGATGTGCATAATTGATCGTTTAGAATCTAAGGTTGAAAAATATGAGTCAGCCATCTAGGATTATGGTTCCTGTCAGTCTTGTCTTTACCTTCCGAGTCTCAGTTGCAGCTATTGGTGGACTTCAAGCTGTCTTGGGTGCATATTGAGTTGCCCAAATTTATTGCTTTTTGGAAAAGGAGAAAAAAATAAGAGAAATAGAAAAATAACAGTTGCAGGAAGGCAATGGTGTCCGGTTATTTCATTAGTTCTGCACATATTGTTCATGGTGAAGGGTCTTCCGTTCTAGCTTTCTTCTATGTGGTACATGGCTTAATAAAGTCAGATGAAGAATGCGTCGACACCTTTGATTTCCAGAAGTGGCATGTGATTCTGCAATGCAGAAGGATCAGATCAGATTTATTCAGCATTGTCTTTGAGAAAGTGATGTTGTCAATGATGAAAAGACTTGTTTGGTGTACATGTAAATGAGCTTGTATCCTGACTCGTCGAAGCAAGCACTGATTTATTCTTGCTGTAATAATTATGTACTGGATCTCTTCATTGCCTGAGGAGTGGAGTGATTAACTTTCATGCAGTGTGGCCGATTGTGTCATGTGCAGGCGTCCTCCCAAACCCTTTTGTTGGGGTGCACTGTTCATGGAGTTGCAGAGCCATTTATCGTGCCAGAGCTTTCTCCACTTTGAGCTGGAGATGCTGTCTATCAATATACTTCCTGTGCTGGTTGATTGATTTATAGTTTCATTTACCATCAACCTCTCATTGCTGGCTCTTGCTTGTTTAAATGTAGAAGAAACAGTAGTCTCTGTTGTTACTTGGCTCAGGTGGGTTGTATCATCCATTAATACTTTATAGTATAGGGCCTGTATTTTGCTACTTCCATCCCAGGAAGATCGTATCGGCCACACTTCAGAGTGCCGAACTGTAATACTGTTCCTTTGAATGAAAAAAAAAAAAAAAAACTAAGAATATGTTCAATGTGTGCTTTTGGATTGAATGCTACATTTAGATCTTAGATTAGAGGGTGTTCTGCCTAGCTTAAAAAAGCTTTGGAAAATTATTTTATAATTTTTTTTCATGCTTTGTTAAGAGATTTTAATCAAATAGTATGCTAATTTCGAAAATATTTTTAAAATTTAGAGAATTTTGTATTTTTTTCTGGTAATTTTATCAAAAAAATCCAAGAAAATTATAAATTTATGTAGTTTTTATAAATAAAAAATATTTGAACTTTACTCTAATTTTTATATCCATAATAAGCTATTTTTTTTTTTACAAAATCGTACATAAATTAAATTTTTTTAAAATTTATTTTTACATTTTTATCACTTTATTCCTATATTTTTAAGTAACCATATAACCCAATATATTTGAATTTTTGCTATTAAATTACCGCAAATAAATAGACATATTTCAATATGTGAAATACACGCATCAGACATTAGTATACAGCTCAATAAACTATAAGTCAAAGTTTCTTTCGAGCTCCCAAATTTCTCAAGAGACAACGCTGGTTCATCTGTAGAACAAAATTGATTGAATAATGGAGTGAGACCAATCCGATTTACCATCCGTCTCCGATGCCGTCAATTAAGGTCCGATTAAAATAAAAAATGACCACTATTCGATCTATTTCGCCGGCACTGGTGCTTTAACGACCACCAAGACAACGTTCTACAAAGCTGTCTTTCATGGGTAAACTCTCTCCTTCTCTATTCCCACTTCTCTTCTTTGCAAGAATTTTAAGCATCATAGTTGCAGTTATAGTAATTTCTTGGACTTTTCTTTTTTCAAGTCTAGCTTTCTCCACAGCTTTTTTTTCTCGCCTTGAAGACCTCATTTTTGCTGTATGTATACTAGTTTTTTTTTTCATGAATTGATTTCTTTAATTCTTTCACATTTCTTGAAAACCCAAAAATATCTTGCATTTATTAAAGATGGTGAATTTTTCTTCTCGATTTTACAGGTTCTCCATCTCTTGTTAATGATGATTGGTTTTATTCTTATTAGTGGAGAAGGTAGTGGAATCAGCACTGTAATTTCTTACCTTTTGTCTCTTACTCTCATTGAAACCAAGAAATTGATTAAAGAAATGGGTTTTGATTTGATTTATATTTTTGGTGATTCCAGCTATTCTAGTTATAGATGGTTACCTGGAAATTTGGTTTATGATTATACTGTTCACCCTTTCATGAATTGATATTGATATTGAATTTGGGTTTTTGCGGGAAAATTCTTAATTGATATTGATATGATTATACTGGAAAATTTGGGTATTTGATTTTGTGAATTGATATTGAATTTTTAATTATGAAATTGTGAATTTTGTGAATTGAATTTGAATTTTAAAATATTGTATTTGAAGTTTTCCAGGACTGAATTTGTTAATCAGTGGAGGAGAGTATTATTGTAAATTTATTGTCAAGTGTTATTGGTTCTTTAATCAGTGAAGGGTATTATTGTAATATCAAAATATATGTTAATAAATTTCAGTCCATTCACGCTCTGCAAGGAGGTGTATTACAAGGTCCGATTAAAATTATGCCACCTCAGCATAGGGTTAAGTTGTTATAAAATGACTAATTGTGCCTTAGAGGACTGACGATGTATTAAGCCATTTAAATGACAAACCGGCGTTACTTTTTTCAACAAACAAAGTCACTCCCGCTAGTTGCATTAAAATTGCAGTAATTTCAAACAGGTTTGAATTTCACCGGGGCTTCTCTATAAAGACTTCCTCTCCCACAACCTTTCCATCACAGAATGTTGGAGTCTGCATATAATTGTTTAGAATATTTACCTGCACATAATTGGGCACCTTTAAAATGAAATAATCATAAATACACACCCACCCACAGAGCATAATAGTCTGTATCCAGAACAAATTTGTATTGCATGTCGTTTGATGCAATACAAATTTATGATTATATGCAGACTCCAACATTCTGGTTAAACTATTTCAAAATGCAAAATTCAATTTAAAAGGAATAAAAACCTATATCAGATACCTTTGATTAGAGACCAAAACAAACCATGAGATGAGATGGGAACCCACTTAAGTTACAAATGTGAAACGAAAGATGGGTTAAAATTTTGTATAAATATAATAAATTAAAAGGCAAAAACCCTGCAAAAAATTGTGGAATGTCAGAGAGAAATATAAATATCAGTTAGTGTGCGGAGGTGGATGCTCCTTTCCTTTCCTTTTTTTTTTTTTCAAATAAGAAACTAACGGGCTCACTTCATTGAAAAAGTAATGATAGTTACTAATTAAAATCAAATAAAAAACAGATTTAATACATTTATTTGCTATATACTTAGCGTTTTAGTCACTTTGCTTCCTATATTTTTCAAGTAACTACGTAGCTTTCTATACTTAATTTTTTTAATTTAATTATCCCTTCATTTGACAAAAACATATATCATATAGTGCGTACTCAAACGCAATAATAATACAAACACATGAATTTCATATAATATTAAAAAAAAACACGTTAAAAAATTAGTTTTTTTCCCAAATCAATTTCAAAATCCAAATTTCCCTAAAATCATTTGAAACCCTATTCTCTTCCCCAATTTCTATTGCTCTATTGGCTCTTCTTCTACACTCTCCTTACATTTTAATCCATTTCTCTTCCACTTTCAATATTTTTTTACAAAATTTCATAACTATTTCTATGTTATATATTATATTATTTCATTTTATTTGTTCGATGTGAAATTATCCCACGTAGATGCAACTCTTGTATAGCTTCCTCTAGAGGTTTTTAAAGAAAAAACAGAGCATCAAAAAATAGGGAGTGAAGTTGTTGATTGTAGATCATATCAAGATTTTTGAATCCTTCGGGTAATCCAGCTTCTTTATAAGGGAAGTTAATAATCTTGAGGCTTATTTGGGTAGTTGAATCTTGGTTTATTATTATTGATTTAGTTATTTGTCCAGTAGAAAATAAGAAGAAATAACAATGAATTTTTATATCACAAAATTGTGATTTGCTGAAGCTTTAAAGGTGGAGTTAACAATAACCCATTATTATATTTTTTATTTTTTCTTATGGGTATGGATTAATTTATAATTTTTGAATTGGGCATTTGATTTTGTGAAGTGAGTTTTTTTATTTTTTTCATTGAATTTAAATTTTGAAGCGAGTTTGTTCTTTTTTTTTATTATTTTTTTTATTAATTTGTGATTTTCAACTAGTAAAACAATCTCTTTCTCTGTGCATGTGTGTATCTATGTTTCTGTAATTTTTGATTTTTGCTTAATTTTTTTGGACATGCTTTCTCTTCAAATTAAATCTGAAAATACATTACCCATTACTGAGTCAAATACACAACATAGAGAGAAACAGGGGGAAGCTAGATTTTCAATGGAAGAAGGTTTGACTTTACTTATAATTTTTTCTTCATATTATTATCTCAATGCTCACTAAATTTATAATATATATATATACACACACACTTTCAAATTTATTTGATGATACATGAAAAAATAAAGAAAAAATAATATTATTTCATGAAAATGATCTTTTAAAAAAAGGTTAAATAAAAAAATTATTAAATAATATTAAAAACATAAATAATAAAATCAAAAATAAAAACTAAAAAGAAAAAAATTAAATTTTTAAAAAAAAAAAACTGAAGATTCCAACCTTATATTCTTTTCAATTTTTTTATTTTTTATTCTGCTTTCAATTTTTTCCTGATCTCTTGATTTATTGAATGAGTTCAAGTTAATTTAGTTAAAGAAATTTATCATTTTTCTTATTTTTTTCTTCGTTGAAGAGTATATTTTTTTAATTTTTTAGAAAAATAATTTATTGAGATTTTTTTACTTAATTTATAGAAGATATAAGAAATAATTAAAATTTTAAAGGAGAACAAATAAAAAAATTTAAGATTTTAATATATATATATATATTTTTTTTTAAAAAAATAAAAAGAGAACAGTTACCCCTCTCTTATATGTATCTTCGCCTTGGAGAGAGAGAGAGTGAGCAAGACACCAGTGATTGAAGTATCCCGTTCTCCTTTTTATTTTCATTTCCATGTTTAATAAACTCACCTCTTTGTTCTTTGCTGATGTGTGGCCTATTTGTCTCTCTTTTTGGATTTCTATTTCTTTGTGATTTTCAATTGTTTAGTAGTTTTTCCTAATATTTTTACTGAGATTTTCATTTTGCAATTTGAGTTTTAGTTTTTGATTTTTTGATTTAAATTAAATTTATTTATAATTATTATTTGATTTATAAAGTGATAAATAAAACTACTGCTTAAAAATTTTAATTAAATTTTTACTTGTTTAATTAATTTTTAATTTATATATATTTTTAAATTTTTTCTTTTTGTTGAAGAATATGAGTTAGAGAAAATTAAATAAAAAAATAATTAAATTAATTTACAAGTGATTTAATATGATATTGTAAAATAAATTTAAATATAATTAACTTTTAATAAATAATATAAAAAGATAGAATAAATCTACATATGTATTTAAAAAAATATTTTTTAAAAAAAAAATAAAATAATAGAAAATTAATTTGAAAACAACAAAAAGTCAATAAAAACATCTAGGTTAGGCGTTCAATTGTCGTGGAATAACGCATTATGCTATGTCAGCACATAAAGTCCTATTACAGCCTATTGATTATATAAAATATAATTTTAGGAGAATATTTTATTATTTAAAAAATATAAAAAATAAAGTGATAAAATTGATTAAGTACAGTAAAAAGAATAGTCCGGTATACGAATACTCTCGCAATGAGCGAGGTCTGGGAAAGAGTCGGATCCATTTGATCTTTGTACGCGGCCTTCCCTTGTAATTAATTGCAAAAGGCCGTTTTCACAACTCGAACTCGTGACTTCAGGTCACATGACGACAACACTTACCGCTGCGCCAAATATATTAAGTCAATAAAAAATAATAAAATATTAACATATTAATATAGAATTTAATTATAAGACTCTCCACTAGTGAAAAAATAAAATTAAAAGTAAAAATTAAAATTTTGTGCTAATTTAATATAAAAAAATTAATTTATGATAAATGTAAAATTTACGGTGAAATTTAAATATTTTTTGATATTTTGATATTTTTATAAATGTTTAAAATTGAAATAGTTATATGTTATCATTTATAGTATTTTTATTATTAAAATTATAAAATGTGGATATTCAATGAAATAAATGTTAAGGTAAACAGAAATAATAAAATAAAATTCTTTAGTTAACACTACTTAACATATCAATTGTTATCAGCCTTTTTTTTCTAGTATTTATAAGTTTATAAAAGTTTTTATATAATAAATTCTTTAATTAAATTAGTTTATAAATATCAATTGCTATCAGTATACATATATATTTTTTAAATTTATAATTTTATAAATAATTTTAAATAAATAAGTCTGCTATTCTGGACTAGAATTGCTATTTATAAGTGAATAAGCATTTATTCGTTATTCAAAATCGATACTTCTAATAAAATTGACAATTGCTTGATTTTATCCAAATAAATTAAAATAAATTGGACAACTACTTCAATTGAATCCAAATAATTCTTTCAACTGTTTGAATTTTGACTTTTATTCCAAAAAAATTTTAGAGCAGCTTGAGTTTTATTTCATTTTGCTCTACTTTAATATCATCTTCAAATAAAAATTCTTAAAATTTATGATTTACGGGCATTGATAATATATATGTAATTTACAAAAATAAAAATAATATAACAATAAATAAGTATTTTTCTAAATAATATATTCCGTATTGATTCATTCTTCTTAAAATGTATTAAATGTAAACAAAAAAAATTGCCTTTTTTTTATCTTTTTTTTGAGGCAAAAAAAATTGCCTTTATTAGTTTTTCTAAAGCTACACATTATTATTATTATTATTACAGGAAATTTTATTCAAAAATAATTTATAACAAATTTTGTAGGTATCAAAATACTTACCTTTGATCTTTTGGTATTACAACTAATTAAAAGATTTAAAGAGTTTATGAAGATGGGAAAAATAATATTCGAATTTCGTTAATCAGAGCAAATGTGAAATTGATGAGTTAATATTTTCACATTTTTTTAATTTTTTAAGAGATGTCTTATCGATATAATCATTATAGTGTTTATATGTATTTCTTAAAGATGTGAAAAATCATGTAAATATATAAAAAATATCATTATTTTGATATGACATAATAAAATTATTATTTATATTTAACTTGGATTTCAAACTTTTTTTTAAAAAAATAATAATAAATAGATGATTTTGTGAAGTTATATATTTGTTTTAAATTATAAAAATATATTAAGAAATAAACATATTTAAAATAAATATATATTTATTCTTTATATGACCCATACAGCTAAAAAAAAATTAAAATTTTTATAACAAAAATAAAAATTTTATGCTCAAAATTGATCGTAATTATCTAATTAGTAATTTATCGTATCATGCACATGTAATTTTAAAATAAAATATATTTTTAAATATACGTATAAGATATTTTTTCATATAAAAAAAGTTTTATTTGGAGCTTTGTTGCTTACTTCATAGATGTTATATTTGGATAATTTACATGAATTTTTATGTAGTCATATTAATATTATTTTAATTCTTAATTAAATTGAGCTATAAGTAATTGATGCAAGAATTAAAAGATTAATAATAATTGTTATTGTTATTTTAAAACTGTTTCATGTTATATATATGTATATATATATATATATATAATAAGAAAGAATTAAAGTGGAGAAACTTCATAGATAACCATTTTCAATAAGAAAGAAACAAGAAGCTTTATCAGTAAATAAACAATTAAGAACAGGAATAACAAAGAATTCCATACATGAAAGAAGAGACTCTTCCTGGTCATGACAATGAATTAATGATGAAATTGCTCCGAATGATGAATTTTAATATAAATTTGGAAAAATCAACCTCAAAATCTAATCATTAAGATTGAAAAGCTCGTTTCTATATTAATCATTACGATGCTTTGTATTTATTCGATGTGGAGACTTATTTTTTTATATATATTCTTATCGAAGTTCATTTATCAGATTTCTTGCGCAAATCTTTCATCCACTTCAAGCTCAGAATTTTCTTCCCAAACTTATTATTGTTCTTGCTTCCATCTTTCCCCTTCTTCTTAGAGTCTTTCTCTGATTCTTGTTGTTGTGGTGATGTGTCAGGGGTGTCGTAGTCCCATTGATCAGCCCAGGAAAGCCCTGAATCCATTTCTCTGTTTTTCTTCTCTCTTTCTTTTTCTCTTCTGCATCACTTCTTGTATATTATTACCATTTTTCAGATGAGAATTTTTAGAAAAATGTCCGTAAAACTGCCATTTACTTAATTTAAATGGGTGTTGCAATGTTCATTGATCACCTGGAAAATTTTATTTTGGTGAAAATTGGTTATTTTAAGTATGCAGAATTGGTTCAGTGGTGATTACCCTTTTTAGATTACTTTCATTTAAGCCTTTATTTATTTGATTTCGTTTGGTTGATAGAACCAGTTTGGCATAAAGTTGTTATTTTGGTTGAGCAGTTTTAAACAGGTATGTAACTGTCTTTTGCTTATTATAGCTGAATATTGCTAACTAACCTGCAAATCCTGCAAATTTCCCAAGTTAGTCAAGCTCTTGCATTTGACACTTTGACATAAGAAATGGCCATAAAAATTTCTATTATTTTGGGAGATAACCAATCCATGAATTTCTTTTACAAAGCCGATATTCATGCGAAAACCTACACTGGACCATCATCTGTTGTTACAGAAAATAATTGACTGCAGAATTTAGTTTATGGCCTTTGAATTTTGAAAGCTATAGTCTTGGCATAGATGCTGTCCCAAAAAATGATTTCTTTTGAGGATTTTATCTCATCCCCCACTCAGTTACACAATAAAACAACACATCAGACTGCAAAATCATTTCGATCTAGTGATCTATAATACAGGTTAAAATGATCCAAAAGAAAAGTATAATATCAATCAGGTCCTGGAAGAATAGAAGATTATGAATAAACAATAAAATCCGGTGACCAAGTAAGAGATAAAATCATAAATATGAACACAAAATAAGGGAACTCAATAGTCACTCCACAGATTACACAACCTAAATGACATTTTCTACTACATCGCTTCATTTCAGGCAAGCTATCTGAACTTGCAGCCTGCTACTGAAGGAATGATAAATTGCAAAATACCATTTTGGACTTCATCACCTATAAAATTCAACATGGCCAGCAATCTCTTTACATAATAACTTAGATTGACTAGCTAACTTTGAGCTTTTAAAAATTACGAGTCCTGTCTTTCTGTGAGTGGATGTTGGCTTGCATGATTTTGCTTCCTCTTCCTTCCCAAGCAATAGAGCTTCTCTTGCAGGCATCACATTCTCCCACCAAAATTCACGTAAAATCCCATGTATTAGCTCCCAATAATCACGTTCTCTATGTACACGAAATATTGTGCTTCCATTTGGTGTCCAGCAATAGAAATCAGCCCATTCTCTATTCATTATTTCCAATTGCCCCTGCACTTGAGGCATGTAATAGAAGGGCATAGCTGACCATGGCAGACCCCTCTCTGGCTTCCCCTTGTTGTAGGGACACTTAACTTCCAGGACGCCACCTTCAGGAAAACAACCAAGAAGACCATCTGGAGATGCACCAAGCCAGTGAAATTGCTCTGCTGAATGGATAGCAAACCCCAAATAACTAACTTCACGACCTGTGATGCTTTTGTAGCTGTTTATAGCTGCTGCTTCATTGAGCACACCCCATTCCATGGCACATCTCTTAGAGGTTTCAACTAGCTGTGTCTCTGATGCAAACACCTTCTCATTCCAGAGGTCAAAGCGACGATTCCCCTTCCAAAAACCCAAAGCAGTGCTGAAGGTGCTAGTTGTCAATTTGTCTCTCCTCAGTGCAAACCATTCATCTGAACGTTGAGGTGCATCAAATAGGGGAACTTGTGCAGCCAAAACTAGTGATGAAGGGGGGCGAGCAATGAGAGAGGCAGTTGCGGATATCAATGGTGCAGAGCAGGTAGATAACATTCTAAAAGATCCATCTCCATGCCTTCTCCCAGGAGACAATAGCTTTGCTGATTTATGATGAATACAGTGAAATTTACTCATGCAGGCGTTGGTCATTGCCAAAAGAATGAGGCTTTTGATAGCAACTTTATTTGGTTGAGAGATCCTATAGAAGCTGCACACTGGCAGAGCGATTAGCTAAAAAGTAGGGCAAAAAACATAATATACATAAATTTTACCCCACCGCATATTATATCCACCAATCAAATTCATAAAATCAGCACAATCACTTCATTTAAAATATTCAGAGAATTATAGGATATTGCTCAACTGACAAATCTAAAGGAATCAATCACTCAGAAGATTTCTTTTTTCCATTCCCTATCAAGAAGTTCAGATTATTCAATTCTTGCAAGTTAATCAATTAACCTTTGATTTGAAGAAAAGTTATATTCAAGAATCAAAAGCACACACCAAATTCTTTACGTAACTCAATTTCCCCACAAAACTAATTAGCCTTTTCTAGCAGCTTTCCTAAAACCCAATGCACCAAAAATGAGAAAGTGGTACTCCTTTAGTCCTTGTGGCTAATATGCTTTTGCCAACGGCCATTGTCTACCATAATGGCAAGAGCTTCAGGCCAACAACTTGGCCAGTAAGCAGCAGCTACAACTTTATGTGAAAATGCAGGAAGAAAGAACTATATTCAGAATTCTCTATTGCAACACCAATATTACCACAAAAACAATTCTTTAACCTTTAGTAACATACCAAAAAAACCAATTTTTAAAGCAAACCAAGAACTCAACTTTCTTTGCCAGATTATCTAACCCAGTTCATAAATTTTACAAACAAATGTTAGAAAGCCCATAAACTTACTAAATCTTAATTATTCAATCAATAAAAGAAACTCAACTCTCTGCAATCCCAAACAAAGCCTAACTGCAGCAGCACAGTTAAACCGTTTGATAAAATACCTGAAAGAGACCTTGTGCTTTGAGCTGAAACTGAAAGACGAGAAAAGGGTCTAACATTAACAAGAACAAATTAAGCTCTCAATTGAGTGGAGGGAGAAGCTTGAAAAAGCTTCATCTTCTCATTGTAACCACTAATTTTTTCATTGGAGAATTTGCCTATCAAACCCTGTGAAAGATTTTAGCTTTTCAATTGGGTTCTCTGCTAAATGACTACTGGACAACCAATTGCATTTAGGGTTTGGTTTTCAATGGCAAACTCTGCAACTGGTAAAATATGGAGAGAATTGGACTTGGGAAGAAAGAGAGAGACGGCAGACACCAAGATAAAAGCAATTTTTATTTTATCCGTTGAATAGAAGAATTTCTCTAGCTCAAAAACGCAGTCGTTTTTATCCAATCAAAAAAAAAAAATCAATATCTGTTGCTTGCATGGACAAAAAAATATCCCTTGCTTCGAAAAATATTTCATGGAAAATAGATAGTAAGGTATTAGAAATGAATTTAATATAATGAGAGTAATTTATAGTTAAATAAAAAATAATTTAAAGTATATTTTTATCATACATATAATAAAATTAGATTAATAGGCTTTTTCATTGTTAACAAGATTGGAAATTTTTAACACTGCTTTTTATCATATGCTATTTTTAACATAAATTGAGTTCAATTTTTCAATAGGTGCTCAAGTTATTAAAAATATTTTATGGTTTAAAAAAATCTAAAATATCCTTTTTAATATAGTAAAATAAATATTTTTAAAATTAAAATTAAAAATAATATTTAAAAAGTATTTCTAATATATATATATATTTAAATATTTTATTTCTAACAAAACTCAAACTTAAAAGCTCATGCTCATTCTATGGATCCCTATCTATCAAACACTCCCACTGCCAAGGGGTGATTTGAATTTGTAAAGAATCAAACTGATAATTATTTATTTGATTTCTTGTAAAAAAATGAAGAAAAAATTTATTAGAAAAATCATAATTTTCAATTTAAGATGCTAAATTTAATTTCAATTCATAATTATATTAAATTATATTAATTTTTACAAGTGTTAAGTTTTATTTTTTCTACATATGCAATATACTACAAAATTAATATATATATTTTCATTAAATTATCAACCAAAGAATTAAATCAATAGATAAAGAGCATATTTTTTAAAAAATAGTTAATACTCAAGATTAACTTTATAATAATCATACAAGATTAAATAAATAGATATGATTATTGAAATAAATTATTTCAAAAATTTAAGAATAATTTTTTTAAAATAAAGATAATAATTTAATTAATTAAAATATGAATATTCTGGGAAATATATAGTATAATAAAAAAATCAATGTTTGAGTCAGAGAGAGAGAGAGAAAGAGCGAGTCTAATTCAACTCTCAATCTCCTCTTTCTTCGCTGAATTCATCCGCAACAAAGCTTTTACTTAACGCTGGGGGTGGACAAATTCGATTTGGTTAGTCGAATCGAATCGATTAGATTAAACCGATTAAAAATTGATAATCAATTTTAGTAACCGAAAATTAACCGAATAAAATTAAAAATTTTAAAAAAATCGAATCGAAAAAATTCGGTCAGTTTCGGTTTCAGTCGGTTTTGAAACAATAAAATTGTTCAATTTAAATCCAAACAAAACGAAATGCGCATGAAATAGAAGAGGAGCGATTTTTGGTCAGTTCAGTTTTCTGAGCAATGAAACTGCTGGCCGACCAAATATTTTTGGTTTAATATAATTTAAAACCGAATACCAAATCGACCAGTCGATTAACCAATCTTTCAGTCGATTTTTCTGTTTGTTCGGTTTTCACGGTTTTTTTTGTCCACCCTGCTCTCTCTCTCTCTCTCTCTCTTTCTCTTCACTGTCTCAGTCTGCGCCCTTTAAACAGCCATTGATTTTTGTCTTCAAAGGTCGAAACTTGAAAATATCCCAAAACCCAGCAAATTTCACGAAGTCAATCCTTTATTCAGTCCCTAAGCCATCAAGAATGGATTTTCATGTTCTATTTTTTTTAATGAAATCCATCACTTTCTTTAACCCCATCTAGCCAAAATTCAAAACTTCCCCAAAAACAGAGAGCAACAATTTGATCTTTATTGTACCATGTACTTGTCTGAAAAGCCTCGCCCAATTGATTTCTATAAAGAAGCAGCAGCGCCAACCAGTACTAGAGATAATATGATTATTGAAGTTGTTTCAACTAATGGGGATTTGCCTCCTCATCAGCATCAGCAGCATCCGCCTCATCTTCATCCTCAGCAGCAGCAACAGCCGCCGCCGCCTCCTCATCAGCAACAACAGATGATTTTAGGGGATAGCAGTGGTGAGGATAACCATGAAGTGAAAGGACCTAAAAAGCGAGCTGAGACTTGGGTTCAAGATGAAACCCGTAGCTTAATTGCTCTTCGGAGAGAAATGGATGGGCTGTTTAATACTTCTAAGTCAAATAAACACTTGTGGGAACAAATATCGGCGAAAATGAGAGAAAAGGGATTCGATCGATCTCCTAATATGTGTACAGACAAGTGGAGGAACTTGTTGAAAGAGTTTAAGAAAGCTAAGCATCATGATAGAGGAAGTGGTTCGGCGAAAATGTCTTATTATAAGGAGATCGATGATATTTTAAAGGAGAGGAGCAAGAATGCCCAGTATAAAAGCCCTACTCCTACTTCTAAAGTTGATTCCTACATGCAATTTGCTGATAAAGGTAATTATGGGTTTTCCTTGGTTTTTAGATTAGCTTGTTAATAATTTCAGTATAACTGGAAATGGGTTGTTGAAATTTGTTTTTCTTGGATGCGGATTTGGCTGATAGATTCTGGGTTCCTGGGGATTTAAGAAGAAAAATATCTATTTTAGTTTTGATCCTCAGAATTTTTGTTTTTGGATGTACACGTTTTTATTTTTGGTTGCCTCAGTTAGGAGAATTTTGTTACTCTTAAACTTTTTGTTTGAAGTGATATATGTTTGGGTGCTTCCTGTCTTCTGGAATTAAGACAGGTATATGATGAATCTGTCATAAGGTGAAACTGATGTTATGTAGGAAAGCACTGGCATGAACATAGGAAATCGTTTCTAGAACTATGCTAGAGTTGTAGGCCATGGTTAAGATGTTTTCTGCCTTGGAAGTTGTGACTGTGGCATGGATGTGCGGTGATACAACTTGAAGAGAGCTAGGAAGGTGATAAATTTGGCTGTTGGTGGAAGTCCTGACGGTAGAAAGGGTAGTTAGGCTCATAATTATTACTGATTTGGTGCAAAATAAAAAAAAAGTTGGGAAAAAAATTAAGCTCTTGTTTGCAATATGACAATGCAAAATACTGTTTCACTTTCAACACTTTAGGGCCATGAACAGCCCCCAAGAGGAAAAACTTTGGCAGTTCTATTGACCAATTTATTTTAACCATTGTAATAGAAGGCTTTGGAAACAAAACATGCTGTATGGAACAATATCTTGTGTAAATTTCAAAAGTATATGTCTCTTGGGTCCCACTTTACTGTTGATGCAAATGCCAGGACTACTACATTTTGTAGCTGATCTTTTTTGGCTATGAACATTAACTTTTAGTTTTATGGTTCCAATTTATTATTCTGGAAACGGTGGGAATTTGGCCAATGGATTTGTGTTACTGAGACTTTAAGACTGGGGGATCTATAGTAACTGGAGGAAGCTGAGGCTCGAAGCGAATAGAAGCTGCTTAAATATTTTGATGATCATGATGGTATACTAGTATTCATTGGCAATAAATCAATAATTATTTCTTCGTTGTAGCTGATGGTAGATTCTGACTTGAGAACTCAGGATGCTCAAGTGTATGTTGTACTGATTTTTGGTTCATAAATTGTTACTTGTTAAGCTTTATGTCTTGATAGTGGGTGGAGCCAGGACTCATAATTGGTCAAGGAAGCTGGATTTCTGATATATATGTATATATGTTCTGTGAAGCTTGAAGATTTTATGCTTGGTAAAACTATTAGGAATCAATGTTGTTAATGAACTACACAGCTTATTAAGTCCCTGCCGTTTTGTTTTCTTACATTGTAGGCAAGAGGAATTGGAATTGATTTTATATACCATATACACTTAAATCAATTAATATTCATGTGTGTGTGTGTTAGTTATTTGTGGTATCCAGGTGCACAATCTAGCTTTTCTAAGTTGCTGTTGGTTAAACCTTCGGGGTTTGATATCATTTTGTCATGATATTATATCCTTCAATCGTTTTATTAGAATCTATCAAACCACCATATTTAGTTATTGAACATAGTAGAAACATTGTTTATAATGTTTGTTTTGCAAGTATTATATATATATATATATATATATTCTCTAGCATTTGGTTCTATTATCATGACGTTACTATTTATTTGCAATGTTTATTTGACTTGCCCAGGCTTTGATGATACAAGTATAACTTTTGGACCTGTGGAAGGTACGCTATTGTTACTGAAATCTAAGCATTGTAGTTTGTCTATGGATTTTCTTTGTTGCATGATATGAACGTCCTTCTTTTGATTCTCGGTCTTCTTTTCTTCTTTTTTCTTTGGTATGTGTGTTTGCTTGGCGGTGGCTGAGTCTTTTCTAGCCTTTTCCCCATTGATCTCCTGAAACCTGTAATAATGGGTCTTAAGGTGAATCAATCAAGAACATATCCATCAGACCTCAACATTGTTTATGCCAAAAATTGATTATTTTTTTCTTCTTAGATAAGCCTTAATCCCAAACTAATTGTGATTAGCTATACAGATAACTTTCATTCATTCCACTTGGTTTAAGGTTATATCTTTAGAAAATGAGCTGCTAAATCAGTTATAATACTTTCTAGCTTTTGATCTTTTCTCCTGCAACTTTAATATGCGTAGCTTTCTGTAACATTACAGTTGCTAGTCTATGATGCGCATGTTCAAACTATCTCAATCCTCTATATCTTAGTAGCTGATTGTATCACTTTAAAGTCATTAACATATTTGTGTGAGAAAATAAATTGTCAAAATGGCATTAACACATTTGTGCGAGATTTTTTTTTCTTTCAAAACTATCTTTTCTGATTTCTCAGTACCACTGTGTTTTTTCTGCTTTCTTGACTTTGCACTGAACCTAGATATATAAATAGGAAGAGAGCAAGTGTGCTGATACACTATTTTCAGTAGTAAATACCTAATTCAGCAAGCTAATTAGAAAATCTTATGACCTTAACTACTCTACTGATTTCTGATTGAAGCAGAAGTTTACATAAGATTCTTTTATTTCTTTACTATTTTGTATACTGTTCAATGAAGTCAATTATTTTTTACAGTACTCAGCATCATTGCCCTTTAACTTACCCTTCAATTCTAAGCACCTCTCCTCTCAGTTTGCTATCTTACTTGTAAGAATGACTTTATAGAGAAGGCCTTATAAATTTAGCTTCATCCCAAAACAATTGGTATTCTTCTTGTAGAAGTCCTTTGCTAATAAGTTCTAGTGGCTGATCTTGACTTAGCTATATGATTTCGTTATGCCGAGGATTGAACCTGAAGAACTTCCTGCCCTATCCTTTGCTGTGCACTCTTGGTAGGATTATTCAATCAGTACTAACAATCAAGATCACATTGTTTGATGTCCTGTCTTATATCAACATCCAGACCTCAAGAGTTCTTACCCAGAAATGGCATCAGATTTATGCCGTTTATTTAGTCACATAGGCAGTATGCGTGTTTTAAAAACCTTCCACAATTTCTTCCCAAATGTGAATGCAGGGGAGAGAAAGAGCCTAATGGTCATACAGAAGTAAGTTCAGTGGCTATTTTATGCAGCCAACAGTCCAGGATGATTAGAGAAATACAATATGATGGTAATTTTAGAACCTGTACTTTATATTTCATTTTCACCTAAACTCAACTTATTCAGACAAAGAAAAAAGTAATACTAAAGTTTGGATTTGGATACTGAAAAGAAAACTGCAGTAATTGCTTCTATGTTTAGAGTAAACCAAATTCCCTTAGTTCTTTTTTTTCCATCTTAAATATACCATCTATTTTCATGTATATTAACAGTATTCAATTATTTGCATGGTTCAATTTCTATTTTGTTCAATCACATTCTTACTCATTAGTTTATCAATGAAGTCCTGCCATGAAAATTCTCTCAGGAGATTAAAAGTAGAATGTGAATAAAAATATGAATCATAAGAAATATACCATCTATTTTCATGTATATTAACAATATTCAATTATTTACATGGTTCAATTTCTATTTTGTTCAATCACATTCTTACTCATTAGTTTATCAATGAAGTCCTGCCATGAAAATTCTCTCAGGAGATTGAAAGTAGAATGTGAATAAAAATATGAATCATAAGGCATGTGATTAATAAGGATCTATCAACATTTTGCAAAATGGCTAAAGATAAATGGATACTTCATGAAAATATTTAAAAGTAGTGGTTAAGGAAATAAATTATATCAATATTTTGATTCAGAAATTAATTACACCTCTCAGACTTTTGACTATTTGACTTGTTGACTGTAATACTGGTGCTTATGTCCATTGCATCCTCATGCAACATGATGTCTTTGGAAATAGTTGTGTAGTTTTCCACTTCTAGATTTTGCCAGGAGGATGGTGGTTAAGCTCCACCTATATTCGTGTTGAATAGACCTGATCGTGGATCAAGCCGCAGACTGCAATTAGTAAAGAAAATTGCGAGTTTTGGTGAGTTGGGCCTTTAGAAATTTTAACAATTTTCAAATCGAAGTCTGGTCCATTAATAGGTCTAGCGTTGAACTGTTGAAAACACCTTGGTGAAAAATGGACTTGCATAAAATGTCATTATCCCTTGGACTATTTTCTATATTGGATTTGTATTGTATCCATTCCCCTTTCCAATTTAAAACTCTTATAAATAGCTACTGGTATTAAGTTCACAAAAGCTGTCTGGGTCAACCATTGAACCTTATAAATTAATTGTTTTTCATTTTGTTCCCTTCCTAAGGCTTTGTGGGTGTATATTATATGGTTACATCATCCAGTTACCAAAAAAATTTCCTGAGAATTATTTTGTAGTTGCACTTGCTAATTGTATTCTCGATCTCATCTACTATCACTGAGTTCTGGAATGCATAATATTTTGTGAAAGAAAGGTTTAAATGTTTTCTTTGTGCATTCTCATTGGCCTCCTTGTATTATGCTTTCATCCCTTATGCACCTTTTCCTATTAATTTTATTTTAAAAGATGCATTTCCCTCATTGAAGTTCCTTGGTATGCACAGCTAGTGGGAGGCCATCACTCAACCTTGAAAGACGTCTGGATCATGATGGACATCCTCTTGCCATCACTGCAGCTGATGCAGTTACTGCAAGTGGGGTTCCTCCATGGAATTGGAGGGACACTCCTGGAAATGGTAAGTTTCTAAATTATAATTTATTTGTTATCTTGTATAGGATGTAAAATTTTATGCTGTATGACCTCCTAAGCCATCGGTTGTTCCTCCCTCCCTTGTAATCTTGAGTTACTGGCTCTGCAAGCTTTTAAAGGAGATGACAGTTTAGTGCCTGTATTCTTCTGATATGTTCTTCATTTCCTTCATTTGCTAGGTGCTGAGAGTCAGTTATTTGGTGGAAGAATGATAACAGTCAAGTATGGGGACTATACAAGAAGGGTTGGCATTGATGGCTCCCCAGATGCAATCAAGGAGGCAATCAAGTCTGCTTTCAGATTAAGGACCAAACGTGCATTCTGGTTAGAAGATGAAGACCAGATAATCCGTAGTCTAGACAGGGACATGCCTGCGGGAAATTATACCCTGCACCTTGATGAAGGTAGTTGATGCAAGTATACTTTAAAAATACCAAAAAGAAAACCTTTAATGTGCTAGATGTTTCTTTTGATTGTGCCATCTATATTTTATTAAACCCGGTAAGATTCTTAGGAGCTTTGGGCTTATGAAGTTTCTGTTGAGTAGCTTTTAGCCTATAAAAGAATGTATTAGGAATCTGTCTAATTTGCAATGGAACCTTAATTTTCATCATAAATGATTAAATGAAATCCTCATAGCTGGTAACGGGATTTTATTATGACCTGAAATCAAAATAACTTCTTTCCTATTTGAACAATAAAGCTTGTCCTTTTTGTGATACTAAATATAGCTTCTTCTGTGAATGCTATTTTAATGATGTTTACAATCAAAGTTCATTTTTCTTCAAAAGAAAATTTCTCTACTTATTAAACTCTAACTCTTGGAACTTTTAATTTCCAGGATTAGCTGTCAAAGTTTGTCTATATGATGAGTCAGACATACCAGTACATACAGAGGAAAAAATTTTCTACACTGAAGATGACTACCGTGATTTTTTGGCTCGTCGGGGTTGGACATCCCTAAGAGAGTTCGGTGGGTATAGAAACATCGATAACATGGATGACCTTCAACCGGGTGCTATTTATCGCGGTGTACGCTGAAACCAGGCGCACGGCTATACATTCCATTCTTATTGCTGGTCTTCAAGTGACTGCTATTATGCTTCATCTCGTCATAAATGCCACATTTTTTGTGGAACTGTATCACTCAATTGTGTATAACATGATGTGTATAACATGATGTAATACGGTGTTGAATTGTAGAGATGGACTGAGTTTCACTCAGGTCAATTTCTGTAAATATGTATTTTCCATTTACAGCATAAGAATTCCAGACTTGGCATCAATTTTTAACCATTTATTCACCTGCAGTTATGGAATTCAACTGGAGTGTTATTGAATGTTATTGCACATTGAAATTTTAGGGAACTGATTCAGGCATTCAGAAACCCAGATGATACTTTTTATAGTGCATAAATGAATCTGTGTAACGATGCAGTGCAGGCAGAGTGGTGCTTTTTGTTTACCATCAATTTTCATGTTCTCGAACATATGACCAAAAAGAAAAAAAAAATATGTTCTTGAACTTTCTTTGATGCATAAAGAGCATAAAAGTATGGATGAGGGGGAAATATGTGAACAAAAAAAAAATCAGAAAAATTCATATTTTCTTGATTTTCATATTTTTATTTTATAATAATTAAAAATTAAATAGTTTTATTAAATTATAAGTTTATATATATTTTTGCTATAATTTATTTTTATTAAAAATGTAAATATAAATATATTTTATTATAATTTATTTTTATTGAATATATAAATTATATATATATATATTTTATTATAATTTTATTTTTATTGAAAATATAAATTTATATGTATTTTTTCTATTATAATTTTATTTCAATATGAGATATATTTATTAAATATTTGTGCCAACTAATATTAAATATAATTATAAAAATTTAACATATTAACTAAAAAAATGTGTTTGTGAATTCAAGTTAAGATATTTTATTTTATTATATGATAAAATTGTTATTGGACAAGGAATTTGGTTCCAACGTGGAGGAATTGTGCCCGCAAATGAGACTCCGGTCTCTTTTCTTCTTGCCTCTTTGTTAAACGACAAGCCGTCTTGTAACATCTTAATTGGAGATAGCCCAATCCATTTTCTAGCCGTTAAGGGCGCATTTAAAATGTTATCGTTGGCCTCGAGACAAAACCAAAAAACTAGCCGTTGTCTTTCCCGTTCGACTCCATTTACTCAAACCCAAAAATCCATTTCTTCCAAAGTCAATCAAATTTCCCCCTAATCTCAGCAAACCCATTTTTTTTTATTGTTTGGACTTTTTCCCTGTATCAGTTTTGGTGAAAAAGACCTGTAATGGCATCCAAAACGGTTGCTAAAGACATCATCACTCTTCGTGGATCCGCAGCGATTGTCAGTGAGTTCTTTGGTATGTCAAAGTCTTTAATTTGCTTCGTTAGATCGCTTTTGTAGCTCAATTCTTGAATTTCGTGGTTGGGTTTTGGAGAAAAACCTTATCTTTTTTGTTTTTCTTTAATCCCATTTCAGGTTATGCAGCGAACAGGTAAAAAAAAATTGACTGGTTATTTGTTTTCAGTGCATTTTATTTGTTAATTTTTGTTTTTTTTTTGGGTCTTGAACTGATAAATGAATTGTTACTTAGTATATTGTACAATCGAGGGGTTTATCCAGAGGAGAGTTTCGCAAAGGTGAAGAAATATGGGCTCCCAATGTTGCTTACTCAAGATGAAGGTGTTAAAACTTTTATTGCTAACCTAACCGCGCAGTTATCAGGTAAGATTCTCTCTGTCCTTGTGTATTATTTTCCTTTCACATGCTGTTTGGTTGGTAAGAAAATTTTGGAAAAGAACCCCCTTTTTTTCTCCACTTCATCAATTTGTAAGCTGGAAATCATGTGAGATTTAGTTGTGATTGGTAATGTTTTATTCTTGAATTTGCAAAAGAATGGCTGGAAGCTGGAAAGTTACAGAGGATTGTTCTTGTGATAATGAGCAAATCCACTAATGAAGTCCTAGAGAGATGGAATTTCAGCATTGAGACTGACAGTGAGGTTGTTGAGAAAGGGTATGATCTGTAATCCAAAGTTAAAACCTTTTGTACTTTACTCCTTTAAACCCTTTTTCCATTTCTTAGATTTCTTTATTTGATGAATAAAAATGGTTTCAGAGTATCAAGAGAAAAGAGTGATAAAGAAATAATGAGGGAAATACAAGCAATCATGCGTCAAATCGCTTCAAGTATTACTTACTTGCCATGCCTTGATGAAGCTTGTAAGAACTTCCACGATTCTTTCTTGACCATGTATAAGATTATACTGAAACTGTATAGTTAATCATTTGCTCTCTTCTTGGTTTTTGGATGTTATAGGTGTATTTGATGTGTTAGCATATACAGATAAAGATGTTGCAGTCCCATTCACTTGGATTGAGAGTGATCCTAAATTGATTGCTAATCCACAAATGGTGAAATTACATTCTTTTGATACCAAGGTAAAGAATTCTACTAATCTTAGTTTAAAGAAAGAAAGATATAAGAGGGATAGATTCCATTAATGGAATGTTATTGATTGATTTTGTTGTTGGGTTTGTGGCAGATACACAAGGTTGACACTCTGGTTTCATACAAGAATGATGAATGGGATGAACAATAGAGAAAGAGGGAGAGCAACCTTGGCGTCAAAGAGAAGCAACCTTGGTGTCAATTAAAAAAAATTATATATTTCAAGTGGTGGCTATTGTGAATCTTTTATTCACATTTTGTGGTGTTTGATGTTTTGATGAGCTGTTTTTTAAGTCTCTTCATGTATTGTTAAAATGGGAATGAAGAAGCTCTGGTTGTTATCGCCTTGCTTGCTCTCTTTCACTTTGCAACTTGCACCGAGAAAACACAAGTACATGCACTTTTAATTTGGCCTTTAGTTTTGTTGGTTACAAAGTAAGGATTTGAACCATGTTCAATATGAGATAACAATGGCATGATTTGTTATGTTTTCTACTTCATTCTTTCTTTTATTCCTCTGAATGATTAAGTGAATAAGATCAAGAACTTGATTGGAACTCAGTGCAGCTCAGGTTGCTGGTTCAGCCTAGCTGCATTAACTGCTAAATCTACAATAAGCTTTACCAATTGACTGCATCTCAGGTGTCATCGTGTGGCCATGGTGGCCAATCTAGTTTCCAGAATTTAGACCTATTGGGCACATAAATAAATATGCGCATCTTCAATGTTCGCAATTTATTTTTGTTTCAACTTTACAACTATCAAAGTTGCAAACCAATGCTAGCAACATTAATTTAGCTAAAAAGTGCATGTTTGTTCATATACAATCTATATTGAACCAGGGTTTATAAATAAATAAATGTTGGCAGCAGAAGATCAGAAAGTATTCTTGTTATCTCTCTATGTAATGAGCAACAAACTAGAAACAAAACTAAATCAAATGACTAATTGAATGTTCATTATTAGTAGCTAATCCCTTATACTGATGACTATATCTAGTAACAGACAAGTAAAGTCAAGAAAAAACAGTTGCTCAAATTTAACATTCGATCAAAATATTTATAAAAAAAAAGATGGTACCGGCAGAAAGCTGAAAATGATTACAAAGAAAAAATTTAGAGATTTCATTAGTCCTTGACTTGTTATTATAAAATGATTTGTAATCATCACGGTCTGCTTTAATTTTTAGTCTACTCTTAATTTCTTGAAATGTAACAGATTTAACAAACTCATTTTTAGTCTGCACACACTCTCAAAGCTGTATATTTCTCTCCAAATTATATAATTACCGCGTGACTCCTTTAATTGCATTGACACCAGTTTACAATTTCCCTCCTCTGAAGCTAGAGTCAGCTGCAACCAAGGCCTCTCTCGCCCAACTTCCATCACAGAAACTCTAACCTGGTGGACCATGACACATTCAGCAGACCACCACTTCGAGTCTTTGACTCACTCGTGACTAAATATATGCTATGATTTAGCGATGTTAGCTATAGATGCTAGTAGAGATGATTTTAGAGGATTGAAATGGGATATTGAACCTGGAGGTTCAATTTCATCAAATTTTGCTTCCTCCAATATCACATAAAGTATCAAAAAGTATTAAGAAAAAAAAACTCAAAATTTTATAATTTTTGCTCATGTAAGTGACATGCTAACACATATGTAAATCATGAACATACACCTCTAACTATCATCAATATTCATTTGGAGCATGCACCTCTAAGCTAATAGTTTCAAGTTTCAACATTCAGAATTCAGCACAAGTTCATGATCTAATTTGATATTTTGACATTCTAATCAAATATAATATTGAAAATACTTATGTTCCATTTGAATAGGTGATGATTTAAAATTATTGTGAATTTAAACTTGAATTTCGTGTGAATGCACCCTTAATAAATTATATTTAAAAAAGCGATTATAACCAATTTTCTCAATAAAAATTAGAACATATATTATTACTTAAGGGCATATATTAAAAAAATCCTTTTATTTATAATGAAATTTTGGATTTGATTTCCAATATTCGAAAAAAAATAATAAAAACTTAAATTCAGATCAAGCCCAAGCCATCAAATTAGCAAATTAAGTCAAATAACAAAGGCTCAAAGACAGTGAGTTGCTAGTTAAAAAATGATGCATTCTTGTTTTTTTTATTTTTACAATCTTTTCAATTTCTTTTTTAAAGAATAAAAGGTTAATAAGGCTATCCAAAGAAAGAGAAGCATATAATCATAGAGCATATACTGAAATGACAAGAAAATTTTTTTCAACTTTCTTGAGCCATTAATATGGCATTTCCTGTAAAGTGGGAACTGCAAAATAATTTTTCTTTTTTTCATCTGTGAAAATCATATCTTATGTTATTTGCATGTTAGTTTTCTTTTTTTAAAAAAGAAGAAAATAGGTTACATTTATTGTCTCCCATATAATTTAAAGGGCAGTCCGGTGCACGAATGCTTCCGCAATGAGCGGGGTTCGAGGAAAGGTCGGATTCATTGGGTCTTTGTACCCGGCCTTCCCTTGCAATTAATTGCAAGAGGCCGTTTCTACAATTCGAATCCATGATCTCAGGTCACACGGCGACAATACTTACCGTTGCGCCAAAACTTCCTTTGCAATTAATTGCATTCATCGTATCTCGTATGATTCAATATTATCAAAATCATTTTGAAATTATAAATTTTCAAATTTAAATTGTTAAAAGAAAATTAAGGTGGATTTCGAATCTTAATGTGAAATTTAAATAAATTTAGAATCTAATTTCGAATTTGAACAAAATTTAATGTGATCCAAGTGACAATGTTCGAATACACCCCTAAATCACCATAATGAACCTTTTATTTTGAATTTTTAATCAATAACCAATTACTTAATTATAAACAAAAACAAGAGGGAAAAAAAAAAAAACTCATAAGACTAATGATTCACAGGACACCATGTGTATGATATGATGAGCTCTGCCCTTTTTTACTTTGTTTGGTTTTGTCCAAATCATCAAACGAATCTAAAAGAAGAAAAAAAGAAAAAAAAATATATCAAAGAAAAGCATAACAAAGTCTGTGTTTCCAAGGAATATCTAAAAGCTGATGCATAGCTAGTGGAGAGGACCAATTCTTCTGGTCCTTTCCAATTCGAAAGCTTTTAATCTTCTCTCTTTAAAGATAAAAAAAATATATGAAAAATAAATTTCGTAATTTTTTTTAATCTTTATTTGTTTCATATTTGATGTAAATTCAATTTTGTTAATATTTTATGTTCTGATTTTTATAAAATTAATTATTACTAAGTTAAATTATATTAAAATTTATAGTATTTATAAATGAATTATAAAAATCTAAATATAAAAACTATTTTATAAATTATTTTTAAAATCATTTAATACAAATTCCTATTAAACAGTATTTTATTTCGATCAAATAAATAAAAAAATGATGTCTAAAATTAATTTGACATACCTATTAAGGTTCAAACCTAAAATCTCAAAATTTTAGAAACATAAACTTCTTATATTATTAAATCAAAATTCATTAGCATAAGACTTTATCATTTAATTTAGTTTTGTCTATTAAAATTGAAAGTTTTAGTCATACCAGATTAATATCTATATTTGTCTATTTTATTCCAATAGACATTTATATAATCATATTTTGTCTAAATATTTTTATATTTTGTATCAAATAGATAATTATATATACTTATAATATTATTTTTATCTAAATGACTGTTGAGTATGAAATAAATAAATATAAAAAGTAAAGTGATTAATATGTTACAATATAAATGTCTATTAAAATAAAATAGATAAGTACATTGAGTAACCTAACAAATATATAAATATAAAAGATAAAATGATCAAAACTGCTAAGTTCATAAGGTAATTAATGTATCAGACCACTTTAATATATTATATAATTATAAATACATAAAATTTCACTTAATAAAAATAAATTGTAAACAATCCTAAATGAAAGAAATATTACATCATATTTTAAATAAAATTCATTGTTATAATAGGATAACTATAAAAATTAAACGTTTAAATTAGAGAGAAAAAGCAAAAATCTAGGTGGTTTATGGTTGTTGTCCTTTCTTTCTCTATGCACATTAAAATCATTCATCTTCTACCTATGAAATGCATGAAAGTTACAAAGTCTTTATTATTGTAATTGATTTTTGTTTTAAAAATGTCCTCATCATGTGTTCATTAATTTCCTCAATTTGCTAAACATCGACACATTTCATATTAAAAATCTCTTCATCAGTTTGAAAAATATTTTCATATTGGAGGAAAACAATATCCTCAAACTTGTTTAACAATAAATATTTTTTTTAATAATAAATTCAGAATCGATTTTTTTTATTTATATTATAATACTAAAAAATAATCATAATTTTAAACTCCAACACTTATCAACGCATTATATATTTTTGAGAAATATTATACAGCAGAAAGAAGGAAATTGTATTGATACTGATATATTAATCAACAGTGATTTATACATGATTTATACAAGTGATCCTAGCTAATTCCTAGCTTTAATTTAGGCTAATTACACGAGAATATCTGTCTTTACCATATAAGAGATAATTATAATTAATGATAATTGATATTTTTCTAATACTCCACCTCAAGTTGGAGAGTGAATACCATGAAGTCCCAACTTGACTCTTAATGCTTCAAATTGTTCCCTTCCAAGTGCTTTCGTAAAAATATCTGCGAGCTGTTGCTTCGTTGAAACATAAGAGGGCTTGATCAAACCAGCGAGCAATTTCTCTCGAACGATATGATAGTCTATCTCAATATGCTTCGTCCGTTCGTGAAAAACTGGGTTTGCAGCAATATGGAGTGCTGCTTGATTGTCGCAGTACAAAGGAGTTGACTCGGATGAAACGACTTTCAAGTCTTTTAGTATATAATTTAGCCAAGTCAATTCCAAACATGTATTTGCCATTGCCCTATACTCTGCCTCTGCTGAAGATCTGGATACGTTGCTCTGTTTTTTAGACTTCCATGAAATCAACGAAGTTCCAAGAAAAATGCAAAAGCCTGTTATTGATCTGCGAGTTTGCTTGCATCCACCCCAGTCTGAGTCACAAAAAGCCTTTAGCTTAAGACCATTATTGGCAGGAAGGAATAAACCTTGTCCTGGAGTGCTTTTGATATAACGAAGTAGCCTCGTTGCTGCGTCCCAGTGTGGTCTTCGTGGATCTTGCATAAATTGGCTTAAGGTTCGTACAGAGTATACAATGTCAGGCCTCGTTACTGTCAAATAAATTAATTTCCCAATAAGCCTTCTATATCTCGTCGGATCATGTAATGATTCACCATCAGTAAGAGTTAATTTCAAATTTTGTTCCATGGGAAACCTTTCTGGTTTTGCACCAATTAATCCTGCTTCTTTCAAAATATCCAATGCATATTTTCTTTGTGACATGAAAATACCATGCTTGGATCGTGAGAATTCTATACCCAAAAAATATTTTAATTGTCCCAGGTCCTTGATAAGAAAGTGTTTCAACAAGCAATTTTTGAGACGTTGTATTTCTTGCAGATCATTACCTGTGAGTAAGATATCATCGACATAAATAAGCACTGCAGTGAATGAAGTACCTTGTACTCTTGTGAATAAAGAATAGTCTGCCTTAGATTGCTTATAACCAGATCGTTGAATCACTTCTGAAAAGGTAGCAAACCAGTTACGTGAAGCTTGCTTCAATCCATATAGGGATTTATTGAGTCGACAAACCATGTTCTCCCCCTGTCGACGAAGTCCAGGAGGTGGTGTCATGTAAACAACTTCGTGCAAATTGCCATGGAGAAAGGCATTCTGAACGTCTAACTGATGGGTGTGCCAATGGCGAGAGGCTGCCACTGTAAGAAGGCAACGTAAGGTCGTAAGTTTTGCTGTCGGAGAAAATGTTTCTCTGTAATCGATGCCTTCGACTTGGGTGTATCCTTTGGCAACAAGACAAGCTTTATAACGCTCGATACTTCCATCAGACCGATATTTAATTTTGTACACCCAACGACAGCCGATAGCTTTATGTCCTGCTGGAAGGGGAACCATTGTCCAAGTATGATTGTGCTCTAAGGCTTGTAACTCAGTTGACATTGCCTGCTGCCAATTGGGATCAAGAATAGCTTGTTCATATGAAGAGGGTTCATGATGACCTGCAATATTGGCTAAGAAAGCACGATGTGGAGATGAAATACGAGAATATGATATATAATGTGACAAAGGATACCTGGTACTGCAGTGAGAACTTGTGCTAGAGGAAGTCTGATGATCAGCTTGAGAAGGAAAGTCATAATCAGCATGCCAAATAGGAACCTGTTTGGGACGAGTTGAGCGACGTGGAGCTGGTACTGGCTGAGGTGAAGGGGCTGTGGGAGATTGAGTTTGATATAGAGTGTCAGGAACTGATGGAGCTGAAGGAATTGATGAAGGAGAGAGGGCAGTTTCAACAGAAATAGGTTGAGGTATATCAATAGCCAGATTGGGTATGACAGGCTCATTTGAGGAGGAAGGATGGTTGTGAGTAGCAAAAGGAAATATGTTCTCATGGAACTGTACATCTCGACTGACTATGAATTGTTTAGTATCTAAGTCATATAATTTGTAACCTTTTTGGCCCTGGGGGTACCCCACAAAAATGCACTTTGTGGCACGAGGCTGGAATTTTTCTTTAGAATGAACAAGTGTTACGTAACAAAGACAGCCAAACACCCGTAAGTGATCAAGTGTGGGAATTCGATTATAGAGAAGTTCGAAGGGTGTTTTATTAGATAAAAGTGGAGATGGAGTGCGGTTAATCAAGTACACGGCAGTGAGAACACATTCACCCCAAAAGATTAAGGGAAGTTTGGATTGAAAAAGAAGTGCTCGTGCTACATTGAGTATGTGGCGATGTTTGCGTTCTACGACACCGTTTTGTTGTGGGGTGTAAGTGCAAGAACGTTGGGATTCAATGCCGTGATTTTTAAGAAAATTTTGCAAGGGAAGAAATTCGGTGCCATTATCTGTACGGATTGCTTTGACAGTAGCATGGAATTGATTTTGTGCAAAGGTAATAAAGGATTCTAATAAGTGAGTAGTGTCAGATTTATGATGCATAAGAAATAGCCAAGTACATCGTGTGAAGTCATCAACGACTGTAAGAAAATATTTGGCACCTGAATGTGTAGGTTCTCGATGTGGACCCCAAACATCACAATGAAGTAAATCAAATGCAGCATGAGTTTGTATTGAACTTAAAGGAAATGGCACACGAGTTTGTTTCGCCATATGACATACATCACAATTATTGAATGGTACATTATCAGGCTGAAAAGATAAAAAAGAAGCTAGTAACTTTAGACGGGAAGGTGAGGAATGGCCAAGACGCATATGCCAAAGATGAGAATTATGTGTGGTTTGGTGCGAGACAGAGGCAGCATGCACAGGTGTCATATAGTAGAGACCTCCAGCTTCTTTACCCGAGCCAATCATCTTCCCCGTAGCCAAGTCCTGCAAAACACAGTAGTCAGGGAAAAATGCGGCACAACAATTTAATGACTTGGATAATTTGCTGACATAAATCAAATTTAAATTGAAGGATGGAACACATAAAGTATCATGCAACTTGATGTGTGAATTAAAGTTAACTGTGCCAGTGCATGAAATGGAAGCTGTGGATCCTGTTGGTAAATTGACAAGAGAAATAGGTGGACTTTGAATATGAGAAAGGAGGGATTTGTCTGTTATGATGTGGTCTGTTGCTCCACTATCTAATATCCAAGGTTTTGTGACATTCGAGAATAACAAACCTGCTGCATTGACATAAATGTCATCATTACCAAAACTTTTATGTTGAGTAAATGAGGCAAAAGCTTGAGCAAACTGTTGGATTTGTTCAGATGTTAGTCCTTGAAGAAAATTTGATGGATTTTGTCCGGTATCACTCGATTGGGAGGCATTAGCTGCATTTGCCAATGGATTGTTATTTCTTACATTTCCTTTGCCACGGAATAATTTCTGTGATGGTGGACGCGGATTTCCAGCACTTTTAACTCTGCACCGATCCTCAGTGTGACCATCTTTGTCGCAGAATGTACAATGGTACTTTAGTGTCCGACATTCATCAATGGTGTGGCCGGATCTATTACAATGGTCACAAGTTTTATTCTTGGTATCCTTTGATGAAGACGGCTTTGTGTGGACAGCAGCAACAATTGAGAAATTCTCACTTGTTTCGGATGCGACTTGCATCTGTTTCTCTTCTTGGATCACAAGAGAATAAGCCTGACGTACATTTGGCAGCGGAACCATCATTAAAATGTTGGATCTGACAGTCTTGTATGTTTCATTAAGCCCCATGAGATATTGCATTAGTTTATTTTCCTCATGTTGATCATTGTGCTTTTTCTCCTGGTTGCATGGGATGTGCGTGCGATAAGTCTCCAATTTTGCCCAGAGACCTTTGATTTTTGAATAATATGCAGCAACAGATGAATTACCTTGAGATATGGTGGCAATGGATTTTTGGACTTGAAAAACTGCAGGAGCATTCTTCTGAGAGAATTGATCTCGAAGGTCTTCCCAGATTTGTTGAGCAGTCACAACATGTACTATTCCATCTGCCAGATCTGGTTTAACGGAGTGTGTAAGCCATGATAATACCATGTTGTTAGATTGATTCCATAAAGCAAATTCTGAAGAGTCTTCTGTATCTGGTCGTTTGATAGTCCCATCAATGAAACCCATTTTATTTTTGGCAGTGAGAGCATGGATCATGGCCTTGCTCCAAGATTGATAATTTACTCCATTCAACTTGGTTGGAACTAGAAGATGACCAGGTTGATCAGAGTGGTGAACGTAGTATGGATGTGAAGGATCCATACCATTATTTTTGGAACTGTTTTTGACGCTGGGAGATTCAACTTCATCACCAGCCATGATTGTTAAAATGAAAATGCAGATTATCAAGAGCAGTAGGATCGTTGCTCTGATACCATGAGAAATATTATACAGCAGAAAGAAGGAAATTGTATTGATACTGATATATTAATCAACAGTGATTTGTACATGATTTATACAAGTGATCCTAGCTAATTCCTAGCTTTAATTTAGGCTAATTACACGAGAATATCTGCCTTTACCATATAAGAGATAATTATAATTAATGATAATTGATATTTTCCTAATAATTTTACATTAAAATTGATAAAAATATTATTCCAGGAGACAATATTATCTTATGTTAAATTAATAAATTTTAATCATCAGCATTAAAGAAAAATCTCGAATTTAAGACATAATTGAAACCAAATTTGTATATAAAACAAAAAAAATAATAATATTTACCACTAGTTAGAGTCCAACTCCATCACTTATCAATTTATACAATTATTCAATATTTATCTAATTAATATTTACCAACAACTTATAATACCATAAACAATTTTTAAAAAAACATAATGTGCATGTTGGATATATATACTCTTTTTAAATTAATAATTTATCTATTAATATGCACTAATAAAAATAATCTGTTTAATTTATCTTTTAAAAAAAATTAAATATATAAGATACAAGTTAGATTTAATTTGAGTACAACACGTATATTTTTTTTATTTTTTATAACTATTTCGAATATAAATTAGTCATATTTTTTGATAATTTATTATAAACTCATATTAAGCCTATGAATAAAAAACCTCATATTTAGATTTAGTTTGAAGGCATTAGAAATGTTTAACCTATTTTATAATTGTAATCATATATATAATAATTAGAAAGTTGTACTGAATTTGTAAGAGGTTGTTTTTATTGGATATAAATATGAGATTGTAATCCTTAATTTAATTACATTATCTGTTATTTTTATTTAAATTCAATTTTTATTTCTGAAAAAAAAAGTTAAAAAAAAATTATCCAATGTTATATAATGTATACCTTAAAAGCTTATAACATTTTATTAAATTAATTGGAAAACAAGGATGCATGTAATATGGAAACCATGGCATCCCATCTTTGACAAGTAGTATTTTAATTAATTAATTATTATTTGTTTATGCTAATTATAATCATGTGATTTTTTTAGTAAAATAAATTATTGTGTAATCATGTGGAATTGTATATCTCAACACTTTTTGCACTAATTTATTAACTTGTTTTACATATGAAAATAATACTTTTTTTGAAATAAAAAATAAGTAAAATAATATCATATCAATTGAGAAAATTAAATTAATATAAAGATTGTTAATAAATAATATTATCCTTATTTTTATTGAGAGGAAAACTATTAGGCTGCGTTTATTTAGGTTGTAGATTAACACTTATTATTAAAAAAATAATATGTTCTTTATTATCATTAAATTTAAAAATAAATAAAATCAATTCATATGTTGATTATTCATAAAAGAATACCCCCCATGTATAAATTTTTTTAAAAAAAAAAGTATTGATAAAATTAGATTATGGTCATCTCTACCGTAGACAGCAAAAATCCACCAAGTGATTACTTTTCCATTATGGAATTTTAATACTTCAATCCAAAATAATTTAGAAATTTCATTCAACTTTTCCCACTTGGCTGCTTAAAATAATATATCTTGGATTGGGTAAGAAATTTATTAGACCTAAGGGACTTGAATAAGTCATATATTTATATTTATCATCTTAAAAATTAGATTAAAAAGTTTTTATTTGGATTTATATTTATCATGTGATAGGGTCTCCACTTCCCAAATTTCCTTACTGATCTTCAACTTAAAGCCCTATATATCGCAAGTCTCCATATATCATGACTCATCATCTTCTATCAAGCTTTTATACATAATTTGACTACATCTTAATATAAATATTAATAGATTAACGGGAGACTACTGATGATATTCACATTATACCGAGCTTATCGGCTAGGCTCGATATCCGATCACTCCCATGGCCATGCTCTCATTAGCATGACACACCTCAGTACCGGGCTTTTCAGGTCTACCAAACTTTTGATATCCAACAGATACTCCATTGATATATCCACAAATCATGCTGATACAGTTTAAATTGTCTCCCCACATCAAATTATAAATGAAAAATTTTTTCCACATATAAATGGTTCATCTTTCTCTCTCTTTCTCTTCTATCTTGATTTAAAGTGACCGAATTAATTTAGATATTATAGTCTTTTTTAAAAAAATTCAGTCTCTTCTCTTTTTTATTTTACAGGTGATAATACCAAATACTGATTACGGATAACGAATCTAAACAATAAAAGCTAAAAATATCGCGAGAAAATCCGTTATCATCGTACAATTATGAATTTAAAAATATTATTAATTAAGATTCAATTTTTTTATTAATTTTAATTAAGATATAAATTAATTAAAAAATTATAAATAAATTTAATTCTGATTAAGACTTAAACTTGATTTTTTTTATTTTATTATAAATTTTTATTTTAAATTTCAAAAATTAGATTGACAAGAAGACAAAACTTGGCAAGAAGATGATGTGGAATGAAGGATTTAAAAGTATCATATTTGTACTATGTGATAAGTTTCTAATCATCACCAAAAAAAACATTACTTTATATTATACCATAAGATTTACACACATCTACTTGATGTTTGCTTTCACTTTCCGCATGTTCATTGTGTGCCCACCGCATGTTTTTTTTTTTTAATTAGGCCAAAGAGAGTCGGTATTAGGCAAAAATAATAATTAATAATCCCATTAGCCAAAATTGACAAATTCCTAATCAAAATAAAAAAATTAATAATAATAATAATAAATTAGGTGAATGATAATAATACAGGCCGAAATATAATTTAAAAATAAATATATATTTTTTTAAATAATAAATTTATAACTATTTTTTTTAAATAATAAACTCCGAATAGATTTATCTTTTCTTCATATTATTACTAAAATAACAATAATAATAATAATAATAATAATAATAATAATTAACTTTTATGATCACTAAAAAAAACCCTAATAAAGAAAATTAACAAAAATAATAAATTGACTTGGAATCTTTGAAATGGGTCCAAAAATCCTCAGACGCGTGCATCTTCTGATATTATCCATTTTTGCATTTCAGATATATATATATATATATATAGTTAATAATTTTCTTTTAATCATTGTAAATTGAGTTAGTTTATATTTTCATAATTAAAAATTGATTGATTTTCATGTTTTGTGTTACATTTATTTTTTATGGTTAAAATTAAATTATTCATATACAATTATTTTATCAAATGATATATTTAATAAAATTAAAATCTAACAATGTTTGGTAAAAAATCATGAAAATTTTAAATATACTTTGCCTAAAATATAAATATAATTAAAATTTTCTGACTCAATTTTTTCTTTTTTTAATATCCGAAAATATTTATATATCTTTTTATTACATTGATAAATATATATTTTTATTTTAAATAAAATTTTAAAATTAAATTTCACTTTGTTATTAAAATTGATATAATAATAATTAATAAATATTTTTAAGATTCAAAGTTTTTTATTTTTAATGAGTTTTATTTGTGCATGTAATTTAAAATTTTACCCAATTATAAGTAAAATAAAAATCATTTTCAAATCAAATCATTTACTTATATTCCATAATTGAAATTCGTTATAAGATGGCTACAATTAATTTGGCACAAACTATAAAGCAAACACATGGCAGGAAATTTATTTTGCAATGTGGAAGTAATAAAGTTGTTAATGGGTTATTTCCACTCAACTTACAAAGTTCTATACTTTTATTAAATTCCCATTAATATGAAAAAAAAAAATCAAATTCCCCTCTATTTATATATATATATATATACCAAAGTATAATTAACAGTAAATATATATTCTTTTATACAATAGTTCTGATATCTATCTTTTCTAAAATATATTTAAAAATTACGAATTAAGTAAATATTATAGTAAATAATATACCTACTAGCTCTTTGTTTTATTGTAAAGAAAATTATAATATTTATTACAATAAGTCAATAATAGACAACAAAACATTAAATTGAGAATCAATGCTGCAATTTATAGATATATTATATTATTATTAGTTTATAATTTAAATAATATTATCCTAATGGATAGACTATATGTAGTAAACAACCATACTATACATATTATTAATTGGAATTTCCAATTAAAAATGAAGATATATATATATATATATATATTAAAGTAGACTATAAAAAGAAGTTAAAAAATTATTTTATTTTATTAATTTCAAAACTTTATGTAATTTTAATTATTTAAAGAATAATTATAAACAAATATCTAATAATTAATAGGAAATTTAATATGAAAATTTTTAGAGTTGCTTAGAAGCTATTTAGTTGTGTAAAATATTTTTTATTTTTATTTTTCTAATTTTCTTTTTGATTCCTAGTAGTCTCTAATTATTTTCTAAATAAAAAATAAAAATAAAAAGTAAAAAATAAAAATGAGTCTATAAGAATCGAAGTGTGAAATAAACTTCTATATCATTTTTTTAAATTGTGTTTTTCATTTAGAAAATAAATAAAATTAGTTTTATAAAATTTAACTACTAATTAATAAATATAGAAATTTATTTTTTAATTTTCTAGATGAAAAATATTTTTTAACTAAACAATAAATTCTAGAAAATTTTATGAAAAAATGGAGTTATTTTCTACAACTAAAAGCCTCTTAATTTTTCATAAAACACCATTACAAACAAAGTTGATAAAAAAAATAACAATTTTTCATAGTTCTTTTATTACATTATAATATAATTATTTTGTTATGTTATCCTATAATTTATTTTTCTTTCATTGAATATATTATGATTTTAGCATTGATATAAATTTTATATATTTAATAATTTGAATTTTTATATTAATATATAAAAAATTTTAAAAAAAAAAGCTCACATTTTTGCAATTTAATTTTCTTGATTATAGGTAGTAATGACCAAAACAAATTAATAAAAAAAAAGGAAGTATGTCATTAAAATGACGACATAATAGAAAAAATAATATGCATAAAATTAGGTAAAAGTGACCGTTTAGATTCTGATAATATTTAAAGATTAAAACTTTGCTGATATTGAAACTATTTTGATTCTGTTACTCTTTTTCAGAGTTTTGTACTCTCTTTCTGGGTTGATTCTTGCATGTATCTTCTTTTTCTCAAAAATGATTGAATCACTAACTCAAAGACAATGGTATTTTGGTGCTCAGCGAATTGGCATAAGAGTAAGGGCAGCTTTTATGGTACTTGTCTACAAGAAATCTCTATCAATAAAATTTGCAGGCCCAAGTAATGGTAAAATCATAAATATGATAAATGTTGATGTGGAGAGAAATGGGGATTTCTGCTGGAACATTCATGGAGTATGGTTGCTGCCACTTCAGGGCTTTTTAGCCCTTGTAATTTTGTATAAGAATCTAGGTGCTGCCCCCTCATTTGCCGCTCTTTCTTCCACAATTTTGATTATGGTAAGCAACACACCATTGGCAAATAAGCAAGAAAAGCTGCATTCCAGGATTATGGAAGCGAAGGATTCAAGAATTAAAGCAACTTCAGAGACTCTCAAGAGCATGAGAGTCTTGAAACTATACTCGTGGGAATCTAAATTTTTAGAGAAACTTCTTCAAATTAGAGAGACTGAGAGAAAACATCTGAAAGGGTATCTCTATATAAGCTCAGCAATAGCCTTTCTCTTTTGGGATTCACCAACTCTAGTTTCTGTCATTACCTTTGGAGTCTGCATTTTATTGAAAACACCATTAGCCGCTGGTACAGTCCTCTCAGCTTTAGCCACTTTCAGAATTCTGCAAGAACCCATCTACAACCTGCCGGAGCTTGTGTCTATGATTGCTCAAACTAAGGTCTCAGTTGATCGTGTTCAAGAGTTCATAAGAGAAGAGGGTCAAAGAAAGCAAATCCCTTATTATCTTTCACAAGAATCTGATGCTGCAATTGAACTTGAGACTGTAGTATGCTTGGGAAACAAGTGATCAACCTACTATTAAAATTACAGAAAAAATGAATATATTAAAGGGTTACAAAGTTGCAGTTTGTGGATCAGTAGGGTCGGGCAAATCTAGCCTTTTGTGTAGTATACTAGATTCCCAGAATTTCTGGAGCAGGAATCAGGGTTTATGGAACAAAAGCTTATGTTCCCCAAAGCGCTTTCCAGCCCTTATGTTACGCGACCGTATGTTACGTTCCACCGCTGTTACGCCAGAAATAAAAGGTTCCACACGAACTCTCGTTCTGCGGCGTGATGGCAGGACCGATAGGAGATTGGCGGCGTTAATTGGGTTTATTTCTTTAGTAATACGGTCTGTTAAATCAATCGAATAGGTCAATTGGGTAGAAGGTGGGAAATTCAAATGCTCTTTTTCAAACAGGAACTGTGAAAGAAAATGTGTTGTTTGGCAAGGATATGGATAAGGCCCTTTACGAGGATGTTCTGGAAGGATGTGCTTTAAACCTGGATATCAGGCTATGGGTTCATGGAGATTTAACTGTACTGGGAGAGAGAGGGATGAACTTAAGCGGAGGACACAAGCAGAGAATTCAACTTGCAAGGGCTGTATATAGTAATTCAGATGTTTATATTCTGGATGACCCTTTCAGTGCTGTTGATGCACATACTGGAACACATCTGTTCAAGGTAAGCACTTTCCTCTTATTGTTTAAGATTCTTTTTATTATTAGTCTCATCAAATTTGCTTCTACATTCTCATTTAATACTATAATTTCCTTGAAAATGGCATTTTTTTTCTGCAGAAATGTCTCGAGCAACTCGTCTCAGAAGACTCTCATATATGCTACTCATCAACTAGAATTTTTAGATGCTGCAGACCTTGTTCTGGTTAGTAATTTGAAGCTTTTTTTTCACATAATTGTCCTATAAGACCCTTTAATTTTTAATTACAAATGCATCCTTATAGGTGATGAAAGATGGTGTGATTGTCCAGTCAGGAAAATATGAAGATCTAATTGCAGATCCCGCTTGTGAACTTGTTAGACAAATGGCTGCACATAAAAAGTCACTGAGCCAAGTGAATCCACCCTAGAAGATAAAGTCTTAACCAGCAGACCCTCTCAGTTAAATCAAAATGAAGTCACAGAAGATAATATTGAAGAGTCCATTAGTAAAAGTAGAGTTTCAGAGAGAACTCGTGAAGAAGAAACTGAAACTGGTAGAGTGAAATGGCATGTTTACTCAACTTTTGTTACTTCATCTTATAAAGGAGCCCTTGTTCCAGTCATCCTTCTATGTCAAGTCCTCTTCCAGGGACTGCAGATGGGTAGCAATTATTGGATTGTTTGGGCATCAGAGGAAAGACACAAGGTCACAAGAGAGCAGTTGCTTGGGATATTCATTTTGTTGTCTGGTGGAAGCTCAATCTTTATATTAGGGAGAGCAGTTCTTCTGGCAACTATTGCTGTTCAGACTGCTCAGAGACTCTTCCTTGGAATGATGAAATCTGTTTTTCGAGCATCTATTTCATTCTTTGATTCAACGCCTTCAAGTAGAATTCTCAACAGGGTGAGTATTTTTATCTATTTCAATGTTCACAATTTTCATTTTTCTCTTACAAATGCTAATGTCTCCAAGAAATAATGTTCTTTTCTTTTCTTTCTTTACAGTCATCTACAGATCAAAGCACAGTGGACACAGACATTCCCTACAGATTAGCTGGATTGGCGTTTGCACTAATTCAGCTGTTAAGCATAATTATCCTAATGTCTCAAGTCGTTTGGCAGGTCTTCCTTCTCTTTCTTGTCATCATTGGAATCTCCATCTGGTATCAGGCGAGAACAAAAACTCAAAAATAGACACGGCATTTTTGTCCTTTCCATTTCCAAGTCATATTTTAGAGTATTGTTTCTTAATCAATCCAAATATTCTGCAGGCCTATTACATCACCACTGCCAGAGAATTAGCCAGGATGGTTGGTATCATAAAGGCCCCCATATTGTATCACTTTTCAGAATCTATTGCAGGGGCAGCAACTCTTCATTGTTTTGATCAGGAAGATCAATTCTCGATGAGAAACTTGAGCCTGATTGATGACTATTCTCGCATAGACTTCCATAACACAGGCACAATGGAATGGCTATGTTTTCGAATCAACTTTCTTTTCAACCTTGTCTTTTTTCTTGTTCTGATCATCTCGGTCAGCCTTCCTAGATCAGTTATTGATTCCAGTAAGTTCCTCCTGCCCCTTTTATTTATTAATCCAACAGCTCAGAAGAAATATGCATGACAATTAGCCTTCAAATGTGAACATCATAGACAATTTCATTCTTAGTGAAATGATGAAATAATTGAAGCAGCATTGATAATATAGTGATTAAATTCTTCTAGTTGAAATCTGTTGACTGAGTTTAGGAGAAAAAATAATAATTAAACTCATAGTCTATAGTCTAATAATACATCAATATCCATCAAACTTCCATGGAATTTATATAAGATATTAATTGTTTCATTTATATCAAACATGTTTATTTATTCAGATGTCAATGTTAAACTAATGACTGATAAACTGGACATCAGGCTTGTCAGGGCTGACAGCTACATATGGTCTGAACCTGAATGTTCTTCAGGCTTGGGTTATATGGAACCTATGCAATGTTGAGAACAAAATGATATCAGTTGAAAGAATTCTTCAGTTTACTAATATACCCAGTGAAGCTCCCTTGGAGATTGAACATTGTAGGCCAAATCCTGAATGGCCAGAAGATGGAAAATTTGATCTAGTAAACCTTTGTGTCCAATATAGTCTAACGTTCCCTATGGTTCTCAAATCAATAACCTGCACTTTCCCCGGGGGGAAAGAAAATCGGTGTTGTGGGCAGAACAGGAAGTGGAAAGTCTGCTTTGATTCAAGCTCTTTTCAGGGTGATTGAGCCTTCAGAAGGCCAGATTCTTATTGATGGAGTGGATATCTCCACAATTGGTTTGCAAGAACTGAGGTCTAGGCTAGGAACAATACCACAGGATCCCACATTATTTCAAGGAACTGTGAGGACTAATCTAGATCCTTTTCTACAACACTCGGATCAAGAAATTTGGGAGGTAAGAATAAAATTCTGTTCCTTTTGAAGTATAATCTGAGATTATATTAACTGAATCAATATATGTTTCTTAGGTTCTCAGTAAGTGTCGCCTTGCTGATATGGTAAGGCAGGATCCAAGGCGTCTTGAAGCACCAGGTACAAATTACCTGAAAGTTCTGAAGTCAGATTTTTTATGTCTTCAGAATGTTATGCATTTTAATTCCTTGGTTATTTAATAACTAATTCTGAATTTTCTTGAGGATGCAGCAGTTGCTGAAGATGGAGGAAACTGGAGTGTTGGGCAAAGGCAGCTTGTTTGTCTGGCTAGAGTTCGTCTAAAGAAGAGGAGAATTTTGGTGTTAGATGAGGCTACAGCTTCTATTGATACAGCAACAGACAACATCATTCAAGGGACTATAAGAGAAGAAACGAGTAGATGCACAGTCATCACTGCGGCACATCGAATACCCACTGTCATCGACAATGACTTGGTTTTGGTTCTTGATGAAGGTGAGGTGACGTTATCCTGAAGTTAACTTTTCTGCTTCACAAAAATATATTATACTCAGGAGTTTAATTAGCTAGTCTGCTGGTTTAATATATCCATCGTAAGCTACAACTGCAATTCACTTTATTGATTTGGCCTGCAGAAACAATTTATTGGATATTGACAAAGTGTTAATTACAATATATACATAGGGCAGGGCAAATTTTCTGGATCCAGTTGAACCTTACCGACCTGTGTAGGTTGAGACATATTCGGTTGATTTAAAAAGATCAGATATATATGGTCGGTCGAATTTGATAATTATTTTAGTCTGAACCACCTCTTTTATAATTATATATAAATACAAATATAATATATATATATATACATATATCAAACAACGCTATTTTTATTTATTTTATCCTCTAAATTTGACTGATTCCAACCCGATAACATTAGGAGTGAACCAAAGTATAAAAGTCCAATATTAAAATCCAACCCATTTGAAATCGACTTCACTCAACCAAATTCAAAGGGTGGGATGTAGGGGATTTTGGTCTGTGTTGATTTGGCATTTTTTAGTGTCTAGTTGGGCTCTAAAAAGAAACCTCCCTTGACTCGACCGAACCCGACTCAGTGCACTGCCCCCTATGGCTATACATATGAAGTGGGGCAGAGATCATATCATCGGAAGGAAAAAATAAACGGAAAGAAGTCTTTAACTTATGATCAAATCTTTAACTTATGGTCAAATTTCATACTGCTTTTTCTGAGTAATCTTAATTTACTTCTGCAACCATTTTGATTAATGCAGGCAAGGTGGTGGAGTATGACTCCCCCGCTGAGTTACTAAAGAGCAATTCTTCTTCATTTTCAAAGTTGGTAGCAGAATTCTTGAGGAGATCATCAACAAAGAGAAACTGACATAGTTCTTGATACCGTAAGACAGGTTAAGCTGCAGCTTCGGGTCATATAATTTGATTGAAATGGAAGTGGCACTAACTTGAAGACAAGATTAATCAGCAGAAGTGAAAATACATACCCTGTACAGAGTACAGTATATCATTAGTGAGAAAGGCAAATTAGTGACTAAATGAAGATGAATTGATGAGCTTCTGAGCTCTGCTTGTAAATGTAAAATTTCTAACCATAAGCATAGCTCGTGTAGGAGGAGTTTGAGAAAATAATCTCAAGAACAGCAGTCCTTGAGATTTGAGCTTATTGATAATTGTGATTTGAGCTTATTAATAATTGTTCTTTTTTTGAAATGCGTTTGAGATAAAGAAAATTATAAAAGTAAAGAAATTTGAAATGGGTTTGAGATAGATTTATATCATTTACAATTAGAAATAAAAGAAAATTTTAATAAAACCATAAAAATGGATGAGGAAGGAAATTTGAGATGGGTTTGAACTGGGAACAAGAACTAAGAATGTTATTTTTAGAATAAAAATTTATTTTCCTTTTTTCTATTATTAAAAAAATTGGATAATAAAAATCTAATTTGTTTGACCCAAAAAAAATTAAGAATTATTAAATTAATTTAGAAGAAAAAACGATTTTATTAATTAGATCAAATCATAATGACTAAATAGTATTTTATTTTTGGTTCATATATATATAAGAAATTATAGACCAGCTGGTTGTTATATTATGATGGAATATTATTTAAGTCATATTAGAACAGCAATTTGGAGCAGACAATTATAGTATTGATTTCCAGCTATCTTTTAGTCATTGATGAACCAATTCTGCATTACTATTGATAATGGCTTGGGCTGGGAATATTGTCTTTGATAGAATTTGCTAATAAAATTTTAGTTTTTATCATTTTATTGTATAAATGGGATTGTAAGATAATTCAACAAAATTTAAATTTTAACATTATAATGACACAACCACATTGTTATCTAATTAATAATATCAAAGAGCTAAAGAAAAAATAAAGAAATAATAGAAGATGAAATTTATTATTCAAGAACGTATATCAAAAACATCAAGTTCGTTAGACTTGCAAAATACTAAACTCAAATGAAGTCTTAATTCAAAATTAATTGAAATGGATTATACAAATTCTTCTTTTCCACTCTAAATAATTATGGGTTACATTTTTTCCATAACCCAATATGATAATAACACAAACATTAATATCTAATTAATATCAAATAACATAAGAAATAAAATAAATAATAAAAGATGAAGTTTATTATTCAAGAATGTATATCAAAAACTTGAAAAATAATTGGAAAAAAAAGGTGCAATAGCTTCTTGCTCTTTAAATGGAAAAAACCAATAGGTTTAATCAACCTAATTTTCTCTGAATCAAAAACTTCAAATTTCAAAGTCTGATTTCAATGGTTAAAAATGAGAAAATTTCTCTACTATTTAGAACTTGGAAGATTAGGATCAGAGAAGAAGCCATTGACGGAGGGCATGATCTGTGGAGGCTTATTGCGAACATACTTTCTTAAGCCATGTTCTGCATATTTCTCACCCTCTGCAAAATTTTCAAGAATTCCAGCACTCCTGTTCTCTTTGGTCACCCTAGAAAAACACCAAATTCAATCAGTTTTCAATACTATTTTGATCAAGATTCAAAATTTATGCAAGAAAATTTATATTGGAGGGAAAATAAGAAAGAAAAGAAAAGAAAATTACCTGACTTCAGGGTTGGTGCAAATGTTCCTTACAAGTTGCATCCCACAAATGCCTACAGCTACACCAACAGCAGCAAAAAGTGGAAAAACCTATTGCACAAACAAAGAAAACACACAAATTCATATAAAAAAATCCATGTTTTCATGTTCGATATAACTCAGCTAAGATCCCAAGTTAACATATTCAATATAAAATTCATGTTTTCATATCGGATATAACTCAACCAATGCAATTAAATCTTAATCCCAACTTAATCATGTCGGTTATATGTTTTTTTCATGTTCAATATAAAATTCATATTTTCATGTCCGATATAACTCAACTCAACTAAGCCTTGATCTCAAACTAATTGGGTTTGGCTACATGGATATCCAATTTCACACATAAATTCAATTGTATGGAATTCAATATTGCAAATATAATTCAAATCTTGATTGTGATTTGAAATTAAATCAAAATAGAACTCAATGTACTTAGACAACATACAGCAAGCAACTCAAAATCAATCCCAAGATTAGTGTTAATTAAATGGAATTATGAAAAAAGGGACACAGTCCGTTATATCTTTGATTACAATTATTCTTTTCCAATCTCAAATGTGAAAAAAAAACAGAAATAATATAAAGAAAAAAAAATTCTCGGGAAACAAACAAGGGAAGGGAAAATTAATATAATTCAGTGTACTTAGATATAACATATATCAAACAACTCAATATCAATCCCAAGATTAGTGTTAATTAAATGGAATTATGAAAAAAAAGGGTCACACCCCATTATAGCATTGATTACAAAATTTTCCAATCTCAAATATGAAATAAGAAGACAGAAATAACAAAGAAATAAACAACTTTCTCGAGAAACAAACAAGGGATGGGAAAATTAATAGAATTCAATGTACTTAGACAGCATACAGCAAACAACTGAAAATCAATCCCAAAATTAGTGTTCATTAAATGGAATTCTAAGAAATGGGAAACAACCCATTATATCTTTGATTACAAATATTCTTTCTTCCAATCTCAAATATGAAAAGGAAAAACATAAATAACATAAAGGAAAAAACATTCTCGAGAAACAAACAAGGGAAGGAAAAATTTACCTCGGGCCTGATCCATCTTGAAGCAGACATGATTGGATAACAAAAAAAACAAGAAAATAGAAAGAAAAATCCCTTCTTCTTCTTCTTCTGCAAGAAAATTTGGGAAGAGAAAGGAGAAAAGGGGAAGGAAAGGTTGAATGGGTAATTGTATTTACGAGAAAAAGGGCTGAAATTGAGGGATTTTGATTTGGATACAAACTCTTATTAAGGAATAATAGTAAGTATACAAGTATAAAATGGGAAAAGGCAGGTCAGCAATGACCAGCCGCAGCCAACCATTAATGGTCTTTTCTACTTTCCGTTATTGGACTTTATTTTCTATTTTTGCGGTTTTCAATTTCTTTTTTTTCACATTTTTTCTATTTTTATTGTTAGTCAATGTGTGTTTAATTAATAGTCACAGATTTATTTTTATATGTCTAAATTTTTAATTTTTTTTTTGCCAGCCTTTCTAAATAAAGCCAGAAAAGGGCGATAAATTTTTTAACTTTTAATAAATATTTCTAATATTAAATAAAAGTATAATAAAATATATATATATATATTTAAATTTAGATTTTTCAAAATAAATAAAAAATTCTTCTTAATTTTTATAAAACAAAAAATATAATTATCAATTTATGATAAATATATTATAGAATGAATATAATTAAAAATATAATTTTATTTATTTTATTTATTTTTATTTAAATTATTATTTTAAAATCATAATCTAATAACTTTTATTAGAAAGTGAATTGATGTTTTTGTTTCGTGATGAGCAAATCTTTGCTACTCATAACTAATTATTGTGTATATATTTATCTCGTAATATAGAAAATTAAATTGCTAATTTTATATACTATATATATATATATATATCTCAATATGATAAAAATATTTCGTGTCTCACGCATATTAAGAAAAATCTGATTATTTAGTTGAATAAAATTTTTTCTATAATCTACACATTTTATTCTCTATTTATACTAAATAGCTATTGATTTTTATAAAATCTAAAACTAAAATAGTTATTAATTTAGTCAAAATAACTGTAATTTAAAAAATATAAGTAATTAAATACAATGTTGTTGATTATAAAATATTTAAATAGAGGTATAATGGTTAATTTATAGTTTAACTATAATTTAAATAAAATAATAAGACTATATTTTGATAGAGATAAAAAAGAAAAGCATTCTTATTATTTTTTGACGGAGAGAGTATTTATTTTGTAACGTTATATTCAATTTGCATGCCTAATGATCTTTCTTTTCGTTACTAACTAAAATTGAAGAGTGTTTTCTCTAAGCTAAATGTCTGATAATAAAAGGTAATTAATTAGTGATGACTTATTTAATGAGTTTTGTTTCAACATAATGTAATTATTTTCTACTTTGCATGATTATTGAAAAATTAATTAATTAGAAGAATTATTTCTTTTCTTTTCTTTTCTTAAAGAAATATTAGTTAAGATATGTGTATTTTGACATTCACCTTAAACGAGAGCATTTTTCATTCATATAGTCAGTGGCAGAACCAGAAATTTATTGAAGAGAGTCTTGAGTGTAGTGGCCGGTGGTGGTGGTCGGTCGCGGTGGTTGGTGGTGGCTGGCTGCGCTGGTTGAATTTGGGGAGGGAAGGGGGAGAGGGAAGAAGGAGAAGGAAAGAGGAAAAAACGCAGCCTTTTTTTATTTTTGAACCGGTTCAAGCGAAACGGTGGGCCGATTTTTTTTTTTTTTATAAATTGACCCATGGCGAAACGGCATCGTTTCGCTAGGGGTCAATTTATAAAAAAAAATAGTCCCTGGCGAAACGACGCCGTTTTGCCAGGAACTAATTTATAAAAAAAATAAACGAATTTGCAGCGAGGGGTTCGTCTACCCCTCGCTGCAAATCGTCTGCATCTCAGCCCCTATTGACGGGGGCTGAGTTTAGGTCGCTCTCCAAGCCTCCACCGGCTTTACTCCTTTTGGCCGTCGGTGAGGGGGGTTGTGTGACCCCACACGACCCCATAGTCGTTCCGCCGCTGCATATAGTCATGGAGAAGCTAGGAGTTAAGAGACCAATTATATGATTGGTATAAAAATTTTATATGTTAAAACAATTAAAGATTATAAATATGAAATGGTTAGTTCATTTTTTACACTATTTTGTTTTACAAGCAACACAAAAATTAAAAAAAAAAGGTTATGCAATTATTATTATATTTTTTCATACAAAAGAAGGCAATAGTCTTAAGTTCTAAACAAGGGGCATTCTTAGAAAGGAGACCTCAACGAGATCATTTTGTAAATGAGCTTTTAAATCATCTAAAATTTAATGGACAACATATACACATAGGTTAAAGCAAAAGGTTCAAATTGCCACTCAGTCCGCAACATTATTTGATTCGCAGTAAATATGAGTGATTATTTTCTTACTAATTTAGTTATATATGTATATATATGCATATAGGAAATGAAGCATTTCATTAAAACGAATAACTAGAGAATAATACAAAGGTAATAAGAAAATAATAGGGTGTTCTCGGACTGAGTTGAATTTATCTCTAGTCTACAACTTGGGCTTCAAAATTAGACCCGTAGCCTAGCCCTAGCCCAAACGGGCTGGGTTAACTTGAGTTGATCTAGCCAGGTGAGTTCTCAGGCTGAATTTGGGCTGATTTTTTTTTAATTTTATATAAATTAGTATATATATAATTAAAAGCTGTTGTTGTTATATATATAAATATTTTTATATATAATATATATTTCAGGTCAAGCCAGATTAGCAAAAAGAAATTTCTTTGAGTTTAAAGTCCCATCCGAAATTTAAAAAATTTTGAAAATAGGCCTGAGGCCCTACCCTAATATCTTTTAACCCGGTTCAACCAGATCGGATCCGGTTGTCAAGTTTTGTGAATACCCATAAAAATAACTACAAACACAAATAGTAAATACAACATAACTACTGCAAAGAAGAAATGATCTAAACTCTAGCACAAATACAACAAGATATAAACTAGAACACAGGGAACCTATTAAGCAATAAAATGCAGGACAATAGACAAAAATAATAGAATCTTCAATAAAAGCCACGTAGATAAATATTGAGGCCATCATGTCAGCACCCTCTCACGAATGGCCGTTAAAAGCAAGAGCTTAGCCAAAGACAAAAATAAGTTTCAGAGCACATAAAATGGTAGTCCACTGGAACCAGAAGACCAACTGAAAGAGAGAAAGAACAACTCTGCCTCCCCACACTACCTCATATCTGAAATATATTGAGGAAAAAAGATGACCAACTGTCCTAAACATGGGCCAAATAGGATGAGTAAAGCCACAGGGGGCAATTTTGCATCGATTAGGCGTATTCTTCAACACTCCAGAAGGAGCATCAACCTGGAAACACTAATAGAGAGACGGGGGGGTGTGATGAACTCTAAATGTCATCTACAAGAAATAGAATGAAGAACAAAAGGAGGAATCCAAACAATAAAATGGTCAAAAGCTGCCATTTTGAAACCATAAAATCCAAAACAAATAGGAAAACACCAAAAAGATACTCTAGGAAGCCAAAAATCGATAAATCCGGTAGTGTTAGTAACTGGGTATTTAGGTTGCTAGAGAGTTCCAGCAACAGAAACTTCCAAATAAAACCTTTGAGAAAAGATGTGAGAAAATAATAGAAATAATATAAAAAGAATGAACAATAAAATAAAGTCCTCTATAAAGAGAGACGAAAAAAGAAAAGGCCATGAGCTACCGCATGTTGCCAAAAAATCAGGGAAAAAAATAAGTGGTTAATGGGCTTTACTTATAAAAAATAAGTGACGTATTCACATAATTTCTCACATCATATAAAATGAGTAATTATTATATTTTTATCGCAAATGACAAAATGAGGTTATTTTAAAAATAATGTAAAATTAAAAAAATATTATAAATTAATAATAAAATATTAAAAAAAAGAATATTGAACATCTCCTATTAATTTACAATAAATACAACTGAATCACATTCTCCTAAATTTTAAATATCCCATATAAAATGGTCTCTGACTTTTTTAGCGACTACCATTAAATAAAAAATTGTGAATTAAAACTTTTTGTGTCTCTAGAAGAGACTGAAACAACTATACAAGTATAACTAATTTCCTCCCAATAGTTGGAAGGTTATTGAAAAACAGTTGAATCCACCAAATTATTATTGCTAATAATTAATTAATTGTTAAAGCAGTTTTTCACAATCTGGCATGCACGATATGTCAGCAGAAAGTTCTCATGCGTGTTGCTCTTTTTATTCTTTCGTTGACCGGTCGAAATTATTCAATTTAGTTGATAACATTAAAATATTTAATTATTTTCTCTACAAATATCAACGGTGTCGTGGTGTAGTTGGTTATCACGTCAGTCTAACACACTGAAGGTCTCCGGTTCGAGTCCGGGCGACGCCAATTTTTTTTTTTATTATATTTTTATCATTATATTGACGAGGGCCCACTTTTGATCAGCGCCTAGTGGAAAGAATAATTTTGATCACTGTTCATGCTTCTTCTCTTTTAATATTTTTAATTTAATTTTAATTTTAATTAATTAATCACAAATAATTAATTTATCATATGCTACATTATTTAAAAATTATATTTTCAATAACAGACATATATATATATGTCGAGCTTTATAATAAAAATAAAATCATAAAATTAATTATGACGTTGAAAAATCTTAAATTTGAATATCGGTTGATACTGATATTATAAAATAAATTAAAATATATTTGTTAATATGAAATTAACAAAAAAAAAATATTAGTAACGTTTTTAATTTTAATAGTCAAGGAATTACTTTTAAAATAATTATATGGTGAATTGAAAGGCAAAACTAGATAAAAACAATTTTGATTTGCTACGTAAATATTATTATTTAATAATTTAATAATAAATATATGTAAATAAATATTAATTTATTCAGTATTCTGAATGCAAATTTGTACAATCCATTTTTTACTTCTATAAATATAAGATTTATTTAATATAAATTTAAATGAATTATATATATTTATGACTTTATCAAATACATTGCCAAATGGTTAATTTTTTTTAAAGGACAATTTTTTTAATTTATTAAGATTTAAATTTTCCCAATTTTAAGATTGAAATCATTTTATTTTCTCCAATTAAATCTAGATCCCATACATTTCATATGAAATAAATTAAATTATGAATGAATTAGGCAAAGTATGAAGTTGACTTTCTTCCATGCAAATAAAAATGAATGTATATATGTTTGCCTAGTTAAACACATTCTCATTAAAAGGTAATATTCTTGATTAGCAGTTTAATTAACTAAGGCTTTAAACATGAAAATTGTTTGAATAATATGAAATTAAATATAAATATGAAATCTTTTATTATTAAATCTTTTTTCACATATATATAGAAAAATTCGATAATAAATTTATTATTTAATTAATATATATTTGCCGTTTGATTATATTTTTATATGCTGGAATTAAATATTTTTTATATATAATTTTTTTAGCTAAAACCAATATTTCATTAGTGTTGTTATAAAACTCCCTTAGCTTCAACTAGTAGTTTGTTGTGATTATATTAAATATAGGATTAAGCTTGATCAAATGATGGGGAGTGATGTAAGCTTTCATGCTCGTTAGTGTTAAAAACAAACAATTTGTAGCCATTAAATTTTATGATTAAATATGGAATATTTTACAATTTATTATAAAAAATAAATTGTGATATGTTATGGTATTTAGTTAATTGACATGTGTGATAAAGTTTAGAAAGTTCTAAAATATTCTATCATATTACATAATCGTAAATTTATTATATAATAAAATGTAATTTGTTATATTGCTAACTTTATATTTATAGTTTATAAATGTTTGATTGATTTACTTGTTGAAAACTACAACTTATACTATTTGTTAATTTTACCACAAACAACACGTATAACAATTGAAAATAAAGATTCTAATTTCTAGAAAAAAAAATACTTTCCAAAATTTGGACAACAAATTTATTTTGTTCTGAATAATATAGGTGGGTTCTAGAGTGCCCATGTAAAAAAAATGGTAAATTTACCATGTTTTAATATTATGGAATCTGGATCTTCATATTTATATAATAAATAAGAGTCATTGATTTATAATTTGATTGCATGAGAATACATGCAAATGATCTAATTCTTACCAAAAATCTAAAACAACCCTACGAATTGAATGAGAGAATACCTGCATAGTGCAAAATTCTCAAACTCAAACCCTAAAAACACTCAGCCACCTCTCAAATCTCAACTCTCACGCTCAGCTTAAAATTCTGATTTCTCCTTCACTGGCCTATTACATCAGCCTTAAATCTTCAAGCCAGTTCCACCAGTTATCACCGTTCCACAGAGGAGTCATCATCGTTCCTTTTAGGTGCGTTTTAATTTTCTTCTCAACCATTTTCTTTTCTCTTTCTCTCTTTTTCTCTTAAAAATATCCTAAAAATAATGATAAATCTAAATTATACATATATATCACCAACCCCTTCTTCTTCTTCCTCTTCTATCTTTGCTCTGTTTCAATGTCAAAGATCTAATCTTTTTACTCTTCTTCTATTAAAGATAAAATCTTTTTGTTCTTTTTTTCTATCAATGAAGGCTTCAATAACTCTTTCTCATATAGGTCTTGTTGGGCTTGCTGTGATGGGTTAGAATCTTGCTTTGAATATTGCAGAGAAAGGCTATTCACCGTCATTTGATAAGGACTCATGTGGAGTTAGGTTTGTGGCAGAATTTTCTGGTGAAACCAACCACAAAATGGTGAGTATTTAACAGAGAAGTGCAAAAAATATGCTTGTTGCATTGTGTTTATGAAGTAAATATAAACTAGATTGATGAATTTATGTTTTTCTTGTTTGAGGTAACGGATGCTTTGGAGATATTGGTAAGCATGTCACATAGGAGTGCTTGTGGCTCCTAAACGAATACTGGTGATGGAGTTGGGATTCTTGTGGCTCTCCCACACGACTTCTACAATGAGGTATCTTCTATAAAGATCGATTCTTTTTTTAAATCATTCATGGGAATTTTAATCTCATGTATTTTTTTAGTCTTAAGTATTTAAAAAGCTCATGTTTAACTACTACAGATAATAACAATAACAACATGTAACTGAAAATGGTTTTATTTAAAGGTATTTAGTGGAGCATTTTGGTTATGACTTTCTCTAATTAGTGATGATTTTAGTCAAATCTCCTTTATCTGGTTGCTAAAGATATTAGGTTTAAGCTACCCCATTTGGGGAATATGCAGTTGGGATGTTCTTTTTGCCCACATCAGATAATCAAAGGGAAGAAAGAAAAAATGTATCCACTAAGGTAATTTTGACGTCGTCAACTAAATTGATTTGCAAAATAGTTTTTGCCCTTTTCAGTTCAATCTTTTGAGGACATTGTTGTAATGTTTTTTGTTGTACTGGTGTTTAAGGTTGTCGAGTCTCTTAGGTATATAGTTCTTGGCTGGCAGCTAATGCCTACAGACAACTTAGGAGAAAAATATTTTTGTCATTTGTGGTGTTAGTCTTTGAATACAAATGAAGAAAATTTCTTCCATTTGTCAATTTTACGTAGAAATTTTTATATGCATGTTAATGGAGTGTATTATTTTCTCATTCTTGAGCCATATCAGTAAAAGTTTTAGATGATCATTTTTGTTTTTATCAATCAATTTAATATTCCTAGGAGGTTTTAGATTAATTCTAATTGCTAATTGATTATGTAAAACTTGAACTTGTGTAATTGTTGTCAATTTTCAGTTTAAAGGTTGAAATTTATCCGCTAATGTGAAAATTAATTTCTGAATTCATAAAATTGTGCTTCTTGAAAAAAAATTTGCTATTTATATTGTTTTCTTTTCCTCCTTTTTATTTAATTAATTTATTTCTTTTTCTCTTTTCAAGGGCTTTAAAGTTTAATCCAACTCTTCAATTTGTTTTTTAATTCTGATGGTGGAAGTGTAATGTTCAAGCACGTTTCTTTACCATAACCTGCCTTCTACAATCCAGGTTTGCAATTAATTAATTATTCAGACATTGTTTATTAGGGGACAAGAACTTAATTGATAAATACATGTCAGTTTCTTTGACAAATTTGAATGAATGAGTGTTGTAATGTTCGTATTTTTATGACTTTTCAGGACTATTTATGACAATTTTGGAGAATTGCATATTGAGAATATTTTCATATTATATTTGCAGCTAAATGTACCTTCCTAATTTCAATTAGTAATTCATTGTCGGATTGATCCATTAAACAATGTGGATGAATCAATAGTGGAATATTTTACCGTGGTTGAGATGTTTTCGAACGAACAATAACTCTAAATGATGATATTGAGGGTAAGATAATTGGTGATATCTTTATAGCTTGTTTTGGACTTGTTTTAGTATGGAACTAATTTTCTTCTTTCTTTTTTTGTTTGTTCATTTCCAACAAAGCAGCAAACAATATTAATAAGTGGATAAACAATATTATCCCTAATGTGAATTTTCTTTTAAAAGCTTCATCTGAGGAATTTAGAGTCTGCTTAATTGATGAAATTCTTTTACTTCAAATTCTAAACAAGATTAGATCATGTTCTTTGAATGAGGTTGATGATTTATTTTTAACTGTCTTTTTTTAAGCTATGATATTAGTTGGTGATTTGGTGTCTGGTTGCTTCTTATGATATGTTGAGAATAGTTGTTGGAATATAGTTATTATGGTTTGCTCCTCACTGCACCTTGATGAGTTTATGACTGCGTTGGGTTACTGTTATGGTTATTGAGATTTTGTTGCTAGATTTTAATTACTTCCTACTGCACCCACTAGTTTTCTGGTGCTGAAGGTATGTTGTGTATCGTTGGATTTTTTTTTTCTGATGCCCTTTGTTGCATATTACTCCCTCTGCCCTGGATAGGTGATTCTATGTTTTTGCAGCCTTTTGTTTCTGTCACATCTTTTGGTTTCTTTAATTATCTGAATTCTAAATATTTAAATAAAGTGTTTATTATTGGCAGTGTTTATATATATATATATATATATATATTGTAAATGTCTTGTATTGGAAAATAATTTGGATAGAAATAATGATTGTGAGATGATTAAATATATGGATTGATTGGATTCTGATCATTAATGTGTATATATATATATGCTAGGATTTCATGGGCTTTTCTGGGTTTTCTGGATGTTCCTTGGTTGATGCAATTCACCGCTGCAACTTCTGGAGTTGCTGCAATTTTCTAGTTATTGTTGATATAATTTTCTGCTGCATTTTTGCAATTTATAGTTATTGTTGAGCAGGGCCGTCTTAAATATTTAAGGGGCCCTGTTCTTAGAAAAAACAGAATAAATTAGACCCTATTCCTAACTTGAACCAAATTATTTTTAAAAATTAAAAAAAAAAATTGGGGCCCTGTGCAAGCTGGGGGCCCTGTGCAATAGCCCACTTTGCACAGGGCCTTCACCGGCCCTGTTGTTAAGGCAACTTTTTACAATTTTCTGGTTATAATTTTATGATTTTAATTGTTGTTGCATCTTGATATTGGATGTGTGCTAGGGTCTATTAGAGTTGGATATATGGTCTGTTACTTTTTATTGATGGAGTATGCAAATTTATTCATTTGTAAAAATAATAAAGATTTTAATGAGAATTTTGATAATCTAATAAATTTTTTAGCAAAATTGTGACCTTTAATATACTAATTTACCTTTCATTAAAATTTAATTTTACAAATAAAACTAAAAGTGAATTAAATTGAAACTAATATTTCTCAAGATAAAACAGAGATAAATTACTATTTGTAGATATCTTAATTATTATTAATTTTATTTGATGCATAAATATTTTATTTTTTGCCTTAAAAAATTTCCTTTTCTTAAGATATATCTTCAAACTTGATGGATAAAAAATTTAAGAAAAAAAGGAGATAACAAAATGAATGGTAAAAAAGTAAAATAACAAAATGAATTTTTTTTATTTTGTTTAATTAATAATGTGTAACTGCTGTGATTTTGATGATCATATGAGTTTTTCTATTATAAAATGTTCATTATATTATTTAATTTTTTTTTTGCATTGTAATTTATTTTTTATTGAACTAAATTTATATTTTTTAAAATTAGGGGAGCCAAAATATATTTTTTTAAAAATTATATATAAAAATAAATAAATATATATATATATATATAAGAATTTTTAAAAAAAAAAAAGAAGGGAGGGGGAAGGGAAGCTTGTTAATGGGTGAATTTATCCCTGTTCGTAATTAAGTGTTTATTGTCTTATAAGTTTGCTGATTAATGTCACCAATAGTAATAAGAGATGTCCCACTATATGATTAGTGTCACCAATAGTAACTCAAGATTTTTTGTTCATTTTGTTGAATTATATTATGGTAGTTTACAAGCTACTTATGGTTTATTATTGTAATTTTTTTACAGACAAATTAATTTTAATTATTTTTATTAAAAAATTTTTAGAGAATCAATTACAAATAAGTAGTGGCTCATATATTATATTGAAATTGTATATACTATTGATTTAAATGCATGTTTTTTAGAGCTAATGATAAATTTTAATATATATATATATATAAATTAAAAAAAATAAAATGAATGTTGGTGCATGATTTAATATTTTGTCGCAAAATATTATTAATGACAAATGTGTCGATACTTTGAAGCTGTCACCAATCATTCATTATGTAGTTTTTTCTTGTATTTATGTAGCTTTTGCTTTAAAAAGTTATATAATTTAAAGTTACATAATCGTATTTCAAAACCACATATAAGTAGGTAAAAACTACATAATTTTTAATATTCTATAGTTTTTAATTTTATGTGATTTTTTTTAAAATTATGTAGTTTTTAATTTTATTTATGTAGTTTTTATATCAAAAAGTTACATATTTTAAAGTTACATAATCGTATCTCAAAACCACATATAAGTTGCTTAAAACAACATAATACTTAATATTATGTTGTTTTTAGTTTTATGTAATTTTTCTTTAAAATTATGTAATTTTTAATTAAATTTATTTAGTTTTTACATCAAAAAATTACATATTTCAAAGTTACATAATCTTATCTCAAAATCATATATAAGTCGGTCAAAATTACATAATTCTTGATATTCTGTAGTTTTTATTTTTTGTGATTTTTCTTCAAAATTATGTAATTTTTAATTACATTTATGTAGTTTTTGTATCAAAAAATTATATATTTCAAAGTTACATAATCTTATCTCAAAACCACATATAAGTCGATTAAAACTACTTGATATTCTATAGTTTTTATTTTTATGTATTTTTCTTTCAAAATTATATAGCTTTTAATTATATTTATGTAGTTTTTGATTTAAAAAGTTACATAATTTAAAGTTGCATAATCATATATCAAAATTGCATACATGTCAATCAAAACAACATAATTCTTAATATTTTATAGCTTTTAGTTTTATGTGATTTTCTTTTAAAATTATGTAGTTTTTAATTAAATTTATGTAGTCTTTGTATCAAAATATTACATATTTCAAAGTTACATAATCGTATCTCAAAACCACATACGAGTCGGTCAAAACTACATAATTTTTGATATCCTGTAGTTTTTATTTTTATGTGATTTTTTTTTAAAATTATGTAGTTTTTAATTATATGTATGTAGTTTTTGCTTAAAAAAGTTATATATTTTAAAATTACATGATCGTATCTCAAAATCACATACTAGTCGGTCAAAACTACATAATTCTTGATATTCTATAATTTTTATTTTTATTTAATTTTCTTTCAAAATTATATAGTTTTTAATTACATTTATATAATTTTTGCTTCAAAAAGTTACATAATTTAAAGTTACATAAATTGTATCTCAAAATCACATATAAGTCGTTCAAAACTACATAATTCTTGATATTATATAGTTTTTAGTTTTATGTGATTGCTCTTCAAAATTATGTAATTTTTAATTAAATTTATGTAGTTTTTGCATAAAAAAGTTATATTTTTTAAAATTACATAATTTTATCTAAAAACTATATACTAGTCGGTCAAAACTATATAATTCTTGATATTCTGTAATTTTTATTTTTATGTGATTTTATTCAAAATTATGTAGTTTTTGCATCAAAAAATTATATATTTTAAAGTTACATAATCTTATCTCAAAATCACATACAAATCGGTCAAAACTACAGAAAAACTACATAATTTTTTATATTCTGTAGTTTTTATTTGTATATAATTTTCTTTCAAAATTATATAGTTTTTTTAATTACATTTATGTAGTTTTTACTTCAAAAAGTTACATAATTGAATGTTATATAATAGTTCATAAAAATCACAAATAATTCGGTTAAAGCTACATAATTTTTTATATTTTATAGTTTTGAAAATTACATATTAACTACTATAATTTATAAATTCTTGAAATTATGTAATTTTTTTTAAATTTCCTAATAAACTATATTTATATGATCTAAATTACATAATCATAGATAATATGTAGCTTCTATTTTTACAATAATTTTTTTATTGCCGAATTTTATTATAAAATTCATACAATTTTAACTAAGATATGACAATGTAAATATTCATTATTCATTGTATAAAGTTATACACTAACAATAAAAAATAATAGTAGCATGTTTAACTACTAAACGCATTTATTTTTTTTCAACTAAAATACTACGAATAATCCTAATATATATATATATATTATGTTCAAAATGTATTATTTTTCAACTAAAAATAAACAATATATTATTTTATAAACTCAATTTTAACTAAATTTATATAAAATTTTAAATATAAATACCTCAATATTTATTGAATTCTTTCTTCATTTTTAATGGTTGATAAACACAAACTTCATCCCTCATTTTTTTTTCGATCATTACCCTCTAAATTTTATTTTCTTCAAATACATTAACTAAGTTATTTGCCATTTAAGTCACTCGAGGCTTATTTTAAATTTAGACCACTTTGAATACAATATTACAATTATTGTCACTCATTTTAGTAGTTCTTAAAATTTTTTTTATTGACATAATTATTATGAAACCCCTCTCATTTAATTTTAGACATTAACTCATGGGTACTTTAGACTTTTGACAAGTATAAAATTATATACATATGTTCTCATAATAAAAAATTTAAAATCAATAGCTGTCATTTATTATATAAATCTAAAGGTCTAAATTTTAAAATGAAAAAATACGGTAAATATATCATATTTTTAAAGTGAGCACTATAGCACTAACCAATAACATACGATGCCATAAACTGACTTTTTATTGCCGTGCAATCCAAATCGACCTATAAGACCGGCTAAATTGTAAATTGAAAAAGTAATATTTTTTAAAAATAAATTTATTAACAAAAACCAAAAATATTTTCTCAATTCTAAATTAATATACATATATATTTTTAATTTTATAAGAATAATTATTTTTATTAAAAATATAATTTCATACTTAATTTTCTATTATATATTTATTTTAATACATAAAATATTTAATATATAAATTAATTTATTAAAATAATAAATAAATTATGATTTAAGATAAATAAAAAAAGAAAATATATCTATTAACTCGAGATGAAAGAGTCAAAGATATTAAAATAAGAAGAGAGGCACACCATTGAATGTTATCATTTTAATATTTCGGTATTTTTCATAATGATATTCAAAAGAGTTTTTAAAGAGTTCATAAATAACTGTCTTGACTTATTTTTTTATTTAAACTAGATTATAATCTTTTAAATTCATCATGAGGTAAATTCAAGTAAATTTTAAAAAATTCGTGTTAAGCTGAATTAAAAAAAATCATATTAAAGTAATTTAAATTAAGTTATTTATTAAATTAAGGAACATTACAAGAAAAAAGAAAGGGATAAAGCTTGTGAAAACCTGAAGAAGACGGGTTGGACCAGTAATTGGTCAGTAGACCGGCTATAAAGTCATTGGTGCATAGAGCAATCCAGAAACTAGAAACTGTAAAATCTATCTCCAGTTGCGGTAAATTGAAATTCTCAAAAAATTACCGTAAAACCCTAGGCCAATGTTATTAGCCCACGTGTTCTTGACTTTCCAACCAGAGGCTCACCAAAGCTCTAGCCCACGGTATAATCGCTCTAAGAACTGCAAATATTCCCATTCTAGAACAATCAAATTCCTACTCTCAACATGGCAATTGTACAGCACTTTCTTTATTTATCCAATAGAAAGTAACCTCAGACGCCACGATAGAGCGTGTAAATACCTACAGTAAAAATCAGCGGCCGATACAAGTTTCTAAATCAGCAATCAGCGGCTCAAAAAAAGCTACTTTTCTTTTTCTCCAAGAAAATTATTAAAAAATAAAAATAAAAACCCGGTTTTTTACTCTGTTTTGCTTATATATCCCTGTATTAGCAATTTCACTTTTCATTGTAATCTCTCTGTATTTTTCTCTAAATCTCAGCGTCAAATATTTGTTTTTTTTCATTAGCAATGGGTAATTTCTTTATACTCTTAAATCCATTTCTGTTTTTTTTGTTTGTTTGTTTGCATTTGCTAATTTGAGTTTTGTTCTTAGCAGCTGGTGACAAGAAGATTAAGGTCGGTATCAATGGTAATTTTCTGATCTGTGGCAATTTTTATTTGATTTTGCTTAATTTGATTTGATTCTTGTAAATAAAATGCGTTTTTGTGAATTGGGCTTTAAGGGTTTGGAAGGATTGGTCGTTTGGTTGCTAGAGTTGCACTTCAGAGGAATGATATTGAGCTTGTTGCTGTTAACGATCCTTTCATTTCTACTGAGTACATGGTGAAAATTCATATTATAAATCATGTTAAGATTTAGGGTTTTTATGAGGTTTTGTCGCTAATGCGTTTACACTTTTATATGGAAAATGCAGACCTACATGTTTAAGTATGATACAGTTCATGGTCAGTGGAAGCACTCTGATGTGAAGGTCAAGGATGAGAAGACCCTTCTCTTTGGTGATAAGCCAGTTACTGTTTTTGGGATTAGGTAAGAAGAAGCTTGTTATTCACTTGCAGTTTTTGGGTTTGGGAGTTAAAATTCAGCTTCTTATGCTTGTTCTTGTGATTATTAGGAACCCTGAGGAGATTCCATGGGGTCAGGCCGGTGCTGAGTTTGTTGTTGAGTCCACTGGCGTTTTCACTGACAAGGACAAAGCTGCTGCTCACTTGAAAGTTTGTTTCTTGATCTTTTGTTTTGGCATAATATTTTTGTGCCAGTGATTTCTTGATAAATGCAACTCTTTTGCAATAATGTGTATAAATGTAGAATTAAGGATCCCAAAACTTAATTTGATGCATGGTATTACTAGCATGTCGAGGTTTTCGGTGGGGGATTTGTTCAATTCACAACTTATCATATTTTCTTCTATTTGGTCTTTCAATTTAAATTTTCACACTATTAAATCATATGAACGGTTTTGGAAATCTCTTTAAGGTTTCTGGTTCTGTTTGTTTGTATGTGAAATTTAGCTTAGGAAGATAAGCTGTTAGGGTGTCTTGGACAGTGCAGTGGAGATTGAGAAATATTTGTTTCCAAATTTATCTGAAACTATATGTAAAGGGTTTTTATTATTGTTGGTGGTGAATCTAAATTTATATGACAAGTGATTTACCTTGATTTTGTAATTGTGAGGGTGGGTCTGAAGTTGTATGATTAAGTTTTTGACCTTTGATTTTGCTACTAATCAGGGTGGTGCTAAGAAGGTTGTTATCTCTGCCCCAAGCAAAGATGCTCCAATGTTTGTTGTGGGTGTCAATGAGAAGGAATACAAGCCAGAACTTGACATTGTTTCCAATGCTAGCTGCACTACCAACTGCCTTGCCCCCTTGGCTAAGGTTATCTCAATATCCCTTGTTTTGGTTTATGGATTCTTTGTTTAGCTACTTTGGTTTCAGCACAAGCGACTCGTGTTTTGGTTGCTTACTGATGTGAATCTTTCCATTTTTCTTTTTACAGGTTATCAATGACAGGTTTGGCATTGTTGAGGGTCTGATGACCACTGTGCACTCCATCACTGGTGAGCTTTTGATACGATACTATTTTGGTATTTTACGTGTGGAATCTATGAAATTGTGCAATAATGTTGTTTTCTTTGTGATTCAGCTACTCAAAAGACTGTTGATGGGCCATCAATGAAGGACTGGAGAGGTGGAAGAGCTGCTTCCTTCAACATCATTCCTAGCAGCACTGGAGCTGCCAAGGTAAAGCTTATTCTCTTGTATGATCCCTTTTTAAGGTTTTTAATTTATTCCATGAATTGAGGCATATGAGCATACACTTTTCGCTCCTTTGTCTTTCTGCTTGACTAAATTGTGTTCTTTGGTGTTGCAATCACAGGCTGTCGGAAAGGTTCTGCCTGCACTTAATGGCAAATTGACTGGAATGTCCTTCCGTGTTCCAACTGTGGATGTTTCTGTTGTTGACCTCACAGTCAGGCTCGAAAAGAAGGCAACATACGAGGACATCAAAGCTGCTATCAAGTATTCTGCAATTCTTTCTTTGTTACTCTTTGGACAATGCTTTTCAAGTCAGTAGTTGTCCCAATTTCGATTTACTTATTTGCTTGTTCACTTGGGATATGCAGGGAAGAGTCGGAGGGTAAGCTCAAGGGGATCTTGGGTTACACTGAAGATGATGTGGTGTCTACTGACTTCGTTGGAGATAGCAGGTGAGTGTGACGTATATATGGACATTTCTATATTTTGCCTTGGTTAATATTGCATATTATTCTGGATAATAGGCCCAGGATTACTTCGTCTCTCCCCATGCCAATATTTGAAAAAAAAATATTGCATTTCATGTATGCCAAGTACTTTTTTTTTAACATGATCATATGTTGCACAGATCAAGTATTTTTGATGCCAAGGCTGGAATTGCTCTGAACGAAAACTTTGTGAAACTTGTCTCTTGGTATGACAATGAAGTGGGCTACAGGTAACCTTTCTAATCTCTCTTCCTCGTGCGATAACTGTACTGCTCATTCTTCCAAAGCTCATAGTAACTTTGCTACTTTATTTTTGCAGTACCCGCGTGCTTGACTTGATTGCACACATAGCTTCCACCCTCCATTGAAGGAATTGATGATGATTTTTGAGTCAAATGTTTAGATGCAGGAGTCTGATGTTGAAAATAAAAATTTGAGTCCAAACCTTTGTAATTTTGTTTTTGGTTGTAAAAGCTGTTGAGTTTCAAAACCATGTTGCTATGTTGAAGAAAGAATTCTATTACTTTAATGCAAGTATTTGCATGGTTTTTACAGTAATTCGGTTTTATCATCTATTTTTCTGATGCTCTCTGGCTGGTCTATTCTATTATTGCGAATGACATCAAATTATGGACATTGGTTTAAATTCTGTTCATAATTTCATGATAGCCCATTTCCTTAATTGTGTTAAAAGCATTGGATCCTTCTAAATTCTGTACATTCCCATGGTTCTGTAAAACCCAGCAAGGCTAATGTTTGATAAAAAAAAACAGCTGAAGTTCATTTGGGTCAATTGAGGTCTTGTCAGGCTCTTTCACATGGGCATGAATGTAATAATTTATAGCTTTCACACAACCGCTTTGATGAATTGCTGAACCAATTTACATCCCATCTTAAATCAATAAATTTCATAAAATTTTATAAAATTAATTTCAATTTAAAAAATAGCTTGTTTAAAATAAATTTTTTTTATTATAAATTAAAATTTATGAAATTTAATTAGTGTATACAAATTCTACTCAAATAGATAGAATTTGTAAATAAATTTTATAATTTAATAAACTTATTTTTTCTTTACAAAATTACTTTAAATAGACCTATACCATTTTTTTCTTGTATATTCCTCTAATTTTTTTTTTCACCATGCTAATTTTATAAAAGTTATTATTTCTCATATTTTAAAATTTTAAAATTAATTTTTAATAAAATTATGTTATTATTTTTAATTTTTTAAAGTTAAATATCTAATTTGAATATCTTAACCTTTTATCTTCAACAATAGTTATATTTTTATATTAATATTTTATTATATTTTTATTTTTAATAATTAATTAAAATTTTAAAAAATTACTCATTATATATATAAATTCTCCTTGAAATTAATTATAAAAAATATATTTCTATAAATATGAATAATAGTCCAATAAATAAAAATTTTTTAAATATGAGTATTTTCATCTAAAATTATATTAAAAAATATTATTTTGAATAAAAATTATTAAAAATAAAATTATAATAATTTCAATCAATAAAATTCATATAAACTAAAAAATATATTTTTTTAATATTAAAAAATAAAATATTCATATACAATAATTATCTAATTAAGAAGTACATTATTATTAATTTGTAGCAATAAATTTTTAAAAAAATTATTTTAATATTATTTGAATATAAATTTTAAATATAATATTATCATAATAAGGATATATTTAAAAAAATAATAAATAAATTTTTATTTTAAATTTTATTTTAAATAAAATTATATAAAATTCAATTGAATTATCTATTTTAAGTAACACTATATCAAATATGAGATTTCATTATAAATGAATTATACATAGAATTTATTTAGAATTCTATAATCTAAATTTATGTATTCTAAACATAGTGTAAAGTGGGAATGGCGTTAAATTAAAGGGCTTTTTATAAATTTGGCAAAAAAAAAGTTTATAATATTACAAATTTATTAATTAGAACATTCTCAAATTTACTAGAATTTTCTTGACCAATTTATAAATTTATTAATTTCACATAAAGATTATTTGTTTATTAGACAATTGAGTTCTGTAAACTTTTTACTTATTTATTTTTTTTGTACTTTAAATTGTTAAATTATTATTATTTTATTATATATTTTTATAAAATAATAGAAAAACCTTGATAAAGAATATAATTTTGAAAATTTGGTAGAGGGCATAAATTTTTCCTAAATTAAAGGAAAAATTGCACCCCTCCCTAGATTTTATTTATTTTTCATATTTTATTAGGGACATTTTGATAATTTTATAAAAATGTATGATAAAATCTTCATAAATTCATAATAGTGCATAATAAAATCATAAAAAACTATAAAAATTTTATTAATAAATTATTAATAAATGTAATTTTGATAATTTAAAAATATTTTAAAAATATAGTAAATTTTATAATTTTTTTTTATTTTTTCCATCACTTTTGTAAAAAATCCTAAATTAAATGGAGATACATGTGGATCTTATATTTATAAGAAAAAATATATCATCCACCGTATTTTTAAATTTTTTTATTTTTTTATCAGAAATATTTTAATCATTTTATTATAAATTCATAATAAACTCAATATAAATTATATAAAGTTTATAATCTCATTATAAATTTATTGTAAACTCTTTGTAAACTAATAAAAATTTAATATTTTGATAAATATTTTATAAATTTTGATATTTTAATAAATATTTTATGAATATGATAAATTTAAAATTATTTTTAATTTTTTTTGTATTTTTGTGAAAGTTCCTTAAATTTAAAACTATTTATAATTGTTTTTTTTTTTGAAAGGTAACTATTTATAATTGTTGAAGTTGGGATTTTGGACTGCGTCCAAGGTCTAGTTTTCATTCTCTAGACATTGAAACGACATCGTTAATCGGGGAGAATAGATTCTTCTTTCTTCGTACCCACAAACAGAGGTTTTAACTCTAATAAATTGCAAAATCCAACGTTTCACTCAAACCCTACTTTCACTGTGGTATCAAATCGACAGGTACAGTTTCAAATATCTTCTTATTCTAATGTTATTCTTGTTTTTTAATGCTCTGAAAATGGGATTCCCCTTTTTTTTCCCTTCAATTTTTACTATAATTTTATCCAAGTTTAGTGGTTGTTGCTGCTGTTCAATTTGAGACCAAGAAATGGTGATCATAGCTAAGAAGGTGAAATTAGAATTATTTAGTTAAAAAAACAAAATCCAATTGAACATTAGTCGTGATTTCAATTTTTACTATAATTTTATCCAATTTTAGTAGTTGTTGTTGTTCAATTTCAGACCAAGAAATGGTGATCATTGCTAAGAAGGTGAAATTAGAATTATTTAATTTATAAAACAAAACCCAATTGAACATTATTCATGATTTAATTACTTGGTATGCAGGTTTATATTTGCCCCCCCTACTTCTTTTTGTTCTTGATGGTATCACTTCTTAGGAACTGTTTTAGAACTACTCGTTACCTTGTTGACCCATCATTTTCTTGCGCCGTTTACCATGCTTCCTTTGGTCATTGTTCTCCTACTCCTTCTTTGTTTGAAACTTCTTCCCCAGTTGGAGCAGTAGAAACTTCCCATTTTGTGAAAAGTAAATTTGATAATCAAGAACAATGTCTAGACTCAGCGAGGAAATCTGATATAGACATTCTTGTAACCAAAGTTCGAGTTGGGAATAGTCATAATGAGATTCTTCAATCACTTGTGCTTGATCAAGAATGCAATAGCATACAGATATCCAACTGCCTTGTTGACAACTTGTTATTTCGGTTTAAGGATGATTGGAAATCTGCATTGGGTGTTTTTAAATGGGCGGAGTCTCGCGGATATAAGCATTCATCAGAAGCTTATGATACAATGGTCGACATACTGGGGAAAATGAAACAAATGGATCAGATGGAGGCATTGTTAGAGGAAATGAAGACAGGTCATCTAGTTACACTTAAGACAGTGGCTAAGGCTATGAGAAGGTTTTCTGGGGCAGGGCAATGGGAAAATGCTGCAAGAATGTTTGACAAGTTAGAAACGTTTGGCTTGGAGAAGAACACAATGTCTATGAATTTGTTGCTTGACACCCTTTGCAAAGAACGGAAGGTGGAGCAGGCACGTGAGATCTTATGGGAACTCAAATCGCACATATCTCCAGATGTTAATACATTTAACATTTTGATTCATGGTTGGTGCAAAGCCAATCGGGTTGATGAAGCATACTGGACATTGCAAGAAATGAAAGGGCATGGTTGTCCCCCATGTGTCATAAGTTACTCCACCATTATCCAATTCTATTGCCGTAGGTATGAATTTGGTAAGGTCTATGAGCTCCTTGATGAAATGGAAGGTCAAGGGTTCACACCAAATGTTGTTACTTACACCTCTGTGATGAGTGCACTAGCAAGGTCAGAGGAGTATGAAGACGCTATACAAATAAGCCAGAGGATGAAGTTAGTTGGATGTAAACCTGATACACTTTTTTACAATTGTCTGATACATGTACTTGGAAGAGCCAACAGATCACCCGAGGCTGTTCGTGTTTTTGAGGTCGAGATGCCAAATACAGGTGTTCCTCGAAATACATCAACCTACAATTCCATGATTGCTATGTTATGCCATCAAGGTCAAGAACTAAAAGCTTTGAATATCCTTAAGGAGATGGAAGCTTCAATAATTTGCAAGCCTGATGTTCAAACTTACTATCCATTGCTGAAGTCATGCTTTAAAAGTGGTAAGATACATTTGTTGAGTCAACTATTGGATGACATGGTTAAAAAGCATCATCTCAGTCTTGATATCTCAGCCTACACACTTTTAATTCATGGGTTTTGTAGAGCTAACAAATGTGAGAAGGCTTATTACCTGTTTGAAGAAATGATTGGTAAAGATATGACACCTAGATATCAGACATGTAGTTTGCTTTTGGAGGAAGTCAAACTAAACCATATGTATGATGCTGCTGAGAAAATTGAAATTGTCATGCGGAAATTATAAACATAAGAGCTGAGGAAGCTCAGAAATTTCATCTTTTTCTTTTCAAATGTTTCTTGTCAAGCAATACATGTTTTTCAACTTTTGCTGTCTAAAATATGATTTTTCTATCCTATAATTTTGGGAGATGTGATCTGTTCTGCAATGAGTTATTCCCCTAGAAATAATAAAAACAGCAAATTCAAAGGAAGAATATAGGATCATAAATGTACCAATAATTCTTGACCTCCAAAGCTTTAGTAGTTAGAAATGTGGAAATTTAATGTTGTCTACCTTTTCAAATTAAGAGAAATTTGATTGCTTCATACATTTAGAGTCATTGCCAATCAGACAATTTTTCTTCAAGCGAGTGTGTTTACTATTTTATCATATATTTTACCATATACGTCAGTTGCTTCTCCAGTGTGACCAAATCTTTAAAATTCAGACCAGAAGTTGACGGCCAAGGTTTCCCTTAAACTGGACATATACTCATGAAAAATGATGATTTTGCCCACATCATGTGAACGAGAGAAAAATATTAGTTAGATCTTAGATCTCAAACTTGGCAAGTTTTTACCTGCTATATTTTCGCAAGCATCTTTATGATCTACTGTTTGTGCTTGCATTTTCTTTAACTCTTCATTTTGGCTTTATAGACTAAGAGGATGAGACAAGCTCACTGCTATTCTAAGTGAAGAATTTGCCTAATGTGCTTTGTCGGTGATCATGCTTTGTGACCTGCGCTGTAGTGAACTCACTTGAGCTTTGAAGACTAAACTTACAATCCAAGTGGGGCTTAAGCAGTTGAAAGATGCATACCAGATGACAAATACAAGAGCTTGTGTCTCTTTATCTTTGTGTGTAGTATGGCTTGGAACCATTTGGCAAGTTACATTACATACATGAACATAAGCCTTTTGCCTTTTCTAGCATTTGCATTTCTTGATTTTATGTCTTTGGTCACTCTTGACTATTTGGTACACATTGTTATTGGAAATGCAGCTTCACATGCTCTTGTCTGTGTGGTATTTTTTACCATAAAGAACTGGTCTCGTGATCCAATGTTTTCATATAAGCTATGAATGGTGATATAAAATCAAATCAATCCAAGCACTAAGGATACAAGAAGCTCCACATTGATTTCTAGCCATGAACCCACCACGTGCCAGTTGGGTCACTTTTTCATTATTTTATCAAGGTGACATCTCTTTCATGGAAAATGGGTCCAAGTCTTGCAATCTATGTTCTTAACTGTATTTGGTTCATTAAGTAGCATTCTCCATGTTTGAGGATTCCAGCTTATATTTATTTTCTTTCAAAATCAGATTAATGCCATATTCACATCAGATACACGTAGCTATCTTCAATTTCTGTCCTAACTTTGATATCAGGAGGGTCTATGTAATTTTTTTTTTCAGTAATGTTGGGATCGTTCATCTGCCTCTTATTTTCAAAATATCAATCGAACTGGTTATTAGCAAATAGGGATTATTGTTTTGAAAATTAGATTAATTTTTCACCAATAATATATATAGTGTGTGAATAATTGTATAAATTAATTATATCATGAATATTTTTAGCAAAGAGAGGTGAGGTACAATAGACACATTTAAATACTAAATTTTTTTTAGACATATAATTAATATTACAAAATACCATCGTAACTATACTTAAAATAGCTATTAAATAAATAATAAAGAGAACATCAAAATTTAACAAAGTTTGACCAATTTTATCTATATTTTCAGACACTAATAAAATAATTTTACTAATATAAAAAAAGAATTGCAAAGAGAGAAAAATAAAATTAAATCTTATAGAGTTAAAGACTAAAAAGAAGGGGTCTTTTTATAGCTTTAGGAACTCTCTCCATATTTTTTATTTTGGAATGTGGGATAGCAATAAAAATAATAGTTAACAACTAATAAATTTTTATCTTGGCTATTTTTTCTTTATACAATCTGTAAATCTTATATCAAAAGAAATTATTTTAGTAGTGTCTCCAATTACAATGTGAAGTGTTCATCTTCAAAATTTTAAAATATTGATCAAGTCCAAATAATGGTTGAACTTGACAGCGGTAATCACTTTTGTCAACATATCTGTGGGATTATCAGCGGTCTGAAATTTTCTGAAGTAATATTTTACATTTCTTCAGAATCTCATATATAAAGTGATACCGAATATTGATGTGCTTCGTCCTTGCATGATAAACTTGATTTTTTGCTAAATGGATAACGCTTTGAGTATCACAGTGCACTTCGATATACTTTTATCTAATTTTCAGTTCATCAAGCAACCCTCGAAGCCAAATTATTACTTTAACAGCCTATGATACTGTCATATACTATGCTTCCATAGTAGACAAGGTAAATGTTGATTGTAATGTAGGCTTTCAACTAATCGGCCCCTTAGCAAGTATAAACACATAACCAGTAGTTAATTAATGTTTATCCAAATCACCAGCATAGTCGAAATCACAGTATCCAACTACACATTAAACATATTTCTCATCTCGCTCAAATATCAATTCAACCTCTATGGTATTCAGAATATACCGTAGAATCTATTTCATAGCTTGCCAATGTTTCTTACTAGGATCATGCATATACCTGCTCACAACTCCAACTACTTGTAAAATGTCTGACCTTGTACACATCATAACATACATCAAGCTACCAACGACATTTGCATATGAAACTTTTGACATGTACTCTCGTTCTGCTTTATTTTTAAGAGATGAACATGCACTGAGCTTCATATGAGGTGCAAATGGTGTACTCACGGATTTTAACTTTTCTTCAGATATTATTTCTAATTTAAACAAAGCTTTTCTCTCTTCCTATCTCTGTTTATCTCCATGCCTAAAATTTTCTTAGTTTCACCTAAGTCTTTCATTGCAAATTTCTAATTCAGTTGAGCTTTCAACTACTCAATTTCTCCTTGATTCTTTAAAGCTATCAGCATATCATCAACATATATGAGAAGATATATGAAAGATCCATCATGTAGCTTGCACAAATACACACAGTGATCGTATTTGCTTCTTGTGTACTTCTGCCTCATCATAAAATTGTTAAATTGTTTGTACCACTGTCTTTGATATTGTTTCAATCCGTACAATGATTTTTTCAATTTGCATACTTGTTTTTCTTCTCCAGCAACCTCGAATTCTTTTGGCTGAGTCATATAGATTTTCTCTTCTAAGTCATCATGTAGAAATTCAGTTTTTATATCAAGTTGAACAAGTTTCAAATCAATTTGTGCTACCAATGCCAATAAAATTCTAATGGAGGAATATTTTACAATTGAAGAAACACTTCATTACAATCAATTTTCTCCATCTGAGCATAACCTTTAGCTACTAATCTTGCCTTGTGTCAGAAAATTCTTCTTTCTTTGTATATACCCATTTACATTCAATTGCCTTCTTTTTCAATGGTAGATTAGCTAGCTTTCATGTCTGATTCTTTCCAAGGGATTGCATTTCATCATCCATGTCTTTTCTCCACCTCTCTTTTTTCTGAACTTTGGACAGCTTCACTATAAGTGTTAGGAATGTCATTATTTGTAATTAGATATACATAAGCCGCCATATCATCAAATTGAGTAGGTTTGTGAATCTCTCATCATGACCTATTTATTGTAATAGATTTTTATTGCTGTGAAGGTTCTTGGGTTGGAGCCTCTTCTTTATCAGACTCCACCTCTACTGTAGAAGTGTCTTCATCTATTTTACTTGTTGCTGAGTCAACAATTATTCTTTTAAATTTCACATGTTGTGGAGTATTATCTGTCTGCTGAATAATTTCATTTGTTACATTTTTCAATGCGGTAAACTCATCAAAGGTAACATCTTCGCTAAAGATTATTTTCTTTATTTTTGAACACCAAAGGAGAAATCTTTTCACACCAGTGGTGATTTCCATAAAGAACGTTTTCTTTGCCCTTGGATTTAACTTTAATTCCTTAACATAGTAGCATATAGTGAAACCAAATACACGTAAGAAATCATAATCAGTAACAGGTTTTTCAGACCACATCTCTAAAGATATTTTACCACCAATAGCAGCTGATGGTAAACAATTAACGAGATGGCATGCATAAGTCACAGTCTCAACATAAAATTATCTGTCCAACCCAGCATTGGACAATATACATCAAACTTTCTCTATTAATGTCCGGTTCATGCGTTCTGCCATCTCATTCTGTTGTGGTTTATTTTTAATAGTGAAGTGTCTAACAAAGTCTTCATCTTGGTAGAATTTCAAAAATTGATCACTTTTATACTCTTCATCATTATTTGTGCGGAGACATTTGATTTTTCTGTCCATCTGAGTTTTCACCATATTTTTCCCTATGAGAAAAGCTCTTAACACTTCATTATTCGTCTTTATAGTATACACTCATACTCTCCGAGAGAAGTCATAAATAAAAGTTATAAAATAGTATTTTTCTCCCATTGAAGATGTCTTGGAAGGACTCCGCACATGTGAGTGAACGTAGTTTAAAATATCCTTATTATCATGGATTACAGTACCAAACTTTACTCTGGTCTGCTTGCCTTTGATACAATGCTTACAGAAATTTAACCTCTGGGGTTGCACTCCTTTCAGTTATTCTTAATCTGACAAAAGTTTCAAAGATTTATCGCTAGCATACCCTAAGAGCATATGCCGTAATCTGGTTGCTTCCAACTCCTAATCATTACTGAAAGCTGTTACTGTTGTCCCAATAATTGCATTACCCTGATAGTAATACAAGTTATTATTCTTCCTTATTCATTTCATTATCAACAATGCACCTGAGATGATTTTCATTATTATATCTGCTATATTTACAATGAAACTCTTTGATTCTAGGACTCTCACAGAGATGAGATTATTCTTCAAACTCAGTACATATCAGATATTTATTAGAGTCCTGATTGATCCATCATGATTTCTCAATTGGATTGGACCAATCTCTTTTATCATATATAGAATGTCATTTGTTGTTTAAATAATTATATCTTCTAGTTTTCTAAAGTCAAAGAACCAATCCGGATTGGGACACATATGATGACTATAACTAGAATCAAGTAGTCATATACTAGAAGAGTTTGTTGATGACACAATAGCTAATGAAAGGTCTGATTCTTCATCATCACATTCAGCTATATTTAAATTCACGACAATTTTCTCGTTATCAGATTTGCTTTTACTTCTCAGTGTAGGACAATCTATCTTCCAATGCCTGTTCTCCCTACAAAAGACACATTTATCTTTAGATGGTCTGGATTTTGATCTTTCCTTCTTTTCTCTCTTTATGATTTGATAAGCATTCTGCTCCACTTGAACTCTCTTTCTTGTCTTTCTTTCACAATTTATAACTGTACAATGCAACAGTTACTTCATAAAGAATCACTTTATCCTTCCCATGGAGTAGAGTTATTTCAAGAAACTTAAACTCCTCTAGAAGGAACCCCAACAACATCAAAGCCAAATTTTCATCTTTGAAAACTACGTCCAAATTTATCAAATCAGCTGCTACCACTAATTAAAATTGGTGATGTGCTCATTCATAGTGGTATCAGGAACATAAGTGAAGCGAAATAATCTTTTTTTCATATGAAGCTTATTCTGACTGCTTTTTTTTCAAAAAAATTTCCTCCAATACCTTCCGCAATTTACTTGCAGAAATTTTCTTAGAGAAAGTATACTTTTATTCTCTAGAAAGACACGATCGAATTGTACCACATACCATACGATTGATGACTTTTTAAAATTTTTTTTATCAATATCTTTCGGTTTCTCTTCTTTAATGGCAATGTCTAGACCTTACTTAAAGAGAGCGTCTAGAACCTCACTTTGCCACATGCCTAAATGACCCGTACCATAAAAAATCTTCACTGCAAATCTAGTATTTAACACAACAGTCATTGACCAAATTGAAGAAGTGGATGTTGTCTTCTTTGTAGTGGATGATTTGCTTGAGTCATCTGTAATCTCTGCTTCAAAAATTTATTTAATAGCTAACAAATGCATAATACAAATAATCCAAGAAAATCTTTTCTGATGTGGAAGATCAGACTAAGTTGCAACCACAGAGCATACTTAGAAAATCTTATCTCTGATACCAATTGTTGTAAAAATTGGATTAATTTTTTACCAATAATATGTATAGTGTGTGAATAATTACATCAATTAGCTATACTAGGAATATTCTTAAGAAAGAGAGGTGAGTCACAATGAACGCCAAAATTTAGATAAAATTTAGGTATAATATCAAGTCTTTTTTTAGATAATCTTTTTTAGAAATATAGTTAATAGTACAAAATACCACAACAATTATACCTAAAATAGTTATTAAATAAATAATAAAGAGAACACCAAAATTTAGCGAGATTCGATCAATTTTGTCTACGTCCTCGAATACCACCAAAATAAATTTACTAATATCAAAAAAGAAATACAAAGAGAGAGAAGAATAAAATTAAGCCTTATAGAGTTAAAGACTTAATTTTTGGATGTGAACAAACTAACAAGGAGGGGTCCTTTTATAACCTTAGAACCTCTCTTTATATTCTTAATTTTTCAACGTGGGATAACAACAAAAATAATAGTCAACAACTAATGATTACAATGATATGAGCTTATCCATTTATGTAAGATATGAGTAATTTATAAATAGATTTGGACAATTATATATAGTGTTTTTACTATTTATGATGGATTCAGGTAGAACATGAGTATATATTTTTGGATATTGTATTATATTTTTATTAAGTTTTAATTATATATTTAATCATATTATGTTTTAATTATAGAAGTTTGTGATATAAAATTATTTTAATAAAATTATATGAGTATTGTATTTTTATTTATAATTATTTGATTGATAAAATTATAATGAGTATTAAATGGATATAACATTAATAGTATTAAATGAGTTTAAGACGAGTGCAGATAAAAAAAGAATTATTAACAGATTTAAAATGAATATTGATAGTTGAAAATTAAATGAACTCAGAATGCCGAGTAGGTAATTTTTGTAGTTACTTTATATGTTGTTACCCTGTTAACGAATTTTGAATCTTATTTTGTACTAAGAGCAAAGAAAAAAGGTTATAAGCAAAGATTTGATTGTTGGTATTATATTTGTAAGCCGGCATTACTTGGAGTCGTTGAGGCTTTTAACAAGAAAAGATTAGGCAAGATCAGGTAGCCATTAAATGTTAATATGGGGATTATTATAATGATGATTATATTAGTTACATTATCAATTATCAATTTTCATCTCATGATCAAAGTAGAGTGAGACAACATGTAATGCTACTTTTGTTAGTCCCCACTTGTTTTGTTTGAGAGCCTCTAAATATGGTCTTTTTCTTCAAAGTCGGATCGGAAAGCAAAATGGCGGGTTTTTACAAAATTGTCAAAAAGAAAAATATATAAATTTATCAAAAATTTTTTATCGATTTATAAATTTAGATTTATATAATATTTCTTGTATACTTTTGTAAAATAATTGAAAATTTCTTAGTAAAATATGTAAAATTTTTTTTAAAAAATTGTTGAAGAGCATAATTTTTTCACTTTATATGACAATAATAGGGATATTTTTGGACGAGATTGAAAGAGAAGCTTCAAATAAAAGAAAGATTAGACAATTCAAAAACTTAATAATGGAAAATTTAGAAAATAACATCTGCTTATACCTTTGTTTTAATTTTAATTTAATCCTCAATTGATAATTACAAGGTGGTTTAAATTTGTAGTTAGGTATATACACAAACTGTTTTAAGTAGGGCAGGCCAGCCTAACAACCTAATGTTCTTGTCTCCCCACAGTTTATTCTTTTTATTAATTGCTAGACCTAAATAATATTCATAACTACTGTTAAAAATATTATTTTTTCAATAATAACTTAATGACCTTTAATTTCATAATCCATAATGGTTTACAGTGAAAAATAAAATTTATATAATTAAAATTGATCCTGAGATTTAAATTATCTTAATCTACACAATTTTAATTGTTTTCTTCTTAATAAATATTAAAATAATATAATAAAGTCCAATTTTTTTAATACTAATTTAAAGCTGTGTTTTTAACTTAAATTATGTGAAAAAAAAAAACAAATATTTTATAATTAATAATATCTGACTTAAAATAAATTATTTATTATTATTATTATTATTATTATATTTTTTTCATTTAGCACTATCCCCACAGCCCATATTACAGACTTCTGATTGTACACGGGACGTGTTGTCCTAGACGTTGGATTTGTTTGACTCGTTTTAGAGCTAACTATCCATATAACTAATTTTAATTAATTTAGAATTAAAGTTTAGTTGAATTGATTTTTAATTTTTGTTTAATAAAAAAATAAAAAAAAATCATATTTCAAGATTGAGAATTCAATTAATAAAGAAAATGAATGGGTAATATATTTCAAGATTGAGATAAGAGAGAGAGCAAAGATCTCATTGTGCTTAATAAATTCAAGAAAGGGAACATGAAGAAAATAGAGTTAACAAATGAGATCTTTTATAAATACGAAAAGCCATCAATAATTTCAGGGACTATGAAAATGGAGTTAATATAACAATGGAGAACTCTTATCTTTAACACAAAAGTCCAAAAAGGATATCAAATGTATACGTGGACAAAGTAATTCACTATGTAGTCCCAAAAAAAAAATAGTCTTTTCTTCTCACTTTCATATAATAATGAAATTTATGAAACAAACATAAAGAATCCTTTCATGTTCAGTCATCACTTCCATAATTGCTTTCTTTCTCTCTCTCTCTTTCTTTCTGTGTGAAACTTTCACGAGCCAGAGGAATCTAAAGTTCTAAACTTTTTTATGCTCAAGTTTAGTGTTTTTTCTCCACCATTGGAAACTGATCCTAACAAAAAATCCACAATCATCAAGTTCAAGTGGTCCTTCTCATTGTTATTTTCTGCAAATACACTATTCAAAGGATGGTATTCTTTTTTCCATTATCTGACCCATCTTCCCTTCCTCTTCTGTCTTCTCAAATAATCATCCTAAAAAGCCTTGTTTTAACAAAAATGTCTGTCTTTCCCTTGTTTCTTTGCCCTTTTTCTGTCTATCTCAACTATTCTTGGACATGCTGTTATGGGTTTTCTCATTTCATCAGCTAATGGTTTACTGTTTCTTGTTCTTGAATTTCAAGATTCTTTGTTCTTGTTAACTTTCCCAGAACTTTCCCATGTAAAAAAGATTCCAAATTTGAGACTTTTTTCCCTTCTTTATCTCTCACTTTTTAAGCTCCAGTTTCCTTGTCATTATTGGATATTGGATATTATCCTTTGAGCTAGTATATTTTACTCGAATTTTAACAATTTTTCTTGAATTTTTGAAATTCTATAACTCTTGAGTTGTTTAATTCTGTGTCTTTTCTTGATTAAAACCTGAACTGGGTTTTCAGAAAACTCTGATAATAGTTAATTTCTACTCTAGAATAAAAATGCCACCTTCATATTTCCCTCTTAGGTGGGAAAGTACAGGAGATCAATGGTGGTATGCATCACCAATTGATTTTGCAGCTGCCAATGGTCACTATGACTTGGTTAGGGAGCTTCTCCACCTTGACGCCAATCTCCTCATCAAACTCACCTCCCTCCGCCGAATTCGCCGCCTTGAAACTGTCTGGGATGACGAGGAACAATTCAATGATGTTGCAAAATGTCGTGCTTTGGTGGCCAAGAAGCTACTTCTTGCTTGTGAAACAAAGAAAGGCCACAACACCCTCATTAGAGCTGGGTATGGTGGTTGGCTCTTGTACACTGCTGCCTCAGCTGGTGATGTGAACTTTGTCAAGGAATTGTTAGAAAGAGACCCTCTTCTTGTTTTTGGAGAAGGAGAATATGGTGTTACAGATATACTTTATGCTGCAGCCAGGAGCAAGAATTCTGAGGTTTTCAGGCTCTTGCTTGATTTCTCTATTTTGGGACAGTGTGGCCTTAGCTCTGGAGAAGAGTTGGAGGAGCAGATGAGTGAGAATTATTCAGAATTTAGGCAAGAAATGATGAATAGAGCTGTTCATGCTGCGGCTAGAGGTGGAAATTTGGAGATTTTGAAGGAGCTTCTTGGAGATTGCTCTGATGTTTTGGCTTATAGAGATGCTCAAGGGTCCACTGTTTTGCATACTGCCTCAGGAAGAGGGCAGGTTGAGGTAGAGCCTATTCATTTGATACTTATTAGATGCTTCATTTAGCCATTCATTATTTCTTATCCTGCTTACTAATTAAGTTTTGCCATTGTAGTTTACTAGCTAATGGTTACCATTTTTATTTTTGTGCTTGTGACAAACTGCAGCCCAGTCACCTGAAGCTTTTAACCTTTACGTTAAACTATAGATTTCTAGATATTCTTTTCAGAATGTTGGGGATGAGCTGTGTAAACTTGAATGTGCTGTTTAGATTTTATTTTCTTGAACCTTAAACGGCAAGGATACGAAAACTCTGAACTGTCGAATGAGTATCAGCCTGCTCCGGTCATAATGAAAACTTTTATTCATGCAGGTAGTTAAGGATGTAATATCATCCTTTGAGTTTATCAACTCCACTGATTGTCAAGGCAATACAGCATTACATGTAGCTGCTTACAGGGGCTACTTGGCAGTGGCAGAGGTTCTAATTCTTGCATCTCCTTCATTAATCTCCGTAACAAACTATTATGGAGACACATTTCTCCATATGGCAGTATCAGGTTTTCGAACTCCTGGTTTCCGCAGAGTGGATAGGCAGATTGAGCTCATGAAGCAGTTATTAAGTGGCAAGATTGTAAACATCCAGGATATCATTAATGTAAGGAACAATGATGGAAGAACAGCTCTTCACATTGCCGTAATTGAGAACATTCAATCTAATCTGGTGGAACTTCTCATGACTTTGCCATTAATAGATCTAAATATTCGTGATGCTGATGGCATGACTCCCCTAGATCTCCTCAAGCAACATCCAAGAACAGCATCTTCTGAAATTTTAATCAAGCAGTTGATATCAGCTGGAGGGATCTCTAATTGTCAGGATAATGTGGCTAGAAGTGTTATTGCTTCCCATTTAAGAGGGCAAGGCATAGGGATGAGTCCTGGCACTTCTTTCAGAATTCCAGATGCTGAGATATTCTTGTACACCGGTATCGAAAATGCATCCAATGGTAGTTGTGAGCTAACAAGTGTAGATTACAATACATGCTTGAGTGAAGTTAGTGAATTTGACACCAACTCAGTGAATAACCAGAAGTCAACTTCTGTAAATAATGCGGCAAGGAGCCTGAAATCTCTCCTCCAGTGGCCCAGGAAGAAAGAGAAAAAGGATGCTGATACTGAGTTGGCAGATGCTGATTCTTTACAATCATTTAGTTTATCCAGAAGGTTGGAAGACCGGCCAATTCCACTTAGGCAGAGATACTCAAATTTGGTCCCCTTTTCGACCAGCAGAAGGGCATTATCTTTCAGGAGTAGTCTTCCAAGTCCATTAACTAGAAAGAAATTTGCTGCAGAACTAACACACGGTGTCATTCAGGCAATGCCACATGTAGCTGTTCCAGCTGAATCACCTTCAAGTACCCTATCGATATCATCCGTGGCATCACCTGCTTCATTGGATAAAGAAAAGGGTATTGGTATTGCAGGACACTCAAGCTTGAATCAATTCTTCAGACACAAAGAACAATCTTTTAATAAGAAGAAGATGAACCAGTATTTTTGTTTTGGCGCACAAGCTCTAGCTGTGGAAAATTCTGTGAGCTATACAAAGTAAAATCAGAGATACAGACGTACTGCTTCTCTGGTGGTCTGAATTGACTGTACAGAAAATGTTGAGAGTTTTTGCAGAACCCACAGCAAGACTAGAATTTTGGCGAGGAATCAGAACTTTCATTTTGTTTTATTTTGATTTTGCAGTTTTTTTGTTTCATGTTTGATTGTGTATTTGTCTAAGCATATCTATACCAGTTGTAATATTTTGTTCAAAGAATGTAAAAAAGGTTCTAATACTATTATGAATAAGGTTAAAACTTAGGAATTCTGAAAGATCTCGACTGCATTATTTGCTAACTCTTATCATGTGTGCTGATCAAAGTGGGGAGAAAGCTGAGATTTTTGACACAAGAACAAGCTACTAAAGTTTTTAGGCCAAAAATGGAACTTATTCCTAGAAAGTTGAGTGTGAATTGATTCTAGTAAAAGGATAAAAATATCATCCATTAATGGAGATTACCTGATATTACTCATTAAAATTATCATCTTTGTGTTGCCAAACCTACACTATCTACCTACATGTCATTATTGTAGTTAAGCAGACATTTAGTTATTTAAGTTTTTGCCAAACAGTCTGTTCTAATCTGTTACCTGATCCCTTCTAGTTAGTCTATTGTTTTGGTAAAAGAGACTTTTCCCTCATCAGATAAAACTAACACCATTGATGACCTTAACTGGTATCAATGAGCCAATGCCCAATAATTGGGTATCTGCTCTAGAGGTGTTCAATGGGCTAGGTTTTTTTTTTTTATCATACACGGGTTGACTAGAAGTATTAAATAAAATATAGTTTTATTAATTTTATTTCATTTTAATAAAATATAATATATTATTATAATTGATTTGCTTTTAATATCTCAAGTTTTCAAAATCTATTATAATTAAAGAAATAGGTTTATTTTTTTTAAATTTAATAATAATAAAATAAATCTTCAAAGTATATTATAAATTAATGGAATATTTTAAATATATAATTAAGTAGGATGAATATAATATGAATATAAAATAAATTAGTTGCAATATAAATTTTTGATAATTTTGATAATTCATAATTATCTTTTCAACTTAATTTTACATGACAAAATTATAAAAATTTTGGTTAAAAAAATAATATTAGTAAGTGATAATCAAAATTTGTATGGCTTCATCATGTAAAATTAAGTTAAAAAACTAATTATGAATTATTAAAATCATCATAAATTTGTGTTGCAACTAATTTTTTTATATTCATGTTATAGTCATTCTACTCTACTATATATTTAAAAAATACATCTACTTCATTAATTATAATATAATTTGAAAAGTTGAGATATTGGAAATAAGTGAATTATAATAGTATGTTTTATTTAATTGAAATTAATGAAAACAATATTTGATTAATACTCTTATGAGTCTAGTTAAGCCGTAGTATATACTTTTGAGGACTCAAGTCTTGAAAAATCCTCTGTTCTTTATCCACGTAATATTAATATTTATGTAAAAATTGAATCTTTAGGAATATATTATCTCAATGAACAATCTAGTTACAAGCCTATGGTTCAAAAAAAAAATCTAGTTACAAGCCACTGTTGTGAGCCACCCTGAATGGACAGTTAAGATGGTATTCAGAATTCAATTACTATAAAGAGAAATAGAAGCTTAGAGCACCAACTGTCAAATTACCATCCTTATCTAAATGAATATGCTAATTATAGCATTTAAGATCCATAGACATCTCCACATTTGTTGAAATTTCTGAAAGTTCATGGGGACATTGTTCCTTGTATTGTGGAAGTGAGATTACTATGAGTATTTTTCCTTGTATTGTGGAGACAAGAATAGTAAAAATTATGTGCAATATGTGGAGCCATGGGGTTTGGTCTATCAACATTCTCTTATCATCAAAAGTTAGAACTTTGTTTGAACATCATCCACACTTGAACTTTGCTTGACCACATTAGCAATGGAAGACGATCAACAACTGGACGATATAGATGCTGCAAAAATGAAAGCTATTGAAGACTGGCTTCCTATCACTTCGAAAAGGAATGCCAAATGGTGGTACTCTGCCTTCCACAATGTTACTGCCATGGTCGGTGCTGGTGTTCTTAGCCTTCCGTATGCCATGGCTGAACTTGGATGGTATGCTTCTTCATTTCTATTGTTTAAGGAAAAGTTAATTTTGTTTTATAAATACGATATTAAGGATAATATGTGCCAGTATCCAAAAAAGTTGAAATCTTTAAGAAAATATGTGACCATTCTTGTTCTTGATCATTTATAGGGGTCTTGGTACTGCTATACTTATTCTGTCGTGGGTTATTACCTTGTACACTCTATGGCAAATGGTTGAAATGCATGAAATGGTTCCTGGTAAGCGGTTTGATAGATATCATGAACTTGGCCAGCATGCATTTGGAGAGAAGCTAGGCCTGTGGATTGTAGTACCTCAACAACTAATTGTAGAAGTTGGTGTAAATATTGTCTATATGGTTACTGGAGGAAAATCATTGAAGAAAGTCCATGATGTTATTTGCCCAAACTGCAAAGATATCAAGACCACATTTTTCATCATGATTTTTGCTTCTGTTCACTTTGTCCTTGCACATCTGCCAAACTTCAACTCCATTACTGTTGTATCTCTTGCTGCAGCTGTCATGTCCTTGAGGTAAATAAATCATTATTTCTAGCAAGAATCATGATCCAGAAAGCTCATACACATGGTGCACAAATGTTAGGTTGATATGATCAAAATTTTTAACAACATTCCTTTTGTTTTCTTTTATATTATATTGGTTACAGTTATTCTACAATTGCTTGGGCAGCTACTATCAATAAAGGGTTTCAACCAGGCGTAGACTATAGTTATAAAGCTAGTACTACATCTGGAGTTGTCTTTAACTTCCTCAGTGGATTGGGTGATGTAGCTTTTGCATATGCTGGTCACAATGTGGTTTTGGAGATCCAGGCGACAATCCCTTCAAGTCCTGAGAAACCTTCCAAGATTCCCATGTGGAGAGGGGTGATTGTCGCATACTTAATCGTGGCTATTTGTTACTTCCCAGTTGCTTTAGTTGGATATTTGTACTTTGGCAACAGTGTAGATGACAACATCCTCATAAGCTTGGAAAAACCAGTTTGGCTTATTGCAATGGCTAACATGTTTGTTGTTATTCATGTTATTGGAAGCTACCAGGTTCATTTTCATTAAGTATTCCAATTTCAGATTTTTCCATAGTTTCTTTGCCTAGTTAATGATTTAGTAATAATTTCTTCTTTCAACTGTGGAAATGTGCAGATTTATGCTATGCCAGTGTTTGACATGCTCGAAACTCTGTTGGTGAAGCGAATGGATTTTACACCTTCTTTCCGGCTTCGTTTTATTACTCGCACGGCATATGTTGGTCTGTGCTTCTTGTTTTAGTTTTCCTAGTGGTATTTTGGTGACTATAATAAATATCTAAATACCATTTTTATGATTGCAGCATTTACAATGTTTATCGGTATATGCATTCCTTTCTTTGGAGGTCTGCTTGGATTTTTTGGAGGATTTGCTTTCGCTCCAACTACATACTATGTAAGCAAAAAAAAAAAAATCATCAACTTATTGCAAGACAGTATTTTTCATTATTAGTTCCTCATCTTATCAAATAATATACAAAGAAATGTAAATTTTGAAGCTTTACTCTTATCAGCTTCCCTGCATTATTTGGCTTGCTATAAAAAAACCCAGGAAGTTTGGATTGTCTTGGTGGATAAATTGGGTATGTAAAACCTGAACTTGGAATTGTTTTTGTTGCTCAATGTCAAAGTAATTTATTTTTTTTTTTGTCTTTTATTCATAAACATTTGCAGGTCTGCATTTTACTTGGAGTTTTGTTAACAATTCTAGCACCCATTGGTGGCTTAAGGCAGATCATTGTTACAGCCAAGACTTACAGATTCTTCTCATGACAATCCTTACTAATGAATAATGATAATGAAACAAGTTTGAAAGGATATAGTGATTGTGTTGTACAAGTTATGTTGGCTTATACAGAAAACCTGTAAGAATATGAATAAATCAAAACATCATGCAATAAATCACATAAATTTTAGACACGTGTCTACTCTTAAGTTTAATCAAATTCAAGAACAGAATAAAATTTCCATGTAGATTACAATGAGAATAGAACAAAAGAGAAGAGCGGAAGCGTACAGTAATTCATATATAAGAATTGTAATTCATGTATGAGAATTGATTTTGTTGATGGGATGAGTATGTAATATTATTGCATGTTATTTTGACTTGATAATATCTCTGCAAAATCAACTGGGAAAGTTAAGTCTCTGGGGACATTGCAGCATCAGATTAAAAAAATAAAATTAAATAAATATTAAAAATATTATGTATATGCATTATAGATTTATTTTAGATGTATTATTGATGTGTTGTAGACTTAGTTTATATTGTTAAGTGTGTATTTTGTAGATGTTGTAGATATATTATGCATATATATATATATTTTGTATATATTAAAAATATGATTTAATTTAAAAAAATATAAATAAAATATAATCTCAAAAAAAGAAAAAAAATTGCAAAAATTAAAAAAAAAAAAACTTTTTTTTACGTAAATTTGAAAGAAAATACGCATGTTTTATCAAAAGTGAAAAGAAAATTAGATTTCCATATTCTTGAAAAATGAAATATGAGTATGACCCAGATATACAGTGTCTCTAGAATTTTATCGTTTATATGGTCGTGAAATTTACACTGAAAAAAAAAATAAGCAAAGTAGGCGTAATGGGTTGAACCTTGGGCCTCGGCCCGGCTGCTGTATTAGGGCATTTTTGTTATAACTGCAAAGCATGGAGCGTATAATCGATAAACAAAAAACCCGCGAAATCCATAATTTATTAACTGCGAAACGAGAATTTTCGCGCCATTTTTCTCTTTTGCCCCTCCATTCTCTGCAACTCAAAGAAACCCTAGATTGAGGGAGATCAAAATGGAAGAAGAGATTAAAGCAGAATTCAAAAAAATTGGGTTCACGCTACAGGACGAAGAAGAAATTCTCAAGAAATGTAAAGCTTCATTTTTTTTAAATGTTCCTCAATTTGCCAATGGCCGTTTCACTTCCTATTTGCTATTCTGAAACTTCTTGGCCTTTTCAATCTGATTTGACTGTTAGGCCTTACTTTCTGTATAAATTACAATCTCAAGCCATCAGATCTCGTTTCAAGCTGGGAGGTTTATTATCTTAGTAGGTAAAATGTAAATTCTCAATTAAGAGATTAAAGCTGGGAGGTTTTTTTTTTTTGCTAAATATTCGTCAGATATAAATTGGTTGCTTTTTTTTTCTTTTGCTGATTTTTAATTATTGGTTTTGCTTTAAATGGATTAATTTTTTATGTTTTGTGATGTGGGACAGGCAACTAGATGAATCAACAGTACAAAATGCAGAAATGGATGGATTTTTATTGCACCTGCAAAATGAACAGAAAGAAGCAATTATTAAAGAAGAACCTGATTTGCACATCTACTCTAGCAAAGATGTGGACATGTAAGCAGTTTATAGTGTTACAATTCCCTGTTATTATTATTTTTTATCTTGTTTGTTTTTCTGCATACAAGAAAAATTTAAGGGCTTGAATCAAATTGACATGCATTGTTGGTAAAAAATGGATTCACTAGTAAATGTTACATATGTATTATTTATCTCTCTGGCACACATAGGCACCTGAATGCATTTGTATTATTTATATTTCTTGTTGGTGTTATATCTTTGTTGCATTGACATATGATGTTATTTGCTTTATACAGCCAGTTACAAAGTGGCTTATACCCAGTTGTAACGCAATCATTTTAACTTGCAGTTGGAAGGATTAAACCCCTTGTTATAATACCATAACCAAGATCCAAAAATTCCGGTCATGAATAGTATGTTTAGTTTACAGATTTTAATTTACATATTTTTGAATATTCAACAGTTCAAGTGAATGAATTCTGTCCAGGATTTTGAATTATGAGGAAGAAGATTTAAGAGAAGAAATACCTAGTACTCCGACAGAGAAATCTCTAGAATATTATTCAGAACCATTTGATTCATCAGTCAAATCAAAAGGAAATGGCTATTCTTCTATAAAACCATCAAAACATGTCACACCCTTTGGACGACGAACTGATAAGTTTGTATTGAAGTTCGACATCAGTAATCTACCTGATACAGGAAATGTTGACAATGCACATATTCATGAGAATCTTGAGGATGATATTATCAAGAGGGTGCAACCTCGCAAGAAGTGTGCCTTGGTAGTTCATGGATCCGGGCCAGAGCCAGGTTGCAGGTTCATGTATGACAGGATTGAAGATAGGGTATCTAATTTTTTTTTTTTTATCAAAATAGAGTATCTAATTCTTTTCATAGCATAAAGTGGTTCTTCCTGACTTCAAATTAGCATATTGCACTAACATTTCCTTTTCTGCCATCCAGTTTCATGCAATTGACAACCGAATTAGGAAGCATGCCTCTATGCTTTTTGCTTCTGGGCTCTATGAGGAACCAACTGACCCTACAGTTGCCTCACAGGTAGTTGGCTGCTTCTTTAGTTATTCTTCCTATCTTTGGGAAATGTGGTAACATCAACATAAAATTCCATGCCATTCTGTTCATGATGTTTCATTTATTTGTACTCCGTTAATTTATCACATTCAGAAACATGTTACTTTATCATTAAACCTTTTCCTATATCCTGATTCCTTTATTTACTTTTTTGTTTTATCTGCTAGCTTTTTCAAATTTTAAGTTATTTTGAGTTTCTAATTAAATATCAAATTAATATCAAAATGTTTCAGTCTGCTTTAAGTCAGGAACTTATATGTAGTAATAAAGGTACACATCCATGCATCTAATGGAAACTGTCATTTCAGAGAAATGTGTTTACTGTTGGAATGATTTGTTGTGATGGCGAAGGTCATTTGAATGAGAAGTCAGTCTTGCTCCAAAGCAGGTAAGAAATTCCTGGAATTTCCTGTGATACTGTCCCTGTGCATCCATATTGTAGCAATGGAAAAGATAGGGAAGTTTTTTTATTTGACAAATATATCAGCACTGACAATCAGGGTTGCTTGGCACTAGAATGGGATGTGAACTGCAAGTCCTTATAAACTGTGACATTTGCGTTCCATATCTTTACTTTTGCCATTATTTATAGGGTTTTAATCTTTAAATTTAACAGTGTTGGGCATTCTGGAGGGCAGCGTGTTCGTTTAGACTTGCATAAATTGAGCCAGTTCTCCATTTTCCCTGGACAGGTCAGAATGTAAAATTAATAAGGTTTCAGTTCTTTGATTTTGCATGCCAAATTCATGCTTAACATTGAAGGATTCCTTTTCTGCAGATTGTAGGCATTGAAGGTCACAATCCCAGTGGACATTGTTTAATTGCATCACAAGTGGTAGACTCTGTTCCTTTATCTGTTACTCCTGATGAGGGTTTGCCTCCTGCAAAGAAGCAGGCACTGGACCAGGAGATTCAATCAATTGATTCATCATATACACCAAAAGAGATATCAATGGTATGGAAGCTTGTCTTCTGCGTCATTGGAATACCAGAACAGATGAAATGGCATTGTTTAGTGTGTCCAATCATATGCCTTAGATGCAATGTATCTTAGAGACCACCAGTGTGCTAGGATTTACAGCTCCAAGAAAATAAAGAATCCAATAGTAGACTGTTTAATGATAAATTCGAGAATTGAGATAGTTCTAACACTTTTGAGGATCAACTATACTGAATTGAGGAATCAATGAATAAAGGCTTGAGTTGTAAACATAGTCACCAAGGACATGCAAATTTCATTTGCTAAGTGGGAAAATTCTTTTGCAAATGAGAGGACTAAGAGTTCGAGTTGCTTCTCGAAATGAACAGAAAAACTTGAACTTCCAGTGCTTGTTATTAATTCACTATTATAAATGGTATTAGATTATGATGTTATGATCGTATTTTTTTAACCAAATGACATTCTCTTGAAACCTATACGTAACTCTTTTTTTCTGACAGCTTATTGCTTCAGGTCCTTTTACCACAACGGACAATTTATTATTTGAGCCTCTAACAGAATTACTGGCATATGCAAGCAGAAAGCTTCCACAGTTGCTTATACTGGTATGAACCCTCTTTACATTTAACATGTTTGCAGTACTTGCTAAAGTATCATATCATGGATTGTTTGCATTTCTCTCAGCTGGGACCATTTATTGATTCTGAGCATCCAGAGGTTAAAAAAGGAACTGTAGACAGGAGCTTTGATGAGATATTTCGTCTGGAGATTCTCAGAAGGGTATCTACTCAAGTGGTGGTTTCATTTATTTAGGGAAAAAGTTTGTAATATTATCAACATTTTTTTTGTGTATTGTTTCAGTTGCAAGACTATGTGGAATATATGGGTTCTGATGTACACGTGTTAGTTGTGCCATCTATGCGGGATGCTAACCATGATTTTGTTTTCCCACAGGTGATAACATTGTTAAGCTGTCTCTTTAGTTCTTTTTTTTGTGTGTGTGTCTATGTGATTGCATGGAAGTGGTATTTTGTTTAGAAGAGCAGCATATATACATATGTGTGTGAAACTCGATATTTATTCTTAAAATTTTGGTTCTGCAGCCTGCTTTTGAAATTCATCCACCCAATCTACAACATCAGGTACACGATCTACAAACTGAGGGTTTCATCCTTTGGATCTGGAATATGTTTCCCAAATGTTTATGATATGCAGGCCACACATTTTAAATAATTTTCTGTGCTTGTACCAGATAACTAGTCTGAGGAATCCGAGCATCTTTGAAGCAAGTCAGGTAAAATGTTGGCAATTAATTTCTGATGCTTTATACTTGAAACTCTCTAGCATGCTTTTTTTGTGCTTACAATTTCAGTTTTTACGTTTGTGGAAAACAATTATTGATGTTGTTTTGCTGGCCTATATGTTTCAAGAATTCTATTAGATGGGCTGCTAGAAATTTCCTTAGCCAAGTAGATAACCATCGAATATTTAAGAATTCCTACCTAGAACTTCCTGCATTAAATTAGCCAAGTAGATAACCATCGCATAGTTTAAAATCTTCATGCACACTGCAGATTATTTTTCCTCGATAACCATACATGTGCATCAAGGCATGAGACATTTATTCTGCTAACAGTTTTGATTCTAGGTCAGAGCAGGTTGCTGCACTGTGGATATTCTAAGACAGCTCAGTGGAGAGGAAATGTCCCGAAATCCAACAGATGGAACTCCCAGTGATCGAATGAGTAGGCTTGTTAGGCATATTCTTAGCCAGCACAGGCATGCTCCAAAACCAATCTCTTGTGGAACTTGATATTATAGTTGGTTCAGAAAGTCAGAATTTAGAAATGTCCAACAGTTTTTTGTTTTAATTATTGGCAGCTTTTATCCATTATATCCACCAGCAGAAGATGTTCCATTGGATTTTTCACTTGCTCCAGAAGCTCTTTGCATCACCTCAATTCCTGATATCCTCATCCTACCTTCAGACATGAAGTACTTTATAAAGGTAGATACTTGTCCAAGCACCTCCACCGCGGGCATCATTTTCTGTTAGTCCCAGTCTCAAAGCTGCATTAAAATAAAATGTGCAAAAAAAAAATTCAAAGTGCAAGTGATTCTTTTTGGGATATGGGTTTCAACTTTCTGCAACTCTTAAATACCAACTCTTGGTATAGGTACTGTCTCTGGGTGGAAGAAGTGAAGGGGAAGAGCAGAGGAAATGCATTTGCATAAACCCGGGAAGACTGGCGAAGGGAGAAGGAGGTGGTACCTTTGCGGAGCTTTACTACCATGGAAGTGCTGACAAGGCAAACGCCTCAATCATAGGCATATAAATCGTGGATTGAAACCATTCAGGGCATATTGATTTGGCCACTTCTAGCTCATAATATCAGAATCAAAGATCTGGCAGACCTATGATTCAACTTCTCAGATAAATCAGTGAGTTCACATAACTCCATTGCATTATCACAGCAATTAACTGTATTTAATTGCATAGTTTGGCCAAATCAGGAGGGTCTCATTCCTCTCGTTTCTTTTATTGTCATTTGCAATGCCATTATCAGTAATCAAGTGATATATATTCTTGTAATAATTATGTTAGTAATTAGCTATCAGTGCCATAATTGTATTCATTTCAATTTCATTCTTTTCTCTATGGATAGAAGAAACATACAATACCCTTTTTATGGATTTGATATTCAGTATTAGCAGATATGATAGAAACCTATAGGAAATACTCTTCTTATCTCCCTTGAGCAATTTCATTTACAAATGAATATTTTCTAACTATTCTACCCATTAGGACAATTACAGATCCCTATGATACAAGAGGAATAATGAGGTGAATGTTGAAATCCACAATTTTCCCCATTGCCAATTTAGGTTCAGTGTTGTAGTTAAACCCAGAATTACCTATATACACTAGCTTACCTTCTTCTGGGCAAGACCACTTCTTCCGCTTAACCAGCTTATCCAGTGATTTGAAACCCATAATATGCTAACCAAAATTGCAGTTATAATCACAACCATCCTAAAACTCCATGCCCATGTAGGAATCAAACCATTAGCTTCTCCACTTAGATAAAACATCACCATCTTAAACATCATGAGAGGGCCAAGAATACCTCTAACAATAGATCAGAAAGCTAGGAAAGGAAGAGACCGTGCTTCATACAATCTTGCAGCAATAGGAACATCAGCTTTCCTAAACCCAGAAATGCTCCACACATTCTGGCAAGCACTTGTAACTTCAGCTAGTATAAGAAGTAACAGTAGCCCATAAGCTCCATGATTAACCACGAATCGACAAGTTGCAAACACATACAATGTTGCTAGGTGATGAAGAATGAAGAGAGTATTAGTAGGGAAGAACACTATGTAGTGTAAAAGGTCCATCAAGAAATAACCCATGCTAAACTCAAGAACTCTGTTGTGTAAACTAGAGTTTGGAGAAGCAAAAGTATGTGAGGTGTGAGTATGAGTGTGAAATAGTGCAGAAATAGCAAAGATAACAACAGGAGTTCCATGAGTTAGGGACATGAAAGAACTTGAAGCTTCTGTTCTGAATTTTGGATCCCAGTTTCTGAAAATTACAAAGTAGGCAGGGAGATATATGCAGAGAAACATAAAGAAGAAAGGAGGTAAAACATAGGTAGAAGACAAAACTGTAGAATCCATTTTAGAGGGAGAGAAGTTTTGATTGATTTGAACCAAGAGATGAGGTTTTATGAAGGAGCTGAGAAGGTAAAGATTCAAGATTGAGAATAACATGAGGGGTATGAATTATTCTGTGAAAAGAGAATATCCAAAGCTTGTGTTAACGGTCTTTCAATATTGTCACTATCAATTCTAAAAATAAACAGAGATTTACTTAGTGGGTAGACTCAATTCGTTTATTTTTTAGTATTACTATTGAGAGAGGGAAATCGAATATGATTCTATTGTCTAGAGAAGATAGATTTATTGCGGGATTATGTTTTAGTATGCTATCAATAATAAGTTAATACAAGGAAATATAAAACTATTTTCTGAACAAAATTGATTTGTACAAGGAAAAGAAAAAGAAGAAATTTTAGCTTTGCTTCATGGAATAGGGTTAGGATTTATACGTTAAATTGATGGGTATTCAGTTTTTTCTTTTAATAGAAGAAATTGAGAAAAAAAAGGATTTGTTGTAAATAAAAGAAGAGAGAAGATAAATAGAGAATGAGAAATTAGAGAAATTTCTTTATTATGAATTTTCTATTTTGCAACACCTATAATGGGGGTATATATAGTGGTGTAAGTAGAGTATAGATAGTAATAAAAGATTACAACTATTATCAAATTAAATTCTAATTTAAATAGGATGAAACTAATCATAATCTTGATAATAGAATAAAGTCAATCTAATTAAGTAGTCATCCATATATTTCATAATACTTTCTCTTGGATGACTACCCCTATGAATATACTTCGTTAAAACTTTGCTAAGAAAAACTCAGTGGGATAAAAATTTAATGACGAAAAAAAAATACAGTATTCATAGGTAATTTCTCCTTAAAAATACATCAAACTAAGATATTTTAAGCAAACACATCTTAACATTATATACATATTTTTTGAAAATTGATGTTAGTAGTGTCTTTGTGAACAAATCTGCTGGACTGTCACTTAAACGAACTTTGCAAATATCGACTTTTTCTTTCTACATAAGTTCATGAGTGTAAAAGAACTTTAGTGATATATATTTAGTCTTATCACCTTTTATGTAGTCTTCCTCGATATGCGCAATGCATGCTGCATTATCTTCATGCAATATCGTTGGTTTGTTGATTTCTAATAGGTATTCCACAAGCTCCTCTAATATGTTTGATTATGATTCTCAATCATAGATATTCACGACTAGCTTTATAAATAGCTAATATTTCTGAATGATTTGGTGAAATAGCAGTGATTGTATGCTTTATATATCTCCATGACATATTAATATTATTACATGTAAACCCATATCAGATGTGCTACGTATATAGCATAGAACATGTTTCACTCTATGCCAATGCTGTTTAGTTGGTGTAGAACAAAACTTTGTAAAACAAGTTAACAATAAAAACAATATATAGTATTGTATTGTTAGCAATATATAAAATTGTCCATATTATAAGATGTTTTGATATATTATTCTTGATGGAAAATAATTTCATTTGACAGATACTAAACTTGAAACCAATACAAAATTTTATTCTTCCAAGATTCTTTATTTCTAATTCCTTTTTTAAATAGTTTATAGTAATTAAGATCTCTTTTTAAGTTTTCACTATATTAACATAAACTGCAACTATAGTAAATTATGAATTTATTTTCTGGAAAAAATTTTCATTTCCATTTTCTCTAAGTGTTTAAATAGGTGATTACACCATATCCGTTTATATTGATTTAGCTCGTACTAGGATCTTTGGAGCACAATATAGTATATTTGTCAAAGTATTATATGCTTCAGACATCTTGATGCTTCATGCATCTTAAATCTTTCAGGAATATTCATATATTTGTTATTATATAATGAACCATATAAGTAAATTATCACAATATCTATCAAGTATATGTCGAGCCTTTCAGAGGCTGCCAAACATATTAAAAATCTAAAGGTAATAGCATCCATGACAAGGAATATGTCTCATCATAATCTTTATCATATTTTTGTGATAATTCTTATACTACAAGTCGTGTCTTATATCTCATAATTGCATTTAACTCATTTCTCTTACGAGCCATATGAGTAAATTGTCATAATATAATGTTGAGCCCTTCAGGGGCTGCTAAAGTAATTTTAAACATAATTGCATTCATAATAGAGAAAATGTACTCTTTTCATAATTTCATTTGATTTATTTATTTTTTTTACATATAGTACCTCATGGATATGACATCTTCTGATGTCTGGACTACTGGTCTAATATTGTACGTTTAGCAAATGAATATAGCTCAGCTTGAATTACTTCTTTCGATTTTAGTCAATTACTTCGACATTAATAATTTTAAATAATTTTAAGTTCAAGCATATTTTAATAATTTCAACAGTAACATATGCAAACATATTATTAACAATAATTTCATCTCTTTCTCACGTATTTTTAGATTTTAATAAGATCTCATAATTTTTCGGTACTAAAATCACTTCCGGAGTTACTTCTCTAGAAATATGAGTAGTTAATTTATGTTGTTTTTAACCTCTTCAGGAGTATCATTTTAAAATTATTCATTTCTCTTTCTTTCAAAAAATAATAATTTAAATCAAGTGGTCTACCATACTTCAGGCATATATTATATTCATTGGATGTCATATTAATAGAATGTTCTGCATGGACAATCAATTGAGCATGATTATTAGTAGTTAAAATATGTGATTTAGGCACCTTCTGAGTATCTGTAAAGATATTTAGTAACTTATTTGCAGCATTCTGCAGTTTTATTTAGTTTTTGAACTTTTAGTTTACATTGATTTGTGCGTGTATCAATATTGAATAAAGTTAGTATATTTCAACTAATCTCTTGTGCTTTTGGATCTTTATTTTTATCTTCCCCTAACGGTGAGAAAACCAATTCACTAAAAACTTGCTTTAGAAAATTTACCGTTAAAAGTCCATAATATCAAATATAAACAATCAAAATTTACATAGATATCAAGATATTGTTGATAATCCATTTTTGTTTTTTGAGGGAATGTAATTAAAATAAATACACTTTAAATAAGAAATTTTAATATTATAAATTTTAATATCAGATAAGCACAAGTTATAAAATAAAAAATTTATAATGTGCAGGCAGTTAAATACAAATTAAAGATGTAATATAAACTATAATATGTATTTAAATATATTTCCAAATGGATATAGAAGGTTTAGAGTATGAACATATACAATAAAATGTTCAGTGGTAATGTAATCATAAAATATTTTTTAAGTGAATTCATATGTATTATCTAAATAAATTATTTTGATATGATAATCAAGAAACATTGATCTTAACTTTTATAATTTGAGCAAGAAATTTAGCAAAAGTAATATTACGAGTTGACAATAAATAAACATGTGACCATCGAGTTGAAAAATCAATTAAAATCATAAAGTATTTAAATGGTCTGCAAGATTGAAGGATATGACCATAAATATTTTCATGTGTTCTTTGTAGAAATTCAAGGGACTATAAATATAATTTAGATAGTAAAAGTTTCATAATTAATTTACTTTGAGCACAAGAAGCACAAAAATAATTATCAGATAAAAGAATTTTTTGATTTTTTAGCGGATGTTTATTTGTATTCTTAACAATATGTCACATCATGTTTGAACCTAGATAACCAAGACTATCATATCAAAGTATAAAAATTTTGAGATTTATGTACTTTCGGTGCATATAGTGTAACTCGACTATTTTAATTTTTTATAAAGAATAATTCAGTTAAGAAATTTAGAATTTCTTAAATATGAACTTCTGATTCTAATTCATAGAGTTAATACATAAAAATTCAATATCTCTTTTATTTTGTTTCAATAGGATATCTATTGCAATATATTCTTTAAAACTTAGCAAATTTCTTCAGGATCTACTTGAATACAATGCATTATCGAAATATCATTTTATTCAAATTCAGAATGTTCAAATTCAAAATATAAGTAGACTCTTCTGGAGTTTTCAACTATATTTGCAGAACCAGATATCATGTTAACATTAATTTCTAATAATATTAACTGTAATAAATATTTTCTAATCATGAATAATTATGAGAGTTGTTAGTACTTTTTTATTTTAAAATTAGTAAAAAAAAATTTACCACAACTCTTTTTATCAAGATCTCATTCATAATCTTGAAAAAATAGCACATTCAATTTAGAGAATGATATTAAGTCAATTGGACTAGTTTTGATGATTTTTCATCAAAAGCTAATAATTTTGTTTAACTGCAGGTAAATAAAAAATTAGTTTAAAATATTTTGTGAATCTATACCCTTAATATTGCTACTATATGAACATATTTGAGACATGAAAAATTTAATATTTACCAAAAATATTGTAATAAATTATTAATAATAAGATAATCAATTTTCAATTTCTAGTCTAAGTAATAAAAAAATATCATTACTTCTAAGCGATCATGCATGAATGCTTGATTTTCTTCTCAAATATATCTAAGATTCTTAATATCGAGATGAATTTAATTATTAGGTACTCATAACGGATAATTTCTTTAAAAAAATATCAAGAGTAATAAATTCAAATTTTATGAGATTTAACATTATAAATGTACCAAATTAAAAAAATTATAAATTAGATAAATTACAAAACTCATTAAATAAATAAGGACCAGATAATATAATTAGAGTTTAAATACCATAACTCAAAAATTATATTAAATCACAGTAAATATCAATTTATTTATAAACTTTACTTTAATATATAAATATTTACTCATAATTTTGTGTCTCATTTATTTTCATATAATAAATTATGTTATTAGATATATAACCATAAATAAAAATAACTATTAAATAAAATTTCAAAATTTTATTTGTTCCTTATTTTAAGAGTATATAAATACTCTTAATATACTTAAAATACATATTTCTCAAATCAATACGTTATATATATATATATATATATATTCACAAATTGTAATCTCATTATATGTTGTATATATTGTCAATATTATTATTTAAGTTTGTAAATCCATATCAAAAGGCCAATACAAATGTCAACTCTTATTTGCGTAAATATATGCAAACAGTAGCCTTATGGATAAACACAATATTAGGGTTACCGACTTTTTTTTTACATGTATGCATTATTCATCACATATACAACATAAACAAAATGTTGTATGCATTACCCAATTCATGAATCTAACAATTTTATAGTTATGGACAATTATAATCTCACAAACATGAACAAAATTATATACAGTAAAATTTTGAACAAATATTATATATATATATATAGTAATCTTAAAATATTTTTTAATGATTTCATATGAAGGGCTCTAATACTATTTATAAATAAAATTCTAATTATCAATCTGATCAACATCAATCATGAAATTATTAAAAAAATATAAAATGTGAAAGCGTACTTTAATTTAAGAAATATAAAAATTCTCTTAAAAAAATCAGATCTTACTCTCTTCGCTATTATAATTTATAGAGGTTATTGTGTTGATAACGTGTTGTAAATAAAAAATAAAGAAGATAGATAAAGAATGAGAAATCGGAAGAATCTCTTTATTATTAATTTTTTATTTTACACCATCTATAATTAGGATATATATATAGTAGTGTAAGTAGAATATATATAATAATAAAAAATTACAACTATAATCAAATTAAATTCTAATTTAAATAGAATAAAATTAATCATAATTTTAAAAAAATAAAATTAATCGAATTAAGTAGTCATTCATATATTTCATAACATAATTTTTTTTTATTTTTTTTATAAAGATTGAAATTGCTTTTGTTTTTTTAATTTTAGATACTATTTTTTTCTATTAAGTTATCATATTGGTAGTTTAAGATAAAGCTTGCAGCACACAAGTTGATAATCCTAATCACAAAAAGGCAATTTGTAAGGCTGCTATCAATATAATAAATGCTCAAAATATTAAATTAAATATTTGATTCAGTGTTTGATAAAGCAGCAAAATCAAATCCTGGAACTCTTTTCTAAATTGTTTATATTTATCAAAGTAAAAATGTTAAATTATTAAAAATAAATATTATTGTTAACATTAATATTTGTACTTAATAATTATTAAACATATTAATAAGATAAAATAAAATTTAATACATATATTATGACAATTTTTTATATGAGTATATTTCTGTGAATTACAACTGAAAATTTATATAAACTAATATATGTAACGTTTTAATCTATATGTTTTTCTTTATATTAATACTTGAATTATCCAAAAATAATTTAAATTTGATATAATAATGATAATAATAATTATTACTTTATAGATTTAATTTTTTTTAAAAATAAAAGTTAAATAAAAGAAAAAGACCAAAACTCTGAGTAAAGCAGGAGCTGGCAACTTCATAAGAATAATAATGGATTTAGTTATAGACAAATATAAGTTAAAAGAACAAGTACATAGCATAATAATAAAATAAAACATTTTAACAACTTTTTAATATCTAAAAAATAATAATATATTTACTATTTTATTTTTTTAGAAAAAAAAAAGGGGGGAATGAAACGTAGCCCCCCAATTTCTCAGCCTACTGAGGAGCGGTGGCACCATCATGTGAAGCCGACTCATTTTTTTCATGTGATATGACGGTCAACAATCCATCCCAAGCTCCCAACATCCATAAAAACAAAGGGAAGCAAATTCCGATTAAACCAAAAACAGATTACCTAAACCAAATTGATAAGCAAAAATATAAAAATCGCATTCCACTTGTTAAGCAAACCTTAGAAAAACTGTAATACATCTCAAAGCATAATTAAATTGAGATTCTACCAAAACTTCTACTACTAGTTTATTATAGTGTCGTAAAAAGTCAAAAACTGCATCGCAACGCATAAGCTAGTCGTGTCCGCTTGAAAGAAATTTGCCTGTATGACCACTAGACCTCAGAAACTTCTAAAAGCTTAAACCAGAAAGGTCACCTACATAACCATTCCTCCATCAATTGCAAACACCTGCAAAAGAGAAATATGTAACTTGGCAACCATGAAGATGGATGAGGACTCTGCTTATCATGCACACATTATCCTGAACAACTACCTAAGATTGAACATGAAAAAAGAGGGAAAAAAAAAAGAAAAAAGAAAAATGGCTAGGTGAGCCATGCCATAGGTAGCGAAGTAGGAATTTGATTAGACAATGATTGAGCTCATGATGCTCAGTGGTCCTTGGGTAGAAAGGCATGTTTATATGGCAATAGATAACTATTGTATCTCTTGATCAAGAGGCTAATATTGGGCTAATTATTTTCTTTGGACAACAAATTATAATCACGCAATTACAAAGTGATTATAAATAGGATAGCCAAATAAACCTAGCTCGCTGAGACTTGGCATGTCATGATCATGGCTTCTCTTTATGCAAGGGCAAATCAAAGCATTTGGCCACGATCAAAACAACCCAACAATGAATTAAATAAAAACAACTTTGGCTACCAATGGCATGGTTGGAACTTTCAAAACAGAAGGAATAGAAATGAAATAGATTTTAAACCTACCCAGTGATGTAGCTTGCAGCAGGACTAAGAGCATTGAATTCCACCAATCCTGCAACCTCCTCTGGTTGGCCATACCTTGCTGAATACAGATCAGCATCATTTGAACATTATCTAGTGAAATATTTGATTAAGTTTTTTAACTTATGAATTGGTAGAGTACATGTGAAAAAAAAAAAAAGAAAAAACTTCCGAAAACAAGCAAAATTGCATGTGAAGAATTATTAATGGAAGTTAATTTAACCAGCAAATGCTAAAATCACCAAACTTAATTGTTCTAATTGTAAAATATTAAAATCACTAAAACCAAATTTTAGTAATCAGTTTGAAAGATTGAATTGGTAATAATCATTTGGAATTTTTTATATTTACTAAGCTTAACTGGCCGCCTAAGACATTTTCGCTCCTCTCTCTCTCTCCCTCTCCCCCATATTTTTGCAATGGGAAAAAAAAAAAGAAACAGAAAAACACTTGGGTGGGAGAAAGTGTGGAGTGAGACGACAAACAATTTTTTTTTCTTTCATTTTTACTAGCAAAGAAAAAAGAGAGAAAGGAGAAGAAATCTCAGGCAGCCTATTAAACAAAATATAATAAAGAGATGTTTGCCATAACATACTCTGGGTCTAAGTTGGCCAGATTTTGGTTTTAGTGTTTTTATAGTTACAAAATTTGAATTTCAGTAATTTATACAATAAAAAGTAAAATTAAAATTAATCGTCCTAGAGATATTTTTGTATCTCGCCTAAAGGGATTGTCTCCAAGATTTTCTTCTCAATGTCTTCTCCAAGCTTAGCAGTCATATCAGATGCAATAAATCCAGGGGAAACAGCATTTACCTGAAAATATAACACCATTAGAGCTAATTTTCCTGTATTAGCTCCAGCATTATATATCCTGGAAATCTGGAATGCGCCAAATTACCACTTAAAACTCACATTAATATTCCTTCTTGCATATTCCTTTGCAACAGACTTTGTTAGTCCAATAACACCTGCCTTTGCAGCACTGTAGTTGGCTTGGCCAACATCCCACAACTGATGAGATGTTAATTATCCTTCCCTCAGAAACCCAAATAATGGAGGAGACTATTCTTTAAACAAAAAAATCCAGAGTGAAAAATTAAAGTTGACAGGTCATATGAAAAATCCAAGAAAAAAGAACGGTGTACTTAAGATTGGCATATGATTTACCTTTTTCTTCTTCATCATGATTTTGGCTGCTGCCTGAAAAGATTACACTACCTCAGTTTAAATAAGAGAACTCATGCATCTAGTAGAGTAAATAGTTGGGTCTTGATGCAAATACCTGTGTGCAAAGGAATACACCGGTGAGATTCAGATCAATAACTTCCTGCCACTGAGCTTTCTTCATTCTCATTAACAATGTATCTCGTGTTATTCCTGAAGCCATCATAAATAAATTAGGATAGGACGGAAGACCAAAAAATCGTATGACAAAGAGACTTGGTTTTTACCTGCATTATTTACTAATATATCAACTGTTCCCCATGCATCAACAGCCTGCAGGTAACAATGTGATAAATCATGAAGTATGCCACAACTATTAAATGTTAAACCAAAAAAAGGAATATTTGCTCACAGTTTTTATCATTGCTTCTACATCGGCTTCTTTTGAAACATCACCTCCAAAAGTGAGAGCCTGACCACCATAAGCCTCAATCTGCAAGGTATACCCACAAAAATGTGTGACCAGTTCAAAAATGCATTGTAATTTAGCAACATTGCCAGTGAAAATAACAGATGGCAATAGTACATACAGGAAGCAGAATGGCAATTAATAAACCGCAAAAAGGGTACAAAATCTAAGAAACTTGCGGTTCAAATGATATATCAAAAACTAGTTAGGAAAACAGAAGTCGTGATAATCTTGTAGGAAATTAGCTCCGATTATAGCAAATCATAAAGGTATATTTACATGAACTTCTCAAGAATTGTTATTCAACTCTTTAGTAACTTCCTCGGCCTCCTTTGATGACCTTGCATAATTTACCAAGACCTGTAATGGAAGAAAGATTACAGCAATAATGAATCCCAGGACATGAGCAAAAACAAAGATATAAGACACTACCCTTTAGTCTTTACAATATCCAGAACACAATGAATAACAGTAACTATGCAGGTTCAGCTTTAGTACATTACATGAGGCAACATTTAACTTGAAATATAAATCACTAGGAAAACCATTTTCAACAAACCAGAAGAACCACGGCGGCAACCAATTACTTCACCATTAGCAAATAATTTGGATCCATGGAAATTGAAAAGCATTCAGCAATTAAAACGGTGGAAGTTTAGAGTAAAACAACTTTACTAACCTTACAACCTCCTTTTTCCAAGGACAATGCAATTGCTTTACCAATACCTCTAGAAGCTCCAGTAACTACAACAACAGGCGCTTCCACCTTCTGAACTGCCTCAGCACTTGATTTCTCAGTAGTAGCAACTTGAGCTCTTACACATGTACGTCCTGACATATCATAATCAATAATAATCCAACTAGATTTCTAAAAAATTATCAAATTATTTACAAAAATAGAGCTTCACTTCACTCAAAATCACAAATTAATCAAAAAGCATACCAGAAGAAGAAGAAGCGAATGAGCTTCTCGATCTGCGACGGAGACCAAGGCTAGGAGGACAGAGCTGTCCAACTCCAGCAGTAATCGGAGACCATTGCCGAACATGACAAACTTTCCGATCACTAGAATTACCGAAACTAGCCGAGATTCCGGCGGATTTGAACGAAACGACATTGGATCCAGAAGCAGTCATGGTAAGAGAAGGCCTCCTCAAGTGTCTCAGAAGAATGGAAATGGAAGAGGAGAGAGTAGCCAGAGAAACAAATTTTTTGCTCACCTTTGCTATTTATTTATACGCTATAAAAAAGCAAAGAAAGAAATGGTTTTTTTTTTTCAATTTTGTTTTGGTTTTTCATTTGCTTTAAAACCTCCGTCCTCCGGAAACAAGCAGTAACAGTGGCGATGCAAACGAGGTCTACGTGGCAACTACGTTCAGAGAATGGCGAAGTAGTAATATTTTGTATGTTAAAGGTTTTTTTTTTTTTTTCATATAATCAATGGAGAGGAAGAAAAATTAGGCTCGTCCGCCTAACTAATGTTGACCCGCTTCGGTGTAAACGACTTAAACGGCGTCGTTAAACATGATTTTTTTTTCCCAATTTATTATAAAAACTAAAGACAGAATTAAAAATTAAATTACTAAATTACAATGTCTAAAAAAATATTGATTTAAGACCCTTTTTTTTGTTATCAGGAAAAACAAATTTCATTCGAACAACAAAAGAGCAACACAAAGCCTTGAAAGGCAAAAACATAAAAACAAACATACTGCATATAACCTTCTTCTAACCCAATAAACTAAAAATATTAAAAGAACAAAGAAAAAAACTAAAGTAAAGGAAAGGGAGGTAAAAGAAAGAGAATTCTAGGGCTGCCGTCGGCTTTTTAAATCTAGAGCAAAATGAGAATAAACGAATTCTGTGAAAGAAGGGACCAAAACTTCCTAAGGAAGTAGAAAAAAGAAAGAGCCTTTGATTTAAGACATTGACTCGATGTAATATTCAACATGGATGTGTCGAGGGAGTGTTTGACTTGGCTTATAAAATTTAATATGAATTTATAAATATTTAAAATTTTAAATAGTTACATATTTATTTTAAATGCTTATAAGTAACTAATAAACACCTAATATATTTGATAAAAAATAATTCATAAACATATTTATTATTAAAATGACTAAAAATGATATGCATTTATATTATTATAAGTATTTTTTTATCCGAAAATAGAATGCATTAGAAATAAACCCACATTACAATATTACCTTCATCTAGGTGTGGGAGACCAAATGTTAGAACAGAGAGTTACAAATATCAATCCCTGGATGAGAACAACCTTAAGCTGTAGCGGAGCCTCCCCCACATCCATGGCCCTAACAATACACGAATGATAAGTACAAATTGACCTTATATTTTCTATTATATTTAGTATATAATTAAATTGAATTAATCTAATCTAAATTTATTTATGTGTTTTTATTTCATGATTATTAAATTTAACTTAGTTTAAATTAATTTTTTGAACGTATACCTAAACTGAAATTTTTTAGTAAAATTAAATCTTCATAGCTTCAAGTATAATTTTGGTGGTTTTAAAGTGAAAATTAAAAAAATAGCCTTCATAAAGTTGATAGAGAATATCTTAAGTTTTTCAGAGATTCCTGGTTCGTTAAATTCCGAGTTCGTTTGGGCTTCCAACTTAAAAATCGAAGTTAGGCTTAAATTTCAGAAGTAGAAGTCCAGTCCGAGATACTGATAGTAATTGGATAATAACTTATAAATTTAAAGTCCAAATAAGGTAATTCAAAAGCCTAAAATTATTTACTCTTCTGGGGCTATAATTTTACTGAAGGAGTCAATTCGAGATAAGAACGATATATGATAAAAAATCAAGTTGAAAATTTGAATTCAAATTTTGAAACGAAATTTTAGTAGAAGGAATCTAGTTGGAAGGAGCAAGGAGAAAACAAATGAAAGGGGGACGTGAACAGTAACGTGGGGAGCATTCGGAGGCAATTTTCTACTATATTTTTTTATCTTTCAATGAGAGCTTAGTTTTTCCACCATTGGAGATCAAGAAAAAGAAAAAAATTAGACTTAAGGACAACTTCATCATCCCAACTAGACTTTTCATCCACTAGTTTAAATTCTCTATTTTGATTTATATTTTATTTCATATTTTTATTCTGATTTGAATATTTGAATTATGAATATCATATTTATTTTCTTAATTTCTATGTTCTTTATGTTTAATCTAGCCATGAACAATTAATTTTCTTAATATAGGATTAGATGAATTTAAGATTATAAATAATGAAAAGTAATTAAATTGATTATTGTTTCTCCCTTGAAATTAAAATTTTATTGATTTTGATCTTAGTGCTTGCAATTGATTGGTCACCAATAGCATATTTAATTAAAATCGTATGTTGAGTGAAAACTATTTATAATTTTAGATTAAGAATTCAACAACTTAAAAAAATTATATTTAAAAATAAAAGAAAAATCTTAAGACCAATTTAATTTCTTTGAACTTGAGAAGTTGTTGAAATTTATTGTTCATGAAAATAGAATTAATAAATTACATCAATTATTATTTTTCTTGCTTGGGAAAAAGAAAAGTTAATATTTAAAAAATTTACAACTTTAATTCAAGAATAATTTGAATTAGTTTGAAAAGATATTTTTATCTATTTAAAACAATTCTAATGAAATCTAATCCTACTAATTATCTTAATTATTTGAATTTAATTATTTAAATTTAAATTTAAAATTTGAATCAATAGATAACTATCTTAATTTCATTTCATTTTGAATTTAAATTTTATTTTAAATTTACAATTAAGAATTAAGAATTTAATTTTTAAATATTAAATTAATTAATTAGTTTTCAAATAATATTTGATTGAATTTCAGTTAGTCAAATTATTTCTTCCCTTGTGAAATTGATCTTTGCTTTCACTCTATTACTTATACAAACCGTGTACTTGCAGTTTAAAATCGATATATATAAATCGACCAACAACAAACAAGGCCACAAACATAGAATAAAGCAGAACCAAACTCTGCTAAAAACACAAACCATAACAATAGATAAGAGAGATATGAACAAAGGTATGTACCCCCTCGCATCCTCAGATTTTGAAGTCGTTAAGGGAAGACTAGGAACAAACGTCCCAAACAGGGACTGGACAGAAGATAGGATGAAACTAACGCTAACATCAACAGCTAAGGATAATATAATAAACTACCGTCACAATATCTTAAAAATAATTTTTTTTTAAAAAAATCTTTATTTATAATATTCATTTAAAAGTTCTTTTAATCAACCGATACCCAAATGTTAAAGGATTAACAATCATTTAAATTTTAATTTTGAACTCGCTAAAATAATCAACATGCCCCTGAATTTCCAATCTTCTTGCATTTTTCCAAGAAAGAAAATACATTCTCTTTGATTTTCCAAGAAATAATTGGTTGTAACATTCTCAAAGATATATTCTTCTTATGCTGCTTCAAGAAACAACTTACAACTTATTTTAACATTAAAAAGATAGAAATGATTGAGAGGCTATTCGACAAGAATTTCAGTCGATAATTCTTGATGAAAAATATTAGAGGCAATTGTAAATTTAGTAAATATATAGAGCAGCTCAAGGAATTCAGGGGTCTTTACTATTATACTAGAGGCAAATGCAAAAACGGCAAGCAAGTTTCAGACATTAATATCAACAGTTCCACTCACTGTAAGAGAAAAAGCATGATGAAGCAAAGAACTTTACAATGTGAAAATCAACAAGGCATTATCTAATTCAGCTGCTCATGTAACTAACGTTGAGGCTTAACTTAAGCATGGTTTTGTACTGGTCTTTTAGAATTATTCTTCGGTCAAATCTTCAGTACTCAAATGATAACAAAACTAAACACTACAAACACTCTCCAGTACTCAAATGATAACAAAAGCTAAAGGTGTACAAACATGCTAGCTAATAATTTATCAGATATAGGTTGAAAAATTTCGAAAACATAGTTCTCATAGACAAAAATCTAAACGTGGAAGATTACTTTCAAAATTCCAAATATCTTTTGACAAACATAGGCAATGTTTTTTAGTACATCTTATACTATGGAATTTGGATACTTAATCACCCAAATGATGTTGGATTTTTGTTCAAGTTAAATGCTTGTCCGTGCAAATTAGAGATGCTAGTGCATGAAGGATTATCACCTCAGCGCACTAAGGACTCAAGAAAAACAATATGAAGGATAAAAACCATGCCATAAGTAGATATATCCTCCAGTCTCTCCTTTTTCTTCTTTTCACATCAGGGATTATGAGGTATAATAATAAGGGGACAACAATGCAAGGATTGAAAACAACAAGAGCATGGTGAAGTATAAGTTTCCCAAGCTTCTAAAGATCAAATCATAGTGCTAAAATTGGCAAGATGCTTAAACCCACGAGTAATAATAATACCATTAGAAAAAGTGCATATAACAAGGTAAATGAGCAATAGAAAACCATAGATGCTTAACTTCATTTACCATTTAACATATGCATACTTCATTTCAGTAGGAACTTGAGATATGGGAAATAAATAAAGAGAAAAAATCATATCTATGAAAATTCTTAACAATGGTCAACCCCTTTTGTATATCCATTATCTATGGCGCGCCTGAGGCGCGCTTTGGGTGAGGCTCCATCGTTAGGGCTTCAACAGTTGAAGCGTAGCGCACTTCTCAAAACCACGCGTTTCTGCGCTTAGGCGTGATTCTTCCCGATTTGTTAGGCGCAGAAAAAGCGCGCTTTACATAAATAAGGCGTGATTTTAGGATTCTAAATATTTTATTTCCTATTTAGTAATTTTCCTAGTTAGTGATTGGTTAACATAAAAATAATTTAAAAAAAAAGGAAAGAGAAGAGTCAGATACGTAAGAGATTTTACGTAAACACCAAACACTAAACGTTGGATATGAAGAGACTAGTTTCTCTTCTCTAAACCGAAAAGAAAAAAGGGAAGAGGGAGAAGAAGAGTACAAAGGCTGGTTCCATTGAAGAAGAAGAAGAGTGTTTGCTGAAATTTTACCTGGTATGTATTTGAACTCTCTCTTCTTTATTGTTTTTGCTCTCCAATCTTCAATCTCGTTATTCTTCATCTATTTTTATCTTTTACAAATTTTATATATGAAAAATTATGCCGTTATGCTGCCGAAATTTCATGTGAAAATAGATAATAAAATGAATACTGTACATTTTTTATAATATATCGATTATAAATGCAATTAAAATTTTTTTTCCAACAGGCAGCAGCTACTACATGCTATATTTAGCCTGCTGAAATTTTGATTGAATGAGTGAATGCTGAAACTTTGATGAAATCATGAAAATGCTTCTTATATTGTACTCGTTTCCTTTTAGCTTTTGTATTTAGAAACTTGCTGAATTTTTGATTGAATAATGTACTATACTGCTGTGAATTTTTTGATTCAAATTGCTGTTGAAAATTGTTGTAGGGTTAAAATGGCAAGTTCAAGTGGTGGTGTGTCAAATACCAAGCAAGATCCCGGATGAAAATATTGTCGATATGCCAATCTTTTGGACAAAAGTAAAGGCATAGTTTTCAACTTTTGTGAGAAAATTACACATGGAGGCATTCATAGAGCCAAACAACATAAAATAGGTGGATACAGAAATACCACCAAATGCGCTAAGTGTCCTAATCATGTGATAGAAGAAATAAGAAACTATTGTGAAAACAAGAAAGCATTACAAATTGCAAAAGCTTCAAGTGAGCTTGAGATAATTGAGGAGGATGAAGAAGAAATGGATGATGATGATGTGGTAGTAAAAAAGCAAGTAAAGAAGCAAAAAGTAAAGGGACCAATGGACTTATTCCTTGCTGCTACTAGAGGTAGTAAAGATGCAAAGTTTAAGCAAGCAACAATGAATCAATATTGTAAGAAGGAGTTGCGGGAAAAAGCTTGTGAGGCCATTGCCGAATGGATGTATGATGCGGGTATTTCTTTTAATGCCGTAAAGTACCCTAGTTTTAAAACTATGATAGAGAAAATAGGGCAATATGGCATTGGAATGAAGCCTCCTTACCATGAAGTAAGGGTTCCATTGTTGAAAAAGACTGTGAGTAATGTGAATGAAATGTTAGATTCCCACAAGGAGGAATGGGCAAAGAATGGATGTTCAATCATGGCGGATGGTTGGACTGACAGAAAGAATAGGACTTTAATTAATTTTTTGGTTAATTCACCAAAAGGATCCGTATTTCTCGAGTCTATTGATGCTTCTGATTATGCCAAGACTGGAGAGAAAATGCTTGAATTATTTGATAAGATGGTGGAACGTGTTGGGGAGTCAAATGTTGTTCAGATTGTGACTGATAGTGCATCTAATAATGTACTTGCTGGTAAGATACTATACTTATGCTTTGATGTTATCAATTATGTTGCAGTGAGTTTTTATATGTGAGTTTATGTTTGAATTTTGTAGGTCGAATGTTGATGGCAAAGAGACCACATTTGTTCTGGACTCCATGTGCTGCTCATTGCATCGATTTGATGTTAGAAGATATTGGGAAGATTGAAAGAGTGCGGTTGACATTGAAGAGAGCTACACTATTCAACTCTTATATCTACGTTCGTCCTGGTGTGGTGAATTTGATGAGAAAATTTACTGGAGAAAGGGAGCTTTTTAGGCCTGCAGTCACAAGATTTGCCACTGCTTATCTTACTCTTGCAAGCATTCATGAGCAAAAAGCCAATTTAAGGAAAATGTTTACTTCAGAGGAATGGAGTAAAAGTAAATGGTCAAAAGAAGCAGCGGGCAAGAGAGCAGCCCATACCATCCTGATGCCTTCTTTTTGGATTAACATTGTGTATATTCTTAAAGTGTTTGGTCCATTAGTATGTGTGCTTCGGCTAGTTGACGGAGAGAGAAAACCACCAATGGGTTATATTTATGAAGCCATGGATAGAGCGAAGAAGACAATCGCAAGGTCCTTCAATGACAATAAGAAGAAATATGAAGATGTAGAAAGAATCATTGATCATAGATGGCAAATCCAACTCCATCAACCTTTGCATGCAACCGCTCACTATTTGAATCCTGAGTTTTTTTATGCAGGAAGTGAAGAGATTAGTGGTTGCAAAGAGATTATGGATGGTTTCTATGAGACATTATCAAGGTTGGTTGCATCAACTGATGAGGAAGATATTATATCACATCAAATCAGTGAGTATGAAAAGGCAGAAGGTTTATTTGGAAAACCAATTGCTGTGAGGAACAGAACCACATTATCTCCAGCTGAGTGGTAGCATAGGTATGGATCTAGTACTCCTGAATTGAGGAAATTTGCAATCAAAGTGTTTAGCCTCACTTGTAGTGCATCGGGTTGTGAACGTAATTGGAGCATATTTGAAGATGTAAGTATTCAAACTTAATATATATTCACGAGCATCTTCTTAAAATTTTAGCTAATTAATAGGATGTTTGCTTATTTCAATTATTTGTATTATGTATTACAAGTTCATTCAAAGAAAAGAAATCGGCTTGCTAAAAAACGCTTAAATGATCTAGTCTTCGTCAAGTATAATCGAGCTTTGAAGCATCGATATGATATGCGTGATAGCATTGACCCTATTTCTTTGACACATATAGATGAGAGCAATGAATGGTTGATGGGAGGAACACAAGATAGTGATGAAGATGATGATGAACTTGTATTTGATGGTGATGATTTGACATGGGGTTTAGTTGCTAAAGTTGCTGGAGTCAATGAGCTTGATCATTTGACTAGATCATCCAAGGGGAAAAATATTAATCCCACTCATAGTAGCAATTTGGCAAAGGGAAAGGGAAAAGAAAATGTATATTCTAGGGTCAAGAAACATACTCCTAGTCCTTTTGCTCTTAGAGATGAGGATGAAATTGAAAATGATGAAGATGAGGAGGGATTAGAGAAAGAAGAGTTTGTAAACAATGATGATGAGGAGGAGGAAGAGAAGGAGGAGGATGAAGATATTGATGAAGGTTTTGATGATGAAGAAGAGTGATAGAGTGATATTTGATAGGCTAATTAGTCACAAAGTAGTACTAGGAATAAAACAATTAGTCCTAAAGTCATGCCTTAGTGGTATTACAATATTAGTAATAAGTTAATTAAACTATTAGTAGTAGTAGTTATTGGGTTAAACTATTTTGTCACATCATATGAGACATTTTGTGTGAAATATCTATTATGCGGTGTCTTTTTTGTGTGCTTTTTACGTGTTTCATAGTTTTTATATGATGTGGTATGATAATACTTGTGTGATATGTTCTTTGGTATGGTTAACATTGTATTTTTGTAGTTATTTTATGTTTTTATTAGCTTTATAGAGTTTCATGTGTGTTTGCGCTTCACTTCGATGAAGCCGCGCCTGAGCCTCGAGGCTCGTGCTTTAGGCTCCGGGACCCTTTGCGCTTTTTTGCGCCTCGCGCTTCTGACAACTATGCTGCAGATGGCATTTTATATCTATTTTAGTAAAAGTTTGAATGCAGCTAAGAGTGTATCATGTGTATGCATCATTGAGATGTAGCAAAACAAACAAATTTAGGCAAAGTTTCAGAGATCATGGTTATGTGAGACCATAAATTTATAATTTACCTGAACTGGTTCATTTCGAGGCTTGTCAGAGGTCCAAAGATTTTCCAAATTGTAATAAGATCTAGCATTCTCATCAAGAGCATGAACAACCACTTTGCCTGAAAAAAAGATAAAGAAACTAAAAGAATGAAATGAACACCATAAAAATTTCATCAGAATACTGTAATTTTTGAAAATTTTCCAGAATATTTCAAGTCGATTTGAACAATAAAACAAATTATCCGCTAATAAGTTTATCAATTTTCTTGCCAAACAGAAGTTCTTTCTGCATTTACAGAGTACAGAACAAACCAGAGCCAATAACAATCCACTTTCCTCCTTCTTGCCCTTCCACGCTTGGAAGTATCATCCGTTGAGCTCCTTTCTGCTTTTGCTTGGCCTATTCTTACAAATAATCAACAAAATGAATTTCCATCACAAATTTCCCTAGAATCAAACAAGAAATTAAAGTTTCAAAAACAAATGCAAGAGAAAAACGAACCTGCCTTGTAAATTAGAGCTTGAGCGATGTTCTTGACATGCCATGTAGACCTACCGGTGGCGATAACCATATAATATGCCCAATCGACGTGTTTCTTAACCGGCATCACTTTCACATCGTCCGCTTTCACGTCGGTGAGAACCTTCTCAACCTCGGTTAGGTCCAGTGACCCTTTGCTGTTTTTGGCGCTTGATTCAAAAGTTAATGAAGAGAAAGCGTCGCCGGAGCCTGAAAACCCTAACTTCCATAATCGGTGGAGGAGAGACGGTGGTGTTGAGCGGAAAGGGAGACACTGAGATCGCAGCGTCGCCAACATTGGGATGCAACGCTCGAAAGTGTAGACTGTTGAGCCTAACGAAAGCTTGCGTGTTACTGAGCACTGCTTCGGTTTAGCTTTATTCTAAACGGCGACGTTATACTATATTAGACATTAAGTTATAATTATTAATTTCAATTTTTTTAATAAAATGCTTCCCTACTTTAATAAATTAACTAATATATTAAATTTCTATTATATTAATATTTAATATTATTTATTAAATATATTTAATGGATATGTTTATTGTACATTTAATGGATATATTAAATGTATAATAAGAAATGTATATAAATTTATATTTTTAATAATTAAAATAATTAATTTTTTAATTTTTAAATACAAAAAATATATTTTTAATTTGAAGCGGATAAATTAATTGGCCAATGATAAACACCATCTTACCTTTATACTTTGAGTTTTATGACCTTTATTTTTCTAATTGCATTAAAATATTTAAGTTTGAGTAATAAATATAAAAATATTATATCGAAAGAAATAAATTTAATTTTTTCTCAGAAAACAGGTTTAATTCTTTTATTATTAACTAAAATTATTAAATTGATTTATAAAGACATATTGTACACACGATTGAATATCAAAAATAAATAGAATAAGATAATAAGTACAACTATCACTAATATTAAAATTTAAATCATTTAATTAATAATTTGTAAAATATCATATTGAAATTTTTATAGCCACCATAAATGTCCCTAATAACAAAGATAAAAAAACTTTAATTCATATAAAATATGTAATTATATATGCATGTATATATCTTATCATTAGATTTTAAAGCCATAAATAAATTGAACATCAAAACTTTAGTAAATAAAATTACAAATATGTAGTTATTTATTTATCTCTAGTAGGTAGAAAAATAATAGTTGAAAAAACACAATATAAACAAAATAAAATTATCAAAATTTAATAGTCAAATAGGGTAAAACTCAGGAACTCCAAACTACATTCGACTTTGATAATTTTGACAAAAATTAGCTACCATTTTCGTGTGGTTTAAACTTCTAATCATCCATCAATAATAATAATATTTGAGCAAACTATACAATACTATCATTAAATAGTTAAAAATAGTTTAATAGTCATTGTTTGCCATCGCCATCTACTATAAGTTTTATCATTAAGTTTGTATAGTTTATATCATATCATTAGTTATTGATTATCATCCTAAACTTCCAATAATGATCATTTTACCAGTCCCTGTTGGATAGACAAAGACATCTTATTCCCCTAATAACATATGAAATTAAAATCTTCAAGCTCATCATATTGAGACATTTTTCCACAAAAATAGTGTATAATAAATTGAATAGATATGTATTATATAGACAATACTATATAATATAATACAACTAATATAAATTGTATTATATAATCGAATTTGAACAATGAATATATATAAGTATATATCCAAATCTTTATATGAATATGTCATGGATAATGAAAATATTATCATATCCAATAAATTAGCTAATTTGAATTTAAAATGTATTATTTCTTAAAGAATATTATCAAAAATAACTTTTGTAATAATCATTATATACATATTTAGAAGAAAAATATAAATAATATAACAAAAAAATTTAAGTATAAATTTTCAAAAATGATTTTTAACCTAGTATAATCATTATTAATTATTTGATTACTAGTCATTAGCTAATATTAGCCATATCTAAACCAAACATGCCCTTTATTTGGAAAGCAGTAAAGGTCATATCTTTGAAATAGTACCTTCAACTATTGAGTGCTCCTTGCACCTCTAAGAAAAAAAAAAGCATATAATATCCAAACAAAAATTATATATGATGCCTAAAAAGAAAATAGTATATGGACAGATTAAATATAAATTTTGTTTTGGAAAGGAATATAAAAATTCCCAAAAATAAATAAAAAGACAACTTGTTTATCCAAAATCATGCAACATATATACATGTGCTTTAATTAAAATAATAATTACCACCCAACACTTTTTTTAATTGATTTATTGAATTAATTTAGATTTATGAAGATTTTTCATTTAAATAATTATAAATTTATTTAAGTTAATTTATATATTACTTATTCAATCTTGAATTGATAAGCATACATTTTATTTCATAATAATTAAAAATAAATTAATTAATTTTTGTTTAAAATATAATTATATATATATATTTCTTCTTTTATATGGAGATATATTTATTAACAAAATTAATAAATAATATCAAATATGAACTTAATAGAGATTTAGCTTATTAATTAATTTATTAAAATAATAAATTAATTCTAATTTAAAATAAATACAAACAAAAAATATATTTATTAATTTATAATGAAGATAAATCTAATTGAGTTTTAATTAATAAAGAAAATTATAAATTAATAAATAGAGTTTTTAAAAAAAATTAATATTTTTTTTAAATTTAAATTTGATTTATGACTAGATTACAGGTAAAGTCTTTTTATATTTAATTACAAACATTATTTAAAAAATCAAATCAAATTAATAAATACTGAAACAAAGTCCAAATCCTTTGGACTTACTTATCATGGATTCATCTTTGCGAAGGGAAGTTATATTTTTTGACCATAGCATTGGTAAAGGGGTCAACTATGAGACAAATGTTAATTGCTTAATTGTTATATTATGTTATGTAATTAAGACATCCTCGTCAACTTAGAAAGGTAAATCAGTTAATTAATTACCTAAATGAATTAAATCTACATTGTCAACCGTTGGATGATAAAATTAAAGAAAGATAATGCCACGTGTCATGTAATACATACATCTAAGTCTACTTGTCCTAATCATTTGATCATATAATAAGCTGACTCAGCTTTTGATATTATTAACAAGAACGGAAACCCATACAGCACGAGCCTCACGTGTTCTTCCAAAAAGTTCGATTTTTTTTTTGAGGTCAAAAGTCCAAAACTGCGTCGTCTTTTACTGCTGCATAACAACTTATACTTTTAGCTACCAACAAAAGTACCTCTACTAGTCCACTCCTTTTCTTTTTATTATTATATTTTTATAATAATAATAATAATAATAAATATTATGTTATTTATAGTAATTTTGTATGAAACAAAATAATATTTCCATGATAATTTTCCTTTTTATTACTTCAATTTTTTTATGTTATTATTAAGGGTTTTTCATATTTTAAAAAATTTTAATTTCTTGATTTTATAGGATAAAATTTTTTCAAACTTAATAAATTATATAAAATTGAAAGGCCATACTACTTTTTATTTAATGCAGATGAAATTTTGAAAAAAAATATTATTTATTATTATAATAGGAGATTATTATTAATTAATAGAAGTTTAGATAATAATTATAAATAGATTATTCAGTCTCAAAATTTTTGACACCTCACTTTCAATTGGTAAATAATATATTATTATTATTATTATTATTATTAATTCAATTACTCTTGGCTACCATCAAAAGTATCTCTACTAGTCTACTCTTTTTCTTTTTTTTTAATAATAATAAATAATGTTATTTATAATAAAATTTATAAAATAAAGTGATATATATTTCCACGAATTTAATAATTTTGATATATATTTCCACGAATTTAATAATTTTACTTATTATTATTATTATTAAGTTCTTTAATATATTAATAAATTTCAATCTCTTGATTTTATATATTAGGTCAGCTTCATTTTCATAATGTGGATGAGAGAATTTAATCCTATAATAATAATAATAATACTGTAGGCATGTTTTATTTTATTTTTCTCTCTTGATAGTTGACATGGGACACCAAATCTCTTGATTAAATGGGAGATGAGATAAAATTCGTATAGTACCTTAATATTGACAAGAAACTAGATGATACGTCTCAACAAAGAAAAATAAAAATAATTAAAAGTAAGGTTATGATGGGCCAATAGAATCTTGATATTGACTTATAACCAAAGTTTAATCACTCTTTATCCAAACTTATATTTGTTAACAAATCACAGCATTAACACTTTTAAACACATCTTAAACAACACAAACATACCCACCTAAACACATTTAATTTTCACATCCAATTAATTCCTTTTTCCCTTTTAATATTTTTAATTTTAATTAATGATTTTAAATTTATTAACATTGGATACGATTCTAATATTAAATTAGTTGCTCTGATAAGATAATGAGAAAAAAAAAGTGTTTTTCTTATATATTTTATTGAGTGAAATATAATCAATATATACCGCTTGGATACAAGCTATAATCTAGTTACATATTTACATTCAAAGAGTAATTGATAAATATAATTACAAAATGAAATAAAGTTGAATATACAAATTAAATTTAATTTGTTGCAAGAATAGTATAGACTAAGTCTTTAATAGATTTGCATAACTGTTATCGCTAAAAACATATATTTTCAATAGCAAATTATTTTTATAATAAAAATGTATCGTGCAATAAAAAAATAAAATATTTATTACTGTTTAATGAGTGCATAAATTAAAACTTCATTAATTATTATAAATTTATTTATTAATATTTTTCCTTTTTTTTTTAAATTGTTGATACGTAGGATGATTATTTATGAACAAGTTTTGTTGGAAACCAAAACACTTATTAGTAAAGAGATGTTATCATTATGTTTGGAGCCTTTTAAGTTTTCTCTATCACCTACCGATTAAAACGACATCATTTTATATCTTTCTATTAGTGGACATTACTAATGATAACTCCCTTATTCTTCTGTTTTGGCTTTTCTACAATTATTTAATTAACTAATTAATTATTATAATCATTGATTCTATTTCATTTATACATTTTCTTTTATCTATATGTAAAAAACACCATTGATTATATTCAAAATATTCAATGAATTTTAATAATTAGAAGGGTAAGAAGTCTAATATGTTTTCTTAAAGATATTTAATTATATATTTCGATTCATAATCATTTTATAATTCTATATTTATCAAAAAATATAACCTATAATTATTTATAATAAAAAAAATTTATATAGTCAATGTATTAAATTAAAATTAAAATTTAATTAAGTTGAGTTAAATTATAAATTTTGCATAAGTTTTGGTGAGGTGGAATAAATCCCACCCAAAGGAATGATGGGTTGCCAATTAATATGTCGTCCTATTACATTGTGTCAATTTTCAAAAAAAGAAATTATTTATTCATATTTTTTATAAAAATATAATAACCAATTTAATTTGTATTCAAAAATAATTATATAAATTATTGTACATTAAGCAATTATTATTATACTTTTTTTTCATGAAAAAAATAAAAAAATTTAAGCAATTATTGCTATTATACTTTCTAAGCAAAAATTCATAATTTTTAGCAATTATTATTATTATTATTATTATTATACTTTTTTTCATGAAAAATAAATAATTATTGTGTTAAACATAATTAACTAAAAAAGAAAGGAAAAAAAAAGAAAAGAAAGAAAAATTACAGAGCAAAAGAAAAAGCAAAAAAAGAAAAGAAAAGAAAAGAAAGAAAGAAAAAAAAAAAAGAATGAAAGCTTGCTGCGGAGGAAAGAAGCATATCTGAGCAACCAGGAAATTAGTTACTCTCTCGAAATTTTCTTTCTTTAACTTTCTTTCATTTTCTTGGAGGAGAGTGAGAGCTAGAAACTTGTAACCGATCCTCTCCGATCTGCATACTACCCTATCACTAAACATAGAGAAGGGACATTAAATGCCCTTAGATCCAAGTTCACTACCCAACATTCTTTGCATTGTAATTTGCTTTTAAAACTTATTTTTTTTTACTTCAAATTCGAGATCTTATTCGTGTTCAACGAGCTTTCAACTCTGTATTTGAAGAAATTTTGACTTTCGAGTTCGTTGGTTTGGTTTGGTCAAGTCAAGCTATGAACTTTCACTGAGCTTGAAACGGTGGTCAGTTTTTACTTTGTTTTTTGGAATTTGAGCTTCAGTGGAAGACTATCAAAGTCGGCAGAACTCAGATTTGAGTATGAATTGGAGGGGTGAGGGGTAAATGTGATGGTTTTTGGAACCATGGGATAATTTGGATGATGGGCATTTAGGGTTTTTAGAGATTGTGTTGGAAGTTGAAGGATTTGATTTGGTTCTTATTGGATATGGTTGTTGAACTTCTGCATTTTGAATGGTACAGTTGATTCAGTTTTTCTGTGAATTATTTGTGTATAATTGTGCTGTGTTTCGGATTGCTCAAAGTGGGTTTAAGTTAATGGAAGCTTTGAAGATGGCAATTTGAATTCAAGGATAAGTTATTTTAGTTGTATGCAAGTAATGGGCAATTGGATTTGGAAAAAGGGTTGTTTTGGTTTTGGTGTTGCAAAGAGAGATTGAAGCGATCATTTTGGAAGTTTAGTTTGTGGTGGAAATGCCTCCTTCTCCAGCAATGAGATATTCTCCTGGAAGGGAGCTTAGAGCTGAGAATCACAGGCGAGGCCGCAGTTTTGAAGGTGGATTGCTCTTCAAGGAGAAAGATGACGATCTTGCTTTGTTCAATGAAATGCAGACCAAAGAAAGAGAGAATTTTTTGCTCCGGTCATCTGATGACTTTGAAGACACATTTTGTAATTTTCTAGGCTAACTTCTATACTGTTTTTGAGTTTATGTTAGGTGTTCTATCAGAATTATTTGTCTGTTTCTTCTTACTAATGATGTTGCTTTATCTGCTTTTTTTTTTTTTGTCTTTAAACTATTTGCACAGCTTCAAAGTTGAAACACTTTTCAGATTTCAAGCTTGGAATTTCTATTCCTGTTCGAGGAGAGAGTAGCGAACTGCTTAATGCAGATGGGGAGAAGAATGACTATGATTGGTGGGATATGATTTCTTATTTTTAATACTTCGTGAATTTTCAGTTGTCAATTCACTGGCTTTACAACACCGAGCAAAGTTTTGGTTGCAAATAAACTGAAATAATGCTCCCAAAATTGTCTTTAGTATTCGATTTTATTGTGGATGATAATTTAAATCTTTTGCTACAAATTCTGATAATTCTGTTTATATCAATTGTTCAATTTATTCATAAAGTCGAGATGAATGCTGCTTATGTTGGCTTAGAAGGATTTATGTTGCATTAGATCTTTTTCATCAAGGTTTTCAGCTACTACAGTATTGTTCACAGTGCATGGTGTTGACAGATTGCCTGTTGTTCTTGATGTTTAAGGTTATTAACTCCTCCCGACACTCCTCTTTTTCCATCATTGGATGATGAGCCAACACCTGTAAATGTTGCATCAAGGGGCAGACCGCGGAGTCAGCCTATTACTATATCAAGGTCATCTACGGTAGGTCATTGATCACTTATGTAGAATGGAACACGACTTTAGTTTCATCCCCTTAAAGGTTGACCTAAAAAAAGGAAAAAAATTGTTTGAACATTTTCATTTTCCTGCAATGAGAGTTCATTTATATGCAGATGGAGAAGAGTTATAGAAGCAGTAGGGGCAGTGCAAGTCCAAATCGCTTGAGCCCATCACCTAGGTCTGGTAGTGGTTCATTTCAGTCAAGGGGAAGGCCATCATCAGCACCTCATTCTAGCCCCACTCTTGGCCAACGTCCGGGTACTCCATCACGAAGACCTTCTCCTTCCCCAAGTAAAGCTTCAACACCTGCTCCTAGGTCTTCAACTCCAACTCCGAGGAAAGCAAGCACAGGGTCAGGAACAAGGGGAGTTTCCCCTATAAGGACAAATCGAGGAAACTCTGCTTCACCTAAAATACGGGCATGGCAGCCAAATATCCCTGGTTTCTCTTCTGAAGCACCACCCAATCTTGTCACTTCTCTAGAAGATAGACCGGCATCATATGTTCGGGGTTCATCACCAGCATCTAGAAATGGGAGGGACTCTAGCTCAAAATTTGGCCGGCAATCAATGTCTCCAACTGCTTCTAGAAGTGTTAGTTCATCACATAGTCATGATCGAGATCATATTAGCTCGCATAGTAGAGGTTCTGTGGCATCGTCTGGCGATGATGATGTGGACTCATTGCAATCCATTCATGTGGGTAGCTTAGATCGCTTAGCTTCAAAGAGGACGGGCACATTTCGAAATAATAGAGTTGTGGCATTTTCTAAGAAATCAACAAGAATAGTATCCCCCAGTTCTGCTCCAAAAAGATCCTTTGACTCTGCTCTTCGTCAAATGGTATTTATTGTCTATTTCATTAAAATTGCATCCTTTATGATCAAACTTTTACAAGTGATCTTTTTTGGGAAATATCGAATCAGTAGCTGGTTAACATGCTTGACTAATTTGCAATTAACTGTAATCATATGCCTTTTAGCAAAATTCTGGAAAGTGAAGTTGTTCATTTTGCTTGCTTCACATAAATCTGTCACAAAATTATATATCATGTTTATAGGAAAAATAATACCTTGCTTCTGCAGCATTAGAATATGTACAAAGATCATCCTCATAGTATTTCTGAAACTAAGTTTGACCTCCCTATTGCAGGTTGTTTAATAGACGGTTTCAGTAACTTTTATTTTTACAATCACTCCTTCACTTATCATGGGTGGCATCAAACCTAAAAGCTTGCTAGAATAGATCAATATACCCCAAGTTATTGTAAATTTCATTCTTATTATGCTCATTAAAAACTAAAATCCTTTCTATTTAAGGATTTAACTATTTCTAACACCTAAAAGTTATGAGGATGTTGACTGTAATTTCTGAAAACATGCGAGAGGCTCTTGTTGAACCAATCCTATTTGAGCTCAGTCTAAATTAGAATTTCCATTGCTTCCTTAAGAGAAAAAAAAGGAGAAAACTGTTCTTTCTCATGATAAGTAATATCAAAACATCGGTCTCTGTAACAATAATGATAATAATAATAATAATAATAATAATAATAGTAATGAAATGAGATTAACTATACTAGTATTAAATAAAGAAGACTCAGCCATCCTAAATGTTTATCCATTATGGAGTGGTTTATTGAGTCTGTAAGAGTTATATAATTTCTCATAAACCTTAACTAATCATAGTTCTTTGCTGCAAATTGAAATATAATTACAATGGCTGTCTTGTACTTTCTTAAATGTTAACTTGTATTAGCGCTTAGATCATTTATCTTGACCAATATTTGTGTGTAGGATAATCGGAAGAGTCCTCAAAACATGTTCAGACCACTCTTATCTAGTGTGCCTAGTTCTACCTTCTATGTTGGAAAAGCAAATTCTGCACACCGTCCCTTGATATCTCGGAATTCTTCAGTTACGACCAGCAGTAATACAAGTTCTGATCAAGGTACTAGTGTTGCGCCTGATACTGAAGGAAGTGACCATCACCAGGATGATACTGCAATTGAAAGTGGAAAAACAATACACTCTGATGCTCAAGAAGAAGTATTTGCCTTTGATCCGGTGGATACATTGAATAAGGATGTTGATCATGGTACAAATGATAGTTCACTTCACCTTAGGGTTGGTGATTTTAACAGAATCCATTTAACTGAATCTGAGCCTAATGACTCTGAACAGTTCAGCTACCAGGAGATTGATGTGGATATCAGTTCTGCTTCTGACACATTATACCCCAAAGCTGATTTTTCAGAGGTTGATAGTCTTGAAAACACACAAGTTTGTTCTAAATGTGGTTGCAAGTACCGAGCTATCGAAATGGTAGAAAAGGATGTAAATCTTTGTCCAGATTGCAGGCGACGAGACATTGAGGCTGCCATCAGTTCGGAGACAATAACAGTAGCTCATGAGAACTCCCTGTTGCCTATGGATGTTTCTGAAAAATTCAAACCATTTGATGAGCCTGAGACCCAAGTGGTCATAAATGAGACTCAATCACAAGTTTTTGATGCAGTAGAGGCAACGGTTACTCAGCAAGCAGACAATTCTAGGCATGGCCAAACTTCATACTATGAGCAAAGCCATGCTCCCCAGCTGGTCGAGATAGATGAGCAGAGGATTGCAAGTCAGCATGGAGCTGGACAACTGGCTGGTAGTCATGGACCATCAGATAGTGACTCTGGAGTTCAGCAATCGCTGCCTCTTAATGACCATCAAAGTCTGAAGATGGATGTTCCAGAAGGTGCTGGCATTTCTGTACTGCTTAAGAGGTCAAGCAGCAGCAAGGGGCCTGTTGTTCAGGCCAGGACTTTTGTTGCCTCTACCATTTCTTATGATGATTTCTCTTACAGTTTCAGAAGCTCCATTGGTCATGGTAGTACCTCTGCTTCATCCTCAATCGATTTCAGCTCTGCTAGGCAAGTAGAAATTCGTGTGCAACGGCAGTTAAGTGGCAAGAAATCTGACATGGAGAACTACAGATATGACATAAACCCTAGACCTCAAAGCACTGGAGCATCAGTGTCTGGAACTTCAAACCATAATTACCATGCTTTAGGTCTTGCAACAAGCATCCACGAAGAGAATATTGAGTCTTTTGTTGGTGATGTGAAACATGATGATACAGAAGGAGCTACTGTAACTTATGGAAATTTGTTAGCTTCAGAAAATAAAGAAATGGCTGATGCTGTAGTTCAAGAGGAAGATTTATGTCGGCAGAATGAGAATAACAGAATAATGGATGCTTCTACCTCCGCCTTGTCGGACCATACAGTTGGCATTCAGTTAGAGGAGAATTCAGTAGCTTCATTTCCAAATTATGAAGATTATCGCTCTCATGAAAATGAAGATGATTTGCCAAACAAAGCAACCAGTGTCTCAGACATCGACGCATCAGTGACTCCTCCAGATCCCCCTATTGAAACGGAGCAGACTATGTCAAACACCAGTCTTGATGAACTAAATGATGCTGGTGTACCCGCGCATACTTCTTTGGCCTCAATATCAGAAATAGAAGCCGAAAATTTATGCCAAAGTGCACCTGGCTCAGATGATGATGTCTCTACAAATTCTAAGAGCACATCAGACAAGGATATGTCTGCTTCTGTTCTGGAGCACAGCAACTCAGGCCACTTACATGGCATATTGGGTATGTATATTCTTGCATTATTATCCTTATCCTTATTGTTATTAATTTTGAGTCGTATTATGTCTGTTTCGGTGCTCGACTTTGATTAATTTAGGCATGCCTGTCATTGATGAAGGTGATACCTTTTTCTGATTTGCATGCAAAACCTTGTTTAGAATATTCTTTTGAATGAGTTCTCATCCAAAGAGAATGACATTGTCATGTTTTCTTAGTTGTAAAGTTACAATGTCATGCTTTTATCTTTAACAAGATCTATAAAATGACGCTCTATGTGGTTTCCATGTGCTCCCAACATATTTTATGATAATTTCAGTTTTGACATGAGACTATTAACATGAAACATGGTTCTCTACACATTCTTTGCTTGTAATAGATGATTCAACCGTAATGGTCCGGGAAGGAAGCAAGGCAAGAAGCCTAACCCTTGAAGAAGCAACGGATACAATACTTTTCTGTAGTTCCATTGTCCATGATTTGGCCTACCAGGCTGCAACAATAGCCATTGAAAAAGAAAGTTCAGTCCCTTTAGAAGGTTTTCGGCCCACTGTTACAATTTTGGGGAAGTCTACTGCAGATAGAAAGGATTCACGCAGCAGAACTACTGGGAAACGTACATCAAAATCCCAGAAAACCAGACAGAAAAAGATGGAATCGGATGTAAAATCATCTCCTAACAAGACCGAGAATGATGAAAACACCAACGAATCTGTGGTGCGAAATGTTGGCCTTCCTAATAACATGGACAGTGCAAAGCCTCCAAAGCTGGAATCTAAGTGCAATTGCACAATAATGTGAAGGTCTTTCATTCAAATAGTGCAGAGGTTGCCTGCCCACCACGTAACTCTGCTACTTCCTTCGGCCATGATGAGAAGTCGATGAGTACTTGTATGTTAATGGTTTTTCTTCTTTTTTTTTTTTTCCCGTGTTTGAAGGGCTGTTTAGATTATTGCCAATTGGTTTCTGTTGGTTCAAATTTATTTGCAAGAAACACCACAACGTGTTGGTGACATAATTGTAAAGTTTTTATTTGTCATTAGGTTGATATTAGTTAAAAAAAGGCATTGGAGATTTATGCTTGTTCTACTCCAATTTGCCACATTCTTGTTAGTTACTCCCAACCTGATTCAAGTCCTTTAGTTAGAGAGAAGTGTGAACTAAAACCCCAATCATTCATATTCATTATGATTATTATTAAAAAGTATAGCTTTTGATTTTGCCACATTTACTTGTCCAAGAATGTCCATGGCAGGGTTATATTTTATCGAAAAAAATACTTTCAGATTATATTGAATTTTTGAGAAAATTATATAAAATATTATATTTCTTTTAAATTTCATTTTTTCTGTTTTTTTCCTTCTTACAAGGATACTATTTTTTTATTTTTTATATTTTTGACATTTACTAAAAATATATTTAATACATATTAACAGATACTCAATATATATAGTATTTTTGTAAATTTTTAGCATATATATAGTAAATTTTTTTGTTATACAGTATTTTTGTATTTTTTTTTTGTTTTTTAAGTTATTTTTTTGTAAAATTTTCTTAATTTTTTACTTTAAATAGTGGATCTTATATAAAGTTACATTAATATTTTTTATGGGCGATTTGACATTTTATTAGGTAATAGCTAAAGTGTCTGTTTTTCGATAAAAAATAGATTTAGTTTAAAAAAAAATTAATATCTAATTCGAAATTTTGGCAATATTTTAGGATAAAACCTTTTCTTCTTCTTCTTCTTCTTCTTCTTCTTTTTTACTTTTTAGTTTACCCATCAAAGTCAAAGAAAAAGACTACAAATTATTAATATTATTTTTGTTTTCCTAACCATTCTAAATGCCTTTTTAGCTTTAAATGATTGAATCAAACTCTTTTTATCTTTTTGCAATTTGTCCCCAAATCCAAAGAATTGGAGCGTTCCAAAAGCGTGGCCTAAACTTGACTGCAAATATGCCTCTTTTTAAATATAACAAGGAAATTTATAAAAATAACTAGGGAAAATTGTAAATATATTATGTTAATAAATTTTTTTTAAATATATTATATAAATAAAATATTTTATAAAAATATGATTTATTCTTAGTATTTTTTTAATATATGTTGAGCACATATTCTATATATATTTTTGATATATTTAATATATATCATCAAAATATAAAAAAAAGAATTTTTATGAATTTAAAAGTATAAAACCATAAAAAAAACGCAGTGAAGATGAAGTTTTGAAATAAAAAATAATAATATTATAAGTAATTTCTCAATATAGTATTTTCCTTATGTAGATTTAGATTATTTATTTGTTCATTTATAATATTAATTTATCTCATATAATATATTATTATTATTATTATTATATAAATACATAAAAAATTAGGAGATGTGTGGAGCTCATTCGATCCAGCTTGGATATATCACCAGAGCTAGTCTTGGTCTTCTTGGACAACTTCTTGTTAATTCAAATTTGTATGTATAATGTTACAATGCTAATATATACTGTTAGGTTTCTAACCAAAATGAATCTGCTTATTGCAGGGAAACCAAGAAAATATTACATTATGGTTCAAAAAATAAATTAAGAAAAAATAGAATGAAATTAAATCAAAATAATGAAATTTAAAAAGGAAAAAAAATTAATGGCTGACTAAGATATAGTTTTGGCTTGGGCTAAAGCGACTGTTGTAGAAATAATAGGGACAATTACAAAACTATCTAAAAAATAAATCTTATTTTAAAAAAATAAAAAAAAATTATATTTTTAGAAAAAATTAAAGTAAAATTTCAAAATTACTTCACTCCTTACTAAAATAAATAAATATATTTTTTAAAATACATTTTTTTCAATATGTTATTTCAATTTTCATTTTTTTCAAACTTAACTATTAAATAAATTTTTTTTAATAAAATAACAAAAAATAATATTTTAAATTATTTTTCAGTATATAAATTTATTAATTTTTATAAAGAAAAAAAAATTAATTTTGATTATAAATAAAAAATATTACTAAAAATATAAAAATATAAAAAATATAAAAATTATTAAATTTATTTTTAAAAATTGTATATTTTATTCACGTAAAAAGTTAAAAAAATATTTTTTTTATTATGTAAATATTATGTAAAAGTTTAATAGGTGTATTTTAATAGATGTTGTATATATGTTATGTATGCTGTGTATTTTGTATGGATGTTGTGATAATAAAAAATTAAAAAAATATTATATAGATATTGTATTTATGTTATGTATTTATCATATATGTTATGTGTATTTTATATAGATATTATGTGAATATTGTGTAAATATTATGAGAATAAAAAATTAAAAAAATATTCTATCTATATTTAATAAATGTTTAATAAATATTTAATAGATGTTTAACAAATATGGTAAATATTATTTATTTTATTTTATGTGTATTTTATATGAGTTATATATATATATTTTATGTTGTGCATATATTTATTTTTTTATGTATATATTAAAAATATAATATTAAAAAAATTATTTTTGAATAAAAACATAAATAAAATTAAATAAAAAATACAAAATTAAAATCAGAAAAAATTAAAAACAACATGGAAAAAGTAAAAATGGGTCGTGTTTTTTCAGAAATAAAAAAAATTATTGGGCCCGTAACTTTGAAAATGTAAATATAAAGGGAAAATTACATCGCGCATTGTGTTTTTGTTTCTATTTTTCATTTTTACTGTGCTAAATTTTTTTTATATATTTTTATACTTTTCATTTTACATTTATATGGAAAAGTTTGAATTTTTTTTTTTCAATATTACGTTGCACGATTTTTTTTTCACACCATTTGTATGATGAGTGGCTACATATGAATAGATACTTGCTTATTTATGCTTTGACTTATTATATTTTAATTTTTTATTTAATTAACTTTTAAATTTTGTTATTTAATATAATTTTATAAAAAATATATATTTAATTAATTATAATTTAACATATTCATAACATACTAATAAAATATATAAATATATTAAAAATTTTAATATTTATATTAAACTATTTTTATATTTCTATATATTTCTTTTATATATATATTTTGAGTATTATTTTTTATTTGAAATCAAAATTAAATTTTTTAATAAAATAATGAACAATTATACTTTTATTGTTATTCATATGTTAGTTATGTAATTAAAAATATTATTTTCATTAGAACATATTTTTATTAATTTAATAAAAATTATTATAATAATTTAAAGATAATAAAATGAATATTAATTTAAATAAAATATCAAGATAACAATATATAATATTAATATATTTATTTATATATTATATATATTATATATAATTAGATATACCAAATAGAAAATAATAAATATTGTTATATGTAACATATATGAACATATAACAGTATACATCAGTTGTATACTGATATTTTATTTACAAATTAACTAATATATGCTATTATATATAGTATTATGAACATATAATAGTGTATATTAGTTTATATATTGATATTTTATTATAAATCAATTAATATATGTTATTATATATAATATATATTAACATATATTAGCTTGTATACTAATATTTTATTATAAATCAATTGATATATGTTATTATATGTAACATATATCAATATATATTAATTATATGCTGATATTTCTTGTGTAAATCAACTAATATATGTTGTTATATGTAATATATAAGAACATATAACAGTATATAATATTTTATATTTTTATATTTCTTCTCTAAATCATGTGATATATGTCGATATATGTTACATATAACACTTTATATATATTTTTTCTTTAAATCATTTGATATATGTTGATATACATATATCAACATATAACACTTTAAAGAAGTATATATATTGTTATATGTAATATATATTAATTTGTATGTTGATATTTTTTTTTATAAATCAACTGATATATGTTGTTATATTTAACATATATTAGTTGTATGCTCTTTTTTTTACAAATCAACTAATATATGTTATATGCAACATATATGAACATATAACTTCATATAACACTTTGTATTCTTATATTTTTTCTTTAAATTATATGATATATGTTACATATATCAACATATATCAGCATATAAACTTTTATATTTTCATGTTTATTTCTTTAAATCATCTGATATATGCTACATATGACAACATATATTAATTAATATATGTTGTTATATGTAACATATATGAACATATAATAACATATATTAATTTGTATATTGATATCTTATTATAATCAACTTATATATATTGTTATAAGTAATAAATATGAATTATATATTAATATTTTTTTGTAAATCAATTAATATATGTTGTTAATTACATGTAACATATAAAATATATAACATATATTAGTTTATATATAAATACTTAGTTAGAAATCAATTAATATATATTCTTATATATTACATATATCAATATATATTAATTATATATTAATATTTCTTTTATAAATTAATTAATATATGTTATATGTAATATATATCAACATATATTAATAGTGTACTAATTTTTTTTCAGATCAACAGATATATATTATTATATGTAATATATATTAATAAATTTTAATTTGTATATTGATATTTTATTACAAATTAACTAATATATATTGATATATATAACATATATCATTTTTATATTGATATTTCTTTGCTACTCAATTATTTTAAATAATTTTATAATATATATTAAAATTATTTTAAAAAATTTAAATTAAATAAGATTATTAATATAAATAAATATTAAATTTTATTTTCAAAATGAGAGTATATATGGATATATATAGATATTTATTACATGTAAATAGAAATTTAATATAAATATTTTTAATTTAACATTTTAAAATTTTATTTTAAAATTAAAAAATAAAAAACACAAAAAGAAAAAAAAACAAATGGCTACTGTTTAAAAATAAACAGTGGCCATTTGTAAAGAAAGTGGCTAATAAGCCAACAAAAGTCAAGTTTCCATAAATTTGCAAAAAAAAAAAAAAAAGAAGCTCCGCATCTGTATTTTTGTAATTTTTTTATACCATATATTTGAAAATAATTTCCTTTTTATACGCACGTAGCGTAATTTTCTCAAAGCATTATATAATGGGTTGGCCTGGATCACCCGTATAATATATTTAAATATCTGATTTTTTTAAAATATTTTTTTAATATATCAAATATGTACTTTTTTTTTTGAAATTTATCAAATATGTACTTAATAGTGTTTACTTTTAAAAATAAGAGAATAAGATTAATATATATATCAAAATTGATAAGAGATATTTTTACTAAAAATATATAAAAAATATGCATAATAAAAAGAGATTTTTAAAATTGAAAATTAAAAAAAAAAGATATTTTTGAAATATAAAAAAGTAAATATTTTAAAAATATTTTTTATTTTTAACGATATTTTTTAAGAAACCTCATAAATTTATTTAAAATGGATGAGATGAGAGAAGATGAGAATTAAATTTAAATTACCTTTATCCGAGGGTAATTAAATTAAATTAAAGAAAATGAAAATCCCATTTATCACAAAAACCAAAATCCTTTTGTTTAATTTTCATCATGAATAGTTTCCAATCCCTTAAAACTTATGCAAGTCTCTCAGATTTTACATGTTATACCAGTCAATTCTTATATTTTTAATATCTAATTTTTACATCACTATATTTTTAAAAATTAAACTATTTAATTCTTTTGTCAATATTTTCATCCTAAAATTATTAATTAACTACTTTAATATTATAAAATAACTTATTTATTCTTCCATTATATATATATATATATTTATTATTTATTAAATTGATTTCATTTTTAATTTTATTAGCTTCTATTTCTTTTTGAGAATAGGATATATCTTCTTCTTCTTCAATATTGGATAAGAACTCTTTCTTTCAAAAATCAAATACAGACACGCCGATACATACTAATATTGTTTCTTCTTCTGCATACTTATCTCAGACATCAATTGAGGATCTTATGGCTTAAAAGGCTAATAATGGAGTTTCACTTTCAATGTAAATGCCACCTTGACTACTGATGAAGTAATTAGTCTCATCACAGTCCCATGGGATGAGTTAAAGATCAGATTTTTTTTTCTTCTAATTTTGGAATTCTATTGGATGGACCAATTCCTTGCGAAGTCTATGTTCAATTACTTAGCAAATTAGATCCGCAAGATTAGTTCATAATTATGTAAGTTTTTGTATTATGCTTTGATTAATCAATTAACTGGAAAAGTCACGATCAGATGTATTATGTCTGAATGATTATTATTTTTAATTATATACAGTTAAACTTGCTCTTTTTTTTGCTATATTAAACTCTCTTTTTTACTTACTAGACTAGATACCCTTAAAGTAGGGATAAATAATTGAATATAAAGTAATATTTTTGAATAACATAAATTATTAAAAAGCGTACAAGAAAATTACTGATTTAATTTATTAAAAATAAATTTACTCAAATATTTTTAGATTTTCCTTCCAACTACTATTCAATATTTTATTTTGTTCTGTATTCTATTTCAACACCTCTTAGTAGAACACAAAATAATCTAACCCAAATAATCTAACCCTGTTGTAGCCACCAAGTAATTCTGAAATGAAATTTAAATATTTATGGCTTATTTACAAAATAAAAAAAAAAAAAAAGGAATCAAAACCCTATGTACCAGGCAAGGATTTGTTCCAATAAGTAGCATGCTAGTTTACAACATACAAGGGCTTTCATGCTTTCTCGTCTCTTTCACTCACACTCCTCGCTAGACCGAATCATGTTGACATCTTCTTGTTCGCCACTTCAACAGTTATGGGGATGAGAAAAACCTTTTGGTTATATGGATATTACTTGATTTATAGACGATGTCGATGTCAAATGATATTCATGGATAAGTGGGACTTCGTCATGAAAACCATCATTCAGAAGCAAGGACTAAAGTCTTTCCAAGTACAAAGGTCACCAGAGTAAGTTCAATGAAGAAGATTGTGTTGACTAGGGAACGATCAACCATCCAACCAAATATAGTGATTCCTCCTGGATTGTTTTGCAAATACATTACTGCATAGAAACATAAAAACAAGTGTTAAAACAGCAGCATAACATATTACTGCAAAAGAAATGAACAGAAAGCAATCTTAACATTGAACATTTTAATATTTCAATCATAATTTATCTATGTGCATATATTAAAAAAATAATAGTAATAATGAAATGTCTCATTCATCAACTGATTTATTTCTTATTTGGTGATGTTCAAGCTTGATAATGTTTGCTGAACTTGGAGATGTGTACAGCTAAAGAAGAAAACATAACATTTAATATTATGGCAACTATTTAGAATAATATAATTCTTGATGTCCAACTAAGCTGGGTAAAATATAGAAAGAAGATGATTATAATCCATACCAAAGGCCTGCCTTTTCTGATATGTGGACATGTAGGATGCCAATTGTGAATTTGTGGGCATGGCAATATAATCCATCGACTCCAAATCACTTTCAGAATAAGCTATATGCAGCAAGTTTGGTGGGTTTGCAGTTTCCAAGTTCCCCGAACTATTTGAAAATCTAAGCAGTGATGTATCAATTGAACTACATGTTGCCAGTGCATGCCATCTACTCGCTATAGATGCAATATTCTGGGCTCTATGGGATATTTTTGTAGCAGCATGTAAACAAAGAATTATCCCTACCACTTGGACAAGTGACGAAACCTGAGATTTTTTGAGAAATGTTACCAAATTGAAACTCACAAATAAGAAGCAACAAAATCTACTGAAAAATGCAACCAATAAAATTTTGCCTATTCAATAAATTTGGAAGCTATCTTTACAAGTATATGTAAGTAATATTGGACCTCAAACCATTGACGTCTAAGAATATAGTTCATTGAGACCACATATTCGAAGAAGTTAGAAATGCTGGACTTACAACAAAATCGCCTCCATTAATGAATGTAATCATTCCAGTATACCCTGTCGTTTGGAAAAGAGTCACAACTTGGCTGGATATGACCACAAAAAACTGCAAAAGAAGGAAAATTCGGAACCTATGACTTATCTTGGAGAGGTGATGGCGAAGATGAATATGCTCCTCTATAAACACCAAAACACTAGACTCCCTTTCCAAGAGCTTTGCATAGTCGTCAACATGAATAACTTGCAAGTTGCAGACTAGATGAAACAGAATGCTGGCTGATAGAGATATTGTAGTCACATAACTCCACGATAAAATGAAACCAAATAAGGAAGCGGTAGACAACCACCATGATTCTTGTTGTACATATAACACGCGAATCACCTCTCGCACAACTTTCAGAATGAAACATGTCAATGACCAAAATACCAGTAAGCCAAAAGAATCCTGTTGGAGAAAATAATCATCCAACTAAGCCCCTTTAATGTATTTACTGAATTACAATGACTGAAATTTCCAAAAGAAAGTCATTCAGGATAAAAGAGATAAATAAAGAAGAGCAGCAACATAGAGTCATTCAGGATAAATGAGGTAAAGAAGGGCAGCAACATAGATCCTGTATTACCGAGAAAATTGTCAAGCTGGGAGGCAGAAATTGAAGAAGGGAATGAGAAATGGAAGGCAAATATTTGAATATAAGGTTGCTGAATTCAATTTAATTACAATTTGCATTTTAGCTTGGTGAAATCATTTATCCAAAATTGCTTTGACAGTAAATACATAATGAACTAACAACATATTCTAGCAAATTCTACCAGTAGTTTAACTATATTAACGCAGATTCCCATTTAAATTTGAAACTTCTATAAAAATTAATCAAGATTACTAAAGTACAAAACATCTAACAACAAGGATTTATATGCAAATTAATCAAACTTGAACAAATTTCAAATTAATCAAGGATACTAAAGTACAAAACATTTAAAAACATGGGTTTGTACGCAAAATTAAGCAAATTTGAATAAATTTAGATTATGAAATGAAACATAGCAAAAACTAACCTTAATCTGTCGAATATATAAATGGCTAAAACGGGCCATAGTATGGCAATTACAGCGGTCAACAAAGAGGAACTTTCTTAACCCATATTTGCTAATACTGTGAGAAAGACAACCCAAAGAAACAGCGGCAAGACAAGCTTGAGATGCGACGATTTCAAGATCAATATTCTTAATTTGGTACTTATCGCAACTCCCACATTTCGATAACTCCAAAATTGTAACAGGAAGCGCCACTCCTACCAATACAAAAGCAGTCCAAGAAAGAACAAAGCTTGAAATGAAAGACTGATTAAAACCCAAAAACGTCAAAAAATTTTCTAACCCTCTAAGGACCTTTTCAAGCTCAATTTCTTGATTTTGGAGGCGGCGGTGATGGTGGTGGTTGTGGATGGTGTCTGGAGTTGGAGGAAGAAGAGGTGTTTGAGCAAGAGACACCGGTTGTTGTTGATCTATTTGTATGTTAAATTCTTCCATGAAATTTTACAGTATAAAGCTAGTATGTTTTTTGGTCGATGCGGCGGAGCAACGGCGGCGCAACGGCCATAGATGGCCGGTCGAAGAAGTGATCAACTCCCTTAATAACAATTAACAAAACCAATAAAATGTCAATTGCCCAGATTTTTAGTAATGTACAGGCAATTCCATTGAGTATTGATGCTTTTCCTACGTGGATTAATCTGAAACGTTTGTCAGTTTCCGGACAGATCGTAGCCGTATATATGGGGAGGACACTTGGCACTATGGGTTTTAATTATTTGTAAAGTCGAACCCTGAAATCCACTTTTCCATACTTGCTGATTAAAGAAAATGATTTAGCAGACAAGTGGACGAAATATTATCCAATGCAATATATATATATATGGAAAATGTATAAATACCATTTTTATAAAATAAAATATTATTTAATACTTAAAAAAAATCCATCTATTTAATCATATATTTTTCTTAAACTAATTTAGTAGTAATTGAATTTTATTTTCATAAAATAAGTTTACTCCTTTTATTATCAAAATTATTATAAAAAATATAAATATTATTTTTCATCCCAAACTGATAAGCGCATATTTCATTTTATAATAATTAAGAAATTAATTATTTTAGATGATGAGATGTAATTAATAAATAATTGTAATTAAAAAAATAAAAAGTATAATTTTAGATATAATTATTATTTAATAATTTTTTGTATAGACTTAAATAGTTAGTTTTTTTTTTCTTATGTGTTGAATCATTTTGGCATCCATAGAAATACTAGCTAGGAGGAATATAAGTGGCGCAATCAATGTATTTAAAAGAGAAAAAAAATGAAGTTTATAAATAATGCTTATATTTATAAATCAATATAAAATGCTATTTACTTAAATTATAATGTTTAGATTCTATATTCTTTTCATACGCTTGCAGCATGAATAATGACTGGCAAATCAAATAAAAAAAGAAGTATAGACAATAAACTATTTGAGAGCATTGATGTAAATCAATGGGGCCTTCGAGAACTATTTTCTTTTGATAAATTTGGGTCAGATTGAACCGGGTCCATCTCTAATTTGCAGTGCAATCTAAGTGTACTTCAAAATCTCATTATTTAGCCCGTAACCTAAATATGAATAAGTCCAGCTATTTTGGATTGGTCAGATCAATAAATTGAGTGGACCGACTCTTCATTTTTTTTCTTCATTTTTTTTCTCTGTAATTCTTTTTCCTATAGTGTATATATATATATATATATTCAACATGCATAATATATGTTATATAAAATAATATAATATTATATAAAATATTATTTATTTTATATTATATAATATATTAGATTATAAATATTATATATAATAATTACTACCTTACACCAGATTGATTCGAGGTAATTTATTTTGGATTAGAGGCTTCGCCTAAAATATATCAGATTTCATATAAAAAGTGCAATATTTAACCCGTTATTTTTAAAATTTGGTCCAACTCGATCGGCTAAGTCAACCAGGTTTATGGATCTGTTGAACAGACCTACTCTTTTCCGAACCGATAGCAACACATCTTCAAAATTATATATATATATATATATATATATATATATATGGGAGATAGCTAAATAACAATACAATTTGGAAAAAAAAATACATTTATTAAATATAAATATATAAAGTAATTAATATAAAAATAAAAATTTCAACCTTAGTAATTAGCTTTTAAGATTGGTTTTTTTAAATCTATATTAAAAAATTTATAAAAAAAATTACAAAAAAATGTGAATAAGATTTTATATTAGAAAACATATTTTTTATAAAAATTATGAAGAAAATGATATTATTAATTATTTTATATATAATAAATCAAGTCCGCTCATGTAAAAACAAATATTTTGTTAATTTGAAGTAATTATTATTGAATTGATATATAGTTTAAAATGCAAAAACTGTCAAAATTGTAAAATTAGCAATACTCAATTATAAGTGAACAATTATTAGTTCTTTTTCTTTTTCTCTAAGAATATAGCCATTTATCTATGAATAGAGCCGCTCCATCCCCTTGTGGATCTAGCCTTAGATCAAATGCCGGCGGCAGACCTGATCTACAGTCTCTTCTGCCCTTTTTGGGTAGTTGTAGGTTGTGTTTCTTGTTTTTCCGTTTAGTTTTAGTTTTGGCTAGAAGGCTTCTGTAACCTAGGATTCTAGTGGTAATCACCTAGATCTTTAGTGTCTTTGAGCTTCGGCAAGTATCCTGTTCGTGGTCACCTTCTTTGTTTGGGCTCCAGTGGATAGTTCTGACGAGTTTCAACGTCTTTAAGCACTGGTGATTTTCCCTTCTTGATCCAATAGCCTCGTTCTTCAGCCAAGAATCCTTCAATCTTCTCTTGATTGTTCAAAAACACTTCCCCCTTTCTCTGTATCCCTATTTAGGTTTGAGGATGTTGCTCTTTCGAGAGCTTTAGATATACTCTTATTCTGATACTCCCATCTTGTTAGGGTTTTCCTCATCAGTAACCCCTTTATGGATCATTGATCCTTATTTTCCCTCAAGTAATTCATTATACAAGGATGTCTTGGGCTTTCAAGCTACTTGAGTTTTCAACCTTTTTCTGCTCTACTGGTGGCATTGATCAAGCAGCTCCTTTGCTTCGCTTCTTTTTCCTGTTCTCGGCCCTATTACCCTTTGTTGCGGTCGATGTTGAAAGGGTTTCTTTTCATTTTTCTTTGTGCTTTACAGTCAAGAGTTTCATTGATGATAGCTTAAATGTTTTTTGTTATTGATTTTATTTTGTTAGATTATGGTTGATGCTGATTATATTGTTCTATTTGTTACTCTATTCTCAAATCCTTGTTGGGTTGTTTTCAACCTGATCTAGGCTCTTGTAATGGTTATGTTTGTTTAATGATATTATTTTACCCCTACTGATAAAAAAAAATCATTGATTTAACAAAATAGAAATGAAGTTGAACTGTTTATTAATTTTTTAGTACGCATTTTGTCATTTATAATTTTGTGAAAGTTATTTTTCCCTTTTAAAATTAAAGAATGAGATATGCCATATATATATACATTTAAAATTTTTATATTTGAAATATGTATTTATAATTATATATATCAAATAGTTTTTTTTTCCTTTCAACAATTTAATAAAAAAAAATACTTGATCTAAACTAAAAATTATATACAAACAATATATTTTCAATTCAATTCAAAAATATATTATAATTTTTTAAAATTATATATATATTGAGCAGTATCATGTGGTGAAGAAAGAGAGATTTTCTACTAGATTATACCAATATATTTTTAAAAATAAATACTGAATCTTTCTTAAAAAAAAAAAACTCATTAACGAGAATACAATAGTTGGAGATGATTGGCGCAATGGGCCCAAGAAATCAGCAGATATTACGTATTATTCAGTGGACTTTTAGCTAGCTGACAAGTGGCGGCTTTTTAAAAGCCTTACGCAACTGAATCTGACCCAAAAAAAGCCAATAGCTTTACAGAATCTCCTTTTCTTCTACCTCTGTCCTCTGCTTCGACAATGGCGGACCAGAAGAACTCAATAGATTTTAACAGTGGATTTTGCTCTAAAACCAGAGTTTTCAATAGCCTAAGACCTCACCTGCCACTTCCTTCAATTTCCGATTCGATTTCCGTTACTCATTTCGCTTTTTCTCTTATTCATTCGTTTCCTTCGCCGCCTCCAACCACCACTGCTCTTCTGGATGCCGTTACTCGCCGCCGAGTTTCCTTTCCGGAATTCATTCTTCGTATTAAAACTTTGTCCTCTTCTCTTCATATGTGTTTCGGGCTTCATAAAGGAGATACTGCTTTTATACTTTCAGCTAATTCAATTTATTTTCCGATTCTCTGTTTTTCTCTCTTCTCTCTCGGTGTTATTGTTTCTCCTTCAAATCCAGCCTCCTCGAACTCTGAAATTCTCCACCAAATTCGGCTCTCGAAACCTGTAATTGCTTTTGCCACGTCGGACGTTGCTCACAAAATCCCGTGTCTTAGAACAATTATCATTGACTCACCCGAGTTTGAATCGCTGATGACGGCGAGTCATAGTTACAATGCTGAAGAATTTGTAGGAGTTAAGGTTTATCAATCGGATCCTGCTGCCATTTTGTATTCATCGGGAACTACAGGACGAGTTAAAGGAGTGATGTTAACTCATCAGAATTTTACATTTACGGTGGCTGTAGGCCAAGCTATTCGCTCGGCGAGGAATACACCGATAGTTAGCTTTTGTGTGGTGCCGTATTTTCATGTTTATGGATTAGCTTATGTCACGAGAACGATAGCAATGGGGGAAACAGCGGTGTCCATGGCAAAGTTTGATATGAAAAGAATGTTGGGAGCGATTCAGGAGTTTAGAATCACTCACATGGCTTTGGCTCCTCCGGTGGTTGTGGCGATGATTAAGAATAATGGATTGATAGACGGTTATGATTTGAGCTCTCTTGAAGTTGTGGCTTGTGGCGGAGCTCCGCTTAGGAGGAGTGTTGTTGAGCTTTTCAGGCAACGGTTCCCCAATGTAATTCTGGGTCAGGTTAGTTGAGCTCGAATCCATTAACAAAAGCAGGTTACATTCTGGTTAATTTTATTTGTGATTTAAGTGATACTAATTAATGAATTAATTATGCTAATAACAATCAAAATGAAGGCATATGGGTTAACTGAATCAACAGGCCGAGTCTTTGGAACTGTAGGCCCTCAAGAAGGTCGAGTGATGGGGGCAACAGGAAAGCTTATGCCTAATTGCCAAGCAAAGATTGTTGATCCTGACACTGGCATTTCTCTACCAACTGGCTCTCCTGGCGAGCTGTGGATTAGAGGGCCAGCCATCATGAAGGGTAATATATATGCTTGTAGTTTCTTGATTTTCAAAAATTCTTTGACATTAATTCGCTCTTTCGATATTAGGAGCTCTAATTTTTATTGTGTTTGTATTTAAATTGATCTTCAAGAAGGTTTCTCCTTTTTAGTGTAGGTTATGTTGGTGATGAAGAAGCAACTGCTGCAACTTTGGATTCTGAGGGATGGTTAAAAACTGGAGACCTTTGTTATATTGACAATGAAGGGTTCCTATTCTTTGTGGATCGTATCAAGGAACTAATAAAATACAAAGGCTACCAGGTTCACTATCAATCTTAACCTTGTTTAGATTTTCAGTTTCAATACTCTTCGTTGATTAATCATTTGCAGTGCCTTTTCATGGTTTTCGGCTTCAATATTTAGGTTTCTCCAGCAGAACTAGAACATCTGCTTCAATCCCGTTCAGAGATTGCTGAGGCAGCAGTGATTCCGTATGTAGTTCCTTTTGATGATTCAATAAACTGCTTCTTGTATTATAGATTTCTCGAAAAAATCATTCTAGTGCCAGATTTTTTAATTAATACAGTTAAATCTCACCAGAAAAATATAAATGAACAGGTATCCTGATGAGGAAGCAGGTCAGATACCTGTGGCCTTCATAGTTCGACAAAGGAGAAGCGCCATTGACGAATCACAAATCAAGGATTTTATAGCTCAAAAGGTATTACAGTACTTGCCTTTTCAGTTTATCCTGCAGATAAAGTATAAGTTAAAAATCTGTTCTATCCTTCTCATTACCTTCTACAAATTTTGTTGTTGTAGGTTGCACCATACAAGAGAATACGAAGAGTAATCTTCATTGATTCATTACCAAGGAATGCTACTGGGAAGGTTCTCAGAAAGGTCTTGACAGAACTTGCAATATCAAGCCCTACCTCAAAGTTGTAATTTCCTCTCAACTTCAAATGGATATTACTTCAAAATTGATTAGAATTAATGCATATTTAAAAATTATAATCTAAACTTTAGCTCTTCACATTTGACTACTGATTTGGTTAAATATCATCTCAAGCTGTGAAATTAAGCAGCCAGATAATAACTAAAAATTGGGATATTTAATCAATTACATCTTTGATTTCTTCCCCAACATAACTAGGAATATACGTTTTATTAGCTTGAGAGTTTATTAAGAATTGATGAAATATCATTGCAATTTGTGCCTGATATACAACATATACCCATAAAAATAGCATTAGTCCCTAAATAGTAATATCATTTCAATGCAGATGCTTGAGAAAGAAAACCCATTGGCAAAGAAAATAGTATATGAACTAACCATAGCTAACTACATAAATAGCTTCATAGTTCGTACCTGTTTGTATTAGCCCAGACCTATACAAACTTCAAACTAGTTTAATCCACGAGATAGAGACACTGTTGGGGATTCCACGACCAGTTACCCCGGGACCTGAAGAGGGAAGAAGCAATTCATATGGGGGAATGCCTGCACCATTCCTGTTTTTAAGACGGATGTCCTTATTTCTCTTGTTTATCGTCTGCTCTATCTCTTCTAATCGAGCAGAAAATTTATTGAACAGTTGTAATATTTCATGATCATCTATCCAGTGGCTGTGCAGCTGGCTCACCTGACCCAAGTATTCTTCATCTGGGGAATGAGTAGACAAAGTGTCTTGGACGGCCATCACTTTTGTGGCTTGAAGTTGAGTGGGCAATGATGCCAGGAAAGTTTGCTGGGGGTTTAGGATAAATTTCTCGTAATCAGGTTCGTCTTCTTCTTGAGGAATGAGTTTTCTCATTAGAGTTGGACGATTAGGCACATACCCTCCAAAGGGATACTGCCCAAAGTTTATAGCTGCATGTTGACCAGAAGCAATCCAGATCATTATAGTTAGTATACCAGACAAGTCTTCTTTAGAATTGAGTTCAGGCCACCATGGTTCATTCCGCTTGTCATAGTGACCTTTGCTCTTGATCTCATCCCACCAAGCTTGGAGCTCAATGTCAGATTTGACAGAATTAGGCTCAGAATAGAAGTGATCAACATATGATTCTACCCATTCTTTGATGGCTGACCAGATAAGGAGTCCATCTGAGGCATAAGGGTAGTCTTCAATCACAAGTCGCACACCACCGGGTATTGAAGAATCCTCCACTGCCATGCCCCTGAAAATTTCAACACAATTAGAAAGTGTTTGCTCTACAAGAAGGTCAACAATGATACTAAGGCAAGGCATATTTAAAATGGCAGCAATGCTGTTAGAGATTAAAGCAAGCAAGGGAGAGGAGTGAGGGAGAAGCCAAGATGGGAATCCAAGGGCATATAGAAAGTAAGGAGATAGGAGAGAGAGAGAGAAAGAAGTGGCTTAAGGCATTGAAATATGCATTATAATTTTACCGGCGTATAAGATCTGCAGGCAATGCCTCCATGTCAAATTGCCAAGTACTCTTGTAGGCTGCAGAGCTAATCTCCATGGCATACTTTCCAGGACTAAAAGAAGCTTCAATTATTCCTCCTCCATTTATTAAACTTTGCCTTGCCAATGCATTAATTTCTAAAGTATACCGAATATGAGGGTGAAGCAGCTTGAAAATTGGGTGCATTGCACTGAGCTGTCTGTGTGTTGCAATTATGTAAGGCTCCATGCAAGCATGAGTCCTCAACCTGATAATTTAATATTACAGACAAGTAAGAAATGTACATGCTTTATATCTTATGAAGTTAGCAATGAAATATGCGGTAGCAAGTTCCTTTAATAAAAACCAGTTTAGACATCATTTCCAGTCTATACAAAAATCAAACGTCCGTCTCAAATAATGATTAAGTAGATTAGAAGTCAAAAGAAATGGAGAGGAGGACAATATCTAGAATGTTACAGAGTTGAAATCATTCTTTTACCAGTGATTTACTAGTTGATGGGCTCCAGCATCATTTGAGCAGACATGGGCTTTGGCTAGTTTCCAAATCCAGTGTGTTGTAGCATCATGCCCATGAGTGTAAACATGTTTATTACTAGGCGAAGAAGGTGTTGGAGGAAGTGAAAGCTCAATAGCTATTGGCCTCAGCATACCAGCCCCATTATGGAAAAAAACTGTCCGCGAGGCATAAGCTTTTCTCCCTGGCAAGGTGTTCATCTTGCCAATAAATGGTAAAAGCATGTCGTGGTAATCAATTATAAATAACCTCTTCTCTTCAATTGCCTGTATCCAGTATCTGAGCGGGGTTAGAAAAGTAGAGTTATACACCAAGAACCAATTAATATCACATTAAAGTGTGCAACAACATGAGATGTTGATTGGTCCAGCATTTTAATCTGATTATGAAATCAAAGGGAAAAGAGAATAGCGGGAAAAAAATGGTAGAAGGCAAGTTCATCAAATGTGTACTTTCTCAGAATCACAATAAAAGGAATGCAGAATACCCCTCTTCAGATGTAAGATATAAGCATATGCAGAGCGCATATACCTTTTCTATGCTCATTCCATTGAGTTCATGCTCTATTAAATCCTTGGTGAGTGCTGATTCTGGAGGGCCATATATAGCAGGGTCTAGTTTACTGAGAATAGGAAATTCCTGCAAAATAGATCCTGATGTAAGGACTGAAAATGATAAAATTGGCAAAAAAAAAAAAAATGCAACCTGCAAACATCAAGAACAGAATATGGTTTCAAATTTACCCTCAAAAGCTCAATGTTCACTGGATTGACCCCAGCCAAAGCCTGGCGTGCAAACTCATTATCACGCAACCAAGCAAATCTATCCCCTGAACACACACACATATCACACGAGATAGAATCAATCATCCACCTTTTAGTAAGCACAAGGAAATGCAGTTTGAGACTTGAAAAAGCTACCATATGCAGCAAAAAATATGAACCTATCATCGAGTTTACGAGCAAAGCAATCAAGGAAGATAGAGAAAGGACAAAATTACATACGTTTTATAATAGCTGGAATTTCATATTTCAGCAACCTTTCACCAACACTAAGAACTTTTTTCACAGCATTGCCCAAGGCAGGATGAACTAGTTTATGTTCTTCGGCTCTTAAGAGAAGACCGTCATTGTATAGTTTATCAATATCAGAGAAGCATGTGAAGGGAATATCTGAACTTGATAATGCAGCAGCAATAGATGGAATCAGATTGTTAAGCAGAGATTTCAACCTTCCAGCAGAGAAAGTGTTCTGCTTAATTTCCTCAAAAGTTTCGTCTCGAGGAACATAAACAGGATGTGGCTTCTCAATCCTACTCTCAGAAAGTGGATCTAAACAACAACAACAACAACAACTAAGCCTTAATCCCAAACAAGTTGGGGTCGGCTGTATGGATTCTCAACAAAATAAGCTCAAAAGACACCAAAAAAGATACTCCAGCCTTAGGCCCCTTCCAAGACACGGATTTTACGTCTCCATTCAAGTCTGTCATTAATCAAATCCGCATCAAGATCTAAGGCACGTAAGTCTCTTGCTATCACCTCCTTCCACACAGTTCTAGGTCTGCCACGACCTCTAGCCCCCTCAATCAACAAATTCTCACACTTACGAACCGCAGCATTAGGAGGTCTTCTTAAAACATGCCCATACCATTTAAGTCTTCCTTCCCTCACCTTATCTCCGACGTCCGCTACTTGGACTTTTTGTCGAATATGAACATTCTTAATTTTGTCCAGTCTGGTATGTCCACACATCCATCTTAGCATCCTCATTTCTGCCACACTCATCTTATGCAATTGTTGTCCCGTTGGTGCCCAACACTCACTACCATAGAGCATCGCAGGTCTAACAACCGTCCTATAGAATTTACCTTTCACTTTCAGAGGTATTTTCTTATCACATAGAACCCCAGTCGCACCCTTCCACTTCAACCACCCTACCTGTATTCTGTGAGCCACATCTTCATCTATACGGCCATCATTCTGGAACACCGAACCCAAATATTTGAAGTGCTTGGTTTTAGGAACCAAAACTCCATCCAACTTAACCTCATGTTCCTGCTTCTTCCTTAGACTGAACTCACAGTGCATATATTCCGTTTTACTTCTACTTAACTTAAAACCCTTGTCCTCGAGGGTTTTTCTCCACACTTCCAACTTACGGTTTACACCAGCACTAGTCTCATCAATTAAAATAATGTCATCAGCAAACAACATACACCAAGGAACATCGTCTTGTATGCTTCTGGTTAGCTCGTCCATAACCAGGGTAAATAAATATGGACTCATGGCCGAACCTTGATGCAATCCGGTAGTAATAGGGAAAGCATCAGTGTCTCCACCAGGTGTTTTCACACTAGTGGATGCATTCTCATACATGTCCTTGATGATGTTGATATATTTGCCGTTGACTCCTTTCCTCTTCAAAACCCACCATAACACTTCTCTTGGTACTCTATCATAGGCTTTCTCCAAGTCAATAAATATCATGTGAAGATCTTTCTTCTTCTCTTGATACAATTCCATTAGTCTTCTTAGAAGAGAAATAGCCTCCATGGTAGATCTCCCTGGCATAAACCCAAACTGATTCTCCGAAACTCTTGTAAGCTTCCTCAATCTGTGTTCAATAATCCTTTCCCATAATTTCATAGTATGGCTCATAAGTTTGATACCCCGATAATTTGTACAGCATTGAATGTCTCCCTTATTTTTATATATGGGTACCATGATACTCTTCCTCCAGGCATTTGGCATCTTACGTCCTTTCACAATAGCATTAAAGAGTTTAGTTAACCAGGCAACTCCTACCTCTCCAAGGTTCTTCCAAACCTCTATAGGAATACCATCCGGGCCACAAGCTTTACCAACTTTCATATACTTCAAGGCTTCTTTTACTTCACTATGCAAGATCCTCCTAGACCAGCTGATATAATCATTTGTTGCATGAAGACCTTGAAAATCTTGTTCATGTTCAGGGTTGAATAACTGCTCAAAATAAGCCTTCCACCTCTCCTTAATCTCAACATCTCCTGTCAACACCCGTTGATCTTCGTCCTTTATACATTTGACTTGGCTTAAATCTCTGCTTTTCCTTTCTCTCATCCTTGCAATCTTATAAATGCCCATTTCTCCCTCTTTAGTACCTAACTTTTGATAAATCCCTTCTAAGGCTCTGCCACGAGCTACACTAACAGCCTTCTTTGCCTCTTTCTTAGCCCTCTTATATTCCTCAAAGGCCTCGCTATTAACCGCATTCGGTAACTTTTTATACCATTCCCTCTTAGCCTTAATAGCCTTTTGAACCTCCTCATCCCACCACCATGCATCGTGCGGTCGAGGCCCTGCCCCTTTAGAGATCCCAAGCAATTTACTACCTGCTTTCTTAATGTCACCTTCCATTTTTGTCCACAAGTCCTCTGCACTAGCCTCAAGGTTCCAAATTTCTTCCTTTAGTAACTCCTCCTTAAAGGTACCTTGAGCTAGGTCTTTCAATTTCCACCATCTTATCCTTGGTTCCAATATTTTCTTATCATTCCTCCAGCTACTTTTATTCTTAACATCTAAAACCACAATACGATGTTGCGCCGTCAATGCTTCACCCGGAATGACCTTGCAATCCTTACACTTACTTTTGTCCCGTCTTCGAGTAAGTATGAAGTCTATTTGACTTTGGGTTCGTCCACTCTTAAAGGTAATCAAGTGTGACCCCCTCTTTTCAAAGCAGGTATTCGCCAGCACTAGATCATAAGCCACCGCAAAATCCAAAATGCTCTTTCCCTCCTCATTCCTGTTGCCAAAACCATAACCCCCATGGACCCTGTCATAACCATTACTGTCCTTACCAACATGCCCGTTAAGGTCCCCACCAATGAAGATTTGCTGATTATCCGGAATACCTTGCATGATATCATCCATATCTTCCCAGAACTGAACCTTGGATGCTCCGTCCAAACCTACTTGGGGAGCATAAGCACTAATAACATTAATAGTGTCATCTCCCAAAACAAGCCTCAAAGAGATAATCCTGTCTCCTTTTCTCTTCACTTCCACCACCTTGTCTTTAAGCGTAGGCTCAATAATAATGCCCACACCATTCCTATTGTTATCCAAGCCACAATACCACAGCTTATATCCTGAGTTACCAATCTCTTTTGCTTTATTTCCCTTCCACCTGGTTTCCTGCAAACAAGCAATACTAACCTTCCTTCTTTTCAAAGTATCCACAAGCTCTATAGACTTCCCAGTCAGAGTGCCAATATTCCAACTACCTAATCTTAATCGGCTCCCTTGGACTTGCTTCTTTAGCCGCATTCGTCCATAATGCGGTAGCCCTTTCCTGTCTGACACCACATCCGGGCGCTGATATGGCGGGACTAACTTCTTTACCCATACCCGTCCATGGCATGGGAACCTTTGCTCATACTCCACCACACCCAGGCGTCGATGTGATGGAACCCCTTGCTCATTTAACACTACACCCGGGTGCCGATGTAGCGCGTGCCTAGGTGAGCACGTCCCAACGGTATAATGATAGTTTTGAGAATCCATAGAAAGTTTGGCAAAATTTTTACACTGGCCGCCAACCTACCGCAACCCTCCTCCTTTATCCGGGCTTGGGACCGGCTACGATACTCGCAGGCGGAGTTAAAGTGGATCTAAAGAAAAAGCAAATTCCATTACAATCAGTACAGGCACCATGTTGCAAGTATAATTGATCAAATTCTTTAGTGAATTCTATGTACCAGTCTGAGTTGGAGGTCTGCCAGTTCTACATCGCCTTGGATAAGGCCAATCCTTACTACCACCAATGACTGGCCTAGCAAGATCTTCATGTTTATCAGGATTACCGAGATCATTATAAGGTGCATAATTGTAAATTCTATCATAAGGCTTTCTCACGCCTTTTCCATTACCACGAATACTAAGCAAGTCTTCACGACGCAGATCTTTAATGCCTGGAGGTGTTTGTGATGGTAAATATGCCTATTAAAACAAAATGGGTATCGCTTAAAACAAAACAAACAATTTAGATAATTGAAACAAGTATTGAATTAAACAGAGCTAATTTATTTCTCACTTGATTTCTAAAGATAATTCTACTTTCAGGATTATCTTTCTGAGAATGAATCCATGTATTTGCAGAAAAGAAAAAGGGACTTCCATCAAAACCATGAACAACAATCTCCACCAAATAAAACTCCTTTCCATGAAGATTGGTAATAAGAACAGCTCCTGGGTTGCCAAAGTCATGTGGGACTGTAAAATCAGCTGCATATTCAACAATATGAACATGGTTTGATGGCTTTGGCAACCAGCCTCTTACATAAGATTGCACGCTCTTTCCTGAGTTGGTCACTGCATAAACAGAGCAAGCAATTACACGTCAGTTCGCTAATATATATATATATATATATATCAAAAACACTTCAAATAAACTCAAGTACGCCTCAATCCTGAGTTAATTGGGATCGGCTCCATAAATTCTGTTTCTCTACTGGAAGTGATTATGAGTTACATCGTCCACTATATATCAAAAACACTTCAATTTGCTAGTATATATCAAAAACACTTTTAACTAAACCTTAATTCAAGCTAATCGGGATTGACTATATAGATTTTGTTTCTTTGCTCGGAGCGATTATGAGTTATATCCTCCACTATATACCGAAAACACTTCAATTTGCTAATATATATCAAAAACACTTCAACTCAACTCAACTAACTGGGGTCGATTATACGTATTCTCTTTTTCCTCTATATATCAAGGACACTTCAATTTGCCAATTACTCGGACATAAAAACCATATCAAAACCAAAAGAAGAAGAAGAAGAAAGACTAACCAAGGTCAATTTCTTCACTAATAAGCTGAATTGAGATCCTACCAATTCCATTAATAAAATACTCCCACTGATATTCAAACTTTTCATGGATCTTCTCTTTCATTTTCTTCTTTATGGTGATCACAGCTCTCACATGAATTCTTTTTTCTTCTTCTGATAAAACTGACCTCTTCTTTGCTTTTGCTTCCCTTGACTTCGCAGACTCTACAGCTTTGTCCTCACTGCTTAGCATTGATCGGATTGACCCACCACAATTGACCCCTGAAACTCGTACTCCGGTCACCCCATTCTTTCCGGTGCCACTTACTGCAGGTGATCGCCGGAAAGCGATCTCCGATTTCAGGGGAGATACTTGTTTCACTGCATACATTTCTTTCTGGAGTCAAAGAAAGTGGAGCGCAAGTAGTTGAAAATTGAACGTTCATAAAGACGCTCGCTCTCAGCTGAATTTAATTAAAATTTAAAGCTGAGGACTGAAAAAACAACTTTCAGACAGTGGCGCGCGGACTGCACTTGCCACTGTAAGAGGCTGAAATGTGGGATGCGATGCAAGAAAGCTGTGAATGATTGTATAAAAGTTATTATTATTAGATTGACGTGTGAATTGGGTTAAAAAAAAGATTTTTTAGGAAAAAAAAAGATGTTCAATGATAAAAATTGAATTTAGTAATAATACAATGATAAAAATTGAATTTAGTAATAACACAATGATAAAAATTAATTGAATGATAATAATTTGATAGCCATCTATCCGGTTTGATTCACGAAGAATAATTTATATATAAAAAGAAATAGAGAAAAAACTTCATCTACTTTTTCTTCAAAATTTATAGTTTTTAATATAATTTTGATAACATCCAAATAAAATAAGTCAATTGTTTCAATTTATAAAAAAGAAAATGAATATAAAATAGAATTAATTAAATATCATTTTATCTGTTAATCAATTGAATTTTCTATAAAATTATCAAAAGTATTATAATATTATAAATTTATCAGTTTAAAAAAATCAAATTTTTATTAATTTATAATTTCATCATATCTATATAATATATATAAAATTTATTATTATATATATAATAATATTTTTCATTACATATTTTTTTATAAATGATAAAAAAATTTCTAGTAAAAAAAATTTAAAAATATGGTGAGGTGTAATTTTCTTTAATTAATTTGAGTGTATAAAATAAAGATATATTACTTTTTTAAAAAAATTAATTTTCTTAATAGCAAGCAGAAGTTTTGAGTTTAATATCTGTCTCTCTTTAACTAAAAATACATTAAAAGAATATGGTATATAATAATTAGACAGCATGCACATGATTTTTATAATATTTTAATTTATTATTTTTTGGCAGCAAATTTGATATGCATGATCAATTTTTTTTTTATTATTATTTGAAATAAGATAGAAAGATTTAAGATTAGATGGATCTGCATCTCAATTAACAAAAAAAATAATATAAATTAGATAATGTTTCTCAATCTAGCTCAGCTGTATTCAAATTCTTAATTAATTTACATAGAAATTATTTAAGCACTACGATCCAAATTCATTGATTATGATCCACTAAATGCTAGTTATTTCATTAATTTTATTTTTAATTAATTTTATATTATGTTATTTATTATAAAAAAAATACATTATGATCAATATTATAACACCATATCAAATTATATAAATAATTTTTTCATTAAGGTTTTGAGATGTATAATATCCCACCCATTTATTATTATTATTATTATTATTATTATTATATACATTATCTATTAAATTTAGCCGTATTGATCAATTTATCTCGTATATTATTTGAGTAATTAATTTATTTTTTAAATTTAATTTTTTTATAAAAATTTAATCATGAATAGCTTTTTAATGAGCATGAATACAATTAAATTTTTTAATATTCAATATCAAATAGCAAATATATCTTTTAATTAATTAAATTATTACTTTTAAATTTTTATTATTTATTTATTTATTTTATTATTTCCTTAATTCTAAAATTATTTTAATATTATATATTATAATTAAATTAAAATTAATTTACAATATTATATTAAACTACAAATTAAAAATTAAAATTTTAAACAACATATTAAAAATTTAATTAAAAAATGAAAATTTAATTTATAAATATACATATCAAATAATAATTATAAATAAATTTAAATTAAAAAAAGAAGGAAAAAAAAATCATGGTGCTCTTATCACTCCACTGTTGCTTCAACCATCGCAAACCCAAATCCTTTAGAAAACAAACTAAATTAATCAAATAATGCAACATCTTCCTCTAATAACCACTTCAAATCTTCAAATTAAACAAGCAGGCAAGCGTACCTTAATGCTCTACTTGCTTCTCTGTTAGTTTTTGTTTATTTTGCTGAGATCCGATGACGACGAGTTTAGGTTTACTCACAAAGTCCGATTCGAGCTCAAAGTCTCTCGCATCCATCTTTCAAACCAGAATCCCGATCTCGATCTCTTTAGGGTCATATTCTTCCTCTGTAACTTAGACTCATCGCTCCATGTACTCCACCTAATCGAGGATTGTGAGATGGCTTCTGCTCTTCTATCGGACCTCATCAAGCACATCTATTCTTTCAGTAAGCTCCAAAACGGATAATGCTAATCTAATCATGAAAAATCATAATATAAAAAAAAGACTTTCTATCATCTAGATTCCAGAATTTCCAGGTCCATTATTAAAATAATAGAAAAAATAATTTAAATAAAATTGCGTGATTCACATGGCTTAATTAAAAGTAGTATGTTTTATATATAAAATTAAATTATTTTCTTCACATTTTGCTCCCTAATTAATCTGTAAATTATCGGTTAACATAGTCTTCTAAAAGAGTTGCTCATTCCAATGACAGGATAAATAGGATAAATTATAGGGATAATTACACCACGCACGCACCAAAGTTTTTTTTTTTTCCGTTTTCAAAAATTCGGGTACCGAAATTTTTATTTCCCTTTTACATTTCCACGCTCTTTTTTTTAATTTTTAAATTTTATTTTATTTAAATTTTTTTATTTAAATTTTTTTTAATATTATATTTTTAATATATATATATATATAAAATATTGTGTTTATACACTCAGCAATATAAACTACATCTACACACCTACAACACATCAACAATCTATCTACAATAAATAAATATATATATATATATATATAATATTTTTAATATTTATTTAATTTAATTTTTTTATTTTTAAAATTCAACAAAACATTTATACAATATTCACATAATATTCAATACTTTTTAAATAAAATACACAATTTAAATAATAAAAATATAACATACACACAATATTTATAAAACATCTATAATTTATCTACAATACATCTATATAATAAAATTATGTGTACTTTTTATTTTTTTATGTATATAATATGTAAATTTTATTTTAAAATAAATTTAATATTTTTATTAATATATTTTTGTCTTATTTTATTTTATTACTTATTTTTATAATTAAAATTAAAATTTTCTTTTTTTATAAAAAATTATAATTTTTATATAATGAAAAATAATTTAAAATATTAATTTTTATTATTTTATTAGAATATATTTATTTTAATATTAAAGTTTGAAAAAAATAAAAATTTGATTGTATTGTCAAAAGAGATTTTTTTAAAAAAAATATTTTATTAAAAAATAAGATATTTTTAAAATTTTATATCAATTTTTTATAAAAATATAAATAATTTTAATTTTTATAATATTTTTGTAATAAAAATTATTTTTTAAGATAATTATGTAAACATCCTAAATTACATTTATAAGTAACAACCTATATTCAAAATAAATTAATTGGATGATCAATTTTTTTAACCACTTCACGTGAAATTTTTCTGTAAATTAAATGATTTTAAGGAGCGAATATTTTGATTATTTATATAAATAATTATGATATAATGATAGAGTTGTAAATTTCTAATTTAATAATTATAAATTATTTATTTACATTTATCAATATATAAACTAACTTTATTTTCTTTATTTATAATCATCGTGATATTGATTGGCCAAAAAAAGTGATATTGACAGTAATTAATTATTTATTTAGAATTATCATAAAATTTAAAAAGATAAAAGTTTCTACAATATGATGCGAGTTCTTTCTAGTTTTTTTTTACTATTATATTATATGTCAGGATGATAAATTTAATAAGTTTCCTTTATAATTCAAATAAGCTACAGAGCTGAAATATATGCTTCAAAAATTATGAGATGAGATGATAAATAATTATATTTTTGAGACTAATAATCAAGTGAACAAATGTCTGCCTCATAGTATAAAAAATTAAGATTTAAACTCCAATTTTTTTTTAAAAAAAAATATTTGCTTCCCTTTTTGAGCAAACAAGGTGATGTTTGTTTGTTTCCTAGATTAACATGTTTGCATCCATGGAATTATCTATGGAAAAATGCAAATCAATTTCCTATTTGGATTGTGATCATGCATATCATCCACATGATTGTTATAAATTCTATAGTGGGAAATTATGTTTTTTAATTTATTGTTTATGAGGGCTTTCACATGACATCTTAACACTTGTCTTGATTTCAGAATATATATTACATTTTTAAATAGTGCAAGTTTCACAAGCAGTTTGATTATGTGAGTTTCAATCTCTAGTCCATCTAATTTATTGCAGTTTGCAAAAGAATTGACCTAATTATAATTGAAAATAAAAAATATATAATTAAAATTTAATAAAATACAACTAATATAAATATTATTATATAATTAGATTTAAACAACGGATACTCAAGATATGATCCAAATCCGATTTAAACTCTCTACGAATAGTAAAAATATTAATTGTATATACTAACCTAAATTTATTTATAAATTACTCGTACCTTATATAAACGGATCAAAATATATTGATATCAGAAAATAACTGATGCCATTCTTACACCTAATTGTAACTGAGAGAAAGAAATGCAATCAATTATGCTCTTCCTTCTAGCTTCATATATGATACCAAAATGCATGGCTTTGCATTTTTTATGGGAAGGATTTTATTATACCCTCAAAATCACATTCAGCAGACACAACACAATAGTGGAAAATAGAGTTTCATCATTTGTAAATGCTTTTATTTATTTGAATTTAATTATGGTGTTGATGATGATACCTAAAAAAGGAAATAATTCTGCGACAGTGGAACTGTGGTGGCAGCACCACAGGTGAGAACTTCATCATTTGCTGATACCGTGTAAGTTTCTGGATCCACTTTGATATTTGGAAGAGTATCATTGAGCTTCATGTCGAGTTTGGTAAGTTTTCTAACATTGCCTACAGCTTCAACCCTTTTGTTCAGTCCATACAAGGCCTTTATACCATTATCTGCTGCATCCTGTTAAAAAAAATAAAAATAAAAATAAAAAGAAGGAAAAAGAATCTGTTTAAAATATGCAGACATAAGCAAGAGAAAGAGAAGGAGAGAGCTGGACAGTCATACCTTGCTGACAAAAGCAATGGAGTTGGCACTCCCAGCCTTGCTAAATGCCCCAAACATAGGCCTTGATATCACCTACAGCCACTTATGTCATTAAAAAAATGTTCAACTTGATGCTGCAATATTATCAGGCCAATTTAACATAGATTTCCTAATCTTATTGAAATATACATGCGAAATACTATAGCTCGTAATGATCCTATATGGAACATAGCTTTTGCATAAAATAGTATGATATCACCAAAGGGAGCACAAGAAGTAACTAGAATTCAATCAATGAAATGAATATATTAAACCCACAAATAAGATCAATTAAAATGCCTGGTCAAGCCTGACAATCCATCACATAAGGCACTTCTCACTCGCATTTGTAACAATATAGAATATATTACCGGTTCAGGCGTCGGAATGCTAGCATTTGGATCACCCATGTTGGCCCATGCAATGTCGCCACCTTTAATCACCATTTCAGGTTTTGCCCCAAAGAAAGATGGCTTCCACAAAACAAGATCAGCCAACTTATTCGCCTGCAGGAATATATATTAATGACAGAAGGAAAGGGAGATTTTATAGTGATTTTAATGTCAATTATGTGAAGTTGGTTTGATTAATTAGCCAAGTCATTATTTATAAGTTGGATAAAATGCAATCTGGCTTCTGCATGCTCTTATAAGAATTTGTGCAAACACAACTTTGGCACATAAACATTCATAATACGATACCTCAACGGAACCAAATAATTCAGCAAACCCATTTGCTATTGCTGGGTTTATAGTATACTTTGCAATGTATCTTTTGATACGAAAATTGTCATTGTCTGATCCACAAGGGCCAATTATTCCCCTTTGTGATTTCATCTTGTGAGCAGTTTGCCAAGTTCTGCTTATGACCTGGTAAGAAAAGAATTCAATTCATTTAGACCTTGGCTCTACAGAAAGACTTGACTTATCACAAATAAATATTAAAAAGAATCCATATATTTACATGCATTTAAGGAATCGCAGAATAGCTGAGTTTCATTTCAACCATGTACATAGCAAGATCACAAAATGACAGAGAAAAACAATGTTCTTCACATGCACAAGTCAAACAGTTATAATTTATTATTCAGTAATATTCATATGAAAATCAATATTCACATAAAAAAAGAGAGGAAACAATAAGAAAAGGAAACAGAGAACCTCTCCAATGCGACCCATAGCCTGTGAATCAGAAGATATAATACTAATCGCCCCCATATCATGCAATATGTCCTCTGCAGCGATTGTTTCAGCCCTAATCCTCGATTCAGCAAAGGCTACATCCTCTGGAATGTCTTTATCAAGGTGATGGCAAACCATCTGCAAGTCCCCAATACAGATTTAGAACAAAACATCCATGAAGCATTTCATGCCAACACTTTTGGGATCTGATAATACCAGCATATCTAGATGCTCATCAATAGTATTGGAAGTATAAGGCCGGGTAGGGTTTGTTGATGATGGTATGACATTTTTTACTCCACATACTTTGATAATATCTGGAGCATGACCACCACCTGCACCTTCACTGCCCAATAAGGTACCAATGTTAACATCAAAGAGCTAAGAAATTAAAGAATTAACCAGAAAGTAAATGTTCACAGAAATATCATTCTCAGGACAAATCAAAGATGCTAAAGATCAATATTTTCCCATCCAATCACAATGGAAACTTATAAAAAAAAGGATTGAAAGTACGCAAAAAACATAAATATAATACGGACCATCACACAACCGAAACCCCTAACTGTTAATTACTTGACTTGATACCCTCTATCAAGAGTGGAGTCAACATAAGACATCTACCAAGTTTTCGGCTACTGAAAACTCCTAATTTCATATCTTTTTGCACATATATTATGAAAGAGAGTATCCTGCACAAATAAGCATGGATTTTCATCTTTTGGAGTATCTGGCTTAATAAACCAAAGTACTAGATTTTCAAGTCACAGAAACGGTCCCAGAGAAATTCGAGAACAAATTTACAAATGCAACTATACCTGTGATAGGTATGAATCGTTCTTCCTTTAAATGCAGCAATTGTGTGTTCCACAAATCCCGACTCATTCAAGGTATCTGTGTGGATATTAACCTGCCAAAGTCAAACAAAAATAAAGATTCTGCTCTTAACGTGCAAGTCTGAGTTTCTCTTCTTCTTTTCAAGAGAGAGACCTGTATGTCAAATTCTTCTGCAACAGCCAAACAATTGTCAATTGCAGCAGGAGTAGTTCCCCAGTCCTCGTGTAGCTTTAATCCCATTGCCCCAGCTTTGACTATTTCATGGAGCTCATGAGGCTTGGCACCATTACCCTAAAATAATCAAATATGATTAACAAAGAAGAAAAGATAGGAGTATGAAGGGTCTTTCTTAATTCACAACTTCAGTCATCCAAGCAAATTTTAGGATGATTAATGAAGTTCATCTGGAAAGTACAACAGCAATAACACAGATGAAAAAAATAAAAAAGAAAAACAAGTAACATTTAAACATACTTTTCCTGTGAACCCAAAATTTAAAGGCAGGTCATCAGTAGATTGCAGCATCAATTTCATTTGTAATGGAGCAGGAGTACAAGTAGTTGCACGTGTGCCGTCAGCAGGTCCAGTTCCACCTCCCACAAGTGTTGTAATGCCTACATACATCAGGCAGTTTTGGGATGAGAATCTCTTGGACATATCACAAGGATGTGAAAAGTTATAGCTGATCCATATAACTTATATGGAGGTTACTTAAAATGAAAAGTTATGCTAATGAGTTTGAGTTATCAAACAAGTCCAAGAGTAGATATCATCAATCAGGAAAAGGATAGAAGTATATGAAATGAGTTTGAAGAATGACTCTCTTGAATAAATGCCTGCTATATGGATATTCATCCAAGAAATTAACTGTTCAATCTACCCAGTTAATTTCTGCTCACGAGTACAAGAGAGAACTAGAATGGCAAAATATGGGAATAATCTTGTATATGGCAAATGTGGATATAACCCTCACTTACAGAACCTCCGAGGACTCAAATTCTCAGTTGCACTGCAACTGGCAGCTTAAAAATTTTAACACGGCATCAAAGGTGACTGGGAGAATTTACAAAAGATTTGTGGAAATCAAACACATTAATCAGGAGCCATTCATATCACGTGTGTACCTTTCATAAGTACAGTAAAAGCCCATAACAAATAAATAAAATTTATTATCTTTTAGTATTTTTAATCACACAAAATAAAATGAAAGGATGGGTGTTTGCATGCCGTTAAATGCTGAAGTACTTCAAACTCTGTTCCTTACCGCTTGATATTGCTTCATATGCCAATTGGGGGCATATGAAGTGCACATGACAATCTATGGCCCCTGCAGTTACTATCATTCCTTCGCCCGCAATAGCCTCAGTGCTAACCTAATTGTGAATATCATCTCAGTGTTAACCTAATAATTAAAAAAAAGATCAAGAAAAGTGTGAAGATGTTGCATTAACATGCCACTTACACTTTTGAAAGCACTGTGAAATGGAACTTACCCCAATGGTCATATCAGAATGAACATCATTCATGGTATCAGGATTTCCTGCTTTTCCAATGGCAGCAATACGACCACCTCTAATACCAATATCTGCCTTGTAGATTCCACTATAATCAACGATCACAGCATTTGTTATAACAGTATCAAGAGATTCAACAGGCTGATGCCCGCATGATTGGCCCATTCCATCCCTTATAACTTTCCCACCTCCAAAAACACATTCATCTCCATAAGTAGCAACATCTCTCTCAATTTCAGCATAAAGATTAGTATCACCAAGCCGAATTTTGTCACCAGTAGTAGGGCCATACATGTTAGCATATGCCTCACGAGAAACAACAGTTGTGAAAATAGAATCTTCTCCAGTTACACCTTCACTGCAAAAGATCAGTTCTTAAGTAAGATATCTTCATGAAATGAATTTGGCTGACTAGGCCAAATCACATACAAAGAAGAAGAAGAAGAAGAAGAAGAAGAAAATCCTCTTGATAGCACATAATAAAAATGAAAATTTTGCCGAGTATGAGATTTAAACCTAGCATTTGTTTCTTCCTGATTACCAAATTCTCTCATGGTTATAGCTGCTGCTACTGCTGCATGATTGGCATGATCAACTGGACCATCAACAATGCCATTTCCACCTTTGATCACCATTTTACCTCCAATGCTTACTAGGATAACACTTTTACTTTCCCCTGGCTGGCAAAGTAAAATAAGTTTTAGAACACAACATAAAATGCATACAGAAGATTTATTGAGGAGGAGATAATATATATAGGCCATGAAGGTAACATCATTCCATGATAAAATTCAAAGGGGAAAAAAGTACATTCTAACTTCTTTCTTAATGCTCTTTTGTGAGTTAATATCTATCACATGCCCATTGCTAGAAACTCATAATTATTCTTCAATATTTGAATTTAATTTTGGAATTTCAAGTTGACGTTTTATGGGATCTCCTACTACTTGAATTGACCAACTCCACCTCATAGTTTTCAGTAGACCGGTGTTTCTGATCACCAACTAGAGCAATTCATTTTCAATTTGACAAGTTCACAGCAAACAAGGTTTTATCACATTTTAGGGAATCAGCATCACATTCTACTTCAATTAATAGGTCAACGTCCAACAAAATCAAAATAAAAGTCTTTCTTAAGGAATGTCGCTGAAGATACACTAACTTGCACAATATATGCATATACAACATGATGAATGAGTTGCAGTTGAGTGAAAAAGAAAATAATAGACAAAACATAAAAATTTATAATGAAAAAAGTTACCAAGTCCAACCTCAAATCGTGTAGCTGTTCCAGCTGGAATATTCAAGCGCATGCCATATGCCTTCATTCTATCAAAATATAAATAAGGGTTTGTCTCAATGAAATGATAGTGGCTGCCTACCTGAAAAAATGATGAATGATTAGAAGAGGCTAATTGTGAAAAGGCTGTTAAGGCCACACCTGGTTATTGTTATGCATTAGCTGGAGTGTCCTGAGGCAGGAAGTCTGCAATAGTATAACAATAACAACAAAGCCTTAATCCCAAGTTATTTGAGATCGGCTATTATGGATTCTTCTTTTTCACTCAGTTCTGTTTAGGACTACCTCTCCTGATAAATATAAAATATTAAGATTATTAATAGTAAGTTACAATAAAACACCTGAATTGGTCTGTCTCCTCTGTTCACGACTTTAAGAATCACTGCTTTCCTTCCAGGATTAAGTGTAATATTTCCATCTCCAAAGATCATTGCACCCGGAACTTCATTGGCTTCTATTTGAGGAAACTTGTCAAGTGAAGGAACTGCAAAATTAATTATTTTCCATCATGTCCATCCAAGATGCTATATAACACTTACTTTTACTTATTAAAACATTGGTCCTGGTGGAAAGCTAGAGTACATGAGAAAATTCCCAACCACATTGAAAAGATTTAATTTTCACAATAAACTCATTAAGCTTAGAGAAGCAACTCTGAAGAAGAAAAAAGATGTCAGGCGTACATACGAGTGAAAAAGTCAATCACATTCTATGTCAAAGATATTGACCTATCCTAATCCATTAGGCATCGAAATCTTTCATTTAAAATTGCAGCCCAAGTAAGCCATTACCTGGAAGAAAGGAACCATGTAAAGCTAGCTCAAGATTTCCATTTTCAGTAGCAATAGGATCATGAACAGTGATTAACTTGGTACCATCAGGAAATGTTCCTTCAACCTGCATGTAAAGTCTAAATCATCAAGCAATGGATGTAATTCTTTTATGATAAAAAAGAGCATCATGAATAACAAGGTTCATGAGCTTAACAAGAGCCTAGCAAAATGTATAATTGTTATTATCTTAGCAGCATGTTATTGAACGCTCTTTAGCTTCAAGACAAGCCAAAAACTAACTTAATAGAGTTCTAACTTATATTATATTATACCTGTACAGTATGCAGAAGGTGTGGAACAGCTGGAAGAACTTGCCTCCTGAAATTGAAGAAATTAACAAACATTAATATATTTTTTACACAGAGCTAGCAATTCAAATTCAACAAAATTAAAGAACAAATTATACCTTCCAAGTAATTGTTTCCCAAGGTCCATCAATTCAGCAACTGTTTTGTCACCATCACGAACAAACTCCAAAATCTACAAAGCAAGTTCGTTCATATAAAGTGGAGTTTGGTTTTTTTAAAAAAAACAACAAAAAGAATATAAAAAGCAAAGCAACCTGAGTAGCAATGAGACCTACAGACTCGGTGTAGTTGAGTTTGAGGCCGCGAGCGAGACGTTTCTGAGCAAGAAAACCAGCATTGTGGAGTCCTAATTTCTCCAGCTCTCGTGGTGCTAGCTTCATTTTTTTCTCAAATCTCTCTGTGATACTAATTAATAAATTGATAAAAATTTCACAGAAATTGAAAAGAATCGCATCAAATGATGTCTATTATATAAGCTGAAAAAGAGGAATTCGAGCTTTATTAGGAAAAGCATTGTCTCATTTTTTTTATACTGCTAAATGTATGCACTGATCAAATCCACTAAAGACACTTGCTCTGTTTTTGTTTGTTTCCCGAGAATTTTTTTTTGTAAAAGAATAAAATATTTAGTATTTCATTATTTCTCGTAAATTTATAATATATATATATTTTTAGTGTAAGTCCAAGTCGGCCCAACTACTGGCACAAACAAAGTACTCGATTGGACCATCAGTCATCTTCATTACAATTAAAAAAGTTACAGAAAATTACACCTAATTTTCAAATTTTTATTTTCTTACTAAAATTTTTTTAATCATTTTATAAAAATATATAATAAATTTACAAAAATTAACATGCATATATAATAATCTAATAATAAACTTTTTATATTTTATACAAAGCTCATAAATTTATAAATTAATAATAAATTATAATAAATTTAATAATATTTTTATGAGCTGATGAGACTTATAATATTATTGGCTTTTTCTAACAAATTTATAAAAAGCTCAAAAAATTATTTAATATGTTTTTTTTAAATTTTTTTTAAAAAAATACTTTACTGTCTTTCAAATATTTTCAGAAATATATATATTTTTAAATTTATCTGATGTATATCAGAATTACTAAATGTACATCTTAAAGTTACCAAGTTTCAATTTTATGTAGTTCAATTAACACTATATAGATGGTTGTCAATTTCAACATCTGAATAAGAAAATAAAAAATTGAAGAACAATGATCTAACCACAGAATCAAATTTTGTAGCAAAAATTCTCATATTTCATACTAAAAATTTTTATTTGGTAATTAATTCAGAATGCTCCAATGACTCAAATGTTCCATAAACTATCAGGAACTCAGTGTGTTGGATGGAAATTGAACATTGAAAAACCATTGATGGGCCTTCTGATAATGTATCAGACTAACTAAAAATCTAAAAATGAAAGATCACTTCTATGAGAGAGCTTTCTGAACTTCAGCAGTGACATCTTCTGGAGGTTTCTCTGCATGAACCTGCGCAAGAACACCTTTCTTGGCATAATAATCAATCACCTGTAGAACATAAAGATCATAATTGTTTGTTAAATGAGATTTGGATATAATAGAAATGTTCATAATGCCAACAAAGTCTCTGAAACAAGGCATGTATTGGCATATATATAGCATATAACATTGATATAAATATGATTCTTATTTTTAATATTTGAAAACCTTTTAATTCTCAATTCATAATGGTAAGATTAAATTTAGTTTTTCATCGTTTAATTATTAAAATATGCTATCATATTTTTATTTAATTACATTTCTTTTTTATATTTATTATAATTTTATAAATGTATACAAATATTCAAATTCAATCAGCTGTAAAGTATACCCAAATTAATATTTGATTTTAAAAAATATATTTAAATATTATGATAATGGTATCTGGGTAATTTTGAGAATCATAATTTGACTAATACAAGGTAATTATTCACAAAAAATAATATTCAATTAATGTTTATTTAATTAAATTTTGCTAATATTTCTTAACCGTTTGTAGTGTATTATTGGAATTATAAAAAAATATATATGATGTGACTTAAAATATTTAAAAATTATATTTGTAAAAAATAATTGAATATTAAAAAAATAGTACCAACTACCAAGCCTGAAAATTTCTAATGGAAGAACTTTGGAATTTCTAGTTTTTGCGTCATTCAGGATGGAGGTGTCCTGTGTGATGCTAGATTTCTAGCCACTTCCATTTTTACTTTGGAATGTGTACCCCCAAAAACAAATTTTAATTTAATTTAACAAACCCTATCCTATGATCACAAAAACAATAATAATACAATAATAAATTTGAGAGTTCTTTTTCTCTTGCATGAGATCAGAAAATAAATGAATGTCGACAAATATCCTGATTTTCTTCTGAATTTCTCAAATCTCAAAAAGCTGTAGGCTTTTCACCATCTTTCCATTTCTATCTTTTCTTTATAGTTTATACTCAAGCGTTCTGAACAAGCATTTTAAAATGCTGCTTTTTAAGCCCATGTTGCTCTTTCATCTCCCAAGACCTGTTCATAAATGAGAAAATAATGGATGTATTAGGGCTGCCATGGAAAATATGACTTACATATACATACAGAGAAATAGAGAGAAAGAAATAACCACTGACCTCAAGTCTCCCCAGCATTCTTGAGTTTGCAAGCTTCATCCAAGTAATAATCCCATCAAACAAGGGAAAACTAAATCCAGCTTTCCACATGCCGATACTTTATCATTCTATATCATTTTATATAACGGAACAGATGATAACTATGGTCATTTCTTTCCTTTGCGTGCAAGATAACGATCCCTAGCTGCCTGAATTCTACTTTTATGGTCATCAGGAGCCCCAGAAATAGCAACAGGCTCTTTCTGTGGCAAGTCTGAGCTCTCTCCCTCAGTTCCATCTTTGATACTTTGACCAAGACCTCCACTGCATACAAAAAAGGGCAATAAACCACATATTGTTCTATTTTGCGCTGAAAGTACTTCGGAGAAAAATCAATTTACGTCAGTTTGCTGATATCCAGGTTCTTGAGCTTCTCCCAGATTGGATCAACCCATGAAGCTTCTATAGCGCATGCAGTGCGCATGTATGGACGCGAGGTAGCAATGAGCTCATGGTTTACAACATAATCTGGAAACATTCCATATTCATCGGTGCTTAGAACAGAAGATGGATGCACCTAATACCATGAACAATTACCTTCAGGCTTATTATGAAGAAAAAACAATAGTTTACTTGAAAATTTGTAAATTACAATTACTCCATGCTAAACCCTAATTATTTCACTGCTTTAATATTTATTTATTCATTGATTTGATTATATTTCCTAAGTCATATACATGCAAACACCTAGAATTTAGATAGCACATCTGTCAGACAACTGGCTAGTCAAAATTAGGATCTCGAGTTTTTTTTTTCCCAAGTCTTAGCCAAACTAATTTTTTTCAGGCAATTTTTTTGGAACATGATCTCTTTCCAGATCTAAATACACAGATTCAATCATTGGCTTCTGCAATTGAGTTTAATATCTAGAATTCAATCAAAAAATTTCCAAATATATATTGATACCCAACAACTCAAATTCAGAATAGCCAACTTTTAGTACCTGAACCAGTTGATGCCATGGTTGTCAAAATCCCGATTCAAATCGTAGAATCTTACGATTCTACGAGTTGAATATGGGATTAAGTTTTGAATCGGTTGTAAAATTGTTTTTTGGGTGCAATCGGTGCGAATCCCGATTCTAATCGTTAGAATCGGTGGAATCGCGTTTTGCGATTCTGCAACTATAGAAACAGACATTTACAAACTTGTATAATACTTTTCAATATTTACAATGCAGGCATTTCATGTAGTTCATACTTCCTGCCTCATTCACTGGATACTTCTTTGTGAGTATGAGATGTCTAGAAATCAATCAGGTAGTTCGAAGTTTAGGTCCTATTGTACACAAATTATCGAAGTTCAGGTCCTATTGTACACAAATTACCATACCTCTGTTTTTCACAAATTACTCTGAGATCTAAGAGAAAGTCTAGGCTAAATCCACTTGATCTTTACTTGCCTCTGGGCTAAATCCAATACGGAGATCTAAGAGAAAGTCTGGAACTAAATCCAATAAAACAGGAAAAGATGGAAAGATGAGATCCTTGAAAGATCAAATTGATTCTGTGTTTAGTCCAGAGTGCCAGGGAACTGGTGCGAAGATTGAGGAAAATGAGCTTGAGATGCCAACTATCCCTCTTTCAGAGGTTTGCCTTTTCTTTTGGTGATGAGATTCGATTATTATTTGGTTATTCCTTCCCACAGTAGTCGATATTATGCTGGTGAAAATTTCAGGAATGCAGTCCTCAATTAAACAATCAATTAAGTGCACATATGTGCTATGTTGGCTTATGGATCTACAAGGATAAATAAAATTGTACTCAAATTTTCATAGTTTTGTTTGGTGGCATCTAAAGAGGTGTAATTATATTCAAAGATGATCTGGGAATTAGAAGCAAAGAGTGCTATTTTCAAGGGAATATCTAGATCTTCATTCTTAATCTCATGGTTTTTTTTTTTTTTGATTCAGATGTTCAAATACAAGATTAGAGTGAGTGATGGACGCAGAGCATGGATGAAAAATCCTGAAATGTTGAAGAATTGCTCAACTGGTTTTCATTTTCCTTCCCAATCAGAAGAAACTACTCAGGTATTCAGATCTCTGCTTGCAACTTTTATTGATGAAGAAGATGACTCATTTTGTTAAAATTTGATGTCAATTTCTTACATGCAGGAAAAGGTGGTGCTACTCAAATTGCTGCATTTGTACAAAGCTGATGAGTAGTGCAGCTGCATTGCCAAACAAGCTCCAGTTGCCAAAGCCGGCAATAATTCAATCTAGTTTCATTGATAGATTATCATACAATATTTCATTTTGCATTATTATATTTTTTTTATTTACATTCATCTTATCAATTGATAATTTTTTTCCTTTTAATATAGGTCCATACAAAGAAAAGAAATCGATTGTACAAAAAAAAAATGAATGGTTTGGTGTTTGTAATGTATAACTTGAAGTTGGAAAAAAGAGTTAAGAAAAATATTGGTCCAAGTGAACTTTGATTTTACTTAATATGATGGTTTGAATGTTGGTGATGCACCAAATGAGACAATGGATGATGATGATATCTTCGATTTTACTTAATATCTTTAATAATTATTTATAACTTATGTTAATTTATGTCTTTTATTTTAATTTGTAGTTTGAATATATATTTAAACTTGTGAAATTAATCATTTAATTGCAATTTTATGTTTTTTAATTTGTTAAATGTAATTTATTTATAAAATATGGTCAAATTTTCATTTGATGTAGAATTTCACGATTCAAATACGATTCTACCGATTTACGATTCTACAATTACTTTCCGATTTAAGGTAGAATCCAATTTTGACAACCTTGGTTGATGCTCGAAACCTATAGTTTTGTAGCCAGTGTTGTAAACTCCTACGAGCAAGTTTACTTGCATAGCCCACCGACAAGGCATTCCTCATATTCTTATACTCCTGTTGACCTTTTCTGTATCTTTTGTCCGCTTGTACATCCATGGATCCTGCTTCAATATGAGACATAATTTATTAAGAAGTGACAGAAAAGAATAATGTCAAAAATGCATCCTTAGATGAAAGAAAACTGAAAACAGCTTACGAAGAATACTAAAAATTTTATACATTCAAGCATTTACTACATTTTCCAATTCCACCCCCAAAAATTCATGTGTACTGTATTTTACAGTTGCCACAGAGATCAGAATTCGATCTTCTGAAAGTCAAAAAGAAATACCAATTGCACTCTAAGTGGATGGTTTTGTGATATTTTGGATGTAAACTCGGGTACAAAGATTAAACTACCTTGAGGTGCCCTAACACACGAAAGGAAAAGAAAAAGAAGTAGAAGAACAAAACCAGGAGACAAGGATAAATGATGAATGACAAACAGTACAGTGCAAGGAATACCAAATCAGAGTTATGCCCAGAGAACATAATTCAAGTATAAACTTGTGAAGTGAGACATATACATAAGAAATCAGGGTTGTCTCAGTTTTGTGAAAAATAAATATGCTAAAGTTATTAATCTCTCATAGTGTAAGCTCCTCAAAAATATAGAATTCCATTCCCTCCTGCAAACATATATATAAATAATAAATACTGACCCTTTGCTATTTTCTGCATTATCTGACACAACTGTTTCCGAACATCTTTGACAAACTTCATTCCTCGCACCTGTACATGGTAAATTCAACAAAGACAACAGATTCGTAAATTGAAAAAATTCACAAGGGAAGTATTGGCAGCAGCAAATTGTTCGGCCTGTTGAGCTGAAAAAGCAAATAATGTATAGACCCCATGTTTTTAAAGAGGTCTGGAAGGAATGGCCATATATTGCAAATATGGAAACATGCTGCATTAGACTTCACCTTAATAGATTAATCAACAAAAGAAAATTTAGAAGTCTCAGTGTCTAAAACTTTTCATTCTTTTTTCATGACTTTCTAAAGCTCTGTTTATTTCATGGAAATAACTTGTTGAAGGAAATTGTTTTCTACCATTTAGAGTAAACTGGAAACTTAAATTTTCTTTCCATAAGAAGACAACAAAAAATATTTGGACCTATAAAAGCTTCATATTCTTCTACTTGTAATTCATAAGAGAAAGAAAAAATTGCTTAAAAAGGTAGATGATATTTATTGTTAGTGACTGGCTGCCAATGCTAGGAGTGGCTAATAGCCATAGATTTGGGACTCAGTGGACCAATGGTTACATATTTATGTGGTTTCCTGAAATTTCTTCTCCTTTTGTGAATTGATAAGAATCCAGAAATGATATTCAATAGTAAAAATAGTCATTTTTAAGTTTTTTCTTCAGCCAGGATAACATTTTATGTTGACCAATTTTGCTTAGTATCCCAACACCAAAAATTGTTTTTAGGAAATTATTTTCCATGAAACAACTGAAGCTTAAAGCTATCATGCTTTCTTGTGTAGAAGAGAGAAAAAATTACCTGTAAACCATTATCTTTGCACCAACCAATATCATAGTCATTTTGATCCCAGCACTCATAAATCTGTAGCAACTGGATCTGATCACCCAACCCTGAGCCATCAGGAAGGTCATAGTCACAGGAATTGTGCTTCCGCTTCTTCTCAGTATTCCTACTGCTGCATACAGAGAGAAAGGCATGCTTATCCCCAATGACAATCTAATTGGCTTAATAAAGAAGTTCCAAGATTCAATTCCCTACAAAAATTACAGGGACTACTTAAATTAGGCAAGTTAATTTTGAAGTAGGCCTTCAGTTTTCAATTTTTTTAGGCACTCAAAAAAGCAAACTTCCAAATAGAGAAAATTCAGATAGGTGTCACACTCAAGGACAGATACGATATATTCAAGCTAGTGATATAGCATGCTGGAAAACTATAATCTAGCATGAAAATTATATTTAGAAAACGAAATTTTCTGTTAACCAGCATCCTTGACTTATCAGGTCAGCACGGGATTTTGTTCCTTAAAAATATTCAGATGCAAGGAAAAAAATAAGAGACCATACACGTTTAATTGGATGAAGAGGATTCAACAAACAGTCAAAACGGAAATCAAAATCTATAAGGATAAAAATATGAAGAAACTAAGATGCATGAACATAAATTCATCCTCAGACAAACAGCAAAGCATATTGTTGCAGCAGTTTGGTTTTACATTTTTTGCAACAAGTAAATACACCCATCTCTTGACATTAGTCAATTTCAAAAAAAAAAAACGCTGCACAGTGTTCATAAAAATAACAAGAGAAGGCGTCGGAAAAGGATCATTTAATATCTATTTCCATTTGAACTAACCTCCAACCAGGAATTAATGTGGTTTCTGCTGATAACATAGCAACCACAGTCAATGCCTGGGACAAACAGCCATTCTCGTTTGCCTCCATTAAGGTTCTTGAGAGCGAGGGCTCTAATGGAAGTTCTGCATAAAACCACAGAAACTGATTGTTTAACTCAAGGCATAAATTTGTGTAAACTATACAAAAATAAACACTATAGTTTTGTAGATAGAAGGTCATATCTAGCAACAAGATTAACGCAAATCAATCTCAAATGAAAAATGTATAAGATAAATGCAAATCAATCTCAAATGAAAAATGTGTCAGATAAACACAAATCAATCTCAAATGAAAAATGTATCCTTAAAATGGATGGTCGCAAAGATGAAAGCATATGGATGTATTATAATGTATCCTTAAAATAGATGGTTGCAAAGATGAAAGCATAAAGATATACAACGTGCAATTGATGTCTGTACATGATTTAAAGACACCAGATGAAATTGCAACAAAGAATTCCATCCAAATCATGAACAAACACTCCAAGCACTCATAGAGTTAACAAGCAGCACTAAATCAAAAGAATGAAGGTCCATTACCAGCCATTGTTCGTCCAACACTAGTGATTGATCCATTTTCATCAATGGCCTCAATCAGATATAACTGCTTTAAAGCATCTATCAGTGATTCATCTGCAACAAAATCATTCAGATTTAGCAAAATCTACTAGAGATAATAATCAAATACAGGGATCAGAGAGTAGATGCTAAAGAATTGATACATTCATGCTCTAGTGAATTGATTAAGAGAAATGAAAATAAAACACGCTAATGTATTTGATTCTGCACATGAACAGTAAAGAAACACATAAAGATTGGGTACATGAAGGCGGGTCAAGAAAATCAAACTTGAGGATATCAATATCTGGAAGATCCAATGATTTCAAGTATAGAACACTGCCAACAAGTGAAGATCGCTGTATCTCAGGAATTGTTACATCAAGGAAATCATCTTCGTAAACCATGGAAGGGTATAACCGGTAGCATTACTCTGATTGGCTTGCACCCTGCAGTCAGTGAGCATATAAACAAAAAGTTCACAAAAGCTTATTTTCTTGTAAAAGAAAAAGATTTGCTCAACAAGTTGTTATAGCAAGACAATCTAGCAGCCACATTTTTTGGCTACGAACAGTATACTGATTTTTGCTCATTTTCTTTTCCTTTTCGTGTTTTTTTTAGAAAGAGCCAAAGCCCAGAATATTATATTATGATAAGAATGGCAGAATTGGAACTGGTTTCCCTTCTAGGTATCAAGCTTCCACTACCATAATGATACAAGTATGGCAACAGATAGGAGCTAATGCTGTGTTGCCGCACAGAAATCATTCACACATGCAGTGAAGTTACCTTTAACTACTTAATGATGCCTGCTAAGATTGATTATCTTAACTTCCTAATGAAAACAATGCATTAAAGCATAAACATTTTTCCATATTTCAAATGGTTGCTACCCACACATGATGGCATGATGGGCGAGTAGCTAAAAAGGATCGAATTTCAACATTTCGATATGGTGTTGCTACTCAACCATCATGGATGGAAACCCACCAAGGGTTGGGTTTTCTTTTTTATTCTTATATTTTTTTTATGATGTATATAGGTCTATTATAACCAATCCATATTACTACAAGTGAGCTCGGTGATAGGCCACGTATCTTGTGCAATTTTTATTTATTATTTATGTTATTATTTCCATTGTTCTGTTGCATTAGAATAGGTCAAGTTATTGTTATTTGTTAGTGGAGCAATTCTTGGCTACTTATTTGAATAAGTGACATTGTGGGTCTTAGTAGTAGCCTTAGAAATAGGAGAGATTTGCTGCAAGTTTTCCTATTTAATTCCTATTGCTTCTGCAGTAAAAATGAGAGCAGAAAGTTAATTCAAATTGTGGTTCATCTCACCCTAAGAGAATTCTTGTAGTTTAATTCTCACCCTAAGCAGAATTAATTATCTTTATTCTTTGTTTAAGTCGTTGGTATCTATCAATAGCCTGATTGGGACCTATCAATTGGCATCAGAGCTATGGCAACCGACAAAGATTGCATTGAACTTCTGGAGTCAGGTCTTGTTGGTCTCCAAAATGCCGTCGCTAGAATGGAAATTGGATTGAACAACAAACTCAAACAATTAGAAGATGCAGTTAGCAAAATGTCTTCTTTTTTTCAATCGTGTAGATCTAGTCCTACTCCTCTTGACCACTTAAACCAATCTAAGTCATAGGCCCAAACGGATGGAGGTCGGCAATTGTTTTTCTCGAAATTGGCAAAGTTAGAATTTTCACCTTTTTTGGAAGGCGATGAGCCATACTATGAAATTATGGGAAAGGATTATTGAACACAGATTGAGGAAGCTTACAAGAGTTTCGGAGAATCAGTTTGGGTTTATGCCAGGGAGATCTACCATGGAGGCTATTTCTCTTCTAAGAAGACTAATGGAATTGTATCAAGAGAAGAAGAAAGATCTCCACATGGTATTTATTGACTTGGAGAAAGCCTATGATAGAGTACCAAGAGAAGTGTTATGGTGGGTTTTGAAGAGGAAAGGAGTCAACGGCAAATATATCAACATCATCAAGGACATGTATGAGAATGCATCCACTAGTGTGAAAACACCTGGTGGAGACACTGAGACTTTCCCTATTACTACCGGATTGCATCAAGGTTCGGCCATGAGTCCATATTTATTTACCCTGGTTATGGACGAGCTAACCAGAAGCATACAAGACGATGTTCCTTGGTGTATGTTGTTTGCTGATGACATTATTTTAATTGTTGAGACTAGTGCTGGTGTAAACCGTAAGTTGGAAGTGTGGAGAAAAACCCTCGAGGACAAGGGTTTTAAGTTAAGTAGGAGTAAAACGGAATATATGCACTGTGAGTTCAGTCTAAGGAAGAAGCAGGAACATGAGGTTAAGTTGGATGGAGTTTTGGTTCCTAAAACCAACCACTTCAAATATTTGGGTTCGGTGTTCCAGAATGATGGCCGTATAGATGAAGATGTGGCTCACAGAATACAGGTAGGGTGGTTGAAGTGGAAGGGTGCGACTGGGGTTTTATGTGATAAGAAAATACCTCTGAAAGTGAAAGGTAAATTCTATAGGACGGTTGTTAGACCTGCGATGCTCTATGGTAGTGAGTGTTGGGCACCAACGGGACAACATTTGCATAAGATGAGTGTGGCAGAAATGAGAATGCTAAGATGGATGTGTGGTCATACCAGACTGGACAAAATTAAGAATGTTCATATTCGACAAAAAGTCCAAGTAGCGGACGTCGGAGATAAGGTGAGGGAAGGAAGACTTAGATGGTATGGGCATATTTTAAGAAGACCTCCTAATGCTGCGGTTCGTAAGTGTGAGAATTTGTTGATTGAGGGGGCTAGAGGTCGTGGCAGACCTAGAACTGTGTGGAAGGAGGTGATAGCAAGAGACTTACGTGCCTTAGATCTTGATGCGGATTTGATTAATGACAGACTTGAATGGAGACGTAAAATCCGTGTCTTGGAAGGGGCCTAAGGCTGGAGTATCTTTTTTGGTGTCTTTTGAGCTTATTTTGTTGAGAATCCATACAGCCGACCCCAATTTGTTTGGGATTAAGGCTTAGTTGTTGTTGTTGTTGTTGTTTGGAAGGCGATGCAATAGAATGGTTCTCCAAGGTGGACCAATTCAAATTCCGAGGCACCAGTGAAGCTGATAAAGTGTCATTACCATACTTCCATCTTGAAGGTCAGGCAAATCAACGGTGGCAGTGGCTTAAGCAAGCTTACAAAGAAGGGAAAGGAAATAGAATTCCAACTCGTGCAATTGATGTCATGCTTCCTGAACTCCATAATGTTGTTTATTTCACTAAACTTGATTTAAGGGTGGGTTACAATCAAGTCCGAGTACATCAAGCAAAAACTATAAAAACACTTGCCAATATCCATAGGTCATTCTTGGGCATTATCACTGTCAACATATGGAGCTACATGGAAAAATTCTTAAAATTTGGGAGCCAAGTTTGTTGATGTAAACCTCGAGGACAAGGTTGCTGTTTAAGGGGAGGGTAATGATAGGCCACGTATCTGGTGCAATTTTTATTTATTATTTATGTTATTATTTCCATTGTTCTGTTGCATTAGAATATGTCAAATTGTTGTTATTTGTTAGTGGAGCAATTCTTGGCTACTTATTTGAATAAGTGGCATTGTGGGTCTTAGTAGTAGCCTTAGAAATAGGAGAGATTTGTTGTAAGTTTTCCTATTTAATTCCAATTGCTTCAGCAGTAAAAATGAGAGCAGAAAGTTAATTCAAATTGTGGTTCATTCTCACCCTAAGAGAATTCTTGTGGTTTAATTCTCACCCTAAGCAATAACAACAATCTTTATTCTTTGTTTAAGTCGTTGGTATCTATCAACAGCCTAATTGGGACCTATCACTCGGTATAAGCATAACTACTGGATATGATATACTCTTGGTTTAGAAGAACACTTGAACACCAAATCCTTTACGGTAAGAATACTAATATAATATTGAAAATCTAATTTCTGTGTAAAGCACTTAGAAAAGCGGTAAAAAAGAGGGCATTGTAACAACACAAGTTTCTAGATAATTGTTGGAACTCACCCCAATTCCTCTACACAAAGTTTGCAAGAAACAGAGACAAGGAAGAGAAGAAAATAAGGTTGCAAATTCCTCCTTAAGACTTAAATAGAGAGTGGTATCAAGATAATAGCTGGCATGTATAATACAGAGAGGAGATCTGTGGAAACAAAGATATAATGCAGAAAGGAGGCTTGTGGAAAAAAGCCCCTGTTACTTTCTTGTCATGCTTTACAAAACTACAAAGATCGCAAAAGAATCCCTGGAAAATATTATGATTTTATGGGGAGACAAAAGGATACATAAATATTTGAAAACATAAGGGCCAAAAATAGTCAGAAATTTCAATTAGGCAGCTGTTACAAAAATATTTACAACTTACTTGCTAATTTGCACAACATCAAGGGAATACATGCCTGTCGATGGGTTGTATTGCCTTTGCTTTACATAACCAGAATCAATAACATACCTGTCATTCACACATATTGTCCCCAACATAAAAATTCAAATGGAGAAAGAAGGCAAAAAAATCAGTAGAATAATCACCTTGACATGGAAATTGCATGCACATAATAGAAACAGAAGTTTCACATACAACATACACTGTCAAAGCATAGTAATCAAGTCTCCTTACACAACACCGTCAACAGTCAAAGAAGTTTCAGCAATGTTTGTTGCAACAATAAAACGCCGACAATTTGGAGGTGCAGGAGTAAACACACGCACCTGTAGTTTATTAGGAAAAACTGAAGTTGTCAACTAGAAAAGCTAATGGAAGTTTGAAATATCATGTCAAAAAATTAGATTCTAGTCTAATGCTCAACATTTAGGGCACATGAGAACGAGAAAAACAACCAAAAAGCCATGTGCAGAAAAGAACTGACTGGAAAACCATGCACTTCCAGATTATGCCTATCCCAAGCCTAGCAAGAATCACAAAACTCGTTCAGTACAACTCAGGAAACTATTTCTATGATGCCCATGATCCAACATCTTTCTGCCATCAGTTAGCAGGCTAATCAATATTCAAGAAAAGACAACTGTAAACGATGGATTTTTGTTGTTTCTATGATTGACTAACTGAAGATATGATCTAATATAAACTTATCTTAATATATTTTCTACAGTCTATCTAATTATTAAAGAATCTGGATTTATATTATGCTAAAATGGACAAGTCTATAAGATCTGGACACAACAACACATCTATACTATTTCTCCAAATCCAAAGAGCGCTCTCAGCCCCTCAGCAATTTGTTCTCTTTGTCCATCCATATCAAAGTAATATTCATGATAGTTGTGACCAAGTGTGCATGACACAAGCAGGTATACTAATAAATTGGAAAGACTCAGCCATGGGAAAAACTTCAAATTAATTTGAATGCCAATATACAGAATGTTAAAGGTATCCAATTTGGAACAACTCCAAATATCAGATGCCTTAACTGCAGCATAAAGTTAAACAAATAAGCTCATTGGATTCATTATGAAAAAGTGCAAATGAAAACATGCCTGCATTTCGGGTGGCAAGGAACCATGAAGTGGACGGATAATAGCATCCATGCAGGACCCTTCCTCTAGATTTTGAATTCTATCTTCCAGCTTTGATACCAACTTCTCTATATCATCCTGCATAAGGCCAAATGTGAATTTTACAATCAATGGAAGCATATTAAGACTGATGTCAAATCAAAACCTAAACAGAAATTGAGGTAGAGCACATTCAATCTCACCTGTCCTGTCATGAATATTAAGATGTCACCTTCAGGTTCACGAACATGTATATCTGCAAACCAATGACAAAGAATCTCATAAAGAAATTGACTTGTTATCACACAAAAAGGTGCTTGTAAGAATACCTAGGAATATCTGCAAACCAACGACAAACAATCTCATAAACAAACCAATGTATATTTTCCTTCCCTTTTCCAATTGGTGGGTAGGTGCTCGTAAGAATACCTAAGAATTACAACTAGAACATGGAAAGCATATAGCAGAAAGTGCTGAAATATGTCAGCTGTAACAATTTATTCCATTTAGTGCACAGAAATATTTTGTTGTGCTAGCAGCCAGAAAACAACACCTAAACAACTAAGATCACATCCAACAACAAGGTCATCTACCCAAGTGAAAAGCTGCTGATTTCAGATGAAATTAAATATTCAATTGAAAATACATCTAAGCTCCACCTTCAAACTCTAATGAAGACCAATAATTGGCATTTTCCATAGAAGATTTCTCAGAATAAATTAAATTCCCAATAACTATTAGTGGATCACACAACCTAAAATTTTAGGTTGAGTGGTTCTTTAAGATGGAATATTCAGAAAGTGCCAGAATTTTTCAAGAATATAACTTAATTTTCTATTGATTGGACACTAAGTTTTCATATTCTCAAAGCTATTTTTATTATATTTTTATTGGGCGTGAAACTTAAGGATCTATATTTGTCAACTTGCCCCAAAGTATTTTCTTTGTTGAAGTAGGTATATGTCCAGGAGTACGAATATCCTCTGATCTCCCTTTCAATTCTTAAAAGAACAAATGATACGTTGTTACTATTAACTATTATGCTTCCAAGAAGTTAACTTTGGCATTGACTACTCAATAGAGAGAAACAATTGGCCACAAATTCTTTGGAGTTCAGTCAGACTATTTTTAGATTTTAGAGGGTTCATATCAGACAAAAACTACATCATACAAAAATGATTTTATTCACCAAACTAAAACAAAGTATACAATGCATGAATACATTATTGCCCAACAGCACTTCTGTTTTGCTTTGTTTTGTTTTTCTATATAGTGCACCAGAGAAATTTTAGGATTCATTGGCCAAAAAAAAACAACTAGACGAGCAAAATATTATCAGTGTTTGAGCATAGCTTTGGTAGAAAGATGCATAAATTTTTTTTTACTGGTAAATGTTTGTAACATGCCATTTAGAGTCCAAAAGATACACCTAGGAGCTCATGTTTCAGTGTTGGATAATATTAAATATGCATGCATGTACAGCACATCTACAGAATTAATATTCGAAGCCAATCACAGAGGAATAATGCCCTATCATACCAATAGCTGTTTTTAAAGAGGACTCAATGTAGCTTGTAGGACGCTCCTTGCTGTATAATATCTCCACAGGATATAACTTCCCAGGGACATTTAGTACAGGGCAACCTGAAAAAAACTCGGAAACTTTTTCACCATCAAGAGTTGCTGATGTGATAAGAAGCTTTAAATTGGAGACACGCATCTTAACAAAGCGTTTCATCAGTCCCAGCAAAATGTCCCTGAGAAATGACATATCCATAAATGGTGAATATAGAAAATGAAATACACGCAAAGAAACACATGTAATAAGTTACCCACACTCTTAAGCTCAATGAAATAATGCTAGAACACTATCTCTTATAGACTTTGATAGGGAAAACCATATAGAATATGGATATTACGTGTTCAGACTCCTCTCATGGGCTTCATCCAATATGATCACTGAATACTGGTTAAGCTCTGGATTGGATAAACTTTCACGAAGGAGGACTCCATCAGTAAGGTATCTGAGCAATTCACAATGCTATAATAAGTGGCATATAGACTTGAGATATTATATTCATAAACAGAACTAGTGAACACTTTCAGCATTGAACTGCATTACTTAATTCGTGTTAAATCTGAAGTGCTATCTTCAAACCGGATGGCATAACCGACTGCCTCCCCAAGCTTAACACCAAGCTCTTCAGCAACTCGTCTGCAGATATTAAACAACGAGCACATAATCAAAGTTCAATTTAATTCTTCAACAATGCAATGAAGCACACACACTAACCAGCCAAGTATGAAAATTAGTCTAGGGCCTAATAGATTGGCAAAGCTAACACTGATTCTCCTCAATCTTCTATGCAACCGAGTCAACGTCTCCAATTTTCTCAGCTACCAAACAAGGATTAAAGACACAGCATAAAGTAGCTAATAAATCTAACTACAGAACCTAAAACTCTAATCCACACCATTATGAAATCATAATTATCATTTGTAATTAAATTAAACAGTTAATTTTTTAAAAACTATACCTCGCAACAGAGACAGCAGCGACTCGACGGGGCTGGGTGACGCCAATGATTCCAGACTTGGAGTAACCTCTACGGTGTAGCATCTGAGAGAGCTGTGTACTCTTCCCGGAACCTGTCCCTCCTAATATTACCACCACCGGATTATCTTCCACTGTTCTTATTATCTTCTTTTCATATTGTGTAATTGGAAGATTTGCCATTGCTGAAGAATCAAACAATTGTAGCAACACAGACTGGTAGTATTGTTATTCAACTTCAAATTTGTTTTTCAGCAATCTGAATACCGAAGTCCATTTTATATTCAGGCGGCTTTGCGTTGAAACGATGTCGTTTCTTCCCAGTGTATTTAAGCAGCGTTTTTTTGAAATTATTTAAACAGTGTTTTAACTACATAAAATTTTACTTTTTTTTTTTCAAAATTTCATTTTCACTGTGTTTTTTAGTTTATAAAAATACTTTTTTTTATTTTTTATGTTTTTATGACACATATTAAAAATATATTCAACATATATCAAAAATATATTAGTGCATACTAGAAATATATCTTAATTTTGTAAATTTTGATATATATATATATATAGTATTTTTGTAAAGTTTTCAATTGCATAGTAGTTTTATAATTTTTTTAAACTTTTTTTGGAAATTTCTTATCAGAATTTTTTATAAAAAAAATTATATTATTGATATATGAACATATCCGTTTTTTCTATTTTAGTATCTTTATAATTTTTTTTGCCTGTTTAGTATCCAAACTTTATTACCAATTAATATATAAGTATTTCTGGCCATTTTACTCAAAAATTTGGTGATGACTAGATATTTTGGATCTCATTTTTTCTGAAAAAAATTACCACTTCATATTAACAAAGCTCTCTAGATAAAAGTACCATGAATAATCTTTTTAACACAAAATTCCTTGAAGTTGGAGTTGAAAAAATAGTATTGAAAGAGAAATGCGATTTTGTTGATCGATATGATTCATCCATTTTCAACATTATATTAGATGTAAGTAAATATTAAAATTATATGAAAGAAGTTGTGATTTTATTGCTTTAAGTAATAATTAACTATAATGATATATTTTTTATATTTTTTGACAACCTAAAATCAAAAGGCAGAGAATTGTAACTAAATGTAAGATTTGGGAATGAAGTTGAACCAAACTTCATGTTTTAAAAGAGAAAGGGTTTCATAAAGGGTGAAAAAAGATACAACACAAGAGGAAAACTACAAGTAGAAAAAGATGAAAAATTTGAAGACAAGAAGATAACTATAAGCAAGAAGGGCTAAAAAAATGAAGAAAAAAAAAGTAGAGAAACATTATGTATTATGCTTTATATATATTTTGTTGCATTGTTTGTACTGTTGTAGCAACTAAGAATTATAACTTATTAAATTATTTAAGCTATGAATTGGTGAAATGTGATATTTTAGATTTTATTCAAAGTTGTGAATGAGAATTATTGTTGATTGAGACAGTGTTGCAATTACTTTATTTTTTAGTTATTCTTCTGCTATTGTTGTAATCTTTACAAAAATTATATTTGTTACAACTAATTTTCTAACCTAATGTGGCATGATGCTATATTTGGGTTTACTTGGTTTGGATGAGTGCTTATTATTGATGTTTAGTGCAGATAGGTGATGGAGTTAAGGGATAGGTGTTTATTGTTATTGTTAGTGCAAATGAGTGATGGAGTTTTAGAATATTTAGTGCAGATGTTCTTTGTTTACTGTTGATGTTAGTGCATAAGTTATTACTTTATTGCTACTGATGGTATTAGTGCAATGATTGGATTTACTTTACTGCGAGTGTTGTTAGTGCATATGTTTATTATTATCATTTATGTTGTTAGTTTAGTATTCAAATATCTTATTGTTGTTGTTTTTCAAACCAAATGCCATATATTTCTAGTGCATTTTCACATTAAATATGAACTCATTCTCATTTCCCATTTCAAATCACTTGTTGTTGCATTTCTCATTCAATCACCACCTCAACCAATTATTACATACTATACACAGTTATATTGTAGACATTATAGCAACACGCTAATTACACTATTTACCTCTCAACCAAAGTACACACGCATCTCAACTTAATTAATAGAGAATTAGATTACAAACTATATAAATTCAAGTCAATTCAAATGTAAACAATAATTTGAAGTTAAGATAAATATAATTCATTCATTGGATAGTTAAAATACAACATTAGTAATCCAAATTACATTCAAAATTTGAGGTTATTTATGACTCCCAAATCAATCTCAGTATACAAAATCAACGATACATCAACTAAACAACAGTCCCCATGCATCAACCACGAACCCAGAAATACTAAGAACAACCAACTACAACAATCCCTTACATTAACCAAAACCAAACAAAATCGCCCTAAATAATAAGAAATCACATAATAATATTAAAGATTATAGATAATACCAATAAGACTATAGCAACCCACAATCGTCTTTCTCTTTCTATACTGCTTTTCAACTCTAACTCCAATCTTATTTTGCTATTCACTAATTTAGATATGATTTTCTTTGATCTCTCATTTTTCAATGGAAAATCAAATCAATCAAATGTTCGATCGTATGACAAATTGTCACATAACCAGAATCTCCTCCCTAAATTCTTTGATGTCTAGGAGGTTCTTATTACTTTTCACTCTGCACATGCGTGCCTAGAAGTTTCATCCATCTACTACAATCTTTTTCAAATTCTTCTTCTCATTCAGATGTTGTGAAAATCAAAAGAGAAAAGAAAAGTTTTCTGATTTAGGAAAACAACTCGTTTTAATTTAGAAATTTTGTGTTAAAAAGATTATTGAGAGTATTTTTGTCCAAAAAGCTTTGTTAATCTGGTGTGGCAATTTAAAAAAAAATAAATAAAACCTACAAAGTCTAGTCATCACCAGATTTTTTAGTAAAATGGCCAAAAATACTTATGTATTGATCAATAATAAAGTACATATACTAAATTGGTTAAAAAAATTATAGAGATATCAAAATAGAAAAAACGGACAAGTCCAAACACTAATTATATAATTTTTCCTTTTTTATATTTTACATTTCTACAAATTTATATTTATGTTAATTTTAATTTCAAACAAATTATAATGAGATTATTTATATAAATTAGTAAAATATAGCTACATTTTTTTTTCTTTTTGACAAGTCCTCTTTCTCTTCTTGTTTTGGTTGATTAATAAAAGTATTATAGTTGATATAAAAAAAATATAGACGGGCCTCCCAAATACAACCAAACTAGAATCTTCAATCACCTCCTCTAACATAACAATTTCAAATAAAAAACTAGGAGATACACTTCAAACCTATTGACTAGCATGTTGAAGAGCTCCTCTTGCCACTAAGTGAGCAGCTCTATTTGCTTATCGTCGAACCCACAGAACCCACACGAAAAGGTTAGGTTTTGAATATCCTTGCCTGTCTCCAAATAATCTGCCACTAAAGAGCTAAATTCATCATTTCTGGTGCATTTTTTGATAATTTTAATTTCAATTAAAACTCTAATTTAATTTTTTTTGTCTGAATATGAATTTAATTTGACTAAGTCAACGGCTAATTCATCATATGCTACTGGCAAAACAATTCACCATTTACAAATCACTCTGTTTTCTTGTCAAATATTGCTTCTTTTGTAACAATCTTGATTCCTCTAACCCACAACTCAGCCATTTCTATCCCATCTTCACACACAAAATGCACTTCCTTGTTCTTTTTAGTGATCACATGGAACATTCCGGGATCTTCAACATCAAATTTTCGCCGGCGATTCCACCGGAACTTTGCCGACGGACCAACCTCAGCCACCCTACAAACTACATTTCTCCTGATTGACTTTCCCCATCTCAAGACCCCAACATTGGCTTCCATTCTTAGTTCTTTATAATGTGGAGCTCCTTTTCCACATTTTGTGTGCTTCTTCACTTTAGTCCCACCAGTAACAAGTTGTCTAGCAAGTTCATCCAATATTACGTTCTCTGTTTCATCTCCATAGCCATTGTTTCTAGCAAGAGAAAGTGCAGTTTCTTGCCTTGCATTGGCAATGTCACAGCTTGCTCCATATGAAATTAGAAGTCCACACATTCTTTTATGGCCTCTCTTTGCAGCTAACATTAGTGGGGTGTATCCATTATTATCAAAGGCATTGACATCATAGCCTCTTCTTGTTAACATCTGAACCAAATCAATGTCACCCCAGTTTGCGGCACGATGTAGAGCTTCAACCCCAGTAGAATAGTTATTTCCCTCTTCAACTGCATACTCAAGTATAACTTTTTCAATGACTTGTGCATTGTGGGTCGATTCTGATAAGTTGATTGCAGTTTTGCCATATTTGTTTTGCAGCTTTACATTAGCCCCAGCATAAACCAGTAATCTGAAAGCTTCTACATGACCACTGGCTGCAGCTATCATAGCAGCAGAGAACCCATCATCATCCTGTTCATCAAGATTGATATCTGAATCTGACCTCTTGATAAGCTTTTTCAATGCCTCAATGTCATTAGCTTGAACAACAAATATCAAGGGAGAAAATACTGAGACATTACTTGATATGACCTTCTTCCCAGCTCGAATCACATCTATCACTGCCTGCTGGAAGCCAAGAGCCCATTTAACTGAACTTGCAATTGAGCTAGCAGATTGACCAGATGAACTGATCAATCCAAAATCAGCACCAGCTGACGCCAGGATTTTTAGACATTCCTGTTGCTTATATCTAGCACATATCATTAAGGCAGTTTCTCCAGAATCTGTTCTAGAGTTAAGATTGCAGCCACCAACTGTTAGCTGCTCAAGAGCTCTTACTGATCCAAGCCGTGCAGATAAATGGACAGGTCGCCACTCATGTTTAGAAGTTGTTTTGACTGGGAGTTCTTTATTTGCTCCATAGTTCAGTAGCACTTCTGCTGCTCTAGCATTGTCACATAGGATGGCATGGTGGATAAGAGCCCTCCCCATATGAAGAGAATTAACTGAGAGATGTTGGAGGAGCATGCGCAATATAACACCGCTTGCTTCAAAATACTCCACAGCACACCAGATGACACTATAAGGCTCAGCTAATCCAGCCCCAACTCGAAATTCTTCACCTGTATCCATGTCCCAAGACCAGGCTCCCAGCGTCACTTTGACGTCCAGCTTGACACCAACCTGTTACCAATTTCCATTTCAAGCAGGATAAATTTCAAGCCATAAGCTAGCAATTAAGCCCAGAGATAGTTTCCTAGAAGATACAGCTAATTTTATGGTGAGTTTTGCAATTGTTATTTACCCAGATGTTTTACCTGCAACAGCAATCTAACGACTGATATCTGTCTGCTAACAATGGCAGCAGCAAGTGCATTACAGTCAACATTGGCATGCAGTGATGGCTTGGAAGAACGAAGCAGTATCCTGTCAATTGCATTAGCATCTACTCCACACTGCTACCAACATGCATAATGAGAGTATAGTCAGCAAAATTACTCATACTCTTAACAATTTGTTTATCCCTGTTATTTGTGTTACTAAACAGAGAGCATTTGTTATCAGATCATAAGTAAGTAGCTACCTTAATGAGTGTATCTACCACATTGGCATACCCTCTGCAACAAGCAGAGACGAGAGCATGAACAGCAACTTGTGGTCGTATCAAGTCAGACCCAATTAGCAGCTCTGAAGGCCTAGCCAACCCGTGATAGCTTGCCTCTAATAAAGCCTCCTCACATGCCTCCTGAGATGCCCCGGATTTTATAAGCACCTCTAATGCAACCAAATGGCCCTCCCTTACTGCTGCTGTAGTAGCATACCCTCGAAACAATTTTTGATTCACATTGGCACCAGCACTCTGCCACACAAATATGTCAAACCTTATTCGGATCACAAACCGACATCAAGCACAGAGTAATAAGATTAAAAAACCAACAATTAATACCCTTGAAATATAAGATCTCACCCTTTTGATAACAAACACTGGAAAGCATATTCCAAGAGCTATATTCTATTTTAATTATTGAACCCAGATTTTTAATCATTCAAAGCATCCAGCGCTTGTAGCTTTGGGGGGAAAAATAAGCTCCATGATCAATGTAAAAGGAAAGCAAAGATTTTCAGGGAAAATATTATCTTTCAGTTACAGATACTCTTTCTCAAACCATATTAAATCAAATTATCTTAATAACTGCTTTCATTTGTTTTTAAAACAAGCTCTCGTTTGAAATTAATTGGCAATTAAATTAATGATCATTCAAAAAAAAGCTAAATTGAATCTCCTCCATTGCCTACCTAAGAATCCAAAGAGACCCGATTAAGAATTAGCCATTATCAACAAAATCAATCAGTAATTAATTTTTATTTTTTTACAACTGATTAAAAGAAGGAAAAGTCTCTTTTTTTTAATTAGAGTCGGTTACATTACCAGTAACATCCTCAAGAGCGTTAAATTTCCAGCATGAGCAGCGAGGAACAAAGCAGTGACATCAGTCTTGAATTCCTCATATTCAACCCGAACTTCATGTGGGGATTCATCACAGAGTAAAACCTCTGTTTTCTTCGTCTTCAAGCTCACAGTTCCAATGAAGTTGACGTCGGCGAAAGGATCGGCGAGACATTCACTTGCCACCTTCAAATCTTTATTATGAGAGGCGTCAACGAGAATCTGAGAAACTTCAGCCTGGTAATCAATGGGGAAGACCTGTTTTCCGGTTCCTGAGTTGCCGAACATTTGGTTTCAGCTATTGAAAGTATCTTCGTCGGTTACAGAGAAAGAGAAGAGGGAAGAGAAGCAGAGTAGCAGGGAACAGAACAGAGCAGAGCAGAGGAGGAGGAGACAAAGGAGGGAAAGCAAATGTTTTTATTAGGAGCGGTTTAATTTTAACCACACTAAATTAAATAAATAATAATAAATAAATGGTTTGACCCGGTCGTGATTAACGTTAAGATTTAAGAAAAATGGCAGGAGCTTAGTGATAGGGTCCACTCTAGTCATGATCGTTATTTATATATAATAATAAAATAATTTGAGAAATAAATTCTATTATTTAACACATAACAAAATCATATTATATTAAACAAGTTGGATTGAGCAAAAAAATATTATTTACAATATTTTTATAATAATTTTGTTTGAAAAAAATTAATTACTACTATGATATACCACTTGATTATCATCTATATATATATTAAATATAAAATTATTATATATATTAATTTTAAAAATTTGTATGATATAAATTAATTTCATAAATTTTTAATAAATTTATTTATAAATATATATTTGAAATGAAAATTAATTTTAACTTTTAATTTCCTTTAGTTTTATGAAATTGGTTATACTTAAATTAAATATTTAAATAAAATTGATTGATTTGATAAAAATTTATTCTCATTTTATTATCTTAATCTTTCCATTTGTATAATAGTTTTAAACACAGTTGTATTTGAATTTAAAATTCATGAACCAAAAATATCTTAAATGTGGACTAATGGAAATATGTAAATTATAAATTTCTTTATTTTTTGTTTTATCATAATTTTAAAACTATATAATAAGGATTATACCTTTTGTTTTTCTCACAAATTATCAATAAAAATTCAATCAAACTTCTTTAATAAAGATAATAATATTAAGACAAGATATATTGCTGAAATTAAATTAAATTATAAAATTTTATACTCAAAAATTAGGATATGCTCAATTTAAATATTTAACTTAACTTGATTCAACTTAAACAATTAGTTATTCTAATAAATTAATATTATATCTTCAAATAAATTTAGTTATTAATTTATAAATAAAATTTAATAAACTTATATTCACTTAAAGAAAATTTTAAAACCTATATATAGTGAATAGGCAATTTAAAACTTAATTAATTGATGTTTTTTAAAATTTCAAATGAATTAAGTTTTATTGCATGCTTTGTTTTAATTTGCTTCAAATATTCAAGATTTCAAGGGGATGGTAGAAAGTGGTTTTCGAAAGAGTATGTCACCTTCCTTTCTCTGCGACTATCTACCAAATAAGTATTCATCCCAACTTAATTTAATACGTGCATTTGTGTGTTTACTTTCAAATTTTAAAAATCATATTAGAAATTCAAAGAAAGAAATCAAATTGTTCATCCATTATTTGTATACGAGGTTGCTGAATTTCGAAATAATATTTTGTAATTTTTGAAATTTGAAATTTATCCTCTTTTTTTCATAAACAAAAACGTAGTGTATTAAAAGGCAGTCCGATACGCGAATGCTGCCGTAATGAGCAGGGTTTGAAAAAGGGTCGGACCCATTAATATAACTTAGTTTATATACATATCAAAGTCGGTCCGAAAATAAGCTCGCAGAACTCACTGTTTAAAACAACCCATTCGAGACGTTAATCAAAATAAAAAATGAAATTATTAATATTACATATAAATATATGTATATATATTATTTTTTATGTAATTTAAGTTAACAATACAATATAATTTTTATTTTGTAATATTTTTTAAATTTTTTATATATTTTTTAATATTTAATAATATGTGAGCAGAAGCTAAAATTTAAATTAGCTAGAGTAATTAAAATCTTCTGGCGGCCTTCTTTCTCTATATAATTTTTACATATTTGAAGTTTCAATAATATTTATTAAAATAGTAATTATATTTTTTAATTTAACTATGATGGTTAAAAATAACAATAATAATAATATATCATGCGGATACACAATCTAATAATAAATACATATTTATTTATAGTGTCAATACTAAAAAAAAATAATAACAATAACAATAAAAAAAATAATAACAATAACAATAATTCAACCATTCACATTTTGTGTATTAAAAAGAAACTAAATTAAATGGTATGAAATTAATTAAAACTTTCTTTTCAGAAATTAAGATCAATTTTATGCTTACTAATTACCCAACTTAATTAATTCATAATCCTTCTCGGGTCTCTTTCTCTGTCTTTTTCCAATTTCACAACTTTCTCTTTATAAATTCTGGTAAAAAAAAAAAAAACTGTTCTCTTTATAAATTCTTTTACTATAAAAAAAAATTTTAAAATGATTTTACTTCAAGTGTCATTTTATAAATTTAAAGTAATATTAATTAAAAAAATTTCAAATTTACTTTGATTTATTAAATCCCCTAATTAAAAAAAAGAATATAATTACATAAATTACTATAATTTTTTATAAAATTTATAATTATTAATTATCATATTGAATTTGTGTGTTTTGTTATTACATGACAGTTGAAGTAAAATATGGGAGTATTATATACTATATAATATAGTTGGCTTGTTAGAAAAAGGAGTTAGTTTTGTTTTCTTCCAACGACAAGGCTATAATTTTTTCTTTTATTAAATTGATGACATATTTACTATTTTTAAAAAATTAAGAAAATTAATTGTTTTAATTAAAATATAAATTTTTTTTTGAAAAAGTATAAATTTATAAATATACTTTACTATTTTATAAATTTGAAAAAATATAAAATATAAAATTATATTTTTTATTATATCTTTATTTAATATAATTATCAAATATAAATATCATTATAATAAAAAAATTAATATATTCATTAACTTATTAAAATGATAAATAAATCATAATTTATTGATAAATTTGAGACATAGAGAACATTATTATAAAAAACAACTTAAAATTACATGCAAATTGTCTCAGTTTATCCTACATAAATTTCTACGCTCACTCATGCCGGATTTGGCCAGCATTTCTAGTGGTATTACAAGTGATATACTATAGATAATTAATTATTCATACATATAGATAAACTAAATAGTTAAATTAAATAATAGTTAATATATAATTAATCTAGCTTTTGACTTACTCGATGGAAATTTTTTCAATATTTTCATTCAAGAAATGTTGTACTAGAGATAGTAACTTGGAAATATTTGTTGGCCTGCAAATTATAAATTATATTATGCATAAATCTGCATTATCAAAGCTAAATTTAACTCATCAGTCTATAATTTTTCATTAATTGAGACTCACAATTTAATTATGGCAAAATCTAATTATATATATTATATAAGCATTACAATTACAAGCATGCTTCATCTTTCTTTTTTGTTTTCTTTTTTTTAAAGTGCCCTTAATTAAAAAAAAGTTGGAGAAAAAAAAAAAGAGTGTCCAGCATTACATGAGATAATATATTTTTAGTTATAAGTATATATGCAATAACAAATCATAATCAAGTTAAATATTTTAAATATAAATTCAAATTCAACACGTGTTAAAATCGAACTTAGAACTATTGATATTATGGATTTTAATTTTTTATTTTATCAATAAATTAAATTTTTGTTCACTTTAATGTGATTAAATTATTTATAAATAGAAAAATATAATAAAATTTTGATAATTATCAATAATACAAAAATTTATGATTGATTGGCTCACTTATTATAATTTTTGGGTAATAAATGTTACTATGAAATCCAAAAGAACTCTACTAATTATAGCATCTCAATACAATACAAAGAACAAGTAGGAACACCCCATCTATGTTTGTTTTGTAAATGTATTGATAGGAGGGGACTTCGGCTAGGGGGGCCTGGTCGGGCCTGGCTAAGCTTCATGCCAGGTTGGGCCGGTCCAATTTTTTTAAAATTTAAAAAAATATATATTTTTTTAAATTTTAATAAAAATTTAAAAAAATATATATTTTTTTAAATTTTAATAAAAATTACCTATAAAAATTACTTTAAAATTTTATTATACTAAATTATATCTAATAATATATAAATTATTATATATTTTTTATATATAATATTTTAAAAAAATAAATTATCAAAATATAAATTTTAAAAAAATTAAAAAATATATAAAAAAATTAATATCTCGGGCCGGGTCGGGCCGGCCCGAGATTTTTTATCTCAACCCAAAGCCCGACCTGAGCATAGCTCGAGTTGAATTTTAAAGTCCGTAGCTCGACCCTAGTATAGGTTCGAGCCGGTCCAACTCAGCCCGAAATTCTTCAGGCCGGGCCGGATTTTTCAGGCCACGGGCTGAATGGACAGCCCTAACTTCGGCTTTATGATCTCCATCCATTGTATACAGCCCTTTAAAACAAGAATAACAATTTTAGAGCTCATATTCCAATCATAGGAAAAAAAAATGAAAATTATTTAGATTTATTTCGTATTCAATGATGTATTAGAAGTGATCAAATTAAATATTGAGACACCTTCACGATAAGTAAAACACCCTTGTTTTCTCAACCTTTGCAGGTGTAGAAGTACATGAAAATATATAAAAAGAATTTAAGATTTATAATTTTTCGATGCGGGACGAAGACTCAATGGAATGGAGTTGAACATATATACATCCGGAGCCATCTTCATCCCCAAATTTGCAAATTAATATGCCAAATTCTTACCATTGTTTTATAAGTGTGCTGCACTTTAACAATCCAACCCTTGCCTATTAAAGTATTAACATCCTTCAAAAGATAACATAAGAAAAAAGTATCATAACTGCTAGTCTTAATATGGTCTACTGCAATTTTGTTATTCATTTATAAAGTCACCTTCTTAAAACCCATGTTCCATGCCATTCAAAGACTATCAAATATATTTTTAGTATATTAAATATATATTAATTGTATATTTTTAAAAATAAGATATTTTTAAAATTGAAAGTTGAAAAATAAATATTCTTTTAGGTATTTTTAATAAATCCCTAAAATAACACATTAGGGCTCAAAATTTAAGAAATTGAAAAGGCTGATACGGAGGCAACAAACAGGGTGGATTTGAGACTCATTCTTCATTGTCCAATTGTCATCTCCAAATTAGGCATTGGATCCCTTTCTTTAGGGCCATTTCTTGTAAGAAGTAAAGTAGACCCTCTTCTTGTCTTTGGCAATTATATATAATAATAATAATAATAATAATAATAATATATAGAAAAAACCTATAAAAAATCAAACACAATGCATGTGCATGCTCAAACATATATATGGTTAATAACTTGTTAACTTGTTCATAATAAAGCCACAACATTCCCATTATTTTTTAGAAATTATGTATACACACCATTTGTTGGCTTAGGCTTATTTTTTTAATAATTATCCCTAATGAGGAAGAGTCAAATCATTTAACTACAATTTTAAATAGGAATTTCAAATAACTATTGCAATAAAGAAAATAGGCAAGAACTTGTTTTATACACTTGATCAAATATAAATTTTATAATTTTTTAACTATTAACAATTTTAATTTTTTGCTATGTTTGTCATGTACTTATAACAAGTTTCATCTAGGTTATGTATAAATATAAAAATTTAATTATGAAAAATCTTAGAGTTAAAGGGAAAAAAATAAAATATTTAGGAGAAAATATGAAGAAAAAAAATTAAAATTTGTGAAGCTAGGACATTACCTATTAAAATTATTGTAAATAAAAAAAAGAAGTTAGAGAGACAAATATATATATATATATAAAGAAAAGTGTATATTTAGAAAAAAAAAAGCCCCTTTGTATGCCAATGTTCATTCTATGATCATAATTAATTAGGGGTGGACAAAATAACCGTAAAAATTGAACCGACCGAGAAATCGACCAAAAATCGATCGAAAAATTGGTTAACCGACTGGTCGGTTCGGTGTTCTGTTCTAAGTTACAGCAAACCGAAATTGTTTGATCAGCCAGCGGTTTCATTGCTCAGAAAATCGAACCGATCGAAAACCGACCGACCAACCAAAACTGCTCCTCTTCTATTTCATGCGCTGCCGTTTTTGTGTTTAAGGAAAGAAATATATTTTGAACCCTAAAATCCTAAACCGAGCGTCCCAGCATCCATCCATCAGGTTCAATGATTTTTGGTCTGAACCGAAACAGACAGAATTTTTTTGGTTCAGTTTTTTTAAGATTTCTAATTTTGTTCGGTCGGTTTTCGATTACTAAAATCAACGATCGATTTTTGGTCAGTTTGGTCTGATCGGTTCGGTTCAGTCTGCCGAACCGAGTTTGTCCACCCCTATAATTAATACGTATTGTCTACGAAATGTATATATCTGTTTATTACCAAAATAATATTAATATATGGGGAAAATAAAAATTTTAATGAAAAATTAATATAAAAATTATATTAGTGAATAATTAAATCATATTTAAATATTAATTATGGAGTGGCAAAATTATACAGTATACCAGATATATATATATAGAATATATTTTCAGTTAAATTAAAAAATTATTTTTTCATAAAATAATAAAATATTTTTTAAAAACTTAAAAAGTGAAATTCTGTGTAATTTCCTCAATTTATTAAAGAAAATTACATAAAATCACTCTTTTAACTTTTTTTTTTCAAAAATATCTTATAAATTTTTTAAAATTTTTAAAACTATCTATTTTTAAAATTTAACTAAAAATATGTTGCATGTATATTCATGTATACTATATATATATATTTTATATATTAATTGTTACAAATAAAAAGTGAATATTTTTAAAATTAAAATTTGAAAGCGGATGAAAAATGGATATTTTTAAAAATATTTTATTTTTGTACAAAGTTTTATTTATAATAATGATTTTTTATTAATTTTTGGACTGAGGTCCAGCTACAGATGCTAATATTGATTTGGGCTACAACTTCTGTTAGATTTGCACAAACCCAACTCAGCCCAAGGGCTAAAACGCAGCGTATCATTTACTACGGCCTAGTGAAAAACAGAGCCATTCACTCTCCATGAATCGGAGCAACATGTGAGCACGTCTACGTGTTAGCCATGATCATCACAAACATAAGAAGATAACGACCGTTGAATTTGCGATCTTGGATCGAGTAGAGGGACCTCCGCCGTTCACACTCCATTTTTCTAATTTCATTTTCTTCTTCGTCGCCTTTCTTGATCTAGCTGAAAATAGGCGAATCGGAAAAAAGCTAATCTCTGACAGTTCTCGCCATGGTATGCTAATCACTCTCCTTTTCTATCTATTCCATTCACAGAATTTTAGGCTTTTTGCAATTTAGTTTCATTTCAATTTTTAGGTTTTTTTATGCTGTTTAAATCCGTTTTAGTGGTTAGTTCTTTTAAGCTCAAGCTATCAATCGTCGTCTTTGGCTAAGTTTTTCTTTTTTTTTTTTTTTCTTGTGGCTAATCCGAGTCGAAGTTGTAATTTGTTTGTTTGTTTGTTTGTTTTGGCTAAGTTTGTTTTTGGTTAATCGCATGTCTCATTGTGATGCTTTGTTAGGTTTTTAGCGCAAGAAACTTTCTTCTGAATTTGTAATTTAGAAAGAAATGAAACTTGTACTGTTTTTTGGAATTCAAATTTGCTCATATTTCTTATCATCTTTCACTAGAGATCATGAAATCTAACTTAAATATTGGTTCTGTTATGATATTTATATGCGCTTATCAATTGAATGTAATGGCACTGTGGCATTACTGTTATAGTTAAAAAAAGGAGCTATACAATTAGGAGTATAATCTAGCTGAGTTGATTTGGTGAATAGAGTATGCTTATTCAGCTCACTCGATTATAAAATTTTAGGCCAAGACTTGATTTTGGTTTTATTTTATTTTTTATACTCAGAAGTAAGCCAACTCAACTTGGTTAGATCAATAATGTGTGTATTTTCAGACACCAATATAACATGGATATACACTGTACCCATCAACTTTTCTTATCTTTATGGAATGGTACTGTGGAATTATAGTTATAGTTCAATCATATTTTTATACCACCATGTAAATCTGTTGTCATTGAATTATTGTTGCTGATTTTTCAGTTTTTGCACTAGCAACTTTATGGAAGCTACATTTGTCCAGTTATATTCGAATTTTGAATAAAAAATGTAGCAGGCAATTTTGGTGTGTTCTAATTGATAAATCATTTATGGGGACATGTATGTTAATATTTTATTTTTTAATTTTTTGTATAGGCACCCATTAGGGGCATTTTGTCCTTGCAAAGAGCTGCTTTAATTTGGCGTCATAGTGATAGATTGGACATAGGGTTGAGATCTTTCAGCACCCAAGCTGCAACAAATGCTGGCACTCCACAGCCTTCACCACCTCCTCCACCTCCGGAGAAAACCCATTTTGGTGGCTTAAAAGACGAGGATAGGATTTTTACCAACTTGTATGGGTTGCGTGACCCCTTCCTAAAAGGTGCCATGAAACGGGGTGATTGGTACAGAACAAAGGACTTGGTACTCAAGGGTGCTGATTGGATTGTTAATGAAGTCAAGAAGTCTGGTCTCCGTGGACGTGGTGGTGCTGGTTTTCCCTCTGGTCTCAAATGGTCATTTATGCCAAAGGTATCTGATGGTCGACCCTCCTATCTTGTGGTCAATGCTGATGAAAGTGAACCTGGAACTTGTAAAGACAGGGAAATTATGCGTCATGATCCACACAAGTTGTTAGAGGGCTGCTTAATTGCAGGTGTGGGAATGAGAGCCTCTGCTGCTTATATCTACATTAGGGGTGAATATGTGAATGAACGTAAAAATCTAGAAAGGGCAAGAAAAGAAGCTTATGAAGCTGGGTTTTTGGGAAAAAATGCTTGTGGATCTGGCTATGATTTTGATGTTCATATCCACTATGGTGCTGGTGCTTATATTTGTGGTGAAGAGACTGCACTTTTAGAAAGCCTAGAAGGAAAACAAGGGAAACCAAGGTTGAAGCCTCCATTCCCAGCTAATGCAGGATTATATGGTTGTCCTACTACTGTTACAAATGTGGAAACAGTGGCTGTCTCTCCCACCATTTTGAGGCGTGGGCCAGAATGGTTTGCAAGTTTTGGCCGGAAGAACAATTCTGGGACGAAATTGTTTTGTATATCAGGACATGTAAACAAACCTTGCACGGTTGAAGAGGAGATGAGCATACCTCTAAAAGAGTTATTAGAGAGGCACTGTGGAGGTGTTCGTGGTGGATGGGACAATCTACTTGCAGTAATACCAGGGGGTTCTTCTGTCCCCTTGCTTCCCAAGCACATATGTGATGATGTTCTGATGGATTATGATGCTCTCAAGGCCGTCCAATCAGGATTGGGAACTGCAGCCGTGATTGTGATGGATAAATCTACAGATGTTGTGGATGCAATTGCAAGGCTGTCTTACTTCTACAAGCATGAGAGCTGTGGGCAGTGCACACCATGCAGGGAGGGTACAGGATGGCTTTGGATGATCATGGAAAGGTTGAAGGTTGGAAATGCAAAGCTGGAAGAGATTGATATGCTTCAAGAGGTGACAAAACAAATTGAAGGGCACACTATCTGTGCATTGGGTGATGCTGCAGCATGGCCTGTGCAGGGCCTCATAAGGCATTTTAGGCCAGAACTTGAAAGAAGAATTAAGGAGCGTGCAGGGAGGGAGTTGCTGGAGGCTGCTGCATAACATTATCTATGCAGGTTCCTTTTTGTTTCTCGTAATTCTGAAGTAGACTTAAACTAGGTATATTTGCATCATGAATATGCATGGACGGGGGTAATTATCATGAAATTTATATGTCCCTGATAGATAAACCACTGCATGCAGGTGGTTAAGTTTAGCTTTAGTTGTTCAGATTGAGTGCTAATTTGATGAAAAACTTTTGTTACTTTTTGCAATCATGATTCATGTGCGGGATTTGTAACACTTACTAAAGTGCTTCTATCTTGTTAATCTGTTTAGCGAGTATATGAGGTCACTATTTTTTATCATTGAATACAGAAAGAGGGATTCTGGATGATCCAGGCTTTAAATATAGGTCTTAGTGGCTACGCTATGGATCCTTATCAATTTTCCTTACAGTGGGAACATTGGGAGCTAGAACCTGCCTGCAGAATCCTCTTTAGACTTGCCTCTCTTTTAGTAGAGAGCAATGAGATGCTTCATTTTCAAGCAATGTAGTGGTTCCTTAGGTTTGTATGTTGGACTTTTTTCTTTGGTGGTTTTTGGGGTAGGAGAGGGAGTCGTAAATCACTCGGAATACATTAACTACTACTACTATTATTATTAGTCTAGAACATTTTTTTAATTGATTGCTTGTGCATTGTTGAACTATAAGCAGACGCCACTAGATATGCATGATGACAACTGCTGCATGAAGAACTTTCTACAAATTTATATTAAATTTTATAAGGAGCTCTTGTTAAATAGAAGGGTATTAATAGATTTATTGTTTATGATGTTTTGCACTTTACACCCTTCTGTTCATGTCGAGGATGAATTATTCATAGGACTAATATTTGGACTATTCATTATGACAAATATAACATCCAACTACTATGACTAGATTCAGGCATAACAAGCTCCCCTTTTTATGAGGTCCACACTATGTTTAGTCGCTGTGTTGATATCTAGGTTTCTGTGGCACAGCTTAATAGGCAATAACATCCTAAATTTTAAAAGATTTCTGATTGGGCGAGCAATGATTGGTTTGCCTTCTTTTTATGCAGGGAAGTGGCGGCAATGTGAGCATTACAGAATAAACGAACTATTGTTTTAATTTGGCAGTTAGTTGACACTGGCATCAGACTCTATTAGCTCTGTCTGTTTTAAAGCTGTGTATCGCAAATGAGTTTCACAGCCCCAGAGAAATAATGATTTATCTGGGAATGATTTTTTTTTAGTTCATGTGTTTTAGCATTTCTTAGAACGCATTTTGAAAGTAAAAAAGAAAAAGAAAAAAACATTGTTAATAATGTCCTTATTTCACACACTGATGAGATGAATATATTTCTGATTTTATAATGATTTGGAAATGCTCGCTGCGGTAAGGTGATTATGTCATGAAAAGATATAAATGGGATGCTCTCTTTTTCCTTGTTTATCTTACTGGTGAGTAATTCCAAATTATGAATTATATGATCAGGCAATTCAAGTATGGATTTGAATGAGATTGAGTTGAGTCCACTCTGAAATAATTTTTTGCCTCATTGAGCTTATTTATTTTTACTTATATGGGCTTTTTATACAACTAACTATAACATTAAAAAAATTTTAAAAAATACTGTTGATATAAAAAATTTTCAAAAATACTTAAAATATTTATAAAATTATAAAAATATTTCACATTTTAATATTTTTACAATTTGTATATATTATATATATGTTATGTATATATTATAAAATTTTATAAAAATAAATATAAAAATTAATTGTATTTTTAATATTACTTTATAAAATAACATATTTAAGAGAAAATAATATAATTTTTTAAAATTTTTAAAAAAAAAATTTAAAAAATATAATTTCATAATATAATTTTACATGTATTAGATATATTGTGTATATGTTATAGATATGTTATATATATATTGTGTATATATTATATTTTAACTTTTATATGTTGTAAAATTTTTATATATTATTTAATTATAGTATATATATATATAATAAATATGATTTTTAATATTTATATATTGATTAATTATAGTGTATATATTATGGATATGTTACAGAAATATTATAAATATGTTACTGTTTGTTTTATTTGTATCGTGGATATATTACAGATATGTTACGTTTATATTTATTTTTTTATGTGTATTACGAGAATATAAAAATAAAAAAATATATTTATGAATAAAAAAATATAAATAAAAATAAAATATTAAAAATTAAAAATTAAAAAATTATATAAAAACAGGGAAAAAAAAGAAAGGAGGACGTTAAAGTTAAAGAAAGGAAAAAAAGACACATCGTAATTTTGAAAAAAAAAAATCATCGTATATTTGTAAACTCAAAATGTGTAGACAGTAGTCAGTGTAAAATTTCCTATTTATGTTGCCTCATTGAGCTTGATTTTGACTTGCTGTCGAATGTGGGACCAAGTACCAAGATGGTTGATATTGCTGTTTGAGTTGCATCTAAGGTTTGGCGATAGACGTCTATGGACTGAGCCTTGGTGCATAATTTGTACTTTCTCCATTCCGTGTTGCCTTGGAAAAAAAAAATTATATCATTTTAAATGTCGTTTTTGTTAATTTAAGATAGTATTATTAAAAAAGTTGTAAATTTGTTTTTATTTATTAAATTTTCTTAACATTTTAAAAAGGATATAATTAATTAAAACTATTATTAACTTTTTATAAAATTTATAATAATTAATTATTATCTTTTTCTGTGTATTTCGTTCTTCCATGACAAAACGGAGGGAGTAATTTGTTAAAAGGAAATTGCAAGATAACAGTGTTGGTTTCTTGAATAAATTTTGGTACTTCCCCAATTCATATGATAAAATATCATTCTATGTCCCATAAAATAACGTATTAAAGACTGGTAATACTCACAATGGCCACAAAGATCTACATTACAAATACAATGAGACATTTACATAATTTGCACGCATGTTTGCTACGTCTTAAGAAATAGAATTTTATTCTCAAAATATAATTTTATTTTTTCTTTGTACATAAATAATCTATTTTTTTACATTAGAATAATTTTGATATATCTTTTTAAATGTAGTTATTAATTTAATTAATAAATTCTATTATTATTATTATCAAGTGATTTATATTTCCATTTAATGTATTACAATTATGATGAAAAATAATAGAGAAATAATATGAATAATCAATATTAAAGTTAACCCATTCTGTGAATAAAAACCATCCACGCTAATAAACAGTATTCCATATTATAGTAGGATTAAGTTAACCAAATAACCATGAAATTAATTAGATTAAGCTAATGAAATAATTAGTAGTATGATTTATCAGAAGATTAAATTTCCAAATCTTTACAGAATTTGAAAAAAAAATAAAAATTGTGCACAAAGTGTCTATATTTATGTAGAATCTAGAGCCTCATCCATGTTTCGGTAGAGCATTAGAGTTTCATCAATAGCAAGAGGAATTTCATGCTATGGTGGTGGTGATGATATTGCCGGAGATGGCGGCGGCGGTTACAAGAAGCAATGCAGAAGAGAAATTTCTTCTATAGATTTTCAACCGTTGAAAGCTAATAATATTTATTCAGATATACTTTTTTGGTACCGATGATGTGAATGAAATCAAAGAAATGAAGGAAAAAGAAGAGATTTTGGAGTTTTATAGAAGGGGAAGAGCAATGAAGAATACGAGAAGGAAAAATAAACACTTGATTTTGAAAGTCATAAACTGCTTACTTCCCTTAGTTTTTAGCTGCTCCAATCCATTGTAGAGTTAGCAAGGAGACAAATTTATAATTTTTACAAGAAAGCAATGAGATTTTAAAACAATTCAAAATCTATATATGTATTGTTGCATCACTTCTCAAGCTTCTGTATTGTCTTGTTGCCTAAATTCTTCAAACAAGCAAAGAAATTTAGCACTCAAAAAACTGAATTCTAGCAATAGATTAGAGTAAATTGTAATTTTTGGCAGTAATTTGGATAAATGGATGTTTTCTAAAACAATATAATGTAACAATCTGCCTGACCTATTTTTCTAGTTCTAATAAAATAAAATCTATAGAAAAGGATGCACAAGGAAAGCAATTACCTTCAAATACACCCAAATTTTGAGTGATATTTAACCAAATGAAGTTGACTAATCGAATTCTCAGAACAGCATCATTTTCCCTGATGAGATTCAGTAATTTCTTTCTCATTGTCAATGGTTTCCATATTGCTTTGCATTTCCAGTAGCTTATGTTGTTCTTCATCAGTCTCTTTTGCTTTTACTTCTGGTACAGGCTTGGACTTAGTTGTGGACTGCTGATACATAATCCCACCTACCATACAAATGAGAAGCCCTACTGTACTAATGAATGATGAATGTTTATCCCATATAACCAGATTTATTACCACTGTCAACAGCTTGTTCACCACTCCTAAAACAGTATATCCCGTAGCAGAAATTGCCTTCCGGCAAGAAAACCCAAAAAAAGAGATGGATAAACCAAACAAGCAAGATAACCCAACAGGCAGAACCACCTCAAAAGAGTAAGAATCTGACTCATCTGTGATTTCGTGCTTTATCTTCTTCAGTTCACCCATTATAAGCAATTCTAAGGGAAAGAGTAGGAGGGCCTCAAGATTGTTGTATAATACAAGACCCCATGTGTTTAAACCTACGGTCATCACAACATGTTTGATGTAAACAAAATCTACTGTCATGCTTACCAAATAAGCTAGAGCCCAACTGTAAGCAGTGACTGTGAACTGGTAATCTGTTAGAACATAAAGAACACTACCACCAAAGATGGTAGCAAGTGAGACCCATGTCTTTAATGCTGGCCATGGCTGGTGCAGAAACAGGGTTTCTCCAATAGCAACAAAAATGGGAACTACAGAACGGAAGACAATAAAGGTATCAACATTGGCACGAAGTAAAAGTTCGCTGTTGGTAAAGAGTGAAAGGTAGAACATAATGGCTGCAGGTAGGAAACGCCACATGGTTAGAAGGTCAAGTGGGTCATGCTCCAAGAGTTTGAACAACCCAAGTACAAAAACACCTGCTGCACTAGTGAAATACTGCAAGGCAGTCAGAGTTCCAGGATAAGGGAACTTCATGACAGCCCACTTGTTGATGATGGAGAGAAGAGATGCTGAAACGCAGTATCCAGCAGCTATACCATAGATAGAGGTTTGATGAAGAAAGTTACTGTACCAGGTTGCCTGAATTTCATTAGCAGGAGTTGAGGCTCCTGCACCTTTTTGGTTCTCACCAACTTTAGGATTCTCCAAATCATCAGACATCTGTAAAAAACTGTTCTAGTTGGAGAAAAAACAAGTAGTCAGTTTAAAGCCAGCAGCTTGAAATCATATAGTGAGCACTAAGGCACTAACACAATAATTTTCCCTTCTAACATTCTTAAAATTTGAGTCCACTCCAAGGTTCCAAGGCCTTGTTAACTATACAACATAAAGCAAATCTAAATTTTATCGTGTTATACAAGAGACAGCAAAGATAATCGCACACTGAAACTTAAATTTCTTTTTCTCATCCCACTGTCCGCTCTTGAAAAATAATAAACAATCTTAAATTTGTACAGGAATACACAGATTTATACATGCAATCCATTACAAATGGTCAACCACTCAATTATGTCCATCAACAAAACAAAGATGATTGAATTGAGAAACTGTGAAATGCCACCATTCTTAACCCACAACAGAGACTCAACAAAACCAATTACAGCTTAATAAAAGTCCAATTCAACATTATTGAATTTCTTCAAATACAAGACCTAACTTCACAGAATGAGACAACTGGTCTATCACACATAAAAACAAACAACTTTAACCACATTTTTAATCACATTCTTCCCCAGTTCGCAGTATCAATAAACCAAACACTAGTGAACCTCAAGTTTTTACTTGATAGACAACTCACTTTCACTTAATTTGATTTTGTCAACCTTGAACTACCCAAACCATCCAAATTACACTATTACACTTAACCCGAATTTCTTCACCCCCATGATTTGTCCCTTTATTTCTATGTTAACTAAATCACTGTCAAAACTTGTCAAAACCTACTCTTTTAATAGTTTATTTCATCCATTTTCATATAAAAAAAAATATCTCCACTCTCTTTCTAAGTCAAATCATAATTTTCACCTAATTCAGATTCTCAAAAACAATTATTGACATCATAAGCCAAAAGATTAAAAACTCGAATCTAATTACAAAATATAACACTAAACATTGGGAAAAACAAAGCCAAGATTAGATCAATGGAGGTTTTAGACTACTAAATTGAGAATTGAAAGGAATATATAACACCAGCAGTTTCCTCTCTAATTCAATTCCAGCATTTTCCCGGAAACCAAACAGAAAAAATTCACATTGTCCTAATAAAGAGAAAAGGAAAAGGAATCGAAAACTGACTCTGGATCTGACAAATTTCTCGCTGAGACTGTGCTCGCTCTGAGCTTCTCTCTTCCCCGGCAATGAATCGACAGATTCGAGCCGACGTCGTTTGTACGGGAATGAGTATTAATATATTGAAATTTTACATTATGTGCAGAGTTAATTTTTTTTTTTTTAGGAATGTGCAGAGTTAATTAAAGTAGGGTATTTATTTGTTTGGGTTCAGAAAGAAGGCAGGATAAAACTAAGTATGGGAAATATTTTATAGATTTATATTGCTAAATGGGATGTAAGTGAAAGTAAAATTGAATGTAAAATAAATTTTATTCAAAAAGTAAAAAAATTTATGTTGGATATAGATAATATTGTCTAATTTAAAGTATATAAGATATATATGTTAATGAAATTACTATATTTAAAAAAAATTAATACAAATAATGAATAATAGTAATATATTACAGGTAATTTAATTCTCAATAAAATACTATTTGAGAATAAAAAAAATTTTCTATTAAAAAATAATAAATTTTTATTTGATTCAAATAAGTAAGGATATAGTTTTATAATAAAAAATTAAATTACATAATATTTAAATTAGATTCAGTTTTTGTATTCTAAAAAGTAAAGAAATATGAAAATAACAGTAAATGTTAAATTTTAGGATTATAGATTATATTGATCTGAAAATTATTTTAGATACAAATAAAATATATAAAGTTAAAAAAAGAACATCATAAAAATTAAAGATAAATAAACATAAAAATAAGAATAAATGTTATATTTCAAATATATATTGATCTAAAAATTATTTTATGAATAAAAATAAATAAATAAAATTAAAAAGAGAATAATATAAAAATAAAATAATAGATGAAAAAAAAAATCTGGCAATTATCACGCTCTCAAATTAGAAAAGAAAAAACACATAAAAATTCAAAAAAAAAGAAGGCAACTAAAATTTTTTTTAATAAAATTATATTTATAAGTTAAATATTAATTGATTAAAATATTTTTTTACACATGACAATAAAATAGAATAATAGGTAATAAAAAAATTAAGGTAAGAAAAAATAAAAAATAAAATCATAAAAACTTCTAACACCCTCAAATAATGTATTAATTAAAAAAAAATTTAATCTTTTATTGACCTTATAAAACTTTCAGAAAATTATACCATGTATTATTTTTTAACTATAATTTTTCATTTTTACTATACTTAAATCTTTTTTATAATTTTAACTTTTATTTTTTCACTTTTATATATTTTTTTAAAAATTACCGGAGTCTTTCTCTTTCTTTCTTTCTGCTCTTTTGCTTTCTATTTCTATGCGCTACCGCCGTCAGTTCGACACTTATGCAAATAACTATAGCCCACCCTTCATTATTTCTTTATTAATAAAACTTAATTAATAAAGTTGGTCAACTAATCATAATTATTATAGTTGCTAAATATCACCTAATTATTTGCCATCAACTAATTTTATTTTTGTTTATATGTCAAAATAAATTATTAAATGAGAAAGAACTATTTAAATTTAAATTTATAATTTTATAATACAATAAATTTTTTTTGATTATATTGAATTAATGGTGTAATATAGATAGCAAAAATATAAAAGTATCTGTATAAAATATAAAATTAATTTCAATCATAAAAAATTTGCAATTAATTAAAATTTTCTTGTACTTGAAATTTTTAAAAAATTATGAAAAATTAATTAAATTCTATGTTTAAATTATATTAAAAAATTTTGAATTATTTAAAAATATGTTAATATTTTTTGTGCAAATCAACTAATATATGTCAATATATATAATATATATATATATAACAATATATATTAATTTACATATTATTATAATTAAGTTATATAAGATATATTGACATGTATCAATATATATTAATTTATATATTATTTTTTTTGCACATTGTAATATCATATACATATATAATAATAATAATAATAATAATAATAATAATAATAATAAAGGAGAGAAAGAATCGAAAAAGAAAATAAAAAAAGAAAAGAAACAGAGAGAGGGAGGGAGAGGGAGAGGAGAGACCGTGAAAGAGAGAGTCATTGACACCTCTCACATTATTGAAAAGCCTATCTTCTGATAAGTCCAACGCCACCGAAATTGATGTTGTCAAATGCCGGAGCATTGTTCACGCAGCGTCCGAAATCCACACTGCAGACTCGCCGATAACAACATCAATCCGGACTTTTCACTCATTTTTTGACCTCCTTTCATAATGAGGTACCATTCGACTTATCTCCTCAGAAACTTTATTTTGATATATTATTTGTTAATTTTAGACCACTTTTAATTTTGGTCGAAATCCGATGATCGTTTTTCGACGACAGTAATACTATTTCGATTACCATTTTTTGGCAATGATAATACTATTCCAATTACCATTTTTCAATGACAATGATATTATTCCGACGACAGAGTTGTTATTCCGGTGATGATAAAAAATAGTACAAATATATAATAAATAATGAATAATTGAATGTTAATTATTATTAATTTTTAGTATTTAATTGGTAGAAATTTATTATTAAATAATAAAATAAATTATGAGTTATGATAGTAATTTTAGATATAATTAAAGAAATAAATAATAATAATAATAATAATAAATATGTATAATTAATTATTGATAGTAAATAGATTAAAATTTAGATATTTTGAGCGTGTTAATTTAAAACTAATTAAATGTAAAGATTTATAATTTAAAAATTATAATTTTAATTGAGTTAATTATTAAATATTAAAAATAAGTAAACAGAGTACTAAGTAATTAAATTAAATAGTTAAAGTATTATGTTTAAAAAAATTAAAACTAATTACTTGATTAAAATTAGTATTTTTATAATTAAATTAATCAAGTTATTTTTATAAAGGGAGATAAATAAATTATATGATAATTAATTATAATTAAGGGATGGTTATAAAATAATTTTCTAAAAATTATTTAAAATTGAATTAGCATATATCTTAAAATTTTAAGTAAATATTTTGTTAGTAAATTAAATAAATACGATTAAAGTTCATATAATAAATTATTATTATTGTATTTGTGAGATGTACGTTGGGATTATATTTGAGTTATTGAGAATTGTAATGGTAGCCTAGATGGGGCAATTGGGTTGACGTTGACTGTTATAAAATTTTTTTGAATTGTGTTCTCATTTTTGTTTCAGGAAAAAATATTATAGTTATATAAGAGACTCTATCAAAATTTCGGCAAAATCTCTACAATCGTATTTGTCTATATTTTAATAGTTTTTATTGTCGATTGAAAATATTTTTAGGTGTCTTCTATTTACAATCAAATGTTCTAAGGAGAATCGTTAGATTTTCATAAATCTATAAATTATATAGAATAATATAATATCTTGCTCTCCTAATTTACGGTTATAAATACATTTACATAATATATCGACTGCTTGTGCAATATATATACAATTATTATTGTTATAAGCATAATGTGTATTGAGTATGAGTTGGTTGTGCTTAAAGCATATAACAATAATAATTATGTCGAGTTATGTCGAATAATGTGTATTGAGTATGTTATAATGATATGAGATCATATATAATTGGGGATACGAGTTATGATGTGAGGATATTATATGATGAGATTAAGACCAGCGTGATGGCGGTGGCATTTTTATACTCAGCGCTGATTAACTACGGCTGTAACGGCAGACCCTATGCATTAAATTGTAAGAGAAATGTATAAACTAAGAGAGCTAGATAGGGGGATAGGCTCCCCAGTTTAAGGTTTAATGTGGCCCCGTTGACTTACTCATATCTTTGTTTGCTTATGTGATTTGTTGGTTGATTGGCATTTGTATGAGCACATTATACATGAGATAGTTGTATTATATTTATTACTATATAGCTCATTCAGTCAAACGCTCATTCATGTTCACCATTTTTTCCATGTTGCAGGTTGAACATATGAGTACTGTTTATTCAGGTCATCATGCTTTTTTATTTCTAGCAGAAGTATTAATTATATATGTTTTATTATGTTATAATTATTTTTTAAAACTCCGCATGGTATTTCTTTTCTTATTTATTTAGCTTCGCAGTTTAGTTAAATATATTTGTTAATAAATATCTAATGATGATGATATGATATTATATTAAAGTATAATATTAGTAGGGTAGTGAAGCCCGGTTCGAGATAGTAATTATTGTCACCATCTATATTTATTGAAAAATGAGTTGTCAGGCTTACTACCGGTTATGGAAGTCACTTGCTTTTTTTCGTTCTCTGCTCACGTGCTCTCGGATTGGATTGTGACACAAATCATCTAATATATATTGATATATGTAACATATAACAACATATATCAATTATTTTGTAATAATATATGTTGTTATATGTAATATATAATAACATATCTTGACATATATCAACATCTATTAGTTTATATATTAATTTTTATTACAAATTATCTGATATATATTGATATATTATATATATCAACATATATTAGTTTGTATATTATTGCAAAATCATTTGATATATCTTGATATATGTTACATGTATCAACATATATCGGTTGATTTGTAATAATATATGTTATTATATGTAATATATATCAGTTGATTCGTAATAATATATGTTCATATATGTTAATATATATCAACATTTATTAGTTGATTTGTAACAATATATATTGATATATATTATTATATAAAATATATGTCAACATATACTAACATATATCAACATATATCAATTTGTATATTAATTTTTTATTGTAAATTATCGTATATATATTGATAAGTGTCACATATATCAGCATATATTAGTATATATATTGATTTTTTATTATAAATTAATTGATATATGTTGTTATATGTAACATATATGAATATGTAATAGCATATATTATGTAATAATTCAAAATTTAAATTATTTAAAATTAAAAAATATAAAAAAGAAAATTAAAATAAAAAAATTAAAATATGCATATATATATGTATTTATAAGAGAAAAAAAAAGAAGGAATCAGAAAAAGAAGAAAAGAAGAGAGAGAAAGTGAGAGGGAGAGAGGAGCGGATCGGTTTTTCTCAGGTCTATCGGCGTCCAATGAATATTTGTTGACACCTTTCACACCATTAAAAAGTCCATCATCCGACGAGTCCAACGCCACCAAGATCGCCACCGTCCGACACTGGAGTAGCCTGCACTATCCGGATGAAGTTGACACCTCCTAGAGATTCCGGCTAAGATTTCGGTCGATTCCGGCATCCTTTTCTGGCAAAGTTGATATTTTTGGAATTCTCTCTTCATAGCTTCATTTTGATATATCATTTGTAAATTTTATACCACTTTTGAGTTTAGTCGAAATCTGGCTACCGTTTTCCCGTTATGGTCACTATTACTGCTACAATTTTTTGGCTATAGTGATACTATTCCAATTACGTTTTTCGGCAACAGTGATACTATTCTGCAACGATTAATTATTATAAATTTTTAATATTTAATTGATAAAAATTTATAATTAGATAATAAAATGAATTATGAATTATGATAGTAATTGTACATATAATTAAAGAAATAAATAAAATAATAATAAATATGCATAATTAATGATTGATAGTAAATAGATTGAAATTTAGATATTTTGAAGGTGTTAATTTAAAACTAATTAAATGTAAAAATTTATAGTTTAAATATTATAATTTTAATTGAGTTAATTATTAAATATTAAATAAGTAAATAGAATACTAAGTAATTAAATTAAATGGTTAAAGTGTTATGTTTAAAAAAATTTAAAACTAATTACTTGATCAAAATTAGTATTTTTATAATTAAATTAATCAAATTATTTTTATAAAGTGAGATAAATAAATTATATGATAATTAATTATAATTGAGAAACGGTTATAAAATAATTTTTTAATAATTATTTAAAATTGAATTAACATATATCTTAAAATTTTAAATGAATATTTTGTTAGTAAATTAAATAAATAAGATTAACATTGATATAATAAACTATTATTATTGTATTTGTGAGATATGCGTTGGACCTATATCTGAGTTATTGAAAATTATAATAGTGGCCCAAATGAGACAATTGGATTGACGTTGATTGTTGTGAATTTTTTTGAAGTGTGTTCTCATTTTGTTTCAGAGAAAAATGTCATAGTTATAGAGAAGATTCTGTCAAAATTTTGGTAGAATCTCCAGAATCGTATTTGTCTATAGTTTAATAGTTTTCATTGACTATTGAAAATACTTTAAGATTATTCTATTTTCAATCAAATATTCTACGGAGAATCGTTGAGTTTCATAAATTTGTAAGTTATATAGAATAATATAATATCTCGCTCTCTTAATTTATGTTTATAATTGTATTTACATAATGCATTGACTGTTTGTGCAATATATATATATATATATATAGTTATTATTGTTATAATCATAATATGTGTTGAAAATGAGTTGGTTGTGTTTAATGCATATAATATGTGATGCATGATAGGATTAGGATGATGTGAGACCATACATGATTCATGATACGGGTTATGATATGAGGATATTAAATGATGAGATTATAACTGACGTGACGGTGAGGACATTTTCATGTTCAGCGCTACTTGTCAGTTGGGTAGAGCTGCTTGACAACGACTGTGACGGCGGACCATATATATTAGATTCTAAGAAAAATATATAGACTAAGAGAGCCAAATAGGAAAATAGGCTCCCCAGTTTGAGATTTAGTGTAGCTCCATTGACTTACTTTTATTATTATTTGCTTATGTAATTTGTTGGTTGATTGACATTTGTATGAGCACTTTATGCATGGAATAATTGTATTATATTAATTACTATATAGCTCATTGAGTCGAACGCTCATTTTTATTCACCATTTTTTTCATATTATAAGTTGAGCATAAGAATACTGGTTATTCAGGTCACTATGCCTTTTTATTTTTTGGCAGGAGTGTATAGTTCATTGAGTCGAATGATTATTTTTATTCACCATTTTTTTTTCAGATTGCAAGTTGAGCATAAAAATACTGTTTATTTAGGTCATTATGCCTTTTTAATTCTCTGCACGAGTGTTAATTGTATATATTTTATTATATAATTATGTTATAATTATTTTTTAAAACTCTGCATGATATTTTTTTTCTTGTCTATCTTCTTCATTTAGTTTCATAGTTTAGTTAAATATATTTATTAATAAATATGATGTGATATTATATTATAGTATAATATTAGTAGATTAGTGGGTTTGATTCGAGATAATGACTGTTGTCACCATCTATATTTATCGGAAAATGAATTATCAAGTTTACTATAAGTTTTGCAAAGCTACGTGCTTTTTTTTATTCTCTAGTATCGGTCACGTGCTATTGGATTGAGTCGTGACATATCTGGTGTGTATTGATATTTCTTTTGCAATTCAATTAATATATATTGTTAAAATTTTTTTAAAAATATAAAATATATAAAAGCATTTGTATAAAAAGAATTTAAAAGTTAATTAACATAAATTATATTTTATGTTAATTAATTAATTATTTTTTAATTATATAAATTATTTAAAATGTTAATAAATGAAATTATATTTTAAGTTAATTAATTATTTTTTTAATTTTTCAAAATATTTAAAATGTTAATAAATTTGTAACAGTATATAAAATAAAATGAAAGTTTACATTTTTTCCACATCTCGTTTTGGTCCTCACCCATATTATATCTTTTGCAAATAACATATTTTTGTCTATATCCACTTTGTGGTTCACACCTATATTATGTCTTTTGTATGCTGTATTATGGTCCATACTTTTTTCATATTTTTGCAAAAAAAAAATTGTTAAAAGAGTAAAAATAAATTTTTTTTAATTACAATATAATTGAAAAGTATTTTAATATTTAGGTTAATTTTGTAAATCTCCCCCAAACTTTCCACCTTGATTCATCTTTTTAAAAAACACAATTCACCCTTTAACCCTTGTTTAACCTTGTCCGCTTGTGTTTGACCCGCCCCAAATATAGCTTTAGAATCACTACTTATTTGTTTATAAAATTAACCCATTTTAACTCATATGTCAATCCATTTGTGATTTTGTATAAAAGATTATAAAAAATTAGTAAATGCTAGTATGTGATATAAATTTTTTATTTTTTCTCTATTACGATTAAATATTCACTTAAAAATAAGCATGATTTCATAATTATATTTTATTTTTAATTTAATTTAATTTCAAATTTTGTATTATAATTCTATATAAAAGGTTAAATTAATAATAATAATAATATTTTGATATTAATTTGAAAGAAAAAAATAAAGTTAATAGTGTAATAATACAATGAATTCTAACATTAACTTTATTTACATTAACTTAGTTTTATTTCAATATAAACTAATTAATTTTTTAATTTAATATATTATTCATTAATTAATTAATTAAGTTCATAAAATTAATAAATTTCATTAAATTTAATTAAAATTTAAAATTTAAATTAACAATATCATATAATAGGTTCATAAATCATCTTAATATTTAATAAAATTTTAATTACAATATTTAGAGTGAAATTATAACTAAAATTTTAAATCAAAATATAATTTTTAATGCTTACAATTTAAGATAAATTTATATATCAATCCGTAAACCTTTAATTTTTTATTAGTTTCAGACGATAATATAAATAAAAAATTTCAATAAAAGTTATAATAAATTTGGTGAACATAATCAATAATTATCTCATCATTGAAAATTTCATTCCCATCCAAAACGTCTTCAAGCACGTGGAGTCTTTTGACATCAGTTTTTCGAAGTTGGTGAGCTTGAAAATTTTGCAAATGTATGAATAAATAACACTGTATAATATATTTTTAATTTTTTTTAAATATCATATTTTAGTTATTTTTGATATATTAAATATATATTTTTTAAAAATAAAATATATTTTTAGTATATTAAATATATATAAAATATATATATATATATTTAAAATGAAATATTTTTAAAATTAAAAATTAAAAAAATATATTAAATATTTTTAAAAATATTTTTATTTTTTAGAGTATTTTTTTTAAAGAAATCCCCCGTAAATAAAATCAAGCTTTCATTTATACATTGGCAAAATTAGTGCAAGATGCCCAATTTCCATCAACAAAGAAATTTATTAAAAAAATTATTGTTTTCTTCCTTATTTTCAATTCGATTACGCGACTTTTGACTTTTGAGGCCTAATTATTAATTTTGTGCAAAGTTTTTTTTTTTTAAATTATTTTGTGCAAAGTTAAGTAATCATGGATTATTATACATCTAAAAGTTTATGTGAGATCTCTTCCAATTAACAATATTTTATTTTATTTTTAAATATTTTATATATATTAGAATTACAAAATTAAATATTAAAATTAAAACATATAAAATAAATATTACAAATATAAACTTAAATCGAAATATAAATAGAAGTTATATTTTAATTAAACTTATTTTTTTAAATTTGAATTATAGAATTTCCTTAAATTTAAAATAAATTTCTTTTTTTATACAAACACTTTCCTTGACATACATCTAATAACTTTGAATTTTTTTAAAAATTTCTTAAATTTAAATAATGTATTCATTATTCTAGTGATATTATAATAAATTTATAAAAATTATTATAAAAATAAAATAAAATAAATAAGATCTTTAATTATGCATTGAAATGGTGGACCCTAACTATTAACTAATCCGCATATAGGTTTTAAAATAATTAAAAACCAAAAAATATTTATTTTTTTAATAATTAAAAAGTAAATAAAAAGGAAAAAAATCTTCCAGTTGAAAAAAAGAAGTTTAATAGTAAAACAAAGAATTGACATGACACGGTTTTGGCTGTTATGGTTGGGTCAGCAATGCGTCCTTTCATTTCTAATTGCTTTTGATCCTTTTTCTTCGCTTTGCCGTTTCCAGATTTTCATATGCAAATTTCCCACTTCATAAACTAACTTAAAAATCAAAGAAATTGAAAAGGAGACCTTAACTCAGCTGCAAGAAACAGTTATACACTTGTGAAAAAGAATGATTTTTTACTATCTTTATTGTTAAAAAGAATGATTTTTTACCATCTTTATTGTTTTTAATCTTAGCTTTAGCTTCTCATTCATTCTCTCTCTCTTGTCTACTTGTCCTGTTCTTACATTCCTTGCTTTCCAGCTCCTAACTGTGTCTTTTCAGTAACCCACTCGAGTAAATTTGCATTTCATTTGATAAAGGTGCAGGCTTTGGTCTTTGCTTTCTTGGATATGATTGCTGTATTGCATTGATTTAGAGAGCTTCTTTATTGGGTTTGTGGTGTTTTTTTTTCCTTAGTTGTTTTGGTTTTCGGATTGGTCTTTGGTCTTATCTGGATCTGATGGTTTGATTATTTATTATACTGCTTTGATGAAGTGTGCTGTTTTGTCTCTTTTTTCCATTTTTTTCTTGGATTCTCTGTTTGTGAATTGTGATAATCAGCATTCACTGTGCTATAGTTTTTGTTTTGATCTTGATTTAGATTTGTTTAACTGTTAGTTTTCTGTTTTTCATCTCTATCTCTCGCTTGAATTCATTTCATTTCATTTATTTTTTTTCAACTTCTGGTTACCTCTCTCTGTCTCCATAAAATGCGCTGATTTTTTTTTTTTAATTTTTAAATCATTAGTTGCTTCATTTGTAGAGGTCCTCTTCATGGATATAAAATATTCATGGTCTAAAGTCCTGACTGCACAATTTTTGTTTTATTTAAAGCAAATGCAGTGCATGAATGGGCTGAGTCATATTAAAAAATATTGCTGGTAACTTGTGTGAAGACCTGCCCACCTTCTCTCTACTTTTCTTTCTTTCACAAACAAAATTTTATCTTTTCTTTTTCCTTTGTGTTAATTGAACTTAATCTTGGAAAATTGCAATCTAGTTTGAAATTAAATTTATGTTCTGTTCTACAATTTATGCTCATTTTAATAGTCATTTACTGAAGTTTTCTTTCTGTATTGACTTTTCAGTTTTTCTGAGGTTTGATCAATATAGCAGCATTGCAATTGATTGATCAGACCAAACAACAACAAAACCAGGATTTCTTATAAAAATGGTTCTTGGGTTGAGATCAAAGAACCGAAAAGGCACTTCAGTTCAGGTTGATTACCTCATTCACATGCAAGAAATCAAGCCTTGGCCGCCATCCCAGTCTATGAAGTCTATAGAATCTATATTGCTTCAATGGGAGAATGGTGATCAGAGTTCTGGATCTTTGACTTCCACTGCTGGAGATGGGAAAGTTGAATTCAGTGAGTCTTTCCGGCTTCCAGTTGCCTTATATAGGGAAACATCCAGAAAAGGCACTGCTCGTGACAGTTTCCATAAAAATTACTTAGAATTAGGCTTGTATGAACCTCGAAAGGACAGGGCAATGAAAGGTCAACTCTTGGGGTCAGCAGCTGTAAACCTCGCAGATTATGGCATCATCAAAGATGCCATAACCATAAGCACTCCAATAAACTTCAAGAAGAGTTCAAAGAGCACAGCGCAGTCACTTCTTTATATTAAAATTCAACCTTTGGATAGTGATAATTGCTTGTCTAAAGAAGTGTCACTGGACAAGGACGGAAGTGAATCTGTTTCAGAAGTGACAAATGAAGGGAATGATGAGGAAAGTGAGATTGCCTCATTCACTGATGATGATGTTGATGTTGATAATGTTGTTTCTTCACATTCATCAATGACTGCTTCCTCTTTTCCTGTGGAGTCTAGTAAAGATTCACCAGGTGAAGATGAACAGGTACAGTTTCCAATTATAGTCATTCCATATTTTGGAGAAATTTCTCTTCAATGAACTATTTTTCAACAAGTGACCAGAAAAAAGTAGAATCTTGTGCTTGTAATGTAAAATTGGATGGATTCAGAAGTCCAATTTGAGGAATTCAGTTTTATGACTTAAATTCAACATTGAAGTGTATTGAAATGTTAAATGACCCAATAGAGATATTATGACTATATCTTCGGATTCAAATGCCATTGCCTGAACTCCTTGCAATCAGAGCTTAGATGTTTTCTTGATCAGTTGGGCAGCATTTGGTGGTATGGATAAATTTGACATGCATTCTGTGCATATATTTTCATTTTTTCCATATTCTGATGTACATTTCCTCACTTTCCGGTTTATATCAGATTCAGATAGAATACAGCAATACCTGCATGAGGGTTTGGTTTTTAGACTATAATGGTGAATTGCCCTTGAACTGCAGAATTTACTCGGATCAGCAAATGGTGTCACAAGGAGGGTCAATGCGAAGCCGACTCTCTCCTCGGGTGTTCCACCTTCAAGCCCAGATGTGAATTCTACAGCTGAAGCTTCCAAGCTTCTGAATGGAGCTTCAATCCCTCCATCATCAACTGGTTTGTTGTCTAATTTACAGAACTCTGTAAATGATTTGGACAAAGTTGTGCTATCAGATGATTATATTCAGGTGGGTAAGAACTCAAACCCTGATGGTCTCGAAGTGTCTCAAACCAATCAAGAAGCTGATAAAAATGGCTGGAAAAATGATAAAGCTGGAGTAGAGGCAGCTACAAGTAGTACTTTACATGTTAGTCTTATGGAAGATGAACTGAAAAAGGAGCAGCAAGATGATGGACTGTATGAGGAATTTATGTTGGAGAAGAAACGTACTTTAGAGGAAGAACAGGTAGTTGGTAAATTACCTCAAGAAGCTATGAGAAAGCAAATCAAATTAAGGTGTAATAGCCTTGCATCCAACAAGATGGCAAACGGGGTGCAGGGCAATACACGTAGAGATAGACTAAAGCATCTAAAGTCTGTTCAATTACAGTTCAATGCAGCTGAAAGTGATGAGCCTGTTAGAAATATCCAATTCAAGGAGAGGACAAGGCATATTGATATTTTTGAAAATGTTCATAAAGGCGGTTCAAATGACACACCTAGCGAAAGACAAAAAATAACAGACAACAATTCTGACAACAAACTCCAATTGAATTCTGAAATTAAAATGCCTGAGAAGGAGTTAGCTGAAGCTGCTACTGAAGAGTTTAGCCTTTACTCAGCTCTTGCCAGGCATGAAAAGTCTGAGAACAAGCTCCAGCTTATGGAGAAGGCAAAGGAAATAGATCAATCTGGAGACATTCATAAAGTTGGCTTAAGTTGTGCACTAAATGAAAGAGAACAAACAGAAAATAGTTTTTCTGGAAACAAAGTTGAATTGGAATCCAAAGTTGAAATGCTCGAGGAAGAGTTGATGGAAGCTGCTGCTCTTGAGGTTGGCTTTTACTCTGTTGTTGCTGAGCATGGGAGTTCCACAAACAAAGTCCATGCTCCAGCTAGGCGTCTTTCAAGGTTCTATCTTCATGCTTGCAAGGCAAGTTCGTGTGCTAAGAGGGCAAGTGCAGCTAGAGCTATCATATCAGGATTAGTTTTGGTTTCTAAAGCATGCGGAAATGATGTTCCTAGGTATGCCATAATACTAGTTTTATGTAGCTTTACAAATCTGACCTGTTAATTTAGTGCATTACTTAACTATAACAATGCCAATCCCTGTTTTCAAAATTCAAAACAGACATGCCAGTGGTCATGACACTGAAACTTTGTTCCACAGTGATAAAACTTAAGTATGCAAGGGTACCTTCTGAATGACTCATTGAACATTCTATCTTCTTTAATCAGGTTAACTTTCTGGCTGTCAAATTCAATTATGCTGAGAGTGATTGTAAGCCAAGTTGTTGGGAAATTGCAACTTGCAGCACCGCCATCTATTAAAAACAATGGTGGTCAAAAGGGAGGGTGTGTCTCCTCTCCTTGTGAATATGAGGAACCAAATAAAACTCAAATTTTAGATGATTGGGAGGAACCTCAGACTTATATAGAAGCACTGGAAAGATTTGAAACTTGGATCTTCTCGCGAATTGTTGAGTCAATTTGGTGGCAGGTCTGGTCCTACTTCTTTATGGTTTATGCAGTTTCTCATTTTTTAAAATTTTAGCATAAAAATTAGAAGTACTCACTTTATTTTCTGTTGTACTCCAGACCCTAACTCCACATATGCAGTCTGCAATGGTGAAGGGCTCGAGCTCAAAGAAGAACCATGCTAGGAGGCATGGTTTGGGTGACCAAGAACAGGGGCATTTTGCTATTGATCTGTGGAAGAAGGCCTTCAAGGATGCATGTGAAAGGCTTTGCCCTATTCGAGCTGGAGGCCATGAATGTGGTTGCTTGCCTGTGCTGTCTAGATTGGTATGTTTTATGTGTTGCATTATCTTTCAAAAAAATATGTTGGACAGAGTGGCATTTTCTAGTGAGGTTATTGGTCCAGTGGGAACAAATTCATCCTGCTATTTGCACTGTGCTGAACATAATCTTTCTGGGACATGTCAATCTGAATGAGTTAAATAGTACCTTCAAAGTGCAATTGAGTTTCTAAATCCCAGAATGCACCGTGCTCAGATTGTTGGGAGTGGATGCTTACTATGAACCTTGCTATTGTCCTATATTCCATTTTAATTTTTCTTCCTTTGAGGAAATCACATTTTCCCACAAGAACAATGCTAGCAATTATTGGAACTTTTTTCAATTCCTTATTTTTAGTTTATTTCATACAAGAACAACAATCTGTTTCTTGCACAGAAAGTGGACTATTGATCTGTTCCTGTAACAGAAGGCTGCATATCTATCTATTTACCATGAGAGAAAGTAGCATGTACCGCAACCCATCAGAAACTTTTGTTATCTCATCATTATTAATTTACTACTGCCTTGGATTTGATTTTATCATTCTTTAGCACCATTCCGATCATCACTTTCATTCATAGCTCAGGTCTTGTTCATTATCATGCAGTTCGTATATGAAAATTTATTATGTTCCTGTTTAGGAAAAAGATGGCATATTGATCTATTTTCTGCAAGAAAATTCTGCAATTTTTCCCATAAGGGTGGGTATGATACTTGTCCTAAGAGATAAGGCAGCACATTGATACTTCTCAGAAGTAGTTTTGTTAATCTTTTTCCTATGATAAAAAAGTGGCATATTAGTTTACTTTTTCCAAGAAGTTGGCATGTTGAACTGTTGATTTTTGTTTTTCCCGTCTTCTACTAGTTCATGATGTTTCCATCTTTATGCCAATTTTTGCATGCTGTAATTGTTTGAGGCTCATTGATAATGTAATTACAATTTATAAAGCAGTCACTGCATTCATTTTTACAGGTAATGGAACAGTTGGTGCATAGGTTAGATGTGGCCATGTTCAATGCCATTCTTCGTGAATCAGCAGAAGAGATGCCTACAGATCCTGTTTCTGACCCCATTAGTGATCCAAAGGTCCTGCCAATACCAGCTGGAAAATCAAGCTTTGGGGCTGGTGCACAACTGAAAAATGCTGTGAGTAAAATACACTTATTTTCCCAGCCTGTCCGCATTTAACAAACTGTTTCCCTGTCAACAATGCTATCTGCCCAAGTCCAGAAAACTTTTTCTTGGAAGTCACTGCTGACAAGTATGTCAAATGAATTAGTTCAGAAATGATCAATTGATCTTATATTTGTTCTTATTTTATATCAAAACCTTTTAGATAACAAATATGCTGAAGAAATATAAAGGAACTTAAAACGAAAGGCGTACGAGAGGCCATAAGCCTTCTAAATGTTGATATTTTTTTGATAATAAATACTCCTTTCTTTTATGTGGGTTCTCTTGGTTTCTCTTGATCTAAGTATCTTGAATGTATTTATGTGAAACAGGTAGGAAACTGGTCCAGATGGCTCACAGATTTGTTTGGAATTGATGACAATGACTCCCCAGAAGATACCAATGAACTTGACAGCAACAGGCAGGAATGTGAAACTTCATTTAAGGTTTTCCACCTCCTTCGTGCATTGAGTGATCTTATGATGCTTCCATTTGAAATGCTTGCAGATAGGTCAACAAGAAAAGAGGTAAAAATACTGACTTTTTCACGGCCGGACATATGCCTGTAGACAGATCTGGTCCTCCAATTTTACTTAAATCTTCCCCATGATAATATGTCCTATGTTTTCTTGTTTAATTTGATTATTTGAAGATCTGCCCTATATTCGGTGCACGTATTATCGAGCGGGTTCTTAACAATTTTGTCCCAGATGAATTCAACCCAGACCCTATCCCAGAGGCAGTTATTGACTCCCTGGATTCTGAGGTTAGTCCCTGGATTCTGAAAGTTATTTGCTCCCCAGTTTGTTAAACTTACCTGCATACTCTTTTGATCACATGGGATCGGAGCTGTTTGATCTACTTGATTTGTCATTCTGATGACCAAATAGTGCAACAGATGATTTGCAAGAAATGCATTTATAAGATCGTCTTCTCTTTATTTAGGACCTTGACGAGGTTGGGAAGGAGTCTATTATTACAAGCTTTCCATGCATTGCCACTCCTACAATCTATTCACCACCTGCTGCCGCTTCACTAACAAACATTATAGGAGAGGTGGAAACTCAAACTCTGCAGAGGAGCGGATTGACAGTGCTTCGAAAATCTTATACTAGTGATGATGAGCTTGATGAATTGGATTCACCTATGACTTCTATTGTTATTCACAATTCCAGGATTTCCCCTGTTCCAACTATATCAAATTGGATGCCAAAAGGTAGTAGGGGCCAGAAGGTTATCCGATATCAACTTCTCCGGCAAGTGTGGAAGGATTGTGAATAACCTTGTTCGTTTGCCTCTCTCTCTCTCTCTCTCTCTCTCTCTCTCTCTCTCTCTTATTGTCATATATGTGTATAGAAAACATGTCATTTTTGTAGGCTGGTTAATGTTGTTTTGAGCTGTAAATTTTGTTTATGCGGATTGAAACAGAAATGGGCACTTAATTCCACAGTTTCTATTCAAAATAAAGCTTCATTCTCGTGGTGCTAGTAGTTCAGGTAAACAACTGTACCGACCTTCTAGCTCAGGCAGGTCAAAGATTAAAACCCCATTTCCATCTCCGCCTTAAGAAACATGTAAAATATACTTGAAGACAGTTTTATAAAGATGGTGCTGAGCTAGACCAAAAACAAGGATTAGGAATTTAGGGGACATAGATGTTACATTTATCAGACAATTAGATGCAGGTTATTTTTTTAGCATATATATATGTGGGGAAGGGGAAAATCAATTCTAGACTTATTGCTTAGAAATATAAGTATTTACCGGGAAACTATGTCTCAATATACTGATCCAAGTTCTTATTAAATAACATTCTCCTCACAATTGTTGAGTGATGCTTTGATCTGTATAACCTAAGATAGTGTACAAGCTCTAAAACTTAAAAGTTGCAATATCCACTAATTCTGAAAATTTTTTATTCCATAGCAAAGCTTACAGCAAAAGGATTATTTTTTGCTGAATAATATATATATATATATATATATATTTCTTCCATGCTTTAAGGAAAGAGAAACAGAGAAAATGTAATATTTGACTCCATTATTCTGATAACTGGACTACTGGAGTATCTTAATATAGAGATAACATCACTTGCTATAACAGAATAAAATGTTCGTACTCTAAGAAGCTCAAAAAATTATAAACAATTGGCAACTTCTGTTTCCACTTGAATGCAGTTGCAGATATGAGCTACAGCACCACCTGCAGCTATGCCAAATCCAATGTATGAACCAAAAGTTACCAAATTTTACTTAGCAAAAGGAAGGATATTACTGAGTTTTAATTCAAGACACAATATAAACAAAACCACAGTTATAGATATCACAGTTACAAAAGTCTCTAATTACAAACAACTACTAACGTCAGCCAAAAACAACTCCAGCAACTATTTTCTTTTTCAAAAAAAAAAAAGAAAAGAAACATCGAACTTGGAAATAAACCAAAAAAAGCTGTTAAGAGGTATATCTATATAAAGATGGGATTCGAGAATTCAGATTACTGGAACATATTATTACATGAAAGAAGATCAAATTCGCAATTATCTAATCAGTTCAAATTCGCAATTATCTAATCAGTTCAAAGTTTCTGAGAGTTAGGGGGTAATTAACATTGTAATCCATCCATCTAATAAGTAGAATTGGACAATTCAAATCCATGAAGGAATAGGTTAATGTTCAGATAGCAAACCCGAGATTTTACAGCACAATGGATTACAGTTTATTATTGTTAAAACAATGAAACAATTTCTTCATCTTTTCTTGCACCTGCCAAGAAACCAATGAAATAGTTCCATTAACAAAGGCAATGATAATCTAAAACATAACCAGAATAAGTAATTTCTAGCAAAAAGATAGCAGTGCAGAACATTTATCAGATTTACAACCAGTTTGCTCACAAGAGATAAACAGGAGCTGAAACAGTCATCTAGTTAGCTAATGGTACTCTGAAACTGTAAATCATATGGGCTATACAGGAATCTGTTCTGACTCTCACTAAGCACTGCATTCCACATCTAAGCTAAGCCAATAACAAGAAAAGATCCCAGACTAGCCCAAGCTCCATTAAGAACTACAAAATCCAACCACATTTCTTTCTCAACTTGGTCACCTTGAAGTATATTATAGGTTGTGTTTGTAGCATTAGTCACATATCAAACATTAAAGAGCTAGAGAAGGGAAAGATCTTACTGCTTGGATTGTGCACCATCAATTTGACTCCGCAATGCATCGTAGTGCCCATAACCATGATACAGGACACAAATGGGATTCTCCTTGCCATATTCTTGACCATATTCAGCAATAGTTTTGAGACTACCAGAATTTCTCTCCCTCATGTATACTGTGATTGGCATCCTAGAAATGGAAAAAGTTGAGTAAAATCTTATATATTTACCAAATTAACTTAAATTTGTAATTTCAGAAGTATATATGCAATAATTAGCAGCTTAGCTGCCAGATAGATATGATTGCCAAGGATCATTTTATTTTTAAGGCAATTACACCATGAAATTCATAACAGTAACAGCAAAACTAACTGAACTTGCATAAACTATGAAATTTAAAAACCGATATATATGAAGTACTAAAATTATAAAGAATTTCACAGTTCTTTAATGTTTGAAAGAATGGACAAGAGACAACATACTTTAGAACATGTGAGGACATCAGCAGCTCAGGCTCTCCTCCCCAAACATGCGGCTGTCTCATCTGCCCAACATATGTGTCAAAATCATCTTCAAGAAACCTGCCAAATGCACAAATTGCTTGCTGGAGAATGCTTAGCTAGATAGTCGTAATGATCAATTCATACAAATAAAATTAAATTGAGAAACTCCTCAATTGTCATTTGTGGATAAAGATAGCTATTATTAAACCTATTAGTTGATGTTTTCACATAATGCCATCCATTAAAAAGATACAAAATTTAAAATCAAAACCCAGGATCCTCAAGCAAACTTACCATTCTGTGTCCCTGCGCCTCTTAATAAATTCATCTGCTACCTATGCAAACCATTTGACTTTTTAGTAAGGAAGTCATAACCCTATGAAATTAAACAAGAATATGCATGGACATGTATATGTGCAATTTTTTTATCCTAATAATATACATTGCGTCTAGGCTGAACAAGAGAGAACAGCCCTCCCCTCTGTAATCCTGTCCCAGGATGCACCACCAAGGCTATTTTGTGTTAACAAAAAATTTAAAAAAAAAAAATCTAGCATACAAATTCTTTTATATGTATAAGCACCAAATGAATCGACCAGGAAACTGACATATGCAAGAAAAAGGGAAAAAAAACAAAGCAGAAATTTAAATACAACTTTTGCTCTCCTAACTCTGTCTAAATTGCAATAAGCTCATGAATAAATATGGAGAAAAGTAAACAGTACTTCTGAAAGAACAAACAGAACAAAAAAAAAAGGAAAATAAAAGAAAATAAAAGATAAAAAGTTTTAATTTGTACTTTAGCTCGAAGCTCATCTGCAAGTTCTTTCTCAAGACTCTCATTTGGAGATGGTTTTCCAGCCCTAAGGGAAGCTCCATGAACCACAGACCGGAACAAACACCTTCCATCTCCAGGTATACCTGGACCAATCAAATGTAATAACATGCTAATCCATTTATAAAATCCATAAACTTTTCAAATAATTTCTATTCAGCATGATTGCATCTTCAAAAGGGTATTCAAATAACAATCCCACAAAACTCAAATCAAAAAACCAAATTAAAGCTGAAACGAACCTAAGCCATAATCCATATCAATCACCATTAACCAAGCTTTCTCCCCAGGTAAAATATATATATATATATATATATATATATATATAATATATCCAACCCCTGACAATAAAACAACAAAGAAAGAAAGCTACACCTACTAAACTACGGAAAAAGGAGAACATACACGGCAAGAAAAGAATGTGACAGAAAACAAAACTAAAATAAGAGAAGTATCCAATTAAATTGAGTAAGCCCAGAAATCTGTTTGGTTTTCTTTTGAGTAAAGATTCAACCTTTGACATCAACATATAATCAGTAACCACATACAAATCTTTTGAAATCGAACCGAGTTGTTACCAAGCGCAAATGAATCTGATTTGGGCATTTTCTTTTGTTTTCAAAGAGCAAAAAACAGAGGAAAATACTTCAATTTTTCCATTTGGATTCTTCAGTAATTGAAAGAAAGAGAGAAAAGAATGTTTATTACCTGAGAACAAACAAGCATACGAGAGAGAACCTTTCTCCTTTCCCTTGTTTCTGTTTTTTTTCTGGTGGAGTGTGATGGAGAGAATCTAAGAATCAGAATTTGATTCTTTTATGCTTTTTTTTTTTCGATCTCTGTGTAGTTTGTTTAATGCAAGACAGCAAGAGACATGGAAGAACTCTGAAATTTCAGGGGAGAGAAAATAACGTTTGTAATATGGCTTAATAGTATAATAATAATTTATTTGTATATTAATTTCTATTTTTTAATTTATTTTATTGGAAATCAAATTTGAAATATTTCATTTAAAGTAAAGATTCATAAAATAATTAAAATTTTAAAACACATCAACAGCTATATTTTTATTGATGCGGAGTTAAAAATCAGTTTTGAGTTTATCGTATAAAAAAATTTGTATTTATACTATGATATGCATATTGCTGACAGCCAATTTTATCATCAATTTATTTAAAAATTTAGAAGAAAAAATGGGCTAAAATTTAGAAAAAATTAACTAAAATTCAGGGCTAAAATTTAGAAAAAAATCACCTTTAATTACCCATTTTTCTAGTTAAAAAATTATAAAAAAAAAAGTAAAGAGATATGATTTTTCTTATAATACCTTTTTATTTAATTTTTTTCATACGTTAAAAAAATTTATGCAGATTTTGCCAGGAGATTCATGTTCATAATATATGAGTTCTGAACCCAATTGAGAAATTTGTAAGTTTGATTAATTTTATAATAATAATATTATTATTATTTAATATATGTTATATAATTTTAAATTTGGAAAACCACTAGGAAATTTCATTTGCAAATGTTAAATGTTATTTAGGTTTTATTTACATACAAATAATTAGTAATATTCAGAGAAGAAATGTCACTCTGTTTTTATTTTATATTGGTTTTAGATTGATTTCTCTCTTATTCATATAGTTGCTAAAAAATGATTAATGAAACTTTAATTCTTGAAAAAGAAAAATAAGGATTTTTTTTTTCAAGAAGTTTTATTAGTTTTGTAATTTTTTACTAGATTTTGAGCCAATTACTTAAAAAATATGCATTTATCGTTAGTCTTTTGTCTCGTTGTGTCCCTAATTTTTGTTTAGTTAATTTCAATGATGTTTCTTTATGAAAGAAATTAATTAAGATTATGCAGCAATAAGAAAGAAATTTGTAAATTCATGGGTTAAATTTTCTGATGAATTTGATTGCAATTTCTGAGGAATCATTGGCAACTATCAGAATGAGTTGCAGACACCCACCATTGCATACTTGTGCAGTTTCTTTAATGGAAATGGCTGATAAAGCCTACACAAAAGCTCAAGATCTCAATGGAACATCATCATCAGGCTTAATTACAAAGAATCTTGCAAGGTTGGCTTCATTATCTACTCCACTTGTCTATGCATTGGAATATGAAATATTATTGGTCTTTTCTTTCTTGGATAATTGGATATTTGCCTTTGAATTCATGGTTGAAGCCATTTTTCCACCATCAAAGTATGCATTTGACAAGATTGATGAGCTTGTTCAAGTTGCAGAGATCCTGCCAAGAAAGTTTGAAGAAGCTGTGACTAAGTTTCTTCGAATGATTGAACGATTTTCATTTCTTGATTGGGCATTGTTTCATGTCATTTCTTGCCTGAATTTCTTCATCTGTAAATTGACAGAATGGGGTTCAGGAAATGCAAAGGAAAAAGAAATTGTTGTTGATATGAACCGTAATGAATCAACAGTTATTCAAGAAGAGGCAGGGCAAAGAATAGAATCTCAAAAACTTGATGGTGGTAATGGAATTATGGAAAATTTCGATCATATACCCATATCAGAAGGAACTTGTTGCTCAAAAGACCTGGTCATGGACCAGACTTTGGCTTGGAAAATGCTAAAATTTCCAAATGCCCGGCATGTCCATCCGCAATTTCCACTACAAATTGAGGCGCAAAGTTCGGCTCATGGCCAAATCTCAAAAGAAACATATAGAGATGCATTAAAGAAGGAAAGGAAAGAAAATGGGGATAAAAATGGAGGAAATGCAAACAAGAATGTACTAAAGAAAGGAGCAAAAGATGAAGAAGAGACGAAGAAATGTGAGGATGCATTAGAGAAAAGGGCAAAAGAAAGCAATAAGAATCGAGAAAATGGGGATGTGAATGAAGGGAAGAAGATGAAGAAGAAAGAAAAGGAAGACAATAGCAGAAGAAAAGGAGGAAGAAGCTGATAAAACGGAAGAAAACTCCGATAAGGGTTTTTTTTTTTATAAAAATATAATTTTATTAATTAATTGAAGAACTACATAGTTTTAATTTTAAACTCAACAATACACCCAACTAGTCTAGGAAAAATACAAAAAACAGAAGACTGTAACTCCGATAAGGGTTACCCGATTTTTGAGCTATTTGAATCAACTTGGCTGATTAAACCTGGAAAAAGAGGTAAAAGAAGTTCCTTCTCAGGTAGATTATCATATAAATAATGAAGGTAAAAACTTAAAGTCATCTGTGATAAATATATTTTTCACACTCCTGAAGAATTTGTAAATATTTTTCAGTACAGCTTATCAGAAATTTGAGTTGTTAAAGCTAAAGCAACTACTTTCGAAGTAACAAAAAGAAATGCAACAGCTGAAGCGTACGAGTCAGGGTCATGTAGAAAAAGAAAAAGCTATTTGTAATTCTGCTCAACTGTACATTAGTTCACCATATATAAAGCTGCATTATTTGCAGAGATTTTCTGTTTTTTTTCCAAGTTTTCAAGTTTTCTTTTCATTTAGGTTGCTGTTTCTTGGAGACTGAGGTTGAAATGTTGCAGCAGCTATGTTTAAAATAAAAGTGGTTGAAAATTGCACTGAGTATTACATGCCAATTTCATAATTGTTTAATTTGGCACTGAAGCAATATGAAAGTTCACACAAATATTCAACAATAAAAGACTCTTTATCAACAAATTTCTACCTATGTCTCGTATAAATATGAAAGCTAATAATAAACTTAATAACCATGGCCATGGGCCAATTAACCGAGTGTGCCGAGTTATCTCCGCTGCATTGGCAATGCTTGTCTGAACAGTACTCGCTGAGGTTCAGTCCATGACTAGCCAACTAATACCCCAGAAGTTGCATGAAAAGATATTGTCTGGTCTTGGAGAGACTTTCAAGAATGTTTCTAAAATGGCACTCATAATCAATGAGTACAACAGTTGCCATTAATGAAATTTACCAAGCTTCTGAACTGTACTTAAGCACTAAAATCTCCTCAAATATAGATCAACTTATAGTTTCCAAAACTCCACGAGAGAAGAGCTTCTCAGTTAAGGCCAAAAGATTATCGATGTGTTCAAAGGAATTCATTTAGTATGGGAATTTGCCTGCTCTGAGAAACAGAACAAAAGAAAGAAAATCGATCAATGGTGCTGAGTTTCGACAAGAAACACAAGCAGAAGGTGCTGAACAATTATCTGCCATATGTGATAGAAAGATCAGAAGCTATAAAGGAAAAAAAACAAAGTAGTTAAGCTCTATTCACTTGGAACTTAGTTACAGTGAAGACTATCATGAAGGTCTTTAGGGATCAATCAATCTTGATCATCCATCCACTTTCAACACATTAGGAATGGATCCAGTACTCAAGAAAGAGCTTATTGATGACTTAAATTTGTGAAGCGAAAAGATTTCTACTGAAGAGTCGGTAAACCATGGAAACATGGGTACTTGTTGTATGGCCCTCCTGATGCAGGCAAATCTAGCTTGGTAGCAGCCATGGCTAACTACTTGAAATTTGACACCTATAACTTGGAACTTGCAAGTTTGCGTAGCAATTCAAACCTGAAAAGGGTGCTATCTGCGACTGCAAATTAATCAATACTTGTAATTGAGGATATTGATTGCAGCATTGATTTGCAGGATATAAAATATGGAGGAAACAACCATGGTCAGAGCCAGGTGAGATCATATAGAATGCCTTGTTACTAAACTAATAAAGAACTATACCAATGAGTTTTAGCTTTAATGGTAAAAGAGTAATCTTCAGGACTGCAATATTATAAATTCACATACCAGTCAGAGCAAAATTAAGCAATATATATACACATATATATGAACTATGCAAAAGCACACTCTTTATAATTAAATTATTTTTACCTCTGATGGTTGCAGTTGACATTATCAGGATTGCTTAACTACATAGATGGATTATGGTCAAGCTGTGGAGATGAGAGGATAATCGCATTCACGACTAACTATAAAGACAAATTAGATCCTGCATTGCAGAGACCAGGTAGAATGGACATGCACATAAGCACGTCTTAATGCACTTTTAGTGCATTCAAGATTCTTGCTTCTAACCACCTCAAGATTAAGAATCATTATCTTTTCAGAGAGATAGAAAGACTCAAATATAGGAAGTGGAAGTGACTCTGTCACATACTCAAAAAGGTATAAGGACAAGAAGGTAAATGTGAATGGTGAATGAGCAGCAGATGATTGAGTAATTATTGTGAATGACTGAGAGAGTAGGACCATAAGAATGAATAATAGATTGTGAGTCAGCAGGAAGAATTCATGGTTACCTCACTTCTTATTTGTCTTTTAGTATTGTTTTATTACTTGTGTACAGATAGACTACGGGGATATGAATGAAATTATCAATTATTCTCTCTAATTCTGTTTCTTATCTCTTTCTCTCTCTCTTCTCTTCTTCTTCTTCTTCTTCTTCTTCTTCTTCTTCTATTCTATCTTCTCACTCTTGTTTCTGTATCAGTGGAATCAAGGTAGCATTGCTATAAATTGGTATCAGAGCTTCCAAACCTTAGCATAATACCCACATTCATGAGTAAATTATGAAAACTGAAAAATACCTGCACTGAAGAAACCTCTAATGAGGCAGATGAAACAGAAGAGATTGACCAAATTTCTCCTCTCCAAAATGAGATAAATCTCAAAATGAAAACAATATAGAGGGAACAACATTGCAATTTTGAATAGTTGCACGGAGAACAGCATCGCAATTTTGATCAATTGCGTGGGAAGCAGCTCAAGGTGAGTAATCAATTGGGTCAGGTAATGCAGGTTCTTATGAGTTTACAGGACAAGGGAAAAGAACCAGTGATTGAGGATCCTTCTGTGACTACAAAGGGTCTATTACCCAACCTACCCTTGAGGATTCGTGAAACAGAGGGTACGATGGTAAGAGAATAAACAGATGAAATGGAGCAATTGTTTGTTGGACCGGCCTAGTTGGGTGGTGGGGGTCATAGTTATTATAACCGTTTTACTTTCAAAGATGGATTTATCCATCTTCGAAGGGAAGGATGCTCAATCTTGGCTATGGAAGTGCGAAAAATACTTTAGGATTTATGGAGTTCCAGAGGAAAGAAAAGTTGAATTGGCCACTTTGTATCTCTTTGATGTTGCAGAGAGATGGTTTTGGGGTTGGATGCAGAATAATGCTAATGCCAAATGGAAAGATTTTTCCAACGCCCTGCTCATAAGATTTCGTGATTCTCCAATCGAAGATGTAGTGGCAGATTTTCATCGACTTAGACAAACAGGCTTGGTGAAGGATTATCAGGAGGCCTTAAAGGAGATTAAACCTAAGGTCGAAAGGGTAAGTCTCAATCTCTCAGAGTCTTATTTTCTTTCGAGTTTTTTGGGTGGACTGAAGGGGGAGGTAGGGGCGATGGTAAGAATGTTGCAGCCGGTGTCGTTGACTTCTTCCTTTGAGTAGGCGAGATTGCAAGAAGTTGTGATTGAAGCTTCCTAGAGAACTTATCATTCTCAAAATGCATTGTTTAGCCGATCCACACCTACCCAAACCCAAATCCAGGCCCAGACCCATACCCAATTTAAAACCAAGGAAAATAAAACCACCGTGCAAACTCTTAACCCGAATACCACCATCTCAAAAATTTTCACCTCTTACTCTCCCAGATCACAGCAAAACAACCAGAAATTTCAAACCCCTTATAACCTTAATAAACAAGGATCAAATACTTGTTATCGGTGTAGGGATCGATATTTTCCCAGACTTCGTTGTGTGAGGAAGCAAGTAATGGCACTTCAAGGGATCGAGGAGGAGGAAGAATTTGATTCTGGGGTTGAAGAATGGTAGGAGGTTGAAGATTCTGAGGTAGACAAAGGTCTAGTTGAACAGGGACAACTCTCTCTTCACTTAATCAATAGGAGTCCAACTGACAACACTATTAGGATAAGAGGGCAAACTAAAAATAAAGTCATCGTTTTCTTGATTGACTCTGAAAGCTCGCACATCTTCATTGATCCCAAGTTAGTCAAGGAGTTGAAGCTAGCTACCGTTACTGTTAACTCGATGGTAGTAACAGTGGCTGATGGTCGAAGACTAACAGTTCAAACAAAGTGTTTGGAGTGTGGATGGCTCATGCAGGGAATGAAGTTTCAGTTTGATTTAAGAGTCTTGGAGTTAGGTGGGTATGATGTTGTGTTAGAGATGGACTGGATGAGAACTTATAATCCAGTTACTCTGGATTTTGTGGGCTGCAAGTTGTCATTCAAGAAAGATGGCAAAGCTGTGAGTTGAAAGGGATTACAGAGAAGGGCCAACTGAGAATGATGAGTGGAAAAGAGCTGGGGAAAATCATTCAGAATGGCTGGAGTGGGGTAGCAGCCAGGCTATTTTTTATTCAGTTAAATACCATGCAACCTCCTTCCATTCAACACAATCCACCAAATCCTAAATTTTAGAGCTCCCTTCAAACCTTGTTAACCAAATACCACCATCTTTTCCTTGTTCCAAAAGGGTTTCCACCATTTTGAAATATCAACCACAATATCAACCTTAAACCAAACACAACGCATGTCAACCTCAGACCTTACAAATATCCACACTTTTAGAAATTCGAAATAGAAAAGCTAACACAAGAAATGCTAGAGCAATCCATCATACAACCCAGCCAAAAGTCCATTCTCATCCCCTGCTCTATTTGTCAAGAAAAAGGATGGTAGTTGATGATTTTGGGTGGATTACAGACAGTTAAATGACTTAACTATCAAAATAAGTACCTCATTCCAATTATTAAAGACCGGTTGGATGAATTGCATGGAGCCATTGTGTTCTCTAAAATTGATTTAAGGGCTAAATATCATCAAATTCAATTAGAGCCTTCTGATACATATAAGACTACATTCAAGACGCATGTGGGGCATTTTGAATTTAAGATTATACCTTTTGGGCTAACCAATGCTTCTGCAACCTTTCAAGCCCTGATGAACCAAATATTTCAGCCTTATTTAAGACAGTTTATGTTGATCTTTTTTTATGACATTCTGATGTATAGTAGGAGTATAGAGGAGCATTTGAAGCATCTTGAATTGGTCTTTTAAATTTTAGATGAGCATCAATTGTATGCTAAGAGGGAGAAGTGTGTCTTTGGTTGCCAATCAGTGGAGTATTTAGGATATATCATCTCTGCAAAAGGAGTATCCACTGATGAGTCTAAAATCTAAACAATGATCGAGTGGCCTACTCTAAAGACCCTAAGACAACTTCGTGGATTCTTAGGGTTGACTAGCTATTATAGAAGATTCATCAAAGGTGATGGGGTTATTTGCAAGCCTCTCTATGCTCTATTTAAAAAGGCAAGCATTTAATTGGAATACAGAAGCTCAACTTGCTTTTGAACACTTGAAACAACTAATGACTACTGATCCAGTCTTAGCTCTGCCCAACTTTACAAAGCCATATGTTCTTGAGTGTGATGCAAGTGGTTCAGGTATTGGGGCAGTATTGATGCAAGAAGGACGACCCATTGCATACATCTCCAAACAACTAAGCCCTCAAAATCAAGGTCTGTCTACTTATGAACGTGAATTGCTTGCTATTGTTTTTGCAGCGAACAAGTGGAGGCACTATTTAGAATAGGGCAGCTTCATCATCGATACAGACGATTAAAGCATCAAGCATTTGTTAGAACAAAGGCTTCATGCTTATGTGCAGCAGAGGGGCAGTTCTAAACTTTTAGGGCTTGAATACAAAATTCATTATAAAAAGGGTAAAGAGAACAAAGCAGCTAATGCATTGTCTAGAAAGGATGATGGTGAAGGAATCCTTTTTACTTTAGCAGTTGTACCAGCATGAGTTACTGAAGTTGAACAGTCTTACCAGACTGATCAGCAGGCTCAAGAGCTCATAGTGGCAGCTGTTTCGACCCCTACAATGAATCCTAATTATTCATTTAAAAAGGGTATACTGAGGTATAAAGGGAGACTTTTCATTGGCAGCAACACTAACTTAAGGAGCAAATTATTACAATAATTCCATGATAGTCCATTCGCAGGACATTCAAGAATTCAGGCAACCTATTACAGATTGAAGACTCATTTTTATTGGCCTAATTTGAAGAAGGCAGATACTGAATGGATTTTACAGTGTGATGTGTGCATCAAATGCAAGCCAAAAGGTTGCCCTTATCCTGGACTACTGCAGCCTCTTCCCATTCAATCCACTGCTTGGTCATCCATTAGCATGGATTTCGTGGAAAAAATGCCAAAGTTTAAAGGCTTCAACACTATTCTGGTAATGATGGATAGTCTCACAAAATTTGCCCATTTTATTCCTCTTACACATCCCTATTCAGTTGTCACAGTTGTTAAACAGTTTCTCATTCATATTTGCAAGCTACATGGGCTACTTCAAGTAATTGTGTCTGACAGAGATAAAATTTTTACTATCTTATTTTGGAAGGAGTTATTTCAACTTCATATGAGCTCAGCTTATCACCCCCAGACAGATGGCCAATTTGAAAGATTAAATCGAACCCTGGAGACTAATGTAAGATGCATGACTCATTTGCACCCTAGGAAGTGGGCTGATTAGTTGTCATTAGCTGAATGGTGGTATAATACAACCTACTATTAAGCCATTCAAATGCCACCATTCTAGGCTCTGTATGGATATAATCCTGCTCTACCTCCCTTGCTCAATCTTCAAATAGATGTGGCTATTGTTGAGGAATTATTGCCGGAACGTGAGCATATTCAACATTTGCTCAAGGAAAATTTATTGAAGGCTCAACAGAGGATGAAAGTATAGGCTGATAAAAGAAGAACTGAACGTGCATTTGAAGTTGGTGATTGGGTGTATTTAAAGCTTCAGCCTTATCAGCAAACCTCCATTGCGTTAGAAAAAGTCTTAAGCTGTCAGCCAAGTATTATAGTCCCTTTGAGATTTTAGAGAAAATAAGGGCAATAGCATATAGATTGAAACTAGTAGAGAAATCTTGAGTATACCCAATTTTTAATGTATCCTTGTTAAAGAAGAAGGTGGGAGCAATTGTGGTACCAATTACTGAATTGCCAGACATGGTGGTAGGGGAAGTCGTTATTGGTCCAGAGAAATTTTTGAATTCTAGAGTTATTTACAGAGACAACCAATATGTTCAGCAGGTATTGATTAAGTGGGTCAACTTACATACTACATATGCTATTTGGGAGGACCTTACTTTCATTGCTAATCAGTTCCCTTCAGCAACAAGAATGCCTTCGAGGGAAAGGTATTGTCACATACCCAAGAAGGCATAAGGGCAAGAAGGTAAATGTGAGTGGTGAATGAGCAGCGGATGATTGAGTAAAGATTGTGAATGAGTGAGAGAGTAGGACCACAAGAATGAATAACGGATTGTGTAACATATTGTGAGTCAGCAAGATGAATTCATGGTTACCTCACTTCTTATTTGTCTTTTAGTATTGTTTTACTACTTATTAACGTGTACAAGTAGCCTATGGGGATATGAATGAAATTATCAATTATTCTCTCTAATTATGTTTCTTATCTCTCTCTCTCTCTCTCTTCTCTTCTTCTTCTTCTTTTTTTTCTTCTATTCTATCTTCTCACTCTTGTTTCTGTATCAGTGGAATCAAGGTAGCATTGCTACAGACTCTAGCTGAAGTTGCAGAAGAGCTCATGAAAGGTGATGATGTTGATGCTGTGCTACAGGGATTTTTTGCATTCCTGCGAAAGGAGGAAATGAAATGTAAAGAATCAGAATCCCAGGTTGAAGAGGATAAAGAAAAATAAACAAGAAAAGGAAAAGGAAAGCCAAGAAAAATAAGAAGAAAAGGGCAAGAAAATGTAGGAGACCAGTAAAAGTTCAAAATGATGTGAAGATGTAGACATCCCACTGCATCTCTCGTCCTTGTTGCTTTAAAATACAAACTTGTAACTTAAAAAAAAAATTGTTTATCTGCAATTACTCACTATTTTGTAATTAATTTCTTCAATAATACAAGTTTAGCTAGTTTATAATTTGATATTAAGATATGGCAAAAGTTGTTTCATCATGAAGATTAATCTTCTAAGGCTTCAAATTACAAAGACATACATTGGTACACGTATTTCCTACCGAGAACAGGAAAGGCAAAGAAGAAAAAAAAGAAAAGAAAAATCCATAGCTTGCATGGGCCTGTACATTTCTTCTTTATGAAGACAAAATTAAATGGTGCCCATGGGAACAGGACAAGAAAGAGAGAAGAATAAGATACAGTAGAAATTTACAAGACCCCGTTTTTAACATTGGTAAATTGAATAGCTTTTGCTCTTCCAGAAAAAACTTAAAGCTTTCCCCATCCTCCTTCTGGAGACTGATTTACACAGTGGCTTTGATTCCTGAGTAGGCATGGGCTTTGAACTACTTTCAACCCGCTGAAACTTAACCTCAGCTGGTGGTTGAGGTGGAAGTTGATCTCTTTGTCGTTGCTCCCGGAAGAGCATCAGAAGTTTCTGCGCCTTCTCTTTTCCTCGTGTGGTCCCATTCACAGAGATGGAAACTAATGCAGGGATCACCCCTTCTTGTAAGACCATTATACTACACTTTTCACTCCCATTACACAGAATGTAAAGGCACGAGGCTGCTTGCTCCTGCTCGATGGGCTCACCCATGTCCAATATTGTTGCCAGGCCACTAATAAGGCCAGGGGCAGCAACCATTTCCTCTTTTGCTGGTTTATTTGCTGCTAAATTTACCAACACGGCTATGGATTTTTCTGTCCATGCAAGATCACCAGGGGCAGCAAGAAGGGACTGGAGGCCACTGATTATGCCCGCTGAAAGGAGGTACAAAATATTGGAGGCCTGAGTGGAGAGATTATAGAGGGCATGAAGGGCATCCATCTTGCATTGGGGTTCATCTTCACCTTGAAGGATCTGAACTAAAAAGGGAACAGCCTGGCTTGAGCCAATTATGGACTTTGCTTCTTCAAGGCATGAGAGATTCAAATAAAGGGCTGTTGCAGATCCATGGAAATCAGAATTGGAGATCATCATCTCCAGCAGTGGAATTACACCAGCAACCAGCATCATTTCCTTATTTCTGAATTAAGAAATAGAAAAAAGATATCAATCATACAGAATTTCCAAGTCAACTAATATCTCATAATTATTTTCTGCAATGACACCTGTGCTCGTATTAGCAAGCTATTTGTCAGCGTACTGCAACAAATATTCCAACACCATATTGTCAACTAGTCTTGGTACAGTTTATACATTCACCAGAACAAGTATATTTGATGTATAGAAGCTTCACAAACCTGTTATTGTTGACAGCAAGGTTAAAGAGCGCCATGGCTCCAATCTCCTGAGCCAATTCATTCCTTGCATGAACAGCTGACTCTAGAAACTGCAATAGTGCTTCAACAAACCCATTAGCCCCCAAGCAAATCCTAGCCTCCTCATCATCTTTCAGCAGACACCTTATTTTTTCAACTACCTTGCACTTTTTCTTCAAATCTTCCTCTTCATTCAAGGTGTTCATAAAACTCTGATACTTTTGAAATATATCGTGCTCGCAGTCTTCTTCCTGTGGAGATTCTTCCTGTTGTGGAATCAAATTTTCTTCTTGTTTCTTCCTCTGCTCACAGTCTTCTTCCTGCGAAGTTTCTTCCGGTTGTGGAGTCAAATTTTCCATTTCCAGGGGTTCAGCCTTCTCAATGGTACCACTCTCCTCTAAAGGAACTACCTTCATCCCTTGTTTCAATTTTCCAGAGCAGATGCTGTTCGCCGACCTTGAATTTGCAGACTCAGACTGAGACAATGACAGCCTAAAATAGTTGAGATTAAGAGATTCGGGTGGGCCATCAGGGACCGGAACTCCATTCTGCTCACACCAACTAGTCACAAGACCCTTGACACAATAATTAGTAGTCAAACAAAGATGAGCCAGCTTCTGTTGAGTTTTTGGGCAGGTATCATGCCCGTCACTGAACCATTTCTCAATGCAAATCCTCTCATATGTTTGTCCAGAAGCAATGATGACTGGATCATACATTAGTTGCAATGATATTGGGCACCTTAATTCTTCTGGTGGAACAACCAACTGCCCAGATTTCCTATTGTTCGGCTTGAAATTGAAAGAACTAAACTTTGACAGCTGCCGCTCAAAGGCATGACCATCGCCAACTTCGTCAAAAAAACCCTTAACAGTAGGTGAACCAGGTCCCGACCCCTGTGAATCATTGTCATCTGTGAGCTCACTTCTAAATAATTTAGAGTATTTCCTCATCAAATGCAAAAGATAAGCCACAATCGATTCCTTTCGCTTGTCTTCCTCCACCCGAGCTCTTTCTATGAGTTTCTTAAGAGCCCTTCTCTCTGTAAGAGCTGATCTGGAAGAGGTAATACCAAGTCTACTGGCTGCCAGATGAAAAGATTCTAGTTCATTACTGTCATTACAGTTGTCAAATTTTCTTCCCTGCTGAAGCAATGCAATTACTTCATCACCCACTTGCTTCTCTAATGGATCAAGTGAGAATGCGATACCCTCCAATTCACTTACAATCTCCAAAATCTGAGAAGATTTCAAATTACAAAAGGAATCAAAAATAATTCCAAATGAAATAGCAAAGTAAGGAACAAGCAGACTGCAAGCATACCCAGTCTTACAAGCAATGATGACACTGTAGTCAATTCAAAAGAATTTTCAAGTAACTATAATAAGCAATGTGAATGAAATATGTCCTAAATGGAACAGGAAAAAAACTTTAATCAACATTGATAAAAACTATAAATATAGACTCCATGCAAAAATCATATGCAATTCCCAAAAAAAAAAATCAAGGGGAACAGCGGTTAATTTCATGTAGACTCAGAAAAACAGCTAGCAAATCAATCCTTAAACAGCTATCTATTCCAGATTCCCTCCTCAGTTATGGCTACCATGTTACCAACAAAAATTTCTCCTAGGGTAACCTAACTGAATAGTCTTGAAAAAAAATTCATTACCTGGCAACCAATAGATTGTGGGACAATATCTTCAACACGTCTGAGACTATCTATAAGAGCAGATCTAGCCTTCTCAAATTTTAGAAGGACAGCATCCCCAGTAATAGCCTACATCATAAATGCAGCTCTATGGGTAAAAAATTCCAACAAAAAATAAAATCACATTAAGAAAATAATAGATACAAAATACTAAAGCAACAGAAATAAAAATATACCAGGTAAAGCTTGCTGCATTCCGCGCAGTGCTGAAGAATATTCTTGGCCTTTTCAAGTGCTATATGCAATGAACATAAAGCTTGAATGCCTGATTTGCTCCTAGGCCGTGCTGCTTCCAAAGAAGGGAAAACCGACAAGATTTTGCAGTAAATTACGGAAAATGCTTTACACATATCTCCATGTAGCTGAACAACAGAACACATAAGTCAATCAATCTATGGAATGAACAAAGCCTTAGAATAAATAGTTAGAAGCCGTTCATTTATTTACAATTATGGTAACCGAAGAAGTGCTTCCATAAGACAGAAACAGTTTAGAATGTGATCATGTTATAACTTTGTAATCAACAAACCCCAATTAATCAAGTAAAACTACATTGACCTCAACCAAACATAACCAAATATAACCAATCTCCCTAACCAAAAAATGCAATGCCAATTTCTCTAACATATGCACCCCAAAAAACTACAGGAATTTTGAAATTAAAAAACTATGAAATATTGAAATCGTTTTTTTTTATAAGCTTTTCCTTAAACGCATATTAGGAATGATAAGCAAACAAAAATATATTAACCTCAACATTGAAATTCATACCTTGGCATCGGATGCTGCAAATAAATTCTCTTCAACCTCAGCAACATCCATAATCCACATTCACCAGGGAATATTATATTGCAATTCTATAATGACTGAAAAAACATAAAATAAGAATCAAATAAAATTAGATAAAAAGTTAAAACGACCCTTCGACATATAATAATTCCGACAACTCCAAACAGAATTTTGCCAGAATAATTGAAACAACAAACCAACAACGAAGAATTTCATAAACAACCTAATTGGCATAGACTTAGAACTTCTATTCGACAATTACGTTAACGAGACATAATCCATATTCGAATATGAACTGATAACATCATTTGAGTAAGACATTTGATTAAAAAACCGAAAATTCGTATACCCAAAAAGGAAAAACTTTCACACATGAAGGGAAGGAAAAAAAATATAAAGAGAACACGACAACTGATTTAGACACTTCGTCAAACACACAGAAAGTTGAAAAGATTCCCAAAAATCAGCATGAAAGAACAGATATTTTCTCATCGAAAATGACCTTCATAGCTAAGATCTTTCTTTTACCTAAACAAGAACCACCCAGAAAAACCACAATCACCGTCACCTATAGATACTCTAAAGCCAGCTAAAAATAAAATAAGCCTAAATAAACCCAAAATCTCCCCAAGAACTGTAAGAACAACAACAAAGAACAGCCAAAATTTTGCTATCAAAAACGCGAATTTCCTACGAAATTCCAATTCGTTGAAAACACAACCAAAAATAAAAATTAAAAAATACCCTCCCATTATATTCGAACCCAAATAAATAACTAACTAACTAAACCTACTAAAATAAGCAAAAGGTTTTTGCTCAAGATGAAAATAAAAAAACCTACCAGCAGTATCAGAGATAGCCAGGGAGGCTTCATAAAAGAGCATTGACAACAACAACACTAAGCAAAAGCAGCTAAACAAGATAATGAAAAGGGTTTTGATGATCTGTGCAATCCCATCTAAATCCAGACTAGATTTTTCAAGTACCCAGTAATCAATTTTTTGTAAAAATTGCAAATTTTTTGCCGATTTCTGGTGAAAACAATAGGAAGAAGAAGGGGAAGAAGAGAAATTGAAAAAGAAAAACAAATTTAAAAAAAAAGGAGAAAATAGCAAGAAATGGGAATATTTTGGGGGGTGAATTGGTGAAATATAGTATTTAAAAAATAAAAAAGAATAAATAAAATATAATAGGTAAATAAATTACTGTGAGTGGGCAAAGGTTCAAAAAAATCTTACATCATAGTGAATATCGCAATTTGAATTTTAATAATGCTTTAAGTATTTATATATTTTTTATTAAAATAAAATTAGGCTAAATATGCCGAGCACTGTTTAATTTTAAATTAATATTCTGTAATAATAAGAATATATTAGATCCATTTTTATTAAAAAAAAGCACATAAATATTTTTAAAAAATTTTAAGAAGAAATTTTATGAAACACTATTTATCTTTTTTTTAATTAATAATTCAATTAAACTCAATAAAACTTTAGTCACAAATTAATTATAGATTATATGCATTTTTTTCACCATTCTAAATTAATTAGAATGGTGATATTGATTCTCTATTTTATTAAGTGTGATTTAAATATTTTTTACTCAGTTCGATTTAAAATTATATTCTAAAAATATATATAAATGAATAATATTATTTTAAGTAATTTTTATTTAAATTAATTTATTTTTTTAATTGTATATATCTTAACTTATTATTTTTTTTTATTAATATATTATTTTATTTTTATTTTATATGATAAAATTAATATTTATTATTTTAATTTATTTATATTTTTATAATATATATTAAAAAATATTATATGCATACTCAATATTTATTAAATATATATATATATATCCTTTTCTTTTAGATTTTTCATAATTTAGAGGTTTATTTGAATATTATTAATGATAAAGTAAGTATAAAATATCAAATAAATCATTTTGAATTTTGTGTGGGGGTTTTGGAATTTTCGACGCCAATTGTGTCTCCCCGGTTCAACGGCCGACAGTTGCCGACCTCCTTGTTTGTCGGTTACCGGTCTGTCATAAATGCTAACCAAATTACAATATTGTCCTTTTCATTATGAAAATTTATTATTTGCCTGCTATAAAGATTGTACTTTTTGTTTTTGAGCGAGTGATTGATTTAAGCTCACAGATTTATTGAAGACTATTGCTTTGAACTTCCAATTTCAAAGCCTAAAAAAAACAACTACTGCTAATTTACTTTTTCATTGTTGAATTTAATGCATTTTTATGATTTTTTTTCCAACTTGATTTATTAGACTAAAATATTATAGTACATTTGATTGTACTGTAATTTTAAAATAATTAATTATATAATTTTTTTAATTAATAATATTATATTTATTTATAAATAATTTATATAAAATAAAATATTTAACTCACTCAATTTCACCATTAGTTAACAAAATATTTTATTAACAAAAAAATTAAAAAGTTTCATATCAAAAAATAATTAAACTCTTACTTTAAGGTATATTATAAAAAATAATTTAAGTATTATCCCCATTTTTTAATAAAGCTAAGTTATAATAAAATAAATTAATATTTTTTAATCTATTTTTTTATTATTTAGCTATATACTTCAATATAATATTTTTTTAATAAAATATAATTCATATAATATATTTATAAAATATATTTTTATTAATTAATTGTTTCAATAATTTATTAAATGCGTTATTAATTAAAGTATTTTATAAGCGAAGTGTATAATTTTTTTACTTAAAAGAAATTAGTATATTCTCAAATCAATGCATATAATAATTGAAATTAAATATTCTCTTTGAGATAAGTTTATATATATATATATATATATATATATTTCTTTGCTCTTTTATACTTTTAAAACTTATTTTTTGGGTTTCGTTTTAGGGACATTTAATTTTTGGAGTCATATTACCAATAAGAAATTTTTTTCTTTTACAAATTTAATAGTGCCAGCGATTTTTTTTTCGGCAATAATTTATTTTTAATGATATAAAAAATTAATATATATGCAAAAAGATAGCTTGTAATACGCTTCGTTGTAATTGAAAATTTCTTAATAATATTGACTCAAAATCAAATTTCAATTAATAGAGATAATAAAATTATTAATTAAATTAACTTTTAAAATTATGGTCGAAAAAATCTCATCAAATATGTATGCTTTCAACATAACAAAATCTGACTCATTGTATATTTTCTCAAAATATAACATAAAAAAAGCCTACTAAGGGGGTGTTTGGTTTAGCTGTTTGATGCAGCTGATAGAGGTTTGAACCCCAAACAGCAGCTGTTTGGTAAAATTTTAAAACAGCAGCTGATAGCTGTTAGGAACCCCAAACAGCTGCTGTTTCAATAAGCTCTTACTCGGAGCTTTTTCATATCGGCTGATAGTTGATTCATATTAAGACTATATTAACCCTATTAAAATAAAATAAAATTTAATATTTATTAGATAATTATATGCTTATTGGTAATTTTTCATTCAAACTGCAACAGCTATTGTATTTTTACCAAACACTAACTCGAATCAGCTACCAGCTATCCGCCACCAGCTATCAGCTATCAGCAACCGCTATCAGCTACCAGCTGCTATGAACAGCTAAACCAAACATGCCCTAAGTCAACCGGGTAGATCAAGAAAACAATAGAAACAATTGCAACATAAGTTGAATATGCAACAAAAATCCAAATATTATATTTTATATTTATATATTCATTTTCTATATTTCTTTACAATAGTTTATTATTATAATGTTTATAAATGTTACAAATTAAATTTAGATATTTTTTATGGACTAGTTTGTATTATTAAATCCAATCATATTATTACAATTATAGTAAAATTATAACATAATTAATTTTTATTCTTCAACTCTTTTGTCTAGTTAAAAAAAAATTAAAAAAAAAGTCACTAGGAATCATGATTGTATAATTTACTAATAAAACATTTCTCTCACGTTTTGTCATAACAAATATAATTATGATTAGTTCACAACATGAAAAGGACATTGGTCATACGAAATATATCTAAAGGAAAATAAGTTATAAAATGATGATTTAAAAATTAGAATAAGAAATCAAAATTGAAAATAAGAATAGTGTCAAAATTGATAATAAAAATAGAATAAGAAATTAAAATTAAAAATGTTGACTTTTTTTTAGAAAAAAATCGTGGTCTTATTAACTCAAATCGAAGCTCAAAACATCAACACGAAAATTGGAATAAAATTCCAACTCAAAAAGGCAGCATTTGAGATGGTGGCCATTGCCAAAGTGTGAGCTACCATATTAGCTTATCAAATTTGATATATTGAATTATAACTTAATTTACAAATGATGATTATTTAAGCTATTTTTTTTAAAACAATGTTAAATAAAATGCTAGCACATTAAGATTATCTAACAAAAATTGATAATTAGTTAATATATATATATATATATACTTGTCTCGTAGTATAAAAAATTTAATTTTCTAAAGAGACATAGTTCTCTATAGAAATTATTTAATTTATTCACAACAGTAAAATTATTTAATTCTCTTCATATATTAAATAATTAATTTAATTAATAATGAGACGCACTTTTCTGAAAAATAATATCTACGTCTATAAAAAATTATTTTACCGAAGTTAAATTTATGGAATATTAAAAAATTTTATTATATTTGCATATTATAATTAGTTAAAACTCTAAATAATTCTCTAACAAAAAAAATTAAAATTAAAACTAATTTGCCAAAAGAAAATCATATCATATACTAGAAATTAATAAATACCAGATTTTGAAAAAATAATGACGCAATTTATCTTTTATTTTTCATTTAATTAATTTTTTTTGAATATTTATATAAAGAGGAAAATCGATCAATCGGGAACTGTCATGCGGAAGAAATATGAATTTACTTTTTTATCAGAAGAAATATGAATTTATTGTTAAATTATTTGTGAGAAATATGAATTAATGTTATATTATATGTGGATGTATAATTAATTAATTAATTTGAAAAGGGTCAAAAGAGAAAATAAGGAAGGTATTTTAGTAAATAAAAATTAGCAATTGTCTCCGTGCAAGAGTACGGCGGCAGCCCATAAAGTCCACGTGGCATTTTTACCCACCAAATGTTAACTGTTGTAATAACTAACAGCAACTAAAAATAATATTAACAATTACTGTTTCACACAGACCCATAATTCGCGGAATTTTCTGTTGTTTTTTCCCCTCAGTGAACGGTTAAAAATAAATATCTCATTCAGACCACGTGGCAGAAAAATAAACGTGTCGCTAAGACACTAAAAGTTTGAATAATAATAATACTCTGTAATTCTCTGTCTTCCTTTCCTAGATTGACACGTATCTGCTCCTATGCCGTTCGATTTACATAATACTTACTAAGTAAGACTCGCCATTCTTTTTCAAATCTTTGGATTTACACGACAAATTTTCAAATTTATTGATTGAAAAAAATTTTCAATTTTAAATATTAATTGAAATTAAATTTATAAAAATAAGAAAAAATACTTTATAAATAAATAGTAATTTAAAGCAACTCAAATTAATCAATTACATATTTTTTATCTTAAGCATTCACAATCCTACAACTCAAGATTGCAAATTAATTTAAAGAGAAACTTATATTATATATTATTTTCTTAATTTTTTTCAAATACCCATTGTTTTAATATACTATATATATACTATAAATTATAATTTATAAATTCAGATATAGCGAATAAATTTTAAATTTATAAATCACCGATCAAAATATTAATAATAAAAAAAAACAGATAACTAACATAATTCTCAAACGAGTAAATATTGAACATCAACGTTGAGTAAATAAATTTGATATGACAAGATAAAAATATATATATTATTCAGGTTAAGTATTACAATATTTTGCTTTAATATATTTTATATAATTCTAATTTTTATGATTGATCATGTAAAAAAAATAGAAAATTATTTTAATTGCTTCCGTCTTGTGAGTACTATTAAAAAATATTGAACTTTTTTCAACTAAGATCACAATAATTAGTTATTTTTAATCTCAATTTATAGAATTCATTCATAGGAGTGAAATTAATACTTATAAATTAAAGTATTTATTTTAATTATATTTTTCTTTAATTTTTGTCAACTTTATTCTATAATACTTTTAATTAATTTCTCAAAATATCACAAAATAGAAATATTATTGAAAATACTTAATTTTCAGTTTTCGTTTAAGAATATCAATTTTAATTTCAAAAATATTTTACTTTTAAAAATATAGATTGAATATATTTAAGATATATTCCACTTTTAGATATATAAACCTAACATATACACACACGTGCACATATATATGCACTAAAAATATATATTGAAATTTTAAAGTGTGAAATATATAAAAATTATAAAATATTTTTAAAAAAAATTAAACAATTGATATATAATACAATCTTATGTATTTGACTATTTTTCAATTAATGGATGGGTTGTCCTATAATACTTTTGACCCAACTTTTTGGAGGCCAATTGCTTATAATTTTAGGTTATCTACATCCCACATCTTTTTCCGCAGTGGACCAATTTGAGCTTTATTATGGACTAAGAAATGGGCACAAAAGGTTCAATTTGACCAATTGCTAAATAATGCTAATTAATAAAAGCTTAATAATGCTAATTAATAAAAGCTTTTATTTATTATTCCAATTTTTTTTCTTTTATATATAATATTTGGGTTGGGTATGACTAACTGTTTTGCTTCTCTTAGTAAGTGGCCTAATTAATAAGATAAAAAATGTATTTTTATACCATATTTTATTATTTATTTATTTATTTATCATTATATAAGATATGAACTATGCTGATAAAATTAAGATTATTTCACTTTTACAGGATTGTGATCTCATCACCAACTATGATATATATATATATATATATTTAAAAAAAGCTCGACCCCGAAATACGATTTTTATGGGGATTGAACTCCTGCCCTCTCAATTGAGAGTAATAACAGGTGGCCAGCTGAGCTATCCCAACTGGTTCTATGATATATATATATATATATATATAATGAGTATTGGAATGATGACTAACAAAATTGTTGGTGAATGGTTATGGAAATTTTAGCAATGACTTGGTTTTTTATAAAGAATAATGATTTTTAAATTTTATTATTAATATTTTTAAATTCTTAATATATAGTATATATAGTTTGTATATAATTAATACAATATTTTAATTATTTTTTATGTTTTATCATTTAAATTATTATAAAATGACATATATATAATATTGGATATATTAATAATTTTAAATAAATATTTTTTTGTGAAATTTATGACTTTTATAATCAAAATTTCAAAACCCCGAAAAATTATTTTAAAATTACTAATTTAAAAGTTAACTAGGATATATTTTTGTTAAATCAATGAAACTCCTTTTAGAATTTAAATTTTTTAAATAAATTAAATATAAAATAAATATAACTTAACTCAACATGTTTTATTAATTTACAATCTTACACAGGTAATTTAGATGTTCTCCTATACATGATATCTGTGGTCTTACTTATACTATAAATTAATATTGTTTCAAGTATTTGCTGTTTTATTGTGTTCCTCTTCTACCAATTATAAAAAATAATAATAATAAAAACGGTATTTTAGACAAGTATATAACAGTAAGATACGGATATAAAAAAATAATGAAAGAATGATTTAAATAATAAATAATATATATATATTTGCAAATAAAATGGGTTAAAATTTTGGAGGACTCACTGATTATTGCCTTTTCTGATTTTTTTATAATTTAATTTCATTGTATTTTCAACTCTTCCATTTGTATCACTAACATTTCTAAATTTCAATTTATTCTAATAAATTTCTCAATTTAATTTTTTCTTAATAAAATTTTTAACTTAAATTTTCAATCAGAGAATGATATCACGACTATATGAAGCTATATTTGAAAAAAAATAATTAATATTTTTATTAAATATGAGAAAATAATATGAAGTTATTTCATAATAGTTTTAAATAAAAAATAGAATTCGCATAGCTGATTTTAATTAATTTAATATTAAAATTTTATTAAATTAAATTAAGTTATTAAATTTTGAATATATAATTTTATATTGCCTTATATGTAGTCCATGTAATCATTTTTTTTTTGTTGAAAAATGGATTAGTGATTTTTTTATAAAAAATTAAAATTAATATATATATATATGAAATTGAGGAAAAAAAAAAGAAACGGTTGCAAAAGACTAAGAATCACATGTTGTAATAAATAGCCGTCTATACAAATATATATATATATATATATATCTTAACTCGCCCGTTTGAATCATAGTTTGAGCAACGCCTCTAATATTTAATAGCACTGAATATATTATATATGGAGTCTCACCATAAATTTATATTGAAGTGGGATTCTAACATTAAATTACTGGACTAGCCCCTTAAAATTAATTTTGATAGTCGAACTTTGTCAAAAATTTTTTGTTAGAAAAAAAAATAAGGCATCTCAATAACCATAACGGCTAAAAATTATGAAAAAAAAAATTGTAGTATGATCTTTACCTATTATGCAAGATACATATGATTTCTTCTCCAGCTTTTTCCCCCTTGCTATCACTTTACCGATTATATTTTTCTACTTTTTCTTCTTTTTTATACAGTTTTTTTTTTCAAAAAATAAAAAAAACTATAGATTCAAAGTTCAAATTTGATATTCAGTTATTCTTGATATCATTATACTATGGTATGTATTTTCTTTTAATATTAATGTGAGGAGAGAAAATCGATATTGAATCTATTACTTATAAAAATAAGCGCTTATATACCTTAATGTGTTAATAAGAATACGCATTTAATTATTTATAATATGTCAATTTTACACATTTTAATTAAAAAATGTTATAACTTGATTAATATATATATATATATATGTATGTATATAACTTGATTAAGTATGTAATATTTTATTTTAGTGATAATTAAGATAATCGAATATCACACTCACTGACTATTATAAGTTTAAAGGAATTTTAAAGAAAATAAAATATTACAATTCGTTAATATATATTTTTATTAAATTCATAGCACTATTAATTAATTATATATGTGCCTACGAGGATGAATAAGTGGTGGCCTTGCACAATGTATATATATATATGTATCATTTATGACTTGCTCGCATTGTCACCAGTAACTCTCCAACAATTACATTAACAACATCTCTATTACATGAAAAATAATAAATTTAATAGATTTATTTTTTTAATTTAACTTTTTTCTAAAATGTTAAAAAAAGCTTATTTACACTCCATATACATCAAATCGATTCAAATATAATAACAACAACAACAACAACTAAGCCTTAATCTCAAACAAGTTGGGGTCGGCTGTATGGATTCTCAACAAAATAAGCTCAAAAGACACCAAAAAAGATACTCCAGCCTTAGGCCCCTTCCAAGACACGGATTTTACGTCTCCATTCAAGTCTGTCATTAATCAAATCCGCATCAAGATCTAAGGCACGTAAGTCTCTTGCTATCACCTCCTTCCACACAGTTCTAGGTCTGCCACGACCTCTAGCCCCCTCAATCAACAAATTCTCACACTTACGAACCGCAGCATTAGGAGGTCTTCTTAAAACATGCCCATACCATTTAAGTCTTCCTTCCCTCACCTTATCTCCGACGTCCGCTACTTGGACATTTTGTCGAATACGAACATTCTTAATTTTGTCCAGTCTAGTATGGGCATATATAGTTCTGAGTAGAAAATATTTCTAGTCATTTTTTTATCTTTTTATAAGTATTAAAATAATTATTAAATTATTTATATAATATATTTTTTAATTTATATATTTTTTAATGTCATTAATAAAATATTTTATCATTTTATTAATCGACAATATATTATGCATAATTTTTTATAAATATTTTTTTATTTTCTATTAAATTTAAAAAAAATAAAATCTAAATTATGTCTTTTTTTTCATTCGGATTCAATGAAATTAAAAATAAAAATATTTAAAAATAATGATGATATTAATATATATATATAATGATAATAATAATAAGGATAAGATTCAAAACAGTCATAATTTAAGATTGAAGACAATGACCATGTTGGAGCATGTTTGTATAAAATTCTTTTAAACAAGCTTAAAATTAATAGAATTATATGCATATGCATGTTAGTCGATGACAAAATAATTATATATTGATTTTTTTTTTTTATAAAAAATTGTAAAAAAAATTTCAAAAAAATTTCAAAAAAGTGGGGCCGCAAAGACATGTACATGACCGAAAGCTAAAGTGGTGGTGGTCTTGATTTTAGGGAGCACATGAGACAAAGGCATAACTACATAATTATAATATCATTATTACTTTTTTTTTTCTTTTTTTTTCTGTCCACCTCAATTGATTTATTTTCTATTTCATAAGAATAAAAAATATATAATTTTATATATAGTTTTTTATTATATTTTTATTTTAATATAAAAATATTTAATAAAAATATTAAATAAACATATTATAGTGATTTAATATATTAATTAAATTATTAAAATAATAAATAAATTTTAATTTAGGATAAATAAAAAAATTGAATATATTAATGTGCAATAAATGAGGATTTATTTTTTTATTTTTTAATTTGGGTCAAAATCAAGATATTTTTGAAGTTACCTTCTAAATTCTAACACATCTTCCACATTTCCATGATTTAAGGACTGTTTAAGGATGATGATGACATAAAGCTAACGTTGACTTTTCAATTTGTTTTTGTAATTAAGCAAAAAAACATTCTCAACTACATATGTGGAAAAAGAATATTGTAAAAAATGAAAGACTAATTTTATTTTTTTATTTAAATGAAAAAAGAATCATTCTAAATTTATTATTTTTTAATTAATTATATATATAAAAAAGAAAGATATCTAAGATTAAAGGCTGGTTAATAAGAAAATATTTTAATTATTAGATTTTTAGTTTTGAATTTGTTATATAATAAAAAATATATATTTATTATTAGATTAAGGTGTGCAATATTAAAATATAAAATATATATTTATTATATTTAATTATTAAATATAATAATTTTGATTACTTTTAGAAAATTCTAAATGAACAAAGTAATTTATTTCTTATTTCTGATTATAGTTTGAATTTAAAACTTTATAATTTTAAAATTGATTTCAATATTAATGAGTTAAAATTCATTAATAATTTTGAACAATTTTTTATTTTTTAAAAAGTATTGTATTTTCCAATCAAGTTATATATGTAACTAAAATTAATTAAATTCTTATTTAATTAATTTGATTGTTGATTATACATTAGAATTTGAATTTAAAATCTTACTATAAATTCAATATTAATGAATTAAAATTCATTAATAACCTAATTTTTTTAAGCATTTATATTTGTATTATATGGATTAATTTCTAGTTAATTGTAATAATTTCAAATTGAGATAAGAGGGTATTTTAATAGTGTCATTAAGGTTTAAAAGGATGATTTATGATTTTCTTTCCTTTTTTTTGGGTAGGTGCTATATATAATTATTATTTAATTTTGATTTAACGGCTATGCGTAGTGTTGAAAGTCACCGAGTGAAAACGTGGAATAAAATTCAATAAAGCAATTCACTGGCTTTTCTACTGCTTTACAATAATGATCACTAATTTTCACTTGAAAAATAATAACGATAATTAAATTGGTCAATTTCAACATTTTTCTTAAGAGAAAAAGGAGGAAAATAAGTTAAAAACTCATATTGTAATTATAATATAGGCTATTTTTGTAATTTATATATTTTTGTTAAATTTCAATAAAAATTGAATTATCATAGTGGAAAAATTAGTTTTGGAATACAATCAATGCCTTCATATTTTTTTTATCAAGAAATCAATGCCGCCACTAATTATATATAGTATTAGAATTTGATAATTAATAGTATAATTCAATTTCTCCTCATATTTGTTTAGCACAAGTTCCCAAGTGGTAATGAATGTAATCTTAATAATCAATTTATGGGTGCAATTTAAATTCACAATTGATATATATAATTAATTTTAGCTTATAATCTAATTTGGGCTTAAATTAGTTATTTGAATCATTCACTCAATTTGGAAATAAGAATAAATTATACAATATGTTTTTTTTATTTTTTAAAAATATTATATAGTGAAAAAATTAAAATATACTTATTTTTGAGTTTAATTATAATATATCCTACATAAGCCTGATACATTATATATCATACAATTATATTTATTAGATGTATAATTTTAATATATATTTTTTAAATTCAAAATTTATGTTTTAAACATATATGAGATAAGGAATGAAAATGAATAATTTTGAAAATATTTTAATTTCTTCGATGTATTTCTGTACAACTCAAATAATACCTATTTTTTATAAAATTAAAGGGAGGAATTCGAATTTCATATTTATTTTATACCCATAATAAATTTAATTTTAATTTATATTTGACTTATAATATTATCATAATTGTCATTTTGATACACATATGATACATTTGAATAAAAGCCTGCCTTTTCAATATAATTTAATTTAGTCTTTCTTCTCAAAGTTTATTAATAGTCTAAGAATCCTAATTTGTTTTAAGGTCAAGTCCAATGGTTTAATTTTAATGTTGGACGGGATGTATAAACAATTGACTAGTAAACAGTCTTGATAATATATAATAATCTAATATAAATGGAAATATTAATGCATTGATCATGTGATTTTATAAAAAAAAAATTAGCAATAGTGGTCAATTGTAGTTTTAATTAGAATGTTTCTATTTTTTTTTTTAACTTTTCTTGATAATTAAAAAAATATTTTTTATAAAGTTGAAATATATATATCATTTAGTATGATTAAAAAATTTTAAATGTTCTACAATAATAAAAATAATTTCACTGTTAAAGTTAGGATATCTAAACTATATATTTAGTTGCCTACTATTCCATTTCTCTCTCTCTCTCTCTCTCTCTCTCTCTCTCTCTCTCTCTCTCTCTATATATATATATATGTTGATGCTACCCCTAATTACCGAGCTTCGCCACTAATCTTTGCATTATGGACACAAAGACTCAACTCGCAGAATATATCGAATATCAGTCTCGAACATTACTATCCGATCGAGCTTTGTAGACATGTTATGATACAACATGTGTATCACACTGACACAGCAAAAGCACCACTCCGATGTGGCAAGAGCCACATACCGACGATAGGCACACTACTTCAACAAGACAGATATCCCATATTGACAACAGAAGTATTATTTCAACAAGACAGACGTATAATTTTAGTATTTCAAATATTCACTAATATATACAAAACTTGTCTGTTAGATACTAACTATAAATAAGGACAAACGATAAGCCTCCCTACAAATAAGTTCCTGCTTTTTTCCTTGAATAATCTTTGAGTTCTTCCTATTCATAAACAACACGATTACTGATTTAGATATCGGAGTCTCCTCACTACTCTGAGTCGTTAGGTCTACCTCGTCATATTATATATATATATATATATTTTTTTTCAAGGTATAATTTTCAATGATGTTATTTCATTGCTATTTCTTGCTGAATTTGGATAACTTCATGGTAGCAACAATGGTAGAGTAGAATAGTAAAAAATCAATGCCACACGACATGAGAATTAATTGTCTTTCGCTCTTTATTATTAGTTTATTGACTATTAGCTAAATGCATATGCAACTCCCATTTTTATGTAATATTGCTAGTTTGCTACCTCTGTTAAGAAGCACCAAAAGGAAAATTTCCCCCTTTTTTTATAAATTATATTTTCTATAAAAAATTGAGGCGTTCAAATATGTTCATTCTCTTTTTATTATCAATGTTTTAATTTTTGATCTATAAAATTTATCTTATTTAAAAAAAAATTAAAAGTTCATAGCATTAAACATAATTCTAATATACAGAATCAAAACAGCCTTAAAAAAACAGTTAAAAAAACAGCCTAAAAAAAAGACATAATTAAATCATCAAGCTTATGTATTTCTCCTAGTCCTACCTATCTATACTTTGTCTTGCCCATTCACCCCTTAATTTTATTTCAATTTCAAACATAAATGTAGCCCATGTAACAAAACCAAACTTCACTGCTGCTTTTATTACCACAAATTCAGGTAGATGAATAGAATTATGTATAATCAAATTGAATTAAACTTGTATATATTAAAAGATTTTATCCAAATATAATTGAATAAAAAATAATTAAATTCAAACAAATTTAATTATAAAGCAAGTCTTTTATATTATATTATTTCGAATTAATTTGATTATGACTATAGTTAGATTATAAAAATTATATTATATCTCATATAATTACTAAACTCGATCAGCTGAATCAAAATTTAAAAAATATTAAAATTTTTAAGTATGTCGATATGTAATTTTTTTATTAATATTGAGATTCGCAATTTAATTCATATTAAGCTATAATTATTATTTTAAAAATATTTAATGGGTATTGAGTTTTGCAACAAAATTGGAGTTGATAATTAAAATGAGAGTAAATGTATTGGAAACCTCAAGAACGACAAAGATGTACAAGTGGGGAGGAAATGTGGGGTAATGTTGATAGTCTAATTGAGAGATTGTCTGTCCAAGTTCTTTGCATGAAAACTGCTTCTTGTCTTTGAAAATTATTAAAAATAAGCATCTCATAACTATTTATTATTATTATTATTATTGCATTCTATTTTTAAAGGCTCAAAATGGCTGCCCTCACCATATCTATACATACGTGTTGTTTATTACTTGCAGAGGGGTCAATTCCCTAACCCGCATCATCCTTTTTCTTTATTTTTCCACACTTTTTTTTTCATAAATACTTTATAATTAAATTTCCAGAGAAAACCTGAATATTGGTTGCTGGTTTGCCCGAGAGGTTAAGGGAGAAGACTTAAGATCTTCTGCACATAAGTGCGCATGGGTTCGAACCCCATAGCCAGCAAAATTTTTATTTTTATTTTCCAATATGAAAAAAAAATCATTTTATTCTTAATTTTAATTAAATAAAAAAATTATCATTAAATAATAAAATCAATCAGTAAATTTAATTTTGTTATTATTATTATTATTTTTTTGAAATCAAAACATAGTACATGCAACAAAGAATATGAGGATTAAGCTATTTCCTGACCAGTGGACCTTATCAATACACACATCTTATAATTGTTGGTTCTTACTTCACAAAAATAACATTAACAATAAAATATGGACAATTATTCTAATCATAATAACCATAATGCCCTTACAATAGAGTGAGCAACACAATTAACTTATTATCTAATACAATGAAAGGAAATGCCTCCAATAAACCTTCCTAACTCCTTACAATAAAAAAATAAATGTTTAAATGATTTTGTATAAATTAAATTGATGTAATACAATACATTAATTATATAAATATTCATATCTTATAAAAATTCTATACATTAGTTACATTAATATAAAAATACTACAAAAAAAGTGACAATATTTTAAATAAATTCATTTTTTATTTTAAAAATATAATTTTTAATTTTCAATTTCAAAATGCCTATTTCTAAAAAATATATAGCTAATATACATCTAATATATTACAAATATACATATAATATATTTTTAATTAAATATAGTAAAAAAATTTAAAATTTTCTAAAAATTATAAAATAATTAAAAAAATTAAAAAAAAAGTAAGATACCATATTACCATTTTATTTTAAAAAAATGATACTATTCATCAATTTTTTTAAAATTTTTACTTTTTACTAACAGTATTTTAGTAATTTTATTTTAAATTTATTATAAATTATATAAAATTTATGAACTCATAATATATTATAAACACGTTATAAATTAATATAAATTTGATATTTTTATAAATATTTTATAAATTATAATATTTTAATAAATAATTTATAAATATAATAAATTTAAAATTATTTTTAATTTTCCTGTATTTTTATCAAAATTCCTTTTTTTCCTTCAAAGTTGATTTGATTTCCTTTCAATCGATAGATCAAAAAGGCCCAGACTAATGCCCAGGCCCAGTCCAAGCAATAGCCTACTTGCCTGTTGAACAAGAAAGTCGCGGCTCTACTTGTACACGTCAATCGGTTCTCGAAAGCAATTCCCTCCATTGTTATCAATCTTTTGGTTTCAAGAAGTTCGATCTCTGCTCAAATTCTCTTCTTCTCGATCTTTCTAATAAAAGGTACTGTTAATCTCTTTTATCTAATTTGCTAAATCAGTGTTGCATTGATCTAATTTTAGGGTTTATGCACCAATTACAGCCCCTAATTTTATAGCTTTTCAATTCGATTGTGGTGCTTTCAAGAAATTTTACGAATTAAACGCAATATTTCAAATCCTTGATTTTCATTTTTTTTTTAAATTTCTATTCTATCGGCTTGGATTTTCTTAGTTTGGAGTTGAGGTTTTGTAGTTTCATTATTTCATGTAACGAAAGGTAGAGAGGTGATTTTTGTTAAATATAATGTTGGAGTTTTTGATGTATTAATTTTGGCTAATTTTTGGTTTTATTTAGATTATGATAATGAAGCTTGATACTAGTGGTCTTGAATTGGCTGGACCGGTGTTCGGAGTGGCCAATGACCTGGTTAATGGAGTTTCTACTACTACGCCGTCGTTTGAGCTTCCTGTTACTACTGATGTGAGTTATAAGTTATAATTTGCTCTTTTTTCTTTTTTTTTTTTGTGGAGTGGCGTGAGTTGATTGTTTTTTTTTTTCTTTCTGTATGTTAGTTTGATGGATTCCAGAAGGAAGCTATACAAATGGTGAAGCCTGCCCATGGGACAACTACACTTGCTTTTATTTTCAAAGATGGTGTCATGGTTGCTGCTGATTCTCGAGCTAGCATGGGAGGATATATTTGTATGTTATTAATTATGTTATGTTTGGATGAGATTTTTTGGTCTATGAATATTTTCTCTGATTGTTTGAAACTGCAAAACTAATGCATTGTATGCTATGGTTTTTGTTTAACCTGGAATTAAATGATTTACTACTTGCACTGTATATAGGAGCCATTAAAATCTACACATTGCAAGCATTCTGTATCATGATGCAAATGCATTGACATTTTAGCTCTGATATTGTCTTAGTTTATTCCAAGTTATGTGTTGCTTTCTCTTTCGTCACATGCCCCAGATCGCATATATGTTATGAGTAACACTTACAGCATTTTTTTAAAAAACTTTTCTGCTTCATTTTTCAGCATCACAGTCTGTGAAGAAAATCATTGAAATAAATCCTTACATGCTTGGAACAATGGCTGGAGGAGCTGCTGACTGCCAGTTTTGGCACCGAAATCTGGGTATTAAGGTAATGTGTTTCTTTTACTTTCTTAAGCTTTATCCTATATCCATGGTCCTGTGGCTACTTGTGAGAGTGAAGAGGGTCAATCTTCAGAAAGGACTGTGTCCAACTGAAAATTGTACTTAACATTGTAGGCTAGCATTTATGTATTATATACTATGCAGTTCTGATCTAATTGGAAAATGCTAATAATTTGTTGCAAAATTTGTTTTGTATATGAATTGGACTTTGTCTTTGTTGATCTGCTACGAAACTGCAGATGTAGTCATGGGCTTTTAGGCAGAATAGATTAATTACTCCCTAGCCTACAGTCAAAACGTCTCTGCTCCTTGTTGTGAGCATTGAGAGCAGTTCTCAAGAGGGGGATTTTCAGTCTAGTAATTGGCTTGACATGTTCATAGCACCTTGATTCATGTCATATGTAGGACTAACACATATTTGAATTTTTGCTTGTACTTTCTTCTCGTTAGTCTCATAATTACATTGTTAAGTTTTATCTATAAACATGAATTATTTACCATTAGAGATCTAGTTATGCATTGCACTTGGCAACTCTGTAATAAACAATTGAAAAAAATTTAAAATAAGATCAGATTAGACACATTGTAGTTAGATGAGCTGCCACATTTAATTTACTTCAACCAATCGGATGAGGCAAGGCATTGGGAGCTTATATATGTTGATGTCTGATAATGTCGTCAATTTACTGGTGGGAATTTCTGCTGGCATTTCATGATGCCAACATATAACCCAAGTTTATCTCTTTAACATTTTTCTAATCATATTGGATGGAGCCATAAGATTAATTTACTTATTTTTAATCATTGTGTTAATTCGCGTTCCAGTAACCAATTATAGACCTAGGAAACTGCTTAGTTGTAGTCATGCTTTCAGATTGCTTTGAAAGTAAGTGTAATATGTTCTCCCGATCACTTAAGCTTAGCTTAACTCCTACTTAACTAAAGAAATCAGCATATTTTTTTCCTATTTCATCTTGTGTAAGATCAAACTTCATCTGAGTAAATTCCGTGATCCTTGCTGCTTGATCATCTAGGATGGAAATTATTTTTAGTGTCTTTGCATGCCAAAGTGTTGGTGTTTGCAAAGGATTGAATATGAGATCCCTACTATAATTCTTCCTTTAGTGCCATTTTAGTGAGAATTCCTTTGAAGTTCTTTGTTGTTTTGTTCTTTTCCCGTTGCTAATGGAATTTGTTTGGTATTATCACTCAGTGTCGGCTGCATGAATTGGCAAACAAGCGTAGAATTTCAGTTACAGGGGCATCAAAGCTTCTGGCAAACATACTGTACTCCTACCGAGGAATGGGTCTGTCTGTTGGGACCATGATTGCTGGATGGGATGAAACAGTAATGACCTTTGCATATTACCATACTGCATCGTGTTTTTCCATTGCTAAATTGCATAAGCTGTATCTTGCCCTTGGTGTAGGGTCCTGGATTATATTATGTGGATAGTGAAGGAGGAAGGCTGAAAGGAACAAGATTCTCTGTTGGATCTGGTTCACCATATGCATATGGTGTACTAGATAGTGGGTGAGTGCTATTGTTCCTTCTAGAACTTTTCCTCGAAATATTTTTTCAATTCGTAAATGATGTTTGCCATTTTTCATGGCAAATAATTTTCAAGCATTTACTTGAAATGGCAAGAAGCACATGTAAATTATAAGATGAACATAGCAGGTTTAACCATCCGAGGGCTTCAAGTTTCCATTGGGTGAAGGAAAAGTAGCTTTAAATAGTTTTTGAAATTGACAAGACATTCTCGGGTTGTTTGTCGAGGATGCACATAACATAAGAAATTAGGTGAACTATCATTTCAAGTCCAACTATGTGGCTGTATCACAAGAAAGGAGATAGTTTCTTATAAACAATTCTTGATTGATCAAACTGATAGGCATGGAAACAATATCCTATCTCATTTCTTGTACCAGACTATCACTTTCTCTTGTTGCATTAAATTAGATGTTGCCTTGTCTAACAAAATAACAGCATCCTCTCATTGTTTAGTTGGTTCTCGGGTTAGTATGGCTGAAGTTTTTTGTTATTTCCATTGTCTTGGCTTTTCTTTGTATTGTGACTGATAATCGATGTTTATTAACATGATATGACACTTTAGGTACCGATATGATTTGTCAATTGAAGAAGCTGCAGAGTTGGCCAGAAGAGCTATATATCATGCTACATTCCGAGATGGAGCCAGTGGTGGAGTTGCTAGCGGTACTCTCTCTCTCTCTCTCTAATTCCTCCTTGTTCTTTTTGAGTCTGGCTATGTGCATCTGCACCTGTCTGTGTTGTTCCTTGTGCTTATTTGCATGTCTGTATGCGGTCTTTGTGAATCTGCATGCATACAAAATCCGATAATGAGCTAATATGAATTGGATTTGTAATTTTAATAGTTTATTACGTGGGACCAAATGGATGGAACAAACTAACAGGCGATGATGTTGGAGAACTCCACTACAAATACTATCCAGTTATGCCCAATACAGTGGAACAGGAGATGGTTGAAGTAGCTGGGGCATGAAAAAACCTTGCGCAGGTTGAACATTCTCCCTGGTTGTGTAGAATCTGATGAAGATGGTCTGTATTGCAATTTTAGGTGCCAGAAACTGCTAACTATTGGTGTTTTTGAGTTGATTCCTGGAAACAATTCATGAATTTATGTGGCCTTTTGGCAATGCCATGAATATTTTCTATTATCATATTTCCTTTATGTAATCCTGTGTTTTTTATCTTCTATTAAAAAAAAAAGAATAGTGGATTTTAGCAGTTATTGCCTTGCTGGTGTTTCAAAATGCTACTTGAAGCTTTACATCTGTGTGCTTAATCTTGGATAGGAAAAGATGTTTTGTTCTGGGAATTTGCAGGCAACGACCAACTGATGGAGTAAGGGGAACATTGAAATGAAACTAGTTTCTGAGATTTTGTGCAGTGTGTAGGCACAGAACATGAAATTTCACAAAATGGTTCTGCTTAATTTCATCTTAGGGAAAGTGTGATACTGTATATAGAGAGATATAGTCTAACAGTAAGTATATATTTTTGAAGGAGGTAAAGAAGTGCATATTATCATGAGCATTTTCCTCTTCATGAGCTTCTCATAAATGGATGTGTACCATATTCAGTAGAAGATGGGGACCAATTTGCATAAATGCGTGAGGGTTGCAAGTGACCAATTTATTACTTTAGTGAAACCCTATTGTAAGTTAGGATAGAGTAAGATGAGTCATGACTGAACCAATTTCTGTCGTTATTTTTGGGACCCATAAACAATAACCAGATGCAAATCTCAGTAAACTATTTTTCTGTCACCAAGTCAATTACATCTTCAATCATTCCCAACCCAAAAAAAAAAAAAAATTTATATCCCTTTAGCACAAAGCAAAGGATACTGTTATCCTTATTAGGACATCTATACAAAGTGATTATAAAATGCTGACCAAAAATAAATAAATAAGCGGGGACACTCACCAAAATTTTTAAATTTTTTAAATTTTTTATTTATAAAAATATATAATAAATTTATAATAATTTAACAATAAATTTATAAAAGTTATGATTTAGTTTATAATAAACTCATAATTCTATTAATAAATTTTTCATATATTATATGAAGCTGACAAATTTATAAATTGATTAAAATATTTTAATAAATTTGATAATATTTTTCTAGACTGGTGAATTTGTAATATTATAATTTTTTTAATTAGATTTGTAAAACCCCAAAAAAAAACTAGCTTCCAAGATGAAAAATCCCAAAGTTTTTAATACTATTAGTTATATATATTATGAAATTGAAGGAAAAACCAACCATAAACCTATTATTGTTTTATGGGGCTACGTCAGGTGTAAATAATAATAATAATAATAATAATAATAATAATAATAATAATAATAATAATAATAATAATAATAATAATAATGTGACAGTATTCTAAAATTATATTTTTTTCAATTATTCTTCTCAAACAAAAACACGAGAAAACTTTAATAAGCGAACAAGAATACAGTTGGAAAGAAAACCTCCTCTCTCTCTCTCTTACCCTTTATTAGCTTCTAAGCATGTTTTCATGATTGAAAGTAAGATATAATAATCATTTTTCTCTTTTTTTCATCGATCAATTATAAGATATAATAGAAAATAATCACTAAACAAGAAATTATATGATATAGCTGTGATCTTAATTATACATCTTAACTGAACTAGTAAATTAATTGAATAATAATATATTGCGATATATATTTTTTAAATATATCATATAATTTTTTTAGTTAAAAAATATATATAATTATTTAATTAATTTTTTATTTTAAATAAAATGACTAGTTAAAATTACTTTTTTTTCACTAAACCTATACTAAGAGTCCATAAATAAGACAAGAATTAAAAATGGCAAGAAAATGTGCAAATGAAGTGTCAATGAGATTATTATGTTATTTTCTAAGAAAGTGGTGTTTGTTACTTGAAAAAGATTGATCTAAAAAGAAACTTAATCATATGTGCATACAATTTATATATATAAATAGGAAGGAAGAATTTCAAGCTTCCTATAGTAATTATATTGCATTATTTAATTAGGTTTGTAAATTTTGTGATTAATAGTTATATAAATTATATTAAATATTCATCCAACTTCTTGGGTTTTGTAATTCTTTAATATTTTTTTCTATTATTGTAGTTGATAAGATGTTGCACCAACAACCATCCTTTCACTATTCATCAATTAGAGGTAGTGTTAAAAGTGAATTGGCCTTGTGAATTATGGGATTTAACAACACAAACTCGAATTCAAATTTGATATTTCAGTTCTGAAACTAATATTAGTATTATTAAATTAAAAATTAATTGATTAATTAATTTCAGTATTATAGCATTTTATTGAATTTAAATATTTATTAAGTCCACTGAAAAGATATCAATATAATTAAATTACTTTCCGATATGAAAGGCATAATTGCCCTAAATAGCAAGGTATGTGAACTTGTGAACTGATTTTATTAATTAGGTCACTTTGTATAGCATAGTAAGTCCTTGTCAAAGGTCACCACATATTTATGTCACCAAATATAAATAATTTCCTAGAATTTATTATTTGTAATAAATGTCAATTCAAAAGTTAAAAAAATTGGCTATATTAATGCTAAGTTCTGATATATATATATATATATTACATTTTGGATTCACATTTATTATTTAAATGATATACAAATGCAATGCTAAATTATTTTCAAAAAATTCTCAACTCTCCATCAACCAAAGTAGAAAGTTAGTTGCAGTGTTAGTTATTAAATTAAACAATTTAACATATCAAATTATTATTATCGTGATATTTGAATTTATTATCAAACAATCAAATATTATTGATCATTTGAGGGTCTTATGGTTATTATGAAATATTTGACATATTGAATATTGTTGATTGTTAGCAGTTTAATTTATTATCACTATTATGAAATATTTGATAAATCGAATGTTACATATTACTAACCATATTAATTATGATAGGCTATTAAATTAAATTGTTAATAAAGGGTTAAAGAACTCATTTCATTGCTAAGCAGCGGTGGACAACGGCGGATAGAGAAAAATTCCTCCTTGTAAATAAATATTTTACTTTTTTTTAGTTAGTCTGTATCAAATGATATTATTTCATCATTTACTAATTAAAAAAATATATATTTTTAATAAAATGATGTCATTTCACTTTAGGGGAATTAAAAAAATAATAAAGGTGTGATTTAGCCAGAGAACAAAGAGAGAGAGAGAGAGAGAGAGAGAGAGAGAGAGAGAGGGGGCAGCCCCACCGGCTAGTCGATTTTCGTCTGCAATACTGTGAAAATTTTACCCCTCTTTTAGTGAACCTATGCTCCCGCCACTGTTGCTAAGTACCAAACCACGTAACTAAAGTAGAAGTTGAGCAAAATTAGGTGAGTTGCATAACCACTTTGAGCTTTAGCCGCAAATGTATAAAACATGGAGCAAACAACATAAATTTGTACCCATTTTCAACAATAATATAAATTTCTATGATTTTCAAGCCAAGAAATTAAAAGTTCTTTAATATATATATAAAAACATTTCCTTTCATACCCAAAAAAAAAAATAAAACCACCACCAACATGCAAAACCATAGCAATTGCTTTTCTTCTACTCCCTTCTGTTCTCTTCCCTCCCACAGCAATGAGCAATGAGCAAAAGCTCTGTTTTTCTCTGTTTCTTTAATGGCGGGAGGTGGGTCCTCATTTCAATCAAAATCTCGTCTTTCTCAAGTCTCTTTCTTTCTCATAAATCCTTCATACCCAACAACCTTTCTCTTCCTCTTCTTCTGTAAATATATTCTCTTTCTTTCTCTCCTTTCCTTTCTCCAAATACAAACATCATTTTTACACAAAAAAACAAGAAACAGAGCATAACCCACTTGGAATTTGACACAAACAGCTTCAATTCAATGGGAAAGTTCCTTTCTTTAACATTTTTCTTCTTCTTCGTCTGTGTTCTCCATTTGTTTAGCTTCAAATTGGCTATTTCTCTTTCCCCTGATGGCCTTGCTCTTCTTTCTTTAAAATCTGCAGTCGATAAACAGTCTGGTGCTTTCCCTTTTGCTGACTGGAATGACAATGATCCTACACCTTGCCGTTGGACTGGTATTTCTTGTATGAATATAACTGGATTTCCTGATCCGCGTGTCGTCGGAATTGCAATTTCCGGTAAGAATCTTCGTGGGTATATTCCGTCTGAATTGGGTACTCTGGTTTATCTTCGCCGGCTCAATCTTCATCATAATAACTTTTATGGGTCGATTCCGGCTGAGCTGTTTAACGCTGCTTCACTTCACAGTCTCTTCCTTTACGGTAACAATCTCTCAGGTCTTCTTCCTCCATCGATCTGTAATCTTCCTAGACTCCAAAACCTTGATCTTTCAAACAATTCTCTTTCTGGTCCTTTGCCGGAAAATTTAAACAATTGTAAGCAGTTGCAGAGGTTAATTTTAGCTCGAAATAAAATTTCCGGTGAAATTCCGGCTGTAATTTGGCCGGAATTGGATAATTTAGTTCAGCTTGATCTTTCCTCTAATGAATTCAACGGATCGATACCCAATGATCTTGGCGAACTTAAGTCTCTGTCTAATACATTAAATCTCTCTTTCAATCATTTATCTGGCAGAATACCAAAATCTCTGGGAAATTTGCCGGTTACCGTGAGTTTTGATCTGCGACACAATAATTTAACTGGTGAAATACCTCAAACTGGTTCTTTTGCTAACCAAGGACCAACTGCATTCCTTAATAATCCTCTGCTTTGTGGGTTCCCTCTACAGAAACCTTGTAAAGATTCTCCAGAGAGCTCGTCGACGAGCCAGAATTCGACCCCGGAATCCGGTGATAATCCCAGGAAAGGATTAAGTCCTAATATGTTTTTAATCGTAACTCTAGCTAACGCGGCTGCAGTAGCGTGCTTTTGTCTAATATTAGCTTATTTCTACTGGAAAAAGAAGGATGATTCTAATGGCTGCAGCTGCTCAGGGAAGACTAAGTTTGGCGGACGTGGGAAATCGCGGCCCTGCTCGGGCTGTTCCTGTGTCAATGGCTCCAGAAGCGAGGATTCAGAGGCTGAAGATGCAGAGAAAGCAGATAGAGGGAAATCAGAAGGAGAGCTTGTGGCCATTGATAAAGGCTTTAGCTTTGAGCTGGATGAGTTGCTTAGAGCTTCAGCTTATGTGTTGGGGAAAAGTGGGTTGGGTATTGTGTATAAGGTTGTGCTCGGAAATGGGATTCCGGTGGCCGTTAGGAGGCTTGGCGAGGGAGGAGAGCAGAGATACAGAGAGTTTGTAGCTGAGGTGCAGGCTATTGGGAAGGTTAAGCATCCGAATGTAGTGAAATTAAGAGCTTATTATTGGGCTCCTGATGAGAAGCTTCTTATTAGCGATTTCATCTCCAATGGCAACTTGGCTAATGCTCTTAAAGGTCAGTATTTTCTGGTTTTTTTTGAGATATTTGCTTTCTTTGATCTCTTCATTTTCCATGTCAAAGCTCAATCATTGTTCTTACAGCAATTTCAGGTGGGCGTTATGATAATAAAATCACAAGTTCTTCCAAAAATTTGAAGAACATTAAAATTAAAATATTAAAATTCATAATCTTTCTGATCCAATTAATAAGTTATGCCAATATGAACTCATTTGAAGTTTAAAAATTTAAAATTTACATATAAAAATGTTGCTTCTTTTTGCTAGAAGCTTAATCGATTGAAGTCTTAAGATCAAATGAAAGTGAGAAGGTCCCCTAAAGTAGATCTAAAGAAGGGTAAGGAACAAATTTGGGAGCAACCCTTTTTTTTAGTATTAGTATGTGGATCGAGAGAATATGCACTTATGTTAAGCTGCGTCTTGACGTGCGAGTAAGTACTTATTGGCTGGTTTTAATTGAAGGGAATTTAGGGGCATGAATGAGCTCTAATTAATGGATGTGGTATTAGCTATCATGGTTTCAACACTAATTGATATCTGTGGCCTACCTGCTATGATTTACTGCACCCACCCATGGTCTCATCTCAACTGTACTCCCTTTTCTTCTCCATGCGCAAATTTGTCCTCTCGCTTTCCTTTGCTAATGGCACTGTAGAAATACCTAGTGGGAATTTTCCTTGTAGTCCTAATAACTCATTTTGAATAATAAAATGTGCATTTAGTAATCTGAAAAGTCATTACTCAATTCTCAGTGCTTTCATTACAAAATATGATCTGGTCAGGTTAACAAAATGGGTGCAATTATAAACAAATCTTAGATTTGAATTCTGTGTTTTTTATAAGAAAAAGATTACTTACATTATGAGTCTTGATGGATTAAACTCATGGAAGTAGGGTGGAAATAATTGGACTGAGTATTTTATGAATCTCAGAGTTCAGTGTTGTCTCTAGGTTTTAGGTAGGCATTAAGCACTATTTTATGTCTGAGATCCACCGAATGGCGGGCCCTTTCACCATTGGCCTGGACATGGATATGGGATTGATTGGAGAATGGTATTAGGAGGCTTGAGCATTTCTAGATCTGCAATCACAAGGTAAAGGGTCTGAAAAATGATTCATTGCTCCTTTTGGGGCAGCAACAATTTTACTGATAAAGTAAATTCTGCAGCCCAAATTTGTTTCCATCTTCTGGCTTTTTGTAACTCTTAACCCTCAACTCTCTTGGTTTTGCATTTTCTTCAGCTTCCTTTCCTAAAGCTAACCTGGATTTTGACTCTCTGTTTAAAGATACTTTTATGAAGGTTCCTTTGCATTCTTCCTCATCATTTTAATCTGATTTTTATCCTTTAGTAAAAACATTCAGGCTTTATTTCTTTTCCTACTTTCTTTCTTTCAACTACCATGCCTTTAATTCAAAAATATATGTTTTCTTAAGAAAGTATGGGTACATTTTCGGAGGCTATCGGCTATCTATCTCATAGCAGTGAAGATTAAATATTTTTAACTGATAGTATCTATCTTGTAGTAGTAAAGATTAAATGTTTTTAACTGATACTTGAAGAAAAAGCATCTTTTATATGCAGTCAAATTTTTTTCCTGCACATTAGAGATACTATTGACTTACCCTACTCATAATGAAGATCCCCCATTAATTGAGCATGAATGGTCCCAAAACCTCTTTTCCTTGAGGATACTGCTGATTTTGATCTTGAATACAAATACTGCTGCACAACCCTCATTTAAGAAGGGTTATTTCTAAAGGATTGAATTGGCCAGCCGGGGACCAGATAGATGGAAAGTGAAAGCATTACCATTGAATTACTACCACAGGTTGAAATAAATATTTAGTCAAGTAACAGCTTACTCTAGATAGTAGACATGCAGTTGGGTAACCATTGCTTTTATGTTTTCCTTTGACATAGTATGGCCACAATATTTGTTCATGTGTCTCTCCGACGTCTCGGTTGGGTCTGGACCCATAAGAACTCACCCTTGAAGCACACTATAAAGATAGAAAATTGTCGGGGCATGTAGAAAATGTTTAAAAATGAGTTCCCATCAATCAGGACATACGTTTGAGGAAATTCCAGTATTTTGTTGTTATTCAGAGCGGGATTCATGACCTATTACAGCATTCCAGTACAAACTAAAAGCCAAATCTTGTCTTTTTAAATTATCCCTTTTCCTTGAATTACCGCATGTAGGACACATTTGCAAGAATTCAGAGCAGCGATTGTCAAAGGCTTCATCGACTTAAAAGATTGGTTTTGTTTCTTGTCGGACATTAGTAAAATCTTGTCTGGTTGTCTATTATAATAGCAGCCTAGAATGGATGATTTAGTTGTCACTTGCATAATTTCTCTGTTTTACAATTTGTCATTATCTGAAATTCCAGCTAATGATTAACCACAAAAGGTGCAGCAATTGATAAAAATTTATTGCTTTATTTAACAGGAAGGAGTGGTCAGCCTTCGACAAGTCTCTCATGGGCAACCAGGCTGAGAATTGCCAAGGGAGCAGCCAGAGGCTTAGCCTACCTTCATGAATGCAGTCCAAGAAAATTTGTTCATGGCGACATTAAACCATCCAATATTCTCCTAGACAATGAATTCCAGGCTTATATTGCCGATTTCGGCTTAAACAGACTTATCAGTGTAACTGGCAACGATCCTTCTTCCTCTGGTGGCGCAATAGGTGGAGCTTTACCTTATCTAAAATCAGTCCAAGCAGAGCGAACCAACAACTACCGTGCCCCAGAAGCTCGAGTTCCTGGAAACAGACCAACCCAGAAATGGGATGTGTATGCATTTGGAGTAGTATTGCTTGAATTGCTGACAGGGAAATCTCCTGAGCTTTCACCAACTACATCAACTTCTATAGAAGTGTCAGACCTAGTAAGGTGGGTGAAGAAAGGTTTCGAAGAAGAGAACCCATTATCAGATATGGTAGATCCAACATTGCTTCAAGAAGTTCATGCCAAAAAAGAGGTACTTGCAGCTTTCCATGTTGCCCTTGCCTGCACTGAAGAAGACCCCGAGTTTCGACCGAGGATGAAAACTGTCTCTGAAAATCTTGAAAGGCTTGGAACATAGAAGAAGAAAACTAATTATTTACTCAAGGCTTTGATTTTTTAAAATTCTTGATCTTGCAAATGGGCATTCGCAGTTCTGCAAATGGTGAATTCTCGGAAAAGTTGAGGTTGGCCTGCTTAAAACAAGGCTTCTGCTTCACCCACCCAATTAACTTTCAGTGAAGACGGAAAAAAAAATTCAAGCCCAAAAGTTTTGGAGTGAGGAAGTTTCTTTAGCATAATTGGGAAATTGGGTATACATTTGTTATTTTCTTCAGTGGGAAGTATCATGGAAGTAGCTGTATTTGTAATTTAAATTCCCACATCCCATTTCCATGGGATGCATTGTAATAAAAATGCCCGCCCTTTTGTATGGAAGTAGCTCTATGCTGTTGCTCCATTGATCTATTAGTTTATTTATATATAAATATGATTATGCACGCAAAAAATAAAATTTTTATGATAGAGAGAAAAACTTTATAGTTAATGTTGATTATAAATTATTTAGCTATTAATTTATTAATATATCATATAAATAAATTTTTTTCATAAAATGTTCCCGCTCCTGCCTCCGCCACACAAACGAGGCAAATTTGCCCCGTCCCTACTCCTGCGGGGGATTGCCGCCTCGTGAGAATTCTGCAAAAAATTTATTTTAATTTATTTTTATTTTTAATTAAAATATAATCATATAAAAAGTTATTAATTTATAATAATTTTATAATTAATAACACAAATTATTAATTTTACAAACAACAACACAAAAAATTTAATTTATTTAACTTTAGAGTTTAAATTTTATATATTATTTTTATTTATGTAGATTAATATAATTTGTATAATATATAATATAATATAATAAATATAACATATAATATATATATAATATACTATATATAATATAATATATATAATATATTTTCTTATATAAATATATTCAGGTTCTCTCAAAAATGAGAATGAGGATCTCTGCAGGACGAGAAATACCCTTCTCATCTCATAGAAAATTTTTTCTTTTTTCTCTTAAATCTGAATAAATTTTTATAAAGGGCGAGAATTTTTCATCCCATTACCAACTTTAAATATATCCCATATTAACAAGAGAATCATGGACATGCATCAATAATCATATCTTATTTATAAGTCATTTGTTCAATATTTCTTTTGTTATTCAGAATAATTATGAAATTGTTTTTATATAAATTTCTATTGGAAATTATCATATTTTTAATTGAAATTTATGTTATAAAAAATTATGAAATTTGTTATTTTTTTTGTCCCATGTGTAAAATAATTTTGATAAGGATATTAATTTTATGAGTATCATAAATATATTATTTAAAAATCACTCTAAACATAAAACATTTAATTAATTTGAAAACAATAAAAATAAAAGCAAATAATGAAAAAGAAACCATAAATATAATTAATATAATATAATTTGAAAACAATAAAAATAAAAGCAAATAATGAAAAAGAAACCATAAATATGGAAAATATAATTAATTAGGATAACAAGAAACACCCTTGTTTTGAAAATTTAAACGTTTTCATATATTATTATTTATTTATGATATTAAAAATTAAGTTTATATAATAAGAATGGATGAAAACTAAAAATTATTTAAAATATAAATTAAAATGAAAAACTTCAAAAATTGAAGAAGATTGTTGAAAAAATAATTATAAATTTTTCCTTCAATTTTAAGTTTAATATTTTTTTTGCATTTAAATTACATAAAAAAAAATTTATAGTGAAACGTGGCAGCATTACAATTTGTTCTTTTACTATTTATTTATTTATTTTTCTTATACTGCAACTTTGAGTCTTTTACAGTTTACACTAATGGCATTCGAAGCTCAAAAGGCGGTTCCTTTCTCTTTCTATTTAGCTTCTATGTGAGCTCCGGCGAAGACCCGATCTAATATCTACCAGTTTTTTCGCCAGTAAGTCAACTCCAAAGCTATCTTCTTTACTACTCAAGGTCACTCTATCGTCTTCATTCACAAAACCCTAACTTGAAGCTGGCTACTTTCCCCCCTTTTGTATTTGTTTTCCAAATGGGTTTGATTTGATTGTTAAGTTTCTGAAATATGTGAGGTGTTTGATTTGATTTGTAGATTTTGAAGGAAGCAAAATTTGAGAAGGTCAAGACATGGTAAATTGATTATATTTTTGAAGAATTAGATTTCATTTAATAATGGAATTTTATTTTTTGACCTGGGTTGTTTTCATTTTTTTCAGTCTGCACTCTTTAATTTTCATTCGTTTCTGACTGTTGTGCTATTGGGAATTTGTACTTGCACTTATGTCAAGATGCACTTTCCAGCAATCTTGGAGCAAAGAACAGGGTATGTATCTTCTACTCATTTTAACTTCAGTTTTATTTCATTGGTGTTATGTGGTAATCTGATGATTTTTTTTTCTATGTTAATGGGAAAATGCGTTAACTATAAAATTGTACTTCTTAGTTCTCCTTTGATTTGATTGTTGTGAATTTTCTTTTCTGAAAAGGGCCATTTTTTTAGCTTTAAGGTGATTCGTGAAAAATGGAAATGGGAAGGCATTGAATCGAAACTAGATGAGATTTCCCATTAATGAAATGGGATTTTAGTTTTTATGACAGATATAAAAACACTCTATTTCCATCATTGTGGTACCTTGAATGAGTGCAGTATGCACTTCTAAGCCGGAGCCTTTGAGCTTCTGATAATTCTTTTCATGAACATATGATTTGCAGCATGGCAATACTCCCGCCTTTCTCATAGCTTAAGTCAAATCTAACCGCTGGGTGTGCTGATCTCAATAATGTGGCTACTTTAGACTCTTGGCAAATTATTAATTTTTTAATTAGTCTCAATTATTTCAAGTTGACAATAAGTTTTTGATTGCATTGAGCGACTTATTTCCTTTGTTTTAAGACAAAGGAAAAGGCTTCAGCACAGGAAATACACAGGCCAATTATGTTGTGCGCCCATGATGTACATCTAGAGCACTGCCTGGGAAGCCAACTGCCAGGCCTAGTGGCTTCCACCTTATGCAGATTTTAGGTTTAGACCAGCCTTTTAATTAGCCTAATCTTTAGGCTGTCCTCAATAATCTTGCTTAGTACACTTGGGATGCTAGGCTGATTATCACTTAATATGCTTTCCCCTCAACTAAGGGTATTCTCGAGTCTTGGTATAGCTAGCCCGAAGTTCTACACTTATATTGATTTCATATTCAATGGAGCACGAGGAGAACTCATGATGACTATGGGTTGGAAAAGCTTCGGGGATCCGTCTATCCCTACATTCTCTCCTGATGGGCGGACAGCTAAGTGGTAATAACATTTTTCAGGCTATGATCAGAAGCAGGTCATGGAAAATAGAGGACCAATCTCTTCTGAAGCGAGGAAGTAGATTGCAACAGATGCCATATATTTGTGCTTTACCACTTCATTGTCAACCAATCAAACACCGTTTCTTTCTATCATGGTCCTTTGACAGTTGGACATGTAAATCCTTCAAAGTCATCTCTTCCCCTCCTATCCTCTCCAAACTCTCTCTCTGTGTCTCAGTAAACTAAGCTTATTTTATCATTAGTATGGTTTCTTCTGTTATCCCTGTCTAGGTCTTTTTTCTTAATGTTTTTTGTTGTTTCTTTTTTCAATCTTGCCCTCAGTAGACAATAAAATATCTGCTCTGACTCTTTCCATGTTGTGCACAAGGCAATGTTGATACAAGATATTCAAAGAGATGTTTTATTGGCATTTTGGTTAATCCATAGATTATAGGATGGCTCACGGTAATAAATTTTGTTGGACAGGTTTCGAGGGTTCTTCTGGAAGGCAGCCAGAATAGGTAGGATTCTTTATCTTAATACTTTGGCATTAGGTAGGATTCTTTGGCAGCTGTTTTATATATTTTTGAGCATTCAACTTTGTGATCATGTGAAACAAACATAGAGGTCAAAGTGTATTCTGATTGGATCTACCTTGATCATGATTATCGTGAACTTCTAACTGCATATGCTAGCATGAATAACAATCTAACTACTTGTGTGGTTGCTGAAATAGGTGAGCGTTTGAGCCCCTGGGTGGCTGCAGGGTGCTTCACAATGGGCGTGTCAATAATATTTTTCTAAGGAAGAAACTTCTTGTCTTGTCTTGTGTATTTGGAAGTTAGCACTATCCATTTTATTGTTATGGGTATATATGGTGCCCATTAGAATTTGATGTCATAAATATTTTCTATTATAGGAAGTATAATGATAACCATTGTTTCATGACCCTATCAAGGACTGTGTTGAGGTATTTTTTGGCAAATATGCTTATTTATTATGCTTATTTATCATGCAACTACTTGATCACTAAATTCTCAAGTCTCTTACTGGTAACAGTAATATGGGATGATAAATTTAGTGTCTATGCATATCAAATGCTAGTTATTTCTTTTACAATACTTATTTGGAGGACTGGTGCTTGATGTCACCTAAAAAGTTCTAACTTCTGAGGTGCGCCATCAACCATCAGCTTATGTAACAAATTCCCATAATCATTGGGGTGAAATTTTCAAATTTTCATAAATGGTACTGCACATCTTGATTCTTGCTTGTTGGATGTGAAACATCTTAAATGACTGAAGGTTGGAGAGAGAGTTCAGCTAAATAAAGAGGCAGCATGTTTTCCTGGTTTGTTAAGTTGGACAACAGAAAAGTCTGGAGGATGTATTGATGTTTTGTTATTTGATACAAATATAGGGATATTGAGAACTTAGAAAATAAACTATAGAAGCACTGGTTTCTTTCTGATGAGGAAGATGAAAAGAAAAAGGCAAGAGTTCAAGCTGAAATTAGTGCTGCACGGGGTTTAAAGCCAGCAAGGATACAAGCTTAAGACATAATCTGTAAGCTTGTTCTTGAATCTCTTAAATATCACAGCCTTCCCCTCACCCCAGGGAATTATTGATAGGATCATCTGCTTGAGAGGTTTCTTCTGAGCATTCTCCTTGGTCACCCTGCTGATCTTCTCATCAGCTTCATTGTCTTCTCTATTCCATTGAAGAGGATAACTCCTTAGAAACACCCTTCTATTATTGTAGTCTTCATAACGAAAGCTCCTTGTCTTCATCCCATTTGCTCTTATGTCTTTGTGATCCATGCTTGAGGATGAAGTTAGCAATAGTCTAATAGTGCTGGAGATGGTTTTATAGGATTACTTAAGAGGAGAAAATAAGAGAAAAAGGGGGTGGGAGTTGAGAGAGGGTGGAAAGAGTTATAAATAAGAGGATAGGATAAACCTGGGAGAAAGAGAAAAAAAGGCCAACAATAATTAACTTATAGTTGAAAATGATGGTAAGCACTAGTATTTGGCTTTTCTTATGTTGAATATGAATGAAATAGACGAGGAATCGATCTTGGATAATATGCATTTACTGGTTGACTGTGTTTCGGTGTGCGAATATGAATGAACTTTGTTGAGCAATATTTTTACTATTTCTTCATATATGCTTGTGAACTTTGCGTGTCGGTTTCTGGTAAATGGCATCCTTATCATGCAATCTTGACTGCTAGATTTTCATCTAATGATGCTTTCTTGATTTCTCAATGCTGCTCCATTGATCTAGAGCACTGCTAGTGTATACAGCAGTGTGCTGCTATAGCAACATCTTGTATTGTTATTGTTTATTTGTGATAGTGGGCATATGCTCATATATGCTCCTCATTTTCTTCCCACAAAAGCCAACAGAGGATCATCATTGTTTTAATCGAAGATATATCTTTGTGGAAATTTTGTCAAACTTGTTTATTGAGGTGAGAATTTCTATAGGTATGTATGCTTTTGACCTTGAAAGAATCATCTCTAATATGTGCATTTACAGAGGAAAATTAGGCATAGATTCGTATCATATACAGAAACCCATTATATAACAAATTTTAGTCTTTACGGTGCATAGACAAGCATAAATTCAAATATTATTTGGTATTTCATTTTGTCTTTAGTGTATACATAAATATTAAGGGAATAATTATTTTTTTTAATATTTTAATTTTTTTTGAATGGATTAAAATATTTTTTATTAATTCATTAGTAGTATTAAAAATATAACAATAACAATAAAGCCTTAATTCTAAGTTAATTAAGGTCCGTTATATAATTTTATTTTCATTCGATTCGATTTAAAACTATTTTTTCTGATAAATTTAAAACAGTAAAATCATTTTGTATTATTTTTGTCCGTATTAAAAATAAAATTTAAAAAAAAGAATTTAATAACTAATTGCTTCAGTAGTATAATAAGAGTATAGTTAAAAAAATTAATTTATTTTTTTGTTTTATAAAGTGATAATTTCAATATGACTGAAATAGTATGTTACTATGTTGGAATGAAATAGAATGTTGTAATGAAATAGAATAGGATATGATGAAATATATTTTTTCCTATAATATATATATATATATATATTGAAAACAAAGAAGCATTCATAAAAGTATTGAATAGGTAAATGAAAGACAAAGCATATACAGTTTGCCAGTTATGGGATCTTAGTCTGTAAACTAAGCAATTAGGGGAAGCTTTGATTTCTTTGTTATATGCATCAGAAAACACTATTGGTGAAGGCACACAATAAACTTATGTTAATGATGTTGATTAAGCAATTTAACAAGGGTTAATATCACTATTCATATTTGAATTTTTACTAACAAAAAAAAATCATATTTGAATTTTATTACTCATATCATTAAAGTTTTTAAACCTTATTTTATCATGATTAACATTTAACTTCTTCCTAGTAAAATTTTTTACTCTATTTTTCAGTAATTGAATGAAAATATCAATAGAGCTTGAGAGCTTTTTTTTTTTTTTTTTTTTAAATTAGGGTTAGTGGGATTTTGCGATTTTGACTCTAAAATAAGGATTTTTCTTTATGATTTGAGAATATATATATAATTTTAGTTTTTTAGAGGTTTAAAGTTTTAATTCAGGGTTTAAGGTTTATAGTTTAAAATTTAAGGCGAAACTCTTACAATCATCACTTAATCATTGAAAAATAAAGCCAAAAATTTTAATGAGAATAAATTAGATATTGGATAATTTTATCGTGATAAATTAAAGTGTTTAGAAATTTTAATGATATAAATGGAAAATTTAGGATGATTGATGACATTGATTCAATTTAATAAAAATGATAATCAACATTTTATCATTTTTTTCTCATTCTCAATCATAGATTTTCTCATTGATATATATATATATATATATATATATATTGGAAACCTAGTTTATATATAATCCTCGCAGAAAACTAGGTTTGGATTGGAAATCTCTATGCCATTGTTTATTATTTATTTATTGTTGGTATTATTGCATGATTATATCCATTATATTTTACATTATATTTTAGTTGAAAACATACCATTTATATAATAAAAAAGGGGATATCTCTATCCGCAATATTCATACATAATAATCATATAAAAATAATTTATAAAAAATATCGAGAATAAAAATAATGAAATAAGGTGTCAACTTTTTTAAATTTGCATTATTAGTTTGTTAATATCTTTTTAGCATGAATTTTTCAACTTTTAAAAATATCTTCATATAAATATTTTGACCAATTTTCTGTTTCCAGAGAATTGTTTGCAATTTTAAACCTTTCAGGGGTTGTTTAGTTATTTTAAACAATTTCAGTTTTCTAAAATAAAAATAAAAGATAAAATTTATTATTTAGTTAAAAATATTTTTTATCTAAAAATTTTAAAAACAGATTGCTATATTTATTAGTTAAAAATTGAATTCTTTTTACTTATTTTCTAATTGAAAAATACGCTCTTAAAAATATAGGATAAAAAATATAGGAGTTTATTTCCTATTATAATTTTTATAGATTCTTTTTATTTTTTTATTTGAAAAATAGTTAGTGAATGAAAATTTGAAAAATTAAGAAATAAAAAAAAATAAAACTAGAAGATAAAGATGGAAAATATTTTAGAGCTTCAAATCACCCAAATGTAAAATATTGATATTATTTTCAAAAAACTAAAATATTTATGGAGAAAAAAAAATTCATGTTTTTAAAATTTATTCATGAAAATAATGGGGTGAACAAACAAAGTGAAGAAGTTAAAAAAAATTAATGATAAGATGGTAGAAAACTTTCTATGGAATGATAATGAAAAGCCATACATTCAAAATGAGTAATGTTACATTTTTTTACCAAAAATCTCAAAAGAAAAAAAATGCATAATTACTTTGTTGCTTCATTTTGAATTTTACAACCACCGGTCCAAGTACTTTTGATTTTTGAAAGTCATTGCATTATATATAAATATATATGAAATAAGAATAATGAATTTAAAATAATAATTCTATTCAGCTCAAATTCATATTAAGTTATAAGTTTTGAGTAATAAGATACTGGATGGTAAAATATAAAAAAAAATAAAATAATAAATTCTTTATCAGGATACGGAGTCCATTTGCTTGGGAAATCTATTTTATGGATTTAGTAAGGGAATATATTTTATTACACTCAAAATTTTAAGGCATTTAATTTATGAGTCCTTTTCATTGAGTATATAATATCACCTTAGAACCCTCTTACTCCACGGGTTTGAGCTCACTAGGAGTTATCTTGCTCCACCTAATGGAAAAGCCAACCACAAAATTGGATCACCCTCCCCATACTTTTTTCTACCAAACTATTAATTCTAATATCAATTGTTAGGGTATGAAAAGTCTATTTATTTGGGAGATTCACTTCATCAGTCTAGTGAGAGAATATACTCTGTGGACCTAAAACTACATTCAGGGGCGGAACCAAGGGGGCATGGAGTGTCCATTACCCCCCTTGGTTCCTATACACACATACATATACATATATATATATATATATATGTATATGTATATTCATATATACATATGCATATTTATATGTATATATATATAATTAATAATACTTATATTTATATAATATAAAATCAATTTATAATATAATATATAGTATTTATATATATTTGTGTGTGTATATATATTTATTTTTTAAAAAAAATTAATTTTTAAAAATTAATTATTTTAAAATCTAAAATTAATTTTTAATTTATTATTTTGATAATGTTATTGAGTATTATAATTATTGTTTAATTTATAAGTTTTAGTTTATCATTTTAATTATTTGATTAATTATTTTAAAATTTGATTATGAATTAGAATTTAAATTTTGATTATAATGTTAATTATTTTTTAATTTAATTATGACACTAATTGGGAATTTGATATTTTGTGAGAAGATTAATTATTTTACAATATGTTTATGAATTGGATTTAAAATTTTGTGATTAGGTTAATTATTTTATAAAAAATACTCTATTATATAAATTTATTAAAAAATAATTAATTTAAACACTTTTTTTAAAATATCTCAAAAAATATATAAATATTATTTTAAAATAATATATATTATATAATTTCTCAAAGTAAAATTTAAAAATTAAAATAAAAAAATTTAATATTTAATTATTTAATATAAAAATACATTAATTTTTTAAGTTCCATCAATGACCACACTCAAACTCAAAACATTAAGGCATGAAGTATACGAGTTGTTTCTACTTATATATTTATCATTAAGTTTTTCTGATATGAAATTCTGTTTACACTTAAAATTTCAACATTCTTGAGGTTAAATCAATAAAAAAAAAAAGTAAATTGTAAGGATTCAAATAGTTAACTCTCTTTTTAATTAATATATAAATTGAGTAATTGACTCTAAATTCTATCTAAAAAGAAGATTTAGTTTTTCACTATTTTTAACATTATGTTATTTATTTCATCAATTAAAGGCGAGACTCTCTTTTTTTGGATCCAAGGCCGTTTCAACGACTAATTTGGACGAAAAATATTGTGAGACGGAGAGTTTAGCTGAAATGACACATATGTTGAAAGATAATGCAAATATCTTATAATGAGCTTAATAAAAATAAAAATATCTGATGGAATAAAAGGATAAAAGCTCGTTTGATTATGATTATATAAATGTTTAATTTTAAAATTCTTAATTAAACTGATATGAAAACATCCTTAATAAACATTAAAAAATAAGTTTAGATAAAAATAATTTTACTTTCCATTTTAAATAAATAGTTTAAAGCAAAAGTGAATCACCATCAACAATAACAACAAAAAATTTTTTTTATCAACAACAACAATTGATTCACACAATCTCATATATTCCGAACAAGATACCTCTGTATATTTTAGTTATTGTGCTGTTGCTGTCTAGACTTTATGCACACCAATAATAGTTGGTGGTAGACAGTCTTGGCATACTGATTTCTGTTTTAAGGTAATCATTGCATACAAACATGGGCGGAACCAAGGGTCATGCGTCCATTGACCATCCTGGTTCATGCATATATGCACATACATATATATATGTATGTTTGTATGTATATATATATATATGCACATACATATAAATATGTTTGTATATGTATATATAAATATATATATATATATATATGATTTTAGTCATTTTAATAAATTAGTCCCTCTCTTTTTAGACACTTTCACTATGAACTTTTTACATTTAATTTTTTTTTTCTAATAATAATGGCAATTATTATTATTATTTCTTTTTTAAATGTAACCTTCAATTCTAGCCTTATTTTTTTAAAATAATTATTGCTATTTTAATTGTTATTTTTTAATCATATCCATTTTAATCTTAATTTTTTAAATAATTATTGCTATTTTAGTTGTTATTTTTAAATCATACTTTTAATTGATGTATAATTTTAATTCATTTTCCATAAAAAATTTTACCTAATAATTTTGAGAAAGATTTAAGATTAAGAAAATTATAATATTGAATTATATGAAAAATTAACAAAAAAAAATTAAAAATCATCATGTAATAACAAAAAAAAATATTTGAAATTTTTTGGTATTTATAAGTCATAACTTTAAGTTTAATAAAAAATATTTATTTATAATTATGATAATACGGAAAATATATAAATTCATATTTTCTTCAATTTAATATATATACATGTATATATTTTAACTTAAAAAATCTATTCCACCTATTTATTATTTTTAATTATTTTCAATTTATATCATAAAATTGATATTGATAATAATAGATTTAACAATATTATATGTGTTCATAATAAATAATTTAAGAATATGTCTTATAAACTATATAATTTCACCACTTTAAATGTAATTTTTTAAATTTTAGAAGGATATCATAATATATTTTAATATATTTGATATATTCAATAATATTTTTCATATTTTATTTGTTCACAATGAACTTATATATTGAATGTAATTTTTTTTTATTTTAAAATTTTGACCCCTCTGGATGGAATCCCGATTTTGCCACTTCATACAAACTTGGAAAAATGTAACTAACATTGAAAAATTTTTATTAAACATGAATTTGATTCACATTCCATGTTTTGAAAAATTATTTACCATATGAAAAAAGAAAAAAAAACGGAGAAAAATTGTTGACCATGAAAGACTCTACTCTTATTACAAATAAATCTAGAAATTTTTTTTTCTATTTCTAGAAATTGCTTAATTTCTTGGTGTTAAAACATATGTATCCTACGTCCAGCTTCCAACACAAGAGCAACTCAAAACAGTAGTTGATAAAGTGGATGACGTCTTTGGGGATGCAAAAGAATCTTTTGGAAAGCTTACAGCTTTAAATTCAACTGAGGAAATAGAGGAAGTTCCTAAAGAAAATGCCAAGTGAGTTGCTGTGGTAATTTTCACTAATTATGCTATGCTTCTTCTGTTAGTAGATGCCCCAAGTTTTCTTACTTTATCTTAACATCGAATGCTGTAAAGATTTACTATCAAAATGTTCCATTTGCCAGAGTTAAAGGCTGAAGCTGAAGAAGCTTAACGTTTGACAATGGCAAAAGAGTCGCTTCTTTGAAATTGAAACTACAAGCTATACAGCCGAAGTTTCAGCGAGGCAGCATACAGGACAAAGTTCATTGCATGATTTTGTTCATAGATTTTAACCCTTTTGATAAAAATCCATATGGTTATGCACACTACAAGAAAAAACATTTCTAGTCATGGCAAAAATAATAGCTAAAACTATAAAATAGTGTGACTAAAATATTTAGCTACTATATAAACTTATTTTACTAGAAATGACAGTAATAAAAAGTTAGCCACATATTTTTTTTGTATTTATAGCTAATAGCATATTTATTTTGTCATATAAATAATTTTATTATAGCTAAAAGATTAAATATTTTGCTATAAAATAAAGAAACTTGTTACAACTAATTAATTATATTAGACATGCTAGATTAATATTTGTAACTATATACAAATTAGTTATGATATTAATAAGTTTGTTACTGAAAAAATCAATGAGTTTGCCACAGTTATAAAGGCGTGGCAATATATCAATAAGTTAACCATGAATAAAATAAATTTATGGCTAAAATACTGACTTCTTGTTATGATTAAATATTATGGCTACCAATATATATATGTTTTAGCTACAAAATTATAAATATGTAACTAAATAATAAAAGTGATTTGCTATAGAAATAATAAATTTGTAATGAAAATATACAACAAATTGCTTTGAATGAAAATTAATTAGCTACAAGTGTTATTAACTCATGATCAAATTATAGGCCATTGCTAATTCCTTGACATTTCCTGGAATGGTGAATCGATGTAAATTATATATATATATATATATATATAATTGGAAGGACTGATACCACTACTGATAGGGGATAAAGTAACTTTAAAAGAATTAACAAAAACAATAAAATAATTAAGCATAAACAACATAGATATAAACAGATTAATTAAAACAATAAATAAGAAACAGAATGTAAAAGAATATATTAAAATAAATTACAGAAATAATTTAAAAGTATATATATATATATTAAAAATATAAAGAATACAAAGAATAATTATAATCTCTTTTAAATGGTACGGCGGCGTTGTTTCATACCTGGTGCAAAGGAGGACTTCAGACAAGTGCAAGTCTGACGCTGCTCCAATTTATATTTAGGTTTCCAGCCTTATATACCACTTTAAAGATTATAATTAAATCTTTAATTAAACTTGTACCTTAAGTCTAAAATATTTTATTTAAGTTTTATCAAAACACACTCTTAAGTCTATTTGTTTTAGTATACCTAATTATGCTATGTGTGGTATAATTATACGGATCCCGTATAAATATACAGCGTAGAATATAGAGAGAAGAAAGACAGAAAAAGATAGAATATAGAAGTCATTTTCAGTCTGTAAGTAGTGCAAAAATGATTTCTGATGTTTTAGTTCCAGATCAAGCTCAACTTGCACGTTTTTTGCTTGCAAGAACTAGAACAGAGCATACTTATAATGAAATGAGAGATGAGATATATAAAAATTAAATTTATTTAATTGAAATAACAATACAGAATAAAATAAAATACAATTTATAATTATAAAATATAAGTTATAAAATATAACTACCTTATACAAGGAGATCAATAGGTGTTGAGTACAGGAATGGAAGAATAATAAGTGAAAGAAGAGAGGGAAGGAAGAAGCTAAAACTAGGCTGAGAGGTTCTTGAATGTCTTCTGTGTTGAGAGAGAAGTGTTTCAGATCTCCTTTACCTTCAGAATGAGCTTCATTATATAGACAGAGGCTTTAAAATTCCACTATTCTTGTCACATGCTTTGTCACTGTAGAGGAATAGTAACCTGTCGTTACTATTTACTTTTACTGTACCTTCACGCGTCCGGAACTGTGGATGAATAGTACATTGTTTGGGGGTACTGTTGACTTTACTGTGGGAAACTGTAGATGAACAGTTCTTCTGACTATACTGTTGGTTTTCCTCTGGTGAATACTATTGATGAATAATATTTTGTCAGTGGGCACCGTCTTTATTGACTTTATTAATCTGAGTGGAGAAATAAAGTTTCTCCTGCCTTTAATCAGACGAATCTAAGTCAGATTCAACTTCTGACTCAATTTTCTTTTTTACTTTTCTTTTCTTTTCCTTTTTTATTTTTCTTTTCTTTTTCTTTTTCTTTTTTATTTTTCTTTTATTTTTATTTTTCTTTTTCTTTTATTTTTTCTTTTTCTTTTCTTTTCTTTTTTCTTTATCTTTTCTCTTTTCTTTTTTCTCCTTTTCTTTTTCTTTATTCTTTTTCATTTTACCTTTACTTTTCACTCTGATGGGAGACAATATACCATAGCAATCATCCTCATTACTGGGACAGTAATCCGAGTCAGATGTCTCGGTGGAAGATGATGTCATGGATGATGAAGAGGAATCCGAATAAGAGGAAGGAGATTTTCTTCTTCTGGATGAGGCTTTAGAAATTTTAGAATGGACTTTAGTTGAAGATCCAGCAGAGCAGGTTCTACTGAGCTTAATGGGTTCAGATGTTGAGGGAAGAGACCCAACCATCTGTTCCATTAAGGCTCTATAATCTTCTGCAGTCTTGGCAGCTGCAAGAAGGGCAATGTTCTGGGCTCTTTGAGCTCCAAAAGAGGCTTGTAGCCTTGGGTTAAGACCACCATGATTTCTCTTAAGGAGCCATTCTTTAACTGTTTCAATAGTGGTAGAATTGCGAAAGGCAGACCACCACTTGACTTTAGATTTTCTCAATATAACAGGGATACTGGTACCTGACTGAAATGAATAGTCAAAATATCATTGATATACCCAAGGTATATTGAAATTTAAACAAAAAAGAAGCAGAGGAGGAAAATTCCTCTCAAAAGGTGTAGGATTTAAGTGGGCTTTAAAATGCTGGTAAGCTAATAGTACATCTTGTGGAAGAGTTCTTTCATCATTTCCACAGTGATGCCACCAATCAACGAACCAAGATGGGAGGTTACTAATCTTTAAATTGGTTTCATTATAGATGAGCCAGGAATGAGTTTTACCCGGGTTTTGAAAAAACAGGGCTTTGGTCCAGGCTTCTATATAATCCCAATAGTTATATGAGGAACAGCATGATAAAGAAGGAAGGGTTTTAAATTGCACAGGAATGTGCAAAGGTTTTCCCCATTCAGAAGGATGGAGAATTTTCTTTATTTTAAAAGAAGAATAGGCTATGACAGCCTTATCTTGCTGAAGGTAATTGTGCTTTAGAAATAAGGAGCCTGAATCCACAAGAATATGGAGATAATATTCTTGGGGTTTTGAAGATTCTTTAGGTTTAAAAAACCATCCTTTAGGATATACAGACTCAATTATAGACCATGGGTTCTGCTGAACAGTCCCAAAATCAGGAATTAATTCTGTAAACAAAAAATTTTTATTATACCAAAATAATTTTTGCTTTAAAGGAAAATTTGCTGAAACAATTTGAGTTGAAGGTTTTGAAATATCCAACTCAATTTTAGAAATATTCTGAGATAGGGTTTTTTGAGAAGAAGATTCTCCTATCTCGATTTGGTTTTTTAAATAAGGGATTAAGGAATCTTTACCTGGAACCCCTGGAGGAGGTTCGTGTCCAATCTTTAAAAGAGCTTTAATCACTTCTGGTGATTGGGCCAGCTAAGAGACCCAATGCTCTATTTTTGCTTTATCTTCTTCTTGGGCAGCATCAGCCCAAGACTTTATGGGTTTAGGGTTCAATATACTATCTGAATGATCAGATAGAGCTTTAGGAGAGTCATCTTTAAGGGTTTCTTTTTCTTTATTGGCTGTTTTCTTTTTTCTCCCCATGATTTCTGAGAAGGAATTCACGAGTAAGGAAATCAGGTAAACTATTATTTTCTCCTTTAATAAACTCAATATCAAAATAAAAAATACTTAAAATAGCTTGCCATCTAGCAAAAATTTTTTTTGAGGCAAGGTTTTTAACATCTTTTTGCAAAACATCTTTTGCACTTTTACAATCAATTCTTAATAGAAATTTTTGATTTAATAAGTCAGATTGAAATTTTGAAATGCATAAAACAATACTCAAAATTTCTTTCTTTATAGTAGAATAGTTTAATTGGGCTGGACTCCAATGTCCTGAATAGAATTGGACTATGGTTTCTCTACCCTCTTTAACCTGTTTTAAAATCCCACCAAAGCCTATATCTGATGCATCAGTCTCTACTATTTTGGAGGCTAAGGGATCAGCTATATGTAGGCAAGGAATAGTTTTAACTAGGTCTTTAACTTGTCTAACTATGCCAGAATGGACCTCAGTCTATGGACCTGGGTTTTTCTTTAATCTATCATGCAGAGGTTTAATGGTTCTATTTAGGTTGGGAAAGAATTCTATAACATAATTCAAACAACCTAAAAATCTTTGTAACTGAGCTTTATTAATAATCTGATCAGGAAACTTATCCCCAAAGGCTAAGTTTCTTTCTATAGGTTCTATGATTCCCTGTTCTATATAATGTCCTAAGAACCTAATCTTAGTTTGAAACAGAGACATCTTCGTTTTACTTAATACTAAACCATTATGTTTTATTACCATTAAAAATGTTTTTAAATGCTTAAAATGTTCTTCTATAGTTGTTGAATATATTAAAACATCATCAATATAAACAATACAAAATTTAGTGTAAGGGTTAAAAATATCATTCATCACTCTCTGAAATTCAGAGGGTGCATTCTTTAAACCAAAAGGCATAACATTCCATTCATACTGTCCAAATGGAACAGTGAATGCAGTCTTATACCTATCTTTAGGGTTAATTTGAATTTGCCAAAAGCCAGATTTCATATCAAATTTACTAAAAATGTTTGCTTTATACAATCTTCCTAATAAATCTTTTTTATTTGGAATAGGGTACATAATCCACTTTAAAGCTTTATTTAAATGTTTATAATTTATTACCAATATAGGTGCACCTCTTTCTATTTCAGAGGCCTTGTTTACATAGAATGCAGCACAAGACCAAGGGCTTCTAGATTTAGTTATTAATCCTTTATTTTCTAAATCATTTATTTCTTTTTTACAAAATTCAATTAAATCAGGCGCCATCTGAATGGGCCTAGCTTTAGTTGTAATAGACTTTTCATCAAAGCCTATTTCATAAGGTAAATCAACCATGTGTTGCTTTCTATTCCAGAATGCATTTGGAATATCAGCACACAAATCTTTTTCTATTTGAGATTTTAATTTATTGATTTTATCTTGTGTAAATTTATTGTTGAATTGTTCATTTATTTTTTGTAAATGATAATTATTTTTAAAATTACAAAGTTGTTCAGACTTTGCTTTTATAAGTGCATTTATTTGTAATTCATTTATTGAATGAGCCTTTAAAAGATTTAAATTCCTCTTTTTAGGTTTTTCTAAAAATGGGAAAATTATCTTTTATTTTCTAACTTTAAAACTTATACTATCATCATTTACTGAATAAGGTGTTATTAGATTCATAAATGGTGTTCCTAAGATTACCATATGATGAATATTAGTTAAAATAAATATATTCTTTATTTCTAAATTTTTATCTATAATTGATGCTTCTGTTTTACCAAGTATGTTTAATTTAGATTTATTTGCTGCTGATAAACTTTCATTAGTTTGTTGCCAAAATCTTTTTGGTACTAAACTAGGTTTAATGCAGTTTAAATCAGCTCCTGTATCAAATAATGCTATAGTTTCTATATTGTAATTATTTGAGAATTTTAATTTTATTTTTATTAAATATTTTCTAGATGTTATTTCATGCAACATAAAAATTAAATTATCAGGGATTTTATCTTTATTAATTAAACTAATTTCATTGTCAGTTTCTTTACCATTTATCTGTTCAATATCTTCTTCAGCTTCTTCATCAGAAGAAGAAGTTGGGTTCATTAGAGATTTTATTATCTGTGAATCTTGTTCTTGTTTATTTTTTAATTCTTTTAACTCTAATTTAATTTCTTTAATTTCCTTTTGTAAATCATTTATGGTCGGTTTATTTTTTACTGTTTTATTCTTGTTTAATATTGTGGTTAAATCATATGTTTGTTTACTAGTGCTAGGTAATATTGAATTTTTAGGTTTATCGTTTTTCAATATTTTATTTAGCATTTTTTCTTGAATTTTAGGGTCACTTATAAATTTTATTGCTTCTAATATAGATTCTTGTTCTTTAGTTAATACATTTAATGATTTACTACTATATTCAGAACTTGATTCTGATCCTATGTCATCTATTTGATTTAATTCTTCAGAATCTGAATAATCTTCAGAATCTGAATAATCTAAATATAATTCATAAATTTTATTTAGTACATATTCTTCTAAATTTAGTTCTTGTAATTTTTTTATCAAATTTACAAAATCTTGATGTGTGACCTTTTCTTCCACATTTATAACATGTTAAATCTTTATATGATGTAAATTTTTTATCCTTCTGTTTATAAGGTTTTCTACTAGGTCTTCTATACTTATAAGGTTTATAAGGTTTTTGTTTTTTATAATAATCATCTTTATCAAGTTTTTTCTTATAACTCTTTTTGTGATATTTTTTATAAGGTTTTTTATATTTTCTTGTAGTAGAACACTGTCCATTACAATCTTTATGTTTTTGTGTTATGCTATAATCAAATTGTTTACAGAAAGAACCTAATTCTTGTTTAGTCTTTCTCATTTCGTATTTTAATGATTTTTGAAGTTTTATGTCTTGGCAAAGTTTTAATCCTTCTTTTTGAACTATACTAAACAGTTGTCCATAGGTCAATAAGTCATAAGGAATAGGGTTTCCAAATTCCTGTTTTATATGGTTCCTAACTTTTTCTCCTAAGAAGAAGGGTAATCCTGCTAAGAATTTTTCTTTCCAGAAAGCCTGGTTAGAATCTTCTCTAAGCATTATCCTAGTTAGGAAAGTTGTTTTATAAAATTGAAAATCACTAAGTTTCTTACATCTGAGGTTACTTAGTAATTTTGCATTTTTATCTTTTAAATGAGTAGGATCACCTATAAAATGAAGTGATATAGTCAAGATTAGTGATGCCACTGCATCTTGAATAGTATCACCAAGCTCATCTAATATAGGTATTCCATCTTCATAAGTTTTTACGGCATTTAAAATTTTTAAATGTTGTTCATCAGTGAGATGATTATCCCACCAACCTTTAAGTTGTCCTGTGAAGCCAGCTATAAGGAGTTCAGCTATAGTTCTATCTGAAGTTCCTGTTTGGGTTCTATAGGCATTGGCAGCCATTGTCATCTGTTGAAGAAGACTCAGAATATTGTATTCTGATAGGCTATCAATGTTCCATTCATAAACAGAAGAGGCATTATATTTATATTGTGTTAATGTATTAGGTCTATCTGCTATACCTAAGTCTGGGGCAGACATTCTAGGTACTATAGACTGATTATATGTTATACGATTTATTTGTGGTTCTAAGGCTTTACTAAAGGTTTCAATATCTTCAGATTCAGGCTGAGAATCCTCAACTGATTCTGATTCTTGTTCTTGGGTGACTATACTAATGGTTTTAGAAGCTCTAGATTGAGGTGTTTCTTGAACTACCTGCTTTGACCCAGAAGAAGAGTCAATTTTACTTAATTGTTCTTTAATTGCTTTAACAAAATCAGAATCTTTAGATTTTACTTCTTTTTGTCCTGTTTTAGAAACTTCAAAAGGTTTAAAAACATGAGATTTAAGTTTTTTATCTTTTATATCTTTTTCAATTTTTACTATCTTACTTTCTTTAATAGTATCTTTTATTCTGTTTAATTGTTATCCTATACTCAATAGGTGTGCATTACTAAAATTATTTTGCTCTAAAATTTTCCTATTAGGGTCATCTTCTGAAACTATTTTAAATGGTGCTATATTTATTTCTTTATCTCCATGTAAAAATACACTTGATGCTTTAGGTGGATGTTCACTCTGTATAATTTTATCTTTTACTTTCCATTATGTATTTTTTATTTCTAATGGTTACTGGATTTATTAATTTTTCTGCTTTAAGTTTTCCTCTATAAATTCTTTTAAACCAATCAAAGAATTTCATATTAACTTCATAATTTCTTATAAAGTCAACATATTCTTCTTTAACTGATTCAAAGTCTTTTACCTTTTTCATTACATTTTCTACTTTATCTTTATTTTTAGTTGCTGTTAATTCTTTATTTAATTTATCATAATTGAAAATAAATTCTTTATTAATTACATTCAATTCTCTATCTATGCTTTCTATATTTCCTGTCATGAAGGAAGCTGTAGGTGACATAGGTGGAGAAGATGAGTGTTCTATATCTTGGGATTGATTATAATTAGGGTTTGGTTCCAAAGGGTTCATTGTTCCTGTTGGATTATAATATAAGTGTGGTACTGTGGTACTATAGTCTACACCTTTTAATTTATTACTAGATTCAGGTATATCTGATGTAGAATACCTTGGCTTTACTACTGTTTGCAATACAGGTTTAGGTTCATTTTCTCTATATGAAGCATATATTACAGAAGGTAACTGTGAGGCTCTACCTATATCTACTGTTGAAACAGAGGAGGAAGAGTCTGAATACCTACTGCTTACACTATGTCTACTGAATTTTAATTTAACTTTACCGTCTTCATACTGTTCAATTTTACTGAGTTCTATATTAGGTTTTACTGCAGTTTTTGGTTCAGGAAGAGGAACAGCATCCTCTAAAACCCATTCATCAGGGAGACTAATATCTTTCCACTGAATAGTTTTAGGAATTACTGTATTAGCTTTACTTAAGTCTGTCTGTAAAAATTTAGTTTCTCCTAATTTAGGTTGCATTATATATTTTGTAGCAAAAGCAGATACCATAGCTTTATAATTTATTTTATACATTAATGCTACAGGAATAGATCCTTCAAGCATTTTATAATTATGTGTTTTAATTTCTAAAACTACACTTTGTAATATATTTGGATCATTTAATGAAATTGTTATGTCTGGGAAGCAGTCAAATGAGATTGGACCACTACTCAGACTGGTTTCTATAGTTCCTAATAGTGAGTCATTAAAATTTACAAACCTAGCATCTCTGACCACAGCCAGAATACTAGTATTTAATCCTTCTCTAGTTAAAGGTTTTATACCTATTTGTACTAGTCCTATGTGTATATACTTGTATTTTTTATTTTTATGATGCTTTATTGATTCTGCAGAAAGTAAAGTTATTTTCTCAAAGGGTTTACTTAACTGTACATCTCTTTCTTCAGCTTTAATTATATAATCATTTTTAAATATATTTAATTTTGGTATTTTATAAATCTGTTCTTTATCTATCTTTGGTATTACCCAATTATCAATTGGTTTATTAAAATCTTCTAGAATTACTTCATTTCTGTTAACTATCCTTTTAACTTCTGATGACTCAGAACTATCTGATTTAGTTGTACTAGCAGATTTACATAGAAATGGTTCCATTTTTAAATTTTTGAAAAATAGATTTTTAAAGTTTATTAATGTTGGTTTTGGTAGCGACCACTGGCTTACTGACCTAAACGCCTATCCATCGGCTGACACGGGTCTTACTGCATATCCAATACCTAGACAACACTAAGTCCACTTCTAGATCTAAAAGTAAAAAATTTAACTATGTAAACAGTTCTATATCTATCTACTACCACCCCTAAAAGAAGATAGCTCTGATACCAGCAAATTATATATATATATATATATATATATAATTTTAGATGAGAAAACTTTATGGTAATTTTTTCTATTAATTAAAAAGAATAAGCATATTACATGAAATATTGATAATGAATAAAAGTCATTAATAAATAAAAATACGTTTTTAAAATAATTGAATAAAACTATTCAATACATTAACAACAAAAAATTTCCTCTATTAATTCCTAACTACAACTAATGTTCTAAAAATAAAAATAGACCAACTCCTTAACAAGTTTTCTTGACAGCATCTAGCAAGCTTTATTGACCATCTTTGAATTTTTACTAATTTGCAATAATAACAAAATTAATATATAGATATAAATAGCAGATCACTTAAATTAATTTAAAAAGAAAACCATTTATATAGCTATATATAATTTTTATAAATGAATAAGCAAACAACGAGACAAGAATTAAAGTAAAAAATTAAGGAAAAGAATACATTACCTTTAAAAGTTTTGCAACAATATATACAAAACCCGTAAGCATGCCTAATGAAATAACGACGAGAACAACAAACTATAAAGTAATTAAAAAAGTAATCATTAGTTATGAACCATATAGGTACCAATATCACCAGCAACAACGTAATTTAAATCAAAACAATTCATTAAAAAAAATAATCATTAGCAACCCAAGAAGTCAAGGAATTATAGCACCAACCAAGTTATCAAACCAATCAAAACTCATAAGCAGAAACAAAAACAATGGCAGAATAAGCAAATCAAACCAGATTAAATGGAGATAAAATAATCATAGTCAAGCAACAGTATTTGAAGATCTGGGCCTTACCCAATTGTCGTCAATAAAGGGAACAGCACATTTGAGAAGAGATTTGAGAGGAGTTGGGAGGCATATATTTGTGGGTGTGAGGGTTATTAGATTAGGTTTTAAAAAAAGGGACTAAAATTAGGTTAAATATTTCACTTGGTATGCTAATAAAATTGAGACAAACAAAGTGATTTTACTTATGTAAATTAATATGTATGCTAAAATTTACTGATGAACATAACTGAATTTAGAGCTATAACTCTATACGGTTATAGAAAATATATGATGAATATATTGATTTGGATTTTAACCCAACTAAACAAATTAAAAGCCAAAAACCATCCACCAATTCCAACACACACACACACTTACATATATATATGATTTTAAACTTAATATAGTTGTCGCAAACTTAAAATACATACATACATACATACATATATATATATATATATTCCTACCCAAGTTTAAATAGGAAATTAAATATTCTTACTTGGGCAAACAATATACACGGGTTTAAACCATAAAATAAAATATACAGAACAATCTATAACAAAACATAATTTTTTAGTTTAATTTAGTATTTACAAAATAATATATATATATATATATTAAACTTAATATATATACAAATAGTTTTAATTGTAGAAAACTTAATATATATATATATATATATGGTTTAATTGCAGATGGAAGTTATAAATTTAATCAACATACGGTTTTAAACTTAATATAAAATATTATTTTTTTAGTTTACAAAGATATTTACAAAACAATAAAATAATGGGTATCTTAAATTGTGATATGTATTTAGTCATTATTCCCTGTATGTGTTTTTGTGTGTTTTTCTTTCAAAAAAAAATTATAGAGTAAAAATTGGATTAAAAAATGAAAACAAAGTTTTCCTAAATTGCAGTAAAATTAATATATATAATTGTAATAAACTTAAATATTATATATATATATATATTGAAAGGTGTAAATATTATATATATATATATATATATATTCCCACTTAAGTTTAATAGAAAATTAAATTGGATACTTGGGATTTAGTTAATTTATAGATGAATATTTAGTTAATTTAGTATTTAGTATATAGTTAAGCTTAATAATATATTTAGTTTATTGTTAATACAGAATATTAAAAGTTGGTTTGTACAAGGAATGCAAAATATATATTCTTAATTGTAGTCAATTTAATATATATTCCTAATTGGGTTACATAATGATCATCATCTTTCTCAGTTAACTATTAAAGCATAAGTCGCTAATTGAAATACATATCTTATTAAGCAAAATATCAAATCTCATATATAATAATTTTTCTTCTGCCAAAGCAACGTTACTACAATTTATGAGGTAAACTTTCAGTTTATATCAATGATTTACTTATTATCCATCTAAGTATTTTATTATGATTCATTTTGTATTTTTTAAAGTGTTTTTCTTAATATTTGTAGCATAATTAATTCATGGCATGTATTAATAGAGTTGGTTTTATGGCTATTTTTTATCTAAGTATTTTATTTATTTTTTTCTTTTCTTTTAATTCCTGTAATGTCATAATGGTTTTGATTGAATTTTAATTGGCTGTCTAGTTGATACATTATACGAAATTTTCTTTGATTTAAGAAAAATAAATTATTATAATTATAGATGAGAAAAAATCAATATAATCAAAAGATGAACTAAATTGAATTTAATGGTCTATTTCGTTTAGTTAATTTCATAATTCAATTTAATTCATATCAAATTTTATAAATTTTAATTCGATTCGATTTGATTTTTTGATAAAAAAAATTAAAATAATTGAATTGACTATGTTTATATATTAGTATATATATTATTATATATGTTTATATTTTATTGCAATTTTTTAATTCAGTTATATGCTTAAAAGATTTCGTTGGAAATAATAATAAAATATAGAATTATTTAAGCTGATATTTAGATATAAATATTTTTAATTGTTTGGTTAACCAGAGATTTATATTTTGGGATTTACCACATTATTTTGTTTCTTATTTATAAAAATTAGATTTTTAATGCATGAATATGTATATTGTATTTTATAACAAATCATATATTATAAATTTTAATTTATCACACATTAATATTTGTATAGCAATAAATTATTATAATTATTATTGCTATAAATTTTAAATCTTTGGTACTAATTAGATTAATTAGTTACATTATTTGAGTATAACTAAGTGTGTAGTATTAGCTACAAAACATATTAAATTATTATTTGATATCATTATTACATTAATAATTTATATAGCAATAAATTATTATCGGTCACTAATTTATTTATGTGGTTATAACTAAAATTTTATAATTATTATTGCTATAAATTTTAAATCTTTATTACTAATTGAATTAATTAGTTATATTATTTGAGAGTAGCTAAAGTGTGTAGTATTAGTTACAAGACATATCAAATTAGTTTTAATTACACATGTTATATCTTATAAGTAATCAATTACTAAATATTTTGATTTGTCACGCATCAATAATTTGTATAGCAAAAAATTATTATTGGTCACAAATTTATTTATGTGACTAGAATTGAAATATTTTTAACTACACTTGCTACAAACTTAAAATTTTTGTGACTAATTAGATTAAATAGTTAAATTATTTCAGAGTAGTTAAAATGTTGTGGATAAATTTGAGTTTATTATTACAATTTTGAAATATTGTGACAAGAATAATACATTTGTTTTGGGTAATTAATTTTATAACTAATCATTTTAACTTAATTATATATATTTACAAAAATTTAATTTTTGTAGCTATTATAAATTTTTAGCCACAATTTTATCTATTGTAGCAAAGAACTCCTAGCTATATATGAGATTTATCTTGGTGCGCACATGTATGAAATATATTATGTAATTGAATATGCATGAATCAAAGGATTTTGTTACCATTGTATGGAGCAGCAGAGTAGAGCTGGAATTGACCATGAAAAAATGAGTAAGAAAAAAAATTTTGAGTAATAGAGATTAGCTCTGATACCATGTGAAGGAAACGCCTCAAGCCAACATGCTATGAGGATAAATATATTTATAGAAAATATTTATAGTATTGAAAGGTTACAAAAGATATCAAAGTGCTAAACAAGTGGAGAATTTGTTAGGAAAATGTGTAGTAATAAGAGGTAGATAATGAATTTCATTGTAGTTTTGAGGCGTGAATAACACTATTTTTTAAGTGATTTTTGCTCCCACAAATTTACTATAAAATTATGGCAAATCACTTTTAGGATATAACAAAACTACACAAACACCTTTACATAATAATTTCTATAATTGTTTCCTTATGTATATGGTTTCAAGAAGTGAAGTTAAGAAAGAAGAAATTCCAAGAAAGAGAATAAAAAGACAACTTCTTTTTTCATATTCCTCCGTGCATATATAAATTTCAATATCTTAATTAAACAAGAGTCATGTCTTTTAAGAAATAATATTACTTTTCATAGAAAGTCAAATTTTTCTTTAACAAGTTTCATATCTTTTAGAAACAATATATCCATTCATAAAAGACGTAACCTTGTTGAAAGGACATGAAACTCTTTAAAAATAACTATTAAAAATTGAGTATTGTTATAAATATAAATAAAAATAGATAAAGAAAGAGAAATATAAGAAATTTTTTTATTGTGAATTGTCTTTCATATACCACTCATAATGGATATATATAATGGTATAAATAGACTTTAGATAAGAATATAAGATTACAATTAATATGAAGTTAATCCTAATCTAAATAGGATAAAGTTAATCATAATATTGATAAGATAAAGTTAATCTAATTAAGTAATCATTCGTATATTTCATAACACTTCTCCTTGGATGACTACTCCTATGAATATGACTCGTTAAAACTTTGCTAAAAAAATCCAGTGGGATAAAAACTTAGCGAAGAAAAAAGAGTACAGTATTCATAGATAATTTTTCCTTAAAAATACATCCAATTAAGATATTTTAAGCAAACACGTCCCAACATTGTATATATATTTTTTGAAGACTGATGTTAGTAGTATCTTTATGAACAAATTTATTGGACTGATATTTGAATAAACTTTGCAAACATCGACTTTTTATTCCTTTACAAGTTCATAAGAAGTATAAAAGAATTTTAATAATATATATTTAGTAATGTCACCTTTTATATAGTCTTTCTTGATTTTCTCAATACATATTGTATTATATTCATGTAATATTATTGGTTTCTTGATTTCTAATAGATGATTAATAAGCTCTTCTAATATGTTTGATTATGGTTCTAAACCATACACATTCACAACTAGTTTTATGAATAACTTATATTTCTAAATAATTTAGTGAAGTAACAATGATTGTCTGCTCCACAGATCGTCATAAAATAGCAATATTATATGTGAAGGCGTATCCAACATAAGAGCCACATAAATAATGTAGAACATGTTTCATTTCATTCTAATATTAGCATAGTAACTCAATATATATGAAAATAAATGTGTTGAACTGACAAAATTTGATTCATAATTTATGTTAATTAAATGGTCTTAATAATTCAACATGAGAGGCTTTTATACTACTTATAAATAAAACCCTAAATATTAATTTAGTCGAGATCAATCATGCTAAAACATTTAAAAAACATAAACTAAATAAGAAAACATACCGAAATTCTTGTTGCTATTGAAAATCTTGAGTCTTGTGGTTTTTGATATTCTAATCTGAATACTTAAAATAAATAAATTGGTAGGGTTTCGTGCTGATAACGCGTTATAAATATAAAGAAAAATAGATAGAGAAAAAGAAATATGAGAAATTTTTTTATTATGAATTGTCTTTCATATACCACCCATAATGGGTATATATAGTAATGTAAATAGACTTTAAATGCGAATAAAAGATTATAATTAATATAAAGTTAATCCTAATCTGAATAAGATAAAGTTAATTATAATCTTAATAAGTTAAGATTAATCTAATTAAGTAGTCATCCATATATTTCATAATAAGTATATACAATTTTCAGTTTTAAGGTGCCCTTTAGTATGATTGTCTCTCCAAAAACAATCAAACTATTATGTCTTTATTAAGATATTAAAATCTTAATTATTTGTTTTATATTATAATATAATATTTTAACAGAATCATCATCGTGATTACGATTGCCATATTCTCCAATAATAACATCTAATGACACATGATTATTGGACTTATAATTATAAGAAAATTACAACAGTAGTTATCAAAAGACTGCAAACTCCAAATTAAACATAATGCTTCCTGAAAATAGTTGGTAGTCTCTTGACTAAATATCATTACTTCCATTGAATTGACAGTCCTTATTGGTTGTAGGCACAAGGAGAAGTGCAGTTTTCTTCCTTGTGGCAAGTCCAAAATTCTCACTGAGGTCCACATCATCTGGACTAACTCCACTAGGCAATGCCCAGTCGAAATGTTATAGAAGTCGAGTAAGAGCAATCTCAACTGTTGCTAATCCAAAGGCATAACCAGGGCAACCTCGCCTTCCTCCTCCAAATGGTAGATACCTGAAATCTTGATCTTTGATATCAATATCATTATCGATGAACCTTTCAGGATTGAACTCCAGAGGATTCTCCCACACCTGTGGATTCCAATGAATCCAGTAGGAATTGATTATAACGCAAGTTTTTGCCGGTATTTCATAGTCATCAAGAATGCATTTCTCCATGGATTCTCGAGGTACAAGCAAAGGAGCTGCTGGATGCAATCGCAATGTCTCCTTGATCATGTTGGAGCAAAAAAACAACAAATTAAGATAAGACTAAAGATGAAACAAGAAAACAGAAGTTCAGGAAAAAGAATTAAGAAATTAAGAACAAGAAATTTTAAGAAAATAGAACAAAAGCTAACAGTTATATAATATGAAATTGAAGTGCCCATTATATAGGCTTACATAGCAACGGAATTCCTAAAAATATTAACAATATCAATGAACGTGCTAACTAAGCAGATAGTGGTGCTAGAAAACAGGAAATAAGATAATGCTTAATAATAATAATACTAAGTCAATAATTTTGAATAACCTCAACAATCCCCCCTTGATTCAAAATCACAAACACCAAGCTGAGATCTGAAGTATGCATGCTTGTCTGAGGAGAGTGCCTTAGTCAGAACATCAGCCACCTGTTCATGTGTGCTGCAATATTTGAGACAGATTTCACCATTGGTAACTAAATCACGGATGAAGTGATGACGAAGGTCTATGTGCTTAGTCCTTCCATGAAATGCTGGGTTTTTTGTCATAGCAATCGCAGCATCATTGTCACAAAAAATTTCTGTTGCAGCCTTCTGTTCTTGACCGAAATCAGCAAGTAATCTCCGTAACCATATTGCTTGACATGCAGAGGAAGTGGCAGCAATATATTCTGCCTCTGACGAGGAAAGAGCTGTTGATTCCTGCTTCTTTGAACTCCAAGAGACAGCAGCAGACCCGAGGAAAAAAACATTGCCTGAAGTGCTTCTTCGATCATCCAAACAACCTCCCCAATCACTATCCGTATAGCCAAGCAACCTGCAATCAGTTTTTTGAGAGTACCAAATTCCAAACTTCACTGTTCCAGCAATGTATCGCAAGATTCTTTTAGCTGCTCCAAAGTGATGCTTTGTAGGAGAATGCATGAACCTGGAAACAATACCAACAGAAAAAGCTATATCTGGTCTAGTGTGAGTAAGATAAATAAGTCCTCCCACCAAACTTCTATAGCGACTTGCATCTTCTTTTCTAGTACCTTCCTCAACTTGAAGTTTTTCATTCATATTCATGGGTGTGGTAGCTACATTACAATCAGACATGCCAAATTTCTTAAGGAGATCAGAAGCAAACTTCCTTTGCGAAATAAAAATGCCACCACTAGTTTGATGTACTTCCAACCCAAGAAAATAATGTAATACACCCAAGTCAGTCATTTCAAAACTCTTCATCATACTCTCTTTGAAATCAGCAATAAGAGATTGACTTGAGCCCATATAAATTATATCATCAACATACAGGCACACAACAATAAACTGACCTGTACCTTCCCTCTTCAAGTAAAGTGTTGGCTCATTTTTGCTCTTCTCAAAGCCATTTTGTTGGAAATAAGTGTTTATCTTACTGTACCATGCACGCGGGGCTTGTTTCAGCCCATAGAGAGCTTTCTTCAACTTATAAACCTTCTCTTCCTTGCCTTTAGTTATGAAACCATCAGGCTGGAAAACATAAACTTCTTCCTCCAATTCTCCGTTTAAAAAGGCTGACTTAACATCAAATTGATAAACCAACCAATTAAATTGAGCAGCCAAAGCTAAGAAAAGTCTTACAGTTTCAAACCGAGCTACCGGAGAAAAAGTCTCCTCAAAATCTATGCCTTGCTGCTGTGAATATCCTTTTGCCACAAGTCTTGCCTTGTGCTTTTGAATGCTACCATCAACATGGTACTTTGTCTTAAAGACCCATTTGAGACCAATAGCATGTTTTCCAACTGGTAAGTCTACTAACTCCCATGTTCCATTCTTTTCAATAGCTGCCAGTTCAATCTTCATTGCCTTGGACCATTCCTCATACTTGTTTGCTTCTTCAAAACTGGTTGGCTCTGCTACAAACAAGGCATTGGTGGATTCATAGATCTCTTGAAGGGATCTGAATTTCCTTGGTGGTGTGCTTTCAGCAGAGGAATCACTTGCTGATGGTGATTCACTTCTATGCGGAGAAGAAGTCAATGAGCTGTCAGTTTGTGGTGTTGAAGGAGGAGAATTTGCAAGTGATGCACCAATTACTTCAATGTTAGGATCTTCACCATCAAATGAAATTGCAGCTGCTGAATTTCCTGTATTTTCATCCCAATTCCAGCTTGAACCTTCATCAAACACTACATTCCTGCTTACAATTATCTTGCCACTCAAAGGGTTATATAACCTATATGCTTTGGATTGTAAAGAATAACCAACAAAAATACATTTTACAGATTTGCTATCCAATTTTTGTCGGTTTTGGGAATCAATAAAAGCATAAGATATACACCCAAAGACTTTTAAGTGGCTTACTCGAGGCTTCATACCTGTCCAAGCTTCATGTGGAGTAAGATTCTGAACAGCTCTTGTAGGTGAAATATTAAGCAAATACACTGCTGTTGTGACTGCTTCAGCCCAAAAACTTTTTGGTAAACCTTTTGCTTGCAACAAACTTCTAGCCATTTCAACAATGGTGCGATTCTTTCGCTCAGCTACACCATTTTGCTCAGGTGTATAAGGAGCTGTCAAATTCCTGCGGATGCCATTTTCTTCACAAAAATCATTAAACACATTAGATAAAAACTCACCACCCCTGTCTGTGCGAAGAGTTTTTATGCTACCTCCACTTTGCTTCTCAACGAGTGCCTTGAACTTACAAAAGGTTTCAAAGGTTTCTGATTTACACTTCAAAAAATACACCCAACTCATGCGGCTGAAATCATCAGTAAACATCAAAAAATATCTACTTCCACCATGTGATTCTGTGCTCATAGGTCCACACAAGTCAGCATGTATTAGTTCAAGACAACTGGATGCTCTCCAAGAGGTTCCTATAGGAAATGACCTTCTACTCTGTTTTCCATAAATACACCCTTCACAAACATCTATAGACTCTATTTTTGGCAGCCCATAAACCATTTCATTTTGACTCAACAACTTCAGCCCTTTAATGTTTAAATGCCCATACCGTAAGTGCCACAACATGGACTCATTAGTTTGACTACTAGCAACCATTACAAGACTATCAACAGCATTGATTTCTAGTGGAAACATCTTATTTTCAGTCATTTTGACATAAACTAAAGTCTGCCCTGACTTTTTATGTTTAATTGTGCAAGCATCATCATCAAATATCACAGAATACCCACTTTTCATCAATTGCCCAACACTTAACAGGTTATGTGACAAATTAGGAACATAAAATACATCATGGAGAAGCTTGATATTACCAGTGCTAGTAGTAAGTGCAACAGTGCCTTTGCCTTTGGCTTGAAGTAGCTTGTTGTTTCCAAGTCGAACTCTTATGGTGTGGGACTCATCAAGATCTTTAAAGGCAGATTTGATACCAGTCATATGGCTTGAACAGCCGCTATCCAGGTACCAAACTTCATTTACAGTTGGCACAACTTGTCCATCATCTAAAGCCATGAACAAGGTTTCTTCTTCTTTCTCCTCCACAACATAACTTGCTTGCTTGTCCAGCTCTTTTTTTTTTTTTTGTAATTTCCAGCAATCCGCTTTCACATGCCCATAATTTTTACAGTAGTTGCACTGAGTATTGCTTTTGTTATGTTTGTGTTCATTAGAGCATTGCCATCCATCAGCTTGACCATATGACCTGCCACCAGATCTGCCACTGGATCTACCACCAAACTTTCCTCTACTGCGACCTCTACCATGATAGCTTCCTCTATTAGTTGCTTTTCCATCAGCAGCATAGTGAGATGTTGCTTCACCCTTCACTTGGAGTGCCTTCTCCTCGCCTCTTTCAGGTAACCTATTGAGTTTAGCTTCATGTGCTTGCAAAGAACCTTTTAGTTCATCAAAAGAAAAAATAGAAAGATCTTTTGACTCTTCAATGGCAGCAGTAACATGATCATATTTAGGAGTTAAACTCCTCAAAACTTTTTCAACAAGTTGGTCAGAAACAATCTCACCATATGATCTCATATGACTCACAATTTCTGTTACTCGTGATAAGAAATCATTCATAGGCTCATTATTTTTCATAAACAAAGTTTCAAAATTACGGCGTAGGGCTTGAAGTTTCACCGTAATTACCTTCGATGAGCCTAGATATTCCTTCTTCAACGCATCCCATGCAGCCTTTGATGTGGTGATATTTGCAATCCTTGCAAAGACAGAGTCATGAACTGCCTGTTGGATGTAGAATAGTGCCTTCGAGTCTTTTTTCCGATTCTCTTTTAATCTGTTTTCATCATCTGGGTCAACATACCCTTTTTCCACAAGATCCCAAAGATCTTGAGACTTGAACAAAGTCATCATCTTAATGCTCCAGAATTCATAACAATCCCCTTTGAAAATAGGAACAAGGGGCTGAGACATATTCACAGAATTTCCATTGGAGGCCATGGAAACTTCTCACAGAACTTTTGTCGAACACCTGATGGGCAGCAGAACCTGGTGCTCTGATACCAATTTGTTGAAGCAAAAAAACAACAAATTAAGATAAGACTAAAGATGAAACAAGAAAACAGAAGTTCAGGAAAAAGAATTAAGAAATTAAGAACAAGAAATTTTAAGAAAATAGAACAAAAGCTAACTGTTATATAATATGAAATTGAAGTGCCCATTATATAGGCTTACATAGCAACGGAATTCCTAAAAATATTAACAATATCAATGAACGTGCTAACTAAGCAGATAGTGGTGCTAGAAAACAGGAAATAAGATAATGCTTAATAATAATAATACTAAGTCAATAATTTTGAATAACCTCAACAGATCACAGGTTTCATGCAATGGAGGTGTTGAAGATCAGTCTCATTAACTATTCGTTTCCCTGAAATTACTCTCCTGACCTCTTCTTGTGCTTTTTTCAGAAATCTTGGCTCCTTATTAGTTCTGTCAATGCAAATTCTAGTGTTGCTGCTGACGTATCAGTTCCAGCAACAACCATATCTTGTTGGCAATTTTTTTTTAAAAAAAAGCACCCCATTGGAACAACAGGGTTTATTCATTCATTAACATTATCAAGTTTCAATATTCAATTCTTTGCTTTAGAATTCAGTTTTCAATTAAAATGGATTAAAACTTACCAATACTATAGCTTTAAGATAATGGTGCTTCCCAATTCTCCATTTTTTGAACTCTAAGCAAAACATCTATAAAATCTTCCTTCTTCTGATCACTATTATCATCACTTTCCTCCTCCTCCTTCTTCTGCTTCAAGTGTTCATCTATTATCTCAGCACAGTCTTTTGTTAAATCTTGCGGGTTCTTCATTAACCTTTTCTTATGCCCACTCACTGAGTTAACCCACTTCCACTTTGGAAAAAAATCCCCTATACAAAACCCAGCAGACAAAGCTTGGGTCTCTGTAAAAACCTCCACCAAATTTTCACTTTCCCATTTGAATCTCTTCCCAAAAGCAACTCTGCAGAGTATATCATTAGATAATTTGAACATAAGCATACTCATGTCAATTTCTTTTCCTGACTCGGTCTACCTAACAATCGATTCATCCCCTCATCTCGAATAAGTTGAAACGAGTTCACTCGTTTTGGACTCAGCAACTCGGTCATGCAAATTCTTCTTGCTTGACGTCGGAGCAACCGAAGGAGAGGAATTGAGTCTCGAGAGGTGATGAGTTGAGGTTGGTTAGCGAAGACGTGATCGTAAGTTTTGAGAACGAGTCGAGCGAGATGAGCTGAGTTGATAAGAATACTAGGGACTTGGCCGAGTTGGAGATAGACTAAAGGGCCTGAGTTTGGTGGAGAGGTCGGCAAAGGAATGGTGAGGCATGTCTGTGAGGAGGTGGAGGTGGCCGATTATGGGTAGCCCCACCGATGACGAAGGGAGAAATACCGTGGTACGGTGCCTGATTTTCCGTAGATAATAAATTCCGGTGGTGAATAATAAGAACAAGAACTGCAAAAACATGTATAAGGTCTGAGGAGTAAAAACGTCCATTTTTATTGCTCGCTCTTTTCAAGTTTGTGCATCGATGAATGAATGTATTATGTGTATATATATATATACATACATTAAGCAGTTAGGGGGGGCTTTGATTTCCATGTTACACGCATTAGAAAACACTGTCGGTGAAGGCATGCAATAAACTTACGTTGAGGTTGTTGATTAAACAATTTAACAAGGGTTAATATCACTAATCATATTTTAATTTTTATTGACCCAAAAAAAATAATATTTGAATTTTATTACTTATATCATTAAAGTTTTTAAACCTTAATTTGTCATGATTAACATTTAACTTCTTCCTTGTAAAATTTTTTACTCTATTTTTCAGCAATTGAATGACAATATCAATAGAGCTTGACAGAGAGCATTTTAAAGAAAAAAAAAATAGGGTTAGTGGGATTTTGCGATTTTGACTTTAAACAATAATTTTTCTCTATGATTTAAGAATATATATATTTTTAATTTTAGATTTTTAGAGGTTTAAAGTTTAAATTCAAGATTTAAGCTTTACAGTTTAAGATTTAAGGCGAAAATCTTTCAATCACCACCTAATCATTGAAAAACAAAGCCAAAAAATTTGATGACAATAAATTAAATATTGGATAATTCGTGATAAATTAAAGTATTAAAAATTTTAATGATATAAGTGTAAAATTCAGTATGATTGATGATATTGATTCAATTTAATTAAAATGATGATAGACATGTTACTAATTTTGGATTGGAAATCTCTATGCCATTGTTTATTATTTATTTATTGTTGGTATTATTGCTTGATTATATCCATTATATTTTACATTATATTTTAGTTGAAAACATGCCATTTATATAATAAAAAAGGGAATATCTTTATCCACAATATTCATACATAATTATCATATAAAAAATAATCCATAAAAAAGATCGAGAAAAAAAATAAAAAAAAGATGTCAACTTTTTTTAAATTTGCATTATTAGTTTGTTAATATTTTTTTAGCATGAATTTTCAACTTTTAAAAATATATCCATGTAAATATTTTGACCAATTTTCTGTTTCCAGATAACTGTTTACAATTTTAGAATCTCTAAGAAATTGTTTAGTTGCAGAAAATAATTTCAGTTTTTAATGAAATTTTCTAAAGAGAACATAAAAGATAAAATTTATTAATTAGTTAGAAATATTTTTTATTTAGAAAATATTTTTTTATATGTTAGGTAATTGTTGAATTATAAAAAATTATTTTTACTTAATATGCTCTTAAAAAATATAGGAGTTTATTTTTTATTTTCATTTTTATAGATTCTTTTTTTATTTGAAAAATAGTTAGAGAATAAAAATTTTAAAAATTAAGAAATAAAACAATGAAACTAGAAAATAAAATTGAAAAATATTTTAGAGCTTCAAATCACCCAAATGTTAAAATATTGATATTATTTTCAAAAACTAAGATATTTATGGAGTAAAAAAATTATTAATATTTTTGAAATTTTATTCATGAAAATAAAGAGGTGAACAAACAAAGTGAAGAAGTTAAAAAAATTAATGATAAGATGGTAGAAAACTTTCTATGGAATGATAATGAAAAGCAAAAAAAAAAAAGGAAAAAAAAAGACAACAAACATTCCATTTATTCCATACATTCAAAATGAGTAATGTTACAATTTTTAACCAGAAATCTCCAATGAAAAAAGCATAATTACTTTGTTGCTTCATTTTGAATTTTACAACCACCGGTCCAAATACTTTTGATTTTTTAAATTCATTGTATTATATTATTATATATATGAAATAAGAATAATGAATTTAAAACAATAACTCTATCCAACTCGAATTCAGATTAATTGGATACTAAAAGGTAAATATAAAAAAATTAAAACAATAAATTCTTGAGGTTAAAACAATAAAAAAATAAATTGTAAGGATTCAAATAGTTAACTCTCTAAAAAGAAGATTTAATTTTTAATTTTTAATTAATATATAAAATTGATATGAAAATATCCTTAATAAACATTACAAAGTAATTTTTTTTAATACAAAAAGTAAATGCAGATAAAAACAATTTTACGATCAAATCTTTTTTTTTAAATTTTAAATAAATAGTTTAAAGCAAAAGTAAATCAACAACAACAACCAAAATTGATTCAAAGTATCTCATATATTCCAAACATGATACCTTTGTATATTTTAGTTATTGTGTTGTTGTTGTCTGATACTTATATGCTCACTAATAATAGTTGGTGGTAGACACTTACGAGTAGCGCAGTAATAAATTAGATTTTGAAAAGTTTAAACTCGGCTCGTTATAAAATAGTCTTAAATTTTAACCGAAGTTTAAATTGAATCCAAATTTATATCGATTCAATTTATATATCATATATTTCGAGTTTGAACTAAAGTTTAAGTTCGAATTTAAATTAAATAAATTTAATAAATTCAGCGAATTTATTTTATTTTCTATTTTTTATTTTAATTTTTTATATTTTTATAGAAAAGATATTAAAATTAATATTTTTATGAATGATAAATAATATGATTATTTATTAATAAAAATAAAATAGTATATTACTATAATTTTATATTTCTATTATAAATTACTAAGTTATTTTATATTTATATTATTTAATTTTTTTAATCACATATATCACATATTAATAAATTATATAAATTAAGTTAGTTAAAAAATTAATACATTCATATGTATAATTTAAGATTGATTCATTTAACAAATAAACAGTTTAAATTCGAGATTAAACGTGTATTGACACACTTTTATTAAAATAACCAAAAGATATGTTATGATATAATATAATTTAAAAAAATATTTAATTTAACTATATTTTTAAAATTTTCATAAATTATGAAAATAAAGAATACTGTAAATATTTGGATGACTAATAATATAGTAGTAGTAGTGTAAAATAATATGATATTTTCAAGTATTATTTATCTTGTTTAGAAAGATAATAGTTTAAATATTTAAAACAACCGAAAATCAATTAGGTGATTTGAAAAACTCATTAAAATGCATAATTTTTAGAGCATGAGAATATGAGATTACAAAAACTATACCATTGAAATAGAAGTCAAAATAAATAGAAAATTAAATCATACTATACCATATGGAACCATAATAAATCATCATCTTACATACATATCTTTAGCAGTCAGTCATACGAAGATCAGACATTGGAGTGAACAGAAACAAAGATCCTAACATGTGCTAGTAGGTATCAGTAGCATCAGTACAGATACTGTTGCATCTAATAATCAATTTTCTTTTATTTTTTTTTTGTTTGGTAAATGATTGAATGAGATACCCATTTCTAAATTCAGTTGATTTTTTGAGGCCACTATGACATCAAAGGGTAAAAAGGGTCTTAAAAGATACAAATAGTAGCAATGGCAGACTTAAGAAAGATCTCTTTCAAAGCAAAATAATGAAACTTCACTAAAAAAGAAACAAACTTTTTTCTACTGTCTTGCAGCTGCTTCCTCTAAAACTATACAACTTTTTACTAACTAAAAGTCTAGAACTCTAATAATAATAGTAATATTTTGTTTTGAATAGTTATATCGTAATATGTGACTGATTACTATTCTCTATACGTATAAATATTTTCTTAAAAAAAATTGTAAAACTCTGATAATAAAGAAAATGGTGATCTACTAATGCAAATGTTATTCTCTCAGAAACTCCAATAATAAAAAAAATATTTTTTGCTTTGAATAGTTTTACAGTACAACATGTTCAATTATTGTTCTATGTGTATCTCTTTTTTTTTTAAATAAATAAAACTCTAATAATAAAGAAAATAGTGATCTATTTCTGTCAATGTCATTATACGAACTAAAACTCTAATAATAAAGAAAAAATAAATAATTTTATCGTAGGATATCTTCGTCACTATTCTTTTTGCGCGTCCGTTACTTTCTAACAAAAAAGTAAAACTCTAATAATAGTAATAAAGATAATAGTGACCCACTTCTGCTAATGTCATTACTTTGCTTTCAAGAGCAATCAACTTCCTTCCCAGATTGTAGTTGGGGTGAACTAACTTTTATCTTCTTCAACCATATTGTCTCTTCTTTCTTTCTTTCTTTCTCCATTGAACATCAAGTTCTGTTCTTCTGTAATGTAAGCTAGATGGGTAATTGTATTCCAGCTCAAAAGACTACAGAATCTACTACTATGAGCTTTAAAACCCAAGAAGAAGAAAACAAAGTCTACACTGAATCACCTATTAAAGAAGAAGAAGATAAAGTCAATTGTGATCTTTCCATGGTAGAACTCAATTCCCAGCTTCAATTTTCAACTCCACTGCCTTGTGAAGCCAGTGAGTTTTGATTCTAATTAGTTTTTTTTTTTTTTTGTTAAAAAGAAATTAAATTCTTAGTATAAGATTTGTTGATTGCAATTCTAAATTTGAATTTATTATTTTATATTTCATAATTTTTTCTAAAATTCAATTTTTGGTAAGATGTAATTGAATGTAATGAAATGTTAAATCACATAAAATTTTAACAATACTTGACCCTTTTACTTATGCAGGTGACCGAGAAGAAGTGTTTTTTGATTCACAGCCTTGGATAGATTCTGATATTGAAGATTTCCTCAGTGTCAATGGTGGTAAGGTTTTTAGGAAAAAAATTTTGTCACAAGTATATTTTCTTGGGATTTCTTTAAAAATATTTCAAAAAATAAAATTATACTTTTTTTTCTTTTTTTTTTCTTGGGATTTCTTTGAAGTATTACTTTTTTTTTCTTTTAAAAATATTGCTTTCAACTTTCAATTTTAAAAATCAACCATTTTTTTCAAATATGCACGTCTGTTACATATATAATATACTAAAATTATACTTCAAATATACATTTAATATATTAAAGATAAACAAAACAAAGATATTTTGAAAAAAAAGGATAAAAAAAAGTGACATTTCTTTATAACATTTTCAAGAAATTCTTGAAATTTGTACTCTTTTTTTTAAGTTGGGTTACTGAATTTCTGCAGATTGCACTCCATTATGTGCCAATTCTCCAATTCAATACAGCAACTTGCTAAAAAATCCTCAAAGTGATGAATCTCTTTACAATAGCAGTAATGATAAACCGATTTCTGAAACTTCTGCAACTGATATGAAGAAGCAATTGTTTGAGTTCTTTCGCGAAAGTTTTGATAATGAAGCTGGAACCAATCAAAATTTACAAGACAAAGTAGAAGAGGAGTCTAATTGCAGAGACAGAAATCCAGATGAATCAATTTGCAGTTCAAAAGGGAAAACAGAACACTCTGTTCAATGTTGTCTTCCAAATTTGGCTCAGCTCTGAGTACTAGTAGATGATAGTAACTCAGAATTCCTGTTCATAATTGCTTGCTCTACAAAACTTTTATATCAGCTAAGTTGTAAGAAGAAGAAATAAGAAATTCTGAGTCAGCTTTTCCTTATATCTATACATAGGAAGGAGAGAATTAATTCTATGTTTATTATCTAGTAAAGTACACACTCATCGGATTGTACATCTATATAGATATGCAACTTTTACTTGATTGTATGAAGTAGGGTACTTCATGAACATATTGTGCAAGATCTTACGTAGTTTTATTAATATTTGAGGAACATTTAGACCTCATCTTTATCATTATATTTTGTACCTTATTATTATATGAAATAATAAATTCACACACACACACAAACTAATTTATTATATATGGTAAAATATTTTTCATTCTCGTAAAATATAAATTTGAGAAAAGAGCAAAATTGCGGAAAAGTAATTCTACTCATTTTCCTATTCTATTCCATGAACCAATAGAGCTCTCAAGTCAATATGAAAATTAATCATAACATACAAATGGAGTTTTCGTCATAATTACTGTGAATTATTTGGTTAAAACAAGTAAATGATAATACTAGGAATACACAACCTTTCAGTTAAATTTCCATATTTACATACATGCGCAATTTGAGAAGAAAAACATGGTCGAAAATGAATATACAGCAATAAGTCTCCATTGCCTGCTTCTTGCCAAAGAAACAAACAACTGCAGGAATTAAACAAACATTTAACCATTGCAAAAAGAAAAGGAAATCGGCAGCTAGGAAGACATCATACTACTCAACAAGATCGAAGGGTAACTGCATTTTCATTCGGACTGGTAACTAAAAATGCAGCTCAAAAAATGATGGTAACCAGGCAAAGAATGACTGAATCTGACTGCAAATGATCTGGGAAAATAAATGATCATCATTTTAATCATCATCAAGAAAATAAATGATCTGGGATTGAACGGTTGTTATTCTCGAGTACAAACTAAATACATAATTACATCAAAGCCGCTCAATATGTTGAGTTGACTTTGGTCTTGTAAAATAGTAGCATCAGCTTGCTCCAGTGAAAAATGGCACATGTACTTTAAAATAGGTTGAGAGCATGCAAATTATGAAGTTACATCCAATATCTTCCCGCTTTAAATTTGTTGACCAATTTCCAAGAACGAACTTATTTTTATTTGTCAAGAATATTCATTGGAGCAGGCTTGACAAATCCTGCTTAATTCAACTACTTGTACATTTCTCATTGACGTCTTAATTTCTCTTCAAACACAACAGCACAAAAATTCACACAATCATTTCTTTTCATCTAACATTCATCAATTCCAGACTTTGATTTTTTTTAATTAATTCATGGAAGGAATAAGATATTCTACTCACAGATTAAAAATGACAAGACAAAAAATACTTATTAAAACTTATTATTAAAAATATTACGCCCTTAATTGACATGTTCACCCTGTCTGACTATAATAGCTGGTTCTGCCAACATAACACTAAATATCTATTTCTAGAGATGATGAAAAAATTGAAGTGCTGAAGAACTTGATGCATGTCAAAAAATTACAGAAGCAAAGCACAATCTTATGGGATATGTCCCACATGCAAAACCTAATAAAAGAACTTTAACCATTGCCAATATACCAAAATCCCAATGACCCACCTCCACAAACCATGAAGAGCAAACATTAGAACATGAGAACTGTAAAAGAACATGTATAGTCCTTGTTTCTAAGATCTAACTAAAAGGTAGCAGAACCAAAAAATCATCAATTGTTTCAATTCTAAGAGTTCTCCAATAAAAATGTGTGCTTATAAAAAGTAAAAGTATGACATGAACCCACACCAAAGCACTGTATGCAAAAGCTCAAGCTCCAGAAAGGCCAGCAGCAAAACTTAATTATGTACATAAATATGACACATAAGACAAACCAAGGTTGGTATAGTACCTCCAGTGAGCCTGAAGACAACTAACTGAAAGTTCTATAAAATCCAGTACGCAGGTAACCTCCTGAACCTGCTTGCTTTGATACTGCAGTGACATCCACAGACAATGTCATAAGAAGGTTCTGGGCGGTTAAAGCTTCAATGTTGTGACACATCAATAAAGAAAAACAGAAAAGAAAGGAAAAAAAAAAAAAAAAGGAAACGCTAAATAGTATTGCTGTTAAGAATGTTATGTTTCAATACTCTCAAGGGATTTAATTTTTCCGAACAAGTCACTGAAGCAACTACATCAACATGGAAGTCACGACAGTAAGAAAGACAAGCATAACACTGAACATAATAAAACCATGACTTATAATTCAAAACATAGTAAATTCTATCACAATTTGATCTATCTTCCAACTAGTGCACTTCTTCAATTTCTCCTAGAAAGACACAAATGTGCACTCAATCCATAGAAAACCAAATTACCTATATCACCCAATCCTTTTTTGGGCGATCATGCTATGCACCACCTAAAAACAAAGAACTCATGAGCCACAAAATAATTTGAGTTAGAAGAGCAACTTATACTTCCATGCCTAAGTCACCATAAGACAACATTTTCAAAATCAATATCCATTGGTCAATGATGCAATCATAAAAACAAAAATTACTACAGCCAAGCTAAAAAAATGAGGGATTCAACATTGCAACTGAAAATTCCTGCACAATTAGCAAAGGAGGGGTTATAAAATAAAGTAAAAGCTGCTATCTAGCCTTTCTCTAATACAGTTTATCCTGTAACCATTTAAGATATAAACAACATAGAAATTTGGCCTATAGATACATTTTGGTCCACCCTTATTAAGAATCCAACACTCAATCTTCGACTTCTGTAAAATTCAATGCATTAGTTCTTCTGTCCACAAGATAACTGTATCATATTTGGTCCCTTCTTGTAAATAATAAAAGACAAAACTATGATTTGAGAAAAAAGGACTAAGATGCGTATTATACCTAACCATGAAGGTTTTATTAATTCTGAAACAAAGTGTAATTTCCAATTATCAAAAGTTCACCAGGAATTAACTGGGATGCTATTCCACATATATATCAAATGATAAATTACCTTTGAGATACTATGGTTACTGTCTATTTCTTCATCAATGAAAAGCTAACAACGTCTCCTCCACTTCACACCAACAGTCTCTTGCAAACACAATATGAATATTAAAAAATAGACAGACTGATGTAGAGAGTAAATCCATACTGTTATAAACTTCAAAACCAAATTTAATAGAACTGTTTACAATGTACCAATAAAAATATGTTACATACAAAAGTTTCAGCTGAATCTGATATTTTAAGATGAAAGGCCATTATGCCACACCTTGCAATGTAATCAGTGTCACAGACGCATTTCTATACGCTGATGAAAGCTGGAGAACAAAGTTAACCTGCAAGATAGCTGGGTGGCAGGAAGCAAATAATTTCTCCACCCAAATCACCACAGGTGCCTGCTAAAAAAAGTAAGAATCTGAGAAACAATGCTCGCAACCTCCTTTCAATGGATATCTCTCACCTCAACTTCATCCCGGGTCAGTAATGTTGAAACTAGACCATAGAGAACAATAGACAAGTTCTCTTAGCCAAACAAGCCGCCTGTCCCTAATTCCCCTTGTTGCAACTCCTTTCTGCGCTGCTCTTCTAATGGATCTGGACTCTTCAATATTCTACGCAGGCGCCTATTTAAGCATTTAAAGAACTTGCATGAATATAATTAAAAATGTGATGAATACAAATACTTCTAAATGATTCCTATCTATAAGATACCTGTCTTGAGCATGCTGAGCAGGAAAAGTAGGCATAAAATCTTTAGATTTGGGCAGAGGAACTTCACGAAACCACTCATGGTTAAGAGCATCTTCAGCAGTAATTCGCTGCAAGAAATGTCATGGATTTTTATTAAGTCTCAGTACCAATCTGCTAATCTAAAAAGAATTTATGTAGACTATGCATTATCTACCTTCTCAGGATCATAGGTTAGAAGCTTGTTCAACAAATCAAATCCACAATCAGAAAGAACTGGCGATCCAGTGAAAGATGTTGCTGGGAATTTCTTACGCAGTAAGTTATACCTGAAAGGAATAGGCCAGCTGTTTAGTACAAACAAGAAATGAATTTGAAACTGAAAGTGTCACCAATAGAGGCCAGATAGCCAGACCAGAATCACCCAGCTGGAAGCCTGGGAAAACAGCAGCAAAAATAAGAAGAACTGATGTTATGATTAATTAGAATAGTAAATCTAAGACAAATTGATACTTACTGATGCTTAACAAAGTTGACCTTGACACCTGGCAATTTTGAGAATCCAGGCCAGATTGTCTCATTTGGTGTGCCAAGCGTTCGGAAAATCTACAATCAAGAAAAAGGAACAAAATATGACATGTATGTCCCAGAAGATGGCTGAAGTTCTGGGAGTATAGGACAAACAGAAATCAAGTGAACAGGTTTACCTAATATAATGTCACCTATTTCTCAGAGAAAAAACTTAATTCTAACTACCTTATCAAGTTGATCGAATTCTGTTTTCCCATTGAAAAGAGGTTCCTTTGACAACAGCTCAGCCATGATACAACCTAGAGACCACATGTCAATTGCAGTCGAATATTGTTTAGCTCCCAAAAGAAGTTCAGGTGCTCTGCACAAATTTAGTGAAAACATCAAAATCAATTACGAAGAAATGCACACTTCAACAACATAGCAAGGATAGTATAAAACAAGAGGCATACTTACGACATTGGACCAAAAACAAATACCACACTAACTATCAGAAAAGATGATCCTCATATTTCAGTTTGAAAATCTTAAAGGATCATAAAAACATATATAAAAAAAGTAGAATAAGCTGCTTTACCATTCTATGTCCTCACAGAAGTAAAAAATCAGCAGTACATACATAATAATTACCTGGGGATTAACCCAAGAAGATCCTCCATTCACATGATAAATTTAAGAATCGTACTGAAACTGGTTACCCCAGCAAAAGAGATAAATTCACTCAACATCCAAACATGGCATATCCAAAGATAACAATAGAAAATTTTCAAGGTTACAGAAACTGAATATGCTTTTTTTTAAAAAATAGAAAAAGAAAAAAAAAAGTAGAGTCAATGTGCAATTGCAGCTCACCTGTACCAAAGAGTAACTACCAAATGAGTATATGGTTTCAATGGACTCCCATATTGACGAGCCAAGCCAAAGTCACAGATCTTCAACTCACCCCGATTATTTAAAAGCAAATTTGATGTCTTCAAATCTCGATGAAGAACCCAATTATCATGGAGATACTTGGTACCCTCCAACAACTGTAGCATTAAGCATTTAACCTCACTCTGACTAAAGGGCTGCTTCATTGACTCCATGAGGCCCTTAAGATCGTGCTCCATATATTCCATCACCATAAAAATACTATCAAGGTTACTCCCAACCACAACTTCCTTTACATCAACAATTGAAGGGTGATGAAAAGAAAGAAGAATGTTTATTTCTCTCAAAGAAGTCAACGGAAATCCTTCTCTTTCTTTCTCCATTTTAACCTTCTTCAATGCTACAACTTCTCCAGTCTTCTTATCTTTGGCTCTGTATACAACTCCATAGGTGCCTTCATCTATCTTATTTAGTCTCTCAAACTCATCTACACTTCTACACCCCTGAAGCATGTTTATACTTCTTTGAGGAGGACCTGCAGGTTCTGGTGTTTCATGAGAATCATTTTCATTCTCAGAATCCGTATCTGAATGGACATTGCTCCCATCGTTTTCACCATGTCCATCATCAACTTCCATGTAATCATCCTTGTCAGTTTCATTACCAGCATTATCATCCCCACTCAAAGACCTACCACGAGTGTCCTGCTCATCAGAGTCGGTAGACCTCCCTCTAACTCCATCTGAACCTTCTCTCCTATGTGCTACAAGTCCAAGATCAGGAGTCAGTGACCTATTTTGCGCTCTGAAATCTAGTGCCTCCAAATGAGGCATCTTTTTTCTCCTTTTAGGCATTTCCTGATCCTCTACAATTTCCCCCTCATCAACTGGAGAATTATTCCCAGCTGCCCATCTAGAAGATGATATATTCCGAGTTGGAACATAATCGTCATCATCTATCAGCTCAGCTTCATGATCATTACCCAATTGTTGCTCCTCTAGAGGCAAAGCAGCCAACCCTACTGGAGACTCAGATCCAAAATATCCACCGGACCCTTTAGCCACTGGACTATTAAGTAAAGAAGATGACTGCAACTGTTGGTTTTTGCTGCTCTTAACAGGAGATATCTCTATGCCTCCATCTGCAATAACATTAGGTGATTGACGATATGCCCTTGGTAGACGTGGCGGTGGAGGCAGCAGGGTCACAGCTGGAGAAATCCTACTTCTTGAAGAATTAGTCACTTCTTTATCATCCCTATCCCAAACTATAGGAGAAAACTTCCTCTTCTTCTCTGCAGGAGTCTGAATCCCATTCTCTACCGCCTTTGAAACCTCACCATCTTTACTGGCCTGTGATTCAGACTCGATAGCATCATCAGACCCACTCTGTGATTCAGACTCGATAGCATCATCAGACCCACTCTCACTAGACAATTCACCTGGCTCCCTATCCATGGTCCTGGCAGTAAACCCACATCTCCTAGGTCGGCGTGTATCACCATCACCACCACTACTACCTGAATTACTCCTACTAGAAGAAGATCGATATCCACCATTAACCACTTCTCTCTCCTTAATATCCTTCTGCCTGACCCTGATCTTATCTCTTACAGCACGAACTCTAACCCGCTCATGTTCGCGATTACCATTCCCAATCTTATCATACTCCTTAGAATAACCAAAATTCTTTCTAGAATATTCAACGCCAGACTCGCGCCCCCTGAACTCATTATCGCGATAACCTCCATGTCTCCCCGCCGCCATATATATTACAGCAAGAAAAGCAAACGTCAACCAATACCAAAAACACTAATCCCAATTCAAATCCCTAAACTTCTCCCTTATAAAACCCTAAACCCGCCAATTATTTCCAATTTAGAAAAAAAAAATCACCAAAAATCAATTCAAAAACCAACTTCAGATCTGAAAGCTAAAACCAAAGTAAGCAACACAATCAATTTTCAAACCCTCGATTATAGCGAAATTAAGCTCAAAATTACCTCAAAACAAAGATAGAGAGAAAGAGCGAGAGAAGAAAACCCTGGAAACTAAAATACCACGATACAAAGAGAAACCCTAAAAATGGAATTAAAAGATCGATAGATAGAATAAATATCGATTATTGAAAATCGATAAAGGGTAATTGGTAAGAGATTAGTAACGATTCGGGCTTACCGATGATAAAGAGAAAAGGCGGCGACGCCGGTACCAGATTTAGAGATAAAAGAACGAGAGAGACACAGAGAGAGCGAGAGAGATTCTTCAAACCCTCAATCGAAGAGAGAGAGAATGAGAGAGAAAAAGAGAGTCAAAACGTCATAGCAAACGAGCGTTTAAAGGTCGCGTCGCTTGGAGCAATCTCCAATTCGCAGGGTCTTAGCGGGTATTTCTTAAAATTGAAGTTTTTCAGCTTATTATGAATAAATAATTTTTAGATTATAATCAGATTAAAAATAAACAGTTAAATGTTTATGTAAACTAGTTAATAATCAGCTGATAATCAATTTATAATCAATTAAGTGTTTCTATAAAATCAGCTTATAATCAGTTTTTAATTGCAGAAACTGTCAAAATGACCAAACTGTCCCTGAATTTATTTATTGTATAAAAATAATTTTTTAAATATCAATTCAAAATTTATTTTGCAATAATAATAATAATAATAAAATTTATTTAAGAATAAATTTAAAAGAATTTTGATGAGAACTAAAATGTATAGGGTGGGCAAATTTGAAATATTGAAGATTATGTAGGGATAGTATGGTCTTTTACTTGGTCAAAACTGCTTAAAAAATAAGTGTTTAAAAAAAATAACAAAACCCAACTTTTAAAAAACTGATTAAAATCATATTATAATCTACTATTTAAGTTTTCAGAAACACTTAAATAAACAACTTATAATCTAAAAACTACTTATAATCAGTTTTGACCAGCTTTTAAGTTTTGAGAAACACTATCTTAAATTTTTCTATCCTTTTTTTTCTCTTGCCTACTTTAATTCCAAGATGAAAAGCCTTGTCGTTTGATGACATCTAAGATATTACAATAATTTTTCATATTAATTATTTAATTTTATAATATTATATCGTATTAACGTATGCATAATGATATAATTTAACTATAAATATATATATATTTTTATGTAATAAATTCATAATTATTTATAATAAATTAATAAACTATTAAGACCATTAGTATTCGAGAAATACTAAATTTACTTAAGTCATAAAATTTTATTAGTATGGTGATTGAAACAGGCTACCTATGAATTTTTATTTTTATTTTTTAGATAGTATTGATTATTATCAGTATTTACTAAAGGATCTTGAAAATTAGTTATATCAGACACACAATAAATATCGGAACCCATGTTTTAGCTCCGACAATGAATTTTGAGTTTATCTTTAGAGAGCGGAACTATCTCCACCATTTTTCCATAATGTAATTCTTCCTTAGTTGAATAATAATTAAACTTATGATTTTCAAAATAAAATAAAATTGAAATGAATTCTCCTTTATTAACATATATGCAAATATTCCTACTCGAATTTTAGCTATTTATGAGTTTTTGAATTGCATTATAGAGGATATGGTTATTAAAAAAAAAATTATTAAACATATATGCATAATATCGAGAATTATATTTATGAATAGCCAAAAATAAACATCATGAAGCAAATTTTGTTAAAGATTTGGAGTCTTTATAAGGAGTTCTAAAATTTGGGTTAGTTGCCCTTTTGTGTAATAGTAAATTTATTCTAATATTTTGGTTTTAAACCCTAAATTTTAATTTTAAAAAATTCAGTTATGTGATAGTTAATTTTTACTAATTTTATTAAATAAATAAAAATATATCATATTCAAATCCTTCTTTAAGATAATAGAAATTGAGTCATTCCGGATTTTTTTTATTTATGTAGTTATTTTAAATTGTAGAATAAGGTTTATTTTTTTATTTTCATAAATTTTATTAAATTAGTAAAAACCCGAATGATAATAATGAATGATCTATGAGTCATCAATAGTTACTTAAATTTCAAATTTAATTATTTATATAATTATATTTGCTTGTTAAGTACATGTAGTTTAAATGACAAGTCTAATTAATTTGTATTACATGAATCATTCCAACTATAGAATGTGAATAGTGAAATACTAGTTTCAATCAATGTTTTTACTTATACCATCATTTCCAACTCATTCAACTTTAAAATAATGTCAATTATGGCAAATAAACATTTTTGGAGTTTTATTAGTTTCTTAAGCTTCTCACAAACATAATAATAATAATAATTTTTATATATTGATAATAATAATAAATTGTTCACATTAATAATAATGAATATATTGTTATTGTTCATTATAATTTTAAAAATACTCTATCCGTCTCAGTAAAATTATTGCATTCAACTCATACACATATATTAAGAAAATAACTAAATTATCTAAATATTATATATAATTACTTTGAATAAATTAAAATGTCATACATTAGTTTATTAATATTAAAATTACTATATTCTCATTTTATTAACTAACTCATTAATAATAAGGATATAATTGAAAGAAAAAAAAACTAATTACTTTTTCTTTATTATATAAAGTGACAATTTTAATAGAATAATTTTTTTATTATAAAAGTGACAATTTTACTATGGTGAAAAGGGTAATAATTTTTATTTATAAACTAAAAACTCAAAACAAAATGCATAAAAAAAGACCAAGCAAATCAAACCCACAATATTTTTGTTTTCTTTCCTTCCATTAGCATTTAAACTTTCAATGAAATAATTACCAAAACCCACGACTCCCATAACTATAGGATATAATATTTTTTTACCCCAGCACGGATTCCCTATTCTCTCCCTCTATTTATCACCTTATCATCCTCGCTCTTAGGCTGACGTTGGTCAAGAGACCCGCGGCAACTCCATTTTTATTTTACTTTCATTGTCATTTTTCTTAGTTTTGTTTTTCTACTTAGGATTATGCTTTATAGCTTGGTTTGAGGTTTTTTATCAAATTTTTAGGTTTTCTTAGTATTTTTCTAATAAAATATTTGATTAAAAATCTTTTTCTCCAATTTTTAGGAATTTTGAAACCCTCTATTATTGATTATAGATGCTTCTTTTGATGGTTGTGTTTTTTTTTTTTTTTTGAGGCTATGGTTTAGTCATGGTCTATTGATCTCATGGTGTTATAAGGTTTCTATTAAAATCTTATAAGTTTTTCACTCTTTGCTATGTATTGTGGATATTTCTTAGAGCTCTACCTTGTCTCTCATTGTCCTTAGATAGTTTGTGAAGAGGAAGATTCAATGGCATTATCTGAGTAGTACCCTCTCTGGTCTTTGAAGGAGAGCTTATATGTTTTGTTTTCCTTGTTTACCATCGTGATAAAATTTGAAGATGTATGGAATATTTTGTTTAAGGTATGGATGCATTTTCTTTCATCTCTTATGTTATTATATGTGAACTTCCACGTGATTCTTTTTCTCTATTTTTCTATAGGCCTTAGTGATGTTTATTCATGGCTAGTGTTTATAGGAGAAGAATCATTATGCTTCAAGTTACAGCCAACAAAGGGGGAAGATTGATAAAATTTTTATGTTTTTTGTACCTTGTTTTGAGACTTCATGTAATTTCTCCCTTATTATAGCTCCAAAAAATAAATCAATGGGATATAAGGCACATCGCATTGGGGCCATAGCAATTAATTAAGGCAAGTCCATGTCACATTAGCCCATCTTCTATTATGAATTACTAAATAATTATGTCGGTTTTTCCTTTGAAAAAATTATACTCTTCATCACATTTTTCAAAAAAAAATTACATATTTTATTAGAAATTTTTTATTATTTTACAAAAATATATAATAATTATATATTTTATTAGAACTTTTGTTATTTTACAAAAATATATAACAAACAGTGGGGACCTAGGGGGTAGGGTGGGGGCTAATGACCCCTCATCACCGGCGGCAGCGAATGCTGATATAGGAGGAATCAGTCGTGTTGCAGAAAGAACAGGGGGGCTTGCCGCTCGTCGCTCGGTCCAACTCCAACACCGATCTCTGCAATACGAGAGACAGATCGCAGGCATGAGAGGTTGAAGATAACCTCTCACGCCTGTAATTGTTATTTTGCTCATGGCTGAAACGGGGTCGTTTCAGCCAGAGCTTAAAATATTTTTTTTAAGTGAAAAGATATTGTTTCACTTAATACAAATTCAAAAAAAATAAAGGGCCAACAACGTAAAACGCTGCTGGCCCGAGAGAAGGAGAAACCAAGAAAGGCAGAGACAAAGACCAGAGGACGGGCTGCACGGCACGCGGAGGCAGAGGAGAGCAAGGGAGGAGGACGAGCGACTAGCCGACTAAACAACCGGCGACCGGCCAGAGAGCAAAGTCTAGGTTTTTAATATTTTATTAATTTTTTTTATTTTTTTAGTTAGTTTATTAATTATTTTGTGATTATTATATTTAATTTTAGGTTATTAAAATTGGAAATTTTAATTTTAAATATAAATAAGATTATATATTGGGTTTTAAATATAGAATATAGTTTATTAATTAGTTGAATTAATTGATTTTAATATATTTTGTGAATTTATGATAATTGATATTTTAGGTAAAAAATTGGAGATGTTGATAATTTTTTAGGTAAAAAATTGGAGATTATGTATTTAAAATATAAAATAGATTATATATTGGATTTTAAATGTAGAATATAGTTTATTAATTAGTTAAATTAATTAATTTTAATGTATTTTGTGAATTTATGATAATTAATATTTTAGGTAAAAAATTAGAGATGTTGATAATTTTTTAGGTAAAAAATTGGAGATTATGTTTTTTAAATATAAAATAGATTATATATTGGGTTTTAAATGTAGAATATAGTTTATTAATTAGTTAAATTATTTAATTTTATTGTGTTTTGTGAGTTTGTTATAATTTTTGTTTTAGGTCAAAATTAGAGATTTTATTTTTATATATAGAATATAGTTTATTCAATTGGTTTTTAAATATAGAATATAATTTATTAATTATGTGAAATTAATTGAATTTACTTTTTATTTTGTAAATTTGTGATTATTTGGTTTTAGGTAAAAATTGGTAATTTAAATATAGATAAATATAGATTATGATTATTTAGCTTTGTTAGTGTTTTGTGAATTGTTATTAGGTTTTAAATATAAAATGTAATTTAATATTTTGCTAGTGTCTAAAATGCTGAATGTAAATTATGTTAAACTAATTATAAATTAAACAGATATGGATAAATTTGTGATCAAGACTAAGAAAATGCAGAATGAATATGGTGAATCCTCAAATATTATGATTCCAACACCAATCCCTACATTAAGTAGTCAAGCAATTGAGGAGGAAACTAATGATAAAATAGAGTGTCTGGGCGTTAGTTTTGATGATATTGTGGGTGATCCGGCATTGCGTAAACCTATTGATGATTTTGATGTAGAGATTAGGGATGCTGTTAGAAGACAATATGTAGCTAATGGACCTTGCCAACCACGTGACCATAATTTTTTTCAAACAGAATTAGAAAAAATCATAAGGAGCTTTAGAGAGAGTTAGTACTCTAAATTTGAGTAGTTGGAATATAGTATTTCCAAATATGCAACATTTTATTTCTGGTGTTATTTTTTTTAGTTCAAATAGAGGATCTAAGCGGAGGGATAATATCTTTATAAAAATCAGGTTTTACAATTGAAAAAAAGCCATGAAGAGATTTAATGAACACGTTGGCGATCCCAGCAATCCACACAATAATGCTAGAATACTATATATTGGTTTCAAAAATCAAAGACAAAGTGTGTCTCATGTATTATCTTCTCACAACCAAGAGCAATAGAGGCATTACCGGACATGTTTGACAATAATTATTGACTGTATATATATATATTTTAGCTAATGGGTTAGCTTTTCGAGGACATGATGAGTCAGAAATGTCACTTAGCCGGGGTAATTTCTTGAACTTCTTAATTGGTACAGTAAACGTAATATTGATGTTGGGAATGTAGTTAATTCAAATGCTCCTAGAAATAATCAGCTCACTTCTCCACGTATCCAAAAATAAATAGTTAGCGCTTGTGCTATAGAGACGACACTAACTATTATTAAGGATGTTGGAGATGACTTTTACTCTATATTAATTGATGAGGCTCAAGACAATTCTGTGAAGGAGCAAATGACTGTTGTGTTGAGATATGTTAACAAGTTGGGACAAGTGGTGGAGCAATTAGTTGGAGTGATATATATAAGTGACACATCTGCTTTATCTTTGAAAAGTGTACTTAATGATTTCTTAGCGAAACATGGATTATCATTAAATAGAGTTGGAGGTCAAGGTTATGATAGAGCTTCTAATATGCGAGGTGAATTCAATAGGTTAAAGACTATAATTTTAAATGAAAATCCTTCGGCATGGTACATTCATTACTTCGTTCATCATCTCCAATTAGTACCTGTTGCAGTAGTAAGGAGTAATAGATTTATGAATAATTTTTTAATTATGTTACAATGTTTGCGAATATTATTGGAGTTTCATATAAAAGGAGGGATGATATCTGTCAAAAATAATATGATAAAGTAGTTCAACATCTAGATAGTGGTGATATTTAAACAGGAAAAGGCTTACATCAAGAAATAAATTTAGCTCAACTTGGTGACACACGTTGGGATTCTCATTATAAAATAATTGTGCGTCTTCTCTCTATGTGGTCACCTGTAAAAGAGGTTCTTGAGAATATTTTTAAGGATCGTTCTGATTTTAAAAATAGAGGGGCAGTTGTAGGTTTGCTTAATAAAATGAAAAGTTATGAATTTATTTTCATTGCTTTCTCTATGAGAAAAGTTTTACAAAGAACTGATCAAAATATTGTTAATACAATTCATTTGATTGCAACTGTTAAACAAGCATTGCAAAGCTTCAGGGAGGATGAATGAGATAAATTATTAGAAGTTGTTAATGATTTTTGCATAGATCATGATGTCATAGTGCCTAATATGGAAGATAATGCAGGTTATCTAAGATCTAAGTGGGTTAGTACTCCAATTACTTATTACCACCACTTTCGAGTAGAAATATTTTGTCATGTACTATTTTTTAATTAATAATATACTTAACTATTTATTATGATATATCCTAATTATTTTTTATTCAATTATAGGTTATTGATTTCATTGCTCAAGAAATGAAAAATTATTTTACAGAATCAAATACGGAATTGCTTTCATGCATTATTTGTCTTTCTCCTATGAACTTATTTTCTAACCTTCAGCTATCCAAATTATTTCGTCTTGCTGAACTATATCCATATGATTTCTCCATCACCGATCGGATGATACTTGAAGATCAACTTGAGACCTACATTGCTGATGTAAGAAGAAATGTAGCTTTTTCTGATCTTGATGATATTGGAGCTCTTGCTCAGAAAATGGTTGAGACAGTATATAACACTATAGTTTTTTGATATATCTGCTTATCAAGTTAGCTTTAGTTTTACCTATTGCAACTGCTACTATCGAAAGAGTTTTTTCAGCAATGAACATTATCAAGACGGATTTGCCCAATAAGATGGGAAATGATTTTTTATTTGATTGTTTGGTTTATTATGTGGAGAGAGATATTTTTTAAAAAACTGAAAATAAGGTTGTTATGCAACGTTTTTAAAAAATGCAGACTCATAGGATACAGTTATCGTCTTTTAGTCGTAGTCAATCTAATAGTACAAATTAATTATTGAACTACTGACACTGTAATATTAAATGTTTAATTTTATTTTGAACTCATCTGTAATTTTTTTTTGTATAAATTTTGACCATCTTTAGTAAATTTTTTGTTCCGCCACTGATAACAAACCCACAATAAGCTTATAGAATTTATTATTAGTATAATAAACTCATAAAAAGATGCAAATATGATAAATTTGTAAATTAATAAAAAATTTGATAAATTTAAAAATACTGGTAAATTTATAATTTTTTTTAAAAAAATTTGGAACCTTTAAGGAAACCCTTTTGTTTTCAACACTAAAAATAAAAATCATTTTGATTGGATTAAATATATATTATTCCATTTATTTTAAATTAATAGTCACATTTTTTAATTCATAATAATAAAGAATAATTTTTATTTTATTAAAAATATAAATTTATATGTATTTTTCATATTTTATACTTATTTTAGTATCAAATATATTTATTAAATAACAAATAGTTAATATATAAATTAATTTATTACAATACTAAATGGATTATAATTAGAAACAGAAAAAAAAGATGGATATATCAATTTAAGGCGAATTGAGTATGAGCCAAATTAGGACTTCTACATTTCTCCATCTATCTTCTGCATTCAGCAACAAACACCAGTGACCAATCTTGAATCCATCAACTTGGAATTTTGATTCTCTTTTCTAAAGCTATTTTATGCACATTATTCTAGTTATTGAAACTGAGATTATGATTATATCCAACTTGAACGCTGCTTGAAGGTATAGAAGCAATTTTTAAAAAATATAGAGTGAGTTTGGCATTGTTACTGAAAATGGTAATTTTTGGGTTGAACGTAAGAAATATTTTTTCTGGGTTAGTCAATTTTCAGCCAATAACTATTTGCTAAAGTATAATCTGTACAACCAACTCCAATTAACTTGAAAACACTCAAGATCAAGATTAGCCTCGTGAAAACCTTATACCCAAAAAAGATTCTACCATGTGAAAACGCTTTCTAATGGTACTTTATTTTTGGTCAGCTGTGACCAAGAAACTACCAGTTTTGCTTGGTGAGCCGAAAATGTCTAACTTAAGTTGAATTGGATTGAATCTCTTATTTTTTGGTTCAAAAGTTGCTATTTGGCATAGCAATGCCAAACTAGCCCATGATACTCTTTATGACTAATACATACAAAAGGATAATATTTGATATTCCTCTGCTCTTTTGAAGCATATAATCAACTTGTTTTCTGCTATGCAAATTATACAATTTATGAAGAAAGGCTTTTCTTGAAATGGGGAATCCAAAATTTATTAGAGAATGAAGCTTCAGAATATAACTTACAAATTAATGAATCCACAAATTCAGAGATATATTAGAAGCAAATTGAAGTGACAGAAGAATTGTTATTGGCAGATATGTCATTTTATATGTAGACATAGTGCAGCATTGCTACCAGCAAAGGGATGGCAACTTAAAGGAGAAGGAAGAGGGCAAATGGCCAGTCCTCCTTATATAATCTGCCCTTTCAGCAGTCCTTACAGCTTTCTCATTCAGTTTGGCCTCTGCATTTGCACGCTTCTCTTCAGCAATTCTTTTCATCGTAGCGAGTTTGCTCGCCAATTTTTCTTGTGCCCGAGCTTTCATTCTCTCAGCCTTTACCTATGAATAAGCAAGCCACAAGGTAGTCAGTTTGTGGACATTTTATATTCAGATTGAAATTTTCTTTATCCTGATCGATGCGTCCAGGGAAATTCTTAAACTCTAGAGCAATTGTGGTTATTTTGGCATTACTTTTCTGATCAAGAATGGCTCAAGAAAAGGTGCAAGCAAAGCATCAAATATTTATGAAAGGGATGCATTTTCATTTTTTTCAGCTTTTCTTGCACTTTCAGTACATCTGTTTCCCAATTTCTTCTAAGAACTTTGCCCGAACTGTACTGACTCATAATATAATGAATCTAGGCTAGCTCAAGGGCACTGAGAGAAATTATGCTTCAATTCTTATCTATACAGGGCTATACGAGCATAAGAAAACAAGATTCAAGAAATTAAGATAAATGTAATATTGCAAAAACAAGATTCTTGGCATGACCAAGAACAGAATTTACTTTAGGAATATTAGCTGTTCGATTAAAGCTTGTGCATAATTCTATTAATGTTGGTCGATAAATTTGCATTTGGACTCGTCCAGAAGCATAATAACATAAACTAATTTGTAGTCGATAAATTTGCATTTGGACTCATCCAGAAGCATAATAACATAAACTAATTTGTAGAATTTTGGAGATGTAGATGGTGATGGTTATGTTCAATAAAATGTTAACAATGATAGAGACAAGCTGCCCTTTCAAGCATTATAAAGAGAGGGGCATTGAAACATTTCTGGACCCTACACTTTGTGACATTGTAAACTAAGCATTTAGCAAAAAGCAATAGATCCATGCTAAAGTGTGTCATTAATCAATTATCAATCATCAATCCAGATATAAAACGTACCTCCATTTTCCTCATTTCCATTTCTGCTTTTCTCTTCTCATGATTTTCCCAGGCTTGTATTTTCACTTCTTCACGCTTGTACCTATAAACATAAACAATTACTGATCTCAATTCAAATGCAAATCTCAAATAAAGTTGCAACATGTATCCCATTTTAGAAAAGTGTGATAGTAGATCACCTTGCCATATATTTGGCGCGCTCTGCCTCATCCCAAGCCATAGCTCTTGTTTCTAAGGGATTTGGATTTTTTGCTTCATCTAAATCCTTATTTTCAGGCATCTTTGAACCGTTGAGTTCTTCTCCATGGCGCACTCTCGAAGCAGAACTAGGCTTAACTCTTCTTTCAGAACTTGTTGGATAGCCTTGATCAGTGCCTTGCTGCCTTTGCTGATTCCTTATCGGAGTGGAGGATCCTGAAGATATAGGGCTCCTTGCTTCTGGAGTTCCAGCTCTAATAGGAGTAGCTGTTCTTGAAGGCTCTTGACTGGCAATAGGGGTCATCTCAGTACCCATATCCCTAACACATATTGATCTAACAGCAGATGCAGTAGAATTTTGCATCGGCTTATTGATTCTCCAAACGGACTCATCACAAGCCACCTTCTTGGTTTCCACTTCGTAAGGATTTGCCGCTAAAGTAGGGCAAGCATTTGCTTGTTCTCCTTCATCTTCTCCGCTCGAGTACTCTTGTTCCTGCTGTGGAACTGGAGCTATCAATCTCCTATCATCAGCATTTGAGTTTCTTGGCTTGGATTGATTTTTATCTCCTCCTCCTCTTGACAAACCCACTAACCATTTTTGTGCATCATCCCATTTTGATGGTGTTGGCTTGCCTAAGGCTGTCCTATAATGCGAACTGCGATTAGTTCCATTACCTTTGTGACACTCAAAACTTATTCCATTGCTCGTCGAAATCTCCTGAATTGGTCCATGATTGTAACACCCTTTATCCTCTATGGATCTCATTCTCAAAAACCAAGCTTTCTTAATTACTTTCTTGCTTCCAGAACTATCAGCGATCACTAAATCCAGAGCCCCACATAACTTTCTACATCAGTAATTAAAGAAGAGTCTAATTCATAACTTGGAAGAGTAGATCCAAAGTAAAGCAAAATGGTCCAGCTCCTACAATCTTGAAATCAAAACCTATAAAACTAGCTATTTCAGATCTCTAAACTGCGTACAATAATAAAAATCTAGAGGAAAAACAATGGACCAAGATTCATTCCCCGAGAAAATCATTTAACTGTTATTGAAACTGTAGAAAAACAAAGAAAAACACATTAATCGGTTAAAATCTAACCAAAAGATTGCCAAGCTGAGTTAAATCTTCTTCAGTGTGTACATTCATCAAAAAGGTTAGATACATTAAATATCTTCTCTTTCTTTCTCTCTGTAAAGAAAACAAAGAATCTACCATACCCATTTTACAAATTAACTTGTTATATCAAACAAAAAAGCCAGTAACTGCCAAAGAAGAACTCTCATAATATGTCTCAAAACTTACTTCACAGTGTGTAGAAAAAGGACCCATATGTGCAATGCTACACCCAAATGGATAACTAATTTCCTCTGCTAAAACAGAGAATGACCCACATAATAAAGAAGAGAGGAAATGAAGAATCCAAATGCCTCAATAATTGTAGTAAAAGCCAAAATGCAGAAACTATATGAATTTGCATCAAATTAAAATCAGAGAACTCATCAAGTGCTTCATGATTAATTGTCTACAAGCACCCAAAAAGAATATAAGCACCCAAAAAGAAAAAATATTAGTTAGAGAACAGCTAGCAAAAAAAAGAAAGAAAGAAAGAAAGAATTTATTTTGATTCCCAAAGAACAAGAACAGTAAAAACGGAAGGGTTTTGCATAAAAAAAGTTATTGTGCAGAGAATAATACCTTAAAACCATGAATTTTGGAGACAAATGCTAGTTGCAATGCAAAATACCATAGGTGGGGAAAGTTCAGATCCACTTTGCATTAATAAATTACTAAAAATAAAATAATAAACCATGAATATGCTAATAAGGATTTATATAAGTAATATATTTCACATCAATTAAATATAAAATATAAAAATAATTAATATAGAAATGAATTCGATCACGCTCTAATTAATATAGAAATTAATTCGATCAACACTCTAATTTTAATAGTTAATTTTTTAAGTTGGCTGGGACATCATCCTTTTATCTGTTTTTTCATCAATCTTTCCAATGAAATTGATGATATTGTTTTATGAATTGACAATAACAATGAAAGAAGATAATGATATTAATAAATTTTTGTGAAACAAAAGTGTAATTCAAATAATTAAAAGATAAAAATGTGAAAATTTAAAGTTAGAAATGCGATTATGTACATTAATATATATTTATCCGAAAACACATAAAAAAAGTATACAATTTTACATTGCGTTCGCTGTATATATTACTTTGTTTGTTCTTTCTTTTTTTTAAAAAAAAAAAAACTAATAACAAGAGAGGAATCTGTTAAATTTTAAAATACGGTTGCCTCTTTAACGGTAAACTGAGGGACAGATCAGAGAGAGGGGACATACCGATGATTGACACGTGTCGGTAGAGATTTGACAAAGGGTGGGTTCGTCAGGTGATAGAAAGGGCTTTCTGAGTTTTTCACGTGACTATAATCGGCTTTTGCAGGGTACAATTTTGTTGGGTTAAGGAAATAAATTGACTGTTTTTAGTGTTGAATATGTGGGGTAGGGCCTTCCATTTTGACTATGTTTGGGAAAATAAATATTCCAAAACACAATAGCATAATTTATCATAATTTCATAAAATATAAATTATTTTTATTTTTATGATATATTTTTTTTATAATAATCTTATAAATTAAAATTTTTAATTTAATTTCTCATGTTAATATAATAATTTAAAAATCACAAATGTTAATGAGTTTTTTAAATTGCTGATTTAGTAGTAATTATTATTTTAAAATTTTAATATGAAATAAATATTTTTTTAAATAACTCTAATTGAATAAGTATTTAGAATAATTTTTAAGTTAATTTTATACTAAATAAACTTTTTGAAATCCTTACGTAAGTTGAAATAATTAATGCAATTTATAGAGCATTTATAATTAATATATATATAATATTTAAAAATAATTTTACTATAAATATCAAAATACATTCTAATAATAAATATATATTTTTTATATAATAATTTTAGAATTAATTTCCTTTCATACGAATGATAAAAAAAAATTAAAGAATATTTTTTTAACATATAATTAATAAAAAACGAAGTGAGTGGGTGAGTTGGCAATTATTAGAGAATATGACCCACCACTTTATTATTATATAAAAAAAATGATGAGTAATTTGGTGGGGACCAGTCTCCATCAAATTGACACTCTGAGAGGGACCATATGGGCCCTACAATAATAAGGGTGCGTACAGCATAGATCTATGGCATTGGCAAATGTGTAACTTGGTGGATTAAGAAGCGTTAAAAAGTGTTGCATAATGAAAGTGATTATTCTAATCCTAAATCATTATTAATTATGTTTAACCAAATAATCATTATCAAGAAACCTATAATTTAGATTAGATAGTCTAACCATTATGTTTCATTCTACATTGCAATCTCATGTTAAATTTTTAATAAAAGTATCTTTGTTAAAATTTAGTAAGATTACAGAGCAAAGAGTTAATTTGTTATTTTCTTGATCCTAAATTGATATATATATATATATATACTTGAATTATAACTCACTAATCATTTAAATAAATAAATTATTATATTATATTCATATTTAATATTACTTATTAAATATATTTAATAAATATATTTTATATTAAAATAAAAATATAATAATAAAAATATATATAAATTTATATTTTACATAAAATGATATTATTTTTATTATTGTAAAATAAAAAATATATCTATTATCTTAAAACGGAAAAAAATATATATATATATGTAGGATTATATGAGTAAATAGAATACATTTACTGTTGAACGAGCGTAGCAACGGTCCAAGTCCAAAATTCTAAATCCAAAAATCAAAATGACAGCTCTTTCTGGGCCTTCATTTCGATGGCCTATTGAGTTTATAATTTGAATTAAATAGCTAAAAAAGTAGAAACAAAATGAGGCTTTGAGACTTCGACTGCGTTCTGAAAATAGTTATTTTGTTCATTAAATCGTTAAATTTTTCATCAAATTTGAAGCTTTTCTCTATTTGGTTTCATGGGTGTTCAAGGGTTTATCAAAGGGTTTACCGGATTTTACAGAAATAAACCCAGGATTAAACCATACCCATTTCATTGTCACATTCAAAACAGGGACTTATCGCATTCTCATCCCTTTAATGCGGACAATTCAATATTTCCAGTATTGATAGTTGGTGCAGGACCCGTTGGTCTCGTTCTCTCTATCCTTCGCACCAAATTTGGTACTTTATATCACCAAATCTCTGTATTATTCTCTTTTATTTATTTATTTATCTATTCCTGTTTCAATGGTGCTCTGTTAATGTCTGTAATTAGCTTCCATGTTCAGTACAAATAGATGGTTGCTAAGGCTATTCTTTGCTGTAACTTGTTATCGAGTTATGCACAGTTTTAGCAACAGTTGTTTGATGAGTTGCTTCTGAGTACATGTTTATTTAATTATGAATTTCCCTAAACAACTTCACAATTATAATGAACTTATTTAATGAATGGTTGCTGCATTCACACTTCCCAGTACAGTTGGAATGACTTCTGAGTTGTAAGTGCTGAAATATGTAATGAGCTTGATGGCCTTAAAAGGGGTCAAATGTACCATTCTGGAGAAGAATAAGGCATTTTTGAACCACCCGCAACCACACTTTATCAACAATAGGTCTATGGAGGTTGGTTTTACTTTCTGTTATTGATATACAATTCACTGGGTTGCTTAGAAGAATTCAAGATTCGTTGCAAATGCTTTGATTGGTAGGTATTTCGCAAGTTGGATGGCCTTGCAGGGGAGATCCAAAGGTCACAACCACCAGTAGAATTTTGGAGGAAGTTCATATATTGTACTTCACTAACTGGTCCAATTCTGGGGTCAGTGGACCACATGCAACCTCAAGGTTGACGATACTTAACGCAGCTTGATCTCAATCATTTGACTGTACAAGCTACATTGCTAGACATATTCATTAATCAATGAATATTCTTCGTAATGTTCATGATATATGCTAATGTTTGAAATTTCCTCCAGTCATAGGAGTAGACTTTTGAAGTTGGTAGATTCCTTTATGCCTTGCACATTTTTTTCTTTTATGATTATGTGAAGAGAAATTTATTGCTGTTTTGAATATCCAGATTTTGAAAAGATTATCAGCCCGGTATCTGTTGCACACTTCTCACAGTATAAATTAACTAGGTTACTGCTTAAGAAGCTAGAAGATCTTAACTTCCATGCATACATAACTGAAAGCTTGGAAATCCTAGATAATGGCTTCCTCAAGGGAGGAGAATTATTAATGGGGCACGAGTGTATATCAGTTACTGCCACTGATGCAGTTGTTACTGTAACTGCTTATACTGTGGAAGGAAAGTATAAGGAGAGGAAAATCCCCTGCAGGCTTCTTGTTGGCACAGATGGCGCTGGAAGTGCTGTACGGAAGCTTGCAGGGATAGAGCTAAAAGGTGAAAAAGACCTGCAAAAGCTTGTCAGCATTCATTTTTTTAGCATAGACCTTGGACAATACCTGCTCAACCATCTTTATTTTCAATACCGAAGCTATTGGGGTCCTTGTTGCACATGATCTTGAACAAGGAGAATTCATGTTGCAGGTATGCATGCTTTAAGAAGTCCAGAATATATTTGCACTGCTTTGATGTGCACTGATTACTGAGTACTAACATTATATTTTTTGTTGTTTATTATATATAGGTGCCCTTCTATCCTCCTCAACAGCATGTTGATGATTTCAGTCCAGAGATATGTTTCTTTAATAATATATAGGCTTTCTGGACTCGCATAATTTTCTTTGAACTCTTCAGTAGTTTCCTATTGTCAGTGACCTCAGTGGTTCTCTTTTTATGATCAAGCATGAAGGAAAAAGTACAAAATTTAGGTTGAGAATCAAAGCCTCATGGTGCTTTATATACTAAAATGATGGTGGCAAATTAACATGTGTCATCATAAGATTTAGGTTTCATATAAGGTGTCTTCTCCATATAAGGTCTCAACGGCAAATATATCAACATCATCAAGGACATGTATGAGAATGCATCCACTAGTGTGAAAACACCTGGTGGAGACACTGAGACTTTCCCTATTACTACCGGATTGCATCAAGGTTCGGCCATGAGTCCATATTTATTTACCCTGGTTATGGACGAGCTAACCAGAAGCATACAAGACGATGTTCCTTGGTGTATGTTGTTTGCTGATGACATTATTTTAATTGATGAGACTAGTGCTGGTGTAAACCGTAAGTTGGAAGTGTGGAGAAAAACCCTCGAGGACAAGGGTTTTAAGTTAAGTAGGAGTAAAACGGAATATATGCACTGTGAGTTCAGTCTAAGGAAGAAGCAGGAACATGAGGTTAAGTTGGATGGAGTTTTGGTTCCTAAAACCAACCACTTCAAATATTTGGGTTCGGTGTTCCAGAATGATGGCCGTATAGATGAAGATGTGGCTCACAGAATACAGGTAGGGTGGTTGAAGTGGAAGGGTGCGACTGGGGTTTTATGTGATAAGAAAATACCTCTGAAAGTGAAAGGTAAATTCTATAGGACGGTTGTTAGACCTGCGATGCTCTATGGTAGTGAGTGTTGGGCACCAACGGGACAACATTTGCATAAGATGAGTGTGGCAGAAATGAGGATGCTAAGATGGATGTGTGGACATACCAGACTGGACAAAATTAAGAATGTTCATATTCGACAAAAAGTCCAAGTAGCGGACGTCGGAGATAAGGTGAGGGAAGGAAGACTTAGATGGTATGGGCATGTTTTAAGAAGACCTCCTAATGCTGCGGTTCGTAAGTGTGAGAATTTGTTGATTGAGGGGGCTAGAGGTCGTGGCAGACCTAGAACTGTGTGGAAGGAGGTGATAGCAAGAGACTTACGTGCCTTAGATCTTGATGCGGATTTGATTAATGACAGACTTGAATGGAGACGTAAAATCCGTGTCTTGGAAGGGGCCTAAGGCTGGAGTTTTTTTTTTTTTGGTGTCTTTTGAGCTTATTTTGTTGAGAATCCATACAGCCGACCCCAATTTGTTTGGGATTAAAGCTTAGTTGTTGTTGTTGTATAAGGTGTCTTCTCCATTTAAGTAACTGTTTTTTGAAGGCTCAACTTCTTGTAGATATGCAAGAAGTTAATTTTCAAACTGGTTGGTCGAGTGCTTTCGGACATTAATGTCATTGAAGTAAAGCCATGGGTGATGCATGCTGAAGTTGCTGAGAATTTTGTTTGCCTTGACAATCGAATAATACTTGCTGGTGATGCTGCTCATCGATTCCCTTCGGCTGGTGGTTTCGGTGAGTTACTACATTGCATGCAGTTAGTAAAAGACCAAGTTTGTTTTTAACCCTGCAGCTTGCAGAAATTTGTGCTGTCTAGCATTTTGTAGATTACAAATGACACATAGACAGAGATAAGCAAACCTTTTCCACAAAATTTCTTTTATCTCTTTCCTGATCCTTGCAACAGCCAGGAAGAATCAGTTTCTATTAATTTCTGCAATACATGTCTTGCTAAGGGATATAGGAAATCACAGGCTACGGCCTATTAGCTACATCTTGGTGAACAGTCATAAGTGCAACAATCTAATGAGCTCAAGATCCGCCCTTCATTGCAGGAATGAATGCTGGCATTCAGGATGTTCATAATCTTGCCTGGAAAATAGCTGCTGTCATGAAGGATATTGCACCATCTTCACTAATTCATACCTATGAACTGGAACGGAGGCCGGTATTGCTTTCATTTTTCAACCTTCATTCTGCATGTGCATCTATTTTGAAGTAATATGGAATTTTGATCCTTGACCTCAACCATCTTTTCTAGATTGCAATTTCTAATACAGCACTTAGCATCCAGAACTTCAGAGCAGCCATGGCAGTTCCTGCTGCTTTGGATCTTGATCCATCTATTGCAAATTCAGGTAACCAATATTGCTATTGCTTTGTGTCTTACATGGCTTGATAGTATGTTCAATCCATTATTTGGCTGTTGCTGATATATAAAAACAATTTATTCATTTCTGAATGATGGCAGTGGTCCCTTATTTTTCTTTTCCTTTTATGCCCTCCATTTTTCTTTAGCAAAATGGAAAAAGGAGGCTGCTATTTATGTTGTTTTTTTTCATCTTTTCTGGCTTTCCAGTGCATCAAGTTATTAATGGTGCTGTTGGTTCCATTTTACCATCTAGACTACAGAGGGCAATGTTGGACAGAATTTTCACAATTGGTCGTGCTCAGCTCTCAGAGTCTCTTTTAAATGAAAATAACCTGCTTGGGTCTTCAAGGCTTGCTAAAGTAAGGCATATATTTGAAGAAGGAAAGAGCCTTCAGCTCCAGTTTCCTGCTGAGGATCTTGGTTTCGGGTATTTCACATCAATCATCATATTACCTGCTACATCACTCTCAATATATGTTTTATCTGAAAAATGTTTCCTATGAGCTTCTAAATTTGACCGTGTCAAAAGATTCCAAGCTCTGTATCACATTACTGATGTTTTTATTTTTCCTCTCAGATTTGTTTGAAATTTTGACTTTTATTTGTTATTGTATATTATTTTCAAAATCTTGATCTTGAGATATTCATCTAAAGAAAAGTGTTAGAAACTAAAGATTCTAAAATCTTGATTTTGTGATTTTGTTCCAGTTTCAGCAGAAAATAAATATTATCCAGTTTTAAGGAATTTGTATAACTTATTTTAGGTACCTTGAAGGAGCACTTTTTCCTGATAATGATAACACGGTGGGTGTTCTGGAACCACCTTCTGGCCGTCGGAGGGACTATATTCCTTCTGTAAGCCCAGGTTCAAGGCTGCCCCATATGGATGTGCGGATATTATCAAACTTATCAAGAGAGGTGTGTAGTTTTTGTTAGATTGTGGATTACACCCTGCAAGTTAGATCACCTTAATCATTTAACTTTACCAACACCTTTTCATTCTTGCCGTACATACAATGTATAGAAGTAACTAAAGTCTGGAGCCTTCTTCTCTGATTGTTTTTACAGCATGTAGCCCTGAGATATATTTTTCGATGTCAAGTTTCAGCTAACATATTGATGGGTGAATTTGGGTCCAATTTCATATGGAAACGTGCTGCAGTTTGCATTTATGTTTATCTAACTCTAACTATGCTAAATGTTATCCAGGCAATTATTTCTATACACGATCTTGTGTCTGTGGACAAAGTTGAGTTCCTTCTCATTGTTGCACCACTTGAGGAGTCCTACCAACTTGCTCGCGCTGTTTTTAATGTGGCTGAGGAATTCAAAGTTTCTGCCAAGGTTTGTGTAATGTGGCCTGCTGACTCGATCAATGAATTTGAAGCAAGGAGTAAGAAGGCATTAGCGCCTTGGAAGAACTACATAGATGCTGTGGAAGTTAAGAACTCTTTGAATCCATCATCATGGTGGAGTATGTGTCAGATGACTGACAAAGGAGCAATTTTGGTCAGGCCCGATGAGCACATTGCTTGGTGCGTGAAGGCAGGCTTGGACAAGGATCCTGTTCGGAGATCACAGGGGTTTTTTCTGCTCTATTGGGATTCAAATAACCAAAATATAAGAAACCACATAGCCCCGATAACCATTGAAAAACAGGTTGTAAGCAGAATTTTTGATAGCCTATTTCAAGATATGTGTATGTCAAGAATATTTGATATATGTATAATACTAATAAGATTATTTCAAATGACTATCTATACAATTTGGATAAATGATCAATTGACAAGATTGTGGATAGATTTGATTGTTAGGCTTGAATTTCAAATGCTCAATTATTTCACAATGCTAACTGCCCGAATATTTCCTTGAATTGTTTGGCTGAAAATCTCCATAATTTTACCTGGTTAACATTATTATAATTTGTAACTTCCCTTATGAAATAGTCAAATATAGGTTTAGTGGCTATGGTCAAATAACATAGCACATTCTCTTCAAGCTTGGCACAGTGTGTGACACTGTAAAGGACTGAAATTTTGGCCTTCCTCTCAATTTAAGACATGGGATAAAACTATAATTTAAGCACTGTAATTTCACCGGCATACTATCATCAAGCGTTGAGCGCCAATTTAAATACTCATTAATCTACCATGATAGACAGATAGATTAGCCTAAATTCCAGTAATTTTCACTGCAATTTGCAAGAATTGTATATGTTTCTTTTTTTTTAACCAATAAGGATCGCATATGTTCAAGTTTAGTATATGCAACAGACCACAGTCATACTGCAATCAATCAAATTACATTCTAAAATGTTACCATTAGAATGAACACAAAAGGTGAGTTTTAATGGATGAAGAAGCTGAGTTAGAGATAGCACAGGCTCAGCATTCTGACTTTCAGGAACCACTTTTGGTTATAAGAGTCTGCAAGCTACAATTCTAGTGTGATCAGAACTTTGCATCGGATGTCCTTTGAGACAGCTATGGTTTCCTTGTGATTCAGCTCTGATTTCTTGTCATAGTTATCAGATAGCCAAGGACAGCTGTTACAATCCCAAGCAAACATCCAGCAACAACCTAATCATAAATAAGCAGTATCAAACAATGAGAACAAGAAATCTAAAGCCTCCAAATTGGAATGTTTCATGAAAAATAAAGAATCTAATCTACAATTTGTGCGCTGATATACATACTGGTAAAAGATTGTCCCTAAAGTTGGGGATTGAGTATAGCAGATGGGATTTTACCATCTAGAAAGTATCATGTTGCCCATATTTATTCCTGGAGGTCACATTCACAGCGAAAATAAGTGTTTCCATTTCTTGCAATTTCACCATTTGAAAGCAAACACTTAGAGTAATTCCTATGTATGCTAAAGGGATCACTATCATTTGAGTCTCCTTTATTATTATAAGAGGGCTAAATAACAATTACAAAATTTGATACGGATTTTAAATCTGTTGCTCATAGACATAGACAGCAGATTGCATGATTAAGTACGACTCTATCTGAAATATACGAACCTGAGGAGGGGTATGACCAAGAAGTTCATGCAGAGGTCTGCTTTCAGCTAGAGGATGCTCAGCAGGAAGCTCATATACAATTTGATTCAAGATCTGAAGAAAAGCCAGTTTAAATAGATGAAACCCCTTGCACATCTCAATTAGCAAAAAACTATCACACATGGCAGTTGACATACAGTCAAATTATAAAAGCATCATTGTTTTGATTGTTAACATGGGTAGAGACACATGAGAAAGGTTGTGGGAGAAGGAATAAGAACATAAAAAAAGAGCAGGTGAAGCAAACCTCTGCTTGGCGTCCAGCATGTAGTCTTACACCAGTTGCATCATACATGACCTGCCACCAATTCTCACATGTAAAGTATCACTCTGTAATCTATATTATAGGTAATATCATTAACATGCAAAACTGTATAAATAGAGAGGAATAATAATGGATGAAAGATTCTTACAACACATGCTAAGATCAATGCAGTAGCAAACAATGGCCCTCCAAAGCCTTCCTGGAAACCGATGCCCATGGCAAGTGCCGAGACAGTGGCAGAATGGGAAGATGGCATTCCGCCAGATCCAATGAGTTGCTTGAAATCCACTCGTCTTTGCTTATACCTGCAAATCTAGGAAAGTTTAAGACTCTTATGGTAAACTAATGAATGATAAGAAAATTTGGCAGAATTAGTTCACCCATAATACAAAAATAAAAAATAAAAAAGGCAGATGAGCTAGAAAGGGTTTGACTATACAGAACACAAACTCATAGGTTGACACAACTTGCCAGTTCTACTGAAATTCTATATTTCAATTCAGTTCTTAAGAAAACCTTCTCATCAGATTACCAAAGAATTAAGGCCAAGTGTCCAAAATATTAAAACCTTTAGGGTGTTTGTTAATTTTAGCTCCACTTTTCAATCATACATTTATATCCTTAACTTTATAGAGTGTGTGTGTGAATAGGAGCCATCCCTTGAGTTGATCTCACTAGGCAAACTATAGTTTCCAATAGGATGTAAAATGGCATGCTGATACGTCCAATGATTCTAAAATAAACATCATGTCAACAATTACTAAAAAGAATATTGAAGAAAATATGATAAAACCAAATACTAAAAATCTCAATAAATATAATAAATGCAATCAATGACATATATGTTTTGAGAAATGCAAATGTGGCATGTCTACTTAGATTCATGGAGTATCTCTAAATGTTAAATATCATGTCCACAAAAGAGAAGCAAATATTCAAATGAAGCTTATATAAAGGATGACTATAATAAACAATTACACCTAAAAGTTGGGAAATAACTGGCATAATAAACAAGTATGCTTAAACTGACAGAAACATTAAAATTGGGACAGTTAGGTGATTCTGTCAAGAGTTAATTTAATTCAACATTAAACCCCTCCCTAGTATTTCATCTCATGGAATAATGTTCATCAATCAAAAAGATCCACCAACTAGTCAACACCAAAACTCCCAACTTACATTTTCTTTTATTGGTTTACTTCATCAGGCTCAAGGAATCCAATTGGCCTATTGTATAGCCCTCCCCATTTCATAATAATCTCCACTTTTCTCTCTATCTCAATAGAATTTGAACTTAGGATATATTACATAGAAACAACAATATTATGGAAGGCCTGTCAATAACTCAACCTACAGCACTGTGAATTGAGAAAGAACAATTCATCAGGGAAAAGACTATTTTTCTGGTTTCAAAAGCAAATGAATAAATATGATTTTTTCTTATTGAAGGACAGTCCACAGTAAGACAGGCGACCCCAACTTGTTTGGGACTAAGGCTTAGTTGTTGTTGTTGTTGTTGTTGTTGAAGGACAGTCCACAAACAGATTTAATGGAATCCTAAAAAAAATGGCAATTAAAGCTTCTTGTGAATTAACTTAAAGAATGGTTCATAAACTAATTGGCATTCATTTCAAGATCTAACTAAAGACCGGAAAAGAAATAACGACCAGTCTCATTGAGCAATAATTCAGAATCCAAGAATCAAGAAACACGAAATCCAGATCCCAAAATATAAAAAAATTCATAAAACCAAAAGAATTGGGGAAAAATCCAAAATTTTGTGAAAGTGCAAGTATTTTACCAGGAAGTAAAGAACTTGATAGATTGGGCAAGAGCGAATGCAACGAAAGCAACAATGAGAGGGTAATTTGTGTAAAAGGATGACGACCCAGATGAAGAAGAAGAAACAGAGTTATTAATAGATGACCAAGATTCAGCACCCCCCATGTCCTCCATCTCTAAATCAAAAAAATTTCCTTTGATTGATAAAGAATTCAAAAATTTTGATATGTGTTCTAGAAAGAAAGATTAATTGATGATGGGTATTGAAAATAAAGATGAATGGATTGAGAAAGACTTTCTTTTTTTGCTGGGTTGATTGAAACAAGAAAGAAAAGAAGAAGAAGAAAAGAGGTGAGGTGAGTTCTGGTTATAGAAGTTATAAGAAGGGAGGTTCTTTCTTGGTTGCCTCTTTCTTTGTTTTTTGTTTGGTTTCTTTGAATATTAACTAACGGTCTTGGCTACTGTTTCTCTCTCTTTTTCTCCCTCTCCCTCCCACTTTCGCTCAACTGAATATGCTTCTTATTTCAGACTATGTCTCGAATATACCCTTAACACACTGTTTGGATCTCTCTCTTTTTATTACACTTTCCTTTCCTTTCCTTTCCCCTCTAAAGAAAATGAGAAAGGGTAAACAAGTTACCCATTGCAAGAGAGTTTAATTAATTTGAACATGAAAAGATATTAAAGATTTCTGATCTCTTAAACTTTTAAATTAGAAGTACTCATTAATTATTTTTTTTCTTATCCTATTAGTTTAATATTATATTTTTCCTTTCTGATTAATAATTAAAAATATTATTTTAATATCAAATAATTAATATTATTATTTTTATCCCATGAATTTGATTTTCTATCTCCTATTAATTAATAATGGAAAAATATGATATCATTTTAAATATAACTTAAACTCAAATTGTAAGCTAAAATATGATTTAATATATTAAAACAACGAATTGGCGATAAGGCAAGTTGTAAGCTTTAGTTTTTTTTTTTTTTTTTACTTCTATTGTAATTTAAGGACTTTCTGCAACACCACCTTGCGTGCAAACACGCTGCAAATATACCATTCAATTGATGATTGGTTAACTTATTTCACTCTATTAATACTTGTTGACTTTGATATTTATTAATTAATCCATTTTTCTAACATGTGTCCATAGAAAACATATTAAATAATAATAAATAATTTAATTTTTTTGAAATATATTTTATTTTTATTGAAATTTTTTGTAATCACTTTATAATAAAAATAATTGCACCAAATTATAATAAAAATGAAATACATCTTAATAAAACTAGAATATTTATTATTGTTTAATATGAATTTCTAGAATATATTTTAGAAAAATCATTAATTAATTAATTAATAGTAAAGTATAATATGGCATAATCTAGATTTATTCAGACTGTACTTTTGTGGCCAAACATAAATCAGTATCGACCCAACCAATATTCAAATTTCTAGTCATTATGATGTGATAATTAAAAATGCAGAGATAATATTTATAATATCACCCAGTGTTCAGACATATTTACACCAAGAAAAAAACAATAACAATAATAATGGCAGTGGACAGTGCCCACTGCATACACACTGGAGCTTCCTTTCTCTTGTCCATTTACACTCTCTGGAACTTTGGCTTTGTATTTGCTGGAACAAAGTAACCAACAAGTAGAAAATGAATCAATAAATCAAAAATAACATGCAATGTCCCCATCAATTCAATAATAACAACATGTTATGCTCATCAATGAATCAAAAATAATTAGACAATACTTGATTGCTCTTTTTATACTGTTTTTTTCTTTTCAAACTTGTTCTTTAGGCAGAGGTTTGAGACTAATTGAAAAGGAAATTACTGAGATTAATAGCAGAATATACATTCATCACACTACATGTAGAGATCGAATCAAATACTCAGAAAATTGATGTACAGTACAAGTGTGAAGCAACAAAGTAAGTCACTGGTTACGGGAATTTATGCATTTTTCTTCCATGTTGCTAGGACTAATTCCACTCGTTTAGAGTTGAATAAAATTAACCTCTTGAGGTGACTTCAATAGAAAAAAATAATAATAAATAAACAATGAAAGGACGAATGTACCTGAAATAATTTGATGGCCTTCATTTGCTTGTGTAAATTGAACTGACTCAACGACATTATTTGCTGTTGCATGTTGTTGATTCAGTTTCCAATCAGTAATGATCTACAAGAAATGATAGTAGTTGTCCACTCATCAGCTAAAAAGCTTTTGCTCGGGAAGAGCAGGCCCATCTGATAAGCAAATGATGATTCCATTTTTCTACACCCTTCACTCTTCAGTAGAATGACATGTTTGATATTAAAAAGCTAGATTGCATCTTTTCTAACAAAATTCATTAATTCTGTCCTTGCAGCTTCCATAACCACTTGGAAGTCTATCAGTGTGTACCTGCCCCTGCATTAAAATTAGCTAATAGCTCAGTCCTTGCCCTGGTGAAAAAGCTTGAACACTTATCATTCACCATACTGCCATGTACGAATTATCGCCTTTTGAAGGTAATCATTTTTATAGAAAGACCAAAAGGATTAGGGATAAGGATTATAAGAAATTTTTTTCCTTGAAATAATGCAAAGTAAAGACAGTTGCTAGTTTTTGCTCTTGTTAGGCACAATTATATAAATAAAAAACACAAATAGAAATGCTTTTATAATAGCATGTATGTGTAAATGCATCTTCAGAGCAGTAACTAGTTTCTATGTGTGTAGCCAATCAAGGAAGAGTATCAAACAATATTGGGCAAATCACTAATCAAACTGCTGCAATGAAAACACAATTATACCAGAAATGAGTTTGGCGAGAAAAAAAATTCTTTATTATTATTTTTTATTTTTTTCTTTTTAGCCACATATTTACATTAGCAATATATATGCCAGTGTATGAATTTGCCATATGTTGCTAAAGTTAATTAAATTGATCAGCTTCAAGTTCTTTCTTTGAAATGGTAAATGGATATATTAAAGTTTGCTTAACTAGTTGTGTGTATTATGTTCACCGGCTAATATTAGTTTCCATTTTGAATTTTTGTTGTGAATTTTATGTTCTTTAATCTTTTGTATCACTATCATAACTTGCTAACTGTTCCCTGTTGATGCTGATCTATAGCCAACTTGTTTTTAGGATGATTTGGATATCAATTATTCTAGTTTTCAGACACATATTCACAATTTGTCTAATCTTGTCCAGTAAAATCTTGGGGACCAGTTATGTTAGTTTTTATCTCAATGTCAATTTCAGATGCAGCTAGGTTGTTATGTATGCTTCTTTTTTCTGAATAATTTCTTGATTTGTTTGTTTACATATGTGTATTTTGCTAAGTTATAGAAAGTTGGCAACCTGCAGCTTTACTGTCATAAAGAGAGCAGATTTATTAGCTTATTATTTGAGCATGTCATTTTGTTGTAATACATAGGGCTTGATGGATCATTATCGTGCAGTTAGATTCCTTATTCCTTTCTCATTGAAATAAATGTCTATTCTATAAATCTAACGTAGCCTTCTTTTTCCTTGTGAATTCATTGACTGATTGGTGAACATGGTTGATTTTATCAAGTTCGAAAGAGACAATTGAGGGGAACATTCTTGTAAAATCGAATTGTTCGAGAAGCATTAGAAAGGGCAGTGTTGAGTTGCATTGAACATTTATAATGGAAATAGAGTAACTCCATTAGTTCTTGGGCACGTCCTTTCTATTTTGAATGAGAGACATGTCATGAACTCTTAATGTCACTTGTTTGGTTTGTACTGAGATTATTCTAAATTCTGATGCATACCTCCTCAATGCAGGACTCGTGGATTCTGGAAAAAAACAGCTTGACCTCATTTCAAACAGAAGCATTTTATGGACAGGGTATGGACTCCGTTCTCTTTCCGAAGCCAGGTGATGATTTCCATAGTCTATCTAATGTGAAGGTGGTCTTTTATTCAAGTAATTGATATTTTTGTTCCAGGGATTATGTTACTTAATACATCTAAATGTCATTATATTGCAGAGTTCCTTGTACCTGAAAGGGAACACAGAATAATACAAAGGCCAGCATATTTTCATAATATGAAACAAAGAAGCTTGAGGTGTGGTCATTTATGGACAAATCACTACGCAATTGGCAGTTATATTTGAAGAAGAAGAAGATGATGATGATGAAAGGTGAAATGGGTAGACTGACTAATTCTACTCGTAATTTGGGTGGACATAGTGCATCCATCATCCACAACTGACTATGTTAACAGAATGAGAGGGAGAGAGGATACAAAAATGTTTATTTCTTGTATATATCGGTATTTGTAGCCTTATATGGATTAAGATCTTTTCCTGAATCTATTGTAAATTTAGAGTTCTAAAATCATAAGGAAATCATAAAATCCAAAATCAAGTAAGATTATGAGAAGTTTTTTGTTTATATATAAATATATATACACTTTGGTTGAATTGTATTGAAGTCTTCATTTAAACTAAAAAAGCCAAGAAAAGCATACTGTATATAGTTGAGTACGGGTCAGCATTGACAGATGGTTCCTTACGGTAAGGAAGATAAATTTTTTTATTATATTCATATTTATAACTTTTGTATTTGGCACACTGATGGTAATTAACATAAAAGAACCGACATTTACAGTGAATTCATTCAATATATCTGCTTCCCATTCTCACATAATAGCCAATTGGGATGTTAATTTCTCGTCATGAAGATATACAAGCTTCTATTTCCTTCAAAAATCAAGATATATCTTCTTCTTCAACATTGGATTACGACTCTTTATATCAAAAACCAAATATAGATTTGTTGGTATAGGCTAATATTGTTTCTTCTACTGCGAACATAACCAAACGTTAGCTGAGGATCTTATTGCTCAAATGGCCAATGGAGTTGTCAGCTTCGGTTTTAATTTAAATGCTACCTTAAATACTGTTGAAGCAGTTAGTCTGATCAAAGTCTGATGTGATGTGCTAAAGATTATATTTTTTCCTGCGGAAACAGGTGAGGTCGAGTGGGGGCTGACGACTCCTTCTGGCCGGTTATCAACGTGTATTTTTAAAATAAACTTCTGCCGGCTGGAGCAGCAGAGGTAAAGGTCCAGCCCTCCCCTTCTCCTTCTAATATATATTAAAGACAAATTTTGCCCCCTGTTCGTCACTGCTAATATTGTTGGAGTTTTGTTAGATGGACCAGTTCCATGTCATCCATGGATTATTTTTTTGACCAATTTTTTTTTTTAGTATTATGCGCTATCTAATCAATTAATTAGGGAACCAAAGAACACAATTAAATATAATTATAAGAACATGTCCACATAAAATTTAAAAAAAAAATTAAAATAATACTATCTCTGACGATATGGGCCAGAGATTTTGATTATTGCTAAGAGCAATCACCATTGATGAGATGAGAAAAGCTCAAACAATGTTCTTTTTTTCTGTTTTGAAATATTTCAGCCAAAGTTAGATTATAATCCTTTTACCCATTTTATAGGATTTTATCAATAATCAAATTTATATTATGAATATAATTCTTAATCTCATCCATACTTTAGATTTTTATTTAAATATAATACTTAATTATTATTTAGATATTTTGGGTATGTAGTTTTTATCCATTCGTCATGGATGGAACCACCCTAAAAATCAACAAATATGTATTCCTATCATTCTAATTAAATCATTACAATTCTTAAAAAAAAAGGGGGCATTTCCATTAAATCTGAAAGTTATTTTAGAACTATAGATTTATGAAAATACATAATCTCGTAGGATTAAAAATTATTTTTTTTTATAATTAATTATTGTTGTTTTGTAAAAGATATTTTTTTTCATTAGAAAGAGTACCTTTTGGTTAAATAATTATTAATTTAAGGACTTTTTTTATAATCACATAATTAAATATTTAAAATTATTATTTTTTAAATCAATCATATAACTAAATATTTAAAATTATTATTAAGCCAAACTTATAGCAATAAATTTCGTATCCAAATCCAACAATATGTCTGTCAATGCTGATGATTAATAAGATGGTTTCAGATTGATATGGTTGTGAAAATAAATATTGATATTTTATTTATAAAATAATTTATTATGTATAAATTTTATAAAAACTAATGTGTTTTTTTTTTCTATTATCCAAATGATATTAAAACAATCACTTGTACAGAACTAATTAACTTGTGGTAAATCGAGAAATCACTTCCCAACACTCAAAATCTGAAAAAAAAATAAAAATGGTTAAATTAACAAACAGTAAATAAAAAAATAACAATAAAGAAAAAAATTGGTGAGCTGAAAAGCCCAGTCTAAAGCCCATCTCAGGCCCACGTGAGCAGCTCGATTAATTCCCATGTATACTATTACTGGACGACTTGCTCGCTTCAACGTACGGAGCGACAGTCAGAGCAAAGCAAGCACCGGCTGGCGTTGGCCAATTCTCTTCCCGGAAAACCTCTATTTCGTTACTCATTCATCGTTCTTCACCAATCAAATGCAATAAATTTAATACTTTTGTTCAAGCAGAAAAAGAAATGGCTGGAAGTAGCCGGCGAAGTGCGCGGAGCAGAATTAAATCCTCCGATGATGGCAGCGACGATGCTGCTCTTAGTATGACGAAACCTAACTTGAAGTTACGGAGGGATAGAAGTAAAGATCACAATTTGATTCAAATCCTGAACGTTGATCTCAAAATCATGCTAGGAATTGGAGTGTTCTCGTTCTTAATTATCTTCTTCTTGATTCACAATCTCATAACGCATGGCGAAGAAGCTCAGAAGGCTAGGGTTGTCACTCCGTTTCCTGCTCCCAAGGTCATGGACCTTCCTCAGGTAACCTTACTGTTATAGTTTTGGCGTAATATTTTTTCTACTCATTGTACAAATGCGATTGCTTAAAAAAATTTCGTTTTATCATTCAAGTTTCAAGGAGCGCACAGGGAGAGCTTGTACTGGGGAACATATCGCCCTCATGTTTATTTTGGAATTCGCGCCAGGTATTCATTCATTTCAATTATAGCTGAAATGTTGGTCAACTAATCATAAATTTTTAACATTACTGTGTTTTTAAATTATTTTTATCTTTCGGAATATAAATTGTTATGCTTTTCATGATTGTCAGGACTCCTAAGGCTTTGGTTGCTGGTTTGATGTGGATTGGCTTGAAGGACGGAATGTATTTTATGCGACATATATGCCAAGATTCTGATGAGCTTAGCACCTATGGCTGGATACAGCATAATGGTCGTGATTTTGGACACCAGGTGCTGGATGATCATAGCTTGAAGTTGGAAACAAGTTTCTTGAAATCCAAAAGTGAAGGCAGTGGCTATGGAGGAGATTGGGCAGTTCGAATTGATGTACAAAATAAAGAGTAAATGACTTTACTTGCTCTGCATGGTTCATTCCTAATGCATTTTGCTTCTCACTTCCTCCTTGATAGAATTATTTACATTATGTTTCTCTTTCCCCCTTGATAGAATTAACATTACTACAGGAGGATTTGAACTAGTTGAACATTTGTATTTGAAAATGATTATAGTTCCTCATGGAAAAATTTGCAGGTCTGGCTGGAATATCGAAAATGGGCATTTGTTTTTCTATTTGGCTGATGAAGATGGAAGTCATACCATAGACATCCATGGGAGTTCTCTTCTAGCATCGGGTTCATGTGCAGATGTTGGAGGTTGGCAGCTACATTTAGAATCAAAGGTAATAATACTATGACTTGCTGATGGACCAAAGATTATACTTTTGGTTCATATTGTGATTACCTATGTTCATAAGCCAAAAACGTATTTGGTATACTTGTTCTACATAGCCAAGGAATTCTGCATGCCATGAGTTGTCAAAGTATGGCTAATCTAGCTAAGTTCATTGCAATTGTAGCGTCATATGTTTCATAACTACCCAATATGCATGCAGAAGTATCCTGCAGGAGGTGATGGGAGGTCAATTATGTTAGTAATTTGAGAAGTATTGGTTACTCATATGAAGAGTATGAATTTGCCATATGTTGCCAAACTTCACTTCTTAATTAAATTGATCGGCTTCATGTTCTTTCTTTGAAATGATAAATGGATATGTGAAAGTTTGTACTAGTTTTATTTATACCTGTTCACCAACTAATTATTAATTTCCGTTGGAATATATGTTGTGAATTTCATCTTATTTAATATTTCGTATCACTGTCATAACTTGCTAACTGTTCCTTGTTGATGCTGATCTATAGCCAACTTGTTTTTTTAGGATGCTTTGGATATCCATTATTCTGGTTTCAGGACACCTCATATTCACAATTTGTCTGATCTTGTCCAGCAAAATCTTGGAGACCAAGTATGTTAGCTTTTATCTGTGTCAATTTCAGATACAACTAGGTTATTAAGTATGTGTCTTTCTTATTGTTGTGTGGTCAATTTCTTGATTTGTATGTTTACATGTGTGCATTTTGCTAGGTTAGAAAGTTTGGCCACCTGCAGCTATCCGACTCATCTGAAGATTCTTCAAATATCTTAGTTTTTCAGGTGTGTGATATGCCACCATGATGATACCTGTTGATCCTGTTCTAAAATACATGCAGTGTCTTATTGATCAAGTAAACACTATTCTATTCGTCTTTTGTGTTCCATATCATCTTGAAGTTTGTGATTTTATGCAGATTTCTGGTAGGATTCCATTCAGAGCAGATATTGCTTTTGTGTCTGGAACTGGAGTAAAAGATTCAGGAGCAAAAGCACGTGTGTACAGCCTGACAGGTTTTCTCCATGTGTTTGTCATCTCAATATTAGATGTGGTTGCTTCTTTAATTTCTTAAATATTTGTTTTTTTGAATACTGTTTTGCCACCTTCCCTACATGGCATGTGCCTATTCAAACTAGAAACTAGAGATACTTGTTGCCCTTGTATTTAAGTGTTTCAGATTTCGAATTTGTGATGACCCATATCACCTTGTCTTCTACATTTTGAAAGGTTCAAATTCTGTCTTAATTAATTTTATAATATCACTTACTGGTTACTCAGTAGATTATTTATGGGAACTGTTTCCTTCATATTTTAATCTTTAGGTTTTTCTTGACTTCAAGTGAAACTCTACTTACTGATTTCCATGAACTGAATACTCTATTTATCCTTCCTGAATATTCTTATCTTGCTCTATAATTTACAGGTACCTTACTGACAAATCAACTACAGGAGAAACAATCAAAATTTGATGCCAAATTTAGGAGTTGTTTTGATGTAGCTGGCAAGGTATTAGTCTTTGAGTGCCTTGTTGTCATTCAAGTCCTGTACATATTCACAGATTGGAAGATAGCAAAAATAACCTGTGTCATGTTGTTTTTATTTTGAATATTTCACTCTGGATTATGTGCAGTAGTAAAGCTAATTTTAAGGTTGTAAAAGAAATAATCTATTGTCATATGTTGTTTAAATATGAGCAATAACCATGTTTTATACTGAGGCCAGAATTCTCCAAGCCCAGCCTTTTCTGCTTTAGGGGGACGCCTTCCTCACATCCTCCCTAAATTTATTTTATGCTGAAAATGGGACCCTTGAGATCATGCATTTGTCTTTCTTAATTCACTGTCCTTTGCAATCTTAGCAAATATGTGTTTCATCCCTAGGACATGTTCACAATGATATACAAGTTGGTAGCGTGAATAAACTCATGCTATGATTTTTATGGTAAAAATTTAAGTCTGGGTAACTTGGAAAAAGAAATTTATAACTGACTGAACCCAAAAGTTTTATTCGTAGCTCAAAAAGATGCATGTACCATTTCACTCAGGATTATGTGTAGTAGTAAATCTAATTTTAAAGTTGTAAAAGAAATAATCTATTGTCATATGTTGATTAAATATGAGCAATAACCATGCTTTATACTGAGGTCAGAATTATCCGAGCCCTGCCTTTTCTGCTTTAGTGGGGCGCCTTCCTCACATCCTCCCCGAATTTATTTTCTGCTGAAATTGGGACCCTTGAGGTCATGCATTTGTCTTTCTTAATTCATTGTCCTTTGCAATCTTAGCAAATATGTGTTTCATCCGTGGGACATGTTCACAATGATATACAAGTAGGTAGCGTGAATAAACTCATCCTCTGATTTTTGTGGGGAAAATTTAAGTCTGGGTAACTTGGAAAAAGAAATTTATAACTGACTGAACCCAAAAGTTTTATTCATAGCTCAAAAAAAGATGCATGTACCACTAGGCTTTAAAGATTATTTGGTTTATTTATTTTTCATTTTGTGAAGTGCCAAAGTGTAAGTACCTAAATGCTTTAGCTTAAAAAATAGTACTGAGATCATGTTAATGTTTTTTCAGCTTGAATCCGAATCCATAACTGTTGGTAAGGCTGCTATTGCTAATATGTTGGGAGGCATTGGCTACTTTTATGGCCAATCAAAAATTTCATACCCTAGAAATTCTAATGTAAGTTTCTTGTTTTTATTTCACAGTTTATTTTAATACAATCTGTAATCTTTTGATGACCATTAATTTGTGTTTGAACATATTTAATAGTATCGGTCCTTTGATGATGTTAATATACTTTTCATGTTTTTCTTGTATTTGAAAATGTTTAAAGGGTAGGGAGGTGCCAAGATTTGCATCATTGATCGTCTGCAATTAAAAGTAGCACAGCCACTTGGCAGTAGCCCAATAGCATGCTTTAAATTACTAAGTTGTGTCATTAGTTGAATATGGTTTAAGTTGTGAATTCTTAGGTAATTGACTTAATTTTCCAACTATATTAGTGTGTGAAGCACAATCTGAAATGCTGTGTTAGACTAACGGAGTGTAGGTGGAGTGAACATAGTAAATGGAGAGAGAGATTAGTACTGTTATATGAAGACAACAAAGGGAAAACAGTAGGAAAAAAGCAAGTGAAAAAGGAAGAAGAAAGTCACAAGAAGAGAGAGATAAGAGGGGCGTCCACCTGCCACAAGATAAGAATTTGTATTATGCCTTTCTCGCACCCCTTATAGATCTTAATAAATTAATTAATTAATTAAAACCCTTCTGATTTAACTTTTTCACATTGAAAATGTTCCCTTCTGTCACTGTTCAGCTGTACAAGCTGCTCTGTGTATTCACTAGTATCTGTAGTCAGTTTGAATATCTGACAATCATACAGTGGGCTATATTTTGTTGCAGCACAAAGGTCATAATAATTTTATTGCATATTGGCCAGCTGAGCTTTACACAGCTGTTCCTAGTAGACCATTCTTTCCAAGGGGATTTTTATGGGATGAAGGTTTTCATCAACTGTTGATCCGGTCAGTTGCCTACTTTTGATCCATTATCCTTGTAATGCAAATTTTGAGTTACTTTTTTTATAGTAAGTGATTAGAATATATGGTTCACAAAATTTTGCCGAATGAGCAGGCGTTGGGATATTAGCATATGCCTGGATATTATTGGCCACTGGTTAGATTTAATGAACATAGATGGATGGATTCCAAGGGAGCAAATACTTGGGCCTGAAGCTCTGAGGTATTCATTCAGTATTGTTGTCAAGTACATGCAATAAACTGATGCTTGCAATTTATTAGGAAATGAATTTGAAGCTTTAAATGTAGAAAATTAGATTTGTCAATTTATTTCATCAATGAAGTAATCTTGCAAGGTCTTTTCTGGTGCAACTGCAGTAAGGTTCCTGAAGAATTTGTTGTTCAGCATCCAACCAATGGAAATCCTCCAACATTATTTTTGATTATAAGTGGTAATTTTTTTTTTTAAGATTTTGTAGTACAATTATGAAATTGTGTTGGTAGCATATGAGTCAAATTTTGCTCCTTTTTTTCCCATGTGAAGAAAATATCTTTTTCTTAAAATCTTTTTGCGCATGTATTGGACTCCCTCAACCAGATAAAATATTTATTGGAATACTATTTTGATAAGGCAACTAGTTAGATTCCTAAACCAATAATGACCTAATGTAAGTTTCTTATGTTTTAGGTTTCAGTGAACTAGTTGGTATGAAATGGGAAGAAAAGACTTTACCTAAGAAATCTACCTAGTCATTGATCACACATTGCTTGAGTTGATTGGATTGATTTAAGTCAATTTGGCTTTTGGGTTTTTATGGTGGTTTTCGGCTTTGTGCGGAATTCCAATTTGTGATGCATGGATGCGTTATAAGAGCAGGAAAAGTCTTATAAAAATTACTTCATATTTAGAATTACAAAACCATGCAACTAAATAAAATTCTCCTCCTGTCTATCTGTGCCATGGTTTTGTGGTTCAAGCCCATTGTACCATTTTGTAACATTGTATTCTTCCTGATACTCACCACGCATTAAGCATTAGACATAGCTTTCATTGTAAATTATGCATATTTCTTCGTTAAAACTTGCAATACAATGTAATTATGATCAGAAATGTAATGTGAAAAGCTCCTTCCAGATCTTCTTTATGGCGTGAAGAATAATAAGTTTACCTCTGCTGAAAACAATGAGATCACTGCTTTCCTAGAACGGGCTTATGTCCGTCTTGAAGCTTGGTTCCAATGGTTCAATACAACCCAATCAGGTACTCCACCCTTCAGTATCCTGGAGCAGGCTTATGTTCTTCGTGAAATGAGCAATTGTAGTTTTACTAGAATATCTGAATACTGTTTTGCCTTTATTTAAAGTATGCTACATGTCAAAATTCCTAAATAGTTATCACAGTTAAAGATTGTTGGAAATTAACAAACTGTACAAGTAAATGTGAAGCCAAAACATGTTCTTGAATTTTTTCCAGTGGGAAAAAGATGATCACAAATGCCCTTATCTTTCCAAATCTTCAACACGTCTGTTCAGATAGATGTTTGAAAAAGCAAGGCATTTTTTAATTTAAAATGATAATTTTGTTGACTCTTATGAACCAGGGAAGGAGACTGGTAGCTATTATTGGCATGGGAGGGACAACTCCACAATTCGTGAACTAAACCCAAAGGTTCTATTTTGCATTTTGTAGTTATAGAAAACCTTAATTATTCCTTTGAAGCTGAATCATTTGAGGGTATAAATAATCGAGCATGTACTTTAGGCAAATAATCTTGCAACCTTGTGCGGCTTTTTAATGATTATTAATTTTCCAATCAAAAGGCACTAAAAGAGACTGACATTACATCTCACATTTGCAGACACTGTCTTCTGGGCTGGATGATTATCCCCGGGCCTCACATCCAAGTGACGATGAACGTCACTTGGATCTTAGGTACTGGATGCTCCTTGCTGCAAATTGCATGCATTCCATCATGCAGCTGATAGAGAAAGAATCTAAGTCTGGAAAGGTATGCTAAAAGTAAAGTAATTCAAATACAGGAAAAGTATTCAAAATTATGTTCCGTAGTCCTTATGAACATTTGGCACAATGCAGGACTATGGCTCAACAGTTAAGCTACTTTCAGATTTTGAAACACTGAATCAGGTTTGTACGTCTTTCAATGTTTTAAAGAAGTTTATAATTCCTGACTTTTCAATGCACCAGATTAGTGGTACGTAATATTCTGGAGATACAGTTAATGTATATAAATATGCAGTATGAGTTCATCTTTGTCTGCCTTTATTAATAGCATCATTTTGTGTATGATTGATATCTGATGTTTTACCAGATGCACCTTGATCCTGCATACGGAGCATATTTTGATTTTGGAAATCATACAGAAAAGGTACTTCGCTTGCTTTTACTGTTTTTTCTCAGATTTCTAACCTTTGATTTACTGCTACACTGTGAGCATACTATGAGTTAATATCTATTCTCTTTCATGTATGGTCTCCTACTTGTTTATTTTATTCCCCTATTAATATTACAGATATCCTATCAGTGTTATTCAATAGTTGGTTTCTGGAATACAATTTGCTGAGACTATGTTGCACTTATAAGGAGAGCAAATTTATTGGGCTGTTATTTAGCATCTGATTATATTGTAATACATAGGGCTTGATGGATTATCATCGTGCAGTTGGGTTCCTTGTTCCTGTTTTGTTGAAATAAATGTCTATTCTATAAATCTAATTAACACAGCCTTTTTTTTCCTTGTGAAATTCACTGACTGTTTGGTGAACTTCGTAGGTTCGATTAAGTTCAAAAGAGACAATTGAGGGGAACATTCACGTGAAGCAAGTTGTTCGAGAAGTATTAGAAAGGCCAGTGTTGAGACTGGTTCCTCATGTTGGTTACGTCAGCCTTTTTCCATTCATGGGAAAAATCATTCCATCTGTGAGTTGCATTGAACATCTATCATGGAAATACTGTTCCATTAGTTCTTGGGCACTTCCTTCTCTTTTGAATGAAAGACGTCATGAACTCGTTATTTCACTTGACTGGTTTGTACTGCTCTTATTCTAGATTCTGATGCATACCACCTCAATGCAGGATTCATGGATTCTGGAAAAACAGCTTGACCTCATTTCAAACAGAAGCATTTTATGGACCGACTACGGACTCCGTTCTCTTTCCAAAACCAGGTGGTGGCTTCTATAGTCTAAGGTGAAGATAGTCTTTTTATTCAAGAAATTGATATTGTTGTTTGATGGATTACATTATTATATTGCACAGTTCCTTGTACATGAAACGCAACACGGAGCATGACCCACCTTATTGGAGAGGCCCAATTTGGATGAATATGAATTACATGATACTATCTGCACTCTACCACTACTCCAAAGGTATCATATCACCTGTTCTCTCCCTACCTCGAACTCCCAGACGAGAGACTATACCAAATTATTGTTATTCTTGAAATCTCATGCCTATTTTTATGTTAATTTATTGAAATCTTGCAGAAGATGGACCATACAGAGATAGGGCGAAGATAATCTACGATGACCTGAGGAGCAATCTGATCAGGTATTTGTTCATGTTCACCCCTTTTTTTGCAAATAGTTGTACATTAGCACATGTAAATTCACTTGGATAAGTCGATATGCAATTGCCAGTTGATTCAATTGTTTTTGCCTCTTGCTACAGAAATGTGGTTCAGAATTATCACAAAACAGGGTTTTTTTGGGAACAGTATGATCAGAAGACCGGCAAAGGAAAAGGTGCACGCCTGTTTACCGGTTGGACATCACTTGTGCTACTAATCATGGCAGAAGCCTTTAGCTGATTTCACATTCACCCTCCCTCTCTTCCCAAACATTTTTTGTCTTATAACCCTTCAAATTCAGAGAGGTCAACGTCTAAATATCAGATGTATTTTTCAGTCGACTATAGAACCTAGTATTAGATTCTTAACACAATGAGGAATTTTACTCGGGCAGATTGTTTATACCCTCACAAATTTACCGTCTGACAGGTTGAATGAAATGTAATATGCTATTTTAACAGTTGCATTATTCAGGCATGGTATGTTTGATAAAAGCTAAAGTCATAAATACACCACTTCAGTAATAGATAAGCCTCTTAATTGTGAGTTACCCAATTGGATCAGAAATTATATACTGTCAGCGATAGCCGATAAATTTGAGTAAAAGAAAAATGTAAACAGAGATCAGCACAAAGAAGACATTAATAACATTCGACTGCCTATTGCCTATTGGATCAGTCACAAAAACTCTTAGGACATCAAAGGAATTGTCAAAACAAATTGAGCAAGCTTCTTGATGCCTCTTCTCGTTAGTTTACATCTTGTGCCATTTCTCTGTCCTCAGCCATTATAATTTCCATGTCTCTCATATCTCGCTTCAATACATTGCCCAACCTTGCAATGGCTTCTGTCTGTTGTTGTAAGACCTACCCAACAAAGCCAACCATTTGAATATTATATTAATAGCATAAACAATTGCACATCATAATATATATATATATATATTGACTTGCGGATCTAGAAGTATTATGTGATGTTTGTGTAGTACTAGATCATTTTTCTTTTGAAATTGTGCAATGTGGTGGTATTATTATCGTTAGAAATATTAATTCACAAAAAATGCCACAACCCACGACTTCCCAAGTATATCCCACATCTTACCTCCTGCATGTCTGCAAGACTGTGTTCATGTATTTTGGTTGATCCTGGGAGATAAATCGAACCACCAGCCCTGATTCCATTCGCTTGAACACGAGAGATGGTGAGTAGGTTTTGAACCCTCCTAGAAAGTTCAGCTCCAGATCCTTTCAGCTGATAATTCCACTTGTTAAAACCATCTTGAGCTCATGGTTATGGGATGAAGCAAACCATATAAAGGGGTTGAGTACAAGAAACACCTACCTGTCTGGTTATTGCAGCTAACTTCTCAGCCAATTCAGCTTCCCCTTTCATCAAGGGCATTTGGTATCCCTTACCCTCCAATGCCTCCATCATTCTCATCGTCTTCAATCATCATACAAAAATAGAATGCTAGAATGAGATAGGCAGTACTCTAGGTTGCTCACACAAGACAATGAAGTGTTGCAAGCCCAACACACACTTTTGATAGAAATTCACGCTGCATCTAAAGCAGATTTTGAGTACTTCAGATCTGGGTGGATGGTACAACTAGCCACATAAAAGATAGAGGGTGAATGGCATTTTCTCAATTCCACGATTACAAAGATTTCAACTTTCGATTGGATTAATTTAGACCTCATAGCTTCTAATAATTTCAGATTAAAAATTAATAGGCACACAGAAACAAGATTCATCCTCCATCTATCAATGCATAGGATTTTTGTAAGAGAATCTGCATTTTTACTCCTAGTTGAGGTCAGAAAACCAAGTTATTTTTCCTGCACTGCTCTTCCCTTTGTATACAAGTCTTGCCATAAACATTTGTCGGACTTGGTTAAGTCATGCTACTATTTCAAGCTAATAGTACAAGAAAATTACCATACATCAAAAATAGACTTTTGAACTGAAAACCCAGGCTCCAAATTAAAGTGGTGATGCAACTACAAGGGTCAGATTTCAGAATATATTCTTCCTAAGAAAATAAAAGCAACAAAAGAATGGCCTGGGATTCTGAAATTTTATGTGATAACCATGATTCATCTATTTCAAAATCAGCCGACAGAAACCATAACAAGCCAAACAGGACAGACAATTTCTGATGCAATAAATTGAATAATTCCATTCATTTCCAACAGTTTCCATGAAAAGGGCAGACATAATTCCCACCCTTAAAAGACGCCTTTGAAGAGACTGCTCTTTTTCCCTCATCCTTTGAATCCATGGAAGAGTTTCAGCTTGAAAATGTCTTTGAAGCTGCAAAAGGTACTCATATATGAAAACCACATCTAAAAACTAAAATGGATAAAGATAGGAAGAAAGATAAAGAATACCATCTTCACATTGCTTTGGGTCATTCGCAATCGCTCAGCATCTGAAACAATAACTTCATCCTGGAGCTGCAACAATTGGGTAGTACAAATTGTAATTAACAATGCGTCAAAAGGTTAACCATAGTCCACCAGGAAAAATGACAACAATGAGGAAGAGTGCATGAAACATAAACCTTAACAGCAGAGAGCTTAAATTATTTCAATTTTTAACTTTCTGTACAATAGCAAAACACTGAAAAACAGGAGCAGTTTAGCCACTACAGCTGGAATAAGTTTGTTCCTTTCAGCAGTTAATCTTGACCAATGAACTTTTCAGCATGTATTCTCAATCTAAATGAACCATGCCTTCTCCATGTATAAAATTCCTAATCTTGATTATTTTCAATGGTATGAAGAATCAATCTCAATTCTCTCTTTTTCTCTACCTTCTCAATACATTTATTCTGACTTCACCTCTCTACCTTCTCAATACATTTATTCTGACTTCACCTCTCTACCTTCTCAATACATTTATTCTGACTTCACCTTTAGATATTCTCTCTCTCTCTCTCTTCTTTACCTAATCTTAATGCATAAACTACATAGAAGACATAGTTTGAAATAGGCTAATCCTAGATGGTGACTTAACCATTCTAAGCATGTAAAAGTGACGCAGCAGGAGGGTTAAAGTCAAATGGTCATAAACCAGTACCTGAGGAGCCATATAGGACAGCACGTTTCTTCTTACCAATTCAGTGTCTAGGAAACAAAATTCTTTATCCCTCCTAATGCATGAAGAATATAAATATGAGACCTGGAATTAGGCAAATTCTAGTCGGTAGCATAACTATCTCCTAAGCAAGTATCGGAAGGGCCAAAATGTTCATGTGACAACTCCTTTGGGCGCTATGTTAAGTACAATTGCATCCTAATCCAGAGTCTAGCAGTTTGAAACAACAATTGAAATGTGCAGAATTGGACAATCCAAAAGATACAACCTTCGAAGTTCACACCAAAAACTCAAATTCCAAATTTCGTATGCATAAACGTCAACTGAAATTCAGTCCAGTCAGCAATATGAACATAATGATGCTTACTCAGCTCATAGAAGTAAGCAAGAGCAGTTTCATGTTAAAGTAATAAGAACTACCTTAAGCCGGTGAGAAAGATCCTTGAAACCTTGAACAAGCTGAGGCCACAGACGTTCTCTATCTGAACTCTCCATACCCTCTAGCTTTGCCATAGCCTCCGCCCACATGATCTACCAATGAAAACTATTCTCCAAACTTAGCCAACCACAAGCTAGGAAGCATTTCATGATTTTGATTTAAAAATCAAAATTAATGATAAAAGAACAGTGAAATGATAAACTCACATCTGAAACACCAGCAGGCTTCACTCTATATTGTGGATCAGTTACACTAAACAACAAATACTGCAAAATTAACTCAATAAATCAACATCCAGAACCCTTATTATTCTGATCTGATACAAATTCCAATTAGATTTGAAAATTTTGACAGATTATAGCCTAAGGAAACAAACTAGCACAGAATTCTAAACCTAACTAATTTTAATCACCTTTTTGCTTTCTCAGAAACCAAACACTAGCGAAATGCAGAGTATAGAGAATGTGAAAAAAAAGAGCAACGAAACGGACCTTGAATGCATATTTAGGGTTCCCGGGCTCCTCCTTGTAAGCATCCACAATCGCCTAACAAAGAAAAAAAATCAGAAACCGAACCACAAGTAGAGAAACTGAGCTTGGATCATAGACAATAACCAAAAAAATTGGAAATACCTGAATATCACGATCGGCGAGAGAGAAAGGAAGCGGAGCCATGGGGGCCATCTGAGTAGTCAATTGAGTATTAGGAAAAGGCGTAGATTGAGGAGCAGCGAACGGAGTCTGGAATCCGAAACCAGTAGATGGCTGTTGGAAAAGCGGAGTTTGTTGTTGCTGTTGCGTTTGAGAAAATGGAGTGGAGAAGAGGGAGGAACCGAAGCCAGTGGCGAAAGATGGCGTCGATGGAGTTCCAAAAGCCGGAGTCGAAGACGGAGTACCAAACGCCGGAGTCGAAGACGGAGTGCCAAAGGCTGGAGTAGAAGACGGCGTGCCAAAGGCTGGAGTAGACGGCGTGCCAAATGCCGGCGTGGAGGACGGAGTGCCAAAGGCTGGAGTCGAAGCTTGGGCACCGAACATTGTTGCGAATACAGAAAACAGAGCTGGCGAGTGTAGAATTTGAAAGCTTCTCTGCTTTTCAAGAAAATGGCGCCATGAAAGCGTTTTTGCAGCTCAAGTGTTCGATCTTTTGCCGCTTAGAAAGAGAGGGTTTTTCTATTTGCTTGGACTTGCCGCTCAGAAACGGCGTCGTAGCCAGTGCGAACCTCTCATAATTACGCAATTTCGGATATTTGTAATTCTATATTTTTTTAATTTATCGAATGAAAAAATTCAAAATTACTTTATATTAAATCCTTATTTTTTAAGCTTTAATTTTTTTTTAGCTTTAACTTCCTAAAATTGAAAATTATTTTAGGATTGATGGTGATAGTTTAAAAATAATTATGAAAATTACATTTTCAAATAAAATAGTGATAGTTTAAAAATAATTATGAAAATTACATTTTCAAATAAAATTACAAAAGAAAATTTAATTTATATACATTATTTTTCAAGTTTTCTCTTAAATACAGCAATTAATAAATAAATAATCGTATTAATTGTGTTAATTGAATTTTTAATTAAATGTAAATTTGATTCTAAACCTATTATTTAAAAAAACATATATAATTAGTGTTAAAATATATTTTAATTTATTATTTTTTCAAGAAATAGGCACTGAGATTAAACATATTAGCATTGTCTCGATAACTCTAGCAAACATTAAACCAAACTTAGTATAAGACATTGTTTATTTCATGATTTACCATAGTATAATATGATATTATATACCTAATTTTTATTTATTTTAATTTCTACCCTTTATAATATGATTTTCTATAACAATCACATAGTTTGAAAACCATAAATTTTCGTACAATTCTATCTTTAAGAATATTCAGAATAAACTTTTTAAACATCAAATATATACTAATAAATAATTTCTCTATCTCCATAGCATATTAAAATTTTAAAAATATTATTAAATTAAATAAAAATATTTTATTTTACCATACTATACTATACCATTTTTTCCAAACATAATAAATATTATTTTCAATACAATATTATATATTACAAAATAATGTTACCAATCATCCAAACAAAGCCTAACAGTATATGCATATGTGAGGCCTCTCCTTTCCTACTCAAAAGAGAAACTTTGGTACGTATCATACATAAATAGTTGAAAAGCAAGGAAGAATGTAGCAAGAAAAATTCATTGCAATCAGAGTGCATAATGATTAATGACAAATGAAACTGAAATCAAGAAGTCAGTGCAATCCAATCAAAAGTAAAGACACGTTCAATCGATCGATGCAAAGACAGCCAGTATATTATGTAGATGACTCGAGACCATTAATGAACCAGATAATGCACCATTTTCATGCCTTGATAGTTACACTGCACAAGCACAGTCCAGAAGGCTTTATTTCAGAAGTCTGCCACTCTGAACCTGAGGATGCATTAGGATCATACAACAGAGTTCGATAATCCGGTGCTTCCTTTAGTGAGAACAATAAGAGCTTCCCGTCAAGTATTCCAAACCGGAAACCAATGACACTCGAGCTTCCGGTCAGTGGAACTGGTACCATTTTCCATGAATTGTCTTCTGGATTGAATATTGCTAATTTCCTCTGATTCTTCCACTCCATACAGAAGAGTTTCTTTCCCAGTACAGCATGAGCAGTAACCATGACACAACCATTCTTAATTTCACACCAAGTGTGCCTCTCCGGATTGTACACATCAACAAATTTTGAATTGCCAATAGTAAAACTTGACCTTCCTCCCATAACATAAAGCTTCCCCTCAAAGCCACAAGCAAAGCAGCCCCATCTAGGGCGGCGAAGACTCTCTAGCAGGATCCACTTTTCACTGTCAGGATCATACATCTCAACACTTGAGAGGCTGTCACCATCAATACCATAGCCCCCAACAGCGTAAACTTTGCCATTAACTTCTGCACATGCAAAATCGTAGCGTGCAACATTCATGTCGGATAATTTGCTCCAACTGCAAATGCACAGGGCATGTTGCAAAACTAGTGAGAAACATGAAACTCCAAATGTCCAAAATGAATTTGATGTAATTGGTTAATAAAATATATAAAACCCAACAGAAGAGAAACCCCAGACATTAACAATTTTTTTTTTGTTCTAAAGTTGGTTGCAAGACAGTGAAACCACATAGAGGAGGTTAGTTCACTCTTTAACTATTCATTCTCCGAAATCGTAAATAGTGCAACTGATGTTGGTGTAGCAAGTTGTAAACATATATAACTTTCACTAAAATCACCAATTAAGCATTAATCTATAAGGAGGTTAGTTCATAAGGTTCTAAAATGGCCATTAAGGTTTGCAATAGACATAATACTTCCACGTTCGCCAAATACAAAACTATCAACAGACTCCACACCCCAACCTTCAGTCTCCAACTATCCAAATATCAAAAAACTACTATGCCAAGATATACACATAAAAAGTCACAACATGGAAAAACAGACAAATATATCAAAGAAAAAGCTGGTAGATAATATAGACAGGCATGAATACGGAAGAAACGAACCTGTTAAGAGAGGAATCATATTCATAAACATCTGCTGAGGCAGAGCCAGTCCCGTCAATAACTGAATAGCCAGCCATGACAAGAAGCTTTCCATTTAGAACCACTATCCCAAACCCAACCTTCACAGGACCAGGCATTTGTGGAAGAAGCTGATGTCTATGTCCCAAGCAATCCAAAACCTCCCAGTGGCTTTCTTTTCCTTCAGAATCCAAAGTTAAGACATACAGCCATTCCTCAAGCAACCCAGCCAATTTCCGTACAACGAGGAATTCTTTGCTTTTAATAAATGATCTCCATTTCTTGCAGACTGCACCCATAGCTGGGAAATAGTGACGAGGAACAAGTGCAAGACAATACTTTGCCACATCATCAGGCAGCCCAGGCAGAATGGGGCTGTCAATATCATCAGCAACCTGAGAAGCTAATTGAAGGTTGCTTTTCGAACGAGTTGACTTATCTTGAGCTAGTGAAGAGAAGAAAGACATGTCCATGTCTGTCAATCTCTTCTTTTCACTCCGCATTTTCAGGAAATCAAGAGAGATGTAGATGATTATTGTATATGATTATGGTATTCAACCTACGGTATCTCCCTAGGAGGTATCAAATGGAAGATGTTTGATTAAAGAAATTCATGATAACCATCGCCTATGGGAATTTTACATGTCCAAGGCATAAAAGATGATGCAGAACGAACCACTTGAGCATTAAGCACTGAGGATTTTCTGTGTCTTGTCCAGTCTGATTCAAATTCCATAGCAGAAATTATGTTCTTAAAGTAATTCCTTTTGGTTGTCTTATGCACACTGCTCCCTAAGCCTCTAAAATGCTCTCTTGCTCCACACATTGCCCGAATTTCTACACAAAATAGTACTAAAATTAACATCCATGAAATTTGAAAAGACCAACCCAGTTATTCCCCCCTAAAATATACATACCAATAAAGGCCATAGAACTTAGCAAGTCTCAGCCCCCTGTGACTTCCATCTTTATTGGACTTAATATTCACCTGTCCAATCACAAGATAGAATCAAAGCTAATTTAAAATCAACCAACACAAATTGTAGAGATTTAAAGATACAGATAATCATCTTGACAATGTTGGAGAATATAAATGAATCCCACATCTGAAAAGTATAATAAAATACAATGTCATATAAGGTGGTGTAGATTGAGCCTTAACACAAGCCAATTGGTTTTGTGTTGAGATGAGATTTCAAACTCATTTAAATGGTCACTGTATATTTGGCCCAACACTCGCAGAGCCTGTGTAATTTCCACATGGTATCAGAGCTAACCAAGTAATGGACTAACCGCCAGATGATCCTTGACTCCGTTGTTAGCCTAGGGCCTCAGTGAAAATAGGCCTAGACAATTTGTGATGGACCTAAAAAAAAATAGATTGTCATCCATGTTTGGCAAGTGACAATTGGGCTAGGCCCAGTTGCACTTGAGGGAGAGTGTTGGAGAATATAAATGAATCTCACATCTGAAAAGTATAATAAAATACAATGTCATATAAGGTGGTGTAGATTGGGCCTTAACACAAGCCAATTGGTTTTGTGTTGAGATGAGGTTCCAAACCCATTTATATAGTAACTGTATATTTGACCCAACACTCGCAGAGCCTGTGTAATTTCTACAAACAACATAAATAGAAATTCTATAAGCTAATTATATTTTGAGGAGTATGAAAAAGAAAGTCCACACAGATTTAGCAATTGATGCTAATATGCAGCAAGTACTTTCTTCATTGTATGTTGCAAAGCAAAAGCAAACATTAAAATAGCAAAAAAGCAATATGTAACAAGCAGCAGTACTCATCACTTTTCCTCACCAGTAACAGAGAAAGGTTATGACTTCATTTTTCAATTTTTATTTTTTTTTAAGATTAAATTTCATTTCACAAGCTAAACAAATAAAATGGAGACAACTAAGATTCCCAAGACCCGACCAATCACACTTTAAGTAACTTCTAAAATCATAAATCTCAAGTTCACCAACCCATCAACAAATATTCACATTCATACAACATGCAGGCAAAGTTAAAAAAAAAACGGCTGCAAAAGTCTACACTACCCCTCTCCTTCTGCCTTTAAAAAAAGAAGATGATGAGGAAGATCAGGAAGATCTGCTAAGAATCAAGTGAATCAATTGGTCCTTCTAAAACAATAATTAAAATGGATCTGATCAAGAAATCCTTGTCCAAATCCCACAAAGCAGAAGCTCAAATGACCAGATTCTAAAATCAATAAACAGCTTAACAAGTGTTAGTAATGAAATTTATAGCCAAAAGATCAATATCAAAGCATGAAAGATGCTAGATCTTGCACCACAGGGTACATGTAAAGCAAATTAAAAAGACAACCAAAAATTAAGACTCTAAAACTCAAGAATAACATAGGATAAAAAACAAGCAAGAAAGAGCTTCATTTAAGCTCCAGAGTTTAATATATCTAAAAACAGTATTAAAAAATGCAAATCGAAGAATAAATTTTTGATCTTGGATAATAAATTACCAATAAAACTACTCCCAGTAATTAAAAAGCAAAAAACCTAGATTTTATTTCCCATGATAATGAATCAGAAAGCAAAAAATGAAGTAAAAATTTCGACCAAATCACATTGAAAACAAAACCAGCAAGCAAGAAACAAGCAAATCTACTTAAAATTTGGCAACAAAAAAGATGAACTTTACTAAATTTAAAAAGAAAAAGTCTTTTACAAACACAATGAATCATCAAAACACTAAAAAAAACAAGAAATGCTGATAGATCTAAACTGAAAAACAGAGTGATACAGAATTACATAGAGAAGCTGAGATTTTTACCTGAAAAAATAAAAGAAAAAAGAAATGTAAATATTTGTTACCCTTAAAGAGAGGAACTTTGTCTTAGAGCAAAGCGAAAGATGAGAACTAAAAATAGAGGGAAATTTGGGTGAATTTTTTAGGATAGAAATGACAGACAGAGACCGCGTCAGGATTAGATTTGAGATTTCTTCGTATCTGTTAATGGAGGTAATGTAAGAGATGGCCAAATGCTTTGTTCTATCTTCCAAATATAAAGGAATTGCTATTTATTTATTTATTTATTTATTTATTTATTTATTTTATTCTATTTTATTTATTTATTTATTGTCGCTGATTTAGGATATGGAAGGACGATGTGTTTGAAAACAAGTGGAATAATGATAAGAAATTGGTATTAATTATTAATTTTGTTTTATTTCATTTTATTGTATAATGAGTTTCATTCTTCCACACAAGTCTCTTTTTTTCTTTTTTTTTTCTTTTTGGGGAGATTTTAAATTTTATAGAGTGCTTAAATTTATTTTTCATTTTTTTAAATCTAAAATTTATAAAATTTCAATATATGAAAAATTTGAGATATTCCCTTGTAAGTTTTTTTTTATTATCATGATATTTTACAAATAATTTTTTTTGGTACAGGAGGAATATTAGAATTCAGTAATAATATACTTTTAGTTAGTTTTTAGGATGAATATCCACAATTCGGTATACGAATGCTTCCACAATAAAAGGAGTTTGGAAAAAAATCAGACTCAATAAATATTTGTACGCGGCCTTCCCTTACAATTAATTACAAGAAGTCATTTTTACAACTCAAATTCGTAACTTAAGATCAAACAGCGACAACACTTACCGTTGCGCCAAGGCTCTAAAGTTACAACTTACTTTTAAAAAAAAACTATAGAAATTAAATTATGATTAATTAATTTACATAATTAATTATTTTTCCTATGAATATATCTATGTATTAACTAAAATAAATCAATCGAATGTAATATGAAATTCAAATACACATGAAATTTATTTTTCATAAATCACTCAAAAATCAATCAATTCAAAATAGGAATTACATGTATTATATTGTCTAAATTACAATAAAATAAAAACAAAAGTGTTTTATAATACATAAATTATATATATCTTACCATGCTATAAGAAATTGATCGAGCGCCTTTATTATCTTCTTTGCATTCGATCTTCTTCTAAAAAAATGTACTTTTTATCAAACTTCATAATTATTAATCTCTTTTTAAGACAACTTTCTCCTTTAAATACAAGCCATCAAATTCTTCTAGCAAGTTTCTATTTATAATGACTTTACAATTACTCTCTCTATTCTCTTTTAAGTATCCATCTAAAAAAAAAATTATTTTTAAATAAATATTTATTTAAAAAATAAGATATAATTATCCATTCCATTCTAATATTATCCTTATTTGATAACTTTTAACTACTTATTTATTAAATGCTTCTTTGTTATTTATGAAATAATATTTTAGTAAAAAATAATACTAATAAATAATTTTCCTAATATTGTTAAAATAGTAAAAATAGATACTATATTGTTAAAATAGTAAAAATAGATACTAAAAAAAATAGAGGGAGTATAAAATTTAACAATTTAATCTTATTAAATTGACTCCTTTTCTAATTACAAAAATTTGTGTATATAATTTAAAAAAAAAAAAAAACTCAAACTTTTGTTTTAGTATTATAATTGAGAAAGGGGATCGATCATAGATTGTCCATACTAATGCATTTACCGTTTGATTAAATTTTGATGTGCAAACTCAAAAACTTAAAACTATTAACATATATGCACTTTCCTACTAAACTGTCATCATATAGCTTTACGTTTTCTATTTTTTTTTTGAATAATAAACTTATAATTGTATATAATCAGTACCAGTTTAAAAAAATTATGCCAAATTGAGTGGAAAGTATATCAATTTTTTAACTTAGAAAGGACAATATAAGATTTAAAAAAAAATCAATGCCAAATAGAAAAAATCAGTTTTACAAATATTCCTATCATCGTGTCAATTATTTTCTCAGGAAAAAACCAATCCATCTCAATTTCTAGAGAATCTAACACGACAAACAAAGAATCACACATACTTATCGATTTGGACAAGTGACAATATCATCACGACAACTATACCATGCATATATGTATATATAAACTCATCACCACAAACATATTTACAAGTTATTATAACAATATTTGATGAAATTTAACTTCAACATCAACTACGTGTTTGGTTAAGAATCAATCCCGAAATTCAGGATGTTAACTTAAACTAGATTATGCCAAAATCGAATCTAAATTTAAAAATTATTAATTTTTTTGTAAAAATTTAGTCCACCGACTTATAATTTTTTTATTGATATTATATTATGACTATACTTCTATCCCACATTAAAAAATATGGAATATGGAAAGAGGCTCCTAAGGCTATAAATAGGGACCCCTTCCCCCTTAGCAAAATCATCTCAAACAAGCTCAATTATTTATAAGGCTTATTTTTCTCTTCTCTCTCTTTTGTATTTCTTCTTTAAAATTAGTAATATTATTTTAGTGTTATCCGAAAACGTATGCAAAATTGGCCAAATCTCATTAAATTTGGTATTCTCTTTATTAATTATTTAATAGTTATTTTTTGTATAGTTGTGGTAAAATTTTGTGCTAGTGATTATATGTCTAGAAAAATTCTATCTAAGGAAAGATTTACTTTTTAAGAATGTCCATTGTGACCCACCTCTCTTTTCTGAGAATTTTTCTGATATAATTATTGGTGCAATTGTTCATACACTATACATATTATTGATGAAAAATTAATTCAATTTCCATAATAATTGGTATCAGAGACAAGATTTTCTGAGTATGCTCTGTAGTTGCAGCCTAATATGATCTCCTACATCAGAAAAGATTTTCTTAGATTATTTATATTCCGTATTTGTTAGCTATTAAATAATTTTTTGAAGCAGAGATTGCAGACGACTTAGGCAAATCATCCACTACAAAGGAGACAACATCCACTTCGTCAATTTGATCAAGGACTGCTGTACCAAATGCTAGATTTGCAGTGGAGATTTTTTATGGTACATACCATTGTGGTATGTGGTAAAGTGAGGTTCTAGACATTCTTTTTCAGCAAAGTCTAGAAATTGTCATTGAAGAATAGAAACTAGAAGATATCGATAAAAAAAATTAGAAAGTCATCAATCGTGTGACTTGTAGTACAATTTGATCGTGCCTTTCTAGAGAACAGAAGTATGCGTTCTCTATGAAAGTTTCCGCAAGTAAATTGTGGATGGAATTAAAGGAAAATTTTTTTGAAGAAAAATAGTCAGAACAAGCTTCATATGAAGAAGAGATTGTTTTGCTTCACTTATGTTCCCGATACCACTATGAATTAGCATATCACCAATTTTAATCAGCTGGTAGCTGATTTGATGAATTTGGATGTGACTTTCAAAGATGAAGATTTATCTTTGATGTTTTTGGGGTCCCTTCTAGAGGAGTCTGAATTTTTTGAAATAACTTTACTCCATGGAAAGGCTGAAACGACTCCCTCTGAAGTAACTGTTGCACTATACAGTTACGAACTACGAAAAAATAACAAGAAAGAGAGTTCAAGTGAAACAGCAGAAGCATTGATTGTGAGAGGTCACTCTCAAAACAGAAAAAAAAGGGAGATCAAAATTCAGACCAGCAAAAGATGAATATGCCTTTTGCCGGAAGAAAGGGTATTGGAAGATAAATTATCTTAAGCTGAGTAATAAAAGAAAATCTGATAAAGAAAAAGTTGTTGTGAATTCAAATGTAGCCGAGTGTGATGATAAAGACTTAGACCTATCATTAGTTGTTGTGTCATCAACAAGCTTTTCTAGTGTATGGTTACTTGATTTTAATGTAGTTATCATATGTGTCCCACTTGAGATTGGTTCTTTGACTTTAAAGAACTAAAAGGAGCAACCGTTTACACAACAAATGATGATTCATGTATGATTAAAGGAATTGGTTTAATCTAATTGAGGAGTCATGATGGATCAATCAGAATACTGTCAAATGTCCGATATATACCGAGTTTGAAGAAGAATCTCATCTCTGTGGGAGTTTTAGAATCAAATGGATTCATTGTAAATGTAGCAGATGGAGTAATGAAAATCATCTCCGGTGCACTGGTAATAATGAAAGAATAAGAAAAAAATAATAACTTATATTACTATCAAGATAATACAATTATTGGAATAGCAGCAGTAGCTTCCAGTGATAATCAAGAGTTGGAAGCAACCAAATTATGGCATATGCGTTTGAGACATGCTAGAGATAAATCCTTAAAACTGTTATCAGATCAAGGATTATTGAAATGAGTGCAACCCCAGAAGTTAAATTTCTGTGAGCATTGTGTCAGAGGCAAGCAGACCAGAGTAAAGTTTGGTACTGCAATCCATGATACCAAGGGTATTTTAGACTATGTTCACTCAGATGTGTAGGGTCCTTCTAAGATAGCTTCAATGAGAGGAAATCACTATTTTGTAACTTTTATTGATGACTTCTCTCGGAGAGTATGAGTGCATACTATGAAGAAAAATGATGAAGTATTGAGAGTTTTCCTCATATAGAAAAAGATGGTGAAAACTCAGATGGGCAGAAAAGTCAAATGTCTCCGTACAGATAATGGTGGAGAGTATAAAAGTGATCCGTTTTTAAAATTATGCCAAGATGAAGGCATTGTCAGACACTTCACAGTTAAAAATACATTACAATAGAATGGAGTGGCAGAACGCATGAACCGGACATTAGTAGAGAAAGTTTGGTGTATGTTGTCCAATGCTGAATTTGGTAGATAATTTTAGGCTAAGACTGTGATATATGTATGCCATCTCTTTAATCGCTTACCATCAGTTGCTATTAGTGGTAAAACACTTTTGGAGATGTGGTCTGAAAAATCTGCTACTGATTATGATTTTTTATGTGTGTTTGGTTCCATTGCATATTATCATATTAAGGAATCAAAGTTAGATCCGAAGGCAAAGAAAACATTCTTTATGGGGATCACCACTGGTATAAAGGGACTTTGCCTTTGGTGTTCAGAAATAAAGAAGATAGTCTTTACCAGAGATGTTATCTTTGATGAGTATACCATATTAAAAAAGGTAACAAATGAAATTATTCAGCAGACAAATGATACGTCGTAGCAGGTGGAGTTTGAAAGAAGAATTATTGATCCAGCAATAAGTAAAATAGATGAAGACACTCATACGGTAGAGGTGGAGTCAGATGAAGAAGAGGTTTCAACCTTGCAACAAATAGGCCACGATTAGAGATTTGTAAACCTGCTCGATTTGATGATATGGTGGTTTATACATCCCTAATTGCAAATGGTGGCATTCCTAACACTTATAGTGGAGCTATCCAAAGTTCAGAAAAGGATAAGCGGAGGAAAGTCATGGATGATGAAATGCAGTCTCTTGAAAAGAATTAGACATTGAAGCTAGCTAATCTTCCAAAGGGAAAGAAGACAGTTGGATGCAAATAGATATATACAAAGAAAGAAGAATTTCTTGACAAGAACGATGTTCGCTACAAGGCAAGGTTAGTAGCTAAAGGCTATGCTCAGATAGAGGAAATTGATTATAATGAAGAATTTTCTCCAGTTGTAAAATATTTCTCCATTATAATTTTATTGGCCTTAGTAGCACAATTGGATTTGAAACTTTTCAACTTGATGTAAAAACTGCATTTCTACATGGAGACTTAGAAGATGAAATCTATATGACTTAGCCAGAAGGGTTCAAGATTGTTGAAGAAGAAAAATGGGTATGTAAATTGAAAAAATTATTATACGGATTGAAACAATCTCCAAGACAGTGGTACAAATGATTTGATAATTTTATGGTGAGACAAAAGTACACAAGAAGCAAATACGATCACTGTGTATATTTACGCAAGCTATGAGATAGATCTTTCATATATCTTCTCTCATATGTTGATGATATGCTGATAGCTTCAAAGAATCTAGAAGAAATTGAGAAGTTGAAGGCTCAGCTGAATCAGAAGTTTGAAATGAAAGACTTGGGAGAAGCAAAGAAAATTTTAGGCATGGAGATATACAGAGATAGGAAGAGAGGGAAGCTTTGTTTGAATCAGAAACATTATCTAAAGAAGGTATTATAACGTTTTAGACTAAATAAAAAGTCAAAATCTGTAAGTACACCGCTTGCACCTCATATGAAGCTCAGCTCATCTTCATATCCTAAAAATGAAGTGGAACGAGAATACATATCTAAGGTTCCATATGCAAATATTATTGGTAGCTTGATGTATGCTATGGTGTATATAAGGGTGGACATTTCACAAGCAATTAGAGTTGTGAGCAGGTACATGTATGATCCTGGTAAAGAGCACTGGCAAGCTGTGAAATAAATTCTACGGTATATTCTGAACACTGTATATGTTGGGTTGATATTTGAGCGAGATGAGAAAGATGGTCAATGTGTAGTTGGATACTATGATTTTTGACTATGTTGGTGACTTTGATAAACGTCGGTCAACTACTGGTTAAGTGTTACACTTGCTAAGGGGTCAATTAGTTAGAAGTCTACTTTACAGTCAACAGCTGTCTTATCCATTACAGAAGCATAGTACATGGCAGTATCAGAGACTGTTAAAGAAGTAATTTGGCTTCAAGGGTTACTTGGTGAATTAAAAATTAGGCAAAAACACATCAAAGTGCACTGTGATAATCAAAGCATTTTTCATTTAGCAATGAACCAAGTTTATCATGCAATGACGAAACACATCAATATTCGATATCATTTTGTATGTGAAATTCTGGAAAAACGTAAAATATTACTTCAAAAAATTCAAACCACTGATAAATCCCGCAGATATGATGATAAATGTGGTGACAACTATCAAATTCAACTATTATTTGGACTTGATCAATGTTTTGAGAAATTGAAGATGAACGCTTCACAACATAATTGGAGACACTACTAAAATAGTTTCTTTTGAGATAAAACTTACAGATTGTAAATAAAAAAATGACCAAGGTGAAAATTTATTATATTATGACTATATTTCTATCCCACGTTGAAAAATATGGGATATGGGGAAGGGCTCCTAAGGCTATAAATAGGGACCCCTTCCCCGTAGCAAAATCATCCCAAATAAGTCCAATTATTTATAAGACTTATTTTTCTCTTATCTCTCTTTTGTATTTTTTCTTTGAAATTAGTAATATTATTTTGGTGGTGTCCGAGAACGTAAGTAAAATTAGTCGAACCTCATTAAATTTGATATTCTCTTTATTAATTATTTAATAGTTATTTTTAGTATAGTTGTAGTGGTATCTTGTGCTAGTGATTATATGTCTAGAAAAATTATATCTAATGAAAGACTTAGTATTTAAGAGTGTCCATTGTGATCCACCTCTCTTTTCTGAAAATTTTTCTGGTATAATTATTAGTGTAATTATTCACATACTATACATATTATTGGTAAAAAATTAATTCAATTTTCACAACAATAAATTAAAGTATGCAACTTGATTGATGACTAGATATAACTTAATATGGATATCAATAAATCATAGAAATTGATTTAAATGATAAAATAATTTTAATAATTAAAGTTCAATATTTGATATATCAATATTTACAAAATAATTTTAAATATTTATTTAAGGAGATGTCAAATTTAACATGTGTAAATTAATTTGAAACGGAAATTTTAATTTTCTTTGTTTTTTAAATTGGTAGAGTGTACAATCTGAGAATTAAAATTGAGATATAAAGAGTCATGGTTGCCAAACTCTTGGTCATCATGGCATATAAATGATTAAGGACATTTTGGTTGCATATTTGCGCAAGTTGTGGAGGCTATTAAAGAGAACATTCCATGATAGTAATTGATCTTCTATAAAGTAGATTTATTTATTTTTATATTATTTAATATATAAGATTAATTTTAATTTTAAAATTTTTTTAATTTTATATTTTATTTATATATAAATCAATTTTTTTTATTATTTATTGAGATAAATTACTATCGCTATTTATTTAAGTTTAGTAGAAATGACATGATAATTGACACAACAAATAGGCGTTCACAATAAAAATATCTTAGAAATCTTAAATTTGAGAGAACGTAGCAAAGGACATATTAATATTTATTCCAAAAAAAAAGACTTAAAATAACTCTTAGAAAACCTTAAAAATGAAAAGAAATGAACAAAATACAACAAAAGCAAAAACCATTGCAAACTTTTAGAAATTAAGTTGGAAATAATAAAAAAAAAGGGCAAAATAATTTAAAGAGCGTACTTTATATATTAAACGAATTTATTTATATTTTTATATAAAGATATACGTGGAATTCTTTAAGAAAACAATGGGTGTAAAAAAACCATAAATATCGTGAAAAATCAAAATTGAAATTCAACCTAAGACAATAGTTTCAATATTAAAATTATCCATTTAATTGGTGAAAAAATCAATTGCAAAGTTAACTTTTCGAAATATATGAAAATAAATATTTTTAAAATGCTTTTGTGAATTCTAGGATAAAAAAGAAAATGACAATTAATCACACTATTTCAATTATCTGAAATCATCTCAATGACATATTTATTTATCATATTTAGAAAAACCGATTGTATTTAAATTTATCTAAATAAAATTATATTATAACACATCCTAATAAGCTATTTTCACGTGTATTATGAATTTTACTAATTCTGGATGTGAAAAAAATTTAAAATTTGACCGATACAACTATAATATGGCCAACCTGACTGACCGTGTTAATTTAAATTGATTGAATTACTTTTATATTTATTAGTAAAATCGACCGAACTAATAAAAAACTTATCAAACCGATCAATAATGATAGGTTTTCAAAAATATTTATTTCGATCACTATTAAGTGGTTGGGTTGATCGAGTCCTAAAATTCAACCACCCGATCGATGCTCATACCTAATCCCTATGTAGACTTATATTAAAATACGACATTAGACATAATTTTGGTAAAGAAAATATGGAAAATGAAAGATAGATTAATCAAATGATAATAAGGTCTTTTTATCGTTTAGTTCGCTTAGTCAATAGTGGTGGACCTAAGGCTAGTTATAGTTGTTGAGTTGTTGGGTTGGAGTCGGGTTGAAGCGGACGGCAGAACAGGCTCCGTGAACCATGACAGGACCCACATGGTCCGGTATATGTGAATGGATGGTTTGATCTGGTTGGCTATTCTCCTATTTATTACCCAATTTGCTTTTTCTTTTATTTTCTTTTCTTTTTTATATATTATTTTTTATTTAATTAATTTTAATAATATGCATATTTTATTCTACTAATTCAGATTTTATAATTCATCAAACTAAAAATTTGAAATTTAATAATTTATTTTTAACATTTTATTCGTTTATGTCATTTATTTAGTGTCCACATTATCATGTATTTAATATAAATAAAATTCAATTATAATTGTTAGTTTTTTTGTTTTATGAAGTCAATTCTAACTATACGAAATCAATTATAATTTTTTAAGTTAAATCACATTTAAAAAACTTGTAAATTTAAAGTTATAATCCTAACATATATATTAATGAAATTATAAAAATTATTATTATTAGGATTATATATAATGATCAAAATTTTATTTAAATTGATTAGTATGTCATTTACAAACATAGATAAATATATAAATATACAAGAGATTATTCTAAAAAAAATTATCCTTAAGATACCTTAATAAATATGGATAAGATTAATATTGAATTGAAAAAATGATTTTATTTTTTTTATTTTGCTTTAATTATGATTGTGAAACATAAACATATATATTTAAAGAAAAAATAATTTTTTAGGTGACCAAATTTAAAAATTCAATTTTTTCATTAAAGTTTTTATTATTATCATAATTATACTCTTTTTGTCTCAAATTAACATTATTATTATAAATAATTATTATCATTATTATACTCTTTTTATTATTATCATTATTTTTTCACCAATTAAATACTCTTTTTTTTATTATTATCATTATTATCATAATTTTTTTATTTATTTTAAATTATAACATATTTATTATTTTAATAAATTAAATAATAAATTAAATTTATATTTCTTTCATAAATATATTTTATATTTAAAAAAATAATAGATAAAATACATATAAATTTATATATTTAATAAAATTAATTTTTTATTTTTATAATGAAAAAAATATTTATTAATTTGGTGGCATGAGCATTATTTTTTTTAAAAGAAAATACAGCTCAGGCATGGCACACAAATCAATGAACCTAGTTAGCACACGCAATATCAAAACAAAGCGTGCGCGGATTGGGACAAATCTTTTTTTTTTTTTGGTATATAAATAATTAATGAATGATCTATTAAAACGTAGTATGACTAACAGCTTGACTCTCTTCTAAGTTTTAAATTCAAATTTTCTAAATATTCTGTTTCTTTATATTTGTAATTTATAAAAAAAATGACGTAATTTATTAAATGGATGTGACGTACAAAAAAGATGAAAATTAATGAACTCATTAACAGTTTCTAATTTAAATTCAATAAATATTAAAGAAATTTTGGAATATATAAAATAAAATTTATTCATATTAAAATCGCATGTTTTAAACTGAAATATATTAAATTTAAATAATTAAATTTACTTAAAATTGAAGTTTTTTGTCTGTATTTTAAAAATCAGAAGTGAATACTTATTTAGATTAATTAATTGCCTTAAATATAGACGTGAAGTATTTTATTATTATTTTTTTGAAAAGAAAGTATTTTATTTTATATTGTCTAAATTAATATAAAATATTCTGACCGAAAAAAAATAATATTTTATATGAAAAGTCCAGACATTGAACGGCTGAAATTTTCCTACAATAGCTGTCCATTGGGTACTGTGATTAAAAATATTAAATAATCGGTGGAGAATAAAACAGAATATCTGAGTTAAAGCTTCATTACTCTTTGGTTCATAGGATTAATCACATTTTATTCAGATAAAATTTGTTAAACCATGTAAAAATGAAAAAAATAGTGAATTCACACAAATTAAATACAAAAAATTATAAATAATTTATAATACAATAAATTAATTAAATTATTCAATCTAAATAATTTAAGTTATTTTATATTATAAAATTGAACTTAAGTTAACGCCAATCAATATTTTTTAAAAATAGATTTATATGATTAATTATTCTTTTCTTACCTTTTAGATATTGAATTTTCAATTCATTATCAACTAATGTCTTGAGGATTAAATTTTATTAATTTAATGAGGATTCTTGTAAAATAGAATATTATCTTATATAATTCATAATGTTATGTTAATTGCTTTAATTTTAACATGAATTAATATTTATATGGTAAGAGATCATTTTTATCAAAATTTAATGAGAATTATTTTAAAAGGGAACACTTTAATTTTTTTGCGTAATTCACATTACTGTTTCAATTATTTTAACTTCTCAAATAATAAAAAAAATAATGACAATATAATAAAATTATTAACCAAATAATTCAATAAAGTCTTATTTATTAAAAGAAAACTATGATGAAAATTTGAATTTAAATATATTATTCAAACTTGCTAAGTTATGATTACGTAGGTCATAAAAAAATTTACTTAAATTTTATACTTGGTGTAAATGCAATGTAATTATAATGGTAAATTCAGTGGCGTAGCCAGGATTTTAGATAAGGGATGTCCAATTCAACTTAAATACTAAACATTAAAAATATCAAATTATAAAAGAAATAAAAAAAATTCCAGATTATAAACTACAAAAAAATAATAATTTCAATTTAACTTCATACTACTTTTCTCAAAAAAAAAAAAACTTCATACTACAAAATCAAATTAAACATTTCAAATTTATAATGTCCTCAAGTATTCAAGCCAATTTCTTAATTCATTATTTTTCAAATTTCAATTCATTTTAGCAAGATAAAAAAAATTGCAACAAAATAAATATGAGATTAAAAGTAAGTGGTGTACATATTCTTAACTTGTTGCCGCTGCCTTGCTGGTGCCAATCGGTGAAAGAATGAAATTGAAAAAGGAAGAAACTGTTATCTGAAAAAAAAAAAAGGAATTAACGAAGAAGAAACGTGAGAAAGAAGAGAAAGAGTCACAATTAAGTTATTCTTGTTTGTTTGTAATGGGCAGAGTCATTGACAAATCTTGTTTGTTTGTAACGGGCTTGATTAAAAGGCCCAGTTTTAAAAATTGGAAAAAAAAAGATGAAAAATGTTGGGAGCGTGGATCGAAGTTGCGTGCTCTCACATAGTAAGGCCAAGCTGTTTCATCTCAACCAATGTAATATTCATTCTCAAATATACCTAAAAAATTTTTATTTTTAACTGAGGGGGGAACAGGGCCCCATGGGACCCCCTTTATCTCCGCCTCTGGGTAAATTATATAAAAATTAATTAAGATTAAGAATTAAAATATCTCCATTTTATCAACTCGAAGGTACAAAAAAAATCTCATCATGGAATAATTTTTTGGCAAACATATAAAATTAATAATTAGTTTATATATTATAATTAAATTATTTTAATATTGATGCTACTATTTTACTATTCTATTGACATTGCAAATAAAATTTTAATTTTACCAATTCATAAAAAAGAAAATTGTTTATTATTGAATCTTAAGTTAGGAGGCACTGACCCAAATTTGTACTCTAATTTACGCTTTGGTATCTCGAGAAGGCATAGTTTTCTTTCTTCCATACTCTAATTAAAAAAAATTAAAAAAAGATATTTGTTTTTATTTATTAGTTGGCAAACCGACCACGGCATTTTACCACGCAACGCAAAGCTAAGCAACTTGGCATCAATTTAATTGAATTTTATTTATTTATTGATATTAAAAATACAGTAGACGTATGAATTTAATTATATTTAATTATGTATCGATTTAAATTTTAAAAAATATTAAAATATAATAAATGACACACTTTTGTATTTTTTTACTATATATGCATAGTTTTAGAAAATCATAGATTCAACTTCTAATAGAGCATTTAACTTAGGTTATAAGTTAATTAAATTTTAAATTTAAGTTGATATGTCTATTTAAATAATTTTTTTTTGTGTTTTATAAATTTAACTTGTAAATTAAAAAAATAAATAAATAAGAAATTAATTTATTATTTTGATTTTTATAAATACTTGATTTATAAGTATTGTAAGTAATTTTTTTCATCATTATCTAATTAATGGTGAATAAATCTGAACTTGATAATTCTAAACGAGGAAACCAAATATCAAATGGATTATTTCCCTTTTAATTATTTGCTTAATTGCTTTACCGATTGCTTACAACTCTATAATTTATGGCTGGTTTTTGAGTTGTTATCCATTGACGATGGACTTGATTATTATTTGCAATAAAGACTTTTATCCATGAATGACATGTAAACTTGGATTGGATATGCACACACATATTATCAATATTTTTTTTAATAGATTGAATATTATTTTTTAAATAACCCAAATTCATGTTTTCTATTAAAATAAATTTTGGAAGAAAAATAACCATCACAAATATTACCATAAAATATATTAATGACTCAAATATTACTAGAATATGAAAATTATGAAATTTATATTTAAAAAATCACATATTATACAGAAAGGTAAAAATAATTTAGAATAAAAATCTATTTAAAAATACTTTAGAAAATAAAATTATTTCTAAAAAAATACTATTTTTATTTTTTTTCTTTAAAAAATACAGACTTTTCAGTTTTAAATTTTAAAAAGTATACATTTTTCAGACATATATCAAATATATTTAAAAAAAAATACTCATTTGATATATATATATATATGCATATAATATATTTCTAACCAGTTAGAGGTATACTTCAATATTTAAAATATACATTAATATATATTTCATATATAAAAATAAAAAAAAATAACATGCAGTATATTTTTCCTTTTAGAATATAAACCTGAGAAAGCCTGAAGACATTAACAAGCCTATTTATTTACACGAAGACATACATTTTTAAGACTGGAGTCCAATCTGGCCCAAATAATTTCAAATCGACACAGCCCAATCTGACCCAAATATAAATTATTCATGCAACGACAACATTATCTGTCGTTTGCAAGTTGCAGTAAGGAAACGACAATAAAGGACGTATAGAATACGGAGGATGAATAGTTATTTTTTAAAATATAAATTACACATACTGATACATGAAACATCTAGGATACTTAAACCCGAAGGCTTAGATAAAGTCAACACATATTTTTTATCACCATACTACCCCTTGATAATTCGTAAATAATCAAATTAATTATTAAGAATTATAATAATTCAAATAACGAGTTGAGAAAAAACTATGATTAATATTTCATTAGAGTGATTTTCAAATTTAATATAGTATTGAAATACAATTTTAAATATATTTTATTATATAATATGATAATTTACTGATTGGATTTTAGATTTATTTTTATTTTTTTAAAATAAAATAATTTTTTAATGATGATAATAATTAATAATCTACTTAAATTTTAGAATTTCAAGTATTTATGAAATTTTAATATTTTAAGTATTTATCTTATTCGAATTCGAGTTATAAATTGAAAACTCGATCATAATTCTCTAATCAAATCGAGCTTAAATTCAGCTTTATTCTCAACTATTTGCTTAGAGAATAGGAAGTAGGAAGAAAAAATATTAAATATTTTGAATTATCAAATGGCAACTCGTTTGGTTTGGAATGACCTTCATTCAACAAGAAACGACGTGCCGTTTTTTACTGCACTGCGGTGCCGATAAAATTGGATAAAGTTTTCGACTGGCGGGTGGCAACTGTATACATCTACTATAACAGTAACATTCAACTTCAGTGTAGAACTAACATTTCCATTTCTTTTTACTTTTCTCCTCACTGATGCCAATCGCTACATTCTCTCTCTTCGGCCACCGAATACCGGCCATCCACCGCCACCTTCTCCGCCACATAACCACCTTTCGCCCCCTCCCAATCGTAGCGGCCAAGCAACAACAACAAAAGAACCCTAATGTTTCTAGAAAACTCCAACCGAACAAGAATCTTCTCAGAGCCAAAGAGACCTTTAAGGAATATTCCTCTCTGGCGCCAGTGCTCTCTCCGGAGGACAAACCTGACCTCTCGGATTCTCAAGCCATCGGCACTGTCGCTGCCGCTCAAGCTAACTTTATGCGCGTAGTTGTCCAGTCTCTCCCTTCTTCCCCTGAACTTTCTAGAACCTTCCAGAAGAGCCACGAAGAATCTTCTGGAAGCTCCGATGAAGGTAAAATCGGTGTCGAGTTGCTGTGTGTGGTGAGGGCGGTGTTGAAGAAGATTAAGAGGAGGGTGCTGGTTGGAGACAAGGTAGTGGTCGGGTCCATAGATTGGGTGGACCGTAGAGGCATGATCGAGAATGTGTTTCAACGGAGCTCGGTGATTTTGGACCCGCCGGTGGCTAATGTGGATCACTTGTTGGTGCTTTTCTCTTTGGAGCAGCCAAAGATTGAGCCATTCACGCTCACGAGGTTTTTGGTGGAGGCTGAATCGACTGGCATCCCATTGACTCTTGCGTTGAATAAATCGGAGCTTGTTGACGAACAGGTTAGCATTTGTAATTGATTCAATATATTGCTCTCATTTGATTTAGATGCTTTTTTGTTATTTATTTTGTGTAATTTTGGATGCTGAAGCTGCAGCATGTCTACTGTGTTAGAAATTTTGGCAATTAGCTATGGAATTTGTGCTAATTGAGGATAATGATTACTACAATTGGCTAATTCATGTTGATACTTGTATAATTTTTGAATTGCACATTAAAAGATACTAATATCTGAGGCGGCGTTGTACTCGTTATTTCTCAGCACCATTGATTGATTTTATCTTGAAAGCATGAAACTGATTCATACGGTTGCTACTTGCTAGTAGCTCTACCTATTGGCGGGATGGGTACTTGACCTTGCTTAATCATGCTATTATGCTAATGCAGGTTTGCTACTACAGTTTATGTTTAATATGGGACAGTCTAGCAGTAAAATTTTGTAGTCTTCATTAGTTGGTCTTAGGTTAGAATCCAGCTAGGCCAGGCATACGGCAGGGGAGCTATCCACCCTTGTGTATCTCATAACAACTAAGAGACTGAAAGTAAGATTGCAGATACATTGTTTAATGTACGCATAAAAAATCTCTTTTTGTCAAGAAGTACCTATTTGAGAGAAAAAAATTCATGTTGTTACTTGCCTCGGCCCTCAACTGTACATGCTAAGAAAGAAATATTTGAAGATGTTCAGTATGTGTCTCTTTTGATACTAAAACCTTGCCTTAGTATGTTGCAACCATGGTGGCAAAACTACATAGAGTAGTGCCATAACTAATTTCTTTCTGCTTGATGTTCTTAATTTCATTATAACTTTTCATGTTGTTCATTATAAATTTTCTCATGAAACTACTCTCGTTTTGCATGTAATATGTAAAGATAACTAGCCTTTCACAACCTAGGATAGCTCATTCAGAAGTAAAGTTTTTATCATTTTCATTCTTTTTTACTGTTACCATTGATTTTGAATATTTGTTTGGCATGTGCAGACATTGACTGCATGGAAGTCTAGGCTGCGTGGCTGGGGCTATGAACCAGTGTTTTGCAGTGTTGAATCAAAAATTGGACTTGATTCCCTTGCATTTTTTCTGAGAGATCAAACAACAGTGATTGTGGGTCCAAGTGGAGTTGGGAAATCTAGCCTGATTAATGCTTTGAGAAACAACCCACGTGCTTGCGATGCTACAGAAGCAGATAATTGGTTTGATCCTGTGGGTTTTAATCTTTCTGCTTTTTATCTCATTTTCTTTTTTGTTATTTACTTTTTTGGGTATCTCTGTGTGTTTGTATTTGTCTCTTACTCCTCCTCACTATTCATGTGCTTTTAGCAGATACTAGGGAGTAAGTGGTTTGAAGAACAGCGCGTTGCGGAAGTTTCAACACGAAGTGGCAGAGGGAAGCATACTACTCGTAATGTTTCTTTGCTTCCACTATCTGGAGGGGGTTATCTTGCTGATACTCCAGGGTTTAACCAGCCTAGTTTGCTTAAAGTAACAAAGCAATCTCTTGCACAAGCATTCCCTGAGGTTTGAGTCATCAACTGACTTGACATCCAGATGTTTTATTTGTCATTTAACTGAACTTTTAATGGGATGATACCTGTGTGTTTCAACTGCTATCTTTTGTTTCAGATCTGTAAGATGTTGAATGCTAGTGCGCCTTCTAAATGTGCATTCAATGATTGCTTACATCTTGGCGAACCTGGGTGCATTGTGAAAGGGGATTGGGAAAGATACCCATTCTATTTCCAACTTGTTGATGAGATCAGAATCAGGGAGGAATTTCAGTTGAGGACATTTGGAACCAAAAAGGAGGGTGATGTAAGGTATGTCAAATTAAACAGAAAGTATGACGGGAGCTTTGTCTTGATTTTCTTGAATGTCCTTGTACAAAAATGCATGACGCTCCTCACTTGAGACAGTCTTCTTTAGTGCCTGCTGTTCATAGAGCATCAAATCATACATTAATGTAATGATAGGAAATTATCTGTTTTGATCACCTTTCACTTGAATATATTTTCTCTCACATTGATGTTTCTGTAAAGGGAAACTAATCTCTGCCGTGATTTCATGGGAGCTGAAAATCCCAATACCTCCGCCACAGGTTCTGAGTTCTAACAGATTTGGCATGCTACTTGCCAATAATCAATTGCTTCACCCTCATGTTTGCCTGTACCTTCTATGATTACAAGGGTGTCTCTTTGATTATGTGCATGGTTCTGACTGCTTCAGTACTCTTGTTTCAAATATTGGAGTATTTTGCAAATTAATAAATTTCAATTTCAAATGCTTTATTTTTACTTTAAGTTTGTTAATTATCGAGAAACAAACTGTCAAACTTTTGTCAAGTATTTGGTAAACATTGTCTGTCCATTACTTATTTGTCTCTCTCAGAAGTTTCTTGCCCCTATCTTCTCACATTTATGCTGCAGCTGCACTTCAAATTCCGTGGTTCAGTTGTAATTAGCACAGTTTTCTCTGTTACAGGTACAAGGTTGGAGATATGGGTGTCCAACAAGCAGAACCCCGTTTGGAGCCCAAGAAGCATAGAAGACAGTCTCGCAAAAGAATCAACCAATCAATACTGGATGAACTGGATGATGATGACGATGACATAGACGAGGAAAATGATCCCATTCTTAGGGCACTAAAGAATGAAAATCAGTAGGGAGTTTAATCATCTCACATAAAACATTGTAAATATCTTTGTTTTTTTGTCATTACAATTCACAGATATTATGATGAGCTGAAATTGTATAGATCAGAATCTGAGGCTATTCCATGGATAGCAGCTAGCAGTTACCTAACAAGCTAACGAAAGTGATGAGTGTTATGATGCTTGATTGCTGTTACTTTTTACAGATGGCCCATCTAGGGACCTGGGAAAAAGTTGATTTGTAATTTCTTTTGCTTGATTCAATGGCTTGAATTGTAGCCAGAGAATGCTATTCTATAAATATTGTTTCAGGTTCTTGATGAATGGCTCATCTCTTTGGTCATTGAAAGGATCTAAAAATCACTATTTCTTGCATTGTATGCATCATTATCTTCTGTATTATGCCCTGTAATTTCTTTTTACAATCAGAACCAATTTCTCTTTCATGTCCAAACCCATTTGAATGGTTCAGGTTCATGATTAAACATGGCAGAAATGCATAAAGTTTAAAGGATTCATAATCATCATTGCCTCCGTTTAAAGGTTCTGATTCTGATTTCATTTCCTGTTTCAAAATGCCACCTTACACGTATCAATACTTGCATTATAAATCTCAATGACAAAGAAAAAACATTATTTGTACAAGACAATCTTCAAAAATAGTCTTCAATCACACACTATCAGATAATATGCACATTTTCAACAAACATGAATTGTAACCTCATGTAATGCTCACACAAGCTAATCACTAAAACGCCACCCTGAAGGTGGGATGCAAATGTGTTCGAAATACATAACAACTACAGAGACGGATCTGTTTGGCAATTTACTAAGTTGAATTAGTTCAGAACTCCAATGTCAAAACAGACTACTAATAACCAAAGAAAAAAACTGCATGGAGAAATTGTTTAGAAGCTCATCAACATTTGCAAGTACGAGACATCAATTAGATAGCAGATTCTACATCAATTACACAATATATATATATATATATGTATATATATATCACTGAAAAGTTCATTCTACAGCATTTTTGACTGCCTTATTTCCTCACTGCTCAGTTTGTAAAGATTCAGCAATGTCCCAAAGCAGACACAAGTAAAACAACTAGACAAGCTTCACTGCTCATTTTATGCTTATGATGGTTGAAACACAAATGATGTGCATTAATATGTTGGTTTCAACATAAAATAATGAGACCAAATCATTATGGCAATCACTTTAAAGACTAATAGATGTCATGTATGACAATCACAAGTTTTTTACAAAATTATGACCAATTAACATCCAATTAGTTACTATCTTTGCTCACATCAATTACGTCATTTATATTTGAAAGAAACCAAACAGGAAATTAAGAATCAATTTTAAGCATATAAAGCCAAGCACCAAGCGAATTGCAAATGCAATTCCTTGAAAACACAAAAAAAATTCCTATCCAAAATCATATCGACCAGTAATAATCCACATTATTATTTATTATGTGCTTCAACCATCAAAATATCAGAATCTTATGAAGATTTTATAATCACCATTAAGCATTTTTCTGCTTTGAATTCCTTTTTTTTCCAATGAATTAATCAAAATCAACTAAACCAATAACATCGTAAACCCATTAATTCAAATAGCTGGTAAAACTTCAAAATTCATATCAAACTTCATTGTAAAATCCAATTCACAGCATAACACTCCATTCCATTGTTCAACTGAAAACCCTAGCAATGCTAAGTCTTTTAAGTTCAAAATAAAAATTCTAAAAAAAAACTACTTTTTAACTGATTTCTTTTTGGAACTCACAGGCTGGAGCTGTGGCTTGGGATGTTTCTCAGCTTCGCTAGGGTCTAGCCATTTGAGTGGGTGGCGATTGAACCAAGGCCAATTGGGTACAGTAATCAAAGTAGTAAGAATCACTCCAGCAGCGTAGATTTGAATCATCGTCTGAAACGAACCCATAATATAGCCCGTCGAGAAGGCCAACACCGCGAAAACTAACAGCATGATCTGCATCAGCTGCTCTGCTAGCTTCTGTCCTTGCCAATCCATCTTAATAAAAGAACAAAAAATCCCCAAAAGATGCAATTAAGAACCAATTTTAAAAAATTATCAAATTATGGCTAAATTTAATGTGATAAGAAACCTTAGATCACCATCAAATGTTTAATTGAGAAGAAAAAAAGATGAGAAAAAGAAGTGAGTGGAAAGAGTTTCGAATCTTGACCTGGAATTTTACGGATCTGGTCGGCGAAGTGAGGGAGACGGTGTCCGAAAGAGAAATGCTTTTTGTTTGGTTGAATAGAAAATTAGAAGCCAGAGGTAATTTTGTTGAAATTGTAATCAAACGTATGTAGAATTAAGACTTGCCATGATGACCGTCGGATTAGATGACTTTGAAAAGAATCAGAGGGTTGGGAACAAGTAGTATCGGTTACAACTTACAACTTTAGAATAGAATAGAAGGAAGAAAATAGGAGAAAAGAATGAAAATAATTTATTTTTGTTTTCCATTTATTAAAATATTTTCTCATCAAATTTAAAGAGAAAAAACAAAAATAAAAAATAAAAGAATCTAAAAATTTACTAGTTTATCTTCTATCAATTTAGAATATAAATTCTCTTCTTAGGCTTAAAAGAAAATAGATAATAAAAATTATATTTTAAGTTTAAAAATTAAGAGGATATTTTTCAAAACTGGAGCTTTTCAGCTTATTATGAATAAGTAATTTTTAGATTATAATCAGATTAAAAATAAGCAGTTAAACGTTTCTATAAACTAGTTAATAATCAGTTTATAATCAGTTAAATGTTTCTGTAAAATCAGCTTATAATAAGTTTTTAATTGCAGAAACTGTCAAAATGACCAAACTGTCCCTGAGTTTATTTATTGTATAAAAATAATTTTTTAAATGTTAATTCAAAATTCTATGGTGGTAGAAAGTGTCTGCGCAACTACTGCCTTAAGAGAAAAGAAGAAACGTAAAAAATTTTTGATGAGAACTAAAGTGTATAGGGTGGGCAAATTTGGAATATTGAAAATTAGATAAGGATAGTATGGTCTTTTACTTGATCAAAACTGCTTAAAAAATAAGTGCTTAAAAAAAAGTAGCAAAACCCAACTTTTAAAAAACTGATTAAAATCAGATTATAATCTACTATTTAAGTTTTCAGAAACACATAAATAAATAACTTATAATCTAAAAATTGCTTATAATCAGTTTTGACCAGCTTTTAAGTTTTGAGAAACACCCTCTAAGTTGTTTTAAAAAATTAAAAATTTCATATTTTAATATAAACACAAAATATTTTATGAGTGGATATGTAATTATTGTGGTTATTAAAACTAAATGATATATTAATTGGCAAGTGGATATATTAATACTAACTATTTGCATTAATTTTTTAATATGAAAATAAAATTAAATATAAATTTAATTGTAATTTTTTTTTTACTTGAAAATTTTATTCTCCCTTCAACATGATCTTGGTTACGCCACTGAAAAGTGCCCCTTTAATTGATAAACTATGGAGGACACTCAAGAGGAAACACTAGGGGTGGACAAACTCAGTTCGGTTGGTCGAACCGAACCGAACCGATCAGATCAAACCGACCAAAAATCGATCGTTGATGTTAGTAACCGAAAACCATCCGAACAAAATTAGAAACCGCGAAAAAATCGAACCGAAAAAATTTGGTCGTTTCAGTCGGTTTTGGTTCAGATAAAAAAATATTGAACCTGATTTATTCTGCTGCAATGAAAGGTTTTCGGTTTCTTTCGGTCCAATTAAGAAAAAATTCGGTCGGTTTCGGTTCAGACAAAAAAATATTGAACCTGATTTATTCTGTTGTTCGGTCAATTTTCGGTCTGTTCGGTTTTCTGAGCAATGAAACCGCTGGCCGACCGAACAGTTTCAGTTTGATATAATTTAGAACCGAACACCGAACCGACTAGTCGGTTAACCAATTTTTTGGTCGGTTTTTGGTCGGTTCAATTTTCACGGTTATTTTGTCCACCCCTAGGAAGCACCGCTTCGTAGAGCTTGAGACTTCTTAGATTTGCTGGTTGCAAGATGGGTCTCAGGCTGCAAAATTAAACGAGGATAATCAATCTCAAAAGGAATATATTGTTTAGAAAATATATTGACCCCTTAAATATTGATAATTGGATAAAGAAAATATATAGATAAAGAAGTTATTTAGAACTGAGCAATTTCACCATGACGTACGTGAAGTTTTATTTAGCTATTAAACAATTTATAAACATTGAAATGAACATTTGAGGGATACATTTATATATAAGATGCTGATCTGCATGCCTTGAACTGGATGGATTTGAAACATTGCTAGCTAATAGCTATAGTACTCTTATCTAATCAGCAATTTCCTGAAATATTAATTAGTATTCAATTGCTTAGAGTATGGTAGTTTTTGTTTAACATTCAAATACTTGATATCAATTTGGTGGATTAACACAAATTTCTAAACAGGAAATCACATAAAATATTACTTTTTTTTTTCTTTAAAGAGGAATATCTGCTCAAGTATCACTTTGAGCAAATGACAGCTTAAAATAATACTACAATAATGGATATAGCCTTATGCTTTTAGGGAAATTAAACTACTATTATCAAGTACAAAATACAAGGAATTCATCAACAACATTTACACATGACCTTGACAGAGCTGGAGAAGATTTGTTTGGTTGAATAGCAAAATTAGAAGCCAGAATAATTGATTTTGTTGGAATTTTTTAATAAGTAAGAGTTGCTATGATGACCGTCGGATTAGATTACTTTGAAAAGAGTCAGTGAGGTTTGGGAACAAGTACTATCGGTTACACCTTACAAATTTAGAATTTGAAGCCTTGGTTTTTCTTTTTGGAAAATAAATTTTATTTATATTATGTCTTCTCTTATTTGAAGGCTTCACAATTAATTTTTTTCCCATTTGAAACTCTTAAAGAAATTAGATAATAAAAAAATTTTCGAATTTAAAAATAAAAAATTTCATGTTTTCATATAATTTACTAACTAAATAAACAATTTCAGTCGGAATAATAAAAATTATTTTATTTTATTAAAGGTTATAATAAAGTGAATTTGTGGAACGGAAATAGTAGATAATTATTTCTTATTATAAATAGTTTCATTAATCCTAATATCATTAAATATTAGTCTCTCATATAATGGCAATTAGCAATTTTAAAATAGTTTTAATTATTCATTCTTAATAATTTTTAAATAGTTCCATTAATCCTAATATCCATAAATATTTTTTTGGAAAATTAAAATATCCTTAATATTAATTACTATCACATAATAGCAATTAAATATTTAACAATTTTTAAGTAGTTATAACTATTCCTTCTTAATAAATTTTAAATAGTCCCATAAATCCTCATATCATTAATAATATGCAAGAAAAATAATAATAACAAATAACATATTCAGCTGAAGTGCTTTAGTGCTCCCCTCGGGCGAAGCCCTTCCAAAAATTCTCAACGACCATAGTCAAACCATGGCTGAAGAAGGGGTTTGGAAATTGTTTTCAACCAGCAATAGAAGCGCCTCTGTTGATACCTCACAAACTGCGTCATTGCCCCAAGCGCATAGACAATTTTCTTCGGGCATTAGACCTTTTTTTATAGCAGCAGATCCTCTTTTATCTTTATCAGTTATACCGATGTGGGATTCTATTTTACTTGTTAGTCGCGTCCAACAAAAAATAGAATACAAGGCAGTGAATTAACATTATTCAGTAATAATGAGTTGCAAGTAAAAACGGAGATGGGCAATCGGCAACCGATAATTTGAGTTTAGCAGGAAATTTTCACGAACATTATATGATGTGATAAAACTCTAGAAAGATGAAGGTTTCATTTAGTTTCTCAAAGAAAAAATTCATAACACAATTAACTAAACATAGGTAAACAAACAAGCTGTTCAATTCATCTAAATAGTAACTGCTCATTCTAAATGAAAAGTGACAAAACTCTCTTCAAATAAAAAACAGCGACATCAGAAATTGCTCCTTTAATTGGTAAACTACGGAAGACACTCAAGAGGAAGCACCACTTCGTAGAGCTTGAGACTTCTTAGATTTGCTGGTTGCGAGCTGGGTCTCAGGCTGAGAAATTAAACAAGGATAATCAGTCTCAATGAAGAACAAGAGCAAAAGGCATATATTGCGCATGTCATGAGCAATTAATTACCTCTTTCTTCACTGGTTCTTCCTTCTCAGACAAAATCAACTCAATGTGGCAAGGGCTGGACATGTAAGCTGCAAGAGGCAACACACCCATATCAGTCAACAAAATAAAACAAAAAAATCACATACAAAACATAGCAAGATGTAGCATAAGAACATACGATTGATTCTTCCATGTGCCCTATAGGTACGACGCCTCTGCTTTTGTGCCTGATTCACTTGGATGTGAGAGATGTAAAGGGTATCAACATCCAAACCCTTGACCTGGACAAGCAAATTATTTAGAAATTAGAGAATGAAATATAAAAGAGATGGTTCTATTTGAGGGCAGGTCATGATGTTCGTGTAGATACCTCAGCATTACTCTCAGCATTCTTGAGCAAATCTAAAATAAACTTGGCAGATTTAACAGGCCAGCGTCCCTGACCATTAGAGTGCCTGTTCTTCGCCTGAGCAGTACGTCCCACTCCACCACAGAAACGTCGGAAAGGTATGGCTTGTTTGTGAGCCATAACATCTTCCAAATACCTCTTGGCCTTTGCCAAAGGCAACTTCCTCAAGGCATGGGCTGTTTCTCTAGTATTCTATAAAAAAGAAATGCACACAGAATAAGCTACTGCTCATATTTACCAAAACCAGGAATGTAAAGTATCAGTTTAATGAAAGCCAAAAACACTACTACAATAATGGATACAACCTTATGCTTTTACAGCATTTAAACTACTATTGTAAAGTACAAATCCAAGGATTCATAAACAAAGCATTATATTAAGACTATCCATGACACGCAAAAACAGAAGTTCTAAAAAACCCACACAGCAATATGAACAAAGAATGAAAGCGTTGTTCAATCAAGATGTGCCATCATTTACTGAACCTCAAGTCACTGTTAACTACAGAGGTTCACCCAAGAACAATGAAAATGATATTCCTGAAGTTTACGAGAGTCCAGTTTAAAGAAGGCAACAGGACCCTGCTTTTTTCATCAGGTTTTTAAGAATTGAATGAGGAAGTTCCTGAAAACCTTCTTAATCATGAATTTGGAAAAGCATCCTGCTATAGCAACTCAAAGCAGTAAGCAAACAAATGACCACCAAAAAACAGGTAATGGAAGTCTTCATACAGAATCACAATGGTATCAAGATGTCCCATTATTTACTGAACCTCAAGTCACAATTGACTATAGAGGTTCACCCAATAACAATGAAAACAATTTTCCTGACATTAACGAGAACCCAGTTCACAAGAGGCAACAAGGCCCAGCTTTTTTCATCAGGGTTTTGAATTGGAATGGGGTATACAATTTTCGATTTGCATTTGTTATGAAAACAGAATTTCAATGCTTTACTGTAAGACTAAGAGATACTTCTGACTTAAAAGAACAAGTTTTTTCACACATAACATTTTGATAGAAAACATCAGTCAATAACAAACCGATATAGCCAAAATGAAAAAGCACAACAAAGCGGAAACTTACAATCTAATACTAAAAATCAAGTTCACATTCGTAAATTGTAATCCCTATACTATCAGAAACAACCAATATCAAGATTACGCATGCTAAGAAAGTTAAACTAGCTTTCGATCTCCAGGTGTTCAAATTCTATCTAGTACAGGTAAAAACAATGTGCCATCATTTACTGAACCTTCAGCTGCAAAGTAATAAACAGAGGTTCACCCAATAACAATGAAACTAATTTTCCTGAAGTTTACGAGAGACCTGTTCACAAGGGCAACAGGCCCCTGCTTTTTTCATCAGGGTAAAAAATTCAAATTCAAATCCAAAACCCAACCCAAGTAAACCAAAACATAACCTACTCATTCACAAATGTTACAAAAAAACTAGAAGGAACTTTGATTTGAAAAAACAAATCTAATCAAAATACCTTGAAATGAACTCTGAGGTCAGAACCTCTGGCCTTGCAAGCTGAAAAATGAAGAAAAATAATGTGAGATCAAGATCAAAGAAACCAAAACGCAATACGTGGAAGCCAAAACGACCATTAAACAGAGCCAGTACTCACACTTGGTGGGATTTGCAGGCTCTCTTGAATACTTCACCTGAAGCAGAGATTCAAACAAATGGATTTAATTAAAACATTCAAATAATTAAGCCACATAGAGTGGATTAATGAGAGAAAAGCGGCGACGATTTACCATGGCTGCTGACGGTGGTTCTGCCACTAGGAGAAGTTTTGAGCTATGCTTCTCTGTAACAGAAGAGAGAGGAGGCGTTAGGGATTGCCTTTATAATAAAATGATCAAAACCCTAATTCTTGAATAGCAGTGGTGGATAGGGCTTTGTAGAAAATAGGGTTTTTTGGGCGAGTCTTATGTGAAATGGGCTTTAAGTGGGATTGGCCCAAAATATGAATGAAATTCTGCAACTAATATTAAACAATAATATGTGTTTTTACAAAATTATCACTATAAAATAAAAAAAAAAAATTACAAAATTTATCAGCATTTTTTAAATTTACCAAACTAAATTTATATAGTTTATTATGAGTTTATTATATAATTGATAATTTTTATAAATTTATTATATATTTTTATAAAATGACTAAAAGAAGAATTGGATAAAATATGCAGACATTTCAAAAAATCTGATGAAAAAAGTCATATTTCTCAATAATAATACTAAAAAAGTAATAATCAACTGGACCTACGGCTTGATGCATCATTTTCATTTTATTTAATGTAATTCATGAGTAAAAAACTGAGTTAAATTGAGTATAAATGTATCATGCAATTCATTGGTTTAGGGCTTTTAAAAAATATAATATATTTTCTTCTGATGTCATTTCAATTTTCAATGATATATCTCTTATAAATTTGTAATTTAATTGTTTAATGTCTCAAATATTAATTTAAGAAGTTAATGATAATGACTATATTTTTATATTTACTTTATAATAATTATAGTGAACATTAAAAATAAAATTTTGTTATAAAATATAATGGATATTTTATAGATTAAATTTTACTTTAAATTAATAATAATGCACTCACAAATTCAAACTTAATAATACTGCAGTGCAAATATCCATTTGAGAATATAGGCAAGTTTAAGTTCCCTGGTCATTAGTAGGTAAAAAATGAATTAATAAAATTTAAATTTGACTTATTGATGGAAATTAAACTACTAATGAAAAGGATTTTTTTTTCAAAAAGATAATTCGAGATTTTATTTTAATGAAATCCTGTGTACATCAATAATAGTAAAAATCTAGCCCAAGTCTGTATAGTTGAAATGAAAATGATTAATGCTGCAAAGGAATTTCAAAAAATGTTTTCCCAAATCAACGTCGGACCAAATGTTTGTTTCAGAATGAATATGAGAAACTAAAATATATAGCTGGACATAAAGCTAGAATAAGCAATGACATCAACCCAGTCAGGGAAAAGGCCCTTCAAATTTTCAGCTCCATCGAACAAAACTTGATCTACAACAGCAAGTTCCACTCTTAAATCACTAGAATTACTTGTCTGCACGTCCAACAGAGAAAGTTCAGAATTATAACAAAACGATGAAGTTGGTACGAAATAATCATTTTTGCAGTCTAAAAATGTATGAAAAAGTGTTATGCAAAGGGAAGAAAAAAAAGATCTGTAGGCACTGAACTTTACCTCTAACCAGAAAGTCCATTTATCATCACTTGATCCACTAAGTCTACATATATATGAGGGCGGACCGCCATCGATTGTTTCAGGAGCTGAAATGATTTCAGAAGGGATTTAATATATACAATAAAAGAAAACATTCTGTTCAAAGCCAATGCAGGATAAAAATTCTACACCTGGAAGTTTATTGTCAGCCAGTGACCAACTTGATAAGGGTCCAGTAATGTTAAGGACTGTAACCCAGATCTCCTCTAAGTCGCTGAAACGATGTAATGCATAAAGCTTTAATGATATTAAAATGAACATATGATGGAAAAGGATATAGAGAGTTAAACATATCACAGGTTCTACTTATGCATTATGTATATGCATACAGCTTTTAATACAAGTGCTATGCATGAGGAGAAAGTGCTAGCTTAAATTCAGCTTTTCAACTAATAAGCTTTATATGGTTTGTATTTAAAGATTAATTTGACCTTCCAGCCATTCATGTTCCCCTTTCAAAAGAGAATTGCATTTATTTTCATGCCAAATTAATGAACATTTCTTACATGCTCAAATAGAATTCAAATTAGTCACTTTGTTGCAACTGGCTTTAATTCTTGCCTTGTGCTGTATTTTCTCGGATGTATAAAACATCTAGTAATAAAATTTGGTAAATGCATGAACAAGATTTGGTGGTTAACATGTCTATGAAAAAAATATATATAATCAAAATGGCAAAGTCAGATGTGTGATATCTAATCTTCCAGCAAAACCATCATTCAAGAATTTCTGACAGGATACAAATACTGAATGAAAGCCATTTTTGAGACCTAAACCTCCACACTGACGATGCATATTATTCAAAAGGTAGTTATATAATGGAAGCGCTAACTTAATTTAATGCACTTCGACATAAATCAACCATCCTACTTACCCTAAGGAAAGTTCCAAATAAACTCTCCGAAATCCCTCACTGGATATAGTATGAGGTTTGTAGTTAGATAAATGGGGGAAGTATCTGTATCGATTCATAATGTCATCACTTCTTGCAGGGAACTTCAAACTTCTTGAGAAAAAATGAGATACTGGGAAAAGCGACTGCAAAAACATTTTAAAAAAGAATTTCAATATGAAGAACTTTACATATGATCTTTTGATGAATTTTCATATTAGCACAGAACAGGTTAGTGAACGTGCTAGAACTTGTTCTTGCTGGACTCCCACAAGCACAAACAGAATTATTTATGCATCATTAATACATCAACAAATATAACTGTATAACCTCCATGGATCAGACATAAGAAGATATCTATATCTAAAAAGAATGCAAAGATATCTACATCTAAAAAGAATGCAAGGATAATTTAGAGTGATACTCGTCAATTATTTCAACAATGTGTCTGGAGATGGAAAACCACTCAAATGTTAACATGGATGGATGATTAAAACAAAAGAAACTAAACCCTTGTCTCAACTTTTAGAGGTGGCCGCGACTTAATTTTGTCAAATATGGTCAAAAACTGAAAACCCTGACAAAGTTCAGGAATATTTTTTATAGCTGTGCTTCCAGGTGCAGAGAAAGTAGGGGAGAGGATGAGGACTAAGGCAGAAACTAGAATCATGATTAAAATTATGTCAAAGACGTTAAGAATTTTATGTCATAAGCAAAGACATTTTGAGGCACAAAAAACTTACTAATCACAAAGTTGATATGAGATTGGCTAGTAACTGAAGCTAGAAATCAACATACCATCCAAGTCTCTCGGTGAGAAATCTTAGCAGTTTGGAAAGAAAAATCTGAACCAACTTGCAGACTCTTTGCCACTTCAGGCGCATGTTTAAAAAGAAAAAGTAAAGAATTGGAATCCACTACAGAGAAATCATAACTGGAGTCCATTATCCTATTTGCGTCTGTCAATCCACAGGCACAAAGGTTTCAGCTCAGTATAACCAAAAAGAGAGACATTAGAAACCTCAAAAAGATTATACAGCAGCGCTGTTCTAGCTCACCAGAATTTGAGATAACTGAAACTTTTCTTGATACCTGCAGTAACAATTGTATGCTGAAAAAGAACCCTCTTAGGGGCAGTGTTGCTGTAAGGAAAGAACTGTGATGAGAAAGCCAATGCAAGCACACTAGTATGCAACAAGAACTGCAGGATGGAGGACCTAGCCAACCAATGGCCACAAATAGGTATTAGAGGGCCCACGCACAAGCCAGTTACAATACCGATTATTGCTGCTACTACAACATCAGTAATATAAAAACCTGCGAGCAAAAGACTGATGATTGTAATGCACAGGATAAATGATTACTTGGTAATATTTTTAGAGAAGAACCTAAACAAATCATTTCGTAAATTTATGATCATTGGGAATACATATCCGTAGTCTACAGTCCAATAAAGCAATGTTAAGGTGATGCACTTTGATACAGGCACTAGGATCAGAGAGTTTTTCATCATTATCTATTAGCCAAAGGACAATTGCAAAAAAGAGCTATAAAATGAGAAATTTTATAAAAACTACTGAAAATTTGAAATTGTGGTTAAACACGCACAAATGTGCAAAGCAAACACCTAGAAATATCCAATAGGCATAGGACTTGCATTACATCCAAGTGATCAATAATTGCTGCAACTATAAATCAGTCAACTGATGCAAATAAATGGGCAGAATCCTTAAAAGAATTCAGCACAATTTGATCAAGAATATGGCCTTTTAAATTATGCAATTTTTACTAATGGGCACCACGTATGTAAGCAGAATTCAAATATTGAAGTTAAAATAGGAAAAATGAACAGGAAACAGATTCTAAGACAAATCTTTTCACCATTTTCTCCAGTTAAAATAACTGAATCTATAGATTAGTCAAAACAGCCGCCACATGGTGACTTATGCGAAAAGGGTTAATTTCAAATAGTATCATCACCAGAAGTAAAAGTTCAGGAAACTGACCATAAGGTGGAGGAACAGCACCCATCATACCCATCTTCTCAATCAAAAACTGGACAAGAAATCCACCAAAATATACCGAGTACAGGATACAAGGAATTAAAAGTATTATGTAGATGAATGTTGACCTGAAACAAAAAGTATTAGCAGACTGCGATTTTCATTTTTTATTACCATTTACTATCTTTATTGATTGGAAAATAAGAAAAGATACAACGAGAGATATTACTTACAAGATGTGGTTGCTTACAATCAAACATGAAGTACTACTTACAAAAATACATAGGAAAAACAACTATTGACAAAAATTGCTGACAAATGCTAACAGGAAGCGAATGAATTATAAGAAAATTTGCAGTCTCTCAAACAGACCCAGACCCTGTCCAAATATATCATAAGAAAAAAAACTCCAGACTCAGCTCAGCTAACAGTCTATTGAAAGGTGGCCAAGAATGCATTTGTGACCCTACAACCAGTGCACAACTTGAGGGGAAGTTTATTATAGACACTGAATCAAGCCTTAATTCCAATCTAGCTGGTATTTCCTAAATGGACACCTACATCATCGCTACAGAAATCATGAAATTCATCAAGGTGAAAGGTAATTGCAAAACATCTGGCACCAGACCACCAAGAAACTTCATTGTGTTTGCCAGACCATGACAAGGAGGTCTTCATCTTCCCCATTGTTACCAATGTGTGGAAGGATGTAAAAACTGACAAATATGGGCAGGAATCTAAATGATAGTTAATTTGATGACTGCCTCTGTCCTTTTAAACAGACATATTATAGTTTCCAAGAGACCAACCACCATTTTTTTGAGGCAAGGCTACAAACAGACACATTAAAGGATCAATATCCAAGAATTGCCTGACTAAAACCCTGCCTAGTGCTAACATTGCATGCTGCAACTATTTTAGGTTAATAAAGCTTACATAAAAAAAAGGCACCAGTGAAATATGACCGAAAAGAAATGAAGACACGAACAATCCAATACGAGAGATTTTCAATCTGGCAACCAGCCTTATGACAAGAAAATTTGCACAAAAATTGGTTGAAAAGTGAAATCAGGGGGAAAAAGGCTTAACACATATCACAGAGAAGCAATTTAATCACAAACCATTGAAATCAGACCTGAGTGATTGATGGCCATAAGACTTGATATATAGGTTGAAGAAGATCCATGCAGGAAGCATAAAAGCTGAGACTAAAAAGCTCACAAACCCTCCACTGAGCCCAGCTACAAGATAAGCCTACTTTTACTAAAGTTAGCCACTGAAAAAATTTAATGTAAAAGTAAATAAATTTATTGTAGAAGTAAAAACAGTGACCAACATACAAAAGTTAAGCCTGCATAAAATCCAAATGCTCCCCAAAACCGAGCTTCATCGGACAGTACCTGTGAGATCCACTTTATATCAATTATCTGCTAGATTCCAGTGATGCATTGTGCAGTCAAGCTTAAAATTAAATATACATCCAGGAAAAAGGCATGTACAAAATCCAACTCGGCACATGGCAATCCAACAAATATATATTACTAAATTTATAAGAAAAAATAGAACTTGCAAAACAAAACTAGGGTCACACAGATCTATGAGCCATATGGTAAATATCAATGTGGTTCTATATACCAGGGAAAAAAAATAATTGAGAAAGTCAAATCAATAAGCCCATTCTTTAGGAAAAAAATTTTCAAGTTATTTTGTATTCATTGGACATAATCAGTCAAATACTGCTTTTCCAATTCCAAGAGGTTATGCCTAGTTAAAAGTCACATTTAATGGTATATTAGTTGAAAGTCATCATAAATCAATCGACAATCTTCACTAAGTCGACACTATGTTCTGCATAACAGCTTCTTCAGCTCAGCAAACACAACAAATTGCTTCATCTACAAAAACAGGTCATAGTCTAGTAATACTAATTTATTGGATGTTCTCAAATTCCAAAAAAGAAAGTAGTTTCCATCCTGGCTTTCACACAACAATGGGAACTTGCAAAGTTGCACGCAGAGCATTTATTTTAAAATTTCTGTTCACAGGTGTTAACATCAACTAGATATTATCAAATTTGCTCAGCAATTTAAGTACTATATTTGTTAAGTTTCATACTCAATAACCTAGACTTGGCTTTCTCAATAATGATGAAAATAAAACATTCCAATGACAATTATAGTTTAAACTTGGCCTTTGTTGGTGATTACTTAAGAGCATATAATTATACAAGTGTACCTCCTCTGATTTCTTGAGAAGCGAAACATCTTGTGAGAGCGGAAAACAACTCCAAGCAGTTCTTGGAATCAGCAAACCAATAAGTGAGCAGGGAATGAACATAATGAAAGCCAAGCATGGATGAGCAAACCTACAAGAGAATCTAGCACGTTAACAATAAACTTAATGACTTAAATGTTTTAAATGTTTCATCTTCAGGTTAAACTGCAGCCATTGGTTTGCTATTCTTTGTGAAAGTTCAACATTACAACATTATCCTTCCTTTCTTTTTTATGAAATTATTTATTAATACTTAATACTTTTTACCTGACTAAATCCCATCCTATCTTTTTACTTCAAAACATACGAAATGAAAAGCTTACAACCAGAGAACAAACCCACCAGTTCATAGCATGACTGGAGAAAAATAACCTCATGATGGAGAAGATGACAGGAAAAATAATCGCCAGTATAATCCCGGCAGTATGTAACAGCAATCCTGAGAATATTTTACAAAATCTTCAACATCCATTGCATGTATAGTGAGGCTTAGGGGGTTCCACACTGAAAACTATATGCTAGAATAAAAGCATGAACAGTCATGAGAAAATTCATAGAGACTACCTTTCACAAAATCAAAGAATGTTGCAAACCCAGAACATAACCCTGAATCCAGAAAACGCAAAAAGAATGGCATAACAAGAAAGATGGCAACGGGAATGCTGTGAAGTACCACAGCTACCTTTCTTGAATAGAATATCTGAAAGATTCATAATTAAAAAGAAAATAATTTACATTATCATTTACAATGAAACCAATGTGTCATGGCCTTAGTCCCAGAACAAACAAAAAACATAACCAGAATAGATATCATGAATTTTAAAGCATACCATGAACCATGATAAGTAATCAAAGAAAATAGCCCTCTCATCCTCACAATCATCAGAAGTAGCTTTGATAGATTCTCTTTCTTGGGCATTCCGTAGCTTAGAAGAATTTGTGAAGGCTTTGAGTATACTTAATAAATTGTCCCCACGTGCTTGCATGCTTCCAGGTCTGGTTTAAGAAAATCTAATGTATGAGAAAAAGTATGCAAGGATGCAGTAATCACATTGATATCTATACCAAAATAGCAGAAGTAATGCATACAGTAGTTTGTCTAATGTATCATAGGAGGTATGGTAGTAATAACCACGAAGAAGAAAGATAATATCCAGGCTGGGAATGTTTCCATAATCTTGGGAAAACATTCTGTAATCTGTGTCTCCAGGAATAACAGGAAAAATATCCTACACATAGAAAACAAATAAATAGAGGTTGGATCATTTAACATGTAAGAAAAATGCAGGAAAAAAATTATTTGTGGGAACAAGGCACTGAATAGGATGGTGATACTGGTCATTATGACATCTGGGTGAAATGAAACCAACCGTGCATTTGCTTATTTGATATTGAGGTTGATATTGCTTTTCAGCGCAACACCATTTTATATTGCAAAATGAAACAAATCTGTGCAACTGTTTTGAAGTTTTTTTATAAACAAAACATGCCAAATTTGTTAGAAAATAATTGTTTAATTGTCTTTGATCAACATATTAGAGATTGTACTTTCTTTCAACAAAAGTTAAAACAATTCAACAACAATGCCAATATAGACCCTAAGTGCTAGTTGATGAAGAGAAGTGAACAATGTGATCTGATTTCTTTCAGCATCAATGAAGTCAATTTACCTTTTTTCATCCCTTCATAAGTAAATACATACTAGAATTCTCAGCAGATTGGTCTGAAGATAAGATTTCAAATGTGTCACAAACACACACTTATAGGAAAGAAAGGAAAAAAGAATATGAACCTGAGCTGCACTATGCGCCATGGGGTATACTGCAGACTGGGCATAGACTAGGGAAGGCCAAGCACTAGGTCCAGATTGGCAGACTAAATCTGTTATTAAAAACAAAAATAAATGAGCATTGAGCATAAAATGCAATTTTGCATCACTGGAAAAGGTGAAAAATAAATTTGCATCTATCAGCATGGAAGACAGATTGAGCCTATCCTCTTCTTAGTTCCATTGAACTTCTCAAAAAAACAGATTGTTTTACCTGACAATATGGATGAATCATGCTATAAAAAAATACCCAGTATTTACAATTTTTCTATCTTAGAAAGAAGTAGTGTTATCTGTTGATCACGGACACAGGCTGCCATCCACTTTTAGTTTTTCCCAAATAATGGAATCAATGTTAAAAAGGCCTTTTAAAGCTTTTCAAAAAATAACATTGCGATTGGATGATGTCCTACCAGGACCTCCTGAGCCTGATGCCTCCACATTAATAGAAGCTCCTATTGAATCGCGCCATTTATACGTCTTCATGAAGCCGTGTGCACCCTGAAACATCATATACAAATTAAGCTTAAATGAATGAGATGTTTAATAAACAAGATGCTCAGTAAAAAAAACTGTAAGATAATAATCAATCAAATTATTATGGGTAATGTGAATTTGAAGAAGGTAGACTTTTTGCAGCATAGTAGACCCTCATTTTAGGAGTAACCTGATTGTTTTAACTTCAGTAAGGTGGTTTACAAGGAGTTTTCTCATTATAATAATATCAATGCTTTAAGATTATCAATAGACTATAGACTTCAAAGAAACAAGAAAAAGTCGTATGTGCTGTGTTTTGGTTAAGATTTTGACTGGGCAAATAGAAATATTGAAGCTATAAAAGATTTAAAATTATTAAAGTATAATTTTGGTTGCACACCAACATTATGATCTCATACCAACATAAAAAGTTCTTCTGCACCATTGAAAAGGAAAATAATGGGCCGAGGGGGGGTCCAACTGGAGTCTACAATAACTCTTGCTAGCTCCAGCATTGATGCTGCAAAATAATTATTTAAAAAAAAAGAGAGAGACTTAAATGATTGCGATATTGCTAGCTCAAAATGGCCAAGCCACATCATCAAGTAGGTTGAGATATTTAAAGTACTCACCAACACATGAACCACAGTCACCAGCACCTGGTGAACCAAGAGGACTATCAAAATGGCCATTAATTAAAACTGCTGGGTCAGTATCTTTCGCATATGCAGAAGATATCCTGTCATTCAGGGGAAATTTTCTTACACATTCTTTTCTGCTATTAAGGCACATACATAAGTTCAGAAGTCACACAAATAACAGGTCCTTTGTCTTCTATCTCACAGTTGCATAGGACACTATTTACACTTTGCATATCTACTACTTAAGAATGTAATCCCAGGACTATGTAACAAATAACCCTCTAAGTTCCAATCAAGCAATAAATAACAATTTCTCAAAGAAACTATCTAGAAATAAACTCAAAGTTCATAATTTTTCCCAAGGAAAACACTAAGTATGACCCACTGCACAAAGAACTCTTTCTTAACTTTCCAAATGGAACGAACCACCATTTGTCTGCTTTAATAATTTCCTATGCAAAAACCAACTTTCTGCGTACTTTAATCATGTCCCACAAAAAAGAGTGGTCCCCATTTGCATGCTGCAGAATTCAAACTTATTGGAATAGACAAGTAATAAGAAGATTCTTCATACATCAACAAAAGAAGAAGCCTGTCAGAAATAACAAAAAATTTACCTCATTATAATATTAGTATGGTTTCTGTACCCCAAGGATATACTGTGTCCTAGAAACATCATATTGAAAGAACCATTAACAACACTCTCTTCGATCTCAATTCTGCAAAAAATCAAACAATTAAAACTTAAATAAAAAGAAATTAATAAATTAATTAACAAAAACCTGATATTTGGACCAGCTTTCTCTTTTAAAATTCCCAACTGTGCTTTAATATATATAGCAGCTTCTCTTAAACCAGGACGCCCTTCCTATCAACATTAAAAGCTTACTACTCTATATTCTATGTGAGGATTCAAAAATCCAAAAAAAAAAAACATAATTAAATTGATAAACAAAATTATCGATGACTATTGACTCACTTGGCGACCGTCTTGAACCAATACTCGAACGTGTTCTACGGCTCTAGCTTCAGAAAAACGATCAAGAGGAGCGTCGATCTCCAACGGCTTAATAAACTTCATGTGAATTATAGAGTAAGCAAGCGCCGACATAAGAGCATACATGATCGCAAGAGAAAATAGGAATTTGAAACCAGCAATATCGCCAGAGCTAAGCCGGAGCCTGAACGCCATTTCTGAAGAAAGGAAGTTTCAGCTAAAAAGATTCTGAATTTTGTTTTGTTTTCTGAGGAGAAGAAGAACTGTGAACTGCGAAGAAACTACCTCCAAATGCTTGGAATGGAATGGAACTTGGAAACGGAAGTCCCTCCATTTATTTATATTTGTAATTGTTTTTGAGTTGGACTTTCTTCTGGTTTGTTTTTGGGCTCTGGGACCAGAGCTCCAGGCTTTTTTAGCCTTTTTTTAAGAAAATTACACCATTTAGTATTTTATATTTTTTTTTCAATTTTTAAACTTTTATTTTTTTTAAATTTATGTTATTTATCATTTTTATTTTTCATTATTTAGCTATTTTATTTTACTCTCCGCTTGATTTTTCAATTTTCAGATATTAAAATTTAATCAATTGATCTTTAATTTAATCAGTAAATTCTTTACTTTTATAATTATGAAAATTTCTGATTGAATACAATTATTCGTTCTTTGTCTAATTGAAAGCTTATTTCTTTCTGCTTTCTCTTTTTATTCATTATTTTTAGTTTCTTTTTATAAAGTGAATCTGAAAGGAAATACAAAGAATATTTGATTGAGATACAGTATAAGTAGTAGTTGATGAGCTTATTTAGATAGATCAGGTGAGCAAAGAAGAAAATGGAGATTGAGAAAAAAAAATAATAAACAAACACATAGAGGAATTTGCTTAAAGAAAAAAAAATACTCATTCTTTTAATTTAATTTTTTCCTGTCATGGAAATGCAATTGTGATTTTATTTTTATTTTGTTTTTTTATTTTGTAAATTTTTTAATTTTGTTATGAAAATGATCATCATCAAAATTACTGCTTTGATTATCAATTAGCTACTAATATGAAAAATAAAATAAAAAAGAATAGTATATAATATATGATTATTATCAATTTGTTGATATGAATTATTTTTTTTTAATTTTTTTTAGTTTTTTATTATTTTTTATTTCAAATATAATGATTGGAGCATTTTTTGTTCTTCAATCTAAATACATACCAAATGCTCGATAAAATATTTGAAAAAAAATTTATATTACAGCTGTATAATAATATTTTTTCTAGAACAATAGGTATATGCAGTATATGCTATATATATATTTATATAATAAAAAATTACAGCTATATATTGATATTTTTTTAAAAAATAATAAATATATATAATAGTTATAATTAGTATATATCTAAATATAATAAAATATAATAATTATATATTGATATTTTTTAAAGGTAATAAATATATATAGTTATATATTATATATATCTTTATATATATTCGTATATCTTAATATATATTTATAAATAATGATATTTTTATAATTATTTGACTTTATATTTTTAAAGTTTTAGCTGTCACTGTATAATTATAATTTAAAAATATAATTATCATAAATTTAAAAAAAAAATATTAGAGTATTTTTAAAAATATAATCTTATTTTAGATTATATTTGTAATTACACCTTTTTTTTTTCTTTTTTTTGGGAAGGGCTGCTTGGGGAAGGGGTTATTTGATTTTCGATAGTCTAAGGGCTGCTTGGGGAAGGGGTTGTTTGATTTTCGGTAGTCAAACGTGCTTCTAGAAATAATAATAGTATAATTTGCTTTTTTTTTTTAAAAGAAAAAGACTTTACGGTTGTTGGAAATTATCAAATGAGAAGATATAATTATTTTTAAATTTATATAAATTATTAAATTGGCAATTTGAAATTTGAGTTAAGAAATTATCATAAAAATATATATTGTGAAAATTAAAATAAATATAAAATTAAACTATAACATATTGATTTAAATATATAATTTAAAGTTGTACACCAAAACACATGTCTAGCCAATAAATTATATTTTTTGAAATTTATTTCTTTTTTATTTCTTTTATTTATTTCTTTTAAAACCTATTATATAATTTTTATTAAACTTTTAATTAAAAAATCAAATTTTAAAAAGATTGATTGAATTAAAATTTATTTTGTTACTTTTCAGTATTTTAATTAAGAATTTGAGTTAAATTCATGTAAAAAATTTTGCAATAATTTAATTCATGAAATTAACTATTAAAAATTAGAAGTATTTTATTTAAATTAAATATGACTCTTTAAATTTAACTGTAAAATATATTTTTTTTGTTTTTCAAATATTTCGAACAGTAAAATTCAAATGAAGTGTACCACTTCAAATGTTATTTTAAGCATATAAATTTTATTATTAATTGAATTTGATTATTTCATGTAAAATTTCTCAAACAACACCTAATTAAGATTTAAATTTTCAAATTTTTAATTCTAATATATAACTTGAAAATATATAAGAAAAAACAGAGACTGCGGAATAAAAATACACATCCACCCAAAAAAAAAAAGTTGATATATTGAAATTCAAAAAATTTAGCTACATATAATTCATAAAACTTAGTATTTTTTTAAATATTATTAATCAATTTTCATTTACTAAAAAAAATTAATTATGCATATCTTAGTATTTTTTGCATCATTTTATTATGCTATCTGGTAAAACATTACAATATTAACACATGTTAACTATACATAGTGCCATTACAAACAAAAAAAAAACTATACATAGTGTCAAATTATTAATAATTTTTTTTTGCAGTGAATTGTAACAAATAAAATAATGTCATCTTAACCATCTAAAAAAATGTTTTTTAAGGCAAAAACTGTTATATTAATAATGAGAAAAATAATAGTTTGTACAAGTATTTAAGATAATAAATATTTTAAAATTAATAAAATAAATTTTATTTTTTCATTTTCATTAATGATTAATTATAGAAAATAATTTTAAGACATTGCAAAAAATAAAATAAAATAAAATATTTTTTCTCTTTTATATTTTTTTCTCTTATATCAATAATAATTGTAAATTAGAAAGTATATAAATAAATATTTAAAACCTTGATAATCATTTTTTATGGTATTAAATCGAAAAGTATATAAATAAATCTTTAGACCTTACCTGACAATCATTTTTTATGGTATCAAGAAGATTCATGTTTTACTTTCCAAAACATGTTTAAATTATCTTCAAAATTTTTAAATTTGAAATAAAAAATCTAAAGCCCTTTGTCATAAATTACTTACTAATTTATGATAATAAAATAAAAATAAAATAATAGAAAGAATGCAGTGCTGCTTATTATGCATATTGTTTTATCTAAATACTCAGCATTAAATTTAATTTTATCACAACTTTTACTATTAAGTATTTTATTTGTCCCAAATTAATAAATTTACTTTCTTTATTAGTTCATCATAAATTATAATTCACTTAGTATTTTTATAAATTAATTAATATATTAAATCTTTATAATACTCTTATTTAATATTACTTATTAAATATATCACATATAAAAATAAATATATAACTAAAAAAATATACAAATTTATATTTTAAATAAAAATAACTAATTTTTAATCTTCATGGAATGAGAAATAAGATTATTAATTTGATATGGATGAAGTATATAAGTAATGGTCAAGATTTTAAATATGAAAATTTTTAACTAATATTAATAATTGATAGTGTATAGTAATAAAAGTAATATAGATAAATGCTATAAGTAGAGAATAGTGAATAGTATATCTCAAAAATTTACTGAAAAGATTATTTTTATTATTTTATGGGATTAAAAATCGAATTAGAATCAAAAGTTAATAGTGAAGGTGCACCATAGTTAAAATGAGAGTGGTCACACTAAATTACATCATATATATATGTGTGTGTGTGGTTAGGTGTGTGTATGTGTGGAAACTTCTCTTCCATTCTTCTTGCTTCATCATCCACGCCTATAATCATATTCACCACCAAAACTTTTCCTTTCACATTTTTTTTTTTAAATTCAGCTAAAATTTAAGAGAAAATTATATCTAGTTGTGGATTAAAAAAAAAACAAGCTAGAAAAGAGGAGATTATCAATAAGTGATCAAAGAAAAAGAGGAAAATGAGAGAAAAAGAGAGATTTTAGAAGAGGTATGTGCTTGTGTATTTTAATTTATAAAAATTTAAATTTCTATGAATTTTAATGTTAAATTAGTTAATTGAGTTATCTATAATGAATTATTACTGAAAAATATTGATTAAATGGATTGATGAGTGAAAAATGAGTTAAATAAAGTTGTAGTGATAAGTATGATTCTTAATTCAATCATTAAAAGAGTTGAATGGTTTGATATTATTTTTAGCCATAAGTGATGATTGAAGACTTAATTAATTGAAGTATAATTAAAGTATTTAGTATAGACTCTATCTATATTAAAGAAACTAGTTTTGATCCATTGTTATCATATATTTAGATATATGGAGTTTAAGTTGATAAGCGTTCGAAATACAGAATTTTGTTTGACACAACTAGTGATACGGCTATGCCACTGAGTGTGTCAACGTTGCTGTGTTTCAGTGTTGATGACACGACTAAGAACACGCCTGTGTCATAGGGCGTGTCATAGCTACTGTGATAAAAATTAAATGACACGATCAGGAACACGCCCGTGTCATTAGGCGTGTCATAGCTACTGTAATGAAAGATAAGTGACACGGCCAGTGATATACCCGTATTATTGGGCATGTCGTAGCTACTATAATGCAAGTCAAGTGACACGGATAGTGACATGCCCATATCGTTGGGCGTGTCAAAGCTTCTATAAAATGAGCAAGTGATACGGTCATTGACACGCCCATATTGTTGGGCGTGTCACTTGAAGAATTTGTCTAAAGTAGTTCTTTTCCTTATTTTTTATCCGTAATTTCGGTCTAAATGACTATAAGGCTTTAAAGTGTAAGGGATTATTGAAATTAACCCTAACAAATAGTGCAATAAATTTTAAATATGTGATAAATATGTATGATACTAAGTATTGATCAAAGAATTATTCCATTGAAGTACTATACATAATTTAATGTTAGTTAAAAACTAATGAATTGCTCAAAACATACTGATTTCAGGTCTAGTTTTGGATAAATGGCTAGCCAAGGATAACCATAGTCGTGTCATTAATGGACACATTATATCATTAGTGACAGTGAGCATAATTGTCATTATATATTCTTGAGATTTGGTATTAAAATTACTACACTAACCTGTTATCCAAACATATGATCTGAGTTCAGTATGTATGAATATATTTAATAAAGTTATCTACATTGAAAATATATGTGAATATGATGTTATGAATAATGGAAGAAATGCAAAATAATAATATAAGTCGATTACTTAAAATCGACTTATTGTATTACAACGTGAAAGTGATTGGTAATGTATATATAAATATTTTCAAGTGAAAGTTCTAATGGACGGAATAGAAACGTTATGCTTAAATTATAGAATTAATCAATAACTTTCTAAGTGTTATAATGATAGAAAATATATATAATGATTTAAGATATAAAGTACTCCAAATTATAGTATTAAGTTTAAGTGTCAAAAAGTATAAATTGAATGAAATTATCCTATATATGAAACTGAAAAATAAGACTTATTGAAAAATAAAATAAGCGTATTATGAGCAATGTTAACAAATGAGAAAGTAAGTTTTAAATAAAATGATTCATAAAAAGAAAAGTTGCAATACCGAAAATATAGTATAGTATGATGACTTTTATAAAGTTAAAGTTATTATTTTATGTAATCAAAATATTATGTTGGTTTGCTATTGATAATAGTTAATATATTGAAATATTTCTTAAAATTGAGTGTTATTGCTATATTTTCATAAATATTTTTCTTTAATATTAAGTGACAAAATATATTTATAAAAGCACCACTAAATTTTGTTTAGCGTGTTAGAATTATTTTCTAACACGCAGGTATCAGGTCATTGGAGCAAGTTAATAAGTGAAATTAAGTATCTCAGAAAATTATCTACAGTACATATAGAGATCTTTTATATATTGTACTCATAAGTTGTGAAATGTATATATACAATTTAATTTGGCTATTTGAGAGATTGTACAAATTTATAAATATGAAAGGAATATATGTATTTTGATGATGAAGTTTGAGATTTCAGTGAATGGTTATCAAATAAAATAATATATTATATATTTTTTTTTATTTGACAAACTTATGATGATTATCTGATTTATAATTAATATTTGGATTATTGAAGATATTGGAGATTGATTTTAATGTTGGATCTCTAAGTATTATATTATACAGATTATATTATTATTTGAAAATTTTTGTTAGTAAAACTTTAAAAGGAAACTTTGTCATTGAATTAATTGGAATATTAACAGTATATCGGATAATATTTTTTGATAATTTTATGTGAGAATTGTCAGGGGATATTACAATATATTTAAAATAAATTTTAAAATTAAGATTAAATAATATATTTTAAAAAATTTTAGGGGGTAGAACTACATTTTTTGTGTGTTTAATTATGTTACTTTGGACATAATAATTAAAGTTTATAATTTATTTATTTCTCATTATTTATGTTCCACTAAAATAAATTTTTTTATAAGAAACTAAAATAAGATAGATATACATTTATTTCATTTTTACACCTTGAGATTAATGAATTCCATAAAATTTTGTAGAATTCATTTCAATTTAAAAAAATTATTTATTTGGAATAAAATCTTTTATTTATTTTCAATTATATAAATTGAAATTTATGGAATTCAATTAGTGTAAACCAAATTCTACTAAAATAGATAAAATTTATAAATGAATTTCACAAATTAATGAGCTCATTTTTTATTTATAAAATTACTCTCAATAAATCTATATTCCTTCCTCTTACTATGCTCTTTTAATTTTTTCATTAATTTTTTTATTTTAAAATTAATTTTTAATAAAATTATGTTAAAAAATTAATATCAAATATCTAATTTGAATATTTATCTTTTTAGTTTTACCAATAGTTATATTTTTATCTTAATATTTTATTGAATTGTCATTATATATATATATAAACCATTTGAGAAATTGATTATCAAAATAAAAAAAAATCTATAAATATAAATAATAGTCCAACAAATAAAAATTTTTAAATTTAAATATCTTCATCTAAAATTATATTAAAAAAATTTATTATTTTAAATAAAAATTATTAAAAATAAAATTATAATAGTTTCAATTAATTAAATTTATATAAACTAAAAATATATTTTTTAATATTAAAAAATAAAATATTCATATATAATAATTATCTAATCAATAAATATATTATTATTAATTTATAACAATAAATTTAAAAGAGGAATTTTTTTTGATATTATTTAAATATAAGTTTTAAATATAATATTATTATAATAAAAATTTTAAAAAAAGATAAATAAATTTTTAATTTAAAATTTATTTTAAATAAAATTATATAAAATTTAATTAAAAAATTTATTTTATATTATACCATATTAAATATAAATTTTTTTTTATAAATAAATTTTATAATGTAAATTCATAGTTATTTTCGAATATATTATTAACGGCCCAAATTGACAGGGCTATCCATTTGATACCGTACTAACTGCTATAACTTACAGCAGTAGGATCGAAAAAAAGACTTATCAGCTACTACCAAGTGGTAAAAACGACAGCGCAAAATACCTGCAACGGCAATGGCAATCAACTTCTCAAAATGTATGGAAAAGTGATTTTCCCCATATTTTTCTTCTTCTTCCTAGTCTTCTCCTACTCAATCTTCATCGGCACCGTTGATTTCAGATCATACTTCAATCCTCTTCTCCTACAATCAACGGCTGCCGGTGAACACTCGATATGTACAACCGAGCCCCCTCTTAAAGTCTACATGTACGATCTTCCCCGGAGATTCCACGTAGGTATGATGAATCGTAAGAGCAAACTGGATGATAATATGCCGATGACGGCGGAAAATCTGCCGCTGTGGCCGAAGAATTCGGGGTTAAGGAAGCAACATAGTGTGGAGTATTGGTTAATGGCTTCGCTTTTGTATGATGGAAGTGACGAAGAGAGAGGGGTAGTTAGGGTTTTAGATCCGGAGAAGGCTGATGTGTTTTTCGTGCCGTTTTTCTCTTCGCTGAGCTTCAATGCGCATGGTCATATCATGACGGATCCGGAAACAGAGAAAGATCGCCAATTGCAGGTATTTTTTAGTTCCTTTTATAGCTTTCGATTAATTTCTGGTCAATTTATAGTTGTTGAACACATTTTAGAGAAATTTCATTGATAGCATTGAATTTTGATTTAGTTTTGATTCGTAGCTTTATAAACTGGTGGAAATAGAATTTCATAATTAGAAAAATCGAGGATTAATTTACTAGAAAATTGAATAGATTCAATTACGATGATAATATTATTGGCTGAAATTTGATTGTTGAGTGTAAAGTCTGAAACATGGAATTGGGAAATCTGATGAATCATTTAAAGAAACTGAGATTTACTTTCTGTGATTGTCCTATTGAAGTAGTTTGCATGCCACTGACCTTACTGGTAAGTTGCAGAATTGTATGGCTTTCAGTAATCTCGTAAAGAAAGTGGTTTTATATGCTTATATTGAGGAGTAGAAAGAAAGAAAAAGTTTTATTTAGGTTCAGGAGTTAAGCAAATTTAAGTGTTTCTGTATATTTATATTTACACTTGGCAAAAGAAGAAAGAGGAGATTGAATTACATGTTCAAAAAAATTTTGGGTGGGTTGCGAGGGTCTCTAAAAGGGAATTGATTTGGTTGATAATTATGGTCGTCGGTAGATCATAGATGTCTCTTTTATTTATTTATTTATTGTTCTTTTTTTAAAAGCAATTTCACGGCTTTCTTTAACCATTCATAAACATGTAATGAACAGTCCTTTGGCATAATTTGATCAAAATTTCTTGTTGAGAGGGTAAGGGTAGTAAATTCCAAAGATCCATGTGTAAAATGAAGTTCTTTATGCTCCATCTATTAATCAATAGTGTTAACTCTTTTTCTCAGCCTCTTAAGAGTAACTAATTGTTCAAGAAACATCTTTATTTCTGCTTTGGTTGTTGTCTAGAACTTCAATATCATCATAAAGGTTGATGATTGGGTGCTTTTCGGATTTCAGGTTGATGTAATAGAATTCCTGTATAAATCCAAGTACTGGCAGAGGTCTGGAGGCAGAGACCATGTGATTCCCATGACACATCCTAATGCCTTTAGATTTTTCCGTCAACAGTTGAATGCGTCCATCCTTATTGTTGCAGATTTTGGCCGCTACCCTAAGTCTCTGTCAACTCTGAGGAAAGATGTGGTGGCCCCATATGTCCATGTCGTTGATTCTTTTACAGATGACGAAATTTCCAATCCATTTGAATCTCGTACCACGCTTCTTTTCTTCCGCGGGAATACTGTTAGGAAAGATGTATGCTGCTACTGCTTCATTCTAAAAAACCTCCAACTTGATATTGAAGTGGTTGGTAACAATCTTCCTATTTTGCAGGAAGGCAAAGTTCGAGTGAAACTGGCGAAGATATTAGCTGGTTATGATGATATTCATTTTGAGCAAAGCACAGCTACAAGTGAAACAATAAAAATGGTATGGACCGAACTTATGAGGATGGTTACAATTGATAGTCATCTCATATCTCCTAGTCTTACCAAGTCTTTATTTTACTTTACTATTTTGGTTTGATAGAGGATCAGGAGCAGTGGTTTGAGTCTGTACCCGCCTGTTCTATGTTTGAGTTCCCGACTATTAGGCTACCAGCCCAATAGCGAGTGTCTATCATACTCATAGCGCTTAAAACACTATGAGACACAATAACTTTTCGCCCCTGTTGTAGTTTTAGGATATTCTGTTAGTTGTTAGCTCTTAGTCAGACTTTTAGTAAGACTTGGTGTCCCTTTATGTTTGTTAATCAAAATGTTCTTTCCCCGGAATTTTCTTTTAGTGGGGACCTAGAGGGCATTAAAAATGCAATATTGTTCTTTAGAATTTCCTTTTTGAAGGATCACAATATATGCTGTAATTAGCTACCATACTCCAAGTTACCTTTTACCTATTTTTCTTGTTATTTATTTCCTTGTTGTCTCTCTTTTTTTTTTGAATATCAGTCAACTCAAGGAATGCGATCATCGAAGTTCTGTCTACATCCTGCAGGAGACACTCCATCTTCTTGCAGGCTTTTTGATGCTATTGTAAGCCATTGTGTACCTGTCATTGTGAGTGATCAAATTGAGCTCCCATATGAGGACGAAATCGATTACAGCCAATTCTCAATTTTCTTCTCTGTAAAGGAGGCAATTCAACCTGGTTACATGGTTGACCAACTAAGGCAATTCCCAAAAGACAAATGGGTTAAAATGTGGAAACAACTTAAGAACATCTCCCGTCACTTCGAATTCCAGTACCCACCAAAGAAGGAAGATGCAGCCGACATGCTATGGAGACAGGTAAAACACAAGCTTCCTGGTGTCCAACTTTCTATACATAGAAGCAAGAGATTGAAAGTTCCAGACTGGTGGCAGGGGAGAAGATGATACTGGAGCTTGCTTGTATTATCATACATTTTATGATTTTTTATTCTTATCATTTGTAAAATTGACCTTTTGAGGGAATAATCAGAGCTAGTTTTGCGAATACCACTTCATCACCTGGCTTCATAGTTTGTGTAAGTGAAGCATTTTTACTCTCTCTCTCTCCACCAATACATCAAAGGAGATCCTTTTTTTTGATAGTGAAGACCTGCGGATTTTCCTGTACAAGAGCATGCTGAAATGTATTTTTTGCCATTAATGTAACAGAACTAAGTAACCAACCATGTAATGGCCTGCAGCTGTACACATTTAGAGTTTAGCAAGAGTTGATTATCCGGTTATTATTATTATTATTCTCTTTTATTACTGTTTTTACCAATCTAATGAGAGATGATGAAGCCATCCATTTAGTTGAACAATTTTTTTTTAACAAAGAAAAGCCTCAAGGCTCAAACTCTCACTGTTCTAGAATATAAAACTTCATATAAATCACATTGGATCCAAGGAGCAGTCTCAACAGGGAATAATTATACAGTGAAACCGTTGTATTACAACAAGCCAATCGAATGTAAAACATTATCACATGTTGATATTCGATTGACTTGTTGTAATACAACGGTTTCATTATATAATTATTCCTCAACAGGAGTAGTCATTTCATGAACACCAATAAGAAGTGAGCAAGCAGTAGAAGCCAAACAGTCTGCTAGCATACTAGCCTCTCTGTATACGTGGTATATATCTATTTCTCAATCTTTATATATTAATTCCCTGATCTTGTGTATAAGGCCAGCATTTCTATCATTGTTAACCGTAGCAGCTAAAAGAAGCTGAACTACACTCTCGCTGTCCACCTCGACCTTCATCTTTCTTATTCCTCTTTGCCAAACAATCTTAAGGCCTTGATATACATCCCATAATTCAACTTGCGTTATGGTGCAATATCCAATATTTATAGCAAAGCCCACTACCCAACCTCCAGTGTCATCTCTAATAACCCCACCTGCATAGGCTCTTCGAGTAGTAACTTTGAAGGCTCCATCTGAGTTAAGCTTAAGCCAACCCATTGGTGGTAAGCTCCATCCAATATGGATAGTGTTTATGTTCAGCTTCCTCAAACCAAAAAGGTTCTTCTCCTTGTTTGCATTGCATATATTCACCACTATCCTCTGTATCTCTAGCATCGTAGTCGCTACATTTTTATGAGTACCTGCAAAAAGGTTTTCATTCCTTACTTTCCACAAAAGCCAGCACCTCATACCAAAGGTAATGTGACCATTCTCTTGGATGTTTTCAATTTTGTGTTGAGTAAGGTCATCAAGAAGCCAACATTTCAATTCCTTAGTAAACAATGGATCGTGCCATGTAAAGCCAAACATTAAGAACCACACCTGCTGTGAAAAAGGACAATCTCGCGGTATGTGGATAATTGATTCTATTTGAGATCCGCACCGGGCACAGCTCCTCTCAGTTGTGAGTCGTCTGCGGATTCTTTCTTGGTTAGTTATAAGTTTTTCCTTGTAGGCTAACCATAAAAACATGCAAATCCTATATTGACCCCGCCAATTCCAAATGATACCCCATTTGCTATTGCGGTCCTGCCAGTTATGTTCCCTTTCAGCTTTGCAAGCTGATCGAACAGAGAAGTTTCCACTTGAATCATAAGCCCAAAAGAAATCATCATCTGCATCACTAGGGCATTTCAAATAACTTCCATTTCCAGCAGCCAGTGTCTGTAACCATCTCACTCAATACACAATCCACCAAATCATCGGGGATGGGGTTTACTGTAAGTTCTTGCAAAGAGTGCACACCACTGATCCATTTATCCTGCCAAAACCTCACTGTCCTTCCATTATTTACAACCCATTGAATGCCCTTAGTCAGATTATTCCGTTGTTTGGGTCTCCACAGAGGCGAGCGTTTGGTTTTCTTCAAATTACTAGGGAAATTTTTTGACCATGCACCATACTTAGTGAGAAGAACCTGTGCCCATAATTGGTTTCGATGGCATATTATGTTCCAACCAATCTTCTGAATAAATGCATCGTTCATGGCAACACGATTTTTGAGGCCCAATCCTCCATTCTCCTTTGGTTGGCAAATCTCATCCCATCTAACTAAATTAATTTTTTTCTGCTCGCAGCTGCCTCTCCAAATGAAGCCTCTGCAAACATAGTCCAGTTTGTCACAAATCGTCCCTAGGGATGGCTACGGTCTGCATGGCATAATATGGAATTGTTGAGAGGACATGGTTGGTGAGAGTTAACTCTTCCTGCAAAGGATAGATTCTTCGAGTTCCAAGCATTGAGCTTATTCTGCACATTATCCACAATGTAATTATAACAGCTTTGCTTTATTCTTTTATGCTGAATCGGTAACTCCAAGATGGATACCCATATCGTCTGTGCTCTTGACACCTAGAGTTTGACTTAATTGGGCTTTTGTATCTGCTTTTACATTACTAGAGAAAAAAAAATTTTGTTTTCTCTTTGTTGACTTTTCCTCCCGAAGCTGAGCAAAAATCATCAAGAATCTTTAACGTGTCTTCCTTGCTCCATATTAGCTTCGGCAAAAAATAGGATGTCATCTGTAAAAAACAAGTGAGAGATTGGCAGACCAGACCTGTTGAGCTTTATTGGCCTCCCTTCTTTGTTTGTTACTGCCTGAGTAATAGCACCCAGCCTTTCAAGACAATTTAATTATGTTTTCTTTGAGGAGAACTTTGGATTAAGAGTTTGCTGACTTTTGGTTTAAAATTTATTTTTCTAATATTATTCTGGCGCTTATTGATGAGAAAGAATATACTCCATCCATCGGTATTATTTATATAAAAAAAATAAAATAGACATAAAAATTAAAGAAATTTTATTTTTTTTATCTCTATTTACTTAAATATCTCTAAAAAAAATATCTCTCAAATTAAATTTTTAAGGCAAGAATATAAATGATATTTTGTCTCATTCTACTTCTCAAAATTTACTTAAAATGGTATATTTTTTATATAAAAGATACATTAAAAAAGGAAATTTTTTCTATCTAAATGATACGAGGAGAGTATATATTTATTGTTAAGAGTGTGTCTGATGTATAATTAAAAAATTAATTTAATTTAACTATTCATCTACTGCAATAGCCATGTGGCTGCTACAAGCAAATTGGACCGCTACAGATTGGTCCAGAGCGTTGGTGGTTTTCATGATTCTACTTGTCATTTTGCTATGTCACTTTAAGGGTTCAGAAAAAAAAAAACAAAAAAGGTCCTAAAAATTTCCTAAGCCTTATTTATTTTTCAAATTTGTAATTATAGCCACGCGGCAGTCATATCAAAATTTAAAAATCCTGGAAAGTGAAAACCAATAGATAAAGTTAGGTGCGTGAATTATTCGGTTTTAACCTAATAAAAAAATTTTAACTGCAAAAATTTAATTATTTTGATAGAAAAAAATTAGTTTTTCATTCTATTTAATTATTAAAATATAAAATTTTTAATTTTGAGTATTCGATTCAATTAATTATATAATAATATAAAAATTAATCTAGTTAATTGAATTATTAATTTAATTATATAAATATATATAAATTTATTATATTTTTTTATATTGTAATTAAATATTATAATTAATTATATAAATATAAATTTTGTAATTTAATTAATATAATATTTTATTAACATTTACTTTTTAACTTAAAAATAATACTTTTTATCTTAATTTTTAATAATATTTTAAATCAGTAGTTATATGAAATTAAAAATTTTTATCATATAATTAAAATTATAAATGCATTGATTATTTTGAAGTTGTTATCTATTAAAAATATATTTTAAATTATTTTTATTTATATAATAATAATTGTTAATATTAAATATTAATATATTTAATGTTAACTTAACTATAATTTCTAATAATATTAATAAATAACTAGTATGAATTTTTTTATTTTGAAACTTTATTAGTTTATTGACTTAAAAATTTTTACTGTTATATATAAAATAAAAAAATCGATTAACCGAAATATTTAAATTATCATATTAAAATATTTTAGTTTGGTTAGAATTTAATTTTTTAAAATATTTAATTTTATTTGGTTATTGTTTTTAAAATTTTTAAAATTTTGATTATTTTATATTTAGATCCTGCTCTATTTTGGGTTAATATAAAACACACCTGGATAAAGTCAAGAGACATCAATTAAATAAATAAAAAATAAATAAAAGATAGAGACATAATATTAAAGTGAGTTAGGCGCTTGGTCAGACTCCAAAACATACAAAACAATATATGGCATTTTTTTCTTAACTTTTATCGCCAGAATTTCCCTAATAAATTTCTTGTTTTTTATTTCCACGCGCCATTTAACACGATTCAATACAGATCTTATGGTAGAATTTTTATCTAATAAATATCTTCTAATTTATAATATTTGAAAAAAAATCCAAAATATCAAATAAATTTTACTTTTCTATTTTATGTTTATTTTTATATAACATTTACTTTAATTTGTTGTTGTTATTGCAATCAATTAATTTCAATTCGAGACGAAATTTGAAAATCAAACTTTTAAAAAATAAATTATATTCTTCATTTTTTAAGAATATATTAATACGTATTTCATCCTTTATTTTCTTTTATTTTTTTACCGTGTTGACATCCCTAATATAAATTTTTTTCGATAAAAAAAATTCTTTTAATATTAATAAGGGTGTAGCTCAAAATGATAAGTGTTTGCAACCAGGCCCGGTTCAAGGGGGAGCAACATGAGCAACCGCTCAGGGTCCCTGATTTTGATAGGGCCTCAAATTTATAAATATATATACATATATGTAAAAAGTAACAAAACTTTAATTTGTTGTGGTAGTCTAGCGTGTTGTATATGATCAAAAGGTGTGGGGATCGATTCCCACTATTATCAACATTATATTTTTTTCAAACATTCATTATACAATAAAATTTTGGCCCAACGTTCATCATATAATAAAATTTGAGCTCTCAAGTTTTACATTGTTATTTTTAGGCCCTTAAGTCCTAAATATTTATTTTTTGGCTGCTCCTAAAATTTAAAATTTTTGCTTTGACACTATTTTTTAGGAACTCATATCTTAATTTCTGCTTGGAGCTCCTAAAATATCTATGACGGCCCTGTTTGCAACGTAGGGTGGAGTAGAACTGGGGGAGCATTTGCCCTCTTGATTTTAATATATATATAAGCACAGGGCAATTCTAATATATATATATATTTATAAAAATTAATTTTTCAATATTAATTATTTTAAAATTAATTAATTAATTATTTTAATAATTTTATTGAGAATTATAACTATTTATAATTATTTTTTGATTTAAAGTTTAATTTATAGGTTTTAGTTTATTATTTTGATCATTATGTTAATTATTTTAAAATTTAATTATGAATTTAAATTTGAAATTTTGATGATTAAATGAATTATTTTGAAATTTGATTATTATATAAATTAGAAATTTAAATTTTTATGATTAGATTAATTATTTTACAATTTGATTATGAATTAGATTTATAATTTTGTGATTAGTTTAATTATTTTATAAAATTTATTATATAATATAAATTTATTAAAAAATAATTAGTTTAAATTTTTTTTAAAATATCTCAAAAATATATAAATATTATTTAAAAAATAATATATATTATATATTTTTACTTGTAATTTTTTAAAATAAAATTTAAATTTTAAAATAAAAATAATAAAAATTTTAATATTTAATTATTTAATATAAAAATTAAATTAAATATAAATATAAATATTAGTATAAATTATTTACATTAATTTTATTAATATAAAAATAAAATCAAATATAAATTTATCTATATTTTTTTTATTTAGAGATTTTATTCTTCTTATTTAAAGTTCTGATTTTGTCATCGCCATTGATAGTAGGTAAGAGATATATAAATATATTTTTTAAAAATTTAAATATAGCTTATGAATAAATATTTGGTAAAAAGCATACTGTTATTAGTATAATTAGAGTTCATATCTATTAATTAGGAACATATTTAATAATGCGCTCAATTTGAAAATTTTAAAATTTAATTAGGTGTAATTTAATTTTATTAAATTTTGTGCTATAAAAAAATTAACTTTCAACATTAAAAAAACATTGTTACTTTTTGATAAAATAGCTCATTCCATAAATTTTTTCATTTCATTTTCGATATAATTAATTGAAATATAAAATATCTCGACAGATATTTTAAATTGCTATTAGTGTGTTTTTCCAGTTCGTGAGCGAGAGCGGCGATATTATCATCCATTGTATTAATTAAATTCAATAAATTGGTCTCCGGTCGGAGTTTTCTCTGAATTAGGACTGCCATGTGGAATCTTAAGGCTGTGTTTGGACTTCCTGTCACCAATAACCGACACATGTCTGCTTACTTTAGCAAAACGACAAACGTAGCTTTAAAAGTCTGTGTTGCCCTTCTTTTATTTATTTATTTATTTATATCTTTTAATCTCAGTTTTCAATTTTTCACACGTCATTTTATTTTTATATTCTCTATCGTTCCGCTTTCCTTTCCATTTATTTCTTTATATCTTTCATTATTTTAATAGTCATTATTTTACTTGTACATCAAATGGTACAGTTTTCTTTTTTTTTTCTTTTTAAGGATGAAGATTTAAATAGATACATAAATTATAATTTAAATAATAATTAAATATTTAATTTTTTAAATTATTTAAATATTTTTTATTAAAAAAATTTAAATAAATATAAATTTAACAGCAGCTATAATTTTTATTAAATAATATTTTTTTAGTAAATATAAAATTTATTTTTTAATTTTTATTGAATAAAAATTAATAAGTTATTTTATTAATTTATATTAATAAATTAATAATTTTTTATTAATTTTTATTTTTATTTATGAAATTATTTCTATTTTTTATTAATAAATTATTTTTTATTTCTATTTTTTATTAATTAGTATATTAATAATTTTTTCTATTTTTTATTTATTAATTTTTATTTTTTTTCTATTAATGGTGTACATTTATTTAATTAATAATAATTATTATGGTAATACCAAAATAATAAAAAAATTATAATAACAACATAAAATAATAATAATTATAATAATATCAACCTATAACACTAGTTTTAATACACAATAAACACTATTTGATTATAACAAAATATATAATATTAATTATTAATTTTTATTTAATAAAAACTAAAAAAATGAATCTCATATTTATTAAAAAAAGTATTATTCGAAGAAAATTATAGTTGCCGTTAAATTTATGCTTATCTAACACTATTTTGATAAAAAAAATATTTAAATAGTTCAAAAAAAATTTAAGTGTTTAATTATTATTTAGACTATAATTTAGGAGTCTATTTGAACTTTTAACCTTTTTTAATAAAAAATTTCTTTCTTAAAGTGTACAATTATAAATATCAATAATTAAAAAATATATTTTATTATAGCTTAATAAAAAGTATAGCTAACTATGAAGCATGTATATGAATACATTAAGTAGATATGATATAATATAAACACGTAAATATAATATAAACACGTCAATACCATAATTTTTAAAAATTATGATAAGACATAAGTGAGATATGTGTGTGTATGAAATCGCATCTAATATGTGTTGGACCTATTTCAAATGTATCAACACTAAAAAGAAAGAAGTGCCCCATTTAGATATTTTACTATATTTGAAATGTAAATACTCTATAAATAGTTATAAATATAAAATATATAAAAAAAATATCCCTTAATGTCACTTATTAAATTAATAAATATTTTATTTTTTATTGAAATATATTTTTTAATTGAAATTTACTATAAAATACTAATTTATTAAAAAATATTATAAATTTCAATAAAAATAAAATATATCACCAGAAGAATTTAACTATTTATTAGCAACAGGCATCAAATAGGAAACAAATATTTATCGAATCTCTTGGTCTAATTTTTTTATAAAATAAAAAAAATTATAAATACAGCTGGCCTCTGTCTCGGGGGCAAATCTACAAGTTCCCCCTATATTAGTCAAACGTGGCAATAAACAGGGGCATTCTCGTCATTCAATTTCCTACCAATGCGCCCCTTCACTTCACTCTTTATCTCTCTCCTTTTTCTTCTCCTAGCACCGGTAAAACTGTAACTGAGATTGAAGATTTTTCTGAAATGAGCGTGGTTAGAACTCACGGGAACTGCATCGCTATTCGTTCACTCTCTCCTTCCACTTCCATTACTCGATGCTCTCACGGCGGCGGCGGCGGCGGCGCTGCTTCCTCTTCAGGTTCTTTCTCTCTTATTTCTCTCTGCAAGGTCATTTGTTTCGATTCCTTAATTAGAACTAAAAATGATCTCACTGATCGGTTCATTTCACTCTGTTCTCAATGTATATAGTAAAGCAATCATCAATTTCTTCCTTTATTCATCCTTAGCATATATATATAAGAATTAAACATGAAATTGACGCCAAAGCAAACCAGAGCCAGCTTTGATTATGGCGCAAATGAAGAGACGATTCAATTTGATGATTATCCGTTGATCTCATGTTTTATCGAATCAATCAAAGTTGCCAATCAAGGCAAATTCCTTATTTTAATCGTCTTCCTTACAAAGAAATGCCATAATTTCTTGTTAACTCCAATTTTTTTTTATTATTCAAAACAGAAATTAAAAAATTACATAAAAAATATTATTTTCTTATTTAATTTTTTGATTAAAATTAAGTCTATTTTGGACAAATTTAAGGAAATATAATGGAGATTAAGAAGAAATTACATAAAATACTATTTTTTATATATTTTTATGAGATATATTAAAAGTATACTTAATATATATTTAAAATGCGCTGTATTTTCTTCAAAAAAAAATGCGCTGTATTGTTTTTTTTTTTGAACAATAAAATACACTTTATTGTTGTAAATTTTAGTATATATATAAAATATTTATATATATATTTTTAAAGTTATTTTTATAAATTTTTCTTAAGATAATACGCACTTTGTGTTTTGAGTTTGTAAATTTGGTCCAAGGGTAGTCAAGGGAGTTGACGTGAGATTATTATTGGGAGGTTTTTTGAGATCACCGTCAGGAATCACTCTCCATATATGCGCGTGTAGTATACATCCGACACATTGGATCAAGTGCTCACATGGATGCCATATGTTTCCCCCTTCTGGTCCCAGTTTTACAGCTCATCAGCGCGTGTCTTCACTCTGTTTACTTTAAGTTTGTCGGGCCAACGACGACACCACATCATCAGCTTATAGAACAAAGAAATCAACACGCTACACGTAAAAATACCTTGCACTTGATTAATGTCTGGTTTTTTAAAAAATTATACTTAATGCAATCTTATGTCAATCAGACATTATATTTAGAATTGGTTTAATTAGGCATCCTATTTAGAGTGAAAAACCAATTGAATAATTATATATTTTTTATATTTTATAACTGATTCATTGAAAAAATTGTAAAGGATATATTTTTAAAAAATATAGCCTTGCATCATTATCCAATTTATTTGCCGTTTTAATTAGAATATTAGGTGGATTCAAGGTTGTCATATAATTTCTATATATATATATATTTATATTATATATACGCACGTACAGAACTAAAGAAACCTCCCTCGTGAGGCACTTATTTTTATCTCTAGCTGTTTTGCATGGTGGCCCCACAAAGCCCCCACCACCACATTTTGGGTGGCAAGATGGTTTATAGAAGTAAAAGAGAGAGACTGCTCCTCCCCCACCCACAACCATCAAAAACCCACTAATCACATGTTTTCATTTTCTTGTTATTGCTAGAGTTTTTCACCTTGTGGAGATTTTGAGAGTACATATATTTTTTTTTCATTTAGCTCCCACTGAAATTGTAAGTATTGCCAGTCTTTTAAGTGGTTAAAGATTGCATTTGCTGGCATTGTCATTTGTTGATATGATTCATATGAAATGCTACTACTACTACTACTACTACTACTACTACTACTACTAATGCTACTGCTACTACTACTACTACTAATGCGCTACTACTACTACTACTACTACTACTACTACTACTACTGTGTAATGGCTAAAGAGTAAAGACACTGTGTAATGTGATAGCAATTGGTGATAGAGTGGTTGAGAACAAGAACATTAATGGATTAATGGTTTATACGTGCACAGATGATGCAACTTGTGGGACGCCTACTTGGATTGGTAAGGGTCTCACTTGTGTTTGCTTCAAGCGAAAGGGAACTTATGAACGGATCTGCATTAATTTGACACCCCTACAGGCAAGTAATATATTTAAACAAAAGGAAAGGGAAAAATTAGTTAAAATATGAGGAACAAGTTCCATTTTTTTTATTACTTTTGTTTGCTGTTGCTGCTTTTGCCAGCTACTATATAACCACTTCTATTAATCCCTTAGAATTATGTAACCTATTGCAAAACCTCTTGCATTAGCCATGCATTGTTCAAATGGAGCTATGTTAATTTGATATTGATATGTCAATGAACCTCACTCAGCTTCTTGATGAACCAAAACTGATTTGTTTACATGTGGCCATCTAGGCTTTCTGTTAACTGTTAACAAACTTAGCTCTGTACCAAGATTGCTTATATGATAACAAATTTTCAGGAAGAAAGATTGAAAAGGTTGAAGCACCGAATGAAGGTTTATTTTGATGCATCCAGGCCAGATCACCAGGTGTGGTTTCTTTTCTTTCTTTTTTTCTTCTTCTTTGGTTGTCATTTTAATATTTTTATGACTGACTTAATTCCGGTACATACACCTGAAATATCTTATGACAACAGAGATGTAATGGTTAAACCTAAAAATAGTATGATTTTCTATCTCACATCCACACTTATTGTGTTAAGTTTGTACCTCTTATTAAACTAATAATGATTCACAAGGACAGGAAGCTTTAAAAGCGCTATGGTCTGCTACGTATCCTGATCGGCAGCTCCATGGCTTGATATCTGATCAATGGAAAGAAATGGGATGGCAAGGAAGAGATCCATCTACTGATTTCAGGTTTTTCTCCCCCACTACTGTCATCTCTTTTCCTCTACCATATTTGATATTTTTTTTCCCTACAATTGTAGTTTTTCATGTATTTTCTCTTTCCTTGATCTAAATAGAGGAGCTGGATTCATTTCTTTGGAGAACCTGTTGTTCTTTGCCAAAACATTTTCAGTAAGAACCTACTCTATATGGGAAGATAATATTTTTGAAAAGATAAAACAAATAAATTAGACTTGAATTTCTTTTAACTACGTAGGGTGATTATTTGCAATCTCCTGTCTTTGTTGTTTGTTGTAGACTTCATTTCAACGTTTACTAAAAAAGCAAGGAGGAAAGCGATCTGCTTGGGAGTATCCATTTGCTGTTGCTGGTGTAAATATTACTTTCATGATCATGCAAATGCTTGACCTTGATGCCTGTAAGTAGAACAGGAACACGCAGTTCCTTTTCTCTGAATTTACATAAGTTGGAGCTGATGAGCTTTAAAAAGCAGTGTCCTGTTTTATCTGTTTTAAATTGTATAACTAGGACTTGTGAAATTCACTTTAATAACCTTAAATCGACATTCTCAACACAGTATTTTTCTCAACCTCTACTCAAATTGCAATACATGATAGAATAGAACATTAGAATTTCTAATTGTCAAGCTTTGTCCCATCAACAAAGTAGACGGGGTAGGCTAGTCTTTGATTACTAATTTAGACAACTTAATTTTCTATTTTGCAGCTAAACCTAGGACATTTGTCAGGTCAGTTTTCTTGCAGATGTTGTCAGGTAAGAACTAGCAATCGTATTCAATAATTGGTTTCTAAGTTACTGCATCATGTATGTCTTGAAGTGCTCCACGTAACTCAAACATTAGAAAGGAAATGGGTAGTTTATTTGTGTCATTGACAGCCAAGTTAGTGCCTAGTGATAAGGTTTCAAATATATGAATTTACACAATTAGTTATGCTAGTTTTCAAATTAAACGAGGCTTATATTCACTGGTTTCTATGCCTTCTGTTTCACAATTATTCTTTCAGAAAATGAATGGGCTTTTGATTTGCTATATTGTGTGGCATTTGTGGTCATGGACAAGCAATGGCTAGAGAGGAATGCAACATACATGGAGTTTAATGTGAGAATCCATCTACTCATTTCCTTTTGCATTTATGTTTATGTGGATATGATAGTTGAGTATTGGTTTGGGTGGAAGAACCGATCATGTATTTATGGTTAAGGGAATATATACTTATTGTTAGATTGTGTCTCGATATGCTGTTATGAGTTAAGTTTAATTAACCAATTCGATAATTTTACGAAATAAATCAATGTTTATCAAATGTTTGTATGTGCAGGATGTTATGAAATCCACCCGCGCTCAAGTGGAAAAAGAACTTTTAATGGATGATGTCCTATGGATTGAAGACATGCCTTCTTTTAGCCTTCTATCTTAACAGCAACTGTCTGAGGCTATGTTTGGTTTTCAATTTTTTCCACTGAAGTTGGTATTTTGCGTTTTGGCTACTGTAAACCGGGCAAAAAATATCTTTAGCAAGCTAACCAAATAGAGACTAGAAGTTTCAAACGGACAAGAAATTTAGTTCAATCCTTATTATTGATTCAAATGAATATTTTATGAATAAAAAAATAAAATTAAAAATTGTATAAAATCTCAAAATATTCATTGAATGTAGACATATCATTGTGTCATGTAGACAAAATTGCTCATATTATGAGCATAGAATGTTGGGAGTAGGGCAAACATGCCCTCATCTTAAATTGCATTTCATTAAATGTAATCACTAACCTTCAAAATATATTTGCTTATTGGTAAATACTACCATATACCGGATATATATACATTATTAATAAAAATAAAAAATAAAAAATAAATCAAATATATATTTTATTATTAATAAACAGAATATATATATATATACTACCATATACCAAATATATATACACACTATTAATAAAAAATAAATAATAAATCGAATATATATTTTATTATTAATAAACCGAATATATATATATATATAAATACTATCATATACCAGATATATATACACACTATTAATAAAAAATAAATAATAAATCAGATATGTATTTTATTATTAATAAACCGAATATATATATATACACATATATACACATCCAATTTATGTAAGAATTTTACATATCACATTACACTCTTACAAGGATGGAGTGAATCCTCCTATATGACTTGCAAACCATCAAGAAATCGACCCTTAACAAGTGAGACAAGGGCCGACCAGGAACACAACTCCCATCACACAGCAACCATATGCATGCGAGAAAACCAGCAACCAAAAATTGCAGCCATATTCAGTGGCAAAAACCAGCAGGGCACACCTTATACCAAATCAATATTTACCAGCCCCAACCCCATTATCACAACTCAAAACCTCAAATAATAAGAAATATTGCAGATAAAAAACACCAGCTCCACACCACAGTAGCTATGAAACAGAGCTCCACACATTCCAAACAGCACAAACCACAAAATCCTGTGAAGTGCGAACAGAACTCCATACCAAACAGAACTCAACCCCAGAGGCACCCCAGACCTCGAAAAACCTCAGATAACCAATAAATTTACAAGCGAATAGAAGATAAAAGATAACCCATTAAATTAATAACACTCTTATTTTAAGTGGCTGAACTAAGTAAAAATAAAAACAAAAACAAGTATTTATAGGGAATCTCGAGGCCTCATCCAGAAAATTTGTCCCAAAACATAATTGTTATACACTCAGATGCTTCTGGATAGATTAAGATGGTGAATGGTTATAGAAAACAAATGCTTCTGGACAGTAGCGGAGTGGGGGGAAATTTTTTTTTTTAAATTATAAATGAATTAAAAATAAAATTAAATATTTAATATTATAATAAAATTTATATTTTTATTATAAATTTCTATTATTTATTAAATTTTACATATATTTTTATTTTTATTTTTTAATTTATTTATAATATTTTATTAAATACTATTTCAAATAAAAATATTAATTTTATCCAATTTATAATTAAATAATAAAATTCTAATATTAACCTAAATACCTAATCATAAAATTTTAAATATTTACTAATTAAAATAAAAAATATATATAATAAAAAAATTAATATATATAAAATTATATCTATATAAATATCTAATCACAAAACTTTAAATATTTACTAATTAAAAATATATATAATAAAAATATCAATATGTATACAAAATACTATAAAATTTTATAAAAATAATATATATATACAATTAATCTCAAAAATTTTAAATATTTACTAATTAAAAAAATATATGATGAAAAAAAAATATATATATATATACCTAATTATAAATCTCTAAATATTTACTAATATCCACTAATTAAAAAAATATATATGATTAAAAAAATTAATATGTATATGAAATACTATTTATATAAAATTTTTATATTTTTATAAAATATTATATATAAATATCTAATTATAAAATTTTAAATATTTAAATAATTAAAAAAATTTAATATATATAATTTTTATAAAATATTATAAAATTATACATATTTATTTATATATATATATATATATATATGTAAGGGGGGAGGAGGGGAGGAGGTTCCATTGCCCAGGACCTCCTCCCTCCGCCCATGCTTCTGGATTAAAAAGAGAGAAAATTAGTGTTATTTTGGAGGAGAAAGGGGAAAAGAATTTCAGTTTGAGAGGGTATCATTTCAGCGAAAGGAAGGAGAAGCGAAAAAATAAAAAAAATTTGGACCATTTCTCCATTTGTGCCTCTGTATCGTTCCAATTTTATCGGATGTCCCCGAAGGAAGACATCGATCTGTTTCTTCCAGAATTATGAAGGCTAACTAGATTTTGTAACAGTCGATGTGGGATGCTGATCGTTTCCGATTTTATGTGTCAGCCTCCTCTTAAAACACGTCACGTATGCGCCAACCGGGCCGCACCACGTATGGGCCTGTTAATTATAGGTTCCATTTTTTCCAGCGTAATATTGAAGCCCAAATTTGCACCATTTTTACAACGAATTAATTGCGAAAAAAATTGAATTATTATTGTTTTTTCTATTCTAGGTTTCTTCTTTAAGATTACAACTAATATAAATTTACATTAGACTATGGATTTCAGTCCAATTAAAATAAGTAATTGACATCAATTAAATAAATAACAATCTTATAACTTCCAAAACACAATAAATAAATAAAAGTCTTACTTATGAAATTATGAGATAGAAAAGGATTTTATTTTTTATATATTTTTTGAAAAATGTATCTCTCCAACCTGATTATTTACTTAATATGAAAAGTTTTTTTCAGCAGTTATTATTATTATTATTACTACTACTACAATGAAAACCTTATTTATCCAATTACATTTTTTAAAATATATATATATATATATGATATAAGTATTACATAGTGTTTCTATTGATCCTATTTTCCAAATGTGATTAGAAACTCACTCCATTACAATTTTAAAATTTTATATGATTAATCGATAAACACAATAATTACAAAAAAGGTTCAAGTGATAATAAACTATATCAACCTAAAAAATTTAATTCTCTCTTCTTTAGAATTAGTCCTCTCAACCAAACAGAGCCTATGAGTTTCAAATAGATTAGTTAAATCCTATACCAAAAATCTCACCATCCTATTTTAAAATGTATTTATTTGGCAGTAGTAGATTCACATTCATGAATTTTTAAAGGATTAAACTCATTGTCAAAGCGAACATGTAAATGAAATTGAACATTGTTTTGTTCTCTATATATAAGTAAATCATAAAAGAATTTTATTTTATTTTATACAGCATAGAATTAAAATATAAAATTTTATTATAATGAATAATATAATTGAACAAGAAAATACATATTGTTGATTAAAATGAACATTTTCTGAATATAAAAAAAATTCTATAAAATCTTGAAAAATTCTTTGAATCTAGACATATCATTTTGTCATATTGACAAAATTACTCATATTATGAGCAGAGAATGCTGGGTGTAGGGCAAACATGCCCTCAACTCATATTACAATCCATTAAATGTAATCATATTAACCTTGAAAATATATTCCATTACACTTTGTCCATTTAAAAAACCAGATATTATTGCCAAAAGAAGTATCTGTATACTCTCAGTGTAACATACAGGCCCCAAAGAACCAGAAGAACAAAAAACGAAATACAAACCATCAAGAAACCCAGCAAAAACACCCCAGCCCTGCAGCCATCCATATTCAGGGGCAAAAACCAGCAGGGCCCCACAATATAAATATATATATCATCAATTTTTACCAGCCCCAAACCCCATCGGTCACAATTCAAAACCTCATAATAAAAATTTGCAGATGAAAAGCACCAGCTACACGCCACAGTAGCTGTGAAACAGTGCTCCATACATTCCAAACAGCCAAACCAAGTCCTCAGCCACAAAATCCTCTCTTATAAACCAGTTCAGCAAAGCAATCTTTGATGTGCGTGTACTAGTAATAGTAAACATCCAAAATCAAAATTTCATTCTAGTTATTCTAATGTTTTCCCAAGAGTTTATGCTTCCATCACAATAATGAACTCTAAGTTTAAGTGGCTGAACCAAGAAAAAATAAAAATAAAATCGTCGATTAAAAGAACAACGCAGAATTAATATTCTTCTTCTTGATTTCTACAGAACCTTGTTGTATGTTTACAATATGATCATAACTATGCTCTCAGTTGGATTTTAATGTCTTAAATTTGTAGCTAATCTGTGTATGTATGATACAGCAGCTTTTACCACTAGCTTGAACTACTAGGATATTGATGGAAGTAATTAATGTGAAAAATATTCACTACACTCCAAACAAGCTAACAGTATAGGATTTGCATTTTCAGTAAGAAAAAACCTCCGACCAGCACTTGTTCAACCTTTTTACCTGACAATTTATTGACCTTGGAGCCACAGCAATTAACATTAAGGATAGTTCAATTAAGCCTAAGGTGATGCAGTTATAAAGGTCACAACAACTCCAACTAGCACAACTAAACTAAAAGGCATTGAACACTATTTACAACATTTATAACTTGTTTCAGACTATCATTTGAATCGTTTAAAATGATCATATTGAAAATATCACCATAAAAACTAGACAAGTAGAAAGAGTTAGACATAAACAAGCATAACGAAATGATAATGGGCATGCAAGATGGATAATGCTGTCAACGAGGCAGTGAATACATGTGTTCACAAACCTTCCATTAAAGAGAAGGAATAACAATGTCATGTAATATTCCACTTGTGCTAATAAAATTTAGAACTAAATAAAAGATCAAATTATTTGTCAAACAAGTTGCTGATAATCAAAGGAGAAGAAAGCATGTAACAGTCAATTGATAAAAATTAAACCAAAATAAGAGGCATGAAACCCCAGATAAAACAGCACAAAACAGAAAAATGCACAAAGATAAAACTAAAACTATACCGAGAAATTCCACTTCAAAGCCAGTTATTCTCCCTTCTTAGCACTTGAGCTCCTTCAGAGCATTGGCAAAGTACAAAAATTTAGGGTGGTCAGCGGCACCATCCTCGTAGTAAGCAAACACTAGACATCCATCATCATGCATACTCTCCCCTAAAAAGCTACAAAGAGGAAGCCATGTAAACATCACTGGCAAAAGTACACTTGCAAAGCTGAATGAAAAGGTACTCACGATAGGAGGTCACTGAGCCTTGAGAGGATGATATTAGTTGCTCCCTCAATGTTTTTCTTGAAATTCTCTTGCTTCTCCTCATCCAACTTTGGTGTCAACAACTTGATATGAACCTCTTCATGTGTGTGAGAAACTGTTTCTTATTGAAAGCAGGTTGCTCCTACAAGGTTTAGAAGTACTTGTCAAATTTCAGGCCACTTATTCCTTTTTTTTTCCTGCTCAAAATACTCGATTAAGCATTAGCAAATAAAACCCACCTGAAGTCTAAAAGTATCAACAATGTCAACCACCTTAACTGCTTGGCCTTCAGCAGAATGATTTACACCGATGTCTACATCAATGGCTCCTTGAAAAACCCACTACATACCAAAACACATGAACTACATGATAAACAATAATCACAAATTACACAAGTAATAAAGAACAATAATAAATTCATCATCTAAGAACCCATTTGGATAGCAGATACAATTGAATTGAGCATTTGGAATTTATCATAATGCCTAATTTTTTTTTAATAAATTTCAGGCTTAAAAGTCAAATCCAAATTTACAATAATTTCAATGATCACCTATCCAAACAAACCATAACATTAATATTTACAAGCATAAAAACACGCAAAGAAAAACCTAAAACAAGCTAGAACTTGATGCATCAATGAAACCAGAGAGATGCCAAATCACATAAAATTACTTCGCACTATACAAAGAAAGTGTTAAATTCAACTAAATCAGATATCGACGTGCACAAAACAAACGTTGAATCCAAAATCTAATAAAAGCAAATTAAATCAAATCTAGCAACCTAACTAGAACAGACAAAGTCGAGATCTATTAAAATCAATTTGATAACCCTAAGATAAATCAAATCAAACAATAAAAACAAATGTTTGAATAAAAATTTAGCAAGAATAAAATTAGGGAAATTACAGGTAAGCAAATCCTGATATACTAACAGGCCTGACCAGAAACACAACTCCCATATTCAGGGACCAAAACCAACAGGGGGGCAATAGGGTAAAAAAAACAGGCAAATGCATACGAGAAAACCAAATAAAACCAGCAACAAAAAATTGCAGAGGACGCAAAACAAACGTTGAATCCAAAATCTAATAAAAGCAAATTAAATCAAATCTAGCAACCTAACTAGAACAGACAAAGTCGAGATCTATTAAAATCAATTCGATAACCCTAAGAAAAATCAAATCAAACAATAAAAACAAATGTTTGAATAAAAATTTAGCAAAAATAAAATCAGGGAAATTACGGGTAAGCAAATCCCGATAGACAAACAGGCCTGACCAGAAACACAACACCCATATTCAGGGACCAAAACCAACAGGGGGGCAGTAGTGTAAGCAAATTAAATCAAATCTAGCAACCTAACTAGAACAGACAAAGTCGAGATCTATTTAGCAAAAATAAAATCAGGGAAATTACGGGTAAGCAAATCCCGATAGACAAACAGGCCTGCAGAGAGTGCAAAAAAATTTGGACCATTTCTCGATTTATGCGTGTCATCCTTGCGCAGGGGCCATGCTAATCTTCTCTGTATCGTTCCAATTTTATCGGATGTCCCCGAGGGGACAGTATGCTTTGTTTCTTTCATATTTACAAAGGCCACTTACATGCTGTAATTCGTCGATGTGGGATTGGTGATTGGTGTTCTCTAATTTTATGTGTTGGCAGACTCAACACACGCCAACTGGGCTGCACCAAAATTTAGGCCTATTAATTATAGGTTCCATTTTTTTATGCTTAGATGCGTTGCAAAAACTTACATTTTATAGTATATTTTTTAATCTTTTTAAAAAATATTTTATATTTTTAATATATTAAATATATATTCAATGTCTATTTTTAAAATTTAAATATATTTTTAATATATTAAAAATATACTTTTAAAAATAATATTTTTAAAATTAAAAGTCAAAAAAATATTTTTAAAATTAAAATTAAAAAAAGTATTTTTAAAAATATTTTTATTTTTAGAATATTTTTTAAAAAAACCCCGATGCATTAGATCTTGAAGCCCAAATTTGAACCATTTTTCAACGAGTTAATTACGAAAAAATTTTGAATTATTATTGTTTTTTTTTTCTTTTCTAGGCTTCTTTAAGATTATAATAACTAATATAATTTTACATTACACTATGGATTTCAGTCCAATTAAAATTAGTAATCACCATCAAATTAAATAAATGACAATCTTATAACTTTCACAACATAAAATTTTACTTATGAAATTATGAGATAAAATAGGATTTTACTTTATATATATATATATATATATATATTCGGAAAATGTATCTCTCCAACCTGATTATTTAGTTAAATATGAAACATTTTTCAGTTATTATTTTTTAATGTAAATTAAAACCATATTCATCAATTATATGATCAATAAGCATAATATAAGATTTACAGTGTTTCTATTGCTACTGTTGTAAAAAATGTGATTAGAAACTAAAACCCTTTACAATTCTAAAAATTTATATAATTCATGGATAATAATAATAATAATAATAATAATAATAATAATAAATCCAAGTGATAATAAACTATATCAACCTAAACATTTCAATTCGCTCTCCTTTGGGTTTTGTTCTTGAAAATTATTTTAAACTGCCTCTATCAATAGCTATAAAATTTATTTTTACTACTGTTCTGCAAATATGGCAGCTCATTAACTCAAGCTACACATTCAAAGTCAGAATGAGGAGTTAGTCTCCTCTTCCCTTCCCACGTAGAGTTAGTCTTATCATTTGTGAACATGTGACTAGAAAAAAGACTCCTTACCTTCTTATAAAGGGCAGCCCGGTGCACAAATATTTTCTTAATGAGCGAAATTCGAAAAAGGATCGAACTCATTGAGTCTTTGTACGCGGTCTTTCCTTGCAATTAATTGCAAGAAGCTGTTTCTACGAAACAAACCCGTGACCTCAGGTCACACGGCGACAAAACTTACCGTTGCGCTTTATATATATATATATATATATAAAAGAAAAAAATATTTTCTACTTGTTTTTTTTTTATTTTTCAACAGGAAGTTAAAATATTGGAAAAGGTAAAAAAGGTGGAGAGTTCTGTTGAAAATGATCCATTACCAAAATCCTCAATAATATGATTGAGAAATTTTAATAAAAAAAAAATAGAGAACACATACAATTAATTTGCTTTGCTTAGTAAAATGCAATCTCTCTACTTTTGCTATTTTTAAGGTGATTTTAAAAACAAATTTTCTTTTAAAAAATAATAAACTTACTCTTTTTTAAAATAAACTAGTTAAGTATAAACTTTTTTCTAAATATATTCTTTAATGATGTAAAATATGTAACTTTCATAGTTGAATTTTTCATTCATTAATGTAATATAAATCCCCAAAAGTGCTGGATTGATTAATAATATTAAAAAGTAATTTCTTCAAAAATATTCAAAAATAAAATTATTTTAAGAAATAATCAATTTTTCTACTTTCAATTATAAAAATATCAATTTCATATATTTCTAATATATATGTAATATTCTAAAGATATAATAAACTTTTAGAAGTATATATTTAATATTAAAAATATATCCAAGTAGAAAAAAAATTAAAATATTAGTGACATAGTGTGATTGAAACAAAATTGAAAAAGTTACATATAGTGTGATTTTTCCTATTAAAAAGGCAAATCTCAACCATCTATAGGAAAAACACATCTTTTTTGTCTGGCTATAATGCAAATAAACTGTGCAATGAAATCTAGATTAATGATCATCAAACAAAACCTAGTTACCCATTAAAGAGAAAACTGTCACCTTAAGTATTTATGTGAAGACTAAATTATCTAAGAATTGATTAGCTGATATGGAAGTCACAGACTACTAAATAAAGATATTTTAATGATTACTATATATATATACATGGACTATTCGGTTGATATGTGTTAATTAAATTTAATTACTGTATGATTAACTAACAAAAAGCTTGGCACTTCCACAATTATAGCTCATACATTGCTTATTGCCAAATAAACTAACACATCCATGAATAAGATACTCTAACTTATATGCATAAACTAATTAAGAGATAATTAATTGATTGGTTGATTTATGCTTAACTTAATTTATTTATATATAAAGTTATAGTAAAAGGTAGAACCTGGAGATAAATACTTAATAGGAATGTCTGATCCTTGAACCCAAAGCTTCAGTTACCAAACTCTGTAGCCTTTTCTTTTAAGCAAATGCTCACACCAAAGTTTCTGGCCACCACTCTCTCTCTCTCTCTCTCTCCTGTCAATACTTAGTTGCTTGGCAAGGAACTCAAGTCCAGTGCTTTCAGTTGCCAGTAACAAAAGTATCTGACAGAGCTCACACATTATAGCAATCTGAAGCAGTAAAGTACCTGTTATAGTTCCAGGCTTTCAGCCACGTTGAAGGTCATCTGATGGGTTCTTTCCAGACACCTGTTGGAATGCGAAGCTCTGCGTTATTGGAAACATCATGTGGATATCTACTCCAGGAATTGCAGGCAAGAGAATTCAGGGACTAATGATAGTAATTTTATGAGTGAATAATGTTTTACTTATTTTCAATCTCTTTTTCTTATTGTGAAACAGATGATTTGGGATGAAGTTGGTGAGGATCAGTTTGAAAGAGAGAAGGTTCTGCTGGATTTGGAACAGGAATGTTTGGAAGTTTACAGAAGAAAAGTTAACAGTGCAAATATATCAAGAGCTCGCCTTCATCAAGAGTTAGCAGAATCTGAAGCTGAATTTACCCATCTTCTTCTGTCACTTGGTGAACGATCTCTCCCTGGACGAGTACCTCATCCAACCATCTATGTTCAGTTAGTAAATTTAGCACTAGAAATTTTAACGTAAAAATGCCTATGTAACATTGAACACTAGCGCATATTAAGGAATCTCTAAGCAATTAGCAATCTATCAAGAAAAGGAAAAACACTAACATTGAATGGTGTAATTATAAGTACCTAATTTGAAGTCACAATCACACATCTAAATCCATATAAATTTGCAGTTATTAATGTCACAAAGAATTGTAACTTTTTTCATTACATTAATCAGATGGTTTTGAAACAACCAAGGATACTTCTGTTATCTTTTAAAGGAAGATCATATTAATGATAGTATGGTGGATATAAATGATATCAAACTTGATGCAAGATACTTTCTTTGATTGGCATGTAAATTGTAATGATTATAATTAATATTGCCTGTACAGCCAGAAAAAATGTCTGGAACACTAAAGGAGCAGCTAGAAGCAATCACCCCAGCTTTGCGGGAGATGAGGTTGAGAAAAGAAGAAAGAGTGAACAAGTTTCGAGCAGTACAAGGGCAAATTCAAAAAATTTCTGCAGAAATTGCAGGTCAATCATTGTATGACGACTCTACCACAAATGTCATAGTAAACGAGAATGATCTTTCATTAAAGAAACTAGAAGAATACCAAATTGAACTACAAAGACTCCACAATGAGAAGGTAAAAGAAGTGATATTAAGGCGTTGCTTTAAGGAAAACATATTTTGGTCATGAATTAATCTTCCCCTTTTTCTCAATTCAAAGAATGACAGGCTTCAGCAAGTGGAGACATATATAGACACAATCCACAAACTGTCAGCAACATTAGGGATGGAATCCTCCATGATAATAACAAAAGTCCATCCAACTCTGAATGAGTTGTGTGGAATATCCAAAAACATTAGTGACAGTATTTTGGCTAAACTCAATAGCACGGTGGAATCGCTCAAAGAAGAAAAACAAAAACGACTTGAAAAGGTGAAAATTACTAATGATGCTGTCCTCACTTTCTACTTTGCAAAACTTGTTGGCAGGATCCAGCACCTGTGCTACAACAGACTAAGAATAAATGCACAATAACTGTGTGCAATGATAAGCAGAAACAAGTGGCAAACAGTCACATATAACTAGAAATATAAATAATAAGAATTAATTGTGTTAAAGAGACGTACAAATGCAACATTTTTGGCTCAAAAACTTTTCATGCTAGAATTAATTTTTTTTCATCTAGTTAAGAAATACCTGCATGATTCAAGAATGACATAACACAATTATTGTGTTCCAGCTTCATCATCTAGGAAAAGTATTGACAAATTTGTGGAATCTTATGGACACACCCTATGGAGATCGTCGGCAGTTTTCCCATGTCACTGGCTTGTTATCTGTCTCATCAGCTGAAGTATCTGATGCAGGAAGCCTTACCTTAAATATAATCCAGCAGGTTAGTGTGTTAGATTATCTTGCCAAATTATCAGAAATACTAGTACATAACAGCTGTTTAAAATGTTTCAAGGCTGAAGCAGAAGTTAAGAGACTAGATCAGTTGAAAGCAAGCAAAATGAAAGAGCTTTTCTTCAAGAAGCAGAATGAGCTTGAGGACATATGCAATAAGTCACACATGGAGATCCCTTCACGATCAGAGATAGATGACATTATTAAGCTTATAAATTTGGGTAGGATATAAAGAGCTTTTAAATGATTATCCTCTGTTATACATGTTTGAAACTATAGCTGTCCACTCACATACTGACACATTAAAAAGGGGGGATTGACCATGCCGATCTCCTCATGAGCATTGATGAACATATATCAAAAGCAACAGAAGAAGCTACAAGCAGGAAGGAAATAATGGAAAAGGTTGAGAAGTGGATGTTAGCACGTGATGAGGAGCGCTGGTTAGAAGAATATAGCATGGTAATTTTCTTACCAATTGGTCTACATCATTGGTGGCCTCTTCCCCTTTATCATTTTCACATCATATCATTTATTTCATGAATATTTTCAGGATGAGAATCGATATTCAGTTAGCAGAGGCGCTCACAAGAACCTGAGACGTGCAGAACGTGCCCGAGTGATAGTCAACAAAATCCCAGGTAAGGTGGAAAAGTACTAGGATTTTTCCTGCAAGAAAGCAATAACATTCACAAAATCATTTAAAAAATAAAAAAAATCCCCATCCCTCTCCCCCCATCCAAGAACAATAGTTAACTTCACAAGGTCCAGGAAATGGCCAATCACTCCAAAACTGAAAATCAACGTTGCTATATGCAATATTAAGTACTAAAAAATAGATTCTTAGCAGAATGAACTGCTAACATTCCCAGAATGAGGCATATGGCAGAAGTGAACCATGATAGGGATTAGGAAAGCAATTTTATGGTGCTTTCCTTTACAGCTATTTAGCTTTTTGAATCTCTTATTCTACAGAATTAACACATGCCATATATTTGTACATAATATGATGATTGATGATGCAATCCTGGAAGCCTCATACAAAATATAATGATTGATGATGCAGTCCTGGTAGCCTCACTTATAGCAAAAACCAAGAATTGGGAAGAAGAAAGAAAGAAAGTATTCTTGTTTGATGATGTAAGTTAATTTTGTTGTTTGTAACTTTTCTTTTTGGAAAATGTTTTTTGTAATTATTTATCGGTAAAATTATCTGTCATTAGCTTGTATGATATGTAAGCAAAAAGTAGAAAAGAAGCATCATCTTATCATGTATTTATCAATATGTTGTGAGTTCCTGTATAAACTAAATAAACAATTACATCAATTGTTCTCTAGGTACCTCTGTTGGCAATGTTGGAAGAGTATAACATGTTAAGGCAGGAGAGAGAAGAGGAGAAGCAAAGACAAAGGGTTTGTACTGTCTGAAACTGTGATGGCAATGAATTGATATTTACAACAGCGGTGCATAAATAACTTTCTTCTATGTTGATCTATTTGATAACTGGCATGTTAGCTTAATGAGAAAACTTCACATCCAACAATGTCCTTCATATTCTTACCTCTCTGACAAGGTGGCTTTGCCTCACAGGAAAAGAAGAAGGTGCAAACCCAGGTAGTTGTTGAGCAAGATAATGCATTCAGCTTGAGGCCAGGCACCAGTAATCGGCGTCTTTCAGGTAGGAGCATAAATGGAGGCTTTAGCAATGCTACCCCATTAAACAGAAGGCTTTCTATGAGTATCCAACAGTTGGGAACCAACAACATAAATTCTGCAACTCAAGGTATATCCTTCATAAAGGAAGGAAGGAAGGAAAATACAGGGGCGAAGAATGTATGCTCGGCCAGGACTTGCTTCTCATCTTCTAGATGAAACAGCGTCAGTGGTCTCAACATTTTCCGGTCCTGTATCTCCCTAAACTTCAAGTCAGAATGTCAGATTGTTTATTTTCACATGTATTGATAATCCTATAACACAAGAGATTAAAGAAGCTATATTTTGGAACACCATGATATAATCTGTAGATGAATAATTCAGCCCTTTACATCAATTTGAGAAAACATTTATTTATGCCCTCACCCATCCACCTCACTAGACTCGTCTAAGGACTCGTAGAGTTATCAGCCCAGGAAAATAAAATAAGTTCAGTTTTAAGATAATTTTATCACCTTGTTGCAGATGTACCAATAAATCAATATCTACATGTAGTACGTGTAAGCATGTTTTTAATAAAGTAGATCTCTAATTGATTGATCAAACAATTGGTCACAAATATATAATGTAAAGTACTTTGCCGTCCATTGTATAACAGTAAACAACAGCCTTGAGTTTCTACTATCAAATGTCAGAACACAAGTAATATCAGATACAGGCAATGCCAACTTTAACACTAATAAGGGTAGCTTAATCAAGAACTGGCATATAGATTTATTTGTTACAATTCATTTTTTACCTGTAATTTTGAGTTTTTCATCAAAATTAATAGCTAATAAGGCAAGCTAACAAGCAATAAGCAAGTATGATCCATTTCCCCATGTAAGCTGATCAAATTCTCATCGATGCTTCAATGCATCTAAACACAGCATAAATATATTCTATCTTCACAAACTTCAACAAACAATTATGAACTCAGCTTGCTGAAACAAGTTAAACCTTGTTAAACATTAAAATTTCAATAATTAATTTTATTTTATTGAGCAGTAATTTATAGGCATCGAATCACCGAATTAACTCAAATAAAATAAAATAAAAGTTTTATATTATAAAACCAAAATATCTTCTTGTACAAATAATAAATATCTAGAAATCATTTATCTGAACTGGAGCTTCGTTCTGTGCCTTGGTAAAGAAATCGTCAATCCGGCGAGTACCAGGGGGAACAGGTTTATCTGCCACGTGATCCGTATGAGTTTTCTTCTCAGCTGCTGCCTTATCGGACTGAATCGGCAAAGGAAGCGAGTCGAGAAGGAAATCGCTGGTAGGCCGATGCCTCTTTACGGCGATTCGGATGTGATCGAGTTTGACGATCTTTCGCTTCTTCTCTGCTGCAACTTCTGCCGATTTCTCAGCGAGGAATCGGAGAAATAGCTCAGTGGAGCTGGAAATGAGGAACAGAGCTTCGGAAGTGACCTTGTTGATGTCTTGGTCCAGTTTCACGATCTTTTTGACCCGACCCGCTGGGAATTGGGTCCGCATGATCTCTTCAGTTTTTTCTTCTTCCGCCATTGATGATTTGATTAGAAACTGATGAATCACTATACGGAAAATTCCTTTTTTTATGAATTTATTATTGGCGGGAAATTGATAAATTGAGAGTTTTTCCTATTTGAATTGACGATACTGCCCTTATAAGATTGTAAGAATTTCTTCTTCTTTTGTATAGGTTTTATTGTATATTTATGTATTGGTGAGGGTACGTTGCTACTGCCGAAAATTACCCGCCATAATACATTTGTTTCGGGCTTAGAAAATAAATTATTGGTTATAATGGGATCAGTGGGTTTGTTCATGTGGCGGTGCGTCATTAGGTATATTTAAGTTATTTTAAATTTTCAAAATTAAAAAAATTATGAAATATTAAAAAATCTAAAAATTATTAACATTAAATTATTTTTTTTTTAAATGTAACTCAGATTAATAAGCCCTTATAGCGAGACCCAGCAATATCACAATATTAAATTGTACGTCTGAAATCATCACTATTAAGATAGATTAATTCTGCTGTAATATTAAGATCATCATTCAGTCCACCCAAAAAAAAATTATTAATAACACTTAAATTTCTCTTTTATAAACAAATAAATAATAATTATAAACTTTTTTAATTTCACCTTATTCAAATATTTGTCGGGAAATGCTATGTAATTTAGTCTCCATTTTTTTAATAAATTTCTGTTTTTTTTTCATGTGAAATATTTGTTTATCCTTTAGAAAAATTAGAGCTTAAATTAAAATATGATATGATGAGAGTACTAAGATATAGTGAAACTAAAAATTTTAAAACTTCAGTACTAATAAAACTAAATCTAATTGGATTTAAATCATTTACCATTTAACATTATTACACAATTTTTTTTTATCAAAAATTATTATACAAAATCAAACGGTAGATTAATGTTTTTTTTAGTATTACAATTGATAGAGAAGAAAATCAATCATAAATTATTTAGAAAAAATATACTTACCATTAAATTATATTTCGATATTTTTTTTCTCTTTAAAAAATTATAAAACTAAAAATTATATAATTTTTTTATTAAAAGAAGAGCAAAGGCTCAAAGATTAACTAAGCACACTCCTATGATTTCATTGTTATTGGAAAAGACCAGTCAAAACATTAACAACTTGGTTAGCTTTGCAAAAAATGTGGAACATCTTTATATTTTATTGCCACCTAATCATATTGCGAATATAATAAATTAGAGAACTATTTGAATTCGATACTCGCCCCTCGCCATTAATGATAAATTTTAGTTAACATAATCTCGAAAGGGGATGTTTTATTTTATTTTTTAAGCTTAATATATATACAATCCCTTATTTTTATTTATTTTAGTCATTTTACCTATTATGTATTATATATTTATTATATTACCTAATATATTTATTTATTTTATTTCAATGAATACTTATATAATCGTATATGAATTTTTTACAAAATTACTTATAAAATCAATAGTTTTTTTTTTAAATACAGTTGGCATAAAAAAATTTAAAAATATCTAAAAATTTTATAAAATCACATAAATACTGTAGATTATTATATTTTATGATTTGTACATATTATAAATATGTTATGCATATGTTATAAATTTTTCAAAAAAATTAAGTTAATTTCAAATATTACTTTATAGAAATAATGTCTTCAAGAGAAAATAATATAATTTTATAAAAAAATTAAAAATAAAAATATCATTCTGTAACATAATTTTTTTACATTTCAGATATATTGTATATGTATTATAGATATATTATGTGTATATTGTATATGTATTATCTTTTAACCTTTATATATTGTATAATATTTATATGTTGTTTAATTATAAGATATATATTATAAATATGTATCTTCTAACATTTATATGTTGGTTAATTACAGTGTATATATTATAGATATGTTGCATATATGTATAGATAGTAGATATGTTATGGTTTATCTTATGTGTATTTTATATATATCATGTATATATTTATTTTATATTTATATATTAAAAATATAAAAATAAAAAAAAATATTTATGAGTAGAAAAATACAAATAAATATCAAAAATTATAAAACAAAAAAAAAGAAAGCAAACAAAAAAATATATATTTATAAAGTGTAGCACCCTAGTTTTGAAAAAATAAAGTTGTAACGTATTTTTTAAATTCAAATATCAAAAATCGTATTCTATGTAATTTTCTCATTGGTCAATTTATTCATAGTATTTATCTATTTTATATTCAATAGATATTTAGACAAAAATAATATTACATGTGCATGTCAATATCTATTTAATATAAAATATATAAAATATAACGGGTAAAGTGAGCAATGTGTGATTATATAAATATCTATTTGAATAAAATAAATAATTATGGAGGATGATTTAATAAATACATAAATATATAAGATAAGTTGATTAAAATAGATAAATACAAAGAGTTATATATGTATTATATCTATATTTTGTTTTCACTATAATCAAATAACTTTAAGACAATGAGATAACTAATTTACCTTGGAGTTGTTGATAATTTGAAAAAGAAAATTGTATTCAATATATAAAAAATTGTATTCAATATATAAAAGTTTTATCTAATTATAACTAGTATAATTTAATTTATTAATTAAAATTCGTATTTTTTCATACATCTTATTGGCAAAATATTTATTTAACTTGTTTAGTATTAAATTGTAGAATACACAATTCTAGAAATCCATGAATATTTGTGAGAACTTTCTTTCTTTCTCTCTTTTTTTTCAGGCGAGCTTTTATTATTTTAAATAATAATTAATTAATAAAAGGAAACTATTACTTGTACAAAAAATATTATACAAAATGTACAAATTTGAGATCACAATGACTAAAATAACCTTAATTAAAATTTTGACATTGGAAAATGAAGAAACTGCATGGGAAATGGAAAAAGATAATTAAAGAGAGAAAAAGAGTGATTCACCGACTAGACAACTAATTAACTAGGTTTATTAATTAATTAATACTAATCATCCATTAGAACCATTAAATAGATTATACTATAAATAAAGCCAATTATTTATAATAATCCCAACAATCTTGCATATCATCATATTATATATATATTTTTTTTCTTTATAAAAAAATATATTTTTTCAAAACAGAAATATATTTTTTTACCTAAAAATTGATTTTAGGATAAATTTCTCATTTTTTTAGTAGTAGTAATAAATATTACGATGATAAATTCAATTTAATTTGATGAAATTTGCCAATTTAAGTAGTACTAATAATGTTGATTTATAAATGAACTTTTTTAAAAAGAAATAATTTAATAATAATACGTATAGTATTATTTTTTTTTTGAACTCATAATACATAAATTTAATAAATAGCACTCAAATTTTTTAATTTTAAATTAAAGTTTGTAAATCTAATTTAGTAAATTTCAAAACGAATTCTCATGGCTGAGAAATGCTAAATTTTGATTTTTTTTTAATTTTAATTATAATATTTTATAATTATCTTTTTTCAATTTAAAATTTATCAAATTAAATTTAAAAACTTGAAATTTGAGATAATTATTTAAGATGGCATGAGAATTTTAAAATTTTGGCCTCCAATCCACTTGAAAAGTGTTTATTATACCCCTATACAAGTAGTCAGGGCACACTAAATTAAATATTAAGGGGACCAAAATTTGTTGCAAAATAATCTTAATATATACTTAAATAACTAATTTAATACATTAAAAAAACACTATCATTCTTTTAAATTATAAAAGTCTTATACTAATTATAATATTTATAAAATATTACGAATGCTAAAAAAGAGATATTACAATTAATATTCATAAGGCTAAAAAAATATTACAATTAAAGTTAAAAGTTGCTTTTTAGAGTTATATTTTTTTTAAAACAAAAATCATGCCCTTGCATGCTAAAGAATAAAAAATTGAAATAACCAAAAATAAATTTTCTGGAATTAGTTTTTATCATGTTGTAAAAAATGGAGCAAAAATTTTATTTTTTTATTGAAGAAAATATCTTTTATTATTATTTTAAAGTCAGATTATTAGATAATTAAAATAAAATTATACTACATATATTATTTTTTTGAATTTTTTTAAAAATACTCAATTATTTTGATATAATAAAATATATCAAAAGTATGTTGAATGTATACCTTTGAAAGTAAAATATATTTTTAATATGCTAAAAATATATTAAATAAATGTCTGTAAAAGATCATATGTTTAAAATTATAAGTTAAAAAATAGTTATTTTTGAATGAAAAAAAAAAAGAAAAGTTAATATTTTGAAAAAAAAATATTCTTTGAAAGAACTCATTAATTAATATTGTTGAAATTTTTTATAATAATCACATGACTAAATATTTAATGTTGTTGATTTTTTTTTTATAAGCATAGCCATATAACTAGATACTTAAAATTATTATATCAAATTTGAAATGTTTAAAACTTAAGAGTGACCTTTACATAAAAAATAATATATATATATATATATATAATAAATATATTATAAAAAAATTAAAATTTTAAGGGGGCCAGGCTCCCCCATGTAATAGGTCGGTCCTCCTTTACAAGTAGTTCAATTTTTTAAGTCAAGAGTAATTTTGGAGAATGATATATAATTAATAATATTATATGTATCATTACTAAATTCATTATTTTTTTAAAAAAGTTCATTCTAAATAAACATTATTAGTAGAACTTAAATTGGCTAATTTCATAAAATTAATTAATACTAATAAATATTTTACTCATAAAGTGCCAATAATTAACAATTCTCTCATTTTAAGTGGTATATTATAGTAGATTTTTTTTTATTTTTTTTATTTTAAAAAGCTCGACCTCCGAAATATGATTTTATGGGGATCGAACCCCTGCTCTCTCAATTGAGAGTAATAACAGGTGAGCAGCTGAGCTATTCCAGCTGTTTTTTTTTTCAAAAATATTCGACCCCCGAAATACGATTTTTATGGAAATCGAACCCATGCCCTCTCAATTGAGAGAAACAATAGGTGGCCAGCTGAGCTACCCCAGCTGGTTGGTATATTATAGTAGATTATTTCAATAAAAAAAATTATTAATCTCTCGAGCTCACTTAAAATTAAATTATTCATATGGTAATTATATTATTTTTTATTTTTAAATATTATTACTGTCTTTATTTAAACTTTAGTAAAAAATAAAAAATATTTTAGATATCAAAACTAAATTAAAGTTATCATTATATTTTAGATATCAAAATTAAATTAAAGTTATCACTGTAATATTTATTATTATTACTCATAAAAGAAAATTTTAACTAAAATCACTTTTATGTGAAAAAATATATTTATTTTTTGTAAAAAAATATATTTATTTTTTGAAACAAGCATAATATTTTCTTTTACTCCAACTTTAAAATTACTAATACATGAAAATCAAAATTATATATATTGAACATAATGAAATATAAAGGCTTAAATATATTTAACGTAAAATCCAATTATCTGATAATAGATGATTATCATTAATTAATTAGTTGTCCCATTGGTAGATTACTTTCTCTCTCTCTCTCCTTAAATATGTTCTTGTATTCACAATGCAGTTTCTTCTTTTCTCAATTTTAGATTTTAAATTAAGTTTATTTTAGTCATTGACATTTTAACTTTGTAAATTTTGTACAATTTATTTTGTACCAATAGCTTTTTCCTTAATAAAACAATAACAAAAAAGAATCCAATATAAAAATTATTCAAAAATTCCTCAATATCCGTTAAACAATTATTGAAATTCATGAATATTTATGAGATTTCTTTTTGATGAATTTATAAAAATGCAATTGAACATTATGCATGTATAAAATATTTTTTTTTATTATTTTTAGTTAAACTAAATATAATAAATTTTATCTGTAGTATTTTATGATAATTCTCACATTAAACTATCAAAAAATGTTGCTCAATATAATATCACTACTCTAATTAATTTATTGGCAAAATTTTCTTTCAAAGTGTTACTAACAAAATTTTTTAAATAATATTACAATATGTATAATACAAAACTTATAAATCTAACATTTAAATCAATATCCAATATCTTCAATAAACCAAATATTAATCATAAATCAGATAACCATCATAAGTTTGTCAATCTAGAATAAATATATAATACATTACTTAATTTGATAATCATTCATTAAAATCTAAAATTTTATTCTCTAAATATATAAATTTCTTTTACGTTTATAAATTTGTACAATCTCTCAAATAGCCAAGATAAATTACATACACATATATACTTCATAACTTACAAGTACAATATACAAAATATCTTTATATATACTGTAGATAATTTATGAGATCTTTAATTTCACTTCTTAATTTGCTCCGATTACATGATACCTGCGTGTCAAAAAATAATTCTAACATGCTAGGCAGAACTTAGTGGTGCTTGTATAAACATATTTTGTCATTTAATATTAAAGAAAAAATACTTATGAAAATATAGTAATAATACTCAGTTTTAATAAACATTTTATTTTCAATAACAAACCAACATAATATTTTGATTACACAAAATAATAACTTTAACTTTATAAAAATTAACATGTCGTACTACACTTTCGACATTACAACTTTTCTCTTTTTGAATCATTTTATTTAAGATTTACTTTCTCATTTGTTAGCATTTCTCATAATACACTTATTTATTTTTAAGTAAGTCTTACTTTTTAGTTCTACATATAGGATAATTTCATTCATTCTATAATTTTGGCACTTAGATTTAGTACTATATTTTGGAGCATTTTATTTTTTATATCATTATATACATTTTTAATCATTATAACACTTAGAAAGTTATTGATCAACTTAATATTTTGATTGTATCATTTCTATTCCGTGCATTAGAACTTTCACTTAAAATATTAATATATACATTATCAATCACTTTCATATTATAACAGTAAGTCAATTTTAAATAATTGACTTATATTATTGTTTTGCATTTCTTCTATTTTTCATAACATCATATTCACATATATTTTCAATATAAATAACTTAATTAAATATGTTCATACACACTAAACTTCGATCGTAGGTTTGGATAACAGGTTAGTGTAGCAATTTTAATATCAAATCTCAAGAATGTATAATAGCAATTATGTCCACTATTACCGATAACACAATGTGTCCATTAATAACACGAGGTGCCTACTATCACTCTGGCTAGCTATTCAATCAAAAGCTAGATTTAAATCAGTATGATTTGGGCAATTCATTAGTTTTGACTAATATTGAATTATGTATATCACTTCAATGGAATAATTCTTTGATTAACACTTGGTATTACATATATTTATCATATATTTAAAATTTATTGCACTACTTGTTAGGGTTGATTTCAAAAATCTTTTAAACTTTGAGGTCTTATAATCATTTAGGCCAAAATTACAAATGAAAGACAAAAAAAAAACTATTTTAGGCAAATTCTTCAAGTGACACACCCAACGACATGGATGTATCAATGACCGTGTCATTTTTCATTCTTACAGAAACTTTGACACGCTCAACGACATGGACGTGTCACTGCCCGTGTCACTACTCCTGTATTGCATAAGCTTTGACATGCCCATCGATACGGGCGTGTCACTAGCCGTGTCATTAATCTTGTATTACAGTAGTTACGACACTCACAGAGACATAACCGTATCACTGGCCATGTCATTAATATTGAAACACAACATTGTTGACACGTCCAGTGACATAGGCGTGTCACTAATCGTGTCAAGCAAAAATTACATATTTCGCACACTCAACCACTTAAATACAGTATACTGAAGATCTATGATAAAAATAAATCAAAAAATAGTTTCTTTGATATAGAATGAGTCTATATCAAAAACTTTACTTAAACATCAATTAATCAATCTTTAGTCATCACTCATGGCTAAAAACAATATCAAACCACTTAATTCTTATAATGATTGAATTAATAATCATACTCATCACTATAAGTTTCTTTAACTCATTTTTCACTCATCAATCCATTTAACCAATACTTTTCAGTAATAATTCATTATAGATGACTCAATCAACTAATTCAAACATTAAAATTTATAGAAATTCAAATATTTATAAATTAAAATAAAAAAGCACATACCTCTTTCAAAATCTCTCTTCTTCTCACTTTTTTTCTCTTTTTCTTTAATCACTTGTTGATAATCTCACATACTATAACTAATTCTCTTAAAAAAATTATTGAAAAATATAAATTTTTCTTGATTCTTTTATGAAAGAAAGAAGAAAATAGAGAAGATGGTGATGGTGGTGATAGATGGCATGGAAGATGGGAGAAGGGAGAAGAAGACTCTATACACACAAATGTCTATATATATAGAGAGAGTTTAATCAGATGAGGTAATCTCATTTTAACTACGGTACACCCTCACTCTTAGCCTTTGATTCTAATTCAATTTTTAATCTTGTAAAACCGTAAAAAAAATCTCTTTAGTAAATTTTGAGATATATTATTCACTATTATTTATTTATAGCATTTATTCACATTATTTTATCACTATATACTATCAATTATTAATATTAGTTAAAAAGTTCCCTATTTAAAATTTTAAAACATTACAATTCTCTCACTCTAAAGAAATTTCGTCCTCAAAATTTACCTGTTATGGCAATAAGCCATTTAATTCATAACTAATCTTAAATCTTAAATAAAATTAATTATTTTATTAATTTACACAACTTTTATTTATTATTATTTTTTTCTTTATGTTTGATATCACTCAATATAACACTTTCAGAATAATCTTATTATAAAACTACTCAATTCAATAATGGCCTTTAATTCTCTTTAGAATTATATATATATAATTTGTATTATTATATTCCACTGTTATATATATATATATCTCTTTATTTTTCTCATATACTGAACTTTAAATTCTAGTTTTGAATAGCGGATCACTGATAGCAAGTAAATATCCGCTGTAATAATATGGCCAAATGCCTACTATGATACAAATGCCTACTGTAATAATATGGCCAAATGTTCACTATAACACGAATGATCACTGTAATGATAATAGGATCAAAGATCCATTGTGACGCAAAGCATCAATTGTTGGCATAAAAGTCAATATCACTGGAACATAAAATATGCTCTGTAGCACAGAGTGCCCACTGTCACTATGGCATAAAATATCCACTGTCACTTTGAATATTCACACTTTAGCTAATTCGGAAACTATATTTAACATCAGTATAATTGGACAATATATTTATTTCACCGTTTTAAATTATTTTCAATCATAATATTTTTCGGTATAAAAAATTTTCTTTTTAAATTGTTTGCTTATTACTGTGAATTTATAAGATATGAGTAATTATTTCAATCACATTTATCATATGAACATATATACACGTTATATTTATTTTCGATTAGTTTGACTAATTTTATTTATTCATCAATATTTATCTTTCAAATCACTTTCATGTTTCCACTGTAATAATAAAATCTAAAAAGATTTTCACTCTTACTTGTTTAATTCTTTTCTTAACATTTTTAGAATTCACAACTATTCTTTCATTTTAAGAGTATATATACATATATATAATGTATTCACTATGTTTAACACACACACACACACATATATATATATATATATTTAACTTGATCCACAGTACATCATTTCACTATAATAGTTAAACTACCTTCAAATCTCACTACATTCTTTCCTTTTCACATTATCAATTATTTTCTTTCTATTATAATCAACTAGTATCAGTTAACTTTTTAACACTTCTGTATATAATCTATAACTTGTCTTCAATCACCAAATAATATTACTATCAAGTATTCCATAAGTACACAATATATAAATCTCACATTCTTACTTTCACTACTCAATCAATTAGTATATACACTTCTTTGTTTTCTTTATCATACTCTTCAAACTATTTAAAATTATTAATGATTCATCAATATATCATTCTTCTTGCCTTGCTTCGTAAATTATTTTGTTTCTTCATGAATAATGTAAAATTCACTAATCACTTGTAATCATCTTTTATATTTTCTCTGACCTTACACTTATTTTAAATATCCAATTATATTTATCCATACTTTCCTCAAGTTTTATCTACATATAAGCTTCATCATTTAATGAATTAATTTCATTTCAATCTTATAAGCAATCTTTCATAAATTATAACTGTTTTCTAGATATATTCAATAATTTACTACTAATTTCACCTATAAACCCTACTATGTGAAGGTATAAGAAGGTAGAAATATGCATGGACAAATGCATAACCGTGCAAGTGATCATGCACGTCACTGCTTGAATTATTTTTTTAAAATTTTGAAAAATAAAAGTATGTATAGTCAGATGCATTACCATACGAACAATCATACTCGTCTCTACTGAAATCTCCTTTCAAAGTTTTAAGGACACAAGTATATGCATAACCATGTGAATGATCATGCGCCTCACTGTTGAGATTTCTTCTTAAAGTTTGAATAATGGAGATATGCACAAGAATGCGCATGACCATGAAAATGATCACGCGTATCTTTGCTAGAATTTCTTTTCAAGATTTTAAGAATAAAAAATATACATAGGATATGCATGATCATACGAATGATAATGCATACTACTGTAGGATTTTTTTTTATGATTTAATCGATAAGTTATCAATAATTCAACTTGTAAATGATTCAATGACGGATTAAAACATTATTTCAATTAATAATCAATAAATACACATTTATATATTGCAAAAATAACTTTATTATCATAGAAGTAAAGTTTTATACTCACATTTTTCACAAGTATTCAATACACAATATCTTTCACAAGTAATGGTGTTTTAATAATTCACAAATCTTTTTTCATAATAAAAATCAATATCAATTCAATAAATAGCAAAATAAATATTATACAAGCACTAACCTCTTTAAAAACACTATTCTGTCATTTTTTATTTCAATTTTTTGTTTTGATGATTTTTTTCTACCAATTCTCCATGATTTCTATGGTGAGAAATGAAAGAAAAAGAGATGGAGGTGGAGGTGGAGATGATAAATACGACGTTTTAGAAAACACTAAAAATCTTTAAATAGGCTTTAGAATTTTTATCCAATACACTCACTCATATAATAGTTTCGGTGTACTCACTCATAGAATAGTTTCGGTGCACTCACTTTTTTTAATTAACTATTACTTTAATTTTTAACCCCAAAATATTATAAAAATAATTATTTTAGCTACTTTAAAATTTTATTATCCATATTTCACATTTATATTACAGCTCGAGTTAATTTTGGGGCTATAAGAGTATTTTTATAATTTCTTATCTTTTTGAAATAGTTTTTAGAAATACCGATATTATCCATACTCGAATTTAATGTTACTCTTATTAGGTCTTAGTCAACCTTGTTACTATCAGTTCCAAATACTCAAGCTACACATAATATCATAATGAATCCAAATTACACTCATATACTCACTTAATGCAGAAAATCAATAGTTAAAATTTACTTGTTATGGCAATAACTCATTTAATTCATAAGTAATCTTAAATCTCACATAAAATTAATTATTTTAATAATTTACATAACTTTTATTTTTTTCCTACAAATTCTCTTTGATTTTTATGGTGAGAAATGGAAGAAGAAGAAAAAGAGATGAAGATGAAGGTGGAGATGATAAGTATGAAGTTTTAGAAGACAATAGAAGATACTATAAATCTTTAAATAGATTTTAGGATTTTTATCCAAGACACTCACTCATACAATAGTTTCGATGCACTCACTTTTTTTAATTAACTATTACTCCAATTTTTAACCACAAAACATTATAAAAATAATTATTTTAGCTACTTTAAAGTCCCATTATCCATATTTCACATTTGTATTACAGCTCGAGTTCATTTCGGGGCTATAAGGGTATTTTTATAATTCGTTATATTTTTAAAATCATTTTTAAAAATATCGATATTATCCGTACTCGAATTTAATATTTCTTTTAGTAGGTCTTAGTCAACCTTATTACTATCAATTCTAAATACTCAAGCTACACATAATATCATAATCAATTCAATTTACACTCATATATCCACTTAATGCAGAAAATCAATATTTATCACAATTCTCACCCTTGTAAGAAATTTCATCCTCGAAATTTATCTATCTGTTATAATTCATTCCTCATATTCCAATAAATTATTACACTTCCACAGTATTAATTTGATATATCTCTTTAACTACTCATATCTTGTTTTCTTTTCATATCATTATTTTTCACAAATAGGTCTAGTGTAATCTAAATAATATGCTATGAATTCTCAATCAATTCTTAAAAAATAGTTTATTACCATAAACATATGAAATATCCATTGTATCAAAACACATATCCACTTATTCAATTCACATAACTTATACAATTGCATTTCACTTCTCCATAACTCCACATGCCAGAAACGCCTAAACCATGCTCTGATACCACTAAATGTAATATCTCTTGATAATTCTCACATAAAACTACCAGAGAATGTTACTCAATATACTATCAGTACTCTAATCAATTCATCGGCAAAATTTCCTTTCAAAGTGTTACTAACAAAAATTTTCAAATAATAATACAATCTGTATAATACAACACTTATAAATCAAACATTTAAACCAATCTCCAATATCTTCAATAAATCAAACATTAATCATAAATCAGATAACCATCATAAGCTTGTCAATCTAAAATATATATATAATGCATTACTTTATTTGATAATCATTTACTAAAATCTAAAACTTCATTCTTTAAATACATATATTTATTTCGCGTTTATAAATTTATACAATCTCTCAAATAGCCAAGATAAATTGTATATACATATATACTTCATAACTTACAAGTACAATATACAAAAAATCTCTATATGTACTGTAGATAATTTCTGAGATCTTTAATTTCACTTATTAACTTGCTTCAATGACATGATACCTGCGTGTCAGAAAATAATTTTAACATGTTAAGTAAAGCTTAATAGTGCTTGTATAAACATATTTTGTCACTTAATATTAAAGAAAAAATACTTACGAAAATATAGTATGAATACTCATTTTTAATAAATATTTCAATATATTAAATATTTTTAATAACAAACAAACATAATATTTTGATTATATAAAATAATAACTTTAACTTTATAAAAGTAAACATACTATACTACACTTTCGGTATTGCAACTTTTCTCTTTTTGAATCATTTTATTTAAGACTTTATTTCTCATTTGTTAACATTGCTCATAATACACTTATTTATTTTTCAATAAGTCTTACTTTTCAGATCCACATATAGGATAATTTCATTTAATCTATAATTTTGGCACTTAGATTTAGTATTATACTTTAGAGCATTTTGTATCTTATATCATTATATACACTTTCAATCATTGTAACACTTAGAAAGTTATTGATCAATTCAATATTTTAAATGTAACATTTATATTTTGTGCATTAGAACTTTCACTTGGAATATTAATATATATATAATCAATCGCTTTCACATTATAGCATAGTAAGTGAATTTTAAATAATTGACTTATATTATTGTTGTACATTTCTTTTATTATTCATAACAACATATTCACATATATATTTCAATATAGATACCTTCATTAAATATGCCCATACACACTGAACTCATATCATATGTTTGGATAACGGGTTAGTAAAGCAATTTTAATACCAAATCTCAATAATATATAATGAAAATTATGCCCACTATCACTGATGATACAATGTGTCAATTAATTGCACGAGGTGTCCGCTATCACTATGGCTATCCGTCCTCTGGCTAGCCATCCAATCCAAAACTAGATCTAAAATTAGTATGATTTGGGCAATTCATTAGTTTTGATTAATATTAAATTATGTATATCATTTCAATTGAATAATTCTTTGATCAACACTTGGTATTATATATATTTATTTATCATATATTTAAAATTTATTGCACTACTTGTTAGGGTTGATTTTAAAAATCTTTTATACTTTGAGACCTTATAATCATTTAGGTCGAAATCACAAATTAAAGATAAGAAAAATAACTATTTCAGGTAAATTCTTTAAGTGACACGCCCAATGATAGGAGCGTATCAATAACCATATCATTTGCCCATTCTTACAAAAACTTTGACACATCTATCGATATGCGTATGTCACTACCCGTGTCACTACTTCGCTTTAACACGCCTAAAGACATGGGCGTATCACTGGCCGTGCTATTAATCTCGTATTATATTAGCTACGATACGTCCAGAGACATGACCGTGTCATCAATATTGAAACACAACATCATTAACACGTCTAGTAATATGGGCGTGTCACAGGCTGTGTCAAGCAAAAATTTTGTATTTCGCACACTCAACCATTTAAATACAATATACTCAAGGTCTATGATAAAAATAAATTAAAAACTAGTTTATTTAACATAGAAATAATATATATCAAATATTTTACTCAAACATCAATTAATCAATCTTTAGTCAAAAATAATATCAAATCACTCAATTCTTATAATGATTGAATTAAGAATCATACTCATCATTATAAGTTCTTTTAACTCATTTTTTACTTATCAATTCAGTTAATTAATATTTTTCAGTAATAGTTCATTATAAATGACTCAATCAACTAATTCAAACATTAAAATTTATAGAAATTTAAATATTTATAAATTAAAATACAAAAGCACATACCTCTTTCAAAATCTCTCTTTTTCCTCTTTTTTTTTTGATCACTTGTTGATAATCTCACATACTCTAACTAATTCTTTTAAAAAAATTATTGGATAAGATAGATTTCCCTTGATTATTTTATGAAAAGAAGAAGAAAATAAAGAATATGGTGATGGCGGTGGTAGATGGGAGAAGAAGACTCTACACGCACATGTCTATATATATATATAGTTTAATAAGGTGAAATAATATAATTTTAACTATGGTGCACTCTCACTCTTAATCTTTGATTCTAATTCGATTTGTAATCCTGTAAAACAATATAAATAATCTTTTCAGTAAATTTTGAAATATATTATTTACTATTCTATACTTATAATATTTAACCACATTACTTTTATTATTGTACACTATTAATTATTAATATTAGTTAAAAAGTTATCCTATTTAAAATTTTGAAACGTTACATTATCACTATATTTATTTAGTTAATATTTGAAATTATCAAGATATAATATTTAAATTCAATATATCAAAATAATAATTTAAATACATAAAATATTTTAAACAATTAATTGTGAAACGAAGCATACAACTAAATAATTTGGAAAGTAATAATCCCAAAATACATATATATAATCCGAAAAAAAATAACTTCACACGTGCGAAGAGAAACAAGAGAAGGGAAGTTTGAATGCTGCCGCTGTTAATTTCAGTGTCGTACTCGCCAAGCCGTCACTGCATTTCTCTCTCCCCCTCTCTCTTAACTTTTACAAAACCCTAAGAGCTCGCTATACTGAATCGAAACGACAATGGAGTTCTCTCAAGAAGATTTTGATCGTCTTCTAATGTTCGAGCACACTCGAAAATCTGCCGAAGCTACCTACGCCAAGAACCCTCTCGACGCCGACGTTCGTATCTCCATCTTTTACCATCTCAATACTTACTTTCATATACTTGATTTTAGGTTTTTTAGGTTTAAATTGCCAATACTGATTCATACTTGGACGAATGTGTGTGTATATAAGCTTATATTTATATATGTATATAGTGATGGTTGCTTAAAAAGGGTTATGTATGTGCAGAATCTGACTAAGTGGGGTGGAGCTTTGATTGAATTATCACAATTTCAGAACGTACCAGAGGCAAAGAAGATGGTGATTGGTATTATTTTATTTCTTATAGTTAGAATTCGTGATTTTTTTTAATTTAGTTATATTTTTGTACGTTTGTATTGAGGTTGATGAATTTTAATTCTACAGATGCCATTTCAAAATTTGAGGAGGCTTTAGTGATAAATCCTACAAAGGCTGAGATCTCATGGTTTATGGGAAATGCGAATGCCTCTTATGCATTTCTGACTCCTGACTATGAAGAGGCAAAGGGGTATTTCGATAAGGCATCCTTTTATTACCAACAAGCAGTCGATGAGGTGATTTATTTTTTTTTCTAGTTTTGCGTTTTATATTCTTAGTTCATTTTTTTAGATTCTCGAAATAAGCTTACGAGTGCAGTTTTTTGATGCAGGACTCCAGTAATGAGCTATACCGCAAGTCTTTAGAAGTCACCGAAAAGGTATAATTGTTTGCAACCTTTTCTCCTGCCTAACTGCTTTTTTTTTTGTGCTGATCAGCGAATATGGTACATATGTAATTTGCTGGTCACGAACATAAGAGTGGAGACCACCTAATACTTGATTTTTGTGAGTAATTTTGCAAACTTGGGGGATGCAGTTCTGTTTTATGCATAATTGAATTTTCCAGGTGTTACTTTTTAAATTGGTTGTCATGCTAATTTTGCTTGCATTGTGTCTTTGGAATGTTAGCAGTGGTACTTAAACAGACTGATAGAAATTTGGACTATTCATGAAAAGAAATTGAAGTACATAATACTCATTTGACGCATTACTTATTGAATCATTTGATGTGTTAATTTTTTGTTTGAATTTTTTTTTCCAAGTTTTTAAAGATTTATACCTTAAAATGCTGATTGGAACTTAGTATTCAAACTACTAAGAAAATACCAAGGATAATCATTCATCAAGAGATTATACCTGCATTTTTTTTGTGGCTCAGCAACTCCTGAACAAAAGGTCAATTATTCTTATTTTTTAAAATGATATATTTGATAAAATATTAATTTGTCATTATTTATTCTTAGGCACCAGAATTGCACTTGGAGATCCATAAGCGTGCAATTGGCCAACAGACAATGGGTGGAGGACCTTCTACTTCTTCAAATGCAAAAGTAAGGACTTATGATTTTTCCAAGTATGAACCTAATGTTGTCTGGATTTCCCAGCTTTGCATAGACTGTATCAAATTTTTTTGAGGAAAAGCTTGGCTGCCTTTTTATAGTTTTTATTAAAAGATAAAAGTAATTAAATAATATCCTTTTCTGACCTCAACATAAATCTTATAAGTAGATTGAAACAAAAAAATAAAGATGACATCAATTCTGATTTCCAAGTTAACAACACTGTAATTGTGGGAAATTTGAAACGATGTAGCACAGTTGAAGGGGAGGAATTGCTGTAACTGAAAGGAAATTGTTACAATTGAAAGTTTGAGGCGGATATTGATATTCAAGGATATCCCTGAATTAGCAAAGTGCAATAACCTTCAGAATTATGGACTGGAGGTGATGTTCTATGCTTGGATAACACCTAATTAAGTAAATGCAATTTGAATTCGTAGTCAAATTATAACTTATCCTTGTTGAATATTTTCAAGTGACATGATATGTAATTGGGATTTCGGTCAAGTTGGGAGTATTTTGATTTGCGAATTCATCTGCCTACTTGTGTTATTTGAGTTGTCAGTCTGCGTTAATTCTAATCTGTTTCCTTTAAACATCTGCATTCTGCACTGTGTCACCTTCAGTTCTTTTTGTTTTGTATTAGGTTAATATACTCTGACAATATGTTGTTTCTTATTATTATTCATTGCTGATGATGTAACTCTTTTCGGTTGTAAATGGATATTAATGTTGCATCATTGGCTAAAATGACCAATAAGGGCTGTATGTCTATACCTTTAATTTATTTGCTGTGAACAATTGTTTAATGGATGATTACATGCAAAATCCATACCGACTTAGTCTTGTATGGCATCTGGATCCTGGACAAGGTCCTATGCTATCTAACTTTTAGGATCATGGTATAACATGGCTTTGATTAGAGCTTATGAGCCGTTATTTATACTCTGTTTCTTCAAACAAATGTTGGGTATTTACTCATTTGCTGGTGCCTAGCCATGATTTCCTTCTCATGCTCGCAAAAGCAAACTGCAGGCAGCTTTCTTCTCTATTTTTTCCTCATATTTATGGTGGGTGGGATGTTATCAAGGTAATAGATGGTTGAGAATTGCCCTTCTCCTGTGTAGTCCAAGCCTGATTGGCTATCCCATTAACCAATGAGCCAACTCAACCTCAATCTTAATATCTTTGGGGTCGGCTATTTGGAAAAAAATCCCTCTAATAAAAGGTTCCTTTGAATCAATTCATGGCTTGGGGGTTTCTCAAAGGGTATTGTAAATACTTGAGCTTTAATGTTCAAACTTAAATAAACTTGTTTATAATTTCAAATCAAAGCTTGAATGTACTTGAGTTAACCAAGTTTGACCACAAAATAATAAATTATAATTTAAATATAATCTATAAACTGTAATATAATATATATATATATATATATAGTTAAGTACTTGATTAGACTGGTGTTGTATTAGAGGCAAACATCACTGCACTTAAACTTTACTTGTCTTGCTACTTAAAAATTCAAATCTTAAAAATATATATGAGAGAGCTATATTATGCAAGCATGTAAAGGGGACTTTCTTACAAGTGTTTTGATTAGCTAGAGAAGGGTGGGAATGGGCTGAAATAGAGAAGGTTATTTAGTTTCCAACTGTTTGAGGACGATAGAAAATTAATATATTATTTCAAATCTTCACTTTGTTCTGTTGATAGCTACATTAGCTCCTCAACAATCTATATTTCTTTATTTTGCATTTCAGGGTTTCAAGAAAAGTAACAAGAGTAATGATCTGAAATATGACATTTTTGGATGGATAATCCTTGCTGTTGGAATTGTTGCATGGCTGGGAATGGCGAAATCCCAACTTCCTGCTCCTCCTCCTCCAAGATAAGCCATTAAGTACATATGCCAATGCTTTTGCTAAAACATTCAAATACTAATTAAAAGGTTCAACAGGAAGACATGTAGTCAATTGAGTTATTTGTGTGGTAAATCTCCACATATTTATTTGACCCTAGTTTCATTATTGCTAATTTGGCAGTAATTATTAATATGCAATTTTTTTAGCTCTCATTATGTGTAACCAGGCTGTTATTTTTTCTTTTTGTCTCCTTCATTTACTCAAGGAGGTGATATTATAAACTATGCTTCCCATTAGAAGTGGTTGGGGGGAATACTGTTTTACTTTCCATTAACGTGGTTTTGATGACAGCATATATATCTTGCAATTCGGAGTATCATCTTATCATAATACAGATGGAATTGAAAATTTAGGAATTAGTAATTTTTGTGGTTCAATGACCATGGTTGGGCTTTCTTTTGTACTTGTTGGCCACCCCTCCAAGAATGGTTAAAAAGAGAAACATGCTAATTCTTTACTAAAGAGTCCTCATCTCCATTTGTTGGCTCAAAATCCTTAATATTCAAACAAAAAGTGAAATGTTCTGTACAGGGAATGAAGCTGAGATTAAATAAAATGACTGCACAAAAAACTGCTGTATTAATTTCTGAAATAAACCAGAGGTTCATGATAGATAAAATTGTTTTCTTCAGATTATTTTGATACTGCATTCATTCTGTGAACAGAATCCCACATTTATGTAGTGTGATAAGTGAATGATTTTCTGTGATAACTGATAAGAGGCATGGATATCCAAAATGAAAGGACAAAATCTCAGAGCCTGAACAGTGATGCGCATATACCAGCCGGCAAAAACCTAATGAGAAATTTGCTTCCTCCTTGCTCTTTCCCTCCAAATAAAATCTTTTGACCATCTGGGAATATCAACTCATCATAAATTCATGCTTAAATCATAGAAGTGATCTGTTTTTCTTACTGGCTATATTGTTTATTACTGATGTGGGAATGTGGATGTTTAATTTTCTTAACGTGTTCTATTGGTAGCCATTTTTGATATTTTTCTGAATCTGGTAAAGAAAATATTTTTAAGTTTTTGTTTGGATTCATTTTTTCGTGTTAGCTTTATCTACTACATCCCAAATGCTTGTGAATTCCTGTTTGATCATTGCCTTTTAGCTTTTCTTATTGAATAAAGATTATTTTTTATACAAACAATCTGTACACTATTTCGTGGTCTTGTTTATGATTGATGTGCCTTAACTCTGATTTAATCTCCAATGTACCTATTGCTTTTGGTGTTAAATTATTTTTCTTTATGGTATTTTTAACATATTATGCATAGATGCTCCTTGAATCTTGCCTTTTGGTAAGGGAAATCATGTAGGGAATTCCTACACCAACAATTTATATGTTGCCACTTGCCGCTAACCATCATGCTTAATTTTGTTTCTATTTGTACTTGCTTCTCCTTTTGAGCCATTTTGCTGATAATCTGAAACATTTACACTGTCAGTGACAAATGGTAGTTGCTAGATCTTTTAAGACTCATTATGCATATCCATTCTAAAAGTAGAAAAGGCTTGGCACTTTCGACCACAAAAGGTGGTGGTGTTCAGTTGAAATTGACAGTAGGCTCTTTCTGCATTTCATGGCTTCATTCATGGCATGTATTCTCATTGTTACAATTAAAAATAGAGATATCATATCTACCGGTTGGTCCTGACTGATGAATATATTTGTTATTTTCATTGCCTGATGTTTCTATTTGTCATTCCTGGTTCTCCGCCGCACTTATTTATTTACATATAGGCAATAAGTTATCATGTTTTGTTACATGTTTAATTTTAAATCTATATATGAGATAGCCATTTCGCATTTATTACTTTTGCAGGCTTTGATTAGTTAAATTTTATCTAAATAATTAGTGCTGTTAGTTAACATATTTTTTTCGTGTCATCTCGAACTTATCCTGTGGTGGATGTTGAGGTCTTTTACCGATCATAATGTGTAGTATATTTCTGAAGGCAGTGGAGGTCAAATTCAAGGATTGTCTTTCTGCTTCAGGTCCACCACACCACTTTCTCTTAAAGGAATAATGTGCTGGATAAAGCTGTCAAATTCACACTGGATGCCTTCTATTAGTGGAAAGAAATCTCGCCAAAGAAATCTGTGATAATTTTTTTTTTAATATGCCACCTGGTTCATGTGTTGCTGTTAGGAAGTAGCATGATAATTTTAAATAATGAATGTTTATAATAAATTCCACTTCGATTAGATTTTTGGTTTAAGGATTTCTTTTTTAATAACAGATGCTCCCAGAAGTTCTCTTAGAGAATTGTTTTTCTGCCGCAAAGGCAGCTAACCTTTTTAGGAGTTGTTGAGTCCATCCTCTTTTATTTGTTCTTATTGGTTTGAGTTAATATTGATAAGTCTGTCTTAGATTTGTTTTTTCTTTAAAACACCCACTAGTTCATTTTGTGGTTCTCCCATCCAGTATTTGCTGCAGAAGCAATACAGGTCTTGGTGGGGTGTTTTTATATTAACTAGAAGCATGCTTTCAATAAAGTTGCAGTAGTACTGAATATCTTATAATAGAGGGTTGTGAGATTTTGCGGGGGAGGGAACTCCACGCGTGTTCATTAACCTTTTCTGATGAGTGGATTGTATGCACAAACAAATATTGCAAGATTTAGTTAGAGGCCCCAATAATCTTGGATGCTTTTTTTGGGGAGAAAGAATGCATTCAAATTATTGAATGCTGATACTAAGAATAAAAAAAATCCATGTATTTGGGTTAGTATATTGTGGTTATTTTAGAAATAATGGTGGAGAAAATTGGCTTGTTTCCATAAAGAAGAGAGAATTGGTTGGTTCACTTTTTCTAGGTTTTTGAAAAAGCATTTGCATGCCCTAAATTTAGATATTGAGGCAATTTATTAGTTGCTCTAACTAATGCGTGTAGAGGCATAATTTAGAAGTATTTCGTGTACGATAGATTCAGGATTAATTTTTGAAAAAAAAAGGTTTGAAAGTTGCTCTAACTAATGTTTCAGTAGAACAGGTACTAGTCAGGGTGCCTTCTAAGATAAATTTGTTCTATTATTATTAAGGAATGATGATTTAGAAAAATTAATTTACAGTGTTTGGGCTAGTTTATAAACTAATTTATAAATTTTAAATTTAAGCTAACAGTTCTGTTTAAAACATTTTATTTTATTTAGAAATTTTTATTAGTTTATAAATTATGTTTATAAGCCAAAAAAATAAGCAGTTTGTAAACAAAAAAAAAGAGCTGGAGAAATCAACTTATTGTAAAAGTGTGAATTAGCTGTACTGTAAAACTCTGTTAAAAGTTAATGAATAATTAAATATGTTGATGGACCAAGTAATAGGTGCATATCCTGGCAATCTTGCACCGAAAATTCTGTTTATATAATGTATATAAATATAGAATGCTCTACCAGTAGTGGACTGTCTGTATGCACTTTTTAGGATTTGGATTTTAAAAGATTAGTAATTTATTTATTGCTATAATTGCAGGAAAAATGTCCAATTGTGCTTTTAAGTGTATGGTTAGGAAATTATTTCTTATATATTAATACTAACTTCCATTTTTATATTTCTTTCTCAATTACAAAATTCCCATTGTTGTAGTAGTAGCCATTTTTGGATTCCAACGAAGCTCATCTAGCTGATATTTGATGGCTTGATCCAACATTTAATATTTAATTTTTTTGATAATATTTACAGTAAAATTACAATCATTTTAAAATTTTTTAAAATAATATGTTTTTGAATTTTTGGATATTTTATATCAATTATATTATTTAACATTTGAATTTTTAATTTTATTAAATACCTCAGTTGTAATTTTGCTTTAATATAAAATATAAACTTAAAATTCCGTTTAAAATTCCATCTATGTATGAGGTTTTTATTTTCAGCAGTTGATGATATTCAGTGTAAAATTTTGTCCCTTATCATATGGATTGAAATAATATAAAAAAATGAATATAATGAAATCTTAATTTCAAGTTAATTGGACATTGATTATATATATATTTTTACTCATTTGGCTATATTTTGAAAAAATATAGATCTATAAGATCATATTGAATAATTTTTATTTAAGACTTTTTTAGATTTTTTTTATTTTTTTATGGTATCCATCTTAATTTGTACAATCTTTTTGATAAATATATCACTTGTTTTTAATTTTTTGACAAGTGTATTACTGGTCTTTATTTTCTGATAAGTATATCATTAGTCTTCTTTTTACATATTTAAATTATTCTTATCTTTTTTTTAATGTATTTATGATTAATTCTATAAATTTTAGTATATTTATATATTTATTTTAATATTTTTATATCAGTGACATACAGTTGAGTTGTGTGTTATCTTTTTAATGTTTAGTACTTAGTACTATGTATCATAGTAAGTTATATTCCAGTACACTAAAATTTATCTTTTAATGTAACTCTCATCTTCAAATTGGCATCTTCGAATGATACAAAATATAAACTTAAAAATAATATCGCTGTGGTCTGTTCAATTCAGTAAAATAATTTTAATTTTTTTCTGCTTTGGTAAATTAAAAGTAAGTCTAAAAGAATGGATAATATCAATGCTGGTACCAGAAAAAAATATCTGAAAAATGGGTGTTACTTTTTGTTACTTTTCAGGTCATTAAGATCAGAAAAAATTGTTCATTGACACGTAAAAGTGTGAAATCGAAGGGTGGGCATTGGCTTTTACTGTACCAAAATATAATTATTAGGAATTTAGAAATAGAGAGCAATGGGTACATCTGAGGAGTGCGACTCATTGTAAAAGTAAAGGGTTCATATGAAAAAAGATCAACACCCAATACCTTAAATGCTTATAAAGATCAACTGCCAGTACAAGAATCAAATGATTTTGTTTAGAGACTATTTGGTTTGAACTTATTGGATGATTAGATTAAATTATATATATATATATATATATATATATATATATAGTGAATCTACTAGGATTAGTCCAACGGGCCACCTACTATTACTCCTACAGAAGGATAAAAATTCGATCCTCAAAAACATATTTTCGAAAGTCGAATTTTTTTTAAAATAAAAAAAAATACATCGTGTGCTACTAATAATAGTATTTGCACTTTCCATTTCTTTAATACCCAAAATGTGGTCTCGTTTAAGTGGGCGATTGTGCATTTCTCTTTTCATTTTCTTTTGATAGATTGTTCGTTTATGATTGTTTAGCTTTTAGTATTATTGTATTAGAAAAAGAAGGTTTGATATTAGAGAGTATTTTTCATATATATTTTATGATTAACAATGCAGAGAAGACTTAAAACTGAAGTCTTCAAAGAATTTTTTTCCCCCGAAAATGTAATTCACAATCATTTAGTGAGGGAAAAAAACTATGAAGTCGATTTTAATTAATTTAATGTTCAAATTTAGTTAGGTCGAGTTTATTTGTTAATTAGTTGATTTAATTTTTACTTTATAATATAAACTTTTAAATTTTTATCTCATGGAGTAGTATTGAAAAAAAAAATTAAGGATTTTTTGATACCCTGTTATTTTCCTTTAAATATGTGCCAATGACAAATAATAGGAAAACTCAACTCATTCTAATTGGAGTTTAATATAACATTTTATTCTATATTATACATAGATCCTCAATGAGAAAAATACGCAATTTAATTTAATTTGATTAGACTTTTAATTTTAATTTAATTAGAATCTGTTGTATAAATTTTTTATTTTATTTATTTTAGACTATATTTTTGAAGGAATATAGAGTACAAAATCATTTTTAAATTGCTTTTTTAATGTCAATAAAAAATTTATATTAATAGTAGCGGAATTAGGTGGGGTTGTGTGAGGTCGCACGACTCCTCTAGCTGGCCAGCCAAAAACTGACATAAATAAGTCGAAAGTACGACCTTCCTTCTCTCTGGCCGTCCGGTATAATAGAGCCCTCATTATCGCTACAACAGTAAAAATTTTATATAGTTACTGATTCCGTCACTCTATATTAATAACTAGTCATGACTGAAAAACCCGCCTGTCTTAACTCATACATGCACTAAAGGATTTTGTTTTGCAAATTTTAATTTTTTTCGTTATATGAAATAATTTTGGTACGAGTAATCCTTTTTTTTGTTATGGATTTAATTAATATCAATGATTTTTTAGTTAAATAATATTATAGTATTTTTTTAAAATCGAAAAGTTTCAAATTCCGTGTATATTTTTAAATTTGTTTCTAATAAACCAAAAAATAAATTTACGTGTAAAAATTGTTGGTACAAAGGCATTATTTATTTTAAAAAATAGAGTGGTGTGAGCAATAAAGTACGAGAAACAAAATTGAATTAGAGGTCATTTTTCAGGGTAGATTCATGATTGTGCTTCGAATCATATGCACTCTGCTTTCTCTACCAAGCATTAACTACTTCCAATTATTTCCTAAATAGAAAATAAATTTTTAAAAATATAGGAATTTATTTTTTATTTTAATTTTTATAGACTTTTAGTTTTTAATTTTTATTTATAAAATAATAAAAAAAATTAAAATCTAAAAAAAAAAATAAAAAATATTTTGTACAACTAAATAGTGACTTAAGCTTCCCATATAAGGTACCATGTGAAATGCTTGGAATGGGCTCCCTATTCTGTCCCTCAGATGAACGGTGGCCATCTACGATTGGTTCCACCTGTCCCTTTCATTTCTCCTCTCCATTCCTAAAGTCATTATATCCTCTAATTTCTGGGACATTTACCTTTTAATCTTATATACCTTAATTAGATTGAAAACCCCAAGAATTTGAGCTACTATTTTGAACACTTAAATTTGAATTTTTTTATAATTAGATATATATATGTATATTCACTAAATGATATGTATCAATATGCATTTAAATAATTGTTAACCCAACATTTTCTCGTCTCTTTCAATTTTATGGTCACATCCTTAAATTGCAAGTTCCACTTTTTTGATATTAATATATAATCAAGGAAAAACATTAAAATCAAGATTAATCAGTAATTTTCCTCTCTTGTGTGCATTATTAGAATAAAAAGTAACAATGATAATTAATTAGTTAATTAAATATGCTCAATTTAACTCAATTAAATTTTAATTTTAAACTAATTAGAATCGATTATATAATTTTTTCACTCTAAGCAATTAAAAAAAATAATTAATCATCATTTTAGAAAATAGTTGTCTCATTTTAAGAGATAATGATACCTAACTATAACGGTTGGGTGTGTTCATTTGTAAAAAATAGAGTAGTTTTTTTTAAAAAAATAGAAATTTATATTTAAATATCATAATTTTCTTAAATTAGAAAATAAAAAATAATTTTTAAATTTTCTAGCTTTAAGAAAATTTTGGAAAATATATTAAAGATGTCTTACAAAATTTTATTTTTTAAACGGAGTTAAGAGTTTTATATCAGCATTAAAAAATAATTTTTCATTTTTACTGAGTAAACACATTTTCTAAATTTTATATAGAAAATAAATCATTATTATGTATTAATTTCTTTATCCACATATTTGTGCGAGAATGTGATGAAATTTGTGTGCGCTTAGCTCACACATACTAATAAAAGAAGAGCAAGATACAATTACTTAGCTCATTAACATGAGTGGTGATTATATAATTAATTAATTAATTATCTCCTAATATCTTGTTTCCACACTCTACCACTATATATACAAATCAAACCCACACATGCAATTTGCAAAATTTTCTCATTTTCAATCTCTCTATACAGAACAACATTTCCTCTTAACTAAAGATCTTCATTCAAATGAAGATTTCAATTTCAATGCTACTAATTTACTTTTCATTTCTCGTTTTTTCTTTACGATTAACTCCATGGCTTCTTACACTCTTTATTATTCTCTTCTCATTATTGTTCTCTTTCTCCTTGAACTACTGGTTAGTTCCTGGAGGTTTTGCATGGAGAAACCATAACTATCCTGATCAAAAGCTTGCTGGTCCAATTGGGTGGCCAATTCTAGGCTTTTTACCCCAAATGGGCTCACTTGCTCATCGCAAATTGGCTTCAATGGCTAACTCATTAGGTGCAAATAAGCTTATGGCATTTAGTTTAGGCACAACTAGAGTCATCATTAGTAGCCACCCAGACACTGCTAGAGAAATCCTTTCTGGGTCTTGTTTTTCTGATCGTCCTATAAAAGAATCAGCTCGTTTGTTAATGTTTGAGCAAGCCATTGGCTTTGCACCTTCTGGTGATTATTGGAGAAATCTACGTAAAATTGCTGCCAATCACATGTTTTCTCCTAAGAAAATCTTAAGTCTAGAGCCACTACGACACCGTTTGGCTGATAAAATGGCATTCGAAGTGAGAAAAGAGATGGAAGAGAGAGGATTTGTGATGTTAAGAGGGATATTACAAAAGGGTTCTTTAAGTAATGTATTAGAGAGTGTTTTTGGGAGTGATAATAATGTTTTAGAGAGTAATAATTATAAAAAGGAAGAGTTATTAAGTTGTATGGTTAAAGAAGGATACGAGTTAATTACAAAGTTTAATTTGGAGGATTATTTTCCTTTAAAATTTTTGGATTTTTATGGGGTTAAGAGAAGGTGTTATAAGCTATCAAGTAAGGTTAATAGTGTTGTGGGTGAAATTATAAGGGAGAGAAAGAAAGCTGGAGATTTCAGTAATAGAATTGACTTTCTTAGTGTTTTGCTATCTTTATCTAAACAGGAGCAACTCAGTGAATCTTCTATGGTGTCTGTTTTATGGGTAAACTCTTAATCAATATCATTTTTTTCATTACGATTTATTTTTTACAGTTGCATTATACATCTGAAGTCATACCGAGACATATTTTAAATATATATATATATATATTTTAAATAATACACTTAGAGATATTCACATGTCGTACTTGCTGTACTTGAGTTACAATCAATCTTTCTACTCCAAACAACCAATTTTTTTCTCCAATTTGCTTTCACTTGCTTGAATTTCTTATTGGAATGCTCATAATCTTTAGCTTTCCTTTGTCATCTATGTTATATCAAAGACAAATTTTCCCTTTCTTTTATTTTTCTAATTTTTCTTCTAAAAGAGTCATTATATTAAGCATACCACATGTGACATGATGATAGATATTCTGAGATGTTTGGATAAATATATTTTTCTAATATATGCATGTGTATCATAATATTTATTAAATTATTTATTTATTTTATCAGGAAATGATATTCAGAGGAACAGATACCATTGCTACTCTTCTTGAATGGATCGTGGCTAGATTAGTTATGCATCAAGAAATCCAAGCTAAGGCTCAACAAGAACTTGACATTTGCATTGGTACTTATCGGCACGTGCAAGATTCCGATATCCCTAACCTCCCTTACCTCCAAGCCATAGTCAAAGAAGCTCTAAGATTGCATCCACCTGGTCCCCTGCTCTCCTGGGCCCGTCTCGCCACGCACGATGTTCATGTGGACAAACTCTTTATCCCAGCTGGCACTACAGCTATGGTCAACATGTGGGCCATAACCCATGACCCATCAATCTGGAAGGATCCATGGGAGTTTAATCCGGACCGATTCTTAAACAATGACGTGCCAATAATGGGTTCGGATCTAAGACTAGCACCGTTCGGATCAGGCAGAAGAGTTTGTCCAGGCAAGGCATTAGGGATAGCCACAGTGCAGTTATGGCTTGGACGGCTTCTCCACCAATACAAATGGCTACCGGCACAGCCAGTGGATCTCTCTGAGTGCTTAAGGCTCTCTCTTGAAATGAAAAAGCCACTAGCTTGCCGGGCAGTCCATCGATGAATGGTTACATATCAATTATAAAAGATAAGCAAATTGTCTGAAGTTAGTGTAATAAACATAAAATAAGCCGAATGCAAAAAGCTTGTGTGTTAGTTAACGCAAGATTGGCCAACTTCAAAGCTTGTAATAGCTAAGTTTGAAGAGCTTAATGTTTTCTAATTATATTATAATTGTCAAGTGTTTAATTAATAGTATAATTATCCACTTTCTCATTATATATTCTCCCTAATAATGTGATATACATAAAAAAGAAACATATTTCTTGATAATATTCAAATAATTAATTGGTGTATTATATAAAATTGACTTAAATCAGAATATTAGTATTTAATTGAAAAAAGTGAAGTTGGATAAAATTATAATTAGTATCACTAGATTAAAAAAATAATATTATTAATTAATTTAATTAACCGGATTACTACTTTAACCGTAAACATTTTTTTTATATATATCCACTTTGTTTTATTTTAAAAGTCATGTAAAAATTGAATAAACAAACTAAAATAATAATTAATGATTATAAATTTTTTAAAAAATACAGTAATTTAGTTAATTACTCTTTTTAAGCATTTTCTTCTTATTAATTATTAAAATTAGAGTAATTTAATAAAAAAATGATAAATTTAAAATTTTTTAATTAATATTATTTTAAATTTATAAAATAATATTTAAAATGAAATAAAAAATAATATTTAAAATGAAATAAACTTCCAATACGACACTTGAAGTTAGAAGAAAAAAGTAATATTTAAAAGTAAGAGACTCGAATATGTATGTATATATATATATATATATGTTAGTGTATAGTCAATAAATGTATAATCCCTATATTTTTTGCAAGTGTCATATTTCTTCTTATATAAATTTAATTATTTTATATTTTTTTATTAATAATTTAAATTATTTTTATTAATGATATATATATATATATATAATATCAACTCAACTAAGTTTTAATGATGAAGTAATTTGGATAGATTAATTATATGATTCTCTCCTTTATTCTAAATGATTATGTATTATATTTTGAAGATATATAATCGGTAATATGTGTGTGCGGATTAAAAAAAGAACGAGTGAAATAAAAACCTTGACTTAATTATTAGTCAGTAGCAATAAGAAAGACAATGTTAAAAAAAATAATAAAACAAATATAAACTTACATAAACAAGGCATAATTTGGTTTGGTGCTTTCTTTCTCTTTTAATAAAGCTTGACTTTATTCTATATTCGTAAATACTTTAATTATTAATTAGGATTTTCTTCTTTTTTGTGCGTACGGATGGTTGGGATGTTTTCAACATTTATTAATTATTAAGTAATTTAATAAAAACAAATCAAAGACTAATTATTAATTAACAAGACACCATTGTCTTTTCTTTTTCTTTGATTTAATGATTAATTAAAGATTAGAAGCTCAAAGATAGCTTTATCATCACAAATCATTAGATTTTAAGTGTGCCCCTTTCTTTTTCTTTTCTTAACCATTAATTAATTATTTTTTGCTAAATTACAATCTTTTTTTTTCACTTGTTTTTTATGGACAAATCATCCATATGTGATTGTAGGATTCATGAAACAGAAAAATATAATATTTTTATATAGTTTAACTTCAAAAATCAAATTTTAATTAATAAGATTCATAGAGAATAATTTTTTACATTTTTAAAATTTTAACAATGGCACTTAAATAATTTTTAGGCATATAGAGAGAGAATTTAACCAATTATTTTAGTTGTAAGATATCATTCAAAAATAAGAATTTATGTTATCAAATAATTTTCTATGATGATTTTTAATATAAAATGAATCAATTATTTATTTTAATATTTCATTGAAGAAAATAATATTATTAATTTTTTATTAATACAAAATTTCAAATTTTTGGAAAATATCACAAATCTTTTAATAAAAAAAGGCATGTTCCTTAACACTTTGTGCATATAATGGTTTTAAGATATTTTATAACATTGCCCCCCCTAAAGTTTTTAGCTTTTAAAGATCCAAATCTTTATTTCTTTTATTATTATTATTATATTATATTATATTTTGCTTCTATCCTTACAGCTATAAAGGGCAAGGCCTTTAGCCTGCTTTTTAAATTAAAACGACAAATGCGCCACAAACGCATCTTTGTTAAAGTAAACGTCATGACGTTTCGATCTATGATTGGTCATTTTATTTAAAATTTATAAAAATTGTCTCACGCACTTGCTTTTTCGGGCAATATTGCACTAAAAGTTTATGCAGAATGTGAATGTCGATGTTTTATTTGTTAATTAATTAATTAATTAATTAAAGATTGTAATGTAATGTTTAAATCAAATTATTAATTATACTCTTTTAAGCATATAAGATTATGGTTAATTGTTAGAGCTTTCTCATCCACTCAATTTAGATTTCAACTGTAAAGTAAGCTTTAGTGTATTTTGCATGCTAATTAATCATTTAAAGATAAATAATAAATAAATAATTATTGTCTTCGTCTATGAGATTATGACTTCTACATAATATTAAATTATTTTGAAGTTGGTGGTAACTAGAAGGTGGTAATAATTTTGATTTCATCTATAAATTGATTCAAAATTCGATTAAATTCAGGTCAAATTCATATTAAATTAATAGAGATTTTTTTCCTAAATTCACTGGCATGCATTAATAATTGCATATATTGATGATTATTTGAAGTAGAATGATATATGCATAAATAATTTATATTTGTAGAAGATGACATAACTAAAAAAAAAGAGCATAGATTATTTTGAAAATGAATTTCAAATTGAAATAGAAAAATAACTAAAAGATCTTCAGAAAAAAAAGAAGAAAGAAACGAGAGTTAAATATTGCAAGAGTTTCAACGTCGTATATATGATTTTATAAAATTTAACATGATATCATAATTTCATATTACTCATGATGATGTCATTTTGAACTGGAATGAGAAAAATATCAATCAATCTATATATTTATTTTGCATCACAGGCTAACCAGTTTGCATATGGGAAATGTGTAGGATGGACAATGAGATGACCAAATTTATTAATTAAAATGTGTGAAAAATTATTAAGTCCATGAACTATGAAAGACTTGGATGACAATTTTATTTGAGATGGGAAATAAATGCATATTGCTGAAATGATAGTGCTACCTGCTAAGATGGATACGTGAATATATTAAAATGGATAAAATTGATATTAAAAATAAAATAAAAAAAATATAGATTAAGATAATTTGATCGTATAAAATGAAGATTCAGCGATATACGTATTAGAAAAACTAAATAAGTTAAAGTAAATATAATTATGAGAGATAGATATAAGCTTAAATTAACTTGGATAAAAATAGTTTAGTATAATCTTATGATTTTACATCTCTCCGAATATGGTCTATAATCATTTCAATTGAAAAAAAAAATCATATAATTAGCTTCAATTAACTTAGAATTAAGATTTTATTAAGTTAAGTTAAGATGAAAAATTAGTCCATATTAAATTGTTCTCAATAACAATGCCACAATCCATATCAAAAACTAACTTGAAATAGATTTAGTGTGATAAACAATTGAATTAGATAAGCTTGTTGCTTTGGGGAGACTTGAGAGAAGTAATAAAGATTTTATGTTAAAAAAAATTTCTTTTTAGAAAAAAAAATAAAAAATAAAAATCCCCTCTACTAATTTCACAACAAAAATGTAAGTTTTTGATGGGCTATGGAAACAAATTAATGACCAGAAGAAACTTTTGGGTTTATTAGATGCCCAATTGATGGACACTAGCCTTTAAAAATTTATATATTCTCTATTTAAATTACTAATATCCTGATATACATATATTAGTTTTAATTATATTAATAATATATATAAGGTTAATTAGAAATTTTTAATTACTCTTCCATTGTAAATATTCATTCAAAAAGTGCTATTTGTAATAATGATGCTAAATTACCTTAATAAATAAATTATTGATTTTGTGATATATTATGAGAGACCAATCTCTGTCCTTTTATTCATTAATTTAGCATGTTTTATTAAAAAGGAAAAAAATTAACATTAATTTACAGAAAATTACAAATGAGACATTGAGACTACCACTTCAACCAAATGAATGATCATTGAAGAGCTCCTTATGTATTCGAAACGCAGAGCAGGGAGACGAAACGCAACGTATCAACTTAAAGCATTCAAATTAGCTCTGTGGCGCGAAGCTTCTGTTTGGAGAATTGATATGGTTACCAGTTAGGAAGTTAGAAGCCCTATCTTAGTCAGTTATAGCTTGGATTAGCCGTTGGCGAGCTATGAGCTAGATTTGTATATAACACCTCTTTAGACTTGATCATGGATCGAATTTCGGACCCCAATTAGTTAAAAAAATTATAAACGGGCAAGTAAATGTTTAGAAAATATAGCATTTTCAAATACAAGCTTGACCTTTGACAAGGTCTAAACATTTATAATTGATTTCTTTATCATAGTAAATCAATTTTTCCTCTATTATTGCAGAAATTATATAGTATAACTCTAATTTGAATTAGATATTTTAATTGAAATTATGAACTAATTGAATAATAAATTATGATGATATTTTTTAAAAATATACTCGATAATTTATCTATGCAAGCCCTGTTGGTGGTAGCACACCAAAATTGAAAAATAAAAATAAAGAAAGTCAAAAATGCAAGGTGCCTAACAATGAAGAAATTGTCAAAAATGTGAGGTGAAAATGGGAGGTGCCTAATTTAGCCTAATTTTCACCTAATTTAGTTTGACAATTTATTTGCATTTGAAGCCTATAAATAGGCTCATTCTCTCCATTTGTAAATACACCAAGCAAACACAAAATATAGCTTAAGGAGAGCTATAGGTTAAATACCAAATAGTTTATATTAGGAATTAGAGAATCAATCTCTTGGAGTTCCTTGGAGTATAAATATTTGGGGGTTGTTTTGTGGGTGTCGGTTAGAAAAATATTTTGTAATTTGTGGTTGTAACAATTTGCCGCATAGTGAATATTTTTCTTGGTTGTCGTTAGACAACGACCGTGGTTTTTCTCCATTCGGGAGTTTTCCACGTTAAATCATTGTGTTTTATTCTCTTTAATTTCTCAATTGTTATTTTATTTTCTCATTTATTCCTGCTTAAAGACGGTCCGAGGGGCGGGAAAATAGCGATTTTCCCAACAAGTGGTATCAGAGCTTAGGTGTTATAATTTTTTGTCAAAAATCTTAGTATGCTCTGTGGTTGCAGCTTGGTCTGATCTTCCACATCAGAAAAGATTTTTGTTAAAAATTATTTTTGTTTTTGAGCTGGTGGAGCTTTGGAAAAGGTGGAGCCGTTTTGCTTTGGTGTGCTTGAGTATTGGTGGTGAGATAAATAATTACATGTCGAGGTAAATTCTGTCAAACGACACGAATTTAGTCTAAGGCAAGTGGATTTTAAGTGAGACCTTTGTGACTCCTCCTCTTACCTGGGAATTTACCTGGTGTAATAAGTACAAAGTAAGCATGTCGGCAATGAGATGCGAGATTGAGAAATTTGATGGGAGAATGAATTTTGCACTGTGGCAAGTGCAAGTTAAAGACGTGTTGATACAGTCTGGACTACATAAGGTTTTGCAGGGTAAACCAGTCAGCGGAAGAAATTCAGAAAAAGGCGGTGGCAGTGGAGACTCAGAAAAATCCAAGATTAGTGACGAAGAATGGGAGGAGCTGGATATCAAGGCGGCAAGTCAAATTCGCATGTGTCTAGCAAAAAATGTTCTTGCTAATGTGCTTGGATTGTCCACGACAAAAGAGCTGTGGGAGAAACTGGAAGAATTGTATCAGGGAAAAAATATATCCAACAGGTTATATTTGAAAGAGCAATTTCATACGTTGAAAATGGCGGAAGGTACAAAGCTGTCCGATCACCTGAGTGTCCTCAATGGTATTATCTCTGAATTAGAAACTCTTGGAGTGAAAACCGAAGATGAAGATAAAGCTCTCCGGCTCATCCTGTCACTTCCTTCAACATATGAGCACATGAAGCCTGTTCTGAAATATGGTAGTAAGGAAGTGGTGTATGCGGATGTGGTTAGTAAGCTCATTACTGAGGAGAGAAGACTGAATGAAATGGAAAATAAATCTTATGAGAATTCAGCTTTATCTGTCGGTATCAGGAAAAAGAATAAAGGCTCCGGAAAGAGGAAGGTTGTCTGCTGGGGGTGTGGTCAAACTGGACACGTGAGGAAGGATTGCCCGAACGGTGGAGCTGATTCGGCTAGAAGCTCTAACGTTGTTGCTGCCAATGTGATCTCCTGTGGCGAAGGAGATGATGAGTTGTCTCTGTAGTTGAGAGAAGTGTGTCCTCATGGCATGATTGCTACCCGTTGAGATGCCATAGAAGAGGACTGATTATTGGTAGCTGGTCCACGAAAATGCGCGCTGCATTGGTTGACAGTTGATGCAAGGTGCGTGGTGAAAAAATTATGTCGATGGCTAATGAACTCTCAGAAAGTCAACAGGAGGGTTGCACCATAAACTATTAGCGGGATCCGACATGGCCGATGAAAAATTCTTGGAGTTGGCGAAATAATTCCAAGTGTCGATACTCTTTTATGGTGGAGTATGTTAATTCTTGACGTTAAGAATTATAATTGTCGGTAACAGACAATGTTGTGTTTTTATTTTTCAAGGTGGAGATTGTTGGTGGTAGCACACCAAAATTGAAAAATAAAAATAAAGAAAGTCAAAAATGCAAGGTGCCTAACAATGAAGAAATTGTCAAAAAATGTGAGGTGAAAATGGGAGGTGCCTAATTTAGCCTAATTTTCACCTAATTTAGTTTGACAATTTATTTACATTTGAAGCCTATAAATAGGCTCATTCTCTCCATTTGTAAATACACCAAGCAAACACAAAATATAGCTTAAGGAGAGCTATAGGTTAAATACCAAATAGTTTATATTAGGAATTAGAGAATCAATCTCTTGGAGTTCCTTGGAGTATAAATATTTGGTGGTTGTTTTGTGGGTGTCGGTTAGAAAAATATTTTGTAATTTGTGGTTGTAACAATTTGCCGCATAGTGAATATTTTTCTTGGTTGTCGTTAGACAACGACCGTGGTTTTTCTCCATTCGGGAGTTTTCCACGTTAAATCATTGTGTTTTATTCTCTTTAATTTCTCAATTGTTATTTTATTTTCTCATTTATTCCTGCTTAAAGACGGTCCGAGGGGCGGGAAAATAGCGATTTTCCCAACAAGCCCTATAATTTTTTTGATTATAATGAATAAAAACTATGTCATTATTCAATTAATTGATTTATCATTTCAAATAAAATGTCTAGTTGAAATCATGTTCTATTATATTATTTCTTTTATAATCATATTCTTCACATTGTGTTCAGTCATGTTTATTTGGATTTCTGATTTTATCATTAATAATTCATCTTAGATCTAATCATGATTTTTATTAAATCTTTTTATGTTTATTTGAGTAAACTGTAAACTCATTTAAAAAATCTGACTTATATTTTAATTTATTTAAAATAATTTGTGTTGCAATTGAGTTAAATAATAATTTGATTTAGCGGTGTTATAGATTTTAAGTTAAATTAATTATAAATTATAAATTAAAATGTTAAATATAAAATAAAAATTTAATATAAATTATGATTATGTTAATCAAATTTAAATTATAAATTATGATTAGGTTAATAACATTAGAACTATAAATTTATAACTATTTGTCGATAATTTTTTCTATGTAAATTTTGTCCCCTTCAATAAATTTTTTATTCTATCACTGTAGTTAATTACTATGATAGCTTTTACTTATTTATGTTAAAGTAATTCACTATATGGTTAAGAAAAAGATAATTTGAAAGATAGGCTTCAACATCTTTTTGTGAGACAAAAAGTATTATATGATCATTGAAAGATATAACAAATTGTCATCATATATACAGAGACATGCACAAATACGGCTCATGTAATATGTAAAATGAGCAAATTAAAATTAAGTCTTAATAGATTCATGATAGAAAGGGGTTGATTCCTTTATTACATGGTTTTAAAATAAATCGTGTAATGTATTGACCATTTAATCAAAACTACTTAATTATAGTTTAAAAAAATAGAATTAGATGGTTTTAGTATTATTGCCCTAAACTCTAAACTCTTCTCTCCCTAAAACTCATTAAAATATGACTGCACAGTAAATATATAGATGATCTTAATTTTTTGTAAAATAATATTCATCATTATCTAAGTAAAATAAAATTTTAACTTTTCCAAAAAAAAATTAATTATAGTTTTAATATTAATCATAATAAGTAATATTAGGATTATAACTTGCACGATATATTACATTTACGATCCATGATACCATTTTTTTATTTTGTATTTTTAATATTAATTAAAGAATTTTAAATATAGGTTATTGAATAATTTATGATATTTTCATCACTATATATTTTATTTTATTTAAATAAATAATAATAAAAATCATATTTTATATTTATATCTATATATAATACTAAAACGATTATAGTTGGCACAATATTATGCCAAGTGTCGCTTTTATAATCTTTTCATTCATCATATTTTTAATATTTAAAATTAAATTTATTATTTATTATATAATAAATTTTTATTTAAAAAATTTAAATAAAACTATAATATCTTATTTAAGATTGATAATAATTATATTATTTAAAGAGTTCAAATATAATTATAATATATTAATTTTATATTAATAATAGTTATATTATTTAAAAAATTTATATAAAACTATAATATTTTATTTGATATTGATAATAATTACTTATCAATTTATATGTTGATATATATAAACAGTGTAACCAATGCACTAAAACCAGCTTCATTGTGTATATGTTTTGGTCAGAAAAACAGCAAATTTATATATGTTTTCAATGGATGTTTACGTTCAAATTAAATATGAAGCACCTGCTCCATTGCGTAAATTTGAGTGATGCCAATCAACACCATTTGAATCTTAGCTTTCTCGAAAAGATCAGTTGGATACCTTGAAAAGTGTGAGAGTAAAATTTGTGTTATTATCTTCTTTCCTCGTAATATTATTTAACTTTAAAACTAATTATCATATAAAAGAATGTTGTTCTTTATCTCATAGCCATTTCTGGCTCTTTTTCTCTATCTTTTTTTTTATCTATATTAACGCAATATGAATCTATATACATGAACGAAACGACTATAAGATAATGTGGAATCACATAATCCCTCTTCACCGACGGCCAAAAAGGAAGATGCTCGCCGGTGGAGCTAAACTCAGTCCCTCTTGAAGGGGCTGAGTTGCAGATCTGTGCAGTAAGGGGCAGACGAACCCCTCGCTGCAAATATTTTTATTTTTATTTTATAAATTGATCATTGGCGAAACAACGTCTTTTTACTAGGGGTAAATTAAAAAAAAAATCACCCCAGCGAAAGAACGCTGTTTCTCTAAGGCCAGTTCAAAAATAAAAAAAGGAATTGCGTAACCCCTCTTATTCTTTCATCTCCTTCTTCCCTCCCCAAGTCACTAGCAGCAGCAGGCAGCTCCCAGCTTCACCCTCAGCCGGCCTACCGATAGTCACCGCTGCTTACCGCTCGATAAATTTTAACCCCCTCAATTAATTTATGGTTCCACCACTGTCTATATACTATAGGAATTTGTATCTTTTACTTTATTATCCTATAATAAATATTTATTATAGGAATAAAATTACAATGAGATTATTTTTTTACTTAAAATTTTAGTTAAGTTGAAATTATGAAATTATTATAGGATTAAGATTACAATAAATTTATTTTTTACTTTATACCAGGGGCGAAGACATGTAGTTGAGAGGGGGCAGTTGCCCCCTTCTCTTTTTGAATATATATATATATATTATTTTTAAAAAAAATTTAAATTATTTATTAATTTTTTTAAATTTTAAATTACCCCCTCTTTTTTTTAATTTTTACAAAAAATAAAAAAAATTACAATAAATTATTTATTCTATATGCAATAGTTCTTTTTTAAAAAATTGACAAAATATTGATAATATATAAATATAAAAAAAATAAAAAAGGGATAAATTTTTCAACTAAATTAATTTGAACTCATTTAATGAATTAAAAAGCTCATTATTTTAATTATTTTTTAAGAAATTATATTTATTATTTATTTTTTTCTCTTTATTTTATTTTTGTTATGAACAATCTTATAAATTTAAAATTCTGTAGATATATATATTAATATTTTTTATTAATTAATTTTTTAATAATAAAACTATATTATTAATAAATTAATAAAATACTATTAAAAATGGGAGATAAATAATTATAGAAAAAATAAAATTTGCAAAAAAAAATTTTGTCCTCTTTATTTTAAAATATGTTTTCGCCCGGGAGAGATGGAAAATTTAGTTTAGTGGAGGAATGAAGGTTTTTTTTCTTTTTTCTTTTTCTTTTTGGAGTAGATAACTTATTCGATGTGTTAAATAAAAAAAAAAACTTATTTGGTTTGTAAAGGTAGTGGAGCATCAAACAATTTAATTCCATGCATTAGTTCTTTACAAGAATCAAGTTCTTTACAAGAATCAATTTTAACTTGTAAAGAACTAATAAGGCAATGCCATGAAATTCAGCGGTTTTGGCTTCAGCAGCAACAACAATAACTTTATGGGCGGAAGTGGCAACTTCATTATCTATAGCAGCAGCGGCAGAAGCAGGGCCGTCTTGGACATTTTAGGGGTCTCGAGCAGAAATTAAGATATGAGCCCCTAAAAAACAGTGTCGAAGCGAAAATTTTAAATTTAAAGGGCCGTCCAAAAATAAATATTTAAGACTTAAGGACCTAAAAATAACAATGTAAAACTTAAGGGCTCAAATTTTATTATATGATGAATGTGGGGCCTAATTTTTATTGTGTAATGAATAATATAATTAAAGTTCATACTTATAACTTGATTTTGATTATTTTTCACAAACAACAATCTCTGCTTTGAAGGAAACCTCATTAGCATCATCTATTTTATCTTTTAGTGCAGTTAAATGAAGAGAAATTCTTTAACGGAATCCTTAATAAAAAGGCACAAGTTGCAATTTATTTTCAATAAATCTTTCAAAAGTGCTGCTATGTGAAGACTTAGAGAAACTAGTTTTCAATGAAATTGTAGTAGCGTGTTATAACCTTCACTCTTGATTTTATTACATTAAATTATGCAATTATTTTTTGTTAATTAAATATTTAAATACTTAGAAAATTCTAAGGAAATAATGCAATGGAGTTCAATTAAATTAAATGATAAAAATATCCTTTGATTTTCATCACGTGTAGTAAAATCAAGCCATTCATAAATGATTGGGAGTCATGAGCGACAAAAATAAAAAATTGCGTGCGCCAGCCTTAGTGCAGTGTCTATTAGGATTGCAATAAAAAGGCACAGTTTAAATATTCAAGAGTAACGTTATGGAGGCCCGGCTCAAGAGGGGGCCCTGAGCGGTTTGTCACGGACTGATTCCGTGACCGTGTGAGGCCATTATAAAGGAACGTGTCTGCTGTGTTTCAACCTCCATGGGTTGGGACGGCTTAGCGTTTAAGGCGTTGTTATGCCCTAGTGGCCTGTACTCCACGCAAAGCCTGCGTGCAGGCGGGGTGCTGTGCCGCAGGGACAACTGGTCTGGAGCTGGGGCGCTCCCCTGATGAGCCCATGGCAGGGCAAAACCAGTGTGGTACAGTATGGCAAGGCTGGCCCCATAGCAGGGATATGGCCAGAGGGGCAAGGCTCTCGGGGCGCCACACGGGCACAGTGCTGCGCAAGACATTAGGCCCGTGACAGATGGTATCAGAGCCAGCTCGCTGCACGTTTGGTGCCCACCTGGCTAAACGCGTGGTCCAGGGGTCCCAACGGGAGGTGGACAGCCTGTGTCTTGTCTCCATGCGGTGTCGGAGCAATGGTTCGGCCTTAGGCACTGTGAGTGGATATGGAGCAAGCTTGGCCAGGGTAGTGCCAGACACGTGGGTTGAGGTGGGGGCGTAAAGCGAGTGTGGTCCAAGGGCGAGTCGTTCTCCCCGACACGAGGACGTGCCGCAGTTTAAGTGGGGGAGAATGTCACGGACTGATTCCGTGACCGTGTGAGGCCATTATAAAGGAACGTGCCTGCTGTGTTTCAACCTCCATGGGTTGGAACGGCTTAGCGTTTAAGGCGTTGTTATGTCCTAGTGGCCTGTACTCCACGCAAAGCCTGCGTGCAGGCGGGGTGCTGTGCCGCAGGGACAACTGGTCGGGAGCTGGACCGCTCCCCTTATGAGCCCATGGCAGGGCGAAACAAGTGTGGTACGGTATGGCAAGGTTGGCCCCAGAGCAGGGATATGGTCAGAGGGGCAAGGCTCTCGGGACGCCGCACGGGCGCAGAACTGCGCAAGACATTAGGCCCGTGACAGGTTGCTCAGGTTGCTTCCCCCTTGAGCCGGGCCTGGGCAGAAGCTGTAGCATTGGCAGTGTCAGCTTCAGCAACGGTGGTGAAAATGTTAGAGGCATTGACAACAGTAACCATGGCGGCTTTAACAGCGGCAGCGGTGGCATCGTTATGAAATTATAATTATATTTTAAAATTATTTACCGTAATAATAATCATAGTTAATGGAGTCTTTTTAGTATTATTGCTCTACGTATAAACTAATATAATAAACTTCCAGCTGGATTATAATATAAAGAAACTGATTTTATTTTATTTTTAAATCAAAAAAATTATTAGTAAAATACAGAGATGCGTTAGTGATAAAATTTTCCGCATTGCCCCAAACTCTTAACTCTCCTCTCCTCTCTCTGAACAGACTAAACTCCATACTTTGCATGCCCCATAAGACACAAATCTGGTTTACTTTTTTTGCAGAGATAAAGCCGTCATCAAATTTAGTGTTTTCACCTTTTTTAGGTGACAATTTCACAGATTTCTATTGTTTCTTTTGTATAATTTCTATTTTAATTGGTTATTGATTCATTTTTTTTTGCTTGATTTGTTTATCAATTGATACTCGAGTGTTTGGGCTTTTGAAATTGAGATATTTTTGAAGCCTCTATAGATAGATTAGAATAAAAATGGACTATAAAATCAGAATAAAAATGAAAACCTCCAAAATTTATTGTTACAGAGAGTATGAAAAATAGACTGAAATTTCTCTCTTTCAAAGCCTAATAATAACTAATTTATTGCTCTTTCAGTTAAAGGTTTCGAGACCTTTTCTCAATTATTTGGTAAGATCAGCCTATTCCAAAATAATTTAGTAAAACTTTGATGTCTAATTTGTTGCCCACTGATTGCATTTTGATTGTATTGATATGCCAATTCCTTATTTGATATACTTCATTACCTTCAACAATGCACAAATCAGATAATATGTTAATTAGCCTGAATATTACATAAAGTTACTTTATTCAAATCTTAGATCATGAAATGAATTAGCAGCCATAATGTTCTATAGTAGTAATGTTTGAAGAAAATTTACAAAAGGCTCATCAGAGGATGAAGATGTACACTAATAAAAGAAGTGAGAGAGTTTTGAAGTGGCTCCATTTTATGTATTTAAAGCTGCACCTGTATAGACAAACTTCAATTACTTTAAGGTAATATTAAGCTATTAGCAAAGTACTATGAATCTTTTGATGTCTTAGAAATGATAGGAGCAGTGGTTTATAGATTAAAATTACAAGTAAATTCTAGAGTACACCCAAATTTTTTCATGTCTCCTTGCTTAAGAAGAAGGTGAGATCACATGTAGTACCAATAACTGATTTGCCAGACACTGAGGCATGTGAGATAATTATTGATCCAGAGAAATTTTTGAATTCAAGGGTCATCTTGCGAGACAGCCAACACATTAAGCAAGTGTTGGTTAAATGGCTCAATTTACCTACCATTGATGCTATATTAGAGGATCTTAATTTTATTCCTAATCAATTTACTTCAGCCATGCATTTTTAGGGACAAAGATGATTTAACGGGGAAGGTATTGTCACATGCTCGAAAAGGAAGAACAGTGGGAAGGTAAATGTGAGTAAGGTGGGCAGCTGATGATTGAGTGATTACTGAGAATGTGGGAGTTAGAGTAGGCCAAAAAAATAAATAACATAATGTGAGTCAGCAGGTGGAATCGGTAGATTACCCTTTACCATTTTGTCTTTTAGTACAATTTTTGCAACTAATTAGGTCGTATAAATTGCCAAAAGGATTATGAATGAATGTCTAATATTTCTCTCTTGTTCTCTCTATTTCTCTCTGTTCTTCTTCTGCTTCCTCTCCTTTTTCTTCCCCTTCTTCTCACCCTGTCTCCCTAATTTGCTAAGACCCTCTGTGATTGTTACACTATGCAGTCACATGAATCTTGTATTATGTTATTGCTATTTGCATGTATTGGGCATTCAAATCCACCCAGTTTTGATATATGTTTCCTGCAATGTCATTCTGAAATCTTTGGTCTTGTATTGTGCTAAAATGGAATAAGTTCAAACCAAATCTTAATTGCAGATTTCACAGGAGTCCTTTACTGAAGAATAAGATGTTTGGCTTGACCATTTAAAATATCTTAAGCACCTTCTTTACTTCGCATCATATATCATTCATGTTCAATTCATAATAAACCTTGCGCTTTTGGAAGATCTCAATTTCCATTCTACGTAATTGGTCCTTATGATGCATGCATTCAAATAAACAGAATTGGGCCACTATAACTCTTGTTTTTCCTGTGTCTTTGCTGTGGCAAAAAAGGTTACGGGAGAACCTTTGATTCAATGAAAGGATGACACCTCAGACGTTCTAAAGTCAAGGCCGAAAGCATTTCACAGGCAAACTGAACCTGTATTTCTTTTTTATTTTCATTATATGATTTTATTGAACATATTATAATCATAATCATATCATATTTTCTTTAATCTCATCTGAAATTTATTTAATTATCTATAAATATTTTGTAGGCAAGAAAAATAATACTTAATCAACAAGAATAACACACATATTGTTGACAAATGTTGGTAACATTTAATAGTTTCATATGTGCAAAATGTCAAAGATAATCCAATTTTATTTATTATTAAACAAAATTAGAAAAATCATAAGATAACTTTTAGGTTTCTTTATCATACTAAGCTAAAACTAATTTAATTTAAAAAAAATGACACCCTCCACAATATTTTTATAAATTTTTATTTTATCAGAGCTATTTTAGTCATTTTATTATGAATTCATTATAAATTTATTATAAACTAATTATAAACTAATTATAAACCCATTATAAATTTATTGTAAAATTTATAAATTTATCATAAATTAATAAAAATTTGATATTTTAGTAAATATTTTATAAATTCTGGTATTTTGATAAATATTTTATAAATATGATAAATTTAAAATTATTTTTAATTTTTTTATATTTTTATCAAAAACCCTTTAATTTTAGTGTCTTCCTTAAAAAAAAAAAAGGTGAATGGAGAAATATTATACAATTTTGGGGTCCATTTAATAATTTCAACAAGTAGAAAGACTTCCTAAATAAATTTAAGACAAAATGACTGTCGATCGCAGGACTCCATAGTGCAAAAACAAAAAAACAAAACTGTGTGCGAGTCCTTTCCCATAATAATAATAAGTCTAAAATTGCTGTAATAACAAGCCATTTTAATTGTGAGAAACGACATCGTTTCATCATCAACGAGGAGCCTCGTTCTCATAAGTTTTATGATTAATTCAAACGCGTGATTCAATTGGCAAGCGTTTGGCAATTTGGGTTCCTGTCTTCCTGAAAAGAAAATATTATACCAGCAAATATATATTACCGATGAATATTCTAATTAACTTCTTGATAATTTATCGAAACATATCAGAATGCTGCGGTGGCCAAACATATAGAGATTAAGTCTATAAAAATTTCATGCTTTTGCTTTAGGTAAATGCTGGATAGTAGGCATTTTCAAAGTTCAGTAATTGAACTTCAAGCATAAATATTCTTTTAATTTATTTCAGATCTTTTTATTTTTATTTTTATTGCAGGAAGTCCACCTTGATGAACTTTAACTCATGAAATTTCATAGGAAGATATGAATAGAGCTTTTGATTTCCTTAAGCAACCAGACTGTGTTAAGATTGTTATAAAATTTTAATTAATTATTCTAAGCTATACAAATTATAATATATTACATATCTCTGTTGTTATTTAGTAAATGTAATTAAAAAACTGGTGAAGAACAATATACTAGTTATATGAGGCAAAACTGAAAGTTGCAAAACATATTTCTTTAAAACATTATATCAAACATGTGGTATACATTTGGGTTGAAAAACAAATAAAATTTTTAATCATTATATTTGAATTCCAAAAATAATCAAACAAACAAAACATAAAAAATTTACAAACAAAAAAAAAACAAAGAAGAAAAATCAAGTAATTCTATCCAATGAATTATCGTGGCTGCCTATAGCCATTGACAAATTCTCGTTTGAGAATGAGTTTATTATCAAATAATTGAAAGCCTTGGTGCCCAAAACAGCACCAACCATGGCTCTATTCATTCCATGCCTCACCTCCCATGCAGAATAGCACAGAGAGGCTTCAAAGAAATTGGCTGTTGAGGATGAAGATTAAGAACAAGAAATCAAGAGGAAGCAAGAATAAGAAAAACGTACCCAAGGCTAATGCTCCCAGATCCAACATCGTTTACCCATTTAGAGCTGCAAAATCAGTTGCAGTTTCTACAGTCGGCGAGATGGGTATCTCACCATCATCAATTCCAGCATTTCAAAAAGCTGCAAATATGGAAATCAAATTGAAAAAAGAAGGGAAAGATGATAAAAATATAATTCTGGTAACAAAAGAAACAAAAAAGGGAGTACAAAGTGAGAGAGAAGAGGAAGAAGAAAAGAAAAAAACAGGATACTGTATTTTAGAAAAAAAAAACAAAAATTAAAAATTAAAAAAAAGAAATTAAGAATAGTAAAATGAAAATGAAAGTAAAAAAAAAAAAAGTAATATATATGTAATTTTCTCTTGTTAAAATTTTTTAGCCGATAAAATTGGCCCATTCGTTTACAAAAATTCGCCCGGTCCAATCTTGTCAATGTCTTGTCAAAAAATATAAATTTTTGATAAAAATATAAAAAAATAAAAATTATTATAAATTTATTATACTTGTACATTATTTATTAAAATATTTAAAATATTTGTCAAAATATTATATTTTTAATAATTTATAATAAATTTATAATAGATCTATTATGAATTTATAAATTTAACATAATTTTTTATATACATAATTTATAATAAATTTATTATAAATTTAAAATAAAATAATTAAAAATACTTCTTTAAAAAAATAAAAATTAAAAAAATATATTAAAATGTGTTATTTTAAAAAATTACGAGAAAGTACGGAACATATGTTTTTTGAATATTTATGACCATATACGTAATATATATAATAAATTTAATATTTTTAAAGTTAATTTTTATGTATATAATATATAAATTTTATTTAAAAATAAATTTAATAAGTTTTATTAAAATGTTTTTATATTCTTTAATTTTTTTATAAATTGTGTGAATGTTATTTTTTATTAGAGATTAAAATTAAATTTTTTCATTTATATAGAAAATTAATATTTTTATATGTTAGGATGTATTTATTTAATAATAAAATTTCAAATAAGAAGATAAAAATTGAAGTAAATGCTTAAATATTTTAGTCGTATATCATTGTAGTATTACTATAAAATATTAGAAAAAAAAAACACATCCCATTTTTAGTTTTCTTTTCATTACATGATTTTATTTAACATATTCTAATCATAACCATATCATATTTTCTTTAAATTCACCTTAAATTATTTAATTATCTATAATATTTTGCGGATAAGAAAAATAATACATAACAAAAATCAACAAGATTAACACAAATATTATTAACAAATGTTGGATAAAATTTAATAATTTCATGTATGCAAAATGCCAAAGGCATTATCCAATTTCATTTATTATCAAACACAGTTTGAAAATTCTATTGTGATTTGTAAAGATCTAAAGTGGCTTGAGGATTTTTTTTTTGAATTTCCAAATTAATTTAATTTTAATGTCTTCCTAAAAAGAGGTCAATGGAGAAATATTATAAAACTGCGGGGTTCTTTAATAATTTCAAAAACTAGAAGGACTTTCTAAATAAATTAAAGACAAAATGACAGTGAATCACCGGACAGGATCCTCTAGAGCAAAAACAAAAAACAAAACTCTGTAAATTCCTTTCCCTTTATAGTAACAATTCTAAAATTACTCTTAACGGAAAGAAACGACGTCGTTTCATCATTAATAAAGACATAAAAGGAGACTTGCTCTCACGAGCAGTTCTATGATTAACTCAAACACGCTCGACTCAATTGGCACACGTATACTATTTGGTTTCATGGAAGCTAAAAAGAGCGATTACAGGTATATATTATAGAAACACGTGTAAAGGATTAATTAAAGAATTTTAATTAGGAAAATTTAAAATAAATTAGTTTTATAAATAGGATTTTATGATTTTCCAGGGAAAAAATTTTATTTTCCCACCGATTTTATATTTATCACCTCGACCTCGTTGTTCAGACAAAAATAATTTTCGATTCTTTTTCAGTTTCCCTCTCTTTTCGCATTCGTTGGAGGGAAAAACCCTCAAAAAACAGAATCTCAAAATCAATTTTTTCTGTTTAAATCTAGGGTTTTAGTTACTCCAAGTTTACTATCTTCTCATTTCTATAATTTCTCAGCTTACTTTGATATGTCCTTTTCATTTAATTCATGAGCCGAGTTACTGCAACTTCAGTTTCTGATCTGTTCATGTTCGATTTTTACTCAGGCAAGCAGTTGCTGTTGCTGAGCTGAACTTATCCTTTTTTTTTCGTTCTCAGTTCAAGTTTTTTGCTTTCTATTTAATGCTTACAGTTATTTTTTGTAGTGTAGTTAGTTGTGTTTTCTAGGTTTATATGCATTTTTCTTGTTTAAATGCTCTATTGTTGATAGAATTTGACTTGGGTTTGGATTTTTATATGCTGTGGATTTTGATCTTGGAGGTTCTAAAATGGAATTAGAAATCTAGGGTTTCAGCTCTTTTTGATGATTGCGTTTTACTTTCACTTGATTCCCAAATTTCTGATGAGTTCGAAATTATAAATTTTTGGGTGTTGGAATAATTTCGAATGTCATGGTTTAGTTTTTACGAATTAATTGACTGGGCAGAAGGAGGGAACTTAAGCTTTGTGTACTTTTAATTTCTTTGAAAAGTTTAGGCTGTGTATGAATAGAAAATTTAAAATTCTAGTATTTGAATTTAACTTTTAGTTTAAATTTTTTAGGTCAAGATTTAGATTTGTAACCAATCAATCAAACACATTTGTTACAGTCTTGTTCAAGTAATTAGAAAAGAAAAGAACAGGAGGTTGAAATCCCATCATTGCCTGTATATGGGGTTTTTTTAATGCTATTAATGTTTTTAATATCAGTTTTTGCTTTCTAAATCAGCATATTTTGTTTTTTCGCTTATGTTACCTCACCTACATGTACTAATATTCATTGGGGATCTTGCTTAAAGTCCAATAATCCGGTAGTTCTTATGTGATAGAGGGACATAAGAAGTATTCATTTGGGATCTTTTTTCTCTAATTCCAATAAACTGTTAGTTCTCATATAATACAGAGATGGATATAATATATGATTTCTGTTATTGAAAAACAGAGGAAGTCCAGTTTTATTCTTTATTTTCCATTTTTTATATGTATTGTATTCTAACCATAATCTATTAACATTTACTGTCAATTGACTTTTATATGATCATTGACTATTATTTGATCAAGTACTTTTTAATATAGGACAGCGATAGGGACTATATCTACAATTTTGTTGCTGTTGGAGGAATAGCCAATTGAAGATTGTGTGGTCTTCTGTGGAAATGCAAACCAAGAAAAGAATTGCTGGAAGAAATTCTTCCGGGGAGCATGTCAATCCTAGGATTTCAAGATCTCAGAAGAAAGCTCCTGATATTGTACAAGTTGGTCCAAAGAAAGTTACTGAGCTCATTACATCTTCGGCTAGAAAGCAGAGATGTGGTATGTGACCCTTTTTGTGTGTGCCATGCATGTAGAAACATTGCAATTATTTATGATTGGTGTTATCTCTTCCTTTCATTGAGATGACTCTATATTCACCATGAAAATAAATAATTCCCCAGTAACTCTTTTTTTTCCACTAAATTTGTTTTATCCTGTTTTATACTTAAACAGATGACAGTGTCAACACAAACATTTTACTTGGTGCATGGTTTGGATAAAATTAACTGCTGAAAAATGCTAAGAAGATAAGTGGTAAAATTTGTCCTAGTGCAATGTAATTACTCATTTAGGAGAGTGATGACATTTACCTTCCTGAGCTTATTCAAATCCAACGACATGTATGATTATTTATATTCAAGGTGATTTTTGTGTTGTTCAGATTGTCCTTTTTGTCTTAGAGGCAATGGATTTTGTGATACAGGGATATTCTTTTATTTAGTTAAGTAATAGTAGTCACTTCCTCAGTTTCTTGTATTTATGTAAATGTGACCTGTTCATGTCTTGTTTCATCCTCAACCTGCCAGCTATCAATTAAGGTTCTCAGGAGATTCTAATATAATTGCATTCAGCATTATTTGTTTTTTTTATCTAGTGTTAATATTGTTATTTTTTGGTTTAATATAACTAGTTATCAGATGAGTTTTTCCAAAACTTTCAGCAGGAAGTCTTCCAAAGAAAAATGGGGAGCCTGTTGCAGCTACAAAATTAGATACTATGTACGGCTCAGAGAATAATGAGACACCTAATACCACATCTTTGTGTGATGCTGGGGATCATGAGGTAGTCATTAACTGCATAACCTGTATGTTTAGTGCATTTCTTTGACTTTTGATGTTTCTTTGAGTTTGGCATGTATTCATAGCATTTGATATTCCCTTAACTATGTTGTTATCATATTTTATAAGTGATGTTTAATACAGTATCTCTGGAAACTTATAATACCAAAAGAAATAATATAAAGGAGAACTATTTTTGGACCGTCAAGATTCTGTTGTATGATTTCTTTATTTGTATTGCAGGATTGTAATGAGGGACCATGCATATTTTCTCCTTCTTTTCGCATATCTAAAGCTTCTGGAGGAGAAATTGCCAATGGAGGTAGGTGATGAAACTGAATTTTCGTTAATAGAGCTGTTACTTATGTTCTTACTGTCTTTGCTAGCTCCTATTTTTGCTCAATGTACTTGTATATCCACGTGTGTAGCCAACTTCATCAAATTGTTTCGGAAGGGTCAGGTTGCTCGAGACACTTTTGAATCTACTTCCGGGGCAGATGAGGAAACGTGTCATAATGACATACGTGTTGATACAAACAGATCTTCTGCAATATTTTCTATAGATTCTAATGCTATGAATTGTAGTTCTAATGGAGACTCAGAGGGAGTTGGCCTTTCATCTGACGTTTCAGCTATATATCTTGCCATGAAGAATTCGAAATTGGAGTCTATTGATGAGTACGATCAAGATTGCAGGTCAACTAAGGAGGAAGAGGATGATTATGAAGAATTTGACGATTTTGATCCTTATTTATTCATAAAGAACTTGCCTGAGTTGTCATCAGTTGTCCCCATATTTCGACCATTGCTGTTACCTAAACAGACTCGGAGCTGCCCTCCTAGCACTCTTGTTTTGGATTTAGATGGTAAGGAATTCAGAGAGTTGATTAAGCTACACAAAAATAACAGTAGCTCAAACATATTTATCATGCGTTATTTTGTTTGCTTGTTATCCAGTCGTACTATTTGATTTAGATGTGCATTTACATGTTACATCAACTTAGTCATTTTAATAGGCTAAGGCAGATATCCATGAATGTTGTGTTCTTTTTTCCTGCTCTTTTTTTCACTTGACAAGTTTTTGCTTATTCCAATTAAAAGTCATGTATTAACATTTATTCTTTATGAATTGTCATGTAAACTCTTTTGACAATTGTGTTATTAATTGAACCTTTTTTGGGTCAAACATGTTTTCCAGATGAGAAAACTATCAGCCATGGCAAATGACACTACTCTTTGTTTTTCTCATTTTGATCTATGACCAAATGAGAAAGAACTGATGTCTGGTGTCATATTTGCAGTTGAAGATGCTGGAATTTTCCATTTTCTTTTGCTTGTCCAGTTTAAAATGTATGTTTTCAAGTGATCCGTATGTTTGTGGCGCCCTTGTAGTTGTCTATGCTTTACAAACTTCAAGATTTTAATTGAAATGTTGATTTGGCAGAGACTTTGGTGCACTCCACGCTAGGACCTTGTGATGATGCAGATTTTACATTTCCTGTGAACTTCAACCACCAGGAGCATACAGTCTATGTTCGATGCCGTCCTTATCTCAAAGATTTTATGGAGAGGATTTCCAGTCTTTTTGAGATCATTATATTTACTGCTAGTCAAAGTATTTATGCAGAGCAGCTTCTAAATGTGCTTGATCCAAAGAGGAAGATATTCCGTCATCGTGTTTACCGTGAATCTTGTGTTTTTGTGGAGGGGAACTACCTCAAAGATTTGTCAGTTCTCGGCCGCGATTTGGCACATGTTATTATCATTGACAATTCTCCTCAGGTACATCAGAGGTTTATTCTTTTATGGCAATTTTTTGAGTTTACAATAGGATTCAGTAAAATCTTACTCTACAATCAGAACTCAATTGGGGCTGTCTGGAAGACAGTACTTGACAACACTACAATTGATGAGTGATATCTTCATAACATGGAAATAATTAGTGTCTACTGTAAATTCGTACTCTACACTAGTCAATATTATCTAATATCCTTAACTGTCGCTGTTTTGATGTCTTTGGAGCCTGTGTTTTTGTTCTAATAAAAGAACTTTATCCTAACCAAATGGATTTGTGTTCAATTTGTAAAGTTACTGAAATTTCAGTTCTCAGAAAGTTGATAGTTTGGTTTTATTCTCAGGCATTTGGATTCCAAGTGGACAATGGTATACCTATTGAGAGCTGGTTTGATGATTGTACCGATCAAGAATTGCTTTTAATACTTCCATTTTTGGAGAGCTTAGTAGGGGTTGAAGATGTTAGGCCCTTGATTGCGAAGAAATACAATCTTCGGGAGAAAATCGCTGCAGCTGCTTATCCGCTAGATCCAAATAGAGGAGATCCTTTGGAAAGGTGAGCTTCAATGTGAATATTATGAAGATTCTAATGAGAGCTCATCTCTTTTCATGTGTTCTTGTACAATTTAATTTGAGGAAATGTCTATTCTCTTTGCTGGGGATGCCATTGGAATACACTGAGATTTGAAATCGAAGTGGGATTCTAACCAGATGGAAAAAATGGTCATTGTTGTAATTGTGCTTGAAAGTTGAGAAACCTTCCTACAAGGAAGATGATGGTTCATTATGGGTAATACAATGAAGTTACCTTTGAATAAAAAAGATTTATAGTGGTTTAATTTAATATTTCATGTACTTTGTCAAGAGTTTAAAGGTGATATTTTACATTTTAATACATGGAATTCATTATAAATAATGAATCCATTGTATAAAATTTGAAAAGCTATTTTATACAAATTTCGGGTTTCAAAAGAAATTTTCGAGAATTTGCAATTGAATTCTTTCAAATTTTACGAAAATTTAATAATTCATTTGAAACAAGCTTGGTTTGGCTTAAATTCTTGAAAGCTTGATTATTGCAAAAATTTTAATTTCTCTCGTCCCATTTTATATGCAAATCCCAAAACTCATTTTATATGTAAATTTTTATGATTTTTACAAAAAAAAATCACGTTTTTTAACTCTGGAGTAATTATTTTATTATATAATTTCTCCATAAAGTCCAAATATAAAACTGGTATAATTTCTAGCTGGTAAAATATTTGAATTTGGTGCTATTAAAAATTTCAACTGGTTGGGGCAAGAGTCACCACAACGTTTTTGTCCTTCATACCAGAGCAGGGTGGCAATGTGTAGAGTAATTTCGGATATCCAATTCATTTGGACTCTATTATAGAGAATATAAATAGTAAATAAATGAGTTTAAAATGAATATTTGTATATATTAAAAATAACATCCGTTGTGGATTCGGATAGAGTTTGGATTTATAGCATAGAATACCTGTTATCTGAACCCGTTTATTTAAATGAATTTGGGTAGCGAGTATCCGCGAATATCCTATCTGTTTAACTCATTTATTTCAAGTTCGATTTTGATCGAATTCTTAGATTAATACCAATAGTATATCACATAAAAAATAAAATAAAATAAAGTATCAGACTTCAGTTCAAAAAGAAAAAAAAATACTTCATTCATAGAACATAAAATTTTATTACAAAATGGCATAGTCTTTACACTATTTATAGACCGAGCCTAAGAAAAGCATATAACTTCTAAAAAACTATGCTAATCATGGACCTCGTCATCCTGAACCTCATCCTCTTGATTCAAGTCCTCTTCCTCCTCATATTTGTCATCCTCGGACTTATGCTTAGCACCAAGATGTGATGTCTATCTCCATCATCCAGGACAGGTTCATGTCCGGGATCTCCTCCTTTAAACAATTGGACACAACCTTTTGATAAGCATAGATATCCCGAGCGTAGCGTTTGTCGCTCCTCGATGACTCGATAGCTAGCCCTTGCACAGTGGCTTTCAGAGCGTCCTCAGCCAGACACAGCTTAGCATCCTTGCTCTTCAAAGCCTCATTCGCCGAGTGCAGCTCTTCAGTTTTGCCTCTTAGAATTCCTTTAGCCGAGCTTAGCTTCTCAGTTTTTCTCCTCAAAGATTCATGAGCTTGCTTCAGCTCTTTGTCCTTTGCCTTCAAGGACTTCTCCATTTTGAGCCTTTTGGCAGCTTCTTCATCGTAGTTCCTAGTGGCTTGCTCGAAGTTTCCGCCATGCCTGCCACCCGATCCTCGATGGTATGGGTGAGTTGGGCCACCTGTAAAGTTCCATTAAGTCAGTTCCCATATTAAACTTTAATCAGGTATAAATGTTCAATTTTTGCCTTACCATGTGAGACATCGTCACCAACTCCTTGGCCACATCCTCCGAGCTCTTTCCCGCATTCTCGTGTCTCTCTTTTAGTATAGCTCGGTATATCTATTTTAGCACCTTCTACAGCTTGACATCCTGCACCGAGTATGTGGCATGGTGCGGGCTTGTCAACTTCTCGTTCATTGCCTCCATTAGCTGAACCATGTTATACCGGTGGGCTAGTGGTTTCTCCACCTCTCTCTGAGGCGAGCCCTCACCTACTCCTCTGTGAGATAACTATTCTTCCACCTCCCTATGTGGCTCTGGCTCTGGCACCATCTCGATGGGAAGAGCTAAGTCCATTGCAGGCTCCTGCTTCAGAGCCGGACTAGTCCCAACATCCAGCTCTCTCGGTCGCTCACCAGCGGAATTACTCCCAGCTACTCGATCGCACGGCTACTTGCGAGTCGTCCTGGCCCTTTTTTATGACTCTCTTCTGGCCTTTTTTTTTCCCAGGCATTTAAGTTCTCTACGTTCTGATCCCGAGCCCCTCTTTGTTTAACCAAGCCAAAAGTTAACAACACATCATAACAATTAAACACGTTACCAGTAAGAAAAATAAAAACTAAGTATTCGAGCATATAACATACTTGTCTGGTCTTCTGGGCAAATCTCCTTTAGAGCCCTCCCAAGGGAGAAGTTCTCTCTTATCAGTGCAATGATATTCATTTTTTCCCTCAGAATGTCTTGCTCCACCTTCTCAAAATCGGCAAGCTCGTCCTACCCGAGCTTCACTTGTTCACCTCTAGGGTTGACTCACTAAATGTTCTGGCAGCCGAACCCCTTGCGGTTCTCTAAGATGAAAAATTGATCCTTTTAGGACTTCGCAGAGTTCGGCTTTCTGTGAACATGCCGAGCTCAGACCTTCTTTGCAAATACAGAAAGTTTACGTCTACTCCCGGGCATATTCTGAGCATGCTGAAGGCACTCAGCACTCAAGGGGTAGGCACAACCCTGAGAAACCAACATAAAATCTCAAACCCCATGATAGTTCGCCATGTATTAGGGCTGAGCTGACCGGAGGCGATCTTGTGGTACCTCCAGGGGAAAAGTGCGCAGAGGAAACCGCACTCCTGACCTTAGATCCTCCTCGTAGATCATCATTTGGTTGTCAAGTAGGTCGTTGTACGCTCGGACATCCCCTTCAAGAATGATCATCATATACTCCTCTGGTATCCCGTACTTCTTTCGGATCCCAACCAAGTCTATCTCAGTCATTGTTAATTTAATGTCTCTTACCCGAGCTTTCTCTGAACTCAGGTGTACTAGTTGGACTCCAGCTATATCTTCCTCATCCTCACTGACCAGTTGCAGTTGTCTCCTTGTGTTTGGCTCGGTCGACTCGGTCGCTCCAGACCCAGCCTTGACGTATGCTCTTTCCTCTTCGTGGTGAGTCATCTCACCCAGTCTGCTAGGAGAGCCCACCTCTCCCAATTCCTCTGGCTGAGCCGAGCTAAGGATTGCTTGCACCATTCTTACCACTCAATATAAAATGTAATAACTTAAAAAACACAAACTTAAAATTAACCTCTCTCGCAGAGCTTTCAAGCCTTGAAGTTTCTCTCGATAAATCAGACGATTCGAGCTCCTCTCTTTCTTGTTGTGTGGCAACCGTTGTTCTTGAACCCTTTATTTATAGAGAATACTTTGACCATGCGAACGAATGTCAGTCTTTAATGATGCAAGCTTGACATGGCTGATAGTTTTCTCATCCGTTATCTAAAATACGTCTTTTTAGTTCCTCCACAACCGTTATCTTGATTTTCAGAGTGTCGCCTCACCTCTGCTTGACATGTATCCTTCTAGAACGGACTCTCCTTGGCATTAATGCCAAGACTTTTGAGGGGGACTAGTGGTACTATACATACTAGCCCTAGACAGCTGGGCGTTGCCTCGAGCTCCTCGAGCTCTTCTTTGAGCCCTAAGAGCTCTCCTTTCTCGAGCGTGTCCAACCCTCATTTTTTGAGCTCCTTCCTTATGCTCCACCTTGCGTTTCTCAACTTTCCTCCAGCTTTGACCGAGCTTGGTTTGGCTTCTGTGAGATAGGTCTTAGTTTAACAAAAATGTTAAATGACCAGCGGGGGACTATAATAGCACCCCTACTTCCCGAACTTTCTCACCAATCTCTGCACTAGAGTCCTGCGTGTCGCATGGTCTCTACAACAACAACAACAACAACTAAGCCTTAATCCCAAACAAATTGGGGTCGGCTGTATGGATTCTCAACAAAATAAGCTCAAAAGACACAAAAAAAAAACTCCAGCCTTAGGCCCCTTCCAAGACACGGATTTTACGTCTCCATTCAAGTCTGTCATTAATCAAATCCGCATCAAGATCTAAGGCACGTAAGTCTCTTGCTATCACCTCCTTCCACACAGTTCTAGGTCTGCCACAACCTCTAGCCCCCTCAATCAACAAATTCTCACACTTACGAACCGCAGCATTAGGAGGTCTTCTTAAAACATGCCCATACCATCTAAGTCTTCCTTCCCTCACCTTATCTCCGACGTCCGCTACTTGGACTTTTTGTCGAATATGAACATTCTTAATTTTGTCCAGTCTGGTATGTCCACACATCCATCTTAGCATCCTCATTTCTGCCACACTCATCTTATGCAAATGTTGTCCCGTTGGTGCCCAACACTCACTACCATAGAGCATCGCAGGTCTAACAACCGTCCTATAGAATTTACCTTTCACTTTCAGAGGTATTTTCTTATCACATAAAACCCCAGTCGCACCCTTCCACTTCAACCACCCTACCTGTATTCTGTGAGCCACATCTTCATCTATACGGCCATCATTCTGGAACACCGAACCCAAATATTTGAAGTGGTTGGTTTTAGGAACCAAAACTCCATCCAACTTAACCTCATGTTCCTGCTTCTTCCTTAGACTGAACTCACAGTGCATATATTCCGTTTTACTCCTACTTAAATTAAAACCCTTGTCCTCGAGGGTTTTTCTCCACACTTCCAACTTACGGTTTACACCAGCACTAGTCTCATCAATTAAAATAATGTCATCAGCAAACAACATACACTAAGGAACATCGTCTTGTATGCTTCTGGTTAGCTCGTCCATAACCAGGGTAAATAAATATGGACTCATGGCCGAACCTTGATGCAATCCGGTAGTAATAGGGAAAGTCTCAGTGTCTCCACCAGGTGTTTTCACACTAGTGGATGCATTCTCATACATGTCCTTGATGATGTTGATATATTTGCCGTTGACTCCTTTCCTCTTCAAAACCCACCATAACACTTCTCTTGGTACTCTATCATAGGCTTTCTCCAAGTCAATAAATACCATGTGGAGATCTTTCTTCTTCTCTTGATACAATTCCATTAGTCTTCTTAGAAGAGAAATAGCCTCCATGGTAGATCTCCCTGGCATAAACCCAAACTGATTCTCCGAAACTCTTGTAAGCTTCCTCAATCTGTGTTCAATAATCCTTTCCCATAATTTCATAGTATGGCTCATAAGTTTGATACCCCGATAATTTGTACAGCATTGAATGTCTCCCTTATTTTTATATATGGGTACCATGATACTCTTCCTCCAGGCATTCGGCATCTTACGTCCTTTCACAATAGCATTAAAGAGTTTAGTTAACCAGGCAACTCCTACCTCTCCAAGGTTCTTCCAAACCTCTATAGGAATACCATCCGGGCCACAAGCTTTACCAACTTTCATATACTTCAAGGCTTCTCTTACTTCACTATGCAAGATCCTCCTAGACCAGCTGATATAATCATTTGTTGCATGAAGACCTTGAAAATCTTGTTCATGTTCAGGATTGAATAACTGCTCAAAATAAGCCTTCCACCTCTCCTTAATCTCAACATCTCTTGTCAACACCCGTTGATCTTCATCCTTTATACATTTGACTTGGCTTAAATCTCTGCTTTTCCTTTCTCTCATCCTTGCAATCTTATAAATGCCCATTTCTCCCTCTTTAGTACCTAACTTTTGATAAATCCCTTCTAAGGCTCTGCCACGAGCTACACTAACAGCCTTCTTTGCCTCTTTCTTAGCCCTCTTATATTCCTCAAAGGCCTCGCTATTAACCGCATTCGGTAACTTTTTATACCATTCCCTCTTAGCCTTAATAGCCTTTTGAACCTCCTCATCCCACCACCATGCATCGTGCGGTCGAGGCCCTGCCCCTTTAGAGATCCCCAGCAATTTACTACCTGCTTTCTTAATGCCACCTTCCATTTTTGTCCACAAGTTCTCTGCACTAGCCTCAAGGTTCCAAATTTCTTCCTTTAGTAACTCCTCCTTAAAGGTACCTTGAGCTAGGTCTTTCAATTTCCACCATCTTATCCTTGGTTCCAATATTTTCTTATCATTCCTCCAGCTACTTTTATTCTTAACATCTAAAACCACAATACGATGTTGCGCCGCCAATGCTTCACCCGGAATGACCTTGCAATCCTTACACTTACTTTTGTCCCGTCTTCGAGTAAGTATGAAGTCTATTTGACTTTGGGTTCGTCCACTCTTAAAGGTAATCAAGTGTGACCCCCTCTTTTCAAAACAGGTATTCGCCAGCACTAGATCATAAGCCACCGCAAAATCCAAAATGTTCTTTCCCTCCTCATTCCTGTTGCCAAAACCATAACCCCCATGGACCCTGTCATAACCATTACTGTCCTTACCAACATGCCCGTTAAGGTCCCCACCAATGAAGATTTGCTGATTATCTGGAATACCTTGCATGATATCATCCATATCTTCCCAGAACTGAACCTTGGATGCTCCGTCCAAACCTACTTGGGGAGCATAAGCACTAATAACATTAATAGTATCATCTCCCAAAACAAGCCTCAAAGAGATAATCCTGTCTCCCTTTCTTTTCACTTCCACCACCTTGTCTTTAAGCGTAGGCTCAATAATAATGCCCACACCATTCCTATTGTTATCCAAGCCACAATACCACAGCTTATATCCTGAGTTACCAATCTCTTTTGCTTTATTTCCCTTCCACCTGGTTTCCTGCAAACAAGCAATACTAACCTTCCTTCTTTTCAAAGTATCCACAAGCTCTATAGACTTCCCAGTCAGAGTGCCAATATTCCAACTACCTAATCTTAATCGGCTCCCTTGGACTTGCTTCTTTAGCCGCATTCGTCCATAATGCGGTAGCCCTTTCCTGTCTGACACCACATCCGGGCGCTGATATGGCGGGACTAACTTCTTTACCCATACCCGTCCATGGCATGGGAACCTTTGCTCATACTCCACCACACCCAGGCGTCGATGTGATGGAACCCCTTGCTCATTTAACACTACACCCGGGTGCCGATGTAGCGCGTGCCTAGGTGAGCACGTCCCAACGGTATAATGATAGTTTTGAGAATCCATAGAAAGTTTGGCAAAATTTTTACACTGGCCGCCAACCTACCGCAACCCTCCTCCTTTATCCGGGCTTGGGACCGGCTCAGGTATTCGCATGGTCTCTATGTGTCATAATTCATCACCTCCGAGCTATGTCGAGTTCCCATAAATGACTTGACTGCATCTTGACATAAATGTCAATGGACTAGTGGGGGACTAATGATGCTACCCGCACTGTATCGAGCTCTCCGGCCGGGCTTTGTGTCCGGTCACTGCGGTGGCTGTGCTCTCGTTAGCATGATAGACCTCAGTACCGGGCTTTCCATGCCTACTGAGCTCCTGATGCCCAGTAGATACTCCACTGATACATCCGCAAATTACGCTGACACAGTTCAAATTGTCTTCCCATATTCAACTATAAATAGAAAATTCTTCCCACAGGTAAATGGTTCTTCTCTCTCTCTTTCTCTTTTCTCTTGATTCAGAGCGATCAAACTAACTTAGGCATCGGAGCTTCCCTCAGGGAAGCCCGGTTTTCTCTCTCTCTCTTGTCTTGCAGGTAGAAAAGCTATAGTAGTAGCAGCAGCAACACCAAACACCAGCTACGAATAATGAACCAGAGCAATAGGAGTTAGGATTCCCTGAGGAAGCCTCGACATCAATATATTTTTTATAAAATTTTATAATATTATAATTTATAAATTTATCGGTCTAAAAAATATTACTAAAGTTTATTAAAATTTTTTGACTAATATATAAATTTGTCAATTTTATCTAATGTGAATAAAAATTATTAATAATTGTTTATATAACTACTAAGGTTACTATTAAATTACTATAAAAAAATCTCATTAAAAATAAAATAAGCTTAAAGACCAACAAATATAAAAACTGGAATTTGGAAGTGGTTTACATATTTGAACTTGGCAGATGTTAAAAATTTAAAGTGCAGCTCGTTTTAAAAACGACGACGTATTTTATTTCTACGAATCGGAGTTCGTATCATGCTAAAATTAGCATTTCGCGCCAAACCAATCGTTCCGTGGTTTCCATTTTCCATTACCAATATCTTGTTCTATTACTAAACTACCCCTAATACAAATGCCGACTGAAATGACGAAGATATCCAGAAACGGTCTTTATAAATACCCCCAAGTTCCCTTCCCTCTGGCGCCACTCTCTCTAATTCTTTATTTCGATTCAAATTTCCGAAGCCAAACGCTCTTAGCTCTCTCTCTCTTGGATTTTTAGTTTTTCGCTTGAAACTCCATCACAATGGTGAGCAGAGAAAATCTATGTTCGATTCTCCATTTTCCACTTCATTTTCAACTTTCTTCATTTCACTAATGCTTTTATTGTCATTTCGCTTCTTAATCTGACGCTGTTTCATCCATTCCCTGTTTCAGGTTGTAGCTCAAAAAGTTAAGGAAGCAGAGATCACCGAGCAGGACTCTCTTCTTCTGGTATTGATGATAATTTACGCCGTTTCTTCGTTTTAGAACTCTTGATCGACTCTGTTTGTGATTATCTTTCTCCAATTTCTATTGTTAGTGATTATTTGATAGGATTCTAGCGTAGATTTTCCAGCTTTCAATTGTAATTCAGATCCTGAACTAGTGAGCTCATTTTGGCTGAAAATTAAAATTTAATCGTATTTTTGAAATTTGAGTTTGAACCAGTAGTTTTTTGCTTTTAAGTTCCATTTTTATTGTCCTGTAGCTTTGCATTTGCCACGAATCATCAATCCAAATTATCTGTTGTTTTTTCTGCGAACTTTACGACGAGTCTACGACTATTTTTTTTTGTTTTATTGCGTCTTTTTTTATCGAGTTCTTAAGTGTTTGTTTGTCTAATAAAAAAAATCTCCGATTAAAAGTCGTAGCTGGAATGCTTATCAGATAAAATTTGAGAAACTCTCTTCCGTACTTTGTGTGTAAATTTTTGGATTCATTTAGATCTGAACCGTGTATGTGTTTTCTCAAATGCCTACTGGATATGATAGGTTGAGCTGAAATAAGTTAAATGTGGTACAAGACTGCAGATATTGTTATTTCATTTTGAGAAATCTTATAATTATATTTTTATGCGTTAATGTAATGGCTAAATATTTGGTGATATTTTGAGCTCAAAATCAGATATGCTATTTGCGCTAATTGGTCCTCTGGTTTCCCACAAATTTTATAAATATCTTATTTTCTACATAGATTTGTTGCAGCCTATAGCTTCGAAGCAGTTGAAATTTAGTCAATAAGTTCTCTGTATTTATACTTTTGTTTATTGTAAATTGTTTTCAGTTTTCTGTGTGGTAAATAGTCCACAACGCTTCAATTTTCAAATTATCAATTATCAGTCGAAATAAGAAATTGACTCTGTACTGTTGTTCTGATACCCGCTTCTGCTAACTCTTAAGTTGATCTTGTGTTATATCATATTACTGCTTTGAATTAGACAAGGAACCTGCTCCGTATTGCCATATTCAATATAAGTTACATCAGAGGCCTATTTCCGGAGAAGTATTTCAGTGATAAATCTGTTCCTGCTTTAGGTATGCGTTTTCTTCTGCAATTTCCTTTTCAGTATGCACAAGTATGTGAGATGTTGATTTGTTATTTTCCTTGAAATTATGATGTGATCAACAGAGATGAAGATCAAGAAATTGATGCCTATGGATGCAGAGTCTCGTAGACTGATTGATTGGATGGAGAAAGGCATGTGGCTTCTCGATGATAGTATTAAGCACTAAGTTCTTTTAATCAGATTTGATGGTTTCAGCCATCGCTTTTTTTCAACTGAATTTGAATTTCTCACCTGCTATCTTTTTTGTAGGTGTCTACGATGCACTGCAGAAAAAATACTTGAAAACGCTTTTATTCTGTGTGTGTGAGGCAATAGAAGGCCCAATGATTGAGGAATACGCATGTAAGTATGCTTTCTGATTCATCACATTGTTCATGTGGCAAATTGCTAAAGAAAGGATAATACTCAAGTTGTCTTTAGAAAAATAGCTAATAATGTTGTTCTTGTGGTCTAAGAACTTTGCACGTTCTGTAAGCTACTGATTGTTATCACCTCATAATTGCTATAATTGTTTTTCCCTAGGGAGATTTTGGTTTCATTTCTTTTACCTTTTACAGCAGCTGCTTCTATTTTGCAGTTTCCTTTAGTTATTCTAATTCGGAGAGCCAAGAGGTTTCAATGAATATCAATCGTACTGGAAACAGGAAACATGGAAGCACCTTCAAGTGTAACTCCACAACAGAAATTACTCCAAATCAGATGAGGTAATAGCAACCATATGCCACTTTTATTCTGAATCTCTTCCTGTTGTTTATCCTCTGAACTTTTAAGTTTTTTTGTTAATCTATGGCACGTTGCTAAAATTCAGGAGTTCTGCTTGTAAAATGATTCGCACACTGGTTCAGTTGATGAGGACTTTGGATAGAATGCCAGAAGAGGTAAATCCATTTAGACACTAGAACGTGTCGTCTGATATTGCAAGCTATCTGCATTTTTAATGTACACAATAGGTTTGCGACTATGTATTCGTATACTTGCTACAGAAAAGCTGATCGTTCTTTTCTTTTCTTTTCTTTTTTTCAATTTCAGAGTACCATACTGATGAAACTCCTCTACTATGATGAAGTAACGGTATGCCAGTTAACTGCAATCTTAAAAGTAGTTTAAATACAGTTGCAATCAAGTGATTGTTCTTTATGATGTGGAACATTACTGCTGATTTAAGTCAAGCACTTGAGGTCATTTATTATGCCTATTTATTTCTTCTATATAAATTTGGTGGTTTCAAGGCTGGTCAGATATCGTTGTGATGAAAAATTTTGAGCTGCTTTTCCATATATAAGGTGCATGAAATTTTGCTTGTTCTTGAATAGGGGAAAAAACGATTGGTTTAAGAACTTGAGAAGTGCTTCAGAATATTTTTCACTTCCCATTTAATTAGTCCGTTTAACATAAGAAAAGAATACGATGCACTTTTTTGACCATGCAGCCAGCAGATTATGAACCTCCGTTCTTCAGAAGCTGCTCAGAAGAGGAAGCCCATAACCCGTGGAATAAAAGGCCTCTCAAAATGGAGATTGGGAATGTCAACAGCAAGCATTTTGTGCTTGCTCTCAAGGTAAGGACTTAACATTTTGCTAATGGTTTACAATTCAGATTCAGGGCTTGTATATCTGACAAATTTTAGCTTAATTGGTAATTTGTGCAGGTAAAGAGTGTGCTTGATCCTTGTGAGGATGAAAACGATGATATGGAAGAAGATGAGGTGAGCTTAGGAGCTGATTCTCTACAAAAGGATGATTCTTCTGAATCTGACAGTGAGGTGAGAGTTCACTGCATTCCTTAAGTTTTATGCTTTACTGCCCTTTGAGAATTTAATCGAGTTGGAATGAGAATTAGACAATGATACATAATATGGTAATTTTAACGTGTATATATTAACTTTTTTCATCCTATTTATTGCAAATTTCAGGTTAACCAATCAGAAGAAGATAGATATGTAGTTGCACCAGTTGGTAATTACATTAGCTTTTCACTGTCACTCCAGTTATCTCCTTGCTGAATTTGGCGAGTTTGATGCTAAAAGTAATTATTATATATCTTGACAGATAAGGAGCGACCAGCGGAAGAGAATGGCATGGTTGGTGAAGGTAACATTTCGAACTGAAAAAGAAGACTACAGAACAGACTTCACATCATAATAGGAGTTAGCAGCACAACCTTGTGACCTTCTCAAGATAAAAATGAAAAACTGGACTTGCAATTTAACAAATTCGTCTCTCAAATTTTTTTTTTCATTTCCTTTTTCTTTTTTAGTTGAAATATATGTATTGGTCCTCAGGATGTTAGGTTCATCTCTGGGCAGTGTAGTCCTTAACTAATTATCTTTTATATATTGTGCAGATGATACTCAGGACCCAGAGGAGGATGAACAGAAATTGACTAGGGTGAAGGATTGGATCACTGCTCATCACCTTGACACTGTAGGACTTAATGATGTTCTCTCCAATTTCCCAGATATATCAGTGGTAAGAGTTTCTGCTCTCCCTAAAATTTTCAATCTTTTCACCTCGTATAATAAAGTAATCATGTTGCACCTAGCTGATTGAAATTTTGAGATTCATTATGTTGATTTTGGTTTTACTAATGCAGGCTCTGACTGAAGGTAATCGGAGCGACTGATTCTTTGTTAACACTTAAACAGGAAAGGGAATTATTCCAGTTTTTCTTTTCTTAATTCTCTTATATTTTGGTTCCCGTTTATTGAATTTCAGAAATTGTGGACAAGCTTGCCAAGGAGGGATTTTTATCAAAAACTGGAACAGATACTTACACCAAAAACAAACAAAAGGTTCTACTTCTGTTCTATTAGTTCAACTTCATTTCTTATGAATTTGTTTTGTTCACAGTCCTTTTCTTTTGTGATGGAACACTGTATTAGAAATCCGAATTTGAGTTCAGTCTAGTGAAAGAGGAAATGGATGGCCAAGCTATCCCAAATGGTAATAAAGCTGTGCAGATCACTGATCACATGTACATGAAGGTTCGTTACCTGTTTATGAAAACTTAGTTGATTTTAATTCAAGTATATCATTATTGCTATTCTATTTAATTTGTATTTTCCTATTTATTAAATTTGCAATTGCCATTTCATATGACAGTTATATTGAAATTATTTCTCCATTACATCCCCTAACTTCGCTTCCTATAATTTCAGGCTTTATATCATGTTCTTCCGATGAACTATCTAACAGTTGCAAAGCTTCAATCCAAGCTAGATGGAGAGGCAAATCAGGCAACTGTGCGCAAATTAATTGATAAAATGACAAGAGATGGTTATTTAGAAGCCAAAGGAAACCGTAGGCTAGGTTAGTTGGCAAAACGGACGCTGTTAATTTTAATAATTGGAAGAGCCAAACTACAGTGAACTAAATCTCATTTGTCACAGGTAAGCGTGTGATCCATTCAAATCAAACTGAGAAAAAGCTTATGGAAGTGAAGAAATTCGTGGACAATGATGTTATGGTAATAAATATGATAATAATCATTTCACTGCTTTATGACTTCACAACAATAAGTAGTTGTGGAATTCTTTTTCTAATTGTTTTTTACATTTGATAAGGATGTTGATAACGAAGAACAAACTACCAATTCCAAGGATAAACAAGAATTCCAGAAATTAGGTACCTCTCCAAATTCTTCTCACAATTCCAGTTTTTGCCTCTTTCATTATACTTATATATATATATATATATATATATATATATATATATATATATATATACAAGCATAAAAAAATTTTCGATATCAGGGAACAATTGCAGGGATACTTCAACATGCGGTGTCCTCCATTCAATTGGATCAGATCTTACACGCATGAGGGTTAGGTCTGACATTAATCATAATGGATCAATGAGGAGTGAGCAGAGTGCATCAAGGACAAAAGACTTGGGCAACACTCCCACAAGCAGAGCTGAAGTTAGTATTACATTATTTGACAACAAATCCTTATAATAATTATTTAACAGTAAAATTAAGTGACCATTTTACTTTTGTAATTGAACAGCCAGTTGCTTCCAGAGAAAGTTTTGCCGTTGAAAATGATCAAAACGGCAGAGCAAATGGCAACACAAATAACTGTGATGACACAGATACAATTATCTTCAGCAGATCCTCTCAAGACAAGAGAACTAGGAAAACAAGCACTGTAAGCTTCAAATCCCTTGCTAATATTTAAACATTGCAGAGCTAGTTTTACTTTTATTTTTTAAAGTACAATTAGAGTGTAAGTTTCACCATTTTCTTCCCTTGGCAGGTTAAGGAGCCTATTTTTCAGTACATGAAACGCCAGAGATCTCAAGCTGTTTGAAAAACTTCTAGTGTTCAAGTTCATGAATTTCCTCTCATTTTGAACTGAAAGAAGTGAAAAAAATAACCTTTTTTTTCTTCTCGGGTTATTACTTACAGAAAGTAAACATGAAATTCTACAGTATACATAACATAAAATTTCATGTATAGCAAAGGAAATTTTGGTCGAATAGGCCCACTATGACTTGTTTTTCAGGTATCTAAAAGGAAATTTGGGCGAGTAGGCCGATCGAAAGCATTCATAAGTTGTGCTGTTTAGTTTGGATTTGTTGTACTTAAGTTCAACTGCACTGCGCCCACTCTTAATCCTAATCATCATAAGTAAAAATTTTCTTCTAAATAAACAAGGATTATCCTAATCACTATGCCTTATTATATCAATGATTTCTAATTATTATAACTAATATGATTTTACCATTTATCTTCTTTTTTAGAACTCTATTTTACTATTTCTCTTGTTCAAATTTTATCCTCATTTTTATTGAGTAAGTCGTCAAGCCCCCTGATTTTTAGCTTTTAATATATATATAGTTTTTTTCCGCTAAGCACCTAGGATTGTAATTTTGGTGATAAAGTATTAGTCACATTGCTTCTGGCAAATGTCTTTTTCATGTTATCACAAGGCCACCTGTATGTATAGGGCAAGAGACCAATGACCTTTGTCTCATATTCTCATCAAAATCTATCTAAATTTAATAGAAAGTTAATAATAAATATGTCGAGGAAATATTATAGAAAAGCAGAATAAGGATGACTTCTTAGATGATCTTTATTATGATGTTGACCTCTACTTGTCTCACAACCATAAAACCTTGATTTTTATTTTAGAATTTGCCTATTTCAATTTTGATGCATCAATATATATATATATATATATATATATATTTATATAAAGATGATGTTGATCTATATTTATCTTTATAGACATCTAAACCATAAAACCTTGATTTTTATTTTAGAATTTGCTTATTCCAATTTTGATGCAACAAATATATATGTATATTTTTAATTCATAACAAAACTTTCTTAGAATAATTTCTAAATATAATTTGGGTTACATAAATTTTTATCTAATGAATAGAGACAAAGCAGTTCGATACCTATTTTTTAAAATAAAAGAGAGATTTAAAATTATCCAAATTACAAAGGTATTAAGCTTAGGAGTCATACCATAAAATTATGATAGTGAGTTGTTGAACACCGTTTATATTTGGACACTTATATCTTCTCAAACTGGTTTGATTTTATGCTTGGTCGATCCACTATGAAATCTATCTTTCTTATTAGATATATGATGAAAAAGTATAAAAAGATGAAGAATGATTTATATATAATTTTCATTGACTTTGAGAAGGCATATGATGGAGTTCATTGAGAAGTTTTATAGTGGATCTTAGAGCGTAGGGGAATTTCAATAAGATATATCTAAGTCTTAAAGGATATATATGATATAGTTATTATTAGTGTCCGCATTGTTGGAGGAGATACTAAGGATTTTTCTATTTTTATTGGGTTATATCAAAGTTCAGCTTTAAGTCTTTATCTATTTACTTTGGTCATGGATGAGCTAATAAGACATATACATGATGATATTTCTTGGTGTATGATGTTTGCAGATGATATTATATTGATAGATGAGACCCAAGTAGGTATAAATCAAAAGATGAAATTATAAAGAAATACTTTGGAATCAAAGGATTATAAGCTTAGTAGAACTAAGATTGAGTATATGCGTTGTAGATTTAATAATGCGAATAGAGAAGAAGACAAAGTTATTTTAGATGAAATAGCGGTACCTCATAGTACTCATTTTAAATACATTAATTCTATTATTCAAGCAGATAGTAGTTGCGAAGAAGATGTAAGTCACAGTATTAAAATTGGTTGGATAAAGTGGAAGAGTGCCACATGAGTGCTATGTGGCCTAAAGATGCCAGTCAAATTGAAAGAAAAATTCTACCATACTACCATATAGCCTGTGATGATATATGGTAGTGAGTGCTGGGCTGTAAAAGGATAACACGTGAGTAAGATGCATGTTGCAGAGATGAGAATGATAAGATAGATGTGTGGACACACTAGAATAGATAGAATCAGAAATTAGAGCATTAGAAAAAAAAGTAGGGGCAGCGCCTATCGAAGATAAGATAAGAAAGCATAGATTGAAATAGTTTAGTCATGTAAAACGTAGACTTAGGAATGCACCGGTTAGAAAAGCTAAACTAGTTAAAGTAGAAATACCTAAAAGAGGCAGAGGTAGACCTAAATTAACTTGGACAAAAGTGATATAAAAAAATCTTGCTGTTTTAAATTTATCAGAAGAGGTAGCCCTAAATCGAATCGACTAGAAAAGAAGAATCCGCATAGTCGACCCCAATTAGCTTGAGATTAAAGCTTTGTTGTTGTTGTTGTATAAAATCATTGTTCATTGTTCATTTGTTTTTAATCGTTAACCAATTAGGCCTTGAAGTTTTGCGCCTAGCAAAATTTTTGGAACATTTACATATCTACTTAAAAATTAATTTTATTAAAAAAATACTATAAAAATTAAAAATATTAATATTTTTATAAAAAAAAAGTAATGTAAAATTTTAAAAATACCTCACCTCTTAATAAAATATTTTTTTTAAAAAAAATATATGTATCCTCAATACAATCAATATTTTACTTTAAATTTTCTTTTTTTTCAAACTCACTATTAAATAAAAAATTATAATAAAATAATAAAAATTAATATTTTAAATTATTTATAATCATATAAAAAATTATAATTTTTTATAAAAATAAAAAAATCAAATTTTAATTATAAAAAATAAATATCGCTCAAAAAATAAAAATAAAATGAAATATAGAAAAATATATTAATAAAAAATTATTAAATTTATTTTTAAATAAATTATATATATTATACACATGAAAAAAAAAAAACTCTATCTATACATGAGTTTTTTGTGCATAGCCGGTCCCAAGCCCGAGTAAAAGAGGAGGGTTGCGGTAGGTGACAGCCAGCGTAAAATTTTTATCACATCTCATGATATGGATTCTAATAATAATATCGTTGGGACATTCTCTACTTGCGACGCGCTACATCGGAGTTCGAGTGAAAAATAAGCAAGGGGTGTAGGGCATTTTCCGAATGCGACGCTCCATGTCGGTGCTAGGATGTGGTGCATAATAAATAAGGGTTCTCACATCATGGATGAGTGTGGATAAAAAAATTAGTTCAAAATACGAATAATAAGAGTATACGAGAGATACATGTTTAGATAATGGTAAAAAATTTTATAGGAAGAAGCATAAGAAAGAACAATTAAGGAGTAAGATCATAATAGGAACTTGAAATATTGGATCTCTTATAGGTAAACTGAGAGAATTTGTTGATACTATAGAGAGAAGAAAAATTAGTATTGCTTGTATTCAAGAGACTAAATGGGTTGGAGGGAAAAGTAAAGAAGTTGAGAATACTGGATATAAAGTGTGGTATACAGGTACAAATAGAAGTAAAAATGGAGTAGGTACAATTTTGGATCAAAACCTAAAGGAGACGGTTGTAGCGGTGAAAAGAGTAAGCGATAGGATTATTTCAATTAAACTTGTGCTCCAAAATGAGACCATCAACATAGTTAATGCATATGCCCCTCAAGTTAGATTGGATGGGGAGAGCAAGTAAAATTTTTGTGATGATATGGATGAACTAATGCGAGGGATTCCAAATGATGAAAATATTTTTATAGGAGAAGACTTAAATGAAATGTAGAAAAAGACAGAGTAGGTTTTGAGGAGGAACATGAAGGGTATGATTTTGGAATTAAAAATAAAGAAGGTAAGAGTATCCTTGATTTTGCTTTAGCCTATGATTTGATTATGGAAAACACATATTTTATAAAAAATGAATCACATTTAGTGACCTTTAAAAGTGGGCAAAATAGAAGTCAGATTGACTTCATACTCACAAGAAAAGCCAATCGAACTCGATTCAAGGATTGTAAGGTTATTTCAGGTGAGGCTTTGACCACTCAACATAGGTTAGTGATTTTGGATATTAAGTTTAAGAGGTTGATTAGTAGGCCAAGGAGGAATAATAGTCCTAAGATTAGGTAGTGGACTTTAAAAGGTAAAAAATAATTGTTGTTCAAGGATGAGTTGGTCAAAGCTGGAGGGTGGGAGGAATATATGAGTATGTCAGTAAATAATATGTGGATATGCATGTTTACAATAATTAAAGGAGTAGCTAGAAAGATTCTTGGAGAATCTAAAAGGTGTGGACATCCCTCGAAGGAGTCTTGGTGGTGGAATGAGGAAGTGCAAAAAGCGGTAAGAAGTAAAAAGGAATGGTATAAGAGTTTGTCCAAGTGTAATAACAATAATACTCTTGAGCAGTACAAACAAGCAAAAAAATATGTTAAAAAAATAGTTAGTCAAGTAAGAACACAATTTTTAGAGAGTTTGTATGAGAAACTTAGAACAAAATAAGAAGAAAAAAAAAGCTATCTATAAATTGGTTAAGATAAATGAAAAGAAATGTTGTGATTTAAACTAAGTTAAGTGCATTAAAAATAAAGAGAATAAGGTTTTGGTTCAAGAAGAGAATATTAAGAAACAATGAAGAAGCTATTTTGAGGAACTTCTTAATGGTAACCATAGTGATAACATTGAGGGTTTAGACGTTAGGCCAGAGAAAAATGTAAAATACACTAGACGGATTAGATTTTCGAAAGTTAAAAAAGCTTTGAAGAGGATGAAAGTTGGTAAAACCTATAGACCAGATAAGGTACTATTGAGGTTTGAAAATATTTAGGAGATACAGGAGTTACATGATTGACATCTTTGTTCAATAAAATCTTAAGTATAAAGAAAATGCCTAATGAATGGAGACCAAGTAATTTGATATCTATTTTTAAAAATAAATGAGATATTCAGAATTGCTCGAATTATAGAGGTATAAAGCTTATGAGCCATACTATAAAATTATGAAAAAGAGTTGTGGAACACCATTTGCGGTTAGATACTTGTATCTACTCAAATCAGTTTGGCTTTATGCCTGGTCGATCAACTATGAAAGTTATTTTTCTTAAAAGAGATTTGATGAAAAAGTATAGAGAGATGAAAAAGGACTCACATATGATTTTTATTGACTTGAAAAAGACATATGATAGAGTCCCTAGAGAAGTTTTATGGTTGGTTCTAGAGCATAGAAGAATATCTATACGATATATCAAAGTCTTGAAGAATATGTATGAGGGAGCTATCACCCGTGTCCCCACTGTAGGAGGGGATACTAAGGATTTTTTCGTTTCTATTGGATTACACCGAGGTTCAGCTTTGAGCCCTTATCTTTTCGCCTTGATCATAGATGAGCTAACAAGATATATACAGAATGACATCACTTGGTATATGATGTTTGCAGATGATATTGTATTAATAGATGAGACTCAAGCAGGGATAAGTCAAAAGTTGGAGTTATGGATAAACACTTTGAAATCTAAGGGTTTTAAGCTAAGTAGAACTAAGACTGAGTATATGCATTATAGATTTAATAGCGAGAATAGAAAAAGAGGCAAAATTATTTTAGACGGAATAACAGTACCTCATAGTACTTATTTTAGATACATTGGCTCTATTCTTCAAGAAGATGAAGGTTGTGAAGAAGATGTAAATCATAAGATCGAAAGATGCTACATGAGTTCCATGTGATCGAAAGATGCCAATTAAATTAAAAGAAAAATTTTATCTCACTGTAATACGGCCTGCGATGATGTATGATAGTGAGTGTTGGGTTATAAAAGGACAGCATATCAGTAAAATGCATGTTGCGAAAATGAGAATGATAAAATAGATGTGTGGTCATACTAGGATGGATAGAATCCAGCAATTAGTGCATTAGAGAAAAAGTGGGGGTAGCACCTATTGAGGATAAGATAAGAGAGCATAGATTGAGATGGTTTAGCCATGTGAAACGAAGACCTAGCGATGCGCCGGTTAGAAAAACCGAATAAGTTAGAGTAGATATAGCTAAGAGAGGCAGAGGTAGGCCTAAACTGACTTGGTCAAAGGTGGTCCAAAATGATCTTATGATGTTACATATATCAGAAGAGATAATCTTAAATCGTATTGAGTGAAAAAGAAGAATCCATATAGCCGACCTCAATTGACTTGGAATTAAAGCTTTGTTGTTGTTGTATACACATGTAAAAAGTAAAAGAAATACACATAATTTTATTATATATATATATTATGTAGATATGTTGTAGATGTATTATATATGTGTTGTAGATATGTTATATATGTTGTGTATATGTTAGGTTTTATTTTTTAAGTTGTGTGTATTTTGTGTAAAAATTATTAAATGTTGTATTAATATTATATTAATGTTGTATTTATGTTTTAAGAATAAAATATTTAAAAAAAATAAAATTGAGTAAATATTAAAAATATTATATAGATATATTGTTGATGTATTATAGATGTATTTATATCGTTGAGTGTATATTTTATATATATTATGTATATATTATATATTATATATATATTTATGTATATTAAAAAATGACATTTAAAATTTTTTTAAAATAAAAAAAATTTAAATAAAATAAAATCGCAAAAGAACTAAAAAAATTTACAAAAAAAAAAAGAAAAATTAACATTGCAAACGTAATTTTAAAAAAAATTCGGTTTCTGTATATGTGAAAAAATAAAAGTTCTGCACATTACTGGAACATACCATGGAATCTCTCAGCTCCTTAAAAGGGCCCCATATAATGATAAAAACTACAGAGCAAAGGGATAAAATTACTAAAACCAGATAAAGTTTTTATATTTCCAGAGCCAATTTGCCACGTGTTCTTCTTGAAGCCTCTACTTTCTCGTGGAGTAACACTGTATAAGGTTTTACTTTACAGATTCCCCCATGCCAGAGATTGAATTTTGATTCGATCAGGAGGACCTACACAATAGCTTAGGATATCTACTTTTCACCGTTTGATCACTTCAACGGGTTAGATTCACTAAGTTTATTCTCCAGTTCTATGAAATGCAACTCCAGACTCGGAAACATCGAAATTTCAGTTGCAAGCCACTGGAAGAAGCTGAGAAGAAACTCTTAAGAAGTAGAACAAAAGGTTTATACTCTTTCTCTTCCCTTTCTTGGATTTTGTTCTTTTTTTCTGTTAATTATCTGTGGTAAAGCTAACGATTGATCAGTTATTATTGGTGTTAAAGATGGAGAGCGAGAAGAAGACGAATCAAGAAGGACCAGAACTGAAACGATTAGGATTCGTGAGGTTTGGTGCTATACAAACCCTGATGTGCATGTTGAATATGTACAATTACACGAAGCAGAACTCGGGGCCTTTGAAATCTACGGTTGCGACCGTAGAAGGTTCTGTAACCGCCGTAGTCGGCCCTGTCTACCGGAAATTTAAGGACGTGCCTGATGATCTTCTTGTGTTTCTAGATAAGAAGGTATTTATAGCTTTATTTTTTTTCTGCTTTTTCTTGTTTTTGGATCAATTAAGATCTATTTGAATCGATTATTCTGTTTTTTAATCTTGAATTTTACGCAATAATTTAAAATTTTTCATTAAATTTATGATCATGTTTGCCTACCATGACTTGGTGGAACTAATAGATATTTTTCAGGTTATGGTGTTTTGATTATTGAACAGTTACTGTGACTTTATAGTGCCCTTGTAGATGAGTTAAAGAAACAAAAGAATAATCTTAGATGAAAATGATTTTTTAGATGTGGTTTGAAGCTTATGATATTTTGGGGGTTTCAATTGCATCTACCCGTAAATGAATCTGAGTTCTCTAGTGAAATATTGTGCAATGCAGTCATGATCCCTTTGAGCTTTTTAAATAAATTATATATAAAATGGCATAAAACAATGGATATTTTGGATTGAAATGAACGCAGCGCCTAGATGAAAGAACAATGTTTTGCCAGAACTAATCAATCCTCCACCCAATTGGCTGCTGCAGGTAGATGAAGCTACACAAGAGTTTGATAAGCGTGCTCCATCTGTTGTTAAGAAGATTGTGAGTCGAGCTTGGAGTTTGATGCAAATTGCAACCAGCATGGTTCAAGAACTGGTGCACCAGGCTTGTGCTGGAGGACCACGTGCTGCTTTAAAATATGCAGCCAGAGAGTCTAAGCAAATGGTCTTGTCCCAATATGTTAAGATGTGGTTCAAAGCTCACAATTTTCCTGTCATTCACACAGTTGCAGACATGGCCATTCCCACAGTAGCACACTGGTCGGAGAAGTACAACCGTGTTGTTAAGAACACGGCCGAGAAAGGTTATCCAATCTTTAGTCATCTACCTTTGGTTCCAATCAATGAGATAGCTAAAGCATTTAAGAAAGAAAATGCAACTAAAGATGAATCTCATTAATCAGATTCAAATTAGAAGGTTTATTTTATTTTAGTGTAATGGGGGGGTCTGCAAATGACTCCTTAATGTGATAATTAATGTGAATGGTTCGTAAATTCTGCCTTGTGCTCTTTGGACTATCATCATCTTTTTGTTCTGGACTAGTTAAATAATTGATGCTCCTCTTTTTAAGTTATATCTAACTTCGATAAAAATGGTTGAGCATGATTTTATGATTTTATATCTTTGAAAAATCTATGTAGCTGTCCCTGGTTTTGTTGAGATGAGTTGAGCTGAGTTGTTCTAACTTATCTAACTCTATGAGATTGTTAGGCTAATTGTTATGAAATTGGACGAGTTCATGAAAACATTATTTTATGTTGTATGAGAATTCTTTGATCAAGTCAAGCACCTTTACCTTATTATAAGAGCAATGGCGTCTCTGAAGGTTTGCGTCTTAAAAACTGGTGTTTAGTTTAGTGATGAGAAAATAATGAACGGAGAAATTCAGTATAAGAACACGTAATGCCAACTAAAGTAGTTTAGACACTAATAAAATCTGAATCACAAAACCATAATTTAAATTCTAACTGAGATTTAGTTTAGTGGCATGCTTTCGTTCAAGTGTCAGAGTTTGAGTTTTTAAGTGTTTATTTTCCTTACTGAATCTCAGATAATTCTGTTTAAAATATAGAAATAGCAAATCCCAAAATACAATCAGCTATGAATATAGTATATATAAAATAATTACAATCAGCTACAAATCAGCTGTAATATCCATAAAATAAATCTCAGTAGGGCAACACTCCTTGAAATACTCATCCTTGAGATTCTTTTCAAGAGACACTCAACATTGACCTTGAAGAAGCTGAGAAGAAAGTCTTAAGCAGCAGGACAAAAGGTTTATACTCTTTCTCTTCCTTTCTTAGATTTTCCACTTTTTTCTGTTAATGATCTATGGCTAAGCTAACATTTGATCAGTTTATTGTTGATGTTTAAGATGGACAGCGAGAAGAAGACGAATCAGGAAGGACCAGAACTGAAACGATTAGGATTCGTGAGGTTTGTTGCTATACAAACCTTGATGTGCATGTTGAATATGTACAATTATGCCAAGCAGAACTCGAGGCCTTTGAAATCTACAGTTGGCACCGTGGAAGGTGCTGTAACCACCTTACTTGGCCCAGTCTACCGGAAATTTAAGGATGTGCCTGATCATCTTCTTGTGTTTCTAGATAAGAAGGTATTTATAGCTTTATTTTTTGTTTTTTGCTACTTTCTTTTTTTGGATCAATTAAGATTTATTTGAATCGATTATTCTGTTTTTGAATCCTCAGTTTTAGGCAATAATATCATATTTATATATAGTTTTTATGGTGCCCTTGTATACGAGTTAAAGAAACGAAAGAGTAATCTTTAGATGAAATGAATTTTTAGCTGTGATTAATGCGTTTCTAGTGAAATGTTGTGCAATTTCTAATGGTGGATCTACACTCTGTTTGTTGTACTTGAATTGTAGTCATGACCACTTTGAGCTTTTTTATAAATTACATGTAAAATGGCATAAAAAATGGATAATTTGGATTGAAATGAGTGCCTAAATGAATGGACAATGTTTAATCCTTCACCCAATTGGCTGCTGCAGGCAGATGAAGATATAAAAGTGTTTGAAAAGCGTGCTCCATCTTTTGCCAAGAAGATTGTGAGTCGAGTCTGGAGTTTGATACACATTGTAACCCGTAAGGTTCAAGAACTTGCGAATAAGGCTTTTGTTGGAGGACTACGAGCTGCTTTCCGATATGCAGCCAAAGAGTCTAAGGACGCTGTTGTTTCCCAATCTGTGAAAATGTTGATCAAAGCCCACCAGCTTCCTGTCATTCACACAGTTGCGAACATGGCCGTTCCCACAGTAGCACACTTGACGGAGAAGTACAACGATGTTGTTGAGAACAGAGCCGTGAAAGGTTTTCCAATCTTTGGTCATCTACCTTTGGTTCCATTCGATGAGATAGGTTAAGGCATTTAAGAAAGAAGGTGGAACTATAGATAAATCTGATGGGTTTTCAATCTTTGGTCGTCTACCTTTGGTTCCAAACCTTAACATAGGTAAGGCATTTGAGAAAGAAAGTGCAGCTACAGATAAATCTGATAGCAGTTTTCCAATCATTGGTTGTCTACCTCTGGTTCCAAACCTTGATATAGGCAAGGCATTTAAGAAAGAAAGTGCAACTACAGATGAAACTGATGGTAATCCAATCTTTGGTCGTCTACCTTTTGTTCCAAATCCAATCCATGAGATAGGTAAGGCACTTAAGAAAGTGCAACTACAGATCAATCTGATTAATCATCAGATTCAGATTAGAAGGTTTCTTTTATTTGCGTGTAATGGGTTTCCAGTTTAATATTCTAGTGTTGTGGTTTGCAAACATGTGATGGGTTTTTGAGTCTTGAGTAGAAATGCTAAGAAATGGGGAGTCTGCAAATGACTTCTTAATGTGGTAATGAATGTGAATGATTAGTAAATGCTGCCTTACGCACTTTGAATAATCATCATATTTTTGCTCTGAACTAGTCATCTAACCATCTGAGATTGTTAGGCTAATTGTTATGGAAAACATTATTCTATTTTATATATGAGAAATTCTTTGATCCTGTCCAGCACCTTTACCTTATTACAATAGCAATGGCGTCTCTGAAAGTGTGCGTCTAAAAAACTGGTGTTTAATTTATTGACGAGAAAATGACAAACAGAAATTTCAGTCACTAGAGAAGTTCTCATCACTAAAAAAATCTTAAATTTTCCAGTGCTATCCAAAGAACATTAAAGAGAGCCGAATCAGTGTTAAAACTTGCAATCAAAGAAACAGTAATTTCACCTGATAAAAACATTGACTTGGCACTGTTTAAATCTAAAATCCCTATCAAGTTGGATAGTTTCACTTCAATCTAAGTACAATACACAGCGATGATCAACATTAAACAAAAGAGATATAATCCATAAAAGAGAGTTATATGGACAATCATTAAAATTCATAAACTAGTATGGAAATTTTCAAGATTATTATTATAAACCAGCTGGTAACATGCAGGAGACAAATTACAAGATCCTGATAATACAAAGCTTAAATGCCACATTCAGTTCTTCCTTCCTTATCAATCTCCAGATGGATACTAAGCTCTCTGCATCAATGAAACACCAGGCATGAAATCAGTTGCGGCGAACTAAATGAATCAACAGATTTATTCTTCTCTGCTAACAATGGATAAACTATGGATTCCTTCAACTGGCAAGTAGCATTGGGAAGTCCGGAGTCTGTACTCAGTACAGTACTTGGATAACCAATGGCATGTGGCATGCCAAATTAAAGAGATCCATTCCCAATCAGTTGCTTATTTGGGAACCGATAACATCTCACGCGAAATTACCATTTTGCCCCTCAGAATTTTAATTTATTTTTTTTTAATTCTATTAAGTGAAACGGCGCCGTTTCACTTAACACGATTTAAAAAAAAATAAAGCCAGCAGCGTTTCATGTTGTTGGCTCGAGCGAAGAGAGACCGAGAGAGGCAGAGCAGAGGGAGGCGCAGGCGACGCGCAAGCAAAGGCAAAGAACAAGGGGGAGAGGCGGAGAGTCGACCACCGGCGACGGCGACGCTGCAACTGCACCGAGGGCGAGTCACCAACTAGATTTTTAAAATTTTAGTAATTTTTTTAAATTTTTTTAGTTAATTTGTTAATTTTTTGTGATTATTAGATTTTAGGTTACTAAAATTGAGGATTTTATTTTTTAAATATAAACTAGATTTAGATTATATATTGGGTTTTAAATATAGAATGTAGATTAATTAGTTGAATTAATTGATTTTATTGTGTTTTGTGAATTTATGATAATTTTTTTTAGGTTAAAAATTGGAGATTTGATCATTTTTTTTTAGGTAAAGAATTTGAGTTTTTTTTATATATAATAGATTATATATTGGGTTTTAAATGTAGAATATAATTTATTAATTAGTTGAATTAATTATATTTATTGTGTTTTGTGAATTTGTGATATTTTTTATTTTAGGTAAAAAAATTAGGGATTTTATTTTTATATATAGAATATAGTTTATAATGATTATTCAATTGGTTTTTAAATATAGAATATAATTTATTAATTATGTTGTATTAATTGAATTTACTTGTGTTATGTGTATTTGTGATAATTAGAATTTAGGTAAAAATTGATAAATTTTTTTATATAAATATAGATTGTTGTTTATTTGAATTTTAATTAACTATAATAATTTAATTAAAATGATATGTGTTGTGATTATGTTGAATTAATTGCTTTTGTTAGTGTTTTGCGAATTGTTATTAGGTTTTAAATATAAAATGTAATTTAATGTCTTGTTATTGTCTAAAATGCTGAATATAAATTAGGTTAAACTAATTCTAAATTAAACAGATATGGTTAGATTTGTGATCAAGACTAAGAGAATGCGGAATGAATATGGTGAATCCTCTAATATCCCTCTTCCGACACCGATCCCTATATTAAGTAGTCATGCAAGTGAGGAGGTATCTAGTGATGATATAAGGCGTCCGGATATTAGTTTTGATGATATTGTGGAAGACCCCGCATTGCGTAAACCTATTGATGAGTTTGATGTTGAGATTATGGATGATATTAAAAGACAATATGTGGCTAAAGGTCCTTGCAAAAAACGTGGCCATAATTTTTCCTAAACAGAATTTGAAAAAATTATGAGGAGTTTTAGAGAGAATTGACACTCTAAATTTGAGTGGTTGGAATACAATATTTCTAAAGATGCAGCATTTTGTTTATGGTGTTATCTTTTTAGTTCGAATAGAGGATCAAAACGAGGAGATAATGTCTTCATAGAAATTGGATTTCGCAATTGGAAAAAGGCCATGGAGAGATTTAATGAACACGTTGGCGGTTCCAATAGTCCACACAATAATGCAAAAGTACTATATGTTGGTTTCAAAAATCAAAGACAAAGTGTGTCTCATGTATTATCTTCTCACAGTCAAGAGCAAGAGAGACATTATAGGACACGTTTGACAGCTGTTGTTGACTGTATACGTTTTCTCTTAGCAAATAGCTCAGCTTTTCGAGGACACAATGAGTCAAAAAAGTCAATTTGCCAGGGTAATTTTCTTGAACTTCTCAATTGGTACAGCCAACGCAATATTAATGTTGGAAATGTAGTTAATTCAAATGCTCCTAGAAATAATCAACTCACTTCTCCACATATCCAGAAACAAATAGTGAGCGTTTGTGCTTTAGAGACGACACTAACTATTATTAAGGATGTTGGTGATGATTTTTACTCTATATTAATTGATGAGGCTTGAGATGATTCTGTAAATGAACAAATGGCTGTGGTATTGAGATGTGTTAACAAGTTGGGACAAGTGATGGAGCAATTAGTTGGAGTGGTACATGTGAGTGACACATCTGCTTTGTCTTTAAAAAGTGCACTTGAAGATTTCTTTGCGAAACATGGGTTATCACTAAATAGAGTTCGAGGTCAAGGTTATGATGGGACTTCTAATATACGAGATGAATTCAATGGGTTAAAAACCATCATTTTAAATGAAAATCCCCAAGCAAGATATATTCATTGTTTCGCTCATCAACTCCAATTAGTACTTGTAGCAGCAGCGGCGAGGAGCAATAGATATGTAAGTAATTTTTTTGAATATGTTACAATGATTGTGAATATGGTTGGAGTATCATGTAAAAGGAGAGATGCACTCCGTCAAAAACAGCATGATGAAATCGTTCAACATTTGAAAAGAGGTGATATTCAATCTGGAAGAGGATTGCATCAAGAAACAAGTTTGGCTCGACCCGGTGACACGTGTTGGGATTCTCATTATAAAACAATTGTGCGGCTTCTTTCTATGTGGTCAGCGGTGAAATCGGTTCTTGAAAACATAATAGACGATGGAACTGAACAAAGAACTCAAGGGACAGCTGTGGGCTTGGTTGATAAAATGAAAAGTTATGATTTTATTTTCATTACTTACTTAATGAAGACAGTTTTAAGACAGACAAATGATCTATCTCAAGTCTTACAACGAAAGGATCAATGCATTAACAATATTGTACATTTAATTGCAGCGGTCAAACAGCAATTGCAAGACTTCAGGGAAAATGGAGGGGATGAATTATTACAAGATGTTAATAATTTTTGTATAGATCACGATGTCACGGTCCCTAATATGGAAGATAATGTTCCGGGTCGTCTACGTTCTAAGCGTGCTGGTATTCCTATTACTTATTATCACTACTTTCGAGTGAAAATATTTTGTCAGGTAATCATTCTTCTTCATATTACAACAACAACAACAACAACAACTAAGCCTTAATCCCAAACAAATTGGGGTCGGCTGTATGGATTCTCAACAAAATAAGCTCAAAAGACACCAAAAAAAAAACTCCAGCCTTAGGCCCCTTCCAAGACACGGATTTTACGTCTCCATTCAAGTCTGTCATTAATCAAATCCGCATCAAGATCTAAGGCACGTAAGTCTCTTGCTATCACCTCCTTCCACACAGTTCTAGGTCTGCCACGACCTCTAGCCCCCTCAATCAACAAATTCTCACACTTACGAACCGCAGCATTAGGAGGTCTTCTTAAAACATGCCCATACCATCTAAGTCTTCCTTCCCTCACCTTATCTCCGACGTCCGCTACTTGGACTTTTTGTCGAATATGAACATTCTTAATTTTGTCCAGTCTGGTATGTCCTCACTTCTTCATATTATGATACTAAAACTATTTATAATACAACTTAATTTTCTTTTATTCAACACTAGATTGTTGATTTTATTGCACAAGAAATGAAAAATCGGTTTACAGAAACAAGTTCGGAATTGCTTTTATGCATTGCTTGTCTTTCACTTATAAATTGATTCTCCAACTTCAAGCGATCTCGATTACTTCGTCTTGCTGAACTATATCCAAATAATTTCTCCAATATTGATCAAATGATACTTAAAGATCAACTTAAGACCTACATTGTTGATGTAAGAAGGAATACAGCTTTCTCTGACCTCCATGACATTGGAACTCTTGCTCAGAAAATAGTTGAGACAGGTTATGACATTATGTTTTCTTTGGTATATCTGCTTGTTAAGTTAGCTTTAGTCTCACCTGTTGCAACTGCTACTGTTGAGAGAGTTTTTTCAACAATGAACATTATCAAGACGGATTTGTGCAATAAAACGGGAGATTATTTTCTGACCGATTGCTTTGTGTGTTATGTGAAGAAGAAATTTTTTGTAAAAATTAAAAATGAAGCTATTATGCAACGTTTTCAAAAAATGCAAACTCCTAGAATACAATTACCACCTCTTAGGTGTAGTCAATCTAGTAATATAAATTAATTGTTGAACTATTATAATATTAAATATTCAATTTTATTCATAATTCGTCTGTATTTTTTTTCTCTTGGTAATTTTGCCTCCTCTCAAAAGTCTCTGGTTCCACCACTGGTCAGAAAGGGTATAAGTAGCAGTCTAAAGCTACTTTACAATGCCTTTGTAAGTAGCAACAGTTAGACAAATACAAGTCTAAGCAGGTAAATAGCAATCAGAAATAAACACCTTGGAATTGCATCGAATGGATATCTATGGTAAAAAGGAATAAAAGCCCAGTGTAAAGCAAAGACTGCAAAGTATGGAAGAAAGATACCAATTACACACTGGTAGCACAGATATGGAATGCAATCATCAACAATCAATTGAACTAACGAACTCTGTATTTCTTAAATTAAATTTCACTGTACATCCTAGCAAACTTCATACTCTCAGCAGACAAACAACAAACAGACAATCACATTCATATATGCATCTTTCTAACTGATCATTAAGTTACAATGACAATTACGGCAAAACTAGTCATGCAGGAAATAGGTTCTTAAAAGGGATCCACTACATATTCAGTTTCACTCAAAACTAGTTAATTATAAAAAAAAAAACATCAAAGGCATTTATACACACAACACTTCGAACACACAAAGCAGCTTAAAAGCAATCAGAAACCATAGAATTGTGTCAAATGGATATCTGCAGTCAAAAACAATTATACATGCTACCTTAGACCTAAAACCCAGTATGAAGCAAAGCCTGCAAAGTATGCAAGAGCGAAACCAGATACATGAAATGGTGTAGATATGGAGTACCATCATCAGCAATTAATCAAACTAAAGAAGACTGCATTTCGTAAAAATATTACACTGCACATCCCTAGCAACTTCATACTCTAATAATGATGCCAATATCACATTTATCAAAACTCAAGGTTTAATAGAAGTACTGTAAACCATTCAATGCAGCACAAAATCTCCTCAAGCGAATTTAGGATCCAACAAATGAAAGATTAATATAATAGAGACCCAATATTTTCCAAGAATCGAATCACCCAAAAGTCTGCAGTAACTATCCATACATCAAAAAGACCAGACAATCCTCATACTATAATCAATAACAATACCAACCTCGATTTTCATTTGGGGGAGCCATAGCTATCTTGAATAAGGTCATCGTAAGGGTCCCTCCGGCCAGGAACCTGGCTAATCTGGGCATCCCAAGCGAGCTGGGCATTGTGTCGCTCAAATGTCCAGAATCCATAAGGTCGAAGAGGGTAACTCCACATCTCCTTGGTCTTGTTGCACCGATCTTTCATAGCATATAGATGTTCTCTGAACTTGCGATCCCTCTCTTTCGGATCCTCCATCAATCTCAGAACCAAATTCTCAGCGAATTCCATAATAAATCCCATCTTTTCCTTCTACAAAACAGAAAAAGGAACCCTAGAATTTCAAATCAAATAAACTCTTAGCCAAATCCTAGTTAAAGTGCTAGAAGTTAAATCGATATAAAGATAATTATAGATTTGATCGTACCTGATCAAAGCTCTGAACTCGCGGAGCAGAGAGGCGTTTTCGGAACAATTATTTGTGAGCAATGGCGAACAAGGACAGCTAGGGGACGACAGCAATAGCTGGAGGAAGGCCCTAGGCCCATTAATTTTCTTGTTAAAAAGTCCATTTAAGCCCAATCAAGGCCTTTTAAATTGGGCCATACCTTCATTTCCAAAAAAAGTGAGTAATTATCTTCATATTTCACCTATGTAAGACCTTTTTTAACTTGCTTTTAATAATATGACTAAATGCATTTGAACTATAATTATATTTGTTAATTTCCACAATTTTTTAAAAATTTGAAATAATTTAATAATATAAAAGATTGCATATAAAATACTCTGCAGTTTCAGTATGCAAATTAAAAGAGGTTCATTATTATTTTTTGGGATTTCAAGACTTATGATTAATGTCTCCCATAAATTATAAAAAAAAGGACAATTATTTCAGATTTCTAGTAAAAAAATTCAAGTTGAAATTTCACCCATTGAGATGTGAAAAATTATAAAATTAAGAAAAAATTAACATAGTTAATGCTTGAAAATTTTGTTTTTTTAAAAGAGTGGAAAATTTACATTTAAATTTTTAGCCTTTTAATTTGCTATATACATATTATTATTATTATTAGAAACATTTTCAAATCCCCCAATTTTCCGACCATTCAGATCTAGAAAGACAGAACCCACTTCACTATTGAATTAATTAATGTCAACAAACAAATAAATGAGCAATTAGAAGGTAGTAGTAGTAGTAATGGTAGACTCTTGAATTCAATTAAGACATTCTAATTATAAGTTTGCTTCTAACACATTCAATCAAATTCAACTTACTCTTTCTTTTGACTTAATTTAGCCGCTCATATAAATACCAAGCTGTATATTAAACAGTAATAAAGATTTTAATAACTGATAATAAAAAAAATAACACATATTATAAAGTGTTTATAACAAATTTCAATGAAAAAATACATTTCAATAAAAAATTAAAAATATTTATTACTGTTTAAAAATACCTATTAAATAAATTCAATAACTAATTAGGTATTTAAGGTGGGTTCTTAACATTAAATCTAAAACAATATAGCCTTTTTCTTTTGACTTGATTTAGCAAAATGAATGTCCAGGCTTCAATGCATCTTTATCAAATTGTATGTTTTAAGCATACACTTATCGCATTAAATTGATTGCGCCCCACAAAAAAAAAGGGAAAAAAAAACTCTAATTGCTTGTACACATCATGAGAAAAAAGAAAAAAAAAAGTTTATAAGATTCTTATTTTTATTCTTCTTGAAAATTGGTGATAAGATTCCAAATATTTTTTTTTTCTTTCTTCTTTTTCTATTTCTGTATTCACTTTTGAAAAATAGAAACAACCCAAAAAAATTCTATTAATTTCCATATATTTCACATGAAAAGAGTGTTAATATTATCATCATTGCATGTAACAAACAAATCAAGTACTTGAGACAATCAGTAAGAAGAACAAGTGGATGATGTATAAATAAATGGGCGGTTAAAATAGGATCATTCTTTTCTAGTACTAATGTTGAAGACAAAAAGTACTTGAAATTTTGTATATAAATTGCAATTCCAGAATAAGCAGTACATTAGGTAGAAAAAATTTACCCACAAATTTGACAAAATCTCTTTTCAAAAAAGGGTTAATTACAAAACTAATCTAAAACTAACTTCCATTTAAAAAAATACAATGAAATATTTTTCTTTTCATTTTTACGCTAACCATCTTATTTATTAATAAAAATATGATATTATATCATATCTAAAAGAACAAACTTTATTGAACACAAAATCAAATATACTTTTTCACTTATCAAACCTAAATATAAATTCAATCGATAAACAAAACAAGTTCAAGAAGAAGAAGAAGAAAAATGTCGACAATCTGAAAATATAGAAGACAGAATAGTTTGACAACTTTAATTCAACAGGTATTAAAATCAATTAAATTTCAGTTCGACAATTATATGATCATTATATATTATATCTACAATATATGTTTGTTCTTATTATAAAATATAAAAGTTAGATATAAAAATACTTAAATAATGCTATAACATTAGTTTAAAAAATTGATTGTCAGAATATATATTTTCATATAAATACTAAATTTAAAAAGAAAATTAGTTTATGCATGTGTACATCAGTGTGAGTAGTTATCTAAAATATAGACCTAAAATGAATATCAGATTACAGATTTTGTGTCAGTATATGAATAATATACTTATCCATAAGTAATGCATTTAAAATTTTTATGAGTTTAAAATTTTTAATTTTAATATGAGTATGTTTATTAAGTATATACCTATTGAAAAAAGAATTTATTTAAAATAAATATCAGTATATAACTCTATGTGACGCAGTATATGATGGTATATATGGTATATTCATGGATGTAAGTAATGCATTTAAAAATAAAATCAGTTCACATATTTGTTTATCAGTATATATAGATATACGAAACATATACCTAAATGTAAAAGTAATATATTTAATATGAATATCAGTTTAAAATATTTGTATTTGATATGAATATCAGTTTAAAATATTTGTATTTTAGAATATGTGGATATATGATGGTATATGAATACTATACTTATACATTTAAAATTTTTATCAATTTAAAATTTTTAATTTTCGTATGTATAGGTATATTAAGCAAATACCTATTAAAATAGAAATTTATTTAAAATGAATATCAGCATATAACTCTCTATGACTCAGTATTTGAAAATTTTGAAATCAAGCTTTAGAAGAAATAAAAAAAAATAAAAGATTTGTTATTCAAAGTAGTAAGAGCATATACTATAAAAGATTTCACACATTACATGGAAGAGTTAAACAATATTGATGAAAAAATTCTACCTTATTTGTAGGGGTATTCACGGGCCGAGTTGAGCTGAACTTCACCCCAGCCCGCAGCCAGGTTCGAAAAATATTAGAACTACATTTTATAGCTCGTGGCCCGACCCTAAGTCCGGTTGGGCCTGGCCACTTTGGGCTTGACCGGGTTCGAGCCGGGCCTGCCCAAATTTTTTTTTAATTAAGGATAAAATTTATTATTTTTTTAAAATTTTAATAAAATTTACCTATAAATGTTACTTTAAAATTTATTATACTAAATTATATCAAATAATATATATATTATTATATCAATATTTATGATAACTATATTATTTAATTATTTAGTTATTTCATTATTCAAGTAAAAAAATATAAAATATAAAAACTATTTCTCGTGGATTAAATTTTTAAGAGTCCTAAATATCATAAAATATATATAATATTTTAAATTTTTAAAACCTTTTTTATATGAAATTTAAATTAATAAAAAAATATATTTTCAAAAAAAATATTAAAAAAATTAACACATCGGGCCGGCCTGAGAATTTTCAACATCAACTCGAAACCCAACCCGAGCATAGCTTGGATCTAGCTTTGGAACCCATGGCCTGACCCTATTATAGGTTCAGATCGGCCCTAACCCTTCGAACAGGGCTAGATTTTTTGGGCCACGAATTTTTTGAATACCCCTACTTTTTTGAAAACTATTAGGTATTGCAAATGGGCAAGAGTTTATGCAACTAGCAACAAATACTGGACTATAACTTCAAATATTGCTGAATCGTTGAATGCCGCAAATAAAATTGTAAGAGAATTATCAATAAATACTCTATTAAAATATTTAAGATCACTTCTACAAGAATAAACATGGACAAATAGAAATGTAGCATTGTATACATTCACAAAATTGAAAAAAAAGGGCTAAAAATATACTAAATGAAAGCCTCCTTGAATCATTAAAGTTACAGGTATGAAGAATATATATAAGTATATGTAGGTATATGATTCATATACCTATATTCGTAAGAAAAGAAAATCACTATAAAATTGTTATTTATTATCATATATAGATATTTCTTATATATATCATATTATATATTGTTTATGCTCTACTTATATTCATAATATATTTTATTTCTTTAAAATATTAACATTTAAATGAATCAATTTATTACTAATAAAAAATTATTTAAATAGCAGGTTAAACCATCGACAACTGATTTATATAAAGTCATTGATAATGAAGTTCAGTTCGTTGTTAACATGAAAGAAATAAATTGCACTTGAAACAATTTTCAAATTGATGAAATTTCATGCAAGCATGCAGTTACAATAATGATGAAAGTAAATCGAGATCCTTATTTGTATTGCTCAAAATATTGTACTAAAGAAACAGTCTTTCAAACTTATGCAGCAACTATTTTTTCAATTGTAAATTAAAATACATGGATTAAATCAGATTAAATAAAAAGAATTAAAGTACTACCACCAGAATTTAAAGTCAATGCTGAAAGACCTAAAAAAAGAAGGCATAAAAGAGCATGAGAGAGTAACGACAAATACAGCAAATGTGGATAACAAGGGCATAATAAATAAAAAAAAACTTGTAAAAATGCATTAAAATAAATATATCATATATATATGCATGATATATCATTTTATGAGACAAATTTAATTAAATAAGATGATTGTTACAAGTTAATACAGTAATGCATTTCAAAATATAATATATATATATATATATGTTATTATTTTAATATATAAAGGTATATGTACAATATACCTATATATACCTATTGTTAATAATTACTCTGTTATAATATTTAATATCACTTCTACAAGAATGTACTTGGACAAATAAAAATGTAACATTATATACATTCACAACATTGACAAAGAAGACTGAAAATATATTTACATGTTAATACAGTAATACATTTAAAAGATAAAATATATATTTGTTATTATTTTAATATATGAAGATATATGTACCATATACCTACATATACCTATTGCCAATAACTCTTCCATTGAAATATTTAAGATCACTTCTACAATAATATACTTAGACAAACAGAAATGTAGCATTATATATATTCACAACATTGATAAAGAAGACTGAATATACACTAAATGAAAGCATATACATAGGTATATATAAGTATAAGATTCATGTATATTCATATATCTATATGAAAGCCTCCTTAAATTATTATAGGTATGAAGAATATAAGTAGGTATATATAAGTATAAGATTCATATATCTTTATAAACCTATATGAAAGCGTCCTTGAATCATTATATCTATAAAGAATATATGTAGGTATATATAGGTATATGATTCATATACCTTTTTATACCTATATTCATAAAAAAAAATATCACTATAAAAATTGTTATTTATTATCATATATATGTATTTCTTATATATATCAGATTATATATTGTTTACATTCTATAATACAATAGTATATAAAGTTGCATAAACTATATAACTATATAAAATTATTGGCTTAAAAAATAAATATGCAGCAGTAATATGAACAAATTATATGCCTTTCATTAATCCTAAAATATTTACAATTGTACCAAATATTGAAAAAATAAGAAACATATGTTATAAACTTTTATATAACGAAAAAAAAATCACAACATCAAATATCATTTGCTTGTTTCTTAATATTTTCTGCCTGTAATTTCTTTTTTCTCTTCCTGGCATCCTTCATTTTCATATCTAAACTAATTTTAATAGAATAAAAATCTTTATCAGCCAGCACCTGAAAAAATAATAACTATAATAAAAAATAGCTTAAAATCTCTGTATTTGTTAAATATACTTAAAAAAAATTTAAAAAATGTACATTTTCAAAACTATAATACAGTAAAAATATCTTTCTAGAAAAAAATTTTACACCAATAATAGATTTATTTGCGACTTCTTTATCGATTTTTTACCCATATCAATACCTAATTTCTTAGGCGACTTCTTCAACAATTTCTTACCAGACTTTTTAGACGAACTCTTACCCATACTACTATCAGATTTCTTCGGACTATTCTTAAAAATATAAGATTTTTTTAAAAATCTAATAATATGAGGAGTTCTACGATTGCGAACATAAGACAGAGACTTAACTATGCAATAAAATTGAAAAAAAAAATGGCTACTCAAATAACGAAAATAAAGAAGAAAAGGGGAGAAAATACAAAAATTACGATCGAAAAATAAAGAAAATAAATACTGAAAATCCAAAGAGAAGAAAGAAAATGCAAAAAAAAAAATTAAACACTCAGAAAGAAGAACAAAAATTGAAAACTAAAATCATACCATATTTTTATAAAAAAAAGCATAAAATCTTTTAAAATTAAAAAAATAAAAAGTTAAAAATAAAAATTAAAATTAAATAAAGTAAAAATAAAAATAAAACCTAAAAGATAATATATCTTGTAATTTTATCGTTAAAAAAATATCTTTAAAAAAAGTACTAGTTCGAGTGTTTTGGATATGTTCCCTTCAATGCCTTCTTATATATATTAATGTTGCGTAGAATTTGCTTCCAGGTTTCAACCACATCTGCAGTCCCCAACTAATTCCATTAAATGGGCTGGGCCAGAACCACATATTTTCAATATCTATTTTTCAATTTTTAAGTGAATATAGAAAAATTAAATCATTTCATCTTTTAATTTTTTTAAAAAAATATGAAATAATTTTTAAAAAACACACCAAAATATTATTTAAAGTTAAATAAATATTTTTTTCTCAATAAATTTAAATTTTATTTCTCTTACCACATACCAATACTCAAAAAAAAATTTCAAAAAATTACGAAATAAATTTTTTTCTAATTAATTTTATATATAGAAAAAAATAAGTCAACTCGAACCCAAAATTTAAATACAAATTACATATTCATGATCATCAAGCTACAATTTGATAATTGATATTATTCATTTTTTTAAAATTTTAATTGAAAATATACTTTTTATATATCTCTAACATTTCGTACAGTTTATATTAAAAGTATATCTATAAATTGAAGAGTGTTTTTTTAAAATTAAAAGAAGAAGAATTGGTGTTTTTGAGTGAAAGAAAAAAAAAATTTATTTTTTTATAAATACGTTTATACGAAAATCATAATAACAATAGTAAGTGCAGAACCACCATAAGATGTGGCCCTTTTATGGGAATATTTTTTGTTATATAATTTCCCCTTTTTGTGGCTGAGGGCATATTATCTTTTTGCAACAAATCAGCACATCCGCCACTTGCTGAAAAAATAAAAATAAATAAATAAAAATTCAAAGTCTCTCCCACTACTTTCATTTCCATTCTCTTTCTTTATTTCTTTATACTAAAGTTATAATTTGCCAGTCAAAATTTTTAATGAGTTTCTTTAAAAAAAAAAAACTTAAAAAAAAAAAGCTGAGAAAATTGCAATAATTAATCACCTCATGAAATGCTTCGCACTAATTGCCTTTGCCCATTATCTTAATTCTTATATGTACCTTACAAAATAGAATTAAAATTCTTTTTTTATAAAATAATAAATACAATATATATATACACACACATATAAGAAGATTTTTTTTAATATTATAATCAGAAAAGGGGAAATCAATTCTCAGTTTGAATTAAATTCTGAATCTATTACTAAGAAAAAATACACTTAACACATTTGGGATCAACCCATTTGGGATTTGAGAAGATGATGAAATTGAAGAGTTAAGACTTCAAATATGAAATTGACTTTATTTAACATTCAAAATATGAAATTCCATATCTTTATCTCAAAGTTAAGCCAAATCCTTAAGCAAAAAATAACTAATAAATGAGAGATTATTTCCCATGTGGTGGTTTGGCTATTTATCTCAATTCTTATACCCACTTTCACTCTTTCTATTCCAATTTCCACATGCATAATTGCACCCATTGATTTAGACTAGCCTTAGCCTTTTATTATTTCCTTGGTCAAAAAAATTAAGTAAAGTTACTTTGAAATGAATGAGTGGAGAGGGAAAAAATACAATTTAAAGAAAATATTGTTTCATTAAGAAATTAGTTTTCTCTTTTTTAGATGAATTTATATAATTTTTACATAAATCGATTAATAATTTACTAATAGAGTAATAGTCAACAAAACCCAAATAATTACTAAAATAAAATTTAATAAAAAAAACAAAGTGGAAAATTGCCTGATTTTGCATTTTTAATTTTCATTTTACCAAAGAAATTAAGTTGACTACAGTACACAAGTGAGTAGTAAAAGAAATTAAATTAAATTAAATTAAAAACCTTTTCCTTGCCGCTCAGCCCTTATCCTATAGGGTACTTGAACCAAAATGCAACGGGTTAAGGACACATACCTTAAACTCCTTCCCATTTTTTTTTATATGAATACAAAGAGAAAAGAACCCTAACCTTCAATTTTATAGTAAAGAAAAATAAATAATAATAAAAAAGTTACCCAAAAAAAATATTTAGAGCAGTCTCCTCGATATCTCCGATATACCCCCTCTATACAAACAAGAGGAACAAAACTTCTGTGCTATTTTCAACGACCACCGGAAAGTTGTTAACTTCAGAATTTCAAAATCCGAAATGGTCTCATTTTAATCAATTTTCCGTTTTCTAGTCCTTTAAAACTCAAAGCCTTCTGCCGTTACCGTCAATTATCTGCCACTGTTACTATTGTTAGCTACCAGCAACGTCGTTTTGATTCCCCTCACCGCCAATCTCACCGTCTCCACCCTCGCCGTCCTCATCTACCCACCGTTCCACCGGAGCACATTCCTCTCTGTGCCTCAACTTCCAATCAAGCGCTTGACACGCGCGTGAGCAATAGTTAACAGCTCCGCATACGGAACACCTTCGGAACTCGTGTTTTCTAGTCTCCGGCCGACCACAACCTACGTGAGAACATAATCGGAGCCCGGAACCCGGTGTACCGCCGCGAGAAGCAAACCACTCTGCCATGAATCGGCTTGCAGGGTGTGCCTCCGGCGCCGGAACATTACAACCGAAATCGCTTAACAGAGGACAGCCAGGCCCAGGACCATCACCACTAGCTTGCCGGGGGTTGGGGTGAGCGTGTGGATTCCATTTCAGCCAGGCGCGTGTATTTAAACCAGAATTTGGATTAGAAAGGACAGCTGCTAACTCCCGAGCGTTTGCTTGGACAAGGAACCGGCGTCCTTCGGCGACGTTTTGCCGCACTCCGTAACCGTCCTGGAGACAGTGGCCTAGCTCGCGTAAGGCATCAATATGGCCTAGAAAGGCAGCTCGAGCACATATCGCCACTCCAGCTCGAAGGTCCTTATCATTTTTCGAGCCACCGCTGCCATTAAACTGTATTACAGCAAGAGAATAGAGTGCCGGTGGGTGTGAGCTAATCGCCGCCTTGGCCATTAAAGAAGCTCCGCTTCCTCGATTTTGTAGACAGTAGAACATTATCTGCAAAAAACCAAAAAAAAAAATCAACACTTTAAAAGAGTTTTCATTAACACATCCATTAAAATAAATATTTTTTTTTTCTCTGTTCGAACATTAGTTGTAAATGAATGAAACAAAATAAATAAAAATTATAATTACCATGCCGAGAGTGTAACAAGCTTCAACATTTCCGGCATCGGCACACAATTTCAAGAACCGGTGAGCGGAATCCGACCAGTTTATGGCTTTAATAGCAAACGTTTTCTGCGAAGCTTTGGATAGTACCAAAGAATGAAGACCTAAACCATTTAATCTCTTGCACCTGTTTTCATTTCAAAAAATTAATCATTTCTATCACACTATTTTTTTTCTTCGTTTCACCTTCAAAAATAAAAAATTTCCAATTGAAATAACCCTAATGTTTTACCAAATTAATTTTCCGAGAAAGAAAAATTTTAAAAAAATACAAGAGGAGGAGAAAAATTACATACGTTATCAAAACGTTGGTGAAATCAGAAGGACAAGAAGCAGATGAACTAAGCTTGGAAAGAATACACATAACAAGATCATCAGGTAAAATATCAAACAAGTCAGTTTCTCCGGCGACTTCAGGCAATAATCTTTGTCTTTTCCGGCAAACCATATGTTCTCCGATAGCAAATTCGCCGGAGCTTCTCTTCACTAACCTATCATCTATACCACCAACAAAGCCTGTTCTTGGATAACAAATACCTCTCCTTGTTCTCATTTCTTCCTGTATCTCTCTCTAATGGTTCTCTCTTTGCTTTTGTCTCTCTTTCTTGAGAGATAAAAGAGTGAAAAAGCGAACTAAAACCTTATATAAAAGAAGCAACCAAAGACCAACAATAACAACGACAGAGCCGAATTAAAAATCTAATTGATTAATCGAATTAAATTAAATCAAATTAAATTATAATATTTAAATTTAAAAATTAAAAATTAAAAATACTATCACCACCCTGGGACAGAAAACACAACTCTGTCATATTTATTTACAATCTTAACCCTAGCATTGTCGTTTTCATGGTCAAAAGGCATTGACCCATAACCGTTCTGTTCTTCGTAGAATTTTTTTAACAGTTTTGTTTTTTTCACTTTTTACTGGGAAATGTTTAAAGTTTATTTTACTTGTTTACACCTTTTTTTTGAGTATTACTTGTTTAATTCTAATTATAATAATAAATGAGTATGGGGTTTCTGTTTTGAAAAACGGTTAAATTCAATCAAATTAAAACAGTAACTAACTTAGGTTATAGGTTGACTAGATCCATAAAGTAAAATAGATTTATCATTTTAATTTTTTAAACAAAATATAATATATTGTTAATTTACCTTTAATATTGCAAGTTTTCATATCAAATGATAATTAATAAAATAAATGCATTTTAAACTTAATAACGTAACAAAATCTTTAAAGTACATTATAATTAATAGAATGTTTCAAATATATAGTATAGTTAGATGAAAATAGTATAAATATGTAATAAATTAATTGCAACACCAATTTATAATGGCATCAATATGGCTGTAAAAGATAGGTTGCACTATAAGAATGTAGCGTATTATTGATTAAAATTTATCGAGAGAATTTAATTTATTGATAATACAAAGAGAATATTAAGAAAAAATAATAAAAAAAATGAAAAATATACTGACAGAATACCGACAGAATAATTCACCGATAAAAATTTTATCGATAATTACGGAGCTAAATAATGACGAGTAAATATACCGATAAAATTTATCGATCGAAAAAATAATTTTCGTTAATACCGATAGAAAAAGTTTTCTCTCACTAAACTTTATCGAGAGAAAATTATTTTTGTCGATATTAATAAGAAAATATTTTCTCTCGACATTTTTTGGCCATTCTTCGATTTATTTATCGAGAGATAATTTTTTTATCGATATTAGCTAACAATTTTGCCGACAGAGATACTTTCTGTCGGTAATATTTACCAACAGAAATATTTTCTATCGATATCAGCGAGAGAAAAATATTCTCTAGGTAAATGAATAGAAGAAAACGATAAAAATTTCGTCATTCTAGTATTCATTTAGCAAGAGAATAATTATTTTATGTCTAATACGGACAAATATTATTTATCTATAAATGAATAGAATAATAATCAATAATTAGTCAACACATTTACCGACAGATAAATTTTTGTCTATAATATTTACCAATAGACACATTTTCTGTTGATATTAGCGAAATAAAAATATTATCTCGATAAATAAATAAAAAAAATAGCAGCAAAAATATCACTAATCTAGTATTCATTCAGGGAGAGAATAAATATATTTATTCTTTTGCTAATACCGATAGAAATATTATCTATCAGTAAAGTTATAATAAATGTCAAATAATTACATAACACATTTACCGACAGAAGCATGTTTTTATCACCGTTTATCGAGAGAATTTATATTTTCTCACTAATACCAACAGAAACACGCATTTGTCACTAATTGAATATCAAATAGTCAACTAAGCATTTACATTTACCAACAGATAATTTTATCCGTCAGTAATTTTACCACAGACACTTAAATTTATCAGTAAATGTGTAAAATATATCATTTTTCCACCCCCTATTTTTTCAATCACCGATCATCTTCCTCTCTGCTCAGCTCCTTCTCTGCCCCTTCTCCCTCTTTGACATCTCTGCGAGATCACTGATTTTGCTCGTCGAAGAAGAAGAGAAGAAAGAAATAGGTACTTATATGAAATTTTAAATTTTTTGTTAAATATTGTTATTGATTTTAATATTTTTATTTATAATAAATTTTATAATGTGTGTTGAGATTGCTAAGGGTGTTGTAGTTTAGGTATATTATTGATTTTTATTTGTTGGTTGTTTAAATTTTGAGGGTATTTTCAAATATATTTTAGGTTAGAATATATATTTTAAGGTATTTTATTTTTTGTTTTTTATATTTTTGTAGGGGTTTTTTTATTATATTTTTAAAAATTATAGTAAAACTTTTAGAGATTTTCGAAATAGAAAAATAGATAATATTTTATGTAATATCAAAATTTTTAAGATATATTTAGAAATTATTTTTAATTTTATATTTATATTTTAGGATTTTAGATTTAGTATAATTTTTATATAATTAAATTAGGCAAAAAAAAATTTTATAAATTTTAGAATTAAAAGTAATTTAATTTTTAAGGTTTTAGACATATAAATATAATTTTCGAATATATAAATAAAAAATAAATAGAATTAAAAATAATAAAATAAAATTTCAGACATATAAATAGAATTCAAAATAACAAAATAAAATTACAGACATATTTAAAATATTTTGAAATTTTTTTGTAAATAAAATATTTTAGGTTATTAGATTGTTAGGGTTTTTTTAAAATTTATAATATTTTTTAGTAAATTATATTTAATTTAATAAATTTTAGAATGAAAAAATATAAAAAATTTAATTTTTTTAATGGTTATAAAATATGTTTTAGAGATATTTAAAACTTTTTTACATTTTTAGAATTTTTTTTATTAAAATATTTTAGTGTCTTAGATTTATATTAAGGCATTTGTGTATTTTTGAAAAATTTTAAGTTATTGCCAAAAATTTTAGAATTACATTGCATACGAAGAATTAATTTTTTATATAAAATAATAAATGTTGCAGAGAAATTTTAAATTTATGTTATAATTTTTGTAAATACTTTAGTAAAAAGAAATAATTTAGGGTTTATATTTATTTTAGGTTTTTTTTATGATTTTTTAATAATTTTTGTTATAATTAAAATTTTTATGAATTAGTTTATGAATTAAAAAGTTTGATTATTTTATCAATTAAAAATATTTTTTTTTGTGATTGCTACATAGTTTGTAATTAAACAATTAAATATTAGTTGTATATTTACTTAATAATAAAAAATTATATAATTTTCATAAATTTTTTATTAATATTTTATATTATATTTATACTTGGATTATTATATATATGTTTATAATTTACATAAAAATATGTATATTTATAATTTAAAAGAAAACAATAGCAATATTTAATAATAAATCAATAATTTGAACTTAATAATCAAAAGCAATATAATAAAATTTATATTATTTTATTATGAATTTGAAAAAAATATAAAATGTGTAAATTTATTAAAAATGATAATTTATTTTTTATTTATATTTTTTGATATTTAAAGTATAATTAATAGAATATTTTGATTATAAATTTAATTGGTATAAATATAAAAAGTTAAATAAATTAATAGTTTTAAAATTGCTGAAAAATAATTAGAGTATGTGATAAGTGAATTAATCAACGAATTTTTTATTATATATAAATAAAATTTAGTAAAAAATTAGATAATTACATTTAATTATAGCACAAATAATATTTTGTGCTCCTTTAAATTACAAGAAAAAAAATCATTTCATTTCTAATACACTTTTAACATTTGCAATAACAATATTATAAATTATATAGTAAAAATAATTAACTCGCTTATTAAGAACTTTGACTAAGATGAAGTAAATAATAAAAATAAATTAGTATTCCGATTTTTATCTGTATAATATAATAAATAATTCATAAGAAATTCAATGTGCAAATATTTAATATTAAATAAATAATAAGTCAAATATATTCAAAGTGTATATATTTAAGAATATAAAATTTAATTAGATATAATAGATAATAATTATATATATATGTAACAATGCTATTTAAGCCTATAAAATTTTAATTAGATGTAATAAATAATATTTATAAATATTCTAAAGTATCTATTTAGGTCTATGAAATTTTATAAAATATAATAAATAGTAATTAAAAACATCTAAAGAACATATATTTAGGTCTATCAAATTTTATAATATATAACAAATGGTAATTACAAATATCTCAGTAGCAATGCTTCTTATGCATATGAAATTTCATAAAATAATGCGCTATTTAAATACCGATTGTAAATGAATTTATTTTAAATTTTGGATGATTTAAAAATAAATATTAGTATTTGTTTGGTGGGTTACTCATTTAAAAAATGAGAACTCACTGAATTATCCATTTTAGACAGTTTAGAAACAATAATATATATCTATTTGCCATTTAACATTAATGTGAGACATAGTAGTATACAAATTTTATAGAAAAATCATAGTATTTCTCTTAATTATTCTCTGGGTGCATATCAAATATAATAAATATTCAAAAATTTAAAATTTTGAATTTTTATTAGATTTGATGTAGTATACTCAGAGAATCTAGGGAAAATACTGCCAGATTTTCTTTATAATTTGTATAAAGTCTTGTATTATGTTAAATAAGATATATATTATGTTTTTGAATAGATTAGGGTCTTACCCTTTGTGAAGAAAAAATAAAGAGATTTAATTCTCATGATTTAATTTCATTGTCTTGTTTGTATACATAGGCAAAATGAATACGATACGTACTTGGATGTACGAACGACTCAATCCGGATCACACTCTTTCTATGATATTTTTTAATGGGTTAGAAGAGTTTGCCGCTTTTGCACATAGTCATAAAATTTATATACAAGGCAATAAGATTCGTTGTCCTTGCATAAGATGTCAATATCGTAGATTTTAAGAAGTAAATGAAGTGAAATACCATTTAGTGAAATAAAATTTTGTACCGAATTATTTCATTTGGAATATGCACGGTGAAGAGAATATAGTCGACCAATCTATTCCACAACCATATCGTACATTTGAATCTGCCTTTAAAAATCCATACCAACAGATGGTATATGATGCAGTTGGGCCTAATGTATTTGAGTAGGGCATGCCAAATAATGGTATACCTGAAACTAATGAGGTTCATCAAGAACAAGTTGATGAGCCTCCTAACGTTGAGGCTCAATGGTTCTACAATTTATTGAATTCTCTGGATACAGAGGTGTGACCTGGGTGTCAAAAATATACTAAGTTATCAGCTATAGCTCGTTATTTAAATATGAAATCTGAGCAGCATATATCTGAAAAGTCTTTCGATCAATAGATCCAATTTATTAAAGAGATAATACAGGAGGATAATGAAATATTTGATGGTTTCTACCAAACAAAAAAAAATTGTTTAGGCGCTTGGCTTGCCAGTAGAAATTATTGACTGCTGTAAAAATGGATGTATGTTATATTGGGGTAATTATGCAGAAGACAGAAGATTTAGATTTTGTGAACAACCGATATTCAAATAGAGTCAGGTTACAGGCAGATAAAAGTTTATGCCTTTTAAAAGAATGTATTATTTTTCTCTCAAACCAAGACTTCAAATATTATATGATTCAAATGCTAAAGCAGAACACATGAGATGGCATTATGAGCATGAGCAAGAAGATGAAGTCATCAGTCACCCCTCAGATTCTGAGGCATAAAAGTTTTTCAACCGATTACATCATGATTTTACAGATGAATGTCGTAATGTTAGGTTGGGTATGTGTACTAATATTGTTTAACCTTTTAGCTCATCAGGACAATAATACTCTTGTTGACCGGTAATACTTACTCTTTATAATTTGCCACTGTGGATGTGTATGAAAGAGCAATATTTATTTATGTCCGTACTTGTACATGGCCCAAATAACCCAAAATATCAAATTGATGTATTTCTTCAGCCATTGATAGTAGAGTTGAAATAATTATGGAATGAGGGTGTCGTGACTTATGATTATTTTGAGAAATAAAATTTTTGTTTGAAATTAGCACTTATATGGACTATAATTGATTTTTTCGCATATGCGATGTTATCTGGATAGAGCACTGCAGGTAAATTAGCATGTCCTTACTGTATGACTGATTCTGAAGCATTTACTCTTTCAAATGGGGGTAAAACAAGTTGATTTGATAATTACGGAAATTTTTTAAAAGCAGATCATCCATTCAGACGAAATAAAAAATATTTCAGAAAGAACATTATAGTAAGCAGAGATGCTCCTCTTATATTGAATGGGGAAGATTTATTGTTTCAAATTGAACAACTGGGGCTTCAAAAGATAACTGATTATAATGAAAATTTCACTAGCAGTGTATGTCGAAATTGTAGATGGAAAAAAATATCTTTTAAAATTTACCTTATTGGCGTTCAAATCTTATCAGACATAATCTGGATGCAATGCACATTGAAAAATATATTTTTGAGAATGTTTTTAATATAGCAATGGATGTTCCGAGCAAAACAAAAGACAATACTAAGTCAAGAGAAGACTTAGGGATATTTTATAGAATACCAAAATTAGAACAAGATGAAATGACTGGGAGGTATCCTAAAACTAATTACACATTGGACCGTAATAAAAAAATAATTAATATGTCACTAGGTAAAAAATTTAAAGTTTTGAGACGGTTTTGTCTCAAATTTGTCAAGGTGTTTTGATGTGAGAAACTATAAATTGTTTGGGATGAAGAGTCATGATTGTCATGTATTTATGCAAAGAATATTACTAATTGTATATAGAGAGTTATTGTAAAAAAAACGTTTAAAAGGCTCTGACGGAATTAAGTTTATTTTTTAGAGAACTTACTGCAACATCTCTAAAAGTTTTTCAAATTGAACGTTTACAAGAAGAATTTCAATAATTCTGTGTAAATTGGAGCAAATATTTACTTTGAGTTTTTTTAATTCAATAAAATATTTACCAGTTCATTTACCATATGAACCTAAAATTGTTGGACCAGTGCAGTATAATGAATGTACCCTTTTGAAAGATACTTGCGACACCTAAAAAAATGTTAAAAATAAGCAAAAATATAAGCACTAATTTGTAATGTCTTTATAGTAGAAGATGCATTAACTTTCTATTCTTATTATTTCGAGCCCAACATAAGAATGAAATTGCGTGAAGTTCCTCGGAATGATGATAGAGGTATAGAAGACCAATCTGAATATCTTCTATCTATTTTCAAACATCTGGATCGACCATACGACAAACCAATCAACCGATTATTGAAACAAAGAGAATATTGTGCAGCTCATATTTACATATTATTAAATTGTGAAGAAGTTATATCTTATATCAAGTAAATTATTCAATATAAAGTAATTTGAAAATTTAATATTATGTCTAATAATAAATCTTCAAAATTATATTAGAGTGATAAATTTGATTTTGTAATATATTTCAGCTTATTCATTGAACACTTACGAGATTTGGATGAAAATATAGCCAGTTCACAAGTTGATGTGGTGGTCGAGAGTAATTTTTTCTTATGGTTTCAAAAATATGTAAGCATTAATTCGTTTATGGTGAAGCATTTCCTTCAAACTTTCATTTGTTCAATTTGTCATCATTTGAACTCATGCATATTTTTTTCTTATTAATTTAGGCAACTAAAAATGAAAATATGATTTCTGATAATTATTTGAAGGATTTAGCCAGAGTCCATTGTCAACTGTTCAATGTTATAAGGCGTATTTTATTAATGGTTATAAATTTCATATAGAATCTCATTGTATTTTGAGAGCAACTACAAATATTGGTGTTTGTATAAAGTGATCAAACTATAATGAAAATTCATTTGAAATCTATGGTCGATTAATAGATATTATAAAGGTTGAGTATCCAGCTTTACCAATTAAAAATGTGGTATTATTTAAATATTACTGATATGACATCATAAATGGCACAAGAGTTCATCCAGTATATAACTTAGTGGAAGTGAATAGAAGGAGAACATATGCTAAATATGAATCGTTCATACTTGCCAGTCAAGCTACCCAAGTGTATTACGCTCCTTTTCCTAGCACAAGACGAGACGCTTCTCATTGGTTGGCAATTTACAAAATTAAAGCTAGATCACGAATTGATCTACTTGAATAATCTGCCAATAATCATGAGATTGATACTGCATTTCAAGAAAATAGTTCTGAAAATATACAAATTGTTGATAGTACAAATAATGTTGATTAAGGTCCTTTAAATGATCCAACTTAAGCACTTATGGATATTGATCCTATAGATGTGGAATCTGAATAAGATGAATCTTTACTTGACTCTGAATCTGAATCATCCCAATCAGATGACAACGATGAATAAAAATAATTAGTATGTGTAATTATGATATATCTGTTACTGAATTTATTTCGATATTTATTATTTATTTTCAACTAATTATACTTATCATTTTTTTAGATATGTATCGCGGATCTAAAAGAGGATTGGATCGTTCGGGTTCTAGCGGTCAATCTAATAGAGGTCGAGGTTCTAGTAGTACAAGTCAGTCACGTCTGCAGTTGTGTGATGTCCCGAATGATGTATTGATTAAGGATTCTCAAATTAATGCGGCTACAGATGATATGCCTAGAGAGGATCCTTCTTTTACTTATCACCAGGCCGAGACAGAGAATCCTGCTTCTTCTCTCCAGGCCACTACAGATGCCCTATTGGTGATGCTAGTACTACAACATCAGTTACAAGCCGTGATGGTATGATGCAATATTTGACTGTTCGGGAGTCTAAGTATTTTTAATATTTTATATTAATTATATTAAATTACAAAGTAGATATTTGTTAATATATATTGCATATTATTAATTTTTGTTTATTTTGTAGCTACATGATGGATCTAACTGGGCTTTCACTAGACGCATCCAAAAGGTCATGACATAGAAAATGGACCCCGCCAGAGTTTGTTGGAAGGTCGTCTCTTCAAAAATAAAGAATTTTTGGATCGAAGAGTTTAAGATCAAAAATAAAAATAAAAATTAATATTTAATATTTAATAAAGAATTTTTGGATCGAAGAGTTTCTTGGAAGGTCGTCTCTTCAAAAATAAAGAATTTTTGGATCGAAGAGTTTAAGATCAAAAATAAAAATAAAAATCAATATTTAATATATATGTACAATTTTAAAATTTACAAGTATCATATGCTAATTATCTTAGTTTTTTTTATAGAAATATTTTTATTAGGATCAGACTATTGATAACCTGGTCCGAATTGCATTCATGAAGAAGATAGCTATTCGCTACGACGATATGTTGAGTGAGGTGAAGGCTGCAGGAAAGCAGCCTTCATTTATTAATGATTAGTTATGGGCCAACCTGCAGGCCTAGTGAAATTCTCCCGAGGGGCAGAAACATTCTGTTGTTGCCTCTCGTAACAGGATGTTCAGTGTTGTGGATGGTACATGTCCATCCATACATACAGGAGGTAGCAGATCGCATTATGATCATGTTCGTACACTCGTAAGTATATTCAAAATTTTTAATACATTTCAATTTATATTTTTTTTGTGTTATAAAACTAATATTATTTTTCATTAAATAGAAGTCTACCATAGGTCGGCCGCCGAACAACTATAAGCTGTTTGTGCATGCACATCCAATATTAGGATGGGCGTTCATTTGTTGATCGTCGATCTGATGATGTACATGTAAGTAATTCAATAATTTTTTAAATATTACAAAATTTATATTTAAAATATAAAGTTAATAATTTTTTTTATATTACATAAGATCATTTCATTGTATATAGGGAGGATGCCTCTCAGTCCGACACGCCTGTTGACGATGATAGTTTATTTAGATATGCTGTGGGCGGAGAGAAGAAGAAGAAGTTGTATGGACTTGGCTCACAATATATCAGCACAACTTATTATTCTTCTTCAACTAGTTCATCTGCTTTACTGGAAGAGATCGAGCATTTGAAGTAGCAGTTGGCAGAGCGTGATCAGACTGTTCAGCAGCAGATTAAGGAGCAGGTGCAGATAGTGGAGGAGCAAGTTTAATCTCAGATTCAGACGCAGATGCAAACCGAGGTGCAGAGGTTAGTCCAGCAACAGCTTAATGAGTTTATGACCAACTTTATGTGAGAGATTTTTAATTCATCACTATAATTTTCGCCTGATGATGCTCCACCACCTCCACCACCTTCTGCCATTTAATTTTAGATTTTTTTTATGTATACTTTATATTTTAATTTCATATGGTTATATACATTTTATTATTTTTATGTCTACCTATTTTATATTTAAATATTTATTATATTTAAATATAAATTTTATTTTTATATTTTTTATATTTTTTCTTTTTAATATAAATTTATACATATATTTATATATTACAAAAATTAAAAAGAATAATTATATTGTAAAATTTAAATATAATTTATTTTTATCGACAAATTATATTTTCTGTCAGTAATTTATTTTGAGAATACAGACAGAAATATTTTATCAAAAAATTTCAAAGAATACAGACAAAATATTTTCGTCGGTAATACCGACTACATGTTATCGACGAAAATATTTTTATCGATAAATATTGCTGACTATTTGTCTGTCAAAACTGACAAAAATTTTATGTCGGCGATACATAGTTGGTATTACCGACGGAAACATTTCTATCGATAAATATTACTGATTATTTATCCGTTAAAAAATTACCGAGAGATTAATTTCCGTCGGTAAATTACCGACATATTTCTTTTTTTCTACTTTTTGATTACCGACGAAATATATAGCGATAAATTTTTTTTGTCGGTAATCGATCGATAAATATTATTATCGATGAAAAAAATAAAAATTACTAATGAATTTTTTTTATCGGTAATCTGGTACATTCTTATAGTATCGTACACATTGCGCCGTTCTAGCTCAAAGGTGTTTGGTGTTTTTAGAGTCACCACTGCAATTAGACTGTATTAATGCAAGAGAATAAAGTATCAACGTGTGCAAGCTAATTGCCTCCTAATATGCAAATAACCAAAATCAACACTTGTTCAAGGTTTTCATTAACCCAATCCATTACCATATATATATTTGAAAATTTGTTGTAAATAAATTATAAATTTGTAAATAAGAATATAATTACCATGTTGAAAGTGCAATGACCTTCAACATTTTTGGCATCGACAACCAATTTCAAGAACTGGTGTGTAGAACTCGGACAATTTTTTTACTTTAATTGCAAATGTTTTTTTGAGATGTTTTAGACAAGAGAATGAAGGTCTAAGCCATTTATTCTCTTGCACCTGTTTTCATGTAGTAAAATTAAAACATTTATGCCGTACAATATTTTGTTTTTTCATCTTCATATTAAAAACTTTCAATTGAAATAACCCTAATTCTTTACCAATTTCATATTCCCATAATATAATTTCAAAAAAAAAAAACACTTCAACGTAAAGAGAAGGAAGGAGAAGGAGAAAAATTGTATACATTATCAAAACGTAGATGCATGAAATCGGAATGGCAAAAAGTATGAGAGTAAACTTGGAAAGAATGTTGATAAAATTAGAAATGCGAGAAATAGAAGTGCAAGGCTTGGAAAGAATACACATAACAACATATAAAATATAATATATTATTATAATTAATTTACCTCCAATATCTCAAATTTTCAAATCATATTATAATATAATAAAATATTCAAAATATTTTATTAATTAGTAGAATACTTTAAATGTATAATCAAGCTTAATAAATGTAACATGAATATGAAATAAATTAGTTGCCACATAACTTTTTGATGATTTTGTTCTTTCATAATCAATTTTTTAATTTAAACTTACATGATAAAATCATACACATTTTGGTTAAAAACTAACGTTGATAAAATATAATAAAATTTTGTATGACTCTATCATATAAAATTAAGTTAAAAACCCAACTATGAATGATTAAAATCACCACAAATTTATATTGCAATTAGTTTGTTTTATATTAATGTCATATTCATCCCATTTGATTATATATTTGAATGATACATCTATTTTAATATTACAATATAATTTAAAAAATTGAGATATTGGAAGTAAAATAATTACTACAATATACTTTACTTTATTAAGATTAATAAATATAATATTTGGTTTATATTCCATAATATTTTATTTGGTTTATAGAATATATAATTTCTGTTAAATTCAAATTTTATCTTGGATTAAAAATCCAAAGTCATAAGATATACATAGATACTTGATTTACATTTTGTTAGTAATACAATTAATATACTAGAAGGTTTTTATGTGAGAGTGATAACACACGCTTGATAATGGTTCGAAATTGGTTAGTGCTAATAAATTTTGGGGAATCAAAGCTTGGGCGCTGCTAGAAACCATATGAAAGGTCAAACGAATGAATCAGCACTAACAGCGGTTAATGTTCAGTTACTCTTCTTTGTTTTTTTTTATTATTACTTTGCCTATTTTATGGTTTTTTTTTTAAAAAAAGTCCTTTTTCCTCTTGCTAAGCTTCATTGGTATTTCTCATCACAAATTTATAAATATATTGTTTTATTTATTCTAAATTATTAATTTATTAAATTTAAATTAAATTCATATTTGATATTATTTATTAAAAATATTTAATAAATAAATATTAAACTAAAATAACGTGTAACAATACATATATATAAATTCTATATTTTTATTATAATTAACTAATTCCCCTTATTTTTTATGAAATAAAAAAAATGGATGCATCAATTTGAAATATATGAGGTATCTTGTAATTATTATTTATAAAAAATAATAATAAGATTCTAATATCCATCCATCCTCATTGTTATTTGAGCTAAGTTCATATACTCTGTTTAGTAATATTATTACCTTCGCTGACTAACAATATGCCCAAAAAAAAACAAAGTATTGGGCAAATAGATAAATGATTTTGTCCTTTTTTAAAAAATTTTAAATTACTACTATCCTCTTAATTATATCATTTGATTACTTCTACTAAGATAAACATTCATAAGAAAATAAGATTCCAAGAATATAATAATAATTTTAATTACATAATATCTGTGAAAATATAACGAATTATTGATTAATAATAATTTTAAGATAATAATAAATTTAAAATATGGTATGTTGTTGTAACAATTTTTGCCGACAGAAATAAACAGATTTGTGAAGGTTTTAGTTTAAGTAAAATATTATTTGGATCTTTTAATGCCATATAAAGCTCAAACGGTTAAAGTTTCGTCGAAGAAGATATCTGCCAAAATTGTTGTGAAAGCCCTATTTGTTTTAATGCGCAAAATGTTATGCTTATATGTTTTATTGCATTTTAGATATATAATTATATAATTTTTATTATTCATTGAAGAAATGTTTTTTATTCCAAAAATTAATATGTGAAAGCCTTATTTATTGGATAATAATAATTATGGAAATAAAAAATATATATTTTTTGTTCAAATGTAAAGCTATGGCTTGTCATTGCAACCGATAAAAGCAATAATTGATTATAAGATGAGTTATATAATCAGAAAGCATTATTTTATTCTGTTATTATACGTAAGAATTCTTATTATGAGTAAATATTAATAGTATCATATTCTATTATTATGATTTAATGTAATTATATAATTTAAAAACTAATTAATTTTTTTTCTAAAAGAACTTAATTAATTTAAAAACTAATTAATTATATAATTTTATCTGGTTTTTTTAAGGTGTACTTAATGTCTAATAAATTATATATATTTATTATATTATTTAGAATAAAAAAGAATAAATACTATTTATTTGTTACAGTATTAATTTTTGTAAACAAATCAATTAATTCTGACAAAAATATTATATTTTATTATTTTATTGATTGTTCTTATTTTGACATTAGCTTACAGATTGTTCTTTCGTGCAATCTAAAAAATGCACCATGCACGACATATAAATCGAAGAAAAATCTGAGAATATCTTTCATAATTAGCCTTAATTTTATGGGCACGGGTCAAAGTCAATGCAAATCATACTTAAGCGCTGCTTAATGTTAATTGACGACATAATTAATTAACAAAAATATATTAATAATAAAATAAAATTAATTTATTAACGGCAAAAATAGCGACGTGATCCTCCGTAGCAACAAAAGATGAGAAAAAATCAAAAAAAGAAAACAAGTAAAACACTTTCAGTGGGTCCAGCGGACCCATTATCTGAGTCAACTTCAGATTTCAGTGGGCTTACTGACTCACTGAGTCGGATTTTTGTACAGTTAAAACTAATGAGTAAAATTGTTTACCCACTACTTTTTCCATATGGGATTCATAGTAAATTATTTCTATATAATTTACACATAATTTTATAATTATTTTATGCATTAATTAAAAATTTTTATTGCAAAATAAACTAAAATAAATTGGTAGAGTACATGATATAATTTTTTTAAAGAATTAATCAATTGTTATTTTAATGAATTGTCAAATATAATTTTTAAAAAAATTAAATTCATAAATATTTTTTAAAAAATATAAAGTAGAAAATTTTAATAATGATGCTAATGAATGAGACAAAAGTAAAATTGAAAATAAATAATTTTTAAATTTAAAAATAATACATTCAATAAAAATATTTTTTAAAAATACATGATAATAGTAAGACTAATTTAATATGAAGAATAAACATCATTCAAAGTTTTATTAGAATTTGTCTAGATTTCTTGTATTATTTCACATGGAATTTGTATTCATTCCCAAATTGTGATTGTAGACTTCGACTAATATAAAACTAAAAAATTCACAATTGAAATATAATTTTAAAAAATTATAAAACCTGACAAAAAAAACTGTGAATTTAATAGTAATTATTCTTAATAATACTTTTATTATAATAATAATAATCACATCGCGCAAGGAACACGAAACGTCCTCATGGTGTCACGTCGCCGTAAAATTAACAATTCCCGTCACATCAAAACGGTGACGTATTTGATAGTGTAAAAACAAAATTTTTGTTCCTTAATTCTTTTCATTATTTTATTAAAGTTGTAATGGAAGAAATTTCAACCAATTACCTTTCTGTGAGATTGTAGTCCGCCACAATTAATTTTTATAAATAATTAAATCATAAATAATAATTCCTATTCAATCAAACAATTTATTATTAAATTATGACTCCATCGATTTTAAATTGATAAACAAATTTTTTATTTTATAAAAATTAAAGAAAAATTAATATTTTTATTCAAAATATTATTTATTTATATATATATATTTTGATAGCTTTATCTTAATATAAAATATATTTTATAAATATTTTTAATAAATAATATTAAATATAGATATAGTAAAATTTAATATATTAATTGATTTATTGAAAAAAAAAATTATAATTTGAGATAAATGAAGTAAATTTTAAAATGAATAATTTTTTGGGTATTACAAATGAAGAAGTGGGAATTGAATAATTAAAAAGGGAAAAGTAAATATTTAAAATGTATTGTAAATAAGATCAACCTTTCATTATTTAAAAATAAAAATAAAGTAACGTAATTGTAAATCGAAGGCTTTTGTTTTTTTAAGTTATTATATGGTGTATGGGCCTTTTCAAACACAAGCGTGGATTCTTGGGAGAGGGAAAGGTGATAAGTAATTGGCGGTGACTTGGAAGATGGGTGAGACTATCATAGCTCAACCTATTAGCCGAATGAAAGAAAGGTCTGAATAAGTTGGGAAATGACGTGGATCTCAAGGAGTGATGTCGACCACTCATGTCACCCAAGTGGGCACCCACCTGTCTCTCCTTCCCTTCTTGAGGTGGAGAAGAAAATTTTTTTGGGCTAAATGGGTCCCTATTTCCTTTTAATAAAAAATACTAAATATTTAATCTTTTTTTTGGGCTAAGTGGGTCCCTATTTTCTTTTAATAACAAATACTAAATATTTAAATCTTTTTTATTCTTTTATAAATGCATTTTTTAATTTAATTTTTAGAAAAATTTACAAAAAAAATTGAAGAAAAAGTAAAAATATTTATAAAAAAAAATTGTTCAAATAAAAAAAATTATAAAAAATACTCTACAAGCAAAAACTTATAAAAATTCAATATATTTTTTATTGATCTTAAGTACATATTTAAGTAGAAAAAATATATAAAGAAAATTTGAAAAATAATATCCTTATAAACTTAAAAAAAATAAAAATTGAATTTTTAAAAAAATGATAATTCATATTATTTCTTTTATGATTCTAATTTTTTTCAACAATATGAAAAGAATCATAAAATCATTTGAAATTACTTTTTTTATATTAATTTAAGTCTACTTTTATTTTCTACAACTGATAGATTATAATATTTTTTTGATATTTTATTTATGATTAGCAACGGAAATAATAAATTTTAGGAAAAAATTAAAAGCAAATAAAATAATAAATAAATTTAAAAGAAATAAAAAAAGAAACTTGACAAGTAATTCCCAGTCAAACACAAAATCGAAGTGGAATAATAATAATAATTTACCCGGAAAAAAATGACCATGAAGGTGGGGGCCAATGAGAGCCTGGCCCCCGCAATCACCGTTGGCGATTCAGTTAGCAAAATTTTGGTACTGAAATTTCGAGATTACTTGTGTATGTGGTAAGCCTGAATGTTCTTCCTTTGATTATTACCCCCCAGTCACTGTTGAGTGAAAAGATTGGTTTTTACTATTTTTTTTTCATTCATGTGCTCTACCAATTCACACACACACACACACATATATATATATAAATTCATATATATATTCCTTGAAAATATAAAAACAGAAGTTAGGTAATAATTAATATAAATGAACCAGAAATATGAACTAACAATGAATCGTGTAATAACAATAAAATTATCTTGCATCTTGATTATGAAATCACAAAAATTATATTCTTAATGTGATAAATTTATGAAAAAATGATTTATCATGTATAGTACTATGCTGAATTTATGAAAAACTATATATAATCGAACGCAATTGGCTCATATATATAATATTATGAATTAATTTTAATAGTTGAACAACTTGAGACAGATTTAATTGGTTCGAAATAAAATATTGATCGAAATTAATTTAAATTTTTATAATAAATTTTAATATTATAAATTATAATTAATTTTTTCAGTTAAATTTGAATTCGATACATAAAACTATATATATTCATATATAAAGCCACATTGATATTTTTTAAATATTTCATAGGTCTAATTCAATCAAATATAACATAATTTAAAAATAGATGAGTTTATAAATATATATAATTTTTATCAAATATAATTTTATATTTTTAATATTTGATTTATTAGATCGAATTTAAATATTTTTTAATCTAATATCTATGTAGCCCTATTCATGCATATGCTAGGACAGTTCAATCATAAAATTAAAAATTTTTAAATAGAAAGTTCTTAAATCGTTGAAACGCGTGGTGTGTATGTATAGTTCTAAATTGGCTATATTTTTTCATGATGAATTATTAGAATAAAAGAAATAATTAAAGAAATTCATATCAATTTTGGCCGGTTATATAATAATTAAGCAAATGTGATTTGATATAAAAAATTAATTAATTAAATATCAATTCAATAATTGAATTGCTAAATAATAATAATAGTATTATTATTATATATAGTATAGAGGATGATAAACATGACTCGTTGATTTAAAGCTCTGGTAGTTGGTAACTTAAAAGGAGGGAAGGTTTATTAATAATTAATTAGTGCATAATTATTATTTTTTTATAATTTTCTTTAATAAAACAGTCAAAGACGTACGTACTTCAACTACATTCCTCTTTTTTCTTCAATCTTCTAGTTTTTCTATCACTTAAAAAGAATATATTTGCCGCAATTAACTATTTTTCTAACTATATTTCTAATCCCTTTATCATATTATTTTTGTTTTTTTTACATTTCATATATTTTAAAATAGAGATAATTAATTATAAATTTATTATTCAAAAGGAAATATATATTTATCGGCGAATCATGTTTCAGTGTGTAATTAATTTTGAATTTTTTTTTGAAGAGTTTTTGAATTTTTTATATTAAATATATTTTGTTAAAAGAAAAGTCATCTTAAATTTATTATTTAAAGAAAAAATATATACTTATCCATAAGTTATATAATTAATTTTGGTTTAATTTGATGATTTCTCAATAATATTTTCCTCTCTAATAATATATAATATATTTATCTTCTTCATCACTTCACTCTCTCTCCCATAAATACTGCTTAAAGGATTAATTAATGGAAAATGAGCCTATTATATAATGAAACTCAATATAGGTTATGTAATTAGGTCCTTAATTTCTCAATATATCAATTAATAATTAGCAATTTGTCTTTTTCTCTTTTGACCTTTTTTGCTATTTGCCATTGATCAATTCATTGTTGGAGCAATTTTCATATAAAAAATAACTCAACGAGAAGATGAACACATTTCTTTTCACATTTAGCTAACTATAGACTCTATAAATAATAAAAAGTTAATTATATTTTATGACTTATCAATTCACTCTAAGATATTATAAGTTTATGAACGAAAAATATTGTATTAAATATATATTATATGCCTATGTTTTTATCATATTATGTGTTTATTTTTTTTTATTTATATAACTTTAAAATAATAAAAAATAATTAAGAATTTCTATTTATCATCCCATGTATTGAAAAACTACATTAAATAAGTGATTTGCCAACGAAATTTAATGATAAATTTTTTTTTTGTTGCTAATCAATAATAAAATACTAATAAATTACTAATTTACCGACATATCATAATTAACAATGATATAATTTCAAAAATACATATATAATATTAATTTCAAAAAATAATAATATATAATATTATTTTCAATATATAATATATAAATCATGAAGGGGAGTCTTAACGTAACGGTAAGTGTTGTCGCCGTGTGACCTGAGATCACATGTTCAAATTGTGAAAACGGCCTATTGCAATTAATTAAAAGAGAAGACCGTGTACAAAGATCCAATGAGTCATATTATTTTTCGAACCCCGCTTATTACGGGAGTATTTATACATCGAACTAATTTTTTTTTAATATATAAATCATAATTATCAATGAATGATTTATTTCAAGGAGTAGCCAAATATGGAAAGACAGTGTGACGTTAATAAATAGATGGATAATTCAAGCTTTCTTAATTATTCTTTTGATTTTGACAGGCATTTCTTTGTTTTTTTGGGATTTATATATTTTGTAGCTATATATAGTATGAGACATTTCTTGGTTTTTTCAATAAAAATAAAAAATGAATTAGAGCCTTCTAAAGATGACACGTGGCAATATAACATAGAGGCATCCTCATTTGGCTAAAGATAACAAAGGTAATTTTGGATTTGAAATCAAAGGTCGAGAGCCGTGTCAAGTGGCTTCATTTTGATTCCTTAGAACAAGTTTAGGATAAAGAGAGAATATAGATTTTTCTCTTTCTTCTTTCTTTCAAAATTTGGATAATATATTTTATTTTCTATTTGACAAATAAAAATTATAAATTTTCTTATATAATTTCAATTAACATTTTTAGTGGATGAATTATAACTAGTCATACAAGTGTACTTGCACACTGAAACCCATTTTAGTAATAATTATATATTTTCTTAAATAATAAATTCATAATAGATGAATATATAAGCCATTCATCTTTTTTAACTGTAATTAAAAAATTATATTTATTTCCATTAAAACCCAAATTTAAATCTCTTTAACTATAATTTATAAATAATGAATCATAACTATTTGTATTAATAAATTTATTAAAATATAGATATTTTATATATTGAAATATAACTTAATGTATATTTTTTGGATAATAAATTTATAATTAATTCTCTTAGCTCTTTGGCCCTTTTATATTATTATTAAAAAATACATATTTAATTTTAAATATGCTATATAAATTAAAAATAAAACTATGATTACACAACACATGAGCTAGCATGGGATTGTTTTCGCATTCAATTTGGTATAGAATTTTCAATTGTACATATATATATAATATATATATATAAGTTATAAAATAAAATTTGGGAGTATATATCTTCGAAACAAGTGAAAACACTTTCTTGTGATCATTAGCAGGTGCTGAGGAGGTTTGAGAAACAAGGCAAAAAAGAAAGAAAAATCAAAAAAGAAAAGAAAAATAACAATTGAATTTCAGATTAAGTAGGTACATGACATATGTAAAAAAAACAATGATATTATTACATGCAAAAGGTTAAAGCAAAGACACCACACCCATGTACACGTGATTCCTTTGTCTCTTAACTATCATTAGCTTAAATGGTGTTAGAATATGGGAAAATATCCATAGAATCGTATTGAGCAACCAATTCATTCAAATGCACGTTACATGCCTAAACCCAAAAATAAAAATAAAAAAAGACCCATTTTTAAAATAAATTTTAATTAATAACTAATAATTAAAATTATTGAATCATTTGGTTTTTATGATTCAATTTATGACCTGATTCAAAATTTCAAGAGTTCGATCTGTTTTATGTTATATATTTTAGAGAATTTTGATTTTATATTTGAGTTATAAATTTATAAATAAATATTTTGTATTACAGTTATTTATTATAAATAAAAATTATAATTTGTCATTATTTAGGAATATAGGTCACAATATTGACTAAATTATATAAATTTTATTTTTTTATTTAATTTCGTTCATTATTGTTGTCTACTTAAAAAAATTATGAAAAAAATAATAATAATTTTTCGTTATTCATAAATATAGGCCATATCTACTAAATCACATAAATTTTATTTTTTATTTGATTTCTTTGATTATTGTTGTCTGCTTAGAAAAAATTTATGGGAAAAATTGAAAAAGAAGCAATTAAATTCATATGGTAATAGATCAATAGCCAACAGGTAATATATATATATTGGTAATATGTGTGGTTTAATTTTTAATTTTTTACTATAGCACGGTTGTTGGGGTGCATGTCAAGTTTGAATCCACGTGGCAAGTTATGTGTGCGACAAAAAACAGGTGGTGAACATTAAGGAAGGAAGGAGGAAACTTCCCTGTGAATATAATCTTGTCACGTGAGTGTGAGGTGGAGCAGTTGTACGGTTCTTTGTGTGATTTGTAGGCTTCTTTTTTTTCAATCTTTTTTTTTTCGCCACTTAATTAATTTCGTTTTTATTGATTCTTGTGAAAAACGTGCCAAATAATTTAACTTTTTTTAAATAATTGATTGTTCAAAATTTTAAAACAAATGGTTGAAAATTACACTTAAAATTAAAAGGTTATTTTTTAATATTATAAGGGAGAGGAGAAATCGAATCCACTTACCATTAAATATTGATATTACTCCTCTTTAATTGAGCTTGGGGATTGAGCTTTATGATCGGTTGTCCTTTAGACAGATTTTCAAGAATATTTAATCTCTGCTCTAGGCACTCCTGTCCTACCAAGCTCCTGGACATCTTTTGACATAACAAACGCACAATTCCGATATAGCAATCACACTATCTTGATATTTAAAATATTCTCTGACAAATGTAAGTTTTGTCTCTCGCGTACCATTTATATATAGGGGCAGACCCCACAGATATGAGCTATCTCTTCTCTCCACAATTACTCCCCTTACGCTCAGACAAACTGAGCCTTAGCTTAGACATCGGAGCCTCCTCTACAGAGCCCAATCCGCCTCTCTTATCTTGTAGGTTTTTCACCGAGCGTAAACGGTATCCGAGATTGAGTTCAAAGAGCTAGGATGACCCCCTAAGCTCACTAGTACTTCAATCACAATGATTTTCAACACAAACGGCTCATTGTGCCTCTCACACATAGCTCTACAGCGCACAGTCGCTCAAATATCAAACAGCTCAATCGAGCTCCTTAATTACGTTTAGTTCAACGTGCTTCGCACACTGAGCCTCATAGTGCACTGGTCACACAATTAATTACTATTCTTCGCATTGGAGCAGAAAGCAACATTATAAATTCAAGACACATTACATTAAATGTTTCATGTTCATTATGAGCAAACAAGCTTATTAAGCAATGAAGTATGTTAAATTGAGCCATAACAATCTATTAAGTTATCATATCGAGTTATTCCGTGCATTAATTCTATTGATCATATCAAACTACATAGTGTTCTTGGGCATTCCGGATTCATGTTCTTCATGTTTACGTGACAGTGCCCTTCCGCATGCCAAACTTATATTATTCATGTATATGTGCTAGTGCGCTCGAGCACATTGTATTTTTTATATTCATTTCCAAATTGTATTTTTATTATTTGATCATGTCTATAGTACTGAACTATTGTGGCGTTGTCTCATACATTGATCTCCTAGTAGCACCTGCGCGTGTAGTTTCTTTTAACCTCTTACTAACGGCAATGCTTCAATGCTCTAACTGTAAAAATTTATGTTTCTTTTTTCAGCTTGTAAATTTGGGGGCACCTTTTGTATTAGTAATTTTTTATATTCATTCTCACGCCCCCTATTCTTTTGTAAATGTAAGTCTGATCCAAAGAAGCTACGTTAGCACGACAAAGAAACTGCTTGACATGAATGTCAATTAAATGAATGGGGGAAACCATTGCCCCTAATTGCCGAACATTGACTGCAACATTCACCAATGCTTCAAGTTCTTAGAAAAACACATTGAGCTACGGTCAAGTCAACAACCTAGGCAAAGGATCTACAAGGAAAAGAGAAGCCAAGAATCCTTTATAGGTTGAAGAGCTCATGCGAAGTCATCTGAATCAAGAACATGAACTTAAGCAGCTCTTCTCAAGACATAAAGACTCTCGAGCAGCTTTACATCGAGCCGTGCTTAGGCAATTGGTCGCCCCATCCGACCACAGTAGATCACTTCGAACAGGTAAGCTCTTTGCAATTTTAACATGTTATTTTTATTTCTTAAGTTATTAAAATCGCTCGCAAACCATGTATGAATTCATGTTATAGTAAAGCATGTTATGAGATTTAGGTAACTAACCCATCTTACTTAACGGATCGCTCGAATTTTGAAAGCTCGATCGAGCTCGTTGCATTTGGCCTTGCCCAAGGCACATTGTAATAACAAGTTCCCAAGCGCGCATTGTGGTTTGAGCACATTGTTGTTAAGCAACATTATAATAATTGCATGCTCATGCACACACTATAATCAAGTAAGATTGAACAAAGTCCATAGACAAATCAACACAACACAACATAAAGTATTTAGGCCATCATCATATAAATCTTAGTTTTTGACCGAGCCTCAAAGTTCATACAAATAGTATATCACATAAAAGAACACAAACATTGAGTTTAAAAGAAAATATTTTATAAAGAAAAAAAAATTCATTAGACAAAATAGCCCAGTTCTCTCATCTACATGGACAGAGCATCAATAAACCCTACACTTCCTATAGTAAAAGTTTATAGGTCTTCGACCTTGTCCTCTTCCTCTTCATCCTCTTCGTCTTCGTCTTCATCTTCATCTTCTGCTTCTGCTGCGAACTCGTCAATGTTTATGTCCAGCATCCAAGATAAATCTATGTCCGGATACTCTTCCTTCAGCCGCTTCGATAGAGCTTACTGGTAGGCGTAGACACCTCGGCGTGTCACCTATCACTTCTGGTGGACTCGGCAACTAGCTCTTGCCGAGCGATTTTGAAAGCATCCTCTGCCAAACGCAGCTCGTTGTCTTTCTCCTTTAGAGTTTCTTTTGCATAGTGCAACTCTTCGTTTTTAGCTTCGAGAGTCTCTCTGACCGAGCTCAGCTGCTCCATTTTGCTTCTTAGAGTCACCTGAGCACCCTTCAATTTATCGTCTTTAGCCTTTAAAGATTCCTCTAATTCCAGCCTTTTGGCCTGCTCCTCGTTACCTGCAATATTTATTTATGTTAGCATCTATGCTGAATTTTAACCCAAGTCCAACATTCAAATTTATAATTATCACATGAGACATTGTTACCATCTCCTTTGCTATGTCTTTCGCACTCTTTAGCGTATTCTCGCGTCTCTCCTTTTGGATGGCTCAATACATTTGTACGAGCATCTTTTGAACACTGTGTCCTGCACCGAATACTTGGTATTGTGTCGACCCGCCAACTTCTCATTAACTCCCCTCTACCAGCCTCAAGGGTCGGTCTTCCTCCTCTATGTGCGTCCTGGATTCTGGAACTACTTCTAGATATAAAGTTGGATATTTTGTGGCAGGCTCCAGCTTCTAAGAGGTACTGCTCCTAGCACCTTGCTCGCTCGGTTAGAGCCTCCTCCGCAGAGCCCGATCTGCTTTTCTTTTTTGTCTTGCATATTGGAGATCGAGCATAGATTATAGCTAAATCTGAACTCAAAGAGCTAGGATGATCCCTCTAAGATAGTCATAGCATCAAATATGTTTCATCGTGAAAAATTCAAATTTATTATTAAACTTTTTTACACACAAAATAATAACATTTTGTAAATAATTAAATAATATATATAATCATATAGTCGGTCATGTTCACAGTGATAAATAAGAAAAACAAGGCAACAACAAACAAAGTCATTATCATTTCCAAATTGGGACTAACATAAGAACAACAATAGGATAATCAATTTCCCTGGTCTATTTTAAAAATAATCATATGAAAATTTTATTTTTATTAATTGAAATTGATAGATTTTTTTTTGTTGTTATTCTGAATAGGTATAAATTCATATTAGAAAATTTATTTTTTTCTTATTTTCTTACAAATAAATTAATTAAGAATGCAATGGGAAATATAAATCATAATTGTTCTTACTAATTCATTTACATTAAAAACGTAAGATTAAATTATATGAGAATAATATAAGAGGAATAACGTATTTAAATATTTTTTATCAAAATATTTTTAGTATCCTTGAAATAATCACATATTGAGAATTTTTATTTACATATTTATGTTTTAAAATTTTATAAATGAAACTCAAACTTAATAATAATTTTAAAATATCATTTAGTTACGTAGACTCTTACTGAATATTTTTTTTATAATTAAGCTTGATATTTCATTTCCATATTAAATAAACTTTATAATTAACCAAGACTATACATTTATATTCCATTATTTTTTAACAGACATTTATATTCCATTATACAGACATAACTTATAACGGATTTTATATAATTATTTATCAAAAAATGTTAAATATATATATTAATATATATATTTCTGAAACAGAAAAGAAAAATAATGGAAAAAAAGTACATAAAGATGAAAAATATCAGACGAAAACCAACGGTTGTGGAGTTTTGTTGGCTCTAAATTATTTCAAGACAAAATCAGTTTTGCTGAAGGGCCCCATTTTTTGTTAGGACGTTCGAGACAGATGTGTTGTTCTCTCCCAAGTGGTACACGTATCATCCTTGATGAGACACGGGGCAGAACACTGTACCATTTCAACTTCACTAGCCACGTAAGACAAAATAAAATAAAATACTCTTATGGTATAATCACATTTCCCAAAATTAAAAATAAAATTAATAACTGATTTTTTTAAAATTAAAATTTTGAATTTTAAAATACCATTCATTTTAAAAAAAATTGGCTCATCATTTTTTTTTATTTTCATATATTTTATAAATTTTTTAATTATAATAAATTCATAATAAACTAATAGAAATTTTATAAGAATTATCACGTGTTTAATTAATTTTATGTGTATTATATAAATTTTATAGTAAATTTGTAAAATGACAAAAAATATTTATAAATAAGAAAATATTTTAAAAATATTGTAAAATTTATAATTTTTTAATTTTTTCTGTTAATTCTAAAAAAAGCTACATTTTATATTTAAGTACAGAAATTATGTAAAATAATTAACTATGATACTTTAAAAAAGTAATATTTTTATATTTATTTTTCATTTATTTTTTTAATTATGTATTATATTGTAGTCATTAGTGTTAGGTGTCGTCGTTTCGATTAGGTTTTGGGGGTCAACAGATTTGACGCCACGGTAAGCCACCGCTTGTTCTGTTAGCAAGATTTGTATTCTTCTACTTGGCCGTATTTCACCATGACACGGTGTCGCATTAAGGCGGCGGACCCTTTTGCTCCGCCTCCTTGGCACGCTTGACTTTCCCCTGTAACAATTTTTCTTTTATTCATTTTCAAGTGACGCATATTTTTAATTTATATTCCTTATTGCATTCTTAACTAATTAATTAATTAACGATTCCGTAACCATCTTCTAATTTCCATTACATTAATATAATTTTTCATTACATAATTAGTGACAAACTTGAAATTTTATTTTTTTTTTCTCATAGAAAATACGAGAATACAATAAAATAAAAGTAGTTACTATAAATAGACCTAGACATGATCCAAGATTAGATAATAAAATATTATATTTTTCAAAGAATAAGGCCTGCAATTTTTTAAAATTTATTATAAATTTATCAAAAGAAATTAAAAAATTATCAATATTCTTTTCAATAAAAATTTATTAGATTTATATATAATATATTCAAATTTTATTATGAGTTTATTATACACATATTTTTTAGTGTTACAATAAAGAAAGAAATTAATTCTAAATTTATTGTTTAGGGGAGATGTATTTATTCACTGTTAGACTATATTTTAAAGTCCAAAATTTATTATATCCATTTTAACTTATATAAGTATATTATACACTTCTATTGATAAAAAATATTTTATAAAATATGTCAAAATTTTTAAAAAATTAGTGAATAAAATAATTTTCCTAATTTTTTTACCAGTTAAATTTCGTTGTGAGGCTAATAACTAGATATAATGTTAAATAAAACCGTAAATGTTGTGATTATATATATTCTTTTCATATTTTTCTATAATCATTTTGAGAAATCATTTATTATTATTATTATTATTATTATTATTATTATTATTATTATTATTATTATTATCAAATGTGCCTCGAGGAAGGTGTGGGATTAGGTGCAAACTTAAGGGAAGTAGTTGTACATAGAAGCTAGTTAGATGTGTGCTATCCACTCATATAGCAAATTAAGAAAAGCAAAATATATAAAAAAAATCCTTAAAAAGAGAAAAGAGTGACTCGAAAACCCTCTTATAGTTAAAATTTCATTCCCATCGATGACGGGCCATCCTCATTAATAGTACTAATTTTTATAGTTTGAATTCGAATGTTATTTATACTCAGGTTATAGCCTACAAAATAAGAGAGAAAAATGAAAGACCAGACTCTTCTAAAAAATATAAAATACCTAAATTAATTCGGTCATTCTGAATAAAGAGAGATTGAAAAAAGAGAGTGAACGAAACTCTTTACATATAGAGTTAATTCCATATTTATAGTTGATGCAGAGGGAAACATGATATAGCTCATATCAACACAATTCGCACATATATTATATGTTGGATATTTGGAGTTCGGTGGGACTAATAGTGCTTGAAACTGAAATTTTTATATTATTATGGACCTAATTATAAGAATGATCGGATATGAAACTCGAATACCAAACTCGAAAAAAGAAGTAGCATCACTCATCATATGCACACAAAACTTTTTAAATCAACTTTAATATCTTATATAGATATCTCAACAATAATATATTTATTCAAAGATATATCAATTCAATATATTAATTTTTTAAATATAAATTCAATAACATCAATGTTAAAAATTAACTATTAAAATTGAAAATTTTATTTTTATATCAATCATTTCATATGCATATATTTAATCAATGTAATTTTTTTATGTTAGTAAAAGAAACATTATGTAGTGACTTTTTAATAAATAAAGTTCCAGAAGTATTTCTAAACAAAACAAAATCAAGTGTTTTGGAGGGATTTATATCGTGCCAGCGAGATAAAAAAACGAATTAAAAGTCCAATTAACAAAGAAATCAACAATTTAATTGACCTCACTATGATGCGAGCTTCTTTTTTTTTTTCTATATATTCGCAAAATGATACACTTTTTTTTTAAAATATAAATTAGTTTTTCTATTAGAAATCAATAATTATATATTTTTATTTCATGAAAAAATATAATATTATGGCTTAATCTAGCTGAGTATCTTACTCTTAATAAATAAAAGGGACACAATAATTGTGGAATTTACTTGATACAGTGAATTGGGGAATATGAGTTGATTTTTAAAAGCAAAGTGAGAGTAGTTTAAAGTAAAAAAAAAATTATTATTATAATCAATCTAAGCCTCCTAACGTAGAATTCTGTCAATCTCTCACATATTCCTTATTCTAATTCTATATAGTATATACCACACACTTTGGGATTTGGAGGGATTTTTAATTAATTAATTAAATAACTTAATATAATGGAATATTATTAATTAATCAATTAATTACATAATTTTCAGGAGACACTACAGAGGATGTTGCTTAACGCATTAACCATTGGTGAGACACTGAGGCTCCCTCGTAACTGATGTGGATGAGTGACTGAGTTAACTCAACATATGCTTCCTCACGTGATCCCTTTTGCCACCCTTTCATTGTTGAGTGTTGTCCAAGCCTATTTCAATTTCATATATATATATATATATTATTGTTAAATTTAGATACGATCGTATCACCCCTTTTAATCGAATAAGATAATAAAAATTGTCTCCTTGATACGACTGTCATTTTAATATTAAAGACGATTATCGTTTCTTATATAAAAAGATATTATAATTTATTTTTTTAATGCAAAAAGATATTATAATTTATTGTTGCTTATAGAATACAATATGAAAATAAAAAAAATGATAAATAAAAGCAATTCGCATAGCTTGAAAATAATTTTGTGTCTCTATATTAAAAATGATTATCGTTTTTACATGGAACAAAAATTATAATTTATCATTTCCTGAAATATAAAATAAAAGTAAAAAAAAACGATAAATAAGAATAATTCCCATAACCTGAAAATAATATTTCATATTTTAATGTTCTCGATATTGTTTCTTTAATTTAAAATAATGATTTAAATATTTAAAAATTCAATTCAATTATTGGATACCACTTAAATTAAAGATAGTATTTAAAAAAATAAAACATTAATTTAATAACGCTGAAATTATTTTTAAAATTAAAAGATTTAATAGTTATATCATTTATTTTTAAATTTTTAGGATAAATATCTTTTTTCTTTAATAAATCTCTTCAGCTTTTTAGAAGAAATGGCAAAAGTATGCCTGCCAAATGCAGATGAAAAGCAAATAAGAGCCGTTAATATAAGCTTGACAAGATGTACATACAATTTGATTACATTACATGTGATCAGTGGCTGCTTCTGCTCTGCTCCTGCTATTACTACTTCTTGCAAGCCGTAGCTGTCCCATTAAAAGTAACAAATTTTTTAACAGACCTTTGACCAGTCTAAATTCATCACGTGAATCTTTACTTCTTCTTTTTTTTTTTTTTCATATATATATGTTTTAATTTAAATTTATTTCTCTAATATTTTTATATACAGATTATTTATATTAAAATTATAAGAAATTTATAAAAAAATATCATTTACAACTTTGTCTTAAAGTAGTCTGACAAAAAAAAATTGTCTTAAAGTAGTATTATATATTAATTTTCACAGATTAAAATTAAATTTCCTTTTTATTAAAAATGTATTACAAAATAAAAAAACTTCATCGCATTCAATAAAATTATAAAAAGCTTTCATTTTTTTTTTCTTCTTTTGGCTTAGTGTTTGGACGAATATTATAATAAATATATCGTATTTCTACTAACAAATAAAATAAGTATAGGATAAAAATGAGTTAAATGGGTATAAAAATTAAAAATTATGTTGGAGTAGAGAGATTAATTGAGCGTGCAAGCAACAAGTGAGTTTGCTTTTTGCCTCCTAGTAAAGAGACAAGTACTTGTTTGCCTTTACGTGCATGGCAAGTGAGATTCATTCAATAAGTTTCAACATACACATCCAAAATATACACCGTAAACTACTACTTCTACTGTTATCACATGTTCAATGATTTCACTTATCTAAAGTAAAATTCAAAGAGTTCTTTTTTTATTTTCTTAGAAAAAATATTAAAAATGAAATAAAAAATAAAAAATATAATATATAAAATGTTGAAAGCTAAATTAAAGCAGAGATTTGCTGATTTTATTATTGAACTGTCTCTTATTTATCAATTAGTTTTTAATCCAATGATATTGAATGGTTGAACGTAAAGCATCTATAGGTGACTCTTTAAATTTATCGTCAACTTTCAGGACCTAACCCTTTTAAAATTAAAAAATTTACAATAGAAACTAAGTTTATTAAAAAGGAAAAAATCACTTTTAAGCTTAAAAAAATACAACAATAATAACAATTGTACTTTTTTTTTCTCTGTAATTTTTTGGGATTCAATTATTTGTTGCAACTTGTATAGTAGAATTAGGTAAATTAAAGCTTGACTTAAACTAGAATTAGGTAAATTCGAAATATTTAATTAATGGAACCAAATCCTATAGTGATTAAATCTAATGGTTAAGTAAACCCATTCTGCTTCCATTTAAAAAAATAATATAAAATATATGAGAAATTTCTGCCAGAGAATGAAATTAAAATAATAATTAAAAAAAATCAAAATATAGTCTATTTGTAAATTTATATCTTTCAGGATAATAATAGATTAAGAGTCGACTTTTTCTTTATATGTATATATATATGTGGTAGTCAAAGAGATAAGGTAAGATGAGGAGTGGGTGGAATACAAATCTTTTCATTTCCTATCTTACCTTATATATTACTGAATATCGTGCGGTAGAGGATACGTTAATTTTAATCGAGTGGATTATAAACAAAATCTATAAATATTTTTCTACAAAAAAAAAAAAAAAGAAACGTAGACGTGTTAATTATTTGATTGTTCAGATATAGATATTTCTGGGGACAAATCCCTACGAATAATAAAAGGAAATTCTGTTAAATTTTTAATTATATTAGACTTAATTAATTAATTTCTTAAAATTTAATAAAAATAAATAAATTGAGAAAGAAAAAATATCCGTAATTGGAATTTAAGGAAATTTTAGCCAATTTTGGAAAAAAGAAATTGAAACGTATATGTGTTGAAAATAATTCTTTGACGTCTTTTTCTTTTCAGATAATTATCCAATAAAACTTTAAATTAAACTGAAATTTTTACTTGTTTAAAACTTTTAATTACTTTGAATTAAAAAGAATTATTTGATAATATTTAATTTATCAACTATCACCTTAAATTTTTTTTGAGTGAAAATTTTCGTATGCAACTCACAAACTTAATTTAACCGATTAACCTTTCATGAAGCTGTCTCTACCATTATTAGATTATTAATTCAATTATTGTCTTTGTTAAAAATTTTAAACTCTTAAGTGATTGAAAATTTAGCTTTTCCGATAAAAAAAAATTAAGCTTTTAACAACTGAATAATTGTTGGATTCACGTTGTTTGTTTGGTTTGAAAACTCCAAAACGTTTCTCATCTCATTTCATCATTGAACTTTTTACCCTATAAAACTATATAAAAGCTAATAAAATATTATTAAAAATCTGAGAGATGTTGAATTCGAGTCTAATTAAAGTTAAAATTCATTAGAAAAAAACTCTTTATCCCATACTAGATAACTACAAACTCTTAATTAGCATATATTTGAATTACTTATAAATATGATTTAGTAAAGTATTATATAGTTTACCATATTTATAAAAATAGTATAATGTAATATATTTAAATAAAATATTTTTATTTGCACATCAAACCATAGCCTAACGGTAAGTGTATCTATTTTAAGTAGCTCATTATCGATTTTTTCTCTCATCCATTTCCAAATTATAATACTAAAAAAATAAAATATTTTTATTTTATTTGATGATATTTTTATTTTATTTGATGAAAAAATAGGTTCAAATTATATATTTGATATTTAAAAAAATTATTAATGATATTTTTGAAAGATAAAAATTCTAAAATCATGAAATATTATCAAATTAGTGGTTTGAAAAACTCACTAAAATTCATAATTTTCAAACTTTAAAATTACAATAAAAAATAACACAATGAAATAGAGGGTAAAACAAACAAGAACTCAAGCTATACCATACAATATAAAATTGTGGCAAATATGAAATAGATAAGGCTTTAAGTTACAAATCAAGAGCTTATTTAGTATTCGAGTTCGAGACCTCTAATTAAAGATAAAATATATCATAATCATTTCAGCTTATTATCTTTAGGGCTTTGTTTGAATGATTAATAATGTAATTTAATAATATATGATATTGTATGATATGTTATAATATGATACTGAAAATAATATTTATTATGTTTGTAAATATCATATGACATAGTATATTTAAGTAAAAATATTTTTATTCAAATTGATGATATTTTTAATATTTCAATATGCTATATGTAGAGATGAAAAATTATTTATTAGTATTTATTTAATATTTAAATAATTTAATTTAAATATTTTTAAAAATAAAAATTTTAAAACTATAAAAAATTATCAAATTTGTTGTTTGAAGTTCGTAATTTTCAAATTATGAGATTATGGTGAAAAATTATACTATAAAAGGTAAAAATTAAAATAAATAATAATTAAAGCATATCATAATATATAAAACTATAGCAAACAATGAAATAAAGAAGTTGTAACAGTCGAATCTAAAATTATTACTTCCTCTATCCTATAAATGCTATCTACTATTTTATTTTAGAATATTCTAAAATAATTATCCACTTTTATTTATAGAATATATTTAATATTTTTTTCTATTTTATTTTTTAATAAATTTATATTTTAAATAAAAAATTAATAATAATTTAAACTATTTTAAGATAAAATAAATATATGAACAAAGATAAAAAAAAAAAAGAAATATATAAATTATTAATGCATTAATAACACTTTCTTCAAATTTATAGAAAAAAAATGTAACATTTTTTTTTTTGCAACGGAGGGAGTAATTCTCAAGTATTGCATCAAGATAAAAACTTAGATTTTTTTAATAATTATGCTTTAATCATAGTTTAAACTTTTAATTTTATAACTCTAAAAATTATTCGAGTATAATTAAATTAATTTTGGATAGATATCATTCTGAATATATATATATATATATGAATAAAAATAGTACAGTCACAAAAAGAAAATAATAAAGGTTACATGGCCAGTGACTAACCCTAACCAAAGTTTACGAGACCAGCCAGCTTAGTGCATGTATTCTTAATTTCTTATTACATATAAATAATTAATTAATTCTCTTTTTTTTGTACAATAATTATTTTAGAATTAAACCGGATAAAATAACAAAGAGAATAAAATTATCTTTATCGAGTTTTAATATATTTATATATCTAAAAAATTAAACTCAAAACCTCTAATTAAATTAAAATAGTCTCTTCACAACTGATGTATAAAAAATTAAACTTAAAATTTCTAATTAAATTAAAACAGTCTCTTCACAACTTATGTACATATTAAGTTATTAATTAATTCTCTTTTTGTTTGGTGTTATTTTCATGTTTATCCTTTGCCTTCAAACGGTCCATTTCCATTTTTGCAAATTGCAAAGTCTCTTCTTCTCAATTATTTAAAAATGGATATATATGATCACACTAAATCTTTAATTAATTTGTTTTTTTAGATTGATATATTTTTTTGTCTCAAATTGATATAATCATTTTTTATTTATGTATGAAAATTTTTTATTATACTAGTATTTAATGTTATTTATTAATTCTTAATAAATATATCTTATACTGAAGTAAAAAATATAATAGGAAAAATAAATATAATTTTTAATATAATTAACTAATTTTTAAAATTTTTATGATAAAATTATAGGAAAATTACACTATACTTTTTAATTTCTTTTAAAATACCCTATATTTTTAATATACTTTTGATATATTAAATATATACTCAATGCATGTTTTTAAAAATTGAATATATTTTTAATATATTAAATATATACTAAAAATATACCCCTAAAAGAATATTTTTAAAATTAAAAGTTGAAAAAAGGGTATTTTTGAAATTAAAATTAAAAAGAAGTAATTTTAAAAATATTTTTATTTTTTAGAGTATTTTTGAAAAAACCCCTAGAATTATTCACCAATTTAGGATGGAGAGAATAACATAGATCTAAACTATTCTTTTTGTGTCATCACCTGCTTGAAACAAGTATAGCATACATATTTTTTTATTTTGTTATTCATTTATTAATTTTAAACTATTCATTTAGATTAAATTATTTATTTAATTATAAATTTTAGTGTAAATTATCTTTTCAACGGAAAAAAAAAATTCATATTTAAAAATATGTTTAACCCTTAATGTTAAAAACCTTAATTTTTAATATTTCAAATGTGATTTCGAATTATTAATAAATAAAATTTGAAAACACATCAAAACACAGTCTAATGGTATCTTTTTTCTATATATAAATACTAAAAAGAACAATTGAATTTTGAAATATTAATTTAAATATTAAATTTATCAAATACTTATTCGAAATTTAAATATTAAACGGATCCAACAGCAAATCTAAACGAGCAGTAAATCTATATTTTTATTTGGCAGTTTCTCCTATTGGTCACCACTAGAATTACAGTTAAAATGCAGAAAAACGTTAAGAAACGGAGGTTATAAACACCGTGAAAAAGCAGTTATCACATGTGATGAAAGAAAAGTGTTTTTTTTAGTATTTATTATTATTTTAATTAAAACAGGAAATGGCAGCTCAAGGTAGCGTAAAATTCTGTCATTCCCTTAAAATTCCAAAAATAAAATAAAATAAAATCTAATTTTCTTAAATAGATTAATTAATTAAATTTAAATTAAAAACAATTAAATAAAAGACTTAGTTCTGGCTTAGTGAATATTTAGCGTAACGAACCGTAAATGAGATTAAGAAGAGGGAACTAAAGATGGTTACTTAACGCAATTGCCATCTCTCTCTCTCTCTCTCTCTCTCTCTCTCTTTAATTTTTTCGCTTTTCTGAACAAGTGGGACCCACTTTTCTCGATTCTCGTGTAAAGCTTGCACACGTGCTGTCCCATGGCTTGAGTAATTCTCAAGCTTTTTAAAATTCTGCTTCTCATTATTTTTTTTAAATTATTATTATTATACATAATTTAATCATAAAAATACCCATTCACATATCACTAATAAATTTTATTTATCTTAAATAAATTATTTTTTATAAAATTACTATTTGATAAAAAAATCCCACTCACTCCAAACCCTAAAAACATGTTTCATTACCTTTGATTTTAAATTTATCGAAAATTCTTACTCTCTATCTTTTTTCTAAATCTAAAATTCCTAAAATCATATTTGATTAAAGAGTATTGCTTCATTTCTCTCTTTCTTCCAAACCTTTCCTCTCTCTCTTTTTTTAAAAATCTCGTGTCACTATTCAATCGTTCTTTAAGAAGGCAGAGGTAATGTATGTTCTCTTTCTCTAGCCCTACTTGATTTCATACTCTTTTGTGAATGACAATGAATAGAAAGAGAGGATATGAGGATTGAATGGAGAACATCCAGTGAGGTTATTTGATCTTTATTTCTATTTAGTTTTCAACATTTGGTTCTGCTTCTGGCTTCTGTTTTGTTATCTCTCTGTTTTTGCTTCATAGTAGTTGAGTTTTCTAGGTATTTATTATGGAACTGATATCACTTGCTAATTGAGTTAAAGATGGTGAAAACCTGGTTTAATTTCTTAATGGGTATTTTAATCTCTCTCTATATTGATTAGAATTTTAGCTTTTGGTGCATAAATCTGCAACTTAGATGTCAAATGGTTAATGAAATTTTTTATACTTCTTAATGATTGAGTAAATGTTCAATATCTTTGATAATTGATTTTTTTTTGCTTGTATGTGCTTTTACTGCATTCACATTCTCGCATACTTTTATTACTAAACATAAAATTATAAGATTTGCATAAGCTGAGAAGCTTTTAAAAAGTTGAAACCATAGTTTTTATACTTTTTTTAGTTGGCTGACTTAACATTTTGGTAGATAAATGTGCAAGTTTGAAAAAATATATAATTAGGATTAAAATATTGAAGATTAGGATTATCTATTATAGCTTGAGCCGCCAAACCACTCTTGTTCTTCTTTAAAATATGAAAGATGAGGATTATGTATTATAAATTATGGTTAGCTTGAAAAATATCTAATTATTTGGCACTTGTTTTGCCCCATTCCCTTTTATCCTTTCCGTTGTATGTTTGAAAGTTAATAGAAACAAAGCGTTCTTGAGTAGCCCTAATTATGTGCCTATGACATTCTTTTAATAGAAAAGCATTAAATTCAAAAATTCTTTATCACTTTTTCTATTTTATTGATGAATATTTAATTAATGACATTGATAACACTTATTTCTTTATATTTTGGAAGCTATCTAGTAAAATTAAAAAAAAGTTACTTTTGAAATTAATTGCAAATTCTTTATAACTAATCATCAATTGGAAGAAAATTGTTAGATTTTTAAACTTTTCAATTGTAGAAGAATACCACCTTAAAATTATTGTTTCTTTCTACACAATAGAGCAATTTCATATCTTTAATAGAGTAATCAATATAATAATTCACAATTTACAATGGATTGATAAGTTTAAATGGATAGAGAGATATTTAAGCTTTGTTATTTATTCATAGTTTATGTTTGTCATTTTGTTCATAAAATGACTACTCTACTTATATTTGGTTTTATAGCTTGTTAAGTCAAATCATCTATCTTTCTTAATTATATTCCTTCGTTCAATGATTTTTATGCCAATATTAATTTATGGTACTGTGTTATATATTTTTGTATTTTTATATTTGGTCTAAACTTACAACATCTTATAATTTTAAAGATGATTTTAATATTTAAACTAAAAGCTCTTTGCATGTTTATTTAATGTTTAGTAACTAAATAAAAGAAGATTGGCACTATATGAGTTTATAGGAATATATTTCTTAGATATAATAAGAAATATAAAAGTACTTCTCTCTAACTAGGATGTATAAACTCATGGATATAATTAGAAGCCTGTATATTTTATACTCTTGATGAAGCTCCTTCTGCTGAAACAAGAGTTAATAGTTACTCATTCTTGAACTCAATTTGTTTGATTTCATGCATATTGGCTTCATATGCTATATGTTGAGTTCTACATATTATTTAGCTATTTTGAAATAGTGAAAAATTGTGTTTTTTTGAATAACATTGATTGATAGTTATTGATCTCTGTTAATATGTTTTGATATTCTCGGATATGGAATGACAAAAGAAAGAATGATTTTTTTCTTCATGTTGTTTAGCTATTTTAAATGTGAAATTATGTGTTTTTCTTGAATAATATAGATTGATTTTTGTTGATATGTATTGACATGTTTTAGTATTGGATTACTAAAGAATGACAGATTTGATATATGTTGATATGTATTGGTATGATTTAGATGAAATAATTAAAATATGAGTAATTTTGTGTGCTAAATGTTGTTTAGCTTTAATATGAAACTACTAAAAATATAAAATATTTGTGTTCTATATATTGTTTAGATATTTTAAATAGTGAAAAATGTGTTTTTGTTAATTAATTTGTGTTGATCTTTGATGATATGTGTTGATATGTCTTAATATAGACTGATATACTTTGATGGGTTTATATGTGATGATATGACTTGATATGTTTTAATTTGGGTTGATATGAAGCTACTGAAATATCAAGCATTAGTGTTCTATATATTGTTTAGATGTCTTAAATAGTGAATAAATATTATTTTGTTAACTGATTTGTGTTAATCTTCTATGATATGAGTTGATATATGATGATATGACTTGATATGTTTTATTGTGGGTTGATATGAGGCTATATAGTGTTTAGATGTTTTAAATATTGAAAACATATATTTTCTTAATTGATTAGTGTTGATATTTGATGATATGAGTTGATATATCTTGATATTATTTGATATGTCATGATATGCTTGAATATGAGATTACTAAAATATAAAAATATTTGTGTTCTATATGAGTATTTTATGAAGAAAAAATTAATTTTTCAACACTGCATATAGTTCATTTATGGGTCCATAATTTAAACAAGAGAGAAGGCACTTATTATAGTGAGAGTGGCAATGATGACGATGACAATGGCGATGTCGATGTCGAGCATTTTTTATAAGCCAACAAGGATGCCAAATTTTATGTTGTGAATATGTACAGTTATTGATTTAGATGTTGAATTATGTAATTTTGAATTATTGTACAAAAAATTTAGAACAAGAAGAAACTAAATTATTGAGCAAATGAAAAGAAATATAAGACAAAATTGCATTAATAAAAGAAAATAAATGAATACATCATATAAGAATGTAATTGCACCAATTTGTAGGCTAATAATAATATTCATTGATAAAGCAACTTTCTGTATATCAATTTTAGGTAATTATGGCCATATATTGTCTTTAATAATACACTAAACCAACTTTAAGCAAAAATCCTGTAAAAAAAAAAATACTATCATTAATGTTTCTTCATAGTCATACAAGAAAAGATAGGTATTCTCACAATAGCTATTACTACACAAACAAAGAAAATTTTACCCAACCCACATATTGCATTTGTCTTCTTTAACTTTCTCTTCTCCTTCTCCAATCTGTCCACTTTCCTCAATAGAGTATCAATGATGTTTGTAGCTTGTTAATGATTTTTTGGATCAACTTAAATAAAAATTTTATATTTTTCTTGGTGAGTCTGCCTTTTCAAATGGCAAAACTCATTATTTAAGCAATAAAAATGTGAATATACAATATCCAAACACAAAGAACCTAAAATAAATTAAAATTTTAACATACTCCATATTTGCTGCAACCATAAAAATGTCTCATTGGATTATCTTTTATCCATGACACTCAAAGGGGTGCAATCTCATCGCATTCGCAAATTGAAGCATTATATTCAGAATATTCAATATGAGATGCAAGTGACATTTTTCATATTTGAGGAAGAATAAATAATTCCTAGTGTTTCAAATACACATTTTTTAACTATTTAAAATATTTAAACAATATATAAAATAATAATGCTTTATATTTTAGCAATGACATATCAATACATATTATCAAATATCAATACTGATTAGTCAACAAATCATATTTTTTTACTATTTAAAATATCTAAATAACATCTAAAATACAAATATTTTATATTGTAGTGATGCGTGCCGTTAGCTATATGCAATTACCGCAAGTGCACGGGTCGCCCAAGTAATAAAGTAGTGAGTGAGTTATCGTTCCACTGGGGACAAGGCCAAGCACTAGTGCAAACCTTAACTGTTGTTTAGCAAATTAATATTTTTGTGAAGTTTTGTAATTAAAATACAAATAATCTAATGAATGCAAGTAATGAAATACAACTAACCTAATGAATGCAAGTAAAGATAAATTGAATGTTGTGTGTAAAAATGATTGATATAAATGATACTATTCAGATATTGAATTCCCCCTAGCCACAATTACATCACACATGATGGAGTTGAATTGGCATTCCTCTAACTTAGACTACAACCTCTCTCGAGTGAATTAATCCCTAATCGCTAAGTAGAGTGCCGAAATCTCTTCTCAAAACATAATTAAATAGGTCATGCATTAAGAACAAGGAACTATACACCAAAGGATCTTGTAGGTCTATCTCTAGCACCCCAATCAATCCTCAACCCTTATGAGTAATCAATTCATGCCAAGCTTTCTCAAGTCAATAACATGAAAATGGCAACCAATCAATAAGCATGCTATCATCAATTGGCAATAATCATTAAGCATCACAAGAATAAAACAACTCAATCAATTAAAAGTATCTAGTTATACAAATAGGCTAGGGTTCTTCAATATCTAGATAGATAATGAATTAGTTCATGTTCAATACAATTAATACAACAACAACAACAACAATAACAAAATACATAAAAGGAGAAAATAGAAAAAACCCCTTTCAATGTGTGCTTCTTGAATTTGCAGGAGCTGTCAATGGAAGATGAAGATGATGGAGATGGAGGATGAAGATGAAGAGTCAAGGAAAGTGTCACTCCCTCCTTGCCCAAAACGTGTATGCCCAAGTCTCCTCCTCTCAAATCTTTCTTCTCTGTTTCTGTCTCTGTTTTCTGCAAAAACCTGCAACTCTCCCTCTCTGCAGAAGCTCTCTCTTCTTCCTCTTCCTCCTCTTTTTATTTTCCTCCAAGCTCAAGTCAAACTTTCCAACTCACTTCCAGCTCACACCCCATACCTTGTTCCCCATATTCTATTTGTTTTGTATTTCTTTTGGCTAAAAGTAATTGGTTGTCCCCCACTTTTTCCTCAAACTCGGGCAGAAAATCATCTTTTTCATAGGTGACACGCCCAGTGACACGCCCATGTCACTGGGTGTGTCACAGCTACTGTGATTTTGAATAAATGGCACGCCCAGTGACACGCCCATGTCACTGGGCGTGTCACAGCTACTGGAAATATTATAAAAGGCACGTTTGGTGACACGGGCATGTCCATGAGCGTGTCCATTGATGAATTTTGCTCTTTCTTCATTGTTTTGACCATCCAAGGGAGTTTTTCCACTTTAACCTAAAACAAACACTTAAAACCAACTTTAAACAAAAATCAAATGAAACATTAACTAAAAACACATTAAAATCATACTAAAAATAAGTATAAAATCACTCTCATCATGTAGTGCAAGACATATCAAACTATATCAAGATATATCAATCCATATCAAGATATATCAACACATATCATCAAATATCAACATCGATCGATCAACAAAATTATTTTTTTTACTATTTAAATCATCTAAACAACATCTAAAACACAAATATTTTATATTGTACTAGTCTCATATTAAGACCTATCAAACCATATCAAGACATATCAACCCCAATCAAGACGTATCAATGCATATCATCAAATATCAACACCGATCAGTTAACAAAATTATATTTTTTAATTATTTAAAATATTTAAATAATATCTAAAAGATAAATATTTTATATGGTAGTAGTCTCATATCAAGACATATCAAACTATATCAAGATATATCAACCCATATCAACATATATCATCAAATATCAATACCGATTAGTCAACAAAATTATTTTTTTACTATTTAAAATATCTAAACAACATCTAAAATATAAATATTTAATATTATAGTAGTCTCATATCAAGACTTATCAAACCATATCAAGACATATCAACCCATATCAAGAAAAATCAACACATATCATCAAATATTAACACAGATCAGTCAACAAAATCATATTTTTTTTACCATTTAAAATCTCTAAACAACATCTAAAACATAAATATTTTATATTGTAGTAGTCTTATATTGAGACATATCAAACCATATCAGGACATATCAACCCATATCAACGCATATCAACATATATCATCAAATATCAACATCGATCAGTAAACAAAACCATATTTTTTTACTATTTAAAATATCTAAATAACAACTAAAACATAAATATTTTATATTATAGTAGCCTCATATCAAGACATATTAAATCATATCAAAATATATCAACTCATATTATCAAATATCAACACTGATCAATCAATAAAATCATATGTTTTTTTATCTATTTAAAAAATCTAAACAACATCAAAAACAAAAATATTTTATATTATAGTAGTCATATATCAAGACATATCAACTCATATCAATACATATCATCAAATATCAACACTGATCAGTCAACAAAATCATATTTTTTCACTATTTAAAATATCTAAACAACATCTAAAATATAAATAGTTTATATTGTAGTAGTCTCATATAACGACATATCAAAATATATTAAGATATCTCAACTCATATTAAGATATATCAATACATATCATCAAATATCAACACTGATCAGTTAAGAAAATCATATTTTCACTATTTAAAATATCTAAACAATATCTAAAACATAAATATTTTATTTTCTAGTAGTCGCATATCAAGACATATCAAAACATATCAAATCATATCAAGATATATCAACTATATTATTAAATATCAACACTAATAAGTCAATAAAATCATTTTTTTTTTACTATTTAAAACATCTAAACAATATTTAAAACACAAATATCAGTCAACATAATCATAGTAAGAAAGATTAACAAAGATCAGTCCACAAAACCACACTTCTTCACTATTTAAAATATCTAAATGCCATATAGAACACAAAATCACCTATATCAAACCATATCAACCCATATTCAATCATATCAAACTATATCAATTAAGATCAACACATATTAGTCCACACAACCACATTTATTCACTATTTAAAAAATTAAACAACATATATAACTCATATCAAGAAAGATTAACACATATCAGCCCATAAAATTACATTTATTCACTATTTAAGTTATCTAAATAACATATATAACACAAAAAAATTTTAATCACAAAGAGAGGCCCTAATATGGGTATAAATGTTGGTACAACTAATATCTAACTAAACTATATATTTAAATTATTTATATATATTTATTTTAGGATCCAAAAATGTATAAAGAAATAGTAAAATTAAAACACCCATAATGAAATTAAGGACTAAAAATAAAGGGCAACTAACTAATTAATTAAATACTAAGACGAAGAAAAGATCCAAAAAATAAAAATAAAAATATGAGCCACAATTGATTGGAGGTTGGAGAGAGTATACTAAAGCCCATTTAGACACATAGGACATATTCAAGTACTTAGTCATGCAATTATTGTTTGATATTACAAACACACTCTCATTATCTTCCTTGTATAATAAATTAGAATTTGCATCTGTGAGATTTTTCTCTTTCATTCTCTCTCTTCTTCACACTTTAGTTTCAACCAAGTAAAAGGTGGGCATAAAATGGTATAGGCTGAAGTAGAGAATAACTAAAATAGAATTTCTATAAACTCAAATTTCTAAAAGGTAAAAAATCTAAAATTTCAATGGAAAAAGAGGAATAAAAATCCAACACTTACCTTCCAATTTAACTCAACTAGAATTTCTATCAAGTTTATCAACATATTATATCAAATTTCGAGTCTAATCCCATAGAAATAAATAAAATTTCTCATACAAGAACTCTTAAACACATAATCTCGAATATAAGTTAACAATAATTGTTAAACAACAAGAACCTGGCAGCTACAGACTTTCATCAATCGATTCATTATAAAAATTAACATCATCGGATGTTCTCCATTCAATCCTCATATCTTCAAGCATAAATCAAGCAGAGAGAGAGAGAGAGAGAGAGAGAGAGAGAGAGAGAGAGAGAGAGAGAGAGAGAGAGAGAGCATACTTTACCTCTGTCTTCTTAAAGAATAATTGATCAAAAGCGCAAGATTTTTGAAAGAAAGAAAGAGATGAACGTTTGAAAGAAAGAGAGAGAGAGAAGAAACGATTTTGATTGGGTAAGATTTTAGGGATTTTAGATTTGAAAGAAAAAGAAGAAATAATTTTTGAGAATTTTGAAATCAAAGGTAATGGAGCGTGTCTTTAGAAATTGAAATAGGTGAGATTTTTTTTTATCAAAAGAAAGTCTATTTAAAAGAAAGTCTATTTAAGATAAGTGAGGTTTAAAATTTATTAGTGATATATGAATGGATATTTATTTGGTTAATTTCCTTATTATTATTATTCCCCAATTTATTTTTTCATATTTATTTTAATGCCAAGAAATTAATAATAATTATAAGCCTTTTATATTTTTAATTAATATAATATTTGATAAATTAGAAATTAAGTATCAATAGTATAAAGATATAATTTTTTAAAAATTATAAAAATTTAATTGTTTACAATTTACCTAAAATATTAAAAAAATTTAATTTAATTAATTTTTATTTGAATAATAATATTATTTTTGTCAGGATATTGAAAGGAAAGACCGTATCATATTGTACAATGATAACTCCACTAATTTTTATACTTCTATGGATTATAAGAGATAGTAAATGATTTTGGATTTTTAACAAAATTAGGTACTTAATTAATTCAAAGGTCATATATCCACTAATGTCTTGTCATCTTTGATCAACTAAAGTTACAGTAGATGCCAAAAATTTTCCCTATCTTTTTTCTTAATTTGTAGTTCTTTTTTTTATTTGGATGTCACATTTTATTTAATTCCATTTTTTGAAAAAATATTCAATTTAATAACTATTTGATATTTTATCTATCTATTACGTTTTTTATTAGGAAAATTATTCTTAAACAATACCTTTTTTATAATTTCCTTTACATCAAATCATAGTATAAAGGGTATATAAACAAAATGATAATTTATTTATTTATTTTTTAATTAAATTTTGTTTATTATATCAACTAACAGGTAAGATTTGCTAAGGTGGAAGCCACTTCAAATTTTATAATCAATTTATACATAATATAGAAGATTTTAGGATATTGTTATAATCAATACAAAAAAGAAGAAGTATTTCTTGTTAGTCAATCAAATTAAATTCTCTATATAATAATAATAATAACTATATTAATATTAGAATTTATTAAAAAAATTAATAAAGTAGTAGAATTGTCAATATGCAATTTTTACTGCTTATACGAACAATAATTTTTTTTTAACCAACGAACAAGAAAATCATTGCATATTTTTACACATAAAAACAACATGAAAATCATTGCGTACCAAAATCATTAAGAAATTTCCTCAAGTGTAATAAAATTTAAAGAGCCATATTATAATTTATTTTCCAAAATTTTCTTATGCAAAAATATATCATTAGTGTATATTTTTTTTAAAATTTACTATTTTGATAACTGAATAATTTTTTTGGTAAATGTTTCAATTCTTAAAAATAATTGGATATAAGTGTTTGTAATCAACCATATTTTGGTCACTAAAGTGTTAATTATAATTTTAAAATCTTTATGCTCCATTTTAAATTTTATTTTGACATTCAATAATCAATAATTTTATTTTATAACGAAAAGACATCTTCTTATGTGGATTAAATTCTCGAGTGTGAGACTTATTTGTAAGAGTTTCACATTGGTCGATTTGATTTCCACACAATAAATTAATATCTTACTTTTATGTTCAGTAACATAGAAGAAATGAATTATGATATTTAAAAATCAAATTCGAGATACTTAAATGATAATATCTTATCATTGTATTATAGTGCATGACTAATTTATTAATATTTTCTTTTTTTTTTCTCTAATTGTAAAATTATTATAATTATAAATCATTATTTCTATAATTGATGGTATAATTAATTTTTTAATGATAAATTAACATAACTTGAAGGTGTTCAAGAGATAGTAATAACATCAATTCAAACTTCAAAGTTGAATTAGTAGTTCACATGGAAAAAAAGTAATCAAAAAGAAAGAAAAAAACAAAATGGAATAATAAAGATTGCTTAATATTGTAAGGTGGTGTTGAAACACCCTTTACTTGCGTGGTAAGTGAAGTTAATTAAGAGAGGATTAGCACTAATAATCTCTCTTTCTTTATATTTAATCTTTCTATGTAAAAAGTCGTCTCAACTATTTCCTTTGATGCATCAAAACGATTTTGTGAGTTGTAATGCATCTTAATATGTCTTTATAAGTAATTTAAATCAATGCTCAAAAAGAAGATTTTTTTTTTATGAACGAGAATGGCGATTTGTAATATTCATAAAATTAGTGATTGTTAGAGAAAATCATGCTTTTTATTAATTTTTCAAAATTTTTTTCTTTATTAAGATTTTTTATTATCTTTCAAAAAATATAATAAATTTCATAATAATCTAATAATAAATATACAAAAATTATCATATATATAATAAACTCATAATAAATTTTATATATACTATATAGAGCTGATAAATCTATAAGTTAATAAAAAATTATGGTAAATTTAATAATAATTTTCTGAACAAATAAATTTATGATATTATGATATTTTTATGGCAAATTTGTAAAAAAAACCTTTTTTTATTTATTGATAAACAAACAATAATATTTTTAGGGCTCTTAATTACCTAAATTTTAGAATCACAAGATAATTAAAGTTCTTAATAATATATCTAAAAAATTTCATAAAAATTTAATGAATTATATATTTTCCACAAGATTTTCTCTCTTTTTTTTTCTTTTATTTTATGTTCTATGCAATATCTTTTCTTTTGCTTTCCCAATTGTATATAATGAGTTCAACTTTTTCTTTAAAAAAATATCTTATGGTTTCATTTTTTTTCTTAATTTTGGAGTCTGCCAATTTTTTTTAATTAATAAAATATGAAATTGTGATTTTCATCTTTAAAATTTTTAGATTTATTATTGCTGAATGTATATCCACGTGACTTAACAGTGTTATCATAAAATTATAAAATTCATAAAAACGGAGTAAAATTATAAAATTTACAAAAGCGACATGCGACATGTCAACAATTTTATATCATTAGCAGTCTCTGACGATATTAAGATTATAACTCATAGACATATTAAAAAATTTATATCTTAATTTATAAAAAAAAAATTATAAACCCAAAATGAAAAGAATACCTGATAAAAAAAATGAAAAGAATATTTTTTTTGTAAAAATAAATAATAAATTAAGTCAAATTTTAAGATTTTAAGAAATTGACAATGATATAAAGTACAAAATTACGTTAGTAAGTGATTGAATGCTTGCATGTAATAGCATGCCCAGTCAAAATTTATATATTTTATTTCCAAATTTTAAATGTTGTTTTGATGTAACTGCTTCTAGAAACTAAATTAATTTCTTATATAATTCAAGAATAAGAAAACTAAAAATAAGTTATACACAGAATTGGCTTGTATATTATATATCAAATAACACCTATTTGAATTCTTAAGAATTTAAAAGTCCAAAAGTAAATTTTAAAAATACAAATCCAAAGTTAGACAAATAATTTTTAAAAATACACAGTTAATCTGTATCGTTTAAAAAAATAAAATTTTATCTATCGTTTTAAATTGTCCCTTTTTCATAAAAAAAAATATCATTTTTCAACAATCCTTTTTCATAAAAAAAATATCAATTTTCAACAATGAACCAACGCAAGAAAGAAATTATATGATACAACCGATTCCAACTAAAATGCCTGATTGAATTGATAAACTAACTGAGTAACAAAATATCATGATATTTTTTTCAAAAATATATCCTATAATTTATATATAGGATATTTATATATATATAAAGAATATATATTTATATTTTAAAGTATATATTTGATTTGAATATATAATATATATTTTAAAAATATATATTTATATTATATATAAAAAATATATATTTTAAAAAAAAAGGAAATTGTAAAATATATATATAATAAAATATTTATATTATATATAAAATATATATATATTTATATTATATACAGCCAAATTTCTGCATTTTTTTTTTGACATATATGTATGCATGAATCTTGAGGGGCAGCTACTTAACACGTCATTGTTGAGAGCTCCATTTAATCCAACTCTCTAGCATATTTGATTTGAATATAATTAATACTTTTATTAATCAATTTCTCAGTTGACGAATCACATAGAAATTAATTAATTAAAATACAAAAAAAAAACACTAATGATAGTGAAATTAATTAAAAGATAATTAAATAATTAATAAGTTAAAAAATAAAGGTTGAGTGCGATGGAACAAAAAACATAAAACATGATGACGGAATCCGGCCGTGAGCCGTCCAAAAGAGCGACAAAGTTAATATTATTATGAAAGGGTTCGGTTTAGGAATTGCAATTTGCTGAATCATTTTTATTATATTAAATATAAAATTTCTTATGTTTGGTCTGTGTCTAATCTTTAACCTCCCCCCAGTTAACCTTATTTTTTTCTTCTAAAATTTAACTCTAATTATAATTTAAATTTTAAAATTTTCCAATTTCCGTAATGTTCTCAGTATCGTTAAATTAAAAATTTATTGATTGGCAAGAGATTAATTTTAAGTCTCTTGCTTAAAAGAGTGAATTTATCAGTAGACTATATCTTCACATCTTCTATTATTATTAAAAATTCATTGATTGGTATTTATTATTATTATTTAATGTTAATATGTTTGTTGATATCTTAATAAAGTATGATAAATTTAATTTTTTTTTTAAAATGTTTGCACTTTACAAGATTTTCTGGTAATTTGAACAGCTGTGAGCGGTAAAAAAAGAAAATTTATTTATTTTTTCATCTAGTTTTGAGTATTGCACCCTTTTATATAAAAAAATAACTCTAACTAAAATTTAAATTTAATTTTTTACAGTTTTCGTAATGTTTATAGTATCAATAAATTAAAAATTCATTAACTGGTATTATTGTTTAGTTACCGATTTTATTTTACAATTGATTTAAAAAATATTTATAAAAAAAATTGTATTGAAAAATATTATCTACATCCTATTGCTTTATAATTTATAAAGTAAATTAATTAATGTATATGAGATTTTCTTTTTTTTTCTTTTTATTGATTCGAATTTTATTTTTACAATAATTAAATAATTCTAAAAACACAAGGCAAGAAATGGATGAATCTTTTAATAAAACCCATCAGTATTGAGTTAATTAGATATAAATATATGTAGTGATTACATGCAAACATTTTTTTTTCAACTTTAATTAACAAATTAGTTAATAGTTATAAAAGTAATCATTCAATGAAATCCAATTACTAATGAATGCAAACTGTGGAGATTAATAGAAGTTAATAATAATAATAATAATAATAATAACAACAACAACAATAATGTATAATAAGAAAAAGGGATGGTTGGTTTTAGGTGGAATAATAATAATACTATATAATAAATCCATATTATTAGATTTTTTAATTAATTAAAAAGGGTTAGATGATAAGTACATAATTAGAGTCATAAGGGATAATATCATGCTGTATCAAAATCGAGTAATCGTCATTATGATTATTATTGATAGCAAAAGATTTAGTTATAATAATAATAATATTGATTATTATTATTATAATTATTACAATAATATTACTAATTAGCTACTAAATCATGACATATGTTCAAACAAGTCATTGTTACTTCCTGTTTATTAATTTTTCGTTATGGTTTTAAACTTTTAATTATATTTGACTTATATAATTAATATTTTAATAAATTTTTTTATTAATATTTGAGGAAGGAGAGCAATTAATAATAAAGTTTTAGGTGAAAAGAGAGGTGGGTTAATGCTATAAACTAATTAAATTCTTATTTTTAAATTTTCTTCATTTAACTTGCAAGAAGCACCTGAAAATTTTCAAGTCAAATGAAATTTAATTATATATTATTAATGTTATAAATCAATTTGAACTTGGAAAAAAATATTTAATTAAAATTGAGCTGGACATAATACTTAAAATTGTAAAAGAAAGGGATGAAAATGATTGGCTTTATGTTTGCATACATCACAATATTTAGAGATAGCGTTTATCCGATTGTCAACCAAAAAATAAAAAATAAATAAAATTTATAAAATTAAAATTAAAATTAAATTTGTGTACCGTAAAGCCAATTTTGCTGTTTATATATAACGCGGTTATTATTGGGTTATTATAAATTAGAAATAATATCAATAGGACTTAAATATTAATTAGATTGATCAGAATATAATTGGAGTTCAATATAGTAGTAAGCAGGAGCGAAGTCAAACTTTTTAGTGAAAAGGGATAAAATAATTTTTTTAAAAAAATTTAAAGGGAAATAATTAAATATTTTAAAAATTTTAAGAATATATATATATATAATTTTAAATACATAAGGGATAGCTGTCCCTTTCTAATATAAATATCTTCGCCCTGGTTGTAAGGTGACTCATTGTAATCTAAAAAAATAAATTTATGGGTATTAAATCATCAAGTTTAAACCGGAAATAGGGCAGTTGGGCATGGCTGCTTAACCTCCAAGAAATTAAAGGGCATTAATTGATTTTTGTCCAATTTTTAAGTCTTTCTACTCTCCAACTTGTACAACATTAATTATTTGAAATTAGATTGTTATCAATGATATGGTCCCCTTTTGTTATTTTTCTGACTGGCATTAACATATATATATATTTTTTCTTTTCAAGACAGTATTCATACTTGATTATCAAACAGAAATATTCATATATTCACATCAACATCATATCTACACATCTTTACATTAATGTAATTACTAATTTTTTTATATATATTTTCGCATTGAGCTATTGTAAAATTGAGTAGTTGTCGTTAAATCAAGTAAAATACTTAACGAAATGAGTGGAGTAGTCGAAGATATAGAGAGAAAAGTTATGAATTTGAAGTTTCAGAATAAAATTCCGACAAATTAAATGAAATCTCACGTGGAGTAATAAAATATACTAAGATTTTTTCTTCTAAAGTCTTTGAGAAATCTCCCAAAACTCTAAATCTCTCACCCTAATTATCAAGTTATATAAATTTTTCTCTAGCTTCAAAAATTCAGAGAAATATCAGCTTATATTTATATATACATAGTCTCCCACTGAAAATTAATAGAATTTCCATAATTAGTTTGTTAATGGCCATAATTTTCTTTTGAAAGGCCATTCAATTAATTATAAATGGACCATATTATTGAGTGATGTTTTGGTATATACTCCATTTTTTTTTCCAAGACCACCACTTAAAGTGTTGACCTACTTAAATAATTAAGACTTATAAGGCTGCAATTAGCTTGTGCACCTTTCATTTTTAGTGGATAATTGATTCTCGATGTGGGACTAGGGATAATAATCGATATGATATCCATAAAAATTATTTTATCCGAATCCATTTAATTATCTATTTAAATATAAAATATAAAAATTTAAATTATAAAATTATAATTTTTTAATAAAATAATTATATATAAATAAAAATATAATATTAACATGATTTTATTAAAACAATTCCATACCATAAAATTATATAATTAAAATATAATATAATAATTAATTAATTATAATTTAATAAACATATAACTAATAAAAAATTATTATGCAGATATGTTCAAATAGTGAATACCTAAGATATATATCGATACCCTACTGAATTCGTCATGAATAGTAAAAATAATACTCATATCAGTCCGAATCTATTTATAAATTGCCTATATTTTATATTAATAAATCAGAATATATTGAGTATCCAAAAATACTCAACTCATGTCATTCTTAAGTACAAACACCATTGATATATATTCTGATACCTGCATCAACCCACTTAGTAAAATTAGAGCAAAAGTAATGCCATATTTATAATATTTCCATCAAAGCAAATAATGCTTAGCTAGCTAGTGCATGATGGGGATGTTGTCAATTTTACTAGCTAGGGTTATTAAAACACTGCCCAAAAATCCCAACAATTATGAGATTGTGATCCCCTTAATGAGCGCTACATAAATAATAGAAGGTTACTAGCCTTCAACAACAACTATATCCCATCTTTAGTACTGCTTGCAATCTACTCTCTAATTGAAAACTTGGTCAATAATGGCAATTAGAAATTATGGGTTTGTGAAGTTATAATCTATAAGCACTAATGCAAAGCAGCATGTGAAACTGTAATAATGAGTTGCATCCCTCTCTCTCTCTCTCTCTCTCTCTCTCTCTATATATATATATACATATATGGGTTTGTGAAGTTATAATCTATAAGCACTAATGCAAAGCAGCATGTGAAAAAATAATAATGAGTTGCATCCCTCCCTCCATCCACCCCCCCCCCCCCCCCTCTCTCTCTCTCTCTCTATATATATATATATATATGTACATACATATATTTATCATTTTACTTATGTATTATCAATTTATCTCATGTATTTATCTATTTTATATTAATAGAAACTTATACACATAGATATTAATTATTTTATCATTTTTATTTATCTATTTCGTATTCAATAAATACTCAAATAAAAATAATACTACATATGCATTTAAATATTTATTTAATATAAAATATTCATATATAAAAATAAAATGATCAATAAATATTTATATAAGAGTCTATTAATATACAATAGATAAATATAAAGATAAAATAATAAATATATAAATATGAAAAGTAAAATAACTAAAATGAGTAAGTAAATAGACAAGCAAATGTATTATTCATATGCATATCAACATGAACTGATAAAACTTAATGATAATATATAATAATTTTTATTTTTTACATTTTTTGGGGGGCCAAACTGGCCAAAAGAAATCCGACAGTATAATCATAACTTTTAAAGGTTTGGCGAAGTTGTTATGATAATAATTATAACCAAACCGAAAAAAAAAAAGAGAAAAATATGAAACATTATTTAGTACTTTGAGAAAGATCAATTAAGCTTATAAAGAGGATCATTTTTGTTGATTTTTCTCCACACACAACACAACAGTCAATGATGCTAAGGACTGCCCCTTTGGTTTGTTGACTCCGCAACTAAGGAACTATGAAAATGACCTCTAGTTTTTACATATTTCAAATTATTGCTTATATTGACCCTACTTTCTTTTATTTTATTTTCTTTCTTTTCTGTCATGAGAGAGAAAGAGAAAGAAAAAGAGAATCCAGTCATTGGTTTCTTTTGTTGTTGAAGAGTTAAAAACCAACCATCAATTCTCTAATATATATAAAATGAGAGTGTACTCATTAATTTTAATTATAGGTTAATTTAATTTAAACTTTATTTTTTGAATAAATATGTTTGGTGCAATCTAAATTAATTAATTCTCTAATATATATATATGTATGTATTTGTGGACGTGCATGCACATAATAAGCCTGTAATTAATTTTATTGATTAATCTATTTGAAACTCAACGAGAATATGATTATATCAATATTAAATAATCACATTTATTTGAATGCTTGGCATGAAATATTTTTAAAATCTATAAGAAAACACTTCATCCCTTAATAAATTTGTCCAAAGCAAATTTAGATTAATGTACAACCTTTATATTATAGAATATTATATTATTGAGGCAAACAAAGTATCCATTTAAATTAAAACTTGAATTAAACATATTTGAAAGAGAATAAAACTAATTTATTAAGTTGGATTTCAAATCATAATTTAAATTGAAATAAGTCGGATCGAAATGAATTTAGAGAAAGGAAACTTATCTAAAAATGGAAAAATAAATAAAATAAATAAAAAAAGAAATTGTGTAGGACAGATTTATACATTGACATAATTTAGAAGAGTAATACATAATATATATAAATTTCTGAGGAAGACATAATTAGAAGAATGGTTTTATGCCATAATAATTTCTTGTAAGACATAATTGCAATTAGTAATAGTAAGCACGTGCTTGCGTGGAAAAGTAGAGGAAAAAAGGAATCCAAAGCCAAAAAAAAAATATAAGTAAATTGGGATTTTGCTAAATTGTGTGAGAGATACTTTGATATTGTTGGCAGACCTTAATTAAAACAGTAATTAATCACAATTACATGCAATTAATTACCTTTTAAAATCTCCATTAATTTTGCTTCCTTAAAAGGTCCAAATTGCTATTGTTGGTGGCATGTGAGAAAGTTAAAAGAAAAAAAAAAAAAGCTTAGCAGTTTTGCTGGTAAGGCTACCAAACTATTTTCGACATCTCCTGGTCGGTGTTTCATACATAAATATATATATATATATATATATGGTGTGGAGTAAATTTGGTTATGATTTCTCTAATTATATGCCAAATTTTGCTTTTTTTTTAATTAATTTTTTTTGCTACTTTTACATCTCAGGAAAGCTTAATTATTTAGCTTTGTGAAATTATGTTTACCTTTGCAAGTAAAAATCATTTTTTAATTTTTTACTTCTACTCATTTACTTATGAAATTATTAAATTTTTTCCGTCTTATAAAGTATATAAATTTATCTCAATAAGATTTTATTTTCAATATATATATATATATATAATAGAGATATATTAAGGAAAATGGGAGGAAAGATCTTGCAATTATTATTATAAGTTATAATTTATAATATTAAAAAATATTTAATAATTTTAAAGTTAGTATGATTGATAAAATTAGTTTTTTCTTAAAAAAAATTAGAATAATATCATATTATTAAATAAATATAAAAATATACTATCAAGAAAGAGATAAAATAATATGAATTTCTTATCTTTTATTAAAGATCTCGAGTTTAAACTTTTTAGATATAAAATATTTTTAAAAATTAAAAATAAGTCTTTTATCTTTTAATAGGTCTACCCATCATGAATTGTAAATTTAGATTATGATTATTTTTTTTGTATTGATAAAATTTTCAAAATATATGAAAATGTGAAATAAATTATAGAATAATCTTGTTATAAAATTATAATCTATATATTGTTTTCTATTTTTCATTTGACTTGCTTAATATATACAAATAGATAAGAATGCAATCTAGTTTATTGTAAGAAGTCAAGACAAAATACGAGACAAGTTGTAAGGTTGTGAGGTTAATATATAGAAATGGAGATAATTATAAGAGCAAGTTGAAAGAAAAAGGATGCTATATAGTATTAGATTAGTATGTGATTGTGGGCCAAAATTTTATCTATTTCTAAGTGACAAATGGAAGCTATGATTTCTCCTCACATATGAAGATAAGAATCAAACTTTTTGTGTTGTGGCAACCAAATTTGGATTTGCATTCTCTTTTCCATTCTACCAAACAATAAATCCTTTTTTTTTAATTTTTTGTAGGGTCAATAAGTTTTTTTAAAAAATTAAAATACATCACACAAAAATATATCAAACATTTCTTATAATAAACTTATAATACTCTGTCAATTCTACTTTAACTGGAAGAATATAATATACAAATTAAGATAATCATTAATGATTATAAAATTTAGAAAATTCTTTTATTAACTAAGATTAGAAATATTAATACTCATAATGATAAATTTAAAATTTTTAATTAATATTATTTTAAATTTATCAAAGCGACAATTAAAATAAAATAAATTTTTTTATAAAAGCGATAATTGAAATTAAACGGAGTAAATATTGTTTTTTAAATTTTTTGCAGAGGTCAATAAGTTTTAATTAGCTTATTAAAGAATCTTAAGTTTTATCTTTAATTTTGTTTTCTTTTATAGTATAATATAAACTTTTTAATATAATCTAAGTTTCCATGGTTCTTAAGACATTAGTGTTGAGTCATTAATCATTATGAAATCTTTTTTAAATTACCATCTATATGTTCTTTTTTGTTTAGGTCCTCTATTTTGTTTTGGTTTTAAGTTTTGACCGCAATAGAAAAGTCTAATGGAATTTCTTTAAAATTATCCTAAAAAATAAAATATTTTTAAAAACCCTCATTTTTTTTTGTTTAAAAATATTTACTTTTCAATTTTTAATTTTAAAAATATTCTACTCAAATATATTAAAATGCAATGATATAGAGGGATATAAAAACTATAGGTCATTTAAAAAAAATTAAAAAAGTGAATATTCTCAAGTCTAATTGGTTGATAGTAAATGACCAACTTTGCTTCCCAACCCATGCAACTTGTGGGCTTTGATGACCCAATTTGGTTCATATAGGGCTAAAAGCCCATTAAAGGCCTTGACCAGTTGCCCATTGTAAGATGTTGGCTCAGGCTTCAGTGCTGTAATCCAAGAAGAAGACTATAACCACTTCTGGCACAGCTCAAACAACTTCCCTTAGTTATCATATCCAAATGAATAAAAAGTGAAAAAATTACATTATACATTACTTTTTTTAATAATTTTTTTAAAATATCATATAATATTTGTATATTTTTAATATACTAAAAATATACTGAATATATATCTTTGAAATAAGGTATATTCTTGATATACTATATCTATATTTTTTTAAATTTAACATGAAAAAGTGAATATTTTTTAAAAGAAAAGAAAAATAGTTATTTTTTAAAAATATTTTTTACTTTTTAGAGTGAAGAAATCCCTAAAAAAAGAATATGCATATTCATTTTAGATATACACTCGTATTTTAGATATAAACTTTTAGAAGAAATGAAGTTGAAATTGCTTTATTGCATAATAAAATAGATCCTCAATCTAAGGGCATTATCTAAATTACATAGGACCCAATGGCAACTGATATTTAGATATATCAAACACAAGCCAGAAATTCTGAGCCACCAATCTGTGATTAATCCAAGTAGGCAAAAGAAGTGGAAATTGAAGTGTTCGAAATCAGATTCTGTATGCCACATGGCAATCCATTAGCCAATTACAGAATCTTTTTCCTATCCTTTAAGATAAGCCCTTGCATACATTAACAAATTTGCTTTGCATATCACATTCATACACCAATTCAACACAGCTCAGCACTAACTCTTTCATTTTGCCCAAAAATGGCTTCTGTTTGTGCTTCTTCTGCCATTGCTGCTGTTGCCATTTCCTCCCCCAGGCAAGTTCTCTCAAAACCCATATCAGAAATTGTGATTATAATCAAAGATGCTATTAACAGAATGTTTATAATCCATGAAAAACTAAACCTTTTGCAGTTCCCAGAAGAGTAGTAGCATTGTTGGGGCAACAAAGGCTTCTTTTCTTGGTGGAAAGAAATTGAGACTCAGAAATTACATTTCACCAGTAGTTTCTTCAAAATCTGTTACAGTTTGTGCTGCTGCTGCTGATCCTGATAGGCCTCTCTGGTTCCCTGGTAGCACTCCTCCTCCATGGCTTGATGGCAGGTCTGTTCAATCACTACTAGTTCTGTTTTTTGCTTTTTAAAGTTAGATTCCAATTGTATTTGAACTCAGCAACCTTTCATTCCTGAATGCAGTCTCCCAGGAGACTATGGCTTTGATCCCTTAGGACTTGGTAAGTTAAATATAGCTTAAATCTTTTGTTATTGAGGCTCTGAACATCTTTTTAAATTGTTTCTTTGAAATGGTTTGTATGTTTATTGAAATGGGTATTGATTAATTAAAAAACAGGATCTGATCCTGAAACCCTGAGATGGAATGTACAATCAGAGCTTGTTCACTGCAGATGGGCAATGTTGGGTGCTGCTGGTATTTTTATCCCTGAATTTCTAACCAAGATTGGTGTTCTAAACACCCCATCATGGTATGATGCTGGAAAATTAGAATATTTCACTGATACAACCACTCTGTTCATTGTTGAGCTCATCTTTATTGGTTGGGCTGAGGGAAGAAGATGGGCTGATATTCTCAAGCCAGGATGTGTTAACACTGACCCCATTTTCCCCAACAACAAGCTCACTGGAACTGATGTTGGGTACCCAGGTGGGTTATGGTTTGACCCACTTGGTTGGGGAACTGGTTCACCTGAAAAAATCAAAGAGTTAAGAACAAAAGAAATCAAGAATGGAAGATTGGCTATGTTGGCTGTTATGGGTGCTTGGTTCCAACACATTTACACTGGCACTGGCCCTATTGACAATCTCTTTGCCCACCTTGCTGATCCTGGTCATGCCACAGTTTTTGCTGTAAGTATACTTCATATCAGGATTGTCAACACTTTCATTTTACTCAATTAGCATAGTTACATGTAAATTTTAGATGAGATTTGTGTGCACTCAGAGACATTGTCTAGCTGTGCATATTTCCTGAATAATAAATTCACAATTGATTCATAATTATAACTTACCTACAAATACATATCTCCCTGCAATAGATCCAAAATCGATTTTCATTTTCCATTTTGATACTAAAAAAATAGAAGAGATTTGTGCTTAAATTTAATTAATTATTAAACATTTGTTATTATGCATTTCAGGCTTTCACCCCCAAGTGAAGGGTCCAAAGAGGGTTTCAAGAAGAGGGTTGAAACATGGGAGATGGTGTATTTGTCAAAAAGAACCCTTTGTATCATTAGAACTTGTAATGGCTATGTTTAATGTTTTCCTCATAGAATGCTTGTGCATTAATGTACAAAAATTTTTAACGTAGAAGCAGCAAATTAATATATATCTTAGCTAGTAATTAATAATAATAGCGATCAAGAAAAGCATGCATTATTATTAATGATTAATCTTGTTAACTAAGAGGAACTTGCAAATCATTTGCAGTAAAAACATGCTTATGTAGGAGATGAGAAATTTAAAATTTTCAATATTTATCTCCCATTAAAAAAGTTTTTATAATTGAAACATGATAAAGAGTTACTCTTCAATGATCAATAATTTATTAAATTTCTATAATAATTAAATTAAAAAACACACACTGAGATACGAACTAATGGTAAATATATTCATGAATGATAAATTTATAATTAATTTTCTCCTCTAAAACAACCAAAAATTAAGATATTTTACAGACAAAATGATTGAGATTATTTTGTCAATATTGAGCAAAGAAATTTCTTTTATCTTACAACTCCTTCAATAAAAAAAAATATAAGAAGAAAAGACCATATTTTCATCAAGTTAAACAATAGAATAAGACTATAATTTATCAAATGACAAATATAAAAAATCTAGGAACAAATCTGCAATTTCTTTTTGTAATCTTCTCCCTCTCAACTAAACAAAGGGAATAACAAAGGAAACTTCTTTGAATGAAACTCAATGATTGTTTATTACTTTTAATTATATATATATATATATTCTACCTTTCTAGCTTATTAGTTGACAAGCATATTCAGTATACATATAAAGAAATAAAATATAATCTAATAAATAAACAAACATTGAACAAATAAGCTTTTCATTGCTAAGATTATTTCTATGAATCAATGTAGCTGGAAAAAGGAAATTTATGAAACTGCTCTTTTGCCCCTTCTTTGTTATCTTTTTTTTTTTTTGAAAGACTTCTTTGTTATCTTTTTTAACCAGAAACTCAGAAAGTGATTAAATTACGTAAAAGGTCACTTAAGCAACTGGTTTTGGGTGCCAGCTACCATGCATAAACATGCATATGTTTGGGTGCCAGCTACCACGCATAAATATGCATATATTTTAATTTTTTTTATTTTTATTAATTACACTTAAAAAAATAAAAAAAAATACTTAAAATTTAAATTTAAAATCTAATTAAGAATAACAAATACTCATAATAATCAAACTATATTTTAGTGGTTTGCATATATTTTTAATATTAAAAGCTTATAAATCTCACTTCATAGCTTATATTTTAATATTAATAGCATATATTAAAAAAATACTTAAAACTCAAACTTAAACATTTAAATGAAAATAATATATACTTTTTTATCATTAAATTATACCTCACTAGTTTGCATATATTTTAATATTAATAGCTTATAAATCTCACTTAATACATTAAACCATTCTATCAAGCAGGCATGCCCAAACCAATCATTTTTGTATTTAGGTATTGCATTGCACATTATATCACTTCACCGAGCAGCAACATCCTGGCAATTTTCTTTCATTATTATTATTATTTTTAAATGATGCTCTCAAGCAAATAGTTGCCTATCTCCATGTGCAAGTAAAAAATATTTTTATTTCTATAAGAATTAGACTATCGACCCTCAACCTCTGTCAACTCCATGCACAAAATTGAAAGAAAATTCTTTAAATATTTAAAATTTTGATCAGGTCATATAATCGGGTCATTGCAAAAAAAAAAAAAAATCAAATAATTTAATAGTTATATAATAACATTTCCTTATAGTTAACTTGCAATTTCATAGTTTGTAGACATCAATGAGTCGAAAATTTGTTGAAATTCATTAGTAATTAAAAATATGCTTTGAATAAGCAATAAGAACTGATTAGAAAAAAAGAATAAGCAATAAGAAGCAGTTGCAAAATGTCCAAACTGCCCTTTTATTCATATAATAAACCATTAATTAGGGTGCTTATAGTCAGACAATCGTATTAGAAGAGACAACTGTCTCCTTCTATTTTAAAAATTATATATATATATTATTAAAATTTTTAATTATTCTTCTTTAAATTTTTTAAAAAATATATAATATTTTTATTTTATCTCTTTTTATTAAAAAATTTAACTTCGTATATTACTTATAGCATGAAATTTATGTAAAAATTTTTATTTATATTATATTTTTAATTTTTTTAATTCAGAATATAATATAATAATTTGTATTAAATTAATAATTCGATCATCCAATGTTTCAGAATTTTAGACTTATGTTTGTTGAAATTGCTAAATTTTGTAATTTTAATTCTATCATATAATAAAATGAAATAAAAAAACAATTTTAGCAATTTGGAATTTTAAACTAGAAAGTAATTAAAATTATAAGAATTTCAGTAGCCAATACAGTAATTACAACCTACTAATTATAATCTCTCATCTCTTTTCTTCATCTATCAATCTATAATCAATTTTTTTTAATGTTATACAATTTAATTCTGTAATTTGGAAAAAAAAATTACATAAAAATATAATAAGAGTGAGAGAGAGAGGAGCTAATAAATAAATTGATATATCTCTAGCCACAAACCGGTTAATTAAGACTGGCCGGCCGAATAGATATTCGGACCGGAAGTGGCCGACCGGTACCAGTTCCACCACAACTACTACAAACCATACGACCAGAACCAGCGCAAGTCCGGCAACCAACATCTCCATCTGACCAACGCGAGCAAAGACAAGTAACACGACCAGTGCCGTTACAAGTCGAACAACGAGAGAAAGGACCGGCCATAGGCTTCTGGTCCATGACCGATTTGTATAGAGCAGCTCCGGCGAGGACACTAAGTCCGGTAGCGAGCTGAGTTAAAACCACCGGTCCCATTTTGTTTTGCAGACCAGAAATAATAAGAGAGAGAAATGGGAGATTTTTGTTTTTGGAGGTTAAATTGGTGTCTGGTGTTTGTTTTAATAATAATAAAATTCATGTAAAAAAAAAATAATAAAATGGTTTCGTTTTGATTATTTAAATAATAAAAGTGGTGATTGAATTGTACACGTAGACGCCAGTGTTTGGTGGTGTAAAAACGACCGAGTTTTGGAAGATAGTGAAGAAGTCTGAAGAACTGAAGATGCTTTTTATGTTTTGGTGGGCGTGGCGTAATTGCCTTCGATTGCCTTTTTATTTATTTATTTATTATTTTTTTTTCTTTCTTTGATTGTCATTTTTCTTGTTTGGGATTTTGTGATTGGTTATTGGTTTTTCTTTAGAGATATTGTTTTTGTTTTTGGATTTTGTTCATACACAACATCTTTTTTTTTTAAAAAAATTTGTGGTGGATATTGTTATAAAAACAGGTTTTGAGACATTATTATCATCTTTCGATTATGTTTATGTATGGAAAATATCATGTCGGATGGAGTTTTTTTTTTTCCTTTTTCTAATTAAATGACAGATAAACAAACTATTTATATGCTCCTAAAATAGAATATTATATATATAAATTGATAAAAAATATATATGAAACATATTATAGAAGTTTTACTTTTGATTTTGAAACATATATGGAATAAAATGACATAACAAAAATGATTTTAAAATTCTTCTGATTGATAATTTATTATTTTGATTTAAATTTTTTTAACATATGATGTCAAAAAACATGTTAAGCATTAACAATTACTTAATTTTTTTATTGAAATATATTTTATTTTTACTAAATTTGTTACAATTATTTTTTAAAAACGATTTAGTAAGAAAACAATTATAATTAATTTCAGTGAAAATAAAACATATTATATTTGTTATCATTTATCATGTGTTTTTAAGATATATTTTAGAGAAATTCATAAAAAAAAAAGTAAAATGAAAGAAAGCAAGAAATTAACACGAGTCATCAATAAAAACTCATTAATTGTCGAGTTCAAAAAAAAAAAACCCATTAATTGTTAGCATAAATTTAATACTACCTTCATATTCAATTTAAAAATTAATAATTAATAATGAATAACCAGTAAAACAATTTCGTTAGTCAAATTACTTGTTTTGTATTTCCTAGCAAATTGGACTTTGGAGAAAGCCGACTTCACCGCTTCCGTTCTAATTGACCATTTCCGCCTCCATCCACAATTTTCTCGTTCAACTGTCATTGGAGACTGCCTGTCTTTAAACATCCAATAGGAAAATTCGAAATAGAAAAACAAAAATTGCTTTAGAAATTTGAACTGAACTCCTCTATTTCATTTGAGCCGCCAACCCTATCTTTCTATTTTATTTTTATTTTTTAAACGTGAGGTAGAGACAGAATGACCCTAGTTTTTAATAAGCACATTTTTTATATTTTTCACCTTCTTTCCTGTTGTCACCTTCAGAAATTAGAACACAGAATCGGTAAAGCTCAAAAAACTTGTCTGATATTGATGTTGATTCTTGAAGTCTTGATATATTCTAAAAATTCTTTTTCTTGTGAGAATTGCGATTCAAGTTGTGTGATTTCGGCATTTTCTTTGTCTGTGAATATCCGAGGCACACCTATGAGAAGAAGAAGAAAACAAATCAAAGCGTTTATATATATATATATAACTATATATCAGGGAAGGATTATAGTTAAGACTCGAATCCAAAATCTAAACAGAAATAATAACATTCTTGGCCACCAAACTACAACTTGGTGGTTAGCAATGCATTTATAATTAGAAACAAAATAAACTGAAATTCAAGTACATATATACAGCAACATTTCTTGACAAGAATGGTTTATCTATTAGTTTCAAGTTAAACTTCCTAAGGTTAAGAATGAAGTTGAATATTCATTATGATTTGTTTTTATTTAAAATCTTCATTATTAGACAAAATCCACAAGATGAAAATTAAAACTTACCATGAAAGCATTCCCTCGCTTCTCCAGCCATGAGCACTGCATCACCACTCCGGAGAAACATTGCTAATGGTGGATCCTCCCTACATTTTTCTCCCAAAAGGAATATAGCCTTGCAGCCCAAACTAATGGGGAAAGAATGAAGGATATAGTAAGCAACTGCATTCTTTTCTTCAAATCACAAATACTTGAATGAAAAGAGATCCCAATATACCTCATGCTAACAATAGGTTTACTCCAATCAGCTTCCATGTCATCCAGGTGGCCCCCAAGCGTATCACCTGAAAAGAGAGGTAATAACCAGGATGTTGACTTAGAGGAGCTCTTTGATATTTATGTTTTTCCATTTTAAGTCTATTTGAAATTTAATCAACCATTCAAGTGCATCGAGCAAGGGTATGCTTGTGTACTTGTGCATAAGCATATCCACCTAGCCTTTAATTTCAGTCCTTTGTTTTTGAAACCAATACTAAGTTACTAACAACTTAAATCAAATACAAAAAGTTCGATTCAAAAATACCTAATCCAAAATAGTTTACTATTGCAGCTTCTGGGTGGAATTCTTCTCCCACAGGCATTGCAGGAGCAGCCAATCTTTTAGCCAGCTGCTGGAGTTCAATAGGGATCTTGTTATGTGGGAGAGATACATTGTAGTTCCGCTGCATCATGAAAAAACATGGATTAGAAATTCATTCCAATTGTCAAGTCTCAATATTAATATGTAAGGTTGGCTCTTCTTCAAACTCTAAAAACAGCATTTTATATTTGAAATTGGAAGTGCCAATCATCTCTAATGAAGCAAATTGTTATGAGCTAAAGGTGGAACCACAGAAATCTAGCCATGGATGAAGAAGATAATAAATTCACAGTAGGGAATCATTACAAGATAAATAATGGTTTGATTGTCCACTGTAATCTACATCTGCTTAGCAGCATGCATGGTAGCTTAGATCAAGCTCAAGAAACCGAGAGTATAATGTCTTTAGAGAACTAATTATCACATGCAAGCGTGTTCATGTGATGGGTTAAGCTGGTTCTAGTGGCCATTGATATTTGTTCAGCAGGCACAAGGATAAAATAGAAGGGCATTACAAACATGGGAATAGAATTGTTTTCTCATCCACAACTGGAATTAGGGATTACATAGCAAAAAAAAGTAAATATCACATTCCAGCCAGTCGGACAGATGCAATAACAGGTTCTTTGATATAATAGCAGAAGGATCTAATATATGACCGAAGTACTTATTTTCAACCAAAATGAAACCAAACTAAGAAACTCTTGAATGAAACTTTGAAATGCATCTCTATGCTTCCCGAATATGAATAACTAAAATGCACTCACATGTGATAAAATAAGCTGAGACAAGCAATTGTGCAACTAGAAAAAAACAGAACAAAGTGCATACCTTGGACCAGTCAAATTGCAGGCCAAGGGTGCTCCATCGTAACTTTCGCAATAAGGCTGAAGCAGAAATGGATTTACATGTCTTTCCCCTCGAAGAAGCAACATGTTCATCATAAAATTTCCATCTATGAGCATCTCCATTACTGACACCAACATCATATTCTAAACTATGAAATGTATTCTCATCCTCCAAAAGTATTTTCCACTCATTTGCCGCAATAAATAAGTCATGTATAGGCCCATATATAGCATTGTGATTAGTTCTGTTGGGAGGCTGTGGGAAACTCGTCAAGCTTTCTCTTATCCATTGGCATTGTTCCTCTATGCTCAATGCTCCAGGGATGAAATAAAAACCTGAGAAATGCAAAACAAGATATATAATTCTTTACCCACTTCTTCGACTTCATTAACCTTTCGAATTTAGATATGCATTAATAATGGTATGAAATTCAATCAATCGCAACCAACATTAAAAAAAAATTCCAAAATTTTCTTTAAATTTTAAAGCCAAAATCAACAAATGCATTATCATAAATTAAACTATCCAATCAAACGACATTGTATAAGCAAGTAATTAGAGCTAACCATAACGAATGTTCATACCAGGTCGACTTTCCAAGCAGAAGATTGGACGATCAAATCCGCATTGAAACGCAACAATTCCAGGGGCAAGTTCACCGTTTTGTTGGTAAGATTCGAGAATTGACTTGAAATCTAAAACCTCAGACAAATCTACTTGTTTTGGTATCTTTTTCCTGCTGAAAAATCATACGATTAAACCTAAAAAATCGACAGCAAAAATCAGAAACAACATCAACACTGTTCGATTAAAGAGATTTAGAATAGCTTACTTTTTGGAGGATTTCGAATCCTGATCGTAGTACAGTTTGTACTTCTTTTCTGCTCTTCGAAATGCTGTTCGCTCCTCTTCGCCGGTGGCCTTATTGGATCCGTACATTTCAATTACGCCGCGAAATGAAGGAGGGAATAGGTTTTGCTTCCCTGATGTTCGAAATTAGGATTTTTGCTTAGTCCGATGGTAGTGTATTCGCGAAGGGAATCACTACGCTGCGTTTTACTACTTCGAGGCTGTGTTTCGAGGGGAACTGAGTTTCGAGTTTCAACTGAAAAAGATAAACAAATAAATTAATGAATGCCTTAAATTTTAATACCTTAATATTCTTTATCTTTATTTGTTTGAAGGAAAATTCTTTTTCTTTATTAATGATTATTTATATATTTAAGAAATGAATTAGGAATATAATTGAATTAATAAGTGATCAACTTGAATAACTTGATTTTAACTCAAAATTCGATTCAAATTAAATAAATTTTTCATTACAAATGGGAGTTATGCTCAAAATAATAATAAAAATTATTTAGTTATTTATATTAAAAAATTAAACTTGAGCTCTAGAATATTAAATAAGTAGTTAAATATTACATACATTTAGAGTTATATAATTTTAAATATCTAATTAAATTTGTAAGCTTCTCGTATTATAATAATTGAATAAGGTTGCATTAATTAAAAATAAATAAAACTAATTGAATAAGGTTAGATCACTTACTCGTTATTTGAATTAGTGTAAATTTAATTAAGATCGAATTGAATTCAATTAATTTACAAATTAAGTTTAAGTTATTTAATTTATAAAACCCTCAAAATAAAAATATTCAAATTTAATATGTATATATAAGTATTTATCCTTCCTTCTTTTTTATTATTTATTTCTTTTTTATCAAAAAAAAAATCATGCATGGTATGATAAAGAGGATAAACTAGCTTTTAATTACTCTTATTAATTACAAGTTTGTAATTTATGCTATCTTTTACCATTTTTGGCCATCGTAATTATGCTATCTACTACTAAGTAACATAGTAGTGAATATTTACTGTGTAGCAACAATTTATTTACTACTACGCATATACTCATGTAATTTATATCTCCAACAAACAAAGCATAACAATTCATTAATCATAAACGAGATTATAAAACAGAAATACAAATACAAACCAGAGGGATGTCCACAAACACATAAAGTATATAGAAGCATATAAAAATATAAACCCAAATACATACATATATTTAACTCCCATGAATTACTGGCCAAGATAAACAAAGTATAAATGCCTAAAAAACAACATATGAAACTAACAAGAAAAATAATTGTTGGAGAGACAGGGCCATAGCTACCCTCGAAGGAAGATTAAAAAAAAATAGATGAGGTCCCAATAAACCTCAAATTTTATATCCATGAGAATCGAGGTTAGGAAAAAAAAAGCTCGCAATGCATGCTAATACTAAAAAATGCTAATACTAAAAAGAAAGAAAAATTACACTTCTCATTATATTTTTTAGAGTTTTTATTTTTTTTTATATAGGTACATAATGAATTCATAATAAATGTATAAAAACTATTATGCATATAAATTTTATACTATATATAAATTTATTAAATTTGTAAATGGATTTAAAAAAAATTTTGGGCTAATTTATAAAAAAATAAAAAAAAATCTTATACGCATAGAAGATGTTTAATAGGATATTTGGGTATAAATAGGGTTGTAATCGAGCCGAGCAGAGCTTTACAAAGCTCAAGCTCTGTTTATTAGAAAATAGTCGAGTTCGAACTCAAACTCGAATCGAGCCCGAGCCGAGCTCGAGCTAGCTCATATATTATGTATCTCGAGTTTAAACTCGAGTTTGATTTAAATAAGTTTAACGAGCTCAATAAACTTATTTTAATTTTAATTTTTCATTCATTTTTTCAAAATTTTCATAAAAGATATACTAAAATTTATATTTTTATGAAAGATGAATAATATAATTATATATTAACAAAAATAAAATATTATATTACTATTATTTTATATTTTACTATAAATTACTAAGCTATTTTATATTGTCTATTATTTAATTTATTTATCACATATATCATATATTAATAAATTATATAAATTATGTTAGTTAAAAAATTAATATATTCACATATATAGTTTAATATATATAAATTAAATTATATATATTTTTAATCAAATACACTAAATGAGCTAGCTCACGAGTTTAACTTACGAGCTTTTTAAATGAGCTAGCTCGCGAGTTAACGAGTCGAGTATTTCATAGCTTGAGCTTGGCTCATTTAATAAATGAGTAGTTCGAGCTCGAGCCTGAATGAGCTTTTATCGAACCGAGATTCAAGCCGAGCTCGAATAGCTTGGCTCATTTACAGCCCAAGGTATAAAGCAAAAAATTTGGGTATAGTTGAGAAGGAAATGATTCAACCACTCACATCTCACTTCTTCTCTACCGCCACTGCATAACGAATTTCATTGAAAAGACAATGAAGTCCTACACGTGTTGAGCAGTGTAATCAAATAGTAAGGTTATTTTTGTCATTTAATAAGATCGGACTATTGATCCGAATTGGTATTAGACTAACTGCCATATCACCGGTGATAGAAAAAATATCTCGTTAATCGAATGGCCAAAAGTAATATAATAAAACTGGTTTAGAAATTAGAACAAATTTGCTTAAAAACCTTCGGTAAAAAAAGGGAAAGCAATAATCGAAAACTAGAAATGGCTTGCAGGACAATTTTGCGGTGCTCAGTGGTGATCGCAGAGCCATGGCGACCTCTCCATAACCAAAATCAAGCCTTATATACGCTGCTGCTTCGTAAATCGAGCAGTTATGGATTTTGTCGAAGAAGGAGAAGCATTGTTGCTCGCGATTTCCACTTCGGGAAACCTAATCATTTCAATTGTAGTAATATTGATAATACTAATGGTACTTCAGGTTCCGAAGATGACCAGGACCAAGGCCCGCCTCAAGAAGCTGTTCTTAAAGCTATTTCAGGTTCTTATTTCAACATTTATCCTTCTAAATTGTATATATATATTGCGAGTGAATTTATTGATTTGGATAATTTTGTTCATGTTTGGATTCAGAAGTGTCGAAAACAGAAGGGAGGGTTGGGCAGACTACGAATGTGGTTATTGGTGGAACAGTGACAGATGATTCTACTAATGAATGGCTTGCTTTGGATCAGAAGGTATCCATTTATTGCTTTCTCCTGATTTTCAGTTTTATTTTGTTTATTATTATTGTCTACAGTATTCTCTATGTTGCTTGGGGGTCTTTTCTAGATTATGTATTAGCTATCGTTATATTTGGAAATGTATTAAACCCAGCTTGTAACACTTTACTGTTTGTTTGTTTGTTTAACAAAAATCGTGAAATGAAGTTTCATATGATTTGAATTATGACTTTAATTAGTTTGCCAATAACCTCTTTCACTTGCCAGGTAAACTCATACCCAACAGTTAGAGGGTTTACGGCGATTGGAACCGGAGGTGATGATTTTGTGCAAGCTATGGTCGTTGCTGTTGAATCTGTAATCCAGAGACCAATTCCTGAGGTATACAAATCTTTTTTTAATCCCAATTTCCAACAAATCAATTTGAATATGAGGATTTTTGCTTACTGATCCATTGAATGGTATAAAATTTTAAGGTGGCATGTACTTTGCGTTCCATGTCACCTGTACAGTTTATTCTTATACTACTTCACAACTCTTTAGTTTCTACGTTTGCTTGAAGCAGTTAGATCCCTACAGTTCTTGAAAGCATTTTGTAGGTTATTTATTTATCCTTTGCTTTAAATTAGTGCCAGTTGTTACGAGACAGTTTAATGAAACATAACAGAAAATGTATATGAGATGAATGAACAATTTTTAGCCGGCACCTTGCTCTCCTGACTGGAATTGGAAAGATGATATTTCAATGCATGCAGTGAATAGAGCTGTAGAAATTGATAGCAATTGAGCAAAGGTGCCTGTTATCTGCTAATTCAAAATGAAATACTTTATGTTTACATTTTATTCATGGCAGATTAGATTGGACAACATGGTATAGAATGATCATTTTCGTTGGTGATAATTAGTGGCTTACCTGATCTTTTTAGTCAATTGATAGTGTTGATACTCTGGTTACTGATTGAATTTATCCAAATCTGAAATATGTGATGAAAGAAAGGTATAGGTGGAGATGCCTAGTCACTGTATTAGTGGGAAATACAAAATATTAAAGAAAATCAAATTACCAGACTAATATGATATCTTATTGCATAAAGACTAAAGGAGACAATATAGAAACTGTATGATTGATGAGCCTAAGATATTTCTGTTACTTGTTCAAGACTTGATATGTTAGTTTTAAGAGTATCCACGATGGATTATACTTTTGGGGATGATTGCACATACCGCATCATTACCTCATTATCCTCCTCCCATTACACTGTCCCCCACAATGGACTTAAAAGTCTAATAGTATGAGCTTACAATCAAATGCCACATTATTCTAATAGCATAAGCTGATTTCTCTCTGTTTGTTTAATTGGCCATTACACGATTAGTGGTATTATACATGTAATATCTATTATACTCCCTCGATAAGGAGAGTGTAATAGGGTGGGGATAATGGGACTCATTACACTCTCTTGTTATCCCCATTTTGGATCCCTAAGTGTCAGATGCTGGATTGAGCAAAAGTGATTCTGGAAAATGTTGAGAGATCACTGATTCTGCTGTGGTGATGATGATGGGCTTCACCTTCCAGGCTGTTATTCCTATCAAATAAGTTCTAGTTTCAGAAGTAGCATGTTTTCTAAAGTTATTTTTTACGCTACAGGAGGTCTACCACCAAACCAAGTTTCATTAGAAAGCAGGGCTGAGACCCTGATTTTGATATACAGATAGGAATAGAATGTGCAGACAACAAAAATCTTTTTGTAGCCCACACTGTGATAACAAGGGAGTGCCAATCAATATTAAATGTCTTAACCATACATGGGTATGTCCCATTTACTTGCACTCACAGTTGGGGCTTAGAGAATATATTCAAAATATAGCTTGTGGCAAGTATTAGGAGTTTGATCATTTAGATAGATGCCAGATGCTTTAGCAACTTTTGATATCATGCCTTCATATATGGGCAAGAAACAATTTTTTTTTCTTCTTCTTCTAATTGTAATATTTGCAGCTGGAAAGAAAGAGTATTTCTCCCAATCTTTTTATTCCAGATGCATAATTCCAATGATCGACTTTGCTATTTGTTGCAATGGGAACAATTATAACCTTTTCAGAAAAGATAGTTCAAATGCTAACTAAGTCTCATTAAAGATCTGTATAGAATTTGGTTTTCACGCTCTGACTTCTGGTCTCTTATATAATGTGACATGCAATCGTATTAAAGAAAAATATTTTCATCACTTTTCAAATTATTCTGTTATTGCAATGTCAAGAATTGATATCTCTCTGTATTTAATTATTAGTTGTCTCTTTCAAATGCTTGCTTGTTCTGAAGTGTCTTTTGCTAGTTGATAAATATAAGTGCTAATCATAGGTAAATGTGATTGGATACACACACACGCGTTGCTATTTTTTTAGACTGCTGAATTTGTGACCACCAGTTGAAATTAGCCACCTGAAGTATTTTTAGTTGAGAACACATATCTAACTGAAAGAACCATTTTGCTAGGGTCAAGTGAAGCAGAAAGTATCGTCAAGGGGCAAATATGTGTCTGTCAATATTGGTCCGGTTCATGTTGTATCCAGCGAACAGGTCATTCTCCATCTCTCTCTGTGTTACATACACGTGCACACACAAGAGAAAAGGAAAAATATCATTGAAGCACCATTTCTCTTCTCTGTGGAAACCTTAAAAAATTAATTGATAGAGGTTGATATGCATACCGCTCCGGATCTTTTAGCACCTCTCCTGCCAAGAATAAAAAAGGAAAAGCAACTTTTATGATCCATTATGGTATCAAGCAAACACCAAACAAATTTTGTTTGCTGTTAACAAATGATATGCTGTATATTTTCTGCCTTCCTATAGACAAAAATAGATGAAATTGTGCTGATGAGAATATTTTGTGTTGCTTTCCAGGTCCAAGCTGTATACAATGCCATGAGGAGAGATGATCGGATGAAGTACTTTTTGTAGTCGGAAAATCATTTTGTTTTGTATAGGATACTAATCGTGCAAGGCTATATGATTGCCCACTCTCCCTGTATTTCTTTGCTGTCACCCAATTAGTTATGTTTTTTGGTTAACCAATATGTGGCCGGTGAAGAAATCATGATTCATTGTGATCTGTTCTATACCTGTACAACATGTATATCAAATTGAGTCAATAGTAAAAAACTAGGACACAAATTTGTCTATTGATTTTTTGCAATCTCATGTTTGGTTGGCCTAGATAATTTGGTTATGGATGAGCAATAGATTGAGCAGGTGAAATGAAATATCTTTTTTTTTTCAATTTAACTTTTATTGTTTCAATTATTTGGGGAGGTTATGCAGGGTTGTTTTGACTGCAGTGGAAGAATGACAGTCAGCTTTATTGTTCTAGAATTATAGAGAATGTGAAACTAGTGGGTAAAGTTTGGCCCCTGCTAATTTTTCCCTGATAGCTGGTAGCTGCACTTTCATAGCCAATAGCCTATCCTGTGTCCATTTAGTTGCATCTCTTTCATTTCTATTTCGATGTGTGTGCTTCCTATACTATCGATTTTGATCATATACCGATTTAGCCATGTAGGACTGCTGGATGCATTTTGTTCTTGCTTCCATGGCCTTTAGGTAAGAAGCAATTCAGCCCAAGCTGCATTGTAATGCTTCTATTATTTAGATCTTGCTGTTTCTAGTTAATTTTCTTATCCCATTTGGCATTTGGCATTATTTGATATTGGTCAACATATGAGAAGTGTTGTTATCAATTTATCATTTATCAGGTTTGCTTTTTATAAAGCACTGTTCTCTTAGCATTAGTCAAAGTAGACATTTACAATAATGTCATGGATTTTTGTTGGCTTCTTATTATCGTGTAGATTGAGGTGATTTTTTTGTACTTAAAAAGTCATAATTTGATGTTTGATTGGAGGCATACACTGAGTAGTGGTTGAAAAATGCTCCTTAGATGCTGTTTAAACTAAATTCCAAATGCATGCTATTCTGTAGTCTCTGTTGGTTGTCGGCAGTTTATTTCACCTAAGCTTTGACGCGTCTTCCGTAGCTGTCTAGAGTGGCCAAATGCTTGTCCATTTCTGCCTAGCTCTAGCTTTACCATTATAAGGCCAGGCAAACTTTCATATTTGAATAAAAATAAATATGAAATTTACTTTTATTTGTGAGTCCAATAAAATTTTTTGAATCTTAAGATTTATTTGTAAATAAATTTCATAAATCATTTAGTTTTATTCAAATTTTTAATCTTATTAATCTAAAATTTATTTGCAAAATTTATCAAAATTTTGGTATAATTTGGTTGAGGTATAATAAATCTCAAATGAAGTTTCATTTGGAGCAAAATAAAATATATAGATTTGAATAAAATATATAGATTTGCAAATGAATTTCATTGCTATAATTGTTAATGCATAAAATTTAATACAATTCTTTGAATTTTGAAGCTATATATAGTTATCTTTATTTACTAGGTTTAATACCTTCTTAGCATATATGCATATATGTTTAAATTTCAAAGACAAATGATAAAGGTATGATTAGGCATGAACATTTGAGAGAATAAATAATATGTAAAATTCTAATACATAAGTGACAAGAAGAATCACAGAGGCTAGTGAACTCTACCTCGGTATGAATAATTAAAATTTTCTAATAGATTCTTAATTCTCCAAGATGTCACAGAGTAGCAAGGGACCTATAAATTAATAATAGAAAGAGTTCGGATTAAAAATTTTTTATGCATTAATTATATTAGAAAAATGACTATTCTAACTTTGTATTTATTATTTTAATCTTGGATCAACATTTGATGCATATAACATTTTTGTAATAGAAAATTGGACAAGATTTCCATGGTCATAGACTTGCTCCATGATCAGTCTTTCCAATTATCTAAAGGATTCCCACTTTTCCCTTTTTTATGACATGACCTCCCACCAGCCAAAGAGATCATAACCCTATAATGCAAGTTCCAGCGTCCTCAAATGCTTTAGCAGTCGTTTTCTCTGTTAATTTTATAATCTTGGTGACGCATTTTCTATTTTGATGATAATATTGCAAGTTGTTACAATTTCATAACTTCATATCTGTATTTGTGGTCAATTTGCAACTCAGATTGATAGAGATAAGAGAGTTGCCTAAATATATTATTATTTTTATTGGTTTTTATTCTATTCAGAGGAGGAAGATGGAAAATTTGAGAGTTTGATTGACCATAATTAATCATACTAAATTAGTCTGATGATTGAAATTAAATTATTATATTTATGGGTATATGCTAAATTCGCCCCTCCAAAAAATTATGACTACTACTTGCTCAATCATTGGACAATATTCATTTTTAAATTTTGAAACGATTAACTCTGCCTGTTTCATAATTCCATGCTGCAGGAAAATGCTGTCGTCATTATTAAGTTCTTCTCTCTTTGTCCTGATTCCTTTAATAATGAGCCTAAATTTAAACCATTTCTGCTATAGATTTTGTATTTATTGGTATTTGCTAGTCTTGACCATCTGCCTTTGTGGGCTGTGGCTCTGTTCATTTTTCCTTTCCCCATACTTTTAGTCTTTCTTGATCTTTTAAGAACTTCAATAAAGGATCAAGAATCATGGCGAGTAATATAGAAGAACTTGTTCTAAATGGCGAATCTAAGGTATGCCTTCTTTTCTGTTGATTTTTCAAGAAATTTTCTTGATCTCCCATGTATTTTCATGCATTAATTTCAAATATATGTGGGTTTTCTTTAATTTGTAAATTTTCAGGATATGATAGAAGCCAAACTGCAAGAACCTGATGCTTCCGATAGCTCACCGCCCCAAAATGGCAGACCAAGCAGCATGGTTATCAAGGTAAGTCCTATCCCGTTCTCTTGCCTATTATTACTATTATATATATTTCCTCTGATAAAGTTAATTTTACTCCAATGTTGATTCAAGTTGTATTGCCTTGATAATAATAACAGAAAACACACAGGCTAATTCCAGCTCACTTGATAGCTGAAGCCATATCAACTCTGCGAGGACTTGACCTGAGATGGTCCGGACCAATAACTCCTAGTGAAATGGAGTATGTAAGACAATATGTATTCACCAAATATCCTCAATATTATAATGGAATTGTTGAAGAAGGAGACGCAATTGATCTCAGCAATCTCTCTGTCAATGAAGAATCATCATCAGAAATTAATCCTGACGAAAAGCGCAATTCCCCCAAAAGTATGTCTTCTTCTCCTTCCTTCACTCGTAGCCTCTCTGATCTTGACAAAACTCAGTTAGAAAACTCAAGACTCTTAGATATACTTTCCAAGAAAACTTCTCTTCAGGGGAATTTCGTTTCAATCCCAGAAATTCAAGCTCAAAACCGAGCCTTGAAACAATGTGGCCTTAGGGAAGATGATTATTTAGTCATTTTCATGCCAAATTATAGGGATGCTATGGCAATGATTGGAGAGAGTTACCCATATTTTAAGGGCAATTTTTACATGACCATTCTTGGTGAAGAAATTGATACTATTAGAGACTTTGCAATACATAAAGAATCAAAGGTAATTCCAATGCCAGAAACTTGGTTAGACCTGAGAATTAAAGGGTCACAACTTAGTCAATATTTTAGAAGGAAGTGTAAATACACACCTAAAGGGCTCTTTTCATATCCAGTTATTGTAAATGGGACTAGATACTCTATGCATTGGATTTCAGAGGCTCATAGAAATTCTTGGCATGTTCTTCTTGATGCAACTGGTTTGGTTTTCGGAGAGGACCGGTTAGCTCTCGCCCTTCACAGGCCTGATTTTGTGCTATGTACCCTTAATAATACACGTTCTCAGCCTTCAAAAATCACCTGTCTCTTGGTCAGGAAAACATCATTTGATGCCTCAGGTTCTTTGGCTTAGGTTCTGGGTGGAAATTGCTGGTTTAATTAACAAGAAGTTTGGATAAGAGGTTACCTTTATTACTACTCTATTATTTGCTCCTTTATCAAGATATCATATCATATTATATATATATATATGTATGTATGTATGTATGTATATGTTGCCTTTTCAATTGAAAGAAATAAAAAGAAAATGTTTTTCATTTCATTTTATTCTTTTGTTTCACTGTGCTTATTCACCCACTCCACTTCCATGCACAAACATTTTTTTTTTAGAAATTGCCAAAAAAAAATAACTATGTTATAAATTATAATTTGAAAATTTGTAAAATTTTATGAAAAATAAACATATATTTAATATAGTCAATAATTTTTTTAATGAAAATAATATGATTTATTTTGAATTTTATATTTCAAAATTTAAAAGATTCATCATATTTTAAAGCTAAATATATTTATTATAAGTTTCATTTTTCTTTTTTGTTTGTCTTAAATTATAGTTTATTTATCATTTTAATACATTAGTTAATATATTAAATATCAATAATATTCCTATTTAATGTTATTTATTAATATATTTCAAGATATAATAAAAAATATATGTAAATTTTAATTTTTCTTAATTTTTATAAAATGAGAAATGATTAGCAAATTAATATGCTCATTTTGTTGTTAGAATAGCTGATTTTATATCTGGTATAAGGAATCCTTGTTCCACAATGTATTATAAATGTAGTATGATTTTATTATGATTTGCTATATAACAAAATTTTTTACATTTAAATTTTTTACTAAATATTCATAACAATTCTAATATTTAAAAGATGAGCAAAATTGTCATATATAAATAGTGATTTTATTTTATTTTTGCCCTCGCGCGCGTGTGTATATATATAATTTTTTTTATTTAATATAAAATATTAATTTCTATTAGTAATTTTATTTTATATTAAAATAATATCATTGTGTTATTTCGGAGATATATATATTCATTTTTTTATAAATAATATAAAATATGATTAATATTTTTTTAGATGATGAGAAAAAATAAATCAAAAATTAAGAATAAGACATTGAGTATAAATAAATAAAATATTAATATAATTGTTATAAGATATTATCAACTGAGTATAAATAAGTAAATAATATAATTATTTTATAATTTTTGAAATATTATTTTTATTTTTTGCATATTTTATTTGCTTTTTAATCTTAATTTTAACTATTGTAATATATTTTAAATATTTCTCTTATATAATTAAATAACTAAATTATTTTATAATATATATATATACTTGAAGTAACGTAAGAGCATCATTCTAATATATTATTATAATATAAGTTTATATTTTTATTTATAAATAAATAATAAATAAATTTAGAGTCTTCCACTACACAACTCATATGTGTATAATCTATTCTATAATTTAAAAGAAAAACAAAATCACTGTTGATAAACTGCAATATTACTTTTCTTTTACTAATTTTACTCTTATCCTTATATATATATATATATATATATACACACATTATTGTAGGTGCTAAGTAATTTTATTTTTTTTAATACTAATTTTACCCTTACCCTAATATATATATATATATATACTTTATCCTTATATATATATATTAAAAAATAAAAAAATTTTCATATTTAACATAAAATATCAGTCTCTTTCATTAATTTTAATGGCGTTCTCGTGTTGTTTCGGGAATATACATATTTTATTTTTTTTAAATAATATAAAAAAAATTAATATTTTTTAAAAATATGAAAAAAGTAAATCATAAATTAAAAATAAGATATTATCAATTAAGTGTAAATAAATAAAATACTTATATAATTGTTATAAAATATCATTAATTAAGTATAAATAAGTAAATAATGTAATTTAAAGAAAACCTTAAAATTAATGTAGATAAACAGTGATTTCGAGTTCTTTTGTTCATTTTACCATTCGTTTTTATTAGTGCTATTCTTTTTTAATCTTTGCTCTTACTATTAATTACTATTTTATTTTAATCAGTGTTATTTTTTTTAGTCATTGCTCTTATTATTAATTATTTTTTTATTTTAAGTAGTATTATTTTTTTAGCTCTTGCTCTTGCTATTAATTATATTTTTAATTTATTTTTTTATATATTTGTACTTTATTGTTATGTGTTTTTTTTAAGATTTAATATATCCAATTTTTTTAAATAATACTAGAATTATATATAAGGAGTCATTTTTTTTTACATTATTTATTTATTTTTTATTTTCCTCTTATAAATTTTAATATATTTTAAATATTTTTTTACGTAACTAAATAATTAAAATTATTTTATAATATATATATATATATATTCTCAAAACAAGAGTAATGGTTTTAATAAATTAATAAATATTAGATAACCCTGTGCTTTTGTCCCCACATGGTCATCCACATTAACTTATGAAGGGCCAATTTAATTTGAACTGGAATCGGAATTACAGGTCTCCATAATTTTGAGTTGATTGAATCAATTTCGATCTTATTTTCTTTAAAATAAATTTAACTTATATTTTTTAAAATTAGTACAAATAAATTGAAATTGATATGATTGCATAATTATGGAAACCGATTGTATATTAACAAGTCTAATAATAATTATGGCAATGACCTTTTGAGTAGCTCAACATGATTAGAAAATTTGATTTATCATTATACAAATATAGGAGTCACAATGGATCAGATTTTTTTTTGGTGAGATATTCAATATTGGAATCTATTATATATTGGTTGTACTTTATTAAATTTTAATTATATTTTTATTACATAATTATGTGTATAGATTATTTTAATAAAATTATATCAGTATTAATTTTTTATTTATAGTTATTTAATTGCAAAAATTTAAATTTTATAATATTATTGAGTTTTTATATTTAAATGGATATGAGTAATAAATAAGTAGTGTTAAATAAGTTTGGAAAGAATTCGGTTAATAAAAAAATTATAATAAGATTTTGTATGAATATGAATAATATCAATTTAATTCGGATTTAAATAAGGTAATTTTTATAGATACCCATTTTGTTGTCATTCTTAGATAATTATGATAATTTAATTTATATTTTTAATTTTAATAATTTTTTTTGAAGAGATCAATTTTAATCATTTTTAAAGCATCATTTCTTTCTAATATTATTGAAAAAACCAAATTATTAATAACAACACGAAATAAAAAAAATCTTATATATATAAAAAATCTTCTCATATATAAAATTATAAAAAAAAATCTCCTTTAAAATTAAACAATTTCATCGTATTGCATATAATCATAATTATGATATGTAGCATTTACTATACCAAGAATATCAATGAATTTCACTGTTGAAATTGCTCAATATAATGTAAAATTTTATATTTTATTTGGTTTTTATAAAATTATGGTGGTATTGTAAATTAGAAAAGATTGAAAATGTTTCTTTTCAATTTTTCGTATAAAATTGAGAATAGAAAAGCAATTCCTTTTTCACTTTCTACCCAAAATCAAGAAATTTTTTTCTCTATTTTACCATTTTTCACCTCATTTTCATTTATCTTTTTTGTTTTCTTTTGCTCTTAAGAAATTTGAAATATATAGGTATCTTTTTTTTAAAAGAAAAAAAAAAGAAGAAAATTTCTTTTGCTGAGAAGTCATTTTCAATTAAATTATTGACATATAGAATAGTAGCAATTAGATAGATAAAATATTTTGCGTGATGTCCACATTAATAATATGTTTAGAATGAATAAATTTAAATTATAAAATTTATTTAATAAATTTTTATAATTAGTATTGTATAATTTAAAATAGATAATTTAATTAAATTTTATATAATTTTATTTGAAATAAATTCTGAATTAAAAATTTATTTGCCTTTTTTTTCAAATATGCCCTTATTATGATAATATTATATTTAAAGATTATGCTTAAATAATATCAAAATAAATTTCTCTTTTAGATTTATTGATATAAATTGACAATAATTTATTTTTTGATTAGATAATTATTGCATATGAATATTTTATTTTTTAATATTAAAAAAATATTTTTTAAATTTATATGAATTTAATTGATTGAAATTATTATAATTTTATTTTTAATAATTTTTATTCTAAACAATGAATTTTTTTGCTATAATTTTAGATAAAAATATTCAAATTCAAATTTTTTGTTTATTGGACTATTATTTATATTTATAGAAATATATTTTTTTTGTTATGATAATCAATTTCACAAAAGGTTCATATATATAATGATAAATTTATTAAATTTTAAATGATTATTAAAAATAAAAATTTAATAAAATATTAAGATAAAAATATGAATATTGATGAAACTAAAAAAATAAACACCTAAATTAGATATTTGGCTTTAAAAAATTAAAAATTAATAACATAATTTTATTAAAAATTAATTTTAAAATTTTAAAATAATGAATTTTGTAAAATTGACATAGTGAAAAAGAAGAAAAATTAAAAAAAAAATTAGTGGGAGAAAGGAGTATATATTTATTAAGGGTAATTTTATAAAGAGAAAATAAGCTCATTAATTTACGGTATTTTTTATAAATTTTACCTATTTTAGAATTTGATTTATAATAATTGAATTCATATAATTAAAATAAATTAAAAAATATATTCAAAATAAATAATTCTTAAAATTAAAATAAATTTTATAAAATTTCTAAACAGGTGTAACAACATTTTTTACCAATTGCCTTATAATATTCGTTAATTAAGAGTACGTCTATTTTTTTTTAAAGGAAGAGTACGTTTAATTAATTAATACTTGATATGCTTTTTAGGAGAACAGAACGGTTAGTTCTTGCAACCGAAGAGAAGCTGCTCCGCCTCCTGCAGTTGCGTCCGGTACTGCACGGTGTGGGCTCGAAGAGTAGGGGCGGTTTTGAGAACCGTTTGGACCCATTTAGGGTCTTCTTCGAGGAACACGGTGGATCCACGTGGATTTAACGAAGTCCACATAAGAGAGTCATGGCCGAGGCCAAAAACGAGAAAGTTGCAGGGAGCGAGAAGTTTGAGAACGTCGAAAGTGACGGAGATTTCGGCGAAGGATTGTTGTGGAACGAAACGTGCGGTGGCCTAGTGGAGGATTGCTTGAAGTTGGATCGGTGTGGCGGCGTACTCCGCCGTAGCCGTGGCGGTTTTGCTGGCTAAAGAACAGAGAAATGTGGTGTCAATGGAACGGGTCAAGCCACCGGATAATAAAAGTGCGCCGATAACTAGGCCGGAAATTATTATTCCGAGAAGCCATGATTTTTCCTATGGAGAATGCCGATTCTTCATGGCTTAGAATTGCCGTTGATAGAAGAAATGGAAATTTCGGTTTTCTTGTTTGCTGCGGAAACTACGATAGAATGTCTCCTCTGTTATTGGGTTTGCGGTTTGAAATATCATATATGTTCTATTTATAGAGAGAGAGAAATTGAGAGGATATTTTTTTTTTTTAGAAATTGAGAGGATATAATGATTTGATAAATATATTATGATTTATATATATAATGATTTGATAAATATATTATGATTTATATATATATATTGCATTTTATAAATTATGATTTATGTTTTAAAAAATAAAAAATAATGATTTGATAAAAATTAGAAATGTAATTTTTTTCTAAATAAGTTATGATTTATATATATAATGATTTGATAAATATATTATGATTTATATATATATATATTGCATTTTTTAAATTATGATTTATGTTTTAAAAAATTATAAATAATGATTTGATAAAAAATAGAAATGTAATTTTTTTTCTAAATAAGTTAAAAAAACTTAATTTTATGTTATGGTTAATATTAAATATTGAAGGTAATTATATTTATATATGCATATAAAAATTATGTTATTATAAATAAATTAGTATGCCTTAAAATATAACCTAACAGTAAATATATATTTCTTTTCATAATAAATTTAAAATTAGTTTCTTATTTCTGAATTAATATTAAAAAAAATATTAAGTAATTTGAATTAAAAGAATCCAATTTAAATGTGAAAATGTAAATAGGTAGTTGCATTTAAGAATTCATACATTTTGCTATTATCATTACTATGTTACAAGGCTATGTAAAGGAGGATAATAAAGTTGTGAACCCCATTTTACCATATGTTATTTCTACCCTAATAATTGCTTGAATTTAAAGATCTTTTTTTTTGTTCCATATTTGATATATTTTTATCCCAAAATTAGAAAAAAAAATTATATATTGTGTATGTATTAAGATTATTAGGAAAAATTAGATATGAGTATAAAAAGGATATTAACGTCTGTACTTAACAAAATAATAACAATATCATAACATAATTTTAAAACATTGATTAATTTAATAAATATAGAAATAGTTACACCAAAAATAGATATGAATTTTCCCTTAGTAATAATTTAGCTTTTTGCCATTCTTCATAGCCATAAAATGAAATGATTGTAATTTTTTAAATTTTTTTATGAAATTTCTTATTTTATTAAAAAAAAAAACTCAATCAATATAAGAAGTAAAAAAAATATCTAAAAATATTCTTAGACATAGCTTAATGAGAACGCGATAATACATATTTCGACTATATAATTAAATAAATACAAAACGTCTCTGATTATCTCAATGCATAAATTTAAAAAAAAAAACTATAGTAACGTGGATGGAGGGAAAAAATAAAAATAAAAATAAAAGCATTCCATTTACAAATTTTATCAATTTTATAATATAAGATTTAATTCAAGTATATAATAAATTTATATATAATACTAAAGAATTTTAAGATTTCAAATGAATTATCATTTCAAAATTTATATAATATACATCCATTTTTAATATTCATAGACAATTTTACACTCTCAATTTATTTATATAAAATGGTTTTGTACATATATTGAATAATTTTACTTTAGTTACTTGGCGACTACATATATTCATATACTTTAATACCAAACTCCAATCATATTAATTTCCACAGTCTATTCTTATAAGGCGTGATTGGTGACAAAATGGAAGCCAATACTATTTAAAAAATATTATTTTTTGACTTTTAATTTAAAAATATTTTTTTAGAAATTTATTTTACTATATATTTTTTATTTTTCAAAGATATACACTTAATATATTTTTTTAATATATTAAAAATATAATAAAACAGCAGAATATTTTTAAAAAATATTAAAAAATGAGATATGATGTAATTTTCTGTTGACAATTAGTTTTCCATTTTTTTTTATTCATTGTTGAATTAAAGATAGTAAACCAAACCCAATAGAAATAGCAATTTTATGAGTCATGAAAAGTAATACGACCAATTAATAATTGCATAAGTGGTAGAAATATTGCCATGAGAGTGAGACGTGAAACGTGAAATGAGAACAAAAAAAAAACCACTCAATAGGTGGAGAGAGCTAGTTGTTAGGAATTTTATAATTACTTTGAATTTTTCAAAATAATAACTAAGTTAAATTAAAAGTAATAGTGAAAGCGAACATATATATATATATGTATATTATAATTTACATATTAATTAATAAATATTTAGTTAAATTTTGGTCATTATTTTCTTTATTGACTAAATCAATAATTAAAGAACAATTTTTTTTATGAAATAGAGTTAAATCAAAAGTTTAATTTCTCTTATAAAAAAATTAGATATTAATTTTATTTCATATGATGGGAATATAGTAGCCTGCCCAAAGTTGCTGTCGTGGAAATATAAATAAATAATAAGTAATAGAATAACTAGTCAACTCCATTATTAAATTGTGTAGTAGAATTCATTTATTTTGGAGAATTAATCAGAAATATATTCCTACACATATCACTGTTAAATTTTAGACTCTATTCATCTTAATTAGACTTATTTTAACATAATTGCCTTTTAATAAAAAAAAACTGCCCATTTCAATTCCTAAAAACACCATTACTTTCTGATTTCAAAATATGTTTCTTTGTTGCCTTATCAAAATCCATCTCTTTCTCTCTTTCTTCCAAAGTTTCTCCGCCATTGTTACTTTGCCATTGTTACTTTGCTGATGAAATCCAAGATCGTCGACCATCGATCGGTAAAATCTGTCGTTGTTGGAGTCATTCTTCTAGAAGGCACATCTCTCTCTCTCTCTCTCTCTCTACCATTGCTTTTGTTTATATAGAAATAGCTCTCGAGCATGCTCTAGTGGTGCCATTAACACTCTTCATAGTTGTATTTTGTGTCTGTATTTGACTATTATTCACTTGTTCAAAATAATATAGATTTATCTTCAAAAAAAAGGTTTATTTCAAATGAGTGGAATCTAAAATCTGCATCGATGTTGCGTCGCTGTTGCTCAAGCCTGAGACCGTCGACCGGTGGAATATGCCATTGCTCGAGCCCTTCTTTAGCACAAGTCTACTCTCTCTCTTTCTCTCTCTCTCTGTGTCATTTTTGTGTTTTATTTGGGAATCAGGTAATTAGGAAAAAAGTCCAAAATTTTGAACTTTATTTATTTTTGTCTCACTTTATTTATTTATTTTAAGCACCAAGTACTTGTTCTTCTTCTACTACTAATATTGAATTCATAAATTTACTTAATTAGTTTAATTGAATTTGTAGGCATGAATTGAATGTAAGAGCAGTTCATGGGTTGTTTTTTAAAAATGATAATTTTATTGGTTTGTTTGAATACTATTTGTTATATCGTGTAATCATTTTCTTGATGGAAACTTTCTTTTTTACTTGAAGATCATAAGTACTCTTATTATTTTTATTTAAGATGCAACAGTCTTCTTCTTCGTTCTGATCAGAATTACAGATAGTTGTTGCCTATTTAACAAAAATAAAATTTTTCTAGTACTATTTAGATTATCTTCAATGGTTAAAGATTTAAATTCGTGACACTCCTGGTTAGTATTATAGCTTGCTGCCAATCTAACAATGAGACCTAGACAAAATGTGATATGATAATAAGAATTTCAGTATACTAAATTTGATATTTTTTATAATCTTGGGTGAAAGTTCTCTACAATAGTGACTTTGTGTTTGTAGTTAGAGATCAACTAATGTTAAATTTTTTTTATCATTTTATTGCATCAATGATAGGCTTGTGAATTGGTTTTTTACACTTAGTTTTGTTATTTGTGGTGTTAGTTTCCTTTGTTTATAGAAAACTTTGGGTAGGTAATAGTAAAAATTTTAAAGAGAGGTTTGATATGAATAAGAAGGCATTGTATTATAAACAAAATGTGTTCTTTTGTTTGAGTGTCTTAGTATTCAATTTTATCTGGTGTCTGCTGAGCTATTTTTCCTATAGCTGTTAGGATATTTTTTTTTTATCTTGTCTCAATTTGTGTTGAGTTGATAAATAAATTTATGAATTATTATTATTTAAATAGCATATATTTTATTTTGTGATCCTATAATATTAAATATTTGTGTTTTAAGTATTGTGTTTTAGGTGCCATTAACTATGAAATCAAAGTGTTAGATCTTATAAGAGAGCATGTCAATGCTAATATGCTATATTCTGTCTATTTAGGTTCATATATGTAGAGCAATAGTCAAATATGTCTCAAAATATTTTTACTTATCTTCTCTTTGAATGTAAAAGTGATTTGAATATGTTATTTGTTAGAATGCCCATTATAATTTTCAAAATTTCTTTAATTTTTGCATACATCTACATAAGTTATGAGCATATTTATGATCTAATATAAGTATTATTCTTTCCTTGTTGATTAGTAGAAATTTTAAAAATAATTTTTTTAATCTAGAAAAAGACTTAGAAACGAACTTATTTTTATGAGTTGATATGCTTTCGTATACTTAGTAAAAAATGAATTTTTTTTTTATGTTTTTAGCTATTTTTAAAAGTCAGGATGTGTATATTTATTGGTTGGTAATGATTGATCTTTGTTCTTTGAGCATTTTATGACGAAAAGCCTTAATTTTTACACTGCACATAGCAGCTTATGGACAGATTCAGATATAACACAACAACTCATCTATGGGTCCATGCTTCAAACAAGAGAGATGACGCCTATTATAGTGAGGATGACGATGTCGAGTGTTTTTTGTGAGTCACTAAGGATGACTATCGACCCATATCAATACACATCAACCCATATTATTCTATAAATGCAGACTCAATAACTGTTTAACACTTAAACAACATACAAAAAAAAATGATTCAATATTAAATAATCACATATCAACATATATCAATCAATACCAATACATATCAACCTACAATTACATACTTCTTAACTATTTAAAATACCTAAAAATACATTAAAAAATAAAAAAGAAAAATACTTAAATTTCATAAAGAACAAAAAACTTAACTCGCACTTAAGCCTATATCAACATACACACTATTAATCTATAATAATCCATATTATTTTATAATAAAATATAGCAGTTCATAATAATCTAACTATATCTATTCAAACTCTTCAATACTTCATACATTAAAATAAAGAAAGAAAGGAAGAATAGAGGAACATGAGGACTCAAGAGCTGTAATATTGTAAGAATAAAATAAAATAAAACAAGTTCTCTTCAAGTTTAATATAACATCATTTTCCAAACCTCAAAACATAAACATACATGCATTTTTCAGATTTCATCATATTTGCTTAGATCGAGTTTTTATTCACAAAATAAAACACATATACATAGATAAAAAAAAGTTAATTGATTTTAATTGATGACAGTGCATATTGAGTCGCCACAAAAGGAAGAAGAGATGAATTCGCAAGAAGAGATGAGAGCAAAAGAAAATAGAGAGAACACTTGAATCAATATGTCAAACAAAGTGAAGAAAACTTAAAATCATATGTGAAAATAGAGAGAAAGAAACGAGCTAAGGGACACGATCTGAGAGAGAGAGAAGCTTACTGTAAAAATAGAGAGAAATAAACGGGACACGATATGAAGGAAAGAGAAAAGAAAGAAAGAGAGAGAGAAGCTTACTATCAATTTTTTTAAGGCCAAAGGATAATTTTATCAAAAAGAGTCTATTTAAGGTGAATGAAGTGTAAAATTTAATAGTGATATGTGAAGGAATATTTATTCGGTTAATTCCACTTATTTTATGAATCAAACAAAATTCAAATAAATTTAAAGATTGTTAATAAGTTTTATATAAAATACTTGAAAAAATATTTTAAAAAATATTTATTTTTATTTTATTTTAAAAAATATTCACTTTTCATTTTCTTAATTAAAAAAATTCACTCCAAAAAATATACATATATATATATATATAATATTGAGTTAAATTTAGAAAAAGGATACTTTGTTTAACAATGTACAGATAAATTTGGTATTCATAGTTTTTTAAAATGGATACTTTCAGAGTTTTATGAAATTGAGATTATTTGTGCAAAAAATGAAAAAAAAAATCAAATTTACAATATTTTTAAAATATATTCAAATTTATAAGAATTTACGATTAGTCTACTAGAATAACATATTTGCATAATCTATTATAAGTTTATTATGAGTTTATCAATTTATATAATTTATTATAAGTTTATTATAAAATAATTAAAATAATCTTACTAAAAATTTAAAAAATTATAAAAAATAATAAAAGGTATAATTTTTTAGTGAAATTTTGGTTTTCTTATATGAATTTGAACCCATTGAAAAAAAGTTTAAGTTTTATGGGCCCTAGTAACGCCTGAGCTTTGGTCCAAGGATTTTTTTAAAAATACTTTAAAAATAAAAATATTTTTAAAAATATTTATTTTTAATTTTAATTTTAAAAATACCTTTTTTCAACTTTTAATTTTAAAAATACTCTTTTTAGAGATATATTTTTAGTATCTATTTAGTATATTAAAAATATATTTAATTTTTTAAAAGTATACATTAAATATACAATTAATCTATCAAAAATATATTAAAAATATAAAATATTTTAAAAAAAATAAAAAATATGCCATAGAGTGTAATTTTTTCATTAAATAAATAATTTGACCCTTTATAAGGACTGCCCTAAAAGCCCAACAAAATCATAATATACCCAATAAAAAATTGGGCCAAGGTCAGGAGAGCTTATATTAACTGCGTACCCTTTTCAATTTAAATGGCATTTGAACAAATCTTAAACTTTTCTTTAAAAATATTTAAAAATAAAACATATTTTCAAAAAACCCATTTTTCAACTGTTAAAACATATCAAACATCTAATAATTACAAATAATATATATTTCTTTTTTCCTTCAAATTTTAATTTTCGATATATTTTTTTTAGCTTCCAAAAGCATTATCTTTTCATATTTTTATGATATATACTAAAAATTTACTCAACGTCTATAATATATATATATATATTATGTTTCTATAAATTTTTTATTTGTACAATGTTTTTTAAAAAAAATTATCTATACAGTATTTTTGTAAATTTTCTACTTATCACTTCAGATAAAAAAGAAGACTCAAAATTTTCGATTGAAAACTTTAATTTTGTAACTCTTTTAACTCATAAAATTTAATTTTTAAATCGTAACAACCCAACCCTCAACTAAAATTTTAAAGCAAAGTCTGCACACATCAATTCATTTTAATTTTTTTTATATAAATTTGAATTATATATATTATGTAATATATATTTGAGAATAAAGGCTGAAAAAATTAGTAGTAAGACTTTGGCAGTTGCATGAGCCATTGCCAGCTGGAACCTATTGGCTTGCTAATAAATGAGACCCACTTGCTCATTTTTCTAAGTTTTGTGGGATCCACAGCCGTTTTGTTCGGAGAAAAATTAAAGAAAGTAAAATTAAGATAAGATTTTTTAATTTAAAAAAAAAAGGCTCAGATTTTATAAAATATTTATTTTTTAAAAAGTTCTTTACTTTCTTAATCCATAGTTAATAATAATTATCAATAACTAAAATAATTAATTATCTTTATTACAAATTTATAAATATATATATATATATTTATTTCAATATAAATTATATATAATAAATAGTATTTTTATGTTAAATTAATGAATTTATTTTTTATTTGTTTAAAATTATAATATATTTATTATTTTGATAAATTAATTAATATATAAATATCTATAATATTTCTATTTAATGATACTTATTAAATATATTTCATATTAAGTAATAATATAATAAAAAATATATAAGAATATAATAAAAAAATTATATATATATATATAAATTTATATTTTAAATATAAAATAATTATTTTTTTAAAAAATTTTATAAAATAAAAATACGTTTATCAATTGAGAATGGATGAAATATTAAATATAAATATAAAAAATTTTATTATATTAATTAATTTGCTAAATTTTTTTCAAAAAAAATCTGATTTACTAAAATGATAGATAAATTATAAGAACAAATAAAAAAATATATTTTTTAATTTGGGATGAAGAAAATATATTTTATAAAGATGTATATTAAATATATAAAATTTAGTAATAAATTTAAAAAATTATCATATGTATAATAAATTTATAATAAATTTCATGGAGTTAGTTTATAAATTAATAAAAAATTTTAGTAAATTTAATAATATTTTTTGTGATATTAAATTCATGATATTGTAGATTTTTTGTTTCATCTAAATATTTAAAAATAAAATAACGAAATCATATTCCTCTTGTTCTTATTATCTGTTTCACAATAATTCTAAAATTAGAAGGGACTAAAATATATTAAAAATTTATCAAATAAATATCCTTCAATAAAATATTAATAAATTTTAGACTCTACTAGTCTTAATTGGACTATTCTAGATAAAAATATACTTAAAAATTTAAAAGTCTACTCATATTTTTAGAAGTAGTTTTTTTCTCTCCCTATTTTCAAATTTCATCTTCTCCTTCCCATTCTCTGTAGAAGCAAAAAACCCTCGATCACAGTAGTCGCTATTTCTTCGCTATTTCTTTCCATTTTTATCATTTTAAGGTTGAAGCTACTATCTTCTCGATCACATTAGCCGTTATTTCTTCGCTATTTTTTTACCGTTCCTCACTGCGATATAAATGTATTTATCTTGTTTCTCTCTCGATATCTCTCTTCTAACTCTTTTCATTTTAGCATTTTAAGGTCGAAGCTACTATCTTTTCTCTACACTAGCCGTTATTTCTTCACTGTTCCACACTGCGATCTAAAGATATTTATCTTATTTCTCTCTTGATCTCTCTCTTTTAACTCATTATGCTTATTTTGATTTCGAGAATGAAAGTTTATTTATGGAATGTTTGGTGTTCGGTGAAATTTATTATTTTTATTAGTGATTTTCGCTTTACTGTTGTGGTGATATAAATACTTTAGATGAAAGAATAAACTGTGCATTATATGATAAGGTATGAGTTTGTATTATTGATATGAGTTTAATATGAGTTACTATGAGTTTTGATATGGGTTAGTATGAGTTGGTATGAGTTTGATGTGGGTTGTTATGAGTTAGTATAATTGGTATGAGTTTGATATAAGTTGGTATGTGTTTAATAATAGTTAGTATGAGTTGATATAAGTTTCAAATTAGTTGGTATGAGCTTGGTATGAGTTGGTATCAGTTTGATATGAGTTAGAATGAGTTGATATGAGTTTGAAATTAGTTAGTATGAGTTGGTATGAATTAGTATGAGTTTTGATATGATTTGTTATGAGTTAGCATAATTGGTATGATATTGATATGAATTTGGTATGAGTTGGTATGAGTTTGATATGAGTTAGTATGAGTTTATATCAGTTTGAAATTAATTGGTATGAGTTGATATTGGTTTGATATGAGTTAGTATGAATTTGTATTAATAATATGAGTTGGTATGTGTTTAGTATGAGTTTTGATATGAGTTGTTATGAGTTAGTTTAATTTATATGAGTTTTATATAAGTTTGGTATGAGTTTAAAATTAGCTAGTATGAGTTTGGTAAGAGTTGATATGAGTTGATAATACACCAGTATGATTTTGGTATGCGTTGGTATGAGTTATTTGATATGAGTTAGTATGAGTTAGCATGAGTCTGATATGAGTTTGTATTATTGATATGAGTTGGTATGCGTTAGTATGAGTTTTGATATGAGTTGTTATGACTTAGTATAATTGGTATGAGGTTGATATGAGTTTGGTATGAGTTGATATGAGTTTGAAATTAGTTGGTATGGGTTGATATGAGTTAGTATGAGTTAATATGAGTTGGTATGAGTTTGATATGAGTCTGTATTATTGATATGAGTTAGATATGAGTTGGTGTGGGTTAGTATAGGTTTTGATATGAGTTGTTATGAGCTAGTTTAATGGGTATGAGTTTGATATAAATTGATATGAGTTAGTATGAGTTGATATGAGTTAGTACGAGTTGATATGAGTTTGTATGAGTTGGTATGAGTTTGGTATGAGCTGATATTAGTTAGTATGAGTTGATATGAATTAGATATGAATTGGTATGAGTTTAGTATGAGTTGATATGAGTTAGTATGAGTTGATATGGGTTAGTATGAGTTGATATGAGTCTGAAATTAGGTGGTATGAGTTTGGTAAGAGTTGGTATGAGTTGATATGAGTTGATAATAAGTTGGTATGAGTTAATATGAGTTATTTGCTATGAGTCAGTATGAGTTGATATGAGTTTGTATTATTGATATGGGATTGATATGAGTTGGTATGAGTTGGTATTAGTTTGAATATGAGTTGTTATGACTTAGTATAATTGATATGAGTTTGGTATGAGTTTTTATGAGTTTGATATTGGTTAGTATGAGTTAATATGAGTTTGAAATTAGTTGGAACGAGTTGATATGAGTTGATATGAGTTAGTATGAGTTGGTATGAGTTTGATATGAGTTTGTATTATTAATATGAGTTGGTATGGGTTAGTATAAGTTTTGGTATGAGTTGATATGAGTTAGTATGAGTTGATATGAGTCTGAAATTAGTTGGTATGAGTTTGGTAAGAGTTGATATGAGTTTATAATAAGTTGGTACGAGTTGATATGAGCTAGTATGAGTTGGTATAAGATTGATATGAGTTTGTATTATTTATATGAATTTGATATGAGTTGGTATGGGTTAGTATCAATTTTGATATAAGTAGTTATGAGTTTGATATGAGTTGGTATGAGTTTGGTAAGAGTTGGTATGAGTTGATATGAGTTGATAATACACTGGTATAATTTTGATATGAGTTGGTATGTGCTGTTTGACATAAGTTAGTATGAGTTGATATAAGTCTGATATGAGTTTGTATTATTGATATGAGTTTGATATGAGTTGGTATCCGTTTGATATGAGTTAGTATGTGTTTGTATTATTGATATGAGTTTTGATATGAGTTAGTTTAATTAGTACGAGTTTGCTATAAGTTTGCTATGAGTTTGATATGAGTTAGTATGAGTTAGTATGAGTTGATATGAGTTTGATATAAGTTGGTATCAATTGGTATCAGTTTGATATGAGTTTATATTATTAATATAAGTTTTGATATGAGTTGTTATGAGCTAGTTTAATTGGTATGAGTTTCATATGAGTTGGTATGAGCTTATCTTGAGTTGATATGAATTGGTATGAGTTGATATGAGTTAGTATGAGTTTGAAATTAGTTGGTATGAGTTTGCTAAGAGTTGGTGTGAGTTTATATGAGTTGATAATAAGTTAGTATGAGTTGATATGAGTTAGTATGAATTGGTATGAGTCTGATATGAGTTTGTATTATTGATATGAGTTGTTATGGGTTAGTTTAATTGGTATGAGTTTGATATGAGCTAGAAATTAGTTGGCATGAGCTTGGTATGAGTCTAATATGAGTTTGTATTATTAATATGAGTTTTGATATGAGTTGTTATGAGTTAGTTTAATTGGTATGAGTTTGGTATGGGTTGATATGAATTAGTATGAGTTGATATGTGTTAGAAATTAGTTAGCATGAGCTTGGTATCAGTTGGTATCAGTTTGATATGGGTTAATATGAGTTGGTATGAGTCTGATATAGGTTTGTATTATTGATATAAGTTTCGATATGAGTTGTTATGAGTTAGTTTAATTGTTATGAGTTTGATATGAGTTTGGTGTGAGTTGATATAAGTTAGTATGAGTTGATATGAGTTAGTATGAGTTGGTATGAGTTAGAAATGAGCTTGGTATGATTTGATATCAGTTTGATATGGGTTACTATGAGTTGTTATGAGTTGGTATGAGTCTGATATGAGTTTATATTATTGATATGAGTTGTTATGAGTTAGTTTAATTGCTATGAGTTTGATATGAGTTTGGTATGAGTTGATATGAGTTAGCATGAGTTGATATGAGTTAGAAATTAGTTGGTATGAGCTTGATATGAGTTGGTATTAGTTTGATATGGATTACTATAAGTTTGCATTATTGATATAAGTTTTGATATAAATTATTATGAGTTAGTTTAATTACTATGAGTTTTATATGAATTTGGTATGAGTTGATATGAGTTAGTATGAGTTGATATGAGTTAAAAATTAGCTAGTATGAGTTGGTATCAGTTTGATATGGGTTGCTATAAGTTTATATTATTGATATGAGTTTTGATATGAGTTAGTTTAATTGGTATGATTTTAGCATGAGTTAATATGAGTTAGTACGGATTGGTATGGATATGATATGATTTGTTTTTATTATTATAAATTTGATATGAGTTGATATAGATTAATATTAATTTTGATATGTGTTATTATAAATTAATTTAATTGGTACGAGTTTAATAAAATATAAAATTAGAAACGGCTAAAATATATTTTTATTTTTACTAAAAGATAAAAAGTTTTCGTTGATTCATTTTCTCACGCAAAAAAGATCATAACCGTTTATAAAAGCTAAATAAGTAATCACTGTTTATTTAAAAGACACGTGGTTTTTTACGTCTTAAGCTCTCATTTTAATTTATAAAAATAAATAATTTGTTGGAGCAGCTTCCCTATCTGCTTTTATAGATGGATTGGATTTCATTATTGAGGTATTATTGACAACTAATTTTTATCAAATAATTTTTTAATATTATTATGGATGATTTATTTTCAATTTAATAAAAAAATAAATTTTATGTAGCACATATATATAATATTATCTTTATAATTACTGAACTAAAAAAATTATATTAATGTCAATGAGTCTTTAATTCAATAAAAATAAATTTATTTTAAAATATAAAGTAAATCTCCTTGTACCAAAATTAATAATAAGAGTTTATATAATATTAATAATATATTTAAATTTAAATTTTTTACAATGCTAAAAAAAAACTTAATTTCCAACCTTGATTGTAACTAAATTTTTTAAATGCTAGTGAGATCATTTCAAAATATACTTGGTCTCGTGTAAATTATTATTTTATTAAATTAAGAAATTTTTTTTTAAATTTTATCCTTATAATTATTATTACAGTTAATAATGAGATAGTTCTTTAATAATTGATTTTTTTTAAAAAATTATTATATAATAGATAAAAATGACTACAAATCAAGACAATTTATTATTAAATATATATTTTATAAATTTAAAATTAATTTTATTTTTCCATATGTAAATATTAGAAAAAGCAAAAAAGTCTCATATAATGAGAAAATACAAAATTTGATTTAGAGGGTGTTTCTCAAAACTTAAAAGCTGGTCAAAACTGCTTATAAGCTGTTTTTAGATTATAAGTTGTTTATTTAAGTGTTTCTGAAAACTTAAATAGTAGATTATAATATGATTTTAATCAGTTTTTTAAAAGTTGAGTTTTGCTACTTTTTTTTAAGCACTTATTTTTTAAGCAGTTTTGACCAAGTAAAAGACCATACTATCCCTACCTAATCTTCAATATTCCAAATTTGCCTACCTTATATACTTTAGTTCCCATCAAAGAAATTTTATTATTATTATTATTATTAAATTTTATTATTATTATTATTATTATTATTATTGTAAAATAAATTTTGAATTGACATTTAAAAAATTATTTTTATACAATAAATAAATTCATGGACAGTTTGGTCATTTTGACAGTTTCTACAATTAAAAACTGATTATAAGCTGATTTTACAGAAACACTTAACTGATTACAAACTGATTATCAGCTGATTATTATCTAGTTTACAGAAACGCTTAACTGCTTATTTTTAATCTGATTATAATCTAAAAATCACTTATTCACAATAAGCTGAAAAGCTCCAGTTTTGAGAAACACCCTCTTGGAGTTTTAAAAAAAATTAAATTTATTAAAAAAAAAAAGAAATTCTCAATAAAAGCAAAATACACAAAGAAAAAGCTCTTTACTTTCTATATTCTACTGGCAAAACTGACAACCACCTCATTCATCTCAAGTGCCTAACCCAACTACCTCAATAGATGCCCATTTAAACCCAGCCTAGCTATGATCTCGACCGTTGATCTAAAACAATCTGGGCCCATCTCTCACAACGACAGTTCAGATATATAAAAAAATTACTCCAGTCTGAAATTAATCCGCTCATTCTCTTTTTTTGGTCTGCCATAAGTTATAACAAATTTATTATTTTAATAACTTAGTCAGTATGATAAATATCTATAATTTTCATTTTTAATATTATTTATTAAATATATATTATATTAAAATAAAAATACAATAAAAAAATATATAAATTTATATTTCTATTCAAAATAATTAATTTTTTTATGGAATGAAAAATGTATATCAATTTGAGATATCAGAAAAAATGTAAAACAGTCAAATAATCAATAATTGTTTTCTATATGCTTTAAAAAAATAATTGTTTTCTATATATATATATATATATATATATATATAGGGAGAGAGAGGAGTACCCTAGTTTTCATTTCTCTCTTATCATTATACTATCAAATCTCACAAAAAAAAAAAAAGCAAGAACCAAATTAAAGAAGAAGAAAGAATAAATGGGTAGCTACAAAAACTTGTTTTTATGGAGTTTTCTGTTGATTTTATTTGTTTGTTCTTCAATATCAAGCAGTAATGGAGAAGACAGTAGTGTTGCAGAAGAGTGCAGTAAAGAAATACAGAAGGTGATGCCATGTTTGAGCTATGCACAAGGGAAAGGCAATACACCAACAAAAGATTGCTGTAATGCAGTTAAAGAAATGAAAGATAGTGATCCAAAGTGTTTGTGCTATATTATGCAAGAAACTCATAAAGGAAGTGATCAAATTAAAAGTATGGGCATACAAGAAGCTAGGTTGCTTCAGCTTCCTTCTGCTTGTCAACTTCAAAATGCTAGTGTTAGCTTTTGCCCTAGTAAGTCCACTCTCTCTCTCTCTATCTTTATTAATTATATGTGAAAAGAAAAAGCAATACCTAAAACTTAAATTCAAGATCTACTCGGGAGCAACGATCCTCTTGTTTACTAAGCCTGTCTCTCTCTCTTTGTTTTGTCTTTCTCTAATACATAGCATGAGATCAAAAGTTTGATTATAAGATGTTTGATCTTATAATAGATTTTTTTTAATATTTATATATGGGTAGGAGAAATTGATTTTAAATATGTTGTTTAGAGAAATATGGATTTATCGGTAGATTTAAGTTCAAATTCTCTTTCTCTAATGAAAAATCATGCACCTATTGTTCTGCATATGATGATGATTTTCACCATTTTGCTATGTTGTTTGATCTAGTGAACTAATGGCAAGTCAATAATTCAATATTCTAATTTAAAAAAAAAAGAGAGAGAAAATTTAACAAATGGTAAGTCGATAATTCAATATTCTAATAAAACAAAAGAAAATTTACACCACATATTATTTTTTAAGTTTTTTTTTAAATATATTTAATGAAATAAATAAATATCTTTGAAAATGTTATATATTTTTGCTATATTACATGTGTATTTCTCAAAGTGGATATTGAAATTAAAAGTTACAAAATAAATATTTTTGAAAGAAAAAATGAGATATTTTTGAAAATATTTTTATTTTTTAAATACTTTTGAAGAGATTAAAAAAAATAAAAATTCAAATAGGGAATTTTTTTCCTTTTTAAATGAAAATAGAAGATAAAAAACTTGACTAGAATATTTATTAATTGCACCAAAACTGTGTTTGTGCCAACACCTATCCATGCCTAATGCTGAAGCTGGTAATAAATGCGAATCAGGTTTCTAGTTGGGTCATTTGCCGATTGATTTAAATGGAAATAAAAGGGATCGTTGAAAGGAATTTAAGAGACAAATTAAATATGTTATTTGTTTATATTTTTTGTATGTATATATTAAATAAAAATAGACTTTTTTTTATATAATATAACATTTTTAAACAAAACCAAATCAATATATGCTCGGCGGATGCTTAATATGTTAAAAAAGAATTTTGTATAAAAATATTTTAGAAAGCAAGAATATTTTTAAAAATATGCAATTTTTTTTTTGTTAAAAATACTCATTTTCTATTTCTAATTTCATAAAAATGCTTACTTTCAATTTGTAATAGTTGATATACCAAAAATCATATAACTAATATATAACTAAAAAATATGGATTATACCAAAGGTATACATAAAATAACATTTTCCATTAGATTAGAAGGAAATATTTTGGAAATTTTTTAAAAACTATAAAATATTTTTTTAAAAAATAATAATATTTCATGTAATTTTCTTTCTGTCAAATTATATGATTTTTTTTTTATGTTTAGTAGTTAATAGTAGATCATAACAAAAAATATATTTAAAATATATTTGATTATATTACATTTTATATATTCCGATACCCATTTTATCCAAACATTTTTATATTAAGTAATTTTATTTTTTATTATTTTCTAAATTTCATATATGATGAAATTTGAATTTGATTTAATTTGACAGGTAAAATTCGAAATTGAACTTACTATAACCAACGAAAATTCTTTGTTTCTTCTTATATACTAATCTTGATATTATTATTGTATTGAATGCACAGAGCTTCTTGGCATATCTCCAAGCTCTCCAGATGCAGCAATTTTCACAAATGCAACATCAACATCGACATCGACATCATCAACTCCGGCGGCTTCAACTACCGGAACATCATCGGCGCAGGAGAAATCTGATGGTTCCAATGGAAACAAGCATATAACCGGTTCTTTGGCAATTGCTATTGCTATTTTTGCTTACACTTTCTCTGCTGTTTCTACTACTTTTATGTTCGAAATTTGAAGATGGAGACCACCAAATTAAATGAAGTGAAGCTTTATGAACCCTTTTGTTTTTGTTGTTTTTGCAACTTAATTTCCAAAATTAAGACTTGATTTCAGTTGTTTTTTATGCACTTGATTATTATGATTATAATTATTAATTATTGTAATATTAACTTTTGCTTCATGTTTATGGAGTGTTTTGTCGTTTATGTCTACTTGTTTCAAAGCTTTCATATGCACCTATGCTTGGATTTTTGGTTACTATTTGTTCTAATATTTTAAAAAAAAATTTAGGCAATATCATTAGCTTTTGTGGTTACTATATGTATTATTATTATTTAGAAAATATAAACTATATGGCTTTTTTATTTTTTTTTTTCAAAAGTACCTTACCAATTTTATTTATTTTAATTTGGTATATTATTATTTTGATATACCATTTACTTTTTAGTATATATATATCATTGAATATGTAAAACTTTTAAAATTAAAAATTGAAAAATGAACATTTGTCATACCATAAATTAAAAGGTAAAAATTTTTTATATTTTGAAGCATTTTTGAAAAATCCCTACCTAAAGGGTTTACTATAATGTTAATAAGAATGATATATTTTTGAATTATATAAAAAAAAATTAAGCTTAATACATACATCACAGAAAGTAAAACAAAGTGCAATCAAGTTTTAAAATAAAAAGTTAATTTTTCAAAAAATGAAGTTGTTAATTATTATAAAGCATGACCCAAGATTAAAGTTCCTCCATCAAATCATGAAAAAGACTTGGGAACAAGCCTAAGTATCAAAATCAATATGGAAGTGGCTGAACATGTGTGAAGTAGAAATTAAGGCGAAGAGGAACAAGAAGATCATATATATCATATGTAATTATGCAAACATCATCAATCATTTGAAACAAATCCAGATAATCTCCATGTAAATTCAAAAATCAAATTAAGTAAATAAAAACCAAAACAGGGGATGAGAGATAATTATCGCGTTTGATCGTTCTGATTGAGCCACCTAAAGAAATTTCCTACCTATCTGATCACCTGGGTAAGATGTTTCTGTCACCTTCCTTTTTCATGTTGAACTCCCATGGCCCCTTGAGCCAGATGTGAGATAGACAACTTTGTTTCAGCCTCATTCAGAGAAACAGCTTCAGCAAAGCTCTTAGACATTTTCTTTATGAAAGCATTAGAAATAGAAACTGGACTTTCTTCAGTATCTCTGATCACTGGGTTAGGCATCAAGCTTGCTTGCTGATGCTGTCTCGACTTCCTTGCTTGCATCGCTTTCTGCCTCTCTTCGTAAAAATGAAAATCATCGAGGATGGAAGAATGACTTTCATAGTTCTTAAATATTTTTAACATCTCAACACCATGCTCCAGTTCCACCTGTAACATTTGATGGGCAGGATAAAATATCATTATTGGAAATATAAGTCGACAACTGACCATAAATGTTAGCCAATCTATAACAAAAATAGCTCCAAAAAAATCTATAACAATAAGAAATGAGAACAGAAAATTCTTGCAGAATCAGGCTTCACCTTTTGAGGAACAGGGAATACAAGGTTTTTCATATAGACACTTTTTATAGTTTGCATGCACTCATCATGTCACAGTCAATCAGTAAGCTGCATGCAATACTGTTAGTACTATTTATAACAACAGCCGTTCCCCAAATCTAAAACAGTTAAGAGAAATGAAAGTAAATAATGTCAGAAGTCCATAAGAATTGTTCAACACATCTAGCAATTAATTTCCAGGCAGCAAAGAATAACCACTGCTACTGTCCAAAGGCAAATGGATAAAAAGCAAGTGATCCTATTGCAAATGGAACTGAAGTTGCATATTGGCATGCAAATGCTATTAATGGTAATTGTTGCCACTAATAACAAAATATTCCAAGATGCTAACAAAATCCAAATGAAGTCATACCTCTTGAGTGTCTCTACTGTTAGTGACTGGCTTGTTGTCATTATTTTCAAGCACAATATGACGAAATTGACTGTTAGGTACATCTTTAATAATGTGCCACTTGACAGGAAACTGCCCAGACCACTTATCCTGCTGCCAATAATCAACACTCTTGTCAAAGTCCACAGGCCCAACCATCTCAGCAACTCCACAAAACTGGGCACTAGCATTCACCTGTATATAATTGTACAATATGAAAAACAAAGATTGCAACAGTAGTTTGATATTTATCTTGAGGTTTTCAGTTTATATTTCTAATAAAAGAAGCTTTAACAAGGGATAAGTGCAAGAATCCATTAATAGCCACATGACCCAATTGGAGAAATGTGATATAACAATGGCCAAATTAATGTAAGAAAAACTGAGAGAACCATACCTCTGGAATATTTGTGCTATCATGAAGCAGTTATAAACAAGATCTAAACACATCAATTGATGAAAGAATACAAAATTTACAAAGACGCATTCATGTTGCTGCATATACAATGAGTTGAAGGCTGCTTCTACATATTTCAGCAGCCAACCAACTACAAGAGTAATAACAGAGATGTGTACCCTAAAAAGGTGATAGCATAGTTGGCAAAAGGGACAATACTCCACTAGAACTTTTCATTACTATATTTCTTACATAATATTTTCTCAACTTTCAATCTTCCTAGCAGCTTATTCAATTAGTCTCAGTCTCGGATGAATTATGAATACTTCGATGTTAAAACATCACTGTTAGGGGATTACCGAGAACAGCAGAAATACTGGACATGTGTTATGTTTCTCCATTGCCTCATGAAAAGCGGCGTCTAAGTTTTTGTTGCCATTCGGAGTGCTTGCCCAAACACCATACTTTATGCTCTTATGAACATTATCTTCACTGTAAGATTTGATAACAAAGAACTTTGCATCCTTGTAGTCAATGACAAAATCTAGGCAGTTGTAAGACTCATTATAAACATCAGAAACTGATTTTCTATGATTATCAACTGCAGACCCATTTGTTGCTGCTTGACCTCTTGGCTTGAATGCCCTAGGTCCTCTATTTCGCTCACCTAAGGTATCAAGTGCAGTATTACAACTACATGAGAAGTCATTGCACCTTCCTCCTTGTCTTCCTTCATGAAGTGTAGGCCAGCTCTGACCATTTACTCCAAACATAGAAGAGGAAACAACATCATAACCAGAGTTTCGATGACTTTGACCTTGAGAATAACTTTTATAGGCGGCGCCTAAACAAGATCCAATACCATAAAATGATTCTTTTTGTTGAGTAGCCTGAATAAAATTTCATCATTAGATAATACACTAAAAGCTGACAATACTAATCACAGACCCTGTAAATCTCAAAAGGATTTTTGCTTTAAATTTTATAAAATATAATGCATATTAAAAATGAAAATCCTATTCATGGATGAGAGGACTAACCGTTCCAAAATGATTTGCAGACAAACCTAGTGAATTAATTGGTTTTGGACCAGCTGTAGATGATGACAAATGCACCATGGAACCCTTCCTGGTCCCAGGTTTGGACCAGTCTGACCACAACCCACTACTTTCAAGCCCGTCATATCCTTGCTGCAAAAATTTAAAGCCTCCAGAGTCTCCTGAAAAGTTGCCTCCTCTGCTAAAAGATCCCAATGCAGGCAGATAACCTGGTTGAGGCTCAAATCTGTTGCCATCTCCTTGGGGACTTAAGTTCACTGGCAATTTAGCAGCAGAAATGGACATTTTTGAAACAATATTTGGAACATTTTGTGAAATGAGTTTTTGGTAGTAAGGTGGCTCTGAGTTTGGTTGGACATTGTACAGCTGGCCATGACAACTTGCAGGAGAGAGTGGTGTTGCAAATGAGATATATGACCTTTGTGGCATTTGAGGAGTGTACCCACCATAACCATGAAATGGAAGTGATGAAGAATCAGTGAAGACACCCTTATACGAGATGAAAACAAAACAAACAATCAGAGTAGAATTTAGACATACTCGGAGATGGGAAGAAAACAGGAAGCAGAAAAGTGAAGGCAAAGAAATGTCCTCAGTTTCTTACGTAAGAACTACTTTCCAAGCCTTCAGCATTAACATCTGGAAGACATGCACCCCACGTCCCAACCATATTTCCATTACCTGTATGCCATCAAAATGGAAAGGCGAGGAAAAACTGTAAACAAAGATCTTTTTTTTTGGTGGTATTAAACATAGATGATCCAAACCATCTTAGCAAATATAATCTCATACAACTCCCTCAATGAGTTACTCCTCGTTCGACATGCTCAAAATATTCATCGCAATACCCTATGTGTGTCCATCAAGAAATTTGTTTTTAGCCATTTAATATTCAGATGAATAACAAATTTGAATTTAAGAAGAGAGAGGGGAAATCATAATATTCTGACATGAACATTCATGCAAAGGAATGAAGACTCAGTGAAAGAGAGAGTACTAAAACAAACAATGAAAAGGAGCAATGCTTTGGAACTTGATAATTCCAAAATCCCAGTAGTTATCTAAAACGAGAATGCCATTTTATGATCAATCCAACACTTCAGTTTAAAATTCAACTGAAAAAATGAGAGCAAGTCTTGACGAGTAGAATTCTTTAAGTGCTTAGTTCAAAAGATATATGAGCATAAATGCCAACCAAAGTGGGCGATAGTCCGTTATCATATTCATCTCATTTGTAGTAGAAACTGATAACATTATTGACTCGACTCAAATTTACATATTGAACCAATCAGGTAGAATATATTTACATCCAACAAAGAAAAAAGAACACAGTATATCATTTCTGAAAAATAATAGAAGAAACTGACCTCCTTGATAGATTGGTTGTGTTTGAGAGGGACAAGCATCGTGTGAAGCATCAATCCTCAGAGTACCAACAGCAATAGCAGCCCGAGAAGAATCGCCTACATTTTCATCTATGGCAAGAGAAGGCTAATAATAGATTTCAAAACACTTGTCACCAAACCCATATGACCAATAAACAAGGAAAATGAAATTATACATGGAAAAGTACTAGCAGCTACCTGATCCTTCGACATTATTGGACCAGCAAATTTCTTGTATCAAGAATAATAAAATGGCTAAAAGTTCCAGCAATGTCTACAATTCAGTATTTTCAATCAACCCAAGTTAATCATTTGAGTCAATAAATGGAAATTGAGAGAAATTATAAAATCAAGCCATGCTATCTTTACCAGAAGGATGATCTAAAAGAATTAACAAAAACACTAATGGAACTTCGTTAGAGAAATATATGCAAGACAGCAAAATAAACCCAGAAATATTTATCAAAATAAATGTGGATTACATTACAAATTACGCATTATTCACACAAAAACTCATATACAAATTTCATGATCCTTGTTTTCATCTCCTTGATCATCAAAAACTATTACAAATACAAAAGAAAAAATTCTGAAAAAAATTAACAAAAAAAAAAAAAAAAACCCTTTGATCGTTTAAAATTCTTCACAAACAAAAAAATTAAATTAAATAGAATCGATGACAAACAAATTACGTAACAAACAAAAATTAAAAAATAAAACATCTTTTCTCATTCAATTTTGTTATTGAACATCTACAATCGTGTTAAAACAAGAGAAACATTGATTAAAATCGTTTTTCTTGCATACCCAGTGGAGAGTTAAGCGATCATCAAGTGATTTCGTGCCGCAGCAAGTGGAGAAGATAATAAAGAAAGAGAGGCTTAAAGAAGAGAAATTTGTCTGTGAATTACAGTAAAATAGCGTTTGGTAGGGAAGTGCATTTGTGAAGGAGGCGAGGTTTTAGGGTGTGAAGAAGAGAGAGTCGATAGAAGTTAGAGAAGAAGGAAAATTGTGCGCAGAGAGAGAGAGAGAGGCATTGGGAGTGATGAGAAGCGCCACGGCAGATGCAAACGTAACTGCAACTTCACATTTCGCTGCCCAGTTGGCTTCACATTACTTGTCCACCTGCTCGCCGATACTATGAGCCTATTTTCTTTGAAATATTGGCTTCTTAATTAAATTTTGAAGTTTATAATAATAATAATTTCAAATTTTTGGTATGAAATTCATATAATAATTTCAAAAAATATATCTATATATATTTAATATATATATAAATTTAATATATCCAGTGACTCTTTAGACTTGATAAAATTTATCACCTTATTCTCAATACTTTCAATTTATGTACGTAAATATTTTATCTTGATTAATTTAATTAAAGTGTGTATACTTAAATTAGATAGAACAAAGTAATAAATTTCACTAAATCGAGAGAATTATGAACATATATATATATATATATAGGTCGAGAATGTATATATAGGTCAAGTTTGAATTAATATTAAATTTTTTAAAATCTGGTTCGTCTATAATTTTTTTATTAATAAAGATTAAAATGGACACTTCTTATCTTGCATATTAAGAAAATTATGCTATTTAGTTAATTGATAAAATTTTTACTATAATCTATCTATTCTACTCTCTATTTATACTAAATAGCTATTGATTGTTGTAAAAATTTAAATTTAAAATAATTATTAATTAGGTTAAAGTAATTATAATTTAAAAAATATAAATAATTAAATATTATTATCAGTGGCGTAGCCAGGATTTTAGATAAGGGGGGTCCAATTCAACTTAAATACTAAACATTAAAAATATCAAATTATAAAAGAAATAAAAAAATTCCAGATTATAAACTACAAAAAAATAATAATTTCAATTTAACTTCATACTACTTTTCTCAAAAAAAAAAAAACTTCATACTACAAAATCAAATTAAACATTTCAAATTTATAATGTCCTCAAGTATTCAAGCCAATTTCTTAATTCATTATTTTTCAAATTTCAATTCATTTTAGCAAGATAAAAAAATTACAACAAAATAAATATGAGATTAAAAGTAAGTGGTGTACCTATTCTTAACTTGTTGCCGCTGCCTTGCTGGTGCCAATCGGTGAAAGAATGAAATTGAAAAAGGAAGAAACTGTTATCTGAAAAAAAAAAGGAATTAACGAAGAAGAAACGTGAGAAAGAAGAGAAAGAGTCACAATTAAGTTATTCTTGTTTGTTTGTAATGGGCAGAGTCATTGACAAATCTTGTTTGTTTGTAATGGGCTTGATTAAAAGGCCCAGTTTTAAAGATTGGAAAAAAAAGGATGAAAAATGTTGGGAGCGTGGATCAAAGTTGCGTGCTCTCACATAGTAAGGCCAAGCTGTTCCATCTCAACCAATATAATATTCATTCTCAAATATATCTAAAAATTTTTTATTTTTAACTGAGAGGGGAACAGGGCCCCATGGGACCCCCTTTATCTCCGCCTCTGATTATTATTTATAAAATATTTAAATAAAAATATAATGGTTAATTTATAATATAACTATTATCTAAATAAAGTGATGAAACTATATTTTATGACAAAAAAATATATATCTCTTGTCATTTTAGAATAGATAACGTATTTTTTTGTGCATCATAACCATCTATGTATTGTTAGCTATGCCATGTAATTACTCTATCTAACCTAGATTACAAAGTAGGCATGCAACAATTTGTAAAAATTTATATGAAAAACGGTTTATATAGGTTGAATCAGCATTACTTAAGTGATTTAAATTAATTATTTTAAATTAAGGTTTAACTATAAAGGTAATAAATTTATTTTACATCAATTATCATACCACCTAATTAATTATACATTTTTGGATTATTCTTGACGTACGAGTTCATTTGTCAATAATTATTGATTTGTTGATAACATTTAGTAGTATAGCTCAATATCGCTAATCTTTTTTAAAAAAAATTCCAAGGGGTAAATAATTAAAAAAAAATTATTCCTTTATTCCAATGATGTATGGAGTCTTTGTGGAAATACCAAACGCTTATGAGTTTGTGAACTTCTAAACGGAATTTGCTTAAAATTATGGATGAAACTAGCCGGAAATATGGTTAGAACTTTTTCATTGACATAATGCACTGAATAAACTTCGTTTGGCGCATTCTATGTCGTCCAACGACCATTCTTGACTAGATTAGTAGTGCACAGAGATAAAGTAAGGTGGCTATAATGTTGCACGGTGGTTCGATGTGGGTGAATTGTTATTCACAGCTATCTCTCTCTTTAAATGCTATTGTTGGTGGCTATGATGAAGACATTGTCACACGATGGCTTGACATCGGTGAATCGTTATTTACAACTAGATCTCTCTCTTTAATTGCTATTGCCGATAGCTATGATGAAGGCATTGTTGTATAGTGACTCGACACGAGTGAATCATTATTTACGATTATCTCTTTCTCTCTTCAATTGCTATTGCCTATGCGATTATTGGTGGGTTAGCTACTTATATGGTAGCCTTAATTTGTTCCCTCTCATCCTCTTCAATCAATTGTCATCCCTAGGAGTATTTACTCAACTTGAAAAACATCGAAAAAAATTATCTCAACCTTAATAATTTAGGTAAGGATGGGACGAGCTTCAGGTTCTATATTTTATATTTCATTTGACCATTATATAAAAACATTTACTTTTTTTTCATATAGCGATTTGAACAAATAAAATACATTTTCCTCCTTGTTATATAAATAAAAGTCATATTTTCTGTTGCTAATTATATTTTGACATTAATTTCACTAAGTATGATCAAGAGAAAAATCTAAAAATATATAAAAAAAATCCAAACCTTGATAACTCATGAAGTTTGTACCATTATTTTCATAAATAATATTTTATGGGTATCACAAAGATTACTATTATTCTATTTTGAAATATCTTAAAATAATTATCTATTTTTATTTATAAAATTTATTTAATATAATTTTTTTTATTTTACCTTCTAATAAATTCACACTTTAAATGAAAAATTAATGATAATTTAAATTATTTTTAAGATAAAATAAATATATAAATAAAAATAAAAAGAGAAATATATAAATTATTAATACATTAATTATATATTTTTAAAATTTGTAGAAAAAGCAAGTAGACAATTTTTGTGAAAAGGAATGAGTAGCTTATCATTAGATTTCTGTTAAAAAAAACTTATTAATGGATTGGCATTTTAGATTAATTTCTGAATATTAAAAAAAATATAACAATTCCAATTGAAAGGTAGAGCATACTGTATAGCTTAAAACGGTGCGCAGCGTGCGATGTTATAAAACGGAATAACGAAGAGGAACAGTATAAAGAAAAATGATATAATAATAATATATATAAAAGAAATCAATTGCGAATTTGAGCTTTTTTTTATTCTTTTTCTTAGTACATCGCTGCCATCGATTATAGGGCTCTCTGAACCTCTCAATCTAAAAAGCAAGAGATCTGAATTTTCTTCTCATTCTCTCGTTAAAACGCTATGTCTCAGGTATTTATTCTTAATTATTCGTTAATTTTTGAATTTAATATTTTCCTTGAGATTTTTCCATGGAGAAACCCTAGAATTTCCGATGATTTTTCTCTTATTATTGTTTATTATTATTAATATTATTGAATTGAGATTCATCATGTTCCTTTTGTCATTTAAATTTTGATGTTTTTCATATTTGAAATGAATGTTAAACTATATTTTTAGTTTTTACGGAATTTGGATCTGTTATATATATATATATATATATATAGATATATGGTGAAATTATTTGGTTTCTTTTTCGTGTTCAGGTTGATAACAGAAATTCCTCTGCAGCAAAGAGGGCTAGAACTGACGGTATGGATGTTTCCTCCCCTAATTCTTTGCTTAGAATATTTTTTTGTCACCCCAATTTAGATTTGGAGATATGCGTTTTAATAACTGGGTTTCTGGACGTTGGGAGATGGGTAGTTTGGGTGGGAAAAACTAAGGAACAAATATCAGTTAATTAGCTTGCTTACAATGGTGTTTTTGGCTTATGTAGGTAGTCGCAGGGAAGATGATTGGACGTGTCCGAGTTGTGGCAATGTCAACTTTTCATTTAGAACAACTTGCAATATGCGTAATTGCACCCAACCTAGGCCAGTTGATCATAACTCTGTAAGTTGCTCTTGGAGTAAATGTAATGTACTAGTTAGAAATAAGGAATGTGCTAAGCTTACTTCAAATGAAACGGTTGTTGGTTTCTGTTTCTATATCTCATTATTTTGATATATTACAACATTCGTGTTTTTCTATCCTTTCTTCTATGGTTGGTTGAATTTTAATTCAGGATTGGATTTTATTCCAAACATCAATCTGTGTTTACTTGCTATCAGATTTGATGAGATTCAAGTGTATCATATAATTTTACGAACTAAACATTTTGGATTTGACATAATTTCTAGGGTAGCCAGTTAGTGACAACACCTGGTTGCGTCTAAGTGCTACAGGATTTTGAATTGCATCTTTGTTCAGATTTCTCTGTTTATATTGTTGTGTTGTACTATTTGTATTGTAGCTTGCCATTCATGTTTGATTTACTATGACCATACCGGATACATAAACGCCACTTTGTGCCTTCTGTATTTGTTGACACTCTCATTTAGTTTTAGACATTATTTTTTGCATGCTAAATTCTACATTTGTTTCTCTCTTCCAGAAATCTGCTGCCAAGCCAGTTCAACCTCTACAGAATTACACTTCATCAGCTCCCTATGTAGGTTCTGGTGCACCTTCTTCAGTTTACATGGGCGTGCCACCTTATGGATCATCCCTTTTCAATGGATCTTCTATTCCTCCATATGATGTCCCTTTTTCTGGGGGTTCAGCTTACCATTATAATTACAGCACCCGCCTTTCTGCTGGCAGTCCATATGGGCCATTGCATATGTCTGGACCACCTCCTTATTCTGGTGGATCTATGATGGGAAATGGTGCGTTCTTGGTTCTTAGTTGAGCCTTCTGTTAGTTTTGTATTTTTCTTTCATTTCTTCTAAATTAAAATTTTGTACTCTCTTTTTGCCAGTTGCCTCATGCCCCCTTGTTATTTTTATAATATTTTATAGATTTTATTTTTTATATACTATGTTTTTTTTCCCCACATTATGTTTGTATTTGGCATTATTATTTAGTGGATAAAATTTTTTATATTGTTTCTTTCACACATTCAAGTTGTCATTTCATTAGCCATACTTATGCAAGCCTTATCTCTAAATCCACTCTCATGTTTCATATCATATATTTTGAGCACTTCAGGATTCCACTGTTGAATATGACCTTCTCTCTGTCAGGTGGAATGTATGGTATGCCTCCTTTGATAGACCGATATGGATTGGGTATGCCAATGGGCCCTGCTGCTATGGTATGTTAAATAATTCCAGCATTGGCATTTAAAACTTAGATAACAAAGTTGGGAGTTTAATATAGTTCTTTTGACATAATACTCGGAACATGTATCTACAGTGACTTATGGAGCCTATTTATTGGTTTCTTTGGCGTTGAGGTTGAAACTATTCTTTTTGAAAGGGTCCCTTTTTGATGTCACTGGAAAAAGTAGTTTAAAATTGTTTATTAGTTATTTTATAGTTTTATGACTATACATTTCAAATTTGTCTAGAACTATTTTTAATGACCTCTAATCAATATACTCGATGTGGATCTTTTCTCAACAACTCTCCATCCAGCTTTCAGCACTGTTCAATCATTTTAAATAAAGAGTTGAATTCATGAGTGCACTTTTTTTCCTTTCTAGGGGCCAAGACCAGGTTTTTTCCCTGATGATAAATCTCTGCAAAAGGGTGCAGGTTTGTCATTTTAGTATATGCTGTGGGTGAGCGGTAAGAACTCCTGGTTAATCTAAGCGTCTGACTTTGGTTTTTCTTTTTATGATGCACATGAAGATGCAACGCGTGATAATGACTGGACATGCCCAAAATGTGGGAATATCAACTTCTCTTTCAGAACTGTTTGTAACATGAGGAAGTGCAATACACTAAAGCCAGGATCCCAGGTTTGTTCTGCTTTTTTAATTTAAGATATGAGAATTAATTTTGTTGAATCTCGTTTGGTTATGTTACATGTATATAATTAGCCTTCCTAGCCATCATTGATTTCTGACGATATTCACTTGTAATTGCAGGCTGCAAAATCTGAGAAAACTTCCAGTAAGTCTTTCTAAATCTTTAAAGATGATGTGCCTAATATTATGAATTTTGTACTTATGTATTTGATTTTCAGAGCAAAAAATGCCAGAGGGAAGCTGGAAGTGCGAGAAATGCAACAACATAAACTATCCATTCAGGACCAAGTGCAATAGACAGAATTGTGGGGCTGAGAAACCAGCTGAGTCAAAGAAGTCCCCCTCACCAGTGGCAGATGAGAACGATCAGGTTTGTTATGTGATTCATCTTGTTTGTATTTCATGTTGTTGCTTGATACTGCTCTTTTTGTCGATTACTTACGTACACCTCACAAGCTCAATGAGCATTAGTAGTAAGAAGTTTATTTCTAATAAGGCAAGAGTTTTGTTTCTAATAAGGCAAACTCGTTCCCATTCTTTCTCTTTATTATCCTTGCTCTCCATTGCATTTTTTTTTATCCTCTAGATCTACATATTGATTGTCAATTATATTTACAATTTGCAACAATTGATTTGCAATTATCTACTGTTCCAGTGAGTTCTAGGACATGTTTGAGGTTTGGGAAGGTCCAGAGTTGTCATCCAGCATTGCTCAATATGGGTGTCTGAAAGTCAGTTGTGTCATCCTCATGTTGCAGCGGTTGTCAAGTTACTTTACCTTCTCGTGATGTCTGTCAAATTGTTGTATTACTTGCAATGATATTTATGGTCTTTATGGATCCTTAATGCATCATGTGTCTGCTAGCTTAATCTGGCAAAGATTCTACAGGTTGGTTCTGGCTTCCTATTAGTTAGGCTTTTGTAATTTTTGGTATCAACTCATCTATTATAGTGGGTATGCTACCCTAAACTTAGAATACTGCAGGCAGCGTTTTCATGTTCATGTGGATTGTTTTGTCTCTATGCCATTCAGTATAACCATTTTTAGATAGATGCTTCTGTCAGAAGTGAATGGTCCCAAATTCAAAATGTAATTAGGTTTGCACATGCAAATGAGTCTGGCAGTTCTGTAGTTTGAATCAATGCAGTGGCCATTTTCTCCCATGAGTTAGCTGTGATATGGTGTTGTGATGTGCGAAGTCAGAGAGTCTTTTCTGTTCAGATAAAAAAAAATACTCATTTCAACCAAGTTGTACATCTATCATGTGCTTGGCTAGTTAACAAGCAATTGGCGTTACTTCACGGTTCGTGGAAGCAATATGTATATTTGTATCCTTGCAATTTTCTCGACTGTTTGCCTGTGAGTTAATGAAGCACTTGTTCTTTAGTGCTTAAGCGACAAAGTTGTTCTCTTCTTTTCTGTCATTCAGTCCAAGATGGTTTGAGCTTGGAATTTGTTGTGTTGCTTGAGGTACTACTTCAGTACGATTGTATAATTAAGCTTTCCGATCAGCATTCACTTAAGTAAGAAACTAGCATCCGAATTTGAAGAGACCAGTAGGATTTTGGGGATCGAATTGCAAACCTGTTTGCTAAACTTATGCTACTTAGCAATATGGCGTAAGTCAAAATGTTTTAGTATGGAAATGATATTTGTAGCCTTAGATTAAAACTGTTGTTTTAATTTAAAGATAATTTCAATTTCAAATCCAATTAGAACGTTTGTAGAGCATAGTGATCAGCACCTAGCTATGTCATGGTGCTACTGTGGTGAATTGCCTTCAGGCTTTGTATGGTTTGCTATCAGTGAAATCCTTCTAGCGAAGCCTGAAATGCTTCAAGTCACAAATTCAATGTAGGACATAACTTGAAAAGGCCAATCTCAGTTTTGATACTTGTTAGATTAGCTCGTTCAGGATGGCCATTGTTTGTGTGACTGAGCTACTTTTTCCCTTGCATATGTCCAAAGATTGTGGAACAGGTTACAGTTGTGGTTTGGGCCTTGGTGGTGGTTGTATATCAAATTTTTTAGGGAATTTTTTTTTTGAAATTTTACATGTTTTATAAGAAAATTTGGTCTTTTTATAAAAATATATAATGAAGTTATAAAAATTATCATGTATATAATAAATTCATAATAATATATTAAATAAATATTGATAAATTTATAATTTAATGAAAAATTTTAATAAATTTGAAAATATTGTTAAATTTTATAATTTTTTTTAATAATTTTATAAAAAATTTAATCTTCTATAAATAAAAAATAGAAGCAAAAGAATCGATAAACGAATTTCCGGTACAATCATTATAGTAAATTTGTTTTCAAATTCGACACCTTGCAATGTTAATCATGATATAGACTTTCGCCGGAGATAATTTCTTGATTTTAAAAATATGAAACTTCATTATGCTCGATGGACGTTATTGACGACAGGCATTGATTAATATTGGGGATTTTTTGGAAGCCATATAAGTCAATATGATTTTTTCCTTATTCGAGATTTTCTCCAAGTAATTATGCAAATTTATTTTACATGGGATTTTGGATAGTTGGCTAATTGATTTGGTAATCAGAACAAATTTAGAATCTCACTTTATTTTATGCGCTTGTGTTGCTTAATATAGCTTTCTGTCTATTACATTAAAATTGTCATTTTTTAAAAAAATATATATTCCACTAATATTATTATTTTATAAAATCAATAAAAAATTAATTATCTTTTTTCTAATTCTACTCTTTTTATTATAATCATTATATTAATGAGTCATTTAAATTTTCTGTTTTTTAAACTTATCTTTATAATTATCATCACTATATTTATTATCTTTAGTGATCATTGTATACAATTTCTACGTTTTAAATATGATGAGTTTCTCAATTTTTGATGGGAAGTCAAAAAAAAATTCTTTTTAAAAAATTGTGTATAATAATTTTTTCAGTGTGGTGTAATAACGGAGTACAATATTAATATAACAATTAATGAGTATTAATTTTATAGAAAATTTATATTTTCTCTATTCTAGTTCAAATATCATGTAAGAATGAAATACAAAAATTAATATAATCATCAATAATTATAAATTTTGTAAAACATCATACAACTCACCTAATTACTTTTTTTAAAAGTATTTTGGCATTATTAATTATTAAGATTAGAGAAATATAATAAATGAACGTAAATTTGAAACTCTATAATTAATAGTACTTTGAATTTAACAACACTTAAAAGTGAAATAAAACTTTTTTTTTTATTAAAAATGATACTTGAACTAGAGGAGATATTAGTAATTTACTTATTTATCATTTATCAAAGATTCTCTCTTTATTAATTATTAACATAACAATGTTTAATGCATAAGAAAATTTTCAAAATTTTTAATTAATACTATCTTGATTTTATAAAATAATATTTAGAGTAGAATAAATTTTATTTTATAAAAATGATATTTAGAGTAGAATAATTTTTTTTTTTCTGAAATAACACTTGAAGTGAAATGAAAAGAGTAATACAATCCCCATTCAATGAATCCTCATTTACATATACAAATGTCTCAAAATTAATTTCAAATATGTTTTTTGGTTTTTAGGGTTTTTGTTGTTTTTTTTATTCGACCTTATATTGCTTTTTTTGTCCATTAGTTCTTTGGTAGTGGATGATTATTTTGTGGATTTTGTAGCCAAGAGGGATATTCCTTATTTTAGGTTTTATTTTATCTCTGGCTAATTTCTGGTGCTTCAAGGTTTACTCATATTCTTCGAAAACGATATAATCTCTCTCTCTCTCGATCTATATATATATGTCTAAGTTGATCTTGTTTTCCCTTGAAAGCCTTTCTTATTAGTTTGCTTTTTTTGATTGACATTTTCATCTATAGCTCATTTACCACCATAGTTTTTTAACAAGTTTTCAAGAGGCCCTTACTTTTAGTATCTGAAGATGTTTGGAATCTAAAGGTTTAAGATTTTTTTTTAAAATCCTTTTCTAGATTTCTATAATAAATAAGGGTAAATTTCTATAATATATTTCTATATTTCTATAAATGGGTTTTTTATATCTCCTCACTTAATCTTTCTACAGCTTTGAACTTTTTGATAGTTTTTATATTTGCGGGCCTCTCTTTATTGTTTCCTTACGGCCGTATTTCTGTAAGGGTGAAGATCTTTTGGCTTTGTGATATATTTGATTAGGGAGATGTTTGTCTTGTTTATATATTTTTATATATATTTAATATATTAAAAATATATCAAAGCAGTTAGATATTTTTGAAAAAGAAAATTAAAAAATGATATATAATATATTTTTCTCATTATTATTTGGTAAATTTTCAAGAAAGGGTTGCCTTTATAATCAAATTTATCCATTGAGAATTGATTTTTAAAATCTGTAATTGGTTTAATGGGAATATTATGAAAATGGCAAGTAAATATTCTCTATTAACTCATAAACATCTACATATACATAGCCACATTATTGAATATGATTATATCTCTTTCTTTTTCTTTCACTCACTTGTATTATTTTCTTTTCTTATACAATAAAGATATTTATGGAGCTACAAAAAAAATAGTTATACATAAAAAAAATATTTAAGACTTAAATTTGAGATTTAATTTAACTAAGAGCAACAACGCTTTTGACTACCCAGCATATCAGAGTTAAAAGAAAATGAGAAAATGGTTAAATGTTAATAAAGGTTAAAAAAGGTCATGCCTGGCTCCCTGCATGCCATTGGCTCAGTCCAATCTCATCTCTTGATTGCCTCTTGCCGGAGGCATGCTTGGAACCAAGCATAACCATGTGTATATATATATAATATTATTTTTCTAAAATTTATTTATATTATACTTTTTTTGGGTTTATAAAAATAGTTTTATTTTTTTCTATATATATTAAAAATATATTTAATTTATATTCAACATATATTAAAAATATATCATATTTTTATAAATTTTTTATTTATAAGTCATTTTTATAAATTGTGTTCGTGCAATATTTTTATAATTTTTTTTAAAGTTATTTTTATAAATTTCCCATCTATATATACGAGATAGTAATATTGGTATTTAGTAGTGAGATAGTAATATTGGTATTTAGTAGTCTTTTCCTGCATAATATTTAGTTTACTTTTCTTGTTTCTTTAAATTTGTATGATTAATTTAGGGTTTATTTTATTTTACTGTTTTTGAACTTATTATGTATGTAATATTGCTTGTTTACTATTGCCTCTATTTTTAAATATTTTGGTGTTTCTATTATTTCCCTTTTGTTTTAGTTCTTGTTTTAGGTTGTATCATATTTATTTTCATAAAAATCTATATTTTTTAAAAATAAAATTTTTATAAAAAATCTAAAGAAAATGACCCCAGTAGAGCACTAAAAATACATCAATAAAGTGAAATATCTGTAATTTTTTATTATATCTGTTTTTTTTTTAAATATAGCTCTGCTATAGTTAAAGATTTTAGAAAAGAAAAATGCAATGCACACTTTCTTTTTCATAGTTTGTTTTTGAATGTTTTGAATCAAATATTTTAACGTAATAAATTTTCTAATTAATTATAAGAAAGTCACTTTTTAATTCTAAATATGTCTTAATTTCATAAAAGATAATATCTTGTTGTGGCCAAATAGATTTATTAATCGTTTGACCAACTTAATTGACTATACAGAAATAATTTTTCTTTCATTTTCTTTGCATCCAAACAAAGATAACAAAAGAAAAACAAAAAACACAATAAATAAAGAAATATTTCCCATATTTTCCTTCCCACTTTCTTTCCTCCATATACTTCTTCAACAGAGGTGTTAATAATATCATTATGCTAGAAGGCTTTAACTTTATAGCATTAAATTTGAGTCAAATTAGAAATCAACTTATTTGATAACTAACAATGAGATAATCTAATGTGTTTCAATATAATTTAATGATAATGTATATTTTAACAATGGTACAGAGAAAAAAAAATCAATTTTAAATTTATTTTTCTAAAAAATATATAATTACCATTAAGCTATATTAAACTAAATTTTGAGTACGTAAATTTGGACATAATTTAATTATAGTGCATATTTGGACCTGGTGATAGTTAAAAGTCCAAATTCCCCTTTTTAATGCTTTATATAAAACCAGTTAGTAGACACAAAATGGTTGTTAAACACAACTATCAGATCTCACGCCCTTATTTCATGCAAAAACAATGAGAATATTTAAGATTATGCATTCATCAGCTGAAAAAAGATTATTTAATAATTTCAATCCTTTCTGATTTTCAGAAGTTGTTCATATCACACTGCCTAATTTTATATTACAAGTTACAGTTTAGATTAATCATAAGTTTGGAAATACCATGAACTTCCAACTTTTTAATCACCCTGATCAAAAACCTGACAGCAGAACCCAAGAAAGGCAAGCTTGAAGGTCCTGGAGACAACAAACAAAATTCAGATTATTACATCAGATGAGTACTTACAGCAGTATGAAAGAAAAGTTCGCTCGGAATGAAGAATTGATTCTAAATCTATTGTACATTCAGATTTTAAGTAAAAAAAATGTGAAGCATGAATTCAGGAAAAAATACCATCTGACTGAACTAGATATAAATTATGATTGAATTCCGAGCAGTCAGTTCAACTGAGTAGAGAAGAAGTCACTGTCATATGGGGTTCTTAACAGCTGAAACTCTTGAAAGTAATTGCCACTGTCATTCTGTGAAGTCAAGGGATGCACTCTAGTGTCAGTAGACTCTTGTTCAATCCTCCAGTAATCAGATGATGCCATTGGCAAGCCTTGGGGCATGTGAAGCACTGGCTGAGACATGCCTGAATGACTTGTATGTGCAGGCTGCTCATGCGAAATGGATTTTGGCTCACATGAACTCCAAGAATTATTAGTTGACAGAAGAGAGAGAGCACGATGAAGATCCTGTGTGGTATCCACAGTAGGTGAGATAATTGATTCTTCCAAACCTGTAATGTTCAGTAATCCTGTGTATCAATTTAGAAAGACAAGTGACAGAATACAAAAAGAAAGATCAGAATACTAAGGTTCATAACATTGATTCTGTTTTCATACAGCCTAACGTCTTCAAAGTCATACCTTGGTTGGCTTACAGGCCTTCGAAAATATCTCAGTAACCAACTATGCATTCTAAAGTTACCGTAACAATGAATCTTGGATTGTCCCTAAACAAGCCCAAATCACCTTTAAGCAATACTTTAGCTGACTTTCCCAATCGGAGGAGAACAAATGTATGCTCGGACAACAATAACTTTTCTTTTAACGTCTGTGCTTTCTGTAATTGACCACATAATTATCATGAAGTTGCAAGAATGATAAACGTGGTTGTCCTTTCAAACTCTTTGATGAACTATAAAGCAAACTATATTTGTTAGACTACAGGGAAAAGCCCCTTGTGGCACAAATCAAGGATACCAGAATTACTTTGTCAAGTTAGTTGCCTTTTTGTACTATATTTTCTTTTGTTAGATACTGAATATTTACATTCAATTTGGTTTTTCAATGTATCTATATCCACCAATGTTGATATCATTATCAGATCATTCCCAATATCATGTTACTTTGGCTCTATGATTGCAGGTGAATTGAATCCTTGCTCACTAAATCAGAGTCAAAGTCAGCGTCCATTTAATAAAAATAAACAATCATCAATCATATTCACTGTGAAGTGGGAACAGACCAGGACCAAAAAAAAAAATAGCGAATGACATAGTAAAAATCTCCTTGCCAATTTAAAACTGATTTGATAAGCTCAGGTTTCTGAGAATGAAATCACAAAAACTAATTTGACTATAGTTGCTTTTATGATCAACTTAGATAGAAAGGCGACAAGAAAACATCATCTACTATTTTAAGTTGTTTTCAAGTTTACATTGCATGCTACCTATGCATGTAGAGTGCTAAATTTTTGGAAGAAGATCAAATTGTTTAAAATAAATAGCTTATATACTATATTTCGGCAATAGAAAAGAAAATTTTCCAAAATTTTCCTTTGAATTTCCAAACTTCAATGAGTAGTATCACGTCCATTAATTTTTTATTTGGTACAATCATTACTTCAACCAACTTAACCATATATTAGGGACCATGTTAAAGGGTGTCCTTACTGCAAGATTCTCACCACATTGCAAGGGTAAGGAGGGAGCCATCTAGCTTACACTACACAGACTTCACCTTGCTATTTAGAAAGGTTGTTTCCACAACTTAAACCTATAACCTAAACATTGCACCGAGACTCAATTTGGACCTAGCTACATGTCGAATTCTTGATTGCTTCTTCTCATTTAAATTTAGGAACCTTAACCTTTTGCTCTACATTTTATTCTCGGGCATATCAAGAGTTCTTTAATGGGAAAGAAAGAGGCTTCTAGGGTTTGAAACTTGACCTCCTGAGAGGCAAGCACTCAATCGCTAGGCTACTAACTTAATAGCAATCTTTGGTTCTACTTTACATTCACAATCCAAAAAAGTATCAGTATCATATGCGTCAAAATTCCTCTACTAGATATTCCAAACTTGTCTAGCATTTATCTTTATCTTTGAACAAATTAACAGTTGCAGTAACCTCAACTTCACAAAAAAACTGTTATGCAACATGTGAAATTGGACATTCTAGTAAGTTAAGCAAACAATGAGAGGTAGCCAAAGTGTATGCCAACATAACATTGGTATACATGTTCTTAGCTGGTGAATCTAGGAAGTTAGACGTAATAAGCATTTGGTTCTTTAAAGAAGAACAAACTCTCATTGGAATCTTTTGACAATCACCTCATAGAAATCATGGTTTCGAGGGTTTCAAAGACTGCAGATGAGTAAACGGTCACTGACTCCTGCACAAAGGTTTGTAGTACGATATTTGACTACATCACCAAATTAAAAATTAAAAAGGTAATGATTATAAAGAATATTTCCTAATACAGAGTAGGACTGACCTTGGTTCAGAACCTCAGCTGTGGTTACCTTGGTCTTGGATGGCAACAAGCTCCTGGAATCTTGAGGATGCATAGGAATGGAAATTTCCAGCTCATTGCTAGGCAAATGCAGCTGTCCATCAACTACTTTTGCAGGCTTCATGACATACCCTTTTGTTATAGTGAACTTGGAGCTGGGCATCCCCTCCCATGTCAAATTTGCATTAGGCCTGGCCTGAACGAGTGAGGCCTTGTTCCAAACAAGACTCATATGTTGCCTCTCATCTGCACAAACAACCACAAATCAGGAAAAGTAGCAGGAATGATATGGTGCTATACCATCGTTATCTTGAGCATATCTTTGCCATATTTGAGTTGAACAAAAATAACAATTTCTTCAACTCAATGCAAGTATGCTTGTATATCACATAATACATGGCAGTTTCTACTTCATACATGGTTTCCACAATGTTGTAGCATCTCATTTCAGATATATTGTTAGATATACTGTTTGCAACTTGATGACATTAACTCGCAGTGGCAAATCCCTTGACAACAGAAAATTCTATTTAAACTTAAAAATGAGTAACAGAGATCACAATTATATTTAAAACTTAAGAGTCGACATCCTTCTTTAAGTTTGCTCAAACATCTTTGTTAAGGCAAAGATACAAGTCTACCTTACAATTCACAAACTTCATTTCAGAGAGTATAAAATCACAAAAAAATTAAAAGAACAGTTCAACATCAGTAACATGTTTTAAGCACAAGAGAAGAGACGTTAAATTCTGAATTCAGAAATCGGTACCATATAACGATGAAGACAGCCTTGCAGGATTCAGTTGGACTGATTCAGGCTGTGGCTTGCGACGCCTTGCATTATGATCAGAAAGACGCCTGCGGCAGCTTCGCTTCTTTTCATCAAACTCTGATAGACTATGGAACCTTTGACACCCATAACCAAGAAACCATCATATCAATTAGCAATACAGGATAAGAATTATTACAGAAACAGGATATAAAACACTGTAATTTGCACTTCTTGCACTAGATACGCATGTCAATTAACAGCACAAGCAAAAAAGGAATCTTCCCAGATCTCATTGTTTTCTAACGTGCAATCATTTCTCCTTCAGTAGCAGTCTTACCTACTACATTGCTGGCAAAACCTGCGCTCCAGACCAGCTACAATGACCTTTGGGCTTTTTGAATGACTTTCACAGACTCTATGTTTACGATGGTAATCTTTAGCTGATGAGAGGTCAAGGTCACAGCCTTCTACTTGACATCGAGGGGTGGATAAATTTTGACTGCTGGACTTCGATCTCTTTGCATGAGAAACAGACGACGCAGGGCCAGGAGTCACAGAAAATGATGAAGCCTTAGCATTACTCCCTGCACAAACATCTTCAAAGTATGTCCGCTTACCAAGCTTTAAACCTAGAGGAGGCTCACTAGAGCCTACTGAAGCCTCAAGAGTGAAAGAAGTACCAGTTGGTTTCACCATTGTAAATGCTTTCTTATTGTTGGAATCTTCTGGCATAGCTTCAGAGGCCTCCAAAGTAAATTTAGATGCTTTCACTTCCCAAATTGAGCAAGAATTTATGGAAGCTGACTTTGAACTCTTGGATAAAGAGGCAAGTCCCAAATCAGAACCAGAACCACCACTGCCACGTCCACTCCCAGATGAGTATAAAGACCCAGAATCAATCCCTCTCTCTCCATCATTTTCCCATTCTGTCACTCTTAACTTCTTTGAATGTTCAGTATTTGCATTAAAAATTATTAGGTTCTCCCAGTCCCACTCTATGGGGGGTTTTGTATTCCACTCCATAAGTGAGAGGGAACTCATAGAATAACTTGACAGATTACAATCACTTTATATAAGGTGCAAGCAACCAAATGCTAGATCCTGCATAAAATAAGACATATTTGCTTACAACTTACCAGGAAAATACAAAATTAATCGTGCAAATATCAAACAAACAAATATTGGGCAACAGCTTTGGTAAAAGACTCTAGTTTCTCAGCAGTATTACATACAGCAAATGACCAAAAAACAAAAACCCAAAAAGGAGTTTATCTTTAAATTTCACTGAACATATCTAAGCTAGAATAAACAATTTTAAAAAGAACAATGAATCTGATCTACAAATTGATGCAGCTCGAATTCACCCACCTCCAAAAATTGAAAACTTCTTATTCTCACTTAGATAAAAGCTAAACTAGAATCTCTTTCCAACCCAGAAACTCTTTTGCGGATATAATCTCCCCCCTCAATCTCAATCTCCATATAGATATAAAATCAACCCAATTAAAGCCACAAATCACAATCCAAGAACAGCAAAATGTGATCTTGAAGATACCCAAAACCTAAAAATATTGATCCAAAAAAGCTTCATCTTCTCTTCTTCTTCTTCTTCTCCTCCTCTCATAACTTGCTTACCTAACAAATTCTCCACCATTCATCCCTTTAATCCAAGTAAAAACTGTTCCCCAAATCCCTGCAAGCTCGAACTTTTGTGGTCGTTGCAGTCAAATTTCTACAAGAATTTTTACCGTTATTTATGAACCCATCAGACAATCATCTCCTTCTTTCTCCCTCTCGCTCTCTCTCTCTCTCTCTCTCTCTCTCCAATTATATGTATCTATTATCTAGCAAAGAAAGAACTAACTGTAACTAGACCAAAAGTTTTCACTTTTAACCTTCAAAATTGTGATCCGTACATTAAATAAAACCTTCAACTGCAAAAATTCACAATGAATTTGCTTGGCCTAAATCAGAGAAAGTACGGCCATGAATAAGATCCACATCCTCCACTCATCAACAAATCTATTCTTCCCTTCTTCTTTCCCAAATAGAAAAAACAATAATTAATCCCTTTCACTGACCACTATTTTTTTCTGAAAATTTATACATGGTATCTTTTAAAAATAAATTATAAAATATATATATAAATGATATCTATATTTTTTATTTTTACATAAATTTTTATTTATTTATTTTAACATCTGCATTTTTATTATTATAAATTAAAAAAAATTAATCGGTGTAATTAAATTATTTTAATAATAAAAATTTAAATATCAAAATAAAAAAATTATATATTAAAATAGTAAAAATAAAAAAGTTATAGACACGTGTATATCATCCAAATAAATCAAACCTACTTATAATACAACATACCCAGTACTTATCTTTCTAGTTTTTACCCATACATGTTCGAAGCAAATCAAACAAATTTCTACATTTGTGGCAAAGCTTTCGGTCCCCTACTGTTTATGGTTTTATTGCAGTGAATATATATATATATAATGCAAAAACGACTTAGTTTCTTTTTCTTCCACTTTCCCGAGAAAATTAAAAGGGGAAAATTAGTATTTAAATCTTAACTTTTTTTTGACAAATTTTTATTCGTGCGACAAAATTTTATTCGTGCGTCACTGTCTTTTTTAAAATCAAATTAAGATATTTTTATATTTTAAAAATTGTTAAATATTTAATCCCTACGTGCATTTTAAAATTCTTTTCCCATGCAATCAACTGAAAAAGTAAGGTAAAAAAAAGAAAGAAAAAGATGGAAAGACTAAAATACCCCGAGGTTCACGGACCTGCATAAAGAAAGCAACAGCAGACTTACTAGACTAAATAGTAATTTGATCAGAATTAAATACCATAAACAATAAATTATTATTATTATTTAAAAAGAAAGAAAAGAAAAAAAAAAGCTTCTTAGAAAAAGAAGGAAAGAAAAGAGAGGCATTTTAATGGAACTATTCAGAAATGATGTCTTCAATCGCAGCCGCAAAAACTCAGAAGTTTCACCAAATTTAGCAGCAAAAATTATTACAAAAAAATTTAAATTGCTTTTTAATTATTACTTCCTTTTTTCACACTATATTGATGCTATTCATCCTTTTTTTTTTAGCTCAAAATTTAAATTTTTTATCTGATTATTCTTATAATTAAACTGTCAACAATATAAATATTTCTTTTAAGCACTATCAATCCCACTAAATTCTAAATATCCAGCAAACAATATATTTATAAATTATACTGATATAAACCGGAATTCTCCACATGCATCAACTATCCAGTAGTAAAAAATTCTTATTTTCTCTCACTCTTTTTTACTCAAAGCAATCGACCTCTGACTTAAATATCGGAGTCTTCTCCAGTGGAGTCCGGTCTTCTTTCTCTCTTATCTTACCGGTAGGAGAGCAACAACATCAACTGTATTCAAGCTCGAACTACAGAAGCTAGAACTACATCTGAGGAATAGTCCGTCATCATTGCTGCGGTGAGGGTGAAAATACTATTTCCTAACAGAGACAATATGCCTCAAGTACGTCCCACAGCTCTTACAAGAAGCACTCAAACTGTGCTCTATTATATCATTCTGTATAATAAATATTTCATGTGCATATTTTCTATACCTCGCTCTAAATATTTTATGTGCATATTTTCTATACCTCGCTTTCACAATAAATGTATATAGCCATCACGAATAATAAATTATATCCACAATATTCAATGCACCGAGCTTTAGAGCTCTCAGATCAAGCACTAAGCTCCTAATGTTATCTGCCATTTTTTTCATGTATTAAATTCATTTTACCGAGCTATTTGATGCTTACTCACGTAATGAATTTCTTATTAATGATTTATATAATGTTTCATTTACACCGAACTATTATAATGAATATGCTTCAATGCAGTCATGCATCAAAAGTTATAACACACTCTCATTTTGAGTTTTCGAAACGTACTAACACGTATAAAAACTTAGCATAAATTATATAGCTCAATGTATTTTGTAATCCGAGCTCATCGGTGCCCCAATTGCACAATAATTACAGCTCATCGTATCTCGCATGCCGAGCTCATCAATATTTCAATTACAATGATTTTCAATATAAACGGTTCACCGTGCCTGGCTCACTGAACCTTACAGTGCCTTAGCCACACAATAATTTTTAGCACTTTGATCATGCATCTTGCAGCGCCCTGGTCACGCATTGAACTTGCAGCACTTCAATCATGCATTTTATAGCGCCCTAGTTTGTGCACTGAGCTCTCAGCTCCCAATCACGCCCTGGTCGCACACCTAGCCTTGAGCACACTAGCTGTGTATAACAACGCCTTAATCGCGCCCTAAATTCTCAACAAATATCGCAAATATGTCTATTTTATTTTATTTATAATACTGAACTGTTTAATGCCCTTGAACACACCGAACATGTATTATTCATTTATATCTCATAGTGCCTGTGCGCACATCGAACTTGTATTATTGATTTGAATATTGTAAGTGCCCTAGCGTATACCGAACTCATCATGCGCAAACAAGCTAATTATAATTATGAATTAAACTAAAATTGAGCAGTAAAAAAAGACTCCTTTCATTTATAATGTCAGAATATGTAGAGCATTCTCGCACATTTATCATATTTTATTTACAATACCGTACTACTTAATATTTTATCATGTTTGCTTATAGCGTCTGCGTGCATTTTGTTATAGCCGCTTGTGAAGGGTTGAGCTTCCATGCTCTAAACCGAGCATTAATGCTTTTATTATATGTTACAATTTGTATTCATTTTTACAATTCTGTTAGTTCAAGGACTTGTGTAACATCACTCTTTGTATATGTTCTCAAGCTTTGTATTCATGCCTAACTAGTTCAAGGACTTGTGTAATAATGATTCTTTATTATTATGTAAGAGATGTATATATCAATATACATAGTTAGGCATTTTGACAATCCTCCAATCGCACTTCCAAGAGACTGCCTGACATGAATGTCAAGGCAATAGAGGAGGCACTGACATCCATGATTACCGAGCATTGGCATCCCAAATAGTATGTCCCTAAGGGCTAAGCATACACTCAAGCTCATCAAAGATCCGAGCACAGTCAAGCTCATCATAGAGAAAAACTTCTCACTCTTACAAATCGAGCCATGATCAAAGTCAATAGCATAGACAAACGAGCACTCTGAGCCATACGTTCATTTTCAGAAGGCTCTCCCAAGAGACATACTGCAAAATAAGTCGGGCCAATCGACCGTCGCAGATGGTACCTCGAAACAGGTCACCCATGCTTTCTCTATAGCTTTTTTCATTTTTTATTTTACAAAGTTCTTAAAATGCATGTATACATAGTTTGAGCTATGTTGATAAGTCAAATTATGATAATTGCATGCTCGTTCATATACTATGATTGAGTAAGATTGAACAAAGTCCATAGATAAATTAATACAATACAGACCAGAGCATTTATGCCATTATACACAGTTTGATATTTGACCGAGCACCAACGTTCATACAAAAAGTAAATCACATAAAAGAAAACAAGCATGGAGTTTAAAAGAAAATATCTTATTACTTAGGACAAATTCATTACACAACATAGCACGGTCCTTTAAACTTCATAGACTAAGCATTAGTATAACCTATAGTACAAAAGTTTATTAATTTTGGTCATCTTAGACCTTGCCCTCCTGATCCAAGCTCTCTTCTTCTTCTTCATCCTCTTCACCATCTGTCTCATGCTCGGTTGCTAGCTGGTCAATATCGATCTCCATCATCCAAGATAAGTCCATGTCCGGGTTGTCTTTCTTTAGCCTATCTGACATAATTTTTTAGTAAGCATAGACACCTAGAGCATAGTGTCTATCGCTCCTCGCTTGGTCGGTAGCCAGCCCTTGCTGTATGGCTTTAAAGGTATCCTCTACCAGGCAAAGCTTGCCATCCTTGGTTTTTAGAGCTTCCTTGGCCGAGCGCAGCTCCTGGCTCTTGGCCCTTATAGTTTTCTTGGCCGAGCTAAGCTTCTTTATTTTCTTCATCAAAGCTTCATAAACTTGCTTTAGCTCTTCATCTTTAGCCTTCAAGGATTCTTGCAGCTCGTTTTTTTTTTTGCTTTCTCTTTATTGCAGTCATTGATCGCTCGATCAAAGTTGGTTGTCATACCAATCACCCGATCCTCAATGGTGTGTGCGAGCTGGGTGACCTACACATTATTATTCAATTAGCTTCTTTACCGAACATTGAGTGTAACTTACAATTCAAGTTATCCCTTACCATGTGAGACATTTTCACCATCTCTTTTACCACTTTCTCCAAGCTTTTTAGCGTATTCTTGCGTCTCTCTTTTTGGATGGCTTTGCATATCCGTTTGAGAACTTTTTGAGGCCTGGGATCTAGCAAAGAGAATGTTATTTTGTGTGGGCCAACCAATTTCTCATTTGCAGCCTCTACTAGCCCAACCATGCTGTAACGGTGGCCTAATGGTTTCTCTATTTCTTTTCGTGGCGAGGTCTGCTCCGCTCCACTCTGACGAGGGTCTCATCCATCCTTCTATCAGTTGGGTACTTTGATATGGTGTTATCTCTATGGGAAGTGTCAAGTCCAATATAAGCTCTTCATCCAGAGCGAAACTGGTTCCAACAGCATGCTAGCTTGGTTGCTCTCGAGCTGTCCTGGCCTTTTTCTGAGCCTCCTTTCTAGCCTCTCTCTAGGCCAATCTTTTTAGCTCCCCGTTGGCTGATGTCAAGCCCCTCCCTGTTTCATCGAGCAAAAAAATTAATACCCACTTGCTACCATTAAATAAAATAAAAGTTAATTCAAGTATGACATACCTGCTCGGTCTTCTGGTTAAATTTCTTTCGGAGCCCTCCCTTATTAAGGCAATGACATTCCTCTTCTATCTCAGAATGTCTTACTCAACGGTTATAAATGTCGTGAGCTCGTCCTTGTTGAGTTTTGCTCTAGTCACCTGTTCGTCACTATGATTGATATACCAAATATTTTGGCAGTCAAGTTTCATGTGTTCTAAGATAAAGAACCGGTCTTTCCAAGCTTTGATTGAGTCTGGTTTTCTTTTAAACATAGCGAGCCTGGACCGACCTTATAAGTATAGAAAATCTGCATCTGCTTCTGAGTGTATTCAGAGCACGCTGAAAGCACTCAACACTCGAGGGGTAGGCACCACCCCGAACAACCCGCATAAAATTTCAAACCCTGTGATAGTACGCCAAGCGTTAGGGCTGAGCTGACCAAGAGCTATCCTATGATAGTTTAGAAAAGTTCGAGGGAAGGAGCATAGAGGAAATCTCACTCCATATCTCAAATCCTCTTCAAATATTAATAGTCAACTAATTTTCAGGCAGTGTATCATAGACTCAGACATCCTCCCCAGGAATGAGCATCTTGTATTCTTCTGGTATTTGATATTTCTTCTGGATCTCCCACTAAGTCTGTCTCTGTCACTGAGGATCAGATGTCCCTTACCCGAGCCTTCTCCGAGCTCAAATTCACTGGTACTTCGATTGTATCCTCTTCCTCCTCCTCATCAATAAGTCTAAGAGACCTATCATTTTGCTTGGTATGCTCGATCATGGCCGACACAACTTCATCCCGAGCCCCTTTCTCATGATAAATCCCCTCACTTACACTGCTTGAAGAGCCCATCTCTCCTACCTCCTTAGGTAAAGTTGAACTGACTATCGTTCGCACAATATTTTCTATTAAAAACTTGAATAAAAAACTTAAAACAAAAACTTAAAGCTAACCTCTGAAACTGAGCTTTTCAGCTTTTACTAGTCAGACGATTCGAGCTTCTTTTTTTTGAATTGCATGCTGAGTGTTGTCCCATTACCCTCTATTTGTAGAGTCCACTTTCGGCCATGTAAACCGACATCCTTCTTTAATGTTGCAGACGTTACATCTTTTCACTTTCTGCCTAACCGTTACCTCGATTTTTGAAGCGTCACTTCTCCTCTGCATGACATTTGTACTTCTAAAATCTTCACTTACTCCTTGGCATGAATGCCAAGACTTCTCCGGAGGGACCAGTGGCACTGCACTACTCCTCGAGCTTGAGCTCTTTTTCCCGAGTTTGCTCTTTTTAACCGAGCTCATCATTTTTTTTTGAATTTTTATATTAAGATTCATTCGTAGCTTCATTTTAAATATTTCAGTTTCTTTGCAACTCGCACTGAGCTCAACTTCATTTCTTTAAAAATACTATTCTTAATATGACATAAATATCATGTTAATAGTTTCTCTTTTTTCAAGCTCGCTAGTCGAGCTCCATATGTGACTGCTGTATTTATCATAATAGTCTCATTTATACGATGATTTAACATTTTCACTTGAGCTCCCATGCATAACGTAATTTCTCGCAGTCACAAGTCTTAGTTTGACATAAATGTCAAATGACCTGGTGATAATACTCCCACTTACCGAGCTCCATTTTCGAGCTTCACACTTGAACACTGCATATTATGATATAACATTTACTTCATTAGTCAGCACATACACTTTCAACCGGTTTCTTTTGAGCTCTTATGTATGACTTTAACATAAATATCAATGACCTGAGGGAAACTATTGATGTTACTCCTCCTTTTTCAATGCTTGAAACCCGAGCTCCTTATCCGATCATCCTTATGGCCGGTTTGTCAACACTATGTATACCTCAGTTTCGGGCACTACCAGTCCCAGCGAGCTCTAGAAGTCCAGCAGATAATACATCCGCAAATTGTGCTGACATGGACCATACCCTATCTCCCCTTCCGCATCAATTATAAATAAGGGATTAACCCCCATAGGTAAAGGATCCCTTCTCTTTCTCACTCTCTTTTATCCATAGCAACTGATCTCTGACTTATGTATCGGAGCATCCTCCGGAGAACTCGATCCCTCTTCTCTCTTATTTTGCAGGTATGAGAGCAACAACAACAGATGTACCCGAGTTCGAACTACAAGAGCTAGGACTATATTTGAGGAATAGCCGTCATCATATATTAATAATAATAATTATAGTAATAATAATAATAACTGAAACAACAAAGAAAATAAAAAAATACTTTAGGCTTTTTTTAAAAAAAAAATTATAGTATAACACTTTTACATATTATATATATAATAATAATTATATATATAATATAAAAGTATTATAATAATAATTCTATATAGAAACATTCATATTTGATACCAAAATAAAGAAATTCATATTTGATATGAATTGAAGATATGGTGATCTTGAAAAATTATGCATTTTTTTAGTGTTTTCAATATATGTTGAGTTATTGTAAATTTGAAATTTATTAAAATTACAATTAAAACTCTGATGAAATTTTTTGAGATATTTTTATATAAATTAATTAAATTATATTTTAATTATATTCATTTAATTGTTACATACATATATTTAAATATTTATTATATTTATATATTTTTAATTATAATTATTTTTGACATTAAATATAAAATTTTTTCAGATAATTATTATAGAACTTTTACATTATATATATATATTATGTATAAAGAATGTATATATTATATGTATACATGGTATAAATATATTATATATAATTTCTTTGTTATTTTAATAAATCAATTAACATTTTAAATCTCTATAATAATTTTATTTAATGTTATTTATTAAATAGTTTATCGCGTATTATAAAGACTATAAAAAAAAGTAATATGTAAATTTTAATTTTTAATAAAAATAATTATTTTTTAATTAGTATGAAATAGAAAATGAGAATATTAATTTTGAACCAAAAGAGCAAGGAAAAAAGTCATTTAGATTTGTTTGGAAGAAGAAGAAGAACAATATGGTTAAGAGATAGGTTTTTTTTTATTTTTATAATTAATTTTTATGAAAAAATAATAAAATAAAATAAAACAAAAGGCAGAGCGGAGTGAAACTGTGGAAATGTGGAGTGGAGATGTGCTAACACTTGGCATTTTTTTAGACGCTCTAAAAAAGAGTCACTATTGTCAGTGACGCAGAGGGAACGACAAGGAGAAGGGCATGTTTTCAGAGTCAGAGACGAGTGAGGGAGTGACTCTTTCGAGTTCGAGTCTAAGCCTAAGTCTACTCGAGTCGACTCAGCTTCACGTACTATAATTAATAGTAAGAAATAATAAGAATTCTCTTGGTTTTTGGGAAAATTAAAAAAAAAATAAGACGATTAATTTATTTATTTATTATATATAAAGTATGTTTGATTGGGTGTTGTGAAGATGTAAAATAATTGCATTATTTTGTTTGAATATTCATTGTAAAATTCCAAAAAAAATCATTTGATTATATTTTCATTGCATGCATAAAAGAAAATAAATAGTATTTTAGGTTACTAAATGAAAACCTTTTTCTTATTTTTCTATTTTCTATAATTATTAAAATTAAGTAAAACAATAAATATTTTCATATTAGAGGGATATTTATTTGAATTTTTTTGACACAAATCAAATTCAAATCCATAAACAATGCAAATAAATATAATATTTTTTAATTTGATAATAATGAAGTTATTTTTAGATTAATAAAATAACGAATTTTACAAATTATTTATTAATATTTTCATTTATTTTTTTATGCTCGTTAAAAACAATATAAATTGTGTGATATCAGGCGTAGAATTATTTACATTTTTTTATAATATACTATAAAAATTAATCATCCATGTTAAAAAATAAAAAGAAGCTTTAAAAAATACAATAATCATCTGTAAATCAAAATTCAAATTTTTATAGATCAAAATTAATTATTTATCAATTATATTATAGTTAAAATTAAAATGCATAATTATTCATTTTAATGTCTTTGTTGGATATTAATTACTATCTTGAATTAAGAAATTAAGGTTCCATTTACCAACATCTTGGACTAATGGACATTATAATGCCAACAAGGTAGGTGCAATTGTTGGGAATTTAATATATTATACTATATATTAAAATTAACCTAAGATATGATCGAACTCAATAAACAATAATAATAATAAATAAATATTACAAAATAGGTGGACAAGCAAAGGTGGGTTTTATGCAATTTCTAAATATATATTATAAAATAAATGGATAAATTAAAATTTTATTTAACATTCAAGTTGATGATATTAAAATAAAAATATTATGTTGATTGAAATAGGCATCTTGTTAAATATTAATCAAAGATTAAAATTGAAAATTTTAATTTGTTAATTTCAAGATTTCTCATCTCATCTCATTATATTATATTATATTTTACTTTAATTTTTCTTTAATCAACGTGATTAATTTGACTAAGCTTAATTAGCAACTCAAAATGGTTAAGAGACACGCAATTAAAGTAAAAAATATGTGATTAGAATCTTGTCTATAACATCTCATCCATTTTTTTTCCAAATAAAATAATTATTTAATATGTTTCGCGTTCAACTAATATATATATATATATATATATGTTAGTAAAATTTAATAAATTCAAATCTTTTTATTTTTAGAATTTCCATCTTTTGCTATTTCATTTTTTTACATAATTTAAGATGATAAGAAATGAAATGTTATTTTATCATCCACCCCTTTTTGTATAAAAAGTAAAAAAAAAATGTGTGACTAATCATCTATTTTTTTTATCTGATACTAAAATAGATAATTATTTTCATAGAAGAAACCAAATAAATGAAAACAAATAATTATATATAATTTGAATTGATAATTAGACAATATAATAAATGAATATAGTGTGCATATTATGTCTTAAAATATTGAATATACTTATCAAGTTGATAGACACATCATTAAATTGAGGCCTTTAATTCAATTGATTTCAAATGATTTAATTATTATTTAATAGTCTAAATAATTAAGATTTCAATTAAAAAATGAATAATTTTCATTTTAAATATAATAACACAATATTAATTATATATATTCACAATAATATATATATATATATATTAGGATTTAAATATTGAAATTAAATTTTAGGTGTTATCATTTTCTAAATTTCATAAGAAGATAAAAAAATTTAAATATGCATATGTAATATTTTGTACAATAAGTCAGTATTGGCATTATGACATTAATGCCAACATTGTACTTTATTTTATATTTAAATCAGTTTCTCAATTTTTCTTTATTTTTATTTGTGCCAATTTTTCTTGATTGTAATTATGGAAACCTATTAAAATTATTGAATATGGACTTTAGGCTTAATACTGCAAGACGAGTAGTAATAATAGGCAGAGGTGTTCATTATAAATCTTCAAATTCAATCGCAGTGTTTTTTACAGAATTAATAAAAAAAAATTACAAATTTTTGTTAAATATTTAAAATATTTTTAAATTTATCAAAATTTTAATTAATTTATAAATTTACTAAATTTATATAGGATATACAAAATTTATTATTAATATATTATGTATATGATAATTCTTATAATTTTATTATAAGTTTATTATATTTTTTATAAAATAATAAAAATTATAAAATTGTTAAAAAAACTCGGAGGTGAGTAATTTTTCCCTTCTTGTTTCATATAATGCGATTAAAATAATTTTTTTATTAAATCTCATGTAATTTGTATTTATTATAAAAAGTATTGTTTTTAAAAGAAGACATAAAAGAGATAAAGAGAAATATAAGAAAAGGAGAATTATATAAGTTGAATTGAAAGTAAATTTTTTAATATGCTAATTGTCAAAAATGAGAATTTTTTTTAATATATAGAATTTTAATTGAATTCAGTTCGAGATTAATTATTTATTTAGTTTGAATTTATATTATTTTTAAACTATTTTCTAAATGTTTTAAATATATTTGATTTTTTATTGATATTTTAGGTAATTACAATTGTTTTTTTTAATATTGCCATTAAATAGTTAATTATCACGTGTCAATTTTAGTTAGCAATAAAAATTTTATTTTTCACGTGTTATTCTAGCAATAAATTTGTTAATATAAATCTAAACCGTGATTTCAATATTTCCGGCAAAAACTAAACTTAGTGCCGAAACAAGATCTAATTGCAAAACTAACTAATCTATTTTAATTTTGTTGTTAGAGATATAATTTATATAAATTAATAATATTTTTTTTATAGTCATTAATATCCTCTCGTAATTACTAATATTATTTTAAATAAATTTTCTTTTACAAATATATATTCACCTTGTTAACCTGATTAATTCAGTCCAATTTAATTTTTTTAAATTAAAAATTGTCTATTTATTTAAAAATTATATTGAATGTAGATTCAGAAGTAATATTTTATTAAAATTTGAGTTAAATTATAAGTCTATTATAAAATTATTGAGTCAATTTAATAGTTCAACTCTAAAATTAAACAATTTGAGTTTGATTCAAATTTTGAGTTTCAAATCAAATTATAAATAAATTTTAATAATTTGAATTAGATTCATACAAAATTTTAGATTATATAAAAATTTGATTCGATTCGACTTACTCATAATCATATTTTTTTAATTAATTCTAATTGCTTTTATAGTAAATTTAGTTTTTATTAATATAGTGATCAAAAGAATGTAACAATACTTATTAACAAACTTCAAATTTTTTGAGAAAATATCTCAAATTTATGATATATTTTAAATTTGAATAGGCAAACCCCAACTTGGAAATACATTAAATTTTGCACAACTCAAAATGAGGTATATGAATTAATTGTATTATTATGTTCAAAACTCATTAATTCAATGTACCTATTTACGTAAATAACCATAAAAATTTATATTATTTATTATTATTATTATACTAATTAGGATGGGTCCCATGTAATTATATTTTTCTTCCTCCTAATTGCAGGCGCTAACGGACATTTACCTTTAAACAACTGTTTCTAATCTAATCTATTAAATTAAATTAAAATAAAAATTATTATTTTCTTTATAATAAATTAATAGATATATTTTATATTTTATTAAAATTAAAATTTTTTTATATTTAATGAGATATTAACTGATTTATAAAAAGAAAATTATAGTGTTTATCAAACATTTAAAATTTTTTATATTTTTATTAAGAGATTTTATTCATTTTACAAAAATATGTAATAATTTAATAATTAATTTATAAAAATTATTAAATATATAATAAATTCATAATAAATTTTATAAATATAGTTCAGAGCTATTAAATTTTTATAAACTTCATAATATTTTTTAACTAATAAATTTATTATATTATAAACTTTTTTGAAAAAATTGTCAATTTTTTTTATTAAAATAATGAAAATTATAATTTAAAATAATAAAAATTCAATTATCTAAGACAAAAAAATATTATTATTAAAAATGAAAAAAATAAAAATAGTATATTATTTCTCTATAAATGTAATTTTAATACTAATAATAACCACCTAAAACAAACAAACACACTCTCACTCTCCCTCTTCTTTTCTCTAAGAAATTTCTGTTCAAATTCTGATTATTATTATTATTATCATTATCTTCTCTTAAATATTCAATTACTGACAATAAATATTTATAATTTAGATTCAGCTCTGAAAAAATTTTAATTAAAAAAAAAGCTGAAACTTCTTAATTGATAAACCTTCATAAATAGACTCTCTTTTTCTTGTTTTTGAAAATGACAGTCGCGTAACTCTTATACTTCCTCTTCTTTAATCTACCACCGCCAATGGAAGACCAAAATCCACCACCACCGCAACAACCACCGCCGTCGTTCATCGACTCCAAAACCCTAGTCTCTGCTTCCAATGCTCAACAAGACTACACCTTTATTACTGACAGAAATGACTTTAACGATGGCGGCGGCGGCGGCGGCGGCGGCGGCGGTGATGGTGGTGATGATGTGTCAGGGAATGCTATTATTAGAGGAAGTATTGCAGAGAGAAGAGCTGTCAAATGTGGATTCAAAGCTGAGAGGATTAATACAGCGAGGTTTCGAACCACTGTCCCTTTGGCTTCGCCTGCTGCTTTTGTTAGGTCTCCTTGTATAACTATTCCACCTGGGATTAGCCCAACGGCGCTGCTTGATTCGCCTGTTATGTTACCTAATTCTCAGGTTTAATTTTCAATTGATTTGCGATTTCTTGTTAATTGACTGTGTGTTTCGATTTAAAGAGTGTTTTGATTGTTTGTTCACTTGTTTGGTAGTCTGATTTTTGATGGATTTTCTATGAAATTCACGTTTCTGTTGCTAATTGTAGTTTTTGGTTGCTTTGAAATTGATACTGTTTCGAGCTATTTTCATAGAATTATCACAGAAATTATGTTTCAATTTGATATTCTTCAATTTGTTGTTTTACAAAACATAAGCTACAAATATTTGAAATTGATATTAAGTTTTGATAATCACAGAAATTATGTTTCAATTTGGCAATTTGTTTGTTGTGGTGGCTGTGGTTTTGTTTATGATACAATTTACCATCGTTTGTTTCAATGTTTCATGATGTGACCTATATAGTTTTTTCCCAGTCCCATTTTATGTGTTTTATGTCAACTCTTTTGTTTTTTTTGGGTAACAGCCTTCTCCCACCACTGGAACTTTTCCATTACCGCTTCTCAATTATGAAAGTTCAATGCTGAGTACAGTGACTCCTGGAGATGGGGACAAGGGCACTAATTCTAGTTCCTTCACATTCAAGCCTCACAAGGATCTTGGGTCCTTGCCGGAGTTTGATACTTTAGAAAATCAGGTAATTGTTAACTTCAACTAATGTGATTACTTCAGTGTTTGAATAAGAAGAATTTATTCTAGAATCCTTGTAGTTGGTTTGCTTTGACTCAGTGTAAGCTGTACTATGTATAAAGTTAAGATTCTACCGTAACCTTTGTATATTGAGACCTCTGTTTCAGGAGACATCTGTCAACCTACATGTTTTGTAACTTCTGATGGATTGCTGCATCAGATTGCTTGACTACTTCATAGTTGATAGCATCAGGGCATAATTTAATTAAGATAACTAGGTTATTCATGTAATATAATCAATGTTTCAATTGAGATTTATATCTTTTGTTCCTTTTTTTTTCTTTTTGATTCTTGGACAGGGAAACAATGTTGATTTTCAAGCAGTTTCAGTAGAACCATCAATGGATTTTGAATTGCAAGTAGGGTTCTCAAAGGAAGCTACCACAGAGAGCTGTGCTGGAGATTCAGCCACTGACTTGAATGTCTTAAATAGCATGATTGCAAATGCCAGCTTCAGTGATGTGCAAATGGATCATGCTGAAGTAGCTAGCAATAAAACATCTCTACCAATGGAGCCTGTTTCTGAAGAAAATGCTGTGACATACCTTCCTCTGGAACAAGAAAAGATGACATTCCCTTCAACAGGAACTGGAAGGAATTCAGAAGATGGATACAATTGGAGAAAGTATGGGCAGAAGCAGGTGAAAGGTAGTGAATATCCAAGAAGCTACTATAAGTGTACCCATCCAAATTGTCAGGTGAAGAAAAAAATAGAGCGTTCCCATGATGGCCAAATAACGGAAATAATCTACAAAGGTGCTCATAATCATCCTAAACCTCAGCCTATTCGCCGAGCACAAGTTGGATCAGCTTCTCCATTTGATGAGATGCCAGAGAGGGATGAAGGCAGTGAAACCTGTATCAAAGTTGAGATTGGATATGTTTGGAAAAATTCACAACCAGGGTCCAGGGATGTTAAACTTGATTCTGATTGGAAGGCAGATGGTCTGGAAAGAACGTCTTCAACATCAGTTGTAACTGAGCTTTCTGATCCGCTGTCAGCCACCCAAGGCAAATCTATAGGAACTTTTGAATCGTCAGAAACTCCAGAGCTTTCTTCTCCGTTTGTTAGTAATGATGATGATGACGACAGGGCTACTCAGGGAAGCATATCACTTGGAGTAGATGCTGATATTGAGGAATCCAAGGCTAAAAGAAGGTATTTATCCCTACACAGTGGTGAGTATATGCATATTAACATGGTAAATTGGCTGTATTTCATTTGTTGTTATTTTCTCTCATTTCAGGAAGATTGAAAGCTGCTTGGTTGAAACAAGTTTGGCATCTAGTGCTGTTCGTGAACCGAGAGTTGTTGTCCAAATAGAGAGTGAAGTTGACATACTTGATGATGGGTACCGCTGGAGGAAGTATGGTCAAAAAGTTGTCAAGGGGAATCCAAATCCTAGGTACACATACTGTTTTATCATCATCCACGTTTTCAGTTGAAATGGAAGGGAATGGAGTGGTATGGATTCTTAAGTGCAGATATGGGTATTGAGTACACATTTGACTTTTGTAAGCAACATTTTGTACATTGCACTAAAGAATTCTGGTTTCTGTTTTTTATTTTTATTTGCTCTTCATGTCACATATATTTGCATTACACATTTGACTTTTGAGATCAACATTTTGTACATTGCACTGAAGAATTCTGATTTCTGTTTTTCATTTTTATTTACTCTTTATGTCACATATATTTGCAATCCATGTTTTTTGTTGTTTGGCAAGTTGGCTTTAATTACGTGCTAAAACATTTTTTTTTAAAACCTCGCTAATTTTACAGGAGCTATTACAAATGCACGAGTGCTGGATGTTCCGTGAGGAAACATGTGGAGAGAGCCTCCCATAATCTGAAATATGTAATTACAACATACGAGGGGAAACACAATCATGAAGTGCCTGCAGCCAGAAACAGCAATAATGTGAACTCAAGTGGTAGTAATTCACCTCTGGTTACTACTAATACACAGCCTGCCCTGGCATTAGGTAGAAACACTGATGGGGTGAAACCTGCAACACAAGTTCAGGATTTTGCATTTGGTTTTGATAGAAAGCCAGCTTTCAACAGTGACTATCTAAGATCAGGCTTTCCTGGAAATTTCAGTAATGAAATGAAGCTTGGACCTAATTCAATTTATTCACTGAAATTCCCTACCTTCCAGCATACCATGCCTTACGGCTTTTTCGAGTTCAACCGAAGTGCTCTCCATCACTCTGGCTCTATTGCTTCACTTGTTCCAGATTTTCCAATTTCATTGCCATCAAGTGTTCATACATCTGCGAATGTTTCTCTGACTGGTGTTGATTTTAATTATAATAGCAAACCAATTGGTCAAAGTCAGCCTTTCCTCTCAGGGCAGCAGTTACTAAGGCCAAAGCAAGAGCAAAGGGATGATAATCTTTATGATGCTGGCCAGTCTATCATTGATCATGTAAATGCATCTTCATCTTCTTCATCAGTATATCAACATATCATGGGAAACTTTCCATCATAAAGAACTTGTTTCGATTCTAAAGTAGTGTCAGAAAAAGTAAAAAAGAACAAAAGAAAAAGGAGAAAATGGCCTTCAGTAAGTAAAAGTCTTTCTCATGCAATGCTGTTCTCGTGGTAAATTTCTTTCTCATAATATCTATGGTAGTGAACCTTATTTTATAGAAAAATATATACAGGTACATGTATTAATTTATATAGTTTTCAATTCTATAAGTGGAAGATTTTTCTCTGTCTATTTATCATGTGGGGATTTTGATTAACATGTGTTGGAACCCAGTTTAACAAATTGGTACAAAGTGAGATTGAGAAGTTAATACATCTGTTTGCATTATAAGTTGTACTTTGTTAATACATCTGTTTGCATTATAAGTTATACTTTTTTTTATCATTCTTTTTTTTTTATCATTATAAGTGATTCAAAAAGATTTTGTTGTTTTAAATTTATCAGAAGAGGTAGCTTTAAATTGAATCGAGTGAAAAAGAATAATTTATATAGTCGACTCTAATTAGTTTGGAATTAAGACTTTGTTATTATTGTTGCTGCTGTATAAGGTGTACTTTGTAATGCATTGTTTCCTTTGTTGTACTATTGAAAGTTGAAATGCCTAACTATGGAAAATTAAATTTTAAATTGTTTATTTTCCACCAGGATATCAAGACCAAAAAGATTGGTTTTTTCTTTTTTGGTACATTTCTTCTTTAGGGTCATTTTCTGCTGATAAGTTTTTCTTCCCATGATAAGGAGGAACCTATCATGTTTATACAGGAGTTCAATTGTTATTGTGCATGGAATACTTGCAAATCTTATGAGCTAAGTATCAATTAGTTTGAGTTTGACTTTAGCTTGAACTTATTTAAAAATAAGCTCAAATCTGAATTAATTTTTTAGATGAATTTTTTCGTGAGCTGAAATTTAAATAGCTTGATTCATTTAATAGTTTTAGCTTGATTCATTGACAGTTACGTAGCCCACCATTGTGAGTATTAAGTTGGCCTATTTTAACTTTGCTTAAAAAAGCCGATCCGGTGTAAGTTTTTATTTTTCTCTTTTTTGTTTGCTATAAATAAGAGAATTATTATGATGGAAAGGGCGAAAGATCGTATTGATTTTAATTTCTCAAGTCAGAGAGATCTATTATTATTTTAATCTCTAAAGTGGGTGTCTTATTGTCCAGAAAATATGTATTGAAATTGCTTGTTTTTAAGGGAGAAATTAGTTTCTCGAAAAGGAAAAAGCTTAATTATTACTCCAAGGGGAAAATATAATTATAAGCGTCATTATTGAAAATGAAAGACAAGACAAAAAAGAAGAAAATTAATATATTATCCATCATAAAGAATTAAAATAACTATGCCTTTCATGAAAGCAAAGAGTCAGAGTCAAATGGTAATTCAACTAGTCTTTGGCCATCTTTTATTCTTGGACTTGATGGTTCAATATTAAACATCAAAAATATGGGTCACGTGCAAATAAACATGTACAATAAAAAGGTAAAGCCAAAGTTCATATTGTCAATGCACTTGCAATCATTCTCCAACAACATGAAGCAAGTAATAATAGTAATTATCAGACTAAAAACCTAGCTGTTACAATCACCAATAAAACAATTCAATGCAATTTCCATGCCAGAACTTCTGTCTTTATATTCAGTACCTAGAAAAATGACCTTGCTAGCTAACAGATCACAAAATTAGTAATTATCATCCTCCTGAGACAATTTGGATAGGCATGATAAGAGAACGAGTTTATCACACATTACAAAAAAATTTATATCATATTCAACTCAAATTGGAGTTGACCACGTGAATTCTCTTTCTTTCCACTCGAAGTAAGCTACATTTTTAAAGAGATGTATCTTTAAAGAGATGTAAAATATCATCCTAGAGTTTTAAAAGAAAAAAATCATCAACACCATTAACATTACTTCATATATTTCAAAATCTAAGATTCAACTTCATGGTTCCTTAAATACTCAAATTGGCAAATATGAAAAAAAAAACTAATATCTTTAACACCATTAACATTACTTCATATATTTCAAAATCTAAGATTCAACTTGATGGTTCTTTAAATACTCAAATTGGCAAATATGAATCACTCAATCAGCTATTATGGTCCCCTTGATTCCCTAGGTATCCAAAATTTTGGCAAATATATATAACAAATACCCAAGCAACATGTGCAAGAACTTGATATTTCAAGTGTGTTGCACTGGGTCTATCTATCTATCAATTTTCTCTGCCTCCTAATTCCTCTTGACAAGTAAGAGGAACAATGCATTTCATTACTAAACCTTCAATTCTACTCACTTTGCTCTAAAGATGAGATCTAAAGTAAGAGCAAGCATATTCTGAAGATCACAAGAACAAAACAGCTAAAACTGAAGATCAATTCAAAAACCACTTACCCCACCATCAATGGCACAAAATTAATTAACAATAGCAACTATGCAATCAAGAGCAAAGAACTAGCAAATTATCAGAGCATATCAGGAAGTTAACCATAGGCCATAACTACTTCACAATTATGATAATAATATCTCTCTAATATACATCCCACAATCAAAGCAGAAGCTAGACACTTCCCTTGCTAATAATTGACACCATCAAAACTTCCCAAAAGCACAAGAAAATAACCCCAAGCACATAGTACCCAACAAAAACTTAACCCATAAACAAAAAAACGAAAAAGAAAACATGGGAAGTCTGCAACTTTTGTTAACTTAGCGCCTTTCACTTTTTCAAGCTGCCCCTAACACCGGGACGGGGCTTGGAAGATTCGACGTCGTGAGCAGAATGTAAATTCACAAGCTTTGATTCCTCGAAGGGAATCTTTGGGTGGCGAGCATCATGGTGGATCTGCATAGATTTCAGGTCAGGAGCGGTGGTTTTACAGTGAGGACATTCAAATTTTGCGTGACCACCTTTATCTTGTCCCGTCCTATCCTTCTGCCCTGCCTTTCCTCCGCCCCTGTTTGTGGTGGCTGCATCGACCTTCGCCGCGATCTCCTTCGCCGTATGCTTCTTTGGCTTCGCCTTTCCGGTCATCGTCTGTTGGTTGGCGATCGGACGGACGGCGGAGGCCGAAGATTGGTTGATGGAATTGGGTAAAGAGAAAACCCTAGAAGAGGAAAAAAACCCTAATTAATCGGGTTATTGATTGGCAGTGAGAGAGAGATTGACACGATGATTGTAGGAGTATTTATATATATATATTAATAATACGACTCCATTTTAATTTATAAATAATTTAATTTTTTAATCATTTAATTATAAATAATTCTAATTTTTATAAAAAATATAACATATTTTTAATTATAAATAATAATCTAATATGTAAATATTATTTATTTATTTGAAATTATATTTCAAAAAGGATTACTAAAACATCATTTTCTATTTGAGTTCTTATTCCAATGTAAACCAAACAATTTACACAAAATAAACAATATAAAACTATAAATAAATAGAAAAATATTTTGTATATTATGTATCAAATTATATTTTAACAGTATATATATCTATATATTTATAAAAAATTAAGATTAATTTTCCTCAATTGATATTTTTTTGAGCAAAATTAATAAAAATATTTTATACATTATTTGTAATTTTTTATTAAATAAAAAGTTTATGATATGAATAGTGGTCATGTATTATGTTCATTATGCGTTTTTTCTAAAGGCAATAAACTTGCTTATTGATTGGCTAATTCTGTATTACAATATTTAAATAGCGATTTAAAATTACACAATGTTTAATAATATAATTTGATATTTAAAAATAATTTTTATATGTTCATTCGAAGTTTTTATTATAATATATGTATATGTAGAGATGAATAATAAATAAAAACATAATAAATTAGTTAAATAAGTAAGCTTCACTTATTATTTTTATAAATTAATTAATATATTAAAATTTTATTATACACATATTTAATATCACTTATTAAAAATATTAAATAAGCACATTTCAAACTAAAATAAAAGTATAATAATATATATATTTATATTTTTAATGAAATTAATTTTTTTTTAATTTTTATATAATAAAAAATATATTTATCAACTCATTCTCTAATTTGATTTTTTAAGGATTTCTTTAGACTTTTTTTTAGGAAATAAAAAAATATAATTCCAATAGTAAAGGAGTTGGCAAAAATATATCTAAACAAGAGAGTATTTTTTTAAAAAAAAAAAAGAAGATATAATGTAATTTTTTATTACTTAAAACTAAAAGGGCTTTTGATAAAAATATAAAAATAATTTTAAATTTACTATATTTATAAAATATTTATTAAAATATAAGAATTTATAAAATATTTACCAAAATATTAAATTTTTATTAGGTTACAAACAGTTTAAAAAGAGTTTATAATGAGTTTATAAATTTTATATAGTTTATAATGAATTTATTATGAGTTTATAATAAAATAACTAAAATATCTTTAATAAAAAAGTAAAATTTTTTAAAAATACATGTTATTTTTTCAAGCTAAAACTACATAAGCCTAGCCCCATTAAACTAGCCCGTACTATCAAAAGGCCCAGTGGCCTATGGGTATATACACCATAGCCATGGTCAATATCCAATGCACCATCCAAGGCCTCTCCTTTAACTTAACAGGTATTTATGGAAAAATATTAAAATATTAAAAAAAATATACTATTTATTATATATTTTTTAAAAAATTTATTTTTTATATTAGGAGTATATTTATTATTTTATTATAAACTGACAACAAACTCATTATAATATATAAAATTTATAAACTCATAATAAATTTATAATAAATTCATTTTAAACTAATAAAAATATGGTATTTTGATAAATAATTTATAAATATGATAAATTTATTTTTTTTTTAATTTTTTTTGTATTTTTATTGAAAGCCCAAATATTTAGAAGTTTCTTCAAAAATACCTTAAAATAAAATATTTAAAAAATATTCACTTTTTTTTCTATTTCAAAAATATCCTTTTTCAATTTTCAAGTTTAAAAATACTTCTTTTTAGATATATTTCAATTTTAAAAATACTCCTTTATATATATATATATAGGTATACGTATAAGGATTTTTGAAAAAAAAATAAAAAATATACTACACATTATAATTTCCTCAAATATTTACATTTGTATTTTATTTGTCAGCATTTTAACAGTTGATGAAAATTAAAGAACTCGGTTAATTTTATCTTGGATTAACAAAGAGACTGAATTTAAAGAATCATGATTTTCTTATAAATTTGAAGGGTAACATTCCCACAGAAACTATATATATTGCCATATATAGAAGTAAAGAACTACTTATAGAAAATTAAACATCCCATCATTGCCAATGCAGCAATGAGGCCTCTCCTTGTTACATGAATAAATTTAAAAAAAAAGAAAGAAAGAAAGAAAAAAAGAAAGAATTTGAGTCACAAAACAAAGAGTAGAACTAATGAATAATGTTTTCACAAATGAGACTGTATAAATGTATTTTTCTGATGAGTCTAAAACATGGCGAGGAATGTGGTAAGGAACCAAAATAAAATAAAAGGTTCCTTGACTTAATCTTGGGTGTCTGTATATTGTCTTCTTTATAGAGTAAACGCCTCTTGTTTGAACCATATCCATGGTACTGGTAGATAACACGGTAAAGGCATTGCCTTAGGCACTTCACTTCGAAGCTTTCGATGAATTTCTGATCTGTAACCCTCGCTTTCACGTCAGCAAAATGCTTGTATTCCTCCAACACAGATGACAAGCACCAGTTTTGTAGCTTTCTAAAGCAACCAACAAGACAACCCGTGCGATGCTGCAGGCAAAGGAAATATAATTAAAGGGGTTAGTCTAGTATATAAAGATCATCATAAACTAAATGTAAGAATGCCAACACCGGGAAAAGTACAATTCAACTCAATTAAGCCTTGAAGGGTCGCTATAATTTCTTATTATAGCAGAAAATCAAGCAACTAATTGAAATAAATGATACTGTTTGATAATGGACCTCTGTTGTGCATTATTCAATCTTTAAATAGAAAATAAGAAGCTTCAGTTTGGGCAAATTAAGATATCTACATTAATGGTCACATGATCAAACAGGACTCATTATTCTGAATGACAAGAAATCATATTACCAGGCTATGAATATATTTATTCCAATACCTATATATGTAATATGTCAAAAAAAAAATGACGAGAAAGAGATGTTTCTTGAAAGGAATTTATAAATAACTAGTAAAGTAGGCAAGATAAAGGCTTTCATCAAGCCAAATGACGGAAACCGAAAAGGTTCTCTTAAGGAAAAGATTGGAACTAAAGTTTTCAAGATATAGTTATGGAACTGAATTTCTTTTAGGTGTAATTAACAAGTTGAATAGCAAAAAGAAAAACTTGTAACTCTAGAATACCAAGAGCATACAACTATTACTACAAGCAGATAAGTAGCAATTTACACATTGATTAAGTACATGTAGAAACAGAGAACAAGGTGATTAAACTCGAATTCAAATAGAACATAAATGAGTTTGAATGATTAAGTACATGTAGAAACAATAGGTAATTAAACTCGAGATAGAATCGAATATACCTTCCCACGTTTGCAATGAATCAAAACTGGATGATTCCTCACATCTGCAAATAAAAAAACCAGCAAACATAGATAATAAACAGAACAATCAAAAGAGTTATTGAAAAGGGGAGGAAGAAACTAATTTTTCAAAACAGGAACATAAGTTTATCTAAAAAATTATTCAATACCAATTAAGACCTTCAGAGCCTCCATGATAGTATCCCTAGGAATAGATACAAAAGGCTCCTGCAGATGCAAATAATTACAGTATCAGCAAAAAACAATTGATCCCATATTCCATAAAAACTACAATTAGCAAGTATTGAACAATCACTATCAAGTTACAATGAGTTAACATTCAAGAATCAGAATCAGCAACATTAAACAAGTATTTGCAAATAATTTAAGTCAGAAACAAAATTGAACAATAATTAAGAAGACACTGTGGAAGAGAAGAAAAGTAATTTAAATTACCGTTTTCCCCTCAATTCCAAACTGAAAAAGTTTGATATTATAAGCACGAAGAAACTCCATATTCTCTTCTGGATAAGGCTCATGACACAAATATCTGCTCCATAATTCAAAATATTCATTAAAATCCATAGCTTTTCTCGGCAACCAAACACCAATAAAACGAATTAAAGAAACAAACTTACATAATCGATCGGAGATTTAGAGACTCAAGAAAGGAGAAATTGGCAGGTTGAGGAAAAGCAGATCTGAAAATGCCGTGTTCAACCATGGAGAAATTCGCCGGCGGAATCAAAACTTCGTCATCATTATCCTCAACTGATTCGAATATCAAACCCATTTTTTTCATTACAAGAACAAGCCTTTCTCTTTGATCTTTTTACGAAATTAAAAAAACCAGAAAATATTATGCAAAAAAAATCAAAAAGAAAAGACTTTCAATTCAAAAAGAATCAAAAACAAGGAAAACAAGAAGAGGCCGCCATTGTTTCAGACTTAAAAGAAAGAAAACAGAGAAATGGGATTTTTATAAGAGAATGAAACGAAGTCGTTTACAGTTGGGATTCCGATTCCAATTCTAATTCTAATTTCAATTCAGAATCCAAGTCTGTTCAAAACTTTAGCCTTCAGTGTTTGAAGAGAGAAGAAAATGGCTGGTTTTAAAATTACTATTATTATTAAATTTAATTATTTAAATTTAAATGATTTTAAATGATTATTTTATCATTTCATTATTTAAATGATTTTATTATTATTATTATTATATTATTTAATAAAATAAAATAAAATAAAAAAGAAGAAAAAAAATATTAGAGGTCAAGGCGGCGGGGAGTCTGAAAATGAAAGTTCAAGTTGGAGTTGGACCAAAACTGAGATTTTGTGGATCAGATTTTGAATTAGTCAATTCTTTTTATTTATTTATTTTCAATTGTTATTATTATTTTTTATTACTATTAGATTTTAAAATTAAAATTACACAAGACCAAACATATTTTATAACAAAATTATCAATTTATAAACAATTTTGTTTAACATACTAACTGATATATGTATACATATATATTTATTTATTTTTTAATGTAAAATTTTTTTTATTAATAATTTAAAAAATATATCTATAAAATATAAATAAAATACATAGTAAAAAATTTTTAAAATTTTTTAAATATAAATAAAAATAATTATAATATATTGCGAGTAAACTGATTTATCATATGCAAAAAAAACATATTTATTTATTTATTTTTATTAATAAATTAGTATGTATTTATTTGTTTATTTATCTAGGAGGAGATTCAATTGTGCCATTGTGGACTACATTTGGGTCCCATCTTAGGAATGTTCTAAGAATCCTTCTGATTTGGACACGTGTTGATTTCTTGTTTCTCAAGGCTTTTCTTTTCTCTTTCTGTTTTTTTTTTAAAATTTTTCATTTTGTGAAACAGGTCGTATTTTACATTGTTACAATCAGAACTCAGAATTGAAAAATTCTTCTTGTTTTTTTTTTAAGTCTAAATTGTCAAGATTATAATTGTTTCAAATACTCAAAAGATTGAAATAAAAATTCTTGACAATATTTGTGGAATTTTATTTTCATTTTTATTTTTGAACTACGCAATTAACTAATAAAGGAAATATTTTTAAAAATATTTTATTATTTATTTATTTTTATAAAAAGTTACAAAAAAAATAAAATTAAAGAAATTTTTTTTGTATACTTTTATTTTTATGATACAGATATACTAAATATATATCACCAGAAGGTATATCTTCAATATATATAGTAAATTCGTAAATTGTCCACTTAGGGCTTTTCCTAAGAAAATTTGGGCCTTCGGAAACGATCCAAATAACAGCGGGTCATGGTCTTGGCCCACCCACCGTACCACTCTCTACAGATTAAACTCAGTTTATTTTTTTTTATTTTTTTTTAATAAAGATGACAGTACCACTGCAGATTTTATTAATTAAATCTAATATATGGAAAATCTATACTATCAGTCAATACTATCAGTCAACTCAGTTTATATGCACTCCCATTGAATTAGATTAGGGTACGTTGATTAGAGATGAGAACAAAAATGATAATAAATTTTTGTTATCCATGATGTTTGATTAAATAAAATAAATAGAGTAATAAAATTTTTATTATTCTAAAAAAAAAAATAAGTGATTTCTGACTCTTTTTTTATTAATCAATTTTAATTCATGATCAAAATTAAAAATTAAAAAATATATATTTTTAAGAGAATATAATTAAAATCTATTTTTAATATTTAGAATAAAATAAATATAGTTTATTTATTTATTCTAATTATATATATATATTTAAAATTTTTAAATAAAATAAAATATTTTTTTCTTTTTTTAATAAAAATTAATTAGATTTTTTAAATAAAATATAATCATTTAATCTTTTTTATTATTTTTTCTAATTGACAATATTTCTAAATTTTTAACTAGACAAATTTATTTTTCTTAAAAAAAATAAATTAAAATTTTAAATTCCAATTATAATTATAAAGTAAATTAAATAGAAATAATAACTAGTCATTTTAATTTTTATTTCAAATTTAATTCTGAAGTTCAAATCAAACATCACCTAAATTTATTCTTAACTTGCAATTCAATTCAAGTGCAAATCATAGAATCTTTCTTCTGTCGATCTTATTTTTGGATTTGTTTATTTGTAGTATGAAATAATTATATTTTATATGATTTTTTTTAGCTTTGGTATTGATGAACGAGCGAATCTCATTAACAATTGATAAAATTTAAAATTAATCGTGAAATATTCACGTATTCATGTATGTACGTACGTATGTATATATATATTTACGTATAACAACAAAAGCCATAATTCAAAAAACAGTAAAAAACTTCACACAAATTTTATATATATCCACTTACAAGTACAAAGAGAGAATTAAAGAGGGAGAAAATAGAAATATAGCAATTTGAATTGATTTTTTTATGGGATTTTAAATACAAAAGCTATATATCATAATAATAATAATAATAATAATAATAATAATAACAATAAGTACTCTTAGACTAATATTTAATTAAGCAGAGGAAGGCCTAATAATGAGGGGTGAATTATTATGATCTGAAGATTTTTGAAGCATAGAAAGCTCAAATTGCCTAATTATAGAATTAGGAGATTGAAGAGAAATCAAATCATCAGGAGAAATCAAATGATTCCAACCTTGAATTGGGTTATTATTATTATTATTTGATGAACCATCCCATCCAATGTGAGTCACATGCTTCACATCTGTTGGAAGTCCAATTTCCATTTCTTCTTCTTCATACACTACATTTACATATCAAATCACTGATTATTACTTATAATTTAAACATATAATTTAAATAGAACGAACAAAAATCCCCTTTGTCATTTTCTTTAAGAATGACACAATAAATAAATAATTTTTTCAGAATACATGTTAAACAGTAATAATTATTTTAGTTTTTATTATAATGCTGTTTATTTTCTTTAAAATTTTATTTTTATTGCTTTTCCTCTTTTTTTTTTTACGATTTTACACTTTTAGATTTATAAAAATAAATATAATTTTTTTAGTTTTAAAATATAACATATACAAAATATATTAATAATTTTTTAGTTTTATAATATATTTATAATTTTTTTATTTGCACAGTATATTTATTATTTTTTTCCTTTTAAAGTTGTATTTGCCAAATTTTTCTAAAAATTAGAATATTTATTATTGCTCAATATGTATTTAGAACACTTACTAGAAAATTGTATAAATAAAATCAAATAATGTAACGATAAATTTGAATTATATTTATAATAAGCTATTAATTATTATTAATTAACGTTGGGTACTAATTTAATTATTATATATGCCCTTTAAAAAAGGAAATTATGTACATTGGCGCGGGGATCTTACCAAATAATTGAGAGAAAGTCTTGAAACCTTTGACTATTCTATGAAACCGATCGGATATGTTAGGCTTTGAAAGTGCAAGAAATTTCAATCCATTCTTCATACTTTCACTACTTGATAAGCTTTCTTCGTCTTCTTCTTTTGTTCCTAATTAAACAATAAAATTTTAAAGAAATTAATATCAAAAAGCTTAATTATATCTAATAATAAAAATGGTGATGAATATGTTTCCAAAAAGCAGTGAAACTGTTTAACAAATTGATACAATTTTTTTTTTAAAAAGGAGAAAAATAAAGAAATTAATAATATAAACAGAAACACATTGAGACATTACTTAATGATAGGAATAGTAACAAGTATACACTAAAACTGTCATATTTGAAACTAAATCCATTTAATTTTGAATTATTTGGAAGTATTTATTTCAAATCCGATTATAATTACACTTTCACTACTTATATTAGTCTCAAAGCTATTTAACATTATTTATTTATATTATCTGTACCAATTTTATTATCCGTTTAAATATAAAAATTTAAAAATACTATAAATTTTAAATTAAAAAATTATAATCTTAAATTTTGAATCAAATAATTTTAAAAATATTAATATTAACACAATTTTATTAAAATAATTTCAAACTACTCATTATTTTATAATTAAAATAAAATTTAATAATTTAATAATTAAAATTTAATAAAATATAATTAATATAAATATTATTATATAATTATGTTCGATGAGTATTAGGATATATGTATCTGAAAATGATACATTCCTACTATAAATAATAAAAATACTATTAACATTTATCGAAATCTATTTACAATTCAATCATATATTTTATATAAATAGCTCGGAATGGATTAAATATTTTATATTTTATATTTGAAAATACTCATCGATTGCCATTCCTACCTAAGATAAATGTATATATATTCCCCTTGATATCGATCCCCTCCCTAAAATATTTAATGTCAAATAAAAAAGGAAAAAAAGAAAAAAGAAACGAAATAACTAAGAAAAAACTAGAGAGAGAGAGAGAGACTTATTGGAGATGGATTAGTGGGAAGAGTAGTCTTGGTTCTTCTGTTGGGATGATGGTGATGAACAGCACCAATAGCTACGCTTGATTCAGAGACACACCCAATAGAGAAAGGAAGAAGAACAAGCCTTTCCATTCTATCTCTCATTTCTTCATCAACAAACAACCTATCTATTATAGAAAAATTAAAGTATCTGTGAAATAAAGTGGGCACTTTGAGCAAGAAATATAATAAAATTACTATTATTATTATTATGGTGAGTTTGTTGAACAAATTAATAATAATATTACGATATAAACAACCCAAGAAAGAACACACAAAAAAAGAGGCCTAGGATCAGCAGCAATAGCTACAATAACAATGGAGTTTGAAGGGTTTGTTATAATGGAGGTGTTGGTGGTGGTGGCTTTGTAACAAAGTTATTATAATTTTCACGGAAAACAAAATGGGGTTTGGTTTGGTAGAGAAAAAGAATTTTTAGTTTTTGTAAATTACAAGTGATGGGTATGTTTGGACGTGTAATAATTTTTTTTTAAAATAAAATTTAAATTAGTTAATAATTAACAGGTTTAATTGTGAAGTTTAACCTAATTAATAACAGACCAAACACAAACTGTATTTTGATTATATATATATATATATATATATATATATATGTTCCTTTTAGACATGCAATAATCCAAAGTAGGTGGAAATGCTGTGTATAATGTTTAGCCTACGATACACAGACTCTCTCCCAACTAAACCAAATTTCTATTTTTCTAATTATTTTTCTTTAACCCATAATTAATAAATAATACTAGCATACCAAAATATAATATAATGATAAATACATATTTTCCTCAATAATAGACGAGGATCGATTCTCTCTCTTATATATAAATATCCCAAAAATAGTTTATATAAAATATAAAAAGAGAGTTTGTTTATTTTTTTATTGGTTTTTAAATTTTAAGAGATTTTTTAAATCTATAAAATTTAATAAGAGTTTGTTTATTTTTTTTATTGATTTTTGAATTTTAAGAGATTTTTTATTGAAAGGCATAACAAAACAAAAATACTAAACTATGATCTCTAGAAAAAGATAGTTTTAAAAGCATGTTCAGGTAAAACCCAAGCTCAAATTAAGAGAGATCACATCATCTCAATGAAATAAAAGATGAAAATTTAAAGCCTAGCTAGTTAAGAAATATTTCAGCTACGGCCCAAAACATCCTTGAATTCTTGCGAAAGATGTGAGTAAATTAGCTTGAAAATATTATTAATTATCCCAAGAAAAAAGTTTGAAAAAGAAGAAGAAGAAGAAAATTATAATTATATATCGATTTCTGTATCTTTTTGTTGAAGTTCTCTACAGTTGGCTCCTACATATACTTGCCTCCCTTGTAGAGTAAGTCTTTTACTTTTTATATTATTATTATTATTATTTATCTTTTTGTTATGTATTTTTTTTCTTTAATTTTTGGACTCTATACCAAACTTGAAAGAGTGAGTGCAATACAAGCGATATTTAAATCTTTCCTGTTAAAATCTTATTTTTTAGAGCTCTCGTTGACAATGGAGAACCAAACTGCACTTTCTTGTTCTTGAAGAAGATAAAAGTCATGATTGATTCTCTGACAAAATTATAAATAAAACAGAAAATTTGTTGGGAAAATTGATGTTCTTACAATGGGGAACTTATTTTCAAAAAATCATTGAGTAATCACTAGAAGAAAAAAAGGGATAAGATAAAAAACTTCAGAAAAGATAACGATTTCACTTTCATTTTGTATTAGAATTAGATTACTTCCAATGGGTTTTCAATAATGAATCTAATATTTATCTGTTAATCTAAGAATAGATTAATTCTTATTCAAACAATGTCTAATAATCAGAAAAATCATCAAAATATCACATTTTTTCAGTTCAATCATCCTTTTAAATATAATTCAGACTCAAGCTTCATATACTTTGTTCAAATTTTCTTTGATTTATCTCATTTCAGTCAAATTTACTTTAATTTCATTGGAGACAAATGCTGACAACTTATACCATGAAAACTCAAATTTTCATAATTATTCTGAGAATTCAAGAGCAAGAGATGAGTCATAAAGTCCACAAAGAGGGTATCAATTTATAATAATATACAATTATTCAAATACGAGAAAGTTACAGCTGTACACCAAGGAATAGACTACTCATAAGTGCATATTCTTCTGAATAAAAAATTCAGAATAAAAAAGAAGAAAGTTACAGCATAACTGCAGAGTCTGGTGGTAGAAGATAAGATTTAAATTCAAATTGCAGCATTTCATGTTCTTAATAATCTTTTTACTAGCGCAAGTGATGATCTAAATGTGTAGTATATATAATCATATATTGTAAATACTTATCACTAACTTTGACAGCAAAATCATGCTTTAGCAGCAGCAGGCCATCAGAAAATCCCAGCTGAGGCAGAGTCTGACTAAGATATTAACCTACACGGGTGATCAATAAAAAGAGAATTAGGTCAAGATGAAAAGAAAACCAAGAAGAAAATTATACTTATGAAGCTAACTTTACTTTCTACTCTTACCTATTGCGTGTTTTCCTTGAATTCTAAAAAAGGGATGATGATCTGGACAAGTTCTTTATTTCTTTCTTTCCATTTCTCCTTCCTTTTTCTGCACCTGGGAAAGATTTAGATATACTCAAGTAATAGGAATTTAACCTTAAGAGGTAAAATGGCCATACAGTAAAGCTTCTTTAGAGTCCTGATCTTGAAAAATCTTGCATTTGCGGTCAAGATTTCAACTACTCACTTCTGCATATTTGATACTTCATAGCTAAGTCATGATCAATGCAAAATCAAAGCTGCATTACATCCACATAGCTTGAACATTTTCCTATCTTGCATTCTTATTTTCTATGTCATTATTCATCTGCAAATGTCCTGCTTCACAGAGATCAACTTCACAAATATATAGCCATTGGGCATAACTTTAATGGCCATATAAAGATTGAGATATCTGTAATCTCATGAATATATTAGTCCCTCTGTTCTGCTTGCTGCATGCCTCTAAAAGAATTTTCTTCTGAGATTGCTGGAAGAAAGGAATTTATCAACATCCATGAATAAATATAATTCTTGATCAAATTATTGAGTCAGGAAATCGGCTGCTAGTGCTGCCATATAGTTTTGCCCTATTACATTTTGCAGAAATTCTAGGCTTAAATGTCAACACCTGCAAGAGGGTAAAGAAGTTCTTTGACAAAAAGAAAGTGAATAAAATAATAGCCAAAGAGTAGAACCAAAAGAATTTCCATTAACCAAAATGTCATTTAACCATTACTCATTCAAATATTTGAACAAAAATAAGATTGAGTATGCATTTCCTGCAGGCTGCAGACTTCTGTTAGATGGAGTGTATACGAGCAAGGATGTGATGCCTGACAAACAAAACCACTCAAAGTGGCAAGATTATAAACCATTAGAGGACTGGTTTTGATAATAGTAGTGAAGTATTATGGCTTCAAGCAATACCTGCATTTTGCTTTAGGCATGTTGATGTCAATTCAGCAAGACATAACTAAGAAGTTGAGACTTTTCCATGGACTTACCGTGTCAACCTCAATCATGATTCCAGCTTAACTGACTGCACAAACTCATATCCATAACTATTGCAGCCAGTAGAACCAGAGCATCACCATGATTTTTGACTAATGAACTGCAAGATCACATACATGAGCAGCTCTGACTTTGCTCACCAGTAATCTCCACAAGAGCAACGCCCATGCTTAAAATGATGAAACCTGCGAATATCTCTCACAACTATTTCTCTAACTAAAAGCTGAGAGGTGTACTTAATAAAATTATGACAATCAACACAAATCCGATGGTTCTTCATTATATGAATTGGCATTTCAGGCGACATGCACATAAGAGCATAAGCAAGAGCTAGTTTCTCACGATGAAAACCAAGAAGAAGTTTGCTTTGCTCTTCTTCCACATCTTGCATTACTTGCTTCACATCAGATGAGAACCCAATTTCTTTCAATCTCCCAGTGAGTATGAATATATCTCAGTGGATGCGACCTGTCACCCATGACAAAGGTATGAACTTGGTTCTTCAGTTGTATCCAAGATTGTCCAGGGAGTTTGTCAACTTCTCTGTGCTGCATTAAGCTCCTCACACTAGCTGCCTCTTCCCATCTATGATCTGTAGCATACATATTTGATAACAGGACGTAAGAACCTGCATCACATTGTTCAAGCTGAAGTAGTATTTCAGATGCCCATTTTCCCATTTCAACATTTTTGTGAAGTCTGCAAGCAGAGAGGTAAGACTTCCAAACTGCCTTCAGATGGGAGATATGATTAGCTTGAATAAAATTCTTTGCCTCATTCAAGTAACCAGCTCGACCATAAAGATCTACCATACAAGTATAGTGTTCACACCAGGCTTGATGCCATAAACTTTTTGCATCAATTTAAAATACTTGAAGCCTTCTTCAAGCAACCCTGCATGGTTACAGGCAGTTAAAATGCCAAGAAATGTGATCTCATTTGGTGTAATTCCTTCATTCATCATGCTTTCCAAGAGTTGAATAGCATTTCTCCCCTGTCCATGCAAAGCATAAGCGGATATCATTGATGTCCACATCACAACATTCGGATTAGTATTTTGTTTAAAAATCCTCAGAGCATCATGCACGCTTCCACATTTAGCATACATATCAGTTAATGAGGAGCCTAAATGAACATCTATTTTATGTCCAGCTTTCTGAATATGTGCATGGATCTGCCTTTCCTAGTACCAACATCCCACTATTTGCACAAGCAGAAATAATGCTTGTGAGTGTAAATTTGTCCAGCATAGAATGTTCTTTAACCATAAAGCTAAATATTTGTAAAGCATGTTCATATTCACCATTCCTAACATATCCAGAAACCATGGAGCTACATGAGACAATTTCTGCCAATGAATCAGAAAAAGAAACTTTCACAAGCATTTTTCTAAATACCACAGAAGCTTCTTCCATTTTCCCGCATTTGCGATACATATAGAGAAGAGAATTCCTTATGAACCCATTATTATGAAGTGCAAGTCTTAGAACCCGACCATGAACCTGTTTACCCAGTGCCAAGAGCGATAAACATGAAGCCAAATTCAAAGCAATAGAAAAAGTAATTGCAGTGCACAAAGATCCACTTTCCACCATCTCATAAAGCAACACCAATGCAATTCTTTCATACCCATTTCTAATTAGACCATCTATGATAATGTTCCAACTCGTTGCATCTTTAAAGTGATAACTTTCAAATAAATCAAGTGCTTCTTCCACATCTCCCATATACAAATACCCACCAATCATTATATTCCAAGACACTGTATCTTTCCCATTCATTGACTCAAACAATCTTTTAGCATAATCTAGAGCCCCACATTTAACATAAAAATCAAGAATTGAATTCTCCAACACAACATCTAACCCAACCCCATTTGTCAATATCCATCCATGAATCCCCATCCCATTTCTTATCTCACACAACCTAGAACAACTCTTCAAAACACTAGATAAGGTGAACTGATTAGGACAAACACCATCCCTTTGCATTCTTCTAAACAAATCAAAAACCATTGTATAATTCTCATTTTGAGCAAAACCCGACATTAAAATAGTCCAGGTACGAACATCTCTGCTAAGAATTTCATCAAACAGCTTGTGGGCATGAAACAAGTAGTGAAATTTCTTCACATACAGATTCAAAAGATGGTTAGTGATACCCAGATTTTGAAGAGAACCAGTCTTGATAACAACAGCGTGTAGTACCTCAGCATTTGTATCGTTTTTAGAGCAAAAAAAAGAAGGTAAAGAAGATTGGTAACGCCTATAAGATCGTTGAAAAAGGATATGATTAATTGGAATTACCTTAAACTTAGAGTCGGTTTAGTTACGGTTTAGGCCTTTAAAATTCAGTCCGATTTCGGTTTAAACCACCGATTTAAATTAATTTTTTTTAAAAATTATATTTAAAAAAAAATACTATTATTGATACATGATAATATTTTTTATGAGATTAAACATCACTTATAAAATTAATAATATTATTTAAGTTAAATCAAATAATATTATTTATAAATATTTAATATTACAATTAAAGTATAAAGAAAAAATTCAAAAAAATATTTGAACATAATTACTAAAAATTAATTAACTATATAAATTATAATTATAAATATTTAATATTATATTTGAAATATTAAATAAATATAAATAATGTGCCTTGCACTTGTCAATTTACTTCTTTACTCCTCATTCAAAATATTAATATATTGTTGTGAAATTTACGCATCATCACTTATATTATAAAAATAACTCGAACTTGTCATTTTAATATAAATTGATAATAATAATAATAATAATAATAATTTTTAACAATGATAACAATAATAATTACTAATAATAATAATAACAAAATAGTAATAATTAATAAACAATAAATATTCCTGGCAATACTAATAAATACTAATAATAATAATAATAAAATAATAATAATTAACAATAAATAATAATAATAATAATAATAAATAATAAATATTACTAATAATAATAAATAACAGTAATAAATAATAATAAGAAGAATTTAAGAGAGTAGAAATTAGAGAATTGAGGGTTGAAAAATTTAGAGTTAAATTAGATAATTAAAATTTAATTATTGAGAGAAATTGTGTAAAAATTAGAAAATGAATTAAAAAGGTAGTGTATTTATAGATTTTTTGAATTTTTTTATTTTCATAAAATATTCTTAAATTTTTTTTATTTTTTTATTTTTATGTTTTGAATCGGAACCGCCAGTTCGATTTTGGTTCAAATATTTTAAAACCGAAATCAAAATCTTAAAAAATTATTTTGATTTCGGTTCTAAACTTTTAATTACGGTTACGGTTCGGTTCACTGAATTGAACCGTAATCTCCAGTCCGGTTCATGAGAAGTGTGGCCATGCTTAGTTTGAATTGGAGTAATTGAGATAAAGGAGGATAAAGTAAATGAAATTTATTTTATTTTATTTTATTTGAAATAAATATTAAGAGAGTAAATAAAAGTAAAGAAGGGGAAATTTATTTTCCTCATTTAATCTCTAACTTTAAAATATTTTTTTTTCAAATAAATTGAATTTATTTTAATGAAGGAAGTGAGGGTTTGTGTAAAATAAATTTCTTTTGTATTACTTTTTATTGCTTGTTTTTTCAAATGAAAAAGAGAGAAATTTAAATTTAAATTTTTTTCTACTTTTAATGAATTTTTTTTACGTCTATTTCTCTTCATTTAAAAAAAAAATATTTAGAGAGTTTGAAAATAAATTAAGAAATCTCATTACTCTTATTTACTCTAATATTATTTACACTAAATAAAAAATAAAATAAATTTATTTTATTTTCTCTTGCTCTACTTTTAATTACTCTTAATTAAATATATGCTAAATGAATATAAAGAGTTATTTAAAAATATAAAATTACTATTCCAACTCTTATTTTTTTATTTAAAAAAAATAAAAAAAATTAAATTACTCAATTTTTTATCTAGATTATTAAATAATACAAAAGAATTTAAAGTAAATTTTATTTATATTACTCCAAATTTAATTTCTCTTTTAATTTAAAAAAAAAAGGTAAAAGAAAAAGTTGATAGCTCGAGGACACAAGGCCTTCGAACGAAACTGACCCGTTAACCCTTACACGCGCTTTTTTTTGTTTTTCTAATTTTTCCTCTGCTTTTTATGGGTCCCACTTACCTTTTAGAAAAAGTTTTACAAGTTTTTAGTTCAAAAAAAAAAAACTTTACAAGTTTAATATATATATAATTTATTATATAAAAGATAATTTTTATAAATTTATTATTATATTATTATATATTTATTATATATTTTCATAAAATAATAAAAATTTAAGAAAATTGGATAAGAGACGTAATTCCCTTAGTAAATTCCCATTTCTAGACCCTTCATGGTTTCCTTGCAAAAACTAAGGAAATTAAAAACTTGAGCCTTTTATATACCAATTTGAGAAATAGTTTCAAAACTCTCAAAACTATAATTTGCTAAGCTCTTAAGAATGAATATATCTTTAACTTAATAGTCTATTTAACAATATAATTTAATAATATATAATATAATACAATACCGTATGATATAATATTTTAATTATTATTTATTATATTTTAAAAAATCTAATATAATGTAATTAAATAAGTTAAGTAGGAGTAAAACGGAATATATGCACTGTGAGTTCAGTCTAAGGAAGAAGCAGGAATATGAGGTTAAGTTGGATGGAGTTTTGGTTCCTAAAACCAAGCACTTCAAATTTTTGGGTTCGGTGTTCCAGAATGATGACCGTATAGATGAAGATGTGGCTCACAGAATACAGGTAGGGTGGTTGAAGTGGAAGGGTGCGACTGGGGTTTTATGTGATAAGAAAATACCTCTGAAAGTGAAAGGTAAATTCTATAGGACGGTTGTTAGACCTGCGATGCTCTATGGTAGTGAGTGTTGGGCACCAACGGGACAACATTTGCATAAGATGAGTGTGGCAGAAATGAGGATGCTAAGATGGATGTGTGGACATACCAGACTGGACAAAATTAAGAATGTTCATATTCGACAAAAAGTCCAAGTAGCGGACGTCGGAGATAAGGTGAGGGAAGGAAGACTTAGATGGTATGGACATGTTTTAAGAAGACCTCCTAATGCTGCGGTTCGTAAGTGTGAGAATTTGTTGATTGAGGGGGCTAGAGGTCGTGGCAGACCTAGAACTGTGTGGAAGGAGGCAAGAGACTTACGTGCCTTAGATCTTGATGCAGATTTGATTAATGACAGACTTGAATGGAGACATAAAATCCGTGTCTTGGAAGGGGCCTAAGGCTGGAGTATCTTTTTTGGTGTCTTTTGAGCTTATTTTGTTGAGAATCCATACAGCCGACCCCAACTTGTTTGGGATTAAGGCTTAGTTGTTGTTGTTGTTGTAATGTAATTAAATAAAATATTTTTACTTTATTTTATAATATTTTATAAAATTTTAATGAATTCTGAGAATGAAAATTAAATTATAAATATATATTTAATATTTAAATAATTCATTAATAATATTTTTGAAAATCAAAATTTTAAAACCATAAAGAGCATCAAATTAATGTTTTAAAAACTCATTAAAATTCAAGTTTTTAAAGCATGAGATTACCATAAAAAGTTATATAATAAAGATATAAATCGAAACAAACAAAAATTTAAACCATAGCATTATGAAATCATGGCAAACTATAAAACAAACAAAAATTAGATGGGACTATTAAATAGATAAATTCAACTAACTCTACTCAAATCAATTAAATCTTAATCCCAAATTAATTAGAATTGACCATATAGATTTTTCTTTTTTTACAAATCATAATAACCAGTAATACTTCTACAACCAAATATGCAAAATAGCATATGTTATCCAGGTTAACATTCATCAAAGTTGGGGCAAATAAGTTGATGAAAACCCATTTTTTTAAGACATTAATATATGCTAAAATTATACAAAAGAATAAGCAGAACTGTCTGGTGTCAACCAGTTAGTATATAAAACCTTTTCAACAGAACAAAAAATTTTGAAAAAACTGCATTACAGTGTAGAAAAAAGAATCATCAGGTTAGCCTACACAGTCATATCCTTACAGAGGAGGATAGAAATAAGAAGAAAGAGAGAAACAGAGGAAAAGCAAGCCTCCAATGGTAGCAACTGTCCCTTGTGAGATCTTAGATGCTAGCAAGCTTCCTCCCACCACTGCCAGGGAAGTACAGATTGTATGTCCTAATGTAGCCCCGACAGCAACGCCAACCGCGTTTTTGTGGGTTGCCAGCTGCAGATCATAAACTCTAGTTTCAGTATTACATGACTACCATGGAAGATACTACTATGAATTTCAATTTGAGTTGATATCATATGAATGATTTCTCTAGGCACACTAAACACAAACAGATAGAAAATCACGATTAGCAGCAGCATTTAATGGATTAAGTTGATCTAAGTAAACCAAGCAAACACCCAAAAATCTTAATTCTGGGGATATTGACAAATAATAAACAGAAAATGAGTAAGAACCCAATTTACAAGATATATGCCAGAAAAGTCAGGATTCAACACTCGAACACCGCAAATCAGCAAATGAACCAAAAAATGAGAACAAAGCTGATAAAATTTGATATTTATTGAGCTAAGTAATGGAGAATATAATCAAATTATCTTACAGCAATTGTTGCGATCTGGCTACGATCCCCCCATTCAGCTAGAAAGGTTAAAATAAATGACTGCACAGCAGAAAGAAGCTACATTTAGGAGGATGATTATAAAAAAAAAATCAAATAATAAAGAGGGACTGAGAAAACAATGATATCATAAAATCACAAGTGAGAGACTGCATATTTCATGAAATCACAAAGCTGACATAAGTTCTGATGCATCATACCTCCAAAAATATAGGAGTACAAAATCTTGAAAAAAAGCGGCGGAAAGCTGTTTTCCCTTGGCCTGCTTCAAGCTTTTCCTCCACCTAAGAACAATTTCAGAAGAAAGATGGTAACAAATATGGACAGGATGATGCCAAGGCAAAGATAAATTCAAATGTTGATGTTCGCAAACTAAAGAACCCTCTTTCAAACGATACAAAAAACAAATACTGCGAGACTCAGTCAACTATGGTTACACTAGTCATAAAGAATAATATTAAGAGTCGGACAAAGGCAGAACAGAAGATAAGTTCATAAGAACAGTTGGGAACCTCAATACAGTAACACTAGTGAAAGAGAAAATTATGAGAGAATAAAAAGGAAAAATTAATATTTATACAAAAATGAAAATATGGACCAGATGACCTAAGATGACTAGTAACAAAGGAAGATTGCACATCCAGAAGCTTCATGCAATAGACAAATATAAGTGCCCATGATGAAATCAAAGGTGTACTCCAAGTCCCCATGGGCCAAACCTACTATGATTTCAGATAACTGTTATGAAGTAAAATATGCAGTTGTGTAACAAGAACATAAAATGAGAATGGAAAAACATACTTCTTCCATTTCTTTTTTCTGGGAAGATTTTGAATCAGATCTCCAAGCAATGTAAAGTAATCGCAGACCAAAATATGCATAAAGAACTGCATAAAAAATACATCAAGGTTAATAATTGATATTCCATTCACACATATGCACTTTAGCATATTTCCCCAGCATGATACATTTAAGCAATGTTTTAAAATTTATATTTTTGACAAAATCTTCTGCTAAAATCAATTTGATTTATTAATCAAGGACAATCTTAAAAATTTTCTTAAAAAATCAGGAACGGAATCAAAATGGATACAAGCATGTGATAGAGTGCTTTACAAATTGCGAACTACTTAGCATCTAGAAGAAAGTTAAAAAACAAAATGGCATGCTAAAAGCAATATCATATATTCATCCAGGCCTTCAACTTAAACCTGCATGGTCATCATGCCAACTTGTGGCTTTTTTTAGAACATGAGATGGCCTAGCTCAATAAATTTTTAGTTCCTATATAGAACTCAATCAAAATTAAAGGCTATAGCTAGAAATCTCAAGTCCCATATTCAAAGACAATTCCCCTACAAAGAGACAACCCATGGTATGAGAATGTAAAAAAATAGTACAACATATAGAATCAAGCAAGCAGATAGTGGTGCTTTACTAACCACATGTAGAATCAAAGAAAGGATAAAAATAACAATGATAAAAATAACAATCTGCATTAACTGACATTACATATGATCAGTACCAGTATTAACTGACATTACATATGATCAGTAACGTTCACAGAAAGCATTCTACAGAGAATAAGAAAGCACAGAGATAGAGATAGTATATGGCAGCTAAGTAACAGATAAAATATATGATTCATATTTTACGTACCTGTAGCAGCACTATTTGTATGCTTCCTTGATATCAAATTTGGAACAATCCTGCCTAGTCCAGTAGAAAGCACCTAGTTGAAACATTAAACAACTTTAAGTTTACAAACCATAAGAGAAGTACTTTCTAGTTATTGGCACCATTCCATCATAATGCCATGCCTGCAATGTCAGAAACAAAACAAGGCAGGAGAAAATCAAAGTCGAAATGAAAACAAAATATATGGATAACTTACTGTCATAACAATCAATGCAGTGAGAGCACCAGACAGAACAATCGATTTGGGATGACGCATTGCCATAAGAGCTGCTATTATAAAAGTCTCATCTCCAATCTAGCAAAAAAAAATCACAAAAAGAAACATACACTAGATCAGAAAGTAACAAATGTTTAACTGCCCAACTCAAAAGGAATTCAATCAATGTTACTGATGGAGATGCTAGATCACACTCTTCATTAAAAATGAGTACTATTAGTGTTAGTAATACTTGTTCAAAAAGGTGAAATTGTTATATGAAAAATGTATAAATAAGAAATAAGCCGAATGAACAAACCTCACTGACAATAATCATGGACAAGCTTGCAATAAATGCATCAAAAACTCCAAGACCAGAGTCCACATGAAGTCCAAGATGCTTTATAGAATTAACATCAATATCATCTGTAACTATCTAAAAATTCACAAACCCAACATAAAACAAACAAAACCCAATATCAAAAAACTACAAAGAAACTCAAGCATATAATTGAAACACAAAAAAATTCCACAAGAACTCAACTTTTTCAAAAATTCCACATACGAGTTATGGCATATAAACAAAGAATAAACTCACCATGCCACGGCGGCCAAGATCCTTGACCGCTACAGCTGACTCTTCCTTCTCATTTTCCACCACAGACTCCTGAAAAATAAAATTGAACAATACCCTTGAAATAAAATAAAATAAAACTAAAATAAACTAATTTGCATACTACAATATTGTAAAGAGAGAAAGACCTGAGCAGCTATATAAGGAGTAACTAATAACAGTAAGGCTGAAAGAAGAAGAAGATATCTAAACCTAAACCCCATGATAAGAATGGATTTGTAGGTGTGTTTGGCGAGAGAGAAAGAAGAGGAAAATTTGGGGGGTTTGGTTAGATTTTCTCGGGAAAATGGATCAGAATCATGGAAAGTAGATCAAGGAAATGGAATTGGGGATCCAACTGTAACTTTACTGTGATTAAAAGGTACCGTTGTGAATGTTCACAGTGAGATCTATGGTGAGATCCTGCGAAACAGCGAAGACCCCGAAAGGAAAGCAAGAAGTGGGAGGATTTTGATGTAATATAAAAAGATTTGCGCGTTCAATGTATGACCAAAAATATTTTTTATTTTTGGTCCCTGAATTTTTTGATATTACATATCAATACCAAATTTGATTTCCAATTGGTAAGTTGTTTGAAAATAAAGCTGGAGTTTTGAAAATATTTTTAACTTTATTAAGTGTGCTTGAGAAAATTTAATTAGTACAACAACAATAATTTCAAGTCAATTGAAATCGGGTATATGAATTTTTCTTTTTCATTCAATACGATTTAAGGTTATCTCTTCTGATAAATGTAACATTATGAGATCATTTTGAATCATTTTTTACCAAGTCAGTTTAGGCGTATCCCTGCCTCTCTTAGTAATATCTACTCTAACTTGTTCGATTTTTTTAATCGGTGTATCTCTAGGTCTTCGTTTCACATGGCCAAACCATCTCAATCTATGCTTTCTTATTTTATCCTTAATAGGCACTACCCCCCACTTATTTTCTAATGCACTCATTGCATATTCTATCCATATTAGTATGACCATACATCCATCTTATCATTTTCATTTTTGCAACATGCATGTGTTGTCCTTTTACTATCCAACACTCACTACCATACATCATCGTAGGCCGTATTACAGTATGGTAAAATTTTTCTTTTAATTTAATTGGCATCTTTCGTTCACATAGAACTCCTGTAGCACCCTTCTACTTCATCCAACCAGCTTTAATCTTATGATTTACATATTCTTCATAATCCCCATCTTCTTGAAAAATAGAGCCAATGTATCTAAAATAAGTACTATGAGGTACTGCTATTCCGTCTAAACTAATTTTGCCTCTTTCTCTATTCTGGCTATTAAATCTACAATGTATATATTCAGTCTTAGTTCTACTTAGCTTAAAACATTTATATTTCAAAGTGCTTCTCTATAACTCTAACTTTTGACTTACCCCTACTCAAGTTTCATCTATTAACATAATATCATCTGCAAACATCATACACCAAGGGATATCATTCTGTATATGTCTTGTTAGCTCATCCATGTCATCCTGTATATGTCTAGTATCAAAATAAATTAATTTTTTTTTTGTGATTGAAATAAATTCAAACTTATTAGAGTTCATTTGCAATGTAAAAAAATTAAGATTTATCTTAATATGTATTTATTAAATATTTAAATAATATTCTATCCCAAATTGATAAATATATCTTTCCTTTTCATATATTTCAAATTATAATTTATTTATCATTTTTAATTAGTTAGTATGTTAAATCTTTATTATACCTATATTTAATATTACTTATTAAAAATATTTAATAGTATAATAAGAAAAATATATATAAATTTATATTTTTAACAAAAATAATTATTTTTTCTTAATTTATTATAAAATAGAAAATGTACATCAATTTAAGATTGAGTCATAAACATTAACACTTTTTATACAATAATAAATATTCTAATTTCTATTAAAATACGTTTCATTTTCATTGTAATTTGTTGCATTCACTTTTTTTCAAAGTGATTAATAAAAAATTATACATATTACTAAATTATTACATAAAGTCTAATAAAAATAAAATATATCTCAATAAAAAACATACACATTATAAAATTATTACATAAATTCTAATAAAAATAAAATATATCTCAGTAAAAAAATAGAATATTTACTACTACTTAAAGAATGTTAATATTTCTGATTAAAAAAAAAGAATGTTAATATGACAACAGTTAATATATTACTTAGAAATTTACAATCCAATATATATATATATATATATATATATATATACAGGGGAGGAAAACAGCTAGTTTTACCCTCTTGCAACATATGTTCTGTAGCCTCTATTTTAAAGTTACATCTTACAAGTTTGTCCCATAAATTTACATGAAAGCTATAGGGAAGAACAAACAACTTGAGATGTAAATGAACTGAGAAAAAAAATATGTATATATGATTAATGAATGAAATGCACTATAAAACACCTTACAAGTTAAAAACTTTCAACATTATAATATCTACTGCATATTTTTGCAAAGAACAACAGCAACTGCAATGGAAACAAAAGGTATGAAGACACCATTTCTTGAAAGCAAGAACTCAGACCATGTCAAAGGCCTAGTAACCTGCAACAATACTTGTTGGAATTGTTCCTCCAAGTCCTGTAAAGAACCAGTGTTGTCAATGACAATGTCAGCCTTAGACCTATCAACTTCTCCATTAGCTTGTAAGATACCATCTCCAAATGCTGCAACAACTTTATTATAACCACCATTGTTTTTCTTCAAAACATCCTATATAGAGTTGCCAAGATACTATAGAGAACATCAGAAAACAATGAATTTAAGCATCAATTGAAATTTTGAAAGAAAAAAAACTCTTTGGTATTTTCACTGAAAAAACATACCCGAGAAACAAGATCGGCAATTCCATGGGATTTGAAAAGATTGGAGACTGTACTCTTCCCAGAAACAATTCCACCATCCTCATTTTCACTGCTGCTGCTGTTGTTGAGATGCTCCTTTTACACGTGCCACCGTATTGAACGCAGCTTAGCGGCGGACGGAATTCATAGGACATATTCGAACTTTAGCAATAAGACGCCATGGCCACTGGCCATAGTACAGCTTCGCTTGAGCAGAGTTTCTGAAAAGAAGAGAGAAATAGGCTTAAGGCCCAGTTAATTTCTTGGGCTGGACTTGCAACAATGGATTTGTAAAGGTCCAAACTGATCAGAGCTTCAGTCAGAAAACGACTACAACTTTTCAATCTGTCGTTTTTGCTTGTTGTTTTATTTAAAGAGTCCCTTTAAAACAAGTAACGACTAGACGTTTTAAACCTCAAACTACTATTCCCATACTAAAACGATAGAGGCATTTTTTTTAAATATGGTTTCATTATTTTATTTAGATTATAATTTTTTTATAAATTAATCTTTATACTTTGATTTAAATATTTTGTAATTACATTTAATTATTTATATTTTTTAAATTATAGTAATTACTTTGACTTAATGTCTATTTTGATTTTTGCAATAATTAGGTCCAGTCGTTTTTGCGTCCGGCCATAATATACCCCACATGCCTTTCAACGGTGAGAAAACCAGTTGAAGTGATTTAGCAAAACCCCAAAACTGTAAACATCACTTTTATCTGTGAATTGCATTGTATGGAAATATTCAGGATCCAAATGTTCCTTTGTATATTGTATTGGTTAAATGAGTTCTGTCATATGGGATTTGTTGTCGAAGTTCCAAAATCTGATACTTTTGCACTGTACTTATCATCAAGAAGTATGTTTTAAGATTTTATATCTCTGTGAAAGATTGGAAATGAAGCTGCAGAATGCATATATGCTACTGCTCCAGCTACTTCACTTGCAATTCTGAGTCGATCTTCCCATGAAATCGAGCATTCTTTATCTTCCTTATAAATATGATGAGAAAGAGTTACATTGGGAATGAACTCATACTGATAAAGGAAATTGAGTTTCTAAACAACAGCCTACAAGTTTATCTGGGAAAGAATCACGATCTCATTTACAAATTGTTTGTTTTGGTTCTGTCAATAGTCTTTGATCTTTTAACAGCAACTGTACCATAGCCTCCCTCACCAAGAAATCTACTTTGGTTGTAGTTTTCAGTAGCTCTTTTCAGCTCCTCTTCAGTAAACAATTTTTCCTTTTCTCCTCCTTTACAAGATAAAGAGTCGTTCTTGCAACAAGAAGCCTCCATTTTGCTCTAAAAGTCTTTCATTATGAATTCTGTATCTTCTATTCTTTAATTAGGTAATGATATCATATAACTTGTAGTTGAAGAGGAGTAAACACAACAATCCCATACCAATTCCAGTACCTAACATTGTAACCAATTTGACCGGAAACTTTTTACTGTCTAGTCTGCAATTAATACATCCTACCCCACTATCTACAAGAAAGCCATTAGGACATTGGCAAAAGAAATTCCCTGAATTAGCCATACAACTCTCCCTCTTAACTGGAACCAAAATAGGTGTAAAGGGAAAGATTTTGCTGTCTTTTGACAACTTGTTGGCCTCCCTTATGCCTGCTTCATCGGCTCGGAAAGCTTTCCCAATTGATGGAATTTAATTTCCGCTTGTTACCATCAGGTCTTGGCAAGTGTTATTGGCTATACTAAAATATCAGCTAGATTTGTAATAGTGTAAGGTGTACGTATTATTCTGGTAAAATGCTACCAGTACAAGAACAAGAAACAGGAATTATGATCGATGTCTCCGATGGAATTCTATCATTTACTGATTTATTGTTGATCAAGGCTATACTTGAAGCTTCTGAACCTAATAGGTAAGCAATGGAGATGGGAGAATCATATGGCGGGCGAGAAAAAAAGACTAAAAATGATTGGCATTGCATTTGATTTTCATTGCAAAGATACCCTTTAGAAATGGAAGGATTTCGATCACAATTCAGCTGAGTATTGTTAAGACATTCTTGTTGACAATTTGATGGTTTATGAAATAGAAACAGAAAGAGGAAGATTGAAAGACAGTACAATGATGAAGATTCATTGAAATGAGTTATTAGACAATGAAATTGAGTTCTAATTAGACTTTTAAATGGCAATTGAAATTCCACTTCTTCCATACCAGACATCATTATCTGTTGTAGACTTGCAGCCGTCCAGAAGCTCAGTTCAGTACGGCATTGGCTTTCAGCAGCCAACATTTTTTACTTTGGACATAACTCATAAGAATTTTCAGAGTCCATAAAATATTAGATTGAAACTGCCCTTGATGACACCGGGATAATTAACAAAATGTGGGAGAAATCCCTTAAAATTATAAAAATGTGAAACTTTTTTCAATGAAAATGTGGGACTTTTTTTTATATTTTAAACTTATAAAAACTAAATTTTGAGTTTCAATTTTAATAAAATCGAAATTCAAAATTTCGGACAAATAATTTAATAAAGTAATTTACACCAATCTGCAAGTGTAAGATACAATTTGGTACATTTTATTATTTTTTTAAATATTGAATTAAACTATAACTCTGAGTTGTGGTTTGATTTCTTAAAAAAAAAATTTGAACCAAACCACAATTGATAATTGCAATTTAGTTCAATACTTAAAAAATAAAATGAATCAAACTGCAAGTCTAATTTATAGTTTGGTTTAATATTTAAAAATAAAATAAAATGCAGTGGAGGAAAATATAAATAATTTTCCTTTAATTTTTCCTTGATTGAGAATATATTTAAAAATATATATTCTCCTCTCCGGCTAAGAATATATTTTCCTTTGATTATATAAATTATTTATATATATAATCAAGAAAAAATATATTCTCAACCAGTAGAGGAGAATTCTCCTCTACTACATTTTATTTTATTTTTTTTAATATTAAATTAAATTGCAAGTCAGATTTATAATTTGGTTCATTTTATTTTTTTTAAATATTGAACTGTTCTGTTCATATTTTTTTAAGAAATTAAACCGCAACTCAAAATTGCGGTTTGATTCAATATTTAAAAAAAATAAAATGAACTAAACCACAGCTTAGAATTATAATTTAGTTTAATATTTTAAAAAAAATACACTATATCATAACTCATACTTGCAGTTTAATATAAATTACTATACTAAATTATTTTTCAGAAATTTTAAATTTTAATTTCATTAGAATGGAAACTTAAAATTTTACTTTCATGAATTTAAAATATTAAAAAAATAAATAGTTAAAATTAAAAGTTATATTTTTAATTTAATAATTTAACTTATATATTTTAATAATATTTAAAAAATTATATTTTTATAATTTTAAATAACTTCTCCCGTATTTTAAAAATTATCGCCGATGAGACCTTTCTGTTGTTTGAGAGATCATCAAAAATACTTCTGAAAAGCTCTCTACAAGTAAAAGTTAACTATATATAAATTAAAGCATTCTTTGACTGGTCATCACAATGCTTTTTAATTTGGAATATAGTATTTTAATTTTACCATTTCCAAGAACCTTCCTAGAGTTTTTTTGAGACCAATCAAACCAGATCTTGTTTCTATCCGAAGGCAAAGATATTCATATCTTAGCTTGACTTATTTGTCTATTTAAAGTTATTTTAATTAAGAGTCATCAGTCAACATAGTAAAAGACAACCATTTTTTCTCAACGTAAGAACCTTCCTTCGACGTCATAACCCCTGGAAGAGTGGGTTGTTGTCCATGTTGGCCTGTTGACCGGAGAATCTCCGGCCAGTTAAAGCCAATTCCACGGCTTTACCATACCCGACTATATCGGGAAGTCTCTGGAGAGTTCCGAGATCCGCCGTGATGCCCAAATCCACCTCCTTAACTGAAAAAAAAGCGTCTTGAGTACAAAACCTTATATCACAGGCAGTCACAATATCAACACCTCCGCCAATACACGCCCCATGGATGCTGGCAATCACCGGTTTCCTACATCGTTCAATCGCCGTTATCGCATCTTGTAAGAACTTGGTTTCTCGTCGGAGGCTCTCCTTGGCTCGGCCTCGGTCATTTGATTGGGAATGGTCGTTGGAGATGTGATTTAGTGTTGTGAGGTCGATTCCGGAGCAGAAGTGTTTGCCGGAGCAGCCGAGAACGGTGACGCTGACGTCAGGATTCTGATCTAGAGAGGAGAAGGCGGCGGGGAATTCAGTGAAGAAGTCATGAGAGAGGGCGTTACCGTGAGATGGACGGTTAAGGTATAAATGGAAAACTCGTGAATTAGGAGTTTGTTGAAGGATCTTTAGAGTTTTGTATTGCTGCATTATTATGGGGTTTTTTTTTTCCGTACTGAGAAAACAGACGAGAAAGTGAGGGAAAGTGAAGGAAAATGCCAAAATGGGATATGATGAACAAAGCAACGTAAACCAGCAATCCCATGCAGTATTATTATTATTGTCGAAAGAAAAATATTAAATGTCGAAAAATAAAACAATTTTTTTTTAACAAATAAAACCATATTCTATGTAAATACTCTGCGTGTCTCACATGATAATTTTTTTAGCATAAATAAAAAATTGTATTATTCGTGTATAAATTTTTTAAATATATTATTTTCATATTTGAATTTTTTATTTAATGAATATTTTTTATTTTTTAAAATTATTTTATATAAATATTCTGCATATCTCACATGATAACATTTTTGAACATAAATAAAAACTTTTATTATTCGTGTTTAAATTTTTTAAAATATTTTTTTTGAAACAAACAATTTTCATATTTGAATTTTTTTTTGTTTAATGAATATTTTAATTTTTAAAATTATTTTATATGAATATTTTTCACATCTTTTATTATCAGAATAGTCATTTATAATTCTTCAATTCCCTCTAAAATTTTGTTTTAACAATGAGCAATTTTGAAAAACAAAGTTATCATTTTATTTGTTTCAATTTTAAAGATTTTAAAATTACAATCAATACTATAATAACTAAAAAATACTAAAAATATTTATTTTTAAAATTTTTTAAAAATCACACTATATACAATATAATATATTTAAAAAATGAACATATGAATAATTTAATTAAAATATTTATTTTTAAAAATTTTAAACAAAATCATTTGATTATTTCTGCTAATGATTCTAACTAAAATTCAATTTTTAGATACCACATGTGTTTGTATTATAAAATGATATCAAATAGCTTCATTGAAAATTTTATTTTCTCTAAAATTAGTATTTTTTTTAGAAAGATTAAAAATAATAAAATCTCATAAATTTCTATCAATATATTTAATATTTTTTTTGGGGATAATTTTTACATTTAAATATATAAATAATTTAATTTTTTCTTCAAAAAGTAAATGTGCGTCTCATGGGATCGCATGTGTTTCACCCAAAAAGAAAACAAGAAACATGTGTATTGGCATATGTATATATAGACACGCGTATAAATGTCTGTTTGTTGGAGCCATTGGATGACTTCGTCGGGGTAAAATTTTAGACCAAGGTTTTGGTCCGATGACGGATACATGGTATTGTATATTATTGAAAATAATTTTTTTTTATGATTAAAAATATGATATAGTACAGAATAATTAAAAAAATATTTTTATTTAATATGATGGTATTTTAAAAAATTTAATATATTATGGAGATGAAAAATTATTTTTTACTATATATATTTCGTATTTAAAAATTTTATTTTAATTATTTTAAGATAAAATTATAAAATTATGAAAAATTAAAAAATTTGTAATTTAAAATTTTATAATTTTTAAATAATGAGACTATCATTAAAAATTATATCATAAATAATAAAAATTAAAATAAATAAAAATTAAATTATATCATACTATATAAAATTACTGACAAACTATAAAATAAATAAGGTCCTAAATTCAACACAATCAGATTATATATACTTTAGGTGAGCATGGTTCAGAAACTATCAATTTTAATTTATGAATTACCAGTTCAAATTTAAAAAAAAAATCAACTTAAACTAAATTGTCTATAATGTAATTTAAGGACGGCTTCAAAATCAACAATTTCAAATTAGTTAAAGGACCATTCAGAAACAACTCGAAAAAGAAATAGGTTTAAGTGGTTTGAGAGGAAGATTCAAAAATGATTATAGACATGTCGACACTTACAGAGATGATAAACAAATAATTTTAATTAAATCCTTTAAGATAAAATTATTTATAATTTATAATTTAAAATTAACAAATAAAAATATTGAAATCAATTTTTATTTAAAAAAATAAATACAGTATTGAAAAATGTATGTTGTATAGTATGTTGAAAAGTAAATGAAAAAAAAAAGATTGTAGATAATATTAAAAATGAGAGTGTAAGAGAAATTGAGAAAAATTGGTATGATAAAGAATTAATATCAGAGTGGATATATTTATAGAACTTACTGAATTAAAAATATAAAATATAAAAGTTTTATTTGATTAAAAATACATAAAAAATTCTAAAAAAATAGAATAGAAATTTATAAATAAAATAGAAATAGAAAGATAAAAATATTATATGCCAAATATTTTTTTATTTTCTATTTATATATATTTTACACTATAAATAAAAGTATAAAAATAAATAATTATACTATAGTAAACTACATAACTATATTATAGAAATTCATTTTCATTTACAGAAATATAGATGCATATATAACAGTTATTAATAAATAATAATAAAAAAATGATAAGACAAACATTATTAATAAAATTAATAAAATATTATCAAAAAATAAAATAAAAAGGTTGTACAAAGGTCCATCCATACACGGGCTAGCCTACTGTACGCATTAATTCATGCAGTGTTGTAGTGGGCTGCATGCTTTAATACATGTAGTGGGTAGCAGCCCATGCATTTGCAGGGATTGCATGTTGTTATTGGTCCTATGAAGAACGGGCACGGACACAATATAATAAGGAAAAATTATATATTATAGTATAATTTTTTAATTTTTTTAAAATATTTTATATTTTTAATATATTAAATATATACTCAATGTATTTTTTAAAAATTGAATATATCTTTAATATATTAAATATATACTAAAAATATATCTCTAAAAACATATATTTTTGGAATTAAAAGTTGAAAAAATAGTATTTTTAAAATTGAAATTTAAAAAGAATATTTTTAAAATTATTTTTATTTTTTAGATTATTTTTAAAAAAATCCCATATAATAAAGATATATCGACGTGATAATTTTTAAAAAATAGATACATGATATGAATATGATATATTTATACATATATATGTATATATATATATATTTTAAATTATAAAAATATAATGACAGATAAATATATATTCAAAATAATTATATATATATATGTTTTGAAAAATAAAATTTGTAATTAAAATTATTTGTAATTATTTAATTTTTTTTTTGAGGAAAATTTGTGGTCTTATTAACTCAAATGGAAGCTCAAAACATCAATAAGAAAATGGGGAACAAAATCCCAATTCAAAAAGGCAGCATTTGAGATGGTGGCTCTTGCCAAGGTATGAGCTACCATATTAGCTTGCCTAGATATCTATCTAACAGAGATCTGTGGACAAAGACTCAAAACACACTTATAATCATCAACAAAAATTCCAAATTCTAAAAAGTCTAATACTGCAGAGTTAATAACTATCTCAATCTCCTTTGCATCTACTTCAACAATCTCCAGTCCTGGGTAATTAGATCCCAGCCATTGGAGTGTTTTGCTGAAGACACCCCAAGAAGAGAACCTGAAATAGCTGCAATGAAGAATCCATTGCTATTCCTTTGAACATCACCAAAGCTAGCCCGAGAATCAATATTGTGAAAAGCTGCATCAATGTTACACTTCCAAACACCATCTGGAGGCTTCACCCACCTAGCGTGCACCATCCCAGACCTGCTGCTACTGCCATACAATGTTGATTGAATCTTATTGCGAGATGAAGACCAGGCAGCTATAAACCTGTTGGCAAACTGCATTATCTAATTAATAACTTATTAATATCATATAAATGAAATTTTACGTTAAAATATATTCTAAAATATTTTAAAATGTCATAAAATATATTCTCATCGTGTCGTGTGCGTATCTCCACCCTATTCTAGCCATCTCCAAAAAAAATATAAAATAATAAAATAAGTACGACACGTATCGAGCACATGTTGAATATTTTATCCGTATGTCTATAGTGTCTAACATTAACATTTCACTTTCAATTTGAATGAAGTATCAATATTTCATAAGTTACTATTTGAGTGAAGTGTCAGTATTTCATAGGTCTCTATTTAAATTAATTGAATTGCTGATTTAAATTTCGATCCAAAATAGAGGATTCCACCACTTATAAAATTGGGCTATATATATATCATAGTTTCATAAATTTCACTCATTTAATTAATTTCTCTTAATTTTTTAATTTAATCATATAACATGTTAAACTTATATATATATTTTTAACTTATAAATATAAACTCATTAAATTATATATATTTGATACAAAATATATAAATATAAAAAATAAAATAATTAATATTTATTAATATAAATATTTATTAATATAAAATAAATAAATATATAAATAAAAGTGTTAAATATATAAATATACAAAGTAAAATGATTAAAAATGAGTAAATAAACAGAGTTACATGCTTAACAATTAAGAATAAGAATTATGATTTAGATTATAATTTAACAACGATTTCAGACAAATTTTAATTGATCTGGTCTTGAATAGCCATGATTACAAACTCCAGATGTCCAAATCAATTATTTCTTTCCCATTCATTTTAAAATCTAATTTCCTTCATAAATAAATTACTATATCATTATTATTTATTTGGCTGTACAATTAATGTATATATATTCAAAAAAGGAAAATCAATATATTATTATTGTGGAGTCAAAGTTTTACAAAAAAAAAAAGTGATATTAATTCTTTTTTTAATTTATTTGAAAAACCAACGTAACTTACAATTTAAACTTATTGAAACATTTTTAAATAAAAATAATTTTAATTTATTAAATTTTAATTATGCTATTAATTGCAACTAAATAGATAAAAAACGCAATATTTTTTTTATTTCAAATAAAATGGATTAAACAATTAAAGCTCACAACTTACTGAAATATAAAAAGGTTCTACAGGGAGTCGAACCCAGGTCGCTGGATTCAAAGTCCAGAGTGCTAACCACTACACCATAGAACCTTCGATTTACATTTGGTTTCAATTTTTTGTTATATTAATAATATTGAAATTTTTTATTTTCAGAATTTAATCTTTTATTTTATAAAGCAAATTTCAGTACAAGCTTTCTTTATCATATTAGTAAATTAAGAAAAAAAAAAAAAAAACTTGATTATCAACTCAATTCTTGAAAAGTATATATATGCGAATTATCAAAAATAATATTAATACATATGTATATGTATATGTATATATATGAAAATACATTAGATTTTCATCATATAATTGGCCTTTCCATTTTTATTTCTATAACATTGGCTTCTCATCAAGTTATTAACTATTAAAATAATTTTATATTTATTAATAAAAAAACAATTTTAGATTTATTCTCAAAAAAATAATTTTAGATTGTTTAAAAATATATATTAACTAAAATAAATTGATACTTTTGTATATTTTGTTCTCTCAGAACACTTGTTAGGAAAATTATTTAATTTATAGTTTTATAATTATATATATATTTGTGTGTAAATCAAGTTATACTTTATTAATTATACTGAAAATGAAAGAAATTCAATTTCATTCTTAATTAACTTCTCATATTCATCGTTATTCATTAAAATCAGTTTCAATAAATCATATAACTGAACACTTTTTCACCAAACATATTTTTGATGATAATCAAACTCGATATTCTATTAATTAAAACACTTAATTAACAATCCAAGTAAATAATTAAGAATTAATGCACTCTAAATTTATAAGAAAAATTCTTTCCTTCACGCATTTGCAACTTTATTATGTATGAAATATTTGTTTTTTTAATAAAAAAATAAAAGTTAAGTCCAAATACACAAATAATTAAGATAAGAAAGTTAGTTTAGTTTCCAAATTAATGTAGATACATAGGAAACTTTCTATACTTAGGTGAAAATTAAAACTTCACACTTTCATCTAAATAATACTCTTATTTACTACATTATTCAAAACTAATATAAATATTTTTATTAATTATATTATTTTTAATGCAAAATAAATTCTTATTAATAAGTTAAAAAGTACATCCGTAAGGTACAAATAAAATTATAAAATTTTAAAGCATAACTAATGAAGTTATTAGAACTGAATCTCCTTGAACTTCTTCGATGCAAACAGTGGATAATAGTAACATACCATGAACAATCTAGCTTTCATCGAGATACTCATTTCATCTGTTATCTATTAAATTTCATACAAGAATGACACCTCCATTTGTGAAGGATAAACAACCTTCATTAGAGAAGAGTAAACCTTCATTAGAGGATGACAAATAATCTCCATTTGAAGATAACGCATAACCTTTAAGTAGATAAGTACAAAACTTTATAATAAAAACTTAGATAGCATTCAATTTTATTCTAAAAATAAGATATGCTAAAATAAGATATGCTAAATTTTATATCTATATTAATTTAAAAATTATTTCAGAAAAATCACACAAAAAATAAGCAAAATTACAAAAATTAAATAGTAGATTGGAAAGAAATATGAACGGGGCTATCGCCTGTCAATGAATTGACGGCAGCCCTACCCTTAAACTAAAAAAGAAAAAAAAATCTATGAGAGTTCAGAGAGCGAGAGCGTCATTCTAATATTTTATTATTAAAGAAGCTTATAGCTGATTGAATAAATTTGTGAAAATGAGATAATTCTTATTGATCAATAAACTGCCTTTAATACATGTTACAGCAGTAACTAACTCCTTAAAGAGAGGAGCACGTTGGCTACTAATACAGCAGATATGGTTGAATAATATTCCACAATTAAAGGGACAACAAAAAACTATTGACTAAGTATATTATACTAAATACAGTATGTGCTAATATGCCCCACTCAAGATAGGCTGTCCTTGAGAACACCTAGCTTGACTAAGTGAAAATCAAAAGAAGAAGAAGGAAGGGCCTTTGTTAGAGTATCAGCCAATTGATCAGCCCCATGAATGTGAACAACTTTCACCAATCCTTGTTGAACTTGATTGCGTACATAGTGAAAATCGACTGCAATATGTTTCATTCGGCTATGGAGCACCGGATTTTCACAAAGATATGTGACTCCAACATTGTCACAGTAAATAATCGAAACTTGTGTGAAGGAGATGTGAAGTTCGCGCAACAGGTTTCTAACCCAAGTTAGTTTAGCAAGAGCAGTGGCTACTGCTCTGTATTCTGCTTCAGTCGAGGATCTAGCAATAGTTTTTTGCTTTTTAGATGACCAACTAACCAGTATCATTTCGAGAAATAATAAAAATCCCGAAGTAGATGCACGATCAGTAATATCTCCAGCCCAGTCTGCATTAGAATACATATGAAGATTAAAACTGAAACTATTTGATAAATTTAGCCCAAGTTGAACAGTACCTTTGAGATATCTTAGAACACGCTTAACAGCCTTTCAATGATTTTCTGATGGAGAATGCATATATTGTGATACTTTGTTTACCGAAAAATTGATGTCTGGCCTTGTGAAGGAAAGATATTGAAGCTTTCTAATGATTCTCCAATATCGAGTTGCATCAGTTTTATTTGCACCATCATTAACTGAAAACATGGAATTGGTGTTCATTGGAGTTGGAGCTGAATTGCAGTTAGTCATGTTTTCGTCCTTTAATACCTCATGTATGTAACTGGATTAAGACAATATAATACTAGAAAAGTTTTGATGAACTTCAATCCCTAAAAAATCGTGTAGAGTACCCAAATCCTTAATAAAAAAAGGGGCAGCAAGAGAAGAGATGACTGAATTAACTACCTTATCGTTACTGCCAGTGACAATAATGTCATCCACATAGATCATAATATAGACTGTGGCTGTATTTTTATGATTAATGAACAAAGAATTGTCAGACTCCGATTTCAAGAATCCCATGTAAAATAGATGCTCTTTCAATTCATTATACCAAGCCCGAGGTGCTTGTCGAAGACCGTAAATGGCCTTTTTTAGACGACAAACATGAGGCAGAAGTGTTTTATTTTCATATCCAGGAGGCTGGGACATGTATGCCTCTTCAGCAAGGGTGCCTTAAAGGAAGGCATTGTTGACGTCAAGTTGACGAAGCGGCCAGTCAAATTGAACTGTAATTGACAAAATCACATGAACAGTTGTTGGTTTTATGACAGGACTGAATGTTGAATGAAAATTAACTCCAGGCCGCTGAGTGTATCCCTTTTCTACAAGTCGAGCTTTTTAGCGATCGATTGTGCCATCTGAATTTCTTTTAATCCTGTACAACCACTTACAAGAGGCAACATTTTTAGAGAGGTCATTTGGTACCAATTCCCATGTTTAATTTTTCAGTAAAGCATCAAATTTAGCTTGCATAGCTGACTACCATTCATGTATTTTGGCTACCTGTTTAAACATGGAAGGGGTAATGATGGGAAAGGTATTAGCTAGATAATCAAATATTTTTTTTCGGTTTGGTGATGTTGTGCTAAGAACATGTGATTATTTTATCTCTGATTTGTTGGCGTGATGAGGAAGTTTGTTGAGCACAGGAAGGTGGTGGAGGTTGTGTGGTTCGAACAGTGGTAATTGGTGGAGATTTATTTGGGATAGAAGCAGGTGTAGTATTGGGAGTCTGGAGTGTTGGAGGAGACCCAAGATTGGTGGACTGTGAATGAGTAGCTTGACGAGGTTGCCTCTGGCGTGAAATATCTATGGGTTGAGGTAATTTTGAGTCAATGTGAGGAGGAGGTGGAGTTGGAGTTGGTGTATGATGGAGTAAAGTATTGGCCCACGTTACACTAACATTATGGAACTTAGAAAAGATGCTTTTATATGGGAACACATGTCCACATAAAATAACATCATGTGAGACATAGAGTTTTGAAGATATTGGATCAAAACACTAATGACTATAATAAATAGTAGAAAAACCCAAATAGACACATGGTGTTGACCTAGGCTCTAGCTTATTTTTTAAGTATGGCTTAAGCTAAGGGTAACATAAACTGCCAAAAGTTTTTAACATCGTATAATTCGGTTGTTCCCTGAATAATTTTTGAAAAGGTGACTCATTATTTAAAAATGGCATTGGCATGCGATTGATTAGATAGACAGCATGACGATAAGCAAAAGACCAAAAATTGAAAGGAAGAGATGCCTCATGAAGGAGTGTTCTTGCTGTTTCAATGATATGTCGATAATGACGTTCGTCAAAAGCAACCCGTTGAGGTGTATATGGGGGACTTAGAAGATGTTCAATGCCATTGGAACTTAGATATGAGTCTAGGCTCTTATATTCAGTGTCACCATCTGTATATAGAGAAAATTTTAGTTTTGAAATGTTTTTCGATTAATAGATGAAATTTTTGAAAGACATCTTTTACGTCACTTTTATTTTTCAACGGATACAACCGAATATAGCGAGTGAATTGACCAACAAAAACACAGTAGTATGAATATTTATCAATAGACAAAACTGGGGATGGACCCCATAAATCACTAAAAATAATTTGCAAAGTTCTAGTACTAGACAAGGTGAAAGTCTCAAATGGTAGACAATGAGCTTTATTAGACAAACAAGAATTACAAGAATTAAATTTATCATGTTTGGAAGAAGGTAAAGAAATTTATTTAAGATAAATTGCAAACTTCTAAAATGAGGATGGCCTAGACGCTGATGCCAGGTTTCAATAGATACAGGAAGGGATTTGTGATAAGCCTGAGGTTTGCTGGAATAGGAAGTCTTTGGCCACTTTTACAGTCCATTTTTACTCTGGCCTCGCACCAACGATTTTTGAGTTTTGAAGTCCTTGATCAAAAAATAAGAAGGGAAGAATTCAATAGAAGTTAGATTGTCTAGATAAAATTGAAAAACAGAAAGTAAATTACGTTTAATAGCAGGAGCACATAAAGTATTAGACAGCTTAAAGATAGAATTTGATGCACATAACTGAGATGAACCAGTATGAGTTATAGAAATTTTATTACCATCACCCATGGAAATATCCTGATTGCCACGATATTCCTGCAGATTTTGAGGATCGAAAGTGATGTGATGAGTTGCACCGGAGTTTACAATATAAGGATCTGATTGTGCCTGCAAAACTGAGATATAATTTGCCTTTGCTTCAAGATGATTATGAGATCGAGAGCAACACACATTAGCAGTATGGCTCGTTTGTTGCAGAGTTGGCAACGTGGGGTATTGTTAGTTGGAGAGCGCCATTGAGGTGATTGATTGGTGCGATTGTTGTAACTCCACGGTTGGTTATTGTTGTTAGAATTGTTTTGGCTAGTTATATTTTAACAATAATTATTATTGGAAGATCTTGAATTGTTGTTTGGGTTGTGGGGTCTGTAATTGTTTTTGGTGGTAATAGCAGTTGTGATAGGAATGGGTTTGGACTTGGATTCCTCATGACGAAGAAATAACTCATGATCAAGCAACTTGTCATAGAGTTCTTCATAAGAGATGGTGGCGTTTCGAGCTCGGATAGCTGCAGAAATTTCCTAAAATTTAGGGCCAAGGCCACTGAGAATTTTAACTACCAGTTTCGATGTGGAAACTGGTGCTCCGGAAGTGGCAAGTTCATCCGAGATAGAGCGAACATGTTGTAAATATTCTGCAACCGGGCTGGACTCTTTTGTGAGGCAAGCAAGTTGATCACGGAGACTGAAAATCTGTGTTTGAGATTTGTTTGCATAGGTAGTATGTAGAGAATCCCATGCTTGTTTTGTTGTTTGTGCAACAGCAACTGTTGAAGCAATTGTGAGATCAACTGAGGCCATAAGTACATTTTTAATGAGCTGGTCCTGGAGGAACCAAAGTTGGAAGGTATTTGTGGAATTATCGTCATTGGTCAAGGTAGGTAAGGCTAGTCGTTTTCCATCTAAATGGCCAAAAAGGTCAAAACCATGCATCAGCATTGAAAATTGAGCTTTCCAGGTTGCAAAGTTATGACTTCTGCCGAGTTTGATAGGTAATTGAGAAGTGGGATTAAATTGGATGATTGTGGTATTTTTGGTAGTGTTGTCGGCATTAACAATGGTTGGATTTGTTTATGAACTGGAAGACATTTTGTTTGAGAGAATAAGCAATAATGCGGATTGAACTCATTAGAGTGTTCTTAGGTACGCTCTGATACCATAAAGAATCTTATAGCTTATTGAATAAATCTGTGAAAATGAGATAATTCTTATTGATTAATAAACTTCCTTTAAATACATGTTACAACAGTAACTAACTCCTCAAAGAGAGGAGCACGTTGGCTACTAATACAATAGATATGGTAGAATAATATTCCACAATTAAAGAGATAACAAAAGACTATTGACTAAGTATATTATACTAAATATAGTATGTGCTAATAATTATCTAGCTAATAATTTTTTAAAAAATAATGTTTAAATTTTGATTTACTACTTAATTTTATCTTTTTTATTATTAATCATTTTTAGTTCATAATTTTTTTTATTATATATGAAATATCGAGAGATACATATTTTTTATTTTTTCAAAAAATTCAATCATGATTGAGCATTTTATCTTAAAAACAAAAAAAAATAAAAAAAATTCAAAAAAAAAAGGAATCATAGGCAAATATTTGATTAAGCAAACTTAAAATCCACGGAAGAAAAACAATAGTAAATTAGAAAAAAAAATTGAAAGATAGAATACATATAAAAGTAAATCCATGATCACCACTTCCTAGAGTTGGAAGAAATTAGGAACGAGGCTTATGAAAATTTAAAAATTTATAAGACTAAGACAAAAGCTTTCCATGATTAGATGATCTCTAGAAAATAATTTGTGGTGGGATAAAAAATATTACTTTATGATTCCAGCTTAAATTATTTCTCAGAAAGTTGAGGACTGGGTGGATGGGACCTTTTGTCATTGCCAATTTATTTTCTCATGGAGCAGTGGAAATCAAGAGTTTGGATATTGGCAAAATTTTTAAAGTTAATGGGCATCGCTTGAAACCTTTTTATGAAGGTTTTCTCACATCAATTGTGGAGGACGTGTAGCTGCACCATCCTCTAGATGACGCTTGAATGGAGAAAAAAAGTCTAGCCAAAGACATTAAATAAAGGCGCTGATGGGAGACAATCCATTTCTCTATTTGTTCTTCTCATGCTTTTTTGTTTCTTTTATGCTTTATTTCTTCTGCATTTTATCATTTTCAAAAAAAAGGAGTTACTGTAGTGCTCGCTCAAGGTCGCACAAGCGCACCACACAGAGCATCGTCTCTATTGTGATTGTGACAGATAGTGCTGCCAAGCTCGCATGACCTAGCTCAGCGGCAAGGGCTCGTTAGTCATATCGCGTGTCTGTTGCGATCACGATATGCCTCTGTTCTTATAAAAAAAAGGATGTTGAAGAAAATTCATTGCAAACCTCTGTCACGATAGCGCGATATCACGCGATCGCTGCAAAAGGGATACCTCCTATTGCGCGAGCAGCAGCGCAATAACACTGCTGCATATCGCATGTCTATCATGATCGCGACGACCCAATTTCAAAAATAAAAAATAATAATAAAAATAAGAACAATGCTACTGTTCACCTTTCCCCTCATTGGGTAAAGTTTAATTTTCTCTGTTTTGTTTTGTTTTATTTTTAGGTCTTTAATGGAGGATAAAGAATAATGTAAGTAACTTCACGATGGAGGGCAATCCCTTTCTAAGGTTTCAAATGAAAATTGATATTCAAATGGAAGTAAAGGAAATAAATATAATAGGGGTAGACTTAGTTTTTCACTTACAAACCCAATTTAAACCTTATACACCTTCTCTCTCCCTTTCTTTTCTTTCCAGCTGCCATTTGATAATATCCCTCTACTAACCTGCAACTACCAACACACAACCAACCTCTACCACAACAATGAGACACACCCATCATCGCTCGACCTAGCCAACCTCCTAGCCTCACCCCCAGCCACCGAGCGAGCCACTTGACCCAGGCCCTCATTGCACGACCTCCACAACTCCATGCTCCATCATGCTACGCGTGATCCAAGGTGAGCATCTCCAGTCGTCGCCCCTACCATCATCACTGGATAACGAGGAGAGCACCTTTAGCCCAAAATCATCACTCGCCCAGCAATAACCCCCAGTGCCAGCAGCCCAGTCGCGCGCCAGCTGCTCGCATATCAGACATGCGTAGCGACTGACCACGCGAGTGCTAGCACCACTGAGCTAGCTCGAGCACACCCAGCACATCGCCGCTCGACCATTGACCGAGCCCAGCCCCATCGCGTGCCCCATCATCTCCACCAAACCACTCGACCAGCAGTCTAACGATTGAACCGTTCGACCCACAGTAGCCCCATCAAACCCATTCACTAACCTTGCACGATTTGAAGTTCTTTTTACTGGTTTAACTTGAATCTCTGTCTATTTATTTTTTTAAGTTTTCCATCATTATTCCTTTCAAAAAAAACTGTAGCAGCTTCATCAACATGACGACTAAGTCAGGTGCGAGACATGGGGGCCCATCTTCAAGTTCCTCACCAAACCGCCTTCGATTGATTGATGAGAGCTCCGATGAAGAGTCTGATCACCAACAACCATTTTCTAGCGATAATAGAGCTTCATAAGATCCATTCACACCACCTGCTACTGAACTAAGGAGTCGTTCACGTGTCAAGAGGGGGAGATTTTTGGGAGAACTTTCAGCAGTAGTTCATAATCCAAATTTAGAATTTGACAATCCCAATGAGCAGCAATGATATGAACAAGTAAGTGAATTCTCCATACTTCCAGGTAAATCTGTTCATTTTTCTTCTTTAGGTTCATTGAAAATTATGACTGAATGTGTTGATTTAATTAAAGCAATTAGGTGGAAATCATCTTTTATGTTAGACAATCTAATTTTTACTGAGTTGACTAGAGAATCTTATGCAACATTTGATTTTGACAAAACTGATCAATTTGATTTGACTATACCTAATTTGATTAAATTTAGATTAATAAGATAACGATTTAGTGTATCTCTCACTGAGTTTAATAAGGCCTTGGGTTTCAATGAAAATGCTACTGTTTGTGATTTTTCTGATGATTTTAAAGTCCTTGATGTTTATTCTAATCTTTGCGAGAATTTTCCTGCTCCATATGACTCTAGCAAATCGAAAAATCTATATTTTAGGGAGCCCAGCTTTAAATATTTGCATAGGTTCTTAGCGTACTCATTTTCGGGCAGAAAAGATGCACCAAGCTTGGTTTCAAAGACCAAACTATTTTTCTTATAGTGTATGACTAATAAGAGGAAGGTGAATTTAGGCTTTTGGTTAGAAGTTAGTTTGCTAATGTTATTGCAACTAAGAGACCTTTGATTTTGGGCACTGTTATTACTCAATTTGCTATTAACAATTAGTTGCTTGATGTTGATACTACTGACTTGCATTTGTCTTGTAAGTCATTTCTATTGAATCTTCACACTTTGAATGAAATGGGATTGTTGTGAAAGGAAAATGGTATTTTGTCTATGATTCTTACAGGACCCATTACTCCAAGAGGTCAACGGGTTTTTCGAAAAGCTTCACGGGCTCCAGCTCCTACCACTCCATCTCCTGCCACTACAACACATCATTCTTCATCAAATCAGATGTTGTTGCGAGCCATTCTTGAGAAACTCGATTGCATAGCCTAGACAATTTAGAAAACAGTGATAGAGAAATTCGAGATCAAATCATGGAAGATGACCAGAGCTTTGTTAGATTATCCACGGACTTAGACTTTTCATATCCTTGACGTCAATGACTATTCTAGCAGCCTAGTCTCCTTTACCGATATCATGGGAGTCCTCTATTTTCTATTTACTTTTATTTCCTATCTTGCTACATTGAGGACACTGTAGATTCTAAGTATGGGGGAAATTTTAGGTTTTGAACTTATTTTTTGGATGAATTTTGCTACTAGAATAGGTGATTTATTCATTGGTTTGGTTGCTTTTGAAGTAGATGCATACTTTTCACTGTTTTTATTTGGATATAGATGATGCCTTATATTTTTAAGAAAAATTTTGCTAAGTCCCAGATATATTTTTTGAACTTTGTTGTTGCTTTTGCGTTTTATGATTTCTTAGCCAAGCCCCATTTCACATGTTAATTGATTTGGATGTAACATTTTGAATCTTAGGCTGTTTTGGCAATTTTAAGATTGATTGGTTTAGCTTGATTCTTGTTAATTCACTTGTTATGAGCAACTTTAATTAATATATATTATTAGTATAAAATGTTTTAAGGATTTTTGTTAAGTGATGTTATTGTTTAATCAATTTAACTAGCTGGGAGCATATAGTTAGGCTCATTTAATTTGTCTTAAGTTATACTTGAAATAGAAATGTGTTGAGAACTAAGCAATAAAAAAAAGAGCCCAAAAATTTTAAAAATGAACAATTTACTCCACTAGTCAAAAGACTAAGAGTAGAGCTAGTGGCCACTTGATTTCGTGACCAGTTGAGTAACAGAGTATAGACATCACGAATATTTGCCCTAGCATCAAAAAACTGATGACATTTCAGGCAAGCATAAATGTGCTCAATAATAATAATAATAATAATAATAATAATAATAATAATAAGGTTCTTGACACCAACTTTTATGACTCGATGGATTAAATGTTGCATTCTATTTGTAACTAGCTTTTCACTTGTTAATTTATTGTCATCAAAATAGAGCAAAGATTCTTGACATTTTATGTTGATAATGTTATTAATTGGGTTTCTCATAATTGTGAATTAATAAGAAGCTTGTTCTATAAATTCTCAATCTTTTGTTGCCCTTCTATTTGAAGTTATTAAATGTTATGGTTTGAATTAAAAATTAATGAATGTAGGGTAGTGCTATTAAGTTATAAACTGATTGAGGTCAAACATAGTTCAAGTGTGGGGGATTTGATAGTAGGTATAATTTGCTAATATTTGTAAAAATATTTAAATTTATTATTATGAGAATTTTACTGATTTTAAAATATTTTTGCATAGATTATAGCTTGAGAACAAAATAGAGCCAAGTTAAAAAAAGTAGTGAAAAACTGCTGAAAAAGAGCTGAAAATATCCTTGGACGTAACCATTAGGTAAGACTTGTTCCCGAGAATATCTTATACTTCAAGATTTCACAGTCTAGCTGAAAAACATGATTCATTTGGGACTCTTGAGATACGATTTTTGAGCAGATTTTCGGAGATATTAGGACTCAATTATTTCCTTTTTTAGTAGACATTAATTAAGAATTTTAAGGGCTGTTATTTATTATTTATTTTTATTTTTTCTAATTAGGTTAGAAAATTTAAGGGGTATTTAAGCCAACTTATTGGTAGCCCTAGTGTCTCTTCTTCTCCTTTGATTATTGTTCACGATTTTTATAGCAGTCATTGAATATATTTTTAGTTTTTTTTTTCAAAGATCATGTATAACTAAATTCTACTCAGTTAAAGGGGGTAATCAAGGTTATCAATTCGCCAAGATTTGTGAGATCTAATAAATTTTTTTCTTGTTTTCTTTAAATTAAGTATTTTATATTTATTCTGTAGCTTATTATTATTATTATTTTGCTAGTTAAACAATATGGTCTATTGATTAATGAGTCAAATAATTTATCGCATTTAAAACTAAGAATTCATAATTATTTTTTAGCTTTTAATACTTATAGCAATTAGGTATAGTATTAAGAATATGTATAATCTAATTTAAATAAATTTCGCTGTAGAATTTATTGATTAGAATTGGTACTTCTAAATCTTAAAGTTATTAGTGGATTAAATCCTAAAGGGTGTTCATATAAAGTTATTCAATAATAAGAGTTAGTTATAAAGCGTTTCTTAACTAATTTATCACCTAATGAAAGATTGATTAATGCGAGCATCTTAGTTAGCTAGAATTAATTTATTAAAAAATTAAAGAGAATTATTTTTGTATCAATGATTAGATCAAAGAATTGAAACTAAAATTATTTCCTTCGACTGAAATCGTCTTTATTGTTTTTTTCAAATTAGTTTTGTTGATGTCAACTTATTTTAGTTTTAATTTTAGTTTTAAATTTATTTTAATTTTTAATTATTAAACACCCTCATTTAATTTCATCAAGTATATATTTTGAATTTTTTTAAAAAAAAATTAAGTAATCAATTCTCCGAGAATTCTACTCTATTTACCACTTTTACAATTTTATTTAGTCTAAGAATATATTTTTATTTTTGGTATATTTAACATCCATCACATATAAAAGTAAATCCATGGAAGAAACAAATAATAAAAAAAGTAAATGAAATTTAAAGGTTATTTCCTTGTTATAATGATTAACTTAATAATATAATTAAAAAAATATTTACTTAAATTAGTGGCGGGATCATAATTTTTGTTAAAGGAGGATAAAATTTTTAAATAAAAAAATTACAATAAAATGCTACTTTAGTAAACTATATCATATATATTATTTTTAAAATAATTTTTATATATTATTTGATATATTTTAATTATTTAATATTTTTTTATATTTAAAAAAAATATTTAAATTAATTATTTTGAATAAATTTACGTGATATAATATATAAATAAAACATTGAGATTTATCTTAAAATATAATTTCATTAATCAATATTTAATTATAAATAAATTTTTATTTAGACATTTAAATTTTAAAAAATTAAGTTTAATTCAATTTTATTATATCAAATTTTATATTTAAAAAATTTTAATTAAAGAAATTTAATACTTTTTATACAAAAAAGTATATAAGTTAATTTGAAAATAATGAAATTATATTAAAAAAAATTTAAGAATTTTATTTATTTAGTTAGATTCACTGCTAGTAATTTGATTCATATTTAAATTAGACATTAAACTTTCTGTATAAAAATAAAATGAGATATAATTATTTATTATTTTTAATATATGCATTATATATATACATATATAGGAGTTAAGGGGTCCACTGTCTTCTGGACCCCTTAGTTCTGCCTGACTTAAACACAATATATAATAATAATAATAACAATAATAATAATAAAATTATTATAGACATCTTAAAAGAAAATGGAAGTGAAGAGTTACTATAATAATTGTCTCAGATGAGTGATTGATCTAATTCGCCTCAATTAATTAAGAGCAGTAACAAACCAAATAAAGATAATCAAATGATTTTAAATCATAAAAGATAACCACTTTATTAAAGTCACGATATATATTGCTTTTATGTAAAAATTAAACAACTCTCAATTAATGTCGTTAATTAATAATTAAAGAGATAAACATAGACTAATTAGAAATATGAATCCCATTATTTTAATTATAATTTTAAATCATTGATTAATATGATTAGTCAGCCACAATATTTCATAAATCTCTAATTTTTTTTTATTTTTTAAATTATATCATCGATGTTTCAATTTATTATTATTTTTTTTATTTTTAATGACTATAATTTTTTTTATCAGTTTAGTATTTGAACTTAACTTTTTAGTATTATTTTAATTGGTCTAACTATTTTTTTGCTCACCGAAATGTCATATTATACTTTATTAATAAAATGTCAAAAATTCTATCTCAAACAATTATTTTGCTCACCAAAATTCTTCTTCTTTTGTGATCTTTTTTTTTTTTTCCTCTTTTTTCTTCAATCTCTCTTTCAATCTAACTATCTCATTAAAACTAATGAATTTTGGTTAATTAGAATTACGGATTTCAATTTTAAAAATATTTCAAATCCTTCATAAAAATGAAGAAAAAATTCAAACATTTACAAGAAAAGTGTAGAGAAAATTGAATAAAGAAAATTTAAAGAATGATTGTAGTTGGAAAAACTGATGCATATTGTGACTTTGCTCTAATTGTTTCAAAGAAAATTTTATCCTATAAATACTATAATTTTCCATATTTCATGTGTACCAAAAGAAAAAAAAATAACTCTAACAAATAAGTCACAAGATATTAAATCAAAGATAAATTATCTAAATCTATATTTATATATAAAAAATTGATAATTCAATAAATTCAATAAAAAAAAAGATAATAACAGAAAGCTCTAGAAGGAAAAGCAAAGAAAAAGAAGAAGAGGAAGAAATGGAAAAAGAAGAAGAAATTATATATGGTCTTGATCAATAAACTTCCTTACTTTTCACTCATTTTCTTTACAATTAAGAGAAGAATTCAAATATTAGTTAATTCTTTACTTCTTATTCTTTTGTTGTTGCTGATGGTGTGAAAATATAAAGAGAAAAATAATTTTTTTTTTTAATTTAGAACAGATGCTTCATTTTAATTTGAAAATTTTGAGGTGAACATGTTATTAAGGATATTTTTATTAAACAAGCTTTACTAATATGACATGGCTAGTTTTTCAACTGAAAATAGGATCTATTTAATTTAGTCATCACTAAAATTTTGAATAAAATGGTCAAAACACTCAAATATTGCTCATTACTAAATTTTGATATTGAACTAATAAAAAATTATAGAGACACTAAAATAGAAAAAAAATAAATAAATTCAGACATCAATAATATATATATATTTTTGACAATAAAAAGTCTCAAAATTTATCGATTATCATTCAACAATACTTAGCTTCATTAAAATTTTTGTCAACTTAATTTTTAAATTCTATCGACACTACTTATAATTCATGATATTGAATATTATATTATACAAGTTCATTATTCGTTAGCTTCGATGAATATATTATTCATCGTATTTTTACTTATCATTCTAATTATATAAACTCCAATGTATTTTAATACGGGTTAATTATTAAAAAATATTTAAAATTTATTTCGATTTTCATTTCTATTATAAATTTTTTTTAATAAATTAGCACATAAATTTATATTTTTATTTTAAATCGATTGAGCTTATTTTTATCTAGTATCTTAATGATATGTTAATTCAAAAATAAATGAATGAATTTTATTTTTTTATAACTGTCGTTCATTTATTTTAAAAAAAAATTAAAAAATCACAAAAGTAAGGAGTAATACAAAAGAAATAATGGGCATTAAAAAAAAAGTGGGCATTACTTTTTTTTTTTTAAAGTATATTTAAAATAACACAAATATTCTAGCTCTGCTCTAGCATCAGGTCAAACTCCAACTCGTTTCGACTGGCAAATAAACGAAAAAGTAGCTTAGAATTATAAATTGATACATCTATTGGTTCATTGAATTCTTGGAATAATGGAAAATTTATTGAATCTGGGAACAAAATATATGAAGACTGCAACATTTGATGCATGGGTTGATCCACTGGAGATGAATTTGCCCGCAGTTAGTAAGATATGGATCAATCATGGCATTTAGATATGGATCAATCCTGTTCTTTTAGATAAATGGTCGTAATTATCCTCTGCAAATTGAGCAAGAATTTGATTCAAAATATCAGTTTTATTTACTGATTCCAAAATACCTTACTAATATTAAAAAAAAAAAAATCTGAGCTGATGTAAAATTTTTTTATCATCATATAACAATCTTTAAAAAAAAAAAAAGCAATAGTGTCTGATTGAGACACAGATAGGTAAGCATCATCAATTTGAAGTAGACCTTTAATTAAAGCAAGAAATAGAAGAACAGTAGAAAACTACAACACCTAAAAATAAGGCCATAAAGTTTGATCTTCTTACTCTTTATTCGTTCCCTCGCCAATTTCATCTTCAGATCGCCCATGGATTTGAAGCAAGCATAAGGATTTATAGGTAGAAATTTGAATTAAAGCATAAAAAAATTTAGAATTTTTGTTGTTTCAAATATACCTTTTTTAAAGAAAAAATAATAGTGTCCGCTATCTTTTTTTAATGTCCATTACTTTTTTTAACACCTATTATTTTATTGACACACTTTACATTCATGATTTTTTTTAATCTTTTTTAAAAATAAATGAACCAATGTTATTTTTTTATAATATCCATTCATTTATTTTTCAACTGACATATTAGTAATATATAAGATAAATATAAATTCAATCGATTAAAAGATAAATTTAAAATGAAAAAATAAGTTTATATTAGTTTATCAAAAAAAAATTATAATAAAATAAAAATTGAGATAAAATTTAAATATTTTTTTGATAATTAATCTTTTTAATAAACATGAAACATCTAAATCAATAATTAATATGAATCCAAATATTAAAAGCTGACTTCAACTAGGCAGCTACCTACTAAGAGAAAACAAAAACTCAAAACAATAATTATAAAAAATAATTTCATCATTTTTTCCTTTCTTATAATTACATTGCAGTCTTTAAAGTTTCACCCTGTAAGAAAATAGGTATAATAAAGTAACTTATCACATTCTTAATTATTTCAATTAATGCGCGATTACACGTTTCAGCAATACTATTCTGTACGTTAAATTTTATAATGCCCATTATTTTTCTGATATCCGTTATATTCATGATTTCTTTTAATTTTTTTTAGAATAAATGAATAAACGTTATTTTTTTTGTAATATCCATTCATTTATTTTTTAACTGATATGTTAGTAATATACAAGATAAATAAAAATTCAACATATTAAAAGATGCATTTAAAATGAAAAAATAAGTTTATATTAGTTTATCAAAATTTTTTTAATAAAAATAAAAATTGAGATAAAGTTTAAGTATTTTTTGATAATTAAACTTTTTAATAAACATGAAACATCTAAATCAATAATTAATATGAATCCAAATATTAAAAGCTGACTTCAACTAGTTAGCTACCTATTAAATAAAACAAAAACTCAAAACAATAATTATGAAAAATGATTTCATCAAGTTTCCCTTGCTTATAATTACATTGTAATCTTTAAAGTTTCACCCCACAAAAAAATAGATATAGTAGAGTATCTCATCATATTTCTAATCATTTCAATTAATGCACGATTATGCTTTTCAACAATATTATTCTGTTGTGGCGTATCTAGCATTGCGCACTGAGCACGAATGCCCAACCTTCAAGGAATTTGGCAAAAAAACTAGAATTTTGTCATGATTTATCATATCTACCATAATATTTACTGCCTAGATCTAATTTTACAATATTAATTTTTCTATCTAAGTATCTCTCAACCTCTGTAATGTACATCTCAAAGATGTTAATGGCTTGGGACTTTTCATGCATTAGATATACAAAACCATAACAAGATAGATAATCCATAAAGGTAATAAAATATTTTTCTCTAGTAAAACATGGAACGAAAAGTGGTTTACAAATATCTATATGAATGATATCAAGAAGCTCATTACTTCTCATGGCACATTTCTTTGTATGTTTGGTTTGCTTTCCTTTTATACAATCCACACATATTTGAAAATCAGTGAAGTTAAGATTTTGTAAAATCTTATTCTTCATTAATCTCTCTATCTTTTCCCTAGAGATATATCCTAGCCTTCTATGCCACAAGAATAAATAATTTTCATTAATTAAGCCATATTTAGAATCAATATTTGAATACATAGCTACTAAAACTTGAGCAAATTCATGATTTAAGAAAATTTTAAATAAACCATCAATAAAATACCATAACCAACTATAATTGAATTTAACATCAAACTTAATTGTCTAGAACCAAATAAAGTAAAATATCCAACAACGTCTAATTTGAATAATAAAACTAAATTTTTAGAAATTGAAAGTACATAAAAAGCGTTTAAAAGATCTATTTGATGACCGATCTCTAAGAGCAAGTGATAGGTACCGGTAGCTACCACTTCTACTACGAGATGATTTTTCATATAGAGAAACTTTTCACTTTCCTTCGGTTTTTGGATTGTAAGGAATCTCTGAATTAAATTAATTATATGAGTTGTGGCTCCAGAATCAATCCACCAAGTATTAATAGAAATATCAACAAGATTTAATTCATAGCATACAAAATAAAGATTTATACATTTCTTTTCGAACTAAGTCTTATGCTTATTACATTCACTTTTTTGCGTGTCATTTCTTGCTACAAAATTAGCATTTCATAGTGAATTTACCTTCATGACTCTGGCTACTTTTCCCAGGTCCATATTTCTTTACTGAAATGTGCTTTCTTTTTTTGAATTTGTCTTCATTCTTCATAGCTCCATGAGTTACAGCAAGGGCAAGATTTTGTTCATCTTGTCTTAATCTCACTTTTTTTTAATATACTTATTGATAAGCTCATTCAAGTTTCACTGCTCATCCATATTTATTTATGCATAGTATTTTCAGTTTTGCAGCCTTTACAGTTATGTTTAGAATATGTTGTTGAATACTTTTTTGACCATCATATTTCATTGTGGTCAACTTAGCCGCCAGTGCGCAGTGCGTTTAAAATGCTCCTCAATAGACTTTGGAAATTCTAAGACTACCTCGGTTTGAGGAAGAAAGGTTTTGATATTATTGGCAATGATCATTCTTATGAATATAAGACTGAGTCTATTCGATCATGTCCAGGCTTTCAATTGTTCCATCTGCCCTGGAGTATTATTATCGATCGCTTCAGGTAGCTTTTCAATTATCAAAACTATATTAAGATCCAATACACCCAATGAAAATTAGACCCTTTTATACCACTAAGAAAAATTAGACCCATCAAATATTGTCATTCCATATACAAGGGTGTATAACGAAGTGAGAACTATACAAAACAGGATACTACTCATAATAAAGTCTCAAGTACAAACTTAAAATATATAATGATGAACTATTGATATCACTTAAGTTTTTTTTTTGGATAAACTTCAACATATCTAAGTCCACTTGAAAAGAGCTTAAAATTATATCACTATTTTATATTATTCACATGTTACATTTGAGTATCCATATTATCTTTCTAAATAACACAAAATAAAACTATTATTTTATAATTAATAGAATATGTCTCTTCTATAGACTAGCCTCAATCTCCAAATTATAAATATTTAAAATATCCATATTACCTTTCTAAATAACACAAAATAAAATTATTATTTTATAATCAATAGAATGTCTCTCCTTTAAACTAGTCTCAATCTTTTAATTATAAATATTCTTAAAATATTATTTTGTTAAAAGTCTTTTTTAGTTCTTTTATGCAATATAATAAATATATAGTCTACTAATTTAGGTCATTTTGATAATTATCTAAACCAGTAAACTTTATATCTATAAATTGTCTAATAATATTTTATTCTTTTATTTGAATTAAAATTCTATTGTCCTTTCGTATGATATGTTATTAATTTAATATTACAAACAAATAGTTTAACCAGTGATAATTTTTTATGTAGTTTAACTATTATAAAATTCACGAATTTAAATTACTTTGATAATTATCTAAATTAGTAAATTTTAAGTCATAAACTGATTAATAAAATTCGCATAAAAAATTCACATATTAATTACGTGAATATTTACATTACTTTTTAAAACATGTAACCAATATAAGTCATTAAATATACAATATGCTGTTTACGTATATAACACACCAAATAAACATATAACATGTCTTTATTATTATATTTATATATATCCAAAATAAAAAAAAAATGATGCATGCACCGTACATATAATATGTAGAAATATGATTCATTTTGTTCTTAAATATGGTAATAATTGCATTTGCGGTCTTTATGGTTACAGAACCAAAACCATCAATCACAAAACTTTATTAATATATGTATGGACACGTTTCAACTTATCTTGCATAGCCTTGAAACTATATATAATGGCTCATACAGTACGAAAGCAAAATCATATAAAATTAATATGTAAAACGATGGGATTCTCAGTATCCATCAAAATTGGTTCGCAACAAATTAATCGCCAAAGTTCAAAAATCGAAGTTACAAAGGTTAAACGATTCAAAAGCAAAACGGCACAATATCAATTACACATAAATATTAATCAAAATACCGATACGAATATCATATGATATAGATACATTAATATAATAATTTTTAAAAAATAAAAATATGATATAAAAGGGACACATTTATTCATATAATATATATATATACAGTGATGAAATCATAATCAAATTAAAAAGAGGGCAAAATTTTCTAAGTAAAAAAAAATCTAAGTAATTTTATATTAATTTTATTTTTATATTAAAAATTAATATAAATAGTTAGCATTAATATTTATTTTTATTTTTATTTTTATATTAAATATTTAAATATTAATATTTTTGTCATTTTATTTTAATATTTAAATATTATTTTAAAAAATTATACAATATATGTTATTTTTAAATAATATTTATATATTTTTTAAGATATTTCAAAAAAAATATAAACTAATTATTTTTTAATAAATTTATATGATAGATTTTTTTTGCAAAATAATTAATCTAAATATAAAATTTTTAAATCTAATTTATAATTAAATTGCAACATAATTATTAACATGAATTTTATGATACAAATTAAAAATAATTAAAAGTAATAAATATGTAGAGTAAATTTATTAATTTAATATATATATTGTAAAGATTTTAATGTAATATATAATATATATTATATTATATATTTATACATATAATATATATATATATATATAATATGTGTGTATACTTTGATGAAGGGGGACAATATTTATACACACGTAATATTTTTTTTTTTTGGGTAAAATATACACACAATGTGTGTATGTATACACACTATATAGCCTCCACGTGATCCTACGTGGGGCTGCCATGTATATATATATATATATATATATATATATATATTTTAAATTATAAACATACAAATGAGAAAAATATATATTCAAAATAATTATATATATATATATATATTTAAAGTTATAAAAATATAATAAGAGATAAAAATATACTCAAAATAAATATATATTAATTTATTTATATATAAATACAATTATAATAAAAATAAATTTTTTGTGAAAAAATATTTTTTGTAATTAAAATTGATTGTAATTATTTAATTAAAATATAATCTTGTCGTGTATATATTCCCGCCGTATTCTAATCGTGTCCAAAAAATAAAAATAATAAAATACATGTAAATGCCTATACATGTTCGACATCGATATTTCACTCTGAGTGAAGTATCAGTTTTTCATCGATCAAATCAAAATAATTAAATTTAACACAATAATAGATATTGCTATAAATTGATAATTATAAAGCCATAGTTTTAAGATGTTTAAATTTAATTAGACTGTAATACTAATTGTAAGACTTTAATATAGAAATTAAAATATCTTAATAAAAAATAAAAAATTAATTGACATATTATTCAAATAATACATAACTATGATAAATTTCGATTAACCACTTTAATTATAACTGTAGAAATTATATGGACTCTGTAAGTGTTGGGCTAAATATACAGTGACCATATAAATGGGTTTGGAACCTAATCTCAATTGGCTTGTGTTAAGGTCCAATCTACACCACCTTATATATCATTGTATTTTATTATACTTTTCAGATGTGAGATTCATTTATATTCTCCAACACTCTCCCCCAAGTGCAACTGGGCCTAGCCCAATTGTCACTTGTCAAATATGGAGGGTAATCTATTTTTTTTTTAGGTCCATCACAAATTACCTAGGCCTATTTTCACTGAGGTCCTAGGTTAACAACGGAGTTTAGAATCATCTGGCGGTTAGTCCATTACCTTATTAGCTCTGATATCATGTAGAAATTACATAGGCTCTGCGAGTGTTGAGTCAAATATACAGTGACCATATAAATGGGTTTGGAATCTCATTTCAACACAAAACTAATGAACTTGTGTTAAGACACAATCTATACCACCTTATATGTCATTGTATTTTATTATACTTTTCAGACATGAGATTTATTTATATTCTCCAACAATAACCCTTAATTTTTTGTTCATTTTTTTTCCTTAGTCGAACGTTAATACACTCTTTTTTAGAGATTTGATTGATGGAAAAAATACAGTAAAAGGAGTCTGTATTTTTCTTTTATCGATAGAATAAGAAAGCCTTGAAAAACTGTCATAAAATAACTGACTAAAATAATTGTTTCTTTTGATAACTGATATTATTTTTATTTTATTTTATTTATTTAATTATAAGTTTTCCACCCCCTTAAGGACACTTGTCTTTTATACATTTATTAATTACTTTTGGACTCTTTTTAATTAGTTACGGTCTTTATAAGTGGATAAATAATTTTAAATCACAATTTTAGTGGGCTACCCACTTAACTTAATGTGAGCTAAACAATATATATATTGAAGGATTTAAGGATATATATAATTAATTTAATTAATATACTTGTTAACTTTGTGTTATTTTATTTATAATTTATAAATATATATATATATTAAATCAAGTTATACTTGTTAAAATTATAAGTGTAAGAGAAATCTCGTGTTAAAAAGAGATAAAATTAACGATGAGTATATAAATAGAAATTATCTATAAATTCAATGTCTTAAGGTTTTGGATTGAAGTGTGATATCAAGTTCATAAGTATATTCTCTTATTAAGATTTATCAAATATATTTTTCAGATAAGTGGACTTCATGACTTCAACATATGGTATCAGAACCGACGATTTAGTAGGACGAGTATAAAAACAGTGATCATATTCTGTGATTGGACTCTAAATGACATCGTATATTTAGGTCCAGATCTAAAAAGACTTATATTTAAGGGAGAGCCCAAATTCACTGTGAGAGTTCATACTTGAGAAGGAGATTGTTGAAATTATCAAGTGTGAAATGAATCTCACGTAAAAAAAAAATGAGATTAATGAGAGGTATATGAGTAAAAATAATCCATAAATTTAATGCTTTAAGATTTTGGTATGTCTTAAAATTTTGGATTGAGGTGGTGTGCCAAATTCATTAATATATTTTTTTTATTAAGACTTATTAAATTAAGACATATCAAGCATATTTTTTAAGTGAATTTTGTGGCACCAACAATACTTTATTAATTATAATGAAAATGAAAGAAAGTCAATTTCATACTTAATTAAATTCTCATAAATCATGATTCATTAAAATTTCACTTTCAATAAATCATATAATTGAACACTTTTTCACTAAATATATATATTTTGATGATAATCCATAACTTGATTAATTCTATTAATTAATAACAGTTAATTAACAATCTATTAATATTAATCATCAACATAAATAGTTAATGCACTCCAAATTTATAAGAAAATTCTGTCTTTCACGCATTTACAACTTTAATTATGTATGAAATATTTGTTTTTCGTTAAATAAAAGTTAAGTCCAAATTCACAAATAATTGAGATAAGAAAGTTTAGTTTCCAAATTAATGTAGTTTAGGAAATATTCTATACTTGGGTGAAAATTGAAAATTAATACTTTTACCTCAATAATACTCTTATTTACTAAATTATTCAAAACCAATATAAATATTTTTATCAATTATATTATTTTGATAATAATTCTAAAAAATAATGTTTAAATTTCATTTACTTAATTTTATGTTTTTTTATTATTAATCATTTTTTAATTCATAAAATATTATTTATTTTATATGAAAAATTGAGAGATATGTACATTTATTTATTTTTAAAAAAATCAACCATGATTGAGCATTTATCTTAAAAACAATTAAAATAAAAAAAGGGAATCATTGGCAAATATTTGATTAAGAAAACTTAAAATCCATGGAAGAAATACAATAGTAAATTATAAAAAAGAATAAGTGAAAGCTGATGTAGAATACATAAATATTATGATTTTTTTTCTTAAAAAAAGAAAAAAGTAAATCCATGGAAGAAAATGTTTTATGAAGTACTATGAATTACCGATAATCTCATAATAGATCATATATTTTAATGAGTATTTGATGAATTGTGATATGTTTTGATCTGTATCTTATCCGATTTGATGTAATTTTATTTGTAATCATAGAATAATGAGCAATTGTCTTGCATGACAAAAATAAAACTTTTGGAGGCTTAAAAGAGAAGAACATAGATGTTAAAGGATATACACAGGCGTATCTGATAAATACATATGCCTATGTGTATCAAATCCTTACTGAAGAATTAAAGAAAAAGGAGACAGAACTATTTACAAACATATGGCCGTGTGAAATTTTTCCTACACACCCGAGTATTTTCATCAAAAATTGCCAGATTTAAAATTTTCTAGTTTTTAAAAGTTCCTTCTTCCACATGCCCATGTTCATTCCACCACACGCCCGTGTTTAACTGGAAAAAAGCTAAAAACGTACATTTTGAAGTAAAATTTTTCACCAAAATTCTAAGAGCATTTTGGAACAGAGAGAATATTATAATTTCATAATTTTCAAGAGAGAGAGACAACTAATCCTAGATCTAACCTTTAGCTCTCTCATTTTTTTCTCTAAAAAAGAAGAACAAGAAAGATATCAAGGGAGAGGAAAAAGTGAGAAGACTAGAGGAGGAAACTAGAGATTTAGAGAAAATTCAACTACTTCAATAAAGAGTCATTCATCAAATATTCAATAATCATTTCCGTTTTATAATTTCAATTTTGAGCATCTTGATTCTTTCTTAAATTCATTTATTGCAAGATTAGGACTACGAACTCTTTACTTAGTCTTTATAATCCTTTTATATTTGTATTAGTTATTAACAACTAATTTCCATTGTAAGATTAGGTGAATTTGGATTTTTTTGATAAATGATTGATTGATTTATATAAACATCGATTGATGTATTTCTAAATCATGAATTTATTAATTTTATTTTTATTGTTAGTAATTGATTGACCACCAATTGTTAAATCTATTGAATTATATAAAATACGAAGGTTGAATATGATTTAGATTGATAAATCAACAACTTGGGGTGATTGACTTAGAGATAAGAAACTAACCTTAAGATATATGAATGTATCTTTATTGATTTGATTGAATTTTGATTTCTTCTCATGAGAATAGAGATTTAATTTTTGCTTGATGAAATTTTAATTGCTTGAAAAAGAAGTGAATAAGCTTAGAGATACTAAATATTCTTGATTTGAGAAGTAGATTTCATTGAGTTAATTAATTAAACCTATTTCAAAACTTCAATGAAACATAATCTCACTCTATTATTATTGATAATCTAGCATTTAATCCAAAAGCAATTATTTGATATAGTTTAATTAATTAATTGAATTATTAAAAGTTTGCCATTTCCAAATAATAATTAAATTGAATTAAAGTTACTCAAAATAAATTTTTTCTGCGAATACGACACTCGTATTCTCATTTTACTATAAGCTACGATACCGTGCATTTGCGATACTTCTCATTATAAAATATATACCACTTCACATTCAACAATTACAAATAATAAAAAAAAAGTAAATGAATTTTAAGGTTATTTCCTTGTTAGAATTATTAACTTAAAAATAATTTAATTAATAAAAATATTTATTAATTAAAAAATATATATAATAATAAATAAAAATATTATAGTCATCTTGAAGAAAATGGAAGTGTTCCTCAATTAATCAAGAGCACAAACCAAATAAAGAACTCCATCTCTTACGTAATCAAATGATTTCAAATCATAAAAGATTACCACTTTATTAAAGTCACAATATGAAAAGGTTTTTTTTTTATAGAAATTAAACGACCATCCATTAATGTCGTTAATTATCATTAATAGTTAAGGAGATAAACATAGATTAATTCATTAGAAATACCAATCCTATTATTTTAATTGTAATTTCTAATTATTAATTAATATGATTATTCAGCCGTAATATTTAACGAGTTTCAAATATTCAATTTTTTTATTATAAAAATAATAGAAATCTCAAAATCTCTCAGTCGTCATATGACGGTTCTTCACTTTAATGATATTTTGATCAATTTAATTGTTAAATTTTATCGACTTTACTTCTAATTTATGATATTAAATCAGAAACGGTATATTATATGATGCAAATAAATCAACAACTAAATTAACTTCAAAGAATATATCATATTCTTAGTGTTCATTCTAATTATATAAACTTCTATATATTTTAATAAATATGTAACATCTAAATCAATAATTAATATGAGTTCAAATATTAAATGCTGACTTCAACTAGCTAGCTACCTGTTAAAGAAAACAAAAAACTCAAAACAATAATTATGAAAAATGATTTCATCATGTTTCCCTTGCTTATAATTACAAGTTGTTGACTAATTGGCTACTAAAAATGAATCCATTTTTGTAAAGATTATCATATTCCACAAAATTCTCAACACTGTCTTGTTTACTTCAATGATTAAATTGATGAACTGGCTAAAAACCATGCAAAATTTTTCAAACACAAAATTATTTATATAAATTATTAAATTTCAGGTTATGTCAATTTGACTAAAATTTAAACTTTTGCTGTTAACTTTATAATATAAATTATTAATTATTATTATTCTTATATATTATGTTATATATATCTATATATATATATTCAATTATAGGGAGACCTCTCCAGATCAGACACTCAATTATTATACGATGGGTTTTTTATGTTTTAATCTTTTGACAATTGTTTGGTTCAGATTTTATATATTTCATAACTTTTTCATTTTTTTTTAATATATTTCATTTCATGGTGTGTCCAATGATAGTGATTCTTCACTAATTATTTATTATTGAATTTTTTTTTTGATATTTTTGTTGAATCATTGTTCTTAAATCATTGAAATTGCAAGTACAATTGGAAATGGATAGTGGTATCATTGTTGTATACTTATCAAAAAAAAAACAGACAAAAATGATACCACTATCCATTTCTATTATTATTATTATTATTATTATTATTATTATTATTATTATTATTATTATTATTATAGATAAGAATTATTATTATTATTATTATTACAGAAATAGTAATGGGGCTTACACGAAAGAAGAAGAACCAGAAGAAAGAAAGAAAAAAATTGGTAGAAAATAAGAGAAAAAAAACAGAAGAAAAGACATAATAAAAAGAATGTAAATTCGGACAAGTATTCACGTGAATTAATAAGCTTTAAGAAGCCAAAGACAGCCTTCCTATTTCTTAGTAACGTAAAAATTAAGGGAAGTCGGTTGGTCGGTTAATTATCCGACTGAATTCTACTCTAACCGAACATTTCAAAGACTAATTTCATTGATTCAAAGACTAATTTCATTGATTGATTTTTATTTTCAATCGATTCAGTCAATTAAATAAACTGTCTTCAGCCAGTTCAGTTTAATTAAGATTTAACTGAATTTTGTGTTAATTGCAAATTTGCAATTTTGTGCTCAATGTATAATTTTTTTAGTTGCTTTTTGCTGAATATATTAATATAGTAAAGTAGTGGGAGTCCACAATTTAAGAAGAGCCAAATTAATTATATGCATAGCAATGAATTTGGCTGATTACTTTTAGATGTTATATATATATATATATATATATGTATATGTATGTTTATATATGTATGTCTATGTATGTATATATATATATGTATGTATATTTATGCAAAAAATTTGGGAAGAGCCAAAATTCTTTCGAGTTTACACATATATAGTATAAATTACAATGCACCAAATATTTTTTTGAAAAACACAAAATGTATGAAATGAAGACATCAAATAATTTTTTGGTCAATAACAATGCACTGCTGTTATTTTTGATAAGGGCTGCTGTTATTTTTTCAACACTGTGTAATAATAACAATGCACTGCTGTTGTTTTTTCAATACTGTAATAATAACAATGCACCAAATAATTGTTTGGCCAATAACAACGCACCAAATAAGAGCCATATTGAAATAGATTAGTAGCTAAAATCAAAACTATTTAATGGCAAAAATTGTTAAATTATAGATAATTAAATGTGTGAAATGAAGGCACAAGGTCATATGGGGCGATTTCCATATGGGTGAAATAAAGATAATTGTTGTAAAATGCGGTATTTTTTTTGGGTTAACGATTAACCGATTAACCTACTCAGATCACCGTTAATCGATTCAGTTAATTGCTAATCAGCCAAAATATTTAATAAATCATATTTCTCAATTGAACTAAAGGGGTAAACTCTACAGTCGGTTAATCATAATATGCCCACTCTTAGTAAAATCCCAACCACACTTCTTCATTATCAGTCTCGTACCTCACTCTCCTGTAAAGCAAGTGCAATGTTTGTTATACAGAAAGAGAGAATCGGTTTTAAATTTATTATTTAAAAGAATATGTATAATTATATATTATTCTAATTAAATATTTTAGTTAAAATGATAAATTAATTAATTATAGTAGGCATGTGATGATGTTTTTTAAAAAATACACCATACATATAAATTTCTTTACATGGTGAACTCTATAATTTTTTTAATTATAAAAAATAAAAAAATATGTTATTATTTAATTGGATTGTCTAATTGAAATAATGATTATATTATAAAAATTTTTGTCAGTGTGCTATATTATCAATTTTATTATTGTTGTTATAATTATAATAATTATTTTATTATTATATAACTAACATTAATATAATTAATATTTCTCTTTTGAGCACAAGAAAAAATTAAAGAAAAAAATTATATCAATGTTAAGAAAAGAAATTAATGATTACATAATAAAATTACTAATTGATAAAGTACTTAATTATCTTGATAAAATTATCAAATCAATTAATTATGGAATTAAAGATACATATATAATTGATAATCAATTTATAGATTACTAATCCTAAAATCAATTGCTTCTATATTGACAACCAACCCAATGAATTCTTAATTAGTTGCCCCTTAATAATTGAGAGCAAATCAATACATATTACTTGTTACTTATTACTTTTGATTGATTTTTTTCACTTTTTATAATTAACCAATAACCTTTTACATTTGAGAATTAAAGAAAACTGTGTATTTTTTTTGTTTTAAAAGTACCAAAAAAACAAAATAAAAAATATCCACTATTATTACACGTAATTTTTTTGAAATAATTTTCTTTTTTTACATCATAAAAATAACATCTTTTAAAAGATGTTTTATTTTTACATTAAACAGATTATATTTTCAATAATAAATGATTAATCAGCAGTTTTTTATATAGATAATCATCAATCTCATACAAATGAATGAATTATTAACTTAGTTAGGCGGATAATTAATAACACAATGATTACTTGTAAATTAGGATATATATATATATAGTCTCATGTGAATATATATATAAATTCTAATTGAAATTAACAATGATTTATGTAAAAGTAGTAATAATAAAGAGTATTATAATATGAATAACAAAATATAATTTAATGATAAATATATATATTTCCTTAGTTTATATATTCATAATCAATCTCTCTTTCCATTGTAATATGCACATAAAAATATAATCTAATAATAAATATATATTTTTTTAATTTATAAATTTATAATTTATTTTTCTCTTTTTAGTAATATGCATATTAAAATATAATCTAACACTAAATATATATATATATATATATATTCTTGATTTATAGGTTTAGATCGATTCCTCCTTTCATTGTAATATGTATATTAAAATATAATTTAATAATAAATATACATTTTATTAGTCTATAAATTTATAATCAATTCTTCTTTTCAAACAAAGATAAGATTAGCACGGGATTAAATTTTATAGGGATGAGACGACCATAACATTGGAATTAATAATTATTGGCACGAGAGATGAGGAAGGGACACGTGTGAAAGAAATATGTGGTCATGTATTATGTGTTGAGAGAAATGATTTTATGGTACAATACCTACTAAAACACCACTTGTCATCATGCATCATCACCAATTAGTCACTTCAATACGCACACTCTTCTTCTCTTCTTCTTCTTCTTCTTTACTATATAAATACTCCATTCTCCCAACACTTTTCTGCATGAGTTTCTTTTTATTTCCTTTATTAGTTATATCATAGAAACCCAGCCTTTTCTTGATAAATTTCGATTAAAAAAGAAAAGAGAGAGAGAAAGAGAGTTGATTGAAGTGCTTGTGCTTCTCAACAATGGCTATAATTAGCACTCACCCTCCATTGGCACTTGCATTTGGCATTCTAGGTATATTATTATTTTATATATACTTACTTATATACATATAATCTCTTCGTTATAATTTAATTTTTCTTTCTTTTTTTTTTCATAATTCTTCTTTCGAAAATTGAAAAATGCTAAACTTTAGATCCATATTCAAGTCTTATTTTCACTTTTAGTTAGTTATTTTCTTTTTCGATGTTTAATAAGTCTCACAAAGAAACTAATTATTTCTCGTCAAATTGTACTTTTAATTAGTTATTTTCTTCTTCTTCTTCCTTCTTTTTTTATTCGGCAAGTCTTGCAAACAAACTAATTATACATCATCACAGAAATAATTAATCTCTGATATCTTATTTATTTTTAAAAAATTCTTCAAATACTAATAAATTTTCAAATTTTCACTAGTAATAATTCAAGTCGTATTTTCACTTTTATTTAATCATCATCTTCTTCTTCTAGTTATGTGCTTTGCAAATCTTATAAAACAAACTAATTATTTATCGTTAGACAAATAGTTAAACTTCAATATCTCACTTATTTTTAAATTTTTTTTACAAATACTAATAAGTTTTTAAATTTTCGCCAGTACTATATTTAATTATTTTCTTTTTCTTCTTCTTCATCATTGCCTTGCAAGTCTTGCAAAGAAACTAATTATTTGTCGTTAAACAAATAGTTAGTAAAAGAATTCATATATTAAGCTTCGATGTCTCTTTTATCTTTAAATAATTTAAATACACTAATAATTTTTTAAAATTTTCACTAGTATTAGATTTAATTATCGATCATAAATATGAATTACATGTTATTAATTATAATCCACTCTCCTTATTTGTGAATAATAATAGTTAGTATGTATGAGTTTATCATACATATAATTCTGCATATCTTGTTAAACTTTGTTGAACTAATAAATTAAAAAAAATCTGTTATATTGTTCATATATAAATTAATTATATGTTTACATTCTTTATTATATTTAGAATATTATATATATATATACATACTAATCATTAATTAATGATTACTTTTTATGTTTTATTTATGATGATAGGTAACAGTATCTCAATCATGGTGTACCTGGCTCCAGTGTAAGTACTTTTTTTTAATTTCTTTTCAAACATTAATTCTTTGATTATGACAATTAATCAATCAATTCATTCATTCATTTAAATTAATAAAAATATAAATACTGATTAAAAATTTTCAATTTTTTTTTCAGGCCAACATTTTTAAGAATTTATAGAAAAAAATCAACTGAAGGCTTCCATTCACTGCCATACCTTGTGGCATTGTTTAGTTCAATGCTATGGCTTTACTATGCAGTGCTTAAAAAAGATGTCTTTCTTCTTATCACCATCAATGCTTTTGGATGTGTCATTGAGACTATATACATTCTCTTGTATATATTTTATGCTTCAAAACAAAATAAGGTATGCATAATTTTAATTAAATTTTAATAATTATTTCATGATTGATAATTTAATTTGCTATATAATTAGATATTAATTCAATTTTTTTCATATATTATTTGCAGATCTCGACTTTCAAACTACTTGTTTCGATGAATGTAGCGTTGTTCTCTTTCATCGTCATTTTCACTCATTTTCTGATGAAAGGATCGATTCGACTTCAAGTTCTTGGTTGGGTTTGTGTTGCTGTTTCTGTTAGCTTTTTTGCAGCACCTTTAAGTATTATCGTAAGTATTTTAATTTATAATTTGAAAATTTTCAGTTCCAAAATATAATTTTATTATATATTAACTTTAATATGATTATTTTTATTTATTTATTTATTTATTTTGAAATATGTATGTATAGGCACAAGTCATTCGAACAAAGAGTGTTGAGTTCATGCCATTCACTTTGTCATTTTTCCTTACATTAAGTGCTATTATGTGGTTTACTTATGGCCTTTCCACAAAGGACATGTGTGTTGCTGTAAGTTATTTCATTATCACTCTTTATTTTATTTTTTTAAAAGAAATTATTAGTTGGACCTACTAATTTTTTATATATTATTATATAATTAAAATATAAATTTTTATTTCTAAAAAAATAAAATATGAATTTTAGATGTGGCAGTCATATGTCCACGTCCACATAAAAAAATTATATCCAGCATACATTCAATATATTAAAAAGATACTTTCAGAAGTATATATTTAATATATTAATATACATAAAAATTATAATATGAATTAATTTTTTCTTATCAATTAATTATAATTTTCTCTTGAGTCATTTAATTAATTAATTTATTTTTTCTTTAATGATTAGCTTCCGAATGTCTTGGGGTTCATCTTGGGGCTGCTTCAAATGGTTGTATATGCAATCTATAGAAAAGCAAGAAAGGTGAATGTGGATGAAAAGTTACCAGAACAATTGAAGACTATTGTTATTCTAAGCTCATATGGAAATTCTGAAGTGCATTCTGTCGATGTTCAAATCGAACTTAAACCTGAATTCGAATTTAATGAAGCTAAAAAGGAACATGAACAAACTGAGGATAATGATGATAACAAGAAGACAAAGAAGAGTGATGATACTGAGAAAAGCTTAGAAACTTCAAATGATCTTAATTCAAGTGACAGTGTAGTTTAATTTCCATGTATTTAATCACCCAATGTTTTTTCACAAATTAAGTTTTTCTTTCTCTTAATTTCCTCTTTGTTTTTTTAATATTTTTGCTAATGTTGTACACTTTTTCATTTTGTTTGTCTATCCACCTCTTCCTTGTGTTATAGGGATGTAAAATTATAAAACAAAGAGCAATTACTTAAAATATTCATCTGTTTTTTAATAATTATTATTTTTTCTGATCTACTAAGTAAGAAAATAAAAATTTTAGTCCACTAAAACAATAAATAAACAAAAATCAAAACTTAATTAGGAAAAAAATCATTTAATTATGTTGTCTAACTTGCTCCGCAACAAAAAGTGAGCAAAATTCACAAAGAAAATAATTTAACGGGTATAAGAAATCTCATAAATATCATCATAAAAAAAGACTTTAAAATATTCATCAATTTTTTTTAATAATTATTAAGCACTACAATATAATTCATCAATTGTTTTTAATAATTATTGATTAATTAAGAGTCTGTTTGTCATTAAAATTGAAATTATTATTTTGAAAGAATAGTACAAAATGAACTCTTATTAGTGCAAAATGCGATACCTACTTTTTTCACATCATTTGTCTAACTATATGAGCTTGCCTCCATTTGAATAGGTTCATGCACAATTATTTCATGGATTTTTTTGCATTTTATTAATTATTTTTTTAAAAGATAAAATTCATATTATGTAATCAATTTTCAAAATAGAATTGAACAATATTAAAGGATAATTGGTCGTAAAAAATAATCAAATAAATAAATAAAATCTCAATATTAAAAAGATTTAAATTTGAAATTTCTTTTAATACAAGAGAAGACAACAATATAAAGAACTAAATATGAATCATTTTTGGGAACATTAATGGATCTAGGTGGGGTATAAGGGCTGACGATTCTTCTTCGCTGATGGTGTTTGCAGAAAGGAGGTTAAAGAAGATAATTCCTCACACGTATTTATTATTTTGTCCCTTTTAATTTTTTTTAAACTTAAAATTAAAACGACACTGTTTCAAGAAAAATAGTGGTGTTTCAGCTAATAAACTAAAAATAATAATAAAAGAGTGTGAATGAAGTGGTTGTCATTTGAGAGAGAGGCAGGCAGAGAAAAATAAAAGGGAAGAGGAAGTAGCAGAGAGTAGAGATCAGCGGGCGGCGACAAGCGATGCTTACCATCTATGACCGACCCCATTGACAATTGCTAATCTAGTAGAAATTTTACCCCATTATTTGATTTTGGATAAGTATGAATGACTATTACTTCTCAGTCTAGTTTCATCCATTTTTTAATAAAAAGAACGAGTGACTCATTTGGAGAATTTCTCACCTCAAGGGAGTTAAGTAAAATTCGAAGTCTTTTAATTCTGAGAATTTTAGTATGGAAAAATTATGTTTTTTTAAATTTTTTTTATTTATTTCTCCTATCTTTTTTACCATTTTATAAAAGTGTATGATAAACTTATAATAAATTTATAAAAGTTATTATATTGTATTAAATTGTTTTAAATGAAATTATTTATAAAACTAATATGACTAAAACATTTCATTTTCATAAATTAGCAAATACTATTAAAACAAAGAAAAAAACAGGAACCCCAAATGAGTGGAAAAGTTGGCACCATTTATGGAGTGACGCAGAAATTGAAATCAGTTAAGAGTTTATTATCATGTTAAATTTATATTTTTAAAATCTTTTTAGCCATAACTTCTACAAAAAAAATCATTTTGAAATAATAAATTTAATATTTATAAAAAAAATAAATTAAAATTTTAAGAATTTTTATCTCCATAAATTAAAACGGGAATTTCATAAATCATACAATTATAATTCAACAGATAAATTTTAAACAGAATTCTAAATTGTATAAATTTTAAAATAAAAAATAAAAATAAAGCAGTAAAACTTACACAAAGAAAGAGCTATTATATCGAAAATTCTATGGTGTACAAGTAATAATAAACTGCCTAAAAGAAAAATAGATATAAAAAGAAAAAAAAAATTTGCAAGTGCATTTTATATAAGAAAAAATTAATTAAGAAAGATAAAAAGATAAAAAAAAAATAGGTACACAAAATAATGATTTAAAACATAGAATTATATCAACTTAGCTGAAAGCAACAATGGCCACTTTGCATTAAGAAGGTTTTTAGCGTAAATGAAGTAAGCATGTGAATAAGATATCGTACTGTATTGACTAGTCAATAAAATTATACATATTAGTTGGTACAATGCCATTGAAGAAGAAGCCTACAAATTACAGCCAGCAGAAACTGTTTTTTTACTCGGAAGAAACCTACAAGAGCAAAGCAGAACATGACCCAGCCATTAATGTTTTACTCAAAATTTTGTTTTCCTTCTGTTTGTCTATTTTCTTTTACTAAGATCAAGTCTTGTTCTTATCTTGCTCTCCTGGCAGATAATTTACACTCAATTATGTTTTTTTCTTCATCATAATCATATCTTCTTGTTCTATGTTTCAACAAAAAGATAACTCTAAACAAAGGAGAAAATTTGAAAAAGAAAGAGGGTTAAGATTTGGTGAAACCGACTCAAAGGTTTAGCTTCCCATGCTTCAGCTGAGTCTGGTAACATAGTCAGGAGAAATGATATCTGGCCATGGAATACTACTACCCGTTGCTGCCATCGAAACTACCTTGAGCGCTTTGTCGTCTTTTTTCCCGCCAGTTCTCTCCCCACATCTTTGCCTCAGCAACGGCACGTTCTCTATCTAAATCTCTGTTTAACATTCTCACAGTTTCTCTTGGAGAATCCTCTTTCTCGGACCCATCCAAGTCCCATCTACGTCCAGATCCTCCCCCTTCCTCACTCTTTGACAACTGCCCACCTCTATTGTCTCTGTTTCTTTTCTCATCCTTGTCCCCAGAACCCCGGTGGCCATGCCCGCCTGAATTAGGTTCATAGGCCTGATTTGCCAAATAAGAAAGGGCAGTTACCACATCCCCAATGAGAGGCCGTGCTGCAGCCTGTTCTTGGATGCACATGGAAGCCACTGCAAGAGCCTGATAGAGTCCCCTCATTGGATAACGACCCTGCAACAGTGGATCCGCCAACTTCGAAAATTTCCTACGATCATTGAATAATGGACGCGCCTACATATTCATAAAAGCACCACAAACACAATCAGAATTCACAAGGACAGGATAGATGCTCTTATCAGACAAAAAATGTAAATAAGTATGGGCCATAGAACAGAAAAAATGAATTACCCATGTGACAAGGTTCTGTTCTCCATGTGGTCGAGCACTGTCAATGGCTTTACGTCCAGTAATCAGCTCCAAGAAAACTACCCCAAAACTGTAAACATCTGATTTCACAGTCAACTGTCCAGTCATGGCATATTCAGGAGCACAATAACCATAAGTGCCCATAACTCTGGTGGAAACATGTGACTTGTCTCCAGTGGGACCAAGCTTTGCAAGCCCAAAATCAGACAGCTTTGGATGAAATCCTTCTTCAAGTAATATGTTGGATGACTTGAAATCCCTGTAAATAACAGGAGGACTTGCTTTATCATGCAGGTATTCCAATCCTTTAGCAGCACCTGCTGCTATTCTCATTCTTGTGTTCCAATCAAGTGGTTCCTTTTCAGGTGCAAGATCTGCACAAGGAGTCATCAACCATTGGTCAGGAAGAAAATAAACAATTGCTAAAAATAATTTATACATAAATAACCATTGGCAGGAAAGCAATAAACAATTGCTAGAAGTAGATTAATACTCAAATCTAAGCATCGATTTTGATCGACAGTCAATGCTTCTACACCTGAGATATAATTCAATGGCAGAAGGCTCGAGTTTCTAGACCTCAAAACCAATATAGTAGAAAGCCAGCAGAAAAAAGACAAAGTCATCCAAAAAATTCTGAGCTCAAGAACTCATTATTGAGTCCTAAATCAACATGCATCCCCCTATTAGTCACCATGTGATATGAGCAATCATTGGGTTTTAATATTTAAACTAAAGCACTGAAATTCCAACAGCAGCAATCTTCGTTATCTGGAGTTCACATCCAAAATATGTGCTATTCAAAGTAACATCAATGTCTAGGAACTTAATAATTTCAACAGATCAACTAAATAGTTTATCAGTTCAGCCATGTTAGAAATTCATGTCATTTTCATACAGATTGTTAATCTAACAGAAACGATGTGTTCAGAGTTTTACTTAGCAGTAATTTATAGTTTATACTATCTTGAGAATAAAACAAATCAATTATGAGCATGTAGTTGACACAGATTATTTGTTTACTATTAACTCGCTAATCAATGACCACCTTGTAGATAAAGGAACCAAACTTACATATTTGAACTCTTATATCTAGCCAGCAGCTCATTTTTACTAATTTCTTTCTTTTTCTCGAACACCTAATAAACCAATGACTTGTAGTTTTAACATGAATGACTATTCCGCTTTCACAAACGATGCTTTCAAACCATATCCATTGCAAGAACTATATTTGTCTCCTCAACATGATGAGTCAAGATTTGTAATTTGTGCATAAATTCACGGTTAAGGTAGAGTTATAAACACGCAGCATAGTGAAAGTATTCCACCTTCCTTGTATAGATAATATTCAGTTGAATAAAAATCTTGCCACTTTCCCAATAGTTAGAGACTAATTATAAGAATTGAAAGTAACGTAGAGAGGAGACATATGCATCAGGTTTTCCATCTACCACAGAACTTTTCATTAGAGAACCATGGTCAACTTCACCAACCAGGAAAGAGGAAAACAAAAAAGAGAGAAAGAGAGTTTGATGATAACTCTTCTAGTCACTAACAGGATGGAATGCCAACAAGTTTAACAGAGTCATCTTGGCTGTCACTGCAGAAACTCAGAGTCCAGCTGATTTGACCCTACCCTTGTCCTCGCTTTAGCCAAGCTTCAAAGACAAATCTGTTAACTACTCTAAGATTTAGATCATGCTTTTTATGCTGTCATACCACTGAGAATCTATCTTTATACAGAACCTTTTTTTTTTCTTTTGAACTTTGATTGCTTATCATCATGCAGTATTATCAAAAATTCAATGGGTGAAACTGACATTTAGCATAACTGATCTTTAATAAGGTCAATAATTACGAAGGAACTTAATGCACTTAAAGAACAAATAAATGGGAAATAAAAAAGTGAAACTGAAAGTTCAGAAGAGGAAGCAACAAGATTACTGTGAAGGTGATCTTCCAATGATCCCAAGGGCATAAATTCGTAGACAAGAAGCCTTTGGTCTCCATCAGCACAATAGCCAATTAGATTCACGAGGTTGGGGTGATGTAGAAGACTGAGCATAAGAACTTCTACCAGAAATTCCCTATTACCCTGGAGACCATTTCTATCCAATTGTTTAACAGCAACGACCTGCAAAACAAAATGATCATTAAGAGCATGGTTAATGAATGAGAAATTCATTTCACTTGCTGACTTGCAAATGAATTTTAAGTAATAAATTCATATATAAATTAACTCAACTAATAAAACTCATCGGAATATGAATCTCACGTTCAGTATCCTAGTTATCAAGTACAAATTCATTTGCAATGCAAACTAATTTAATTCAAGTCAAAGGTAAGTCAAATTTGTACCCTTACTAAAATCCATTTGCTAATTCTATAAATTAAATAGAATTTCATTCAAGTAACTCATTCCATAGAATTAATGAAATAGAATTCCAAATGAATCTTCATCTACACCAAATATGGAATATAAGGAATTGCAAAAGAATAGCACAAAAGTTCATGGAATTCATTAATATCAAAAAAGCACAAAGAAAACAAAATCACCCCCACCATGAAATTGCTCCCCTCAGCCCCCAAGATTTAGTTGCTAGTCCTTTAAATGTGGAACAATCATTGTAAAGCCCAAGTCAGACCATATGCCTCCAAAATGTTCAAGAATCGTCATAAATTTGACTGCAATGTCTAAATTAAAAGGTCATATTGTTTTGCTACCTAAATCGACCACAGTTACTGTCTTCCTTGAAATTCAAAACATTAGCAATGCCATGCAGTAACAAGAACCCATAATAGGTGCAAAACATCAATGAGCTTAGGGCACAAGTGCTGGCCTATTTTTAACAAACTTACAACTTGAAAAGTAATAAGTCATCATCAATGACAAGCAGGAAAAAAGCCAACAACTCAATAGCACCTCATAGAGGACACTAAAAAAAATAAACATTAAGAGTTTAACAACCATGCTTATATCACAGATTATTAATGTTTAGCTTTCTCTTTATAAGTTTATTTCAAAGGCTGTCATGAACTGAGATAAACCCCGAATTTCTTGTCACATACAAAGAAAAACATCTCTTGCTTATTTTATACACAATTTCAGAACAGCATGAGTTAGATTGAATGAGTACGCTTTGCCTTCAAATTCTATGCTTCACGAAATTATTATGAGAAGTTAAATTTAAGATTCTCATTTTTCTCGTTCTTTCTAGTTAAGCAGAGATATATTCATCAAGAAAGAAGGCGAATGTTTAGAACCAGCATATGTGAGTCTGATAATAAAATGAACAAAAAATTTTATTGGATTTACCTGAGCAGTGTTCTCGAGGCGTCCTTTATACACAGGCCCGAATCCCCCTTCTCCCAAGAATGACTCTGGCCTAAAATTCTTTGTTGCAGCTGCAAGCTCCCTAAAGGTAAATATTTGAGCTGCAATATTGACACCAGGCGCATCCTTTGGAACTGGTAATTCTCTTTTTGACCTTCCATTGCTCCTTGATTTGAGCCTGTCAGCTCCTGCAAATTTCACCAAATCAAATTCACTCCAATTACACACTAAGATTGACCTTAATAGAGTAAGATCAATAAAATAGTTGCATCCCAAAGGCCATAACAAAACCCCTTGATCGAGTGACAGTGCCAATGAAATGAAAACTTGATCTCATAAAAATAGAGCATAAGTGATATCTAAATTGCTATATTTAGCAAAGATGGTTTTCCCAAAATTGTCAACAACAAGCCAAACACTCTTAACACTTCTCATAACCAATCAACCAGATCAAACCCAAACCTAAACTAATCAAATTGATTACAAGATATCATTTCACTTAGTACCCTTTACAAAACTGAATCAAAACTGGTGGGGTCTACAAGAAAAAAAAAGGCCTAAAAAATCTAAAGCTCTGGAAAATCTTAAGAAAGCAATCCATCATGTAACAAATAACATAATAAACTGAAAAAGGCAACGGTAGCAACAATAAAATCTGAAGTACGGGCACAGATCAGATCAAGTGAAGAAATTGATTATTAAAAAAAATTAAAATTACTAACCAGAAGATAATTTGGAAATGTTAGATGACTCAGTGGGCAAGCTTTGTTTTCGATCATCGGATTCATTCTGTGAATTCAGAATCTCTTCTTCCCGATAATCGAAACAAGGAAAACAACTCATCGCCTAAAAATCAATAAAATTTCCTTTTTAAAACAAAAAAAGCTTTCTTTTTTCTTTAAACCCAAAAAAATCTTCTCAAACTCGATCAGAATCCCATATTCAAAAAATCAAAATCAAAACTTTATTTAATTTCACAAAAATCCCATCACAAAAAGCAAAAGAAACGCTGATGGTATCGCGTATTTTTCCCAAATCCAAAGAGTCAAATGGGAATCCAAGTCCCCTTCTGGTAATGTTAGAAAGACAAAGAAAAGAAAATTGGTGGCGGTGGAACAAACTCGTTAAAGAGCCGGCTTTGTCTTCTGGTTCGTTTACAATTTTACACTACCATCATCACACTGTACATTATACGCTCACTTTATAAACACAGACAATTACATTACCATCAACACATACACACACACATATATATAGAAACAAAGAAGTATGAAAATCTGAAGATATTCTTTTCAATTTTCATTCTTTTACCTTTACTGCGTCAAACTCTGTGTTCGGTAGTTTCCACAAGAAGAGTTTACCAGTGGATTTTTAATTTTTATTAATAGAAATTAGAAAAAAAATTAAAATAAAATTAAGGTTTTTTATAAATTTGTAGTTTTTTATTTTTTAAAATTAAAAATTATTTTTAAAAAATAACTTATAATAATACAGCACACAAAAATTAGAAAATAGTTAATATATTTTATAATAATTTTATAATAATTTTATTATGATATGTCAATTAATATTTTTCTTAAATACATATTTTTTTAACGTGAGAATTTAAAATTTTTAAAAATAAATTTTAGCTTTTATTTTATAATTTTTAAAAATTTATTTTATATTTTTAAAATAAAAATAAAAAATTATATAAATAATAATAAAAACAAAAAATATATAATAATAATATATTTTTACAGTAAAAAAATATTTTTATTGATATAAATTTTAATAATTTTTATATTTTTAAAATTAAAAATTATTTTTAAAAAATAAAACGCAATATTACATATATATATAAATTAGGAAACAGTCAACATAATTTATAATAAAATTATAATAATTCTATTGTAATATGTTAATTAATGTTTTTTTTAAATATATACTCTTTTTTAATATGAGATGTCAAAGTCTTTAAAAATAATTTTTAGCTTTTATTTTATAATTTTTAAAAATTTATTTTATATTTTTAAAATAAAAATAAAAAAATTATATAAATAATAAAAAATAAAACATAGATATAATAAAAAATATTTTTACAATACAAAAATATTTTTATTGATACAAATGTTAGTAATATTAGTAAATATATTTTAATTTTTTCTTAAAAATTTAAAATTAAAAAATAGAAATTATTTCCTAGAATTTCTGAAGGCTGTAAAAATAGTGAGAATTGAAGAAAATTAAGAGGGTGTTTTTCAAAACTGGAGCTTTTCAGCTTATTGTGAATAAGTGATTTTTAGATTATAATCAGATTAAAAATAAGCAGTTAAGCGTTTCTGTAAATTAGTTAATAATCAGCTGATAATCAGTTAAGTGTTTCTGTAAAATCAACTTATAATCAGTTTTTAATTGCAGAAACTGTCAAAATGACCAAACTGTCCCTGAGTTTATTTATTGTATAAAAATGATTTTTTAAATATCAATTCAAAATTTATTTTGCAATAATAATAATAATAATAATAATAATAATAATAATAATAATAATAATAAAATTTATTTAAGAAGAAACGTAAAAAATTTTGATGGGAACTAAAGTGTATAGGGTGGGCAAATTTGAAATATTGAAGATTAGGTAGGGATAGTATGGTCTTTTACTTGGTCAAAACTGCTTAAAATATAAGTGATTAAAAAAAAGTAGCAAATCCCAACTTTTAAAAAACTGATTAAAATTATATTATAATCTACTATTTAAGTTTTCAGAAACACTTAAATAAACAACTTATAATCTAAAAACTGCTTATAATCAGTTTTGACCAACTTTTAAGTTTTGAGAAACACCCTCTAAAATAAATGTAAAAAATTGAAACGCGTACGTGTTAATTGGCGGGATTGACGGAGCTAACAATGAAATGAAATAAAATTTACTTTTTTTTCTTGTTTCAATTCGGTTTTCCCATGTTTTTAGTATTAATCTAAGAAAATAATCTAAATTTTTTACTATTAATACTAAACTTTTTTTCCAGTGATTAAATTAATATAATCAAATATGAATTTTTTAATCAAATATGATTATTAGTAGTGTTGTAGATAAATTCAAATTTTATGACAAAACTATTTAACTGGACTCAAGTGTGTGTGTGTATATATATATATATATTGGATTCTTTATGCAGCTGAACTATAGTAAAATATATTTTGATGTGACAGATAGTACTATACCTATACATTCGAAAAATATATCCGCTACATCGACACTTCCTGAAAATCCGTTAACTTTTGTAAAAGTTATCTCCATTTTTCAACTATAAATAAGTATAGATTTTCACATATAAGGGGTTTGAATTTGATTGCTCTTTTAACTTTTTAGAGTTCGGTTATTTCTAATTACTGACTTAAGTATTGGAGACTCCCCATTAGAGCATGTTCCTTTTCTTGATTTTGCATACCCAAAAGTTGAAGTATATCAAACCTGAACTTAGATCGAAGTCATTAAAGTTCATTCCTTCATCAGTGGTACGGTGAGGACTCAATATTTAATTCATGATTGACATAACTCAACTCAAACTCCAAACAAATTACCACCACCCCCACAAATACCTCAATATCCAACAGCTCAAAACACAACACATAATCTCCAAACTGGACAATCCCCAACTGGAACCTCTCTTCCTGGATCATCTACTGTCATAATATAATTAGCCTCTAGTGAGCCCTCTCTACCATTTGTTCCAATAGCACAAATGGTCTCCACTATGTTATAATCCCCAATCTATCTGAACAAGCAATCAAAGAGATCACTTTCACACTCAAAGATTTTATTGCAGTTTTTGGACAATAAGTTACTAGAAACCCACAGCAGCCTATATTATCAGAGCATGAACCTCCTCTTCCAATGTGCCAAACTCCTTCACATCCACCTACTCATCAGTAATCTCTCCTATATAATTCACCACAATATAACTATGAGCCTCAACAGCAACATGATACATCCCATGAATCAGAACAGGAGGTTTGGAGAAAGCTTTATTCGCCCAAATATTCAACATCACATACACTCATTAACCCCATGTCAGCCTCTGAACTAGTTTATGCCAAAAGAAAAGAAGCAGTGATAACAACAGCAGATGTTAATGCTTTGGTTGATGAAAAAATAAAATGTATGCTCAGGGAAACAACCCTACAATACAACATTACTTTTCATTCACGATTGTCCAAGCAAATACTAAACGAGGTTTATCCGAGTTTCCATGTGCCAAAGCTGAAAGAGTTCAATGGAACTATGGATCCTCACTCACATGTTGATAGTTTTTACAACAGTGCCCTGCTATACACAACTTTAGATGCTACTTTGTGTAAACTCTTCCCAAAAACTCTCATTGGTAATGCATATACATGGTATAAGAATTTAAAACTGAACTCCATTTATAGCTTTAGCCAATTCACTGAACTTTTTATAAATAAATTTGTGGCTTCCATCGACCATGGCCGAACTTCAGCAGACTTGTTCAAAGTTGTGCAGAAACTTAAAGAGACATTATGACAGTATATTGATAGGCTTAATGAAGCAGTGGGCCAAATTTCAAAAGTGAACTTTGAAATAGCCTTGGAGGCATTAATCTGGAACACTGAATACCCTAAATTTTCACAATCTTTGAGCAAAAATCTACCCTAAGATTTTGTAGAGCTCATGGCTCGATCCTATAAATATATTCGGGTAGATGAGAGTGCTCGAATATGAAAAGAGCTTCACCCCCATCAAAACCAAGACCAAGCACTTAAACTTTCTGGAGGATCTCATAAACCTGAGCTGTTGAAGCAAACTCTTCTAAATCAGATTTTCCTAAAACAGTAAAAAAAAAATACCCTTTGGCATCACTTCACTCCCCATTCTCAAAATCCATCAGGTAAGCGTAACTCTAACCGTGCTTATCACATCACCCAATCTCCTGAACATTTTACACATTTAAGCACTTCCAGAGCTGCAATCTTGCGTTGGCTTAAATAAAATACTGAAGTGAATTGCCCTATGCCAATGAAAGATGACACAAATAGAAATCAAGAGTTGTGCTATAGTTTTTATCAGGTTCGTGGCTACAAGACAAATGATTGTATCAAGTTAAAGAGAGAGATTAAACGGTTAATTCAAGTGGGTCAGTTAAAGCAGTTCGTTGCCACTCCCAGTGAACATGGTGAACAAGGTGAACTGAACTCTCAAACCGTTACTTCCAGAAAGACCCCAACTGGAGTAATACATGTCATAACAGGGGGAGAACACTATGATGACACTTGTATCTAACAAAAATGGAAGGTCAATGAGGTTTTTTCTATTACCGAGATATTAAAAGCCTACAGCTCGATAATTACTTTTTGCCTGGAAGATTCACACTCAGTCACTGGTCTACACACGGATGCTCTTGTAGTAGAAGCTATAATTCAGGGCTATTTGGTTCAATAAATTTTGGTTGACACAGACAGTGCTATAAATCTGATGACCTTAGATGCTTATACAAAACTTGGTTTGTCACCAAAGACATTAAGACTTGTTATTGCACCATTGGTTAGATTGTCCGAACACACGGTACATGTACAAGGATTTGCTATGCTTGAGGTATAGCTAGGAGATGGACCAGTTATACGGAATTGCCAAGCCTGTTTCATGATAGTACAAATGAACCTTACCTACAACGCTATTTTCGGACGACCATTATTAGTAGGAGTGGATGCATATATTTCAGTAAAAAAAAATTTCTTATGAAAGTCTCAACTCATCATGGAGTAGCTGCAATGAAAGTTAATAAGCAATTAGCTTGGGATTCTTATGCAACTCTCCTTAAAAATGCCAACACGGTACTTCTAATGGATTCTCTTGATCTTTCCGACAATTCTAAATGTGCTGAGCCTGTCGATATGCTAAAAGAGATCAAGGTTGAGCCAAACAGGATATTCAAAATTGCAAGTTCATCCAATTAAGGAAATCACCCTCACTCAAGTACTAAAATAACATCAAGATATCTTTGCCTGGACTTTAGTTGATGTTACAGGAATTTCACCCTAGCTTATAAATCATAAGCTCCATGTAAATCCCAAAGCAATCCCAGTAAAGCAAAAAAAAAAAAAAAGAAATATGGGACCAGAAAAATAGTTTGTTGCAGAATAGTTTGTCTTATTCCTAAAATGGTTGTCTATTATAGTGTTGGTAAAGAAAGGGAAAATGGACAATGTGTATAGATTTTACTGATTTGAACAAGGTGTGCCCCAAAGATTCATATCCACTTCCCAATATAGATCATCTCGTTGACTCTACCGTTAGCTATGCAGAATATAGTTTCATTGATACTTCATCTGGCTATCATCAAATTCCGCTAAAAATGGATGACCAAAGTAAAACTTCTTTCATCACAGCCAGGGCACTTATTGTTTTAGTGTCATGCCATTTGGTCTGAAAAATGTAGGAGCCACATATCAAAGACTTGTCAACAAACTTATTCAGAATCAAATAGGCCGAATTATGGAGGTATATGTAGATGATATGATTATCATGTCTCGAACTTCTACTGAGCACTCTAGAGATTTAACAAATGTCTTTGTAATACTTCGACGAGCAAACATGAAACTCAATCCAGAAAAATGTGCGTTTGGAGTTCAGTCAACCAAATTCTTAGGGTTTATCATCTCGTAATGAGGCATCAAAACTAATCCAGAAAAGATACAGGCCATAACAAAAATGGAGTCACTTAAGACCATTAAGGAAGTGCAGAAATTGAATGGCAGGATTACGGCTCTGTGACGATTCAAATCATGCTCAGCTAAGAGATGCCTTCCATTTTATAAGCTCTTAAAGAACTTGAAAAACTTTCAACGAAATGAGGAGTATGAGGAGTGTCAGTAAGCCTTCATAGAGCTAAAGCAATCTTACTCTCACCCCCTTTACTTAGCCAACTTATTCAAGGGGAAGAACTCTATTTGTATCTCTCAGTATCGCCCACCGCTGTAGGCTTAGTCTTAATTAAAGAAGAAAATGGTCAATAATATCCTATTTATTATGCCAGCGGGTTGAATTGCATTACTCACCATTAGAAAAATTAGCCCTAACTCTACAATCTGTTTTGGAGAAGCTTCTTCCTTACTTTGATGCACATACCATCATTGAGAGAATTAAATCATGTTTAAAAAAAATTCTTCAGCGACTAAAAACTTTATGACACCTTGCAGAATAGGTAGCATAGTTAGGTAGATTTGATATCAGATATGAGCCTAGGTGGGCTATGAAGGCACAGGTCTTGGCGAATTTTATCATGGAGTTATATGAACACCCCTCACAGTTAGCCTCTAAAGAAGCATGGGCTCTTAATGTAGATTGGGCTTTAGGCACCGATGGAGCAGGTATTGGAGCAATCATTCAAAGTCCAAAAAAAATACAAATTAGATATACTATAAATCTTAATTTTACAGCTTCAAATAATATAGTCGAGTATGAAGTTTCTGCCTTGGGTTGAGACTTAGTCTAGAAGTTCGACTGAAATTTTTACAAATATATTATGATTCTCAGTTAGTGGTTAGTCAGTTAATTGACAAATAGGAAGCAAGAGAGCCGAATATGGTATGATATAAGAAACACATATCCGACCTTTTGGCAGCTCTTTCAAAAGGCTAGTTGTATGTGGAAATTTCATCAGATTGTGAGTGCAGAGAATGAACAAGTTGACAAGCTGGCTAAAGCCGCTGCTACTAAGGAGAGAGTCCTTGAACAATGAGTGTTGTTTGAGATTATTCATAACCCGAGCCATGAAATTTCATTAATCATGACAGTGGAACCAATGGAGGGTTGAAAACTTCCAATTTACAAATTTCTTAATCTTGGTGAATTGTTAGAGGATTCGGTGGAAGCTAAGAAGATTGTTAGAAGACCCAGTTTATACGCTATTCATGAAGGGCTATTATACAGAAGATCATTTTTCCATCTGTAGAGCAAATGTGTCTCTGAAGAAGAAGATGACTATTTATTGAGAAAAATTAATGAAAGAATATGTGGTGTCTATGAAGGAGCTTAGGCAATAGCTCAGAAAATGTTGAGACAAAACTATTTTTGGCCATCCATGAATGTTGATGTAAAGAATTTAGTTGAAAAGTACGAAATATGCCATCCTACAACATTAACCTACTATTGAACAAAGGCTCATCCGAAGTCCATGGCTTTTCACTCAATGGGGGATGGACATCTTAGGTCATTTTCCTTTAGCCTCAACTCAACGAAGTTTTTAGTTGTTGCAGTTGACCTCTTCACCAAATGAGTTGAGACGGAGCCTCTGGCCTCCATCACCTTAATGGCAATCATTAAGTTCTTTAAAAAAGTGATCATTACTAGATTTGGCATCCCTCACACATTAATTACTGAAAATGGTAAATAGTTCGATTACAAGCAGTTTAGGGAATATTGTATGGAGCTTAAGATTGACCTCCTATTCACTTCAGTTTACCATCCTCAAACTAACGGCCAAGCTGAGGTCACAAATCGAACAATTTTAATGGGATTGAAGAAAAGATTTAACGAAGCCAAAGGTTTGTGGATAGAAAAATTGTATAATGTCTTATCGGCATACGGCACTTCTCCTCGAACTACCACTAGAGAAACTCCCTTTGCATTGACTTATGACACCGAAGTGGTTATCCCAAAAGAAATTGGAATTCCCTCAACCATAGTCCTTAATTTTTCAGAGGAACATGAATCAAAGTCCAGGCATAACCTTGACATGTTGGAATTTAAAAGGGAACAAGTTAGGATCAGAGCTAAAGCTTATAAAAATAGAGTAGTCAATTTTTATAACAAAAGAGTTCGTCTTAGATAATTGATCAAAGGAGACTTAACTTTGAGAATAACCATTTCTGCACACGGGTCTGCTGGACCTAGAAAACTTGGAGCAAACTGAGAAGGACCTTATAATGAGGTTCTGAAGGGAGGAGCATATAAGTTACATACTATAGATGGCAAAGATATTTCAAGAACTTGGAATGCCCATAATTTGAAAAAATATTTTCAATAAATCAAGGTGACGATCTTGTTGAAATAATTTAGGTATAATCTTTTGTATTTTTGTCTTTCTTATATTTTCAATGTAATCTAATGCCTATGAGTCTAAGATGAAAAATAAAATAAAGGGGCTTCATTGTCAAAGCTTCTTGACAATAAGTTTTCTATGACTAAACACAATTAAAATTATTAAACACTAAGTTCAGCTTACAGTGCTTTGCATACCGAGCTTATATCATTTTTCGAACAGCTCACAGTGCCTTGAACACCGAGCTTATATCATTTTCCAAATAGATTACAATGCTTTACATACCAAACACTCAGTATTACTATACAGCTCATTGTATCATGTACATCGAACTTGCAATACTTGAAAGATTCAACTGAATATGCAATCAATTTTTAACATATTAGTTTGAGTTGCACATTACTTTAAAAATGGGTTATTCACTGAAGCATGTAGACAACTAAATAAGCAAATAAATAAATACTTTTCATTCACAACATACAAAGTTCTGCTAAATATATTCTTTCAAAAATTACATATAAGCAACGGCATATATATTAAGTAAGCTATCAAAAAACTACCAAAGCTCATTACTAAGCTATTCACCTCTTAACCAAACTAAAAAAATATATAAAGAAGAGACTCGCTTTAATCTTTACTAACTTTATCTTGAGTAGTGATCTCTTCATCCTTATCCAGGTTGATGGCTTCATCGAGAACTTGTTCGGGGTCAACATCAAAAATCCAGTCGAACTCCCCTTTAGGAGACTGTTTCTTTAGTTCAGCGATAACGAGCTCTTAGAACTTAATAATTTCTTGTGCTATTTGATCGTCCATGTTATCCTTGAGCTCATTAAATGCCTCTTCCTTTTTAGCCATTTCATTGTCCATCTTACCTTTAAGCTCAATTAATGTCTCTTGATCTTTCGCCAGCGATCTTTAAGCAATGGCAAGATCATCCTTCACTTGTTTAAGCTTTTTCTATACTTTTTTTAGTTCGGAGCTCGGCCTCTATCGCCCTCTTTTTTGCTCTGGCCAGACGGCGCTCTATCTCAATCTCTTTCTTTTTTTGAGATTCGACCTATTTTTTCATTTCTTCATAGGCAGTCGCTATCCTGGCATACCGATCTCCAACGTGTTGATAAAAGAGGTCGTGCTGCAAAATCAATACTGTCAATATAATTAGTATGTCATAACATCAAATATGGTTGGGTTTGTTTCAATCAATTATCTCGGTTACTTCAGCTCGATATCAACTTAATAATTCCTTTGGGTTCAAACTATTTAATTCATTATTCTCCCATAGAATATTTCTCAAATATTCTCTACTGAAGTACCTGATCTCTTGTTCATGAACAGAAAAATCATTTTCATATCGGGATGCAAACCCTTTAACCATTTCCTTGATCATTTCTTTCGGATCCACTTCATGCTCTATTTCTGGACCCCCAGAGTGACTTTTGTTCATCTGGACCTCTGGAGTCCCTCCACCCTGACCTGGTAACAGTGCAAGATTATCTCTGATCTGATCTAGTGAAGTTTAGATAGGAGATATCAGTTGAATGTTACCTTCATCAGTTGCAATTTCTTTTACTTTCTCTTTTTCCTTTCTCTTTTTCTTTGAAGGTTCTCCTTCCCGCCGTTTGCCTGAATCCCCACTCTTTCTTTTCTTTTGTGCTTCTGCTCGGACACTTTTATCCGTCTTGGCCCTTGCTTTTTCGAGCGCTTTTATACGATCTTTCATTCCTTTTTTTTCTCCATTTCTGCACACACATAAAGAATCAAAATATTATTACTGAACAAACTTACCAGGATATCAAGAAACATTATCAGCCCGATCTTTGGGGCGTGGTTCAATTAGGTCTTTCCTTAATGGAAAGTATCTTGCAATTAAGTGCAGGACATTCAGCTTCTCTCTCTGAATGTCCTGCGCTATCTTATCAAAGATAGCTCGGCCATCAGCATGTAAATTTCTCCTTCTTATGTTTCACCAATTTTCACCTCAGCTCCACTGTGTCAGGCATTCAAACCCCCAGCCCTTTCCAAAATAAAAAATCAATATTTCTACCCTTTCATAGAGTCTAGTTTCACGGTAAATAGTACAAGTCTTGGTCAGGCTTGAAGAAATAAAAAGTCTTCATCTGACTTTGGCCGAGCTTTGATAAAACATAATGCATACAACACCCTATGAGAGACTTCTACACCAATCAGCTTATAAAAAAGCTTGAACTCTACAATGGTTCACCAAGCGTTCGGACTAAGTTGTCCTGGGAAAATGCCATTTATATTCAAAAAACTTATTATAAATGGACTTAGAGGAAACTGAGTTCCTGCTCTGAAATCCTCTTCGTATGATATTATTTGGTTTGCCTTTGGGTATCGTGACCTCGCATATTCTTACTCGGAAGCATTAATTTATACTCGGTGAGGATTTTATACTTTTCTTGTATACCCTTTAGATCTTCTTCGGTTAAGGTCGATTCAAAATCCTTAACACGTGTCCGATCTGAAACCACCCGCATATTTGAGACCCCCTCCTCTTTCGTTTTCTCATCCAATTGGGCAGGCTGAGTTGTTGTACCTTTTTCTTCCACAACTATAGCCTTCTCGATTTTTTTTAAACTTTTTCTTTTAACCGAGCTCCCCACGCTATTATTAGAAGAGTCACTATAATGTCCGTACTCTTCTCTCACTTTCTGTTCATCTATAAACACATACTCAATCTCCGAACTCATTTTATCTGAATTACCTACTTCTAAAAATAAAATTTAGATAAAACAGTACTAACCAAGCCTCGCTATTTTTGATGTCTCAAGTCTTTTAGAGCACGCGAACTATTAGAGCAACCGAACTATCGCAACATTTGAAAGTAGTAAATAATCGTCATTCTCTTTTCCTATTTATAGGCATATCATATTTACTGTGCTTGGCGAGAAATTCGGTTACTTTTCTCGCCTACCAAACTTTGGCAATTGGAATGTCATATCTTTCAACATAAGACACGTATTCTTTCGAACTCTATTTATACCTCTTCCTGATATAAATATCAATCTTTTTTTTTTGGGGGGGGGGGGACTTGTGGTGTTGTAAATAAATTTGAACTCCATGATCAAACTATTTAACTGGACTCAAGTATATATATTAGATTCTTTACACAGTCGAGCTATAGTAAAATACACTTTTATGTGACAGATAGCACTACACCGATACATCCGAAAAATCTGCCCACTACGTCGGCACTTTTTAAAAATCCGTTGACCTTTGCAAAAGTTATCTCCATTTTTCAACTATAAATAAGTATAGATTTTTAAAGTTTAGGGATTTAAATTCCATTGCTCTTTTAATTTTTAGAGTTTAGTTATTTCTAGTTCCTGACTTAAGTATCAGATACTTTCCATTAGAGTCCGGTTCTTTTTTTTATTTTACAGGCCCAAGAGTTAAAGTATATCAAACCCGAACTTAGATCAAAGTAAAGTTCATCCCTTCATTAATTAGTAAAATAAATATTTTTTATTTTTTATTTTTAAAAATAAGTTAAGATTTCTTGCTTACAAAATCAAGTTACTTTCCACCCAAATTAATCTTCATTAATTAGAAAATATATGCGAGATTATAATTAATATTCTAGTTCTTCGTATTACTAATCTTTTGAGCTGTAATTAAAATATTTATATTTATAATATTTATCGTAGGATCAATTTCGCTATAATTTTTTTGACTAGTTGAATTTTAATTCTCATCATTTATTTTACCGACATGATGCAATATTTTATGTTTTAAGCTTAAATTTTACTTATAGATATTTTTAGAGTTTTTTCTTCTAGAAAAATCACTATCAATTTTATTTTCGTTTTATTTCTTCCTCCTTAAATACAAATATAAAATTTTTAGTAAAATTTTAATTTAGATTAGACATGACAAGTATAAATTCGTAAATAAATTATATATGTAAATAAATTATATTATAGTTTTATATTTTATAAATATTAAAAACTAAATTTATCATGAAATCTAAAAAGCTTTAAAAGGAAAATACAAGAAGAAAATGTGGGAAGTTGATGAACGAATTAATTGAATAAAGCATAACTAAAATATGATGATTAAAGCACAACCACCATTGCCTTTCATTTCAAGTTTGAAATTAATTCTCTTAATTTTGAATCACGCCAAAAAGATGTTCCATTAATCCTTTTTTTTATAAGGTTGCGTATCTTTTAACCAATATATTTTTCTACATTTTATTTATATGTTATAATAAAGTACTAAATTATACAAGACTAAAATAATTGTTAGGTTGTTTAAAAAAATTAGTCTTTAAATTATAATTAGGTTGTAATACTAAAATTCTAAAATAAAAGATGTTATGGAGAAAAAAATATTTGCCGAAAAACAATAAAAAATATTATATATTCATCAGTATAATTTTTTACTTTTATAAATATATAATAATATGAAAAAAAATGATACAATTTTATGTAAATTTAATGTTTAATGAGGTGATTATATATACATATATATATAGATGGAAAATTTTATATAAAGAGAATATTTATATTTATATGAAGAAAATTTTATATTCCAATTTATATATGCAAAAAGAGAATTATTTGATAAATGATGGAAAATTTTACAAATAACTATATATAATTAAATAATTAAATTTACAATAATTTTTATGCATGTTACAAAATTTAAATAAAAAATAAATTAAATAAAATAAATTATTAAAACTAATGGAAAATAGCAATGGACTAGCCTAAATTTAATTGATGATAATTTATTTATTTTTTTAAAATATTTCAATATTTAAAAATAATATTCATTATTGACGGTGGAAATTACTAGCTTGTCAACTAATTAAATGGCATTTAGGAAATTTAGAAAATTAGAAAGGCTTTAGCCTTAAAAAAAAGTCTAGACACTAGGGCCTAAATAAATTTGAAGAAATTACACTTTATATCATATTTTTTAATTTTTTTAAATATTATATATTTTTTATATATTTTTAATATACTAAATATATATTTTTAAATATTAAGAATATTTTTAATATAGTAAATGTATACCTAAAATATAACTCAAAAAAAGAGTTTTTAAAATTAAAAATTAAAAATATATATATATTTTTGAAATTGAAAAAAAAACAGATATTTTTAAAAATATTTTTGTATTTAGAATATTTTTTAAGAAAACCCACGACAAATTTTGAGTCAAGTTTGGGTTTGAATATTTTAAATAGTGGTTTACGGGTCAAACCAATATATTAAAATTTGAATGATATTTTAATGATTAACTTATTTGATAATATTAAACTTTACGTTCCTTTTTCATGTGACTACATTAAATATAATTTTTTTGTGAGAAATGAAAAGCTTTTTTAAGTTTAAAAATATATATATGACTAAAAAATATATATAATTGATATTATTTTCTTTGTAATTCATATTTTCCTATATAAGTAGAAAAATGGAAGGAATTTAGCTCAATAAATTTGTGAAAGGGTAATTAGTATAATGTTAACAATATTTTCGTTATAGAAATCAAATTAGGGGTTGATAATATCTATTTCAATATTAAAAGACTTTATTATATATAATTTTGGATTTTTTATAAATGTATCAGAAAAAATTCACAATATTATAAATTTATCAGTTTATAGAAATATTATCAAATTTATTTAAGTTTCTTTATCAACTTACAAATTTTTTAGTTTCATATAATATTTATAAAATTTATTATTACTTTATTACACACACGATAATTTTTATAAATTTATTAATTATTAAATTATTATAAAATTATTATACCTTTTTTTTATAAAATAATAAAAAAGATTCTTATAAAAAGTAAAAAGTTTAAAAAGTTTGATAGAAACATAATTTTCTCTATAATTTATCTATAAAATAAAGTAAAAATAGTAATTAAATTATACATGATTAATTATTTTTTAATCATTTAATTTAATAGTGATTTATTAATATTTCAATTTAATTTTATTAATATTTGAATGTGAATTCAAGAAAATAATAATGAAAAGAAAAAATAAAAGTGCCATTCACACCTTGAAGAAAATGGCATGAAAAATCCAAAGGGGTCAAATTGCAATTTTACAATACCGAGTTTGCCATTTGTGGAAGTTGTGGTGATAATAAGCCACCGACAATATTCCAAAATTAAATAAAATAAAATAAAATAAAAGTAAAGTAAAATAAAATAAAATAAAAATAGCAAATTATGATAATTAGGTAGTAGAGACATTCCATACTTTGAAATCCCAATATTTGTCTATATTATGACCAAAAGCTAATTGTCATTTTCAAGTCATATATAATGTATAAATAAATAAATAAATATTTAAATACTCAAATTTAAATTAAATATAACTCCTATTAATTTAACTATATATTTTTTAATTTCGTTTTTTATTATACGTTATAATAATTTATTGATTAAATTAATAATTCAACTTATATATTAAAAAAAATTAATTATTGACTACATCAGGATCTCTTACTTTAGAGTTGTGAGTTTACAATTGCATGGAGATTATCCTTATTTTTTGATATAAAAAAACTAATAATTCAACTTAATTTTCATAATTACAATTTATGTAATTGATTTGCATCAATTTAAAAACTATATCATTATTATGTTATATTATTTTTAAAAATACTATTTGTATTAATAAAAACTAAAAATTTTATTTTAGATTTATTTTCACATCCGGCTTATAATTTTGTTTTACTATTTATATTATATATAATGTCTCTGGATGTATTGATTATTGATTCTCTCATGACTTGTCATAATTTTTTTGGTTATTTTTCTAAGCTTTATTCACCATATAAAAAAATAAATTTAAAAATAAATATTAAAAAGTGGTTGAAAAATTAAATTTTACCATAGAATTCCAAAATATTTGCTAAAGTTCCACAAGCAAAATGGAAGAGAAATGGGTCTCCACTCCACTTATCCTAATTAACGTCTCTAGAATATTGACTCCACTCAATAAGATTCTTCTCCATGTATATAGTCTACTAAGTTATAATATCATTGGGTAATTATGTGGTAGAAATTAATTAATGAAATTAGTATTTTTGTCTTTTAATGCTAAAATAAAAAAATAAATAAATAATCAACAAAAAAAATAAAACAATATGTTTTAGAAATAGGGTGTGTCCATTTTTTTAGAAAAAAATATTAATTTTTTATCTGATAAGGTAAAATAGAGAACAAAAGTCTTTTCATTTATATTAAATGATATTTATTTGAATACTAAATTAAATAAATAATATATTTTAAATTAAAAAAAATTAATTCTTATTCATATTAAATTATTATTATTATTATTATTTTATAAATTACATATATAAAAAAGAGAAAATATCTAAAAGACTCGAATCTAAAATCTAAGCGAAAGTAATATATATTTTTAGTTGTTAAGTTACGCCTTCACGATAAATTTAAATTATTATTGTTTATATTTAATATATGTATATTTTAATTTTATCATAAGATTAATAATTTTGAAAAAAAAAATAAAGAATATGATAATATATTATAAATCCAATGAAGTAAGGTCAAAATGTACAACACATGGCTCATAAAAATTAAAGCACACCCTCGTGATCTTAAAGATCACAACTCATATGCTATATAGCCAAATAAAGGAAGATTCCCGTGCATATATAATTTATCTTTTAAACTCTATTATTATATATATATAATTATGATATCTTGAATTTTTAAAATAATTTATTTAATTTACATATATTTTTAATTTTGTATATATTACTTGAATGTTCAATGGTAATAAATATATGAATTTAAATATGTACAACACACCCTTATATTTTAAACAATAAAATATAATATTTTATTAGATAAGTTTAAGAGAAAATTCCGCTACTTACTATATTTATTAAAAAATTATATTAAAAAATTTTAAATTATTTTATAAAAGTGATAATAAATTTATAATAATAAATTATAGAAATTATCATCTGACTATAAATTCATAATAAATTATATATATATTATACAAAATTGATAAATTAATAAAAAAATAAGTAAAAAATAATTTTGATAATTTTTTCTGAATTGATAAATTTATGATATTATTATGATATTATGAGTTTTTTACATAATTAAAAAAAAACTCTTAAATTTAATGGCTATTCATTTTTCCTTTGACTTTTTATTCGTTCTCCTTTCAATAATATTTCTTTTTAATTAAAAATTTTAATAATTTGGATCAATATTTTTTTTAATTAAAATTATGAAAATATTGGTGATAGAATTGTGGTAGTTTATACTCTATCTGTCATGCTCAAATTATCACTTTTTCAACAAAATATTTATTAATCTCAAATTATTATTTTATATAATAAAAAAATTAATTTTTTATTATATTTTTTTTATTAATTACTTAATTAATAAAATAAAAATATATTAATAAATTAATAGAGAATATTTTAATTTATTTAAAATAATTTTATATAATATTTAAATAATTTAATATATTATGAGTTGAAAGTAATGATTTTAACATGACGGAGAAAATGTAAAATAAGTTATTTATTTTTGTGAAAAGAGAGTTAAAATTAATTTAGAAATTAATTATGGACACCAAAGACGGTGGCCATTAAGCTCCAATTTGTTATTTTATAACTACAACCTTTATTTAATTTCTACGAGCTGTAATTATTAGGATAATTAGCACTCATGGCATCTTGCCTCTCTTTTTTATGCAAATATAATGAGACAATCAATGTGAAAAATTAACTTTTTTTTATTATATATATTTTTATTTTGCGAGTAGAAAGAGTATTTATGTTTTTATCTAACTCAAAATAGAGTTTACAAACAATTTTAGGAAATTTGTTTTCTTAGCACAAAGAATATAGGAAGGCCTCCACATAATTTAATATATATATATATATACATATTCAGATTTTTTATTATTAAGAAGCTATAAAATTAGGATATTCTCATTTATTTTATAAATTTATAAATGTGTATTTGATATTGTGAGTTGTGATTAAATTGCAATTATCAAAACATTTACTTTATTTTGAGTTTACAAAACTATAATTTGGAAAATATATATATATATATTTTTCAAATCACAATTTATAAAAGATATAAAATATTTTAAAAAAAGTAAAAATTATTAAAATTCCAAACTCCCAAAATTACTTTAATTTTGATTTAGCATGATGAGCCAAAATTGCATGATATCATTTTTCTTTATAAAGAAGAGGAAAGAGAAATTATTAGAAAATTACATTGCATGTTATTTCTTTTATTTTTTTAAATACCTTAGAGTTTTCATATTTTTTTATATGCTATTTTGGAAAATAATAAAAAAAAATAAGATATTTTGGAAAATTTAAAAAAAGTGAGTGTTTTTGAAATAAAAATAAAAAATGAATATTTTTAAAAATATTTTCATTCTTTAGCATATTGTTAAAGAAATTCCAAAATTATTTTCCTTACACTGTAACCTATTGTTTTGACTTAGTAAAGGCAAAGCCCAAAGGCTGTGTGCTATTCCATATATGTAGCCCATAGCCTATAAGTAAAGTTATAGATGCGTAACTAATAGGAATTTTTATAAAATTTTTAGAAAAAATAATATATATATATTTATATAATTTATTAGAATTTATGATTAGTTATAAATTTATCAAATTTATATAATTTATTATATGTCAGATTTTATTATATATTTTTTATAAAATAATTAAAATGCCTCTAATATAACATGTGAAAATTTTACAAAATCTAATAAGAAACATAATTTTTCATAATTATTACAATCAAATTCATATTTTCATAAAATTTAAATATAAATTATAAACAAGTTCAACAATAATATTTTTTCATAGTGGAAGAATATCAATATTAATTTCATATCATTAAAATTATAAAAAAAAACTTTTGTTCATTTTAATAAATTAAATTACTTATAATGAAATGAAGATTTTAATTAAAATATATATTTAATATTTATATAAACAAAAAAAAAATCAATTCTAAGTCTATTATTGTCAATATAGTGTAGCAATAATAACTTATCTGTAAGGAGAACTTTATCTTTATTTTTATAGTTTTATCTTAGTCGATCCTGAAAAATTAATTAATAAAAAAAGAAATTAATATATTCAGAATGGATTTACGTTTCACATTTATATATTGCGATGGTCTGTAAATAGATAAGATAAAAATGGCATTTTGTAATATAGAAATAAGAAAGGCAAAAACATGGGCACGTTGTAAACATAAGAAATGGAAGGCACGATCTTCTCAAAGAGGTCAATGGTCAACGAGAAAATGTCGACCTCTCTTCCAAAATTAACGGTTAAAAATTCAAACCTAACATCCCCTGTTTTTTTCTCTTCTCATCCAAACAAAATTTAGCAACAAAATCACAAAATGTTAAACTAATAAACCAAAAACAAAATCAATAATTTACATCCACAGCCATTTCTCTTTCTCTTCGCTCCTTTTTTTTTTACGTTATGATTCTTCTTTCTTTTTCCATTATTTTCTTCCCATCTTCTTTATCATCATTACCATCATCTTTATCGAATTCAGATTCTCTGTTCAATTCAGAAAAATCCCTTTTCTTTTAATTAATTTATCAATGGAGAATTACCCACCTCAGAAATCTCCTAGAATTCCAAGAAAAGCCAATGGCGATGGCAATTATAATAATTATAATTGCAATGTAAAGCATGAGCAAGATGGCAACGATTTGAAGCCTGAAACAGGGGATTTTGATAGAAAACAGAGCTTTGAAGAGCCTGCTATACAACAGAGCATTGTTCAAACTTTGACAGAAGTTGATAAATATTTTGAAACCTTAGCAAACTTAAAAGAAAAGTCCAATCCACCAGAAATTCCAAGCTGTGTTGAAACATTGTTGAAATTAGTAGAAGTAGAGATGGCAAATTTTGATTTCAAAAAGGTTGGTCAAAATCAAGAAGCAGAAAGATTATTTTGCCAATGTTTAGCTGGAGTTTCCAAGTTGATTAATGTGTTTAATGAATTCATTCATGATCCAGCAATTGCATCTTCTTTAAACAGAGCAAGCACTGTTCTTCATCTAGTCATGTCATTGTTGGATAGCGAGTTTCGATCAGTTTTAGAAAGCTGCAATCGAAAAAACAACAGCAGCAGCAGCAACAACAACAATGCAGATTCGAAAACTCCGAAGGCATCAAAGCAATCATCGTTCAGTTCTAATAATCAAGATTCTGATCATGGAACTCAACCATTAGAATCTGAATCAACCCAAGAAGAAGACTACCCTGGTTACACACAAATATCAATTGCAAAGTTGAATAAAATTGCTTCTGCAATGATCTCATTAGGCTATGAAAGTGAATGCTGTATGGCTTATAATATGGTAAGGAGAAATGAATTCAATAGCGAGTTGGATCGGTTAGGATTCAACAGTATCTCCATTGATGATGTTCAAAGAATGCAATGGGAAACTTTGGAAGGTGAAATCTCTTCATGGATTGAAGTTCTTAAGCACTGTTCCTCTGTTCTCTTCCCAATTGAGCAGAAAATTTGCAGCTCTGTTTTTTCACAGTACCCATCAATCTCCGAGAGAATATTCAGCGATTTAGCATTGGCAGTAACTGTAAGATTTCTCAATTTTGCAGAAGCCATTGCTTTAACAAAAAGATCAGCAGAGAAATTGTTCAAATTCTTAGACATGTATGAGACATTAAGAGATATTATACCTGCCATTGAAAACATCAACTCCAAAGAATTAAAAACAGAGCTTTACACTGCAAAAAGCCGGCTCGGAGAAGCAGCTGTTAGCATTTTCTGTGATCTTGAGAATTCAATAAGGAGAGATCAAGGAAGAACTCCAGTTCCAAGTGGTGCAGTTCATCCATTAACTCGTTACACCATGAATTATTTAGAATACGCCTGTGAATATAAAGAAACATTGGAACAAGTCTTTCAACAACATTTGATAACAGAGGGAACCATCAATGGTGGAGAGTCTAAACAATGGGATGTTTCATCAGCAAAGATCAAAGAAGGTGCTAATGATGATGGAACTCCTAAAACTTCACCATTTGCTGTTCAATTGAACAGAATAATGGATTTACTTGATGAAAATCTTGAAATGAAGTCAAAATTATACAGAGACCCCGCTCTGTGTAATGTGTTCTTGATGAACAACGGAAGATACATTCTGCAAAAGATTAAAGGATCAACTGATATTAACGATATAATGGGAGCTCAATGGTGTAGAAAGCGATCTTCTGATCTGAGACAGTACCATAAAGCTTATACAAGAGAAACTTGGACCAAATTGTTGCAGTGTCTTAGCCATGAAGGGCTGCAAGTAAATGGGAAAGTTGTGAAAACTGTTTTGAAAGAAAGATTCAAAATGTTCAATTCAATGTTTGATGAAATTCATAAAACACAGAGTACTTGGGTTGTTAGTGATGAACAGCTTCAATCTGAACTTAGAGTTTCGGTATCAGCGGTGGTTATTCCGGCTTACCGGTCGTTTCTTGGAAGGTTTCAACAGTACTTGTCTTCTGGTAGACAAACAGAGAAGTATATTAAGTATCAACCTGAAGATATTGAGACTGCCATTGATGATTTGTTTGATGGAAACCCAACGTCTATGTCAAGAAGAAGAACTTAAATTTCCTCTTCTAATTAAGCAAATTATCAATGGAAGAAAAGAAATATTTTTTTTTTCTGATTTGTTGTTTTATTTTGTTCTGTTTACTGATTCATTATGTTCAATAAATTTTCTTGTTAAATTTGATTGAATGTGAATTATTTATTTAATTAATTTGTGTAAAATTTCAGCAATTTATTTTTTTTTAATTTTTTGGTTAATTATTAGGTGGAGATCTTGAGATTGATTTCTATTCAAATCTCAGATCAGTGTCATGTTTAAGGTGTTCATGTAAACACGTCTCTCTTAAGTTATGGTTGCCTTCAACCATACTGACTTTAACTCAATTTTTTTTTTCCAATTTTTTATTTATTTTGTGCATTTTAAGTATACATAATTGTTAATTAAGTTTGAGTTTATCTTGCAATCTAAAAGCTTAATTTGCAAATTATGGTATCCAATTAATAAATTCTTTTTATAATAATATAAAAAAATTAATGAGAAAACTCTTTTATTTGGGGGCATTATCAAATATTGTATCTATATATAATTTTGATTGAAATTTATTATTTAAAAAATATACATATATTATTAGATTATGGTCCGTTGTACCTTAATTATTTACTTTAAGAAAAGGGTATTTTGAGATATTGGCTGATATTTTATCACATAAAGAAAAGGGCATTTTTACTCATATTATTTATTAAGAAATTTTTGATGTATTTTTCACCATATTTTTACAATTAGCAAAAGAGCTAAACAAATACTTTTGATTTGGCAAAAGGAATTGCTTTGGCCAACCCTAAAAAAGAGCAACTTTTAGCATAATAATATAAAAACTGAACTTTAAAAGTGGCTTTGAATCGAAAGAGCTAATTATCAAAAGATCCTTTAGATATTCATCAGTACTTTCATGAAAAATTTGCAATTAAAGAAAAAAAATAATGTTGATAATTGAAGAAATAAAACAGGGTAGCTTCCAAAAAAAGAAAAGAATTAAAAACAGAGTCAGCTTTTTAATTAATTCTTCATATATACAGTAATTATCACTGTGACAAGCTGACCAAAAAGAACTCTCTTTCAATCGAAATTGCTAAAAATTATTTTGGATTAACATCACTAAAAATCCATGAATTTTACATTATACCATTAAAATTTTTAAACTTTAATTTGTTATAATAAAATCCTTCAATATTCAATTTCTTTCCATTACAATTTAACTTCGTTTTTCAATGTCTAAATGGTGACCAAAAAGAGAATTTCAAGATCTTAAGTCTTAAATTCTGAATTATAAAAAAAATTCTATTTTTCTAAAAAAAAATCTGAATTCTAAATTTTCAAAAAATTCAAATTTGAAAAAGAATTTATTTTTAAATCACAAAAAAATTAAACCTTGTTCTAAAATCAAAATTGCAAACATTTCACTAATCCACCAATATTTTTCTGCAAAATAATCTCTCTTAAACTATCTTTCTGTTACCATTCAATTACTGAAAATAGAGTTAATGATTTTATTGGAAAAAAAAAATAAGTATTGTGGAAATTTTATTACAATAAATTAAAGTTTAAAAATTTTAATAATACAGAGATTATTGGTGATATTAATCCAAACATTTTGAAAAGTTAAGAAAACATTGAGGAAAGAAAAGCCAGAGATAGTATTGGACGAAAAGAAGACTCTAAAAAAATTATGCAGAGCATGGTCGATCCTCTGTTCACTACCCGATTTAGAGTAGAAACAGAATCTGGGGAGAAAGAAACCCTGATCTTTCGCCGGTATTCGGCGCAACCGTACCCGGCAGCAGCGCCGCCTGGAAATTGGCCAGTTGGGGTAGAGAAAGCAGAGGCCACGCCTTTCTTTCTTTCTTTTTCAGTTAATTTTCTTTAGACTCTGCTTTTTGTCTCTGCTTTAGGTGAACAATGAACCAGAGAATATATATATATATATATATATCAGACTTTCAGGGTAAAGAATTAAAAGATGGATTGGATGGATCCTCTTCTTCTTCTTAACTGGACTCTCCTACGCTTTGCTCTGTACCATAGAATCCAAAAAGAACTTTCGTTAATCTTGATTTTCCACTTGACTTTGTATATATAATAATCTTCATTTTTTTATTTTATTATAATTTATTTTTTAATCCAAATATTGCTGAATTTGCCAATTTGGTGAAAAAATGCCAATCTAATTGAAATATTTAAATATATTCTTTTTAACTTTCAATTTTTCACTAATATATATATATATATATATATATAATTTTAACATCAAGTTCTGGGTAATTTTATTAAATTTTAATTTAGAAAGTTTCTTTAAAAAAATGCTAAAAGAGACTGTAATTCGGTAAATTCTAAATTTTTGTAATAATATAATGTTTGTGCAAAGATTTTAATAAGTTTTGGGTATTTTTTTCATTACATTTTAATTTTAATTTTAATTTTAAATATTTATTGAATTCGCTGAAAATGTATCAATATAGTTAGAACATTCGGATACGTTTTTCTATTTTATTTTTTTAATTAAAAAAATAATTTTAAACATATGGTATTTTAATTTAGAAAGTTTCTTTAGAAAAAAAAAAGGCAAGAAAGAGGCTTTAATTAGGTAAAATCAAGTTTTTAAAATAATACAATGCATGCATGAGATGCTTTCCACATAAAACCCATTGTATTAGAGAAAACCAACCATAATATATTACAAAATTTGCATAAGGTTTATACTAAGCTGTGGGCATGATATTAAATTTTTTTTGTTTTTTTTCATGATAAATTGGTGTTTTATTTATGCTTCAAAGTGGAATTCCAAATCCTTATTGTACAATTTCTTGTCCTTAGCCCTCACATAAAAATAAAGATAAAAAAAGTTACTAGTTGAATATGATTATACATTATCACGCATTATAATTTTGTTTTTAAGATGTATATAACTATTGTCATTAAGTAATTTCAAAGTAATGTTTAGTGGAGGAAATGATATATATCCCATTTTCAATAAAAAAAAAACAATTTTTATGACTTTAACAAAGTTTTATTTTTTTAGTCAGTCAATATAATTTTAATTTATGCTATATTTATCTTTAAATAACTCGTAAGGTCTATTCTATATTTCAAAATTTGAAATATGAACAATAAAGACTTTCTTAATTAATGAATATTATATTAAAGTTTTGAAAACTAATTAAGTTCATCTCTATATATTAACTTTTTATTTATTGAAATATTGATAGATAAATTTGTGTTTGAATTAAAGAATCAATAAAATTTGAAGCACCTTTCAAGAAAAATAAAATAAAATTTAAAGTATTGATGTTTTTTCACTAATAATATTAAGATTACTTTAATTATAATTTTTTAATATATTTATCAAATTTGACTAACACACAACAATTTTTGTTTTATTTTATTTTTTGTTATCAAGAATCGCAGCCACAAACAATTAACACTATTTATACATAGATGAGGTCAATTCTTGAACTTAGAGAGATTGCCATTATATAAATAAATAAGTAAATAAATAAAATAATTATTATTTTTCTAATAATGATGATAATTATTAATTATGAAAAGAATTACAAACACAAACAAAGTTTATTTATTTAATATTTACACATAACATGCGTGTAATGGTCACGTCATAAAAGCAAAGGCAAATGAATTTAACAAAAATAAAATAAAATAAATATGAGAAACCGACAACAAGGACAGAGACAGCCGTCTATAATCTCTTACCCTACGTTACTATGTCTAATAATTTTTACTACTTTAAACTGTAAAAAGAATTGTTTTTTTTGTTTTTAAGTGAAAGATTATAAAACTCCTTTGAATTAATTATGTTCTTATTTATAACATATTTCAATCTAACTCTATTTATAAAAGTCAAAAAATTAATAAGTTTGAGATACAAATTTATTTAATAGATAATATAGGAGTTTAATTTAAGAAATTAAAACGATTTTAAGTAGTATTTATTTTGAGCCGATTAAATTTATTTCAAATCCAACAAATTTATTTTAAATAGTTCAATTTAAATAAACGATTTAATATAATTTTATAATTTTACATCACTTGAAAAATATTTTTAATATTGCTCAAAAAAAGAGAATTCATATGCAAACCCCAGTTAACTTTGCATTTAGATTTTTTTGAGTTGTGAGTTTTTTTTTTTTTTTTTTTTTGAGTTGGGGAGTTGTTGAGTTAAGATTAAAAAAATCCACAACCCTAATTCAAACATTTTAACTAGGATTATAGAAAAAAAAATAAAAAGGTGAAAAAAAAGGAAATTTACAGTGATGACTAGACTTTTGTAATAATCTCATAGAGCAGACAAATGACTTATAGCCGCCTTCTAAAACTGACACGATTGCTTCCAAGAATTTCTATAACTAATACACATGATGTCTTCTCAGCACAGACAACAATCCTTTTAAAGCAAAGATTTTCACAACACAACCAAAGCATGCGCTGCGACAACTACAGACAAATCCTTTATTATTATTATTATTATTATTATTCAACACCAAATAATCAAACAAACCCATTTTCACAGCTATAAATAAGCTTCCATGGCGCCCTCTGTTTTTCTGCAAATTCAATACAAACCCAATATTATTAACAGCTTTTAAGCAAACCCAAGTTCAAACAATGCATTATTACCAAGTAACAGAGGAATGGAGTTATGGGTATTATTTAGGAGGATCAGAAGCCATTGAAAGAGTGGCAAGTTTAGCGTCAGAAAGAGCTGTTGTTATTTTCAGTGTTAGTAGTTGCTGTATGTGCCATGCAGTGAAGAGATTGTTTTGTGGGATGGGTGTGAACCCAACTGTTTATGAAATTGATCAAGACCCAAGAGGAAAAGAGATTGAAAGAGCTTTGATTCGATTACTTGGAAGCTGCTTTGGCAACTTTAGTAATGTTAATGGTGCTGTTCCTGTTGTTTTTATTGGTGGGAAACTTATTGGAGCTATGGATAGAGTTATGGCTTCTCATATTAATGGAACTCTTGTTCCTCTTCTTAAAGAAGCTGGTGCTCTTTGGCTTTGATTATTAATTAATTAATTAATAATCTTTGATTAATTAACTGAATTTTTGTTTGTTTTTTTTACTAATATTTCTGCTTATGATATGATCTAACTTCTGATCTTTCGTAGTTTTTTTTTTTAATTTGTTTTGATTATCTTCTTATTTAGTCTATTGTAAACTTCTAATTAATGATTAACTTCTGTAGTGGATATGTTTAATGTTGATCCCTGCATTTGTATACACTTAGAATGTACTTCTTCTTCTCAATTAATTCCTTTCTTTTTTTAGCTTGTATTTATTGAATGGTATATCATGATAATGGCTATATTAATTATCATTATTTAATATATTAAATTTTAATTTAATAATAAAAATATAATTTTTTAAGATAATAAATTTAATATCCATTTCTTTTTGTCACATAAATATTAAAAAAGTTATTATATTTTAGCATATTGAAATATAATTTAATAATAAGTATATAATACTAAAAAATTATCATATTTTAACATATCGAGATATAATTTCATAATAAATACATTTTTTTACTTAAATATTAATTTTTTTTGCACGTCGGCAGTAAAAAAATAATATTTTAATGTATTGAGATATAATTTAATGATAAATTTATATTTTTTTAGGCAATAAAATTAATGATTTTCTTTCTATATTAGTATTAAAAAATCATATTTTAATATATAATTTAATAATAATATATTTTTTAAATAATAAAATTAATATCGATTTTTTTTCATATCAATATTAAAAAAAATTATGATATTTCAAGTAAGAATTTGCGAATTACTATTTTTACAGTTTTGAAAATGATTTAATAACATTGAATATACCTTAATATATAGCTATCTTGATTATTGATACTTGACTAGAGTTGATTGACTTAATTATAGTCTTTGTTAATTTCTAATACACGTTTTGGGAGCTAATCATATGATGTTTTGTTGACTTGTTGACCAAAATTTTACAAATGAGTGAGTGCCACGTCAGCAGTAAGTCAATCAGTCAAATCACTTGAAGACTAGCACAAGGCAAGGCAATGAGGGAGACGAATGTGAATAATACATATATATTTCCAATAATTAGTTCATATATCAACTGATATTAATTCAGATATATTTTTTTATTGAAAAAAAGTAAATTATGACATTAACATTAATATAATTTATACTTGTTAACGTTGTTCTTCAGTAAATAACTATATATCACAATTTGATTTATTCTTTTAGAAAAATTACATCCCTCACTAAAATTTTTAAATTTTAAATTTTCTATGAAAAGTTGTTTTAAGATTTTATAAAAATATATAATAAATTTATAATTAACTTTATATATTATACGAACTTGATAAATTTATAAATTGGTTAAAAAATTTTAATAAATTTAAAATATTTTAAAATTTTGATAAAAATTTATAAATTTGTTTTTTATTTTTTTAGTAATTTTGTAATTTTTTTTTTTACTTAATTAGCTTCGAAGGGCCAATTTGGTTGAGTAATAAGCAAATGAAAGAAGAAACAAAAGCAATGGACTGTTTTAATTTGGGCTTTCTTACACAAGGGAATAGGGCTTTTCATAAAAATATAAGAAAAATTAAAAATAATTTTAAATTTATTATATTTATAAAATATTGATTAAAATATTAAAATTTATAAAATATTTATTAAAATATTAAATTTTTATTAGTTTATAATGAGTTTATAAATTTTACAATGAGTTTATAAATTTTATATAATTTATAATAAATTTATAATAAAATAATTAAAATACTTATAATAAAAAATAAAAATTTATAAAAATATAATGAAAGATGTCTTTTTTTTTTAAGAAATATAATCAACTTACTCAAGTAGACGACAACATAATATTCATGGCGTTATAGATTCTCCATACTTATAAAACTTAGGCCCTTGACATTCCAAATTTTAGTTGTGAGTGCTTCAATCTTTGATTGATTTAGGGTAATTTTATTGGCTAAAATTCAAATGAGCGGCCGAAATATTATCATTCTCTCTCCACATAATTTTAATGGTCAGAGTCAGAATGATCTTTTTTTTATTAAAAAAAATCATATTTAGCTCAAAAAAATATATTAAAGGCTGACTCCAGATAATAGCAATATTTTAGAAACTTATTTAAAAGCTTAATTTTATTTGATTTGGGGTATTGAAAGGGGACAATTAATCTTCTGACTCTGACATTACATATAGATAAAGAATTATTAAAATAATTCATCTGTTTCACTTTAAGTGACCCATTCTCTATTTTTACACATATTAAAAAAATTATTGATTTATATAAATTTCATAAAAATACAAAATAATTTTTTTTAATACCCTTCTTGCTATTATCCTTATTTAATGTATTATTATTGAAAAACGAAATAGTTAAACTATTAATTTGATCTTTTATATTACTTATTTTTAAAAAATAAGAGTAGGATAGGAAGGAAAAATAATTATCTTAAAATAGGCCACTTAAATTAAAAAAAAATAAAAATAAAAAAAAATAAAGTAAAACGGAGGGAGTACTAATTAAATCTGACATTAGATGTATTTCAACAGGGCCTGGGATACTTCTTGGGATCTATAATATTTTTCACGTGCATGCAAGTGAGTACCAAGGAAAAATACTTGCACAATTTATGTTTTTTCTCTAATTTCAGACCAAAAATTTTGAATGATTCACCTGGTTTAAACTTGGATTTATTCTCCTCGAGTCTTTTGTATATCTAAATGGGTTCATCTTCAAATGACTGATATTTAATAGAGATAATTACACTGTTATTGTACACGGGATTTTTTTTTACTTTTACTCTATCATGTTGTTTTTTTTATTTTTATAAATTTATTTTATTTTATTTATAGTTTTTTATTTAATTTTTTTAATATTATATTTTTAATATACACATAAAATAAATATATATATACACAATATATACAAAATACGCACTTAACAATACAAACTACATCTATAATACATCTATAATATATTTACAACACATCTACATAATATTTTTAATATTTATTTAATTTTATTTTTTTTAATTTTTTAATCTCACAACATCCATGCAATACCCACCACATAATATTCAACAACTTTTATATAAAATACACACCATTTAAATAATAAAAATATAATATACACATAATATGCATAACACTTCTATAATATCTACAATACATATACAATACATCTACTACACATTTATATAATAAAATTATATGTTTTTTTTTCTTTTTTTTGTATATGATATATAAAATTTATTTAAAAATAAATTTAATAATTTTTATTAATATATTTTAATATATTTTACTTTTTTAATTTTTTGTGAGTGTTATTTATTTTTTATAATTAAAATTAAAATTTTGCCTTTTTTAAAAAAATTACAGTTTTTATATGATAAAAACAATTTAAAATATTAATTATTATTATTTTATTAGAATATTTTTATTTAATAGAGAAGTTTGAATAATAATAATAATTGAAGTAAAATATTAATTAAATTAGGGAAATAGATATTTTTAATTTTTTTTTGTTTTAGTAAGAAATAAGGTATTTTTAAAATTTTACATCAATTTTTTATAAAAATGTAAATATTTTTAATTTTTGTAGTATTTTTAAAATAAAAGTTATTTTTTTAGATATTTATGTAAATGTCCCTATTTAATATTGATCAAGAATTCAAAATTAACCCACAAAAATATAAATTTTTATATTTCTGAAATTTATTTTTCAAAATTTCAACTAAATTGACATCTTCTGGCCGAATTCAACAAATGTCTTTCGCACTATGTTTCAAGGCTCCAAGAACTTCTTCAAGTACGAAAGGGTATACTAAGGTCTTGTCCCTTTTACAATTCCCTAATCATATAAAGATAAGGCAACTCTCTCTTTTTATATGATCTACTCATAATTTAATTGCTTGAATGTGAAATTCTCCAAGTTCTAATTGAGAAATTGGGAATTTGATTTTGAATAAAGAAGGCAAAAAAACAAACATATGTTGGCTAGTTGGGGGCATTGAAACAATGCATGATGATAACATGTAGCAAGTAGCCATAAATTGCTGAAAATGAATGTAGTTGGCCACATATACAATGGGAAGAATAAAACAATAATTAAAATCATCAGAAAGACTACAGAACATAAAAAAATTTCAATCTTCCTTTCAGGAAATACTATCCTTTTCATTTCTTAACAAAAATATTAAATAAATATATATATATAAATAAGACCTCCACATGCACATCCAAACATAACATAATGATATATGCATATTTTTCTATGTAATTAATCCATGATCAATTTCTCTCTCCTCACATATAAATATTAAAAAAAGCATCCAACTGTACGTGAAAATATAACTTATCAGTAACTGCATATTGTTTTGAACCATAAACTCAGAGTTGATTGCCCTTTCCCCATATAAATGCTAAAAAAAAGAATAAAGACTTCACTTCCAAACCAAACCCCACAATCTGTCAATCTGCTACAGAATTGTAATTTGCAAAGCCTTTTTCTCTTCACAACCTTCCAAAAGAGCTCTTCACATGTCTTTGTTTTTAGTGACTAGAAAAAGCATTTTCTACACTTATTACAGTTGGTCCTAACACCAACAACTCACGGGCTCATTATATGCAGTTTTCAAGATCTCTATTGTTTACAGAATAATTGCAATAATATTAGATATGAATAGATTGCTAAGTACCAACCATAACTATTCTTTGATGTTCTTGTAGAAGCTTCTCCCCTATGTTTTCTGCTATGGCTCCATTAATCCTTTTTCTTCTCCTCCTTTCAACTTTTTTTGTCTACCCATTTTCTTTTTTTGCTCATTCTGCAACTCCTGCATCTAGTATCAGTGTTGTTGGTGTTGTTTATTGTGATACTTGTTCTACCAACTCTTTCTCCAGACACAGCTACTTCTTGCCAGGTAAAACAAATTAAACTCTTCCTTTTTATTGTTATTAACTTCTTAATTGCAGTATAAATTACACTATCTGTCTGTTTCTGTTTGTTTGATATAGTTGACTAGAAATTTAGCTTTAAGTTCTTCAATTTCATACGTTCTAATTTACAGAAATTCTAAAGCAACTGATAGCATATTTTGTAATGTTGTTTGAGGGTTTGTTAAGAAAAGTTCCATGTTTAAGAAAAGTTCTATTACAGAACGCGGAGTTACAGCCTAGCAGTAAGTGTATATTCTATTGGGCAACAGGCTTAGTATCGATTTTCCCCTTGCAACTTTACTAGTAAGTGTATATTCTCTTGGGCAACAGGATCAGTATCGATTTTTCCCATACAGCTTTACTAGAAAAAGATAAGTTCTATGACAGTATATTCAAGTTTAAACAATTTTCTTATACTGTTTTTTAAAAAAATACCATATTCAGCTTTCTTCAGAATGATCTTATAGCCCATAATCGTTTTGATTGGAAAGTTAGAATTCATATAGCCGACTCCAGGAATTAATGCTTAGTTGAGTTGAATTATCTGAAATTGTGTTTGTTTACAGAAAAACAATTTCAACTTCAATGTTGCTCTAAGAAATTCCCTGAATTTGTTTCAATTGGCATTGAATTTCAGGCGTGGAAGTTCAGATACAATGCATATTCAAAGCAAATGCACCAAAAACAGCAGAAAAGATAAATTTCTCAGTCAATAGAACAACAAATAAATATGGAACATACAAACTGGAAATACCTCATATTGATGGAGTTGATTGTGTGGATGGTTCAGCAATTGAATCTTTATGTCAAGCAAGTTTAATAAAGAGTTCATCTTCAGCCTGTAATGTTCCTGGATTAAAGACAACATCAGAAGAAGTTTCTGTCAAATCAAAGCAAGATAATCACTGCATTTACAGTATAAATGCATTGAGTTATAAACCTGCAAAAAGAAATGTTACCTTATGTGAAAATCACCAAGAAAATTCATCATCTTCTTTCAATTCTTCCAAATTTTTTCTCCCTTATTTCCCACCTTATGGGTTTTCTTGGCCACCTTTGCCTCAGTTTCCACCATTGCCACCATTATCTTTCCCTCCTCTGCCACCATTGCCGCCACTTCCATACTTTCCTTTTCCCTTTTCACGACCACCACCTTCTTTGCCCTTTCCATTCCCACCTTTGCCACCTCTACCACCACTGTTTCCACCAACTCCAACTATCTTTCAGCCACCTCCTCCACCAGCTTTCAATTTAGGAGATCCAAGAACCTGGATACCTCATATTCCTCCATTTGGTCCTGCACCTCCTCCACCACCTCCTGCATTTAATCTAGGAGACCCAAGAACTTGGATACCATATCTGCCTCCATCCCCTCCCAATAGACCTCAAAATCAAAACCCATAATAGATTTCTCAATTATATTTTTATCTCAAAATCATTTTTATTTATGTTTAATATGCTATAGTTCATAATTACATGCCTTTTTCTTTTTAAAGTGTCTGATGAAAAAAACATATGACTACAGAAAATAGAATGGTATTTCCTTGATAAGATAATTACAGCTTTCAATTACTTTGTTTAAATAGAAAAATTGTATTCATAGTATAGTTTTCATAGAAAAATTGCAATAAACATAGTATTCACATCTCTGAATTGAAATTGATATGTTATTCGCTATAATTAAGCAATCTCTGGTTTCTCAAAGAATCAGTAATCATAGCTAAAAGTAAAAAATCCTCAAAATTTTGACTACAAATTACAATAACAAAAATGAGACTATGCTTCCTGATTCTGCTACCTATCTATTTTTCTATAATTTTTTTCCCCGTGTAAATTTTCCAGTAGAAAATGACTCAATAAACTTCCAAGCACAGCTAACAACTTTAAATTGAGATAGTTGTAACTTGTAAACTGGTGCAGATGTGCTCACTGAATCACTGCTGGTCAGCATCAATCTCTACAAACTAAAGCTAGAAACATAATCAAGATTAATAATCATTGCTATTCAATCTTACAGTTCTTTAATCTGTTCCCTTCTAGCTGCTGCGATCTCTCTCACAGCTCTTTAATGGTCTTAGAAGCATCCTATAATACAACCAAAAGAAGAGGAAAAAGAATTAAAAGAAATAAAAAAAAAAAAAAAAGATAAAAGTAGTTATATAAAGTAGACCGAGACTTAGTTTAGCAATAAGTGGATATTCCCCTAAACAATAAATCTAGGATCAATTTTCCCTCCTCCAAAATGTATGATGAAACAAAAATGATTATATTTGTATGAGGTATTATAATCCATTTATGGTAAATTAAAATTCTTCCTAACCTCTAATTTCCTTGTCAATTCCTCCTCTACTTTGTCTCTTCTAGTTCTTTCTTCCTGAATAATATCAACTAGAGAAATATTTTCTTGATCCAACTGTTCTGCTTTCTTTTTTTCAGCTTCAAGCTCTTTTGTTTTCTTCTGAAGCTGTCCATAAATAAGGAAGCTACAAAATCAGAAGGAAAAAAAGGGGAACAAAATATTCAGTTTCGAAAAATAAAATTTAGTATATTATACATAGCGTTATCGCCGTGTGATCTGAGATCACGGGTTCGAGCCGTGGAAATAGCCTCTTGCAATTGCAAAGAAAGACCGCGTACAAAAATTCAATGGATTTGACCATTCTCCGAACTCCGCGTACAGCGGGAACGTTTGTATACCGGGCTGTCTTTTTTTTTTATACACACTTGATATTCAAGATTTTGCTGCCTGTCTCTTTCATATTTCAAAGATTTCAGCAAAGTATCCACCATTTTTCCATTTGATCCATTCAACCTGAAAATGCTATGAAATTTATGATCATGTTAATGCAGCAATATAAAGAAGAGAACAATATAATGCCTCTGAGTTAACTAAACATACCTATCTTTTAATTCAGGACTCTTATCTTTCAAGTTGATAGAACTCTTTATACTGCAAATTGCATTAACCTGCTAAATGAGAAAGTTCCAAAACAAAAAATTTCAAATTAAATTATGAGATTCAAGCAGGCTCCATTGCATTAGCATTTGAGCTTCACATGTAAAGAAACAACTTAAAAGACATCAATAGAATTTACCTTGGAATGAGAAGCAGTGGCTATAGCAGAAGCAAGTGATGGCTCACCATCCCTAATATTGGGGGATGATTTTTCGCCAAATTTCATACTAGATTTTGCTCTTGAATCCACATTAATGAAGCCTTGTTCGTTAAGATTAACTTCATTACCAGAATTATTTGCTCGTTTGAACTAATTGCATCTGCTGGAGATCCTTTACTCCCACTAGGAGAGGTTTGTCCGCTGTTAGAAGTATGGTGTTTGGAATGCCGCCTTGCTGCATAACCAATCTTATGGCAATTTGAAGACCTAATTAGAATAAAAAAATGAAAGGGTTATATCAATAAATCAATCAAGAGGACAATCACTTGGAAACTGAGAAGGTGAAAAAAGAGAGAGTAAAAACTAAGAAAACTAACCAATAAGTCTTCTGTATTGCAATCAGTTTGGACTCTAGTCTTGAAAGCACAGTTGTGCGTTCAAAACCTTGTTTATCATGGGCTGGTTCGACAAAATTTTCTTCTAGTACACCTGTGCAGCAAGAATATTCAAATGATTTAATCAAAACAAAAAATAAAACTATATCAGAATGGAATTGCAGAATAACTCTTAGACAAAATACCTATTACTCCACGGCCATCACTACCAGCAGCATTCCACACCCTCCAGAAAGGCTGAGAAAACAGAACACAAATTCAACAATACAACTATGGCATTAAGTCCTTAATTAAAAGGCATAATATAAGGGCACATATAAAAACCTTGATTAGTCGATTATTGTGATAAACGTTAAATCCTTGGATATCAATATGGTGACGAGCATCCTTCACAAATCCCATCATCCCAGTTGCGGCCACCTGATACAGCAGCAAAACGAATTATAAGTTTGCTGGGGAGCAAAAGGTAAAACACAAACCAAAAATTACATTAACATTACATTTTTATTGTCCTTTGAAATGCTCTCAGGTACATTCTGTGGTCTGTATACTATCGGCTGTGTCAGCATCATATCACTCACTATGTTATGATATTCGATATCCTTTCCACGCAACACAATTCTGAAGCTAGTTGGAAGTCTGAGATAGATAATTGCTGCATAACCAGGGGCGGAGCTTGGGGGGTTCGTGTGGGGGCTGACGACCTCCTCTCGCCAGCGGCACAGATGTAATATACAGAGGGTCTGCACCGCCGGTGGTGAGTGTTGCAGAGAGAACGGAGAGCTCTGCCCCTCCTCAGGCCCCTGCCTTGCTGAGACTGCGAGAGAAGAAGAAGGAGAAACAGGCAACCTCTCACGTGAAATTACTATTTTGCCCCTCGGGGCTTTATTTTTTTTTTAAAAAATTCTATTAAGTGAAACGGCGCCGTTTCTCCTTAAACGACGTCGTTTCACTTAAAACGTTTACAAAAAAAAATAAAGCCAGCAGCAAACGCTGCTGGCTCGACCGAAAAACTGAGAGATGAGCAGAGAATTGAGAGAAGAACGGAGAGAGGAGAGGCGGAGAAGACGGCGGAGCTGCAACACCGAGCCACCGGAGACGGCGACGCCGCAACATCATTTTTTCTCTTGGTAATTTTGCCCCTCCCCCCTCAAAAAATCTCTGATTCTGCCACTGTGCATAACTCTAGCAAGGGCAAATTAAGAAGATATGGTCAAGGTAGCAAAAGTAAAGAAAATATCTACTATAGAACATGACATTGATTAATTTTCAACTCTCCCTTGAAACATACCCTTAATGAATGCTGATAAGTTAAGAAATGCCTTGAATTGGTATATTTGTTTGCCATTTGTATGTTCTTCTCATTTGTATATCCTGCCATTTCAAGTTCAATAAATAATACAACCCTATTAGAAACCATTATATGCAACTCAATTCAACTAAATCTTAATTCTATATTAATTGGGATAGGCTATATGGACTCTCTTTTTCCACTCATAATGATCATGAACTACATTTTTTAAAAGATATAGAGCCATAAGAACATCTTTGAAGCTATTAGAAACTATTATATATGACGAGTGCAAATTGACCTTATAATTTCTATCATATTTAGTATGTAATTGACTTGAATTAATCTAATCTAAACTTGTTTATGTGCTTTTATTTCATGGTTTATAAATTTAGCTTAGTTTAAATTAATTTCTTAAAAGTGTGTATAAACTAGAATTTTTAGGTAAAATTGGATTTTCAGAGCTTCAAGTATAATTTTGGTAATTTTAAAGTGAAAAATTTTAAAAATGGTCTTCATGAAGTTGATAGAGGACATCTCAAGATTTTCAGAGAGTCCTAATTCGATAAATTTTGAGTTCATTTGGGCTTCCAACTTAAAAGTCGAAGTTGGGCTTAAATTTTAGAAGTATAAGTTCAGTCCGAGCCATTGATAGTAATTGAGCCATAACTTGGGCATCTGAAGTCCAAATAAGGTAATTCAAAATTTTAAAAGTATCAGTAAATTAAAGATAAAGATGATATCTGATAGAAAATCGAGGGGAGAGTTGTGAATTCAAATTCTAAAACAGAAGCTAAGTAGGAGGAATTTAGTTGGAAGAAAAAAAAAAGAGAAAAATATAGAAGGGGTTGTGAACAGTAATGTATTGAGCATCCAAAATCAATTTTCTACTATATTTTTTCATCTTTTCAAGAAGAAATTAGTTTTTCATCATTGGAGATCAAAGGAAGAAGAAAAATGGGCTTGAGGATGATTTCGTCATCTCTACAAGACTCTTCATCCGTCTAGTTTGAATTCTCTATTTAGTTTAGTTTTTTAAATTTATATTTTATTTAATAGTTTTGTTCTAATATTGATTTGAATATGGGAATTATGAATATCATGTTTAATTTCTTATTTACTATGGTTATTATATTTAATTTAGCCATGAACAACTAATCCCTTTAGTAGAATTAGGTGGACTTAAGATTACAGATAATGGGTATTAATTAATTTGATTACTATTTATTTCTTGAAATTGAAGTTTTGTTGATTTCATTCTTAATGTTTGTGATTGACTGGCCACCAATTGCATGTTCAATTGAAATCATATGATGAGTGAAAGCTAGATATGATTTTAGACTAAGAAATCAACAACTTAAGAAAATTCTATTTAGAGATAAAAGAATAATCTTAAGACCAATTTAGTTCCTTTGAGCCTTATAGGTTGTTTTAATTTATTGTTCATGAAAATAGAATTGATAAATTACTTCAACCATTAATTTTCTTACTTGAGAAAGAGAAAAATTAAGACTTAAGAAATTGGTAGCTTTGATTCAAGAAAAATTTGAATTAATTTAAAAAGATGTTTTTACCCATTCGAAAAATTTCTAATGAAGCCTAATCCTAATAGTTTATCATAATTATTTAAATTTAAAGATTTAAATTTAAATTTTAAATTTGAATTAGTAGATATCTATCTTAGATTATTTAATTTTTAAATTTTAGTTAAATTTATGATAAAGTATTTAATTTTTAGATAATATAAAATTAATTAATTATTTTTTCAAATAATAGTTGATTTAAATTTTAGTTAATTAAATTATTCCTTTACTGTGGGATCAACTTTTATTTACACTTTATTACTTGTTATGAACCGTGCATTTGCGGTTTAAAATCGATACACATGTATCGACCAACAATATACTACTCTAAATTAAAGGAAAGTAAATATGTTTAAGGCATACATGTGGTTCATTGTCGAAATCGAGTTCCAGATTTCCTTCATCATCCTCCCAAGATTATAGATCATGATGGGAGTACCTTGACGTTCAATCAAATTTAACTAAAACCCAAAAAACAAAAATCATTGTCATTACTGAAAATGAAAAAAAATCCCTATAAGAACAAGGAGTGATATAATTTGTTAACTTGCTTGCTGGAAAAGGTGTTCTTCACTTAGAAATGGTGTCCATTGCAACATAGTTTCTAAATTGGCATTCCAATCGTTCAAAGAAGATCTCATTTTCTTTTGCCAGCTAGATTGGCCCTTCTTCTCAAAGTCAATCTTGTAATAGAAAAAAAAAAGCAATTTATTTAGCATATCTTTAATAGAACATAATTGGAGGAAAATCAAGAAAAGAGGAACCTATTTTTACCATGGGAACAATAGTATCTTCCTTTCCTGTGGCTCTCAAAAATGTGTAGGAGAGTAACACAATACTTTGTCTGGCTGCAATTAATTTATTTTTAAAGAAAATCATTTTTCATTATTAGTTTCAAACAAAATACTAAAGATAATTAATTTAGCAAAAGCAAAGCCTTAAAGAACAATTCTTGAATATATATAAGAGACTTACCTTTTCCCATCATCACAACGAGAGAACACAATCACATCTGCCCCAAGCCTCATACTACTTGTTTTAAACCCATTTCCATCTAAAAATAATGGAAAAAGAAAAAGCATAAATAAAGGTATAGTTGCACACCAGACATAGTCCAACAGTAAGTGCATATATTTATGAGCAACAGACCTAGATTTAGAATTAATTCCCTCTTCCCTACACTTAACTAAATTAATTAAACAAAATTAATTAAAAATTTGATAAAAGACAATTTGAAATGAGATAGGTTGTTTACATTAACCAATAGCATTTGCCATCTTGCTTTTAGGAGAATATCCAAAAGACATGCATTGTCTCATTTTATCAGGATTCATTTCACCACTATTATCTGTAATCAAATCAAAACACTTAATTAGTAATCTAATTCAAAATCATTAATTTGCTTCTAACGTTTTGATGTTGATATTGAGATGATAAATTTTAATAGAACCAACTATATATATATACATACCTTTCACTAGCAACATCATGTTACCATCTTTCTGATTTTTCAATACATCTACATGAACATAAGTGGCTCCATTGCAAACCTGATAATCAAATTCTTACTCGTCAAATAAAAGATTATAAAATCAACAAAATACAAGAATGAAATGCAAGGCAACCATACACTAAGACATTAGTGGAGCAGTAAGTGCATAATCTGCCGGACAATAGATCCAACATCGATTTTTCTTTTCCCAATGTAGAATAGGGCATGGGTAAAATTCGGCCGGATTAAGGTAATATTTTTTTTTCAACCAATTCCAACCAGACACACTCAAAATGCTAAAACAAAGCCCACCAAATCTCCTATATTTCTAATAAAACTTAGTCAGTTTTGGATTCGGTCACAATTGAGTTTTAATATTAAACTTTTTCATTTAGGTAGGTTAACTTTTGATGAGGTTAAAAAAACATACACACACATGTATATATATATATATGTTCAGTTCGGTCAAAAAATTATCCAAATTCGACCAACGACATATCAAAATCAAACTAAACCGTGCATGGTTTATTCTAAATCGGCTGAACTCGTTTCAACCCACACGATTGGTCCAGAGAATTTACTTTGTCTTACAATAATGTATCAAAAAAAAGACAAAGTAGCAGCGAATACCTCATCTAAGGAATTATCTAAAAGCTCTGCAAAAGCTCCCAATGCCCATTTATGACTTGTTGCATTTGAATGCAGAAACTTTGGGTATACTCTCGCATGATCCATTCCAACTGTAAAAAAAAAAAAGAAGAAAAAAAATCGATTCTTTGTAATATTACTCCTAATAGTATGAAAAATTAGCTATATATATGTATATTAGTTACCTGCAGAATAAGTAGAATGATCAGGACCAACAGCTTCTTCATAATCTTTTCTGCTCTCCAAAACTGCTTGCAACAGCCGCGTAAAGGCGAAGCCACCGGAATTTGATTATTGTTATGAACAACCGTCAAAGGCAATGGAAAGCTTTCTTTTCCATTAATTTTTGTTGTTGTTCTTAATAATGGTCGTTGATGGTTATTATTAAGAGAAGCAAGAAATCCATGAGGTACTATAAAACCAAATTGATCCTCTACTTTCGATTTTTTCAAAACAACATCAGAAATAAAATTTCCTTTCCGCTTATTGGAATCACCGACGGCAACATTACTGTTACAGGAATCGCTTGAACTACTCCCACCCCTGCCGTTGCTTGTGCTACTACTACTATCAGTTTCGTAATTAAATTGATGTGATGATGAGTTATTCAGTTCATCGGGATTTTCTAGCTTGACAATGGAATCCGCGAGTGTGTTTGTTTGTTTATTTTCTGCTGTTTGGAAATGAAGAAACGGAGAGAAAATTTTTCACAGCGAGAAGGAAAATTTGAAAGGCGAAGAGAAAATTTTATGAAAATTTTGTATAAAACCAAATTGATCCTCTACTTTCGAGAAGGTACCATAAAACCAAATTGATCCTCTACTTTCAATTTTTTCAGAACAACATCAGAAATAAAATTTTCTTTTCGCTTATTGGAATCACCGGCGGCGACATTACCGTTACCAGAATCGCTTGAACTATTCCCACCCCTGCCGCTGCTTGTGCTACTACTACTATCAGTTTCATAATTAAATTGACGTGATGATGAGTTATTCTGTTCATCAGGATTTTCTAGCTTGAAAATGGAATCCATGAGTGTGTTTGTTTGTTTGTTTTCTGCTGTTTGGAAATCAAGAAACGGAGAGAAAATTTTTCGCTGCGAGAAGGAAAATTTGAAAGTCGAAGAGAAAATTTTGTGGAAAATTTGTATTTGGGAAGTAGTAGAGTAGTAGTGGTGCGATTTTGTCTCTCCCTCTCTTTTTCAATTGTTTATATAGAGATTGTTTTGCACGTGCAAAGCACGAGCGTCTTAATTAGTGTTTCCTTTTCCTTTTAATGATTAGTATAATTAACAATTTTTATTTTTATTAGGCTTGAATTACAATTTTTTTACTTTGCCTGTTTTTTAATTATATTCCATGCAATTTGTTATAAATTTTATTTCAATTTAAAATTTTAATTATAACTTTATTGTAAAATTAAATTACTAATAATAAGACAAAATTTACCTCTTACCAAATTTTATAAACAATTTATTTTTTTATAAGAGATTTTTTAATTATTTCATAAAAGTGTATATTAATTTTATAACAAAATTATACAAGTTATTTTGTGTATAATAAATTTATAATAAATTTTGTATATATATTATACAAAGCTAGTAAATTTATAAATTGATTAAAAATTTTAATAAATTTGGTAATATTTTTCTAAACTATTAAATTTATAATATTATTGACTTTTTAAAAAATATAAAAAATCATAATAATAATTGTTATTATCTATATATATTATATTAGTATATATGTATTATACTAAAATAGATAATACTAGCATGATATTATCGTGGTTGTCTCAATAATGCAATGTATCATAATTTTTTAATATTTTAAATTAAATTTATTATTTATTATATAATAGATATTTATTTAGTGTTTATTTACAGAGTTCAAATATAATTAGAATATTATATTTTATATTGGTCTATATTTATTTAAAAAGTTATAAATAAAATTATGATGTTATATTTGATAGTGATAATAATTATATTTATTTATAGAGTTTAAATTAAATTTATTATTTATTATGTATTTATTTGATATTTATTTAGATAGTTCAAATAAAATTGAGATATATATTAGATATTAATTTATATTTATGATAGAATTTTTTTATGTAATTTAATTTATATTTATTTTTCATGTGAGTAATTTATTCAAAATATCTTACACAACACTTTGGATAATATTTTACACAGCAAATTCGGAGTCCAACTTAATTAATAATCAAGCTAGTAATTAAGGTATTAATGGGCATTAATCAAGGCATCAAATCCAACAATCCTGGGCCAAAATTTCATGTATTTTTTCATAATCTTTTGTTGACATTGTCAGAGAAAACAACAATTTCCATGTAGAAGATATTTTTTTGAACAAAAATTAATGTTTACTAAATGATCTTATATTATAAAGATAAGCACTCTATTCTTAATGAATATTATTTTGAATTCATAATTTAATAGCAAGATAATTTAACCTTTGAATATATATATATATGATAATCTTATTATCATCTCCTCCCAATCAAAATAATATAACACCGAGAAATTCGAGTATATTTCAAATATTAGTTAAAATAATAAATTAATTATATAATGATATATCAGAATATTTTTTAAAATATATTTTATAATTTCTTCAAATAAAACTTGTAAATTTTTTATTATAAATATAAAACATATATTATTACCTAATTGAATTTTCATTTCAAATAATATTATCTAGTTAAAATTACAACTGCATTAATATAATTTTCCCATATGTATCTCCAAATTCAAAATATATACTCTCTTTATTATATTAAAATCGTCACCTTCAATTTATACATACATATTAAAAAATTATTAAAATTTATAGCTATTATATAAAATTATTTTAAATGAATTAAAATATTATAATTTAATTTATTAATATTATATTTTTACTTTATTAATTAAATTATTAATGATAATGATATAATTAAAAAAATTAATTAAATTTTTTCAATTATATAAAGTGACAATTTGAGATGAGTAATTTTTTATTTTTTTTTTTTGTAAAAATGACAAGTTCAACTAGACGCACGGAGTAATTATTAAAAAAGTTTTATGGTTTGAACTGTGGAAGTAAAAATATTTATTTAATGAAAGTATTAATCACTCATTTAGTGTTTCAATTGATAAAAATCAGTCATTATCTCCAACAACATTCATCACTTCATTACTAATAAACTGTTATTGGCTTCAATTTATTTGAATTATATATATATATATATATGTCAAGTTTGCAAAAAAAAAAAAACATTTTTAAAACTTTCAACTCCACCGTCCACAATAATTTTCTTCACATTAAAAAATAAAGTACATAGAGAAAGGACTATGGAATATAATTTTGTGCAAACTTTTTTTTTTTACAAAATACACACCTTATTATTATTATTATTATTATTATTATTATTATTATTATTATTATTATTATTGTAGTGTCTTACCCGTCTATAATCTATCAACTTGCATGCATAATGTATAGAAATATATATATATATATTATGTTTTATATTTTCAATATCAATAATTGAGATTTTATATCACCTTCTATCTTTATGTCTTTTAGAAGCATCATGTTTTATTTAAGATAAGATTTGAGCTATCTCTTTCTATAAATTGCTCTCTTTTTTTTTTTTTAATTATCTCCTATATTATTTGAGGATTAAAAGCGCTTTTTCATATATTGTGAATTACTTCTTCACTAAAAATTTAATAATTATATATAGAGAGTTTTGGAAGAAAAAAAATTTAATGGTCCGTAATCCAATATAGATAAATTTACAATTCAATCTGAAAATACTTCAATAAGTCTACACGTGAGATATTTATAGTTTTAACAAGTCCACGAATTTGATATATGTATCTTTGATTTGTCAAGAAAACTATTATAGGTAAATAAAAAATTTACGTATTAGGTGGTAAATTTAAATTATTCTCAAATAATCATAGTAATCTGCTAGTGGCTTTGATGGTGCCAAAACAGTAGAGAAAATAATTAGTGTAATTGGATGATTAAGCAAGGCCTATAAATTTTTCTAACACCCTTTTGTCTTTTAGCTTCAAAACAAATATTTAAATAAAATGGCCCTTTTATGTCATTGTAAGGATCAAATAACCTTCTTAAAAATAGAAAAGACAGACACTACATAAAAAAGTATTTTAAGTGAAAATTTGAGAGTAAATACGTTCAGGAACTCAGCTTAACGATAAATATATATATATATTAATAGATTTAAATTTAATTTTTTTCTTTTTTATATTATAATGCTAAGAAAAGAGATAATAAAAGCAGATAAATATTTCATTTTGAAAAAATTATATAACACAACTATAATAGAAAAATTATATAATATAATTTTAAAAAAATAATGTTATATATCATAATTCAATTAATACATCATATGTCATATTTAAGTAAAATTACAATGGTATTATATAATTTTTTTCGATTAGATTGATACCTTCTAAGTAAACTCTGGAAAATAAAAAATATTTGACCTTTTCAATATTGCATTTGCATTGACAAGCTACTAGTGGGTTATTTTTAAGAATATTCTTTTCCCACTTAGGCTTTGTATATGTAGGGTTAATTGCACCTTTCTCTGCCCATATTTGCCCTTTGGGAGAAAAATAAGTAGGAGCTTCGTCTAATAGGCTCTGTTTTTTCTTTTTCTAATTAATTCTTTAGTTATTCTCTTATTACTACCTTCTTTTCCACCCAATTTACTTATCATTCTTGTGAATTCTTTCTTTGTCTTGCTAATTTTTCTTATGGGTTTTTGTTAATTTTCATGATTAGTAATTTCTCTTAATTTAATTAGATATGAGCAACACAATGAGGCCAAGAATTAATCTCATGTTTGATTTGGCTTATGACAGGGGATAAATTGATCTTCATCAATTAATTCCATTTGTCTTTCTCTCTTTTTTTTTTTTTTCTTGTTGATAACAGGTTAAAAAATGGAAGGTGTTGTGTATGGTTTTTGAGCCCAACATCTATAATTTTCCATACCTTTTCCTTATCTTTTTCTTGCAAGTTATACATATTTCTTGAATTTGCTCTGTTTCAAATTATAGCTTTTTCTTTGTCTTTTTCTTGGAAAATTATACATATTTCTTTAACTTGCTCTGCTTTAAATTATATATAATTAATGGAGATGGTTAAAGGGAAGGCCAAGAAAGGCAATTTGATAATCAAAACATGGGAAAGATGCAAATCTCTTGGCCATAAAAGCAAGAAAACATCAAGAAATGTTCTTTCTTTAACAACTAAGAGCAAATCTTGGCCAAGGCTTCAATCAATGGAAGATTATGAAGAAGAAGAAGATCAAAAGAAATGTTCAAGAAAACAGAGAGTAGCTCCTGAAGGATGCTTCTCTGTTTATGTTGGGCCTCAAAAACAGAGGTTTGTGATAAAAACAGAGTATGCAAATCACCCACTTTTCAAGACTCTGCTTGAAGAAGCAGAGTCAGAGTACGGTTATAATCCTGAAGGTCCTCTTACTCTTCCTTGCAATGTTGATATCTTTTACAGTGTCCTTTTAGCTATGGTGGATGATTATGATTATGAAACTGAAAAAAACCGGTGTTCATGGATGTGGGTTTTCAAAGAGAAGTAGCTCTTATTGCCTTCTTAGCCCACCTCCTCCAATAATTGCCATGAATCAATATTAAGATTTATCATCTTACTTTGATAAATCAAAGCAGTGGTAGCTCTACTTTGCTTGATCTGCTTCATCATTATACCGAATTACAGTAACGTTTAAGTAAGTGTATATTTACTTGAACAATATATTTATAACCGAATGTTCTTCTTATGTATCAATACTGGACAAAATTTAGTATTGAATTATGTTTATTATTATTAGCTATTTTAATTTAGGGTTAATGGGCTTGAAATCAAAACCCCCTTTTTTTTGTCTTTCCAATTTAAGAATCTTTAGAGATATAATAGAAAAGGTTTTTTTTTTTTTTTTTTTGTGGTCTTTTGTCTTTACTTTTGTGCTTTATTATCTTGTTAAAAGTATTATGTGAGGTGAAATAATGTATAGTAGAAGATGAGGATATGCGAAAGGGTAGCATGTAAGATGATGACTAATATTATATGAAATTATGTTGTGTTTTGTATACATTGATTTTTATTTTTATTTTGTTTTAGCTTTTGATTTATCTTCTAAATAAAAATCCTATACATATAAATCGTATTAAAATGAAATGTAATCATTTAATATTGAATATATACACTTAGATAATAAACTCAGAATTAATTTTTTTCTCGTATTAATATTAAAAAAATAAAAATATTGATCAAAGTGTATTAAAATTTAAAAAATTATATAATATAACTATAATAATTCTAACTAATTATCTTATTTGAAATGACATAATAATATATTTTATCATTAGAGAAAATGGATTCATTAAAAAAGTATTAGGATATATATTTTTTTTAAAAAATATCATCACTCTTTATTTTTTAATTAATTTATTATTTTAAATAGAATATTTAATTAAAATCATGGTTCTATCGTATAAGTATTGGTGAAAGGTGGAGAATTCCATTTTGAATTATAATCATTTGAAATTATGAATAACAAAGCATAATGCACATGCGGCAGGCAATGTTGAAGAAAATTTCTGAGCCGCCACTGTTTCATGGAAAATTAAGTATATAGTAACCATTATCATCATCATCCATTCAATCATGTGTAATGGGATTTTTGTAATTTTCTCTAATTTTGATTTGAATTAACACTATAAAGAAAACACTAGTTTTTTTTTTTTCAAAGTTTCATATATTTTTCTTTTTCTAATTTAAAAGTGGGACGATATTTCTATTCATCTTTTTTCTTTTTTATCTACTACTTGATTTTTATGTTATATTTTTTTAGTTTTATATATTTATTTATAATTTTTAAAATAAATTTTAACTCCATATGTATTTAAAATTTAGTATTTATTCTTATTTTTATTTTTTTACTTTTAAAAATAAAAATGAATACAATTTATTTTTTTATTATAAAAATTTATTTTTTATTATTTAAAGATTATTCGTCCTCTTTAAATAGAGATTTATCTATTTTTAATTGAGGTGATTGTCATTATTGTATGAGAGGTAATTCAATTTTTTTTACGAATAATACATAGAATGGGTATCTCACCGAAAATTATATTGCCTGCAATATATTACCATTATCGATAATTTGCATTAAAAAAACTCAAGGATATCCAGTAAATTTATTTTTTATGTATATTTCATATATTTTAAAATTATATAATTTTATTTATATATTAAAAATATGATTTTAAATATATTAATGAAAATTTATTTTCCATTAAAAAAATTTGTATTAGCTAGCTCTGTCTTCATCTAATTTAATTTTTTAGTTGACATTCTAAATTCATCAATTAATTGACTAAAAAACTCAAATTCCAACTCCAAATTTAATTAAAAGGTTTGATTGGGTAAACAAGTTGCCTTAATTAATTGAATTGAAAAATAGTATATGGTTATAACAACCTCAATTATTTAGCTTGTTTGATTAGTAAATTTATTCAGTTTATTATAAATAATTTTTTTCTTTAATTTATGAATATTCTAACTTTAGAATGAATAAATTATTTTGAAGTAAATTTAACATGAAACTTCTATAAAAAATGTTATTTGGAAATTAACATGAATTTACCCATTTTCTTCCTTTTGATTAATGTTTGATTTTTGTGAGTAGCATTCAAGAAGTAATTTTTTAATTTATAGAAACATAGTAGATTATTGAACTTATCTGAACGAAAAACTTTATTTTCGATTGACATGTAAATTGATATAAAAAATATTTCGATTAATAAAAAAGTAAATTATATAAAAAATAATGAATATATTTTCACTTATTATATTAATTTGATTTTTGCAAATTGATTAAAAATAAATTACTTGTATTAGGAGAAGAGAATTCATGATATGATATTATTAATTATTCAATTTTGGTAAATGATAATTCGAGGATAGAGAATTCATGAATGAGATGCATGACTTAATCAACTGAAATAAAATTATCAACTAAAACTAAAATAAAATTAACATGGATTATAATAATCTTTTTAAGGAAAAGTATTACTAAATTAAACCACCAATTCAACTGAAATCAACGGTATAAGAAAATTAGATTAAGATTTTCAAATATAAAAGCTAACATAAGAAAGTGAAACTAAAACACGAGCTATTAAATTTGCTTATCTCTTTTCAGTAGACATAAATATGGAGATTTTCTGGAAGAAGAAAAAAAAAGAAAAGAAAAGCTTCTCGTAAGATTTTTTTCAAACATTTATATGTTTTATCTGAATTTTTTAGTCATTTTATAAAAATATATAATCAACTCATAATAAATTTATAAAAATTATCATATATATAACAAATTCATAATAAATTTTATATATACAATATGAATATGGTAAATTTATAAATTAATACAAAATTATGATAAATTTAATAATATTTTAAAAATATGATAAATTTTTTAATTTTTAATTTTTTCCACTCTATAAAAACCAATAAAAAATAAAAAAAAATTACAGTCATTAACAATAAGCCAAAAAATAAAAAAGTTACCCATATGGGGATTTAAAAGCATAAAAGAGTTGTTGTAAATCCCTTGATAAAAAAATGTTGTAGATCTATGGATTATAGAGTTATAATAATCTTATATTTATGTATTTATATTTAAAATAATATTTTTATATTTTTATTTTTCATAACATGTAAAATTAAATAAAAATATTATTTTTATAACAACTAATAGCTGACTTTGACAAACATTTATTTATATTATATTTATATTTCATAATGTCACGCTTGCTTAATGTTAATCAAAGTTGACTGTATATAGAACTTAATTATAATATTAACAGTGGCGTTGTCAAGTGATAAATCTGAAATCTGGTTTCGTAGCCTCCGTTTAATTAGGCAGTTTTGCTGGACAATTATGCTTATGTAACTCTTATTAGTTATATTTTTATATCTTTCAACTCTAAATTTGTCATTTAGATTACATCAATTTTTTGCTATATTTTAATTTTCTGATTTTTTCCATGTTTTTAATTAATTATTAGTAAATTTGGTATTTAAAAATAATTATCACAATATTTAGGAGGTTTAGTTTCAATTTCAGAATTATAATTAGAATAGAAATTGAAATAAAATAAAATTGGAATCGAAATAATTATTTATTTTATTTTGTTTATTTTGATTTGGATTTAGAATCCAATTTTTTTTTTAAATTATTTGAATTGTAATGAAATTGAAATCATAATTAATAGCAATTTTTTAATAATTAGAGATATTAATTATATTTATTTTAACAAATTAAGAATTGAAAAAATACTATAATAAAATAATAACTAGCGGTTTATATATTTCATGATTGTGTATTTCATGTCAACGGTATGCAAATACTATTATTCATTTGTTAGTTTGAGATTTACATTATTTATTAGATTATGAAGATTGGAAATTTATTTCCCATCTATTCATTATTGCTTTAATTTAAAATTTTAAAATAATTTTTTAATTATCATATATCGAAATAAGAGAGAATTATTAAAAAGGAAAAAAAAAAACTACCTCAATTTTAAAAATGAATCAATGAACTTTGAAAACCAAATTTTTTAAAAAAAATATTCTCTTTTTCTTACATTAAAGAACTAAATAATTATTTATCAATAATATTGACATGTGTCTTTATACGAATATTCTAAGATTCGAATTTTCATTCCATTATAAAAAGAAAAAAAAAAAAAAGCAAAGTAAATGATGAAACTGTATAATAATATGTCCTCTCATACACCCACCCACTACGGTCTAGTGTATCATCATAAATTGATAAATTAATTATGTAAAAATTTTAACATTTTTTAAATTTGAACCCGACCATAATGAGATTTAACTCCCATGATCCGCTTTAAAATAAGAAATTAACATTTCTTTAACTTTTGTATGTTAACTTTAAAAATTAAATACAAATTAGTTAATTTGTTTATCTTTTTTTTTTAATTGATTTGATTGATGAAATTTTCAAATTTAGGCAATACCTAGTTTGGAGTGGGAACGACTCATTTTTTATCATCTTCCCGTTAATTAATTTTGACTACTGAAAAGAATCAAAATTAAAAATAATATTCTCTATACAAAAAAAGCAAACACATAAAAATTAAATTAGTTTTCTTTATCCATTTAAAAAAAATTATTTCTTTCTTATTTAATTTTTTATCATATATATTTTCTCTCATCAAATAAATCAATATATATTATTTTCATAGATGAAATTTATAAATTACTAGTTACTAATTTATTATAATATTTTTCGTTAACTTTTGATTTGTTAAAAATAAAAACAATATATATATATATATATTAAAAATTGTTATTGATTCAAATGCTAAGTCTATTATAATCTAAATAGTTTTAAAGAGAATTGAATTTTAATTTTATATTAAACTAAATAAAATGAATAAATAGTCATTATACTTTTAATTATGTATTATTTCGATTCAAATTTTAATTTCAATTTTAAAATTTAAACAAAACACAGTATTATTTCTTTTATTAACGAGTGGTCAAGTTTATTTTATATTAACTAATTTCACATACAAAAAGATCATTTTACAAATCACATAACAAAAACGACACATCATTGTGGGCTTGTTTATAGCTTAACGTTACTAAAAAAAGAAAAATTATAATCTCCATTATATTTTATAAATTTTTTATTTTTATTAAGAATATTTTAATTATTTTATAATAAATTCATAATAAACTATGTAAATTTATAAATTTATAATAAATATATAATAAACTCATAATATATCCAAAATAAACTCATAATTACTATCTAAATTTAGTATTTTATAAAAAAAATTATAAATTTTAGTACATCTGAAAATATTTTAAAAAATATGATAAATATTAAATAATATATGGATGACTGCTTATTAGATTAATTAAAATTATGATTAGTATTATTATATTTAAATTAAAATTTAATTGTAATATTTATTCTCATCCAATTTCTACTTATACTACTATAAATATCCCATTACAGATGGTTCATTAGAGACAATTGATAATAAAGAGATTTCTCTAATTTCTCAATCTCTATCTATCTTCTCTCTTCTTTTATTTATAATACATTATCAACACGATAGTCTCTCCAAATTATAATGTTCAATAATGACTACTTCATCTTTGAACGATATGTCAATTATTTCGCTAATTTTTTAAAGGTATTTTAAATTTAATTAAATAGGACATTATATTTTTCTCCGTATTAAAATTTTTACAATTGGTATCAGAGCATAATTGAAAACAAACATTTTAGAATTATAATTTTACACAATATTTATTAATCTGTCAAATTTTTTGTGAAAGAATTTATGCAGAAACATATTGAATGTTTTGTGGCTTCACTTTGAACATTACCTTTGACCAATTACTGAAATCGAATTTATTAGTGTTACTTGACTTAAAGCCACATGTTTTATATGTACATATATGTTGTGCTTGCACAATGATATATTCATTATTATTTTATTTCAAATTTTGTAGCTTTTGATTATTGTAAAAATAAATACTTATATGAACTTTTGTAGAATTGATTTGCGTATTTTTTTCTTTGTTAATTGGTTGCCAATGTTTTTATTAATGTTGGATACATAATATATATATATATATATAACTCTTGTATAAAGAGTTATTCTGTTACAATAAATAATACATACTTCGTTAATATATTTGCAAGAATATATGTATTGTTGTTCTATTATTTATCAGTTTTAAGTATTATATATACATAAAAATAATTGACATGTGTACATATTTTTGACTTGGATTTATGAATATGATGTAATTTTCTTATTTTTATGCCAATTAACCAATGAATTTAAATTTAAATTTCACGTGTGTATATATATATATATATATATATATATGCAATTCGTGGTTCTTGATTCAAGTTATTAATAAAATTTAAATTTATTACTCTTGATATTTTTTGAAAAAATTATCCGTTATGGGTACTTAATAATGAGATTCACCATGATATTGCGAATCTTAGAGATACTATAAAAAGAAAATCAAGCATCATCGCATGATCGCTTAGAAGTAATAATTTTTCTTTTAATTACTCAAATGAGAAATTAAAAATTGATTATCTCATTATTAATTATTACAGTATTTTTAATGAATATTAAATTTTTCATGCCTCAAATATACTGCTACAGTAGCTATATTGAGAGCAAAGAATTATAAAATATTTTGAATTAATTTTTTTATTTGCCTGTAGCTAAATAAAAATTTTAGCTTTTGATGAAAAATAATCAAACTCGTCCAGCTGACTTAACATCATTCCCTAAAGTGAATGTAATATCTTTTCAATACTATAAACGAGAATCTTGATAAAAGGGTCATGGTGATTTTTTTAAAAAGCAAAAATGCTAGCTTAATATCATTTTTTGAAGTGAATGTGATATTTTTTTTCAAAGATTATGGATGAGATCTTGATGAAAATATTATGGTAATTTTTTTCCTAGCAATCTTGAAATAAAAAATGCTAATTCTCATAATTATTCATGATCATAGAATATTTGTTATAATTAACATTAACAAAAATTAATGTTAATAAGATATTTGATTCTGCAAATATAGTTGAAGACTCCAGAAGAGTTCACCTTATATTATGAATTTAAACATTCTAAATTTGAGTAAAATGATATTTCGATGATGCATTGTATTCAAGTAGATTCTGAAGAAATTTACTAAGTTTTAAAGAATACGTCGCAATGGATATCTTATTGAAATAAAGTAAAAAAATATTAAATTTTTATGTGTTAACTCTACAAATTTAAGCCAGAAGTTCATATTTAAAAAATTCTAAATTTCTTAACTAGATTGGACTTTATAAAAATAAATACAGTTGAGTTACACTATATGCACCTGAAGTGTATAAATCCTAAAATTTTTATATTTTGACATGATTATTTTGGCAATCTAGGTTCAAACATGATGCAATGTATTATTGATAATACAAATAGACATCTATTGAAAAATTAAAAAATCATTTTGTCTGATGATTACTTTTGTGCTTCTTGTGCTTAAGATAAATTAATCATGAGACATTCACCAACTATATTACATTTAAAGTCTCATGAATTTCTACAAAAATACACGAGAATATTTGTAACCATATTCAGAAATCTTGTAGATCATTTAGATACTTTATGATTTTAATTAATGCTTTAACTAGATGGTTATATATTTGTCTATTGTCAACTACTAATATTATTTTTTGCTAAATTTTTTGCTCAAATTATAAAGTTAAGATCAATGATTCTTGATTATCATATTAAGACAATTTTTATAGATAATGCATATGAGTTCACTTGAAAAGTATTTTATGATTATATTACCATTGAACATTTTATTGTATATGTTTATGCTCGATATGATTTAGTTAATTTATTATCAATTATTATTTTTATATTTATGAAATTAAAACTTTCAATATATGCTTGGATACATGTTATTGTTTATATTGCACCTTTAATTTGTATTTGACTGTCTGTTTTCATTTTGCAACTTGTGTTTATCTGAATTAATATATTTTATTTAGAATTTATGATATTAAAATTTTTTGTTGCAGTGCATATATTCTTATTGCATCCCCTTAAAGAAATAAAATGGATTATCAATATTATTTTGATATCCATATAGATTTTGGTTGTCTGCATTAGATATTATAGACTTTTATCGATAAATTTTCTAGAGCAAAATTTTTAGTGAGTTGATTTTTACTCCATTAGAAAAAGATAAAAGTAAAAGGTCAAAAACACAATAGATTAGTTGGAATATACTAATTTTATCCAATCTTGATACATGCACGAATCAATGTGAACTGAAAGTTTAAAAATTAATTCGTTTGCATAATGTTGCAAATCAGTTACCAAATATATTTACAAATACCCAGTAGGTGTTCAAATAACATATTTCAGCTGCTAATCTTCTTGCTCAATTGATTGTCCCTATAGGACATCTTATTAGTGTGACAGCTAATATATATAATATACGTCTAAAACGTAGTAGACTATTTGGTTCAAAATATTAATTTTTGAGATAAGAAAAAATGAATAATTTTAAAATGCCACTCCTGAAGAGGTCAAAAGCAACATAAGTTAATAACTATATATTTCTAGAGAAGTAATCCCAGAAGTGATTTCGGTACCGAAAAATTATGAAATCTTATTAAAATCTAAAAAGATGTTGAAAAGAGATGAAATTATTGTTGATAATATGTTTGCATATGTTGCTATTGAAATTATCAAAATATGTTTGAGCCTAAAAATATTTAAAATTATCGACATCGAAGTGACTGGCCAAAATGGAAAGTAATTAAGGCCGAGCTAGATTCATTTGCTAAACATACAATATTTAGACTAGTAGTCTAGACATCAAAAGATGTCATACCCATGAGTATTGTATGTAAAAGAAAAAAAAATCATATGAGATTATGAAAAAAACGCATTTTCTTTATTATGAATGCAATTACTCTTAAAATTAGTTTTGCAGCTCCTGAAGGGCTTGACATTATATTATAATAATTTGTTCATATAGCTTTTAAGAGAAATGAGTTAAATAAAATTATGATATACAATGCACAACTTGTGGTATAAGAATTCTCACAAAATTCTTGTATAAATTGTGATGAAACATATTTTTTTTATCATGGATGTTATTATCTTTAGATTTTTTTTATCAGTTTGATAGTTTTTGAAAGGCTTGCCATATATTTGATAAATATTGTGATAATTTACTTATATAGTTCATTAGATAATATATATATGTAAATTTCTAAAGGATTCAAGATGTCTGAAGTATCAAGATGCCTGAGACATATAATATATTGATAAATATACTATATTAAGTTTAAAGATTCTGATATAAGCTAGGTGGATGTGGTGCCTATTTGAATACTTAGAGAAAATGGATATGAAAATAATTTTATTTACCCATGTATTTTTATCTGGAAGATAAATACTGAATTTATTATAGTTGCAATTTATGTTAATGATTTAAATATAGTGAAAACTCCAGAAGAGATCTCAATTATTGCAAACTATTAGCAAGAAAATTTAAAATGAAAGATCCTTGAAGAACATAATTTTTCTTGAATTTCAAGTTGAGTATTTGTCAAATAAAATTTTAGTCCATCAAACATTATCAAACTTAAAATAATTTTATATGGATAAATCTTATTCATTAAGCACTCAAATGATTATTTATTCCCTTAATATAAAAGGAGGTCTCTTCAACACCTGAAAAGATAATGAGGAGATTCTTGGTCCTGAAGTACTATATATCAGTTCAATAGGGACGCTTTTATATATTGCTAATAATACAAGACCGGATATTGCTTTTACAGTTAACTTGCTTGCAATGTTTAGTTCATTTCCTACTAGAAAACATTGGAATGGAGTGAAATATGTTCTACGCTACCTACGTGACACATTTGATATGGGTTTATTTTTTCGAAAGGAATAAAGTCTGAATTGACATGATATGCTGATGTTGGATATCTTTCTGATCATCATAAAGCTCGGTCCCAAATATGTTATATTTTCACATGTAATAATAATGTTATTTCATGGCGATCTGTAAAGCAAATAATCACTGCTACTTCATCAAATCATTCAAAGTTATTAGCTATTCATGAAACTAATCGTGAATGTATATGGTTGAGAAGCTTAATTGAACATATTAGACCATATAGATTACCTATAGAAAGCAACCAACCAACAATATTACATGAAGATAATGCAACATGTATTATACAAATAAAAAAAGGCTACATAAAAGGTGATGGAACTAAACATATATCACCAAATTTTTTTTATACTCACGAGCTCATGAAAGAAGAAAAAGTAGATATTTGTAAAGTTCGTTCAAGTGATAATCTAGCAGATTTATTTATAAAGGCATTACCGACATCAATTTTCAAAAAATATGTACACAATATTAGTATGCGTTCAGTTAAAAATATATCTTAGTCAGTTGTATTTTTGAAGAAAAGTTACCTATGAATATTGTGCTCTTTTTTCATCGCTAAGTTTTTATTCCATTAATTTTTTTTAGTAAGATTTTAACGAGACATATTCATAATGATAGTTATTCAAGAAAAAATATTAAATAATATATAAATGACTACTTATTATATTAATTAAGATTATGATTAGTGTTATTCTATTTAAATTAGAATTTAATTATAATATTTATTCTCATTTAATTTCTACTTATATTATTATAAATATCTCATTATAGACCGTTCATTAAATACAATTGATAATAAAAAGATTTATGTACTTTCTAACTCTCTATCTGCTTCTATCTTCTTTATTTATAATAATAAATTTGAATTTTTTTTTATATTTTTTGTAAATATCCGTACTAATAACAACTCTAATGCCCACTTTCAAGGGACTGAAACGATGCGTTTTGGGAACAAATTGTTTTACTGATGATAGCTACTGAAACTTTGACTACGAAATCAAACTTTCAGAGGACCAGAGCAGTCCAGAAAAAATGGAGACGAAGAGGAGAAGCTCAAACTCAGTGACGATAATTCACAATGCTAAGATCGTTACTATGGACGGCGACAGTAGATTCTTTAGAAATGGCGGTATAGTTGTTGAACAAGATAAAGTCAAAGCCATCGGTCAATCTTCCGATATTCTCGCCGATTTCTCCGATCTCGCCGATCATATCCACGATCTCCACGGCCAATTCTTGCTTCCTGGTTCTCTTCTTTCTCTAAATGGTTCTGTATTTGAACGATTTGATTGTTGATTCATTGACTGACTTAGCGAGTTGGAATTTCATTAACTAGGATTCATCAACACGCATGTTCATACCTCGCAACAGCTTGGTAGAGGAATAGCAGATGATGTAGATTTGATGACTTGGTTGCATCATCGAATTTGGCCTTATGAATCTAATATGACTCTGGAAGATTCTTACGTTTCTACTTTACTTTGTGGAATCGAACTCATTCACTCTGGTGTTGGTGTTTATTATTATTATTATTATTTGTTTTCGTTGTATTTTGGAAGATTGTGTTTTATTTCGTGGATATTTATGGTGTTTTTTGTGTTTTATTTTGAATTAGGTTACTTGCTTTGCTGAAGCTGGAGGACAGCATGTGCCTGGAATGGCTCAAGCAGTTGAGGAACTGGGGCTCCGAGCTTGCTTAAGTCAATCTACTATGGATTCCGGTGAGGGTTTGCCACCTTCTTGGGCGAGTCGAACAACAGATGATTGTATTCAGGTTAAGCTTTTGCAATATCCTTTGTATGCAAATGTAATTTTGTGATAATGGAAGAAATGTGTTTGATAAGTATTATTTGAATTCCATTTTTTATATAGTTTTGATTTTCACAAACTGATTTCTCACTTCAAGGGTACAGTCTCAAAAGGAGCTTTATGAGAAGCACCATAATACTGCCGATGGGCGCATTAGGATATGGCTTGGAATTAGGCAAATTATGAATTCTACTGATCGCTTATTGCTTGAAACAAGAGACACAGCTAGGGAACTGAAAACTGGAATTCATATGGTATGAGCTCTCTTTTTTCTATGCGTGAGAGCTTGATTAAACATGTTTCAAAGTTTTATTATCTTGTAGAAAAGTGCTACAATATTGTTGTTTTTACTTAGTTGGATTGTTATGAAATTTCTGGAAAATCTGGTTTGCCAACTACTACGAAAATTCCATATATAGTTATATTTATATTGGAATTTGAAGGAAACTATGTAGGGGAATGAATTTGAAGTATCTTATTTCTTGGCCTACATGATTTGAAGTCAATATGTATATCTCTTATAAATTAGGACACCCGATAGCTGTCAAGTAGGACTTAAAAAGTCTCATGTTAGTTCTGTGGGAGGTCCTTTTTCTTTTCCATTTTTAAGGTAATTGAAAATAAAATTCTTAGTTCATTTTTATTCTTATTTGGCTTAATTTCATAATATTGTGTTAGAAACAATTAACAAAGACTGGATTTTGATGCCTCAGAGGATGATGATTTTGAATTATATTCAGCTAATCTTTCCAAGCTTTAGCATGTTTCAGAGATACCTTATGAGAATCAAGTTGTGTTGGATACACGGAAAGTTGAACATGGAACTGTTGCATATTTGGAGAAGATAGATTTCCTGCAAAAGAACTTACTAGCTGCTCACTCGGTTTGGGTCAACAACACTGAGGTGAGTAGCTGCTGCTGCTGCTTAATTATTTTTGTTAGGCATTATGAAAATGAATAAGCTTCACTTATTTTTTCATCCTTCTTTAAAAGGTTAAAAAGTGAATAATTATGAATGAAATGGTGCAAAAGGGGAAGTGTTGCTGACTTTGACCCTTATTTTCTGAGTGAGTTCGTGACTGTCATGAACTTGCGATGATTGATTTTTGCTGTAAATTTGCTTTGTGTTTTTATTCTTGTTTGTTTGATTTTTACTATAAATTTGATTTGTGTTTTATTCTTGTTTGTCGGGTGTTTAGTTACATATATTGTTTGTTTTGTCATCTTTGAATCCAGTCTTGGACGTTTAAGAACTGCACATGTTATTTTAAATTACCACAAGTGAATGTTTCTAATTAGATTTCCAGAAAGTTGCTGCATTTCTTATAGATCATAAATAGTTAATCCTGTTGGATATTTTGCCTTTCGACCCTGAACATATCTCAAGACTTCTTCATTGTGCGAGAACACTACAACTAGCATTAAATGTGAATTAGTACTTCATTTTGTTTACATATTTGTTCATGCACATTGCTAAAATCATTTGGCCATCTGACATGGATTTTCTTACACAAGGGAGGAGCCAAATGAGATGAAAATATTACATGTTATGTTGTTCTGAAACAGAGATTTTTTTGAATCTAATAACCGCCAAAATGGATGTTTGCTGAATCCAAAGGAAATCATACAGAAGAAGCTTTATAGAATTATATTAAAGCGATTCTGCTAGAAATTTATACCCATTATCAAACTTGTGTATTCTATAAAATACAAAATTCTTGGATGTATTGATTACTTGGTCATCAACAATTGCATTGATCCATACATTTGCTTATAGTTCTCAATATAATATATCTAGTGTTATTTTGTCACTAATCATTTTGTCTCCATCAGATTGGTTTTCTTTCGAGAGCTGGAGTCAAAGTATCTCACTGTCCAGCTTCAGCAATGCGGATGCTTGGATTTGCACCTATTAAGAAGATGCTTGATTCTGGCGTTTGCGTCTCCTTAGGAACAGATGGAGCACCATCAAATAATAGAATGAGCATGGGTTTGTTCTTCTGATATTCTGGTTTCCACTCCCTTCTAATTCAACTTCAGTAATTTCATATTTTGGGGTAGTTTATTTGCAAGTTTGCCAACCTTTGGTTTCCCTTTAATGAACCTGATATATTCTGTAAAAATTTAGTTATAGATTCACTCTCTTTCAAGGTATAAATATGTTGATTCTCTATCATTGCCATGCAAAATTTTTGAAATCCTGTACAAAGATGGAGTCAAATGGCTGTTATGAACAAATGGTGTGTGCAGTGTAAACTAACTAGAATAGATGGTATTTCCAGTTTAGCATGGACATAAAATTAAAAAAAAAGAAAGAAAGAAAAGAAAAGAACGAATGGTGTCATATTCTCAGTATATCAATCTTCAAGCAAAAATTTCCCTTTTACCCATTCTTTTGCAATCGTCTAGAATGCTCTTTTGAATAGCACTAACTGTAAATTTATGTCCTTGTACAGTTGATGAGATGTATTTGGCTTCTTTGATTAACAAAGGAAGGGAAGTTTTTGAAGATGGAACTACTGATCCTACAGCTCTCCCAGCTGAAACAGTTCTGAAAATGGCGACCATAAATGGTGCCAAAACAGTACTCTGGGATGATGAAATTGGATCAATTGAGATTGGGAAAAAGGTTGGACCATTAAGTCAACCTTTTTCACTGCTCTTCTTCACCTCACACTTCCCTCCCTCCTCTTCTCTTTCTCTCTTTTCATTATTTTCTAGAAAATTGGACCTGATAACATTGTATTTTCTCAATTTGGCAGGCTGACTTGGTTGTGATCAATGCTGAATCATGGTCCATGGCTCCTATTCATGACTGGTATGAAACTAACATTTGAAAATTTATTTGCAATTGAACTATTCGTTATGTGACCGAAAGATGCTAGTCAAATTGAAAGAAAAATTCTATCGCACTGTCATACGACCTGCGATAATGTATGGTAGTGAGTGTTGGGCTGTGAAAAGACAACATATGAGTAAGATGCATATTGCAAATATGAGAATGAAAAGATGGATGTGTGGGCATACTAGAATGGATAAAATCCGAAATGAAAGCATTAGAGAAAAAGTAAGGGAGCGCCTATTGAGGATAAGATAAGAGAGCATAGATTAAAATAATTTGGCCATGTGAAACGTAGACCTAGGGATGCACCGGTTAGAAAAAATGAACTAATTAAAGTAGAAATACCTAAGAGAGGCAATAGTAGACCTAAATTAACTTGGATTAAGTCGTACATAATGATCTTACTGTTTTAAATTTATCAGAAGAGGTAATCCTAAATCAAATCGAGTGAAAAAAAAGAATCCATATAGCCGATCCCAATTAACTTGAGATTAAGGCTTTGTTGTTGTTGTTGTTGAGCTTATTGTTTATTAAACTTAACCATTGTGGGAAAATAATTTTGAACATCCATTCAGTTTTTGTTTTGTTATAAAATGTATCTGACTTGTACATAGGTTTATGAGGTTTATCTGAATTATAAGCGGACATTAGATTTTGAAGGCACAAGCAATTCTACTGGTTTCATTTTCTGGATGTTTGTTGCAATTATTGTACTTTAGGTTGCTCGGTAGGGATTGATCCATTGTTAATAGTTTGTCTGAATGCTCGTATACATAATAAGTATGAGATATACTAGCTGAGAACAATTTGTTCTTCCTGCAGGCAGAACAGGAGATTACCACTTTTCTTTCTTTTCTACTTTGTTTTTTGTGGTGTTTGGGCTCTCATTTCCCATCAAATTCATGTATATTAAGCTCTCTTTTTGTTGGTTTCATCAAAAGAGAGACAAACGGCTCATCCACCTTTTCTGCAGCCTGACGGACTGATTTTTTGCTTTTTACCATTTTGCAGCATTTCAAGCCTTGTTTACTGCATGAGGACTGAGAATATTGTCTCTGTAATGTGCAATGGCAAGTGGATTATGAAGGACAAGAAGATTTTGAATGTGGATGAGGTACTTTACAATGGTATATATTTCTGCTATCTAGATTAACAGATATATCTAATTCTTTGTTCTGTTGAAATTATCTTAAACACACCAATAAATCTTTTGGATTCAACACTTCACGGAACTTGAGTATTGCACTTAGACACATTGAGAAACTACAACATAACTTTATACAATATTGGGAACTTTTGGGTACTCTGAGAAATACAGTGACTGCCAGTAGTTGATATACAGTCTTTTATGGTGTTTTTTTTTTCAACAACACCCCAAAAAATAAAATTATTTTCAAAAATGTCCATTTTTCTTTTTTTTTTTTGTTTTAAAAAAATTCACATTTCAGAAATACCTATGTTTTGGAGTTACACATCTAATATATATAGAATTATAAGTTATACATCTAGTATATATAGAGTTATACACTTAGTTTGCATTTGGTATATTAAAGACAGTGGGCTATTTTTGAAGGAAAAAAAGTTAAAAAAGTGACATAGTGTAATTTTGTCATTTTTTTTTATTGGAAACCCTCCTTGCTGGCCAAGATTGTTTTGTGCTGTACTTATTACAGCCTATGTTTTTGAGCAGGGAGAAGTAATTTCAATGGCAAAGGAGGCTTCTTGTAACCTTTTGAAGAGGGCTTGTATCAGTATCCCAAACAGAATGAATGTCCTCTAATTCTTTTTTCTGAATCTTTTTTAAAAAAAATAACAGATTGATGTTAACATTTCATGTTACAGAGATTTGTGGGATAATTTGAAAGGTTGTTGATATGAACAAGTGTGATTATTGTCAGTGAAAACCAAGTCCCGTATGAACAATTATGAACAAGAATCTATTCAAAAAAAAAAAAATTATGAACAAGAATAAAATTATTGCAAGAAAGAAAGAGAAGATCTCTAGATAAATCATTCTTAATGGATTGTGTCAATAATACCCAAAACAATAAAATTATTTTTAAAAACATCAATTTTTTTTTAAAAATAAATATACATCTAATACATATTTTTAATATATTAAAATTATCTTACTTTTAGAGGTATATTGTTAATATATATTCATCATATTAAAATTGGACTAAAATGATAAAATTTTGAAAGAAATTGTAAAAGTGCGTAATTTTCTCGATTGATGGGGAATTTATAAAAATAAGTTAAAAAATAAAAAATTATAAAAATAGCATGCAATAAAAATTTATAAAAATATTATACATATATCAACTTTATAAAAAAATATTTTTAATATATATTGAGAATATTTTTGATATGTGTTGTAAAAATGTAAAAAAAAATAATTAAAAACAATATTTTTATGAAACTGAAAAATATAATAAAAATAAATTTTCGAAAAAAGTGTTTTATGTAAAATTTTTTGGGAAAATAATACTCTATTATATTATATTATATTTTTTTAGGAGTACATTTCATTATATTTTTTGAAATTTTTACTTTTTTATTAAAATTATTTTAAATATTTTATTATAAACTATATAAAATTTATAAATTTATAATAAATTTTTGATAAATTTATTGTATATTAATGAAAATATGATATTTTGATAAATATATTATAAATTTTAGTATTTTAATAAATAATTAATAAATATAATAAATTTAAAATTATTTTTAATTTTTATTATATTTTTTATAAAAACTTTATTCATTTTTAAAAAGCACCTTAAAATGATAATTATTGGGCCATGACCGTTTAAACCAGTATTTTTTATTAAAAAATAACATCCTTTATCGTATTTTTAAAATTTTTTATTTAAATATAAGGAATATTTTAATTATTTTATTATAAATTATTTAAAATTTATAAATTCATAATAAATTTATTATAAATTTTTATAATTTAATAGAAATATGATAATTTATAAATATTTGATAAATTTTAATATTTTAATAAATATTTTATAAATAATAAATTTCAAATTATTTTTAATTTCACGATTCAGCTAAACCCGCGCGAAAATAGAACATTCGAAAATTATCTAGAAAGAACCCAAAACAACTGGCTTGTTCGAGCAAACCAGAAAATCCCCAATTGTCACACTCTCTCCCTCTAAAATCCATATCCTTCCTGAAACTTCTGGAACTTTCCAGCTCTTCTCTTCCTTCTCTTTATATCTCACCAGACGCAATAACACTAACCATCAAATCTCAAAAACCAAACAAACCAAACAAACACTCAAATCAGATTTTTCAATTCAATTAAGTAATACGATGGAAAACGAAAATCCATTTTACGCTTATCACCCGAGTTATTATAATCCGACTCGTCGAACTCGCTATTGTCACTCTCCTTCTCCCAAAATGACGCCGATTCGCAGGGTAGTCTCCATCCCTGTGCATTATGTTGGATCGGAGCAGTCGAGATTGAATTCGGTTAATAAGATTCAGAAAGTGTTCAGAGGGTTTTTGGTGAGGAAGAGTGTGAAGAAGGTTCTGGAAATTAAGAAGGAAGTTGATGAGATTGAAAAGAGGATTTTGATGGAGAATAGTAGTACTGTTGAATTGATGAGGAAAGATTGTAAAGAGAGATTGAAAGTTAATGAGATGCTTATGAGTTTGCTTTTTAGGTTAGATTCCGTGCGTGGCGTTGATTCTGGTGTCAGGGATTGTAGAAAGGGTGTGATTAAGAAAGTGATTAGGTTGCAGGAGATGGTTGATTCGATTGCTGTTGTTGATTCTGAGGTTGATGGTGGAGTAGAGAGTGGTGAGAATTTGGGGAAAATTGGTGGAGAAGAGGCAGAGAATGTTGAAAATTTGGGGAAAATTGGTGATGATCCTATGGAGAATTTTAAAAATTTTGTGGCAATTGTTGATGATCGAGCAGAGAATGGTGAAAATTTAGGGAAAATTGTTGGTGATCGAGCAGAGAGTGTTGAAAATTTGGGGAAAATTGGTGAAGATGATGCAGACCAAACCCTAGAAATACAAGATAAGCCTACTGATTCCAATACCAATTCTTTGGACAATTCTGTTTCTATGGTTAATATGGTTGAAGCTGAAGAAATAGGAGGTGATGCTAATGGGGAAGATGAGTGTAGGGTAAGTGAGGAAGAGAGTCAAGTAGATTCATCTGCAAATCCTCATGAGAGTTTGATTGAGGGAGGCGTTGATGATGATGATAAGTCATTGAAAAACCATGAAAATGGGGAAATTAATCAAAAAGAAGGAGATGGGAAGAAGCAATGTTGTGGTCAAGCAGATTCATCTGCAAACCATCATGAGAGTTTAATTGAGGGAGATATTGAGGTTGATGATGATGAGTTATCGAAAAGCCATGAAAATGGGGAAATTAATCAGAAAGAAGGAGATGGGGAGAACCAATGTTGTGGAGAAGAAAAGAGTAGAGAATTGCTGGAGAAAATGATGGAGGAGAATGAGAAAATGATGGGTTTGATGGTAGAGTTATTTGAAAGGAATGAAATGCAAACAAAGTTGTTAAGCTCACTTTCACAGAGAGTTCAGCAGCTTGAGAAGGCTTTAATGTGTGAGAGGTTAAAGAAGATGAAGAAGAAGAAGAGAAATGCTGCTGACAAAATATGAAAAAATGTGGAGAAAGATTAGTTAGATCTTAAGTAAAAAAAATTGATTTTTTCAATTGATGTGAATGTGGATAATAAGTAATCTTATGATTTGTGAGTTTGAATTGAATCCTTGTTATCATTTTCAATCTCTTCATTTTTTCAATCCAATTTTTTTCTAATTTGGTCAAATTTAATTGTTTTTAGAATTTTTCTAACTCATGATGCTCTTAGTTAAGTAGCCATAAATGTTATGGCGGTGCATTTCATTTTCATTAGCAATTTCATTACAAAAAATCATTTTATTAATGAAAGATTTTGCAAACTGAGGAGCTCACTTTAAATATGATTCTAACTATTTTAGGAGTGTAATTGATATGATGGGGATGGACAGAGGCTTTATCCAATTAGCATAAGCATCCCAGAGTTGAATGTAACAACCACAGCATCTATTCTGCAGAGCACTCATTTATCTTTCTTTACCTATCTTGTTTTATTATTCTTCCTTTGCATAAAATAGTTTGTAAAAAGGAAAAAAAAAAACAAATATAATCGTTTAATGTTTTTGTAGTCCAATAAGAGTTTTCATTGTGCATTGTTTAATGTTTAGTAGTCCAATAAGAGTTTTCATTGTGCATTGAGATATCCTCTAACAATAAATATATAATTTATTTACTTTTAAGTCTATTGCTCCAAATAAATTGCTCCTATTGGAGTGATTAAGCCGATTTTGCAAATAAAAATTTGAAAGAAGCGATAAAAAGAAAATTGTCTTTTCTGATTTAGGCACTATGCAAAAAGTAAATTGGCCCTAAGTTAAATTAAAATTTGAAAGTTAATGGAACAAAAATTGCAAATTAGATGAATTGAGCTAATATAAATTTTGGTATTAAGTCCAATTAATGAACAAATAGTTAGGTAAACAATTAAATTATCATTGAATTTATAAATCAGTTGATAGTAATTTTAAATTTGAGTCTTAGATATATAGCTATATTAAGAAGAGTTTTATAATTTTTATAATTCTACCACAACTTAATTTTAAAAAAAAAGTAAAAAAACGTGTTAGCTTAGCCTATATTTAATACATTTGCTAAAATTTAAAAGAAAGTAAATTTGTTGTAGTTATAAACATTTTAAAATAACAATATTCTTAATTTTTTCGATATATAAATTGCCTTTTTGTTAAAGATAGTTTGTAGTTTCAATGTCAAACAAATTGTAAATATTCTATTGCAAAATTATTCAATATAATAACAAATTGTTACTTAATTAAAAATGATTATGACAATGCTTTTAACATAATATTTAAATTATTTGTCAATAAATTAAATTAATAATAAGTAATTGATCCCCTACCTAGTATCATGAATATAAAATTTAATTTTCTTAATTCTATACTTTATCAATAAATATACTTAAATTAAAATTTCAAAAAATGAAATAAGAGTAATCTTACTACTTGAATTATTGAATATTTATATCACAATTCAAATTATCATTATTATTATTATTTAAATTATTAATTATTATTATCTCCTTAGTGATATTATAGGCATCTATTTCATTTGTTTTGTGAATAAATAATTATTTTCATTCATTTACAAAATTATTAATTAATAAAAACAATGAAAAGTTATACATTTTTTTTAAATTTCATTCATTTTTTAAATTCAATAAAATTAAAAAAATTAAAAAATAGAAAAAATTACAGATTTGCTTGTTTGTTTTATTTATTTTTATTTTAATTTTGTTCGCTTTAATTAAATTGATTTCGCTATGCCCGGTTCTGACCAACCAAGCCAACAACAACAAGCCCAGCTCTGAATAATTATATGCTACAACCGTTGTAGCAATAAATGCCTACAACGAACCAATGGAATTCATACATGTTTATTAAATGCCTACAACGGACCAATAAAATGAATCATTTAATAAATGTGTATGAATTCTATTGGTCTGTTTTAGGCATTTATTGCTATAACGGTTGTAGCATATAATTATTCCACAGCTCTTCTCTCTCTCTCTCTCTCTGCAAAATCACAAAACAAAAGCAAAAAATTTCCATTAAAAAAGCTCTGAAAACCCTAACTCTCTCTCTCTCTCTCTCTATGTCTGAGGCAGCTTAGCTTTATTATTTTCTTCTTGTACTTACTTTATTTTCTATTATTATTATTCGGTTTTTATAATTTCTTCAAAAAAAGCCTCTCTTATCTTCTTCTTCTTCTTCTTCTTTGTTGTCGTTTCGATCTTTCACTCACTTCCTCTTTCAAATCTATATTTTAGATTTCTCTCTATTTCTTCTTGTCCACCGTCCGATGGCTGAACGAAAGCTCGATCTGCCTGACGATCTCCTCTCCTCTAAGCCGTCTGATCACTTCTGGAACCCTAAAGGTATACTTACTTATTTTCTTTTTTTTTTTCTTTTAATTTATTTATTTTCTTTTCTTGCATTTTACTGATTTCTCTGGTTAATCTTAGTTTTTTTGCCTTACTTTTATTGATCTGAACTCTACTGTTTTTTAAACCGTGTTTTTTTTTCTTGTACTTGTTTCTTTTTATTCAATAATAAGTTTGTTAATTAGCTTATTTATTAATAATGAAGATCAAGATTTTTTGATTCTTTATTATTTTATTTTTTTGTAAATTAGGAGATTGATTGATATGGTTTTGTATAGTTTATGATCTATTTACAGTTATTTTAATCATGATAAATGGGCGTTCTTAAGTAGTGTTGCTCCCGATTTCAATTTCTTGGTTTAATTTTTGTTAGTAGTTTTCTGTTGTATTTGAACCAATTAAAGAGTTCTTTTATTTTTAGAGACTGAAATTTGAATTTCAGATCCCAAATTGATAAGAAATGATTGTTCCTGGAGTATTGGATGTGTAGTTGAGTTTGATTATATGTGATTGAATTATGAAACTGACCCCTGAGCTTATCATTCTGACTGAGTTTATGGTGTATTGGACAGTTGAAGCTTCTGGAAGTGATGAGGAAAAGGTCTCTGCAGGTTTACATGACGAGACAAAAGGTAGCTCAAACTCCTTTGATTTTTATTGGAAATTGTTTTTTTTATTGTAGTGATTTGGTATTCTTAGTTTTTTCTTTTTCCCCCATCCCATGTGATTAACATTGTTGATCAATCATTTGTTACAGATCAACTGGCATCAGAAAGCAGTATTCCTTTGTCTCCTCAGTGGCTTTATACTAAACCAAGTGAGAGCAAAATGGTATATTCTAGCTCATCTAAAGAACACACTGTATTTTATTATATACATTTTTGGTGATAAAGATAAGTGTTGTTATATTGACTGTTTGGTATTCTTTCATTGGCTTATGAGTTTCATGACTATTTTGAGACAAAAAATATATTTTCCTGGTGATATTTTGCACTTGGTACATTGATTCTACGAACTTATTATCTTGCAGGCAGCCATTCCTCTCTGATTTTTGGTTTAAATTCTTTCTGCTTCCACTTTGTGGCTTTGTAAACCTGGAGTTTGCATCTCTTGATTTATCATCTTCTTCAATGTCCCCAATCTTAGTAATAAGTTAAATCTGCAAACAACTTGAAACCTTGAAACTTTTCATTTATTTGTTTTGCTATCCCACACCCTGCTTAAAATCAGAATATGTTTGGGGTTCTTCTAAATGTTGATGAATTATGTATTTTCATCGTTATACTTGATGATAAACCGTGTGATGTGGAAAGAAGGGTATGGTGGATCCACGAATAGTGCTTCTGCATAGACATTGCTTTAGTTTTGTTATTAATATTTTATAATTTTATATTTATTCTTTAAATGCTTAATGTATATTCTGAAGTCTTTTTAGCAAGATATATATTCTGAAGTTTGTATCTTAGGAAAGGAAGATTTGTGTTGGTGTTGTTTATTTGATATCCTTATCTGCCAATGTCTCTACAGTTAATGAAAACATAAAATCTTAAATCCCTGTTAATTTTGGTATCTTCATACAGCTGACATGACGTGGGAGATGAATGCATAAGTAATACTAGGGAGTCTATCAAGTGTCTGTGCTAGCTGTAGACCTTTAGGCAGCTATGTGTTGCTTCTATTTGCTGTTTCTTCTAGCTTGATTTTACATTATTTTCCTTCTTCCAGTGCTGTCATTAGCATTCTTTCATGGTGGATCACTTTCCATGGTTGTATGACAGGACATGCGGGGTTTAACTTCAGTGTCTCTTGGAAATTCCAATGATCCAATCCAGAAGGATGCTTGGCGTTTGGATGGAACTGAGGACAAAAAAGATTGGAGAAGGATTGCTACTGAGAATGAAAATAGTCGTCGTTGGCGAGAAGAAGAAAGAGAAACTGGCTTACTTGGTGCTCGAAGGGAACGCAGGAAAATGGATCGTCGTGTTGACAGTACTTCAATCAGAGAAACAATGGAGAATAGAGTTTTGCCCTCCTCAGATCGGTGGCATGACAGTGGTAACCGTAACACTGGGCATGAAGCACGCTGGGATAGCAAATGGTCGTCTAGATGGGGTCCCGAGGACAAAGAGAAGGAATCCCGAACGGAGAAGAGGGCAGATGTGGAGAAAGATAAAGAAGATGCTCACCATGACAATCAATTGTCTTTAGTTAGCAACCGTTCAGCTTCTGAGCGGGACTCAGATTCTCGTGATAAGTGGAGACCACGACATAGAATGGAGGTTCATTCCACAGGCTCCTCTTCGTACCGTGTTGCACCTGGATTTGGGCTTGAGAGAGGAAGGGGCGATGGCTCAAATTTGGGGTTCACTCTTGGACGAGGAAGGTCAAATGCTATTGGTAGGTCTTCATCCACAGGCACTACTGTTGCTCCTCACTTGTACAAAAGAGGAAGTGTCATTGGAAAGCCAAACCTCACAATGGAAACATTTTGCTATCCGAGGGGTAAGCTTCTTGACATTTATCGCCAGCAGAAGCTTGATTCATCTTTTGTTGGAATCCCTGATGAGATGGAGGAATCCTTACCAACAACTCAAGTTGGTGTTATTGAGCCATTGGCATTTGTTGCTCCTGATGCTGAAGAAGAGGCAAGTAATTGGGTTCCTGCAATTAATTTATTTATTTCATGCTGTTTATCCATTTGGGTAAAATATTTTAAGTTTGACTTAGTTTTCCTCTGCGTGTTTCTAATTCTGACAGGCTGTACTTACTGACATATGGAAGGGGAAGATCACAAGTAGTGGGGTGGTGTACAATTCATTTAGAAAAGGAAGGTCAACTGAAAATGTTTCAGGTATTTTAGGTTCAATCACTTGAACAATTTTCTATGTTGAACTTAATTTCTGTTACTCGAATCTTTTTACATTTTGCTTATAATATGCATAGGTTTTGCAGATTATGAATCTAGTGAGGGAAAACTGGGCATACCCTCTTCTCTTCCCTCTGAAGAGATTGATAATGTCTTTGAAGATGATGTGAACAATGGTGCATATGAAACTGGTGGCAATCGTTCCTTGTGGAATTATGATTCTTGTCTAAATGTGTCAAATGGTGAGTATTATTATTGATTTTGCTATTATATAATCACAAGTAAACTCCTTTATATTTGAGTAAAAATGGGTTTTTTTTGTCTGCACCATTATACATTTGAATGATATATATCTACACTTGTCCAGAAAAAGAGGTTGATCATGAAGAAGGAAACACGGTTAGTGCTGATGGAGCTGCTTCTACACTAATGGAAAGTGATAGAGAAATTGGCACTTCATCTCATACTGCTTCTGAAATTGATATTGGCAAAAATGGGCAGACAGTGGGCTCTATTTTGACTAGACATTTTCATTCTGATGATGACGAGTCCTCTTCTTTTGATGTTAAGTCTAAGCTTCCTGATGATTCGAACTCTCTATTTGTTCTCCCGTCTCCTTATCAAGACCATAGTAACACCAGTTTACACTTGGCAAATAAAAGTGAGGCAAGAGAACTGGAAAGGAGCAATTCACTTGAGGACTTGTACTTTTATTACATTGATCCTCATGGGAAAACTCAAGGGCCATTTCTTGGAGCTGACATCATCTTGTGGTTTGAAGAAGGCTATTTTGGAACAGATTTGCCCGTCCTCTTGGCAGATGCTCCTGAAGGCACACCTTTCCAAAGTTTGGGTGAGGTCATGCCACATCTGAAACTGAGGACAGAGCATCCCAATTCTGAGCTGGAGCAGTCTGAGGCACTGGCAGGAAAGTTGGAGCCTGATTTACTTGCTGCTTCTGCTTCAGAAAATGCTGATTCATCTGCAGCAAGTGACCTGCTCCTGCCTTTGCCAGACTTCAATAGTATATCTGCTCAGAATGCTCAAGTAAGGATGTTTGAGCCTGAGGATCCACTTCTATTGCCACACACTGAGGGTCAAAGCTTTCAGGATTTTGTTGCACACGATGAAGGTTTGTCTTGTTTCTTAATATCTTTTGGATTGTACATTAGAGTTAGAACTTGGATGTACAATTTTTACTTCTGATCTTACTAACAAGGTTCTTTTCCTGTTTCCCATACTAATCATTCGTTTTTTCCAGAAATTGTTTTTCCAGGAAGACCTGGCAGTAGTGGTTATCCTGCTGTACAATCATCTGGGAATACTCATGATTCTTTAGCACAATCTAATGGTCATCCATCTTTTCCAAATGAATTGACAGAACCTGGTTTACCATACCAGAGTGATAACAAGTTGCACCCTTTTGGCTTGTTATGGTCTGAGCTTGAAGGCTCTCAAACTAGACAAACTGAGTCATCTCATATGCCTTCCAGTGTGGTAAGGTCTGAAAAAATCCCATATGGTGCTGTGACTGATCCAGCTTCTGTTGCAGAGAAATGGTCTGATGTTTATAGACAAGATATGCTTTCTGTCCCCAACTCATTTCAAGAAGCAACTACTACTCGCCAATTATCACATGTAGAACAAGAGAATAATCATTTTGGTCTAGCAGAGCAGCTTATGTCAAGGCAACTTCAGGAGCAACAACAACGAAATATGTTGTCTCATTCACGCCTACATGAATCACTTTTGGAACATGTGCCAGGTCAGAATCTAAATCTTATTCACCAGCAACTATTTCCGAATCATCCTGTGCCAGATTTGGAGCATATTTTGGCATTACAACAACAGCGGCAGCTTGAACAGCAACTTCAGTTACAGCAACAGCAGCTACAACAGCAGCGGCAGCTCGAACAGCAACTTCAGTTACAGCAACAGCAGCAGTTTCTTCAACAGCAAAAGCTTTTACAGGAACGGCAACAAACACAAGCTCGGCAGGTGCTTCTAGAGCAATTGCTGCATGGTCAGATACTGGAACCTGGCCTTCCACATTCACGTGATCCTATTAGAGTCAGCAATGTTCTTGATCAAGCTTTGTTAGAGCAGCAGCTTCTACATGAGCTGCAACAACGGTCTTATCATCCTCAAAGGCACTTTTTTCCATCTATAGACCAACTAACTCAAGCAAAATTTGGTCAGACACCACAGCAAGATCAGCAGAGAGATCTGTCTGAGCTGTTGTCACATGCTCAGCATGGGCAAATGCATTCTTTGGAGCATCAGATTCTTCAAGAGCAGCTGGCAAGGCAGTTGCCACTAGGATTGAGACAGAGAATGAATATGGAAGAAGAGAGGCATGTTGATTCTTTGTGGCCAGTTAATGAAAATGATAAGTTCTTCAGGAGTCTTGCTGGTAATCAAAGATCACACTCTTCAGGAATTAGCCCATTAGACTTTTATCAGCAGCAGCAGAGGCCACAACATGAGGATCAACTGAGTCACCTTGAGCGAAATCTTTCATTTCAAGATCGGCTGCAGCAAGGGCTTTATGAATCCGGTTCAGTGCCATTTGAGAGGTCCCTGTCTGTGCCTGCTGGTGCTTCGGGGATGAATATGGGTGTCCTAAATGCTAGGGTTCATGCTCATGATTTAGACATGCGGGAGTTGAGTGCAAGATTGAAGTCTTCTGGTCAAGTGGGAACTCTATCTTCTGGAAGCCACCCTCATAATCCTCATCACGCTATGGTTCCTAACCAATTCCATATATCACATCTAGATGCAATTGAGGGGCGTTGGCCTGAAAGCAATGGGCCACTTGCCAATGACTGGATGGAATCTCAAATTCAACAATTGCACCTTAATGCTGAGAGGCCGAAGAGAGAGTCTGATATTAAAATGACTTCTGAAGACCCAAGTTTATGGATGTCGGATGGATTGAATGATGACAAGTCAAAGCAATTGTTAATGGAATTGCTTCATCGGAAAGCAGGTCATCAACCTGCTGATTCACCACACATGAGTGATGGGATATCTTTCAAGAAGAGGTCACTGTCAGGCCTTTACTCTGGATCAAGTTATTCAGATCATCCTTTTAATGTTGTTTCAGACCAAGAAGCCAGTCTGAACAACTCATTTGCTATAGGGTCTTACGGTTCTAATACTGGTGAGCCAGTACAGGTTTCTTCAGCAGGTGAACAGGCCAGCAATTTGGGAAGTACAGAAAAATTATTATTCAGATCTGAATCTGGATCACCTTTTGAGGGAAACTCATCTTTATTAGGTATTAATGAGACTGCTCAGGCAGTTCTTACAGATTCTAACTTCTTTGATAAATCATCCATCAATAGAGAGTACCTGGAGGTAGAAGGGAGGAAGTATGTGCCCCAAAGCCAGGGTATGACAAAAGGTTCAGTTACTGAGATTCATAATGACATGACTGAGCAAAAAGGAGTGGTTGCTACAGACATTGGAGAGGTTCCAGTTAATGCACTTAGTATGCACACTTTTCTCGGTGTTTCCGGTAAGTGTCTTTATTGTTCCTTTGAAAGTCATGCTTTTTGTTTTTCAAAGATTGTGAAAAATATTCGTTGGTATGAATGCAGGATTTTATGATGACAAGATTGGACAGCAAAATCCGTTTGTGGAAGATATTACCATAAACAAGTAAGATTCTCTGTGAATTCTTTTTACTATTGATTAAAGAAAAACCTGGATTTTTTCACTTAAGTTACACTTGGTATTTATGAATAGTTGCTATAAGTTTCAAGTAGTTCTTAAACGACTATTTGTTATTGGTAACTGGCGTTTAGAAGACTATAATATTGTTGCATGATTATCTTTTTGGTATATTTTATTTAGGGTAATATAATGGTCCACAGGCTTGCACAGATAATATTCTTTTCGAGTCTATGTTCTTTAGTTTCTTCTTTTTCCTCCTTTCTGTGGCCTCAAATAGAAATGAGTTTCATGTCTGGATGATTCATGACTTTTATTCATTACCATTTAAATTTTGCATAGTGCTGCAATAACAATGTCACTTGGGTCAATGGTCCTCTCAGCTGCTCACTAGTTCTGGAAAGAAGTCAGTTGTCTGGTTTGAAAACTAAACGGAAGCTTTTATGTACTCGCTCAGCCATGGCATTTATGTCTGTCCTCCAAATCTAAGAATGTGCATGTTAATGTTCCAGGAGTTTGATGTGTTATGCTCTGTTTGGCAGGGTCCCTCTACTCTCCAAAGGACAAGAGAATATTTTGTTGAGAAGACCACCTGTCTCTCTGGCGTCATCATCTCAAGAAGTATCTGATCTGGTTTCTGATATAGTCATCAGGGGAAAAAGTTCAAGTGGTGTTGAAGGTATTCTTCCATCTTTTTACTATTCACTTTATATCTTTTTATAAAAATTTACCTTAGCCAACATCGATTGCAAATATTGGTGTTCATTTGTCTGTTCATTTCTGATGAGTAATAATCTGTATGAATATCTTAGGGGTAAATCCAGCGGGCCAAGGTACTGAAGTCACAGCATCTGGCAAGAAGGATGGGCGGTTCTGGCGAACATCATCTTGTGGGGATGCTGATGCATCAGAGCCATCATTTATAGACATGCTTAAAAGCAATGCCAAGAAGACCCCTGCTACGGAGGTTCACACTACAGCAGCTGGGTCAGAATCATCAGACAGTGCACAAGGGAGCCGGAGTGGCAAAAAGAAAGGGAAAAAGGGGAGGCAAATTGATCCTGCTCTCCTTGGTTTTAAAGTGACAAGCAATCGGATAATGATGGGCGAAATCCAACGGATTGAAGATTAACCGAAATTGAGTTAGTGTAATTTCTTCTGTACATCAGTCATTTACAAGTTGTATAGGTTCACATCAATTGCGGTAAAGCTTTTATATACTAACTCATTTTCTCTCTTTTTCTTTTTTGGGTTACTTTTACCCTATTAACAATGGTAAAGGGTGAGTAAAAAAAGCCTGGAAAATGAAAAAATCCTGCTATGTTTTGAAGTACAGCAACAGGATTTTTTGTATAGATTAACAGTTCTTATACGTTTAATAAATTCAGTTAACAGATTCAGAAGCTCTCGAGAAAAGGGGAAAAAAAAAAAAGAAGAAAAGGTCACTAACCCAGAATCTTAGTTGCATTATTATATCTTTGCTGCCTGACTTGATTTTTGATGAATGGCAGGTTTTGTGAACATAATTGTAAATTTTATGGTTTGTGGAAGATGATAATGGAATGTGTAAAATAAAATTTTGGAAAATTTTTCTTGTAGGATAAATTTTAAAATATTACCAATTCTATTTGTTTCTACAATTTTAGCAGCTAGATGTTTAGTAGCTGAAAATATTATTATTATTATTATTATTATCATCATCATCATCATCATCATCATCCTCATCATAAGTTTTTCTTGGTGACGTTAGAAAAGAGAAGAATAATAAGATAATATATTTTATTATAAAAGAAAAATTGCATTATCTCACTTTTTTTTATCATGTATTAATCTATGTGTACCTTATTAGTTCTGAAAATGGTATATTAAAAATTAAAAGTTGAATTAAATATTCAAGAGTGAGCATTTTTTGGGAAAAAAAGTAAAAAAAAATAATTTAATTTATTTTTTGAGGCATTTTTAAAAAATTCCTTAAAAATAAGGCAAAAACACGGACGTAATGTATTCTCTTTATTATAGGGATTTTTTTAAAAAATGCTCAAAAATAAAATTATTTAAAACAGTGACTGCACGATGAAATCATCAAGCTACCAGGAATGCACTGAATTAGCAAGGCAAGCAAGTCCAAACAATTGTCAAGCCAGTTACAAGCTATTGATATAAATAGTTGTTGCAAACTCGAATTTGACACATTAATATAAAATCCAACAATCAAATTGCCAACAAGAATATATCAATGGTCAGGAAGTGAGAAAAAGGTACCAACATCAATAACAAGTTTTATTACGGGATAGCTCATGATGTTCATACGGATCTATTATGCATTACCAACTGTGATTCTACATCTACATTAAAAGGGTATCTCTGCCATGGCCAGTAAGTTGCTATGTAACCTTCTTAGTTATGTAACCAGGCTATGCTTCTCCTGTTGAAATTGAAATTGCTTCATTCTTAGGTTCAAAAGCCTCAGTAATCAACAAACTCAAATCAGCCACAGACGAGTTTCCCTCTGAAAAGTTGAGTCATAGTTCCTGTTTGTTGTTCATGCGCTGGTACAATTTACTAGCATAGCATCATCTTCTATTCTGTGCTCATGGAAGCCACTGACCTTTGAAGAGTTGCATCACTGTTTTACCCATGATCCACTCCATTTCAGAAGATGATAAACCTGCTTGACTAGCAATATAAGACACTGCTTTTTTTGCTCCACCGTAACCACATTCAGGAACCACAAATGGAAAATCACTGCAACAATATGTTCAAGATTTCCATTAACGTTTCTGTTTAACACCATTTAAAATTTCTATTCTCCTCTGTGAATGTTTAGTTGGTATATAATGAAGATGAAAAAACAAGAAGATGAAAAGAGTTACCTGCCCCACATAACCCGGTTTGCGCCATAGCTGGAAACAATCTGGGAGAGAAGGGATGATAAATCTTGATATGGGTATGACATTCTTGACACTCTGAACAGGGCACTGAATTTAATATGTACCTGCCACTTCAAAAGGTTCGAGTTACAGTCCAACGATATGCAGTGGCAATTAAAATATCTAGATCATCTATGGTGGTGTCCTGAAACAGAAAGTGCCTAACTTAGAGCTTTAATAACAATTAAAAAGTTTGCATTGCTTCTCTTTCATTTCATTAGCTGTACCATTGTCTGAGGTTGACTATAAGTCTTGATAGGCCTGCATGATGGGTCTTTTGCCCAATGGTGGCAATGGTATTTATAGTAATGGGAATTTGAAACTATACCTGCGGAAATCTGGACAGTTTTAGAAGCTCAGAGAAGGTAAGGCTTTCTTCATCATTTCTGCAAGAGCAAGCAGCAACCTTTCGTTGAGTTAAAGATCGAAAAGCTACATCAAGTGAAGCTAAATAAAAGAGAGAACTTACAATGGTGGTTTGCAGAAACCCAAATGATCAAGCAATACAACTGTTAAAGGAAATTCTGTACATAATTCCTGAATTTCTGCAATATGAAGATTGAGTCCCTGCAAATTATACAAACGCCATCCAAACAGTCATACTTGCGAAACAAACCCCCAAGTGGCAACTGAGCACTCAATAGTTTAGGTGAGAGTAAATATATAAGAAGAGTAATACCTTAAAACACATGAAACTAACTGGCACTCCAAGTTCTCCTGCTTTAGAAAACAAAGCCTTCCCAACATCATTTGTCATCTGCATGGATTTTCAATTACCATAAATGTATATTTTCGCTCTAATGGTCAAGGAGAACTAATGGTCAATTATTTGATGAAAATTCAAGAAAAAGAAACTAAATCGAATAGTAGTAGTTTCTTTTGTGAATCACAACATTTGAACCTGAGTTCTGTGACAGCCAACTCCACCACATCTCCATTTGAGTTAATACCAAGCATCAAATTGATTGCTCTCATGCATGCTCAGAGCCTATTAAATTAACTAATAGATTTCCTCATTGTTAGTAGAAATGTCAAAACAAATTAGCATATCGTGTTCGTATTGTGTTGACCCATTCTGGTAACACAATTGGAGTTAATATGAACACGGCCTATTTATTAACCGTGTTAAGATATTTCAACCTACTTGTTAATACATAGATCTAAAATATTTGAAAAGGACATGACCCGACAGTAATATTAAACAGTTGAGTTCGTTTCATTGTTTCAGCAAATGAGTTCACAGGCCACTAGGCTGAGAACATCATCTACCTATCAGTTGATTACACAAGAAAGAACTCACAGGAAAGCTTTCCTAGACACACTCATCATATTAAGCTACCTGATCCAATCAAAACCTTTTTCAGGCTAACAATCAACAAGAGTTTGTGACTTAAAAGATCATTACCTTTTGACCAGATGGCCATAGATATGGATTAAAGCGAACAGCACGATAACCATCCTAACAAGAAAAGATAAGGAAAAGAAAGTGTCAAAATGATTTCTCAAAGACATTATTAGGGTTATCTTATAACATGATTAGACCTTCAAGACAAGTTCTTCAAGATGCTTAAGTCCAACTCCATCTTCTGCAGGATTTGCAAGGCAACAACCGACAAACTTGGTTGAATACTTCTTTAGGACACTGTCTAGAAAAGAAAAATGGGTTGATATCTTCCAATGGTGTGGTGAAAACAATTTCTATTGAATTAATAAAAGAACCAATGCAATTGTATGGAAACAAAATTATCATCAATTGTCCTATAAGATCTATGTGAACCACCATGTATATATATATATCAAATAGGTCACTTCCTATCAAAATAATTGGAGCAGAAAATCATACTTTGCTGAATATCAGATCATTCATCTTTCTTTGCAGTTTCTCATACTGTGAATATATCGAAAGATTGACATGCTGAACCTAACAAGGGATGAACCACTAATCAAGCATTCTGCTTGCCAGTTCTGTTGTTACTCCTATGCTGCAACTTCATCAATTACCTTAGATATTATATGACTCTATTCATTCTACCAAAGTGTTTGCACAATGCAGTTGACATACAAAAAGTAAAGCCAAGTTGCCGACACTATAGGTTATTATTTTGCTATCAATGTTCAAACAGCATGTGAGCTTTAACAAACCTTGTCACTAAAGAATGATCAAATTTATGATTAATGGGCTGCACAATCAGTGCACTATCTACACCTGCTTCTTCCATGTTCTGAAACAGTCAAAGAGAACAAATTAAGTTAAGAGGAGGATTATTTATATAAAAAATGAAGAACCAAGAATTCGTCATAACATTGACATAATGGAGCCATTTAATCATAATTTTCAAAAGAATCACAATACTTATAACTATATTTTCATCAAGCAATTAAACAGGAAACCACTATACCATAAGAATAAATCAAATGCCTGTCTTCAAAGATTCCATCAAAATAATCAGACAAACATAAAAATATAAGAGAGCATGTACCTGAAGCAAGAACTCTACATGCCCAGGCAAAGTGGGTTCTTGGCCAGGAAAGTAAGGATATTTATCTGCAGCCTTTAAAACCCAGAGAAAAAGCAAAATCACAAAGCCATATCGAACATTCTCTTTATTGCTATTATTAGTAGGAACTATGCAAAGATTATAACTTTGAAATGAAACAAAACTAATTTGGTGAAAAAGAACAAAAGTAGCTTACTGGGTTTGATTTAATTTACCTCTTGAGGAGATGCCCACACATGAAGATGTGAATCAATGATTTTGATAGAATTTGGTTCAGTACCAGCGGTGGTGGCCATTGGGGCTCTGCTTGGTGGTTTCTTTGCAAGTGCTATGGGTAAAGTGACAGCAACAACTGCTGAAGAGTGTGAATTGTTAGGGAGGGCAGTAGCTGAAATCAAAGGCTTCAAAGACCCAATTGACATGGAGAAAGATAATATGATTTAATAAACCAAAATTTCGACTCTTTTTTTTTTCCAGAATGACTAAATACCCACCTTTTTTAAAAAAAAAGTGATTTATTACAAATATCAACAAATTCAACATTTTCAATCCAAAAATTATATGATATAATCGCCAGTTGATCTAAATATCTTATAATTTATAATTAGATATTTAAAAAAGATATCAGCATATATTATTATTCAATTAGCTTATGATTTTAATTAAAATATCTAATTAAAATTAAAATTATATCCTATAGTTTTTCCAATCCAATTTGTTCAGTGTCCGCATAACAAACATGCAAAAACTCAATTTTTAATATTTGGATTAGCTACCATTTGTAGAATATGTTTTTACTTAACATTTCTTTAATCATTGGTAAAAATAACACTGTTATTTTGAGTCGCTATTAGGCTATGAAACTCATTTATTTTTAGATTATTTTCATAATACAAATTATAATAATTTATAAGGTAAAAGGCTGTCTAATCATACAGAAATTCAGAATCTTTTTTTATATTAATAAAAAAATATAATAATTTTTGAAAATAATTGAATATTGTATTAGTATCTTAATACTTTATTTAGTTACTAATTTATACTAGTAAAATTAAATTTACTTTAATGAAGGAAATGGATAAAAAAGAAAAAAAATTAAATTAAATGTGTTTAATAACTATAATTAAATAATGAGAGAAATTAAATTTTTTTATAATTTAAATAAATAAATAAATCTATAAAATATATTTTTATATTTTTATTTTTATTCACTAAATTAAGATAAAAATAAAATATAAATATAAATTATATTTAATATAGTATTTTTTTTCTCTTATTTTTTTTATTATTTAGATGAGACATTATTTTAATTATTTAAGAAAAATTATTTTCATAATAAAATTATATTTCTCTCCTCAATTAAACATTCAAATAATAAAAACTAAAGAAATTTTTATTTTATTTATTTTTTTCTCCAATCCCAGCAATATTTTGCTTGAGGGAAATTTCATTTTATAGATTAAAGAGCAGGACATAAAATTAATAAAATGAGGTTAAAAAGGGTTATTGAGGATATCCCAATATGGGATCCATTTGTCATTTTCTAAAAAACCAGACACGGTTACAGTAATTTCCACATTATCCTCATTCCCAGTTTTTTCTTCTCTTCCCACAAAACCCACCCTCCCAGGGCTGTGTACACACAAACACTTGCATTAATGGCGGCTTCTTTTACAACTCTGGTAATTTTCCCTTCTTTTCCTGCGTTTTCTCAGCTTCCAATCACCCCTCTTTCAGTCCCCATTATCTATCTAGAATCTATCTGATTCTCTTACCCATTTGTCTTCTTTTTCTTGTTGCAGCCAAATGTTGGTTCTTTCGCAGGTCTACGAAACATTTCAGAGGTTAAAGCACTAAGACCCTCGTGCAATGCAGTGAAGGTTCCTGGGAGAGGGAGAGTTAATATTTCGTCGTCTTCATCGAGCTTGTTCTTCGCCGGTTCGCTGCGTCTTGCCCTTCTTGCTCCATCTTCTTCTTCTTCTCAGAGGAAAACCCATCCTTTTAGCTCGATTCGAGCTAGTTCTGAGGTTAGGGTTTATCTGGGGTTTATGCTTTTGTTCGGTTAGATATTAGCTGTTCTTATTCTTTAGCTATATATGTTATGTATTGATTGTGGTATTGTTTCCTTGATTTCCAGTTACAAATTTTCTATCTTTATCGTATTCAATTACTTAGTGAATTTTTATTTAAAAGTATGATTTAAGGTCTTTTGTGAATTCTGTGTTAAAGCTTTTAACTTTATGTTTAATTCTAGGTTGCAGATTTACAATCCAAGGTTACCAACAAAGTGTATTTTGATATAAGCATTGGGAATCCGGTACCGAAACTTGTTGGAAGAGTTGTCATTGGATTATATGGTGATGATGTTCCTCAAACAGCAGAGAATTTTCGTGCTTTATGCACAGGTTGTATTGCTTGTTATGTATCAACTATACTTAAATTTCAATTACTTTGTCTGTAGTCATTTTTATTGTTATCTTCTTTTGGTTTTTTTGGGTTTCTTTTGCTTTATCAGGCTTTGAATATGTTATAATTTAGCTTTTTGGTATCTTGATCAGGTGAGAAGGGCTTTGGCTACAAGGGTTCTTCAGTTCATCGTGTCATCAAAGATTTCATGATTCAAGGAGGGGACTTTGATAAAGGAAATGTGAGAGCTCTCATAACACTATAGGGTGTCTTATTTGCATTACTGATATGTTTGACTTAATCTTATTGGTAATTTGTGGTTATTAGTATTAACTGAAAATTTGAGTTCCCATTTTCACAAAAATAAAGTTCAAAGATACAAATCGTTTTGCTGTATTAGTGCCATTCTGGCTTTATCTGAAGACTTATTGCCTGCTTTTCTTTTTCTCTAAGCTCACTAGAAATGGTGTGTGTTATAATATGGGAATTCGGAATTCAAATATCTGACTTCTAGCTTAATTTTCAATCCCGAGCTCTTTGCTTCTTAATGTTCCCATTGAATGGCATTACTGATACAGCAATACCCTCTATTATTAGAAATAATATGTTATATGCAGAAGATGAAAATGCATTCGTGCTCAGAATCTCTTAATCTAATAAATACAGGTGCAATAGGACTTCAATTTTTCCAGAAATCAAAGTTCTTTTATCTTATACATATGCATTAACATAGTTCAACTAGCTTAGTGCAAGCAACATCTATTTGCAAATTACTATTCCTCAGAGTTTGAAAATTATTGCAGGGAACTGGAGGTAAAAGTATATATGGCCGTACATTTAAAGATGAAAACTTCAAGTGTAAGTTCCATAATCTCATGTTGCTTTTGTAGCTAGTAGCTTGTTTGAACCCCATTAACTGCTATTAATTTTATTTTAAGACCGAAGCAATCTATAAATTTTCCGCATTCTATTGTTTTGAAAAGTATATCTCATGTGCATGGGGATTTGTTGACATAGTGTTCCTGTTTGATATCTTAACAAGCATATCTCATTTTGGTGGGAAGTTATTGACTGATTCTTCCTAAATCCTATCATGTAGTCATTTTTCCTTCTCTTCCATGTATTGTGCCTTATGTTTCATTGCATGTATGTTCTGAAATATGAGATGTTTTGCAGTAAGCCCATACTGGACCGGGAGTTGTTAGTATGGCAAATGCAGGTCCTAACACCAATGGCAGCCAGTTTTTCATTTGCACTGTCAAGGTAAATCAGTTTCTCCACATGTAGATCCATGTGCACATCATAGATACATGCATATGACATATGTATAGATGAATATACCTATTATATCCTCCTATTGTTATATTTATGTTTTATTAAAATTTTCCTGCTATGCCAATCTGAATCCTTTGTTACATGGCAGGCAGGAAGGCTAACATAGGTCTGAATTTGGAACTAATATGAGGGTTGAGATGGGTAGAAAATATGGTTGAAAATTAGAGTTTCTAACGACTGAGTTTAGGAGGAGAATTAAACAAGAGCAAAGGATATGAGGGCCCGATCGAGTACTGTGAACAGTACCTGTGAATAGTGACGGGAATAGTAAATTTAGGTTTCAAACCTAAAGTTCCATTGCGTCACCTAGGATGAATTAAGTCACACGACTTGGAAAGCAATAACATTGCAGGGCAAAAGTTTATGTATTAGGCCAAAATTTGGGAGGGTTTTACTAATTTATCCTAGAATTACTAAAACGGGCTTGTAGCTGACTCGGTTTTCTATTTTGAGCAACTTTTATTGATGGACGGCAAGTTGGATGTACATATGCTATTAGTGTTCCTGCATGTTTGTGTCGATCAATTGTGGTGAGTAAAAGGATTGTTAGTCATGCCTTTAAAGATTTTGCAATTATGGCTGTTTCGTTTTGCACTTGAGGCATTGATATTCATCTGGTATTTGGCAAATGGCAGACCCCTTGGCTGGATCAGAGGCATGTAGTTTTTGGGCAAGTTTTAGAGGGCATGGACATTGTGAAGTTGATCGAATCACAAGAGACAGACAGGGGAGACCGTCCTAGAAAGAAGGTGGTGATCAGTGACTGCGGAGAGCTTCCAATGTCCGAGGCATGATCATATTAATTATAGCTGTATATTTTTCCTCATTTTCAAACTTCAATTTAATCTTAACCCCTTTGAAAAAGGCTTTTTTCTAAATGAATCTGATGCAAGCCCCGTAAAAGGATTCTTTGTTTACTTTGTAATCGAACAGAAAATATTGAGCCACAGGGGTAGATCATCGGAATTTTCATTTTTCTTTTACATATTGTTTTTAATTTGTCAATGAACACTTGCCTTTAGGCTGTATATAGCTTTTCTTTTCTTTTTTGAGTATTAGTACTCGTGAAAGTGAAAGGGAGAATCGATTATGATATATTGCTCAGGAGATTATGCACATACTGATAGGTTGTGTCCTGGTGTACACTTATAGCTTTTCAAGTAGCATTATAAGTAAGTTTTACGTATACATATATAGCTTTCATAGCTTTAATTAAAGATGTGTTCTTTGAATGGTCAGAAATCATTCTGACTGTGTAGTGAGCTTTAGGCTCTTTGGATCTTTACTTTTTGTTTATTAACTGAATACTTAGAATTGATTTGCGGGAAACCTCTTGTTATGAAACGTTGAAGGAAGAGTCTTCATTGATAATTTTATATGTGGGGTTTCATGTGATGGGCCTTCAATTTATATATGGGCTTGGGTCTCTTATAGCGGGCTCATTGATCAGACTAAGGAAAGCGACTTTTTTTTTTAAATTATTACATTTTTATCAAGAATTCTTCTAATCATTTTACAAAAATGTATAATATTTTCATAATAACTTTATAGAAATTATTCTGCATATAATAAATTTATGGTAAACTTATAATAAACTTTATATATATTATATGGATTTGTAAATTAATAAAAAAAATATTGTAAAATTTATAATTTATGTTTTTTTGACAATTTTGTAAAAAAAAATCTAAATATAGTCTACATAAGTAACCCAACGATTAAGTTGATGAATAATAAACAAGGGATTTCTTTTAAAATATTTTAAAAAAATATATTTTCCAAAAATGTTATTTTTTATTATATATTCATTTTTTTTTTAATTTTTAGTTTAAAAAATACTCTATTTTTAGAGCTACATATCTAACAGATATTTGATGTACTAAACATATATTTTCAATTTCAATTTCTAAAATATGTATTTAACTATATTTTAACATATTAAAAACATACTAGAATTATAGGACATTTTTATGAAAAATTAAAGAGGAACATATAATATATTTTTTTTTCCGATAAATAGAAAGCAAATGAAATGATGGAAGGATTAGGACAAGAGACAATGATTCTTCTCCTTTCCGTCGTCTTTAATTTTGGCCTATTTATTATTATTATTATTATTTTAAATATCATTTTCTCTCTCTATATAATTTTTTTAAATTTGTCGCCAATAATAAATAATTGACAAGACATAGACATATCCTCTATATTTTGGTCTCTCCAAAAAAAAAAATCTAACTCTTTCCTTCTCTTCTAAATGTCACGTGCTTCGAGGACGATTCTGTAGAATCCGTAGCCACGTGACCCATTTTTTTATTGGACCCCACCAAAAACAAAAAGTATATTAAATGGATCCCACCAAAAAAATAATACTAATAAAATATGCAACTTGCCCACTGTTCAAATGACGGTGAAAGAAAAAAAAAACTAATATTTTTTTAAAACTTCAATTTAATTTTGATATTTAATTGAAATTAAATTGTCTTAACTAATTTAATAGTTCTGTTTAAAAAAAATAAAATTTAAACTAAATTTAAATAAAAAAACAATTTTAGCAAATAAATTATAATAATAAATCTTGAATTCTCACTCGAGTACAAGTATCAACCATACCAGCATAAAAAAAATAAAATAAAATGCGGCTTTGTTCACAGTGCAAATGACGGATGAGAAAAAACCCTAAAATAGAATAATATATATTAACTGGACCCCACTTGTACTGGCTGCTGGACTGTTCTTGTCCTGATCTTGACACATGTACTGAGACAAAGATTGAAAAGAGGACAGCGACACATCATGTGGACGTGGAGCGTTGTGTTATGGACCCCACACTCTCTTCAAACCTCCGTTGAGATTCTGTGTCGGTGACCTAATAAAAAAGATTAGATTCAAAAGTTGTAATTACGAAATCATTACTCATCAGATTATTATTTTTTTTTGTTATTTTTTGGTTGTCTTTCTTAATTGTACCTGAATAAATAATGCTTTTTTAATTTGATTTTTTAAATTTTTTTATTTTTTTATATAAATATATTATAAATTTTAAGTTACTTCATATATAATAAACTTATATTAAATTTCATAAATGTTATGTTAATTATAAATTGATAAAAAAAAATCCTAATAAATTTTATAATTTTTTAATCTTTTGTTGATGAATATATCTTATTGGTACATATATTGTTTTTGTTTACCTAGGCTATAGTAAATTAGAGATTCCATCGAGATTGAGTTGCAAAAATTTTTAGACAGATAATATCTATATCTAAATTGAATTTTTTTCTAGTTTAAAAATCTTTTTCTTATTACTCTGAAATAATTAAGAGAGTTTCCATAAGAAATAAATGATTTTTTTTAATGATTATTATGATATATCTATTTTCTTTGCTTTGCACTAGGATAGAGTATTATGAAGTCCTTTACCTTGTTCTTTTTATGTCATAATCATAATCATAAAATAAAAAATGTCAATTCTATTCACATTCCTCACTGCAAAAGCAGAAATGTGATTTGGTTTTTCGGACTAGTAAGCTTTTTACAGTGCTTTTACCAACTCAAGAAAATGGGTTTTCCCCTTTTTCAGGAAAGGCCTTAAAAATATCAAATCAAAAGCAGAATTCAATCGCTTAAACACACATATTCATATATATATATATGTATATATATATGATGACTCATCACAACTTAGCAGTTATATACATATATGACTCATCACCACTGAGCAGTTCTTGAATGAAAACTGATTCAGAAAGCCAATCTTGAAGTCCTTGTACTAAATAAAAAATAAAATAAATCTACACTGAGAAGGGAAGTGATCCACTACATCTTGGTGCGTTAAAAAAAGTACACCAAAAACATCATCCCACTTGGCAAGATTTTTATCTTCTCCAGCCATTCCTATATGTATGAAAAGAATCTTGAAATAGAGAATATGGAAACTGAAAATTTTGGCATCTCATATCATAAAATTGTTTATAAAATATATTGATTAGCACGTTATAATAAAATCGTCATTATTTTATGTCAATGCGTATATTTTTTCTTTATAGATCCTAAAAGGTCTTGGCTTAAAACTAATACTTCTAGCTCTGGGTTTAACTTAAGATTTTGAAGTTAGAACTTTAATCAGTCCTGTAATCAAATATTCTACAGTTATGGTCAAAACAACAATTGATAGATTTTTAACTGGTAATACCAGCAAAAAGCTGAATAGGTAAATTCTTAACAGTCAAACCTATATCAGGAGAATCTTTGTTCTCTGAGATATTCTATGAATCCTATACTTGATATAGCTAAATGGGACAAGACCATTGTACTAGCTGCTTATGGCCATGGCTCTATAGATTAGAAAGCTGAAACGGAACAAGAATGAGATTTTTAACCCACATGAGTAGAGCGAAGATGAATATATTTACATTGATATTTGAGTCAAAGATAAATTGGAAAAGATATTCACAAAGAAGATTTTTTTACAAGTTGAAATTTGTTGCAAGTTTCAGGAATGAGCCAAGATCAACAACTGATTGACCTGAAGTTAAAGCATATGTGACTAAGCTAAACTATACCAGCATTTACAGAAAATGATAGAACAGAACCTAGTTTAGCTAATGAGTTGCTCAAGTATATGACTTTATTAAACCCAAGTTATAAAGGAACTTCTCTGATCTAGACCGAAAGAGATTACCCAGGGAGAATTTGTCACGTTCTTCATGTGGAGGACTTGAATGCAAATCGTCCTTGACACGAAGTATAGTGAGGCCAATCTCTTTTCTTACTGCTTCAATTGTTTCACTCTTCATTGGATATCCTGATGCATCAATCACATAGAAAACGTTCATAGCCTGGGAGCCCCTGGTTGTAACCTCCGCTCGAGTAACTGAGAGACCATTTTCTCTAAAGATGCGTGTCACCTCAGACAAAAGACCTACTTTGTCTTCACTGCAAAGTTCTAGTCTTATGCCCTGCATCGCGAAAAACACAATAACAATCACACATGGAGGACATTGGACACTAGCATCAGCTAACTTGCCAATGTTAATACCTCAGGAGTTCTCCTCCTAATAGCAGCCGCTAAGCAATGGATCACCCTTTGCCTCTCTGCTTCAGAACTAATAGGAGACCCATCCATATGTCTCATATAATATTCCTATCCAAAAGTAAACAAAAATGAAATCCTATGCAGCAATTATTGCTACTGTCAAAATACAAGTTTTCATCTTGTAAAAAATGTGAAGTAAAATAAACCAAAATCTCTAAAAAGTGCATGTTGAGGGAGTTAAGAACAACCTGATATGCCTCTGGCCCTTCAGCTATGATAGTTGCATGATACACAACATATTGCATATCCGTTAATGTACAGACAGTATCAAAAAGTAACTTGGGGCGGTCAGGACACCTCAAATTCACTACTGTGTATCCCTTATCTGCACAATTTTCTACTGTTACAAATGGTTTGCTCCGTTCATTTGATGTCCTACATTCTGAATCAGCCATATCATAGTCACGATCGGCATACATCATCTGGTGTAACCTCCGTTCCTTGTGAGTGGAACCCACAGAAACAGCAGTGTTCGCACTTCGTCTATCTCTATCCCCCTTCAGAACATATAGGAGAAGCTGTTTGATCTTAGTGAGTCTTTCAGGATTATCAATAGGCAACCCAGTATCTTCATCTGTGATATAAACAACTGATGCCATTCGTGAGTTGTGGGTCCAGACTTCCGCGGCCACCACGTTACATTTAAGGTCAGTAAGAACAGCAAAAACTTCCGAAAGCAAGCCTGGGCGGTCTCTTCCAGTCAACTCAATAGTTGTATTTTCTGTGGCAGTTTGGAAACCTATAGAACGTCTCAAGGACCGGAAGCTGCGTGCTCTTGGTCCCAGTGACTTTGACAAGAAAATTAACTCATCAACATGACTTTGAATTCACACGGCTCCACAAATAATAATCTAAAACTTTTTTGTGGTACAGACCAGACATTGATTACTGCTGCTTCCTTGTCCAGTCCTTTTGTCATGAACTTAATGATCTCTCAAATTAAGAAGTGTGATTAAAGCAGCAAAATTCATAGTCCACAAAATAACTCATTAATTGCACTGTCTCTGTTTCTTCCATGGCTTTTATTATAGACCAAGGCTTTTTTAACATTGAATAGAACTCAAAGCTCATAATAAATTAAAAAAATCAGGCATCATCCAAGATTATTTTCAAAATGAAGGGAGTGCAAGAACCTTAAGAACATAAAAGAACTCAAAGAAGCAAGGTATTAGGTCTCATTGACCAGGGCCATGGTTAATTTTTGTAAATAAAGTGAAGACTCCAAAGTGAAGAGTTCAAGTTATGTGCTTTACAGTGTCTGATAATAAGAAAACTATCAAAGCCCCCCTTTAAATTGCACTATCATATTGGATTTTTAGCAGTATTTTCTCCCTTAAATTTCCTTAATTTTAAAGTGAAAGAAGTTAAAAATGGAGACATGGTTTTGTAGATCTACCTGTTGGATTCTGTCAGCCACATCAACCTCAGATAGCTTATTCCCATGTTGATCTGTGACATGAAACACTGCAAATAACCATTGGAAACAACAAAATTAACAATATAACAATGAGTTATAGACCCACCAAATTAGATGAAAAAACAAAGGGACCAAAAGCTAACCATCCATGAACCATTCCCCATCAGAAGAAATGTAAGCTCGACGAATTATAAGATCCAAATCAGTCAAAACCTGAACCACCTCCAACAAACTACCTCGCTTATTTGCACTATCAACCTGAACAAAATATCACAAAAAAAAGAACCAAAATTTTCATTAAACTCATGAATTTCTGATAAAATTATAAAAAATATAACAAAGTGATTTATCAAACACCTTAATCAAAGTGGCTTTCCTGCTGGAGGCATTATCAACAGTAACCCTGCAACACAGGCATCAAAAAGGAACAATATCACATACCCATGTGGCTAAAACTTCAGACTCCACCATTTCACTTCAAGAAATGAAATTTCGAGATGAACAAAAGAAACCCACTCGAATTGAACAAAAACTAAATCAAAATAACAACAGAAATGAAACCCCAATTAACCCAAAAGAAAGAAAAAACCAAAAAATACCTGGGAGGATTCATTCGAATCACAAGCTTCTCAAACTCATCATCCATTGCAAGAGAAGGAGACCAACAATCCATTTTACCAAGAAAATAAAGGAAAGATTTTTATCAAGAAGAAGCAGAAACAGATTAGCCTTAAAAGAAGCAAAAGAAATGGGTTTTTTGCTCTGTTTCTTTGCACTTCCTTTGTACCTTCGGATTCTGAGTTCAGTTTGTGGCTGTGTGTTTGTAGTCTGGTGGCTCTTGAGTTGGACGAAGAGTTTGGAGGGACCTAAAACTTAACTAAAAATAGGGACTCAGAATAAATAAATAAATAAATATAATATAATTCAAAGATTTAATTTTTTTTTAATAATAAAAAATAATTAAAGAAAATGGGACCCTGCCATTCTGGCCTTGTCTCTGGTCACGTGGGCCCCCGCCCACCTCTTCCTCCTCCAGTTCTCCCTAACATTTGGTCTTTATCTGTTTTCTTTTTGCGGCTCAATGTTTCAATCTTACTTTCTACTTACTTCCTCCAAAGCTTCAAAAGCTTTGGTTTTGATTCCAATTTCCAAGATTAAAGAATGTTTTTAAACTTTTCTTTATACAAGCCTCTATTTACGCCCTAGTGTAGAAGTAAATATATATTTCTCTAATAAATCGATCCAGAGTCGATTATATATTCATCAGTAGTGGCAAATTACTCGTATATAATGTCTTATAATAAAACTTAATTGCTTTGAGTTGAGTTGTATAATATGTTTCTTAATAAAAAAAGATACACATAAAAGAAATTGTTAATTAAAAATATATTGAGATATAATATAACATTAATTTCATATTTTTTCAGTTAATATATCCAAAATCGATTATACACTTGTTATTAATAGTAATTTACGTATATATAATGATTTCTCAATAAAATTTAGTTGTCTTAAATTGAGCTGTATAAAAAGTTCTTACAATTATCTTAACAAGATATAATTGATTGAGTTAAATTGTACAATGTGTCTCTTAACAAAAACAGCAAAAAAAAAAAAGTATACCTAAAAAGGCCTTTTATTAAAGGGCTCTATGCCCTAAACTTTCAATCTTTCTCAGGATAACAAGAAAATCGATGAAGATTTTGTTGTTCTTTAAGAAACCCAATTGGAAGAACAATGTTATAATTTGAAATCTACTTGGATTTTGAATGTTAAGCTTTAAGGGCACTCTATTATATTCCAATAGGGTCAAAGGGCAACTCTTCTCTCTACCTTATTAGCTTTCCATATCTAGTAGGATTCTAGTAAAGCTACCTGTAATGGCTTGCCATTGTCTCTCTATCTTCTTACTTGCAAACATATCTCTGCCAATCTTTAATTTCTTAATTTCATTTGCTTGTCAACTTGTGGAATAAAGAATCACCCACTTGTCCCATTACTCTCTCTATATATTATAATGATTATTGGATTAAATTTCCCATCTTTAAATTTCTACTTTTTTGTTTGGAAGTCTACATTTTTTTATTAATATTTAGGTATGGGTTTTTGCTTCATCCTCCCACTCCTTTTGGAATGTGAACAATTTTTTTTTTAAGTATTGATATGAAAAACAGAAAATTAATTATAAGTCTATTATTTACATAAATATATAGATTGTGTCTTGATATGCTTAAAATAACTATAATTGAAATATAAAATATAAATATATATATTGGTAAGAATCCAAATGCTTAAATGACACAACGAATACATACACAACTTAAAAAATTTCTCAAACGGAATTATATCCCTCTAATTATTCAATTTAAATAATATCACAAATTAATTTTTCTCATATACATGTTTATCAAATTTACTTTTTAAATGTAATTTAGAATAAATTATATAGAATATAAAAAATTAATGTCTCTAAAATTCTAATGACTGAATTGTGATTTAGAAAAAAATTGATTAATCATAAACATAATATAATTTCGACTTCACTTATATCGTTGTCATAACATTTTAATAAAAATAATTATTTCATAACATTTATTTTTTATTTAAATTATTAATATCTTAATGTATAAATTATTAAATATAATCTAATAATAAAGAATAAATATTAAAGAAGTGGCAAATGGGAAGAAAATAATTAGAAAAAAATCAAAAACAAAAGCTTACATACAATTAATGCTACTTCCCATATTTTCTTGTTTTGGCACGTGATTCGCACATGGAGAGTTTGTTGCTGTGATGGCTATTGGTTAGGTTGTCTACACATTTTCGCCACTTTCACATGCAAAATTGCCCTTTCGAAATTTATAATATTATAAAGTATTTTCTTTTTTTTATATATATATAATTCAAATAATTTATATACAAACCATGCTTAATCAAATTTGCAAATAAAAAATATTATATTAATTTCAATAATTAAACTCTAAAAATTTATAATATATTATGAAAATAATTAACTATAGTTTAATGTATATAAATTCATCAATTAGTTAGAAAATGTTCAATTTAATTGAAATTATTTTATTTATTATTATTATTAGAATTTAAATTTTAATTTTAATTTAAAAAAGCTAATAAAAAATTTAACTTTGAATTATTAATTTAATGATATTGTTATTATTTTCTCTGTTCTAAATTAATAAATATATTTTTCTTTTTTTATTATTTTAAATTATAATTCACATACTATTTTAATATGTGATTTAATATTTTAAATTATAATTCACATACTTATATTTAATATTACTTATTAAAATATTTAATAAATATATTTTATATTAAAATATAAATATAATAATACATATAAATTTATATTTATAATAAAAATAATTAAATTTTCTTAATTTTTATTAAATACAAAATATGTTTTATTAATTTTAAATGAATAAAATATATTTTCAATAAAAAATTATTATAGCTATTTTTTCTTTGTAATGTAGTGTTGAGTTGATTTGTTAATGTTGAGTTCAATAAATCTCAATTCTTAAGGGTATTATTATTTGTTTGTTTTATGCTTACCACGTTTCTAAGAGTTGTTAGATACAACTAGCTTAATTCTTGTTTAGTATGTTTTGTAAGGCTATTTAAATAGTCAAAGTTATTTTCATTTTTTCTCTTTTCTTTAATTTTTCAGTTCTTAATATTTGGTATTAGAGCACCAACACTAAGCCAAATTAAAGTTTGAAGCAACAGTCTTCACAAGTATGACGACAGATAGTTCATTTGTGCAATTAACAATCCTTCAATTTGATGGGCAATATATTCATCCGGCGATGCTCATGGAAAACTTTTTACATTCAAAGGAATATTCGGGCTTAATAGAGAATGGAATTCCTGCAATAGCAGAAGGTGTTATTCTCACAGATACACAGAGAAAGAATATTGAAGATCATAAGCTGAAAGATTTGAGGGCGAAGAACTATCTATTTCAAACATTAGATCGTTCAATCCTGGGAACGATCCTTAACAAGGATACAATAAAGAACATATGACATTCCATGAAAAAAATCAAGGAATAACTGGCATTAAGTGGGCACAGTTGCAAGCACTTTAAAAGGAATTTGAAATTCTCTACATGAAGGCGGGAGAATTGGTGAATGAGTATTTTGCTCGGACTCTTACCATAAACAATAAGATGAAGGCAAATGGTGAGAATAAAGGAGATGTTGCTGAAAAGATTTTGAGATCTATGACTCCTAAATTTGATTATGTTGTATGTTCCATTGATGAGTCTAAGGATATAGACACCTTAACCATTGATGAGTTGTAAAGCAACATACTTATGCATGAACAACGTATGAGTACTCATGTTGAAGAAGAACATTCTTTGAAGATCACTCATGGAGAACAGTCAAGACGAAGGGGTTGAGGCCGTGGAAGTTTTAAAGGAAGTGGACGGGGAAGAGGCAGATAAAACTTCGACAAAACCACAGTAGAATGTTAAAATTGTCACAAACTTGGGCATTTTCAATGGGAATGTCAAAGCAATGAGAAGGAGGCCAATTATGTAGAAACTCAAAAAGAGATGTTGTTGATGGCATACATAGATATGAATAAGGTCAGCAACGAGGATTAGTGATTCCTTGACTCCTGATGTAGCAATCATATGTGTGGGAAGAAAGAATACTTCTCAAATTTGAATGAGAATGTCAGAGATTCAGTGAAGCTAGGCAACAACTCAAGCATGGTTGTAATGGGAAGGGTAACATCAGGCTATAGATGAATGGAATATCACATATTATCACATATGTGTTCTATGTACCGGAGCTGAAGAACAACCTATTGAGCATTGGGCAATTGCAAGAAAAGGGGATTGTTATCATGTTTCAACATGGAAGGTGTAAAGTGTTTCATTATAAGAAAGGCTTGGTCATGGATACGAAGATGTCTGCAAATCGGATGATTGTGCTACATGCTATATCTTAGCCTTTAAAATCTACTTGCTTCAACATAATCACTGAGGATATGGTGAAGCTTTGGCATTGCAGATATGGACACTTGAGTTTTATGGGTTTGAAGACCCTTTAGCAAAAAAAATGGTGAATGATTCAACTCAACTCAAGTCTCCTTTAAGGTTATGCAAGGATTGTTTAATAGGAAAGCAATAAAGAGATTCATTCTCAAAGAAGAGCACCTGGAGAGCTTCATAAATTCTTCAGTTGGTACATGCTGATATTTGTAGATCGATCAAGCCCATCTCTAACAGCAAGAAAAGGTATATGCTCACCTTTACATATGATTTTAGTAGAAAAACATGAGTATTCTTTTTGGCAGAAAAAATAGAAGCCTTTGATGCCTTCAAAAGTTTTAAAGTTCATGTTGAAAAGGAGACAAACACATCCATTAGAGGCTTGCTTACAAATCAAGGAGGAGAGTTTACATCACAAGAATTTAATAACTTTTGTGATGTAAATGGTATACAAATATAGTTGATAGCGCATACATGCCACAATAAAATGGAGTCAGGAAATGAAATAACAGAACCATTATGAATATGGTATGTAGTATGCTTTTATAAAAGAAAATTCCAAAAACCTTCTAGCTTGAAGAAGTCAATTGGACGGTGCATATCTTGAATTGAAGTCTAACATTAGCCGTAAGAAATAAGACTCTAGAAGAAGCTTGGAGTGCAATCAAACCTTCAATTACATATTTCAGAGTTTTTTGTTGTATCTCTCATGTTCATGTACCTGATAGTAAAAGAACAAAATTAGATGATAAAAGCTTGAGCTATGTTTTATTGGGGGTTAGTGAGGAGTCAAAGGCTTATCGGCTTTATGATCCTACTAAACAAAGGATCATAACAAGCAAAGATGTTGTGTTTGAAGAAGAAAAGAGTTAGGATTGAAGTAAGAAGTATGAAGAAGCAATTGGATGTGATTTGGTATGAGGTGATCGAGAGGAGGAAGCAGCTATAATTGATGACAATAAAGAGAGAAGTGAGTCTGATCTTGATGATGATGTAGAAGAAGAAGAGGAAAATCTTTTCTCTGATTCTTTGGTTGAAAGTTCACCTAGCTCAGATGAAGGGAGGAATAGGAGACCACCATTTTGGATACAAGACTATGAAACAGGAGAAGGACTCTCTAAATAAGACAATGAAACTCAACTAGCTATGTTTGGAGCTATTGTTCCTATTCGCTTTGAAGATGCAATAAAAGGTGAGAAATGGAGGAAAGCCATGGATGTGAAAATGGAAGAATAAAAAGGAATAACACATGGGAATTAATGGAGTTACCTAAAGGCGAAAAGAAAGTTAAGAGTGAAGTGGGTTTATAAAAAATTTAATGAAATGGAGAAGTAGACAAGTACAAGCCAAGGCTTGTGGTGAAGGGATATTCTCAGCAGTATGGGGTAGATTATACAGAATTATTTGCACCTGTGGCATGTATAGAAACAATTTGTTTAGTGATGGCTCTTGCAGCTCAAGAGGATGGGCTATATATCAGTTTAACATAAAGTCTGCATTTCTCTATGGTGAGTTAAAAGAAGAGATTTTTGTGGAAAAAATTTATGGTTATTGCAAAAAGGACAGGAACACAAGGTTTATAAATTAAAAAAAGGCACTTATGGGTTGAAGTAAGCACCATGTGCTTGGTACAGTCGTATAGAAGCCTATTTCATGAAAGAAGGCTTTGAAAAATGTGACAACGAGCATACTTTGTTCATCAAGACCGGAAAAAGAAAGTAAAGTTTTGATTATTAGTTTGTATGTTGATGATCTCATCTTTACTGAAAACGATGAATTGATGGCCTCGGATATTAGGAAAATGAGGTATTTTCTTGGCCTCGAAGTGTTGCAGAAGTCAAATGGTGTGTTCTAATAAGAAAAAATATGCATCGCAGATGCTGCAAAGTTTTGGAATGGATATAAGCAATTTAGTTCATAATCCTATTGTTCTAGGTTGTAAGCTCGTAAAGGATGAAGGTGTAGTTAAGGTAGAAAAAACTCACTTTAAACAAATGGTAGATAGTCTCATGTATCTAACTGCTACTCGGCCAGATGTGATATTCGTAATAAGTCTTATAAGTAGGTATATAAAGAATCCTATTGAGCTTCATTTACAAGTGGCAAAAAGGGTACTGAGATATTTAAAGGGAACGCTTGACTTAGGAATATTCTATAAGAAGGGAGGAAACAATGAACTTATTACTTACACATATAGTGATTATGCTAGAGATTTGGAAGATTGAAAAATCACTTCAGGTTATGTATTTTTATTGAGTTCAGGAGCAGTATTTTGGTTATCAAAAAATAAACTAGTAGTAAGTCTACCACCAGTGAGGCTAAATTTATTGCTGCGACTTTGTGTTCTTGCCAAATAGTATGGTTGAAGAGGGTGCTGAAAAAATTGGATCTGAATCAAGGCAAAGACAAAAATTATTCATTGTGATAATAGTTCTACAATCAAGCTTCAAAAAATCTAATAATGCATGGTCGTAGGGAGCATATAAATGTGTGGTTTCATTTCCTTCGAGAGCTTACAAAGGTTGATACTGTAGAATTAGTTTATTGTAGTACACAAGATCGATTAGCTAATATAAGATGTTTTCTTAAAGCTTCGTGCATCATTGGGAGTTTGTTCATTAAATGATGTAAACTAATGCTTATAGCATTTAATTTAAGGGATGAAATGTTGAGTTGATTTGTTATTGTTTAGTTTAATAAATCCCAATTCCTAAGGGTGTTATTATTTATTTATTTTGTGCTTGTCATGTTTTTAAGAGTTGTTAGACATGAGTGGCTTAACTCTTGTTTTGTCTGTTTCGTGAGGCTATTTAAATAACCAAAGTTGTTCTCGTTTGAATAATAAGATAACTTTTCTCCCCATTAATTATTTCTTTTCTTTTCTTTAATTTTTCAGTTCTTAACATGCAGCATTATATTTTTTAGAATGTAGAGAAAAATTATACATAGTTTAAGTCTATTTTAGAGTATTTTCAACCCGTAATATTAAAATAGTATAATTTTTATATTAAAATGGTGTAAAAGTTAAAATTGTTCTCCAATTCATTACATCATTTTTTACACTAAAAAAACATATTCTTTAAAATATTATTTTTTATCTATTTTTTATATATTTCACAAATTATCCACATAATTTTTTATTTACCAATCACCCATAATTTTTTATTCATATATTAATCCAATAATATATTTAAATATTTAAATATTAAGTAGAAATTAATATATTAATAATTTTAAATTTATTAATTAATAAAATATTAAATATAAACTAATATATTAATAATTTTAATTTTATTAATTAATAATAAAAAATATTAATATATTATTAGAATAAAAAGTAAAAAATAAAAATAATTAAACATTGACGAAAAATATAAAAATAAATATTAACGTTCAGTTAATCATATAAATTAGTACATTCCTCCCATAAAAAATCAATTAATTTGTATTAGTGCGTAAGTTTAATTTATTTTTATATTGTTTTAATTAATCTTTATTATAAATTTTAATTTTGACATTTTATATTATAATTAATTTTTGGCTTTGTTTACATATTAATTATACTTAATATAAAATTAATAATAATATTTTAATATAAAAATATTTAATTTTATTAAATTAATGAGAATTGAATTAAAATTTAAAAAGAAAATAAATACAATAGTTAAAGTATAAAAATTTAAAAATTATTGGATTAAAAAAAATAGTGTGTAAACAGTGTAATACCAAATTTAATATTATACTATTTATTTTTTTTTATTTTTAACACTATTTTGACATTAAATTTGAAAGAAAATAAAGCACCATTTTGAGGGTCAGAGATAGTCTTAAAATGTGTCTTATAATATATAAATATATATTTTTTAGCCTAAGTAAAGCAATTAATTAATTAATTTTATTTTTGTATATCACATCACCATGTTAGATTTAATTGAGTAGAAAGTAAAAGGAGGGAGGGGCACAAAATTTCCGCACCAAAGATATGTGAAGATTGCAAAATTTTATTTAAAAAAGGCCCACCTGAGTGACCCATGTGATTGCTCTTCTTTTTTTTTTTATTTATTTATTTCCATATTTAATATATATATAAAAATAATGATAAATTAAATATATAAATTAATTGAAATTAAATACTCTTTTATAATTATTTTTTTAAATCTTTAAATATTTTATTAACATCAAAAATTCTAAAATACTTGCACACTGTTTTCTCTTAATTGATATTTTTATGTAATAAAAAATTATTCTTGAGACATTTATATTTACTTAATAAAAATAAAAATAAATTATAATCGATATGTAGGTTAATAAGTTAGATAAATTATTTATTTATAAAAAATATAATTTTATTGTATACAAATTGCAAATTTACTCAATAATTATTCCTAATTAAAATTTTTGTCATAATTTAAAAAACCTAAAAAATAAATAGTTATATATTTGTTTGACCAGATTTTTTTAATTTTTTATTAAATTATTTTTATTTTTTAGATTTTTCATTAAGTTTTGGATGGATTTTGTAAATTTTAAATTTTAAATTTTTATTTATTTGATCAGTATATTTGTTTGATCAGTGTATTTTTTTAAAAAAAAATTTATACAATTATGATTAAATTCTCTCCAAATTTAATTTTTAAGACAGAAATGTAATTAAAATTTTAAATCAAAATAAAATTATTTAAAATTTAAAATATAATATAATTAAAAATATATATTTATTTAATTATTTTTCTTTATATAATAAAATGATGCTGATTGCTCATTCTTCTGCAGACTGCAGCAGCAGTGAACCCACCCCACTTCAGCTAAAATTTTAACCTTATTTCTTGACTTTTTTCAATCTTTAATTTTAATGATTCTAAATTATTTTTATTCTTGCATTTTTTTATATCGGTAAAATAATTTTATTTTTCATTCTATTTATTATAATTTAATTTTCTTAAATGTATAAATAAAATATAAGAGTTTATATTCTTAAATGATATAAAACAAATTAATTTGAAGATATCTATTATTAAATTTAAAAAAAAAATTGAATCAGCATATGATGTTTTTATATTATAGATTATGGAGTCATCTAGGCTCTAGCAATTTCGCATTTTGGAGTTTACAAAATAAAAAACAAATAGCCAAATTTCACAATTGGAATTGGAATGTGAGTCATAATTAAGTTTTTTATAATGAAAAAAAGAAAAAACTATATTATAAATATTTTTTAATTTTTTTAATATTTCACTATTTTAATGTATATTTATTGTATTAAATATATATATTAAATCTATATCTTGAAGTGAATGATATTCTCACACATATGAAGTATGCTAGAAATATACTAGATTTATACATATGAAAGAGAGTATTTTTACAATTATATGTTGAAAATTTGATTTTTTGAAATAAAATAGAAAAAATAAATATTTTTAAGAATAATTTTATTTTTAATTTTTTAAGAAAAACCAATAAAAAATTCAATGGACCAAAATCCAATTTTATCTTATAGTAGTAGACTATGGGTGTGGTCCAAAAACCCAATCTATTGGACAATGAACCATAGGGCCAAGTTGTGATTGTGGAGTGTGGACTAACCAGCTAGCAAACTGCGGCAATTGTCTTCATCTTTGTGCCTATGTAACCAATATTTATCAACCCACAAATATTTAGATATGGTAATGGTCGGACTCGATTCATAGCCTAGCAGTAAATATATTTTTTTGGATAAATATAATACACTTATCTGGAATGGTAATTGAAAGACCCTTGAATAATCTTTTTTCTATATTATTTTTCTTAAATATAAGTTTTTTAAATCATATATTATTAAATATAAATATATGATTTAATTAAGATAGAAAAGGTTTTTTAACCTTAATAACTACTTTTTTTAAAGATTGATATTTTTAAATTTATATTAAAAAAATTCAATATGATTTCAAAATAAAACTCTTATCATCATATATTTTGTTGATCAATTTATTCGATTATGACTTGTAAATGATATATAAGATATTAAAATTTTGAATTTCAACACATTCCTTTCTTTCAAAAATTCACATTATAAAAAAACAAAATTGTATTCTTAGAGCTTTTTGAGTAAACCCAAACAAGTTTAGTAAAGCTTTGCATATGAGCTCTACATTTTTAGAAAACCCAATCAAAAGGCCCGGGAAGTGATGGGCTGGATCACATTTTTTTTTATTTTTGGATTATTTACAAAATTACAAATTTTATCAGAATTTTCAAATTTATTAAAATTTTCACTAATTTATAAATTTTCCATATTCCTTTAATATATAAAAAGTTTGTTATGAGCTTATTATATATACTATAACTTTTATAATTTTTTTATGAATTTATTACTTATAAATGGATAAAAAAAATCCCTGATAAAATGTAAAAATTTTAAATAATATGGCAAGACGCATATTTTTTTTTCGAGTTTGGTACAGAAGAGAGGGAATAAGATTTATTTAATTTGTCTATTTACTATATATATATATATATATATATAGTTTTCTATATCAGTTTATTACTTGTCTAGGCTCTCATCAAGTCATGCATGTGTAGAAGGAGAAAGATCTCACGATCATGCAAGCCAAACCTAAAAAGAACAGCCATCAAATCATTTAGTTGCAATGTCCATGCAAAGATCTAACCTAAATATTCATAAGTTTATATTCAAGAAAAAAAAAAGATTATTAATTTGCTTGATTCAAATAAGCAAGAAATTAAAGCAAGAAAATATGCCTTAAAATTACTTAAAATCTTGAAACCATGCTCTCTTCATATTCAATCCTGCATCTCACAAACCAAAATCAAATAGTTTTATTAGAACAAAATTAAGAGTAAACAAAAAAGAAAAAGAAAAAGAAAAATATGAACTTCACTTGCATAACTAAAGTACTATCACTTAAACAACTAAGAGTAAGCACCTGTTTTTGTTTTATTTTTTGCAGAATTTTGATGAAACTTGCTGATCTAAAGAACTGAAGCTAGCGGCCAATTCTTGTAATAGAAAAATGTTTAAATTTTCAAGCCTAATACTCACTCATTTCAAGTGTTTTAATTTTCCATTAGTAACTCTTCTTCTTCTCTCTATTCTCTATTGTCTTGATCCTTGCGAATCGTCCTTATCAGGACGAGATTATTGTTGCTGTTGCTGCTGATTAAAGGGGTTTAAACCGCCGCGGTTTTGCCCCATTTGCTGGTAGAATTGGCTCAAAGCCTGAGAATTTAGAACCCCAGTATGCCCATCTTGTGAAAGACCAAGTTCTAAACCTGGAAGTTGTTGGTTATTACCACTAAACATGGAGTAAAAACTCATCAAACCCATATTAATATTAGGGAATTCAACTCCATGGAACTCAAATTTTGGCAAATTATTGGAACTTTCATTACCAAAATTAGCTGCTGCTACTGTTGACTGGCCCGGATTTGATATAAACCCTGCCCCAATCCCACCAACAGAAGGCCAAATCCGACTTGTTAAATTAGATCTTCCTAAATTATTTGTCATCATTGTCCAATTGGCCCTCTCTCTGGACCCAATACTCTGTCCCAATCCTCCTTCCATTTTTGTATGCAACCCTGTTGAAACAGAGTTCCCCTGTTGAGAAACAGAGGCCCCTGCAGCTGCAAGAGCTGAGGCTGGGATAGTTCCAGTACCAGTTGCAGCTATAATTGATGGTTCAGCTTGCTGTAACAGCCACTGAATTGTTTCTCCATCAGATTTATGACCCAATTCTCTTGTTAATTGAAAAATCCTTGCTGCACATAGAGCTGGCATCCTTATTCTTCTTCCTCTGCCATCCACTTTCTTGTGCCTATCCTTGTTAGAGCATCTTTTGGGTGCTAATTGCTTCTTGTTTTCATCTTTATTTGCAATCATAATTTGGAAACCTTTTATCTCTGAAGTCTTGTTGTTGTTGTTGTCTTCCATGGATGTTTTTGGAGGAGGATTCAAGAAAGTGGGTAAGTCTTGTTGTTGATGGTGATTTGAACCTTTTTGTTGTTGTTCCATGGGAACAGAGGAAAAACAGGGAAGCTCTTTGATTGAGGAATATGACCCCAAAAAGCATATACTTTTTTTTCTTGAATTCTTTTTTTTAATTTATCAATGTTTTTGGCTTCTTGTTCAAACATTGGAATCACAAAGTTTCAACTTAAAGTTACTGCTAAAATGATTTAAAGACAACCGCATTTGTCTTTTATTTGACCAAATTGATAATATGATTACATCTTCAATAATGCAAAACACCAATAAAGCTTAGCTCTTGCTTCTCCCGATTATCATTTTTACTCTGATTTAGTATTGAGTCAACTACCTCGTAATGCATACAGTAAATCTTAATTTTCTTTTGATTTAAAAATAAAAAAAAATATTAAATAAATCACAAACTAAGTAACATCCATCGTATCTCACAATAATATTATAATAATTTTATTATAACATCCTAACTAATATATTTGCTGGCCATATTTTTTAAAATTTTATTGATATGGTTGTAAATAATAAATTTTTAGACTTTTGATAAAAGTATAAAAAAAATTAAATTTTTTTTAAATTTATAAATTATTTATTAAAATATTATATTTTTATTAATTTATAATAAATTTATTAAATTTATAATAAATTTAAAAAAATATAATAAAGAGTGTCATTATCACTAAATTTTTTTAAAAAATATGACCGGTCTACTTATAATTTCCGTGTGAAGCCCAATCTATAACTAGATTTCTCCGCATATTTGGACCAGTCCCATTAAACTCGGACAAACTCAAAAAACTTGAAAAGTGTCACACTACACTATAATACAACTTGGCATTAGACTTTTTGAAAAAAATGAAAAATAAAACACACAGAAGAAAATAATAACAGGACATCTTTCATAATTAGATCATAGTAACTTTGCTATGACATACTAAACTCGACTTATTTTCTGTTTAAAATGATTTATAGAGGTGAACTGGCAATAGAAATGCAAGCTACTGTTGTAAAGAGACTGTCACACCAGAATTGCTTGAATTGACAATCTCACCATTTCAGAATCTCAAACAATGGCATGCCGGCTCAAGGGGGAGCAACATGAACAACCGTTCAGGACCCTGATTTTGATAGGGCCCCAAATTTATAAATATATATATATATATATATATGTAAGAAATAACAAAACTTTGATTTGCTGTGGTGGTCTAGCGTGTTGTATATGATCAAAGGGTGTGGGGATCGATTTCCACTACCATCAATATTACATTTTTTTTAAATATTCATTATACAATAAAATTTGGCTCAACGTTCATCATACAATAAAATTTGAGCCCCTCAAATTTTATATTATTATTTTTAGGCCCTAAAGTCCTAAATATTTATTTTTGAGCGGCCCCTCAAATCTAAAATTTTCGCTCTGATACTGTTTTTTAAAAATTCATATTTTAATTTTTGCTCGGAGCCTTTAAAATGTCCAAGATGAACCTGAACAATGGTGATGTTCTTCAATCTTGTTCTGTCTCCTACAGAATTATCATTGAAAATTTGGCAATCACCCCCCTCAATTGTGCCAACTGACGCGCACAGGTAAGCTAGTTGAGCAAGAAAAAAATAAAAAAATAAATAGAAGATAATGGGATTTTGATGGAATGGAGAAGCTTTAAAACTATCTCATTTTAAAAATGTATAAAAATTAAAGGGTATTTTTAAAAAATTAAAAAAAAGTGATATATAGCATAATTTTTTAAAATTAATTTTAGTAAATATTTATATTGAACTAAAAATAATCTAATTATTACAAACACAAAAATAAATAAATAAAGGAAATAAAGAAAATGAAAAGGGTCAAATGGGGCCAAAAGATATGAAGTCATTGCCAAGTATCAATTTTCTTTTTTCTTCTTTGTTTTAAATTTTTTTTAAAGCAATCATGAAATATGGGTCATGCAGACACTTCCATCTTCTTGATAAGCTAAGTATCATTTTCTGAAAAACAGGAAATTATATATATATGCATGTATATGTAAAGAATGCCTTCTCCTTCTCCTTCTTCTTTTATACATTATTTGTTTAATTTTTGAGGTAATGTCTATATCTAATTAATAATTAATTAAGTGAAAATTTGATTGATCTGTGTTTTATCTTAGCTTAGTCTTCACTCCATTTTTTTGATGTTCTTAGAAGAACAACTTGAGAGAGGGAAATTCTTAGACTACTTAATCCAAATATTTTTTTCTTTATTTTCTAAATGTAATTCAACAAACCTAATGTGTTATTGATTAATATCTTCTAAATCAAAAATAAATAAAATCAAATGTTATTTTATTTTTGGGAAGAATTAGCCACGCCTATCTCTCAAGTACATAATTAATCTTTTCTTGAATTTCTCTTTATTAATATTAATTATATCAACACTTGTTATTTAGTTTTTTTTATTCTTTTAAATATTATTAAATAATTATTTTTTATTCTTAATAATAACATTGAATTTCTCAATGGTATTATAAATCAATTGATTATCACAAACAAAATCCTAATTATAATATAAACATAAAAATATAATAATATTTATATTTAATATATAATTAACTAAAAATATGTATAAAGTAATATCAAAATAATATTACTTGAATTTCTTTCAATATTTTCCAATCCAACTTACAACAGCTAAAAACATACTCCACTCATTAGCTATTAAATCATAAAATAACATTCATGTAGTTTAACAATTCTAATTATTTAAATATCAATAATAAACTTAAAATCAAACAAATGTCGTAAATAGTCCAAAAAACAAAATTATTCAAGAGAAAATAAATTATATTTATTAAAAAAAGAACTGGTAAATTTCATTAATATAACAAAAATCCCAAAAGAGAGACTGAAAATAATACTACTAGTAATAAATATATGTTATTATTAACATCAAATCTTTCTTGTTGAAAATAATGTTCATCACACTTGTGATTAAAGATGTGAAATATGTCCAAGCTAATTATTAATTAAGATCTAATTATTTAAATCTCAAAAAAAATCTAATAATAATAATAATAATAATAATGCCATACAAACTTCAAAAAAGGGCCATTGTTTGTTCTTCTTCAATATTGTATGTGTATTTGAAGTTTGAAAGCTACATGTAAATTTCAAGTCAGCTGTGATCAATTGCTAATTAATTGGTATGTATGATTATTTATTAATATTCTTTGGTTCTTATATATATTGTTTTTCACATGTGCTACTCATATAGGGGACAAAATGCTTCGTAAAAGTTTGCTATTGACATACCACCAAATTTCACTTGATTTTTAAGTTTTTATGGTTTCTTTTAAAAATTGCTACTTTAATTTTTTTTTTAACTAAAAAAAGGGTAACATATGGTGTAATTTTCTTTAAAATAATTAATGCAATTGATATATTTAAAAACTCTTTTATTTTTTTCCCAAAAATATCTCACTGTTTTGATATATCAAATATATATTAAGTGTATAAACCTTTTAGGACAATAGGATGTATATCTTTGAAAATTAATAATTTAAAATTAAGAGTTGAAAAGTAATAATTTTGAAAAAAAATATTTTTAAAATATTTTTATTTTTAGGTATTTTTAAAGAAATTTCTTTATTTTATTTAAATTGTTTTTTTATTACTAATTAGATATTGATATCTCGATTTAAAATATTTTTATAAAATATGTTGATGATTTGAATATTATTAATCTTAGTAATTATCCCCACCTTCCTTTTGGAAAATTCATACTCTTAATGAATGAAGTTGCCAAAGCAAATCGCATAGATGATATTGGTTTTTCATTATTTTTTTTATCTTTTATCGTTATTTATGTAATATTAAATGTTTTATCTTCTAGATTGGTTTGAGAAAAAAAATAAAAAATATATATATATTTCAATAAATATATATTATATATTAAAGAAAAAAGGGTATCTTGTTATTATCCATTGAAGGTGGTTGCTTGAGAGCACTTTCTGTTTATGTGCAAATGGGCAAAGGCCATAATCATACAAAAAGCATAAAATGAATAAACACAAACCAACAAACTGTTTTAAGTCCTTTACTAACAGAAACCTTGAATTTAGAAAAAAACTTCTATTTTTGTAATGTCTTGCTATATATATATATACCCTTTATTTAGAGGTGAAGTTAAACTTTTTAATGGAGGGGATAAAATAAAAATATTATATATATTAAAAATAATATAAATTTATTAAGAAATAATTAAAAATTTTAAAAATTTTAATAATATATATACATATAAATAAAAAAATTAAAAAAAGAAGGAAGGAGACAAATGTCCCCTTCTCGTGCATGTAACCTCGCCCCTACTTGTACCAATGTAAGAGTCAAACCTCTGTTCAGACTCCTTCCTATTCAAACTCCGCACACTTGGACTAAGCTTACGGCCAAGTCAAGTCAAGAATGGAATGCCTCGCAACTCAATATTGAATATTTCAATATCGAGTTAAGAACATACGTATATATTATATAAGGAATAGTGTATGAACACTTCCTAGAACACAAATTTTATTATGATATGCTAACTAAAATATTTTATAAGCATACTTTTTTTTTACTAATGTGGAAGAACAAAACTCATATATTTATATATCACCCCATATGCCAAATCTAATACTCTCCTAAAAAGATGGTCACTATGTAAATTGTGAGATATAAGCTATACATGTTTAATGATTTTGGAAATTATGCCAATCATTTGAGTAAAAAAATTTAAGAAATTTTATTGTGAACTAAATAATAATCTTCAGAAGAGATAAAGCAAATGCAGCTAAAACAGATTTTTAGTGCATCACGGAGAAGTAGAAAACCAAGGAGTGGATTGTAACTCAAAAAGTGGCAGATTTAATTCTTATTTTTCTCTGTTACATTCTACATGCTGCTTGCTAACCATTATCAATGGGCTGACCTCCAGTGGAGTTGATTAATGGGAGCTCTTTCTATCTGACCATCCCAATAGAACACATAAACGACTTGAGAGACTCTTGGTTCTGCCTATCCTACAGCAATATGTTGAGCAAACATTCCCAGATTTATTGTTCTATACCAAGGTCACCCCATCTTACATTGTATCTTGCTGCAAGATACCGTATGGATAGTACTCTGGTATTATCTTTTTCTCTTCGTGTTCCTTGAGAACAGGAGTGAACAATACTCAAGCAGCATCCAGTTCATCACTCCTGATAAATGGCCTTCTTTCACCCTCGATGGCATCTAGCAAGAGCCTCTCATATGCATCAGGAATCTCCTTAGAGTATCTACAATGCATACCAGCTAAGTTAATTCAGAATTAATGAGGGTCATTTCGTGGAGCATATATTTGATTAGTCACTGGAGATGATGAATAAAAAAGTTCTACAGAAGAACGTAAATCAAAGAAGAAAATTGCTGAAATGCTAAGTTTCTGAGGAATTAACATAATGAAAATGCCAGTTCAATTGTTCACATCATGTTTTCATGATTTCACATGTTGCCATTGATTCAGTTTCAACCATATTTAAAACTATTGGAAAAATCATATCAATGACTTAAACATAAATATATTTCACATGCATAACCTGAATTGTCTTTTTTTTTTCAATAGTATTCCTGTGGTTTTAATACCTTGCCGCATAATGAAGATTTAGATTGCTTCTGTCTAATCTCATTCCCAAGCCTTGAACCTTGTTATTGATCTTCAAATAGATAGCTTCATCGGGTTGCACTTGGATAACAAGCTCATTTGTAGCTCGATCAAGATCTGTTCCAAAGTTTCGGTAATATAAGTTACCAGGGACATTCCTGAACTGTACACGTATCTCAGCCCTGAGGAAAGAAGGTACAAAGCATGTTTTAGCATTAAGCAACCTAATCCACCTTGTTATTAGAGTGGTACATAATGTTACACACCTCTTATTATGTAATGCTTTGCCAGCTTTCATAAGGAAGGGCACTCCATACCATCTTGCGTTGTCTATGAAAAGGGCAGCAGCAGCAAATGTTGGAGTTACACTGTCTTTTGGCACAGTAATGTCATCAGTGTAGGCTGGGTGAGTAATTCCTCCTTTAGTGTGACTCTTGTACTGCCCAATGACCCCGTCTTCAAGTCGTATAAGCCTCATTGATCATAAAACTTTGACCTGAAACCCCACATGTATTCACATATAGTTAAATATTTCAAAGAATGGCATCTTAAAAGAAGTTGGCCTTTTCAAGCTATTAACAAAACCTTTTCATTTCTGATATCTTCTGCATCCAGACTAACAGGAGTTTCCATGGCAAAAAGGGCAAGTATTTGAAGCAGATGGTTCTGCATGATATCTCTTATTATTCCATAATTGTCAAAGTACCTAGTTTTAACAAATAGAAAAGAATTTCAATAAGCTACCAAAATAGGTTTTAATCTCCATGCTCAGTTTGAGAAAGCAAAATACCCTCCACGTCCTTCAGTGCCAAAATCTTCAGAGAAGAGATATACTGCCTTGACCACAAGGGTTCAAAAATGAGATTGGAGAAGCGGAGAACAGAGAGGTTTTCAACCAGCTCTTTTCCAAGGTAATGGTCAATCCTGAAAAACAAATATCCATATGATCAGATTGTGAATTATTATACACTCAGAATAAAATAAGCCAATTGAAGTTCAAAGAACTCCACCTAAATATTTGATCTTCTTCTAGATATTGCTTGAGTGCTTTTGTCAAAGCAGCAGAGGATTCTGAATCTCGGCCAAAGGGTTTCTCAACAATGACCGTGGTCCAGCCATTATCAGATGAAGCTGATGAGCTTGCACATCTTACTGCATCAATAAAAATACTTGGAGGGATTGACAGGTAGAAGAGACGATTGGAAAGCCGCCCACCCTGCATATGCAAATATAGTCATTCTCCAGTGTTCAGACAGTTTGATTGAATAGCCCATTTTAATGCTGGACAAGTGTCGGCAAGCAAAAAAAAATTCCAATCAACAAAGAAATACTTAATGCATCTCAGTAGCTATGTGGACCACATGGTGTAAAGACCAATCCAAAACCATAACAAGCAGTGATAAAAATAATGCAAACATGAAAATGATGATAAAATTAACAAGTGCAGTTCTACAATGTGAGCAATTTGTAATAAGACTTTTCATGACCATATTCCTTGTGTAACTCCATCATACAACCAAATACACTATATATAATGCTTGATTCCAACACAAATCCCCAACAACAATCATACTCATAATCACAATGCATTTCTTTGCAACCAGTCTAGAAATAATAAATAGAGAAGGTACGATCCACCAGGTCTAGAAATAATAAATACTTATGTCTTCTACAACATCCATTGCAGACTCCCTTTGCATTTTTTATCTAGAAATTTCAGTAAAGTACAATATGTAATCCACTTCATAAATAATGAGAGCAAATCAAGCCAGACTTATTTATCACAAATAAAAGCAAGATGTTACTGCAATAATATTCCAACGTGGTCAATCAGTTCTTAATCCATTACTCCTAAAATGCCAGGCCTGCAACCCCTAATTACCTAATGTTCTCTCAGCTTCTCGTCTAATTCTGAAAAATTTTCTGCAGTCATATTGACCAGAATGGTAAAAACATCTCTGAAGAAACTGTTCCATTTTTTCACCACAGTTCTCCCCGAAAATCCAAAAGATACATATCATGATTCAAAAACTTGAAACATTTCAAAGGCTTTAAAATCAGTAAATACAAAGAACTCCAACACCCATGCATCCTCCCTCTAGTAATTGCACAAATGCAACATGAGAAAGTTGAAAAAAAAGGCTAGAATCACCTCTTATCAATTCTGCAAGTCAAAGTCTTGCTAACCATGTTCCAAAGTTCAGCATCAATCATCTTACTCCGAGCATAACCAAACACAGTGAAGTGCTGCAAACCAAATAATTTCATTACTTAGCATAAATGTTTGATCCTGACACGAAGCATAACATCGGTTTCAGTTCATAAAGAAAAAGCATAATCACAATAAAACCTTGGGGAGACAATCCTCATAATAAAGTGCAAAAGTGCAGGAAATATCTTTTTCTTGGCAAGGTCCCCAGAGGCTCCAACCACAGTGATACTGACAGATGACTCATCTTTATTTATATCAAAATCAACTGCATCTCTTAATTCATCAGCAGAAGTTATTGAAGACAGCATCCTTGAGAGAAACTCCATGCTCTAATGGGTTTACTGGACTGGCAACTGCACCTACACTCACCCAAATTTGCCAGACAAATAAGAAAAAAAAAACAAACAAAAGACTGCTAAGGAAAATGTATCATCTAGCAAATATCTCAACAATCCTTTGCAGGAAAGATTGAAAGCTGACAACTTTCTAAGTCCAGTTGTTTTACAGTTTTAAAAAAATGGTAACGGATTAGAACTCAGCGACACAAAATTTACATATCGACCTTTAAAGATTTTCTCTTCTAAAACCAAACTGACAATCAATCCAAACACCAATGGCAAAATAAGTAAATAAATAGAAGAGCCGCAAATAAGCCAAACCCAATTCAAAAAAACTAAACCCAAAATAAACTTGAGAATGAAAACAACAATTGTATAAAATAATAATGAAAAGAGAAGAAAACTAACCATCTTGCATGAGAACCACATCTGGGTATGAATTATTTTGCGATTTTAATGAAGCTTTAGCCTGTAAAAAAAATCTCTTTGAAATCCTAGAAGCAGAGATGATTATGGGTTGAAATTGCTGCCCATTAATTGATGAAGAAGAAGAATAAGAAGAAAATAAAGAGCAAGAATATGAAGAATAACGAGAATGTATTGGAGAAATGGTGGCCATTTGAATCTGAAAAACTTTGATTGAATCTCTCAAAACCTCCTTTTTCTTAATTTATTGGAGGTGGAGATGAGCAGAGAAGATGGCTATGACTGTTTGGGAAATGGTAAAAACAACTTAGAAATTATCGAAAGGTCAGGCCTTTGAGATCTCCGAAAGGCTATACCTTTTGATGAAGTCTTGCCAGCCAACAACTACAGTTCTTTGTTTCTCTCTTTATATCTTTAGTGAGAGAACGAGTAAAAACAGAGATGAAAAAAAAATTATATATACGATATAGCGAAGAACAGAGTAGACAAATGGGAACATGAATTTGATTCTTTTTCAATTAGGTTGGCGATGCCAATTAGGATGTTTTTTTATTGTCCAAAAAAAAATTAGGATGCTTTTTTAAATTATACTCTCTCTCTCTATATATATGCACACTTAATTAATATATATTTAACTTATAATAATAATAATAATAGGATTATATCAGACACTTTCAAAAAAAAAAAAGATTATATCAGGCCATTCTTTATAATAAGACATTAATTAATAGCCAAAATATGAGTTGCTAAAATATAATTAGTTAGACATAATTAAAATATGAATCACTCAATTACTCTTTTATAATCTGACATAAAAATAAAATTCATCAATCATTAAATTATAATTAGACATAATTAAAGTATGAGCCACTTAATTACTTTTTATATTTCAACGTAAAATCGACTGTTCTAAGTTAAATTATAATTACATTTTTTTATTATTTGACATAAAATATATCGCTATGAGTTACTAAATTATAATTTTACATGATTAAAGTATGATTACTTTTTTTATAATCAGATATAAAATCGGCCACTCTACTTAAAATATGAGCAACTGAATTATAAAATGATATTGTGTGTCTAATTATGCATAATTAAAAAAATTTAAGTCACTAAATTACTTCTTTATTATTAAATCGGAGACTCTAATTAAGGTGTCAGCTGCTAATTTATGAAACGACATTATGTGTATAATTGTGAATAAATAAAAAAAAATATTAATTCCATGAAGAAAATGAAGTTTAAGTACATTTTCCCGCCTCTGTTTGTTTTACCTCTCTATTTACCAAAACTCCGCGTTTATAAAAACTTATGAAACGATGCGTTTTATTTACAAAACACAGCACATAACTTAAAACATCTTCTTCTTCTTCGGCCTGGTTCATTTTCGATATAAAAAAATAATATAACTAATCACAAATTATAACTCGAAAATATAATTGCAAAATGATGGTAATAAAATATAATTATTGATTTGAATTTAATTTGAATGTCTTTGATATAAAAAAGAATAACTTTAATACAATTCGTGAATCTTCTCTAAATAAAAATAAAATAATGTGATTTATAATAATTTAATAATTATATAGTTTTTGACAGTCAAACAAAGGCAGCTACCTAAAAAGTGAATTTTAATAATATTTTTCCAAGTGTTAGACTGAGACTGCTCCGTCCAAAAAGGGATAATTATTTTTTTTTATTAGGGTGAAACATCAATATTATATTTTTTTTATAAAAAATAACAAAAAACAAAGTGAGCTAAACTTGACCATCTATGGAAATTTCTTGGGAAAGTCAAATTACTCTTTCTTATATATATCGAAAAAATTAAGGGGTTCTTTCAAAAATAATCTAAAAAATAAAAATATTTTTAAAAATATTCATTTTTAATTTTAAAAATACTCTTTTTTTAACTTTAATTGTAAAAATATTTTTTTAAAGGTATATTTTTAATATATATTTAATATATTAAAGATATATTTAATTTTTAAAAATATACATTAAATATACATTTAGTATATCAAAAATATATTAAAAATATAGAGTATTTAAAAAAAATTAAAAAGTGTACTCTAGATTGTAATTTTCTCAAAAATTAATTTTGAATCTATTATGTTAAATTATTATAAAAAAAGTTATTTTAAAATTCATTATTTAACAAGTATATACTTATCGTTGAGCTTGTTAATGTAATTTAATTTTTAAAAGTTACATTTTAAAAGTAACTATATATTATCAATTAACTATGAAAATAAAAAATCTAAAAATGTATTTATTCCAGTATTTATTACTATTGGATTTCAAAAGATTACTCGAATTATAAAATTCGTCAAATATCCTTAACTAAAATATAAGAATTTGAACACCAAACATTGATTTTAAGAAGTATTTCTTATTTAGTTCAAAACAAAGTATTTCTTATAATTAATAATATAAAAATTAAATTTGCAATTTAATTGAGAATTTGTCAATTTAAATTCCAATGATGCTTTTGGGCAGGCTATTTGCTTTTGTAACCCAAATCTTTCTAAAAGATAATAAAAAAAAATTGATACCCTTCTGTCTTTTCATAAATTTTTTTTTATGAGAAGTATTTTAGTTATTTTATTATATTTATTATAAATTTATTTTAAAATTTATAAATTTATTATACACTAATAAAAATTTAATATTTTGATAAATATTTTATAAATTTTGATATTTTGATAAATATTTTATAAATAAGATAAATTTAAAATTATTTTTAATTTTTTTTTATCAAAATCCCCAAAACAACTTAAAAGTCCATTTTACTAAAAATTGTGGGCCAAGTTTAGAGAGCCCACTACAAAATTAGTTTTGTAAATGATTTATACCATTTTTATTTTCTTAAATTGATTATAATACTTATTTTATTTATTACATTGTTTAACTAATAAATATTCTTATTAATTATATTGTTTAGCTAATAATTCTATAAAAAAATTAAATTAAATTAAATTTATCTAATTAGTATTATTTTTTAATTCATAATTTTTATAAGTTATTATGAAATAAAATGTTTTAGGATTTATTTAAAAATATAAAAAAAAATAAAACTATTTTCAAAAATATATATTTTTTTTTCAAAAAATCCACTTTTCAATTTTCAGATGTAAAAAATATTCCACTTCTAGAGGTATACATTTAATATATATTTTATATACTACAAAATATACTATATTTTCATAGCAGTATATCTAATAAATTTTTAGTATATTAAAACTGTATGATATTTTTAGAAGGAAAAAAAATTAAAAAGCTAATATATAGTGTAATTTTCTCAAATTTACTTTTTTCTAAAGTAAATTCAAGCATAATTTTCATTTCATGTAAATTTTGGAGTGACATAAAAGGATGTTAGGCATGACAATAAGGACACCAAATAAATTGGGCAAAGAATCTAAAATTATAAATACTTACTCTACTCTAGGTGTTAAGTAAAAAGAGTATGTATATTTAAAAATATATATATAGTAATTAGTATAGATAAAAATTTGAGTTTCAATTAATGAAAGAAATTGCAGATGGGTCGGCTGAATTTTAAAAAAAAAAATTAGTATTTTTTAAAATTTAAATGTGGTTTCATGGAAAAGTCTACTTAGCATATCTTAATAAAATTAATTATTATAATTTTACAGTAGAATATGTTGGATTCAAGTTTTGTGTGTGTATATTCTTATGCATTTTTAAAAAAATAATAATAAGAAAAATACTAATTGTAGTATAAGAGACTGACTGTCTTAGGTGCTAAGGAAAGAATATGAAGCCCATGTAAGGTAAAGGTCAAAGCAGACACTTCCCACACCAAGAATCTTAAGGAAACTGCCCTAATTTTGAAAGTACCATTGTCCATTATTATAAAGTAGTATTATCCCAGAATTTATTATAAACTGCCCTAATTCTGTTAAAACAATTATCCCAGAATTTATTGAGGTTAATTAGAATTTCTTTTTTCAAATTTTTAAATAAATTAAACAAATTATTAGCAAATATTCAATGCGAAGGGAGGGGATCATGGGAACAATGGACCCCCTTTTCCTCAGACCTATATATATATAAATTATTAATTTTTTTGCATTATATGTATATTTTTAATTAGTGAATATTTAAAATTTTGTTATTAGATATTTAGGTTAAAATTAAAATTTTATAATTTTTATTATGAATTAGGAAAAATTAATATTTTTATTTAAAATAATATTTTTATAAAATTTAATTTAACAAAATTTTTTAAAATAGATCAATAGATTTAAGAATTAAAATGAAAAAATATATAAAAAATTCAATAATTTTTTATAATTTAACAAATAATATAAAACAACAAAAATCTAAATTTTACTATAATATTAAATATTTAATTTTAAATAATTAGCAATAAATAGGATAAATATGAAAATTATTTTACTTATATTAGAACTCATTAAATAACCTATTATTTAAATTTTATTCTAAATATGATTGTATGATTATATTCTTATTATTCAAACCCATATCAAATTTGATTAACGTTACTTTTAGTATTATCTAAACTAGTTTATTTGAAATGTACATTGAGATACAATCTAGTAATAAATATACATTTTTTTTAGATAATAAAGGTCGATCTCTCCTCCTTATGTCAATACTCAAAGAAAAAATTAACTCAATATCATTTAGTTAATATAATTTTAAATAAATTTTAACTAATAATTAAAAATCTATTAATTGTACAAAAATTTACTTTCATTTTTTGACTTAATTCCCTAAAAAAATTACTAATAATACTATAAGTTATATTTTTCATTAAATTATTAAAAAATGTTAATTGGAAAAGATAAATTGAATATATTTTTTGAATGAATAATAACAAATGTTTAAAAAATTAATGATTTATTTATTGACATCTCATTTTCATGTTTTGTAATATTTCTATTGGTAATTATATGTGGTTATGTCATTGATTATAGAAAGCCAAAAGCAACCTTTACACTTAAATTTCTTTTGTTTAAATAGAATCCAAAGAAATATCAATTTCTTATTTCTTATAATACAACTTACAGAAGCTTCCCATATTTATTATTCCAAAAAATAATATAATTAATGAATAACTAACAATTATTATAAAAACAATATAATATATATTAATTAATTTAAAACAATTAATAATAATAATTCTAATAGTTAATCATGCTCTACAACAAACTAATAATCTAGCTTCTTCAAGCCACCTTTGTTTATTAACTCTTGCAATGAACTCTTCAACTTTTCTATTTAGTTCTTCTGTAGGCATTAATCCATTTTCTTGATCTTCAGCATCTCTAATTTCTTCATCTTCTTGATCTTTAGCTTCTTCTTCAACTTCATTTTCTTCTTGATCTTTAGCTTCTTCTTCAACTTCATTTTCTTGATCTTTAACTTCTTCTTCAACTTTAATTTCCTGATCTTGAACTTCTTCTTGATCAAATTCAAGTTCTTGATTATCTTGAAATTCTTCTTGAGCTACTTTAAAATCCTCCTCCTCCTCCTCCTCTTCTTCTTCTTCTTTTTGTTCTTGCATGGATGATTCAATTTCTTCTTTAACAAATTCTTTTATTTCTTGTTCACTAGTCATGATCAAGTTCTTGAATTCCAATTTGCTTTGCTCTGTTTTTTCGGGTCCCCTGAAATTTCTACTTCTTTTAACATACTCATCATAAATTTCACTTGTTGAAGATGATGATGATGATGAGTTTGAATACCCAATAAGCTTTGATTCTCCAAGAAGAAAGACAACAATTACATTAACAACAACAAACAAGAACTTGGGACTAAAATCAAAATCGAACACTAATTTCTTGAAGAAGGGAAACCAATAAGAGTAAGAACAAAACAGAGTATTAAAAGTAAATGCAATGAGTAAATACAAGATTATATTATGAAAAAACTGAGTAATCTTGTAATAATTGTAATAATAATAATTGTTCATTGCTTGAAGCTTTTTAGTTTTGCATAGTGTATCCATTGTCTATATGGTAATAAATAGAGTAGTTAAGAGTAAGAGCAAGAGCAAGAGAGAGAGAGATAGAGAAAGAAATCACATTTATTTGAAAATGGGGAAGTGAAAAGAACGAGTTATATATAGTGGGGGAAAAGGAAGTAGTGTTTCTGTGGAGGATATTTTGGTGGTATTTAAGAGATTCCACTTTTTTTATGGTTCATGTCTTTACTTTTTTTTTTAACATTAATATATTATCGTAAAATTAAGTCTCGGATTATTGTAATTTTTTTTATTTATTAAAAAATTATAAATAAATAAATAAAAAGAAAGGTTAGCTATATATGGCAGGTTGAGAATGTGCGTATTTATTTTTGGGTGCTTTTCTTTTGTTTTTTTAGCCTCCATTTTAACTTTGCTTTCCACTATACTTGTTGATGGTTTTGAAATTTTCCATCTTGATTTTCACTTGCTAATTAAGTATTTATTAGCATCAGCAAACTTGTGAAGAGATACATTCGATTAATGAGAATATTTCACTATAAAAATAATTTTAATTGCTATAATTTTAAAAATAATCACAATTAGTACGTCAAATTTACAATTTTTTAATTAAATAATGATTGATAAATTATTGTTTAATTTAATTTAATAATAATTAATTATCATTTTATATCATTTTAATAAATATATATAGTCTAAAATAAATAATCACGATATATTCGATATATAATTGTAAATTAAATGATACATATATGTTTTTTTTTAAACGAGTTTAAAAGTTATATTGCGCTATATTAAAAAATTATGCAGATTTTATGTGCAGACTCTATTAATCAAATTTTAACAAATAAAATGTAAAATAAATCAACTTATAATATGTTATTATTTTGATTGAAAAGAATGTTATTAAATCCTATATCTATTAAATATAAACATATAATACAATTAATATAGAAATAAATTCTTTAAATTTAACAGTTAATTTTTGAAATTAATATTCTAAATATATATTAAAAAATTCAATAAAAAATATTTAGATTTTTAATTATATGATTTTTCTTACCTTTTCCCTAGCTAACAAACATATGTAAAAATACATAAGTTAATTCTTTATTGAAAGGTTTGCCTATTGAGATTAGCAAATGATTACAACATGGCAAAATTTCTTGTTATTATGCCCACTTTTAGTCTTTCACAACTCCATTATTGTTAAGTAATATTTGGAAAAATTCTGATAGAAAAAGAAGTTAATTTAATTATTCTTCTTGCTTTAATGCTTTGGAGAAGTTATGAAAAATTAATTCTGATATGCCTAACTAAGGAATTTTTTTTTCCATATTTTTTCAATATAGTTTTTGTGTATGCTTTATTTCCTTCAATAATTGAGGCAGCACATGCAATGGAGATTAAAAGGGCTTCGTAAAGAAGTGCACTCACCATTAATAATAATAATAATAAGTAATATTAAAATTTAATATAAAATATTATAAGGTCATTATAAAAAATAAATAATATATATTATTATTACTTGTTTATTAGACATGATCTACCATAAATCTTTTCTTTTTATCTTTAATACCTATAACAAGATTGTAGTAGCTAATTATACTATTAATTAGAACATAATGAAGCAAAAATATGATTGTCTGGTAAATTTTTGAGTTTGAATTTTACTCGAAATTAAATTTAATATTGAAGTCAATAAATTGGGTTCCATTATGCTTATTATAAATATACAAAATTAAAATGTATTAATTATTAATTAATTAAGACAAAATCTAGGGGTAAGTACATTTTTCTCTCCTCATTGTAATATTTAAAAAATTAATTATAAAGATAATTAATTTATATAAATAGATAGTATAATTAAGATACTACTTAATACAATCATAAAAAGGTATAGATAATTGCTTAAGATATATTATTTCATTTATACTTATTATATTTAATAATTTTTTATGTTTTTATATTCGATTAAAGAGTAAATTTAGTCTTGATAAATTATTATATCATCCAAATTAACAAAGCATGTGTTTGTTATTTTATTTTGGATTGTTGAATATTGATATTTTATTATAAGGAAAATTACACTACATACTCTTTTATTTTTTTAAAAAAAATATTTCACTATTTTAGCATATAAATGTATATTTTTGAAAATGCAGCATATCTTCAATATATTAGATATATATTAGATGTATACCTCTAAAAATGAATATTTTTGAAATTAAAATTGAGAGGTAATATTTTTAAAAATAATTTATTTTTGGAGATATTTTTGAAGAAATCCTTTTTTTATATTGATGTCCACATTCAAAGGTGTTTTAATTTATTAGCAATAGGAGTATCATTTGCTAGTAAGCCTTTTTCAATTTGATGGGATTTAATTAAGGGGTCAACGAATTGGAATGTATTTGCTTTTGCAAGAAGGAAATTTCTTAGATTCCTTTGTGAAAGAACCCTGCAATTTTTACTATATGTAGACAAATAGAAGCAAAATTTGAAGAATTTTAAATGAATTATTCACAAAAGAAAAAAAAAAACTAATTTCTAAAGAAGACGGTGACTTGCAAAACCCAAAGCTTTCATCTTTTAAGTACATTTTCTACTATAATGTCTGCAAAAAGCATTAGTGCTATACAGTCATATTACATCATTTTTCTGCTAAGTTCAACTAGAAAAATCTCAATTTTTATCTATTACAGTAATAACATAATTAGATTCTAATAACATAAAAAACCAGAGTGTATGCATCTTGAGTTAAAAAAGGATGAAAAAATTATATATAATTTTGAACAATCTGAAATATTTTCAGTCTTATTACACATATAAATAGCCCAGGTGGCGAAGAGCAGATATGGAGGTGCCAAACCTTTCCATTGAAGTGAGCTTTACCCATGGTTCAACAGCAGTTTGAAAATTTGACCTATTAGGGAATCTATAACGTGCAAAAGTTAGAAGCTGCATGAAAGATTAAAGAGCATACAAGGTATCATGTTTGTATATACTCTCTAAGTCTCCACCAGTCTCCAATAATTATATATGTGTATATATACAATTTAACCTATATATATGCACACAAAGATTGAAAATATTTCTATGAAATAATCCACCAGAGGACTAGAAAAATCAATCTGTTGATACAGCAAACGATCAGCATACACGTGTTGTCAACTGCAGCTCACCCTTTTCAGTTTTTTTCCCATCTGCGCTACAAGTCCTGTAAACTATGAACAGCAAAAGCCTTTCAGTTCTAATAAAATTTTATTAATGGTCATGTTGTTTAGTTGAATTCATATGCTGCTCCACCATTCTTGGCTTTTTGCGCTGGTAGCTCCAATTTGTTCAAGCGTCTCAGTAACTTCTTTCATTGATGGCCCAAGTTGGGGTTCAGGTCGAAGACATTTAACAGCAAGATGAGCTACTTGTAAGGCCTCGTTGGAAGAATATTTTCCCTCCAACCGCTTGTCCATTACATTTTTCAATTTTCTCCTATTTGTCAGATGTGATTTAATCCAGTCCACCAGAACATGTTGTCCAGATGGAAGTTTTTATCGAAATCGCGTAAGCCTGTAAGCATCTCAACCAAAACGACGCCAAAACCATATACATCACTCTTTACAAACAAACGACCTGATCAATTAGCAGAAAACAATGTCATAATATTGAAGTTGGTTATGATGATCAAAGTTTGGTTTCATATACAATGTGGCTACAAAACATGCTATTTAAGATAGTACCTGTTCCTACATACTCTGGAGCAGCATAGCCATAGGTCCCCATAACACTCTCTGGAGCAGCATAACCATAGGTCCCCATAACACTAGTCGTGACGTGTGAATTATCAGTCAAAGGACCAGAAAAGGCCAAGCCAAAGTCTGATATCTTTGCATTATTGAACTGATAAAAAAAAACATTAATGGAAGAAATTAAGAGCTTGAAAACTTCCAGTTTCTAAAAGAAAGATGGTTTTCGATATACTCTTCAATGACTTCACCCTTTCATCACAGCACCACAGTAATGCAATAGATTGACAAGGAATCAAGGATAAAATCATTGCAGGGATAAAAATAGCATTCCTTTTATGTTTTTATGTTGTAATCTAAATATTTCATAGAGCTTACCTCATCAAGCAGTATATTGGAGGACTTAAAATCCCTGTAAATTATAGGCTTCTCCAATGTGTGCAAGTAAGCCAGTCCTTTAGCTGTTCCCATGGCAATCATTAGCCTCGTGTCCCATATAAGTGGCTGAACTGAGCGCTCTGGACACATTCATAACAATTAGTATACAGATACAAAATAATTTGGGCCAGAAAAAAAAAGTGCATTTAAGTCAATTCTAGCTCAAGTTTGCTGAATGCTACAATATAATGCTAACTAAATAGCTCTTACTTCCAAATAGATGATGGCTTAAGCTTCCATTTTTCATGAACTCGTAGATCGGGAGGAGCTCTCGATCTTCCCAACAATATCCCAGTAGCCTTACAAGGTTTGGATGAGATAGCCTTCTTAATAACAGAACCTTAGACTGAACAAATTTATGGACAACTAAGTAAGCGGGCATGTAGCGCATAAAGGGGAGGACAGACAGAGCTGTGTTTCTAGTCCTCAGATCAATTACACAGAATTCTAATACATGAATGACTACTATGATTCCACAACATAGATAACAAATTTTAGACACAAATAGAGGGCACGAGCATTTTGTATTTTACCATCAACCATTGCATTAAGGACTACAGTCAGAAGAAATGAAAAAAAAAAAAAAAAAAGGTGCCATTGCAAGCAAGTAGCCAGTTAGCCATCATTAATTGAAGTATTAAAAAATTCTTAGCAAGAATGCAATTTTTGGAGAAACAATACACATTATGTGCTTTATGACATATAACCGTGATCTGTGAAAACCACAAGCTTGATTCCCACACGCATTATAATGGCTAAGTATGCTTATAACAAAGAATAGAGCTTTGACTAACTACCAGGGGGCTGGTTTGATCCCAGCAAGCACTATAACATCTATCCAAAACATAAACAATAAAAAATGAACCAATTTCTTATTTAAAAACATCCATCATATTTTAGAACTAGTGGTTTACTTCAATAAGTTCTGGATCTCTATTTTTGGCTTGCTCCCAATTAAATAAACAGTGTCTTGTACTAGCTTTTTCTTAATATTTCCCTTTTCTTATCCTTTTTTATTCTGTTTGCTCCTCTTGCAACAAGCACATACCACAGAAAAATAATTATCAATTCAAGCATTCATCCTAAAAAAATTATTATCAAATGAGATTGCATAAGTGCCAGAAAAATTTCCAAATTCAGTGTTTGTCAACCAGGTCTGCCAGTGAAATTTCCAAATTTGTCTCAGGATGCCTTACCATTCTTTAAATATTATTACAGATTCATGTTTCCATTGTTAATTTCATTATCATTCTTTGCTTCAGCAAATTGGCAGTGAACATAAGCCACATCTTTTGTAAAAGACAGTTTCATAATCTTGATTCTTGAGATTTTTAGAATTCTATTGAAAAGTAGACCTTCAGGGTTAAAGGAAAAGCAACAGAACTAGAATGGTTAGCCAACTACCTCATTTAAAAAGCCACCAATAAGATTAGACCCAGATATGTAACATTATCTCTTTGAATTAGTAACTAGTAAGTTTGGTTCGTTTTCTTCCCTATTTTTGTGTCAGCTGTTTTTTTTCTTTGTTTGGAAGTTCTTCCCGTTCAACTCAAAATGGTACTCAATCATCATACTATAACCAAATTAGGGATGGAAATGGGGCGGGGCAGAGCGGGGGACAATTCCCATCCCAATTCCTGCTTTGATAGGGAATCACATCCCATCCCATTTGGGGAAAAGATACGGGGATTCTCTGCCTCGCTCAAGGCAAATCTCTACAGTGAACTGGGATTCTCCGCCCCACTCTGGACCCTAAACCATATATATAAGGTCTAGAGTTTAGGCTTTTAGATAACAACAGGCAAGGACAGGAAGTTCCAAACACACATATATATTGACAACATAACAAATATGGGAACAACAAAAGCTATGAACACTGAGAAACACGTACCTTCCATTCCGAAACTCCTTGCCAGCTGTTAGGATTTAATCTTTTCACAGCAACAATAGTCTTCTGTATCCCCTTAGGAGGCACCCTCTCTTTAAGATAGCCCTTATACACAGAACCAAAGCCTCCCTTACCCAACACCATATTTGGTCTAAATTATATGTTGCAGCCTTCAATTGTGCAAAAATAAAAACCTTCAAGTTAGAGTTGATGAGTTGCCCATCTGAAGCAGAGAATTGGGTATTATCCTCAATGGAATTGTTACCCCAAATAGATGTAAAGCCAATGCTTGGTTGAGATATCCATGATATAAGATTCTTGCTTGTTCCTAACAACCCACTGCTGCAAGAGACATTACTATTATCCCAAAAAGGTGTATTATCTGAAAGGTTAAGATTTTAAAATTACAAAGATAGTAATTTTATGAAAATTGCCTTCATTTTCAACCAGAGAGAGACTCAGCAGAGACTAAATTGAGAATCTTTACCTTTGGTGGCATGATCGGCAGAGCTGAGAGGTTGACGTTGACCATGAAACGAACAGCAACTCCAGCAAATTCCCATTACCTACAAAATTGCTAACTCTTTTCCTAATTTACCATTGGATTTAGAGCCCTCTCTGCATTCTGCAGAGAAAAAAGAATAAACTTTCTCCAATTCTTCTTCTCCTCTCTCTCTTTGTCTTCCCACCAACCGTTGGCATGAGGTTCAACCAGTGATTAATTTACTATAAGCAAATGGGATCGTTCTATGATGTTTCCAGACACCAATATTCCAAACAACAACAACTAAGCCTTAATCCCAAACAAGTTGGGGTCGGCTGTATGGATTCTCAACAAAATAAGCTCAAAAGACACCAAAAAAGATACTCCAGCCTTAGGCCCCTTCCAAGACACGAATTTTACGTCTCCATTCAAGTCTGTCATTAATCAAATCCGCATCAAGATCTAAGGCACGTAAGTCTCTTGCTATCACCTTCTTCCACACAGTTCTAGGTCTGCCACGACCTCTAGCCCCCTCAATCAACAAATTCTCACACTTACGAACCGCAGCATTAGGAGGTCTTCTTAAAACATGCCCATACCATCTAAGTCTTCCTTCCCTCACCTTATCTCCGACGTCCGCTACTTGGACTTTTTGTCGAATATGAACATTCTTAATTTTGTCCAGTCTGGTATGTCCAGACACCAATATTCCAACTAATAACAAAATATAAATTATGTTGTTGCGGTCTTTGTATTTGTTATTCGTTGTTTTTCTATGTGTAGATAAGAATACAGGAATATTAAAGTCATGTAATATAATTTATAAATTTTTTATATATATATAGTATAATAAGGTCATATAATATAATAAAAAAATTTTATTATACTATATATATATAAAAAAATTATAAATTATACTCTCTATATATATAATTACAAAACTCTAAATATCTACTAATTAAAATATATATATAATAAAAAATCAATATATATAAAATACTATAACATAAATTTTTTATAAAATATGTATAAAAGCCCCCCCCCCCCCCCCCTAAAATTATTAAATAAACTATTTTTTTAATTATGTATATAGAAACATAATTAATTATTTGTATTCAATATACTTAATCAAGAAGAGTCTTAACTTCATTATGCAGCATGGACGTCCAAACAGCAGCAAGTACAAGCCTTTTTACAAGGCATGGAAATTGAGAAGCTGGATGCAAATCATAATAAGATGGAAAATTCATTGAACACATCCATAAAATAATGAAAGATGAACAAGGAGAGATATAAGGGACAAAAATTCACTTCTACAATCCATGATTGAATAGATTAATTCAGCTCAAGATACAACAGAATGATACTTGGACAGAATAGTATCCCGGAAACAACTGAAGCAAACGCTCAAAAATACTCAACAATGATGATGGAAGCCGGCAAAAACCACTACTAATGCTACAAGACGGCTCAAATTGCAAGCAGCAAACCTGCGAGCTAGAGCCAAATGATCATCAATTCTACATGACCTCATTAAAATAAAAAAATTATCCTCCTGATGATCCAGAAAAAAATCAGGCTAACAAGATTGGATACTCAAATGTTAAATGTAACACTACTTCTGTTCAATCTCTCTCTAAGCCACAAAACTACAGGACTAATGCCCTCTCAAAGTACTAGCGCTACCTTCTCGTTGGAAACAAGAGAAGAAGGATGGGCAATCAATGGCTCATAGTGATCAGCTCCCGCACCACACCAACCTGCATGTAATAAGTACGAGTAAATCTCGATGCCAGTGCAGAGAGCAGCTGAAATGCAAAGACACTAATTCCGTGCATGTATGCAGACAGTGAATGGGTCATTACCTGTTCCTTTCATAAATAGAAAGAAAGGGATTTCACAAATTTCACTTCTTGGATGGTGTGGGAGGAAGAAAACACAGTTATCTTCATCAACCATTGCATCAGATCCATGTGCTTGTACCTATAAATATTTGACGAGATCAAGGAAGCCAAATTGGAACCAAAAAAAAAGTTTCATAATTGCAGCAACTATGCTCATATGAGTGATTAAAATTAAAGAAAATATTAAAAATATGAATGGCCTATCAATGCTCTAAAGAAAAGGAACAAAGTAAATTCTTTTTCATGGAATCAAAGTAACATTCTTCTATTCTTTCTCTACAGCTGAATAATCCTATACAAGAAAACAAAACACAATAGTAACTCCCATGTGTCAATTTTAAAGAGGAAATGCAATCGGATATAACCCTAGCTACGATATCTCAATCTCAATTATACCAAGTGCTGGAAACCAATCAAGAAAAATTAACAAGATGACTTTTGAACAGAAAAAAATTCCGAATGAGTAAAGACACTGTCCGCCAGCTGGCCAACATCGGAAACATAAGCATCCAATATCACTTTCATATCATCAGTGAAACGAATAGCAATTATATAATATGCAGCCATACAAAAATGAACTGAACTATATTAATGTATATGAAATTCTATTGCATTGATGGCGCAAAATTAAAGAACCGTTGAACTAAATCTAAATTTAACAACCAGACTGCACCATCCCCCTTCTGCTCTGTGCCCATTTACATAACACAGACTGTGATACTGTGAAATTTTCATTCCCTCCTAAGAAACCACCATATATCATATGCAATTTGCAAAATCTCAACAACCATAACAATCAATCAACCAAAAGAACAAATAAAACAAGCACAAATTGCAGCCTTACCACATAAATCTCTCGCTTGAACTCAGTTGCAAGACACTCAATAGCTATATCATCTCCAAAAGCCGCGGCATGACCTTTTCTATTCTCATCTACAGATAATAAACCCTCCTCAGTATATTGCAAAGTGATGATATCATACTTATCATCAGGTGAACCAGAGATCGACATGTATTTGGCCCAACTCGGACCATCATTCACTGGAATACATCTCTCTTTATATATAGACTCGGCCGCCATTTCTCTTCAAATAACAAAATCAAATAATAAACAAAACAAGTTGAACACTAAAACCCTCCAACAATCTGCAATAAAATGCTTCTATTCAATAACAAGTTTCAATATTTGCCAACAATTATTATTATACAACCTAAAATCTGCTTATTTTCTAAATCTCATACACAAAAAGACTGTAACTTTGAAGAAAATAATCAGATCTGAGAATTTTTACCTTTGCATCCCAAGCTGAACCAGCTCATCAACGGCGGAATCCAAAGCAACGCGATCCTCTTTCTTGGCCAAAAGCTTTACCTCTTGAACCACATGAATCCCCCACCCACTCTTCAGATCCGGCGAATACATATGCCTAATGGCATCATTTATCGCTTCTTTCTCTTCATCACGCAGAGATCCAAAGTCCTCAGAGAACCGCCGCACCGTCCGCCTCCTAAGCTCCCGCGCATCAATTCCACGCGGCATCATTGCCCTCTGCGACGCGGTGAACAGGCAGTTACCGTCGGACGACACCTCTCCGCCATAAGACAACCTAAACACGACCGATCTCGGAAGTGGAGACAAAGAAGCAGAACAGTCTTTATTATTATTACCATCCTCAGGGTGTTTCCAAAGGACGCCTTTCGCTTGAAGTTTCTGTAAATGACGTCTTTGTTGATCCTCTAAGCCAATCACATCATCCCACGTGGTGGTGGTCGTCGTCGTCGTTATACTCTGGTCAACAAGGTCAACGGCGTCAAGAGAAGCCCCCCCACCTTTGGTGGTATCTCTCCAATGGAGCGCCGGCGAAGACGGCGGTTGAAATGTCGTTTCGGCGACGGCCGATGAATCACAAAGCAATTTCCCCATTTTACCCTTTTTCTTCCTGTCTATGAATAAAAAAATTATAAATTCGTTTCCTTTTTTTTTCCTTATCTTGCTCTGCTTCAATGGAAGAGAGAGACAGAGAGAGTTGCAGAGAAAGAGGAGAGAGAGAGAGAGACTTAGGGTTAACGGATAGATTTGGGAGGCGGGAGAGACTTTTTATGGCACGTGGCAGAATATGAGGGATTTAAAGTCTCTGGGAAGAGAGGCTGAGAAATGCTAACGTATGCCGGTGGACCTGATATGCAAACCTGAGCCAGATATTAATTTTTTAATTTTTTTTTGTAATTTTTTATATAATATGTTAATTGGTGCTATATTAATATGTAAACAGGAACAATAATAAATGCCCTAATTTAATTTTTACTAGGATATATTTATTTTATTAAAATTTATCTTAATTATTTTCTTAAATAATTAATAAAAAAATTATTATTTTTCTATTATAAAATAATAAAAACACTTTTTATTTAGTATATATTAAAAAATCATATTATTTAATTAAGAAATAATTTTTTTATAATTTATCTATTTTATCTTTTATTTATATTAAATAACTATTAATTATTATAAAAATAAAAATAAAATAGCTTTTAATTTAATTAAAATAATTATAATTTAAAAAATATAAATAATTAAATATAATATTATTAATTATAAAATATTTAAATAAAAAATAATTAACTTATAATATAATTATAATTTAAATAAAAAATATGCTTTTATTTGAAGACAGATAAAAAAATAATTTTATTATTTTAAAAAATATATATATTATAATAATTATAATAAAATTTAATAAAAATAAAATATTTATTACTATTTAAAGAACGCTAATACGATACCATTAATATATTCTTTTTTATATTCTCCACTATTGGTTTGGTTGCTGTTCGTTGGCATATAAAATGGTTACCGTGTTTTTATTAGGTAAGTGATGACGTAGGATTGACCAATTACATTTAGCCATGTCAGCAATTAGTAGAGCGGCATTTTGGCTTGTCCAATTATGATTGGTCAGAATTTCAGATACACTTGTGCTCGCTTGCGGTCAATAGCCGGCGTGCGTTACTCGCACAACATCGAACTCTCAACAACAGTCAATGAATGACGTGGCATTAGCTTTTTTGGTTTTTTAAATTTCAGTTACTATTTGTTTATTGTTTCAAAAAAAAAAGTTACTATTTGTTTACTATTATAAACCCATATTATTGTAAAGTCTTTAACGGCTCTATTACTATTCTTTATTCTTTAATATTGTTAAATTATATTATATGTCGCTATTCCTTAAAATTAAGGTTTAATGACAAAATAAAATCTAAATTTTTTAATTTATTTTATTCCCAATCTTAATTTTTATTATAAATTAAATAATAATTTTTAATAGTAGAATTATTTTATTATGATAAATTATTGATAAAAATACTGATAATATAAATGAATTTAACTAGAAAAATATCTCCACACTAAGTATTAATATATTTTAAATCATACTCACCTTAAATAGACTCTTTTGGATAAAATTGCCATTTAACCTAAAAAATCAAATTTATGTCTTTTTTTCTTTTTCTCTAACCGCACACTATCATTCTCTTTCCCTCTACTCATTTTTAAACTCTTCTCTCTTTTCTCTCTCTCTCTATTTCCACTACAAATTAAGCTTTTCTTTTGCCGATAATTAAGATTGAAATAGGTAAGTTTGATTTATTTTTTATTTTTTATTTTTTTATTTTTCTTGAAGAATTTATAATTGTGTATCGAAATATCTCTCAAATCAACTCAAGTTCGACATTCTCCTTTACTTAAATAGTGAATGTAATGAATTTTTTGTATATTTTATTTTTTAAAGAGAAAGATTAAAAAATATTATTTTATCTTCGATATTCTTTAATTATCGTTTTTTTTAAAGTGTTATGGTTGAGTAATATTGTATAAATGGTTAGTTATTGTTCCAATGAAGGTTTTTTATTTTATTTTTAGCACTGTTATTATTATTAAATTGATTTATATTGATATTTAAGGATTATCATTGAGTGTTAGATTATGAAATATTAATTTTAATTTATATATTTTAGTAAATATTATGAAGTATTACAAATGGATATGATATGAGTTAATATAAGTTGATATGAATTGATATGAATTAATATGAGTTAGTATGAGTATGATATGAGTTGATATGAGTTAGTATTAGTGATATGAGTTTGATATGAGTTGATATGAGTTAGTATGAGTTTGATATGAGTTAATATTAGTGATATGACTTCGATATAAGTTGATATGAATTTGTTATGAGTTGATATGAGTTATTATGAGTTAGAATTATTAGGATGAATTAATATGAGCTTGATATGAGTTATTATGAGTTAGAATTATTAGTATGAATTAATATGAGCTTGATATGAGCATATTTTTACAGGTATGACTTGGTATGAGCTTGTTATGAGTTTATTTTTATTAGTATGAATTGTTATGAGCTTGGAATGAACATATTTTTACTGGTATGACTTGGTATGAGCTTGATATGTGCATATTTTTATTGGTATGACTTAGTATGAGCTTGTTATGAGTTTATTTTTATTAGTATGAGTTAATATGAGATTGATATGAGCATATATTTGTTGGCATGACTTGGTATGAGCTTGTTATGAGTTTATTTTTATTGGTATGAGTTGATATTAGTTTGGTATGAGTATATTTTTACTGGTATCACTTAGTATGAGCTTGGTATGTGCATATTTTTATTGGAATGACTTGGTATGAGCTTAGTATGAATATATTTTTACTGGTATGACACATGGTATGAGCATATTTTTACTAATATGACTTGGTATGAGCTTGTTATGAGTTTATTTTTATTGGTATGAATTGTTATGAGCTTGGAATGAGCATATTTTTACTGGTATGACTTGGTATGAGCATATTTTTATTTGTATGAGTTGGTATGTGCTTGGTATGAGTATATTTTTCACTGGTATGAGTTTGTTATGAGCATATATTTACTGGCATTAGTTGGTATGAGATTGATATGAGCATATTTTTACTGGTATAAGTTGATATGAGCTTGGTATGAGCTTTGTATAAACATATTTTTACTGGTATGAGTTGGTATGAGCTTGATATAAGTATATTTTCACTGGTATTAGTTGGTATGAGCATATTTTTACTGGTATGAGTTGTTATGAGCTTGCTATGAGCATATATTTACTGGTATTAGTTGGTATGAGATTGGTATGAGCATATTTTTATTGGTATAAGTTGGTATGAGCTTGATATGAGTATATTTTTATTGATATGAGTTGGTATGAGCATATATTTAATGGTATGAGCATATATTTACTGATATTAGTTGGTATGAGCTTGTTATGAGCATATATTTACTGGTATTAGTTAGTATGAGATTGATATGAGCATATTTTTACTAGTATAAGTTGATATGAGCTTGGTATGAGTATATTTTCGCTGGTATGAGTTGGTATAAGCTTGGTATGAACATATTTTTACTGGTGTGAGCTTGATATGAGTATATTTTTCACTGGCATGAGTTGGTATGAGCTTAATATGAACATATTTTTACTGGTATGAGTTGGTATGAGCTTGTTATGAGTATATATTTACTGGTATTAGTTGGTATGAGATTGGTATGAACATATTTTTATTGGTATAAGCATGGTATGAGTATATTTTTATTGGTATGAGCTTGGTATGAGCATATATTTACTGGTATGGGCATATATTTACTGAGATGATATGAATTGATATGAATTAATATGAGTTGATATGAGTTTGATATGAGCTAGTATTAGCGATATGAGTTTGATAAGAGTTGATATGAGTTTGATATAAGTTAATATTAGTGATATAAATTCGATATAAGTTGATATGAATTTGTCATGAGTTGATATGAGTTATTATGAGAGAATTATTGGTATGAATTGATACGAGCTTAATATGAGCTTATTTTTACTGGTATGAGCTTGTTATGAGTTTATTTTTATTGGTATGAATTGTTATGAGCTTTGAGTGAACATATTTTTACTAGTATGACTTGATATGAGCTTGATATGTACATATTTTTTCTGGTATGACTTGGTATGAGCTTGTTATGAGTTTATTTTTATTGGTATGAGTTGATATGAGATTGGTATGAATATATATTTACTGATATAACTTGGTATGAGCTTGTTATGAATTTATTTTTATTGGTATGAGTTGATATTAGTTTGGTATGAGCATATTTTTACTGGTATGACTTGGTATGAGCTTGCTATATGCATATTTTTACTGACATGAGTTGGTATGAGCTTGGTATGAACATATTTTTAATAGTATGACTTGGTATGAGCTGAGTATGTGCATATTTTTACTGGTATGACTTGGTATGAGTTTGTTATGAGTTTATTTTGTATTGGTATGAGTTGATATGAGCTTGGTATGAGTATATTTTTACTGGTGTGACTTGGTATGAGCATGTTATTACCGGTATGACTTGGTATGATCATATATTTACTGCTATTGGTGCAAGCATATTTTTACTGGTGTGACTTTGTATGAGCTTGTTATTAGTATATTTTAATGTATTTTTATTGAATTATAGGAAATTGATGTCATATTATATTATGTGCGCCAAAAACAGAAATATAATACAGAGTTCTTTAACCAAAAAAAGACATGTAGATCTTGTTATGTTAATCAAATTTTCATGGTATGTCATGACGAGTTCAGTTTTGATCATTAGAGGACTCCCAGTTATGTAACTGATTTTCTTGAGGGCAAGCACAAATACTGTAAATATGTTAAAGATGTTGACATTATTTTTCTACCGGTGAACCAAGCTACACAAGATTGATTTTTAATAGAAATAAATTTATCGATAATTGATCAATAAAAATATACAATTTGTTGTATGTCGACGTCCGCAGGAGCAATAGAACAAAATGTGTTAATCTAATTGCTGAGATATTATCTCGTGCTTTGAATGAAGTTAATTTTTTCAGATATAGGCTCGAATTAGAGACTAAAAAGGGTACGAAACTGAAAATAATTTATAAGAATAATAGTTGTACACGCCAAGCTGGGTAAGCTAATACAAATTATTCATTCTCAGTCATTATGTAATGATATTATTTGTCTTTTAATGTTGCTAATATTAATATATTATAACAAGAAAGATTGCGATATGTTTGTTGCCAAATTTTATTAAGTTTTTAATGACGAACGACCTCAACATATGGGTTTGCAGCCAGCAAAATATAAAATTATTTAGATATAATACGACAGTTAATTTGTGGGTGCATGCTACAAACAAGAATAACAATGCTTATGATAGCGACTAACATTTTAAAATTTTGTATGAATATTGTAAATATACTAGATTGTATATATGAAAATATTACTTTCATTTATATTTATAGTATATAACATAAAGCAATTATTTGATCATTAGATGTTATGACTTAATGTCAGATGTGATATGTCGCAATGAGTTGATGCATTATGCTTATTTTTTATACGAGTTTTGTATGAGTTTTGAAAGTCTAATGATACAGGATATGGCGTGGTCAAATTTTGTTAAGTCTCGTATGAGTTGGTACGAGCTTGTAATGAGCATTATGAAATATCGATAAAAATATATACTCATACCAACTAATACCAGCAAATATATACTCATAACAAGCTCATACCAACTAATATCAGTAAATATATGCTCATACCAGTAAATATATGCTCATATCAAACTCATACAAACTCATATTAATAAAAATGTATTCATACTAAGCTCATACCAACTTATATCAATAAAAATATGATCATATCAATCTCATACCAACTAATACCAATAAATATATGCTCATAACAAGCCCATACCAACTCATACCAGTAAAAATATGCTTATATCAACTCATACAAATGAAAATATACTCATACCAAGCTCATATCAACTCATACCAGTGAAAATATACTCATATCAAACTCATATCAACTCATACCAGTAAAAATATGCTCATACCAATCTCATACCAACTAATACTAGTAAATATATCCTCATACCAACTAATATCAGTGAATATATGCTCATACCAGTAAATATATGCTCATACCAACTCATACCATAAAAAATATACTCATACCAACTTATACCAATAAAAATATGTTCATATCAATCTTATACCAACTAACACCAGTAAATATATGCTCATACCAAGCTCATACCATAAAAAATATGATCATACCAAGCTCATACCAACTCATACCAGTGAAAAATATATTCATACCAAGCTCATACCAGTGAAAATATACTCATATCAACTCATACCAGTAAAAATATACTCATACCAATCTCATACCAACTAATACCAGTAAATATATGTTCATAACAAACTCATACCAACTAATATCTGTAAATATATGCTCATACCAGTAAATGTATGCTCATACCAAGCTCATACCAACTCATATCAATAAAAATATACTCATACCAAGATCATACCAACTTATACCAATAAAAATATGCTCATACCAACTAATACAAGTAAATATATGCTCATAACAAGCTCATACCAACTCATACCAGTAAAAATATGTTCATACTAAGCTCATACCAACTCATACCAGTGAAAATATACTCATATCAACTTATATCAGTGAAAATATGCTCATATCAGTAAAAACCTTTATGGGAACAATAACTAACTATTTATATAACATTACTCAACCATAACACTTCAAAAAAATGATAATTAAAGAATATCGAAGATAAAATAATATTTTTTAATCATTCTCTTTAAAAAATAAAATACACAAAAAATCCATTGCATTCACTATTTAAGTAAAGGAGAATGTCGAACTTGAGTTGATTTGAGAGATATTTCGATACACAATTATAAATTATTCAAGAAAAATAAAAATATAAAAAATAAATTAAATTTACCTATTTCAATCTTGATTGTCGGTAAAAGAAAAGCTTCAATTTGTAGTGAAAATAAAGAGAGAGAGAGAGAGAGAAGATAGAAGAGTTTGAAAATGAGTAGAGGAAAAGAGAATGATAGTGTGCGACTATAAAAAAATGAAAGGAAAAGATAAATCTGATTTTTTTTAGGTTAAAGGGTAATTTTGTCCAAAATAATCAATTTAAGATGAGCATGGTTTAAAATATATTAATATTTAGTGTGGAGATATTTTTCTGGTTAAATTCCTAATATAAACACTATGATTCATTGATCTTTTGATAAAATAAATTTATAATTTGATATATTTTTGTTGTAATCCTTTTTTAGATATTGAATACAGAGGCATTAAAAAAATGTCATAAAAATATAGTTTATTTGAGTTTTTTTTTTGCATAAAATATATTAAGAGTTAGTTTCGTAATTATCCAATTGATAATGATAGTTTACAAAATGGGACAGCAAGGAAAAGTCTTTTCAAAAAATTCATGAACGTGGATAATATGATAAATTAAGTCATTTTTCTATTCTCATAAAAAAAGCTATATATTCTTTGAAGAGTAAACACATGGAGACTTATAGGCCATTAGAATTGAGACCCATCAAATTATAAGAATAATTGTATTTAGATTTATTTTTCTTAATTTGATATTTGACTCATTTTGACATTATAAAAATTTATATGCATTTTTTGTAATTAATGGAATTTATTTAGATGAACTTATGCTCTTTATTAATTTTTTTCATTATAAATATTTTAATTATTTTATTAAAATGTATTATAAAAACTCATAATAATTTAATAATAACTTAAAAATTTTATTATATGAATAATAAATTTTATATATTTCATAAAACTGATAAATTTATAAATTAACCAAAAATTTGATAAATTTAATAATATTTTGTAACCGGTGGATCTATAGTATTAAATTTTTTTTTTTGACAAATTTATAAAAAGCTCATTTATTTATAACCAAATATATATAAAAAAGGAATAAATGATTGATAACATGAAAAATAAAATAAAATAAAAATTGAAAAGTTTTTTTCTTTAATTTAATTAAAACCCTTTAACAATAAATTCAAACAGGAAATAATAAATTATGTTCTCACACAATTGAACATGAAAATACATTTTCATCGCTCAAAACTAGAGAAGGATAGATATATTTGACATGGTATTGTGAAGGATAAATCATAATTTCTTGTTCTATGGCTTTCTTTTGATCTTTTCCTTTTTCTTTCTCTTCATCAATTCCTCCCTTCACAATCTCCTCATGTTTTCCTAATCTTTTTGTAATATTTTTCTACTAATTTTGGTGAATCAAATAATCCTTTTATTACCACTAATGAGTTTTTCATATTTGGCTCCACACACAAAATTCATGTAATATAAATAAAATAAAATAAATTATTATTTCATATTATAAATAAACATTAAATATAGACTTTTATAAATATTAAAATTCAACCGGTTGGGACAGAGACAAACTTATAAATAAATATATATTGGAATTCATTTACACAAAATCAATTGATTTATCTTAAATCGAACATTGCTTATTTATAAATTTATAAATTATTTTATTATTGAGTAATTAATATCGACACCTACTTATAAAATTTTAAATTATTATATTATTTAATAATAAAAAGAAAGTAAATATCGAAATAGACTTATAAATAAATACTGAAATAAATTCACTCACGCAAAACTAACTGACTTACCTTAAATCACTCACTTAGAAATTTTGAAATTATTTATTATTGAATAATTAATATCAACAGTCACTTGTAAAATTTTAAATTATTTTATTATTGGATAATTAATATCAAAAAATAATTTAGAAGCATATGAGAAATTTTATTACCTTCCATCTTGCCAATGTTTCTCTTGATATCTTGTGCACAGCCTTCACAGTGCATGTACATTTTCAGCACAATACTTTTCATTTTAGGCTACATTAAATAATCAAAAAGAAAAATAAGTATCTATAGAATATTTATTAAATCAATAATTTAAAATTAAATAATTATTATAATATACTAAAATCATTTAAAGAATTATATGTTCAAATTAATTAAATAGAAAATTAAATATTAAAAATCAGGGAGAAGAAAAAAAATAAGAAATTAATATCCAAATTACCTCTTGTTTTTTTGTTCCTCTTTTTTTGTTTTTGTTTTGATTGTCTTGTTTTGGCTTGGAAGAGATCAACTCTACATTTCTACTAAACTTCTTTTGAAGTCTCTTTAAAACTTTGATTGAATCCACATTTCTTCCCTTCACAGTCACCTTATGATATGAAGTATCAATTGCAATATCTTCAACACCTAATAATTATTAAAAATAATTCATAAAAAAAGGGTTTTTCCAAGAAAAATTAAAATTATAATCCAAAAAATTAATTACCATTAATTAATTAATTACCATCAAATTTTTTTAGGCAATTGAAGACCTTACTAGCACATCCTTCACAATGCATGTAAACTTTTAGCACAACATCTTTATTTGAATTTCCACTATTATTATTCTTCTCTCCTTTATTTTCCTCAATCTTCTCTTCCATTTTCTGCTCTTCATCTCCGCCATTTTGCACATTTTGCTGGTTCTTTTTCTTTTAGTAATTAAAATAATAATAATAACAACAAAAATTAATGTTAGAACTTGTAAAATAAAAGAAAAGATAAATATATTGAAAAAATATATACTAAAGATTATGATGATTAGCTTTTAAGGGATAAGTGTAAGATGAGATAGTAAATTTAAATTCGAGTTTTGGAGGTCAGCTCAAATTCAAGTTTTGAATGTTAAACACCTATTTAGCATTAGCATTTTACTCTCTTAATGGGTCATTCTGACTAAAGTTAGATTAGTATGCATTATCTGAGTCATAAGATCCTGAATGATTAAGATAAAAAAAAGTATCATGATAAATAAATTATAGAACCTTTCCCATGGCTCGTTTAGTGTTTTTCTTTGAATTTTGAGAGATGCTATTGAATGATTTGAGTTTAGTGGTGGAATGTGTTGTTTGTAAAGGATTATAAATAGGATTTGATATAAAAACTTTCTAAAACTATGCAAAGTAAAAATAATTTTTTTTTATTATTTGGGATTTGAGGAATCATAATAATTCCAAACTTAGATCATCAACATTTGCTAATTTTCTTTACCAAATCTTGACTAATAATTAAAGTTCCAAATAAGAAATCAAATTGCCATCAAAAGTTCTAATTTAGAGTAATTTATTTATGATACTTAGTTGGCATTCATAAAAAGTGTATAATAAATTACGAGTTTAATAATAAATATTTAATTGATTTTTATAAAAAGTGTATAATAAAATTATGAGTTTAACAATAAATATTTAATTGATTTTCATAAAAAGTATTTGATAAACCATGAATTTATTGTAATGAATTTTATTTAAGAAAATAACACCATCTACTATATTCTTAAAATTTTTTACTAGGAGTATTTTAGTCATTTTATTATAAATTCATAATAATCTCATTATAAATTGTATAAAATTTATAAATTCATTATAAATTCATTGTAAACTCATTGTAAACTTATTGTAAACTCTTTGTAAACTAATAAAATTATGATATTTTGATAATTATTTTATAAATATGATAAATTTAAAATTATTTTTATTTTTTTTTGTATTTTTGTTAGAAGTCAATTTATTTGGACTTTTAATTTAGCCCAATACCTGGGATGGGTTATCAGGTTTGTGTTTAATAGAGGCCTCCAATACATTGGCCTTGTATTTAACAAATTGAAAATCTAGAATTTAGAAAAAAAAATGCTTTAAAAAGGAAAAAGTATTTAAAAAAATTACTCTTAAAAATATTTAATTTTTTTATTTTATAATAATTTAAAAATGTCAAAAATTATAATAATACTTAAAACTATTAAACATGATTATGTACATTAAATATAAATAAATTAAATTAAATCTCAACATATTGCATGCCCAAATACAGTTAAATTAAACATTAAAATATAATAATATGATAAAAAAAAAGAAAAAAAATTGCAGATATGAAAATGTTGACAAGTGTACATACATATATAAGCCAAGTGGCACCTTTCAGAAAGCTACACTTCACACCATTATTCAGTACTCACCGCTTACCTGCTTTAAACTCAAAATTATTTTTATCCTTTTTAATTCGAAGGCAGTGCTTTGGATATTTGAAGGAATCATAAAGATTATCCCAGTAAGCAATTCTTTTCAACTCTTTTTCTTTTCGGTTCTTTTTTGGGTATTTTGTGTATTATATCATTCTAATGTTAATTATTAATTATAAGTATTGAGGTTTTTTTTCAAGAACTTGCTTAATTTTAGTTTAGAATGGTTCTGTTCTAGGATATTAGATAAGCAATTGAGTATCTGAATGGTTGATTTTGCATACCAATATATAGCTTAGACTCAGAATGGATTCTCCTAGCTTGTATCTTTATTTTGTGTTTAATTTATTACATAAAAGTTGTGAAGAGTTTTTTTTTTTAAACTTTCAAGAACTCTTCATTGCTCGTTGCTGCAAATCTTTTTGTTATATGAACGGATTAGTGCCAAGCATTAGTATACTGAACACTTGATGAGAAAATTTTGAGTAAAAATTTCCCTTTTAAGCCTGCAGCTTGTTGATTCTGTTTCCATCTTTAACCCAGTTTTAGAATCCTTGATTTGTATTGATTGGGTTTTGGGGATTAACTTAAGCTGGGAAAGGTTGCTTGATGGGTCGTCTTCTAATCCTTTTTTTAGCATGTCTTTTGTATTTCATTTTAATTTGGCCCATTTATGATCATCACTCAAATTTGCTGGTTTTCTTTAAGAGGTGGTTCTTTTTAATTTCTGGGTTTATCTCATATTTCGCATTTCTTTTTAATTTGACCCATTTATGATCATCAATCAAATTTGCTGGTTTTCTTTAAGAGGTTCTTCATTTATATTTCTGGGTTTATCTCCATTCTCACTAATGTTCATTTAATTTCAGTAAGTTGATCTCATAATCCAAACATAAACAGAAGATCAGAACATTAGCAAATTGAAGCAGAAAAAAAATGTCTGGTGTATCTCTAGCTACAGCTAATAGAAGTGAGCCTGATGGTAGTACAACCAGTGTCATGGACAAGCAGCAACAGCCCATGATGGGGGGTATAATGGGTTCATTGCGTGTTATAGAACTTCAATTAGTTGCTTTCATAATGGTTTTCTCAGCCAGTGGCGTTGTACCACTTCTTGATTTGATTTTCCCAGCTTTTGCCTCTGCTTACTTTTTAGCTCTTGCTCGATTAGCCTTCCCTTCACATGGCAGAGTCAATACGAACTCTCAAGAGATTTTCCATGGAAGCAAATTCTTTAGGTTTTATGTTATTTTAGGAACCTCAGTGGGGCTTTTCTTGCCATTAGCCTATGTGTTAGGTGGGTTTGCAAGAGGCGATGATCACGCTGTTCGATCAGCAACTCCTCACTTGTTCTTGCTCTCATTTCAGATTCTTACTGAGAACATAGTTAGTGGGTTGTTATTGTTTTCACCACCAGTGAGAGCATTAGTACCATTGCTTTACACAGTCAGGAGGATTTTTGTTATTATGGATTGGATACATGATGTGTGGCTTAACAAAACTCTACCAGCTAATGCACAAGCCAAGGTAGTTCTCAAGTTCAATAGACAATTCACATTTTCTATAGATTAAGTTTGTGACTATAGAAATGCAACAAAACTCTATACATATGCTAAATACCACTAGTTCAGTATCAAGTCTTTGATCGAGTTCAGTTTTAGGATTACTAATTGTGCATTTGTGTTGGTTCTGCAGGATCTTGCCTGGTATTGGTTTGGCAGGGGCCTAGCAGCTGCCAATCTAGCATATTTCTCCATCAATCTTTTCTGCTTTTTGATTCCTCAGTTGCTTCCTCTCGCCTTTGAGAAGTACTTCAACCAGAGGGACGAAATTCACTTGAAGATGGCGGAGGATAAGTACTCCGATGCTGCAAACAAATCACAACAAACAGATAAGAAAGCTGCTTAGTTCATTGCTGTTTGTTTGATTGAGTTTTTGTTGGTAAAGAACCATGTTTTGTAGCATATGTCTAATAGCCCTCTTTGGAGATGAATAATGTTAGATCTTCTATGTTGTATTGTTGTCTAGTGTCAAATTGAGTTTTGTGTTTTGAGAAAGTAATTAGAAATCATCTTAAGGTAAGACTTGACATTGTTTAGATTAGATAGAAAGTAAGAATGGTGTGAAAGATTGAAAGGTCTCGGGTTCGAGCGCTAATCAGAATCAAATTTACAAAAATACGCATTTGATCTGCACCATACATAGATATAGATTAATTCCCACATGGAACTCATGGGGATCATACTTTAGAGACAAATAAGAAGGAAAATTATGCTTTGTTTATCTGTTAATTTCCTTTTCTAGGTATATTCTTGACTTTGAATTTCTTTACTTAGTTTCTTTTAGCCTTTTATTTTTGGTTGGATGCCTCAATAACTTTACTTGAAAATATGATTCCATTACAATATTTATCATCATTACTTTGATTGCTGAGAGGTTAAGGGGCTATTAGTGGATTTGGGAATCTTAATCTCCTTATTTTGGTTATCTTGTTGAGAATAATTAACAATCAAATCAAGGATTCTATTTATACGATATTGTTCAAGTCTTGTATTTGTTATATGAATGGGAATAAATTAGCAATAATAATAATAATAATATATATATATATATAGTAGAAATGAATTGAAAAATTATTTATTTTTGGGAAGAAAACAAACAAGAAAATTGGGAGAGGAAGTCAAAAAGAGTTGGTATCATTTTGAAATTTGCTTCTACTTATTTATTGTTTATTGTTTTCCCTGGCAGAACAAGTAAGGAATCTCTTTTTTTTTCTAGAATTTTAAATAAACTTTCTAAATATCTAGAATTTTAAATGAACTTTCTAAATTTAAAAATGAAGCAAATCCCCAACTAAATTTTCCCAATCAAACCAATCCAAAAAGTCTTCGTCAAGTTGCTCAAATGACAATTTTTCTCTTTTAGTTTTTGAAAATGTAGTAGTTTGTGTTCTTGGATTTTCTCTTGTGTCTTAGTTTTTCAAATAGACTCTGGCCAGGTAAGTATATGATGTTAATAATTGATAAAAAAATATATATGTTATTTTCAATTTTTTTTTTCTAAAATTGCTATATTTTTAATATATTAGATTATATGCATTTCTGAAAATGGAATATATATTTGATATTTTAGATGCTTAAAAATAAGGTATTGTGAAATTGAAAGATGAAAAGTGACATTTAAAAAAATATTTTTATTTTTTAAAGGAATTTCTTAATAACTTAATTTTTAAGTGCATGGTAAAATAATTTTTTCTATGCTTTTTAAAGTTTAAGAAATTAAGTTTTCATAAAATTATAAAAAAATAAAAAAAAATCATAAAATTTATCAATAGTTTTAAAATTATGAAAAATTTTATCAATTTATATTTATCTGATTCATAAAGTGTATAAAAGTTTATTATAAAGTTATATGTATATATATGGTAATTTTATAAAATTTATTTTTATAAAAAATTTGATAAAAACATAATTTTACTTCAAAAAAAATTCTTGGTGAGGGACAAATACAAATTTAGGCAAACAAGTGTGTACCAATCGAAAAATAAAATTCTGAAAATTTTTATTTTTGAATCAGAAAGCTTCAGGAGCTATAATTTGTAGTTCTTACCTTTTTAGGAAAAATAAAAAAATAAAAATGGGAACAAGAAAAATGAAAAAATAATTTATTTTCTTTGACCAATTAAATGCCTACATATGTATCTAAACTAGCAGCTTTTTCTGTGGACCTTTTTAAAAAATTATTATATTATTATAATAAACTAAATTTATTTTATAAAAATAAGTAATAATAATAAATATTTTAAAAATTGTACTGTTCAAGGTGCTTTTGGTCGGTTGTCCTTATCCAAAAATTACAGGAAAATGAAAAGACTAATCTGCCCTTAAAAACTAAGGTTTATTACCTTAAAAAACCATGTACGTTCTCTGTGTTCTGGTCTGTCCTGCCAGTGATGGACAAGTAGCGTAGGCCATTAGCAATGAAATATTATGCTCACGCTCCTCAAATATAATATGAAAGAAAGTGTATAGTACGCGCCACTTGAGTAAATGTTATTGCTCGAAGTTTGTAAACAATCTCATTAATGAAAGTGGATTTGCTGATTAATAATTGCCTGCAAGTTCAATAAATCATGATAATTTTGTTTTGGTATATTAATTCATATATTCTTTACGTACACTCTTTTATATCAATCTAGAAAAAGTAATTTATTTCCTGATAAATATGTTATATCATTTATCAAATTAGATTTTATAGTAATTTTTTTATCATAATTCAAATTTTATCTTGTATTTTAAAAGAAATTATGAAAGTGTGAATAATTATAAGGGATCATAATGGTAATTAGATATCATATTATTTGAAATGAATATGATTTAAATGAATATGAAATTAGATTATTTGAAATGAATATGAAAGCGTATTCTATTATACGAATTAAGTTATAATAAATTTATTATGAATTTATTTTAATTTAATTTTTAAAAATTAAAATATTGACAGTTGAGATTGATAATCTTAATGTAATACATATGATAATCTCTTATGAAATTAGAGACTACACAAATACTTTCCTTAATCATAACAGTAAGTAATTATTAAAATTTAGCTAATATGTGATAATGATATTTTTTATTTATTATAAATTAAATTATGATATTAATTAGTTAAGTCCTTATACTATCCGCTTCTAAATTAAGTGGCCATTTCTTCAAGGAGTTGCAATTATGCTTCTTAAATGATTTGGTGGGAGTTTTTTTTTTCTCGAAATAATCTCTATTTAATTTCCAACATTTTATCTTATTTTCTATATATATATACTAAAAAAAGTTAATATTTATAGCTTCTCATTTATTAGGATAATAATAACAAGAAGTAAAAGTCGTCAAATCCACGCGTTCTAACTAGCAAGTATAAAAAAACAACCAATAAGAGATTATTAACCTGAAAAATAAGGGACAGTGACCTTTCTCTTTAACTCTCTGCTTTTTGCCTTGTTTATCAAGTCAATTAAAAAACCCTACCCCTTCCCTGCCCATTTCTCCGCCTCCTCCTCACGGCCACCATCACAACAAAAAGCTTTTCTCCTCCTCCTCCTCTTATTCTTCTTCTTCATAGCTTTACACAGAGCAAAAATGAAGTTAAAAAACAAAGGTAAAGTATACCCATCACCTTCTTCTTCAAGCGGAGATAAAGATAAAGATGTCTTCTCTGTACTGAAACTTCTTCCCGCTGCCATACTTGCTTTAGCTTCTGTTCTTTCTCTTCAAGACCGTGAAGTTCTTGCTTATATGATCACTCGTTCAATCAAAACCACTACTAACTCAAACCCATCTTCAGTTTCTAAAAAGAAATCGTCTAAAAAACAACCAAACGCTGCCACTTCCACCACCGGCGCCGCCGCTCACAACCACAAGTCTTCTCCTATTTTTGACTGTGACTGTTTTGATTGTTATACTAGTTACTGGTTCAGATGGGATTCTTCTCCTAACCGTGAGCTCATTCATCAAGTTATTGAAGCTTTTGAAGATCATTTAACTAATGGTGAACAATCTCGGAAAAGTACTCGAACTAAAAGAAAAGACAAATCTGGTCGCCGAGTTTGTGATAAACCGGAAATGGGTGTTCTGGCTCGAAGTCAGATTACAGTGTTTCCAGCTCAAATGGGTGAATCAGAATCCGAATCCTCTGTTTTTTCTACCGTTGATGGGTTACTGCCGGTGGTGGCTGTACCGGAGAAAATGGCTGATGGGGAAGGTTTAACTGAGCAGAAAGTAAAGAAAGAAAATGAAGAGATGACTCGTGAGTTGGCAGCGGCGGCGTCGGAAACAGAGGAGATTTCAGTGAGTTTAAGGTCATCGGCGGGGGTAAACAACCACAAGGGTTTGGCAAGGAAGGTATTGCCGGACGTATTAGGATTATTAAATTCTCGTTTATGGTCTCTTTGGGGTCCGAATGTGTAGTGGCAAAAAATATTAAGTTTTTTTCCTTCAATTTCTTTATTGAGCCCAGAAAAAAATTTAGGAAAAAAAAATTATCGTTTTTGTTGGGAGGTTAGTTACCTTTGTATCAAAAAATATCAACGGAAGCTTTATTTTGTAAAATATTATTATATTTATTATTTCTACATTAAATTAATATATATTACACATGAGATGTAATATAATAGTAAGTATATATTGGCAATAAATATATTTCAAGAGAAAATTATCAAGACATTGTTTAAAAATATTTTTATAATTCATAGAAATTTTTTATTGAATTAAATATGATTGTATATAAGTTATAATTTAGCAATAAATGAATATTTAAAATTGTGATTTAAGAGGAAGTCGTTAAGCATATTGTAAGAGGAAGTTAATATATTTTTGAAAAAAATATTTATCATTCATATAAATTTTATATTAAATTAGATATGAGTTATACATGAGAAATAATATAGCAACAAATGTATATTTTAATTGCTGATAAATTACTTTTTGAGAGCAAGTTGTTAAGATATTTTTTTGATAATTGATACTCTTTTTTTATGATTTTGATTGTTTAATTTGGTTTAATCTTGCTTAGATATTAAGTTAAAAAGGATGAGGTGTAGATAGTCTACTTAGGTGGGCCAAAGAAATGTGTTTATTATGATTATTATTTATTAGTGGGGATTACATTATTATTATTATTATTATTATTATTATGATAAAAATTAAGATATTATTAATATTATAAAGGAATTTATTTAATAGGTGTTGTATCAGTACTTTTCAAATAATAATAATAAATATTATTGTTTTTTTTTAACTGTAATATTATAGTTTTTTAATCAAACAAATACTATAATTTTTATTGAGATTTATTTTATTTTTATTAAAATTAGTTTTTTAAAGTAATTAATAAACAATTATGTATATTTTAAATTTTTTATAATAAATTTTTGTAAAAAATAAATTGTATCTTAATTATATTTCAGTTTCGAGTGAAATTATTATTTTTAGAGAAAAAATTTATCCTATTAAAACTATACTTAATAAATAGACATTAATTGAGAAATTGTAATTACACTAGGATTGAGGTATTATAAAATAAAATATTTATCACTATTCAAAAAGAGTTAATATGATACTCATATTCTATTATAAATAATACATATTAATATATCATATTCCATTATAAATAATATATTATATATATTAATAAATTTAATTATTTAATACTACTTTATAATTTTATTTTATACGGTGCTGCTTTTTTGGATGGAAATGGATGCGATTTTGTATGCTTTCTTTTGATTCCTTTTTTTAACGTGTCTAATCTCTCCTTTTTCCATGCAAAATGTCTCGTGTCTTTTGATTTTTTTTTTTTAGTTTTAATTTGTTAAAGCCACTAATTAGGTTTAAGTGCACACCTTTGTAGGCAAACTAGTCTTGTAGGAGACCCTTCTAGTCTTTTAATTATATAATCGAGTTAATTAATAAAATAAAAATATAATAGGCTTAATAATAATAAGTTAAATAGAAACATTTTAATCAATATATAATAATTTTTTTAAAAATAAAAAAATATAATAATTATTTTAATATTTATGAACGAGTTAAATGTGATCATTTTAACGGTTTAGAGATAATATACATTAGTAATGTAATTATTTTTTATTATCTATAAGTACTTACAATTTTTTTAAAATATTTTTTAATTTATAAATATATTTTTTATTTTTAAAAATTAAAAAATAATTATTTTTAATGCATATATAAAGTTGTAGTTATTTAAAATAATTAGTGAATTCTCCTAGCATCTTGAATAATAGACTTAAAACATATTCTTTTCTCTTCAATATATAACCAATAAAAAAATTTAAAAAAATCCATCAATTTAAGATTGGAAGTAGTAAAAAAAAAATTATGAAATAAATTTGATTGTTATGTATCAATTAATTAGTGAATCATAATTTGAGATAAACACTAAAAAAAATTATCAATTTGAAACGAATTTGAGAAGTAAAATACTAAAAAGGAAAAAAGAAATCATGAAATAAATTTGATTATTGATGTATCAATCAATTATGTTTAAAATTTAAGTAGAGTTTAATGAGAAATGGTGATGGTAGTGTAATTTAATTATAATAAATAGGAACTGCCCTTTCTCTATATGTATTTAATGTGGTTGGCCCTAAAATTATTCATTTATTACATTTATAGTTATGTCTTTGTTGTTTGGTTTGTGGAACTTAGCAACAACACACCACAAGAGCATGTTTATATCATAAAGCCACATTTAATAATTTTACAGAAAAATTATGATAAAAAGAAATATATATATTTAATGGGAAAGTAATGTTTAATTGTTTATTAAACCTCTTCTAGATAACAATATTACATTTATGTGAAAGCTTGTCTAATTGAAATTGTTATTTTTATCGAAAATATTTATTTTATTAAATTATTATTTTTATAATTAAAAAAATAATTAATTTTTTTTAATTATATTTTTATTATTAATGAGTTAATAAAATTATAGTAATTTTACTATTAATCAAGAGAAGTATGAGTAGATTTAAATTAACTTAGATAAGAGTGATCTAGTATAATCTTACGATTTTATATATGTTCGAAGATGTAGTTCATAATTGCTCCGGGTGAAAAAAAAATATATTAATTAATTTAAAATTAAAATTTTATTAAATTGTATCGAGTATGTAATTTGAAAAAAAATAACATATACCGAAATATAATTTAATAATAATTTCGAATTTTTTTCAAACAATAAACTTAGATTAATTCTCACTTTTTGTATAGATATTATTCTCCTGTGGAATGAACTAACGATGGATTTTCTTTTTCATATTAATAATACAAAAAAAATAATAATAAAAAAAAAAGGATAGAAAGAGTCGTGGGAAGAACATAGCCTCAAAAATGAAAGATACAGTTGGAGAAAGGCATTGGCAAATGAACAAAATGTCACATTATAAGGTTGGATTTTGGGGTACAATTTAGGGCATGTCCTTATCAAAGCCAAGTTTATTCAAAATCTTATACATCTTAGGTAACAGGATAGGGCTTATTTGGGTCACTCTCTTTTAATATTACTCCACTAAATCATCTCTTTATCATTGGCTTTGTTTGACTTCAATTTATAAACTACATATGGGGAAATCTATTTGTTGTGATTTTGGAATAATAATTTTTTAATGCAAAATAAATTTTTAATAAGAAATTAAAAATTATATACATAATAAATAAATAAATTATATAATTTTAAAATATTAAAGATACACATAACTAATAAATTTATTAAATTTCTCTAAACTTTTTAAATATAAATAGTAAATAATTATAATAGAATATAAATAATCTGTTTTTAAATTAAAATTTTATTTTATTTATTAGCTATAAAAAACATTAAATTATCTCCCGTTTAAAAAGAACACCTCCATTCATAATTTTTAGATAATAAAATTAGTAATGCCTTTATTTATTTATAAGAAACCTTTTTTCTAAGTAATGGACCATATATTTTTTTTTTCAAGATTAATTAAATGCGTGATCATTTAAAATTATTATAAATTAAAATTTTAAAAATAACTAATTTTAAAAAAAAAATAGAGAAAGCTAATTTTATTTATAATTAATTATTATTCAAGCGACGTCAAGAATCCAAATAAAATAACAATAGACAAAGACACGTTCTGTGTTAAAGATTGTATTATTATATCAGCTAATCGTCTCATAAAATTGGTTATACAAAAACTATGACTAGTTATTTAAATGAAATTTCAATGAAATTTAATTTCAAAACCTTTGAAACTAATTTATGTATGTATTGGCTTTAATTTTAGTTTGGAAAATATTTTTAATTTTATTTTTTATAAATTAAATTGTTAACTATGTTCATAAAAAAAAAAGTTAAGGCGCAATTGGGTTTGGTTGCATATCGAGTTTAGTATACTCTTCACTCTATTCAAGTTATATTATTAATATTCTACTACTCTCCTATTAATATTTTGGACAAGAAATTAGAGAATTTAATTATATCTATCACACAGTCACTCGATCATTAATTATTATCATTAAATTATTATCATCTCCTTGTATTATATAATAATTTAAGTGTCAAAACTCATAATTGAACTAAGAAATTGCAGTGGAAAATGAATATAAATATTTGCTTTTCCAAGTTCTTGAACTAGTTAAAAACCTATCACAAATCAAATATAAGAAAAAACCCATGAATCCGAATCAAATGACAAAAGAATAGGTTTGGATAAAAAGGGAGAAAACGTCAAAAGTAAAATGATATTTCATGACCAATTTAAAGTGTTTAGGAATTGAATATATATATATTAAACTTGGAATCTTGATATCTTTAGTTGGCTAATAATAGTAAACTCTACATCAAGGCCAACATGCAAGAAACAAAATAATAAATCAAGTTGAACTTGTTTTTAGCAAAACTTAAAATCATTGATGAGACTTATGAGGAGATATTGCTAGGTCAGGGGTAGTATTGCTGCCATGAAGAATAGACAAGAAGAAGAGATATATCAAGAGATAGCATCAATCTCTCTTCATCGATCACCTTGATTTTTCATTTTAGTAAAATTTACGTGGTTCGAATAATATAATCTACGTTCATGTGTTAAAGAAAGTATTTTTATTTTTACGAGAACCGAACACAAAAATACAATCCATCTTAATATAATATTTTTAACCCAATCAACAAATTGAATTGTTTTGAAATATGTAACATAAAACGGCTCAAATCGCATGTCTGGTTGCTCAATAGTTGTCTTATCCCTAAAAATTTTCATGATATAGGATGAAGTGTAAAATGAGCATCAACCGCTTCTTCATTAATCATTATAGCATGTTATATGGCCTGCAAGCAAATGTTTGTCAATTCTAATACCAAATACAAAGCATTTTCAGGCATGCATAATCTAGCATTTCTGGCTCAAATCAAAGAACTAGGAATAATAATAATAATAATGATAATGGACATCATAAAACAAAGTTTGTAGCAAAAAAATAATATGAAAAATGTCTAAATGATCAAGTTGATAAAGATAGGATTTTCTTTAACACAAGTTCAAGGAATCCAAATCAGTACTTGATTTCACAATCAAAACCACAAGGATATATATATATATATACACACGTCATTCTCCTCCTTGCTTTCTTCTGCTCAGAAGCATATGAGCATTGCAGGTGCTTCAAGGCCTCATTCCAGGACGATACCAGCAGGGCCTGGACATAGAAATCCAAATAAAAAGTAGCAAACTTGTTGATATAGCATGGGTTGTCTCAGGTTGTTTATGATGGTTGATGATGAGGTCCTTTCACTGTCACCATGATTTGTCCATGGCACCTTATATTGAGAGCTAATCACATGACCATACACGTGTTGGGCATCAAATCAAAGCCATATTGCCACCACAAACTGAGGTTGAAGATGATATATAATGTTTTAATTATTTCAGATTCTTAATTATTTCAGATTCAGTTGTCCCCTGAAGCCAAAATCATCTGTATGAATGCAAGAAGTTAAAAAGAGTTATCCTAATACTGTAATACATGTTACTCACCACACCCACCCACCACCTGCTTGACTCTTTCTGTTTGCTTGATATTCTCAACTATCTTAGCAAAAACCCTCTGTTCAACAGAGAAAGAAAGCCTAGTCCCCACCATCTGCAAAAGGGTATATTAAAAAATGAAGGTTTATTATCATTGTGACAAGAACCACCATGATTATGGGTCCATCTAAGACTCATATCACTGTGGAAATCTCCTGTCCAGACTGGATGATAGATAAGGCCAAGTGAAGGTGAATGTACCTTTATAGTATTAGTATAGGGAGCGGGCAATCGATCCTGAGTCTATTGTAAGAGAATATGCACTTATTATTAAGCTGTCTCAACCTGCTGTTGCGTGTTATCATCATGTTTTTGCGGCTAAAAATTGTCCAACAGTTCGTATTCTAGTGTCATGCTGACCCAAAAAGGATGAAAATTCACCTGACTCTTTCTGAACATTATTAATTTATAACAACGAAGCATAACATATGGTCTGGATTCTGTCTCTCCCGCTTTTTTATTTCCAAAGCATCTTTCTCTGTCAGCTTAAATGTTCTTGTTCATGACTGTCTACATCACAACAAAAATTTCATGTACAGTTCTACTGAAATATAGTTTAGAATAAATGAAAGCATAGCCACAGACATTTTTCCCCAAGTTACCGAGAAAAGCGTTCGACAGTTTTTGTCTCAATTCATGCCCTTCTCAACAGCTCCAACTCTGGAAAGCAGGGGACTTGGAATAAAGCCCCATAACCCCTTGTCAAATCGATACTGTATGCCCATCTAGTTAATGGGCGAATTCCTGTGCAATAAGCCGAGCTTTATATCTTTCAATTGATCCAACAGACAACTACCTAGTTTGAGCTACTATTTGAACAGCTACTGCAACCTTCCAGACATTTTTTGCAACATTTAGTTTTGTATTGATGGCACAAGAACATAATCAATTCCTATGAGATAGAACATAATTCTCCCATAACACTAATTTTTCTTTGTAATTGATTGCCATACAACAGGAATAATTCCATCAGTTTTCGAGGCACAATTTGGTATAATGAAATTCATAAGGATCATCAGAATGTTCTAATGAATTGAAGTAGCACATCAATCAATCAACATTAGGATTATTTACTATCAGTTTCAAGTGAATAAGTGCCTGAAAGGAACAGTTTCTGAACAATTATTGCATGTATTTTGACAATTATGAGTACAATAGCCAGATAACTAGATGTTGTTCTGTAAAGGAAAGCAGAAATAATTACCTTACAGCAAAGTGTATCATTTTCTTCTCAAAAATAAAGAAGTGTATTAAATTATATGCTTTGGAATGCCAAAGCACATGAAACATATTATATTGTAGTTGAAGAGTATCAATTGTATTCAAATAACACCTTTTCAATGATATGATATGATGCTATTTGTGTTTGTCCATACATTTTTTTTATGAACTTGCAGATAAAGATATTTGTTCCAATCAAGAATGGCTTTAAATCTCTCTCTTTCTCTCTAGTCTAAAGACCCTTTTGTTAATGTTTCCTGGTCATTGTGGGTCACAATCTGCATATCAAGGTGAATAGTCCTGGTACAGATGATCTAACTAAAAGAAAGCACATGTCTGATGATGGTACAGAACTTGATCATGACCGGCTAACTACACCAAAAAACTACCTGATTTCAAGTGGTAATTTCAACATCCCACAGAAAAAAGTGGCAGAAAGTTGCTAGATCAGAAAGTTTTTAATATGGTTAATAGGTTATATCTAATATGTCAGCATCGGTCAGCATAAGTAAACCAGGGTCTTAGAGATACAGATTGCATACAAAGGAAGACAACATGCAGGATTTTCTGTGATAGTGTACAGCTTTAGAGAGTTTAAATGCCAACCAATTGATCACTGAAAACAGTGGAGTTGAAGATCAAAGTAACATAGTAAACATGAAGTTATTTATAAAAGACAATCATAATTTTACTATATTTCAGATGAAAGACATGTTAGACAAATACCCCAGTAGTGGGGTAGACCAACCAAACAGCAATGAGTATTTCAGCTTCTTGTACCTTAGTCACAATTGAGAGAAAAGATCTTTTCGTTTGTCAAATTGTCATTGGAACGCATCGAACTCCGACAATATATTCTCTTCTGTCCCCACTTTTGAATGTGAATTCTTCTCTTACCAGTCATCAAGTACCCTGCAAAACAATAGACAAGCAATAGCTATTATTAGAAAGATAATAGAAAGTGCATATGTATAAACATGTCAAATTAGAAAAGGGCATTTTTAAACAAGGCACGTAAGGCCATCTTTTGAATAGAAATGCAAGAATGCATCTACAAATATAGATTCATCAGAGCATAAGATGCATGTTACAGTTGCAGAAGGAATGTTAAATCTAAGGACTGTTGCAGATAGCAATCAAAGTCAAGCACACAAAGAAATGATCATCAACCTTGCAACAAAACAAGTATGTGGCTCACAAGCAATCATCTGCTTGAAGGGTCCAGGACCCACTATCCATTTGCCCACATGATTTGATCTTGACAATGAATAGCCAACCCAAATCTTGTAACTATCTTTGTGTTTCTTTTCAGCCACCTTTCATCTTAAGCATATTGGAGGCTTCCACGGAGCAACTGATATCTTATTCATAAACAGTTCCAATTTCTAATTATGAAAAGTAGCTCATCTCCTATTCTCTCGTCATAACCAAATCGAACAAAGCTTGAGGTTTTCTGAAGAAAAAAAAAAGAAAATGAAGGTGAAGTTTATATTGTTTTTGGACACAAAAGTAAACAGTACTATTTATGCTTGGAAAAAGAAAGTAATATTCCTCAATGATTCATAAGCTAATTATCAACTCACCCCTTATTGCAGTTGCTAGGTTGGATGCACAGAAAGTTTCGGCAGAATAGCAGTGAACATTTGAAGGATTTTGCAATTGGTAAGTCTCATTCTGCATATAGATTTTCCTTTGAATTGCCACATACCTGTGAAGAAAAAATGAAAACTGTATCTGTGGAATTAAAAAATAGTGATTTTCATAGCTAAGATTATACACATTCATTCATAACTCAGATTGTATACATGCACAAGATACTGAGATTATACACATGCACAAGTTACTAACTTCTTGACAATGGTGGCTTGTGTTAATCATCTAAATTACATGGTTAACCGCAACCGCGTGACTAGGGATGGCAACAGGTAAGTTACCCGTTAAAATTGTCCAAACCCGTTTATAAACTATTCATGTCAACTATAAACAAATCAAAATGTGCCGAGTATCCGAAAATGAAATGTGCCGAGTATCCGAAAATGCTCGACTCATTGCCATCACATGATGTGATTCATAGCTTAGATTGTACATAAGCATTCATAACTCAATTTATGGATATGCGCAACATACTACATTCTTGACATGCTGGCTTGTGTCAATGACCAACGTCAACTGGTTAACTATCAGTAGCCTGGTCTGAAATATATGAAAACTTAAGAGCTATAAAAGTTGAATCTTGAACTGAGATAATATTGGAGATAGACTCATACTTTTCACACTTTATTAATATGAAATAATAGGATCGATTCAGTCAATTTCATTTAGCACTCCTTGTGCCAGGCCATGCTTGCAATTGTCTTATAGGACAGCCTTCACTAGATGACCAACAATACTACACAAAACCAAACTACGGTACCAGACAATTCAAACAAACCCAGAAAGATCACCTACGAAAATCTTTTGCTGCTCTAGAAGCAGCAAGAATAGAGGAAGAAGAAGAAGAAGACTATGAAGAGGAATCATCAGCTGCTATATCTGAGCTCTTCCATGGTTTTCTTGCAATTGGTACGCTTGGCTCAGATCCTGTCAACACTAATCCCTCAACACCAACATTTGCCATCTCTGTTGAGAATATAACTGAAAAAGAGACTGAAGTAACCGAGAATGAACTGAAGCTCATCAATGATGAGTTGGAGAAGGTTCTGGGAGCTGAAGTTAGAGAAGATTGTTGCAATGACTCATCAGGAAGAAACAGTTATGTTAGTGCAGGGAGAAGCAGTCATGGCAGCACAATTACACTTAGTGGCAAGCCAATGGAAGGACAAGAAACCAATGTGAATGGAACAACAGTCTGCCCACTTCAGGGGTATCTTTTTGGGTCTGCAATTGAACTATCAGAAACAACAACTGTGGCAAAGAAAGAGCACAGGATGTCACTTGGTGAACTGTTTCAGAGAACTAAAATAGTAGAAGAAAATTCTGGAGCTAAATGTGAGAGAGATGAAAAGCGCATGGAAAAGGAAGCTGATAAATCTGCTGTACATCTCATGAAAAAGATGCCGAAGAAAAAAATGCTCCATGCTTCTAGGAGCTCTGCTACTAGTGGTGGTGCAACTGTTGATTCTGCTTCAGCAGAAACAAAACTGCACAAGGTATGTCTACATAAAACCATCTTTGTCAAAATCCTTCAGAGAATTGAACATGGATTGATTGTCCAACAAATATGTACTGTCGCTAGATTATTTCTCAATGTATCGAATGTGACACGATTTAATCCATAAAATATTTATCTTGCAGCCAAATGGTAATCAAAATACCCTTTACAGATACTAGACAATTGAGGAATGATACAACAAAAATTGAAAGATTTGTGGGTCAAAACTATCTTCTATTTATTATTGAAAATACGCACAAACTACTTCAAGGGCGTGAGATGAGACAATAAAGGTTTTTCTCTCCTAACCAAATGTCTCGAGTTTGTACTTGAGTATAGGGTGCCTTCTTTAAAAGTTGAGAGGATGCATTGTACCCCTTAATAGGCTTACTCCGCGCAAATCCATATTAATCTACAGAACCTCATGTTTAATATGCTAGGCATTAAACTTAGACCAATTTGTGGTGTGCAGATCCTACATATGTTCCACAGAAAAGTTCATCCTGAAAGCTCAACATCTGCAAGGAAGGTAGACAAACCCCAAAAAGTTGAGAGTAGGAAAAGCATTGGAGGACAGAACAATGGAGGTCAAATGCTTCCTGATGAAGAAATTACAGTAATTCCTCAGAGAGCCCTTTCAAAGCGGAGCATTAGGCGCTACAAGAGTCAATCTAACCCAGCTCAGTTCACTCTTAGTGACTCAAATGGGAGCAGGGAATACTGGATCAAAACAGATGCAGACTGTAAGTACCTAGACATTCACATCCCTAAACACGTTATGGAAAATAAAAACCTAGCTCACAGGTTAGGGAGCCCCAAAATCAACAGAGACAATTACATTATATACCATTTTTTTTTACTTTAAAATACTCTGTTTTAGTATAATGAAATATATCTTTAATATATTAAATATAGCATATGTATATCTCTGAAAATGTATGTTTTTAAAACGGAAAGTTGAATAGTGATATTTTTTAAAATAATTTTATTTTTAGGTTATGTTTTTTAAAAATCCCAAATTCATATAATTCTTACCTTGGAAACTCCATATGACTACCAGTTATTTTAATTATCCCCTACCGCGTTTCGAAAGTCCTCGTCCCAAAAACTAGCTCAAAAAATTAAAAAACTCAAAAATCTATAAAAACCAAGCCTCGTATCTTGGCTAACAGGGTGCTAGCAATCGTAATTAGTATTTTGTCATGGTTTGGTACTAATTTTTAAGCCAGTATGCTAATTCAAGTTATGTGTATGAATTGTAGACCTCGTGTTGGAGCTCTAAAAGGTAGATGCAGAATCAAGCAGGGTTCTAAAAATTATCATCTTCAATTTAGTAAGAAGCAATATATTGTGTTTTATGGATTATAGTAAGCAATTTATGAGTTGTTGTGTTATGAAGAATTTGAGTGGAACAAAGAAATAAAAAAAGAGGCAGTCCTGAAAAGCTGCCTTCAAACAATTAATACTGTAATATGAAGCATATATTATTTTGTATTGAACATACATGCATACTATGCTGCATTTATAAATTGTATCATGATGTAGTCTCAATGAAACTGTATTGAGCTGAAGCTTTTTATAAGCAAACCCTATATTTCAACATCTGCTCAAAATTTGAGCTAATATGCAACAAATGAATACAACAAAGGTTTATTTTATCCATAACTTTACCAAAATGAACTAATACAAATTGAAGGTGAAAAAACAAATTGAAAATCTAAAAGGAAAAAAACAAAAAAAGAAAAAATGAGGTCAAAGGTAAGAGAAAGCGACTAGCATGTACTGTCCATAAAATTTACTAACAACTCCTTAACCATAGTTCTATCCGGTATCCTTCCGCCAGCACCATAAATTGTAGCTAGGCCTCCGCTTATTGGACCTGGGTTTTCTTTCACCTGAGATTTTGAAGGGAAAAAGAATTAATAGAGTGAAACACTAACGCAACAAAACTACACACCATTAGTCGAATTATAGGTTGATTTGGTCGTTTTCTTTTTTTTTTTTTCCTTTAGTACTTACAGTTTGCACAGATTCCCTCAGATCCTGAAAGAAGTCCTCGACAATCAATACATGTTGCAGAGTTACACAGATATGAAGGCTGATTTAGCAAAATTAACGAAAGCCAATGATGATCAGTACATGAAACATTCTCATTAATATTTAGTGTATTATACATGTGTTTCCACTCAAATCTCTTACCTGTTAGGTCTCTGCAACGCGTTCAAATGCCAGCCTTTGGATGATAAAATATCATTGACTTCAAAAATGCCTAGAACATTTGATCCAAATGCCACAATTGTCATATCTGGTCTTCCAATTATAAATAACCCTGGCATCTCTTTTATTCTTAAGTAAAAAAAAAAAAAAGAAGCTCCATTCAACAATTCGATGAGTCATAATACAGGACCAAAAGAAAGCCAAAAAAAAATGATAGTAAAAATACAAACCCTTGCTGTATTTTTTTTGTTGCTTCCATTATCGCTTTTGTGTTCTTCAAGTACCTTTTAAGATGTAATGAAACAATGATCAAACTAAAAACATAATATCCGACAAAATGTCTGGATAAGCAATAAAGCAAACCAAAAGCTGACACCTTCTTGTCCTAGCAACATCATTGCAGCCCAAGCTCAAGCTATTAAACTCCCAGGCCTGCTTCCAGCAATGGTAGGAGACACATAGAGCCCACCTGACCACTCAGTGACTGCAGGAAGGACAAACGAAAAACAGATATAGACCACAAAACCATAAACTTGAAACCTTAAAAATAATGAAATTTGCATTTAAAAAAACACAGAAATTCAGATATCCTATTATAGAAGAAACCAAATATTAATAGATGCAAATGGTCTTCCAAAGCCTTGCACTCTTGCCTATGGATGTCCAGACTGTTCCTACTAATTTATCATAACTTTAGGCAACACCTGTATTTCAGTCCCCCATTTTCACTGCAAGATGCACATCCTTTACTCATCCCGACTCTCCCCATTTAAGACACAAAAATAAGTCAAAAGGTCTTATTTTAAGGAAAACGGAGAGGGAACAAAAGACAGTTGCCAGTTAGGTTACCACTAAATAAGTATTTGGTAAAAAAAAACAAAATAGTTGCTCAATTAATTAAGCAGACAAGACTATTTTCCTTGAAAATTTATTTGGCAAAGAAAAGCCAACTTACCAGCGACAAATTGATGCTGTTGGAAAACAGTGAGCCCCAAGAATGGCACCAAGACACGAAAAAACTCAAATTAGAAAAGGCTAAGGAGAAACATTAGCAAATAAATGAGCTATGTATAAGACAAGAAATCTGTATCTCAGGCTAAAAATTTTATATGAAAATCCTTATTACCAAGATTTTATTGTCCTCTAGCTACTAATTACCCGACATTATTGTTAAATAGGCAAACAAAATATAGGAAACAAGAATAGTAACAATCAATTAGTTATGCAAGCAATGCATGATTGGCTATTCAAATTCCTGGGAAAAAATGTATTCTAAGCAGTATCAATTGCACAAAAGCAAATAGAGTTTCTTGAAGCCAAGTTGCATGACATCAAGCACTGGTACACTGTCCAATAAAATCAGTATGACGCTGGGATTTCGAACTCAAAACTAAGAGGGACATCTGTGACTGCACTTGACAGAAGATAATATCTTTCAAGAAGTTGAACAATCAATAGTAGACTAAGAAGATTTTACCATTCTGATATCATGATTCCTGTATAGAACTACACTTGTTCCATTCGGAGCCAGCCCATATTTATGCACATCCACTGACATTGAGGTTACTCCTTTAACAGAAAAATCAAAAGGCGGTATTGGATACCTAAAAAATGAGCATGGACACGTGATGAGAAGGTTCCTGATAAGCATATTAAGGCATTGATATAAAATAACTGTCAACGATATATTACGACATATGCTATTTAGAAGCTTAATTAACAGATGTTGTTAAGCAGAATTGAAACAGGTGATGCACTCTGTGGATAGCTAGTTCATTGATTGCTCTAAAAAACTCCTAAAACTGATTAGCAGGTTCTTCCAGTTATTATGAAGGCTTCTAACACCAACAAAACACACCTCTAGAATGATATCACAACAACTGATGGCTTTCAATTGAAGACAGGAAATATAGCACAAACATTGTGTCTATGCTTCAGTGCCAAAGCAGTTATTACACATCTAAGTATATCCTTATGTGGTGTACATTTTTCTACATAAAAAGTATTTACATTTTCAAAGCCCTTGGCAGAGATAAAATATGCATAGAAAAATCCATATAATCAAGTCGAGAGAGAACTCCATGGAGAATCCATACAAAATCTGTAAAACCATGAATTCATGATATATGCGAAAGTAAAATTTTATGCAAAAACACTTATTTTTTATATAAAAGAAATTTCAAGGTTCAGTTTCAGAGCAAAGTATAACCCTCCGATTGGCGCCAAGCAAAAGATAATTGATTGCTAAGAGAATCAAGCATACCCAAGCTGACGAGCAAAAGGTAATACAAAACCACCAAGACAAAGGTCAACATGAAGACATATCCCATATTGAAAAGCCAATTTACCAAGCTCCTGCAAAAGAAACTCATTTTTGGAATTAAAAGCTAATAAAAGGACAATATAAATTAAGAAAGTATGCTTTTCATTAAAAACTTTGTCATTACTGGCAGTCAGGGTCTGGAAATCTACCTCAATAGGATCAATAATGCCATGAGGAAACCCTGGTGCAGATCCAACAATCTACAGCGGCAATAACATCAGGCCAAATTGTAAATCATAGTAAGTTAAATAAAGCAACCTTAGTAATGGCAACAATATCAACTAGGAGTTTTTCTCTTGCCATAGGAAGATTTGAAAGACAAATGAAACAAAAGTTATTGAGTTCAGAGTGTATACCAAAATGGTATTCTTGTTAATGCGGCGTCTTATTGCTTTGACATCTGCTTGAAATTCTTTATTTACAGGAACACGCCACAACTTGATGTTAAAGTATTGTGCTGCCTTGTCATATGCTGAGTGTCCAGATTCAGGTATGATCCTATGCTTGGGAACGAAACACTTTTCTTAGCAAGCCTTAATTCAGGATAAATCAGCTAAAAAATGAAAATAATATTAGAAAATCTGTATACATTTCAGGTCTTGAAATTCCCTTCTTGGCCTTCATATAGTCACGGGATGATTTCACAGCCATTAATATACTTTCAGTTCCTCCAGATGTCATATTTCCACATATTTCTCCTGCAGGAGCCTTTTCTTTACCTCCTAAAAGTGAAGCTGCCATTGCAATAACTTCAGCCTCAAATCGTGCTACACTCTGGAATATATCAAAATGCAATGGGTTTGTGTGTGCAAACCTGAAAATAAGTTCCAATAAAGCTTTACCGAGGAATGATGAAAGGACAAATGAATAGGAAGAAATGGTAAAGCATATATCTCATGTTTACAAACAGATATTGTGCTCATATTAGAGGAAATGGAGGACCTAAGCTTATATGGCCATCATATTAAAGCATTATGCCAAATGCTTCTTTGAGGGATAATAACATCATCGAAGCAAAACTATGCTGTTTTAACAGATATTATAATACCATTAAATTGAGTGTCCAAAATGTCAATTTTTACAAGATTTTAACATGAAACTAGAATTTTTTAAATAGATATATATTAATAAGTACTATGTTTGAAGGTTCAACATTTCAAAAACTTTTTACAGTTCAAAACAAGAAATGAATGAGAATTTTTATTTTTCTATGTAGAGCATAAGACAATTCACTGGTGCAAATTCTTAAGACAAACTATAATCTTCTCTTTAGTAAAGGTAGAAAATAGATCCAGCAAAAAGTGTACACATCAACTTGATGCATACACTCACAACTTAACAATAATTAAGTAATGCTACATGCATTTCTTTTCTGACCAGTAAGAAAAAACAATGCCAGAAAAGTCATAAGCTAGCTTGCTTCAATGGGTCAGTGGAAATATAATGCACTTGACATGAAGCAGTAAACAGAAAAAAGTTCAGAAAGTTTTGCTCCAGCTTATAATTTATTCACCAGTCAATCAGATTCCACATAAAGAAGCAATTTAATTATTTAAAGATGAATTTTAACTTTTGAGATGACAAAAATAATAAAAGCACTACATGTGCTGTATCTTACTGACATTGAACATGCCTCATTTATCAAAGAAAAATGTCCTTCGGATTCTGTTCTTCCAATGTAGCTGCGAAAAAAAAGAATGAAAATTAATGTAATAAAATAAATCAGCAATTTTTTAAAGTAGAGCAACACAGAGCTCTTTTTTATCATCAAAGCATAAGATACTTATAAATAAAATGCTTGGTAACGGTTTGCAAACATACACTGTAACCAGAGCATTTTCCTTGCCAAACCACATCATTCCTTTTCTCTTCTTTCATTTTCTCTATGACTCCAGTTCCCAAGCCTTCTCTTGGCAACTCTGACCTCCAGCTCTCTCGTTTAGATTTATTACCAGACTGCAACTGATCCACAACCTACATGTTCAAAGGGCAACATTCCACAACGTTAAAGCCAATGTTGCAGCCTCAGAAATAAACCCTGGTGTTAATTATTTCACATGTGCAAAAACAGAGATAACAATCCAATGTATATTATGACACAGGTACATGTCAAATAACACACAATTCGTTCCCATTTTTCTGAGACGGAATAAGAAAAAAAAAAAAAGAAGAACAATATCAGAGTACACCACGGACAGCCAACAAGAAAGACCATCATGGATCATGCTCCAAACACATGCACAAGCCAGCTTTCATTTCGAACATTTATCAATACACAAGTATGCCTACTTGCAATATCCATTTTAATGCCATCTACAAGAAATTCTATGTTATTTTAAAAACCACGCAGAAAAAACAACTAATGTTGAAATTTAACAATTTTGTTCATCATCTTCATCAACCTTAGGCCTGAAATCAAATTGTTTCATTTCATGCAACTAATAATTACAATTTTTCTTCCATTTGCTCTAGTTAAAACACATATACTACAAATCACAAAAATGCAAACAAAAACAATCATTCAACAAAAAATTTATAAACAAAAAAAATCAAAAAATCAAAATCACGCCTAACCTTCTGCTTTTCAGCATCGATATAGCTCTTAACTCCAGGAGCCAACCTTCGTCACATTTAAAAAAATAACAACAAAATCCACGATTAAGTAAAATGGTCGAGAAGTTTTAAAAATAGTGAATATCAGAATTGCTTACTTAATTAAACTGATGAAAAACCCTAAAACAGTAGCTCTGATTCCGTTTTCATAAACGACACGAAGAAACGAGCAGAGAATTCGCGCGATGAAGAGAGTAAACAGAGGAGCAATAAGCAGAGACAGAGGGTCGTATTCTAATAAGAATGAATTAGCAGAAACTCTGAATTCGGCCAATTGTGTCTTCACTGACGCCATTTTCATTTCCATTGTCGTTGAAGCGAAGCTCTAGGCGATAAGATCGAAAAGAATAGGGAATTCATAGATTCAACGTTATTAATCATTTTTTTTATTTATATTTCCGTTGTACGTTCGTTTGTTTTTGGCGGGACAAAGACAGGCAAACAGCTTTGCTTGCCAAATGCCAATAATGAATTTGCAATGGATTTATGAAAATTTTTATTTTATCTAATAATTAATAATAAATTTTATAAAAAAAATCATATTAATTTATCTAATTATACCACCTTTTTTTCAAATATTTTCTCCTTATTAACTAGATTAAACATATTTAATAAATAACTAGAAAATAACCCGGCATAACACTGCAAATATTTTTATTTTTTTAAATTCTATATAATTTTAAATAAATAATTATCTATCTATAAGTATAAATAAAAAAATAAAATTAGTATAGATATTCATAAATATAAGTAAATAATTTATAATATCAAATTAAAGAATAAATAAAAAAATAAAATTAGTATATATATTCATAAATATAAGTAAATAATTTATAATATCAAATTAAAGAACAAAAAAAGATTAAATATACAATACTAAAATATATTTTTATAAATTAAATATTAAATTAAATATTAAATTAAATTAAATTTTTTTATTTTATTTCTAAAAAAAGAACCTGTATAGTAGCTATGATTTTATTTTTTATATAATATATAGATAATTATTTATTATTAATATCAAATATAATATTATAATTCTATTTGAACTATCTAATTAAATATAATTATTATCAATATAAATTTTAATTTAACTCTTCAAATAAATATCTATTATGATAAAAATAATAATTTAATTTAAAAATTTTAAAAATTAAACACATTGAGATAACGATAAATAGTATAATATTACATCAACGACAATTATTTTAGTATAATATATAAATATAAATACCTGAAATTAAACAAATTTTTTTTCTAAGATGATACTTAAAATAGAACAAAAGAAGTATAATATATCTAGAATCAATTGCAACTTCCCACGTGTCTATATTCAAAAATAATTTTTCAAAAATATCCTAATAAAAATAAATTTAGTTTTAAAAATATCATTTTTCAACTTTCAATTTCAAAAATATCCTTTTTTTATAAGAAAATATGTGTATTGTATACCTAATATACTAAAAGTATGTTCCACCTTTAAATATATACACTTAGTATATAAAAATATTTAAAAAAAATAAAAAATGATATATAGTATTATTTTCTATAAATTTTTTAACAGATTAATTAAATTTTATATGAATAAAATTAATAAAGAATGATAAGGCAAAATTTTAATTTTAAAATAATTATTATATATATAATGAGCTTTAATTGAGCTTGTATTAATGATTAATGATTAATGATTTTCTTTGATGTTGTGATTCCATTTCTTTTAAATTCCTAGTGGTATAGTGTGAAACTGCGAACAACATATGATTTTTATTTTTTTAAGTAGTTGTTTATTTATTATTGTCGGCGGTAGAATGTGAATGGCAACTTTCCTTTATTTTTTCTTTCTTTGCAAGGATATTTTATGATTGATGATAATATAAAATAAAATTATAAATTATAAATAATTTAAATTGTTTTAATAATCAATATATAGTTAAATAAAAAATTAATAAAATTTTTATTGTGATCGTATGTTTAAATTATATTTTTTTCAATTAAATGCAAGTCGACTTTCTCTTAAATATTGATTTAAATAATTATGTTATCTTAGGTTATTTTATGCATAGTACATATTATTGATTGAAATAGTCAATATCTAAACAAATTTTAACATAAAAAAAACTAATTTCAACCAAAAGAGTATTCGATAATGTCATGAAATATTTTAAATTAACATTTTTAGCACTTAATTGTTTTAAATTATTTAATAATATTTGTCTTAAAAATTTCAATTAAGTTATAAATCACTTGAAATGATAAATCAAAAATTACTAATTCGAAATTTATATTGTACACTTAAATTACTTATTAATTGTATATATTTATTTTTAAAATTAGTTTTAACACCAAATAAAATTATAACACATTATTTAGAGAGAAATATCAAACAAGTTCCTAAGTGTGAACCATGAACATATTAAATCCAAATTCTTTTTACGTGGAGAAGTTTGTGAAGTTGACAATTAAAATAGTAATCTATCACGTGTGAAGTATGAACTTAAATGCAAAGCACATTGTTGACCGTGACATGCTAATTTAGAAAAATAACACATAATAATATATATTTTTCATATATTAAAAAAATATGACACTAATATATTTTGAAATTTTAATATATATATATATTCATTGAATAAAATTAATTTTTTATTTATTAAAAAAATTTTAAATTACAAAATATTAAATCTTAATGCAGTAATATCAAAGTTATTTTCAAATTTAAAAGAAATTTTATTGAAATATAATTAATAAAAAATAAAATTTAAGTTGAAATAATATAATATTTTACATAAAAATGTTCAAAAAATATAAACATTTTCAAAAATTCTTATTTTCGTTTTTCTTTCATATTTGTTCATATTCGCTAAGATCTAAACTTAAAAAAAAAAAAAACTCATTTTCGTCCTCCAATGATATATCAAAAATTTACATTTAGTCCACAGCATAACATACTTTATATTAGAGATGTATATAAAAGTTATTATCGATTCACTTATAAAATATATTTTTTAATTTGTAAAAATTATAGAATAGTTTTAAAAAATCTCATGGCACATCCAGACATAACTTAGCCGCAAGTGTATCTTCTTTATATAGACATAAGTTTAATTTCCCATTTTTTCCTATTTTAATGCTAAAAAAAATATGCAATCTACTCAAGTAGTTGAAATTGAAATTTAATAGGTTTTTAACAAAAATGTTAAAAAAATTAAATTTATTAAAATTTTAAAATATGTTCAAATTTATAAAAATTTATTATTAATTTACAAATTTATTAAATTTATTATAAGTTTATTATATATATAATAATTTTTGTAAGTTTAATATATATTTTTATAAAATAACTAAAATAATTATAGTAAAATATTAAAAAAAAATTGATAAAAAATGATGGAGGTTGTAATTTTTTTAAATTTAATTATGAAATTTGTATAATTATCTCTTCTCTCACTATAAAAAAATGTTAGAGTAAATTTTAAAAATATCTAATTATTTGTTAAAATAAAAGATTTTTTTTTAAATATCTCTTCTCTCACTATAATTAATATTTTATTTTATTTTTATTTTTTTAATATTTTACTTCATTATTAAATAAAAATATTCTTATAAAATAATAAAAATTAATATTTTAAATTAATAGTTTTTAAATCATATTTTAAATTATTTTTTATCATATAAAAATCATAATTTTTTATAGGGGACAAAATTTTAATTCTAATTATAAAAAAAACTCAAAAAAAAGTAAAATATATAAATTTATAAAAGGAAAAAATTATAATTATAATTATAAAAAAATTCAAAAAAATTTAAAAGCTAAATATACAAATTTATAAAGAAAAAAAATTTAATTATAATTATAAAGAAAATTAATAAAAAAGTAAAATATATTAATAAAAAATTTTAAATTTATTTTTAAATAAATTTTTATTATTATATACATGAAAAAAAATATATCTAATTTTATTATTTAGAAGTTATGTAGATATTTGATAGATATTCTGTACTCATATCGATGTTGTGTATATGTTATATATTTATTATCTAAGTTATATATATTTTATGTAAAAATTATTGAATATTATCTTAATGTTATATGAATATTATAAAAATAAATAAATATTAAAAATATTATATAGATATATGGTAATTATTGTATATATAATTTGTATTATGAGTATATATTATATATATTATGTATATATATTTTTTATGCATATATTAAAAATATGATATTAATTTTTTTAAAATAAAAAATATAAATAGAATAAAATTGAAAAAAATGAAAATATAAAATATAAAATAAAAAAAAGAAAAATTATCATTCAAACATAAATATAAAAAAAAAAAAAAAACCGTGCGACGTAAATTTGAAGTCTGAAAGTTTTTGTTCATGTACAGTATAATTATCTCATTTAATTGTGTAAGAAATTGACATATGGGCCAAGTAGTCTTAGTTAACCATTGGACTAATGCTTAGCTGATTTTAATATTTGGCCCATTATCAAACATAGATCGCACTGCCATTTAAAGATAGGAAAATGATGCACTCTACAATATTTTTTTAATTTATATTTTTTTATTAAAATTATTTTAATTATTTTATTATAAACTCTTAATAAATTTATTATAAACTATATAAAATTTATAAACTCATAATAAACTATATAAAATTTATAAACTCAGTGTAAATTCATTGTAAACTAATAAAAAGTAATATTTTAATAAATATTTTATTAAAATATAAATTTTATAAATATGATATTTTATAAATGTAAACTTATACATTCTGATATTTTAATAAAAATTTTATAAATATAATAAATTTAAAATTATTTTTATTATTTTTATATTTTTATCGAAAGTCGATTCAAAGATTAACCCACTGAGGGCTCATAAGTGAGAGAAAATTAGACCATATATTTTTTTAAAAATAATATTCTTTACTGTATTTTTAAATTTTATTATTTTTTTATCAATATTATTTTAATTATTTTATTATAAACTTACTATAAACTATATAAAATTAATAAATTCACAGTAAGTTCATTATAAATTAATAAAAATATGATATTTTAATAAATAATTTATAAATTTTAGTATTTTGATAAATAATTTATAAATATGATATATTTTAAATTTTTTTAATTTATCATATATTTTTATCAAAATCTTTTTTTAAATATTATCTCTCTTTTTTATTTTGTATAAATCATCATTTCAAAGTCGAATTGAATACAATCACAAAAGTAATAAAAAAAATTTTATTAAATTTTAACACAGTTGCATATTTAAAATTTAAACTCAATATATCTAGTTAAATTAGAGTAATTTTACCAATTAATTTACACATTAATTTAAAAAAATATATATTTTTCTAATTGCAAAGTTAAAGGGATCATGAATAGTAGGGCATTGAACAAGGGAGTGAAAGAATGGAATCCGAAACTCCGGGATAAATTAGGAAAAATATATTTTAAAAAATTAATTTAAAATAATATTTGTGTATATATATATATATATCTAAAATTGAATTTTTTGAAATTGAAAATCAAAAAATAATTTTTGGAGAAAAAGGAAATTTTATATATATTTTTAAATATTTTAACATTTTATTTTTTTTTCAATTACTCATATCTAATTTCAATATAAAATAACAAATAATCAGTAGAATTAAATTTAAATATTATCCATTTTTTGTAATACTTGAACATGATATTTGATAAATATTCGAAGTTGGAGATCTCCCAACTTCAAGCCTTAATCATTTAAGTTATGCGTGCATTGACATATTTGGTCGTGCCTCGAATTTAAAATTAGTGAAAAAATGTCTTTTTTTTTTTTTTTAGTTTTATGATCAGCTCATGGAAAATTTTAATTTTTTTTAAATTTATGATCAGCTCATGATTAGATCTAGACTACACATATTTCCCAAACTAAACAATTACACTTCCTATAAAATTAAGCCTGAAAAAAAAGTTATACTTTCTAGAAAATTAAGCCTGACGGCTCTGTCAATGTACTAGATATAAAATTAATAGCTAAAGCAGCCGCGTGCAATTTTTGACCGGACTAACAATAATAATAATAAGAGGTCTGCTATGAGAGATCCCTATGGGCTTGGTTTGGAATACCAATTTATATTATTCTAAAACAAGGGAAAATTACACGTAGCAAACTGAGTAAAAATTTCGTTTTCAATTATAGGGTCAAACGGTTTTTTTTATTTATTTATGCAAAAGTCGATTTTTTTTTGTTTTTGTATTTTTTTATTTTTAACCTTTTAATTTTATTTATATTTTATTGTTTAAAAAAAATTATGTCTTATTTTTAATATACACACATTAAAATATATATATAACATACACTCAATATATATATATATAATATATGAAATATACATTCAACATTATAAACTATATCTACATATCTAAAATATATCTATAATAAAACTACAATATATCTACATAATATTTTTATTTTATTTTTTTTTATTTTTAAAACATTCACACAACATTCAATAAATATTCATATAATATTCATTTATTTTTACATAAAATACACGTAATTTAAATAACAAAAATATAATATACACACAATATTTATAATACATCTACAACGCACCTACTACATATCTACATAATGAAATTATGTATATTATATATATATAATATATAAAATTTATTTAAAAATAAATTTAATAATTTTTATTAATATGTTTTTGCACGTCTTTTTTTAGCGTTACTTATTTTTTATAATTAAAATTAAAATTTTCTCTTTTTATAAAAAAAATATGATTTTTATATAATGAAAAATAATTTAAAATATTAATTTTTATTACTTTAGTAGAATATTTTATTTTAATGTTGAAGTTTGAAAAAAAATTAATATTGATTATAGTGATGAAAGGAGTATGCAAAAAAAAATTTTTACTTTATTAAAAAATAAGGTATTTTTAAAATTTTACATCAATTTTTTATAAAAATATAAATATTTTTAATTTTTATAATAAGATTTATTTTTTTAGAGTAATTATATAAATATCTCTTAAAACAATACATGTATGATATTGCTGATATTTTTAATAAATATATATAATAATTAATTTAAATTTATTAATAGGTATAGTGTAAAATAAAAATTATAATATTTTAGGAGATAATTAAAATAAATATAGCTTATAAAAATATTTATATATAATAATTTCTCATAAAATAGTAAGAAATTATTCTAAATTCTGATTCTAATTATTATCAAACAGGGTATTCTCTTTTTTTTTGTAATTATCAATTCCATCACCACTTATAGGTAATGTTTAGAAATATTTCTAAGTAATAAATTATTTTAAAATTTTTAAAAACAGAATAATAAGAAATTATTTTAAATAATAAATAAATTAATTTTAAATTTTAAAAAATTAGACACGTGATATTATATTATGTCATTATTATTTATTTTAATATTATATATATAGATTTGATCAAAATCTTAGATACTTTCTCCATTTTAAATTCATAAGTTTACTTCTAAGCTTATAAAAATTAAAAAAATAATAATTATTTTATTAAAATATAAATTTTTATATTTTTTAATTATATAATTATTTTAATATTATTTATTCTTAATAAATAATATTAAATATGAATATTATATATATTTAAAATGCTAATTAATTTATTAAAATAATAAATTAATTATAATTTAAGATGAATACAATAGAAAAGTAAGTCTATTGATTTAGAATGAGGTGATATTATTTAGTTTTTATGTACACAAGAAGAGGATGGATGATGCCAACAAATTGATTTTTCTAATTTTGACCAGTCATGCAAATTTTTATATCATAACTATATATTTTTTTGTCAGATACGTCACTATCTATTATATTATATTATATTATATTATATAGCTTTGATGCAGTTTTTGTTTTTTTTTAACGAAAGTTTGATGCGGTATGTTTAGACATTTATTAAGTATTACAAATCAATTTGACTGCCAGGAACAAGAATAGTTAATTTGTCCCGCCTTTGAATTTTCCTAACATCAACCACTTCTAATTTTTAATTTAATTAAATTTGAGATGAAATTCAAATACAATCTTACGATTTTAAAAATAGTTTTAATAATTTTATTTATGCAATTATAAATATGTGAAAATTATATATTTGAAGAATTTTAAAAAAATCATAATTTTAAAACTTATATTTTTTTCATTTCTATCAAATTATAATTTATTAATAAAAATAAAAAAATAAGAATATATATTTTTTGGTAAATATAACTTATTAATCAAGTTTTAATTTAATATCAAATAAAATTTTAAATTCATCAATTTGTATAATCCTTTTTTATTAATAACAAGTTAAAGAGATCTATTTTAAAACATTTTGAGCGTGCAATGTTTTTTGAGAATTTTTAATTTTTTCAATCTATTTTATTACTACAATATTGTTATATAATATTGAAACATGGCAAATGTAATCAGTAGCAAAATAATTTCTATCAAACACTCAATTAATTACATTAAAAGAAAACAAACAACCGTCCAAAAAGAAATTTCTGAAAAATCCATTGACTGCTAAAAAAAGCATACTGGTGACTTTTTTTTTGCTTGTTAATTATACATTTTATAATAATTTTTTTAGCCATTTTAATTGCTAATGGCTGCCTTAGATGCTTTAATTTAATTGCTTTTTTATTTGTTTTTCTTTCAATTTTCTGAAAGTTATGGCTGCTAGCTATTATAGATTCAAATAATTGCATTACTCAAGTTCATTTTTTCAAAGATGAATCAGTAGTTTGAATCGAAACATCAAGAATGAAATTTTTTGTATCCAACAACAACCATATCATCATCAAATATACATAAGACCAGTTGCCAAATTTTCTTTCATATATGAATAACCAAAGAAAAATATTAGGATTATGGAATAATTATACAACAATTAAGTAATTTATCATTGGGCCATACGATTTTCATATCGATAAGAGATAATGTATTTATGAAATGTATTAATTAATATGATATAATAAAATTATTATAATTTTATTGTGAAATATATCAAACTGCTATTTTTTATATGAATGCATTATTTTTTTGCAAAGAAAAATATAGCAGTGTTGGGGTACCTTTCAAAATTCCCATATTTGGTTGGACATGGGGCTTCAACCTCTCACATCAATAAAAGATAATATATATTTGAAAATTTTATAGATTAGTATATGACGATAAAATAATCATAATTTTATTATAAGATATATTCAGTCATTATTCTCTGTATGCATATATTATTTTTTCTAAAAAGAATTAGTTCATTATATATATACTGTGAATTTTAATTATATTTTATGATATAAAAAATAATTTAAAAAATCCTTCGTTTCATTTAAATGAGAGATTTTCCAAAATTCCATCTGTTGTATGAGTTTTAGAAATCCTAGAAATAAAGGAATTCCATGGACGATAACTTTAAGAAAAGTGTTTAAATCGTTGAATATTATTTATATCCTTATAATAGTACTCATGCATGCATTATTCCTGGAAAATGACTTTGTGGAATTTTATAGAACTGCTTTAATTTATGTTCAAATTAAGGGAAAGAATGCCTTTACATAATTGTCTTCATTGATTGAGAAGCAAAATCTTGCTGAGGTCATTGGTGAAGTAAGTTTTTAAAATAGTAAGATAATGCAAATCAACCTTCCTAAATACAATATATATATATTGTAAAATTATTTTTAATTAAATAAATTGAGAATTCGCTCATCCTCCAGAGAAAATATCATACCCATTATGTGATATACACATTTAAAAGAATGATATTTTAACTATACGAGAATCAAAGTTTACAGCCACGTCATAAATAAAAGAAAAAATTATATCTTTCACTGTATTTTTAAATTTTTTTTATATGTTTTGTTAAGAATTCTTTGATCATAAGAATTTATATTAATAAATTCATATATAAATTTTATACATATTATACGGATATGATGAATTTATAAATTGATCAAAAATTTTGATAAATATAAAATATTTTAAAATTTTGATTAGATTTACCTTTTCACAATATAAAAACCTTAATTATTTTTATTATATTATTTTTTATTATAGGCCTATTATATTTTTAATAATTGTAAGATGTGAGAATATCTCCACACCCATTTACATTTGTATTTTTATATTGTTTAAGAATATTATTAACATTAATTAATTATAATTTGTAAAACTTAAACTCTAGAACCTCTTAACAAAATTATTTTTTAATTTTTAAAATAAAATGTAATAAAAATTATTTTTTTATTTTTTCAAATCATATCATTTCTGAATTTTTTTAAACAAAATAAATTTAATTCTTTATATAACTAAACCATTTTTATTTTTAAGATAATTTAAATAAGTTGAAAGATAATACATTTTAATTATTTATTATGGTATATTTTGATACTATTTAATTTTTTAATTTCGATTCTATTGTAATCTAAACAGTTTCAAATGGGATATGATTCAGATTCCACGATGAGTGAAATAAAAAGAATACATTTTAATAATAATTTCGATTCTATTTCATTTTAGTTTTAATTTTATTTCGATTTCAAATCTTGAATTAAACACCGCTTGGTGTAATAGATAGGAAAATTCTTGATAAGAAATTTAACTAATCTCCTTCCCTTTCCCCTCCAATTCCTTATTAATCCTTTTGCTTCTTAACTTGTTAGTTTAATTACTAGTGAGAAGTTTTTAATGCTTAAATAACGATTGCTAAAAAAAAATCTACGAAGTAGGTAAATTAAGGATAATAGGGGGACCCAAACCCTAAAGCTAACTTCACTATTGTCATGAATAATTACCTTCTTTAATTATTATAATTGCATACCATAAAATTATTCCACCCCTATTTACTGCATCATAACCTAATGATAAATATATTGTTGAGCTAATTCATGGATTGAATACTCATTGTTATGCTTACTTTTTGTTGATAATAAGTATTTAATGGCTTATTTGACTAAATTGGACAATAGAAGTGAGGCATTTCTTTTATAAAGCAAATTATGAAGTTAATTAATTTGCTGTCATATACGGTTAATTTCCTAATTAGAGTTCATGAACTTATGGAGATGCAGAGAGAATCGAGCAGAATGGTTGAATATTATGTGGTAGGGGTGAGTTGTAGAAGATTATGAGCTATTTAGTTGTGAAAAATATTTTATATTTTTATTTTTAGTTTTCTTTTCTGTTTTCCAAATTTTCATTTTCTAGCTTTCTAAATAAAAAAATAAAAATGCAAAATAAAAAATAAAAAAGGACTTTATAAAAATTAAAGTGACAAACAAACTCTTATATTATCCAATAACATATTTTCTATTTAAAAAACAATTAAAATTATTTTTCTAAAATTCAACTTTGGCTAATAAATATAGAAAATTATTTTTTTAGATAAAAAATATTTATAAATAAATAATAAATTTTATTTTAAAAATTTTCTAAAAAATTAGAGTTATTTTATATAACTAAATAACCTCTTAGTCTCCGATAACTATTTTGATTTTAGCCTCCAGCACCCACATATCTCCCAAATATATTAACTGTAAAAAAAAAAAAAATTGTCCCACTACTATGCAAAGCTGAATTTTTCCCTCTACATAAACAATTAGATGTTGACCCGTGCAATGCCCAGATTTATTTTTTATTATTTTTTATTAATAAATTATAAAAATTTATAATATTTTATTTATTTCATTTGTTTACTTCATAATCTCTATTCACTACGTAAACAGCAATCTAAGATGAGAAAAAAATATATATTAGTATCTAAATATATTGGTGATTGCAATTTTATTTCAATGACTACTTTTTAATTTTTAACAATATTTAAGTTGCTAGTTACGCATTATGTGATTCATAATGGATCATGCAAATAAATTTAAATTATTATATAAATCATAATATTGATAATATTCATTTCAAATAAACATTCTCTATTTCAATAAGTTACTAATTAAATTGAGAAAATGAGCAATACTTTGATATATTAATGCTTTGTTGAGGTAGTTTGTACTTCATTACTTCTTTGTTGATTCATAAAGAATCATGCTTCAAAAAATTAAAATGAATATTTAATGTTAAATTCTACTAAATTTGTCAATGGTGCTTTCATACAATGCGTAATAAAAATATGACAATTTGCCATTGAATTTAGATGAATAAAAACTTAAATTGTCAACTCCAATTACGATTGATAAAAAAAATTGAAATAACTAAAATAAAAAATTCCTTTAAACAACCATAACCATATTATAAAGAAACTATCAAAAAATCTAATCTAATTCAAAATATCAATAAAATGACTATTAAAGATAAACACAACTTATAAAAGAACATCAAAAATAACATAAAAATTTATTAGAACCTAAAAATTAAAAAAAGAAAAGAAAATAGTTTGTTCTTACCTTCAAAAGTAAAAACTAGGTTGTAAGTTTTTTAAAGTGATTTTTCATTTAGATCAAAAAGGAGATATAAAAAAGTTACAAAAATAAATCACATGCAAAGTTAAAAATAAAAGGCTGAGAAAATTAAAGGTAACCCAAGAAATTAAGAACATAAAAAAGTTATTTCATATCATCACAATAGTTAATTGTGGGAGAGCAAGAGATACATCAATTTAAGTTTGTAGAAAAGAAATTGAAAAAATTGAGAATATAAAAAGGAGAAATTGAGAAATTATAGAATTGTTTCTTTCTTAAAATATGCATACGTGGCAACCTTGAGAGAATCTTTGTTCCTTAGATTTTATATATTAACTAGTCATTGGCTCGCGCCAGGTGCGAATATAATTTTTTATTTGATCATGAGTACGATTAATTTATTTTTTTTTTGTCACAATTGTCAATAAATTAAATTAATAAACTGAAAAAAATATAAAACAAAAAATCTATTAACAAATAATTAAAAAATTAAAACTATATATTTCATAATAAACTCATTACAGATAAAATATAATAAATTAGACTGTGAGAAAGATAATTATTTACTATCACATAATATACGTAGAAATTCTAATAATATTAATAAACTATGTTAAATTAATGTAAAGCAAATAAAAAACTACATATACTACTTTAGCAAAAACAGAATAAATTATTGTGATTATAAAAAAAAATCTAAATATTTTCATTCAATTCAAACTAGCTACTAATGTATATATAATTTTAAAAAATATTTTATTTTCTATTTATATATTTATTTTTTATAAATAATTTGTCGTTATTTACTAAGGAGTAATATTTTTATAATCGAACTGGACACCGATCTAGATTAATAATTGATATATTGTTCAACCGGATTTATTTAGATTTAATAACATAATAATATTATATAACGTTTTTAAACAATAATAGATAATATTTAATTATTTACTATCTTTTTAAATTCATAACTTTCGAATTTTAATATTGTCTTTTTTAAATTATTAATTTTTAAAAATCTATTTTTTATAATAATAAATAATAAATTTATAATTTATGTTTTTTTATCCGCTTACGTAATAGCTATAAATCTTTTATTTTCTAGTCTCTTACTTGTCCATTGCAAGGTAATAAGAATAGCAAAATATAAATAAATATAATAAATAAATAAATATAAATAACTTATATATAAATTTAACAATAAATTATATTATAAAATATATAAAATAAAATTTTAATTTTAATTTTTATGATAATTTTATTAAAATAATCTTAATGCATAAATATAATCTTTTTATTTTATAACATGATACTTTTACTAATCAAGAATAATATATATATATATATATATTTCTATAAAAAAATTAAAAATTCTATAAAAATGAGAAAATATATTAAAAAAAGAAATTCAAGAAAATTCTTTTAAATAAAAAAATATGAGTATGAAAATTTATAATTATTAAATTTTTATTGAAAGTGTTATTAATATAAATATTATTATTACATAAATTATCAATGTATGATTAAATTGTTAAAAATATTAAAATTTATATTTTTTAATTTTTAATTTTTAAATTTCTATATCTATATATAAATAAATTATTTAATTTATAATTAATTTATTATAAAGATCAAAAATCATGTACTTTTTAAAGCTTTTTAAAATTTTAATATATATATAAATCAATCAATATTATTTAACTATATTAATATATAATTATTTATAAAAAATTAAAAGTCACAAATATAATTTATTTAATTAATATTATAAAATTATATTAATATGTAATTATTTAATAGAAAATTAAAAATCACAAATATAATTATTTATTAAATTTTATATTATTAAATTTTAAATTTTATATTAATTATTAAAATTAATTAAAAAAGTATTAAATATTGAATTAATATCAAATTGAATGATTTAAGTTTTTTTTTTATTAAGGAGAGAGAAAGTAAATTGATAAAATTGATGAGAAATTGAGAAATTATAATATTATAGTATTCTTAGAATTGGGTGATATGACAATTTTAAAAATGATCTCATTTTCTCAGTTTTTATATATTTATATAAATATATATTTCCGAATTACATACAGCATTAGCCTTACAGGCCAGTTCTAGTAGTAAATTATTTAATCAGGAATTATTTTTGACTCATTTTGTATTTATAAAATTGGAAACGCCCAGTGCCACATCAAAAATACAAATTTTCACCCACTTTAATATTAAATCTCTCTCTCTCTCTCTCTCTCTCTATATATATATATATATATACACATACTCATTTATTTTTTGGAATAAATGGAAATAATATTAATTATTTCCTTGAATAAATATTTTAATTATTAATAGGTTGATTTTCAGTTTAGAAATTTAATTTATCCTAATTAGTATACATAAATTTCTACAAAATAAATAGTATTGTATTTTTCAATTCAGATTTTAAAATCAGAGTTTTCTTTGAATTCTAATTATTTTATTATTACATCGACAATTACTATTTATTTTAACTCTAGTTGTGGAGACCTAAAATAATAAAATAACAATGGAAAATTATTAAAAATATTATCTTAAAGATAAGTCCAATATCTTATCTTTTTCATTCGAATTAAAAAATTATTAAACATAAACCATAAATATAGGATCTATGCACGAAGAAATTAATGAATTGAAGAAAATATGTTTTCAGTTTGATTTTGAAAATCAAATTCTAATTAATATTGTAAGAATAAATTCACTAACCTATTGAGCTAAACCTTAAAATTAAAAGCTCCTTTTTAAATGTCTTTAATTATATATACAGTAAAATATTTTCTATTACAATATTTTGAATTATCCATTGCCACTTGTTTTTTAAAGAATTCCTTACTTTCATGCATATTTTTCAATAGTTCTTTATTTTATTATGGGAATGATTAACATTATAAAATAAACTTATCGATTATTTTTATGAATATTTTATTAATTATCCTCCAAACCCCAACATCTTTAATAAGATAATATGCCCAATTTTCAATATTCAAACCACTTGGACTTATCATCTTCAATTTAATTCACATTATTCAAACCAACGTGTTCATCTGCAAAAATTAATATATAGGTAAATCAAAAGTATTCTTAATTTTATGATTTTTTTATTTATCTTGGTAAAACGATTATGACCATAAAATAAAATAATTCTTTCATATAGATCTTTCATCTTTTCTAAATTTGACTATACTTATATATGAGAACTTTCAACCCATTATTCTTACAAATTTAAATCTAAAATAAAATTAATAATAAATCAACAATATAATTAAATTTTTATATAAAAATATAATTTTAGTTTTGATTATTTTAAATATCATTTTCCACGAGTGAAGAAATTAATCACTTTGACAAGGTGCATTTACATATTTATATTATTTATATATATTGACACATACCTTACAAAATGAAAAGTAGCTATCATCTTTTAATTCTTTTTTTATAATTAATTAATTTCTAAAAATGTTAATTTTCAAGCTTTCAATTTTATCTATTACTTAAGATTTCTAAAGAATAAAATGGAAAATGAAAGCAAGAAATTAAACTACCAAATAATACATATATATATAGTTTGAAAAGTATGTTCTGACTAGTGAATATTCTTCACCATTAAGCTTTTTTATTGGCCAGAAAAACCACTAAATAATTTGACTTACATATATTTGTTGGGTTGGTACTCAATAATTAATTGTATAAATTAATACACACTAATAGCAAGCAAAGAGCATAATAACCACGAGAATAAGAGAAATAAAATTTAACGTGGAAAAACCTTTAATATAGAGAAAAAAATCACACGACAAGTGCCGAAATAAAATATACTAATTAAATGAATCAAGTACAATAAATTCTCAAGTAATTCACACTTGATAACTTGAGACTACCAATGATGGAGAAAATATATAAATATCTCTATAGCAATTTTTCACTCCATCTTAAATGATTATACCAAAAAACTATAGAATCACTCTCCAAACTTGACTCAAAAATTACTTAAATTTTTCTCTCTTATTTTTTTTCACTTCTCTCTTATTGTGACTTGTATGTTTAGAAGTAAAATGGGGAAGGCTATTTATAGGCCTTCCCAATATATGTGAAATCCAAATGGTGCATAATTTTTACTATTTAAATAATGGCTACAATTACAAAAATGTGCTTAATGTTTTTCTCTCTTTTTTTTTTCTTTTCAAATATTTCACACTAATCAAATCCATTATTTTTCATTTTGATGGATTGGATAAACCAATAATCTCTTCCTCCAACTCATGGGGAGATGTTCACACATCTATTGCTCAATTAACATTCAGTCCCATCATTTTAGTGCAGAACTGATACTTCTCATGAGTCACCACTTTGGTCAATATATCAGCTGAATTTTTATCAATGTAAATCTTTTTTAATAACATCTCTTGATCATTCACTACTTTACGAATCCAATAGTATCTCACATCAATATGTTTAGTTCGACTATGGTATGTGACATTCTTGCTCAAATCTAGAGCACTTTGACTATCACAATTCATCACATACTCACATTGCTTCAAATCCAACTCTTCGAGAAACTTTTTCAACCAAAGCATCTCTTTACTTGCTTCAGCTATAGCTATATACTTTGCCTCAGTTGTGGATAGAGCAACACATTTTTGCAATTTAGACTGCCATGATACAACTTCTCCCGCAAAAGTAAATACATATCCTAAAATTGACTTATTGCCGTCAAGATCACCTACCATATCTGTATTTGTATATTCTTCTAGAATTGGTTTTGAGCCTTCAAAGTATAAGCACATCTTAGAAGCACCTCTCAAATATTTGAGAATCTATTTAACCACCTCCCAGTGATTTTTACCAGGATTTGAAAGAAACTGGCTGACCAAACAAACAACATAAGCAATATCTGATCAGGTGCAAACCATAACATACATTAAACTCCCAACTGTAGAGGAGTAGGGAAAAGCTGTCATTTCTTCCTTTTCCTTTTGAGTAGAATGATAAATTTTTTTGCTAAGTATAAAGTGATTAGCAAGAGGCGTGCTAACTGGCTTAACATTCTTCATATTAAATCTGTTTAGAACCTACTCAATATACTTTTCTTGTAGCAACTATAACTTCTTAGCTTTCCTGTCACGAGTAATCTACATGCCTAAAATTTGTCGCGCTGGTCCTAAATTCTTCATATCAAAGGAGCCAAATAACTCATTTTAAACTACTAATTATTGTAGCATCTTGTTCTACTATCAATATATCATCCACATAGAGTAAAAGAATGACAAATTTACCATCTGAAAATATCTTGAAGTACACACAATGATCTGCATTTGTTCTCGTATAATCATGACTCGCCATGAAAGAGTCAAATTTCTTATACCACTGTCTTGGAGCCTATTTCAACCCATACAAACTCTTCTTCAATCTGTAAACTATGTGTTCTTTTCCTTTTATTTTAGATCCATTTGGTTGTTCCATGTATATTTTTTCCTTCAAATCACCATGAAAGAATGCAGTTTTCACATCTAACTGCTTAAGCTCAATATCCAAGCTAGTAGTCAAACTAAGAATCACTCGAATGGAGCTCATCTTCACAATGGGAGAAAAGATTTCATCAAAATCAACCCCCTTTTTTTTATTGAAGCCCTTTACTGCCAAACAAACTTTATATTTTATTAGCTTTTCTTCATTCGTCTTAAGCTTGTACACCTATTTGTTCTTCAAGACTCTTATATGTTTTGAAAGTTCAACAAGCTCACAAGTATTATTTTTTTTTTTAAATAACTCATATCCTCCTGCATTATTTTCATCCACTGAGCCTTCTCTTTATGATTCTGAACTGCCTGAAAGCTTTCTGGCTCTCCCTCTTCAGTAACTATTATCTACTCAAAACTGGAATATCTGGTAGATGGATGATGTGCTTTGGTTGACCTTCTGACTTGAAGTTCTTCTACAGTCTGAGATGGAAGGGATTGCTCCCCCTACTTAACATCATCATCAACATCAATTAGCACTAGCATATCACCAGTTTCATATTCTTCAAGAAACTCTCCTTCATCTGTGCATTTCTGATTGAAGGAAAATTAATACAAGAAGAAAAATTTCTTCACTACTTGTAATCTTCTCTGATGGCTTAGAGTCCAATATAGCCTTGTGTTAATGAAAGATTATATCTTTGGACCTGATGACTTTCATCTTCACTAGATTCCATAACTTGTATCCAAATTCTACATCTCAATATCCAAAAAAAGTTCATGGAACAACTTTATTATCAAGTTTTTTATCTTTGTTCCTTAGGTACATGGATAAAAGTATTGCATCCAAATATCTTTAAGTGAGAGTAAGTAATATTTTTTTCTAAACCATACTCTCTCAGGTATCTCAAAATCCAAAGAAGCTGATGGAGAGTGATTCATCAAGTAACAAGCGGTGTAGAGTGCTTCACCTCAAAATTGCTTAGGGAGTTTAGTCATTTTCAGTATAGATCTAACTTTCTCCAATATAGTTCTATTTATCCTTTCAGCTACACTATTATGCTGTGGAGTACCAGAAACAGTCTTTTCATGTCTGATTCCATACTTTAAGCAGTAATTCTTGAACTCCTTTGAAGTGTATTTACCTCCATTGTCACTGGGAAGACACTTTAAGGATGTTTTCTTCTCTCTTTCCACCATTGCATAGAAATGCTTAAAGCGCTGAAAAATCTGATCTTTTATTTTTAGAATAAGCACCCAAACCTTTCGTGAAGCATCATCAATAAAAGTAATAAAATATCTACTACCTCCTAAAGTTTCTATATCAATAGGACCACATACATCATAGTGAACTAACTCAAGTACATTATTTTTTCTTTTAAAGAAGCTACTAAAGGAGACTCTATGTCGTTTGCCATAGAAATAATCATCACAAGGGGGTTAGACTTATACCTTTGGCAAAGGGAATGAGAGACTTCTTTACCAAAATTTGTAACCCTTTTCTCACACATATGAGCCAGTTTTTTATGCCACAAATCTAGTGAAGTATAATCTTCAACTGTATTTAGTGCACTTTTGATCATTTTTCACTTGAGTATTATAGAGTGTTTAATACAATTTACCTCTATAAACTACAATTGAACCTTGGCGAGTTTTCACCTTTTGTCATCAAAGATATTGTAATAACCATCTAGATCTAAGAAATGAGTAGAAATCAAATTCAGACGTAAATCTGATACATGTTGTACATTCTTCAGAGTCAACGTATAACTAACATTTGTCTGAACACAGACATCACCGATACCCACTATATATGAGTAGCAGGTGCTACCCATCTTTACTCTGCTAAAATTACCTGCTTTGTACACAGTAAATATATCTCTTTTTGGTGTAGCATGGTGTGATGTTGCTGAATTAATAACTCACTCCATATCAGAATTAATATTCCTCAACAAGGTAGAGTACAACCATATATTCATTATCATCAGCTACAGTTGCAGTGATATTTTGATCATCTGTCTTCTTTTGATTTTTCTCATCATTTTGTTTCTTTTTTTCAAACTTTGCAGTTTCTTTTTATTTGTCCCTCCTTACCGCAGTGGTAACAACTGAATTTTTCTTTCAATTGTGACTTGCCGCATAGGTTTATAACGCCCCTTATGACCTCTGCTTTTACTTTTATATTTGCTCTCTCTGTGGTTGTAACAAAAGTTTGTGAAATATCAAAGCCCATATTATTTCTTCTAGTTTCCTCATTATAAAGGTTGTCCTTTACCAATAATAAAGATAAAACACCGTTTAGAGCAGAGTTACTAAGAGATACCACTAAAATTTTTCAACTATCTGGCAAGGAACTCAAGAGCAATAATTCCTGCAATTCATCGTTTAGGGCTATCTTCATGATGCTCAATTGATTTACTAATTCTTGAAACTCACTAAAGTGTTTTACAATTGATTGACCACCTCTTATCTTCAATTTTACAAGCTTTCTAATGATAAAAGCTTTATTTTGAGCATTTTTCCTCTTATACATGGTTTTTAGATTTTTCTATAATTTTTGCGCATCAACTTCTTTGCTTATATAATGGTAGACATTATTATCTACACATTATCAAATAGTACCGACAGTTTTTCTATACATCTTCTTTCAATAATCATTTGATTTTTCGCTTGGCTTAGTAGATCCTAATTTTATAGGATCATACATGTCCTTACAATAGAGAAAGTTCTTCATCTTTGACTTTCAAATTAAATAATTTGAAACCGATAATTTAATTATAGTGTCTGCGAATTCCTCCATTATAATTTACATAATTAATTTCACACCTAAAAAATCTAGCTATGATACCACTTGTTAGGTTCCTAGTCAATAATTAATTATGTAAATTAATACACACTAGTAGCAAGCAAAGAACAACCACAAAAATAAGAGATACAAAATTTAAAATGAAAAATCCTCAAGTATAGGGGGAAAAACTACGGGACAAGCTCCAAAATAAAATTCACTAATCAAATGAATCAAGTACAATAAATTCTCAAGTAATCCACACTTGATTACTTGAGACTACTAATGATGGAGAAAATATAAAAATATCTCTTTAGCAAATTTTTACTCATTCTTAAATGATCACACAAAGAAACTAGAGAATCACTCTCAAAACTTGATTCAAAATTTACTTGAATTTTTCTCTCTTATTTTTTCACGTCTCTCTTACTGTGACTTATATATTTAGAAGTAAAATGAAAAAGGCTATTTATAGGGTTTCTCAATATATATGACTATTTAAATGGTGTCTAATTTTTACTATTTAAATGATGGCTACAATTACAAAAATATAGTTAATATTTTTCTCTCTTCTTTTTTTTTTCAAATATTTCACACTCACTAAATTCATTATTTTTTTCATTTTTATGGGTTGGATTATTTTATCACAACTATCCATACATGCATTTAATTATTTTTCAAATTTTATTCAATTTTTTTTAAAGGACTTTATTTATATATATCCTAAGTTTTATTTTCATCGATCCAATCTTATAATTGAATTTTATTAACTTTTTTTAGAATAATTGTTGACGATATTCAATTTATATTGATGTTGAAATAATTATAAATAAAAATAATAACTATTCAATTAATGAATTTTATCTTGGTATTGATTCAATTTTATTAAAAAAAAACTAAATAAACCGATAAGACCATATAATGATACCATAGATTATTGTCATTCATCTATTTAATTTTAGATATTTTATATTTTTAAGTTTGTAATTTTAATTAAAAAAACTAAATAAACCGATAAGACCATATAATGATACCATAGATTATTGTCATTCATCTATTTAATTTTAGATATTTTATATTTTTAACTTTGTAATTTTAATTAAAAAAACTAAATATGCCGATCATAAAAATTATTTAATAATACATTATTGTTCATTCGTCCATTTTATTTTAGACATTATATTTTTAACCTTGTAAGTAGTAATCTTAATTTTTTTATCTCAAATTATATTATATTATATAATTCTATCAACAATTCAACATATATAATCCCATATTTCAAAGAGAAGTACTCGTGTACGAAATAAAAGTTGGGTCAAAAACCAACTTAAAACTATATAATAATAGTTATAATATAATATTATCTCACAACGGTTATAATATAATATTCATTTTTTTTATAAAAGAATTAGCATATCTAATATTTATAATTAATAATTATAAATACTATTGCGTGTATATATACATTGATATGCAATAATCTAATATTTTAATAATTTATTATTAAATTATGATATTTTTATTTTACTAAAATTGTCATTTCATATAATTAAAAAATTAATTAATTTTTTAACTATAATTTTATTATTAATAAATTAATTAATAAAATGATAGTATAATAATTTTAATATTAATGAGTAAAAAAATATTTTTTTATTTTTATTTAAAATAATTTTATATAATATTAATTTTATATATTTATAAGTTTACATAGGTTCAAGGCCCCAATTTTACTTTGGCGCATCTATAGATACATAAATAATTAAATAATTATTTACGCGTCGTTTGCGGCACCAAACATAGGACAAATAAAGGAAAACAGCGCAAGAAAGAAAGAAAAACAGAGCCTCCGCCTCTGCCTGTACTTTCAGCTAATTATTACCATTAGCCAAGGCCACTATTTATATCAAAAGCCGCCTGTCAAAAAAACAATATAGTATATAAATATATAAAAATTTTCTTAATTTCTTTGCTTCAATATTGATTTCTTTCTTTCATATGGAGAATTACACTTCGTTTTTTCCATTTTCATCATCTTCATCACCACCACCATCAACGGCGGCGGCGGCGGCAGCTGGAGCAGCTTCTACTTCTATTCCATCTAATAGTTTCACTGATTATTTTCAAGTAAATAGCAAAGAAAACAATAATGGGTTCTTGAGTTTGATTCAAGAAGTGGAAACTAATGCTGCTGATTCTATGGTGGTTGGCGGTGGGGGTGGTGATCAGAATAATAGGTTAAATGGGTCTGAAAATGAAGAGAAATTATTTTTATTAGGAAAGAATATTAATAATGATCGTAAAGGAGAGAAGAAGAAGATAAGAAAGCCAAGATATGCTTTTCAAACAAGAAGTCAAGTTGATATTCTTGATGATGGTTATCGATGGAGAAAGTATGGCCAAAAAGCTGTGAAGAATAATAAATTTCCAAGGTAATTAAATTATTAACTTATTATTATTATTATTAATTATAATTAAGCTTAATTAATTAATTTTTGCTCTTATATTTCTTTTTATACTTATTTTTTTACCAATTCTTGATTATATGTATTATGTAGCAAAATTTTTTTATGGATATGAATGATGAATTAATTATGTAGTTTTTGCAGGGAACTAACATAGTTTATATGCATATGAATGAATGATGAATGATTTAAAACATAGATTTTGCAAGGAAGAATATAAATAATAAGGTTAATATTAATTAATTATTTCATTATATATGAATGATATAGATCAAGGTTTTCAAATCATAATATTAATATACATCATATAATCAAGCTAAGAATTTTAATGTTAAAATCACTATTTTAGATTACTATTCAGTTGGATTTCATTTTTAATTTTTTATGATGTTTATGGGATTTTTTATTCTGTTGAATTGATTTTTTGTGAGTTTTATTTATTTTTTACAAAAAAATCGATATTTTGCTTCATACTTGCTTCATTTTTCTCATTGCTTACATTAATATGCAATTTTGAAAATATATATTCATTAATGTTTTTAATAAGTAATTGATTTGATATAAATTTTATCAGTTAACTAACTCGTTAAAAAAATAAATAGGTTATGATTTGAAATAAAAAAAATATATTTATTAATTTAGAACGGAGGGCAATTTATTAGTATAATATTATGTTGCTATCCATATTATCTTCTATGCAAATTAGCTTCTAGTTTCAAAAATACGATGAAATGGTTTATTATTTATTTATAATTTATAATAATACATATAACCTTGATGGGCCATAATTAATTGAATTAATCAACTTATTTAGTCAATTAAATAAATTATATATATACAGTTTATATTGACATTAATTAAATTAAATTAATTTTTGATTACTGTTTGTAGAAGCTACTACCGGTGCACTCATCAAGGTTGTATTGTGAAAAAACAAGTTCAAAGATTGACAAGAGATGAAGGAATTGTTGTGACAACTTATGAAGGAGAGCATTCACATCCAATTGAAAATTCTACAGATAATTTTGAGCATATTTTGGCTCAAATGCAAATTTACACTTCTTATTGATACTATTTTTCTTATTCAATTATCATTTATAATATAGTATGAACATTTATACTATAGTATGAAAATATTCATAACGAGACAGATAAAATTTAATTCTCGTTATAATATACAACAGTTATAACTTGTATTCTACATTGAATTAATATTTATTGCACATTATTTTTGTTTATTTATGTGTACTTCAAATTTAAAACTTCAAATAAAATTTGGGATTTTTTTTCAAGATTATAATATTATCCTTATAGAGGCATATATATATATATATTAATTGAGGTTGATTATATAGTTTTTTTTATTAACTCAGAGTGTTTGTAAATTATATTTTTCAAAGACATTTAAACTTATAAGATGAATCAAAATTTCTAATTAAATTACTATATATTTATCATTTTATCTTTTAGCTATATCTATCTTAAAATATTTAATTTTTCATTATTGATAGCCAATAATGAAATTTTAAAATCTTTACAAATTAGACAAAGACACGTTTTGAATAAATCTGATTTTAACTTTGGATTCAAATTTAATATTTTTTAAATTATTAATTAAGACGATTCTATGAATTAAATTTTTTTATTAATTATAAAATATTATTTAAAATATGATCATTCACTTTTTTTAATATATATATATAACATTAGTTTCTAATGAGACTCTAGTATCGATGTTACAAATATCAAATCTTTTCACCATCAAATTGTGTATAATTGAATGGGATTTTCCGTCTTTGCTAGTTAAACTCTACCTTCTCCTCTTTCTATTAGGCCTTTTTTTAGGCTACACAAACGGACCATTTGTGGATTGCAAAAAACAAACTTTTAGCCCACAAATATTGAATTGGGTTGATTTTTAACACCAGTGCAGCTCAAACCAACCCATTCCTTAAATCCAAGGATTTTTTCAAAAATACTATAAAAAATATTTTTAAAGAATTTAATGTTGATAAATTTTAAAAAATTTTAACTAAGTTTGATTCATTCAATATAAGAAATATATTTAATGGACTGATTCGTGATCATAGTTTATTATTATTGTATAAATTTATATGTCATTTTGTGTTTGACAAAAAGAAAAGTAATAAAGTATCAGTTCAAAAATTATTTATGTTGTATTGTGCTTATAAGAATAAAAAAGTATCTACAATATATTATATTTTTTAAAAATTTAATATTTATTGCTTAACATTTTAAGAGTACTATTGCATCAGGTCATATTATTACTGGATTGACGGTCTATTTTAGTATTTTAGATCCTAGCAATACTTCGATTGAATGTATTAGTGGAAATATATATTCATTTGACACTTTATCTCATGCTGAGATTTTAGATGCTAATAGTAATTTAAGAGATCCAACAACAAGAAGGTGCTTCGAGAAATTATTTCAAGAAGGTTCTAGTAGTACTGCACCAAGTGATCAACCAGCACATGAAGAAGAGGACAACGAGGAAGATGAAAGTGATGATGAAGAAGATGATGATAATGTCAATGATGAGTAAGGATAGCGATAGGTCTTAAAGCGGCTCGATAAAATTGACGAAATAAATAAGCAAATGAGCAAACAACTAAATATTATGGAGGCACAACAAAGGCAGTATGACGATCAAATAGGAACCATGAATCACAGACTTATCAACATGGAAAAGAGTCAGACTTATCACAATTATAAGCTCATGAAATATATTGAACTTTTAGGATTATCTATTCCTTCGCCGATTCCCTCACCTCTATTATCGTCATGATTTAGGGAAGTTTCTATCCATATCTTTTTCTTAATATATTTTCTTTTTTCATGTTATTTATTGTGTTTTATTGTGTTCTTTTGTGTGGTTGCATGATTTTTATTGGAGACAATGAAAAAATTTAAGTGTGGGAGGTGAGTATTTATTTTATTTTATTTTATTTTGTTATTATAATATCATGATTTTTATTGAATTTATTATACATTGGTGATGAGAGAATGATGATGGTTTTGATAGAAGAGATGAAAACATAAATAACATATATATCATATATAAAAGATTAAATATAAATGATAAGATGGTGAAACAGAAAAAAGTAAAATATTAAAATATAAAATAATATTATTTTAAATAAAATTTTAATTAAATAATACATATTTAGTTAGTGAAAAAGTATGGAAAAGCCAAAAAATTTTCAGAATTTTTATTTTTTTCTCTTTCGTTCTCCTTTCTTCTTGTCTTCGCCAATTTTCATGGAGCTTAAGAGAGGGAGATTTCCATCCTTCAAATTGACAAGAAAATTTAGTTAGTTTTATACAAGGATTGAAGGAAGCTTGAGTTTTAATTTAAGTAACAAGTAAGTTTCTTAACTTTTGATGATTTTTTTAGTAGGATTGATATGAGAATTGAAATTTAATGAAACATATAGAAAGTTATGATATAGAATTTATGTAGTAAAGTGATTCTAGACTTGATAATGATTTGGAATGATGTTGGCTATAGTTAGAGCTAGTAATTGAATATTAGGAATTTGTAAGGGGATTTAGCTAATCCTAAGTTAAAGAAAGTTAATAAGGGTTTATAGATGCTTATATGAGTTATTAATATCATCTTTGAAATTATAAATTGATTAAAGGTTGATTGAATTGAGTGAAGGAACCAATAGAGAAAAGTGAAAGATTGGGAGAAATTATTGTGCAAAGGAGTTGTTTCTCCAATTTGAGCTTCAAAAAGATAAGTATATACTTAGATAATGCTTTTGTCTTTGGTTTGTATCATCTTAAGTTGGTATGTGTGTGTTATATTGACAAAAATAGGGTGAAAGAGTGATTCTGGGTTGCCATGGGCGTGACCATGCAGTGCCACGGTTGTGGGCTTTATGGTGGAGTTGTTTTGTGTGAAAATGGTGAGGAAACAAAAGAAAAATGAAGACCACGGGCATAGCGCTTAAATGCCACGACCATGGGGGGTACTCAAAGGTGATTTACAGCTTTGTTTCACATCCCACGGGCATGGCTATTGAATGCCACGGCCATAGGGTTGGTCTGTTGACGTTTATTGTCGTATTTCGCACCATATGAGTGTAGTAAATGGTTTGCATAGCTAAGTTTTTATATATATTGTATTAAAAATGTATTTGTGATTATAAAGTGAAGAACTATGATAAAATATATTGATTATGTCAATTGTTGATGGATTATTGAGTTACATGGTGAAAAATTCATATATGCATAGTGTGAAATATTGTTTATTGTCTTATGCTTTATCTAGTTGTTAGAAGATTATGTTTGGTGATTGGCATGCCATACGCTATGAGATGAGGCACTGGGTGTCACAGAGATATTACCACGCCCCTGAGCAAGACACATGAGGTGTCATATTGATGATTACGCTGTGAATGAGACACCGAGTGTCACAGATGTATTTACGTCCATTATCGAGGCACAAAGGTGTCATATTGATGATTACACTGTGGATGAGACACTGGGTGTCACAGATATATTTACGTCCACTGGCGAGACACAGAAGTGTCATTATTGATGAGATAGGCCAAAGTAATAGTTTTGAAACTAGGTTATTATATAAGATTGTTAGGCCCAATGCATGATGATTGTTTATGTTTATGTGTAAAATAGAAATGAGAATGTTTGTAATATTAAAACCTTATACATGTTTATATACATTTTTCAAAACTATTACATTATTGAGTATATACCACAGAGCTCTAAGTTTAGCTCGATTTATTTATCCTGCAGGTGACATGATAGAAGTTGGAAGTCCTTCTAGACCAGGATTAGTCTAGTTAGAGGTTGGATACTAGAAGCCTCTGGTTGCTACAGATCAAGCCTAAGCATAGCATGTAAATATTCTTTTGAGTTGATGTAGATGTAACATCTACTTTTTAAAATATAATAAATTGAAACATGATTTAAAAATGTTTTGTGTATAAGTAATATCATGTTCGCATATTTATGAATGTATGCATGAAAATATGGGGTTTTGAGATGTGAGTATATAGAAATATTTTGAGAACTATTGGATATTCACAGGTTGAAATGATTGGATTTGGTAATACTCGTAATTTAATCGAAACTCCGACAAAATTTCTATAAACTATATATTTCTCTTATACTTATTTATTTATCTATATAACATTATAAACTAGCAACTAAATGATGAAGAGTGAATAGATATAGTAATAATATTTTGGTAATGCTCTTATATACTATCTGTGCATATTACATATATGAAAGTATGTGTATTATGTATGGGTAGGTTATGAGGGTGTTATATTTATTTTAGTATCAAAGAGTGGTTTGAGATTCTCAACTTATGTGAGTTTTAAGTAAGAGAAAAAGGAGATTTTAAAGTTAATTTTTAAAGTGTTGTACATGTATATGCATAGGCATTTGAATTGATCTTTAATGTGGCATCATTTGATCTTGTATCAGATATAGCTAGTAGAGATGTCTCGATCTCATAGATCAAATGAGGGTAGTGCAAAGAGTTTTTTTCTCCTAGGAAAGGTATGGGTGGAGCAAGTATAGGAGCTGCTGGGGAGGCATCAGTGCTAGATAGACCAGCAATATCTGAAATTTCACCAGTTTGGGCACAACAAATGGTGGATTTATTACGTCATGCCCCAGCTCAATAGCAGCAATAGCTGATTAGGAAGTATGAGAAGTTAAGGAAGTTTGGGGCTACTGATTTCATAATTACTGCGAATCCAACGAAGGCAGAGCAGTGGTTGTATCAAATTGAGATAGTGTTTGTTCAATTGCAGGCTACTGCAGAAGAGAAGTTTGATTATACCTTATCTCTTCTGCAAGGAGATACTTATGATTGGTGGAAGACTATTCCTGATGGACTGAAGAAACCCCTAGTTTTGACGTATGATGATTTTCTAAGGGAGTTTAGGAAGAAATATACCTCTCGAGAGTATAAAGATAAGAAGAAGAAGGAGTTTTTTTAACTTGAAACAAGGAGATAAGACAATTGATGAGTATGAAAAAGAATTTCTCTGCTTGAGTAAGTATGCAGGTGGTATTTTAAGAGATGAGATGGACTGATGTAGAAGGTTTGAAGAAGGGTTGAAATAATCTATTATGTGCCAAGTGGCAGCGGTTCACCATAATGATTTTTTCAAAATGGTAGCAGCTACACGGAATGTTAAGAAAGTTCAAGGGCTTGTAACTACACTAAGGACAGAAGAAAGTAGAGTTAGAAAAGCTCTGATAGAGATGAGTTCCTCATCTTCAAAAAGAGGCAGATGTGATTATCCTCAAAGATTTAGTAGGGGCCAGGGACAATTTGGCAGATTACAGCAGCAGAGGTAGAGATCTATAGTCTCGGTAGCTAGCACACCAACTTCAGGTTCTCATAGGTCTCCACCACCTACCTGTGTACAGTGTAGTCGAATGCATAGAGGAGCTTGTTGAAGAGCTGATTTCAGATGTTGTTATAGGTGTAGATCTTTAAATTATTTTGTTAGAGATTATCTAGAGCCATTAGATGAGATATTAGTTGATACAGCAGGATCCAAATAAAGTAGTAGAGGAGGTAGAGGAAATCGAGGAGGTAGTAGAGGTGGTAGATTTGGGGCTAGCCAGAGAGGAGATTCGACATCTGTGAGTAGGCCAGAGGGGACTAGAGTTGTTCAGAGAGTTTATGTGATACAGAAGGAATCAGATGCTTCAGATGTCATAGCTGGTACATTTTTCTTATTTGGTACCTTATGCATGCATTGATAGATCCTGGATCTACCCATTTATATATTAGTACATCAGCTTTGCCTGTGAGTGGTGTGCATTATGAATATTTGGGATTTGATATGTTGGTGACTAATCTCTTAGGACATAGTGTGGTAGTTAGTAGAGTTTATCGAGATAGCCCGGTCGTGATGCAAGAAGAGGAATTTTTCGGTAATTTGATTGAGATGCCCTTTAGAGAGTATGATCTTATTTTAGATATGGACTGGTTGTCTAGATATAAAGCTGTAGTTGACTACCAGCAGAAGAATGTTACTCTAAGAACACTTAAGGGAAAAGAAGTGGTAGTGAGAGGTGAGTTAAGGCACCTCTTGTCTACTTTCATTTCTGCAGTGGCTGCTAGAAGGATGATGAGAAAAGGGTGTGAGGCCTATTTGGCACATGTGGTGGATACTAGAGTAGAGAAGTCCAAGCTTGACAGTATTTTCACAGTGGCCAAATTTTTAGATGTATTCCCATATGAGTTACTAGGATTACCTCTGGTAAGAGAGGTGGAGTTTGGTATCGATGTGATGCCAAGTACCACTTCTATCTTTATAATCCCTTATTTAAAGGTACTAGCAGAGTTGAAGGAGTTGAAGGTCCAATTACAGAAATTGCTGGATGAGAAATTTATACATCCTAGTATTTCACCTTGGGGAGCACCAGTATTATTTGTCAAAAAGAAGGATGAAACCTTGAGATCATGTATTAATTATCGACAATTTAATAAGGTAACCATTAAGAATAAATATCCATTACCTCGTATTGATGATCTCTTTGATCAATTGAAAGGAGCAGCTGTATTTTCTAAAATCGATTTGAGATCAGAATATCACCAGTTGAAAGTGAAAGAGGTAGATGTGCCCAAGACTGCTTTCGTACGAGGTATGGACACTATGAATTTCTTGTGATGCCTTTTGGGTTGACGAATGCACCAGCGGCTTTCATGAATCTAATGAATCGGATTTTTTAACCTTGTTTGAATCAATTTGTAGTGGTGTTTATTGATGGTATTTTGATATATTCGCATTGTAAGGAGGATCATGATAGACACTTACAGATTATATTGCAGATATTAAGGGAGAAGCAATTGTTTGTAAAATTATCCAAGTGTGAGTTTTGGTTAGTTCAAGTAACTTTCCTTGGGCATGTTATTTCAACAGAAAGGATTAGAGTAGACCCAAGTAAAGTTGAGGCGATCTTGAATTGGAGTCCACCTAAAAATATTACAGAAGTGAGGAGCTTTCTAGGATTGATAGGTTATTACCGTCGATTTGTAAAGGAGTTCTCTATGATAGCCATGCCACTCACTAAATTACTTCGAAAAGGGGTGAAATTTGTATGGACAGATAAATGTCAAATGAGTTTTGAACAGTTAAGGGATATGTTGATTCAAGCTCCTATTCTTACTTTACTTGTAGAAAGTAAACCATATATGATATATAGTGATGCATCGCATAATGGTTTGGGCTGTGTATTTATGCAAGAGGGTGGAGTTATTGCCTATGCCTCTAGATAGTTAAAACCACATGAGTTGAACTACCCGACCAATGATCTAGAGTTGGCAACTATAGTGTTTGCATTAAAGATTCGGCGACATTATCTATATGAAAAAAATATTTTATCTATATAGATCATAAAAGTTTAAAATATTTGGGAGTGCAAAAAGAGTTGAATCTTCGACAAAGATGATGGTTGGAATTGATCAAAGATTATGATTGTTTGATTGATTACTATCCAAGCAAGGCTAATATAATTACAGATGCTTTGAGTCGAAAGTCTATGGTAGGGTTGACTACCTATTCCCTCCTGTTGTTAGTTGAATTAAGAACCTTACATGCTAGATTTAAAGTTGGAAATGATGGTATACTTTTGGCACAATTGCAAGTTAAGCTATTACTTTTAGAGCAAATTAAGGAAGCACAAAAGGAAGATGATCGTAATGTGCACAATTGCCTTAAGGGGGAGAGTGGAGACTTTCAAATTGGAGATGATCGTAATGTGAGATATAAAACACGGTTTTGTGTACCAGAAGATGTAGAATCGAGGAAGAAAATTTTAAAAGAGGCACATCAATCAGCTTATGATATGCACCCTGGGAGTACTAACATGTATTAAGATTTAAAACAACATTATTGGTGAAAGGGGATGAAAAGAGATATAGCAGAATTTATATCGAAGTGCCTTACTTGTCAGATGATAAAAGATGAACATCAAGTTCTTTCGGGATTACTGTAACCATTACCAGTGCCTGAATGGAAATGAGATAGAGTAACTATAGATTTTGTTACTAAATTACCTCTGACCTAGAGAAAATATGATGTAATTTGGGTAATTATGGATAGAATGACGAAGTCGGCTCATTTCTTACCAGTGAGGATGGATTACTCTCTTGATAAATTGACAGAAATTTATATTAGTGTTATTATAAGACTACATGGAATTCCAATTTCATTAGTGTCAGATCTAGATCTCAGATTCACCTCAAGATTTTGAAAGAGTTTGCAAGGTACATTGAGTACTTGATTATATTTCAGTATTACTTTTCATCCCCAGGCTGATGGTCAGTCTAAAAGGGTGATATTAGTATTTGAGGATATGCTGAGAAGTTGTATTATTAATTTTTTTGGCAATTGGGATAAACACTTGCAGTTAGTTGAATTTGCATATAATAATAGCTACTAATCTAGTATTGGTATGACACCATATGAAGCTTTATATGGGAGAAAATGTAGAACACCATTATATTGTGATGATGTTGGAAAAAGGAAGATAATAGATCCTGAATTAATTAAAGAAACAAAAGAGACAGTGAAAATAAATTCGGGATCGGCTAAAAGCATCATCAAACCAACATAAATCTTACTCTGATTTAAAGAGAAAAGATATAGAGTTCAAGGTAAGTGATAAAATATTTTGAAAAGTGTCTCCATGGAAGAAGGTGTTAAGATTTGGAAGAAAAGAAAAACTGAGTCCACATTTTATTGGCCCTTATGAAGTGTTAGAATGAGTTGGACCAGTTGCCTGTAGATTAGCATTGCCACAGGAGTTGGATAAAATTCACAATGTATTTCATGTTTCTATGCTACGAAGATATAGGTTGGATCCATCTCATGTATTATCAATTGAATCTATTAAGGTGAATCCATACCTAAGTTACGAAGAAAAACCTGTAGCAATCTTGGCACGAGAAGTGAAGGAGCTAAGAAATAAGAATGTGTCTCTAGTGAAGGTTTTGTGGAGGAATCACACAACGGAAGAGGCTACTTGAGAGAGTGAACAAGTCCTACGAAGCCAATACCCATAATTATTTCAGAGCTAATTGCAGGTAATTTTGGGAATAAAATTATTTAAGGGGGAGAGAGCCCTAATTTTTATTGAATCGATTATGCATTGGTGGTGAGAGAATAATGATAGTTTTGATAGAAGAGATAGAAATATAAATAATATATATCATATATAAAAGATTAAATATAAATGGTAAGATGGTGAAAGAGTAAAAAATAAAATATTAAAATATAAAATAATATTATTTTAAATAAAATCTCAATTAAATATTATATATTTAGTTAGTGAAAAAGTATGAAAAAGCCAAAAATTTTTCAGAATTTTTATTTCTTCTCCTTCCTTCTCCTTTCTTCTTGTCTTGGCCAATTTTCATGGAGCTTGAGAGAGGGAGATTTCCATCCTTCAAATTAACAAGAAAATTTAGTTAGTTTTACACAAGGATTGAAGGAAGCTTGAGTTTTAATTCAAGTAACAAGTAAGTTTCTTAACTTTTTGATGGCGAATCTGTGCTATCGCAGTGTTACCACAAGTGCACGGGTCGCGCAAGTAATAAAATAGTGAGTAAGATATCATTTTACTGGGGACAAGATCAAGTACTAGTGCAAATTTCAACTGTTGTTTAGCAAATCAATAGTTTTTGTAATAATTAAAATAAAAGATGAATTACTTAATAAATTAAAGTAAATAAAAATTGAATATTGTTCAAAAAGAGTTGATGAAAATACTATCCAGATATTGAATCCCTCTAACCATAAAAATATTTATAAATATCAATTCAATTAAATCCAATAATAGAGTTGAATTGACATTTCTCTAAATTAGATAAAAATATCTCTCCAGTGAATTAATCCCTAATCCCTAAGTAGAATGCTATGAATCTCTTCTCAAGCATAATTAAATAGATCTTGCAATAAGAACAAGAAAATTTGAACAAAAGGGTCTTGTAAGTCTATCTCTAGCACTCCAATCAAACTTCAATCCTAATGAAAATTCTGTTCATGTCAAGCTTTCCCAAGTCAATAATATGAAAATTACAACAATCAATAAACATGTTATTATCAATTGAAAATAAGAAATTAAGAATCAAAAGGATAAAACAACTCAATCAAATGATTTTAATTTAATAAGAACTATTCAATCCATAAACAAGGCTAGGGTTCATCAATATCTAGATAGAAACACTTTAGCTCATGTTCATAACTAGAAAACAAAAAAAAAAAGAAATAAGTAAAAGAATTCAAACAATCCATAAAGAATGATTTGTGTTTCTTCACTTCAATCCTTGAATCTTGATTTAAATCTCGTATGAATTGGTTCTTCACCTTCATTCTCAGCTGCCAAAACTCTTTTTTTCTCAGGAAGTCGGCTATAATAATAAAAATGGGTTCCCTAATTCGTACTTTATCTTAGATTTTATAGCCCAAAAATTTTGCCTGACACGCCCATTGACATGGGGTGTCTGTGGACGCGTCAACGGTTCTGTTTCAAACTTTAATAATATGGATAATGACACACCCATGTCCTTGGGCATGTTATTGCTACTGTAATGCTGAGTTAGGGATACGGTCACACGCTCATGTTTCTAGGCGTGTCACAGCTTCTATAAGGCAGGATCAAATGGCACGTTCATTAACACGCCCATATTTCTGGGTGTGTCGAGGCTTCTGTAAAGTAGTTGAATGACACGCCCATGTCACTGGGCGTGTCAATTGAAGAATTTACCTAAAATAACTCTTTTCCTTGTCTTTTTAATCTGTGATTCCAGCCTAAATAACCTTAAAGTCCCAACGTGTCAAAGGTTTCTAGAATCAACCCTAATAAATACTTAAACAAACAAATTAAACTCAATTTAACAATAAATATACTAAGAAATATGGGCAAAAATATCATCAACTATACACTTATCGCTTTTGATAATTCTTTTTAGTAGGATTGATATGAGAATTGGGATTTAATGAAACATATAAAAAGTTATGATATAAAATTTATGTAGTAATGGTGATTTTAGACTTGATAATTATTTGAAATGATGTTGGCTATAGTTAGAGCTAGTAATTGAATATTAGGAATTTGTAAGGGAATTTAGCTAATCATAAGTTATAGATGCTTATATGAGTTATTAATATCATCTTTAAAATTCTAAATTGATTAAAGGTTGATTGAATTGAGTGAAGGAACCAATAGAGGGAAGTGAAAGATTGGGAGAAATTATTGTGCAAAAGAGTTGTTTCTTCAATTTGAGCTTCAAAAAGGTAAGTATATACTTAGATAATGCTATTGTCTTTGGTTTGTATCATCCTAAGTTGGTATGTGTGTGTTATGTTGATGAAAATGGGGTGAAAAAGTGATTCTAGATTACCATGGGCGTGGCCATGCGGTGCCACGGTCGTGGACTTTGAGGTGGAGCTATTTCATATGAAAATGGTGAGGAAACTGAAGCAAAATGAATGCCATGAGCATGGCCCTTGAATGCCATAACCAAGGGCCACGACCGTGGGGATACTCAAAGGTGATTTACAGCTTCGTTTCATATTCCACTGGCATGGGTATTTAATGTCACGGTCGTGGGGTTGGTATGTTGACATTTATTATCGTATTTCATACCATATGAGTGTAGTAAATAACTTGCATAGCTAAGTCTATATATATATTGTATTAAAATTGTATTTGTGATTATAAAGTGGAGAATTATGATAAAATATACTGATTATAGTAATTATTGATGAATTGATGAGTTACATGGTGAAAAACTCATATATGCATAGCATAAAATGTTGTTTGTTGTCTTATGCTTTATCTAGTTGCCAGAAGATTGCGTTTGGTGATTGACATGCCATACGCGATAGGGTGAGATACTGGGTATCATAGAGATGTTACCATGCCCTTGAGAGAGACACATGAGGTGTCATATTGATGATTATGCTGTGGATAAGACACTGGATGTCGCAGATATATTTACGTCCACTAGAGAGATACAGAGGTGTCATATTAATGATTGCGATGTGGATGAGACACTAGGTACACAAAGGTATCATTATTGATGAGATAGGCTAAAGCATTGGTTTTAAAATTAGGTTATTGCATAAGATTGTTGGGCCCAATGCATGATGATTGTTTATGTTTATGTGTAAAATAGAGATGAGACTATTTGTAACATTAAAACCTTATGAAAGTTCATATACATTTGTCATAAAACTATTGCATTATTGAGTATATACCGCTGAGCTCTAGGCTTAGCGCGGTTTATTTATCCCACAGATGACATGATAGAAGCTAAAAGTCTTTCTAGACTAGGATAAGTCTAGTTAAAGGTTGGATACTAAAAGCCTCTAGTTGCTACAGATCAATCCTAAGCATAGCATGTAAATATTCTTTTGAGTTGATGTAGATGTAACATCTATTTTGTAAAATATAATAAATTGAAACATGATTTAAAAATATTTTGTGTATAAGTAATATCATGTTCATATATTTATGAATGTATGTATGAAAATATGGGATTTTAGAATGTGAGTATATGAAAATATTTTGAGAACTTTTGGATATTCACAGGTTGAAATGATTGAATTTAGTAATACTCGTAATTTAATCGAAACTCCGACAAAATTTCTATAAGCTTATTTATTTTTGTTATGCCTAATTATTTATCTATATAACATTATAAACTAGCAACTAAATGATGAAGAGTAAATAGATACAATAATAATATTTTGATAATGCTCTTATATTCTATCTGTGCATATTACATATATGAAGATATGTGTATTATGTGTGGGTAGGTTATGAGGGTGTTACATTTATTTTTGTTTAATTTATGTTTTATTTCTTGTACTGTTGTTTTGTTGTTTTAGATATTTAAATTAATTTAATAGAAATTTTAAAAAAAAATTTTAAAAAAATTAATTATTTTTTTTTTCAGTTTAAAAAAAATATATAAAAAATATCAAATATAAAAATTAAATTATTTATTAGGTTTTATTTAAATTTTAGTTAGTTATCTTAGTTTATCTAGGATTAAGATTATATCTTTTATTTTGAATTTAATTCCTTATTTTAGTAAATTAAAAGTTTGCTTTTAAATAATAAACTTTAATAATACGAGTTTAACTATAATTCCTTTAGTTTAATGATTTTAGGATTAGTCTTTACTTCTTCTCTATATAATATTAAGTTTTTATTACTCTAATTCATTGTTAGCATAACTTTAGAAGAAAGAAAGATTAACAATAAAGAAAATTTTATACTTCATAGTTTTAAATGATACCTCAGGTGATGAAAATAAACTTGAGCCATCACCAACCAAGAGAACGAGAGGTAAGTTGTCTAAATTAAAAAAAAAAAAAGAGGAAGACCTCCCAAGATTTCTAAAAAAGTTCAGTTCAATGAAAAAACCATTAAAAAAGAAGAGGAAGATGCTTAGAAAAATCTAATGGACTCTTATTATTATTATTATTATTATTATTATTATTATTATTATTATTATTATTATTATTATTAGTCTGATTTAGTTAATGTTTCTTTTTAGATTGTTTCTTCATTTTATTTTTATTTAATTATATATTTTTAGTTTTAATTGTAGTAGATTTAAATTTCAATTTTTAATAAATAATAGAACTTATTCTACTCATACTTTGCAATCTATTTGATTTTTTTTATCTCTACTTGTTCTTTACTTGTAATTAAGTAAATTAATTATTATTATTTTAGATTTCAACTTGTTAATTGAATTCTTTTAGCTAGATTGAAATAATTTTTGGTTATTCTTAATTTAACGCATGAAATGGATAAGGTTGTGATCTTGAGAAATTTTATAAATTAAGGACATTTATTTTTAAAGAACATTTAAAAATTTTTATTCATAGTTTTTTAAGTTCATTGTAATGTAATATATTCTTGAATTAGTATATATCACTAAGGTAGTAAATTTCTTAATTATGTGGGGATATGATATGAGAATGGTGCATAATTAATATAATTATTATATTGAATATTTTTTTGAGAGATTGAGCGTTAAATACACTCGTTTTAGATAATTAAGGTGGAATGGAGCATAAAATACATCTACCATATGCATTTATATAAATATATATATAAGAAAAAGTAATTAACAACAATAATGGAATGGAGCATAAAATACACTCATTGAATATATATATAATAATGATAAATGCATAATTCTTATTTATCCTTAATTATTGTGTAGAGTAGGATACTTAGTGATGCTTGTTATATTCTTGGATTAATGAGTTATGATGAATCTTTTATAACTATGGTTTGTTATAACAGTTTTTGTTAATCACATTAATATATAAGTGCGCTTAGTTTATGAAGTTATTTAAGGTTGTGATTTTTTGAAGTTTAGTGTTTTAAGTTAAGAATAAGTGATTATTATTTTTCTTTAGTTGATTTTTGATTGATTGTTGGAATTTGATTTAATGATGTTAATTTGCTTGAAGACAAATAAAAGTTCAAGTGTAGGAGAAGTTGATAAGTGCAAATTGATCTTATATTTTCTATCAGATTTAGCATATAATTAATTTGAATTAATCTATTCTAAGTTTATTTATGTACTTTTATTTCATTATTCTTGAATTAAGTTTAGTTTAAATTAATTTCTTGTAAATGTGTGTAAACTGAAAATTTTAGACAGAATTAGACCTTCATATCTTTAAGTATAATTTTAATGGGCATAAAGTGCAAAATTGGAAATATGATCTTCATGAAATTGATAGAAGACACCTCAAGATTTCCGGAGAGACCTAGTTCGTTAAAATCTGAGTTCATTTGGGCCTTTATCTTTAAAGTCAAAATTGAGCTTAAATTTCAGAAGCAGAAGTCCATTCTAAGCCACTGATAGTAATTGGGTCATAACTTGGGCATCTAAAGTCTGAATGAGGAATTCAAAAGCCTAAAATTATATACTCTTATGGGCTACAATTTTGCTGAAAGAGTCAATTCAAGATAAAGCTTCTATCTGATAGAAGATTGGCTGGCAAATTTGAATTCAAATTTTTGAATAGAAGCTGAGTATTAGAAGGAGTTGGGAAAGACAACTAGAGAGGATGTGAACATTAGGTGGAGAGGATCCTGAGGCAATTAACTACTACACTTTTTCATCTTTTCAAGGGGATATTAGTTTTTCCACCATTGGAGATCAAAGGAAGAAGAAAATTGGGCTTGAGGAGGACTTCGTCATCTCTATAAGACTCTCTATCTGTTTAGTTTGAATTATCTATTTGGTTTAGTTTTTCAAGTTTATATTTTATTTAATGCTTTTGTTCTGTTATTAATTTGAATATTGAAATTATAAATATTATGTTTAATTTCTTATTTATTATGATTATTATGTTTAATTTAGCCATAAGCAACTAATCCCCTTAATGAGATTAGGTGAATTTAGGATTATAGATAATGGGTACTAATTAATTTGATTACTATTTATTTCTTGAAATTGAAGCTTTGTTAATTTCATTCTTAGTGCTTGTGATTGACTGGCCACCAATTGCATGTTAAATTAAAATCATATGATGAGTGAAAACTAGGTATGATTTTAGATTAAGAAATCAACAAATTAAAAAAATTCTATTTGAGATAAAAGAATAATCTTAAGATCAATTTAGTTTCTTTGAACTTTATAGGTTATTTTAATTTATTATTTATGAAAATAAAATTAATAAATTACATCAATCATTAATTTTTTTACTTAAGAAAGAGAAAAATTAAAATTTAAGAAATTGATAACTTTGTTTCAAGAAAAATTCGAATTAGTTTGAAAAGTTGTTTGTGCCTATTTGAAATAATTATAATGAAACATAATTCTACTGTTTATCTCAAATATTTGAATTTAATTATTTGAATTTGAATTTGAAATTTGAATTAATAGATAGTTATTTTAGTTTAATTTTATTTTGAATTTGAATTTTATTTTGAATTTATAATTAAGAATTAAGTATTTAGTTTTTAAATATTAATTAATTAATTTTCAAATAATAGTTTATTTAAATTTCGATTAGTCAAATTACTCATTCTTTGTAGGATCAACCTTTATTTTTACTATATTATTTATTACAAATCGTGCATTTATAGTTTAAAATCGATACACACAAATCGATCAAGGCATTTCCAAGGAAAATGGGAAGTCATTTTTTATCTCTGACAAACTCATAAGAAGGAAACAATCCTACAAGATAACCATATAGGTATATACCCACCGGTGCATAAAGTTGATTATCACCTTATTCACCACTGGTATCAGAATTCATTATCGGTGTGTGAGTTTCTCTTTTTTTAATCATAAACAGTTAAATGGAGTTCTTTTCGGTAAAAAATTCTCATGGCTTTTTTCATTGGAAGGAAAATAATTTATTTCCCAATATACTCCAATATGTAGTTTATTTTTAGTAAAAAAATATCTTTTCTCAAAAAAAAAATTTCCAGAGTGATTATTCTGTTCAACAAACATAAACAGAGTTTTCGTCTTTTCAATGCTAATTACTAATGATTTGTTTTTTTATTGCAGATTGCTTTTAAGCAAATCAAACGAGGTGCTGCTACTTCCTCAGTTAGCAAGCCACATAATGACTCCTGGATGGCTCAGGTTTGCTCGACAACCTTTATAAGCATTTGTATTAAATTTTCTATGTAATTTCTGTTTTCAAATAAACCACTGTAGTTTTGGCAGTAATGATTGTGCAGCATAATTTTAGAATTCTTGCTCTTCCTTGAAGTTGAATCATTATCATCTGCTATAATGTTCTCTAAGGTTAATTTTTGTGTGAAAATTAAATATTACTTTATAATAAAGAATGATGCTTGGCACCCAGGTAGAGAAAACAAGAGGAGTGAGTTTGGGCTGAGAAAGAGAGAGAGAAAGAGCAAATTTTATTAAGTTTGATCCTTAAAAGTCAATTTTCTTTTTTTTATCAGTTGTACATTGTTAATGTCATAAATTTCAGCTTGAAAATGTGAATCCTGTTTTTGGTGTTATAGGTTAACAGTCTTCGGCAAGAGCTGCAAATGTTAGCGTCAAATATACCAGTCATAATTGTAACTACAGCTGGGTCATGTCTGGATTTTTGCCCTTCTTTTGTGAATGAGAGTGGGTCAATTAATATCTTAAAAGAAAATTGCATGAGGTTGCTTTTATGGAGAATTTTTGGATACCCTGTTTTGAGTTCCATTACCTAACAGCAATAACAACTCTGCTTATTTATCTCTGTCATAGTTATTGTGATATGCTGGACTTTGACTTTGGATGTGGGATTTTTTGAGACATCTTTTTGTGATGTGCAGGTGCAAGCAGATATTATCTCTGTCATAGTTATTGTGATATGCTGGACTTTGACTTTGGATGTGGGATTTTTTGAGACATCTTTTTGTGATGTGCAGGTGCAAGCAGATATGGTGCAGTTGTTGTTGTGGTTTTAGTTAGATATGGCTATGTTTTTACAATATTTTGTTGAATAATTTATTAAACACTATATACCTGATGAATAATTCATACAACCCAAAGCATCTGCATTTTTTGACTGTAATTACAGCTGGACTCCACTCAAGTTGGAATTGGTTATAGGATTCTTTTCCTGTACATTTTTTCTTAGGTAAAGTGTCTAGTTTGTAAAAGAATTTTACTTGTTTTGTATTGCTACTGTGGTCATAGCCATAACATCCACACATCAATGAACAAAATCACAACAACTTTTTATCGTTTAATTCTTTCTTTCTGCTAAAGGCCATGACAAGATAACTTGTTTAAATGGTACTTCACATGGAGAGTGATTATTATACCATAAAGGTTTTAGAATCTTTTGTTCCTTATCGAGATATGATTGTTTGGGGGTCAAACTTGGCCATTATCTAAAACTTTCCCAGTTTTTCACTCTAATTTGGACATATCCATCTTCAAATGTCCATAACTAATATGGTTACTTTAGGTTTAGGGTAAAGTAAAGAGTTGAAGCGACTATTTAGAGGTTTATGTGTTGTATAAGCAAATTTAGCTATTGAATTTGATGCATATTTATTGTAAAACACTATTTTTTTCAATGCATTTGAGTGTGAAAACATAGATTATTTATAATCACATTTCTGATTGATGTGTTTTAAATGCCTAATGTTATTCGACATTGTGAATTGTTTCTATATATTCATGGTTGGAACCTTCCTGACATGATGTTTGCAACTAAACGAAGTTTATCTGATGCTTGCCCTTCTATAGCCCAACAACTTGAAAATGTTTATGGATCAATCAAAATAAATGACTTTTTTTTTCTTTTCTTTATATTTCAGGTAGAGCTCACATTTGAAATCATGTCATGGCACAACACATGCTAAATCACTCGTGCCTTTTTTCTTTATTCCTCCCTACTAGTCTTTTTATCTATTGTTTTCATTCGTGTTCATTTTGCTTACAATCTTATGTCTTAGATCAATAACATTGTAATGTTTTAGATGTCAAATAAAGAAATATTGGTTTGTCTATTTGTCTGGCTTCTGACCTTCAAGATAATAGACTTTCTTATATTAACACTGTTCTCTCTCTTTTTTTAATAGTATTAGAGCATAATTATCTTCAAGTATTGATCATGTAGATAATAATTTGAATGAAGTTGTTGGAATCGCTGCTAATACACAAGAACATGTGAGCCTGATCTACATATTGTTTGCTAAATTTTTTTCACATAATTGAGTGGTTAGACTTACATGAAGTATGTTAACCTATTTAGGTCATAGAACTGTTGGAAGATAATTAAATAAATGGACAAAGAAAGAATCATTTTACAGATTGTTTATCAATGTTTCAACAACATTACAAACATCATTCTCAATCCTTGCTGAATCTTCCAACAGTTCTGTGACCTAAATAGGTTAACATACTTCATGTAAATCTAGCCACACCATCATATGAAAAAATATAGCAAACAATATGTAGATCAAGCCCATTTGTTCTTGTATATTAGTTATGATTCCAGCAACCTCATTCAAATTATTATCCACCCAATTAATACTTAAAGATAATTCCCTCCGGGTACTCTATTAAAAAAAGAGAGAGAAGAGAGTTAATATAAAAAAATCTATTATCCTGAAGGTCAGCAGCTAAGCAAATAGACAAACCAATATTTCTTCATTTGACATCTAAAATATTACAATATTATTGATCTAATACATAATAATGAACACAAACGAAAACAACAAATGAAAAGACTAGTAGAGAGGAATAAAAAAAAATAGAAAAGACGTACAAGTGATTTAGCATGTGTCATGCCATGGCACATGATTTCAGGTATGAGCTCTACCTGAAATATAAAGAAAAGAAAAAAAAAAGTCATTTACCCTCATTGATCCATAAACATTTTCAAGCTATTGGGCTATAGAAGTACAAGCATCAGATAAACTCCTTTTAGTTGCAAATATCATGGCAGGAAGTTTCCAACCCTGAATATATAAAAACAATTCATAATGTCAAATAACATTAGGCATCTGAAACATACTAATAAGAAATGTGATTATGAATTATCTACTTTTTCACACTAAACATGCATTGAAAAAAAAGTGTTTTGTAGTAAATATGCAACAAATTTAATGGCTAAATTTGCTTATATAGCACATAAATCTTTAAATAATCACTTCAACTCTTCACTTTACCCTAAACTTAAAGTAACCATATCAAGTAAGGACATTTAGAGATAGATATGTCCAGATTAGAGCCAAAAACTAAGAAAGTTTTGGATAATGGCCAAGTTTGACCCCCAAATAGTCATATCTTGATAAGGAATAAAAGATTCTAAGACCTTCATGGTACAATAATCGCTCTCCATATGATGTACCATTCAAATAAGTCATATTGCCATGGCCTTCAGCAGAAAGAAAGAATAAAAAGACAACGGGTTGTTATGATTTTGTTCATTGATGTATGGATGTTATGCCTATGGCCACAGTGGCAATACAAAACAAGTAAAATTCTTCTACAAACTGGACACTATCTATGATAAAATGTATAGGAAAAGAATCCTATAACCAATTCCAACTAGCACAAGATTATGGTTGAGTGAAGTCCGACTGTAATTACAGTAAGAAAATGTAGATGCGTTGGATTGTATGAATTATTCATCAGGTGTGTAGTGTCTAATAAATTATTCAATAAAATCTTGTAAAAACTAGAAACATCACCTTCCACCAAACATAGCCATATCCAACTACAACCTCAACAACAATTGCACCATATCTACTTGCACCACACATCACAAACAGATGTCTCAGAACACCCCATATCCAAAGTCAAAAGTCCAGCATATCATAATAACTATAACAAAGATAAATAAGCAAAGTTGTTGTTACTGTTAGATAATGGAACTCAAAATATGGTAAGGAAAACATGATCTAAAAATTCTTAACAAAAGCAACCTCATGCAATTTTTTTTAAAGATATTAATAGACCCAGTCCCATTCATAAAAGAAGGGCAAAAATCCAGACCTGACCCAGTTGTAGTTACAATTATGACTAGTTTAATTGATGCTAACATTTGCTGTTGTTGTCGAAGACTGTGAACCTATAAACACCAAAAACAGGATTCACATTTTCAAGTAGAAATTTATGACATTAACAATGTGCAGCTGATTAAAAAAGAAAACTGACTTTTAAGGATCAAACTTAATGAAATTCTGCTCTTTCTCTCTCTCTCTCGGTCCAAACCCCACTCTTCTTGTTTTCTCTATTTGGGTGCCAAACACCATTCTTTATTACAAAGTAACAATTAAATTTCATGTAAAAAATTAACCTTAGAGAACATTATAGTAGATGATAATGATTCACCTTCAAGGAAGTGCAAGAATTCTAAAATTATGCTGCATAATCATTGCTACCAAAGTTACAACGGTTCATTTGAAAACAGAAATTACATAGAAAATTTAATGCGCATGCTAATAAAGGTTGTCCAGTAAACTTGAGGCATCAAGGAGTCATTATGTGGCCTGTTAAGTGATGAGGTAGCATCACCTCATTTGATTTGCTTAAAGGCAATCTGCAATTAAAAAAAATCATTAGTAATTAGCATTGAAAAGACGAAAGCTCTGTTTAAATGTTTGTTGTGCAGAAATAATCACTCTAGAAATTTTTTTTTTTTGAGAAAAGAATTTTTTTTATTTCTACTAAAAATAAACTACATATTGGAGTATATTGAGAAAAATATTATTTTCCTTCCAATGAAAAAAGCCATGAGAATTTTTGACGTAGAAGAACTCCATTTAATTGTTTATGGTTCAATAAAAGAGAAAATCAAAATCCAAAGATGAATTCTGATTATGCACCAGTGGGTATATGCCTGTATTGTTATCTTATAGGATTATTTCCTTCTTATGAGTTTGTCAGAGGTAAAAAATGACTTCCCATTCTCCTTGGAAATGTCTTAGGTTCCTCTTTGACAAAGAAAACATTTTCGATTACCAATTTGCTACAGAACCCTTAATGTCACAAAATACATGAAAATTGTTCAAGAAAATATTTTCTAGAAAACAAATGGAGCGAATGATTAATAATTTTAGAAAAAAAAGTGAATGCAATTATAATTTCTAAGAAGAAGAAGAATTTAATTATCAACATAAGTTGCATTGAAAATGCAATAATTACAAAAAAAAATAAAACAACAAAAAACAAATAATTTAAGAGACTTCATTATGTATATCTTCCCACCTACAAAAATAAAAAGACAAGGAGATAAGCATTTTTTCTATGAGATATTAGATGGACCCCGAGAAGATTAAACAATAAAGAATTTGTGACAAACAAGTCTAAATTTACTCTATCAATTATGATTTAAAAACAAAAAAGCTATTACAATTAGACAAAGTGTTCAGTCCTATAAGTACCTTGAATGCACCTGAAACCAAGTCTGTAACTCCGGAAAAGTGCCCCTCTTTTGCAAGAACCGAGCCAAGAAGACCTAAAAGGCAGAAGATAAACTTAGCAAGAAAGAAGACAGTTTCCATTTCACACATATAATAAATTTGAAGTGGAAACTAATGCTGATTCTACGGTGGTTGGCGGTGGGGGTGGTGATCAGAAAAATAGGTAAATGGATCTGAAAATGAAGAGAAATTATTATTATTGGGAAAGAATATTAATAATGATGGTAAAGGAGAGAAGAAGAAGATAAGAAAGCCAAGATATGCTTTTCAAACAAGAAGTCAAGTTGATATTCTTGATGATGGTTATCGATGGAGAAAGTATGGCCAAAAAGCTGTGAAGAATAATAAAGTTTCCGGCTAATTAAGAGAGTGTTTCTCAAAACTTAAAAGCCGGTCAAAACTGATTATAAACAGTTTTTAGATTATAAGTTATTTATTTAAGTGTTTCTGAAAACGTAGATTATAATCTGATTTTAATCAGTTTTTTAAAAGTTAGGTTTTGCTATTTTTTTTAAGCACTTATTTTTTAAGCAGTTTTGACCAAGTAAAAGACTATACTATCCCTATCTAATATTCAATATTCTAAATTTACCCACCCTATACACTTTAGTTCCCATCAAAATTTTTTTATATTTCTTCTTAAATAAATTTTATTATTATTATTATTAATGCAAAATAAATTTTGAATTGACATTTAAAAAATTATTTTTATACAATAAATAAACCCATGGACAGTTTGGTCATTTTGACAGTTTCTACAATTAAAAACTGATTATAAGCTAATTTTACAGAAACACTTAACTATTATAAACTGATTATCAGCTGATTATTAACTAGTTTACAGAAACGTTTAACTGCTTATTTTTAATCTGATTATAATCTAAAAATCACTTATTCACAAAAAGCTCCAGTTTTGAGAAACACCCTCTAAATTATTAACTTATTATTATTATTATTATTATTATTATTATTATTATTATTATTATTTATAATTAAGCTTAATTAATTAATTTTTGCTCTTATATTTCTTTTTATACTTTTTTTTTACCAATTCTTGATTATATGTATTATGTTGCAAAATTTTTTTATGGATATGAATGATGAATTAATTATGTAGTTTTTGCAGGGAACTAACATAGTTTATATGCATATGAATGAATGATGAATGATTTAAAACATAGATTTTGCGAGGAAAAACACAAATAATAATAAGGTTAATATTAATTAATTATTTCATTATTTATGAGTGATGTAGATCAAGGTTTTCAAATCATAATATGAATATAATTATATTAAATCATCATATAATCAAGCTAAGAATTTTAATGTTAAAATCATTATTTTAGATTACTATTCAGTTGGATTTCAGTTTTAATCTTTTCATGATGTTTATGGGAATTTTTATTCCGTTGAATTGTTGTTTTTGTGAGTTTTTTTTTGTTATACAAAAAAGAAATCCATATTTTGCTTCGTACTAGCTTGATTTTTCTCATTGCTTACATTAATATGTGTTTTTTAAAAGATATATTCATTAATATTTTTAATAAGTGATTGATATGTACAATAGAAATTTTATATATTAACTTATTAAAATGATAAATATGTTACAATTTGAAAAAAGATAAAAAAATATATGTTTGTTAATTTAGAATAAAGAGAGTAATTTATTATTATAATATTATGTTGCTACATACATTCTCTTCTAGATTAATTTGCTTCTAGTTTCAAATATATGATGAAATTAATAGTTTATTATTTATTTATAATTTATAATAATATAGCTAATACCATCTCTTATGTAGTGAGCTCTCCAACCGAACTATCGAAGAAGGGTGGACCTCGACTCTAATCTTTCTTAGCCATTATCGAGTTTCTATAAGAAAATGAACTTTCGTATTGAATCTCTTTACCTATTACTAAACTTTTGGTGTAAAGAGAGGCTTTTAATATGATTATTGTTTGACACTGGTATGTCTTGAAGAATCACTGACACATTTAGATTTTGTTTTATATCTTTCAATTATATATAAGAGTAGACTTCATAGATAAATAATAAATTTTTTTTAACTTGTCTATTTGCTGACAAATTGATATTTAATTTAAGCATCAGAATTTTTTCATTGAAGTCTGATTTCTTTTCTTGTCTTGAAGGTAGGAGAGTTAATCGAAGTAGAATTTGAACCGAGCTAAGAGTTCTTAGAGTCTATCTCGTCATCAATAATCTAGATGAGACCTTAATTACATTGAATTAATCAATTTATTTATTTAGTTAATTAAATAAATCATATATATAGTTTATATTGACATTAATTAATTTAATTTTTGTTTACTATTTGTAGAAGCTACTGCCGGTGCACTCTACAAGGTTGTATTGTGAAAAAACAAGTGCAAATATTGACAAGAGATGAAGGAATTGTTGTGACAACTTATAAAGTAATGCATTCACATGATCACATCCAATTGAAATTTCTACTGATAAATTTGAGCATATTTTGGTTCAAATGGAAATTTACACTTCTTATTGATTCTATTTTTCTTATTCAATTATCATTTATAATATAGTATGAAAATATTCATAACGATAAAATATAATTCTTAACACAGAAGCTTGAAGAAGATGATTCAAAAAAAAAAATAAAAAGAAACTGACCGTTAGAGATGTGATTTGAAGAAGAAGAACGTTGATCTTACTGTATTGAAGAAAGCACATGATTCAGTTAAAACAGTCACGTGGACTGATGCCAGCTAAGCTCTTCCCCATCGTTTGATCATAACAGAAAAGAGAAACCGTGATGCTGTTGAAGAATATAAAAGGAAGAAGGATTACTGTTAATAGATTAACGAAAATTGTAATTAGATTCTGATACTCTCTTTCTTGATTCTCTTTGTTCTTTATTCTTCATGCAATCTCAAGATATGAATTCTGTAAAATGTTGATAGTTGAACAGTAATAAAATTCTGTGTATCTTCTTCATTTGTTCCTTGTTTCATCTTCTGTCAATTTTGTTATGGTATCAGAGCTAGTGTTGCGTCTTCAAGAAGTTTTATGGTAATTTCTGAATTCAGTTTCATTGATCTTGTTTCTACTTGTTGATTGAATCTTGATTTGATTGATTTTGCATTCCTCATCAATTCTCTTATTAATCTGTCTTCCTCATTAATCTAGTGATTTTCTTCTTATTACTTGAATTCATTCAAAACTTCCAGAATCTTATTTCTTTGAAACCCTAAAAATGGCAAATCCTTCTTTAATTTGTCAATCAGTATACAATTCTGTTTGGATTCTTGACAGTGGTGCAACTGATCATATATGCAAATCCATAGATTTGTTTACTCATTACAAAAAGATAAATCCAGTTAAAGTAAAGTTACCAAATGGAGAATACTTGTTTGCTCATTACTCTGGAACTGTGGTTTTCTCTCAGAATTTGTATCTTCAGAATGTGCTTTACATTCCTGGCTTTGCCTTCAATCTAATATCTGTCACAAGTCTTATTGCACAAGTCCATTGCTCATTGTTTCTTTATGATAATCTGTGCATTATCCAGGATGTAAGGACCTGGAAAATGATTGGTATAGCTAAAATACTACATGGGCTATACAGATTGCTGCAAAATGAAGATCCAAATAAAATCTTAGCAACCAAACAGAATAAAGCAGTTCTGGCTGCAACTTCTATGTTTCCAAATAAATGTAATAGTGATATATGGCATTTGAGATTAGGTCATATTCCTAATGCTAGACTTTCTATCATGTGTAAATATCATCCTGAAATTCAAGCTAAAAATAGTGATTTACCATGTGATGCTTGTCACTTTGCAAAACAAAAAAGGCTTAGCTTCAATGACAGTCTAACTAGAACTAACTCCTCTTTTGAACTCTTACACATGGACATTTGGGGACCAGTGAAAGTCTCTACTTTTAATGGTCAAAAATACTTTTTAACCATAGTAGATGACTATACAAGATATCTATGGATATATTTGTTAAAAGACAAGGTGAAGTCAGAACAATAATCAAACAATTTGTGACTATGATTAAAACACAATTTGGCAAACAAGTCAAAGCTATCAGAAGTGATAATGGTGCAGAATTTCTTATGAGAGAATATTACAGCAGTAAAGGCATCCTTCATCAAACTACCTGCCCTGAAACACCAGAACAGAATGCAGTAGCTGAAAGAAAACATCAACATGTTCTTAATGTGGCCAGGAGTCTATTGTTTCAAGCCAAACTTTCAAAATCTTTTTGGGGTTTTGTTGTTCTTCATGCTGTTTTCCTAATCAATAGGATTCCTAGTCCATTACTACAAGAGAATTCTCCTTATCAGAGATTGAATGATCATCTACCTGACCTATCATTTCTAAAAGTGTTTGGAAGCTTATGCTATGCTACTACTTTGAAAGCTAACAGATCAAAGCTGGACCCTAGAGCTCAAAAATCTATGTTCTTGGGTTATAAAGAAGGTACAAAAGGATTCTTGATGATGAATCTACATACTAGGGCCTTATTTGTTTCCAGAAATGTCATATTCTATGAAGAAATATTTCCTTATGTAGAACAGCAATTTAATCCTATTCTTCCTCAAATTGATGAGATCATACCATATGATGATACATTACCACCTGAGAATCAACCAGAAGCTGCTATCATTAACCCTTCTCCTTCTGTTCCTACTGATTCAAGGCAGCCTGCAAGAATTAGAAAAGCTCCTCAATACCTGTAAGATTACCACTGTAATCTAATCAACACACAACATTCCACACAACATTCAATTTCTAATGTTCTGACATATAATCAGCTTTCTCAATCACATAAGAATTATGTTCTTACTGTTTCAACTATTTCAGAACCTAAAACCTATCAACAAGCAGTGAAACATCTAGTATGGAGAGAAGCAATGGATAAAGAGCTGGAAGCTTTGAGGATTAATAACACCTGGAGTATTGTACCTTTGCCACTTGGGAAGTCTTCAATTGGCTGCAAATGGGTTTTCAAGGTCAAACTCAAAGCAGATGGCACCATTGAAAGGCATAAGGCCAGATTGGTGGCCAAAGGATACACACAAGTTGAAGGGCAAGATTATTTTGATACCTTTTCTCCTGTTACCAAAGTCACAACCATTAGACTTTAATTAGCAATGGCATCGATGAAGGGTTGGTTACTTGAGCAATTAGATGTAAACAATGCTTTTCTACATGGAGACTTACCTGAAGAAGTGTACATGGATCCTCCTCCAGGTCTTGTTGTTCCTGATGGGTCAGTCTGTAAGTTGCAGAAGAGCCTTTATGGTTTAAAACAAGCTAGCAGACAGTGGTTTCAAAAACTAACATCTTTTCTTCTTTCTCTTGGTTATCAATAATCTTCATCTAATTTTTCCCTGTTTACAAAGAAAGAAGAAGGATTATTTACAGCTCTCTTGGTGTATGTTGATGATGTCATTCTAACAGGCAATAATGCTACTGAAATTTTGAATGTTAAGAAAGCTCTTGATGATAAATTCAAGATAAAAGACCTGGGAAAACTCAAATTTTTCTTGGGACTAGAGATTGCTCGATCTGCAAAAGGACTACACATTTGCCAGAGAAAATACACTCTGGAACTTCTTGCAGATAATGGTTTACTGGGTTCCAAGCCTACTGTTACTCCCATGGATTACAATGCTAAGCTCACAAAGGATGATGGAATTTTGTTATCAGACATCACTGCATACAGGAAATTAGTGGGTCAGTTGTTATACTTAACTACAACAAGGCCAGACATAACCTATGCTGTTAATACCTTGAGCCAATTCCTTGCTGCTCCTACATCAGTACATCAACAAGCTTTATTCAGAGTTCTTCGTTACCTCAAGAATAGCCCTGGTACAGGTCTTTTTTATCCCTCTCAATCAAGCCCTGTTCTTACAGCATTCAGTGATTCTGATTGGGCTGGCTGCCCAGATTCACGAAGATCAATCACAGGCTATGCCTTATATCTAGGAGACTCTTTGATTAGTTGGCGCTCCAAGAAACAACATACAGTGTCTCGATCTTCTTCAGAAGCAGAATATCGAGCATTGGTAGTCACTACTTGTGAAGTACAGTGGATGAGCTACCTTCTGCATGATCTTGGTTTTCCTCTCACAAAGCCAGTTAATCTTTATTGTGATAACCAATCTGCAATTTATCTCTCTGCCAATCCCACCTTTCATGATCGATCTAAGCATGTGGAGATCGATTGCCATTTCATACGAGAAAAAATCAACTCTGGCTTGGTACACCTAATGCCCATTAAAACCGAATTTCAGCTAGCAGATTTATATACTAAATCCTTATCCCCAGCTCGATTCAAATTCTTACTGTCCAAACTTGGCTTCTGTGATATCCATGGCCAAGCTTGCGGGGGGCTAACACAGAAGCTTGAAGAAGATGATTCAAAAAAAAAAAAAAGAAACTGACCGTTAGAGATGTGATTTGAAGAAGAAGAACGTTGATCTTACTGTATTGAAGAAAGCACATGATTCAGTTAAAACAGTCACGTGGACTGATGCCAGCTAAGCTCTTCCCCATCGTTTGATCATAACAGAAAAGAGAAACCGTGATGCTGTTGAAGAATATAAAAGGAAGAAGGATTACTGTTAATAGATTAACGAAAATTGTAATTAGATTCTGATACTCTCTTTCTTGATTCTCTTTGTTCTTTATTCTTCATGCAATCTCAAGATATGAGTTCTGTAAAATGTTGATAGTTGAACAGTAATAAAATTCTGTGTATCTTCTTCATTTGTTCCTTGTTTCATCTTCTGTCAATTTTGTTAATTCTTGTTATAATATACAACAGTTATAACTTGTATTCTACATTGAATTAATATTTATTGTACATTATTTTTGTTTATTTATGTGTACTTCAAATTTAAAACTTCAAATAAAAATTGGGATTTTTTTGTTTCAAGATTATAATATTATTCATATAGATAAATGTGTATATATATATTAATTGAGGTCCATTATATAGTTTTTCTTTTACTAACACTTAGTGTTTATAAATTATATATTTTTAAAGAGATTTAAAGTTATAAGATTATTTTGAATCGAATTTTTTAATTAAAATAGAATATATTCATTCTTTTATCTTTTAGATATATCTATCTAGTTTTTCATTACTGATAGCCCATAATGAAATTTTAAAACTTTACAAATTAGACAGAAAGATGCATTTTGAATAAATCTGATTCTAACTTTGGATTCAAATTTAATATTTTTAAATTTATTAATTAAGATGATTCCAATATTATTAAATTAAAAATTTTATTAATTATAAAATATTATTTAAAATATGATCATTCACTTGTTTTTAAAATATATATAACATTAGTTTCCAGTATTATTGATGTTAGAAATATCAAATTTTTTCACCATCACAATGTGTGTAATTGAATGGGATTTTCCTTCTTTGCTTGTTAAATTCTGCCCTCTCCTCTTTCTATTAGGCTATTCTTAGGCTGTACAAACTCAAAAGGACCATTTGTACACTGCCAGGCAAACTTTTCGCCCACAAATAATGAATTGGGTTGGGTTGGCTTTAACACTGGTTGCAGTTCAAGCCAGTCCATTGCTTAAATCCGAGGGATTTTTTCAAAAATACTATAAAAAATATTTTTTAAAATATTAATTTTCAATTTTAAATTTTAAAAATATTCTTTTAAAAGATATATGTTTAGTATATGTCTAGTATACTAAACACATATTTCATTTTTAAAAGTATATACTTAATATATATATATATATATATATAGTTACATATCAATAACTCATTTAGAAAAAGTTTAAAAAAAAACATATGACGTAATTTTCTCCAAATCTATTAAACTACATATTTCTTACATTTTGAAAATGATTTTTCAATGAATTCTTAAAAAAATACGCTAACTTATAGAATAAAATTATTTTAAAAAAAATATGTATTTTTTAAAGAAAATACCTGTTTTATAATTTTTAATTTAAAAAATATATATTTTATATATAAAAATTATATTCCATTGAGAAATATACATTTAATATATATTTAGTATATTGAAAATATATCAAAATAACATTTAATGTAATTTTTTTAAAACTAATTAAAAGCTTATGATGCTAAATTAACAATGAAAAGCAATTAATTCGAACGATGTCTTCGCCAAAAAAAAAAAAAAGAAATCTACCAATTATAAAATACCATATATTATAAAACAATTCAAAGGATATTTTCGTGATGAAGATCGAAACTTGAGGTCAAATTACCATCTGACCATCAAATAGGGTTGTTACCTGGCGTTCCCAGCAAGTAGCGGACTTGGCTCTAAACGCTGATTCTCAGTTCCTTTTCTTCACTGGAAAACACACCAAAACCCAAATACAAAACCCTAATACAGATTCAAAAATCTTATCTTTTTCACTAAATTTCCCTTTTTGAACACTCGGGTCACGTCGAATCTCACCATATTAGACTATTTTTGAGAGTCTGTTGCCAATAATTTTGTACTGTTTATATCGATAATCGCGAGGATCACTCACTGTCCATGGCTCTCCCTCTCGGCAAGTTAACCATCCTTGTTGGCGCAGGTCTGTGCAATTTGTTCCATCTCTAATATTTTTAAGATTTTTATTGCATTTTTTTATAATCCGAGCTTATTTCCAAATTGATTCCTTTTTAAAATTTTTTAAAATTTGCTTTTCGATGTTTGTAATTGATTATAAGGCTGTTTAGGGCTTTTGATTAATCGTAGGTTTAGTTTGATAAGGTTATTTTTTTACCAGCTGCATTAGCTAGCAATGAATGTCTGTATTTTTTGTACCTTTCATGACCTATTGTTGTTATTGTTATTGCTAATGAAAATCATGATAAATTTCTATTCTAAATATTTATGGAGGGGCATTTTTTTTTATATGTTGGAGCTTTTTGCCAATGTCTCTTTTATGCTGTAGTTACTGCTGTTGGTGCTTGTTGTTTCATAGGAACGAAGAGTTGTAGTTGTTGAGTTTAAATGATGTTATTAAGGGCCCTTTGGATAGACAAATATAAAAATTAGAAGGGTATTTGAATTTGATATTTTATTTTATTTTTAATCACACTCTCATTTTAAATGCACAATCACCTAAAATATATTACTTATTATCATGGGAATGAATAGGAAAGGAGAATAGGAGAGACATGAAATTTAGAATAGCAGATTGCTTAGTAAGCTCTATGACTGTCATATATTAAATTATTGGCATGTAGCAAACTGCTGAATGAATGTTTATTCGCAAAATGTTAGCAACTATAGTTAGTTGTCATGCTCTAATTTCAAATGCTTCTTTATATTCTAAAGATTTTACATCAAATTTATTTTATGGGTAAAATGGAAACTGTCTTCTTGCTTGTTAAGTTTATCTTCTGTTTTTTAGGTCTTCTTGGCTCGGTTCTTGCAAAAGAGGGGCACTTTTCCGGAGTTACAGACTTGGTTTCAGGTGCATTCAAGGTACTTATAGGACTGAACACTTTGAAATACATGAAGTCTAATTGTATTAGCTTTTTTGTTTTTAAATCATAATTGATAGAGTAAATTTAGACTTGTTTGTCACAAATTCTTTATTGTTTAATCTTATCGGGGTCTATCTAATATCTCAGAAACAATGCTTGTCTCCTTATCTTTTTATTTTTTTAGGTGGGAAGATATACATGCTTTTAATGAAGTCTCTTAAATTATTTGTTTTTTGTAACCATCAATTTTATTTATTTATTTATTTTTCGTGATTATTCCATTTTCAATGCAACTTATATTGATAATTAAATTCTTCTTCTTCTTAGAAATTATAATTGCATTCACTTTTTCTTCCTAAAATTATGAATCATTGCTCCATTTGTTTTCTAGAAAATATTTTATTGAACAATTTTCATGTATTTTGTGACATTTTGGGTTATGTAGCAAATTGGTATTCGAAAATGTTTTCCTTGTCAAAGAGAAACCTAAGACATTTCCAAGCAGAATGTGAAGTCATTTTTGACCTTTGACAAACTTATAAGAAGGAAACAATCCTACAAGATAACCATATAGGCATATACCCACTGGTGAATAAAGTTGATTATCACCTTATTCACCATTATTATCAAAATTCATCCTTGGTGTGTGATTTTCTCTTTTATTGAACCATAAACAGTTAAACGGAGTTCTTCTCGGACAAAAATTCTCGTGGCTTTTTTCTTTGGAAGGAAAATAATTTCTTTCCCAATATACTCCAATATGTGGTTTATTTTTAGTAGAAACAAACAAAAAAAAATTTCTTTTCTCCACAAAAATTTTCCATTTTTGCACAAGCATTTAAACAGAGCTTTCGTCTTTTCAATGCTAATTACTAATGATTTGTTTTTTTATTGCAGATTGTTTTTAAGCAAATCAAACGGGGTGATGCTACTTCGTCAGTTAGCAAGCCACATAATGACTCCTTGATGGCTCAGGTTTGCTTGACAACCTTTATTAGCATTTTAAATTTTCTACGCTATTTTTGTTTTCAAATGAACTGCTGTAGCTTTGTTAGTAATGATTGTGCAACGTAAATTTAGAATTCTTGCACTTCCTTGAAGATGAATCATTATCATCTGCTATAATGTTTAATTGTCACTTTGTAACAAAGAATGGTGCTTGGCACCCGGTTAGAGAAAACATGAGGAGTTGGTTTTGGGCTGAGAGAGGGAGAAAGAGCAGAATTTTATTAAGTTTGATCCTTAAAAGTCAGTTTTCTTTTTTTATCAGTTGCACATTGTTAATGTCATAGATTTCAGCTTGAAAATGTGAATCCTGTTTTTGGTGTTTATAGGTTAACAGTCTTCGGCAAGAGTTGCAAATGTTAGCATCAAACAGACCGGTCACAATTGTAACTGCAAATGGGTCAGGTCTGGATTTTTGCCCTTCTTTTATGAATGAGAGTGTGTCTATTAATATCTTTAAAAAAAAATTATGAGGTTGCTTTTGTTGAGAATTTTTAGATCATATTTTCCTTACCCTATTTTGAGTTCCATTATCTAACAGCAATAACAACTTTGTTTATTTATCTTTTTTATAGTTATTGTGATATGTTGGACTTTTGACGTTGGATATGGGGTGTTCTGAGACATTTGTTTGTGATGTGCAGGTGCAAGTAGATATGGTGCAGTTGTTGTTGTGGTTGTATTTGGATATGGCTATGTTTGGTGGAAGGTGATGTTCTAGCTTCTACAAGTTTTTGTTGAATAATTTATTAGACACTACGTACCTGTTGAATAATTCATACAATCCAAAGCATCCGCATTTTCTGACCATAATTACAGCCGGACTCCACTCAACCATAATCTTGTGCTAGTTGGAATTGGTTATAGGAATCTTTTTCTGTACATTTTATCATAGATAGAGTGTCCAGTCTATAAAAGAATTTTACTTGTTTTGCGTTGCCACTGTAGTCATAGGCATAACATCCATTCATCAATGAACAAAATTGCAGCAACCTGTTGTCTTTTAATTCTTTCTTTCTGTTGAAGGCCATGACAAGATTACTTTTTTAAATGGTATATCATATGGAGAGCGATTATTTTACGATGGAAGTTTTAGAATCTTTTGTTCCTTATCAAGATATGACTGTTTGGGGGTCAAACTTGGCCATTATCCAAAGCTCTCCTAGTTTTTGGCTCTAATCTGGACATATTCATCTCCATCTTCGGATGTCTTTATCTGATAAGTTTAGCGTAAAGTGAACAGTTGAAGTGACTATTTAGAGGTTTATGCATTGTATAAGCAAATTTAGCTATTGAATTTAATGTATATTTATTATGAAACACTTTTTTTTTCAATGCATGTCGGGTTTGAAAAAGTAGATAATTCATAATCGCATTTCTTACTATTGTGTTTCAGATGTCTAATGTTATTTGACATTGTGAATTGTTTTTATATATTCAGGGTTGGAAACTTCCTGACATGGTGTTTGCAACTAAACGGAGTTTATCTGATGCTAGCGCTTCTATAGCCCAACAGCTTGAAAATGTATATGGATCAATCAGGGTAAAAGATTTTTTATTTTCTTTTCTTTATATTTTAGGTGGAGCTCATACTTGAAATCATGTGCCATGCCACAACACATTCTAAGTCACTTGTACCTCTTTTCTATTTTTTTTTCAGATTCCTCCCTATTAGTCTCTTCATCTGCTGTTTTCATTCATGTTCATTTTGCTTACAATCCTATGTCTTAGATCAATAATATTGTATTATTATAGATGTCAAATGAAGAAATATTGGTTTGTCTAGTTGCTTGGCTTCTGACCTTCAGGATAATAGATTTTCTTATATTAGCTCTCTTCTCTCTCTTTTTTAATAGAGTACCAGGAGGGAATTATCTTCAAGTATTGATCGTGTAGATAATAATTTGAATGAAATTGCTGGAATCACCGCCAATACACAAGAGCAGGTGGGCCTGATTTACATATTGTTTGCTAAAATTTTTTTCATATGATGGAGTGGTTTGACTTATATGAAGTATGTTAACCTATCTAGGTCACAGAACTGTTGGAAGATTCAACAAGGATGGGAAACGATGTTCGAAATGTTCGTAATGTTGTTGAAGCACTGGTAAACAATATGATAAATGAGTCTTTCTTTATCCATTTACTTAATTATTTTTTTAAGTGAATAGAGGACCTATTTTAATTTGTTTCTTTTTCTAATGTTGTAGGAACTAAAAATCATTAGAATGGAAGGAAAGCAGGTAATTATAATTATTATTATCGATTGCACCATATGCATTCTTGTTAGGAGTAAGTTGTTTGCGTGATGGTATTTGTTGATTGATTTGAATTATCTGTTTAGGACGATTCGGTCCGTGGAGTAAAGACATTGATTGACTTCGCCGAGAGTTTGCAAAATAACACAATTGAAGGGAATATTCAGGTCTGTACCAGGTTTTTGGTTCATAAGTGAGATTAGTTTTCAAATCTACCAAGAATTGTGATTTCATTTTTCATATCATTTTCTTGCCTATTGTTGTCTTGAGACTTTTGTTTTTGGTCTTTCATTCACTGTTATTATTTTGTATGACCAAGAGAATTCAAATATTTATATATTCTCTTCCTAAGCTTGGTTATAACATTTTATGTATGAACTTTCTTTTTTGGTTCTATTCATGAGTTCCTTGTGCTAATTATATTCCCCAAATTCTGCAGGCTTCACGAATTACATTCTCATCAAAGGTAGTGTTTGCCTTCCAAACTATGTCTTGTGATAATGTTCTAGATATATAATATTGAAGTTCAGGTTAGTTGTAGACATGCATATCTGTCTTTCAAAAACTAGAAATGTTCCCTTTTTTTGTTATTTTTTTACTAAGTCATAAGATCTGTTCAGAACTTGTAATTTGTGGTAGGAAACTGTTTTCATTTCTATCGCATGCCTAATCCAATTGATGTATTAAAAGCTATTGTTATTGTCTAGAAGCTTAAAATGTTATAGTGAGCTTGCTGTTTTTGTTGTTTTCTAATAGTTTTTATCCTCACTAGTACTTGTTTGTTTTTTCCCCGCAGGGCTATTTGCCATCCCCATCAAGTGAACCAACTTCTCCCTCTGTTTCTAGTGGATCTCTTGAGGTTTGTTCACTTCAAAAAAAAATCTACTCTCCTGCTTTCACTTTGGCTCATAAGCAAGAAATTTTTTTCCATGGGATTCAGTTGAGAGATGATCATGTTTCTTGTGTTTGCCTGTCCCTTTAGAATTGAATATACTATATTCATACTAAGGCTTTCTTTCCTTTGGGTATCTCGTTCGTAGACTGGAGGAGTGGATAACTCCATTGTAAGAAATTCTTGCAGTTTTAGGATTATAATAAATTCTTGTTCTCATCTTGAATTGACCTGTTTTAGGTTCAGCAAACCCGTCAGAGTGCTGCCTTTACCACCGCCCAGCAGGTTGAATTTGAATTTTTTCTTTCCTTTTTTTTTTTTACATTTACATACATGCATTTGATTTTATTTTACATCCTTATTTTACGCATATTCTAGCACAACATCTAAATGGCTTATAAAAATGTTTCAGAGCAATGGGATTTCAGGAGCAGTTGAGGTTTCAAGCACTCTTAGGAATTCTGATGGTTTACGGGCTATCGACGAAACAAACAATAGCTCTTCGAGTCGGTTCACACCATTTCTTCAAAGAACGTGCAGCGTGACAAATACAATACTACAACAAACAAGTTACAGCCGAAAACAATCTTGATGAGATTTTCCTTCAAAAAATAATAAATTTAATGTGGTAATTAAATTAGGTGTACATGGAGAGATCTTCCAAAGGATAGTTGTGACTGGCCTCTTTTATCTTTTCCTAGAATATAAATACCAGACTGGTACTAAATTTTGTAGAGATTTTTATGATCTGAGGTTGCCCAGTATCATTCTTGCTATGTATACAAAATTTCAGTGGATAGTGGGACCTGGGAAGGGAAGAAAATGGGGGAGAAAACAAGGTTTATTGTTATGCCAATTAGGATGTCTACCTGGACTGTTCAACAATGATGAAACCCGTTGCGTGAGAAATTATATAATGAAACCGCGATTCCACGTAGAAATCATAGTTGGAATGACAAACAAATATCATTTTTACACGTGGCATAATTATAATAATTAAAAATAAAATTTTTGAAAATCGCAATTGCTATTAAATAAGAATTTTCTTTTTACAGGAAGATAAAGAATAATTCTCTCTATGGTATCCCCTAATGAATTCCTCTTCTTTCCCTTTTCATTTGATTGCTTTTAATTCTCTTTCCAAATAACTTCTTTTCTATTTAATTGAAATCTAATTTTCACATTCACAAGAAAAAAGAAAGAATTAGTAGCTACAGGAGAATGGAAAAAAAAATACTAAATAATCCAATTTTCAACATTTTTTTACAACACCTATACTCTAATTTCCAAAAATTTCAATAGCTTGCTTCCCAACCAAACAACATCAGCAGTAATCAAGCAATCCACCAAAAGATACAAAATCGTTGCTGTCATGGATCTATATTTCATCCGTTAACCAAATCAATTACATCAGATCTGCTTAAAACGTTACCCAAAGGGAAGGATAAACAACAAAAACAAGTATTATTACTTTTTAACTCAGATTTAATCAATATTCAACTAATGATTAATTTTCTTAATTTCTCACCAAAAGAAGCTAATTTCTCCATTAATTCTCATGGCCTTTTAAGTTTTTCTCTGTATATTATAATAATGGCTTTCAATTTGCTAGCACACAAACTAAATCTAAACAAAAAAAAATTATATTCTTTAAATAGTAAAGAATGGCAAAAGCAGAAGTGGTGTTTGGTTGATAAGAAAAGTCAGAAAAAGAAAACAGAAAAAGAAAAAAAAAGTTATAAAGAGAGAAGATGAAATTAAATAATAAAAAATAAAGAAGCCATAGAGAAGTTGTACAAAGAACATGAAATTAAATAAAAAAAAATTAGAGAAGTTGTAGAGAGGGATATGAAATTTTAAAAATTTTAATTATTTTAAAAATGTCATATGTCAAAATTGTCATTCCAACTGTGATTCCTACATGGAATCACAATTTCATTATATAATTCTCCTCGTTGCTGTTCTTTTTTTTTCCTCTAATGTTGCCCACATTTTTATTTTTTGATACTGTCCAAAAATAATCGAACCGAGCTCCTTGATAAAAATTATAATCGCATGCTAACTTTTAAGAATCAGTTCGGTAACTTCTGAACGATAGCTCGGTATTTTTTTTTTCCTCAGCAAAACCAAGCTTTGAATTCAGAAATGTCGAGCTATGGACTAAGTCGACAAAATTCCGATACATCTAGAAAATCCGTTGCTATTTATGGTTAATTGTCTCCTACCTCTCAACTATGAATATAAGTGAATCTCCATAGTTAAATCTATCCTTTTTACAATGTAGAAAGCTCGTTTTTACTGAGACAATTACTGACTTAGGCATCGAAGTTTTCACAGGAATCCGATTCTCTAATATCTTATTTTACAGGTGATTAGTCAACTAGTGAAGAATCCTAGCTTCAACTCCAGAAGGAGTCCTGAAAGTCCACCTCGTCATCAGTGATGCGGTGAGCGTGGACTAGCTGATCCCCAAGTAATGAATAACAAGACTCAAGATCACACCCCTAGATCATCAAGCCATGTTCAAATCACAAATGAAAGACTTCTTTTACCGCCCTATATACCACAAAATCATGCAACCCCAAACAATAACCCTAACAATAATCCTCAAGCTGGATCATCACATATAAATCATACAACAACACCAGGAGCCCTAACAGCTATACCTGAAACTGAATCAGCTACAATAGCTCTCTCCATTTTACTTACCCAATTGGTGCAATTGGCTTCTGCGATGGTATAATCCCATGGCCTAGAAAATCAAATAGCTAAACATGGCTCCTCTTAAAAAGGTTATAACCACAACTCAATAAGAGTGTCACATCATTCAACCCCTCACCAAACCTTTCATATATCTAAAGCACCCGAGGATTTTATATCGTTGAATGCTTCCCGAGCCAGTATACTTTGATGGCTTAAAGAGAATGCTGAAGTAAATTGGCCCAGGCCAATGAGAGAATATTATAGCCGAGATCAGAGGTTATATTGCAGTTTTCATCGAGCTCATGGTGATAAAACTGATGATTGTGGTATGTCGAAGTGCGAAATAGAATGACTAGTCCGAAAAGGATGCCTCAACCAATTCATTGCTACATCTGGAGATAAAGATCAACCGAGGTCCAACTCTGACTACTCTCAAGCTTTGAAGAAAGCCCCGACAGGAATTATTCAAGTCATAATAGGTGGAGAACATTATAACATAGTAGATGCTTCCAGGAAGCGCAAAGCAAAAGAAGTCTTCTTAGTGACAGAGAATCCTTGGCAAAAAAGTTTGGTCATCACTTTTTGCAAGGAAGAATCTCATCAGATCATTGGATCGCATGTATAGTGCCATACTTTGGTAGTTGAAGTAGTTATTCGCGAATACCTGGTCCAGCGTATCTTTGTAGATACTAGTAGTGCCATTAATCTTTTGACACTGGAAGCATATATGAAGCTTGATTTATCTGTTGATGTAATGAAGTCCGTTTATGTCCCTCTGGTTGGTCTTTACGGACATAGTGTTTCGAAACTTGGCTCGATTATGCTTAATGTCCAGTTAGGAGACGAGTCCATTGTCAGAAATTATCGCGCTTGTTTTATGATGGTTGATATGAAATTTGTGTACAACGTAATTTTTGAATGCCCACTTCTCGTAGGGGGTGGATGCTTGCATTTTAATGAAAAATCTAGTTATGAAGGTCCCATCATATCATGGAGTAGCAATTCTTCGAGGCAATCAACAAATGGCTCATGATTCCTATATTGTCCTTCTTGAAGATGCAAGCATGGTTCTCCCAGTAGATTCTCTTTATATGCCTGGAAAGTCTGAATCCCTAGCCAAGGTTGCCGATATATTGAAAGACATAACAATGGGAATTGATAAAATATTGAAGATAGCAAGCTCCAGTAATTCGGACAAAGGGTATGCATTTGTTACTAAATTATATGAGCAACCTACTGAAGTAAGTGACAGGGAAGCCTGGCTCCTCAACATAGATGGAGCATCTTGCAGTGAAGGAGCTGGCATTAGGATAATTCTCTAGAGTCCAGGAAAGACATCTGTTCGGTATTCTGCAAGACTAGATTTCATTGCTTCTAATAATGTTACTGAATATAAAGTTGTCAGTTTAGGATTAAGGCTTGCCTTGGAAGTCCGGTCAGAATTCTTACAAATTTTTTTAGATTCTTAGTCAGTAGCTAGTCAATTGACTAGAAAATATGAAGCCTGGGAATCAAACATGACTCGTTACGAGGAGAATGTGACTGAGCTCCTTTTTAATTTGGAGAAAAATGGTGGATCTTAGGAAATCCATCAGATAGTTCAGGTAGAGAACGAGCAAGCTGATCATCTGGCTAAAGCAGCTGCTTTCAAATAGAGGGCTCCTGTGCATAGAGTGCTCACGGAGATCATGCGATGTCCGAGCTATAAAACCCTAGTTGTAATGAAAACATAACCTTTAGAAGGATGAAAGCTTCTGATCTATAAATTTTTGAATTCAGGTGAGCTGCCAAAAGACCCAGTGGAAGCCAAAAAAAGTTGTAAAAAATCAAGCCTATATGCAATTCATGATGGGCTTTTATTCAGGAGGTCATTTTCAAACCTTTTGAGCAGGTGTGTATCAGAAGAGGAAGAAAACTATTTATTAAGAGAAATTCATGAAGGGATATGTGGATCACATGAAGGAGCTCGGACTATTGCTAGAAAGGCACTCTTGCAAGGATATTTTTGGCCATCTATGAATGATAATGCAAAGAAGCTAGTTAAGAAATGTGACAAATGTCAGAAGTACGCCAATTTGCAACATCAACCCGCTACAAACATGAATCCGATCAAAAGTCCATGGCCAATGGAGAATGGATATTTTAGGCCCTTTTTCTCTAGCCATGACCTAGAGAAAATTCTTGGTGGTTGCAGTAGATCATTTTACAAAATGGTTAGAAGCTGAGCCTCTTGCGACTATCACCTCCTCTATGATCATCAAGTTTTTTAATAAAATAATTATTAGAAGGTTCGATATTCCTTATGCGGTTATCATGGATAGTGGAAAATAATTTGATTGCAAACAATTCAAGAAATACTATGTTGAACTTAACATCGATCTTCGGTTTACTTTGGTTTATCATCCACATGCTAATATCAAACTAAGATAACAAACCGAACCATTTTGACAGGGTTAAAAACTTGAGAAAGCTAAAGGTTGGTGGCATACGGGCTATATAATATATTGTGAGCTTACCAAACTTCACTAAGAGCCGCTACTAGATAAACTCCCTTTGCATTGGCATACGAAACTGAGATAGTTATCCCTATTGAAATTGCCTTGCCATCAACCACAGCCTTTAACTTCTCTAATGATCAAAAGTCAGACTACATGTATAACCTGGACATGTTAGAATTAAAAAGAGAGCAAGCAAGCATCAGAGCAGAAGCCTTCAAAGCTCGTATAGCAAACTTCCATAATAAAAGAGTCTGCTTAAGGCAATTCTATGTAGGAGATTTGGTCCTTCGAAGGGTTATATCTACTCATGGATTGGCCGGCTAGGGAAGCTCAAAGTAAATTGGAAGGGACTCTATCAAATGGCTAAATTTTCAAAGAATGGCTCTTACAAGCTCTGCACAACAAAAGGTAAGGATGTCCTTAGATCATGTAACATGGACAATTTGAAAAAAATATTTTCAGTAATTTCTACGAGCTTTAATAAGTACTCTTTTTCTTACATTTTTCATTTGATGATGTTATTTGTACTTTGTACATATCAAGTAAGAAAGAAAAAACATATACTCTTAAAATGTTCTTATGTAGTTATTTTTTTCATTTCAAGTAACATGCCTATACCGATACATAAGTGTCTTAGTCGCGTCGAGCTAATCACACTCTGATCATGCATAAATGCCTTAGTCGTGCCGAGCTAATCGCACTGATCATGCATAAATGCCTTAGTCACATCGAGCTACAAACAGATCATACATAAGCATCCTAATCGCGCCGAGCTAATATCATTACTTAGTCACCTTAGTGATACTGAGTCATGTACAAATATAAAAACTTGTAGACAAAAACAAATAAATTAATGTAAACCGATCTATAAAATTTGATTTATAATCATTGAACAAAGGTGAGTTTTAGCTCAAAAATCGAGCAAATGGTGATACAATATTAAAAGGCAAATATAAAAAAACATTTTTATTGCTCTACATTGTCAGAGTTCGCCTCTCTTTCAGCATCAAAAGGTTCCCCATTAGCAAATTTTGGAGCTCGATCAGGATCTACGTCCATTGCCCAGCCAAAGTCTTCTGTTGGATATTTTTTCTCGAGATCTGATTTCATGACCTCTTGAAATTTTGCGATGCCTTTCAGTAGCCAATCTTCATTTGCTTTATTTAATTTTTCAGCTCTTCTTGCTCTTTAGCTAGCAGTTTGTGAGTGACGGATAGATCTTTCTCCATGATCTCTAGATCAGACCGAGCTTCAGAATATTGCTTACGAACTTCAACAGTTTCTGCCAAGGCTTTTTGCTTAGTTTCGATCGCAGCTTGGGCCTGGAGCTCAAACTCCTTTGCTCATTTTTCGGCTCTGGCTAGCCAAACCTCGACTTCTTTCAATTGGTTCTTTTCTTATTTTTCGGCTTCAATAGCTTTCTTGGCATAGTTTTTGGCCTTTCTATATTCATGTACAGTGCCATTGAAAAAATCTCTAACATGAAGGGCCAAAAGACTAAACTGTAAACATAAACCATACTTAGTATTCTGAGAGGATAAGTTAATTCAAATTGAGATCAAACCTGAACTACCCTTACATCGATAATTGAGTTGCAGTTCTCTAACTTCCATTTTGCCCGGAAAGTTATTTTCTTTGGAAATTTTTCTGAGAAAATTCTGGCAGAATTTCCCGACCTGAGCATCGGTTACTGAGTAGTTTGGTCCATACCAAACTCTGATTTCTTCAAAAATAGCTTGTTGTACTTGTGGAGGGCTCAGCAAATGCTCCTTCCCCTCGAAATAAACTGCTTCTGCCCTGTATTTGACACTTGGTTGTTTTTCTGCTTTGAGATCCCATACAGTCTACTTGAGCTCCAGTCCCTGCACTAGGAACACCTTAGCGTCGGGTAAAAAGAAGGCATGAGCAGTAATTGTCACCTCCCTATAAATAACCTTGATTATTTCTTCCTCTGTTCATTTTCTTTTAGAGCTTGATTCACCCACAACTTTGTTTTGCTTTGACTTAGCAGCTTTAGCAGCTCGATTTGCTTGAATTTTCTTTAACTTCTCTTTTTGGTCAAACTGCTTTCCTTTCTCCATATATGCATCAAAACAGCAAATCATAAACATTATTATTGGGGCAACGAAATAAAATACGAGCAAGTATTACTAGCACAATCCTCAAGGAGTGGTTTGATAAGGTCTTTTTCAATAAAAAAAAATATCTCCTTATTAGCCGCAGAGCATTCAACTTCTCTCTCTGAATGTCTTGCTTTATTATGTCAAAATTTTCTTTCTCCCCTGGCTCAAGGTTCATCCTCTTTATTTTCGGCCAGTGTGGTGCTCAATTCCACCTTGTTTGGTACTCGAGGCCCCTTTTTTCCACAATAAAAAATTGATCTTTCAAACCCTTCATTGAATCGGATTTTTCAGAGAACAGTCCGAGCCTTGGCCAAGCCTGTAAAAATTGAAAATTTTCATCTGCCTTAGGTTAGGATTTTAGATTACACAGAGCAACTATGACTCTTGATGAGGGCACCACAGATAATAACTTGCTCAAAATTTTAAGCTCGACAACAGTCCTCCAGGAGTTCAGACTTAATTGTCCCAGAGAAATCCTTATCATGGACAGAAACAATTTGATCAAGACTCCTGCAATTAAATCTTCTTCATACATGATCATTTGATCAGGTCCCAGGTTATCATCTTCCCTCACATCTTCCCCCGGATTTTTATTTGATATTCGTCCGGTATCTGATATTTTTCTTTGATCTCCTTCAAATCTTCTTCCTTTAACGAGCATCGTATATTTTTCACTCGAGCTCAGTCAGTCCCAGCCCAAACTCCTTCTTCTTCACCTTCGGAACCCAAATTAGTCGTGGTTTCCCTCTCAATACCCCAACTACCATTTGATTCATTATCTCCTCAGAGTCTTGATCTCTAGAAGAGCTTGTACTATTGGTATTTAATCATGATGGATCATTGTATTGTATATATGGCTCTCTTCTCTCTTCATTTGTTGACATGCTTTCACTTTCTGAACTCATTTTCTTCATGAATATAACAAATAATAATAGCAAACAACAATAAAGGCTTACCTATAATGCACAGCGAAAATATTCCTCTTCAGCTACTCTTTGAATATCGATCTACTTGACTACGAGGTTTTGCACTTGCTCTTCTCAACAACATTTTACAAACCGAGCTCAAATTTAGCAACGTGTGAGAAATCAGCCGGTTGCACCCCCCTATTTATAGAAGATTATCTATAGTGTTTTGGGCGGGAGATTTTTTGGCTTTTCCCGCTCATCCCAATCGACCTCTCTCTGCGACATTTGTCCTACCTGATATTATTGCCAGATACCACGTGGGGGACTAATGATACTATCCAAGAATAACCGAACCAAGCTCCTCAAGAAGAGCCTGAGCACCTAACCGAGCTCCTTGATAAAAATTATAGTCGCATGCTAACCTTTAAGAATCAGTTCGATAGCTCGATATTCTTTTTCCTCAGCACAACCGAGTTTTGAATCCAAAAATGCCGAGTTATAGACTCAGTCGACAAAATTCCAACACATCAAGAAAAATCGTTGATACAAACAGTTAATTGTCCCATACCTCTCAACTATAAATATAAGTGGATCCCACAGGTAAATCTATCATTTTCACAACATAGAAAGCTCATTTTTACTGAGGCAATTACTGACTTAGACATCAGAATTTTTTCACTGGAGCCCGATTCACTAATCTTTTATTTTGCAGGTGATTGATCAACTAGCGAAGAATTCTAGCTTCAACTCCAGAAGAAATCCTAAAAATTCACCTCTTCATCATTTTTATTTTTTGGAAAAGTTATCTATTCATTATATATAGCATAATTGAGATTAAAAACAAAATTTTCACCATATTTTTTTTATTATTTTTTGATATTTAATATATTATGGAGACGGAGTATTCGTTTCTGAATATGTTTTTCAAGGGAACATGCTGTTACTTTTAGATAATATTTCATTGTGAATTATATTTTTTATTTTGTTTGGTAATAAAAGCGTAGGCCAAGGAATACTGATTATGTGCAAGTTTTATCCGTTATAAATTCAATTTTAAGTTTAAATTTTTATTATTTACAAAAGTTTATTTGGCAAATAATACAGTGAAACCTTTAGTGATATTTTCAAAAGAAAAAAAAAAGTTGGGAAAGGCAATTTTTCTCATACTAAAGGAAACATTATTTATTGTCATTCGTGCAATTTCAACCCCTAAAATTTGATGAAGTTTCAATGCTCAACGTATAAACGTTAATTTTTTTTTTAATTTTAAAATATGAAATAGTTTTTTTAATGGAAAGTTTTGTTGTCTCATCCAGCCCGGAATGAATTGCTTATTTTGAAATTTATTACACTTTTAAGTGCAAATTCAAAAAATTCATTGTTATAGGGAAAATTACATTATTTTTAAATTTTTTTAAATATCTTATTAAATGTATATTTAGGCTGTATAATTTTATTATATTAAATGTATATTAGATACATATTTATATGTATAATTTTTAAAATTAAAAATTGAAAAGCGAATTTTTTTAAAATATTTTAATTTTTTCACATTTTTAAAGAAATTTCAAATAAAAAGAAATTTCTAAAAGATATTTACATAACTATCCTAAAAAATAACTTTTATTACAAAAATACTATAAAAACTAAAAATATTTACATTTTTATAAAAAGTTGATATAAAATTTTAAAAATACCTTATTTTTTAATAAAATATTTTTTTAAAAAAATATCTCTTCTCTCACTATAATCAATATTTTACTCAAAATTTTTATTTTTTTTAAACTTCAATATTAAATTTAAATATTCTAATAAAATAATAAAAATTAGTATTTTAAATTATTTTTCAACATATAAAAATCACAATTTTTCAAAAAAGAAAAAAATATTTTTAATTATAAAAAAGGTAACACTAAAAAAATAACAAAATAAAATATATAATATATTAATAAAAATTATTAAATTTATCTTTAAATAAAAATTTTATATATTATACATATAAAAAAATACATACAATTTCGTTGTGTGGATGTATAATAGAAATGTTGTAGATATATTATAGATGTATTGTAGATATTGTAAATGTGTTTTAGATATTATATATATGTTATATATTATGAGGAATATTTAATGTTTACTCTCTCTCTCTGAACCCTAGCTTTTATCTCTTTATCAACGGCGACTAATTCTACGCTGTCGGCGGCGACTCTCCATGAGCCGGTTGCCCGGTCTTACGTTGCGGCTTTATCTGGCGGGGCTCAATCTGGATCGGTGTCCTCCGTGTCCTTGGACGATGCTAGATCCTTTGCTTCTGTGTCAAGTAATCGTAAGCTTTCTGGAGTGGATGCGGGGAAATTCAAGGGAGTTCCTTCTATTAGTTTGTCTGATGAAGATATTTCAAAGCTTTCTCTGCCATTTAGGTTTGCGCTTATTGGTACCTTTCATGCTGGCCGGCCCAACATGGTTTCTTTGAAGAAGTTTTTAGATGCCATGGGTTTCAAGGGTTCCTTTTCCCTTGGCTTGTTGGATTCTAAAAACATTATCATCAATTTTAATTTGGAAGTTGATTATCATCGATGCTGGTTGCGAAATACCTGGACTTTCAATGGATTTGTGATGGTCGTTTCTAAATGGTCACCAAATTTTCGTCCTAATGTCGATAGTCCGTTTGCTCCTGTATGGATTGTTTTAGAGGGACTGCCAATTCATTTTTTTGACAAGGAGGCGCTATTTCACATTGTTAACTTGGCGGGTTCTCCACTAAAACTGGATGCAGCCACTTCGTTAAGGACTAGACCATCGGCTGCAAGAGTCTGTGTGGAAGTAGATTTAACTAAAGAATTGCCATCTAAACTGTGGATTAATAATGGTTCCAAAGGCTTCTTTCAACCCATAACTTATGAATGCCTTCCGAATTATTGTATTAAATGTGAAAAGCTTGACACAATCCAGAGTCATGCAGTTCTGGTGCTTATGACTCTAGTTTTCAGGCAAAAGTGGCTCGGCCAGTAGAGACGTTGGAATTGCTTGAGGTTAAGACTCCATCAAAGGTTTGGATTCCTAAAAAGATTATTCCGGATGTTTCACCAGTGGTTATTGATAATCCTGTTCCTGTTCACAATGCTGAGACTGATGTCGTTATTCCTAAGCATATTGTTTCTATAACTTCTGATCATAATGAGATTGCTTCTTCTTCTAAACTGAATTCTGATATACCAGAGACTTCTACTCTTGTGAATGATGGGGTTATTGATTTGTCTAATATTCCTCAAGGATCTGCAGCTAAATTAAATCATGTTTCTGATTTAGAGAATCTGATTCCAGATGATAATGAATCTATTGGTTTAATGTCAGAGGGCGATGGGGATCAGAATGTGAATGCTTCTCTAGATAGCCTTAAATCGGCTGGGCTTTCCATTGGCCTTAAGCTGAAAGCTGCCTGCGGTGGCGATGATTTTGTCCCAGTTATTCGCAAAAAAGGAAGACCGAAAAAGAAAAAAACAACAGCTGTGAACCTGAAGGTGCAGGAAACAAATGATACTGATATTTCCCAATCTCAATGAATCTGCTCAGTTGGAATGTTTGAGGTATAAGTTCCTCTTCCCTTAGACTTCATAAACTTTGTATTGAATTCAAGATTGGCTTATTGATTGTTCTGGAGCCACTTGTTGACAGTGATAAGGCTTCATCTTTTGTTAATAAACTCGGTTTCACTCATCACTACACTTCTCGCAGTAATAAAATATGGATTCTTTGGAAAGAATCTCTTTTTGCTCTCACTGATTTTGTTGATGATTGGCAGCATGTTAAGTGTTCAGTTGTTCATAGACTTTTGAATCTTTCTTTTGCTTTGTCTGCTGTTTATGGTTTACATTCTCGTGCCGCTCGAGTTAATTTGTGGGATAGTCTGGAGAGATTTGCTGAATCTGCTAGTGGTCCCTGGATTGTCGGTGGTGATTTCAATGTTATTAAATACTCTTCTGAATATATGGGATCATCTACTCCTAATTTACTTAACATGCAAGACTTTTGTGATTGTACAAACTCGTGTGGTTTGATTGATGCCCCCTTTGTTGGGAATAGTTTTACTTGGACGGGTATCCGCAGTAGTGGGCTAGTGTGGGAACGACTAGATAGCTTCCTGATTAATCAATCTTTTCTGGATTCTTTTGATGATGTTATTGTTGAGCATTTGGGAAAAACCTCATCCGATCACTCACCTTTGCTCTTTCGTTGCTCTCAAAATACCACCAATGCTCCTCGGCCTTTTAAGTTTCAGCACATGTGGCTTACTAGTGCCTCTTTTCTCCCTATGATTAGAGAATCTTGGCCTTCTTCTTTCAATGGGGGTGGTATGAAAGGTCTTTATATGAAACTGAAAGAGCTTAAGACTCATATTCGAAGATGGAATAAAGATATGTTTGGTAATGTTTTTTCTCAAGTGCAGGAGGCCGAAAAAGAGGCTGCTTTAGCTGAGAATACTTATGTTACAGATCCTAGTCCAGCTAATCGTAAGTTGTGGTTTGAGAAGCAAGCTTATCTTCTTTCTAAGCTTAAATTGGAAGAGATGTTTTGGAAGCAGAAGTCTCATATAAAATGGCTTGAAGAGGGAGATACCAATACTAAATTTTTCCATACTTATGTTAGGACTATTCACAAGGTACAGCGAATTGTTATGATTAAGGACGCGAATGGAGAGTGGCTTTCCTCGCAACAAGATATTGGTGCAGAAGCAGTTAAGCATTTTACTAATCTCTTTATGCAGGACACAAGCATGGTTGAGAATTTCTCCTTGCTGGATTATATTCCCTCCCTTGTCACTAGTGAGCAAAACCGAATCATTGGGGCAGTTCCAGTTGAGAGCGAAATTAAAGAGGCGGTTTGGCAGCTTGATCCCACTAGTGCTCCAGGGCCGGATGGCTTTGATGGTAAGTTTTACAGAGAATGTTGGGATGTTATTTGCTGGGAAGTTTGCAGTGCAGTTAAAGAGTTCTTTCTTGGGCTTCCTATCCCTCGATCTTTTTCTAGTTCCCAGATTATCTTGATTCCGAAGGTTGATAATCCTATCAACTTCAGCCAGTTTCGGCCAATATGCCTAACTAATTTTATCAGTAAAGTTTGCACTCGCATTCTAGCGAATCGAATGGCTCCTTTCTTGGGTTCTCTTATTTCTCCTGAGCAGGCGGGTTTTATGAAAGGAAGGTCCATTCACTCTCAAATATTATTGGCCAATGAATTGATACATGAGCTAGATAGAAAGGCGAGAGGTGGCAATGTTGCTGTTAAGCTAGATATGGCTAAGGCATTTGATCGTGTATCCTGGTCTTTTCTTGAAGCTGTGTTACTTAAATTTGGTTTCTCTCCTTTTGTTACTCATCTCATTATGCAACATCTATCTTCTACAAGACTTTCGGTATGTATTAATGGGATCATTTATGGATTCTTTGCTCCAGGAAGAGGGGTTAAACAGGGCGAGGTCCCCGTATCTTTTCATTTTAGCCTCTGAATGCTTCTCCCGGGGATTAAAATATCTAGTTTCCATGAGCAAAGTTCAATGCTATCAGCTAGCTCGCCATGCCCATCTGATATCGCATTTGGCATTTGCGGATGATCTCTTGGTACTTATCAGGGGAGATATGTGAAGTATTAAAAATTTCAGAGACTTTCTTCAGCTTTATCAATCTGAATCTGGGCAGCTCATTAATTATGATAAGAGTTCTCTCTATGTGTCTAAGAGAATTTCTTCTGCAATGGTAACACAGATTGAGGAGGTTATTTCCATAAAAAAAAAGAATCTTCCTTTCACCTATTTGGGGGCCCCGATTTATCAAGGCATCAATTGAACTAGATATTGCTCGGATCTTTTAAAGAAGATTGACGGTAAGCTTTTGGGCTGGACAAAACGTCTCTTATCTCAAGGTGGCTAGCTTCTCTTGATTAAGAATGTCTTATGTTTGATCCCTATACATTATGGGAGCAATGAAACTTCCAGCCAAAATCATTCAAGCTTTGGAGATCAAAATGGCCAATTTTCTTTGGGGAGGTACCAGTCGGCATGACCGTCGACATTGGGTGCGTTTTCAAAATCTGTGCTACCCAGTAGAGGAAGGGAGGCTCGGTATTCGTTCCCTACGCTCTATCCAGCTTGCTTACTCGGTCAAATTATGGTGGTCCTTTTCCCAAAGTGATTCCTTATGGGCTGTTTACATGCAAAAGAAATATTTGAGGGAGAATTCTATGTCTTTTCAACCCACTGATTCTAATATATGGAAGCGCATCTGTAGAATTAATCAGTTGGCACAAGAAATCGTTGCCAAGGTGGAACCTGCCACCGGTTTTAAATTTTCCCTATTGTATGATCACCGTAGTACCACTCTCTCCTCTAGATCGATATGGCATTCTTCCTTCCCTCTGAAAGTTTCTTTGTTTACATGGCGTATCTTGCACAATGCTCTGCCGCTGCCGCAAAATCTACAAAGAATGGGTATTATTGGTCCTACTTTCTGTCCTTTCTGTCGCTTATCTTCTGGTACTTTGGATCATATTCTTTATCTGTGTCCAGGCATTCAGCAGGTCTGGCCTTTTTTTGGGGCCTATATGTTAAAGACAAACAACACTTGTAGCTCCCTAAGACAGGAATTAATGAGATGGTGGCTTACTACTAAAGCTACTTCTCTATCGGGCTTGCTGTGCTGCCTTATTCCTCAACTTATTTTATGGAAAGTGTGGATAGCTTACTGCAATTTTACATGGGGCGACGGTGATTTCTATATCCCATCCATTCAATATCAAGTAAGCAAGCTCATTTTCAGCTGGGGAGTGATTAATTCGCATAAAAAATTTGCAAAAGGAAACTGTGATCAGTTTAAAGATCTTCTTCCGGCCAACCTTGGAAATCTTCGTCGGCATCTAACGTGGGTTACATGGAAACGACCAGAGCTGTTCTCATATAAAATCAATATTGATGCTTCCTTCATTGGTTCAGGTTCAGCGGGAGGTGTGGTAATTCGAGATAGACGAGGAAATTTTGTCTCTGCTTGTTGTTTTCCCCTCAAAGCTCCCTCGGCTCTGCATGCAGAATTGCATGCTCTTTACTTTGGTTTCCAATGGAGCTTGTCTCAAGTTCAAGGCCCCATTCAGGTGGAAATTGACTCCCTTTGCACTGTGAATCTTTTCAGGCAACATCGAAGTGATTGGGATTCTGTCTTATCTGCCATTTATTGCAACATTGTCAATTCAAATTCAGCTCTTACACATATTTTCCGAGAAAGAAATCAGGTGGCTCATTCGCTTGCTCAGCTTAGTAGAACAAATAATGCTTCTTATTTTTTCTCAAATTTTGCTTCCCTTCCTAAAGCTATTAAGGGATTAATAACTATGGATTGTATGGGCATGCCCTCTTTGAGATATCAATAAAAGCCACTTTTTCTTGCAAAATATATTTATATATATGTTATATATTTATTATTTAAGTTGTATATATTTTATAAAAAATATTAAATATTATGTGAATATTGTATGAATGTTATGTGGATGTTGTTTGAATAAAAAATTAAAAAAATTAAATTAAATAAATATTAAAAATATTATGTAGATGTGTTGTAAATTTATTGTAGATGTATTGTTGATGTGTTGTAGATGTGTAGATATAATTTATATTGTTGAGTGTATATTTTATATATATTATATATATGTTTATTTTTTTTGTGTATTAAAAATATGACATAAAAAATTTTAAATAAAAAATATAAATAAAATCAAATTATTAAAAATTAAAAATAAAAATTTAGAAAAATAAAAAAAGAAACATCATTGTTGTAAAAAAGTACAAATGAAACTAAAATTGCAGATCCTTATATTTGAAAAATGAAGGGATAATTACAAAATTAACTTAAAAACTATTACTCTTTTTAAATTTACGGTTGATAAAAAAATCTTTTAATTTTACGGTACATATCATTTTTATTTACAAAAATATGAAAAGTGGATCCATGCATATTGAAACAAATTAAAAATTTTATATTCATCTGCCTCAAAAGTTCGCTCATTTGTGTTCCATCTTTGGACACTAAATAATATTTGTAAGTCTATAGGTGACACTAGTTCACTTAAAAAATATTTTGCATATTCAGTTTCAGATTTTATTTATACAAAATTCTTTTTAAATTTGTTGGACTTGGCTATTTTACTAAAAGGAGATGAAATATTTTTGCTAAAGGATATTACGTTATATGGCATCATTTTTAACTTTTTAATTATCTTATTTTTAATATATTTAATATATATTTAATATATATCTTTAAAAATATAGTATATCATTAGTAAGCTAAATATATGTCAAAAATATTTGTAAAAAGAAATATTTTTAAAATTAAAAATTAAAAAATAAATATTTTTGAAATAAAATAATAAAAATAAAAATTTTATAGGTACGCAATAACTATAACTACATATATCTATCATCTTTAAAAAAATATATCAATATGCAATTGTAATATCTTAGCATATGAAAATATATATAACATATACATACATATACTATAAATATATGGGGCCAAAATTTATAAAAGAGATATTTTTTAGCTAAGGCATATGTAATATATACCCATATATATTTTTTTATCTACGAAGATATATCTAGCATATACCTACATATACCTATTGTCTTAGAAAAATAATATCAGTATGCAGCTCTCTTATTTTAGTATTTATAAGTATATGACAACTATAACTATATATATCTATTATATTTTAAAAAAGAATATCAATATTTCAAAAAAAACAAAAAAGAATATCAAAATGCATGCAACTATAATAACTTAATATATTAAGGTATATGTAGCATACATCTACATATATCTATTGTCTCGGAGAAAGAATAATAATATACAACTGTTATATCTTATTATATTTAGGTATATACTATTTATAACTATATATATTTATTATTTTTTTTTAAAAGTCAATATGTAGTTGTAATATTTTAGTATACGAAGGTATATATAACATATATGTATACATATTTATTGTATTGGAAAACAAATATTACTATCCAGTTGTTATACCCATATACCCACATATATATTATTCTTTAATTATTTATTTATAAAATATATCTACATATAAATTAATATATTTTGTTAAATTTGTTGAAAATCTAAAAAAGTAAAAAATTATTTCTTTAAAATATTTTATCATGTGGAGTGAGCTATATTAAAAAAATAAAATAATATTTAATCAATATATTTGAAACCCACTCAATACATTTAAAACAAAAAAAAAATATTTTCAATTAGAATGATTTCCAATATAAATTATAATAATTATTTTCAATTTACCATCTTCAATCAATATATTTTATAATAAAAGGGTTATTGCTAGTAGCAGTAGTTTTAAGCTCTGCATGTGTGCTACATGTATATTTTTAAACTGAGTTTCATATATTTTGATTATTAAATTTTTTTAAAACATATTCAAACTGTTTTTCTTTTACAGACACGTTTTTTAACATAAGAAATATCAAACATCATGTTCTTTAACTAAAATAGAATGTCATCACCAGCATCAAACATAAAACAACTGAATTATACTAAAGTATTTCATATACAAAATTATGTTCACAATCGATTCTTTAATAAAATGCTTTATATAACATCATGTTGAAGATCATGACCAACAAAAAAAATGGAGACTCTTGCATCAAATCAAAACTAAAATAAACGGTAACCCATGCAAAAAAAAAGCCTAAAAGAATATATTAATGTAGATTTTTATATATTCTTGTCGCAGCGGTGCAAGATGAGAAAGAAAAGAATAAGAAAAAGGATCGTAGTTTTAAAAAATCAAAACATAAAAAAGTTAAAAATGAAACAATAAAAAGTTAAAAATGAAAAAAAAAATAAGAACAATAAAATTGAAAATAAAATTCAAAATATAGTATATGGTGTAATTTCCTCAAAAATGAAAGTTTCCAATAGGTACACAATATAAATATCTCCATTTCTATAGTTTTTTATTAGGCTTTTGATAAAAATATAAAAAAATTAAAATAATTCTAAATTTATCATATTTATAAAATATTTATTAAAATACTAGATTTTTATTAATTTATAAAAAGTTTATAATAAGTTTATAAATTTTATACAGTTTGTAATAAATTTATTATAAATTTATAATAAAATAATAAAAACACTTATAATAAAAAAATAAAATTTAAAAAAATATAATAAAGTGTGTCATTTTTCATTTCTTATCTGCCTCGGCCAATGATAGATAAATTGCGACCCATAATAGTTTACAAATCCAATTTAGGGCCGAAGTGAGCCCAGCTGACGGCTGAGCAGGAACTTCACCGCGTCGTTTCCCGCCAATTTACTTCCTCGATTGGCGCGCAAATGAAGACTGACTAGAGAACAAATTAATTATATATATATATATAGATAATTAGATATACATCAAATGCAAATAATTATTTTGTTTTTGAAACTGAGAAAAAGAGCGCAAGAAGTTCAAAAAAATGGAGATCGTCAGACCTCACTGGAAATCTCCATCTAACGACGTCGTTTCAACGCTTCCTCTCTATCGTTCTGCTCCCTCTCTGGAAGTCAGACTTGAAGATTTCGAGCTTTACGCCATGGATCGCCTTCGAGGTTACTCTTCTTTATTATTTATGCAAAATCGATTTCTAGGCTTAAGTTTGAATAACAATATGATGCCAATATATCGTATGAAATTGCAGTTCTTAAAGGCATCTCCGATGGCTTGTCTCGCGGAAAAAAGCCCGAAGAAATGGAAAAATTGGTAGTAATTTGTAATTTTCCTTTCTAAATTGAAATTCTGGTTTGATTTTTGGTCAAATCTGGTCCGTTGATTGTTTGTTTTTGGAGTTGTTTGAACAGGTAAATGAACTATGGAAAGTAAATATGAAGCATCCACAGGCATCTGAAGTTCTAAACAAGGATGTTATATCTCACTTTGTTCTTCGTCTTGTGTATTGTAGAACGTAAACTTTCTTCGAGTATTATTTTGCTATATAACTCCTCTAAATTTTCTTCTTATTGTCGTGTTTGTTTTGTTAATTATTCATCAGGGAGGACCTTAGGAAATGGTTTCTTTCCATGGAAACTTCCCTCTTTCGCAATCGATTTCTCCTTTTGACCACTGGAGCTCAGGTGATATAGATTGATTGATTGATCGAATGCCTTTTTTCCCTTACTTGATTTAGATGCTGATTGATTGCAATTATGATTTCGAGTTTGCTAGAGGGCTCTATTGGCGGAGTTTGGACTTCCATACAAGACAGTTACAAGTGCAGCATATGAGGTTGTCATGTTGCATCTACCTGTTCCAGTTGTTTGCTTGCCTTGTGCAATATCTGCAATCCACAATTCTGCTTCCTTTTAGACACTCTAGCCTGCTTGCTTTTTAAACATTCAAGTTTACATTAAGTTTTGTCTATTGTTTCTGTTTTGTTGCAGGGCATGAAAGAAAAGCTGGATCAAGTTGCGCGCTCAATTAGTCAGCCTATACCTTCTTGTAAGAGCATATATCTCTTATTTGCTCCTTTGGCCTTTCATTTTGAATTGTGTAAATGCTCGTTGTCTATATCTCTTTCAGTCTAAGTTATGGTTCTGTTTATGACCTATTTTGATTACACCTTATGCACTGTTTTTATCTAGTATGACATATTGCATCTTCTCAAGATTCTGTAATTGATGAGATTAACATTTCATTGTACTACTACTACCCTAAATCCTGAATACTTAATGTTAGGTAATTTTTGGTGTGTCCATCTTAATGAGATTCATCGTTGGAAGAATTTTAGGAATCAGAAATTCTGTTTACAAGACCAAATTTGTGTTGTTGACACAAAATTAGGAAGGAACCTACTATAGATGCTCTGTCAAAAGCATTCTTTTAATTGTCCTGTTGTAAAATAGTTGTAGGAGATGATCAGTTTCATCTACTTTTCATATTCATGTGCTGTAGCTCTATAGCCTAGTACTGAGAACTTGTTTTTGTTTTGTTATTCTAATTATAATATGCTTTCTTTTTTCTTATTTCTCTTTTCTTTTTTGCAGCTGGTGCCATATTTTACAAGGTTAGTGCACTGTTCCTTGATTATTTCAGTCTATCTATGTAAGAATTGCAGTGTTGGTCATCTATGGATAATAGATCATGGTATATGATAGGAGAACAGACAAGGAACATCCCCATGTTTATTGAAGGACTCATTAGTGTTTCATATTTTTTGATTTGACATGTCTGACAAGGAGCTTTGCCATATTTGAATCCTCGATAGTCTCTCATCTTATATTTGGTCTTATGTTACTCATATTTGGTAAGTAATGCTTATTTCAGCTGCTCCACTGCAGGTACCATTTGAGGAAGTTCCAGAACTGGTAGCAAGTCGTCGTGTTTTTATATGCAAAGGGCATGCTTATATAGCCATGAATCAGGTAATTTTTATTCTTCTGCTTAACTTTTGTACTTGAACAATTAAACTTGTGGTTGTCAAAGGTCTGATTGATGTTTATCTACTTTCATTTTTCAGGTTGTTTCCCTTGTTGTTACACAATTTCGCAGTCTTCTATCAAAGGCCCTTATTCTAACAAACAGGTCATTATTGTTGGTTTTGATCTTCAAAAGCTAGCTTATATTTTATGATTTGACACAAATATGCACCGGCATTTATTCAATTAATAGACTTAAAAAAGATTTCATATGCAGAAGCATATTTAATCTGAGGTTATGCTGGTGCATTTAACAAAATCTTTGCATGGTTGAATAGGGCATGATGTTTAGATTCTTGCACAGTACTGAATTCTTACAATGATGGATTTTCGTTTCCAGGAAATGGACATCAATGATCAGAGAACAAGAGAAGGATCGCCTAACTCCTGTGAGTATTTAGTCATGAACATGATAGATTATATAGGTCTTATTATTTTTCAAATGTGATGTTGATATCATAATGTTGGTACTTTTTAGATTGTGGAAGCCCTATGCACAACTTATCTGGGTCCTGACTATTCTCAGGTACTTTAATACCTATATATGTACTCAGTTCTGTCGCTTTAAGTCATAATTTCAAGTTGATTAAGAATAGTGGTCTCACTGCCTTTGCAGCCTAAAGAATTCGCTGATATATCAATTAAAGACATTGACGTGGTTGCTAAGAGTTCATTCCCTCTATGCATGCGACACCTGTTTGAAAAAGTAAGGAGTCCTGATATTTCAAACAAGTTGAATAATTTTCTCTTGTTCTTCCAATATAGATGTTCATGATTTCCCTTTTTTTTGCTGCATTTATTGTTTTATGCTATATTTTGCAGCTCAGAGAGGACCATCATTTAAAGCATGGAGGTCGGATGCAATTGGGTCTTTTTCTCAAGGTTGTATTTTTATCTTATTTTATATAATTGTTATTCTGCCTTGATAAGTGCGTTCATATTTAATTACTTGTTCTGCTGGGTCCTTTCAATCTCCGCCCCTCATTTTGAGTTTTTTTTATGGATCACACACTTATTATTACTATTTCAAGTATAAACCCTGTTTTCCGTGCTCATACTTGAGTTTATACTGTTACATTCTACAATTCAGTAGAAGTGTAGAACATGATCCATGAATCAGGCAGGGCTTCAATATGGCAGTCCTTGATAAGCTTTGTTAAGTGTTTTTTTTTTTAAAATTGTTAATTAGTAGTCTTTGCAATTCTGTTAAGCATTTTCTTTATCTATACTTTAGGGCGTTGGCTTGAAGTTGGATGATGCTCTTGCATTTTGGAAAGCAGAGTTCTCCCGCAAGGTAAGTGTTAGCCAAACATGTGAATTGAATTCTTTTAATTACAATTTCTTTTGGTGGTTATATTAGGATTATCAGTTTTGTATCTGGAAATAGCATCAATCACTGTAATTCTGAATTGTATTTGCATGCGTTACCATAGTGCAGAAGAGCAGGAGTTCAGGGAAGAATTATATTTTTATCTCTAAGTTTCTGCCATTTACCACGTGTGACAATGCATGATTATTATGTTTGAAAGACAGTGTATATTAGAGGCATCTCTTTCTGGTCAGAGATCTTTGGGGATGTATATTTGGGACTGGAAATAACAACTGACCATTAATTTCCTTGTATTTTAACTTGCTGTAGGTTGGTGCGGAGAGGTTTGACAAAGAATACGCCTACAGCATACGCCATAATTATGGAAGAGAGGGAAAGAGAACGGTAAGATACTGAACCTATCAGCTTGGTTTCTTATTCAGATAGTAAATATATTGGCATTGTCATGATAGACTGTATTTAGGACTAGACATGTTTTACATAAAAAATAAAAGAGAATAGAAGATAGGAAAATGAAGGCTTAATGACAAAGAAAAGCCCTGACCTTCTGCAGTTGTGTCTAAGCGTTTAATTTGGTGAATTTTATAGTAGTCAAAATTGAAATGAAATATTTATTATTAATTAGAAGTCCAAAATTTTAAATTGACTCCTGAACTTTTATTAGACTGTCAATTTAATACCCAAATTTCAATGAGGTCTTCAATTTTCAAAATTGTTATACTATTATTAATTAAACTAATGATTCAATTGAGAAAATTTGAAAACTGAAGACTGACTAAACTGACTATTTGGTATGAATTAAAGGGTCCATTTGACTTTTTGATCTTTTATTAAATAATAAAATAGCTAATTACATATCCGCGTGATGCACGGATATAATTTTAATTGTGTTATAAAAATTTTATTATACATATAATATTTTATTTATATATTAATAATTTATTAAATATATGATATTTTACTTTTAATATTAATAGTTTTAGTTAATAAATTTTAAATTTAATATAACAAGCAATCATTAATATAGTTGTGGAAAATAAAATTAAAATGTAATCTAATTTTTTTTATACATATAAATTAATCCTAATAGTTTTGTATAATAAATTATGAAATACAAATAATATATAAATAGATAAAAAATTATACTATGCAATATTTTTGTATTGTATATATGTATTACTTGATAATTTACTATTCATTTATTTTTTAATTTTAGTCAATAAATTTTTTATATATAAGATATTTTATTTTCACGTATTATTAATTTATCAATATATGATTTTTTATTTTTACATATATTAATAGTTTTAATTAAAAATTTAATAATAATTATTAATTTATTATATATATAATCTTTTATTTTCATATATTTATTGTTTCAGTAAAAATATTTATTGTTTAATTTTAAACTTTTAAAATATATAAATTAATTATTATTATTATAAATAAATTATTTAATTTATAATTAATTTATTTTAAATGTTAAGAGTTAAATTTTTTAACTTTTTCAATTTCTAAAAAAATATAATTATATTATTAAATTATATTAATATATAATTAATTTATATTTTATAAAAAATCATATTTTTTATTTAATTTTAAAATTTTTAATAGTATATAAATTAATAATTATTAAAAATAAATTAACTAATTTATAATTGGTTTATTTTGGAAAAATTAATAGTTATATATTTTTTAACTTTTTAAATTTCTTAAAAAATATATAAATTATTCAATAATATATAATTATATTATTGTATACTTATAGTTTTCTATAAATTAACTTATTTAATTAATATTATGAGATTATATTTATTAATGTGTTATTATTTAATAGAAGATTAATGATCACAAATATAATAAATATTAAATTTTAGAGTTTATATAAATTATTAAAATTAATTAAAAAGAGAAAAATGATATTGCATTATTTTCAAAAATTGATGTCGCGTTATTCCTTCAACACCTCTTCAATCTTTAACTTTTTTAGGAATGTCAAAAATTATATATTTTATTTTTTAATTTTTAAAATATATAAATTAATTAATATTAAAATTAATTTATTATGAAGAAATATATTATTAAACCATATTGTGTAATTAATTTCTATTTTATAAAAAAATATATTTTATTATTTTATTTTTAATTTTTAACAATATATAAATTAATCATTAATAAAAATAAATTAATTAATTTATATTAGGATGATTAATAATCATATATGTTTTAACTTTTTAAATTTTTAAAAAAATATATAAATCAATCAATAATATTTAATTATATCAATGTGTAATTAATTTATAGAAAATTAAAAGACAAATATAATAAATATTAAATTTTAGATTTTATATAAATTGTTAAAATTAAATAAAAATTAATTAGAAAGAAAAAATGAGATTGCATTATTTTTAAAAATCGATGATGTCTCATTTCTTCAACATCTCTTCTATCTATGGTTTTTTTAGGAATGTCAAAAATTATATATTTTATTATTTAATTTTTTTAAATTTCTAAAATATATGAATTAAATTTATTATGAATGTTAAGAGTTATGTATTTTTTAACCTTTAAAATTTCTAAAAAATATTTTTTTAAAAAATTTAATTAATTTATATTCAAAAGATTAATAATCATATATTTTTTAACTTTTAAATTTCTTAAAAAAATATATAAATTAATCAATAATATTTAATTATATTAATGCGTAATTAATTTATAAAAAATTAAAAGTCATAAATATAACTTATTTAATAAATATTATGAAATTATATTGATATATAATTATTTTTATTTAATAGAAGATTAATAGCCACAAATATAATAATTATTAAAATTTAGATTTTATATTAATTAATAGTCATATATTCTTTAACTTTTAAATTTCTTAAAAAATATATAAATCAATCAATAGTATTTAATTATATTAATATGTAATTAATATATAGAAAATTAAAACTAACAAATATAACTTATTTAATTAATATTATAAACTTATTTAGTAGGAAATTAATAGTCACAAATATGATAAATATTAAATTTTAAATTTATATCAATTATTAAAATTAATTAAAAAAAAGAAAAAATGAGATTGTATTATTTTAAAAAATTGATAATGTGTCACTTTTTCAACACATCTTCAATCTTTGGCTTTTATATATATAATATAAATAGATAGAACATTTATTTGACCTATGGTAAAATTGGAACTAAGTTTTCAAATTACGGTAAAACTGCTCAAACATGAATAGGCTAGAATATTTATTATTGATTTACGTATTCTAGCAGGTAATTTTAAAATTTTCAAGTTCTCAAACTAAGTTATCACTCTGCTTGCAGATTTGCCTATTTTTCTGTGTATTTTGATTGATTAAACTTCTTGGTTTTATGTTTTTTTTTTCATTGCAGGATTATACACCCTATTCTTGTCAAAAGATCATTACTTTAACTCCTGGTGTTGGAGATCATCATGGCTGTCCTTATCGACATTTTAGGTCAATTCTCTAACTAAATAAATGTGTTTGAGCTATTGAAATTAGACAAAAAGATAATAATGCAACTTGGCAAGTGTTTGGATTTGTTGTCTTTGGTAAAATCAGCTTGATTTTCAGATGTTTAGCATCTGCCTATTGCAATCTGTCATATGGACTGCAGAACCTCCGAACTACTGTTTATGGATGATCAACCATTAAGAAAGATGTTAATATTTTGGGGCATTCCATCTCAGAATTAACAAATACTTAATGAGTGCTAGAGTGTTTTTGAAAGAAATGAGCTCTAAAAAACACTCTGATTAGAAGGTTTTTTTTTCCTGTCTAACTTCTTAAATTTGGTTGGACCATCGGCTTCTGGCTTGCGCCAAGTTTCTTAGGATTTTGATTTCATAATCAAAGCAAAATACAAAATTTTTTATTACTTGATCTCTTAAATCTTGTAGACCACGTAAAAGGCAGTCTGAAACACTCAAGTTCAATGTGTCTATGGGATTCTTTTGGAATTGATAAATGATGACATTGATGATTGGACTCTTACAACTAACTAGTTATTCTAACACCAACGGATAAATCTATTGTACTTCATATTACTCTTATGTCAAGATAAATAAAAAAATTCACATATTTCTTATGGTGTCATATCTAAATAATGGATTCTCATGATATTTTTTTTCTTGATTGCCACGGGTATGTTCAAATTATGTTTTTGGCATGACAGTGAAGAAAACTTAAGGGCTGCACTCTTTAGAATGGGAGTAAACAGTGGTGCTGCAGAGGATGTAATAGATAAAGTGCGAAATAGACATTTTCAGGCAATGTAATTGCCAGTTAAATTTTTATTTTGCTTCCAATTGCTTTTTGTCGTTTTAATGTGGAGCTACATAATTGACCTGGTAATATGCAGTTGGCTTGTACATTAACATTTGAAGCTATTCACGGCTTATCGTGTGATGCTGGGATTAATCACCCTAACCAGTACTTCAGTGACAGCCAAAAGATCCTGAAGTCCCAGGTAGATGCTAAACATGACTTTTGAACGTTGGTTAACCTCATTATATGAAATATTAATTTGTATGAAATATTATTTTGGCGAGGAGCCTGTGTCAAGCATTTGTTGTTCATGGCTAGGTAACTTAATCCTAACCAGTATGCAGGCATTATGGTGCAATGAATAGAGTTGATGTGTTGCCTTCCTGGCTGAAAATGATCATTTTTATCATTATGAGATGTGGCAGGGTCCCAGACTTTAGGACATTTCTGGTCTATCTTTAAGAGGCGGTGGCCCTTAGGCCAAAAGCTTAACGTGACCTATCACCTATTAATCTATGTGTATGGCTTCTTTCTGGACGGTGATAGATTCATAAGTTTTTTACTATGCTGTCCCCACACATGCATGAAATCTTGAAATGATATTTGTGGTCCTGCTTTATCCTGCTTGGGTTGTGTAATGAATCACCCATAGGATGTTTGAAAGATTATAAACAGGGCATTATAGAAAGAATTAAAAAAAAAATAATATTTTAACTAAAAAAATAATAATTTAATTACTTTAAATTTTCATCCAAGATCTGCGAAATCTTGGAAAATCAATTTTCTTAATATTTGCGTTCTAGTGATGTTAACCTGACTAGCTACTTTCATAAGTGCTTTGTCTTGTACTTGTGATGAATTCTTGGATGCTACCCTCGTGACATAAGATTTCGTATCCCTTAGCCATTAGTTAGGAAAAATGCTTTTAAAAGTCTTTGTCGCTTTACTATAAGAAAGATGGGGAACAATATGCTTAATAATATATGTTTTATTCATTGCAGAACCATTCCTTAGAGCAAGGAGAATCTACTAGCCACTGATAATATGCTTCTCCTTCTCTGGTTTGTTCCGTTTTCTTACTTCTTTAGAAAACTGTTTCATTCACGTGTACTGTAGTTCTGTTAGTCATATGATGGACCTACAAATGCCAACTAGTAGGGTAAATAAGTCAATTTTGAACTAGTTTAATAATAATAATAATAATAATAATAATAATACCATTACGTATCAATAGTTCCCAACCACAAGCAACCCTTTAGGCTTTGATGTTCTAGGTAAAAGAAGCAAAAACTTGTCCGCTAGCGGGAACGGTGCTAAAATTGCTCTCTTCATTCTATCACTGCACTGACCACTGAGACTCTCCTTTTATTTATATTTAACAGTTAGGCTTTGTTTTTCATTTAAAAAGGCAGTGGACAACTGAATTTTCTTTGTTTTGGGATCAGCTGCTAAAGGGGCAGTGGCAGACATTGAAAATAATTTAACGCGTCACTTTTATGCTCAAAAAACTGACCAATAGTGTAACGACAACAGCTCCTTGGTTGGTTTTCTAAATTTGGTTGGTTGGCGGGAAAAAAGTGCCCCATTTAGTAACCTTCTGGTTTGTAGTCAGAATTTGTAGAGTGAAAAATCTTTGGTAGAGTTTCAAAGAACATAAACCACCATAGATTGGTTAATATATGGTTGGATGTTCAGCTGGTGGTTATTTGAGATTTATTTGGCTAAAGATTAGTTGGGTTGATAGGTGGTTTGTTGTGTATAGGTAGATCCAAATGCTATGAGAATCACTCGTCTATAATATTTGGAGTTAAAAACTTCTTTCTTTGTAATAAATTTTGTTGAGCCAATGCAAAAATAAAAATTGTAATACATTTGCAGCTTTCTGTATTTGTCTATTTTGTTCACTTTACTTGCTATATTTGTATATTTGCTCTATTTATATATTTTGTACCAACAAATGCTTATTTAAATATATATTTATCAATTTCTCTTATATTTGTATACTTTATATCTAATAAACATTTATATACCTATGTAGCATCATCTTTAGTTGAGTGGACAGGTATATGGGATAGAATGACTAATGTTTGTGTATACAAGTGTATGTCAAATAAATAAGGGGTAAGGATGCATGCTTTCTCGACTAAGCAATAGATTCAAATTGGAGTTTTCCATTTTTCTTATATTAAAAAAAATGTATTGGAAAATATTGTAAAAAGAGGGTGAAAGCTATTTACCTTCTAATTAATAAGGTGAAATTAATTAATAAATTTCATTGATTTACCTTTTCAATTCGATTGTTCAGGTGGGCATGGTGGAGCATCTATCATTAATTTTCACATTGGAGGTTTAGAATGTGCTTTTCATAATTAATAATCAAAAGAGTTGATAACAATTGTTGCTTTTTAGTTTTGTTTTCCAGTTGTCCTGTCTAAAATGTTGAAATTCTTACTTTTTTCATAAAGCTATATGCGGCCAAGGAAATTTTTTTTTTTATATAAAAGCATAGGTTAATAAAAGAAGCTGTGCAAAAAAAAATATATATATATAAAAACATCTAAGATGAATATTCCCTCACAATCAGTTTTATAGAATGAAAAATCAAGTGCGGCGCCATAAAGCATGTAATATAAAATTACTTTGTATGTGTTTAATTAAATAAGATGATCAGAGAGTGGATGGATGTCATCAAAACAAACACTGTTAACTTTTCTTAGCTATTAACACCTAATTTTTTCAGAATATGTTAATGGGTGCGATGTTCGCACTTTTTGAACAGTAGCATTTTTTTTATTAATATTTTTTTATTTTTATTAAAATTTATTTTAATATATTTGTGTTGTGTATAGTTTTTTTATTAAAATTTTTATCCGTTTTAAATTGATAGATGTATTTTTTATTTTATAAGATTAAAAAATTATTTATTTTTATTAAAATATAAATTCACATGATTTTTTATTATATTTTTATTCTAATATAAAATATATTTAATAAATAATATTAAATAAATATATTATAAAATTTTAATATACTAATTAATTTATAAATGAATTATAATTTAGGACAGATAAAAAAAAATAAGTCAATTTTGAACTAGTTTAATAAAAATAATACCATTAAAATAAATCTTAAATCAATTTTGAAGTAGTTTAATAAAAATAATACCATTAAAATAAATTTTAAATTGATTGACTTATTATTATTATTATTATCTAAGAAAGTGATAATAATAACTTCTTATTATTGTAATAAAAAAGTGATTATAATAAATTTAGATAAAATAAAATGAATTCAATAAAAATTAGGATATTTATTATTCTTTAAAAGTGCTAATATTATATATATATTCTTTGATCTGTACATCAAAGCATAAATACATGCATATTTTTTTAGATAATAGATTAATTTTTTCATATTAAATTAAGATTGGAGAATTCTATCATTTGCCACTTCAAAAAAGGAAAAACAAAAGAGTAAATATATATAAATCTTGTAGATTAGGGATGTGATGTGTATGTACAAAGATAGTCAAGCCATTTGGGTAAATACTTTACTAGAAATCTACTAGTCTGGTGTATAGCTTGATTTGGTGAAGAAAAACTCATCTTCTTTATATATACACACACACACACACATATATATATATATAAGCTAGTTAGGCCTGTACTGGCACATGATAGATTACCTTTGCAATTGTGCTTCTGGACAATTTAAACAAGTTTCTTTTTTCTTATTGTTTTCTTTCTTAATTAGGCAATTGAATTGCGATAACTAGATAAAAGGCAACGATTTGATATATCAAGTTCTATTCCACTCCACTCCCTTGAGGAAAAGTGTTAAATTTGTATTATACTATAATTAAATATTATTTATTGCAGAAAATTGAAGATTTCCATAATAAAAAATAAATAATTTCAATTTAAATAATATGTCTATTAATTGAGTTTGCATTATTGGAAATGTAAATTATAAGAAGTAAATATCTGGATTTTCACAGTTTAATAGTTATTCCAAGCAGAGAGTTAATTATTCAAAGAGATTTTGTGCTCTTTATTATTTTTTTCTTCTGTGTATTACGCGCTTAAAGGAGAAGGTTTTCTGCTGTGTCTGTAATTGCCATAATAACAAAGAAGTGAATATAGATATTGAACCCTGACTAAATGGGAAAATAAAGTCGCTTGGCATGGAGTTGAGGATCATAAACAACCTTGAAGTTGAAGGTTAACTTATTATAAAAGACAAATAACAAAAGATTTGGTCCTCCAATGTTGTAAGTAAGAGGTAGTTTTTTGAGATATTTTAAAATAATTACAAGTTTATTTTTTATTTATATACAAAAATTTAAATATCATGTTCACTTTTTTTAATATTTTACTGAAAAAAATCAAAATTTAAAAATCTATTACCTAAAAGAATATACATTTATGGTTGAGTTATGACTAAGTTACATATTATATTCACTTTTAATTAATATATAAAAAATAAAAATTCAATTTTTTTTCACCAATCTCTTTTAAGTGCCTCTTTATGGACGTTGATATATAATCTAATATTAAATGTATCTCACCTGAATCTCTATCTTATTTGTTGAAATATAATCTAACGATAAATATATTTCATCTGAATAAAAATTTAATATCAATTTTTTCTCTCTTTAAATATAATATTTAAAAAAAAACTCTACCCCACATTTTCTTTCCTTCTCAAGATTTACCCCCTTCAACCAAACAAATCATAAATGAAAAAAAAAGAAAGAAAAGAAATGGCAAGAAAGAGTTTTGCTTATTGTCTATGAGTATTTTTTGGTTGACTTAAAACCCTAATTCTTGAAACTGTAGAGAGTCAAAATTCAATGGATAAGAGTGTGAAACACCAACACCAACAAAGACTCGTGGTGGGGAGGTTTTTAAAGTTTTACCATAATATAACAAAGAAAGCTCAAGACTCCAATAAGGAAACCATTATTAATGGAATGTGAAACACAACTTTTTTTCTAATCTCATTTTATCGCTCACTCTCTCTAAAAACTTTTTAAAAAAAGTTGAAAGCAACAACACCCTGTCGCTTTCTTTGCCGCTGATTTTCTTTTTTCAGCTTTTGTTTTTAATCATTTATTTAACATTATTTTACTTCTTTCTTTCTTTCCCCTCTCTTCTTCTTAAATACAAGGGCCACAAAGTGCCTAAAAAGGAAGGGGAAGAGACTTGGAAACGGCAATTCTTTACTCTTCATAGTCACCTCCCTTCCATTTTCAATCTTTCTTTCTTTCTTTTTTCCCTTTGCACACGGTTCTAAAGTTGAGTACAATATCCACTTTCCTTGTCACTTCCAATAATTTTCACAATAAAACCCAATCTTTCTTTGTTTTTGGTTGTTTTTAAAATTTTTTTTTCTCTGCTTTCTTTACTGTTTCAAGGTTTGCTTACAAAGCTACTGTGACTATTCAACAAACTGTTGTTGTCAGGAAATCAATGGCTGCTTCTTCTTTTTCTTCTTCTTTTTGTCTTTCTTTATCGTATGCAATTTGGGTTTAATGGCTTGTATACCACCATTTTAGATTTCCACATTCTTGTTGTTATATTTCAACTTGCAGTTTTTTTTTCTCCCTTTCCCGCTTCTTTTTCAAGATTTTTCTGCAATTTGAAAGCCTGGAGGTTACATAAAGACTGGATTTTTGCCTCTTCTGTGCTTGATTTCTTGGGTTCTCTCAGGTACCCATCATTAAATTTTTGCTCTTTATGTCTATTTTTGGTTTGTAGTGCTTATAAATTACAAAATCCTGTGTTAGTTTCTTGTGGCATTTCTTTTAAGACACTGTATACTTCAGTAAAAAAACTATATTTTTGTAAAATTAAAGCACACTGCAAAACAATCTCAAACAGTAACGGTTAGTGATACTTGTGGTTCTCCTTGTTGCCAGAATAAAGTGGTGGTGGCAACTTTGTACCAAGAAAAATTTCTCTTCCAATTAACAAAGAGCCTTGACACATCAGAAAGTAGTTATCTTCAGGACAAACTATATATAAACACATACACAATTTTTAGATGCAATTTTGCTGGTCTATAATCAGCTTGTTAGGTTTGGTATTATTTTTTTCTATCCCCAAATAACTTGAATTTTTGGTGTTTGCAAGCAAAATGATTCTTGGAATTATTTCTTTCTGAAAGAAATATCTTCAAAGCTTCTTGTGGCTGGGATGAGAGTGCTGACTCCCATGATGTGACAGGTATCCAGTGCTTGAATAGCATTAAAATTGCACTTTATTGTTGTAGTGCAATGACAATTATGGCCTTTTTTTCTTGCATTTTCCCTGGAATTGTTTCTTAGAAAGTTTTCCTGTTACTGTCATCCCAAGTTAAACACACAAAGTCTATTTGGATGGGTATTTTGTCATCTAACTTTGAAATCAAACAAGGTATAGAGTAATTTCTTCTGGTTGAAACATAAAAATTTACACTTGTTTTTTTGGTGGTGTTAATGATTTGTTTAATGCTTGACTAGGTGGGTGGATCACTTGGTGAAGTATAGTGTGGCAAAGAGGGAAAGAAAGAGAGAACAATCTTTGCAAGATAAGGATGTTCTATGGGCTATAATCTTAAGACACCTTGGAGATTAGCTGAATTGGAAGACCAAAACATTTTTCACATTGCTCAAACTACTTTATCTAGTAGCTTAGAAGTGCAGCAAGCTATAGAGAATTGCTCTGTGGACTTGAAACTTGGGAATTCAGGTGAATTGGAGGACAAGTTGGTGTTGAAATTTGCAGGTTCAGGGGACTCTTTAATGGAGTCATCATCATCGGGCTCATCGAAAAGATTCCGAACACCTACTAATGGAGCTCAAATAACTTCATGCTTGGTTGATGGATGCACTTCAGACCTTAGCAAATGCAGGGACTATCATCGAAGGCATAAAGTATGTGAGATTCATTCTAAAACCCCTAAAGTTTATATTAAAGGTCAGGAGCAACGGTTTTGCCAGCAGTGCAGCAGGTAAGAACTAACATGCTTTGCAGGTTTTAATTGGCAAAACTTCAAATAAAGAGGCAGCATTTTTTTTTCTTTGTGGTTGCGTGTAGTCTTGGCAGCCTAACTGCTTAGACTTCATGTTTTCTTGCTGCCCTCTTGACTTCTCCCTTATATTCTCGGTTATGAAACACTTATTTTAGGTTCTAACAATAGAGGCCATAATTGTTGTTTCAGGTCCATTCTTAGCTTTACATATGAAACTCTGTTCGGTTTTCTGACATCCCAATAAACTTACCTCGCAAAAGAGTTTTAGTAGGCTACCATATGCTTGGTTACCATGAGAGTAGTTAGTGAGTCAGTGATGATTGTGAGAATTGGTCCTACAAATGCATGCTTTGGCACTAAAGAAAATTCCAAAAGATACAACCATGGATTCAAAGAGAGGCATTTCTTGAACTATTGATTTGACTACTGATCTTTCATTCTTAGATTTGAGTTGGAATAGGTATTTGAAGAAGGATCTGAAGTTTTCTTTGATTGTAACATTATTCAACTCTATGTGGAGCCTTAATGACAGAGCTGCCTAATGGATATTCTAGTATGACATTTGCAGCTCTAATTTTTCCTTGAACCAGACCTTTCTTTTGGGGGTTGGGGGTGGGGAAATTTGATAGGTAACTCATCCCAAAAATAATCTTTTTATTGCAAAATCTCTGGAAACTGTAAATTTTGGATTGCTTTGCATGTTACTATAATAGGTTTCATTCCTTGGTGGAGTTTGACGAAGGAAAGAGAAGCTGCAGGAAACATCTTGATGGACATAACAGGCGTAGAAGGAAGCCACATCCTGATTCAATGTCTGCAAATTCTGCAAGGTTATTTTCCAATCACCCAGGTTCGATTTCCGGACTTAAAGAAATTTCTCTTGTGCAGTTGTCTCTTTCCCCATTAGTATCTTTTAACTATTGAATTGAGAAGAGGTTAAAAAAAAGAGGTGTTGAGCATTGCTTATGTATATAATATAATTCTGTGTTGCAGGTACTAGATATTTGCAGTTTGGTGGCTCCCAAATATTTTCGACTGGCACTGAGAGCTCTGTGTGGACTGCGGCCATCAAACCCGAGAATGATCAAATGCTTTACACTAATCAATCCTCACTAAACTTTAGCAGTGGAAAAAACCTTTTTTCTGTACCCTTATCTCATGGCTATAGAAGTGGAAGGCAGTTCCCATTCTTACAGTGTACTAGCTCTGCACTCTCTGGGGAATCTGCTTGTGAAACTATTCTTGATACTGATTCAACATTAGGCAGTAGCTGCAGCAGCCAGAAAATGTTCGCTGATGGGGCAAACCGGGTCATTGACTCGAACTGTGCTCTCTCTCTTCTGTCATCTCCATCAGCCGAGACTCGGGAGATTGGCTTGAACCATATGGTGCAGCCTGACCTGAACCCTCCAGCTCAGTCGCTGATCTCTAGCCTGAACTTTAACACTAGTCTTGGAATGGAAAATGGGCAAGTTGAATCTGTTTTGGTCTCTGATGGCAGTAGCAATGCCAATCTTCATAGCCAGGATATGTTTCAGATTGGACCTGATGGGTCATCTGCAAGTGGATCTCTTCAGACACTTTCCTTCTCCTGGGAGTAATAGGTGCCATTTTCAACTCTTATGATTAAACATTTTAAATGTGAAAAATAAAAAAAGGCTTTATTCTCCTAAACTACTGGAATTGTTGTGAGATTGTTATGATGCTACTGAATTGCATGGACTAAAGTATTGCATGCATGTAGTTTTTCCTTTTTCTTCCCTTCTTTTTTTTTTTTTTTTCATTTATTAAATATTGAGCTTCTAATGATGTTTTTAGACAATTGCACCTGTCAGACTAATAAATTTTGGAGGCAAATGGAAGTTAATTATCTCAGTGCGATTGGTTTCTTGTATAACTTATCATGGAATGGATTTTTGAGACGCTTCTTGATTTTATTAGAATGAGTGAATTTTGCTTTCTTTCGCTAGCATATATAGTTACACGTGCCGTGTCACTTAAATTTGTTATATTTTCTACTTTTTCTTTTATTTTATTATTGCGCAGTCTCTTATATAATTACAAGTTAAATTGTAAGTCGATCCTAACACTAGGCAAATCATTTAATTTTTTTTTCTAAAACGACAATTTAATAATGCATCTGATAAAAAAAATTAAATAAATTAAGATAGATATAATTAGAAAAAACAAGTAGTTGAAAATAATTTTAAGTTTCTACGCGAATTGTAGCTCATTATCTTTTCGAATGAAAAAAAAAAAACTTACACATTTGAGTTAAAATAATTTTAAAATTATGGTTGAATTGAGAGCAATGGTGGATGTAGGTGGAGGCATGTGGGGTTAGTTGTCCTCCTTCCACCAATCACATACATATATATACATTTACATACATACAGTACACGCATTAAAAGAAAATTATATTGTGTGGTATATGTGTATTGCCCCCTCCAGCATGTGTGTGTACATTATTCATTTATTTACATATTTTTATATAATATATACTTATTTATATATTTATAAATATATTATATATTATATAACTTGTCAAATCTTTACAATATATATATTAAATTGATAATTATGCTTTATATATTTATTATCTTTAATTATTTTTAATTTGTATTCTAAAATTGATATTAATAATTATGTTATAATTTAATTATGAATTGAGTTTAAAAATTTTACAATTAAATTAATCATTTTATAAAAAATTATTCTATCATATAAATTTATTAAAAAATAATTAGCTTAAATATTTTTTAAAATAACTTAAAAAATATATAAATATTATTTAAAAAAATATATATTATGTAATTTTTTAAAATAATATTTAAATATTAAAATAAAATAATAAATTTAATATTTAAATATTTAATATAAAATTAAATATTAATATTAATATTAACTATTTATATAAAAATTTTAATATAAAAATAAAAATAAATATAAATTCACTTATATATATATATTTTTTTTTACTTAAAAATTCTACCTCGTTATATGTTATCAAAGTTCGCCACAGGCTGAGAGTATTCAATTTCCTTTGTCTCGAGTAAATAACTTCATATGCATGGGCCCTCTTCTTACCGAGACAAGCAATTGGCTAAAAGTCAACGGGGGCTTGTCCGGTTTGAACATGTGGATCAAGAATGCTCGTTGATCTATGCTTTTTTTCATTTGCTGATGAAAATGCATTTGCAGGCTTTATGTAATAGCAAATCTCTGTTCTTCTTTAATTTCTTGCACATGGAACTGCAGTTCTTAATTTGTTTCTAGTCTACAGGCAAATTGAAGACCTTGCTGTGCTATTAATTTCCCCTAAACTTTTTACCAATATTTGATATTTTTCCAAATTAAGAAAAAAAGATAAAAATTAAGGTGTGTTTGTAGATCACCTCTCATTAATTTTAATAATTATTTACAAAATATTAATTAACAACTCAACTTTTTTTTTAAAGAAAAAACATAAGCCATATTGAGAAGGTGATCAAATATATTTCATAACAAAATCAAGATAATTTTATTGTTACGTGCTAATTAATATATTACCTGACATTCACATTCTCATATGTATATGTATATATATATTGTTGAAATTATTGTCTAGACTCTCCTATGGGGCTCACTCAATCTGACCAAGTCTTTGTAAAATTAAATTAATAACTCAATCTATAAGTTGAAATTTTGAAGTCTATAATCAAGTTAAACCGTGTCGAATAAGTTGTGCTAAAAATATACTTATATAAGTTCTATAATTGTATTACAGAGGTATTTATATAAATGAGTTGTTTTGTATGTATGGATCCATAAATTTTAATGCAGTGTTGAAACGTGTCAACATACATACATACATACATACATAATTTTTTTTTAATTATAATATGAGTAACTATTTATTTATTTTGTTTGATTCAATCTATAATTAAATACATATATATATATATATATAATAAAATGGAAAAATGAAGATTCCATCAAGAGTGTTGAAGAATAAGTAACATAAAATTGAAGACGGTCTCTTTCGGTTAGTTTAATTCTGTTTATAACTTCACCAATTTATTTGGAACCCACAGCACAACATTCTTTTCATGAAATTCTTTAATTAATTTATAAGATTAATAATAATTATTATAATACCTTAAAATAATAAAAGTTGTCATAAAAAACAAAATAATAAAAATTTCATAGTTTTAATAAACGAGAATTATAGGGTTGATTTTTCATTAATAAACTTCAAAACTAAATAATATTAATTATGAAACTGTGATAAATAATATAAATTTTATAGCAATTTATTCATTTATTAATATATATATATTATATGATTTTCTTCCCTTTCAAATATCTTTTGATTTTGGACCTTCAAAGGCCGGTCATGGCGGTTAACGCGTTTTTTGTTATATCTTATATGAATAGATTCTAATTCATTTTACTGTCATGTCAATTTAAATGATGATTAGATCTTTTTAAATGTAGTAATTATGAATTTTTTATAAAAAAAATATTTGAAATATCCAATTCTTTCTCATCATATTTATTAAAAATTTTAATTTTTTCTTTTAGATATTATATTAGTTAATGAAAAAATTGATTGTGAATCTATTGCTTAGAGAAAATATCGTTGTTAGGATATTATGATTCGGCATTCACTAAAAAAATAATGATTAAAAATAGTGATTATTGGATTACTTGTTTAAATAATGATTGAAAATTTTGATTATTGGATTACTTGTTTACTAACTTTATATATTTCATTACTTTCATAACATATTAATGTTATGGAGATTTTCAAAATTTATTTCTATTATATTAGATTATTATCATAACATTTGAGTGTTTTGATTGATTATTTGTCTCTCTCTATATATATTATATATTATAGAATTGAATTATATAATTACAATTAATTTTGTAAATAGAATATACATATAATAAACAAATTTTCATTTTTATTAAAATTTAAAATTTTAATTTGGAGTTTGATGAATGAATTTAATATCATTAAATAAAGGAAAAATTATATTATATATAACTTTTCAAATATATATTAAATATATATTTTTCAAAGTGGAATATATTAGTGTATTAAATATATTATATGTATAGATCTAAAATGGTATTTTTAAAATTAAAAAATGAAAATAATTTTTTTAAATATTATAATATTTAAAAAAAAATTAAATCTGAATCTATTCAATAGAGATGTACTTGTCACTAGAATATTCTTTGACACAAGAAAAATGAATTTTTTAAAAAATATATTTGAAAATAATTTTATTTTTAAAAGTATTTTTTGAAGAAATTATTTTATCAAATCAGACAGTTCATACCTAAAATCTTCTCTCTATAAAAAGTATTCAACCAAGACGTCTAAGACCAGATGAAAATTTTCATTTCAACATTCTCAACCTGAAAAGAGCTAAGTCCAGTCTTCCTGCCTCTTCTCTTATCCTTTAAAGCAGGCTTCAAGAGGAAAATCTCTTTACACAGACTCTTTCACTCCAAGCATTTTCTTATTCTTTCTCTAATGGAATCGAAATCAGAGTCTCGATGGATAGAAAGAACATCGCCAAGTATGACTTCGCGAGTCGCGAGGAAGTGTACCAGCGTCTCTTACATAAAACTCTCAAATTGAATTTTAAAAAATATTGTAGCAAAAAAGAAATCAAAGATTCTGAGAAAAAAAAAAGGAAATCAAAGATACATGAAAAAGAAAAAGATGGGGGCATATCTAATTAATGTGGATAGTTATGAAAGGTATCAAAGCTCCAAATTCTCCCTAATCCATGTTTCAATTTTCAATTTTCAACCCAAAAATAAATAAATAAAAATAAAAACAATTGCAAAAGCTAAGCCAAAGAATTGGGAATAGAATCCAAAATCTACACACACAAAACCTTTAAAAAGGGCGGTGGGCCAACTCGATTGTTTTCATATCAAAACCCATCTTATATAAACTTTTGCCCATTTCACACGCAAACAAGCCCTTACTCATTATCCAATCAAAAGCTAACACCTCACCCTAAGAAAGCCCCAATTCTCTAATTTACAAAAATTTGTGGAGTTTTTTTATAAAATTATCAGAAAAAAGTAAAAAAAAATATAAAATTTATCAGATTTTAAAAATATTTTTAAATTTTACCAGAATTTATAATCAATTTAAAATTTTATCAGATTCATATAGTATATATAAAATTTATTACGATTTTATTATATACTAAATGACTAAAACTTTCTCACTAAAGATGTAAAATTTTTAAAAATTTTGACAGAAAAATAAATTTTCAAATTGCAGGGATATATTTGCTATTTTCATAACTAGATGCTAATCTCATCCTATATATAAGCACATGAATGCCTCTTGCAATGGACATAAGCACTTGATTTTTCTTTTTTACAAAGTAAAAGAAGATCTCAAAATCTTTGTATTAAATCCTAAGAAAATGGAAACACATCACAAGGGATCAAAAGGGTTCATGAGAGGTAAGCTAGTCAAGGCCAAGTCTTTTCTTAGAGTCAATTCCAATATTAAGCCATCTTCTACACCATTACAATGTAGCTTCAACAAGGTTAGCCCTAGCCCACCATACAGTCCAACTGGCTCCATGGCTAGTTCCAATGGGCAGAGCCATTCAAATTCTTCATCAATCCAAAGGGTCATGGCAACTGCTCGACCAACTTCTAATAGTTATGGTTCCATGGAGTTTCCTCCTGTTATTAGCCAATCAACTCAGAAGGTTTCTGATGCTCACTACAAGAGATCAAGCTTCCATGACTATGTTGGTGACGAAAATGTAGATATCAAGACTGCAAGCTACATTTCTTATGTTCGTGAACGTTTCAGGCTCGAGAAAATTGATTCAGAACCATGGTAACATGATTCGGATTAGTTCTCTTATATAATTTACAAATTAACACACACACACCCATATATATATATATATATATATATCGAGTGTGTGTGTGTTGAATTCATATGGTAAAATGTAGTAGGAATTTGCCTAGTGATTATCACTATAAGAATTCAGTGATAAACTAGCAAAGGTTTATAGTAAATAAGTAATATTAGTATGTGTTTTGTATCCTTCATTATATATATATATATATTCATGAAATTAATTACCGGACTAATAATTCAATGATTGAATATTTTTCTCCCTTTATATGATTTTGAGAGTTTAAATTTTAGTAATTATGATCTCTTCTTTAAAATTTCTTATAAATTATAAAATTTTTGTAAAAATTTAGTAAGTGAAAATAGAAAAAATATAAATTTTTATAATATTGAAATCGTTATTAGAATTATGAAATAATTAATGAATTTGAATATCGATTAGAGCTTAATTAATAAAAAAAATAAAGATAGAAATTTATTTATTAAATTTTGTGAACTTCCAGTGATGTTATAATCCATTGCCTGCCTTCAAAAGCAAGGTCGAATAAACCCAATAAAATAGTGAAAATATACTAAGAATAATTAGTACCTAAAATTTCAATATATAGAGAGAGAGAGAGAGAGAGAGAGGAGCTGCTAATTTATAATAATTAATTATTTATTTGTAAAGCAATAACATGTAATTATATATTAATTTACCAAATTAATCAACATCTCAAATATACTTTATATAATTGGAAAAGCTTAAATTGGAAGTGGATTTGGTGAAGTGGGTATATAGTTTTCTACTTCCTTTTTTTTTCAAGAAACGGAAATGTGATTTTTTTAATATTAATATGGAAAATTAAGAATAGATTTTGAATTTATTTTTAAAATATATATATTTATCGATGGACCGAGATACAGTCTATTTCATAGGGCGTAGGTTTGATGTAGTTGCAATGTTTTAGGCCAAATCTGAGTATTTTTGATAATCAATGGACGATACCTTTTTTATTAATTCTTTTTTTACTTTAAACAATAAGGATTTTATATGTGATTTTTCTTTTGATAATATTCACTTGAAAATAAATGTATTTTCTTGTGTTTGAAAATATATTAATTATTATGATATCTTATATTTTGGACAATCTATTTTTAGATGGACTTTTAACAAAAATATATAAAAAAATTAAAAATAATTTCAAATTTAACATATTTATAAAATTTTCATCAAAATATCATAATTTATAAAATATTTACTAAAACACCAAAATTTTATTAGTTTATAAAAAATTTACAAAGAGTTTATAATAAATTTATTAAGAGTTTATAAATTTTACACAGTTTATAATAAGTTTATAATGAAATAATTAAAATGCTACTAGTAAAAAAAATTTTAAAAAATATGATAGAAATTATCATTTTTTTATTTAAATAAATTAGTTCTCAGCCCACATTTTAATCAATTTTTATTTATTTATTTATTTATTTTATATTTTCTTATAATACATATAAAAAAATTATTTTATATGGGGTACGGTAAATGTATTTAAATTTAACATTTTCTTTTAGTGGATGTGACCTAAAAAATAAAAAATAAATAGCATAAAATGAGTGATATCCATATATACTAATATCGATTTTCATCCTCGATTATTCCCAATAAAAATTTTCTTTATTATTAAACTTTTAATATTTCGGATTGAACCATTTCTTTATATGAGTTATATATAACAGAAAGTAACTGTAAAGTTCTACTTATATCAATTGTTGAAATAGAAGAGGAAGAGTCTGAATACCTACTGCTTATACTATATCTACTAAATTTTAATTTAACTTTACCATCTTCATATTGTTCTATCTTACTAAGTTCTATATTGGGCTTTACTATATTTTTTGGTTCAGGAGGAGGAACAACGTCTTCTAAGACCCATTCATCAAGGAGACTAATGTCTTTCCACTGAATAGTCCTATGGATAACTGTATTAGCTTTACTTAGGTCTGTTTGTAAAAATTTAGTTTCTCTTAATTTAGATTGCATTATATACTTTGTAGCAATAGCAGATACCATAGTTTTATACTTTATTTTATACATTAATGCTACTTGAATGGATCCTTCAAGCATTTTATAATTATAAGTTTTAATTTCTAATACTACGTTTTTTAATATGTTTGGATCATTTAAGAATATTGTTATATCAGGGAAATAGTTAAATGAGATAGGTCCACTACTTAGACTGATTTCTACAGTTTCTAATAATGAATCATTAAAATTTACAAACCTAGCGTCTCTACTTATTGCCAGAATACTATTATTTAATCATTTTCTGGTTAAAGGCTTTATTACTATCTGTACTAGTCCTATATGTATATATTTATATATATTTATATTTTTATGGTGCTTTATTGATTCTGCAGAAAATAATGTTATTTTTTCAAAAGATTTACTTAATTGTATATCTCTTTCTTCAGCTTTAATTATATAATCATTTTTAAATATATTTAATTTGAAAATTTTATAAATATGTTCTTTCTCTATATTAGGTATTACCCAATTATCAATTGCTTTATTAAAATCTTCTAAGATTACTTTGTTTCTGTTTACAATTCTTTTATCTTCTGATGATTCTGAAGTGTCTGATTTAGTTGTACTAGCAGATTTAAAAAAAATGGTTCTATCTTTAAATATTTAAAAAATATATTTTAAAGTGTAATAATGTTGATTTCAAAAGCGACCACTGACTTACTGTCGTAAGCGTCTAACTTTTGGTTGAAACGGGTCTTACTGCATATCCAATTCCTAGACAATATTATGTTCACTTCTAGATTTATAAATCAAAGATTTAACTATGAAAACAGTTTTATATCTATCTATTACCACTCCTAAAGATGAACAAGGCTTAAAATTTTGTAAATTCAAGATGTTATTTATTAAGGATTTTAATTTCAGAAAATTTCTTGTTTGGTAACTCTAATATGCATGATGAACTAAAGTTAAAAGAATAGTATGAATATATATGTTATGTGTGGTCGCATGTATGATACAGACAGGTCAATGACATTCCTTATAGTTTAGTAAGTCATGTTCTGAACACATAATCAAATGTCTTAACCTTAAAGAGATCCCAAAATAATTGTCCAAAATTAGGCCAAGTAGCACTGCCTCTTTTTTTTTTTTTTTAATTAGTTTTCTTATGTACTTAAGGATGATAATGTTGTTTTTTTTATTACTACTTTAGTTGGTTTATATATATTTATTTAAGAAAAAATAAAAAAATAAAAAAGGGTATTATATACAATTAAAGAATTAAGAATTCCCCAACAACATATATATATATATATATATATATATATATGTACCTCTTACCTTACTTGTTTTTGTGTCTCTCGCTTTATATGCTAATTAAGTGCAAACAATAAATAACTTTATTCTGTTAATTTAATTTTTATTGGATTTTTTATAAAATTATCAGAAAAAATAAAAAATATATAAAAGTTACCAAATTTACAATTTTTTTTAAAAATTTTTGATCAATTTACAAATTCATCAAATTTATATAATATATGCAAAGTTTATTATGAATTTATCATTTATATAATAACTTCTGTAATATTTATTATGAGTTTTTTTTATCAGAAATTTACTATGAGTTCAATATAAGTTTATTATATACTTTTTAAAAATGAATAAAGAGTCTCTAATAAAATATGTAAAAATTTTATACTATTTAGTGAGTGACATAATTTTTTTATTTTGATTTGTGCATTTAGCAATTGAAAGCACATATAGTATAAATCATAGTAAAATAAAATAAACATTATATTTGTGGACCATTAATAATAATAATAATAATAATAATAATAATAATAATAATAATAATAATAATAATAATAATAATAATAATATTATTATTATTATTATTATTATTATTATTATTATTATTATTATTATATGATGGGTATAATGACCAAATGACTTTTAGGATAATTGTTCAAAGATTGAATGAGTGAAAAAAATCATGCAAGATTACAAATTAAATAAAAGGTGAATTAATTAAAATTTGATTGTTACAATAATAGAGCTATAAATATATATCGAAGAATATATTCATTTCACTATTTGTAGCTTTGTGCATATTGCTTTTTCCCATGTGCAATGGCTGCCCGGCTGAGATAAAAAAAATCTCAAAGTATATAGTTTTTTAAAAAAATTTTGTTAGTGATATTACTCCAGTTATTTTTTTTATAAATTATATGTGAGAGAAAGAATATTTAAAATCTGAAATCTAGATTTATACGGAAGCAATAAATATTTTTGACTATTAAAGTATATATTAATAATCATGAATCAATTAATTTTAACTTAATTTAGTTTATTAATTACTATTAAAAATCAATAATTTTAGTTTAAGTCATATTTTAAGGCGCACCTGGCGCATTCTACGTATTTAAGAACTGTTTTCTAAATTATCTTGAATTATTGTTTTGAAAAATATTTAATTAACTTTTGAATAATATGATTTTTTTTTCAATTTTAGAGTGTGAGTATATATAGGATATAATCTTAGTCAAATTGTAAAAATATGAATGATAAAAATAAAAATAATTATTAATGTAATAATTAATAATGATGATGGAGGCAACATAAAAACATATGTACTAATTAAAAGTTTAGATATTTATATTCTTTTCCACAAATCACCTAATAATATAAATTGGTTCTAAAAAAGAAACTTCCATAATTCTTAATTTCCCCAAATTAAATAAAATAATGATACACATAATCATCATGATGACTCCAAACTATTTTTGGTCCTACTTTATATTTATCAAACTCACAAGGTATTCTACTACCTTCTTGACCAAGCTTTTAAAGAGTGATAGAGCTCGATTTAGAATGTCTTTGATTTTATCGAGCTCTTCAGTGTCCAACAAACAAAGTTCTGATATAGCAAATATACGTTACTATATCTTTTGGAGATTTATTAACACACCCTAAAAATTGACTGATGTGTCCATTCGTTGTCTTCTATTCCTCGAACTACAAATAGATATGGATTTTTATAGATAAATAATATTTTTTCTAACCTATTAAGCTCGTTTATTTACAAACAAATCGATCACTGATTTAAGTATCAGAATTTCGTTATTGAAGTCCAGTCATTTTTCTTATATCACAGATAGAAGAGCTAACTAAAATAGAATCCGAACCTAAAAAGGAGTTTTTGAAATCTACCTCCTTGTTAATTTTTAAAGCCACGTAGATTTTTTTTTAATTCAATTTCATATAAATTCATTTTTTAAAATTTTAAACAAAAATAAACAAAAGAATTATTTATTTTAAGAAAAAACACATACATCCACGGAATGTTGATTGGATACATTTTACATCTCATAATAAAGCCATACCAATTTTTTTATAACATGTTAATATATATATTTCCTCAATATACATATTCTCTTACCAATATGGAAAGCTAAAATTTTTATGGAAACTTCTATGCTCCTAGATTAAATTTATCGGGCCAAACCAAGCTCAAAAAACTTAAAAGACGCTATAATATAATAGGTCTTTTGATAAAAATATAAAAATAATTATAAAATTTTAAAATTTATAATATATTTACTAAAATATCATAATTTATAAATATTTATTAAAATACCATATTTTTTTAATTTTTAAAAAATTTATAATGAGTTTATTATGAATTTATTACGAGTATAAATTTTATACAATTTACAATAAATTTATTATAAGTTTATAATAAAATAACTAAAATATATCTAATAAAAAAATAAAAATTTTAAAAATTATAATAAAATATGTCATTTTTTCAATACAGTAAAACTCAACATTAAAAGAATGTATGCATCCACAAAATAAAGTATATTCTCTAATGCATATATTTTCTTACCGACCTGAAAAGTTAAAATCTATCTAAACTTGTTCACAAATTTGGATTAAATTTATCGGGCCTAACCAAGCTTATAAAGCTTGAAAGATGTCATATTACAGCAAAACTCAACATTAAATTTTTTTTTTTTTAAATAAAGAATATATATATTTACAAAAAATTATATCTCATAAACGAAAAAAAAAAGAAAGAAAGACAACTAAGCACGGAAAATGGGCCAGTGATTGTTGGGATAAGACTGGGCTGCACAGAGAAACCCCACAAGACGTGACTTCCTTAAAGAGAAGTATCTCTGATTGGTATAAGGTCCACGTGTCATTATGATTGACGATGACTTTGTCTGCCCTTTTTAGTAACCAATCTGACATTTCTAAAGTACTCTTTTAATGGACCCCATCTTTCCACTTGCCATTGGATTTTCCCATTTCTCTGGTCCCCACCCAACAAACAACCCAATTCTTCAATTCTCAATCTTATTATTATTAATTTATTATTAACAAATTAAATCACATCTTTAAAAAAAAATACAAATTAGTCAATTAATTACTTAAAAGTTACAAACAAATAGTCTATAGTTTCATATTCTACCAATTCAAGACTACTGAAATGGTTTCTAATTTGGGTACTAATTAGTTATCATCTAGTTTTTTTTTTTTAAAAATTAAATTGATTTGAAAAGCTTATTAAAATTTATTCTTTTCAAACAATAAAATTATTATGGAAATAAAAATCTGAACAAATAAGAAGAAATTAAATCATATCATATTTTATATCATCCAAATAAGAATTAAATTCAGCTAATTAAAATTATGAAGGACGAAAGCTTTAAGACAACATTTTCATTTTTTGATACTCTCAAACATACAAACTCTTCAAGTCAAATCTTACCTTAAAATTTTCGATTTAGATTAGAAATATTTAAATTTATTTTCTACTTACATTAAATTATATTTTAATATCTTAAATTTATTTTATTAATTAAATTTAATCATGTCTATGAAAAATTAAATCTTACGTTATAACTCCGGCTTAATTAATTTGAAAAATATTTGCATTTATTTTCGATTCGTATTAAATTATATTTCATTGTTTGGCCTTATTTTGATAGATTTAAAATTAGCTTTCCCTCTAAAATTTTTAACAAATATTGGAATATATATACACCATTATCTAAATAGTAATTTTTTTAAAAATTTGTCTGTCGGTGACAAAGAGCAAAAGCTTACTCATATATTGTTGTTTCCAAAATTTGGATATATTTTTATTCCTAATTCATGTATTGGGTAATTTTAATTTCTTAATTTCTTAATTTTCATTATTTGTAGAAATATGACTATGATATTATAATCAAGATCATTATTTGCTTAAAACTCTCAATTAATTAATTAATTAATTATCCAGTAATATTTTAAAATTTTTTATCAATGAAAATGTGTCAATTTAAATCGATATATAATTGTAATTAGTTTACTATAATGAGTTTTTAGTTTGACAGTATTAGAATCGTCTCTAGATTTAAAGATTTCGAATTCAAAATATCAACAAGATTTAAATATATAAAATAAAATATAATTATTAGCAGTTGATTGCTGACTATTGATTAATGTCTAAATGCTAAGATTAATATATACTAAAATACAATTTACCAGTAATTGTATATTTTTCTGAGATTAATTCTCAGCTTTTATACCAATAGTAAAAAAATTAATTTTTTATAAAATTACCAGAAAAAAGAAATTATAAAATTTATCATATTTTTTTTATAAATCTATAAATTTACCATGTTCGTATAGTATATATAAAATTTATTATTAATTTATTATATACATAATAATTTTTATAAGTTTATTATGAGCATATTATATATTTTTATAAAATAAAAAAAAAACTCCTGATAAAATGTATGGATTTTTTAGAAAATCTAATAAAAAACTAATTTCTAATAAAAAAATAAAAACTTAATTTCTCAAAAAAAAAAAACTAAGATTAATTTTACAGTGTTGTATTTACACCCATACCTAATAAGATAACCATTGCCACATTATTATTATTATTATTATTTAATTTGGCAGGTGTCTTTTTAACATAATGTGTAAAGCTATCTGTCTATTGGCCCACTGTGATTGATGATTGAAGTGATGGAAATAAAAGCTCCTATATTGTACCTTCTTCTTAGTTTTTTTTTCTTTTTAATTTTTAATTTTTATTTAGAAAAATAAAACAAATTGTGATAAAAAAAAATTATTTTTTGAATATTAATATTAAAAAAATTATTTCTGAATTTATTGTTTAGAAAAATATATAATTATCCCTATACTATGTTTCAATATGTGAGATTTAAATGGCTTTTTATAAAACTACTAAAAAATATAAAAATATATAAAAAAAATTACTAGATTTTTAAAACATTTAAAATTTATTAATTTATCATATTCATATAAGTTATTATAAATTTATTATAGGTTTATTATGAGTTTATTATTAGTTTATTAATTTATCATATTCATATAAGTTATTATAAATTTATTATAGTTTTATTATGAGTTTATTATAAATATAATAACTGTTGTAAGTTTATTATGGATTTATTATATATTTTTATAAAATAATCAAAATATTTTTGATAAAATATAAAAAATTTATAAAATCTGTTCAAGGATGTAATTTTTTTAAATTTAAACTAATTTAATGAGTAAGAATATATTATGATTTAAATGTATTGTAATTATTTAAAATATAATTCGAAATTATTTATGATATGTATAAATAAATTTGAAATTAAAATTTGTAAATTGAATATTAGTTTTTTTTTTATTTAGGGTTACTCCAAATTTTGGCATATTCTCCTTATAATGCAAAATATTAAATGCCATTGTGACATTCTTTCAGGGTTTAGTTCAAATTCTTTTATATATATGCATGCAAGTCAAGCAGTTTAGCTGCTCCATTTATGCAAAACATGTGCATACACAGAGTAACTGGATGATGTGATGTGGTAGATGCATAAATATTGTAGTATTTTATATATATCAACTCTTGTTTTATTATTATTATTGGATGATGTGACGTGATAAATGCATAAATATTAAACTATTACATATATATATATAAACCCTTATTTATTATTATTATTATAACTCAACTCAATAAAATTTTAATCATAACTTAATTAAAATTAGCTATATATAGTGGTGGATTCACTTGGGTCAAGAGGGGTCAACTGCTTCCTTCAACCAATTATATACATGTGTGTATATATATATATACACAAACTGATACAGAAAAAATATATTATGCGTGTATGTATGATTGTATGTTGCTCACTCACCCTATAGCATGTGCAGGCATGTATTATATATATATATATATATATATTAAATATTTATTTATTTATATATCTATAAATATATTATAATATATATATTATATTATATTAAATCTTTACAATGTATATATATTAAATTGATAAATTTATTCTACATATTTATTATTTTTAATTATTTTTAATTTATATTCTAAAATTGATATTAATAATTATATTATAATTTAATTATAAATTGGGTTTAAAAATTTTATAATTAGGTTAATCATTTTATAGAAAATATGCTATCATATAGATTTATTGAAAAATAATTAGCTTAAATATTATTTTTAAATAACTTAAAAAAATATAAATATTATTTAAAAAATATATTGTGTAATTTTTTAAAATAATATATAAATATTATAATAAAATGAAAAAATTAATATTTAAATATTTAATATAAAAATAAAATTAAATATAAACACTAATACTAACTATTTATATTATTTTATTAATATAAAAATAAAATTAAATATAAATTCACCTGTAATTTTTTTCGTCTAAAAATTTTACTTCATTCAACGTGGTCTTGAATTTGCCATTAGCTATATATATTTTCTTTTTTTATCAGATATGATTTAAGATTATATTTTTTGATAAATGTAAAGCCGTAAAATTATTCTGAATAACTTTTATCAAAATTAATTTAGATATATTCTTTATCTCGTCTAATTATATTTATATTAACTAATTTAATTTTTTTGACTGATATATTACTAAATTTTTATTTTATATATTTAAATCATTTTAATTTATTTTTCTACTCTTATTCTAGATAAGAACTATCTCAGTTTTTTTCTAATATACACATTATAAATTTTATCTATTTTATTATATCTATACATTTATGATAGTGTATGTGGATTTATGATAGTGTATGTGGATATAATGTATAAAAAAAATTATATATTTATTAGCTAATAGTTGAGTTTTGTAAAATTACTTCTAGTTGTTTTCTAAATGAAAAAAATGCTTTTAAAAAAGCATTAGAGTTTGTTTTTCTTTGATTTTTATAAACTTTTATTTTGATTTTTTATTTAAAAAATAGCTAAAGTATATAAAATTTAAAAATTAAAAAAAATCCATAATTAGACAGAGATTCACTAAGGCAATAGGGTAAAGTAAACATGAAAGGGCCATCAAGCAAAACCAAGTGAGTACTGTGGAGTTGGACCACTTAACAGTGCATGAAACTTAGCTTTCTTGATATGAACCCATGTGGGTTTCATTTTTTTTTTTTTTGTCTCCAAGCCCGTGATGTTCTTTTTGCTATGCCTATTGGTCCCCTCCCTCATCACTCATGGCTACTTTCTACCATTTCTGATTTCATTGTTTTTATTTATATTTTATTTATTTTTCTTTTCCAATTTTTTTGCCTTTTTTTTAATTTTGCAACTAAGAACGAGTTTAATAATTTATAATTATTTCAGGGGCTAATTTGAGAAAAATTATATGATATAATCGTTATTCTAATTAGGCATTTTACTTGAAATGACAATACAATTAGATGATATATTTCTTTTATATTTTACAATTAAATAAATATGTAGATCACATAGAAAAATTAATTACGAGGGCATATTTTTTGAAAAAAATATTATTATAAATTATTATCTAACTAGTTTACCATTCTCGTTAGAATGACTAGTTGGAATGATATATGTATTATATGATTTCTCATTAATTTCACCTCTAACAAGGTAATTTTTATAAAAAAAAAAAAAAAAAACAAAATAGCATGAACCCAATTTCACTTGATTCAGTCCCGACTGTTTGTCACCCATAACTATTATTTAAAATTATTTGTGATCATTAATCCAAAAAAAATTATGAATTTTTGTATTAAAAGTAGCCTTAATAATAGACAATAATATAGAGTTAAAAATTATATATATTTTTTACTTTTTACTATAAAAGGAAGAATGAGAATACTGGTATTTAGCCATTAATAAAAAGAGTGAAAAATAACATATGTTACATGTTTCTTTTTTGAAAAAGAGAGAAAAATGTCTAAAAACAACGTTTAAAGTGAGTATTATTGCTAGGGGTATGCAAAATTTTCAAAACTGACATAATTCGATTAAATCGAATATATTTTGATCGGATTCGATTGATATATATTGTATATGGATGAAATTTGATTTATTTTTTTTAAAAAAATTTGAATTTGGTCGAGTCTGATTGATATTCATTTTTTTGTTTCAACCCAAATTTGACTCACAAATATATATATAGATATTATAAACTCCCTCAGTTTTGACACATGAAAACTCGGATAAACCTTGCTTAAAATTTATTTGGACAAGGGTGAACAAAAGATAATGTCATATTGCAGGGTTGTACCTCTGCGTATATTTTTTATTTTTTCGTCAACCAAAGCATTGACATCTGCTGTTGTCATCATGACTTCCTTTCTTTTGGAATAGACAGGTTCAGAGGGTGATATGGGGTTAATAGGTGTATGTGATGTTGAATGTTCGGGCGAATAAAGCTTTCTCCGAACTTCCTGTTCTGATTCATGGGATGTATCATACTGCTGCTGAGGTTCATAGTCATGCTGAGGTGAATTATAAGGGAGAGGTGTCTGATGATTAGGTGGATGTAGAGTTTGGCATTTGAGAGGAGGAGGTTCATGTTCTGATATCATTGGTTGCTGTTAATATCTAGTAGCTCGTCCAAAAACTGAAATAAAATCTTTGAGTGTGAATGTGAGCTCTCTGATTGCTTGTTCAGATGGATTTGGGAATTGTAACATTGTAGAGACCATTTATGCTATTGGAACGAATGACAGAGAAGGTTCGATAGGGGCTACATCCATTATAACAGCGGATGAAACATGAAGAGAAGTTTCAATTGGAGATTGTTCAATTTGTAAATTATGTGTTGCATTTTGTACTGTTGGATACTAGGGTGTTTGTGGGGGTGGAGGTAGTTTGTTAGGAGTTTTAGTTGAATTCTGGAAATCGTGAATTAAATCTTGAGTCCTCTTATTCATTTCGGGAATCAGCTAATCCACGCTCACCGTATCACTGATGAAGGAATGGACTTCAAGGACTCCAATCCAAGTTCGAATTAGATATTTCACACCTCATAAACCCACAAAATCAAGAAAAATTACCGAACTCCAGTAGGGAGTCATCAATGCTTAAGTCAAGAATTTGAAACAACCGAACTATATGGTATTAAAGAGAAGTAATGTTTGAACCCTTTACCTATGAAAGCCTATTTCTATTTATAGTTGAAAAGAGGAGACAACTTTTATAAGGGTCAACGAATTTTTAAGGACTGTCGATGTAGCGGACAGATTTTTTGAATTTGTCGGTGTAATGCCTTCACATCAAAGTGTATTCTGTCATAGTACAACTATAAAGTTCGGTATTATATACAGTACCACAATCTATACTTTAGTCTAGTTAAATAGTTCGGCTAGAAAATTTGGATATATCTCTACACCATATATATATGTATATAAATATATATATATGAGAAAATTACATTCCTTACCAAAAATTTTAATTATTTTATGATAAATATTTTTAATCATTGTCTATAAATATATAATAAACCAATAACAACTCATAATAAACTCTTTTGTATATATTATATAAACTTGATAAATTTGTAAATTGATAAAAAATTCTTATAAAAATTTTAAAATACTTTGAAAATCTTATAAAATTTATAATTTTTTCAGGCAATGTTATAAAAAAAACCTTATGTGCATAAGGGTTAACAAATTTTATAAATTTAAAAATGTCAACTAAGTTTGTTATTTCTTAGTCTAGTTATAAATAAACTCTTTAATCTTAACAAATTAGCTTTAAGATTGATCATATTATTAAATTTATATTAAAAATTCAATGTGTACATTGTCTTAGATTCTTTCTCGACTTCATTTTCACAAGAATTATTTTTTTCAAAATAAAAAATGAAGAAGAAGAAGAAAAAGTCATGGTTGAATTAATGTAGGAGAAGAGTCATTATCTTATTATAGATAAAAACAAAAGAAAAATATGAAAAAGAAAATACTTCTACTAATGTATATATCTTCAAATGGAAAGCATAAACCATATATAGTAAATTTAATTTCTTTCACATTGGATTAAACCTAGGATTTCTCCCAAAACTTCTTCTTCAACTTTGGGTTATTTGAATTAATTAATTAATTAGAAGAAATTGAGATTATTTCACCAATATATGCATCCACAGTCTAAACAACCCACCAACTAAATTCACTCTCTCTATGCTTATATATGTGTGTGAAGGGTTAAATAAAAATTGTGTAACACTATTTAGAATAAATTATTTGAATTTTCAATTATGGAGAATTATTTAAAAAATATTTAATCATATTATTTAAAATTTTTAATTGATGAAAATTATAATTGAATTATTAAAAATTAAAATATATAATTATGAATACGACAATATTCACTTTTTAATTATTAGTAATTAATTAATTTTACAATTAAATAAAAAAAGATTTTTTATTTTTGTTGATAAAACACACCTTAATATAAAAATAAAATTATAAGATTATACGTTAATAAGTATCAAAAAACAAAATATTAACTAAAATGTTTTTCAATAATTTTCAATAACTATTTTTTTTTCCACAAGTTGATTTTTATATTTTTTTTAAACAAAATTGATTATTTGAACATCAACAATAAATTTAAAACCAAGAATTTTAAGATTTTCAAAAATTTTAAAGAAAATAATACTTGGATGAAGGAAGACTTACTAATTAATTTTATGATAAAAAAAATAACTTAATCCTATAGAGATAATGTAATAGAATATGGCTATATCAAAAAACTCCAAATCATAGCAACGAAATCAAATTAAAATCACATAGACATTTGATAATTTCATTGGAAAACCAATTATATATTAAATCTTCAATTTAAGGGCAAGTATATTTTATGGGTAAATTTCTATATATGTTCAATTTATATTTTTAAAAGTTTATTTTTGGGTGTTGATTCCAATATTATAATCCATAAAGAAGAAGTGTAAACTCATTTATCAATCAAGCTAGTTACTGCAATTATATTTTATTAATTTCATTTTTTATTTTTCCCCTTTTAATTTTTTTTTTGAGAAAGCCATTTTATCTTCCTAATAACTAAAAAAAAAATTTCCAACATTTTTCATGAGCACATCAAGAAATAAATAAATATAAATATAATTTATTTCGATAAGAGAAAATTTAAATTGGAAAAAGTTAATCGGAAATTATCCATTTCCTTACATATATGACATATTAATCGTGTAGAATTGGTAGTTTGAAGTTTGAAAAATGTTTATTTTTCTTAGTCAAATTTATTGATACTCGCATAGGACTTCACTTATCTCTGTTATGGGATTTAATTAGTAAAAATCATGACTTTGCGGAAATCCTTCTTTTTTTTTTCTTTTTTTTTTAACAAAAAATGAAATGAGAACACTAAGAACAAATAGCTCTCAAATTTTCAAGCTAAAATTTGAAAAATTCTAAAATGGACCGGTGGTATGACTTCTACCTGTAGACCAAATTATAATAAATTACAAATTGATTGATAATATAAAAAAATTGATTTTATTTATATTTATTTTTAAACTAAAAAAATTATATATTGGATCTATGGGTAGGGTCATATACTGGATACGTGATATTAACTTTTTCTTCTTTTTAGAAAAATTACATATTATGGTGTTTACAATTTTTAGTTTTTGTTATTTTGATATTTTAGACTTATTTTTTGTTTAATTAAATTTAAGAAATTGGTAATTTTTAATATTTTATAAACAAAGAAATATTTCAGGATAAAAATTAAAAATAAAAAATAAAAAAGAGAAAATAAAGTATTTATTTTTTTAATTAAACTATATATATGTTCCTATTTTTCTTTTTTATTTATATTTTTTATAAAATTTCCTCGCTATGAAAGAAAAGATAATTTAATATCTAATGAGCAATAGATTGCTGAATTTGTTAGTAAATTATTACTATGATAGTATTTCCTAAAATTATTGTTTTTTAATTTAACACAAGAAATTGCTTGGACATAAATAATATAATTCAGTAAGTACTAATTAATTTTAATACGTACACAATTTTATTTGATGTAATTAATTAGAATCACTATATGATATTCTTTAACCTATTTATGTCTCAACAATATAAGTAAAACATATCTTTTTTTTTTTATTGAAAGTAAAACATGTCTGATTTATTGGAGTATTTTTTTTTTGGCTTTTAATTTAAAAAATAGTTTTAAGCCTTTTATTTGTAAGTTCTTTTTAATTTGGAGCCATTTCTTAAATTTAAGAAATTTAACTCTAAGGGGATAACATCCCCAGGAGGGCATATGGCATTCTAAGTCTTCACATCTTATATTTTGTAATAATTACATTAATTCTAATTTAATATACGCAAGAGATTCACATATATATATATATGGCATTTAATTTATTTCTTTGAAACAAATAAGATATTTTTGTTTATAAAAACATATTTTATATAAAAGAATCTTTTTTTTAAAAGACTTACTAAAAAATAACATCTTTTGTTTTTGAAAAAATATCAATTGTAACCAAGTATTTTAACATAATTTTTTATTTCTCCAATTTAAAATTTAATTGGAATGTTATTCTTGTGATTAAATTTGAATAAAACTAGAGCATTATATATATATATATATCATTTTTTTTCCAATTATCTATCATTAGACTCAATTTTATCATATATTCTTATATGTGAATCTCTTCTCAATTGCAAAAATAATGAGCTTAATTTTCAAACTATAGTAAAATAACTTATTTTGAATATTTTTTGGAGGTAAGTATGTAAGTATTTAGGAGAAATAATTTTTATTTTTGTTAGTTTTTTTCTAAAATAATAGAAACATTTCTATAATTTTATTCTCAATACTAACACGATAATATTAATAAAGAATAAATTATCTTAATTTAATAATAAGGTGAAATAATTTTAAATAATAGTGCTAGAATTCAACAATACTAATATCCTACTTTCTAATTATATCAAAACAACCACAATTAATATTGAGTTGCTTTAAAAATAAACAATGTCATAAAAAGACCAAGTTATCATATGGGACTTAGGGGAAGCTATGTCTTCAACTAGCTACTATATAGCCTAAATCAATTAATCTAACCTAGCAATATACTTATATATATATGTATGTTTATATGTCTATACATATACTTAAAATCAATAAAAAATCACCGGTTATTGGCTTGGTAGTCAGAAGTATTGTTATTTTTGCTTTGATCTCGAATTTGAATCTTTAGTGTTCGACTATAAGCATGTACTTTAAATTTGGATTTAAATTTTTATAACGAATAATAGTGATAAAGGCAAAATAGAAAAATAAATTATATTTAATGTACAAACCCCATGAATATTACTCCTTCTGTTAAAATTGTTATGCACACTTTTTTTTTATGCTTCTTGTAAGAGTCGTATTTTACAATTAGTTGGAGGGTGTGACTTCATACCATCTCAATTATTTTGAACGTTCTTGGGCTGAATTTAAGTTAATAAATTCCCTTTTTTATAAAAAAAAAATAGTCCATTTATATTTTAATAAATTAGTTAATATTAGAAAATATATATATATAAATTTATATTTTCAAGAAACTTAGTTATTTTATTATAATTTTCATAAAATAAAAAACATGTTTATCAATTCAAAACGAAAAAAAATATCAATTTATTACTATTACATGAGAAAAAAAAGGGTTAGAAAATAAGATTTAGGACAAAATAAAAATTAAAAATTGAGAAATTATATAATATAATCATAGTTTCAAGTAGGTAATTGAATAATGACCTATAATAATATTTTTAAAAAATATATTATATAATTTCTCAATATATATATTTTTTTAAATTTCTTTAGTTATAAAAAATAGTTAGACTTAACCACTAAATCTCGATTTAATAATAACATTAGGTCTCGGATTCGAATAATTGTATAAAAGAAAAGAGGGTTATATCAAAATAAATGATGGGAACATTGGAAGGTTGAGCTTTGTTTAAGGTTAGGTCACATGATTGTCCGAGAAACCCGAAACTTTATCATGTAGATTATCGAACGTATTCCCCACTTCCTCTTTCGACGAGTAGCAACACTCCCCTCGCCTTTTGTATTTATTGCCCACCAATCAATCAATACTTCCACTCTTTCTTTCTTTCTTTCTTAATTTTCTTTTTCTTGATTTCAAAAATGTTGTCTTATTAATATTTCTCCACCGTTTGATCAATCCCCACTTTTTATCTCACACGTCAAATTAAAACAAATTTCAGCATAAAAAAAATAAAATTTTTTGGTTCTTTCTTGTTTGGAGGGTCCTATCATTGTTAATGTCTTAAACAAAACAAAAAGGTTTATCTTTATCTAATTTCTTGTTTATTTTGAGATTTTTGTTATATGGGTATAGCTTAATAGGTAACTTACAGTGTTACACTAGATGAAATGGTGGTGAGAGGGAGTGTATATAAATAAAGAAAAAAGAGTCACAGAGTAAACAAGAAACAGAGAGAAAGAGAGAGAAAAAGAGAGAAAGAAAGAGAAAGAGGCTTTTTTACCAGAGAAGGAAGAATTATAATTGGGTTTTAATTATAAGCAAGAACAAGAATTTTAGAATATTGGGTTTTGGATTTTGATTGTTGAATAAGAAGAAAGAAATGGGGAGAGGTAGAGTTGAACTGAAGAGAATTGAGAACAAGATCAACAGGCAAGTTACCTTTGCAAAGAGAAGAAATGGGCTTTTGAAGAAAGCCTATGAGCTTTCCGTTCTTTGTGATGCTGAGGTTGCTCTCATCATCTTCTCTAATAGAGGAAAGCTGTACGAGTTTTGCAGTAGCTCAAGGTATATCACCAAAAAAACCAAACTTTGTACCCTCTCTTATAATCCCAATATAACACTAACAAGAAATAAAAATAAAGTTTCTTTCTTTCTTTCTTTCACACAGCTAGCTATATAGATTCTTTTTTCATTTCTTTGATTCTTTTTTCTTGTTATGAAATCTGACTTTAGATCTTGAGAGCTTAGTGAGGTTATTTTTGCTGTTTTAAGTCTTTATTTTCCTTGAGCTTTTGTTTTTGAAAGAAAAGAAATTAACAGAGAAACAGAAACAAATAAATAAATAAAAGTTGTTTTTTTCCTTATTGCTGTCAAGCTTTGCCATTTCTATAAATGTCTTGGCGTTTATAGAAGGTTTTGTTTTGAGTTGTTGAGTATTGATGTTAGATCTGCAACTGGAAAACCAATAAAAAGAAAGAAAGAAGAAGAAAGAAGGGTAGAAGGAGAAAGATTGATTACTGTTGTATTGACTCTTTAATTTTAATTTTAATTTTGTTTTGTTTTTGCTCCTCTTAAGTCTTTGCCTTTTTAACTTTCCTTCTTTTTTTTTTTCCTCTTTTGTTTAATATCTGAATTTTCCATTTTTGTTTCTTGAATTTTCTCTTTGTTCGAAAAAGAAAGCCAAGTTTATTTGCTTGATCTGTTGCTTTTCAAACCTCTTTGAAACTCTGATCATAGTTTATTTGGAGTTTTCTCTTGATTAAACAAACCTCAAACCAAAATTTTCCTTCTTAAAATTTCTTTAGAAGCGACACTTTTTTTATAGAATTTGCTTTGCTTTACTTACTTTTTCTTTAACTTTCTTCAAGATTCAAACACTGTATCAGTACTTATCTTACTTATGTTTCAAGAAATTTGCAGATTGATCTTTCCCTTACTCTTATCTGAAAATATCTGAGTTTAGGGTTTTGTTTCATCTTCAAAAATTTCAAGTCTTTTTGCTTTTGTTTTTAATTTATAATTTCAAAAACTTCTGTTAGCTATTGCCAGCTGATTAACATAAGAAAAGGAAAATCCAAGAAACAAGCAATAGTATGTTGTTTTCTTTTCTTGATCCCCATGAAATTTGCTTCCAATTTTCTTTAATCAATCAAAGCAAAATGAGACATTTTGGCTTTTCAAGATTAGCCCTTCCATAAAATGAGAGCTTCTTCATCTTTTCCATTGGATATTAAACTAACTTTTCCTCTCTCTCTTCCATTTCTCTGACTCATCATGCTTTCAATCACTTGAAATTGATGGAGACATTTAGGGTTTTGATTTTCCGAAAGCTACTATGATTTTTTAGGGTTTCTATTCTTGAGATCAGTCATCTTTCTCTTTTGTTCTTTCTCTTTCTTTAATTTTGATGTGAATCAATTTTTGTTGATTATGAAATGTATTGAAGTCTGTAATTGAGTTCAAGTGGTTTTGATGTGATCAATCTTATGTCCACAGGATGCTCAAATTCCTCTAATTTTCACTTATTAACAATCAAGTTTTTATTTCAATTTAATTACATTATATTATTAATTATCAAGATTCAAATTTTGCTTTTTAATAATAGCATTATTAAGTTTAAATGCTAGGAATATACAAATAAATTTACAATAAAAAAAAAAGAAAAAATCTTCTTTTTATTGGGCTTCCCTTCCCTTCCCTTCCCTTCCATTATTATTATTATTATTTTGTAATACCTTAGATTTTCCTATAAAAAAAATTAGAAAAAGTTTATAACTTTGATTTTGCCTATAAAGAATTTAAAAAAGAAAAAAAATTAAGGTATTACATTGTTATTGAAAAATTTGTAATTGATACTTTTCAAGTCTCAGCCCTCCCCTTTTTAATTTTCCTAGAAAATTTTGTGAGATATTGATATTTGCATTTATATTATTATTCTCACATTAGAACATGAAATTATTGCAATTGATCCATAATTTATTGCCTTCTGATTATGTTTTTTATTTAATAAAAATACCTGATTTTAACTGTTTGCTTCTTTTTTCTTTTTTAAAAATATATTATTATTAATCTATACTAGCTAGCTTTGAATACTTGATTTGTTATTCATGATTCATAAACAAATATACTTAATTATGGTTGATTATGAAAATGTCTAAATCTCAAATTAACTAAGTATGTTCGTTTTATGATATATTTAGACATATTGTTAATTTCGTATCTTTTTTTCTCAGTACCTAAAACATTTTAATTATTTCATAATTTTCTATGACGACAATAAATTTTTTTCACAATTTATCGAATAGACAAATACAATCGTTTGAAATAATTAAGTGAATTTTAAAATCATGTTGATTTTATGCTTAAAATCAAATTAAAATTACAATCATATGGAGGTTAATATTTTTTTTTAACTTTTTTTTGGTGGTTTTCTCGTTTAAATGGTTCCTAATGTTACACATATTTAGCATGCTCAAAACACTTGAGAGGTACCAGAAATGCAACTATGGAGCACCTGAGACAAATGTGTCCACAAGGGAGGCTCTGGTAATATTTTCCATAATTTTGCTTAAGTTTTTTTTAATTAAATGACTGCTCTCTTCTATTGTTTTTTTTTTCCATTGCACAAATATATTTTTCCCTATATATTGATAAAATATATCGCTTTTTATATATAAAAAAATTAATGAAATGTCTACCCTCTCTTATTTCTTCCATATAGTTATAGATATAGTGAGGTTGTACTTTTTTCATAATAATTAATCCTACCAATCAAGAAGAAATTAAAAAAAATGCCTAAAATTATCATTGAAATATATATTTATCATTAAATTAAATTTTAGTGTATATGCGTATACTGTATTATTTTTATTTATTTTGATAATATTAATTAATTTGAGATATTCGGCTAGCAGAACCATTTTTTTTTAACCAAAATCATTAATTATTTCATTAGGTCAATATTATATATATTTTTAGTATTAATATGGGGAGAGGTAACCGATAATAAAGAGTTAGACTAATGCTAACAACAATGCTTTACATCCAAGAATAAAATAAAATCTTTTGATTTGTTTGTTTTTTGAAATTTCAACATAAAATATAATAAATGTTTAATTAGGGTTTTTATTGGACAAGAGAGGATTACCTCCATTGATAAACAAATACTCAACTTATTAAGTTCTTTATTCTACTATATATGCTTTCACAGAACTGAGCTATAGAATAACCTTATTTTCTAATCTACGAACAAAATGAAATGATGGACAAGAAGGAAAATCAAGTTGCAAGTCTAACAAGTCATAAACTAATAAAACTTCATTGCCTCAAAAAAAAAATAAAACTAATAAAACTTCATAATTAGAATCTAATTCGTCTCATTTTAACTGCAGACGTGATTTTGGAGTTTCTTATTTTTGATAGGTTTTCTTTTGAGAGCTTGCTCATATTTTTGTACAAAAAAAATTTAAAAACCCAAAAGAAATTTTCCTTCTAAGGGAAATTTATATTTTAAAACTTTAACAGAGTCACAAAATCTTGCAGTTGTTCTCTTCTTCTTCTTCTTCTATTTTTTTTTTTTTTGCATGAATGATACATTTAAAATATTATTGCTCTCGTCAAGATCTTGCTGCCTCCACTATCTTTGCCTTTCTATTTTGACAAGAAACTACCTGTGTACCGTATTTGCTTGCACATTTAAGTTTGTTCAACCAGATAAATTGATGCGGTGTTTGGTTGGAAGTATTTTATGGGAGATTTTGATATAATTTCGATTCAAATTGTTTGAATCATGAAAGTTAGCTAGCTAAGAATTTTCCATTTTTTAGTTGATTAGATTCGTGAACAAATAGTAAATTCCTGAACAAATTCGAATAATTTTCTTTTTATGTGATTGATAAATTAGTTAAGATGGTTTTGAGATGATATATACTTTTTTACTTACATTTCAAATACATTCTTAAATAAAATATGTGTTTTTAATTTAATTAAATCCAAATTGATACATGAGTTTCTCAAAATAGATAATATTACCTTAATTTAAAATTTAGTTGCAGTTTTACCCATTTGCTCAAAATTACACTCATCATTATTTGCAACTAAGAAGGATGAAAAAAAAGAAGAATATATATACATATAATAGGTTAATTTGTATCTCAATATTGTCTAGTGAATATATAATTCCAATTAAGTTCCAAAATTATGATAAAATAATATTTTTTGAAATAGTCTTTTATATTCTTTATTTACCAAAAACAAAATGTCATTTTAAATTATCAATGCTTGAAACGAAATTTTCATGCTTGCAGCAAGAGCTAAGCAGTCAGCAAGAATATTTGAAGCTTAAAGCTCGTTATGAAGCTCTGCAAAGATCCCAAAGGTGTGCTATTATAACCCCTTATGCACCATTAATGGTGATCTTATTACTTTCTCTTTATTAACTTGTGATCTTTGCTTCTAAAATGTCCTTATTTATTTTCAAAAACTGAAGCATACAATACTACTGTTCTTGCTATTTTGATCACCAGAAATCTTCTGGGTGAAGATCTTGGCCCTTTAAGTAGCAAAGAGCTTGAGTCACTTGAAAGGCAGCTTGATATGTCATTGAAGCAGATCAGATCAACAAGGGTACTTATATTTAATTTACTTTGAGCTAATGCCAGGAAAATTATGAAGGTATCGTTATATATATATACATAAATAAATACTTATATTTCATAATTTTTTGACAGACTCAATACATGCTGGATCAGCTTACTGATCTTCAACGCAAGGTATATAAATATATATTTGGAAACATCTGAATTAGCTTCCATCTTCGTAGTTTCATGTTTCAAATGTTCATTGATTTCCACTTCTTGCATGCAGGAACATATGCTGAATGAAGCAAATAAGACCCTGAAACAAAGGGTAAGTTACATTTCCAACTTTTTGCAAGTTAATAATTTGCTCAGCAGTTTGTGATTCTTTTTCTTTTAATAGTTCGAGTTTGGATCATCGGTTGGGTGAAAGAGGATATCTGATGATCGGCCCTTGTAGTTGATCCATTTCTCTTATCTTTCTGTTTTTTGATGTATAATACAATTTCACTAAACTTCATATACATAACACAAGATTAATTGATCCTTCATAAATAAGAATGAATATTAATTTGACCAAGATTGAGTACTCATGCTTTTGCAGTTGGTGGAAGGATACCAAGTAAATGCAATGCAGTTGAATCCAACTGCAGAAGATGTAGGGTTTGGTCGCCAAGCTCATCAACCTCATCAGGGTGATGGCTTCTTTCATCCTTTGGAATGTGAACCCACTTTACAAATTGGAGGGTAAGTGAACCCTCTAGATACCCTTTTTCTTATTATTATTTTTTTTATATTAATCGAGCTTCAAATTGAATTCGAATGTCTTACTACTAAAGAAAGAATATACGCATATGAAATAGTATCTTACTACTACTTTTTATTATTCGAATACCTTCCTACTCTTTTTTCTTTTTGAGAAAAAAACACGTGTATACAGAAAATAATATCTTACTATAACTTTTGATTGTTTCGAATATTTTACCACTACTATTTCTTTTTGAAATAAAGAACACTTGCAAAAAGAAAAAATGTTTTACAATTATTTTATATTGTTAGAATATCTTACTACTTGTTTTCTTTTTGAAACAAAAAATACATACACACAAGAAGAGTGTCTTGCTACTAATTTTTATTATTCGAATACTGCTGCTTTTTTTCAAAAAAAAAAATGAATACATGCACATAGAACAATGTCTTGCTGCTACTTTTGAATGTTCAAATGCCTTGCTACTACATTTTTTTAAAGAAAAAACACAAACACACAGAGAACAGTGTTTGACTACTGCCTTTTTATGCCATTGAAATGCAGATACCAGACTGATCCAATAACAGTGGTCACTGCTGGTCCAAGTGTGAATAATTACATGCCAGGATGGTTACCTTGATAATTAAGAAGATTAATTACTCTCAGACATTGGTATGCATTATTAATTCCTTTCATAAGAATCATCAGCAAAATTTATGATCTTTTGTGTATGGTATTTCAAGAAAGACAAAGCAGTTGTAATTTGGATAATCTTTTTACATTTTTAACTCTTTTAATTACTTTTAATTGTTAGGAACAGTGCAAGTAATGGCTGTGTCTGTGTGTGTAGTTGCAGAGCTTGTTTGAAAATAATTGTCATTTTGCATATTTTTAGAACCATTTTTAAGGTGTTTTTGTGTCTAACTTTAGACATATTTTTATTAGACAAAAGGACGCTGATGAGAAAAAATTAGAAATAGGCCATTTGAATTAAAGAACTAATGCTTATAAAAGGTTTCTGATGTGTATTTTTATTCGGGTATAATTTATTTATTTTTTTTAAATTTCCCCTATTATTTGCTTAAATTGTTGTAGCAAAAAAAATACCTTTAAAATTAAAATTATTTTTAAAGCTATATTAGTTTTTAAAATTATCCAAAAAAAAATAAATTTAATAAAAAAAATAATTGAATAATATTCGATAGCTTATAATGATCGCACAATTAGATTTCCACGCAGTACAAGCCCACCATATTTAAACCTTTCCATAGCCAACTGTTCCTTAGTGAGAAACAGGCTGTAATTGGGATTTAGCTTGAAGCCCAACTCATTATTTTGAACTCAGATCCAACATTACTGGGCATCGAACATAACGAACAAGGCCTGTGATTATTAATGCAAAGGTTTTTCTCTATTATTTCAAAAAAAATCCTAAAATGTAAATAAAATAAAATAAAATTATATCTTTACCAAAATTTTTAAATTTTTTTATTATTTTGCTATAATTTTTTTAATCATTTACATAATTATATAATAAATTTATAATAATCTAATAATAAATTTATAAAAATTATCATGTCTGATTTGATTTTGATGTATTATAAAGTAATAATAAATTTTTATACAATGTTGTTGAATTCATAAATTAATTAAAAATTCTAATAAATTTAATAATTTTTAAATTTGTAAAATTATAATGTTGTGAGTTTTTTTTTTTTTTTGTTAAAAGCCTAAGTGAAAATGTTTTAAAAAAATATTCACTTTTTTATTCAAGTTTTTATTTAAAAAATAACCCATTTCAAAAGTAAATAACAACAACAACAAAGCCTTAATTCTAAGTTAATTAGAGTCGGTTATATGAATTTTTTTCACTTAATACGATCTAAGATTATCTCTTTCGATAGATGTAACATCATAAGATCATTTTGGAACATCTTTGACAAAGTCAGTTTAGGTCTATCTCTGTCTCTCTTAGCTATATTTACTCTAACTTGTTCAGTTTTTCTAACCGGTGCATCGCTAAATCTTCGTTTCACATGGCGAAATCATCTCAATTTACACTCTCTTCTCTTATCCTCAATAGGTGTTATCCCCATTTTTTCTCTAATGCACTCATTGCGAATTCTGTCCATCCTAGTATGACAACACATTCATCTTAACATTCTCATTTTCACAACATGCATTTTACTCATGTATTATCCTTTTACTGCCTAATATTCACTACCATACATCATCGCAAGCTGTATTACAATGCGATAATTTTTTTTAATTTAATTAGTATATTTCGATCACATAGAACTCCTATAGTACCTCTCAATTTCATCCAATCAGCTTTAATATTATGATTTACATCTTCTTCACAACTCCATCTTCTTGAAGAATAGAGTTAAAACATTTAAAATAAGTACTACAAGGTACTGTTATTCCGTCTAAAATAATTTTGCCTCTTTCTCTATTCTTGTTATTAAATCTACAGTGCATATACTCAAACTTAGTTCTACTTAGCTTAAAATCCTTAAATTTCAAACTGTTTTTCCATAATTTTAACTTTTAACTCACCATTACTTGAGTCCCATCTATTAATATAATATTATTTGTAAAATTTATTAAGAATTTTACAGTGGAGATTAAATTAGACGTATTATTGCCTTCCCCTATTCTATTCTTACTTGAATATAATTTTTCTTTTATTTGTCGACTCATACCTTTGTTTTTCTCCCTTTATCTTTTAAAATATAAAAATTTCAAAGTACTTTAAAATAAAATATTATAATATGGCTCGAGACACAATTTAACTATATATATAAAATTAAGTATTAATTTTCTTTTTCTCATATTGTTTTTAAATTGATTTTGAGTTTGTTAATTAAAAAAAATGTATTTATGGCCGAGATTATATATGAGCGCATGCTCTTCTCCTCATATTAATATTAAAAAAAATGTTATATTGTTGCTTTTGATAGCATAGCAGCTTGACATTTATATTTTAAAATCATTTTATGGAATGTTTCGTAAGGAAGAGTTTTACCGAACATCCAATTCATCACCTGACTTGGTTGCCCTTCCTTTCAATTCTCAACAAGCTATTTTCAATCTACCACAAGCTAGCTATATATATACATATATATGTATTTATTTATAATGTTTAAATTTAACTATAAGTTAATTACCAAAGTATAATATTGATTTGGAGCATATATTATTTTTACTTAAATCTTATATTTAAATTAAAATATTTTTCTTCTTCATATATAATTAATAAAAAAAATAAATTATAAATCACTAAAATCATTGGATTGCATGCAAATAAAAAAATTATATTTAAATTTGACTACATTAAAAATCTAGCTGCTCAATAACTAGGAAATTGACTTAACAAAGCCATAAAAGAAACAATTAACACTTCTGTATAATGAATAAATCGAAATACGGCATAGTAATAAATATATGTTTTTTTTTCTCAATATATTAATAGTCAAAAGTATCAGTGGGATAGAGTGATGTTCGCTTTTAAGAATTCTAAATTTTTTTAACATGTATTAAAAATTAATTTGGAATTTTCAAATAATAACTTATAGCTCCTTTTAACCTTTCTTTCGCGTATAGAGATAGGCTATTTTTTTTAACTGTTTTAAATTAGAGTTTATTTAATATTTTAATAAATTAATTATTATATAATTTTTTTCTAATGTTTTTATTTAATATTATTTATTAAATATATCTAATAATAAAATAAAAATATAATAAGAAAAATATGTAAATTTATATTTTAATAAAAATAATTAATATTTTTTAATTTTTATGAAATGAAAAATAAGAATATATTTTTATTACGGGAGAGTATTATATTTATATCATTCATGCTGTCCATGTAGAGTGTAGATTTCATCATTGTCACCTATTTTTTGAAAGCTATTGCCATAGGTACATTTGGAAGAGATATTGATCGCCCTCAACTCTCAACTTTGTTCACTTAATACAATTATCACATACTCCATTCATCTAATTAAAATAGTCGCTTTAAAAAAAATATCTCATTAAAATTAATTATCACTTTATATAATTAAAAAATAATTATTTTTTCTAATTATAATTTATTAATAAATTAATTATTAAATAATAAGAGTCTACTAATTTTAATATAAATAAATTAATAAAAAATACTTAAATTAATTTAAAATAATTTTAATAGATAAATTTAAATTTAAATGAATAATTTTACTCGAGTGGAATAAATATTTAATTAAGGCTAATTAAGAGTTAACTAAGGGCACTTAATTAACAAAGTGGACTTTTCTTATTACAAAGCTATAGCTTAAAAATAAATGCTTGATACTTCCATTTCATATATATTGATAAGGATTGTTGATTAAAGTTTGATAAAACATTAGATTCCAGCTGGCACTTTATAGCTCTCAACAGTATTAACTAATTGAAATTAGTATAAAAAGGGTAAAATAAATAGATTAAAGGGAAAATTTTATTTATTAACTAAATAATTTAATTTTTTTAATATGTGTGAGATGAAAATTATCTCTATTATTTTGGGATAGATGAATTATATAATATGTGAATTACTTATTTTTATTTAAATTAACAAATAAATTTTTTTAAATTTAACTATTAAAGCATCAATACGTGAAGAAATAAAAATTTTATTATACAACTAACAATAGATTAATATATAAAAATAAAAATTTTATTAAGCAATTAATAAGAAATCAATATATTAAAAAATAAAATTTCATATTTCAAAGTTATATGAGAAAATAATATACTAATAAGATGATAAGTAATTATATTTTTGTTTAAAAAAAATTTGAAATTATTAATAAAAAAAACCTAAAAATAGACTTATTTTCGAAAATTGATAAAGCACTATAATATAATATATAATTAATTAATAGTGTTTGGCTCCGAGTTGTGAAGAAATGTCTGAGCTAGACAGAAAACTTGTATAGTATCGCCTGTTCACTAAGCCTGACTATAAATTTTAAATAGATGATTATTTAAAAATATTTAATATTTTTTTATAACTTTATTTAAAAATATTTTAGTTTGAATTTATAATTATTTCAAATGATTGTCTATTTTGATAATTAATTAATATATGTCAAATTCATAGTATTATATATATTGATTGATTATCCTTTGTCGTTTAGACTATTGCACAGGCTGTGCCTTAAAACCTTGATAGTTGACACTTGATTGTGATTAAAACTTAAAAAAAGTGTAAGACTCTTTGGCACTTTTTTAACACATTGAACGTCAAATTAAAAAAAAAAAAAACAAATTGATTTTATCCAAGATTATGACTTCTATGAAAGCACGTGTTTGACATTTTATAGGTGGAAATTTATTAGTTTTCATATATTATAAAAATTATTTAAAATATTTATTTTTTATTGTTTTAAAATATAATAATCACTCAATTATAAAATAAATAAAATTTAAAATCTAAATTTCAAAATTTTAATTTTTATCAAAGGTTATGACTTTATTAAAGCATGTGTTTGACATTTTTTTATTGAAATTTATTTTTCTACCAAAAAAAATTACATGTATATATAATTGAAAATTTTCATATATTATAAATAAATATTTAGAATAAGTTATTTTTTATTATATTAAAATATAATAATTAATCATTCATAAAAATAAATAAAATTTCAGTCTTAAATTTAAAATTTAAAATTTTATATATTTAGTTTCATAATAATAATTTAAATATTATAAAAGATAAAAAAAAACTCATATTTAAATGTAAGTTAAACTTTTGACATCGTTAAGTTTTTTTTTTTAATGAAAAAATTTATTAATAATTCAAGAATTATTTAATCCATGATCATCAAATACGGGTAAAATACTCATTTTCCATATTCTAAATCAAAATATATTGACGGAGCTAAAAAGCAAAGGAAATATTAAAGCTGTTTTTTTTTTAATTTTATAAACTAAATATAACACAATAAATTCAATATAATATTATTCTAAAAATATTTTCAATAATAATAATTTTCAATAATAATATCATAAATATCAATTAGTTTTATGTAATAGTAACTCATTTCATTAATTTTTAAATTCCAAATAAAATAAAATTATAAACATTAATCACAACCTTATTTTATGAAATTAATATTTTATTTTCTCATTATTATTATTATTATTATTAGATAATATGGAGATAGTTACTATAGTAAATTAACTTTACCCTATCAATATTATAATTAGTTTTATTCTGGTTAAATTAGAATTTAATTTAGTTGTAATCTTTTATTTTACTTACACCACTATAAATATCTCATTATAAGTGGTTCATAGGACAATTAAGAATACATAGATTTTTTATATTTTTTCATTCTCTATCTTCTCTATTCTTTATTTATAATACGTCATTAGCACGTGACTTTAAACAAATTGTTCATTATAACCTCTCAAGTTTAAGGTAATTATTATAATTTTTTTTATACCTATATATACTTATATTTTTTTATGCATAAAGTTAAACATAATTTTTATAAGATTTAAAACGTTGATATATATATATATATATACACATGCATAAATAATTCATAACTATCATGAATTACATATAATAAATCAATATAATCAAGTTAAACAATAATAAAATTAAACACAGTAGCCACATATAATGGCTATCGTACGTGCATATATATAATGTATGAAGGAGTATATGTATACAATACGTGCATATAATATATATAAATATCATTATACATATAGCCTTTATAATATATTATACTATAAATATCATTATATAAATATCATTAAATAAATAGCATCATGATAAGGGATATAAATATCATTATATGTATATAAAATATATAAATATTATTATTTAATGTATACTGTACACAGATATATATAATGGCTATGTGTTTAAAATATCATTATATATAATTGTGCATGTATATAATATATGCACATACAGTAGCTATCTATATTCATATTTTATATTTATAATGTACATGTATATACATAATCCACATTAAACAATGGCTATTGTGAATATTTAATGAACTTTAAACACAATATCCATGTTAAAAAAATAGATATGAGTTTAATCAAATACAATAGCCTTTAAGATTTGAAATATCAAACTCTAATTTTATAAATAATAATAATAATAATAATAATAATAATAATAATAATAATATCATTGTTATAATAATGATTTGATAATATTATATAATATATTTATCATATATTGTGTTTAATTTTACTATACATGCCTTTATTATTATTATATATGATAACAATATATATTTGATTATATATAATTTTTACATAAATTTATTATATATTTTCACCTTTCTAATTGAAGGTTCTTATTTTTAAATATAGTGTCTTTCCAATATCGAATCTTGCAAAATTTGAATTCGTTGTCCTCGATATTTTTGAAAGAAATTATCTATCATGAGTACTTGATGTCGAGATTCATTTTAATGCTATGAATCTTGAAAATACTATTAAGGAAGGAAACAAAGCATCTCTGCAGGATTGCTCAAAGACATTGATTTTTCTTCGACATCATTTACATTAAGAATTAAAAACTGAGTACCTTACTATTAAGGACCCATTAGCCATTTGGCATTCTTTAAAAGAAAGATATGAACACCAAAAAATGATAATTCTTTCAAAAGCTCGATATGAATGAATTCACTTAAGATTGTAGGATTTTAAAACTGTAAGTGAATATAATTCAGCCTTATTTAAAATTAGCTCTCAATTAAAATTATGTGGAGAAAAAATCACTGATGATGATATGTTAGAAAAAATATATTCAACATTTCATGCCTCGAATGTGCTCCTGCAGCAGGAATATCGAGAGCGTCGATTTAAAAAATATTTTGAGCTAATTTTTTGTTTACTTATGGCTGAACAAAACAATGAGTTTTTTTATGAAAAATCTTTAAACTCGTCTTACTGGCTCAACACCATCTCTTGAAGTGAATGCAACATTTTCTCAAAGCCGTGGGCAGAATCGTTGTAAAATAGGCCATGGTAGAAAAAAAATTTTCGACCAATTATGAAAGCAAAGGTGCTAAAAAGAAAGTAAAATGGGTTAAGAATGAAGAGCATTTTGAAAGGAAGGTACAAAATAATGACAGCACTTATTACAAATATGGAATAAATGGCATTGGTCAAGAATATGTCGTACTCTAAAATATTTAGTCGATCTTTATAAATTATCACTAAAAGAGAAGGGAAAAAATATTAAAATTAATTTTTCTGAAGTTATAGATCATGCTAGTAATAATGTGCATCCTTTAAATATTATTTTTGATGTTTCTAATTTTTTTGAAGACAATGATGACAAGATTGATCATTTGATAGGAGATGAAAATGTTAATTATTAGAATATATTTTTCATAGTTATATTATTTTTCTATTTTTCTTTCATAAGTCATATTATTTTTATTTGTCAAAAAGTATAATAAGATCAGATTTTTATTTTTAATATAATTATTTTGTTTACTAGATAAAGCATAATAAACTTGATATTATACAGGACGACATATGCTTGGTTGACAGTGGTACAACTCATACAATTTTTCGAGATAAAAAATATTTTTTACAATTAACATTAGCTGAAATTAATGTTAATACAATATTCAGTACTGCAAATATAGTTAAAGGCTCTAGAAGAGTCCATCTTATGTTTCCAAATGGAACAAAGTTATATATTGATGATGCATTATATTCTAGTAGATCCCGAAGAAATCTACTCAGTTTTAAAGATATACGTCGCAATGGATATCATATTGAAACAAAGAATAAGGGTTATATTGAATTTTTATATATAACTACTACTAATTTGAACCAGAAGTTCATATTATAAAAATTTTTAAATTTATCAACTGGATTATATTATACAAAAATAAAGATGGTTGAGATATACTATATGCACCAGAAGTGCACAGATCCTAAAATTTTTATACTTTGGCATGATCATCTTTTTCATCCAAGTTCAATTATGATGTGGCGTATCATTGAGAATACAAATGGACATCCATTAAAAAATTAAAAAAAAACTTTTATCTGTTGATTATTTTTATGCTTCTCGTTCTCAAGGTAAATTAATTGTAAGACCTTCACCATATAAATTTTTTATATTTTTACAAAGAATACATGGAGATATTTATGGACCTATCCATCCACCTTGTGGACCATTTAGATACTTTATGATTTTAATTGTTGCTTCAACTCGATGGTCATATGTTTATCTATTATTAACTCATAATATTGCTTTTGCTAAATTTTTTATTTAAATTATAAAGTTAAGGTCAATATTTTCTGATCATCCTATTAAGACAATTCGTCTAGATAATGTATGTAAGTTCACTTCAAAAGCATTTTATGATTATTGTATGTCAATAGGAATTACAGTTGAATATTATGTTGCGCATGTTCACACTCAAAATTGTTTAGCTGAATTTTATATAAAATATTTACAATTAATAGCTAGACCTATACTTACGAAATCAAAACTTTCAATATCGGCTGGAGGACATGTTATAGTTTATGCTACATCTTTAGTTAGTATTCGGCCATTTGTATATCATAAGTTTTCACCTTTACAACTTGTGTTTAACCAACAACTAAATATATCACATCTTAGAATTTTTTGGTTGTACGGTATATGTCTCTATATCACCTCCCTAAAGAACTAAAATGGATCCTCAATGTCGTCTTGATATCTATGTAGATTTTGATTCTCCATCTATTATTAGATAACCCTTAACAGGTGATCTTATTAGAGCAAAATTTTTACACTGTCAATTTGATGAGTCAGTTTTTTCATCATTAGGGGAAGATAAAAGTAAATAGTCAAAAGCACAAGAGATTAGTTGGAATACACAAACTTTATATAATTTTGATACACGCACAAATCAATATGAACTAGAAGTTCAAAGAATAATTCATTTGCAGAATGTTGCAAATCAATTACCGAATATTTTTACAGATACTCAGAAGGTGTCTAAATCACATATTTCAGCTATTAATATTTTTACTAGACTAATTGTCCCTGCAGGACATCATGTTAATATGACAGTCAATGAATTTAATACATGTCTGAAGTGTAATAGACAACTTGATTCAAAATATGTTATTTCGTAAAAAAAAAAGAAGTAAAATTTTTATCAAATGACTGTCTTGAAAATGTCAAAGCTAACATAGATCAACATTTTTAAATTTCTAGAGAAATAACCCTAAAAATAGTTTCGGTACTAAAAAATTATGAGATCTCATTGAAATATAAAAATATGTGGGAAAGAGATGACAATGTTGTTGATTATGTGCTTGCATATGCTATTGCTTTTTGAATAATTAATAATGATGAGTCTGAGCCTAAAAATATTAAAGAATGTCGATATAGAAATGATTGGCCAAAATGGAATGAGGCAATTCAGGCTGAGCTAGATTCATTAGCTAAGCGTAAAGTATTTAGACAAATAGTATTGACACCAAAAGATGTCAAACCTGTTGGATATAAATAAGTATTTATTCGTAAGATAAATGAATTAAATAAAATTGTGAGATATAAAGCACTATTTATGGCACAAGAATTCTCACAAATACCTGAAATAGATTATGATGAGACATATTCCCCCATTATGAATGTTATTACTTTTAGACTTTTTATCAATTTGACAGCTTCTGAAAGGCTTGACATATATTTGATGAATGTTGTGACAGCTTACTTATATGGTTCATTGAATAATGACATATATATGAAAATTTCAGAAGAATTTAAGATGCCTGATGCATATAATTCAAAATCTAGACAAATATACTCTATTAAACTCCAAAAATTCTTGTATGAGCTAAAATAATATGGACAAATGTGGTACAATTGCCTCTGTGAATACTTAATGAATAATGGATACACAAATAATCTTCTTTGCACATGTATTTTTGTTAAAAAGATAATTCTGGATTTGCTATAGTTGCAGTTTATGTTAATGATTTAAATATAGTGAAAACTCCAGAAGAGATCTCAATTACTATAAACTATTCGAGAAATGAATTTAAAATGAAGGATCTTGGAAAAATAAAATTTTATCTTGGCTTTCAAGTTGAATATCTGTCAAATAAAATTTCTCTCCATCAATCATCATATATTGAAAAAATCTTAAAATAATTTTATATGGATAAATCTTATCCATTAAACAATCAATGGTTATTCGTTCTCTTGATGTAAAAAGAAATTATTTTCGTCCTCGATAAGATAATGAAGAGATTTTTAGTCATGAAGTATCATATCTCAATGCAATAAGAGTACTTTTATATCTTGCTAATAATAAAAGATCAAATATTACTTTTGTAGTTAACTTACTTGCAAGGTTTAGTTCAACACCAACTAAAAGGCACTGGAATGGAGTGAAACATGTTCTACGCTACCTATGTGGCACATCTGATATAGGTTTATTTTTTTTCAAAAGGAATAAAGTCTGAATTGATAAGATATGTTGATGCTGAATATCTTTCTGATCCTTATAAAGCTCGATTCCAAATAGGTTATGTCTTACATATAATAATAATGATATTTCATGACGATCTGTGAAACAAACAATCATTGCTACTTAATCAAATCATTCAGAGATATTAACTATTTATAAATCTAGCCGTGAATGTGTATGGTTGAGAAACATAATTTAACATATTAAAAGAGCATGCAGATTATCTATAAACAAGCAACTAACAATATTACATAAAATAATGCAACATGTATTACACAAATCAAAAGAAGCTGCATAAAAGGTGATATAACTAAAAATATATCACTAAAATTCTTTTATACTCATGAACTTATGAATGAATGACAAATTGATATTTGCAATCGTTTAAATAACAATCCAGCAGATTTATTCACAAAAGTATTGCCAACATCAATTTTCAAAAAATATGTACACAATATTAAAATGCATTTACTTAGATATATGTCTTAGCCAGTTGTATTATTGAGGAAAAGTTATCTATAAATATTATACTATTTTTTTTCTTTAAATTTTTATTCCATTAAATATCTCTTAATAAAATTTTAACGAGGCATATTCATAAGGATAATCATTTAAAAAAAATATTAAATAATATAATATGACTATTATATTAAATTAATTTTTTAAATCAAAATTATAATTAATTTTATTTTATTTAAATAAAAATTTAATTTAATTATAATTTTTTATTTTACTTACACTTTTTTAAATACTTTATTATAAGCCATTTAATAAACAAATTTTTTACGTCATGGTCCCTCAGTCCCTCAAAAATTAGCAGATTCACAACAACTCCCCTAATCTTGACCCACGGGCTTTTGACTCTTTCACTACAATAATAGGAGGTCATTAAAATTACTTCAAGATAAGGTCCCACGTCAACCTGTCCCCACTCTTCCTCGTCTACTCTAATCTACACTGCGTTATTCTCACGCGCTTTCCCGACACGTGGGCCTATATTTCAATAAAGTAACGATTCCTTCCGGATAAAGCTCTATGTATATATAGATATGTATATATCATATAAATTACGGATAAATATTCATAAATCTGATATATTTTTTTTTGCGTATTTTTTCTGCATCCAAACGCTAGAGAGAAAATTTGCTGAGAAATTTTTTTTTCAATTTATTTTATCTATAAGCTGTAATAGGAGAATAAACTGTGGCGCACTTTCTCTTACTGTAATTGGAACTGCCAAAGAATTTTCCTGAAAAACAAACAAAACTTTCCCTATTAGGACTCTTTTTTAGAAGATTAAATTCAAAAGTTTTGATAAGTTCCTCTGCTTCTTCTCCAATCAATCGGTATCCATTTGTACATAAATAGTTTATTTATGGTTATCCACTTGCCTCGATTTTAGCAAAAAAAATCAAAAAAAAAATCGAACTCTAAAATTTCAGTTTCAATTTTCTCGAGAAAGTTTCAAAAGAAAATTTCAAATGATGAGAAATCAGCAGCAGGATCAGCAATCAAGGATTCTCTATGAGCTATCAACTCTGGTTCTCAATCTGCTTCGTTCGCCACCATCACCGATTCCGTTCTCAGACCAATCGTCGGAGATACCGTCAGATATATCGGAAAGGAGAAGGAGGTCATCGGCGCCGGCTCCACAGCAGATCTCGCCGGCGGGATTCGCATCTTTGATGCTAGGAATTTCGTTGGCTTTGATGCTGTGTGGATCGGTCACTTTCTTTATTGGGTTTATATTGATGCCTTGGATTATTGGTTTGGTTATGTTGTTTTATGTGGCGGGGATTGTCTCTACCATCTCTATGTTGGGCCGTTCGCTTTTTTGCTACGTTTTGGCCCCTCCTCCTCGAAAGGAGATTCCTGGTAAGTAATTTATGGTTTATAATTAATAATTTTCAATTTATTTAATTTTGCTCTGTTTGATTTCCTGACTTGTTTGAGAAATATCTTTATTTTCTTTTTATTACCTTTTTTTTTTTCGTGCGTGTGTTTCTATTTCACTTTCTTGCCTTTGATTTGCATCTCTTCAATTTTTCCTTCTGAAATTAGGAAGCTTTCTGCAATTTTTTTGCAGAGTATTATTATTCATAAACAACCCACTATTGACTGAAAAAAATTGAGGTAATTATCTCAATTAAGATAAAAATTAGTCTTGTGCCCATGATTCATTGCAGAATAGAATTTTCTGCAGAAGCAGTTTGTAGTTTTTTTTTTTTTACATTAATTCAGTTGAGTTCTGTCTTGAGATTTTGGAAATCTGAGCAAAATTGGAGTTGTTAGAATAATTTGATTTGTGCGTATTTTATGTATTTTTAGGAATGGTGATGCCCAGACGGCATCTTGATAATCACCATCTGTCATTTATGGGTAAACTACATTCACTCACCCGTCAACCTCCATTACTGTCCTGCCATAGGTCCTGTCCAACCACTATATATTGTTGCTATTCAAAGGTCAACATTTTAGTGCTGGTTTTGACAGCTGAACAAACTGTATGATTTTGTTTAATTGTAGTTAACTTGGTTCTGTAGTTACATGTATGTTCCGATCTCTATTTTGTTTTTATTTTCGAAATAATATATTTGTTCAATAAAGTGATATTTGGCCTAAATATGCTATGCTATGAACACCTTGTCATTTCTGCTATTGGTTTTCCATAATTGTTTATTACTTCACAAAAGAGCCCTTCTATTTGCACTCTTGACTAATATGTAGTTGAAGCCTGCGAGTATGTAAAGTCTTTAAGGTGTTTTAAAGTTTCTAATTGTGGGCTTTCCTTCATTAGTTATTAAATCTTATGTTGATACATCTACCATAACTGCCGGATGGAAAAGAGACGATATAGTTTGTTTTTTGTTTGAAGCTGGTTAAGATATGAAATTTCTGGGTTGACAAGACTAAATTTTCTGATAAGTGGATTTTACTTTGTCTTTACTACTTTTTCAAGTACATGTAGTTTTAAACATGTTCAAAGATTTAATTAAGAGCTCAAATGGCGTTTCACTCACCTTGTCCCCATCTTGGTAATCACTTCATTTTTAATCTTTAACATTGTGTTCATATTAAACTAGGGAAATATAGGATTGATTGAAACAGTGTTAAACACTTAGAAGCCTTTCTTCAGCTGCTATATGATAATCACACCTCTAATTTTCATGCTGGGACACATACATAACATGCTTGTTGGGCAGGTGCTAAATAACAACAAAGATGAAAATGCCATGTTTTGTTATTGAATCATTTCTCTTTGCACTTGTATGTGTTGGTTAATTCTTAGTTTCCCAACTGCTGCAGCATGGAAACTTCTGTGAAGTTAAGATGTTGCTGGAAGAGGAACGAGAGCATTGTGCAGCACTCATTTTATTATAGTGGTTGGTGCTGCTACTAGAGAGAATACAGGAGAATGTGAAAATTAACTCAAGTATTTGGATGCAGAGATTGTGGATAGATATCTGTTTTTTCCTGATGACATAAATTTGTGGACAAATGGCTTCCTTATTAAGTAAAAAATAGTAAAAATTATTGAAGGTTTTTTTAAGAATTAATATTGTAATGAAACTTACGAAGAGAATTATGATTCATTATCTATTTGGTAAGCAATATTTCTACTCTTATTAATCATCAGAAATCAGGCATTTTTTTTTACATTGCCATAGTTTTTATCTTGTGCCTTTTCTGGTGAATGTAAATGTTAAGATGTTACCAGGAAGAAGATAATTCTGCAACTCAAGAACGTCTGAAGAAGATGAAGAAATGGAAGAGAAAAAATTTTCGGAGATAAGAAGATGAAAGTGGTTCTGTTCTGTGCTCTGGTCATTCAATCAGAGTATGGTTTGTCATTTTTAGGCTTAAAATAAGACGTATGGTGATGGGTATGGACCCACTTCATAAACAATAATTATTGGTTGTTTTTGACCTTTTAATCCTTGAGTAATGAAATCTCTTTTAATATTGTTTATTAAATAATTTATTTGTGGTTTACAAGCCCTAATTGATTTAGTCATTGATTACGTCATATTTAGAAGTTTTTTAACATTCAAATTATTCCTGGTGAGATACCCGCTCCATTTTAAGTGGCAAGTTAAAAAAATTATTCTTAAATAAATTTTATTCTTAAATAAGTGTTTATTAAGAAAGTAAAATAAAATAAAATTATCAATTTTATTTGAAAACTGTTTAAAAAAATTATTTGAATATTCTTATTGCTAGTTTAATTCTCAATAGTTGAAAATTGAGAGGCTATTTAGTAATGGAAATTTTCATTTTCATTTTCATTTTTATTTTTTATTTAATTTTTATTTTTCAACTATTTATAAATAAAAAATAAATATCTATAAATATCAAGGTAAAAAATAAATTCCTATATTTTTAATAGCTTTTTTATTAAATAAAATAAAAATTTTAAACTCAACTGTTAAACTAATAAAAATAAAAAAATATTTTTAAATAAATAATAAATTTTATTTTTCAATTTATTTTAAAAAATTTTAAAAAATAGAATTTGTTTATATAAATAAATTGTCCTTTTATAAAATGATATTCTTAAATATATTTTAGAAAAAATAATTTTAATTAAACACTAAATCTTATCAAAATTCAATTTGATAATATGATTAATTAGAAAGTAATTATAATTTGTACCCCCGTGGCTTCTTCGTCCTTTTCCAACTCCCAATAAATAAAAACAGCTGAAGTGGCATTCTAGTCCAAACCTTTGGATATACTGAGTCATGGACACGTTGGCCACTTGTGCATTAACATAGCTGGTCAAAGATAAGCCTTCCGGTGACGGTGATCTTACTTTTTATCCACGTGGCACGAATATGGACAATCTGCCACCGTTTAACGGTGGTGGTATTGGTCATTTCGGCGGTGGAAATTTCATCTCAGCCAAAATGTTTTACGGGAAGGAAAGTAAGTAAAGCAAATTTAATTGTCCCTTGGGCACATCAGATAAAATTGGAACGACATAAAAAAAATAAATTTTATTTAATTTAATTTTTTAAAAATTTATTAATATATATTATTATTTTTTAACATGAAATAAATTTTCATTAATAAATTAAAAATATATCTATAAAATATGAATAAAATTATATAATTTTAAAATATATAATATGCATATAACTAATGAAATTATCAAATCTTTTTAAATTTTTTGATATAAATATTGGACTAAATAATGATAATATATCACGGATAATTTAATTTTGAGCGTAATATTAATTTCATCTGTATCTATTACATTTCATATAAAAAGAACACATTCATTAGAAAAGATCAACCCTTTATTAAAGACGAATAAATAATCATTAATAGAGAATAACAAATAATCTCTATTAGAAAATGATAAATAATCTTCAAATAAGAAATGACAAAATTTTATAATAAAAATTTAAATTGTATTCAGTTTTATTTTAAAAAATAAAAAAATAAGATACAAATGTTAAATTTTAAATTTTCATTAGTCTGAAAATTATTTTAAAAATAAACTATATAAATAAATATATAAAATTAAAAAAAATAATATTAAAATTGAATAATATATTAGAAAAAAAAATTGAAGGGGCTGTCATCTATTAATAAATTAAGAATAGTCTCGCAATTAAATTATTAAAGAATAAAAATGTACGAGAATTGAGAAAAAAAAAGTTAAAATTTTGCAAATTTTATGCTTTTGACTCGATTACGTATATTATCGTTTTTTAATACTGTGATGTTTTTCATTATTAATTGATAATGCTATAATTTCTTAAAAATTCACATTATACTTATTATCTTTTTCACCTATTTTTTATTTATTTTTAATAAAAAATTAACACAGCTTACAATATAGCGTTATTAACATAAAAATTAAATATATCACATCAGCATAGAAAACTAGCATATATAATCTTTAAATTTCATCTTTAAAATAGTATGTGAACACTATATTATACATCACGCGAGTTTTTATTTATTATTAATTAAAATAAGAATGCAAAGTGAACATACATATTTACTTTAATTTTATTAATTAATTGCACAATAGAAAATACTATTTTTTAAATTTTATGTCTTAAATTAATTTTTAAAAATTGAATATTTCATTTATGAGAAAATCAAATTTAGTTTATTATCATACGTATTCTTCCCACTAAATTATAATATATGTGATTTTAAATTGTGATTGACAAGAGCTACATCTAACCTTATATATTAATACTTAATTCCATAATTGAATTAATCACAAAATATTAATCGGATCAAAATTTTAATCTTGAAATATCAATGGAATTTTGATATTTACTTTCAATATAAATCACCTAATGATTGATATTGATATTATTCAGAAATTACTGAGCAGTTGTTAACTTCTTTCAATTTTTAAAGAAAGAATCAAGTTCTGTAAGAAGAAGTTTATGAGTATGAAAGTGAACTCCTTAATAAAAGAGCTATAATCATTCAATATTTGAGTATTAGTTTGATAATTTTTAAGTGATAGTTTGATATTTTTTATTCTCAATATAGCTGAGCTTTAGATTAGGTATTATTAAACTTTAAATTTAGACGATAAAATTTTGACAAGTTTAAAAAATTTATTGATATATACAGTTGTTATCTCCTATTATCTAACTATGAATAAAAGTAAATCATCACATGTAAAAGAATCATTTTCATAATTAAAAAAATTTATTTTTTATTAAGATAAAATAATTATTGACTTAGACATTAAAATTTTTTCAGTAGACTTCGATTCACTAATATTTTATTTTATAAGTTATATAAATTAACCAGTAAAAATTTAAACTTCAACTCAAGAAATAGTCCTAAAAATCTATTCCACCATCAAATATAAATCATTTAATTATTAATTAAATTAAAAAAGAATCGATTAATGGAGTCAAAAGAAAATGATAATAATGTTCAATGTAATAAAACCCGTAAGACCCGTAAAGGTCTAAAGCTGAAAAGATTTGCTCAAATTTCTTTGTTAAATATAATAATTTCTTGATTGCACTTTCTTTCCAGCACCTAATTGCTCTTTTCACCAATTTGGATCAAATGGGTTTCTGCGTGTCATTGTGAATAAGAAATCATGACTTATTAAAAAAAAAGTCATTTTGTTTTTTAAATAATATTTTAACCTTTTTTTTACTATATATTTAGTTCTTTAATCAGTGATTCAATATTGAGAATCTGGGCCTTATGAGCAATTAGTTAATTTATCAATTAATCAAATTTATTTATTATTAATTAAACTTATAATAAGTTGGGCTTACCTTATAATCAAATTAACTTAAGCCAATTTGTAGGGATCTCACTCCTTATTATAAGCCTTTTAATTCTTTTATTTTTAATCAATGTGGGATTACCCCACAACCTTTTATACTCCCTCCTCAAGTGGCAATTCGGCCACTTGACAAGTATCGACGGCCCAATCTGGATCCGTCAGGGTACAGTAACTCGACCCTCATACTTCGGGTTCAGATTTCAACTCGACAGGCTCTGATACCATGTTGAGGATCTGGACCCTAGGAACCATTAGTTAATTCATCAATTAGTCAAATTCATTTATTATTAATTGGACTTATAATAAATAAGTTGGGCTTACCTTATAATTAAGCCAATTTGTAGGGATCCCCCTCCTTATTACAAGCTTTTCAATTTTTTTATTTTTAATTAATGTGGAATTACCCCACAACCTTTTACATTAAATGCTAATGCATATTCCTCAAAAATATTATATGTTATAAACGAAAAAATATACTAATGAAAGATGGAGATCTAACCATGGCCAAATTAGATCTTTATAAAAATAAAAATATGTTTTTTTCTATCATATTTTATCAAATTTAAAATTCATACATACTTTAGCAAAGATTTGTTAATTATTTTATAAAATATATAAATATATAAAAAATGATGATAAACTTACAAAAGTTACATTATAATATAACCTTATAAAGGTTATTTTTCGCATAAAAAATTTATAATAAATTTAATATGCTCATATGAATTTAATAAATTTATAAATTATAAAAAATTTAATAAATTTAAAAATATTGATAAATTATAAAAAAAAATTATAATATTTTATATGCATTTAATAAATTTATAAATTAAAAAAATTAATTAATTTAAAAATATTGATAATTTTTATAATTTTTTTTGTACTTTATGAAAATTATATAAAATATCCTGATCAAATTTAATATTTTTAAGATTCAAACTCAGCTTCAATTAATCAAGCACCTTGGACAAAAAAAAAAAAGGAAAAAAGGAAGAAGCAACAACAATAATAAAAATCCACAATTCTAATTGAGATTGTTTAATTAACAACAAAAACACTTACAAGACCTCCCAAATAAATAATAAACTACATTAAAAAAAAAAGGAAAAGGCCAAGTACATTACAAAGACGAGAATCAATTAGACAATTAAACAAAAACAATATGAACAAATTAAAATTGTTATATTGAAACACAGAAGAACGATAAGTGCATATTTTTTATTACCCATAATCCCTTTTTCCATCCCCATTTTAATGCTAAAAAAAAATTTGCTATCCAGTGTAAATATGAACACCAATAGCTATAAGGAAGATGGTAACAAGAGCAAAGAAAATGATAGTATGAACAAGAATAGAAATCCCCCTTGTTTGCATATTACCAAATTCAACAATGCTTCCTTTTCCAGGCAACTGAAATAGCAATCCTGGACTTAGCAGCACAAACAGAACTATTGCTATCACTACTGGCCCCCAATCTGCCATTTTTGTTCTGGGTTTTTGCTTGTTTTTTTCTTTACAAGCTATGGCTACTTCTCTGCTCTTTTACAGAGAAAGATCAAGGAATATCTGATATGGGTATTTGCTAATTTTCTTTTTATTTACAAGTATTGGCTATGGCTACTTCTCTGATCTTTTTATAGAGAAAGATCCATGAAAATCTGATCTGGGTTTTGCAGGTTTTTCTTTTTCTTTGCAAGTATTGTACGGCTACTTCTCTGAGCTTTTATAGAAAAAGATTGGAGATCTGATATGGGCTTTGTGAAGAAGAAAGGAATCAAGACCTTTTCTGTATTAAGAAAAATATTTATTATTATTACATATTAATGTCACATTTGATATATTCTGGACAGACTGATAAGTGGCAATTGCACGTGGCAGCTTTAGTTTGTTTTGCTTCTTTGTTTAGAATTGGGATTTTTATATTTTACTCTGTTTTGTAATTACCATTTTCTACTTTGTTCTTATTCTTTTTAAGACATTATTTTTGCCGTTCGGTATTTTGATTGCAAGCCAAATGGCCAATTAAAAAAATAGGAGTTTTTATGGAGCTGTTAGATGGGATCCTTTTTATTTTTTTAGTTTCTTCTTTTTTCTATTGCTTTTCTCAGTTTTTTTTTTATCAGAAACTTTCTGAGTTATTAGTACAAATATCATGAACAAGGACAAAATGTGTTCATGATTGCGCATGGGAGTTTGACATTTGAACACTCAATTACTGGACTGAGTATTTTTAGTATTGATATGAAAAAAGAAAAATTAATACGAAATTTAAAATTTAATATATATATATATATTTATTATTAAAATGTATTTCCGTATGCTAGTAAATAAGTATTTAATAAAATTTAAAATGCCGTTATTATTCATTTGCGATGGACAATTTTAGCATGGAATAATAATAATAATAATAATAATAATAATAATAATAATAATAATAATAATAATAATAATAATAATACAAGTGCTAAAGATGAGGAATCTATAACAAAATCAATATATTTGTTTAAATACTTATAATTTATATAAACTTAATTTATAAACTAAAAAAATAAGCTAGTTTAAAAATTTAAAAATAAGTTAGTTTATAAATTTAAAAAATAAGTTATTACCAATTATTGAATACTTATAAATATTTAACTTATAAATTAATTTAATCAACTAATTTATTATATTATTTTTATTTTTTCAATAAATATAATTTTATATCCTTCTAATCATTTTAACAATTAATGTCCTTTTAAATAATTTTTTATTAAACATATTTTATATTTATCAACCACTTATAAATACTTAAAATAAATATATAACTATTTAAAATTTTAAAAATTTATTATAAGTCGGTATTAGCTTATAAATATTTGCACATATAGTCCAAATATCCTCATAGTTATACCTCAATATTTTTTTTTAAATATAACATATTAAAAAAATAAAATTATTTTTTTTAATTTAACAATGATGAATGAACAAAAGTGTTTACCAAAACCCAAACAATTCTGGAAACAAAGCCTGGTCAATCCGCAAAAACACTTAAATCCCAATTCCTATCATTATCACAAGTAGAATCAGAGGCAGAACCTTGGCTGTAGTGATGTGCAAAAAATCTGAACCCCATTTATCCGATCACCATCTGATCGATCATATCGATTTTAACTAATTGAGTTGATCAATTTTAATTTTGTACATTTGCTACAAAAATTGATCAAATCCAACAAAAAATAGATTAAGCCGCCCATTTTAAAAATAATTTTTTTGACCACTATTAAGTGGTCGAGTTGGTCAAATTGATCGAGTCCTAAAATTCAACCAATCCAACCGATATTTATATCTACTTAGCTGTGCATGGTGTGTCAGCTTGAAGAAGAGCTAGACCCTTCCGTTGAAGGAGAAGAGCTTGATCCTTCCGTTGAAGGAGAAGAGCTAGGGCTAGGATTAGGTGGCCACAAAACAGAATAAAACACTGATGACAACGGACCAGCAGATACATATTCTTCTTCTGTCCATGAATATGCCTGTAGACATTAAATTAAAATTCAATTAAATCAGTGCATCACCAGCCACCACTGAAATTTAGGGGTTGATGTTCAATTGGTTGAATCAAACTTAACTGACCCTGTCCAAGTACATTTTTGCTAATCAAACCAATCAATTTTAAGTTTCGATTCGTTTGGTTAGTTAATCGAATTAAATTGGTTAGTTCCGTTAATTCTGCTTTTAATCGAATTACAAATGCCTTAGCAATTCAGTTCAGTTATTCAATCAGTTCGGCTGAATGAATTGAAAATGCTACATTTCATGAGTAAGATGCTACATTTTATTTATTTTCAATTAACAATTAACCAAACCGGTTAACTGTTAATCAAACCGGTTAACTGTTAACCGAATCTAAAACCAAAATACCTTAATTTTTCCAATCAAATCGGCCGCAACTTAACACAATTGATTAACCAAACTAAGATATTCAATCGGTTAACCCACCCCTGCTGAAATTGGTAGAAAGATAGTTGAAGTCCATTCGAAGAGGCTCTAGATAGAAATGCAGAAAAAATTAGTACAGGGTGTGAGAATATTCCCAATAAAAATTTAAAAGAATTGTGAACAGAAATATATTTGATATTCAATAGAGTTTGAAGTACTGTCAGTACATCTTCAGTGGCAAGTATCAATTCTCACTATTGATTTTAAAGTATAGTTAATATCAAAAACATTTGTTAATAGAATGATCCAACAAATGGTAATATGTTTCTGCAAGCCACATAAACTCAAGATCAGCCAAGTAGACAAGACTTACTCAAAGACTGAAGAGTATTTCAGGTAAAGGTGGGGATATTTGTGCTCTACATTCCATTTAACTGTAACAACTACTCAATTTCAGGGGGGGTGCAATTTCAGGAAAAGAAAAAAAATGAGGAATTAGATCAGCATCGAGACTTTGCAGTTTTGTAAGCATGTCAGGTTATCACCGTGGTTGATGAAAGGATATATGCTAAGGTCAAAAGATCACATGAATTCTTGCATTTCCACTTTCTGATTCTATAAACTTACCATAGTAATCTCTCGATAATGAACAAGAACAATATGCTCATAATCCCTGCCAAGACAAATAAAAATGCGAGTAAATACAGCCCTTAACATTATCAACTAATCTTATTGTGTTTAGAGTAACATTTATCATAATGGAGTTTAACTCGCGATAATTTAAGACGATCTTTATTCCCTTTACCTGCATAACACTTACATTTCTACCTCAACATTTCATCAACTGAATGTGAAAGTCTCTTAACATAGTACAGTATCACTGAACCGAAGAGATATGGGAAAACAAAGAGTGAATATAAATACATAGGCATACTCACGGATCCAGCATCCAGTAGCTACTACGTCTCTGAAAATATGGGTTTTGCTCTCCATGTGCAAAATAACAAATTAAAGCTTCAACATTTCAGACCTAATCATGAGAAAATATGTGTTAACAAAATGATATCACAAATGGTATAGGTTTATGCATGCCAAGTTAAACTCATGATAAGCTAAGTAGCAATAGACTGAAAATTATTTTGCAAGGGATGATTTTATAATTATCTAATAGCAAGATTCTTTCTAACTCGTTCAGATATTACTTGATATGCAAACAAGGTGCACATTCATATAAGGGCAGCCAGAACAGAAATTTGGTACATTGTCAAATAGTTCCTTGCTCATTTGAAGAATAATTATCCATCCAATCATGTAATATGTATTATATAAGATTATGGACACTAACAGTGCTAGTGAAACAAAGCTAGGATAGTGTTCAACACTATTAACCAATCTGAGAAAATACAAATCGGTCATGCAGACAGCTCTAGAGATGTGCAGTAGTCACTTACTGGAAATGTAGGATTATGGTAATCATTTTCAAAGACTCTGTCAAGATCACGGAAAAGCCTGTACTCGGGAGTGTCATATCTGCCATCGCATAAATACAGGCCACCAATAAAAGCTGTAATTTTCCGTTTATTTCCAGAACCTTTAGTGTCAAGAACCAAACTCTTCTGGTGATGTGTAAAAAGGGTTCCTACAACCTGGACTAGAAGGATTCACACAAGCCAAAGAATAAAATCAAAAACCAAACAATAGAACAATTACGTTTCAAATTAGAGAGATTATGTCTATAAAATGATTTACAAAACGGAAAACAATCTAGAAAATGACAAGGGGAGCAAATGGGAGAGGCAAAACCTCAAGTAGTTCATAATCTTCCCCAACAGCTCTTCCACCCTTCTTTTAAAGCAAATTATGACCATCTCTTCGAAAAAATCGAAGAATCCTTTTGTTAAAAAGAAACAAAGATCCACCTGTTGGCGTTGGCAAACCCAATGAGTAATAAAATACAAAATAAGTTAGCTGACATGTGTATATATATATAAAGACAATTACGGCTTACTAGTTGGCTTCTGAGGTGGCTCTTGAGCAGTCTGATATGTTTCTCTTTCTCTCTCTCTTTTTATACCCATCCACTATATAATTTATATATACAAATATATCTATGTCTAAAATTGTAGTAAAATATCTTCGCATGTTTGCTCACATCTTGCTTTTCCTGCAGGAGTTATTAACATTCTGATTTTGTTCATCAAAGAGATATCAATATTATGGTAAGCTTCTGCTAACCTGTCTATGAAATATCAGGTGTCATGATATATTTTAACCCTGATACATATCGTTACATAGTCATGATGGCACCTATATATGGTTGATTTTGTATCAGCAATACTAAACAGTAATCTAGTTTATTAAAAAAAAGAACACAGTAAACACTAGTAAAATAAGGGCAGCCTGGTATATGAACGCTCCCGTAATGCGAGGGTCCAACAAAGGGTCGGACTTATGAAATTTATTATACACAGCTTTCCCTTGCAGTTGCAAGAAACTATTTCAACGATTCGAACATGTAATTACATATCACACAACGATAAATAACATGTAATTACATATCATACAACAATAATATTTATCGTTATGCCAAGACTCTCCTTCTTAGAACCATCATTAATAAAATTTCTTTCCAGTGCTTATTAAAAAAAATAGATTATTGATTAGAAAAAAAAACTTGAAAATTAAAGAGAAGGCTATGGCGAGACAAGCTGTTTATCATTATGTTAGCTGTCAAGTAAACTTGATTTCATTGAGAAATGAATATTATTTATGAACATCCTATCAAAATTTAGTGGATCTATTTAAGCAGTGCTAATGGATTCACCTGTTGAGATACTCCTTTAAATTGTGTAATTGTTACCTGAAATACTTTTCAGTCTTGAGTGAGTCTTGCCTAATTGGATGATCTTGAGTTTACTTGGCTTGCAGAAACCTGTACCATTTGTGCGGTCATTTTATTAACTAATGTTTTTATCTTAATCATACTTTGAAATCAATAAAGAGAATTAATACTTGGAACTGAAGATGTACTGACTATACTTTAAATTCTATTGAATATCAAATCTATTTCTGTTCATATATAGTTTCTCTAAATTTTTATTTCAGAATATTCACACACCCTATAATAATTTTTCTGCATTTCTCTCTAGAGACTCTTTGAATGGGCTTCAACTATCTTTCACCACTTCTAATGGTGGCTAGTGATGCATTGATTCAATTGAATTTTAATTTAATGTCTAAAGTCATATTTATGTGCACATGAAGAACCAGCTCCTTTATCTGCTGCTTCATTGTCACCAGTTTTTTATTCTGTTTCATGGCCTCCTAAACCTACTCTTAGTCTTATCTCTTCTCCTTCAATTGAAGGACCTAGCCTTTCTGACAATCAAGGTTCTACCTCTGATTCTACTTATGATTATAATAGGAACTGGGATTTATGTTTTTTTGTGGATTAAACAGGATGACTTTGTTTCCAGCATTGTTAATTTGACAATCACTTATATCTTTGTTCATTCATCATTGCCATATTGAAAGAACAATTTTATTTCTGCAATTTGCTACGCAGAAGAATGTGTTTATGGTTTAAAAAACTATAAACTTTCTATGCTAATTGGAAAGACAAAAAAAGTTTTACCAAATTGTATTTATTTTATTTGAGTTTAGAAAATTATAACTTTGGGAAAATGATAGTTTTTAAATTTTTTTGAGCTAAGGTCTAAAAAAAATTCTAAATTTAAGATTAAAAAAGCAAAAAAAAAAAATCTTTAGATATAATTGTTCTTAATTTGGATTAAAAAATATTAGTGTGTCTCGTCTAGAGATAAGCAAAATTTGATTAATCAATCAAAAATTCAGTTCAATTAATTAAATTTAGAATAATTCAATTGGTTTGATAGAAAAATTTATATAAATTCGATTTTCAATTTGGTTAATAGTTAATCAGTTTGGTTTGGTCGGTTAACCATTAGCCGAATCTTTTTTTATAAAAAAATTTATTTAGTTTTTATTTTTTTATTTAATTATATTAATTTTTTACTATAAATATAAATTTTTATTGCAAAATAAAATTATTTTTTAGTTTTTAATAAGTGTTATGTAGTTATTTAATTATATTAATTTTTTATTCTAAATAAAATTTTTATTATAAAATTTTAATAAAAAATCAGTTGTTTCGGTTAATTAACTGAACTGATTAATTTGATTTGGCTAATTAATCGAATCAACTAAAATAAAAATTTGGTCAATTCGATTAAAAAAATTTTAAAAAATTAATTTGATTAACTGATCGATTCGGTTAATTAATTAATCAAATCGATCAATGGACATTCAAAATCTCATGTGCATCAACAAATATATAGAAAAGTGTAGGTAATAGTTTTAGTCTACTATAGTATATGAGAAAGTGAGATTTTAGCAAATATATATTATAAAATTATTATAATTTTATTATGAGATATGTTTGGTGATTGTTTTTTTTTTTTATGATACTGTGAATTATTATTTATGGCATGTTGTTTTAAACTTAAAATATTAATGGTGAAAATTTAACCATTTTATTTATGGCATGTTGTTTATGGCATGTTCTATATTATTTATGGCATGTTGTTTTAACCAGTTAGTTATGAATCTAACTAACGCAAGAGGAGATATGCTGTTTTGGTCATGGATTTGGATATTCTTTGGAGTATTATAAGGTTGACCGGAGAATCCTCATTTTTAGCACGTGTAGTATTTTTTTCATTTTCCATATTATTAAAAATATTCATGCAAATGTCACTTAGATCTCTCTACTTCTGAGTCCACCGACTGTTTTTCTGCTGTACAATCGCAGAGACTTCTAAATCACGAATATGCCCCTCCAAAATTTCTCATTTAACGAAGTCAAGTGCCCATTTAATTGTTATTTATTTGATGACTTGGCCATCAACTATTGATTCTTATATTATCTCAGATTGATAGACCATATAAATTAATAATTATACTTTTTTACTTAATTTTTCGCCAATTTATTTTAAATTATAATTTATTTATTATTTATTAAATCTCTATTATTATTTATTAAAAGTATTTAACAAATATATTTTATATTAAATTAAAAATATAATAAAAATATATATATATTTTTACTAAAAATTTAATTTTTTAAATTATTTTAAACTAAAAATATTTTTTCAATTCAAAACTAAGGAGAGTGTTAATTTTAGATGTTTTTATAAATTAAATGAGATTTCAATATAAATATGTTTTTGTCAAAATCAAATATGTATATATAATATCTTAACACCACATATAATATTTTTTAAAAAATTAATTATTCTAACTAATTTTTCATAAGACTTTTAATTTTTTAAATATTAACTGTTATTTATCCATCGTAAAAAAATAATCATAAATAAATAATTTAATTATTATAACTATCAATATTTTTTTTTGAAATATAAAAATTATAAAAATTATTACAACTGGCAATATATAAAAATTACGTTTGATAATAGTTCTTTTCTCTATTAGTGGAAGGTCACAATCTACTTTAACCATTGGATATTGCCTAATCCGACGGTCAAGATTATCTAATATGGTCAACAAATAAGTCAACTAAGAGCAACAAGTAGACAGTCAACAACTCAAGACCATTGTATTTACTCATGCCGCCGATCAAAGGTCTATTTTAGTAATTTCAACTATACAAAGATTATGAGCTCTCTAATTTTCATACTAATAACCAATAGAATTATGACACGCCATACAATAACAAGCTTTTCCATGAACTCACAAGCAGCAGATTATAATCTCTACATTACCAGTTTATTCTCACTTGCTTCGTTTTCGTCTTCATCCTGGCTGCTCTGTCCAGTTTTTCAAGACTTTCAAATCATATGGTTCAAAAGTCTGAGTCAAACCGGAAACTTTCTTTTCTCTTTCTATCTGATTCGTTTTTCGAGCTTAGGCTTTGAACTTTTTAACTGGTTCGGGTTTGATTCTGTAACAGATTACTCGTTTTTCTCGGTTTCTGGTCTTTGGATCTTTGCTTCGGTCCCGCCATGACCGTACTGTCCGGCTTCAATAAGTAGAAGTTGAAACGTTTCGCGATTCATCGGAGATTAACTAATACTTAAATCCAACAGTGAGTGGCTCCGATTTGTACAGAGGCTGCAAGTGAAGTCTAGTGAAATGAAGTGATTTCTCTTCAATTCGAAATTTGTGAATCTCATATGTCGCAATCAGGTAAGGACCAGAATTATTTTAAAGCAGTGGAGTTTTTGGTGGTTTTGATTTTTGTTTTACTAATTTTTTTTTCTTGTTTTCTCAGGATATGATATTAATTCTATGCTTCAAGAAGCTCAAATACGATGGCTGAAACCTACTGAAGTGCTATATATATTGCAAAATCATGACAAGTATCAGCTTACTCCAGAACCACCTCAAAAACCATCTGGTAAGCTATAATTGTCTTTATATATATTTTTGTGTGTGTGTGTGATTGATTACTTTCTCTGTTAGTAGAATCAGCTATGTTATTTTGTATTATATTACTTATTGGGTTTGTCAACAGGTGGGTCTTTGTTTCTTTTTAACAAAAGGGTTCTTCGATTTTTTCGAAGAGATGGTCATAATTGGCGTAAAAAGAAGGATGGAAGAACTGTTGGGGAAGCACATGAACGACTTAAGGTTTGCCTTTCTCCCATTCGCTCCCTTGTTCATTTTGTAGATTGTTTTCCTTTTGTAAATCATTTTTGTTCTCAATTTCGAAAGCACTTCTTACTACATTATTATTGTAGTATCTTCTGCTGGGTTGCCATACATTTCAAATTTTATGTACAATTTTCTTATTTGAATTTTGCAGCAACTTTTATGAGAAACGAACTTATTGGGTTTCTCATTCTATTAAAGTTCTTTAATATAAAGGAAACTTTATTGAATAACTTTTGAATTCTTTATTCTTTTTTCAAGAATTTGATCCAAATCATATTCATAATATTCTTCTTTCCTGTTTTGCATCTTTACGCATTTGTTGGGGCTTGGTTTGCAAATTGTAGCATGTATTTTAGAAAAGCAAAACTAAAGTATTTGCAATACGCATTACATGTTTAGACAGATAATTCTTCAAATAGGCAAGGAAATATTTGACAATGTGCCAAATTTTTGTTCTGCCTACCATTACATGAATGTGCACCTTGTTGGCATATCTAATAATATCTGAATGAGTTAGAAAGAATTATTAGATAATCATAAATCATCCCTTGCAAAATAATTTTCAGTGTATTGCTACTTAGCTTATCGCGAGTTTATATGGCACCTTTTGTGGGATCATTTTATTACACATATTTTCTATTTCATGAACTTAATGTGTCTATGTTTCTATTTCATGAACTTATGGTTGATGGATGTCTATGTATTTGGAATTTTATTTGCATGATTAGGTTGGAAATGTCGAAGCTCTAAATTGTTATTATGCACATGGAGAACAAAACCCAAATTTTCAGAGGCGCAGCTACTGGATGCTGGACCCGTGAGTATGCCTATGTATATATATTCACTCTTGTTTTCCCTTATCTTTTCAGTTTAGTGATCTTCTATAATGCTAGAGACATTCACATTCAGTTGATAAAATGCTGAGTTAAAAATGTAAGTAGAGGTAAAGGGAAAAAAGATTGTCTTAAATGATCCTCTGAGTTACGCTCCATTATGATAAATCTTACTCTTTATAAAGTAAGTTTATAATGTTATGGCCTGTATTTACTCACATTTTATTTGTCTTGGCAGGAATTATGAGCATATTGTTCTTGTTCATTATAGAGAGATTACTGAGGTAAATTTATAGGATCCGAAAGTAAAATTCTAAAATTCATGTTATCTTCTGAAAGTGTCTTTTTGTGGGACATCATTCACTTCTGATACATGATACCTTTCACTTTCTATGAAAGAAATTTCATATATGTCACAATTGAAACATCAAGTGCTGGATGGCTTGAGTTTCAAATTAATGTGCATGGTAACATTTTTTGTCTTCAGGGAAGAGCCACTTCTGGATCTGCTGTGCTGTTATCACCAGGGTCCTCTTCAATTTTAACTCCTAGTCCAACATCTTACACTACTCAGAATAGAGATTCTACCTCTGCAATTAGTGATTTACATGACCCATATCAGAATTCATCTAGTCCAGGCTCTATAGAAGTTAGCTCAGAGGTAGTCACCTCAGACAATGGATTAGACACGTCAGCAGAGTTTACTAGTTCGACAAAGAATGAGGTCAGTCAATTTTTGAGAAGGTTGGAGGAACAGTTGAGTCTGAATGAGGACACCATCCAAGAAATTGGTCCGTTAAATGGTCAGGAAGGAGCCACAAATGATCCAGAACTTCTAGAGTATGAAAGGCAAACCTTGAAGAAGGATCAATCTGCAAATTTGCTGCATCAACCAGAATATATTGTAAATAATCAATTTTTGAGAAGGTTGGAGGAGCAGTTGAGTCTGAATGAGGACACCATCCAAGAAATTGGTCCGTTAAATGGTCAGGAAGGAGCCACAAATGATCCAGAACTTCTAGAGTATGAAAGGCAAACCTTGAAGAAGGATCAATCTGCAAATTTGCTGCATCAACCAGAATATATTGTAAATAATCAATATTATGGTGGACATGCGGGGATGCAGCTGCATTACAACAGTCTTGTTGATTCTCAGGATGCAGGTTTGTTATTATGTAACTTATGTCACTGGTACCATCTTTTTCTTTGGTCATTTGTAATAAATAAAATGGGAAAGGAGGCAAGAAGGAGCTGCTAATGACTCTGTTCTCTGCAGCTGACAGTGGCACATACCATCAATCATATTCAAATGCATATGCTGATGGAAGTAAAGAATCTGTGTCTTGGAATGAAATCTTCGAGTCCTATAAATCTTCATCTGGTGCAGAGTATCAGGTGAAATATTAAACTTGTGCCATTTATGATATCATCTTAGCTAAATCTTATGATATTCCTGGCAGCATATAGTCCTTTTTCATCTTTATTGTCGGTTTAATGTCGGGTGTGTGGGTTTGATGACACCATATAAATTACTATGAACCCTTGCCAATTAATTCAAAATTTCGAGAGCCAGCCATACTATTTCTTCCATGACACTGACATTGTAATACTTGCAGCAGGAAAAGCCCCAGCCTTCTTTGAAGGAACCAACTGACCAGCATGAGTACTCTCGTTGGTTAAATTTCATCAGAGATAATGTTCAAAATTGTATGATTTCTTTGTCTTTTTAGTAATTTTAGTTGCGCCTTTGTTCATCTTTTGAACTCTTCATAAACCTGACATGCCTTTCACACTGCCAGCTTCAATATTGCTGCCTCAAGAAGTTGAAAGTTTTGAAATTCCTGCTTACTCGTCTGTTATGGAAACTCATGAAATAAATCCTGATTACTACAATATGCTCTATGACCGAGGCCAGCTTGGAGTGGCGTCTGAACTAGATTCAAGTTTGACAGTTGCGCAGCAGCAGAAATTTACAATCCGTGAAATATCCCCAGATTGGGGTTCTAGCTCTGAGGCTACAAAGGTATATCTCATCAAATTCAATATCATTTCCGAGAATTGTACTCTTCATTAATGAGAAAGTGGTATTCCAAGAATGGATCTGTTGTGTGGTTTTAAAAAAATTAGTAACTCATTTGCTCAATCACTTTTTAAAACAAACTTCTTTTCCATTTATATTTTTCTTGATTCGATGAAGCACATACTGCAAGCAAATTAGAAATTGCAGAACAGTGCGTAATGGGGAAATCCTAACTAGTTGAATAGTGCAAACTTGCATTTGAATGGAGCAAGAATGACACTTGCATGTCCTCAAGTGCGATCAATCTCAGTCTACTCTCTCTGTATACTAAATAAAAGTATTCTAAGCTTTTATTCAACTATCCTATGCCAAAATTGGTTGGGCTGGAGCCAAGCCTGCCACATGATGACTATACATGTTTGGCAGTTATAGGATTCATCTTGCAAAGATGATAGTCATCCAACTCAGTTGCTTATAATCTCTAATTCATAATTGCAATTTGCAAATTTTAAAGCCTAAGTTTTTTTATGCAGGTCATCATTGTTGGCACTTTTCTCTGTGATCCATCAGAATCTGCATGGGCATGCATGTTTGGTGACGCTGAGGTTCCTGTTGAAATCATTCAAGAAGGTGTTCTAAGCTGTGAAGCTCCCCCCCACCTTCCAGGAAAGGTCACTTTCTGTGTAACCTCTGGCAATCGAGAGTCTTGTAGTGAGATCAGGGAATTTGAGTATCGAGCTAGCAGTAGCCGTTGCAGTCACTGCAGCATATACCAAATGGAAGTTTCTAAGAGTCCAGAAGAGTTGTTGTTACTTGTCAGATTTGTCCAGATGCTTCTTTCTGAAACCCATTTGCAGAAAGAAGACAACATAGAAATAGGAATTCATCCACTGAGAAAATTAAAAATTGATGATGATTCATGGGGTATTATCATAGAAGCTCTCTTAGTTGGCAATGGAACTTCATCAGACACTGTGGATTGGGTTCTGCAACAGCTACTAAAAGACAAGTTGCAGCAGTGGCTTTCATCTAAGTCCCAGGAAAGACAAGATCAGCCTATCTGTACCTTGTCAAAGAAAGAGCAAGGGATCATACACATGATTGCTGGGTTGGGCTTTGAGTGGGCCTTGGGTCCAATTCTCAGTCATGGAGTCAGTATAAATTTTCGTGATATTAATGGTTGGACAGCACTTCATTGGGCTGCTCGTTTTGGAAGGTAAAGTGATAATCTAGCGTGTGTTAACTTTTTTATTTCTGATTTTTAGTTTGTGTGTGTGTTTATACAGTAAATAGAAGATAGTTACATCTCCTGTTCCAAAGTTTTGACGACCAATGCTAGTGTTATGCATAATTAGGATATATACATACATACATATATCTTTATATAGATTATAGAGAGCGTATGAGTGAGCAAAAGGACTTCTTTTATCACTGTCAAGATAAATGGATGGGCCGAAACAGAAAATGGTTATAAAAGTTGGCTAAATTATGACTTCAAGTTAGAGAAATCCACAGATCAATGAGCCATCTTTGGAATTGCTCTGGGATAAATAGTTCATCTCTGCTCTTATAAGTTCTTATTCAGGGGGTTTTAAAGGATTGTCTTTAGCAGACAGTCGATGAGATTAAACATGTTATTTGTTCTCTTTCTTTCCTTTTTTGGGTTGAGTTTCAGGTTTCTTGATAGGAAAGTGTCATCTGGTTTGTGTTTCTCATCTATCATGTCTTTTAATTAGTTGAATCTCATACCTGTTAGTAGATGCCAGCATGTTTTTGTCTGGTGTTAATCTGTTTTTACGTAGGGAAAAGATGGTCGCGTTGCTTTTAGCTTCTGGTGCATCAGCTGGGGCTGTCACAGATCCCAATTCACAAGATCCAATTGGTAAAACCCCAGCCTCAATTGCTGCTGATAGTGGGTATAAGGGGCTTGCAGGTTATCTTTCAGAGGTAGCTTTAACTAGTCATCTTTCATCCCTTACACATGAACTTTCTAAAGGATCTGCTGAGGTTGAAGCTGAGAGAACTATAGATAGCATCTCAAAAGGGAAGTTTTCTGCCCATGAAGACCAGGCTTCACTTAAAGATACCTTGGCTGCAGTTCGAAATGCAGCTCAGGCTGCTGCACGCATACAATCTGCTTTCAGGGCACATTCTTTCAGAAAGCGACAGCAGAAAGAAGCATCTGACTCTGCTAATAGTATAGATGAGTATGGTGTCAAAGCCAGTGATATTCAAGGACTTTCAGCTTTGTCAAAGCTTGCCTTTCGCAATGTACGCGATCATTCAGCTGCTTTATCTATTCAGAAAAAATATAGAGGATGGAAAAGTCGCAAGGATTTTCTAGCATTGCGACAGAAAGTAGTGAAGATACAGGTAGGTTTTTCTTTTCCTCTGTGACCATCCACTTTCAATATACTTCTAAAAATATCAAGATGTGTTAGAAATGAAATTTCTTTCATGCTTCTGTATTTATGCATGTAAACACAACGCATTTGCATGTATCAACTTATAGAATCTATGAGCCATAAATTAAATAGCATATTACTTGGGATATACCAGATTATGAATGTCTGTTTTTGGACAGGCTTATGTGAGAGGTTATCAGGTTAGGAAGCACTACAAGATGATCTGTTGGGCCGTTGGAGTTTTAGATAAGGTTGTACTGCGATGGAGACGCAAAGGAGTTGGTTTGAGAGGTTTCCGGAATGAGGCAGAGCCCATTGATGAAAGTGAAGATGAAGATATTCTTAAGGTTTTCCGCAAACAAAAAGTAGATGTAGCTATGGATGAGGCAGTCTCAAGAGTGCTGTCAATGGTTGATTCTCCAGATGCACGTCAGCAATATCATCGGATGCTTGAATGTTTTCGCCAAGCCAAAGTAAGTAGATCTTCAAACTCTATTGATATGGAAATTTGAGAAATGTCTATGAACTATGATCTGGTTGGTTAAGCATTAGTTGATTCTGCAGCATAGGAACTGGGAAGAAGCAATGACGTTAAATCATTTACTTCTTATGCCTGTCGTCTACTAAAGACCAAGTAGCTCAATTTAGCGTAAATTTGCACATTTAGAACTATCATTTGCAACATGCTATCAGATAGGGCATAGAATCTGGTCTGCTAAATGATAGTTGAAATGATATAATTTGGCAAAAGGTTTCCTGCCTAGATATTCTAGACTTTTGAATGGTCAAATATGAGTAATTTGTTTCTTTACATGAAATTCAAAATCCATATTATCTAGCTAATTAATGCTATATCACATGTTATCGACTATTCTTGCAGGCTGAACTTGGCGAAACGAGTGAAGCAGAAGCAAAACCTTCTCTGGCTGATTTTCCTGAAATGGAAAATGACGATGACGGGTACTATTTCCAGTAGGAGTACCTTCCAACATAGCTAACTTATCTATCTGCTTGATGATCAATCTTAAGTTGTCAGCTACAGAGTATATTTTCTGAATTCTCTGTGTACAATGGCCTGCAATTCACAGTATAGTTTGTAAGTGATTTGGGAATTATTGCACATATTTCATATATATTGTTGCAAATGCTTTCTTGTAATTACTGTAAATTGTTCTGAAACTGCTTTACTTTCTGTCATCTGCCAGTGATGTCTCTTCCACAATGCCATACATAAAGTGTCTTCTAATGCATGAGCATTTTTGCTGTTTCTGCTATCATAGGAAAAGTATAAATTCATTCTCTAGGGCTTTTAATATAAATCTTGGGCTAATGTGTGAATTTTATTTTGAAATTTTGAGGAAGTTACCTTTTTTTTTTTATCATATTATTAAAATTATTATGTATATAATAAATTTAAAATAAAATTTACATCTATTATATGAAATTGATAAATTTATAAATTAATTAAAATTTTTCGATAAATTTAATAATTTTTTTCTAGATTAATAAATTTGTCTTATTATGAATTTTATGATAGTTTTGTAAAAATGCCTCTTGTTTAGAATTGCATATTCTAACTTGATTTAGTAGATAAATATGAAGAATAAAGTCCGTTAATTCATTAATTTTTATAATTATTAATAAATGTTGAAATTAAGATTCTAAAAAATTAAGTTTCGTTATTATAAACGCTCGTATAATTTATTAATTAAGAATGGAAATGTATTATACCCTATACAGTTAAATTGTACTTCCCAACAGGTTGCTAAAAAAGAAAAAAAATGAATTCTAGAAAATTCTTTTTAATTTGTAATTTTTCCAAAACTAACAAATATCCAAAACTTGAAAACGACATCACGTTTAAACAATTATAGTGAAAGCGGTGATCGAGATATGTGTAGGGTCAAAAGCTAGTCTAAAAAACTAGTCTGGACAGAAAGTACATTTTTATATTAATTTAATTATTAAAATTGGAGAGCTCATCGTCATTGTTCATCTAAAAGCATTGTTCTATATTCTTAAGAACACGGTTGCTTTGATATCATGTTCATTTTTTTCACAGATTTAGTAGTGTTGACTCAAAAAGTTGGTTTTTAAAATGAAGAGTCCATTTATATATTAATTTGATTATTTATTTATATTTGTTAGATATGAAATTTTCGAGGAATGTTTTTGTAATGTATGTTATAGGGTAGTCTTAAGCATAATTTTTATATAGTCTTTCTTCTATTAACAGTTGGAATCACATAAGCAATATCAAGAATCTGCTGATAAAGAGGATCAGCCAAGTTCTGCTGCATTTAGTGTAGAAAACTTAAAAAAAGAGAATGGTAATAACAGTAACAGTACTGAAAAGTTTGATGCAGAAGAGATTGTGAAAGAGCTAAGAAATGTGAAGAGGCAGAACATTGTAACTCATTGCCTTCTTTCAGTTGTGATTATCTTGACTATAGCTTGGCAAATCTCTGAAGTTTCTCTCATTTTAAAACTTCAAAATGGATTGAGTAACCCATTTAAGTCTTTTGGGAGTTTGCTTTTTGGAATGCTGAAAGGCCCTGGCAATAATAATGGTCATCAAGATGCAGAAAAACAACAGCAAACAGAAGGACATTCTAAACCTCCTTTTCCTTTACCAGAACTTCCACATGTAGGCTCAAATGGTGAAACGAAATGAAGGGTTTATTAGAAACTTAAGAATGGACTGAATGCTTTTTTTGGAATGCTGAAAGGCCCTGGAAATAATGGTCATCAAGATGCAGAAGAAGAACAGCAAACAGGATATTCTAAACCTCCTTTTTCTATAGCAGAACTTCCTTCCACGTTTAGTCTCTAATGGTGAAATGAAATGATGGGTACTTTTCTTTGTTCTTGTGTTTGTATGATCATTGGCTGAAATTCAATAATTTGGAATTGTTTAAAATGCTACACAAACAATCATTTTTTGTATCATATTTGTCTGTTAATTTTTTTTAAAATTAAATCAAATGTAATATATGTATTTCTACCGCTTTCTTCTTCTTATTTTTTTTTTTGAAATGAAATTTATACTAAAGAGTTTTATCTTTTTAGTCTTATCCGAATGGATTCATAAAAAATGATTTACATTAAAAAAATAATGATTATGATAGTGTAAATGGTCTGTCCTGATTAATACCAATACTAATAATAATAATGGTAATAGTATTGTAAATCATTATGCATAATAATGTAATTTACATATGCATAAAAACGTCGAAATTCAAAGCTTATTGAAGAAAATGGTGAAGTTCGATACGTCCTGATTAACCAAATTGACGCTGATAAGTGCTATTCATTTCCAACGAAATTTTAGCTTTGCGCAAAAATTCTCTAAAAACGTGAACAAATTTAGAAATAATTATCCAATGGATAACAAATTTAGATTTTTTTTTAATTTTAAACATATTGAAGAAATTAAAGGCATTGCATTTTTTTATTTATATAATTATACTTTAAAGAAAATATAATCCAATTAAATATAAAATTTGTTCAAACACCGACATAATCAGAAACAAACAAAAATGAGATTAAATTTTTTATTTTATACAAAATAATTGATTTGTGTTAAAATTTAATTTACACCACTTACATGTTAATATATTTTCTTGTTTATAATTTTATATAAACTATAAAATATATAATGTAGAATTATATTTTAATGTGGGATTATATTTTATATTCTCCAACAAAATTGAAAGCCAATATGAAATGTCCATTTTTTTATTAGAGAATAAAAAGCAATAGTTTTATAATTTTTTTATGAAATTTTAATTATGAGATTATTAATAAAACTTCGATTTTAGGCGTTCACTCACAACCAAATTAAAACTTAATTTAAAAAAAAAAAGAAATGAAGAAAAAAATTGGAAGAAGAACCTAGAAAGGAGATTATTTTACACGCGCCTATTTGAAGCGCGTAAGTAAATTAACAAACCAGCTGGGTGCTGTTTGTATAATTTGCAATTCCAAAGATTCTTTGAGGTGGCGAGCAGTAAAAACAGTTACAGCAATCAGTTACTTGTTAATCAAGGTATGTGCGCTTCGTTGTCTTCGCAACTCTATTGCTTTTCTGATTTAATTCCACTAAAAAACCCTTTTAATTTCATTCTTTTGATCCATTAATTAGTTTTCTTTTTCTGGGGTTTTCAACAGAATGTCATCAGTTCCTCCAAAAAAAAGAACGGCATCATCAGTTGATGAAGTTCAAGTTCCAGTAGTTCCTGATCAGCAGTGAGTTTGATTCGGATTCATATACATAATATTAGATTATATATAAAACCCTTTTATTTGTTTCTTGATTTTTTAGGGGTTTTTAGCTTCTTTTAAGTTTCACCATTGATATAAATGTGAAAAAGAACAGAAAAGTGTGTGTGTATACTGTATAACGATGTATGAAAATTAATCTTGCTTTTTTATGGGTTAAATCTAATTCTTAATTAGTTATTTTATTGAATCGGTTGATTTCAAATCCCTTTTTATTGTGTATTAAAATGACTCTACTCTGAGTTGATTGTTCTGTTACTTGTATTGTTGTTTTTACAGGCTTAGCTTGTATGAGGTTAATCTTTCTCTGCTATTTAAAGATGGCCAGGATTTAAGCAGAAAACTCGCTTTGGTAAGTTCATATCTGAAATTTTAATCTCTTTTCAATTTCATAATTTTTCTGTTTAATGGTTTTGGCTCTGTTCTTCATGACTAGAAAATCTGAAATACTCTGTTTCTTTCTCTTTCTTTTCTCTCATATCAAAGTCCCTTTCTAGTATTAGCAATGACTTGTTCAATGAAAGCTACTTGATGTCCATTTCTGCGGATAACCGGCATATCATCTATGTATTAATTGGTGAGTAATTATTATTATTAGTATTTGTTAATTTATGGCACTGATATTAGTTTTAATTAAGAATTGCTATTTTTCTTTGGCAAGATCCCTTTGAGTCATGGAAGGAACACGATACCCCCACTGTCTACTGTGCCATTCAGGTTTGTTTTCAATTTCTTGAAATCTCCATGGGTTAAAGTTGTTGAAATGTCCTTATTAACTAGTTCACTTTTATGCAAAAAATTCTCACTTTGCCAGTGAAAGAAGAGATGCAGTAAATAAATGGGAGATATGTACACTTATTATAAGCAAATTTAGTGTTTAATTTTATGATTGAATTAATTATTCCAATGGATAAAAGGCTGAGGATCGAAGTTTTGTCATGTTGTGGTGACCTTTTTCAGAATTTGCCACCTTAAAAATTTCCTTCATGGTGGGTTAATTTAGGTGAATCAGTTGAATTATTGTTCTAGACTAATATTTTAATTATTTGTCTCACCCATTTAAGGGTAGAGCAGAAAGAGCTCATGGAGATCAATAAAGGTGATTTCTCAAACTTTATGTAGTGTCTTGTTGATATTCTGTAAAATGTTATAATCATATATAGAGAAAACACATAATATGACGTGATATTTTTTCCCTACTTTATCTTTCATTTTTATTACTAAAACCTCCCTGTAGATTTTCTTTACTTGTAGCTAAGCTCTACTGAGTTTTTAATTTCTTCCAATGGGGCATATAATTATGGCCAGTTTATTTGATATTGCATATTACCCCTGTCCTTTTAGGTATACCTTGAAGGGGAAATCACTAATCCTACTGAAGAAGATGAGAATGTTGGAAATGCCATAGCAGACACATTTCCAGAATATTATCCTCAGCTGCAGGAAATGTCCCTTGTGGGTGCTCGAATTGTGAAATTGCTTCAGATATCTGATGCATCAAAGGTGATCCCCACTTCATTCAAATGTTTAGAATTTGATTCTTGTAAAAAAATGACTTGTTTTTAACTGTTTACAATCTAATATTATTCAGGATGGATATGATTCAACAGGACTGGATACTTTGATAAGGTGATGAAAATTATTTATTTGTTTATTTCTCTTCTCTATATATATAGATGAATCCAAAATAGAAATGATTCAGTCATTTCATTAATTTGCTGTTTTTCTGAAATGGGTTTTGTTTGTTTGCAGTTTCTATGATGGAAATGAAACCATACCTTTGACTGAAAAGGTTGTGTTATCCTTTTGTATTTATTCATAATATGGCGCCCCTGAAATTTTATCTCTATACCTTAAATAACTTACTCAAATCTGAAAGTGATTGTTTTAGGGGGCACTTAGAAACTCACGGAAGAAATGGGACATGATACATTACATAGGAGCTTACATCAACTTTACTACTAATGATGTGGCCTGCTGGGAAGGATACCATTTCTTTGTGTTCTTTGCTGGCAAACTCTGGGTATTAAAATACTTGAATTTTTCCTTATATATATATATATGTATATATATATATATATTATTGTGATTGTGTCATACACCTAATACCTCATTTACGAAGAATTATATGATACAAAAATGCTTTCAACTAGGTATTGTAATTGGAATGATAAACTAATTAGATTGTTAATCCAAGAAGGATGCGTGGTTGGAATCACGTTGTATTATATAATATTCCTTTGTTCACATGCTATAGTTTATACTTTGTCTTGTGATTGTATCAGACACCTAAAGCTAAGGATCCTGTGGATGAAATTCAAGCATGTGTAATGCTCAAACTGTTGCATGATTTTGAATACGTTTCTGATGTTGATGAGAGGTGCACAATCCCTGCCATTGTTCAACGTAAGTCAATTTCTACAAACGAATTTCCAATACATATCACATAATCATTTAGTAAATATTTTAGCAGACGTAAAACATATAATTATAAACTATATAATTTCAATCAAGGAAAATTTTTTTTATTTGTTTATATATATACTATTATTTAGTAATTTTATAAATTTAATTTTTTATTTTAACCAAAATTTTAGAGTACTAAGAGAAGTGTTATGGTGGGTTTTAAAGAGGAAAGGAGTCAGCGGCAAATATATCAACATCATCAAGGACATATATGAGAATGCATCCACTAGTGTGAAAACACCTGGTGAAGACACTGGGGCTTTCCCCATTATTACCGGATTGCATCAAGGTTCGGCCATGAGTCCATATTTATTTACCCTGGTTATAGACGAGCTAACCAGAAACATACAAGACGATGTTCCTTGGTGTATGTTGTTTGCTGATGACATTATTTTAATTGATGAGACTAGTGCTGGTGTAAACCGTAAGTTGGAAGTATGGAGAAAAACCCTCGAGGACAAGGGTTTTTAAGTTAAGTAAGAGTAAAACGGAATATATGCACTGTGAGTTCAATCTAAGGAAGAAGCAGGAACATGAGGTTAAGTTGGATAGAGTTTTGGTTCCTAAAACTAAGCAGTTCAAATATTTGGGTTCGGTGTTCCAGAATGATGGCCGTATAGATGAAGATGTGGCTCACAAAATACAGGTAGGGTGGTTGAAGTGGAAGGGTGCGACTGAGGTTCTATGTGATAAGAAAATACCTCTGAAAGTGAAAGGTAAATTCTATAGGATGGTTGTTAGACCTGCGATGCTCTATGGTAGTGAGTGTTGGGCACCAACGGGACAATATTTGCATAAGATGAGTGTGGCAGAAATGAGAATGCTAAGATGGATATGTGAACATACCAGACTGGACAAAATTAAGAATGTTCATATTCGACAAAAAGTCCAAGTAGCGGATGTCGGAGATAAGATGAGGGAAGGAAGAATTGGATGGTATGGACATGTTTTCAGAAGACCTCCTAATACTACGGTTCGTAAGTGTGAGAATTTGTTGATTGAGGGGGCTAGAGGTCGTGGAAGACCTAGAACTGTGTGGAATGAGGTGAGCAAGAGGCTTACGTGCCTTAGATCTTGATGCGGATTTGATTAATGACAGACTTGAATGGAGATGTAAAATCCGTGTCTTGGAAGGGGCCTAAGGCTGGAGTATTTTTCTTGGTGTCTTTTGAGCTTTTTTTATTGAGGATCCATATAGTCGACCCTAACTTGTTTGAGATTAAGGCTTAGTTATTGTTGTGTTGTTGTTGTATTCTAACCAAAATTTCATAATTTTAAAAATTATTTGGATATCATTAAATAAAATATTCACCATTTATTTACATTTTTTTAAAAAAAATATATACTAAATTTTATTTAACCACAATTAATATGAAATAATAAATAAAAAATTTATTTTTTAAAATATTCTATTTAATTTGTACACTATGTTAAAACATTTTATATTTCCTAATAAAAACCGCAATTGTAATTAGTTTTTTTTAATTAAAAACATTATAAAATAATAATATTAAATTCATAAAACAAATATATAACTATATCTTATAAATTTGGAGGTAAAAACAATGACTATACCAGAAAAAAAAATTGCTATAATAATTTTGAAGTGAGATTTTAAAATTCTTTATATATAGCTATATTACATAAAATTAAACAACAACAACAACAACAAAGCCTTAATCCCAAGTTAATTGAGGTCGGCTATATGAATTTTTTTTTTCCACTCAATACGATTTAAGATTATTTCTTCTAATAGATGATTAAATAAAATTAAAACTAACAAAAATTAAAATGATGCTCAACAGTACAATTTAACACAAATTTATTATTTTAAATTATTAAAATAATATTTATTTTAAAAATCTTAACTAAATTAAAAATTACTTAAAATGATAATTAAAAAAAACGACAAAGACTTTAAAGTCTTTTTAAATTTGATAATATTTAAAAACAAATTGATTATTTACTTATTATATTAACTAAATACAAATATTTAATTAGACAATAAATAAAAGTATAAAATTTATCTTGTAATTTGATTCTTTTATTAAGAGGGTTCTTTTAGTTTAAATAAAAAATTATGTAGTTTAAGAATCTTTATGATTTTATATGTATATTTTTTTTGTTCTTTATATGAAGTAAAGAAAATAGTTTTTTTATTAAAAGAGAAAATAACATATAATAAAAAAAAAATAAATTTTATATGCCTTTGACATAAATATCAATTAAGAAATTTTTCATTATTAATTTAACTAAAAATGTGATTTTGAGAATGTTGATATTTTTACATAAATAAAATACAATTTGGTTTTTGGAATATAAAAAATAGGATTTAAAAAAAGAAAAAAAAACAATATAGAAGTTTTTTTTATTAATTAAAATACGGGACAGATATGTCCAAAAAGTTATGTGTTTTCAAAATTCACCAATTTATATGAATGTTACATTTTAATTATTCTAAAAGCCATCGAAAATTGCTAGAGTTTTTATATATTGTTTTAATTTTATTATTATTTAACTATAATTTTTTTATTAAAAATAATATTCTTAAAAAAATGTTGAATTCATGTATTTGGTTGAAGATTTAAAATTAGACAACTAATGTTAATATCTTAAAAAAAATAATTGATATCATTCAATAATAACTAATTATTATGAATAAGAGGTATAATTAAAGAACTATTAAGGGAAACTTATCATAGTATTTGAAAATTAGTATTTGAAGATTGAGTAAAAACTATCTGCAGCGGGTACTTTTTTTTAGTATAATATATATTTCTTAATTTACTTGAAAATTAGTATATATGATATTAATTACCTATCTAATTAATATATTATATTTTCATTAATTTTAATACTTGATATTTAAAATGTTATTTTAATCATTAAAAATCGTATAAACGCGATGGAAGCTTATAAAAATAATATTCGCTTATATCAGATGAGAAGAGTTATTTATTATTCTTCAACTCAATGAAATTTTCTGATTAGAAAACACAGCATAAACTTTTCATAGTTCACACTTCACAGTCATGCATACACAACCCGAACGAGATGATTCCATTTCCCCTTAACAATCACACAACCCGTATTGGATCAATAATCATGTGATGGTACCCTTTTTATACTGCACATTGGACAGATTACCATTATCAAATAATTAAATTGACAAATTTATACATTCAATTAACTAAAATATAGATAGCTTCTAGACAACCTAGTCGTTTATAATATCTTAAGTGATGCAAAAGGGACTTCAAGTTCAAGTATGTATAATGATCAAGCCATTGCGTGATTTGGAAGAAATTATCCCTAATCGTTCTGCCCTTATTCAACGTAAGTCAATTTCTATTATAAATATCCAATATTCCTAGTATTAATTAGTTAGAAACCCTCAATTATTATAGAATGGCAGGTACATATTCAGGAAGAATTTATCTTCACATTTCAATGGCATGAATGTTGAGTTTGCAATAAGCTCAGAATATGGGAAATTAATCTTTTTAATTAATGCTAAAAGCAATTAATTTCTTCTAACTCCAATATTAAAGTTGCTATTTCATTACTATAGGGGGTTTTCAAAAAATTTGAGAGCATGAACCTGCCCGTTGAGATGCCTACTGAGCTGTTCAACAAGTGGAAAGAGGGTAACCATGACATTATTGAATCTTTTAATCAATCTCCAGAGAATTTTGATCCAAGTGTAATAATGAATCAAATAAGAGAAACATCTTCACATATTACATGAAACGTAATTAATTAATTAAAACTTGTAATATTCCTTTTAATTTCGGATATAGGTGATGATGAAAAGCTTTGCCAAGGTTTATTTTAGTGGGAGATTGCTCCAAACTGGCCTGCTAGGCAGAGACCACTTAATTCAGGCATCTATCTATCAACTAATAATTATTAAATATGTTAGTTTAATTTGATTTTAACTATTAATTAATTGTTGAGCAAAAAGACCAGAGTGAGGAGTATCATTGCGAAGTAAATGGTGATTAGTTTTTTTTTCCCATTCTTTAAATGAGTTACTTTTTTATATATATATAATTTATTTTTCCATACAGATTACTAACAGTTTGTGTTATTATAATATGCAGAAGCAAAAGGCAAAAACTTAATTGAGGAAGAAAATTAGGTTACCGTTTCCAATTTACTAACAGTTCTGTATTGTTTTGTAATTGATCACTTTAACTAAAAAATTTACTCCCATTTGAAAAGGCTTCGTGTACATATCAAACAATTTAATTCATTGTGTTCTTTCGCTTTGATGCTTTATTCTCTAACCAAACTTGATTATTATTCTTCTTACAAGTTAAAAATTAATGTTACTAGCTAATATGGTATAATTGATATTAACATTTTTCTTATATTTTATTTTTAAAAACTATATATATTTTTTATTTTAATTTCATTTTACTATATTGATTAAGAGAAATAAATTTATCAACCACGAGATAAATATCAGCTTATATATAAATAAATAAATATTTATTCACTAAAAACACATATTATTATTTTTACCCTTGAAAAAATATTTCATACAAAATATACATATATATATATACACAACAAAAACTAGTTTTGATTTTTTATGAGAGAGAAAAGATGAAAATGCAAGTGTTATTGAAGATAAATTTAACTTAAAATGACCAAATCCCCAACACCCTTAACTTTTTTTTAACTAGGACTAGTAATTAAGTAGGTTGAGTATTCTACCAATCCAACCAATCACAACAGAGCATTTTCTGAATTTTTGGAGACAACAAAGGCGCAATGCAACACTTAACATAACCGACCAACCAAAAATCACAGTTTTCATTTCAAATGTCTAAAACAGGATATAGAATGATTAAAAAAAGTAAATTTAACCTTCAACATTTTTGGCCACCATGAACTTTTGATCTTGTCTTCAGGCTCTCAAGCATAGTTCAACCGAAAAATGTCATTCAGCACGTAAAAGCTCCCTTGTGGTGTGGGTATCAAATGAAACATCTGAGAGCAGAAAGCATCACAAGGAAATTTGGTAAAGTAAATAATCACACCTTTTATTGGTCCCCAGAACAGCAGATACTTAAAATAAATAAAAAATCAGCCTTTCATTTGAGAAAAACAAAAAAAAAGTGGAAATTAAATGCCATAACACAATTGAGATCCTAGAAAAACAAAGGATATAAGATTAAACAGAGCATATGCATCATGAAGAAACAAACATTTTAAGTAAACCTTTTAGAATAAAAGATTTGGATAACCAAGTTCTAGAAACATCCATATTCACCTGCTCTTGATAAAACTAGCAAGAACATGTACCAACCACAAACTATTAAGACTCGCTATATAATTTAAACATAACCTATTAGGCTCACTCAATAAATAGTTTAACTGTAAGATATTAGAGGCTTAGAGCCATAGATAAAAGATAGACGTTTTCCAATCAACATATTAATGTATTGATAGGAAGGCGCAGAAAACTTTTAGAAGCAAACAGTCGTATTAGTATTTCTTGCTCACACCAAACTAAGCTTCCAAGCAAGCAATAATTAAGAAGCTTGCTCAAAGAAAAACACAAATTTATGCATTACTTCAACATAACCTTTTCTTGCATGGAAATTTCATCACTTAAATTATTATTTTGCCCAATTGCTTGATTTTTGGCTTTTACTAACACCATTGAAATGCAAACAATTACTTGTTACATCCATGGAAAAAACATAAAGCAACATTAGGAGAAAAAAAAAACAATCCTTTGTGAAAAATCATATATATTTCCCATCTAAAGAGCACTTGTATGAATAAAAACATTCTGCACCATGCACCCAAAAACAGAAATACATACTGCTATCATCTTGTGCTAAATGTTCACAACATAACGCAACAGAGTGAATTTGGAAATACAAAACAAAACACGAACGGGATCAAATAAAGAGCAAACATCCTTTCAATCAAAGAAGGATAGAATACCCATGAACAATTTGTACACAGGGACAAAATTGCTTGAAAGTTTTTTAAGAAATAAAAATTAATCACTTACCATCAAAAACACAAATTATCATACTAATGTGGAGGTATAAATACAGTTCACCTAGAACTCAAGCCAAAAGCTTTCATACCAGATACTCAAGAAAATACATACAGCATTCTCAAGTAAACTACGCCTGAGCATCACGGTATCAAACTATATATTATATGCTATATTGACAATTTTCACTGTATCGTTCACAAAATTGCAGCCTTAAAAAGGCATACTGAACACTGAAACAACTTGAACACGATTATATGTATTGTCCGCCGTTGGTAATTCACTACACAATTACATAATAAAACACATGAATCATATTAATTTAACTATCATGGACACAGTTCAGCCATTTGTAACTTAGTAGTGTATGAATTTGAAAAATCCTAGATCCATCAAATCCAGAAAGCATCTTTAATTTTCGCATTGAATTGATTTTTAAGGAGATCGGGACTTGAATCTCCAAATCTACAAACAAGCAAGACTCAATAAACAATCGCAAATTTAAGATTGATTACAAGTACATCAATCAAAACAGGCCTCGACTCCCAAACAAACTCCACTAGCAACCATAGATCAAATAAAATGAATATCGATTAACTTAAATCTATACCTGGCTGAACTTAAGGGCGTGTTGTTCGCCGGTGAGCTGGAGGTTACCAGAAACAAAGACAAGCATACCACCGGCAGGACCAGAAGGCTGACAATCGACAGTAGTGAAGCTATGCTGGCACTGCTGGAAAGGAAGACTAGTGAGCTTAGCGACGATGTTTTGAGAGCCTTGAATCTTCTGGCCTTCGAAGGTGAGCATGGATCCGTCCTGATAAAGGTTAGCTAAACCGGACCGGTTCGCATCGAAAGTCGAGTAATAGTGCTCGACGAACGCCTTCGCCACCGCGTCTGGATCCATATCGGCGGATTTTAGACTGTTTTTTGGCTCTCCGATTTGGTTATTTTAGCAGCTGCTTGAAAGAGACGCTACTTTGGTGAATGAAGAAGAGAGAGCAAGAGAAAATGCAGATGGAGAGGGTTTCTTATTTATATAATCTAAGGGTTGAGATTCATAGTTAAATTTCACTCGTCACGATGGGTTTTCAAGATACCCCATTGTCTATACTATTTATTTATATTCCTAAAAATACGTATTGCTATTGCGTGTATTTAACGCTGCTTGTATTTTTTTCATTTCAAAAATAAATAATATTTTGTTCCTCTCAAATTAATAAAAGTTTTATTAAAATTATAAATTTATATACACATTTTCTATTATATTCTAGTTATAATATGAGATATATTTATTAGATATTTTTAATAAATAACATTAAATAAGAATAAATTAAAAACTTAATATATTAATTAAATAAATGATATACATATTGCAAATAAAATAGATGTTGTATCTATTAATTTGGGAAGGAGGAAGTTGAAAAATAAAGGTCATTATCTTTATTAATGTTGTATGGAAGTATTAAAAAATTTCTATAATTAGGACTTTATGATAATTATAAACTTTGTTTCTAAGCATTTAAATTGCCATAGTTATTGAATTGTGAAAGAAAATTATTAATGCTACCTAATTTTTGTTTAGGTTATAGTTTAATGTAATTAATGTATAAATAAATAATAAAATTTTTATTGAAAAGTGATAAATGTATGAATAAATATTTAAATATTTCAATTTTTAATTGAATATTTGATTTTGAATTTGTTTGTACAAATAAATTTTTTTTACAATAAATTCATGTTAATATATAATATAATTATGTTTATTTTGTTTTGAAATTAAATTTTCTCTTAAGTTTTTTATTTTTGGAAAAGGTGATCTACTTAATTTAATTTATAGATTTTTCATTAATTAAATTATATATGTTGAGTTTCCTTGTGATTTTAAGAAATGAATTTTTTTTTTTGATAGTTTTATGTAAGGTTACATTGTAATATTATAAAATGTTTATAGGTACTTACAAGAATAATAATTTTTGAAAAAAAAAATGTTTTTTAAATAACAATATTTAAAGAATAGGTGCATTTGATTATTATCGCTATCAATTAAAAAAAAGGAAATTTAAATAAAAACAAATAATATGTAACAAATACACACATTATTATGTTACTAAATGTTCAACTTTAAATACATATGCATCCAAAAATGAATATCAAGTAGACTAATTAAGTCTCCTTGAAAGATAGACAAAAATGTATTATTGAAATCTACATATTCATTATCTAATAATGGCAAAATTCCAGAAAGATTAAATGGACATTAATGTTTAATTCTCTTTTTTTGTCTTGTAAAAAAAATAGAAACAATCAAATTAAGAAAAATAAAAAAGCTACATGATAAAATATAATATAGCAATAAATATATTTTTTTAAATAATAAATTTAAAATCAATTTCCATACAGAAAAAAAAAAAGAAAAGAAAAACTATGATTAGACAAGAATCATGAGGTAACTCAAATTTGATACAATGTCACATGCAAGTTAAATCAAATTCTTGGGTACAAAAGAAACTTTTCTGTATTGTTAGAAACAAAAAGAAGATGAATAAGAAAAGAAATAGCATAAATAGTACAATCAACATCTTATTAATGGAGATAATATACAAGATTGATGCTCTCTTTCTTTGCTGAAAATCTTCCCTTCACCTGAATAACTCTTTATCTCTATGATACAAATAGATAATCCTCAAAGAAAGAGAGTGTTATCTTCTTGGATCATCATGATTCTTTATTACTACAAGGAGAAGAAGAAGAAGAAGCAATGTTGTAGTTACTATGATACACTCAAGATAAACTGGATTCTTCTATCAATTCAAAAGTGGTACCGATTATCGAATTCGATGTTCCTATCATAACAACTGTCTCTGCACAAGTCTCACCAACACTCACCAACAGCTAGAAACTGAGAACAGCCTTACAAGGATGAGTGAACCGATTTGCCCATGTGGTTCACAAAACAATCACTGAAAACTGAAGCCCAATCAATCATGGCGATATACACTCTCTGCAACAAAACAAATGTTTTCCTGGAGAAATGTCAAGAACATCAAGCAGTCAATAGGCCAGTCGCAGTCCAAACGAAATGATTGAAAATCACTCAAGAAAATGTTTTTCAGAAAGCTTGTAAGAAAAACTCTTCATATCAGTTGCAAATTTCAAGTTAAAGCTAATGGAATACTTACCCTTGGGAGAAATTCTTAACCATTCAGGCATCTCAAAGCGTCCCAGAGAAAGGTGCTTGTGCTCGGGTCATGAGCACGCTTTCAATAGAAGTCCCTCCTCCCTCTACAAAATCACACTGGGAGTAGACTGGAAAAAGCGTGAAACCTCCCTATAAAGTTGTTCGGCTTCAAATGGTTTAGAAACATATCCATCCATTCCACACTTCAGGCATTCCTCATGTGTAGCTTGGATTACATCTGCAGTCATTGCTAAAATAGGTACATGCCAATTTGGAAGATTTTCATAGACTCCAACCGAAGCATCTCCACTTCGAATAGAATTGTTGAAATTGTGCTCTCTGTCCCGAATTTTCCTTGTAGCTTCAAACCTGAGGGAGAAAGGATGTCATATAGTTTTTTGAAATAGCCTAGTAAACTGAATAAAATCAGTGGAGAGCTAAGAATCCAGATGAGAAGCATTATGCTTTAGTGAGATAAGTAACACATCCTACTAAAAACTGCTATCCTTCAAGTATCAAGTGTGATGACACACAGTGAAAATATGCCCTTGTACACTTATATCAAAGATTAAGCACATATAATTGCGTGAATCTCAACAAAAGACAAGGCAGCTGCAGAAGCATTTTTATCAGGAGAGGGAGTACATGCTAATTTTTAACAGTAATGAACAGAAAATTAAAAAGGTGTCGCAATTGACATACCCATCCATTTCTGGCATCTGGATATCCATGAAACAAGCATCAAAGTTGTGGGGTGGGGCGAGCAATTTGATTGCCTTTTCCCCACACTCCGCACAGACAACTTCAGCTCCATACTTTTTCAAAGCCCCAGCAGCTACTTTGAGGTTCACTCCATTGTCATCTACAATAAGAATTTTTCTTCCAAGAAGAAGGTTGCAGAGCTCCCCATTGCGTGGGTTCCCTTTGTTCCCAACGCCCAATGCCCGTTGTATAGATGCAGCCAACATACTTGCCCTCAAGGGCTTCATGATGACAACTGGGGTATAAAAACCAGAAGTTGCAGTGCTTGCTCTGGAAGAGCTGATAGAATTAGCCATGAGGAACAGTTTAGGAGAAACACCATTTTCTATTTTCCTTATATTATTAACAAAGAGAGCTGAAATGCTTGAATCCCTATCCCAAACTTCTTGTTCTATAAGAACCATGTTGAATACCGCATTCCCACTTCTTATGCTTGACCAAGCTAGACTTAAATCAGAAACCACTTCAACTCGAATTCCAAGCCGCTGGACATGATATGTAGAAACCGTGGCCCTTACAGGCCTGGGGTCCACAACTAATGCTGTCATGCCTTGAAATTCTGAGGAGACACTGTTAGACTGGTTACTGATTTTATGGCTATTGTACTGATTTGAATTGGAGCACCCATTGGCAAAAACAGCAGTAAATGTAAAGGTGGTCCCAATCTTGGGGATGCTTACAAACCCAATTTCCCCGTTCATGAGGCCAACCAAACACTTGCTTATGCTTAAGCCAATGCCTGTTCCTCCGTACTTCCGGGAAGTGGATGGACCAACCTGCATAAAAGGAGTGAAAATGCGAGATTGGGCTTCAGTAGGGATCCCTTCTCCTGTATCCTCAACTGAAACAATTAGATTGATAAGGTTAGGCGAGGTTGGCAAGAGAAGATGACTAGATCCCTCTGGACTGAAAGTCCTAAATCTGGTCCAGCTGCGGCGTCTGTCTGCAACTGGAAAACCACTCAAGGTGTTTCTCGATGAAGATTCTGTCTCCAAATCTATGAAGTCATTACCATCCTCCACAAGATGGACAGTGACAAAGATGTGCCCTTGATGTGTGAACTGGCAAAAAAAAAATGAAATCTAAGCATGCTGCTCTTGCAAAAGCATATATAACAAAGAGTGTTGAGTGAAGACAACAGACTTTCTACAAGCTTGTTAACATGGATGCTGTTCTTCCTCATACATACTTGAAAAAAAAAATCATTCTAGAAAAAAGAAATTTCTTACAAAATGGCCTAAGCGAACAAGCTCCAAGCCAAAAGTTTCAATTTTTACTAAAGGGAAGCAGTATCCAAATGTATTTGCATCCTATGGAATTAAGATTAAGTTAGCATAATAAATCATGTTTTTCCCCTAAATCTCTATGGCGGTTGAGGAAAGCACAAATAATTTTCAGTCTCCAACAATTCTTATATCTGAATTGTATTCATTATAAAGCCCTCAATCCAAAAATTAGCTAACCACTTACTTTTATTGAATTTCCCATGAGATTGACGATGATTTGCCGAAACCTGCCTGGATCACCAATTAGCATTTCTGGAACATTATCGGAGATGTAAACTGCCAACTGCACTTCCCGCCAATTTGATCGTGCCAATATCAGAATTTAGCTATTAAATAGCGGAATTGACCATTATAGAAGAAAAGGAAACTAAGCACACATCGCGCTAGAGGAGAAATTATTAGATAATGCACATGTATTATCCTCTCAAAGTGGTTTATAGAAGTATGCTGAGTTCAGTGTTTATTTGAGATTAGCACTATTTATTTGAGATTAGCACTGTGTTTGGGGGTTTTAGTTGAACTAGAAAAATAAATTATAATCTGCCGGAATAGAAAAAGGAAGAAGAAAGAAAGGATGAAGTAAAGAACTTTATGTTTTGGATGTTAAGAGAGGTTAACAAAATATTTCAAGGATAGAGTACTTGGAAAGAGGTATCTTTAACCAATGAGGTCGGAATGTTGAAGGAGAGGAAATGGAGTTTGAGGGGATAAATGGTTCTTCTATATCACTTTCTTTTTCCAAGTCTCATTAAACATCCAAAAAAGAGAAAACCCTTGCCCGTTCCTGATATACTTCCATACAAAGGCAGCACTTAAAAAGCACAAATCAGTAGCATCTAGTAATTTCACCAGCAAAATAATATATTACCTCTATTCCTTTCTCCTGGGATTTGTCAGAAAAGAGTGACAGTACATCATCCAAAATTGCCCGCAGATTAAACTGCACATCCTCAAGCTCAAGCTTGCCAGATTCAATTTTTGCTTGATCTAAAAGTTCATTGATTAGTGAGACTAGAACTTTTCCACTAGCTTGTGCAGTTCTAACATAATCTTGTTGAGTCACATCTAGATCTGTGTCCATGAGCATATGCAACATTCCTGGAAAAAAAAATGAAGAGATATAAATTAGCATGCTTAATGAAGTTTACAATCCACACTCTTAGCATAGGCCAAGTAATGCATACTTATCACTTTAGTGATTAAAGAACAATTTCACAACTCACCTAGAACACCATTCATTGGGGTTCTGATCTCATGAGAAACTGTGGCAAGAAACTGCAGAAAGTTGAGATTGGATAAGGCTTTTCATGCTACAAAAACAAAATGTGACAAGTTAAAAGCATTAAAAAATACCTGAGATTTTGCGATATCAGCTGCCTCAGCTCGTTTCTTAAGCTCCATCATCCCATGATAATCATCTTCAACTTTGGCAATTCGATTCACAGTAGCGTGGAAAATATGTCCAATAAGTAATGCAATCACTAGGACGCCAATTGAAGTTGTTATTTCTAACCATGGCCAAGGCGGTTTCCGTTTGAACCTGCATTAACGAAAGACCTTATTTTATGCACTGACTGTAACCAATATGCATTTTAAACATTAAAGATTTGTATTTAGATTATCCCAGATAGAAGTTTTTACTGTATCTTAAAATATGCTAGCCATTTGTATAACAGGAATTTCAAGGTATTTTGATGGGCATAGTCATTAGCAGTAAACCAGAGAGGTCAAAATCAGTCAATTTCAACTCAGGATGATGGGAGATGTTTGTTCATTACCTGCAATGCATCTCATGCTTTCTATGAGGATCTCCAAAATTAAGGGTGCTAATGTGCTGCAATCCATCATCTGATACATTTGAACCATACATGCTGATGGGGTGAGAATGATTAGTAGTGTCATATACATCCACTAAGATAGTTTGTTTGCTTGCAAGCTGTTGAAGTAGCTTTTCCACAAGGGATTCAATATCAAAAACTCCTCCAAGATACCTGCTTGGCAGTAGCAGTAACGCAGTAAGAGCTCCTCCTCAAAAATTATCATAGTCATAATATTTTCTCGTCTTTTAGCATCAATTGAAGGTTATCCCGACATCACATCAAATAAAATCAATTTATTGTTCTGGTTTCCCTAGTAATGTTAATTTTTCTCCCCATCAGAGTTAGCTTCAGGATTTCAAGCATTGCCATTCCTTCTAGATACCAAGTCCATATTTGGTAAGGCAATAAAGAGAACCTATTTCAACACTAATTCTGTAGCCCACAGTTGAGAACACACCAAAAACCATATGAAATGCTTCCCAACAAATTTATAACAGATGAAAAAAGACATACCCATCAGTCGCTTGAATCCTCTCATTTGGAGTTGCGTTGGAGGGGAGATCTCCCTTGTACACAGCAAATGTTAAAATAACTCCAAGACGGTTAGTTTTGAGTAACCTAAAAGGGGCTGTTAGGACCCCTGTTCCTGATTCTCTGGCACGCAATACATTTTCCCTGTCTTCCTGCAGACATAAATTATAAGTCAAAACACACATATAAATGTCAACACCAATGGATTCACACACTATAAATCAATAATGCATTCCTGGGCAAATTTTGAAAAAAGCATTCCAAGTTTTTAAGTAGCAGCTTATATGAATTCTGAAAAGGAACATTCCAAGTTTATCTTTTGCAAATTCTGAAAAAGACCATTCCAAGTTTATTAAGTAGTGCCCAACACAAAATCAGTTTAGTGCTCTAATTAAGAGGCCCTTATGAAAAGCTTATCACTTCGACATTGGATTTAAAATTATATCAAATGCAGCGACAGATGGTAAAAAATCTAAATCAAGCCCACAAGCGTGGCTTAGGGGTTGAACCATGAGGAATACTCAGGACAACAAACGAGCTTACTTTTCCAGACAGCATATCAAGAGAAACCACATGTGAAATGGTATCCTGAGCAAAGATGACAGGGGCATATTCTTCTTGAATTGGGGATGGTTCCAATAATTCTGGGGCATAGTCATCTTTATGAACTGGATTTTGTTCAAGGGTATCCATCCTTTTAATAGTCCAGCCTTGTTGATTCTCGAATTGTTCCCTTTCAGAGTGGAGCACCCTTACAGCATACGCCACACCACTTGTGAGGGGCCTCTCAAAGGCAGTTCTTTCTGTGTACCTTGCAAAAGTCCTCTATAAAATTGAAAAAGTTAGTTTGTGCTTTCTGACTGGATAATAGTGATTATAGACAGAAACTGGATCTGTTTCTTGATTAAGCCTTAATATTCTAAAATGAAAACAAGAAGCAAAGTCACTAAGTTTAACATTATGAACTATTTTCCTGTTTAAGAAAAACCCAGAAAGTATAGAATTATAGCAGATGCATGATTAAGTACCTTAATCTAATTGAGTGAGCTAATGGATCAAGTCCAGTTTGCAAATTACAATACAGAAATCAAATTCACATTCTAGAACAGAAACAACAAAGAGTATGCCAATTTAAGGACAAATATATGTTAAAATTATCATTCCCTAGCCTAGCAGACTTCAGGACATGAAAGGAGATCTAGTAACCTGATCAATAGCAGAAGGGTTTTTTCCATGGTGAAAAGTCGAGATCAAAATGGACATGGCCTGCACATGGTTCATGCTCACATTAAACTGATCTTGAAGCATCCTGGCCCTCTCATCACACATGCTTGCAAGGGTTTCTTTCCTCTTCTCAGTGGCTTGTGAGCTCATGTACCATAAGATCCACAAAGAGACCATGATCCAGAAAATCACCCACGCCACCAATAGCTTTCTCCACCACGTTTTTCTAACTATTCCCTGAGATATTTTCCCTGAACCCGAGCCACACCTTGCTGATATAAGTTCCCAGGTTCTGAGCCACATCTTGCTACTATTCCCTGAGATATTTTCCCAGAACCCGAGCCACATCTTGCCACCATCACCAAGCAAACCAGTCTTGGTCTCCACAATTTCACCATTAACGAACCAGTTCATGGAAACTACTGATATAATCCAGCAACATAGCATCCAAAGTAGATGCCCCACCTTTAAACCGAACCCAAATACATGGAACAAACTCATCCAAAACAGTAGCCACCGCAAGCTACCAAGAAACAGTAACAAGGTGAAGTGGGTCTGTACTGCTAATTCCAGGTAGAAAATATATAAGGGTAGAGAGAGAGAGAAATAGACCCACTATCCAATCTACAGAAACTGTCTATCAAAACCCAACGTGAAGAAAATCCAAACTTAGAAAGAACAAAAGAGACACAAGAAATGAAAAAAGGAGCAAAGTCCACCGAACTCCAAATTCACTATAAACAAGTGGAATCGAAAAGGAGAAGTGGGTATAGAGAGAAGATGCTATCTTATCCACCTACAGGAGCTTCAAAAGATAAAATAAATTCAGATTAAGTGCAACAAATAAACTCATGATTGAAGAAGATAAGAAATTCACATACAACCCACAACAAAGAATCAAAGAATCCACAGATTCTTTAGTTTCTTATTCCAAACAGAAGTCGGGTTTTTTTTTCCCTTTATCCTGTTTAGTCACCACTACCAACCAAAACCCATAACACCAAATGGACCAGAAAAGATTCGAAATTCAGTTATTAAATCAAAACACCAACACCCTTCTAACAAAGAATCTGACAACAAAAATCTAGTCCACAACAGTCTTTTAAATTCCCCTCCTTAAATTCATCAAACAAGAAGGGAAAAAAATCAAGAAAACCATGAAAATGTGTTCAAGATTTTAACTTTCCAGTGCATCTCCAACTTCTCCAAATCTAATTAATGAACCCCAAGTGGAAAAATCATTAAGAATTATTAAAGGGTCAATATAGAAATTTTTAGTAGTTTAAGCAGCAGCAGCAGCAGCGACAGCTGTAGTCGTAGTAGTAATACTAGAAAAAGAAGGAAATAAGAGGGGATTCATGGACACACTAACAAAGAAAGAATCTGAGAAAGAAAGATGAGAAGAATATGGATGTAAAATGTCTGCTTGTGTAGGCCATCATCTCTATCCATACCATCCAACTCAAAAAATAAAAATTAATAATCACAAAAATTAAAAAATATATATATATATATATATCATATTATAGCATTTTTTTTTATCGAAATATCATATTATATCATTGACAAGAGTATTCATTTCATCTAAAAAAAACTATTATTTCATCTAAAAAAATTATTTTTTATATTTTTTATATATCTATTATTAGATTATATTTTTATAATCATTGAATATGCAAATGAGTTGATAATATATTATTTTAATTTATTTAGAGATTTTGATTTGATATGTGAATATATAAATTTATAAATAATTTATAAATTTATTAGGTGGTTATAGGTTATTATAGTTTATAATAAATTAATTATATATATATATTATATATTTTTATAAAATAATCAAAATATTAATGGTAAAATATGTAAACAAAATACCAAATTTAATAAGAGGCATAATATTTCTTAAAATAAATAATTTAGTTAATATATATATAATATATAGATATATATATATATATTAAAGGGCAAAAAAGGTATAATCCCACTAAGCAAAAAAATCACTGCTTTTTCGTAAACTTTCCCTTGTGTTCACATCCCCATCCATCCATTCAACCAAAGTAGACTACTCCAACACGCTAAGTCGTTAATTCTATATGTTTGTATTTTTATTTACTTTGACAAAATTACCCTTCAATGGAATTAAAAATTTTTCATTTTTAACATTAGATGCCCAATGGCCAATTCCTTTATTTATTTTTTTTTACTAATATTAGATTAGGTAAATAAAACCATTGAATTGGACCAATGATGGAACTCTCAAGGTCTTATTATGTTATTTTGTACTCGGATCTAATTCCTATATTTGCATCATTTTAGAGTTTTCTTATACCACCGACCTATTAAAAACCTTCCATTCATTGAGTAATTTTTAATAACTTACAAATACCTTATACATATTGGTATAGAGCAAACAAAATTTATAATCATAGAATCAAGATTATTTTCATTTTTTAGAAAAATTAATTTAATAATTATTATGTGTTTATAATATAAATAAAAAAATATTTTGTGACTTAATATCTGCCGTCTGATCTTATATAAATTAAAATAAAATAATTAAAAAAAAAAGTTAAAGCCCCACTAATGATAAAATAAACTTTATAATACAAAATGTGGTTGTAACCAACTTCCCCAAACCTAAGGATGGTAGGGCAAGCATCTTTTTATTTTAGCTTTGTTATAAATTGTTTACGATATAGGAAGCAACAAGAAGTAATTGCTTTTTGACAATAAAATTAGTTTAATGAATTTTGGATGTAAAAAACAAAAAATAAAAGACTTAATGTATTATTATTTCTCCATATTCGACAATTTAAATTACTTTATTCTTTTTTATTAATATATTTATCATTTTATTTTATATATTTACCTATTTTATATTATCAGAAATTTATATATTGATTATTTTATATTTTATATTTATTTATTTCATATTCAATATATATTCTACTATAAATATTATTATATGTGTATGAGCTATAGGTGTATCGTTCGTGCCAAAGAAAAATTATTTAGGGTATTATTGTCATTAGGGCAAAGAGGTTGAATGCAAAGTAGCTGGAGAGAGAGAACGAAGTGGTAGAGTAGTAAATAAAAGGAAAAAGTGGTGTCAAAATAGAAAAGGACACTTTAATCAAGGGTTGTCGCCAAGTGATTAGGCCATCACTACCCACTTCTTTTGGTGTCCTCTGGGGAGCTCTTTCCGACAAAGACGTGCCACGTAGCAGCACGGTTCTCTCCAAAACAACCAATTAGACATGTCTACGTGTCCTCCCATAATGGGCTCTCTTTTACTACGTGTCACTTGTGAGTTTGAGATAAAATTATTAGAATATTCTTTGCCACGTGTACACATGCTCATCAATTTTTTTTCTTCGTTTTCCAATCTTTCCCTTTCATTTATGATATACACTCCCCCACTTTACTTTAAAACGTTTTAAGTGAGCATATGATTGTATATGAATTTTAAAAAAGTTGACAAAATAATTTTTTTATTAAAATATTATATTTATTAAAATTTGGAGACTATTAAATTTTATTAATTAATTAATAAAATTTTTATTTAAAAAAATAAAAAATTATTTTATTAAAAATATTTTAGAATTTTATATTAAAAGACATATATACTCATACTTTAAGACATGTTAAAATAAAAAATATATATTATAAAAGTAATTTAAGTATTATTTAAATTTTTTTAATAAAATTAGATTATAATTAAATAAATTAATATTTTTTTAATTTGTTTTTTAATATTTTATTATATTTTTTAAATATATAATATAGTATTTTTCAATAAAATATAATCATAATAATATATTTTTTGTAATTTAATCAATTTTTTTAATAATTTATCGAACCCCATAAAAAATTTTGCTCGCAATAATAACTTAAATAAAATTATCAATTTATTAAAATTTAAAAATATTATTTGAATGAAACTGATAGGATATAGTAAAATTGCACAAACTCTTCAAATCCCACTGAATCTAATTGACTCATATGAATTAAGACGAATTAAGTGGAGTTGAATCAATTTAGAAATAAATTATTAATTGATTTTATTTAAATAATAAAAAATTAGATGTAATTTGAGTGATAATACTTAATCAAATTTTGTATTTCGTCAAAAAAATAATAAAAAGTTAAATATACAAAGTTGATTAGATTTGGATAATTTTTTCATTTGATTCTAAACTTGGTTGACTCTTTTATAATTATATGTATACATGTATTAAAATATATGTTCTGACTCTTTAAAAATAGGAAAAAATTATTAATAAAAATATAAATCATTTTGCTTAATTATTTCATTTAAAAGGTTGTTTTGTTATATATAAAAAAAAAATCTATTTAGGGTTGTTTCCTACTGTTATGAGCTCGGCAAGTAGACTAACAAGGGATTTAATATATTAGTTAATTTTGGCAATTTAATTGAGGATGGAAATTAATTAGTATTATTGCCTTAATCTTCCAATTTGTCAAAACTCCAACCTAATAAAATATTGTCAATTGGTTTAAATATTTGAAACGTTTCTAAACTCGCATTTTTCTTTCTTTCTTTATTTTCAATCTCACTTTTCATGATGAAATCATATATTATAATAAATTTCCATTGTCTTATATTCATAAAAGGAATAAAATTTATTAAAAAAATTTATAAGAAGAAAATAACATTTTAATATATATCAACAATATTAAAGTTCTATCATTCATTTTTAAAATAATATCAGACAAATCGAGTTATTTTAAAATTTTAGTAATAGATTTCGCTGTATTTGAATGATATAATTTTTTCATATTGATTAGTCATTTTACAAAAGTCATTAGACAAATTTATATAGAATATAAAAGATTTTTTATATATAAAAAATTAATTATTGGAGAAAATTAATTAAATATTAAAACTTATATATACCAACATTGCAATAGTTGGCAATTCTAAATTAAAAATTAGAATAAATTCATATACTTTTGGAAACCACTATAACAGTGTGTGAACCAAAAAAAAGAAGATAAGGAAATGATAATAAATAAATAAATTTTATAAAAAAAATGAAAATAAATAAAATAAAATAAAATTTTATGAATAAAATTATATTATTTTGAGTATAAACGACAATGGCTCCTCCTACCAGCCGAAAATTATGGTGGCTGTCCAAAATTAATTTGGTTAGTTTGAATTGCTTATTTTTAATTAGTATAAGCTAAAGTCTTGCATTCAACTTTATTAGTATGAAATTCCTTATTCCTATTACATTAATATAAACACATAATGTACATAACAATCTGTGCAAAAAAAAAATGTAAAACATAATGTTCGCAAATTTCCAATATCAAAATGTTTTTTTTTACCATTATTAGGTTTCCACTAGAATAAATGAAAATTCTATTTAGCTATTTATTTAATTTTAAAATAGAAAAAGGAGAGAGAGAGAGAGGGATCAATTAATTAATTTATAGATATAAAAAGAATTTAATTTTCCCCTATTAAAAATACAAGGTAAAACTTTAAAACATTAACTTTTTACATACTTTATAAACTAAATATTTAATTACTAATTTTTGAATGAAATTGTAACATCAAATAATATAGTAATTTTTTAGATCTTTAAAAATTACATCTATGTATGTGTCATATTTTATTTAAAGATATTAAACTTTTAAAAACCGAATGTGTTAAATTTACTTTTAAAAAATTTGAGATGTATAACTCGACTAATAAATAGATTTAATTTATAATAAATTTTAAAATTTATGAGAGATTTGGCTATTTATAAAGCATAAATTCTTTTTTGATTTTCTTATTGATATCGAATTTTTAAATTTATGAGAGGATCAACTATTTATGGTATGTATATTGCAAATTTCTTTCTGTTGATTTTTTTTTCTAAAATTCATATTTGAGGAAAAAAAAAACATAAATAGTAGTTGGGTTTTTATTATTAGGCAGAAAATAATTTATAAAATACAATTAGATGTAATTAAAAACTTCGAAGCTGAGTAATGAATTTTGAAAATAAAAAATATTTAATAAATTTTTTATTTAATAATATTAAAATTATTTTTAAAATTGAGAAATATTAAATATGAAAGAATAAAAAAAATAGAAAAAGAGATTAATTTGCTACAAATTGTTGACCCTAGAAAGAAGGTGCCCTATTAAATTGAACGTTGCCTCCCTAAACCTAATTAAATCCTTATAATAAAAAACTATAGGAAGGTTCGCTAAAATTGGACAACCCCCACCACCAAACCAACCCCCACACCCAACCCCCCCCCCCCCTCCCCTCCCCCCCCCCCCCCCCCCCCCCCCCCCCAAAACCTATGATTAACAATACAGAGATTTATTATAAATGAAAACATAAATAAATAATGTGTTTAGAAGGTTGATCCATAATTTAAACAAATCTCTAAGACTATGGTTTTGATACATTGCCTCTATTTTTTAATGTTGTTTAATTGTTAAAGTTTTGAGTTATTTTGTTTCTTTTATCTTTTTTTTTTCAAATAAATACATTAAATAATGACTAATCTAAAAAAAAAATCAAAACACCTTTAAATAAAAATAAACTTTTATAGCAACATGCCAGTAAAAAAAAAGAGAATTAAAAAACAGTTAAAAAATCAGAGTTAAACTTATCTTGCAACAAATATGACAAACTATGAATATTTCAAGTGTAACTCATAAATTCATTGATAAAAAATGTTAACGTAAGACAGGCTAGCTGGAAAGGATATTATTTTTATTCCAATTTTATTCTTTTTGCATAATGAATAGTGAAATAAGATAATATTTTAATAATATTATTAAAAAAATAAACAGGTATTTTTAATCTATTTGTGGTGGCCTTACTGCATCAGTGTTCGCCCAAAGATTCCAGTTATTGGCCTTTTTTAGCTATTCGATGGAGGGTGTTCTCATTCTGCTTACTATATATGGGTTCCAACCAAGAGTTTTATTGAAGATAAACTTGGTCCTTTTTGTTTTAGCTTTGTTTGTTTATTTTGTTTTGGTTCGGTTGCAGTTTGTTTGTCGTTAAATTTGATTTTTATTGTTGGTTTCTTTTGTTTATGTTGATTATTGCTTTGTCTGTTGTCTATTGGTTTCCTCAGCTGTTATACTTACTTTGTCTATCTCGTCTAGAATAGATTGTTTTCAGTCCATTTTGGACTTTGTAATTATTGTTTATGTGTAATGATATTAGTTTTTCTTATGATAAAAAAAAAAAATTTTGGATGGAGGGAATTCGTGATATATTTGCATTTTGTATATTAATATTTCAGAAAATAAAAAGATTGGACAAAAACTGTAAAAAAAAAAGGCTAACAAAGTAATTAAATAGTGATATCATAATAAATTATAATACGAATTAATTAATTAAATTAAAAAGGATTACAGTAACAAGCTCCGGATTTAAAAACCAAATAGCGTCTGAGATTACGGCTTTGCCCCCGCGATCAACGTGCAGGCCGTAGGGCTTATGCTTGATGGGATGCTTCCGTCAACAAGTTTTTTAATTATTAGTTATTATATAAAATCAATGTATTAATAAAATGATTATTAACATTTATTTAATATTAAAGCCTAACATGATTAAAAAAAAATTATTATCCATATAACATAGCCTAAGAGACATTAAATAATTAAAATTCTTACTTTAATAATTGTATGTCAAAATAAAATGGATAAATATTAATCAATTATGAGAAGTAACATATCCACTATAACTTAGAAAGTTTTTAATTATTTAATATAAAGAGTAAACTTAAATATATAAAATAATAATGAAGATTATATTCTATTATAATGTTTCTTCTAGCTCTGGCAAGTAATGTCGAGGAATGCTGCCGGCTGCTACCTTACTAGCTAGGGAGGGCTGTACAATGATGGGCACTTGGCACGATATGGAACGTTGGATCAATAATAATAAAAAAAGAAAAGATGAAAATCTAGGGAGGAAAGGGAACTAATTTAGTGTTAAACAAAGTTGATTAATTAGTGTGAGTTTTTAAAACATTAAAATAATTCGAGATATTAAGTTGGTCACAGAACATTTTCTTTGGTGGACCATCGTGTCCATTAATTGTTTAAGAAAACGATATGTCCACGTGATTAATGGTGGAAATATGCCAACCTTAAATATATAAAATAATTTAAATTTCCATTGATTTTTTTTTATCAATAGAAAGATATTATAGAAATCAAACCTACATTACGGCGATATCTCCATCTTTGTGTAGAAAGCCAGATAGGGATTTACAAACAATAAAGACTCTGAAAAGGATCTATCTACTGAGGAACTCAAGAGAGCAAGAGACAAACCCATAATCTGTAAACAATAAAATGGGAAAAAAATTCTAACAATACAAATTTAGATCATTTAAAGAATTAAGTGATCAAAAAATAACTCCAGCACAAAACAGAATAAGAAATGCATAACCTGAAACACTATGTTAGGAGCATAAAAAAATCATGAGATAAAGTCATGGAAAGACAACAGATTAGGACTCCAGGGGACGTTTAAGAAGATAAAAGCTATATTCTTCAAAGACAAGTTTTGAATCGGTTCCGGCGGCCAACAAAACACCACCATCAAAGGTGACTTCAGAGCTATCTTGAGGAACCAATAAGAGAAGGAAAGATCCACTTTAGTTGTCCTTGCAGCTTCAAAACCATATCACATCCATAGGAGACTCAGTAATACAATAAAAGAAACCACCATCGGACTAGATCTAGACGAAATAAACGTCAATACAACTATTATTGAAAAGAAATTGAATAAAATATTAACAGAAGGCGAAAACCCATAACAGCAAGGTGGATCTAAGATCTAAGACAAACAACTCAAGTTTCACAGAAATAGTCGAGAGAGAAACCGAAAGATGAAGGTCCGATTGAAATTATCACTTTATAAAATGTATCATTTGAGTCTTCACTTTTTTCTTAGACTAACCCTTGTTGCATCTCTCCATCAAACATAGTTTGATCTTCATATTCAATTTGTTCTTGAAGTTCCTCAACGATGGTATCCACATCGACCGCTCATTCATTTCACTCTTATCACGAAGGGTCTCGTTTAAGACATTTTTCCACAGGACAACATTTGCATAAGATGAGTGTGGCAGAAATGAGGATGCTAAGATGGATGTGTGGACATACCAGACTGGACAAAATTAAGAATGTTCATATTCGACAAAAAGTCCAAGTAGCGGACGTCGGAGATAAGGTGAGGGAAGGAAGACTTAGATGGTATGGGCATGTTTTAAGAAGACCTCCTAATGCTGCGGTTCGTAAGTGTGAGAATTTGTTGATTGAGGGGGCTAGAGGTCGTGGCAGACCTAGAACTGTGTGGAAGGAGGTGATAGCAAGAGACTTACGTGCCTTAGATCTTGATGCGGATTTGATTAATGACAGACTTGAATGGAGACGTAAAATCCGTGTCTTGGAAGGGGCCTAAGGCTGGAGTATCTTTTTTGGTGTCTTTTGAGCTTATTTTGTTGAGAATCCATACAGCCGACCCCAACTTGTTTGGGATTAAGGCTTAGTTGTTGTTGTTGTTGTATCGGCCCATCCATCGCTCCAGAGTCCATTCTGACTATCCCAAAATCTCAATATGAGCAACGAGTTAATTAAACGAGAATATAGCAATTTTAATATTAGTGAAAAGTATTTTAGTTTTTTTTTTTAAATTATTTTTTTATAAAATAAAAAAAATTATAATGATTACTCTAATGTTTAGTTTTTTGAGAATAGCAGTACTCTAATATTTATGTATGAGTTAAGAATGATAATTAAAGTTGGACGAAGGCAATACCACCGACTGGCCTAAGAATAATTTCTTAGGTTAGTTAAGATTTAAAAAAATAATAAAAAAAAAGAAGGAAAGAAGAAGAAGAAGAAAAGAAAAAAGAAAAAGGACATAACTTTTTTAATTGAAACCATAGAATTTTTAATTAATAAGTAAGCATTCACCATAAATCAAAATTGGGATTAGTTGATAATCCTACTTTTCCTGGTGACTCACACCGCAATTGCAATACCAATCATAGACATCACCTTATTTATCTAAACATGTGAATGCAAAAGAAAAATATTTTATTTATGTTTCGAATTGGTATAAATATTTTTTTTATTTAATAATAATTAAAATTTTAATTAGTTTTATTAAAAATATAAGTTTTTATACAATGTGATTTTTTTATTGATTATTTTATAATAAATAATATTTTTTATTGGTATAATAAAAATTTAACATATTAATTTATTTATTAAAATAATATATAAATTATAATTTAAAATAAAAAATATACTTATCAATTTAAGATATATAAAATATTATTTTTGAAAAAAAAAGTTATTAATAAGATGGTTAAATTTTTAGAGAAATTGTTATTTTTTAATTTAATTGTATGGTACAATATAAAGATAAAATATTATAAAATTTTAATTTAAAACTTTTAATTTTTTTTTCATTTTGAGCTTAAATTGAATTTAAAAAATAAATAATTGACACTACATAAATATTGAAATTGAGCTATAGAAATAAAAATAAGAATGACTCTCAAAATTATGATTATTTTCAAGTAATTAGTTTTGGTTAAACCTTATAATTAAATTTATTTTAAGAATATGCATACGGAGGCTTAATTAATTAAAAAATAGTTTATTATTGGCCTTTAATTTAGAAATATCCTAAGAGTACACGGAACAAAGACTAGTTTTAAATGGCCAAGCCAACTCCGTACTCCACAAACCCCAGATAGGGACTGCACAATTGAACTTTGCTTCTTCCACCATAAAAAACCCTTACTATTTACACAAAGTCATTTCAATATAAAACAGGATAGCGTTTCTGAACTTGGCAATTAAGTTTTGCTTTGTGAAATTGACAAATAATATTTCAGATAAAGAAGTTAAATTTATCCAAAAAAAAATATTCTTGTCCTAAAAATTTAGATTCATATTAATGAGACCAATTCGACTGCTGATTGTTGTTTTCTGGACTTTTTAATTCTCTTTTTTTTTTTATTACACTGATGTAATTTCAATTGCTTTAAATTAATTGACTTTTAAAATTAAATATAAAATATTAATTGAATTTACATAGAATTAAATTTTTCAATCTTAATAGCCAGCCTGCGAGTATCCCTTTTAATATCATAAAATTTGAAAGTCAGACTCATAATACAGCAAGAAATCCACTAAAAATTTGTGAAAAGAGATGTTTTTAAATTAACAATAATTCCAAGAAAGTGAAAGATTCATATAAAAAAATATATATATATAAATAGATTATAAACGAAAGAAAGAAAGGACCTTTTATTTAACTTTAACATGTGTCACATTTGACAATTGACTTAGTACTTGGCTGGCTAGCAATATCATACAAAAGCACTTATCTCCCTGCAATTTGTGAGTTTTTTTTTTAATTTTTTTTAAAAAAGAATCCATAAAACAGAACTTTTTTGAAAATATGCGTAGTAATGTAATGTAAAATTAATGGGTCCTCTAAGCTCGTCACAATCAGCAAGGCACCAGGCAAAATGGTTGTTTCAATCATTGATGGCTCAGTATAAGCTAAAAAGTAAAAAAGAGAATAACAAGAAGTTGAAGAAAGATATATAAATTTAAAAAAAAAAATTAACAATGTTATTATGATTTATATGCATTTAGATAAGAACCTAATAATAAGAGAATGTAAAAGGAAAAAAAAATAAACAGAAGAAAGATATATAGAGTGAAACAAATGTTCAAGTTCATCTACACATACAATTATAAACAGAATCGGCCCTGGTGTAAGCCGAGCGTACAGAGCAACTCAATATAATTTTTTATTTTGTATATAAAAAAAATTTCAATTTTAGATTATTTTTGTATAGTTAATAATGAATGGATAATTAAAATTGAATGAATTGGGACAATTCAAATCTCAAAGCCAATTGTGACTACAAGGATCCATAGTCCTAGTCTAATTATTTATGTTCTGGTAATAGGCTTATGAACTTTTTCTTGACTAAACTTTTTTTTTTCTTGGTATTAAAAGTAACTGCTAAAAAAGAAAAAGAAAAAAAAGCTCCAAACAATTATGACAAGCAACCATGAAAAGAATTTAAAAAAAGAGAGGATAAATTTACTACTACGGTCTTTAAGTATTTAATTTTCTTGTTTTTATTAGTTCAGAAAACAAAATGCTTCGTTTATTGACTTACCGGAAAGCCGTGCAAAGCCCAAAAATCAAGCAGTAGAGTGCAGAAAGATTCAGCTAATAAATCTTGAATTAAATATGCATATCTTAGGATTATGAAAATTCCTGAAAATCTTTGAATCATAAATTAATTTGATATGAACCTTACAGATTAAACATGAAATCCCCACTTGTTCATGCGATTGTTTGAAGTTGGAAATTTGAATTCAACAAACAAGATTGCCACATTCATAAACCACCCATTACTTGGATTTCTCTGACAAACTCAGAAAATTACAGATTGGTTGATATAAATGAAAAAGTAGTAAAACCCTCAATGATGAACACCATAGAAGGTTTAGTAGAGAATAGAGACCTTTAGTTGCAAAATAACAATAAGTCAATATTTTGTTATATATATAAATGGAAGCTAAGACTACTATTTATATACAGATTCTTGAGATTCAGCTCAGCTTTAATATCTAACTGAGCTAAGCTATTAATTCTAACTTCCTAACAAGCAGAAACCAAACCAACTTGATGACTGAACTATATAACTTAAATTTCCCATCTCAACATGGACCCTGATGGAACAAATACAGGCCCAATCTTGGAATGAAATTGTTTATCAGACAACTGCATCTTTGTAGAAACATAAGCGGTAGAAATGAAGCCTTGCTTGTACTAATTTCTAACTATACATATGACAATTAACACACAAATAATACTAAGTGGACACATACCATAATAAAATTATAGTAATTTTATCGAAATAAATATATTTTCTAAATATATAGACTCTATTTCAATTGAGATGTTTAGTTAAAATCACTTTTGTACTGTATAATTTATCATAGACATGAATTTAAGAAGACAATATGTTATAACTGAGACCACGTTACTATACATACAGCCCACTTTGCATTTATCCAAAATGAAGAAAAAACTTACGGAAAGAATTTTATTTTTATAAATTATACATACGAACAGAGAAAATATATAAAAGAATCGAATTTAAAATTTAAATAGAAGCAACAGACGCTCTTAACCACTAGATTATGCCTTAGTAATTATTTATCAAAAGAAATTTAAGTCAATTTTTATATTTTAGTACTTCTTAATATGTATTTTATAATATTTAATTATTTTTAAATTAAAATTAAAGTGCATTTTATTAATAGGAATAAAAATTTTATCATGATAAATGTGAAATGTATTGGAAATTTATTAATAAGAATTTATGAATTTTGAAAATATGAATTTTGAAAATTTATCTTATTTTTCAAAAAATTACACTATTTAATAGATAAAAATTAAAAACATATAATAATTATTTTTGATAAATAATTTTCTTTTTTCTAAAAAAATATAAAATAATTTTCTTTTTTTTTTGAGACTAGTATTTTCTCCATAAAAATTATCCAATACTAAAAGACAATTATTTGATATTTCATAATAATTTATATTAGAAAACAATTATTCGGCATTTTATGTTGACTGTTAAATTTAAAGAGTTTATTTTTATATTAATTAATTTATATATTTATATTTAATAAATATGTAATTTAACAATATTTTTGTGCATCTATTGTGAAATATATATATATATATATTTAATCCATTGCTATAGAAATTTGACAATTTCATAAGTTCTGATGCGCCCGCTGAATTCCGTAGAATTTTATTTCGTCTCTAATCACAACTCGAATGTTTTTGTTTATTATTTACATAAAAAAAAAGTAATACAAAAAAAAAGCAAAAATGATAATTTTTGCAGTTAATGGTTTCCATAATAAAAAATTTAATAATAATTATAATAATATATTTTTTAAAAATAAAATAAATATATAAAAAATAATAATTGAATATATCTCATAATAAAATTATAATAAAAATAAAAAGTAAACAAATTTTATTATAAAATTAATAAAAATAATGATACAACAGATTTCATAATAAAATTATAATCAATTTTATCGTGCTATATTAATCACTATCTTTGTTATTATTAGGAAAAAAAAATAAAATACCATTAAAATTGCTAAATAAGCTCAAAAACACAAGTTTCCAGTTGTTTGTTTGATAGGGACAGGTGTCATTAGAAGAGGCCGCTTCTCACCAGTTCCATTTTAACCCGTAAAACTACAATATCCAATCCACGTATACAAACATCTTCCAATTAAAATCAAACACGTGTACGATTTACGTATCATGGCCAATCACATCAAAGACTGTGACGCTACTCTCCGTCACTTTATCAAGATTTTTTTTTGGGTAGAGCTATGATATAAAATCAAAAGGCGAGACCTATTTATCTTCAAATAATAAGACAGATTGGGAGAAAGAGAGAGAACTCGCCGGAGAGAAGAGAAGGACGGGATCGCCTGTAATTTCTCGAGAAGCTTTATCGCTCTGATCGTTTCCGACTGCTAGATCCCTCCGTAACAATGGTAAAATTTCGATGATTATAGCTTTTTTTTTTTTCTAATTTATGTATTCAACTGTTTTTTGGTTCGATCTCGATCTGCTCGATCATTTATTGTTGATTTACTTTTGAACGGAAAATTGGATGATTGATGATTAAATCGATCTGATCTGTTGATTTAGGCAAATTATGAGCAGTTGAATGTTACTTTGTTTTGAATGTATTGAATTTTTATGGTGTTTGTTTGATTGTTGTTTTGTTTTAGACTACATCAAGGCGCCTTGCGGATAGGAAAGTTGAGAAGTTCGAGAAGAACATTAAGAAGAGAGGAGCTGTTCCTGAAACATCTACGAAGAAGGGAAAGGACTATCCTGTTGGCCCTGTTCTGCTTGGATTCTTCATATTCGTGGTCATTGGATCATGTAAGATTCACTACATTTTATTTGAATTGATAAATTTTATTTTAGTTATTTTAAATGTCATTAAGATGAATTGATTAGAGTAAAATGTGAAATTTTTATTTACACTAAATATGAAAATTATGAAACTAGAAATGATTTGTATAAAATGGGGCCTTATTGTCACTTGAATTGCTTTGATTATCTTAACAAATTGTGATGACTTCCCTGAAATTCAAATAAGAAATAAGATAGTTTGATAAAAATTTGATTTTGGCAATAGAATGAATATGATTTTTCAAATGACTTTTGTGGTTTGGCTGAGCTTTCCTTGAGTTTATATTCTTCCTTTCTATGTTGATTCCATATCATACAATGCATAATGTATGTGAATGTGCCAGATTTGAATTTGGAACCAAAGATTGGCATTACCGAACAGTCATATCCCACAATATTTATGAAAAAAGAATCCATACGGCCCACTCAAATTATCTTGTGATTAAGGCATTGTTGAATTGAATTGAGTTGTATTAGAAATTAAGGAGAAAACATACTTTTTTGAGTTTTATTTTCTTTTTTGTCATAAAAGTGAAAACAAAGTTTTGTTTTTGGTGTAATGAAAGATTGAAAACTAGGGTGGCTTGCCAATGTGTTCCTATTATAGTTAATCTTCAGAAAATTTTCATTGGGTTTTGCGTTTTTCCATTGTTACTGATTTTTTTCTTTTTGTTGTTTATAACAGCTTTATTCCAGATAATCAGGACTGCAACAAGCGCAGGCATGGCGTAAATGTAGACACACCATTTTGAGAGATGGAAGTAGATGTTGGCCTGTAGTTGATATGAAAATACGTTGACTTGCTGTTATTCTTGTTCTGAACTCTGCTATTTTAATAAAAAAAAATATTGCGACAGACATGACGTCTTAAATGCTGACGGGTGATATTTGCTAATGTGATGCGGTAGTGGTGTTAATGTGATGCGGTAGTGGTGTTCTGTCATCTCTCTGCCTTTGATATGTTAACCTGTCCTGTTGCTGTTAATTTTCATATATTATATATATAAACACATGAGTTTAAAACAAAGTAATGTTTTTTCTCTTTTCATGCCTTTCATATGTGTTTCTGTAGCTTGAGAGGTTATAAACTGGTTCGATAGATTATTTTTTTAGCTTATAAATTTGAGATTATAAGTTTATAAAACTATTTATTTTATTTTTTTTAGTTTATAAGTTTGAGTTTATAAATTCATAAAATTGCTAAAATAACCGCGTTTGTTTGTATCAATTGATTTGTGACCAAAGGGTATTATAAGTTGAGCTAATTTTAAGGCATAAAGAGCTAACCAGAGTTCCTGAGCTAAGAATACTGTGTAATAAATTTCCGGAGCTAACCAGGGTATTCATGAACCAATATTAATAAATTTTATTATATAAGTAATGCCTTAATAAAATAATTTGTAAACAGATTGTATCAATTTATATGTTGCTAAGTAAATTAGAGAAATCAAGGTGAAAAAAAAGAAAAATTGCATGTTTCAATTATGTGTCACAAAGAGTTCTTCCACACAAAAATCTTCCCAAGCATGCAATTACAGATTGTGTTAAGCCGCTGAGAATAGTTAAAACTATAAATTTTAGTACAATGCTAGAATTTCATTGCTTCAGAGAACCATTTTTCTGAAGTTATTTCAGCAGCCTAACAAGGTATATTAGTTGAGTTTTTCTTTCAACAATTGTCTGATGGCAATTCTCAGCAAAATTGGAAGCCATCATTGGTGGCGGAGCATTTAATAGCTCCTTTTGGCTTTGAAACATAAAGAACAGTACCATAGGCCATCTTGGTAGTATCTAAAATCGTAGTCTCTCACATTCAAAGTTATTTTTCAACATGTTTGTACAATCATAGCATGGATCATCTGCTTCATTAAAATAACAAAGAAAAGTTGGGCTGGAGATAGTAGTTGCAGCAACACAACAGATCGCAGCCAAGAGACTGTAAGGCCAGAACGAAGCCCCTGCTCTGGCGTGGGCAAATGCTGCTTATATTGCACAAAGACAACATAAATCAAAATCAAGTTGTAGCAGTAAGGCAAGGATAGAAGGCAGTGCCACATGCAATCCATTGCCCCTTTCTCCCACGTGGCACCAAACAACCAGGAACCTTAAGCCATTCCCTGCTCTTCACATTGTATATGACTAGTCGGTTCATTTGTCTCGACCTCAAAGACAACATGAGCAAACCTTTGTTGCCCAAGCAAGTCATCCTAATGTGCTTCCCGTAAAATTCTAAGCACCATATGTTTGGCATTCTGTCAACCTCCTTCCATAAGAGAGTCATCTTCTGCAGCTCCCATATGCACACACATGTTGCTGCATTCTTCGTTAGCAATCCCACGAGCATGACTCGGCCGCCACACTCTGCAAGTGTGGGGTCACTCAAATGGAGCGGCGCTGGTATTATGAATTGCTTCCATACCCCGTTAGCCATATTGTAGGACACTATCCCTTCAGGGTCTGAACGCATGAAATAAACAGTGCTGTCAATGGAAACTGCTTGTGACCGGAAGTTAAGGGATAGTGGTAGCTTAATATTAGAAGGCATGCTTCCTGGCCGAGTCCAAAAGTTCTTCACCGAGTCATAAACTTCGTACTCTCCATCACAGCAAACCCATAGGATCTTGTAGCCCCCACTAGTTGCACTTCTGCTCAAAGTCATCCCCACAGCAATACGAGACCAGACCTTAACTAACCTGGCTGGCAATTCTTTGAAAGACTGTGTCAGAGGGTTGCAAACATAGAAGTTTCTGTGACCAATATCAATAAAGCACACCAGACCCCCTGCTGAAGCAACTGGCAGGACAATCATCTTAGTAGGCAGAGAAGAAATAGTGGGGTGATGCCATTTCTTCATGGAAGGATCATATATGGCTCCAGAATTCACATTTTCATGAGTAATAGTATAGAACCAGGGACTGGCTTGAGGAACTTGAGCACAATGCTGGGAGAAGCTCTCAGAGTTCAGCAAGGAATTCCATTTTCGACAAACTGTACGAAATCGGAAAACTGTTGCAACTGGAAGCCTGGCAATGACAGCTTCAAAAAGGTCTTCTGGAAATTCTTTCCAAATTTCTTGTTCCATAACCTCAGTTGCACTGGTAGTTCCAAGAAACTTTCCTCGGTTCCGCTCCTTTTTAGATTTCTTTGAGGGTTGAAGCTTTGAAGATTCCAACATCTTGAAACTTCCAGATTTTCCAGCTGCCATCACAAGATCACAGAAGTCATCTGCAGAACCATCGTGAATATCCAGGACGCACCATCTGCTGGAAAGAAAGGAATTTATGTTCCTGAAATGAAGTAAATGTTTGTATCTAATGCGCATACCCAAAACAATTTGATAAAAATCACAGGAAAAGACGAGCAAAAGGAGGGTCAAAGCTTAAACAAGTTCCAAATACATCATAGCTTTGCATATTAGTTCCAGCAAAGTTTGCAATGACCATGGCAAATTAAAGATGCATAATTCAACAAGTGCCAAGTAAAACAATGGGAGCAAGTTGCAAAATGCGGTCATAGATTATAACAAATTTGAGGTCTTGATCATTCAACCATGAGAAATTCCAAAACAAAAAGAGCAAACAACAAGGAAGATTTCTTCACTTCTATTAACCAATGAAACCACAAAAAGTAAAGAAAAAGTAAGAAGGGTCACCCTCTAAACATAACCTTTAAAAACCATTTAACTAGTAATAATATAAGAACAGAAAGCATATATAAACATACTTTAAAGTTTACCAAGCGCTGTTCTGGGAATACCATCATAGCAGACAACAAAAGCTCTCAGAATCAAGACCCACATTTCCAATCATGCTTTGAAATCTCTTTGAGACTAGGCAAAACTCTCTTCTTTCATTAGAGTATCATTTTTTTCCTCAGTATATAGATTTAGCATTTCTTTTATATTATTTAGCATGTGAAAAAGGAACAGGACAATAAAAAACCCCAACTAGTTTAGAGGATTAGTTAATTAACATCAAATGAATCAACAAAATTAATACCCAATACCAACTAATTAACATCAAATACAGAGAAAAATTCAAACTCCTTTGCAGATTAAAAAAGAAACAAAATTTTGATTTCCAATAAATAACAATGTCATAGTACCATAGACCACCCTGGAAGTAATGAGAGCCAAATTTTGAAATTAAAAATCAAATGAAATAAAAAATAAATAAATATACACATATATATAAATATTATAAACATAAAAACCGCATTGCTTGAGATAACATGGCAAGGCAAGTCATAAAAGTCACCCAACTGACCAAACTCACAATCATAGTTGGATAGAAACAGAACTGCCTAAAAATGATTATCAACAATAATACACACACAAATATAATGAGTAAAAAACCTAAAATAGGAAATAATCGAGAAATGAAAGGGATCTATAGAGTGACCTGTTGTGGTTGTCGTTTTGGTGAGGGTGGTGGAGTTCGAGAAGTGGTTGGTGGTGACGGTGAAGCGGCGGAGGAGGAGGTGGAGGAAGAGGAGAACCGTAAAGATACAAGAGGTCTTGAAGCTGACCGATCAACTGTCTAAGCATCGCAAGCTCTTCTTCCATGCCCAAGAAATAGGTGGCAAGAGAGCCGGAAAAAAAAAAAAGAAAACAGAGCTCAGAGATGAAGTGAACAAAGGCCACTTTCTCAGCCGGTAAAAAAGCACGGTGGCGCCACCACCAGTTGCCTACCGGAGAGGAAGAGAGAGAGAGCCTAAGTCTCTTTCTCTTTGTTTTCTCTTTTTTCAATTTCTTCTCTTATGCCTCTGTCTTACTCTCTCTCTCTCTCTCTCTCTTTCTGTATGTATTAGCTAGCCAATGGATTTTTTCCACTTAGGATTCTGAACCCACTCGATATATTAGTAATTATTCTCGCCCGCACGCAAATTTTCATTTTTTTCAATTCTTTTTTAATCTTAGTAATGAATATGCAAATTAATGTTTTGCTTTAAAAAAAAAATCTTTTTCACCTTTTTTAACGTAAAATTCTCTCTTTTTATAAATGATGGTATAAATAGTAAAATACATATTACTTTTTTTTTATCTCACTAAAATTATCTCCTCTACTTTATACAAATTTATTAAAAAAATTATTTAATTATTTAAATATTATATAAAATTATTTTAAACTAGTCGATAACATATACGATACGCGAATATAATTTTTTACTTAATCATGAGTATGATTAATTTACATTAATATTTTTTATCACAATAGTTAAAATTAATAAACTAAAAAATATTAAATTAAAAAAATATTAACAAATAATTAAAAAATTAAAACTGTATATTTCATAATAAATTTATTACAGATTAAATATAATAAATTAGACTATAAAAGACATAATTATTTACTATAACATAATATATATAGAAACCTTAATAATATTAATAAATTATTAAATTAATTTATATCATTTATCCACTAAAAATATATATATACTGCTTTAGAAAAAAAGAGAATAAATTATTACGGCCACAAAAAAATAAAAAAAATTAAATATTTTTATTTAATTTAAACTAATTATTGATGTACATATATATTTTTTAAATATTTATATAATATTATTTATTTGGATTCAATAATATAATAATATTATATAACCTTTTTAAACAATAGATAATATATTTAGTATCTTTTTAAATTTATGACTTTCTAAATTTTAATATTATCTTTTAAATCTTTAATTTTTAAAATTTTAATTTTATAATAATAAATTATAAAATTATAATTTATATTTTTATCCACTTATGTAATAGCTATAAATTTTTTATTTTTTAGTCTCTTACTTGTCCATTATGCGATAACAAAATTAATAAAATATAAATAAATATAATAAATAAATAAATATAAATAACTTATATATAAATTAACAAAAAAAATATTGTAAAAAATATAAAATAAAATATTCATCTTAATTTTTTATGATAATTTTATTAAAATAATATTAATGAGTAAATTTAATTTTTTTATTTCATAACTTGATACTTTTACTAATCAATAATAAAAAAATATATATATTTTTACTATTAAAAATAAAAAATTCTTTAAAAATAAGAAAAATATATTTAAAAAAAATCAAGCAAACTTTTTTAAATAAAAAGAAAAATATGAATAAAAAAATTTATAATTATTATATTTTTATCAAAAATGTTAGTAATATAAATATTATTATTACATAAATTATCAACATATGATTAATTTATTAGAAATATTAAAATTTATATTTTTAATTTTTAATTTTTAAATTTCTAAATCTATATATAAATTAATTATTATTATTATAAATAAATTATTTAATTTATAATTAATTTCTATAAATATTAAGAGTCATATACTTTTTAAAATTTTTTAAAATTTTAAAATATATATATAAATCAATTAATATTATTTAATTATATTAATATGTAATTATTTATAGAAAACTAAAAGTCACAAATATAATTTATTTAATTAATATTATAAATTATATTAACATATAATTATTTAATAGAATATTAAAAATCATAAATATAATTAATTATTAAATTTTATATAGATTATTAAAATTAATTAAAATATTAGATATTAAATCAATATCAAATTGAATGGTTTAAGTTTTCTTTTTATTGAGAAGAAAGAAAGTGAAATTGAGAAATTGATATGAAATTTAGAAATTAATAAGAATTTTAGAAATTATGATATTTTAGTATTTTTAGAAATAAATGACATGATAATCTTATAAGGGTTTTATTTTTTTTTTGGTTGTTATATATTTATATAGATAGATTAAAATATCATTTATTATTCATTAATACTATACTTTCATTTTATTATTTAAATTATTAATAATAAAATTATAATTGAAAAAAATTAATTAACTTTGTTATTATATAAAGTGATAATTTGAGAATGTCAATTTGTTTTTATAAAAATAACAATCTAAATTATTACTTTTAACTCATATATAACTATTAAAGTAATTATTATTTTATATTAATTTTATTAAAAAATATTTTTAATATATAATTTTTTAATATATTATAATACTCTTTATTAATTTATTATTATTAAAATTATTGTATTTTTATTTTATTAAGAGTAAGAGTATAATTAAAAGGGAATTAAAGATTTTATAAAATATAAATTCTAGTAAGATATTTTTTTAAGTAATAATTTCAGTAGTACATAAAAATATATATTGTGTTTATATTTTAAATTCTTAAAATTTTCAATTTTCACATACTTAGATAATATTGTTTTTCATTTAATATTTTAAATATAAAAATAATAAACTTAAAATTTTAATTTATTGTTTAATTAAAGATTATATTATACATTTAATTAGTTAGTAGGTAATTAATAATAAAATATTGTTTATAGAACTTCAATGAAATATCAATTTCAAATGTTGGTAAAGTGGTCGGGGAAGAATAATTTTGGAAAATTAGAAAGTAAAATAAATTATTAATATGTAGGTAGTACCTAACATTAAATGGGACACGTTTCTCAACAAAATGACTTCAAAATAGTATTGCCTTCAAAATTCTTCTTTAATATGCATATTTATCAGCGAATTAGATATTTCTAAAAAAAATATTCTGATTTCAGTTTTTTTTAAGCAAGCAATTTTATTAGCATAATGCTATTTTTTCATAAAAATATTTTAAAATATATTATTAAGCTTAATTTTTTTAATTTATATATTATTAAATAGACACTCAATTAATTTAAATAAATACTTGACTATTAAAATATTATTATAAATTATACAAATTTTAATACTCTAATATGTTGAGTAGTCATTTTTCTCATATTATTAATTTGAATTTAATTTTTTATTTGATAAATATATGTTTCTTGCTTGTATGATATATATATATATATATATATATTTGAGAATATAAACTTAATGTATGATAAAAACATAATGTCAATTAAAAATTGACAAAATAAAATAGAAAAAGTAAAGGAAAAAAATTAGGGATCAACCACATGTCTACTTCTTTATTACAATTTGAATTTGGCGTATATATTTTTTAAAAAAATTATATTTTTAAAATCAAAAGAAATTTACTAATTTACTAAAAAAATATAAATAAAAATAGAATCAACATCATTTATAAATTAATTAATTAATAAAAAATAAAGAAATTTATTTATTTATTTCTTAAATATCAACTATTTAAACTCGAAATTTTTAATTATAAAATTATCACTGATTTAATGAAAATTATTAATAAATTATATTTTTTCTATCCTAAAATAATATGATTATTTTTTTATTTATCTTAAAATATAGTCTCATTATTTTAGTTAGATTATAGTTACATTATAAATCAACCATTATATCTCTATTTAAATATTTTATAATTAATAATATTAAATTTAGTATTATTTATATTTTTTAAATTATAATTACTTTAATATAATTAATAATTATTTTTATTTTTTATTTTTATAATAATTAATAATTATTTAGTATAAATCATTGGTAAAATAGATAGATTATAGAAAAAATTTTATCATTAGCTAAATAATATAATTTTTCGTGTGAGATAAAAATATACCTCTATTATTTTAAAGTAAAAAGAATAATATTATTTTAATTAATTAATTATTTAATAAATTGAAAAAAAAAATATTTATCTCAACCAAACGGTTGCACAAATTCTTAAAATTTATTAAGTGAGCTATATATAAAAATAAAGTAAATGAATGATATTGAATATCCAAGAAGAGTAAAAAAGGGTAAAAAAATGAAAAAATAACAAAGTTTTGAGTGCACATGATTATTCTGTTCACAAAGTAGGATATTAATTTGACCAGTCTTACACGTGTGTGTATGTCTGTGTGCGTGGACGCAGGCTTATTATGGTCAAGAAGGCTGAAAACTCAAAACACTTTTAACTTTTTTGAATAAATGTATCTTTTGATCAACGGCTCTGATTTCATCTATCAATTATCCTTTCATCGTTCCACGCGCACGACATCATTTGTCTTCCCACTTTTTTTTTTAATATTTTTTATGGGTATTATTATCATTATGATTTTGTTAGAATTACTCTTTCATACTTTTATGTCAAATTTCATTTGTGCCCCTGCCGATGAGTGAGAATTATTAATACAATTTATCATCTTGCTTCCCCACATTTTTTATTAAAAAAAATCAATTTTTAGCAAAAAATAATTATAATATATATATACTGAAATATAATTTAATAATAAATATGTATTTTTTTAGAGATTAAACTCGAAATAAAAAAATTATCTCTTATCATATCTTTTAAAATTTATATATATATATATTTATTTATTCACATAATATTTAAAATATTGTCCAACTAATCTAAATTAGAATATTATCAAATTTTAAAGAAAGCAACTCTTTCGGTAAAGTTTTTACCATTCATAATCTTTGAATTTGATATTTTATTTAAGAGACAATAAATTTCTTACTACTTGTGCTAATCTACACTGGTAAATTTTTATATTTTTTATCAGTAATTTTTTAATTATTTTATAAAAATAGAAAATAAAATAATTTATATAAATTAACATATATATATATAATAAATACTATACAAATATAATAAGTTTATAAATTGATAAGAAAATTAATAAATTTTAAAAATTTTAAAAATCTAATAAAATTTGCAAAAATCCCATTCAAAATCAATGCCCCTCTCGCATGTTAATATTCAAAAAAAAAACTAATGTTAAATATTTACAAAAATTAATGTTTTTTAAAATTAATTTGTTTTGTTAATATATAAACAATTTATTGAAAAATGAAAATTTATTATTATATATTTTTAAAATTAATTTCTAAAAAAAATTCTTAGTAATATTATATTCCATTTAGTGATAATGAGGACAGCAGTGCTAATCACCCCCTCTGTTCCCTAGCCGGGGGATTAAATATCTGCAATTCATGAGCGTTTGAACATTATATTATATGGGATATTCCCCACCAAGCTTTTACAATCATTAATGAGTAAATAAATTCGAAAATTTTTATTAAAAATATTATTTGCATCATAATTATAAAATTAAAATTAAAATTAAAGCAGATAAATGAAATATTATTGGCATAAATTCAATCTCAATATCAATGTAATTTATAGCCAGCAAGGTGGTTACATTCCAATTGGTATTTTTAATGTAATTCGCATAGACTTGATTATCAATAAACTCTCTCTCTCTCTCGCTATATATATATCAATGAATTTAGATTTTTTCTTTTTTATATTTGTTCTTTGGTCCATATTAAGGCAAACCAAATTCTGGAGTCAGTTTGTAAATAACCCGAGTTGATAAAAAATATAAAAGATTCAATATGCGTTAGTCCGTTATTTTAACATTTGGTCGAATTTAATAAAAATAAATAAACTCTTTTAATTCGGTCAAGTCTGATTCATACTCTGCCCTAGTCAAAATAATTTAATTGAAGTATTTTATTAAACCATGATATCAAATTGTTATTTTCATTAAAGTCAAAGTGATTGCATTATTATTTTTATTATTATTTGAACTAAAATTTTTGAGATTATTGTAATTAAATTTTTTTTGCTTTCACCTTATGGAACCTGTTACAGTTAAACTGTCACAGGTATTATTCATATTCTTAAAACAAAACCTGAAAATCAAGTGGCAAAGTAAAGCAATATCAAAAGACTTGACCTCTTACAAGTTTTTGCTTTTGCTTTTGCTTCAATGTTCCTATTTGTTAGGTTAAGTATCTTCACATCAAATTATATAGAGACTACCCATACCATCATTACAAATTAAGAAAAAAATTTCATTCATTAATTAAGTAATATGTAAGGAAATTTTCTATATTATTTTTACTTTTAATATATTATATCTTATAAAAAATTTTATTAAGTAATATTTTGAGTGGTTCATTTTCTCGTGTAATTAAGAAATGATACTCGTTTTTAAAATATAAATTTAATTAATATATTATTATGTGTTTATTAGAGTTTATTTAGCTTTACAAATATTATATTTTTATTATAATTAAGTAATTATTTTTAGAATTATTAGTTTTTAATTAATATATAAACAAATAACTATCTCATATTTAATATATGTATAGAGAGAGAGAGAGAGTGCAAATGTATATCATTTCATAAATTGAGTCTTGTTATTGAGATCAGTAACTTGTTAACATATAATAGTCCTTCTCAATATATCGGTTAATAATGTTTTAATTTTTTCATAAAATTTTTTGAATCGCAGCTGAACTGTTTATATATGTTATGTTTATCTTAAGATCAATTTAACTATTGATTATTGGCTAATTGAATTTTCAATTTTTATGGTTTATTTCCTAGCATAATAGAATTAAATTCTGATTTGAGTTTGATTTTACATGGAAATGTCTCTTAAATTTTTTCCAAAAAAAGTTATCATGTAATATTTTTTTTCTATTTATTATATATATATAAATATAAATAAGTTTAAACTATTAAGGTATAGCTTGAATATGGCTTATATATATATAAAAATTTAAACTACTGAGACGTAACTTGACCAGAACTATTTGTTACTTCCATTATATAAGTTTAAAATTTCTAAATGTTCTCCCACTCTGCATGTAATTAGCAAATATATATATATAAGTTTAAATTTTCTAAGTATTCTCCCACTCGGTATGTAATTAACATATAAGAGTTGAAAATATATATATATATATATATTTAGTAGTTTAAATTTATATATATATATATATATACATATAAGAGTTATATGGAATTAGTCCAGCGGGCTAGCGATCCAACTCATTATGAGAAGGTCGCGGATTTGAACTCCCGTAAAAATATATTTTTGGATATTTGAATTTTTTTTTAAGAAAAAAAAAAGTTGAAAATAGGGGAATGGTGTCGAATGTAAATGAAAGAAGAGAAGGTGGAGAAAACGGTAAAGAAAGAAAGTAATGATGAAAGCAAGAGGCTAAAGTTAAGGTAATATGGAAGTTTTTATTTATTTTGCGTCTTTATTATTATTTTTAATGATTAGGTTTTGTCAAAAACCAAGAATATGAGCTGCGGTGGGCAATCATTTCAACCCTTGTCTAGGGAAGATAAGCTTTTATTCATTTTTCTAAATTTTTTTTTAAGTGGGTATATGCATTATGTCTCATTATGATCACTTCATCATGGATTCCCCTCTTTTACGTGTGCACTTCCCCCTTTTTCTTTGATCCTTAATTATTATTATTATTATTATTATTACTATGGATTTTTCTTTTCTTAAATAATAATTTTATTGTATGATGCTAAATTTGATCATAAATCGAATTTAAATTTAAAAATTTTAAATTTATATAGATTTAGTGGGCGATCTCTAATTTTCTTTACTAATTAAAATTTCTTATATACATATGCTCTTATATCTTCTTTATTAAAAAAAAATCAAACAACTTTATAACATGCTCATTGAAAATGGAAATTTTCATTTATTGTTGCTTAAAAATATAATAATGTATCTTGCAATTTATTTTTTAAAATGTCACATGAAAATAATGATAATATGTATTAGTATATTATTTGCTCATTTAAAATGGAAAATTACATTTATTGTTGCTTAAAAAAATACAATAATTCATGTTGTCATTTATTTTTTAAGATGTTTGTATTAGTATGTTATTGAGAGACAGCAAATGTAATTTATAATTTAAATAAATTTATATAATAAATTCAAGATAAATTATATACAATAAATTTATAGGTCATAAAAATTTAATAATATTTTTTCAATGGATAATTTTATAATATTATGCAATTTTTTATAATTTTCCATAAAATCGAATTATATTTACCATCCCTCGACTATTAACCAATGTATATTACCATCCTTCAATCTCCCTCGCATGCTCGGCCTATTTTCTCTCTTTCTCTGTCTCTTATGCAATTTTAATCCAATCTCTCTTTCAATTTGTAGTGGATTTAATAGATCTCAAGAGTGTTGGAACAGTTACGTAACAAGAAGTAAATAAGAATAAATTTTGTTGTAGTTTTGACGGGTGAGTAATAATATCTTTTAAGTAATATTTGCCTTTACATATTATTACAAAATTATGGCAAAGTATTTTTAGATGCAATAAAACTATACAAATACCTTTATATATATATAAGTGATTGAAGAATTGAAGTTAAGAAAGAAGAAATTAAAAGAAGAGCAATAACCATTTTTAACTTTAAATTCCCATTCACATATACATAGATTTCAATATCTTAATTAAACAAATTAAACAAAAGTTATGTCTTTTAAAAAATAATATAACTCTTCAAAAAAAAGTCATAACTTTATTTAAATAAGAGTTATTTAAAAAAACAACATAACTCTTTATAAAAGATATAAATTTATTTAAATAATAGTCATATCTTTTAAAAATGATATACTTAGTCACAAAAGATATAGCTATACTCAGAGGGTATGAAACTTTTCAAAATAACTACTACAAAATAAATTAGAATTTTTGAATTTTATGGTGTCTTTTGACATGGTGGTGTCTCTTCCCAAACAAACAAAGCCTTTAAAATTAAAATATTCATTTCTTTTATATTTCAATCTAATATTTAACAAAATATTAGAAAAAATATCATAATTATATAAAATTTATTAAATTAATTTAAATGTAAAATAGAAACTTTAATGTAATTGTATTTAATTATAATTTTTACAAGTTAAAAATTTTCACATTTTATTTATTTAATTATGTTTAGATTATTATTTATTTGAAATTGATTTTTTTAATTTATAATTAAATTTTAATGACAAATAAACCCTTTATCGATCGAATAATTAGATTTTTCTATAGATTAAATAAGAAATTAAAAAATATTAATATTTTAAAGATTTCATCAAATTTTAATTTTTTTTATAAAATTGTCAAATTTTAAAAACAAATATAAATTTATTAGATTTTAAAATATTTTTTAATTTATTAGAATTCTTCAATTAATATATAAATTCGTTAAGTTTATATATATATAATTTTATTATATACATAATAATTCTTATAATTTTGTTATATATTTTTATAAAATTATAAAAAATAATATAAAAATTAAAAAAATCTATTGAGAGAAGTAATTTTTCATTTTTTTATATTTTTTTATTGATCAAGATATTTATGTGATCATGAATGGTACCCTCTTTTTTACTTGCAAGTATTCAAAATCAAATTATAGACTGGTCCACAAAGAAATGTTGATAATATTATGCCAGTATTAGTAATAATCATTGACATTTGGTAGTGGGTGAATCAGCCAATGTACTTCAATGACTGAGAGGTGTCCTTTGTCAAGTTTGCAATTATTTAAATGAATTTTGAAATAAGTTTCTGATAAATTACAATGTGTACTTAATTTTTCTGAATATTACAATATTGAGATAGTACATCGAATATTAATAACATAATAGTTTATATGATGCCATATCAAACTAACGCAACAATTTTAAATTAGATATTATTATAATATTATCGGATTTTTTCAGAAAAAAATCAATAAAAGTAAAATTTAGAAAATTTACTTTCCAATAAATATTATACGCAGAAAATTACATAAAATATTATAATTTTCTTCAAGATTTCATTTTTATAGTACTTTATTTCTTTTACAATTTTACACTTTTGGATTTAGAAATTTTTTTTTTACATTTTTATAATATATACCAAATAAACCAAAAATATGCTGAATATATACTCAATATACATAAAAAATAAATCACATTTGTCAAAAAAATTTACTTATTTAGAATATTATAATTTTTTTTGCACAATATATTTATAAATTTTTTTCCTTTTTAAGTTCTTTTTATAAATTTCCCTATTATATATCTATATAATAAAAATACAGTTTATAATTTGGTGATATCTAACATTAACATGACTCAACAAATTCTTAACAAACTAAGGTCTAAGGCAAGCTTTGCTCTTCTACTTGCCACTTAATTAACTTTCCAATCTCATCCAAAAAGCATGATATCATAAAAATTTCTAAGTTCCAGTTTTCTTTAAATCACAGCACAATGTTACCCTTTTCATTTAAACCTTTCTAACATAGCCAAAATGTCAACAACTACTGTGCCATATGAGGAGGACGAGAAACACATTTTCCAAAGCCGGTATCCGACAGTCCGAGTGCCGGAAAGTATGACAATACCAGAATTTGTGTTAGAAGATGCTGAATTGTATGCAGATAAGGTAGCATTTGTAGAAGCTGTGACAGGAAAGGCTTATACTTATGGTGAGTTAATTAAACAAACTAAAAGGTTTGCTAAGGCCTTGAGGTCAATTGGGCTTAGAAAGGGACAAGTTGTGATTGTTGTGCTTCCAAATATTGCTGAATTTGGGATTATAGTATTAGGAATAATGGCTGCTGGTGGAGTATATTCAGGTATTAATCCTGCTGCACATGAATCTGAAATTAAAAAGCAAGTAGAGGTCGCCAATGCCAAGTTAATTGTTACAAATGATGTTGGTTATAAACAGGTAATATTGTCTATTTGATCATAATTATGATAATTAATTTTCTACTTTCGGACAATAAAATTGGAAAAAGGGTTAAATTGTATGTGCTTATGTGTTATGCAGGTTCAAGATCTAGGGTTACCGATTATTGTATTCAGCGAAACGCGAATCGAAAATTTAATAAATTGGAACGAATTGTTGGATGCAGCCGATCGTGCAACTGATAAATTTGTTTATGAGGATGTTAATCAGGATGATTTATGTGCACTTCCATTCTCGTCAGGCACGACAGGGATATCGAAAGGTGTGATGTTAACTCATAGAAATCTGGTAGCTAACCTGTGCTCAAGTCTTTTCAGTGTGGGACCTGAATATTTTGGTCAAGTTACGACACTAGGCCTAATTCCATTTTTTCATATATATGGAATCTCTGGAATATGTTTTGCAACACTTAGAAACAAAGGGAAAGTTGTGGTGATGAGTAAATTTGAGCTCAGAACATTTCTGAATGCACTTATAACACATGAGGTTACATTTGCACCAATTGTGCCCCCAATTATATTGGCTCTGGTTAAGAATCCAATAGTAGAGGAATTTGATCTCACCAAGCTGAAACTCAGGGCTATTATGACTGCTGCTGCTCCACTTGCTCCTGAATTACTTGCAGCCTTTGAAACAAAATTCCCAGGAATCCAAGTCCAGGAGGTGAGTACTTTTTTTTTAAATAACATGTATGGGTTGAATTCATAGAAATCATTATAGTTTAACCAAACGCCAAAGACTACCCTGATGGGTAAATTGGATTATACTCATTGTAGACGAGCGATCTCTAAATGTAATTATGGATCAGTTTGTTGATTTCAACTGGTGAAGAAAATTATAGACTATCGAACCATTCTTTTAATATTTCCTAAATATAGATCCAACCCAGTCTAACGATCTCCAGCTAAAAAAATGTCAATGAAATTATATTTGTATTTAGTAACTTGTTTCTTTGTTCTAGATATATGGAATGACTGAGCACAGTTACATCACACTAATAAATTTATTATAGACATGATGAAACTTTCAAAACAAATTTATTTCGATGTACAAAAATTAGTAAGTAATCTCTAAATGTGATCATGTATCAGACTGTTAATCTTAATTAGTGAAAAAAATTATAAACTATCGACAATTCTTTTCGTATTTTCTAAATACAAACTCGATCTAGACTAGCTATCTCTAGCTAAAATAATGTGGAAGAAATTATTTTTCTATTTAGTAATTTGATTATTTTTTCCTAGGCATATGGAATGACTGAGCACAGTTGCATCACACTAACTCATGGAGATCCTAACAAAGGACATGGAATTGCAAAGAAAAATTCAGTAGGATTCATCCTTCCAAACTTGGAAGTAAAGTTCATAGATCCAGACACAGGTAGATCTCTTCCCAAGAACAACCCTGGTGAAATTTGTGTAAGAAGCCAATGTGTTATGCAAGGTAATTGAAAAAAAAATAATAAGAAAGAAATATAATATAATACTAACTATGTTATCCAATCCATAGCCAGATCAGAAAGTTATAATTATAATTACAATTTAATTTTCACAGGTTACTACAAAAATGAGGAAGAAACACACAGGGTTATTGACAAGGATGGATGGCTACACACTGGTGATATTGGTTATATTGATGATGATGGAGATATTTTTATTGTTGATCGCATTAAAGAACTAATTAAGTACAAAGGTTTTCAAGTAAGGAGTTAACTAAGCTCAGCTAAATTTTAATTCTTAATTAATTGAGATTAGCTATAAAAATTAATTTTTTTTATTTTATTTTAAGTGATTGTGAATTATATTTTTAGATAAATGTATCAAATAAATAAATAGAAATTTTTATTTATTTTTAAAATATTCAATATATATTATTATATAACATTTATAATGAATCATTTTCTCAAAAGCAAAATTTATTGTTAAATTAGCTAAAAATTAACAACATTATTTATGTAATTCAGGTAGCCCCAGCAGAGCTAGAGGCTATTCTCCTAACGCATCCCTCAGTTGACGATGCAGCTGTAGTGCCGTATGTTTCTCAAACAATCATATTGAAATCTATTTATATCTATATATTTAGTATTTATCTCTTCATAATTGAATATTTATTGATTAATGTTAATTACTGCCCTTCAATTTATTAATAATATATTTATTACAATTCTTAAATTTAAATTCGTATTATAAAAATTCTTATATTTTAACCTTAATAATAATACTAATGCCAATAATGCATGCATAATTTATGCTAAATTTAATAAGTAGATATATTAACTTGCATAATTTTCATTGAAAAAAAATATTAAAAGATCAAGTTTAGGCTAATCATATTACAGTTTAAAATTAATTGAAATTTCACTATTAATAACTTTATAATACGTTTAGTTTACTATAATGTAATAGAATATAATAAAATACTCTTTTCATTTTCATTTTAAATTGATGGTCACATTTTTTTTTCTCCCATTATAATTCATTAACCATTTTAATAAGTAGTTAATATGTTAAAATTTTGTTTTATTCGTATTTAATATTACTTATTAGAAATTATTTAATAAATATATTCCACACTAAAATAAAAATATAATAAAAAATTATTTATAAATTTACATTTTTTAAATAAAAATAATTAATTTATATATCTATGGATTCAAAACAGAGCAAAGTATAATCAAATTGCTTTATGGTATTTTTTCTATTAACCTTTGTGGTTTATTAAATATGTTCTTAGCATTATTAAAAGAGATGCAATATATTATTAATGAGTTGAAGGGATTAATTAATTTAATTTGTCCTATTCATTTATCGAAGATTATTCATATTGATACAATTAATTCAAATCTAAATTTGTATAATTGGTGGCTAAACAAATAATGTTGGCAATAACTTAGTAAATTATTATATGAACTTAATTGCAGGTTTCCTGATGAAGAGGCTGGGGAGATCCCAGCAGCTTGTGTTGTGATAAACAAAGAAGCTAAAGAAATTAGTGAAGAACATATAATTAATTATGTGGCTTCTAATGTTGCCCATTATAAGAAAATAAGATTAGTGAAATTTGTAGAAAATATACCAAAATCACCTTCTGGGAAAATAATGAGAAGGCTTCTTAAAGAAAAGATGGTTGAGAAGATGAAGCCTAGCTAATTACCCTAAATAAAAATTAGTACAAAATTATTACCCTTAAACTATGGTTTAATCAGTTTTTGAGGGGATTAATTAATGTTTAATAATTATGTTTATTGACTTTTTTTTCCTAATATTGATAATGGTAAGAGAAAATCAGTTCTGGTTTTATTGTTTAGAAAAATATACAGTTATTATTAAATTGTGTTTGGATATACATGATGTTTAATTGGTGACTTATTTTACCATATTAATCTCTGTTAGCTTTTTTTTTCTTTTTAATAGAAAATTGATATAAAATTATTTATTACACCCTTAAAATATACGTTAATTACCTTTTGAGGGGATTAATTAATGTTTAATAATTATGTTTGTTGGGTTTTTTATTGTGATATTAGTAATAATTAGAGAGAATCGATTTGATTATGTCATTTTAAAACATATTTTCTCTGTCATAAATAAATAGCCTTATTTTTTATTTTATAAAAATTTTAAAAAATAATTTTTTTTAGTAAATATTTAAATTTACATATATTTTTTATACTATTATTATTTTAGTATGAGATATAATTAATAATGAGATATAATTAATAAGTATTATTAAATAAATATATTATAGATATTTAATATGTCAATTAATTTATTAAAATAATAAATATACTATAATTTAAAATAGATAAAAAAAAATGAGTCTATTTATTTGAGATAAAGAGAATATATAATTATTATTGTATTATGTCTTTATGTGTATGATATTCAATGACTTAATTATTTCCTCCGTTTTGTTTTTGTTTTAATATAAAACGAATACAAAAGTATTAATTACGCCTTAAACTATACTTTAATTACCTTTTTGGGGGATTAATTAATGTTTAGTAATGATGTGTAGTGATTTTTTTTTGTTGGTAATGAATGACAAGAGAAAATGGATTTCGATACTATTTGTTTGGAAAATATCCAATTAATGTTAAATTGTATCTCAGTTTGCATGATGTCTCATTTTGCTTTTCTTCTTCTTTTTTAATATAAAATAATTAATAACCATCAATATATAAATTAATAGTCAAAAAATACATATTATTTTTATCTAAATCTTAAATTCAAATCCTCTAAATATTTTTTCTCTCATCTATAATTAATAAAAAGAAAGAGATCATTGATGCAACAGTAAACATCATCGTCGTGTGACCTGAAATTATGAGTTTGCATCGTAAGCAGAGACGGAACTAAAAGAGTGCATGGGATCTATTACCCCCCTTGACTCCTATATACATATATATTTATATATTTTTTATAAAAAAATATGTATAGTTATATACATATATAATTAATATACTTATATTTATATAATATAAAACTATAATTAATTTTATATTTATATAATTTATAGTATTTATATATTGAAATAAAAATAATAAAAATTTTATCATTTAATTATTTAATATGAAAATAAAATTAAATATAAATTCGTCCGTAATTTATTTTATTTGAAAATTTTACCATCCCTTCATCTTTGACCTGATTTTATCAATGGTCGTGAAAATGACCTCTTACAATTATAAAAAAAAACCGCATATAAAAATGTAATGAATTTGTTCATTCTCTGAACTCTATATATAACCAAAGTATTTATATACCAAACTGTTTTTTAAATAATTAATAAAAAAATATAAAATAATTAATTACAATGCTAATGTTTAATAACGATGTTCAATGACTTTTTTTTTATTAATAATATAAAAGAAATTTGATGTGAATTTATTATAAAAAATATGTATTTACTGTTATATTGTAATTTTATATATATATATATATATAAAGATTAAATAACTTATTGTTTTACAGTAACTTATTGTAATTTAATATTGTTATATTTACTGTAATTTATTGTTATATGTATAAAGATTAATAACTTATTAAATATATGCATGATTAACTTAATTCGCTCATACAAATTTTTTTATTTTTTAATTAAAAATTTTATTATTTAAAAAAATTATATTTGTCATTAAATTATTTTTTGAAGTATTGGCTTATGTTACGTGTGATAATCTCTTTCTCTCTCTCTCTCTCTCTCTCTTTTTAAATTTCCATGTACAAAACAATCATGTCTTATGTTCTTTCGTTCGATGGTTGATAATGCTTGGACTTTACCATCAAGAGAACCATTTCATTAGTAACTGTTACAATGTTTTGATTTGATTGAAAGGAAAGAGAGAAAGATCGTGACTAAGCAAGTATATTCCAATAATAACTAAAAAATAATTTATATAAATTGAAAATTATAAAATTAAATTAAATTAAACTAAAATTATATCATATAATTCATTTCTAAAAAAAATATTTAAGATAAATAATTTTAAGAATATTACCATTTTCTAATTAATTTTTTTATTAATTTATCCATTATGTTTTTTAAAGTTCATTCAAATATCAAACTAATAACAAATATCAATAAAATTTTATTATAATATAAAATTAAATAAAATTTTAAAAGAGAATCCTTATACTTGGTTTCAAAATTCAACGTTTAAATACTAAAATGTAACATTAAATCATAAACTAAAATACAATATTAAACTGACACAAATATTATTCTTATATTATTAGACTTTTTTTAAATAGCACATAAAAAACTAATATTTAAAACTGATTTTCAAATATATATATATATATATATTAAATAATACGTATATAAATATAGTTAATACATAATGTGATTTATTTTAAATAAAAATTTAAATTAAATTATTTTTTTATAAAAATTAAATTGAATTAAATTGTCCAATTTAAAACTTCATGATTTAATAATAGATTTTTAGTTTTGAGTTCTATTTCTCATGTTTAAAAAAAATAAAACCAAAAATTAATAAATTTATATAATCTGTATACCTAAATTAAATTAAATGTGTAAATGATAGTAAGAAATAAATGAGTAAATAACAGTATATTTTTCAACTGTAAAACGGTCAAAAGCAATCCAAATTCGAAGTCCACGTCTAACAAATGTCAACTTGAGAGCTCTGTTTTGCCACCACGTTTCATGGCTTTTCTCCCATGGCAGTTACAGGTGGAGGTCTAAGCTAAGCTTGTTACTCTCAGTTCTGTACTCTCTCTCTCTCTCTGTCATAACTGTTACATAGCTAAGAATCAAAAGCCCATCACCTTCATCAATGGAGAAAGAAGAAGAAGAAGTTTCAGAAGAAGAAGAAGAAGAAACTGAGTATCACTACAACTTCATTCCGGAACCAGATTGGTCGACAAAATTACTATCTTTCCAAGCAGATATCATATACAATTGCATTGTTACTCTGTTTTCGCCTTTCAATCTTATGTTCTCGATGGCCATTGAATCCTACCGCCGTACTGAGGTGGCTACAGCCAGAGTGGAGTCTGCAGTTGTCAAAGTTCCCGTTAAAGTCACACGGGGTAGCTTCAAGTTAGTGAAGAAAATAGGATTTGGAGTCGTGGGTGTTGTTCATTTGCTTGTGGTTTTGATAAGTTTGATGATTTTGGCTGGTTTTCTGGGTGTTGTGTTGGTTCAGTTTTGGGTAGGAGCCACTTTTTTTAAGAGAAAGATTGTTCGTTGATTACACTGATTTGAACCCTAAAGCTGTGTTTAGCTTTGATGGTAGTGGCAGTAAGAAAAGGCAAATGGGTGTCCCAATTGGACATACTTTTCATGTTTCTTTGGAGCTTTTGATGCCTGAATCTGACTACAATAAAGAAATTGGGGTTTTTCAGGTATGTCTATTTCTTTAAAAATTCATTCTTTATCTAAATGCCAAAGTACCGATAATCCAAATCAAGAAAATTTGGATTGTAACCACAATTTTCGTTTTAATTTATGGGAAAATTTTAAACAAACAGAAAGATGGTATTAATGTTCTTAAGAGGTTGAATGGCAAATAGCAATTATCAAGCATTCTGATTTGATTAATTCATAAATCATTGGATTTACTTATCATCATTATATTTGATTTTGAATTATGTAGTTGACTCTCAAAGTAATTAGCTGAACTGCAAGTTACTTATATTATCGGCAGAATGGAAAAAGAGATTTCACATAACCGATCCCAAAATCAATTTCAATTAACCTAAGATTATTTACCTGAGATAAAAGCTTAATCAAGTCGAGATGAGTTCTACGTCCAATCATTGTTGTAGTAGAAGTGGATCAGCTGCATATATATCTGAGCTCTAATATGTGGGTCTTCTTTTTCTCATATCAGTTGACTGCAGAACTTTTATCAGCAAATGGAGTTGTGATTGAACAATCTAGCCAGCCATGCATGTTGCCATTTAGAAGTCTCCCAATTCGTCTCCTACGAACTTGTCTTATGAGCATACCATTATTGTTAGGAATCACTACAGAAACCCAGAAGATATCAATTGAAATATTGAAGCACAAAGAAGGTTATCCAAGAACCAAAGTCATTAGAGTGACTTTGATTCCAAGAGCGGGGACAACATTCCTCCCACAGTTATATGAAGCTGAACTCCTCATGAATTCTCGGTTGCCATGGACGAAACAATTGATTCGCAATTGGAAATGGACGATTTCTATATGGACAACATTATACATCTACCTTATGCTACTTACAGTCCTCATTTGTTGCTGTAGACCACTTATTTTCCCATTGACAATAGTGAGTAATGGTGAATATGAGAGAGATTTAAGTATGAAAGAATCGACAGAGCCAAAACCGAAGGATGAAAGAGGAATTTCAGAGTTAGTGAGAAAATGGCAGCAAAAAAGAAGGAAGAGAAAGGCAATCTTTTTGCAAAGAGATGCATCAGAAACAGTTGTTGGCTCATCAGCTTCGCGCATGAGTGTTACAATGGAAGACACAAGTGTGGTTTTTGAAGCGGACATGGGCGATTCGGAATCGGTATGTTTGGGTTAATATTGATTAGTTTCACTTGTGTACAATTATATATTGTTGTATTATTGCTACTCTGCATAATTAGCCTTCACAATATTTGCTACCCTGCATCTATAGCAAGGCACCAAAGCTTGCTACAAAGCCTGTAAATCTGGTAAGATCTGTTTATAATAGGCTCATCATCCTGTTGCTGATGAGGCTGCTAAAATCAAGGGAAAACAGGATGCTATCATGTTCCAATTCTCGGTATACAGCATAGATTAGGAATTGAGATTTCAGGTGAAGTCTGAGAAGCAAAAGATCCAATGTTGAAAAAAAAAACCAGAGCATGAAGTTGCCAATTGCAAACAAATAAGAAATTAAAAGCATCAAAATCAAAAGAACATACAGCAAAGAGTTTCATTAAACTTTCCATAACATTCCAAAACAAAATAATTCTGTAAATCAATAGCCACATTTCTGAATGCTATTGAATTTTAGTCTAGAAATGACAAAATCATAACAGCATACTTCATTCTCGCACCTTCTGAGCATGTTGCACAATTGTCTAAACTTGAGAACGTGAATTCAAGAAGACAAGGTTACAAATGAGCATTGCAGTAGAACTTACTCGCCATGAATGGCTTTCTGAAAGATCTATATCTATAGGAAAAAGGCAGCTTCAGCTTAGACAGATAACTCAGTTTGAGATATAAGGATCCCATCAGTGTCTGCATAAAGCCATTCTCCATCACTGATTCTTGTGCCTGCAATGGTGATTGGAACATGTTTCTCTCCAATTCCCTTTTTATTTGCTTTCATTGGATGAGAAACCAAAGCTCTCACACCAATATCACAACCATTGATCTCATCAACATCTCTAATGCAGCCATTAACCACTATACCTGCCCACCCATTATTCTGAGCTTGTACAACAGGATTGCCTCCCAATATTGCACACCTTAGACTGCCACCTCCATCTACAACAAGAACTCTGCCATTACCCTTCTCCTCAAGAAACTCTCTTATCAGAACATTGTCTTCAAACACCTTAAGGGTTACTACTGGGCCAGAGAAGACTTGGCGCCTTCCATAAATCTGGAAAATTGGCTGTAGTGCCCGGAGCTCACCACTCACAATTAGTTGTGGATTTGCATCACAAACTTCAGCAGTTGTGACCAATGCCATCTAGACCCAGTGCCTTCATGCCAGAAAGCATCAAATGTATTAGAAATGTAACATAAAAATCACAAGCAATTATATTTCACATCTTAAACTAAACGGTAACAGAGAATTTATCAATATAAGTTTCCTGACATTAGCTGAAGGATGAAAATCCCAAGAAGATACCAATCAGAAGTTTGGCATAAAAACAATTATACCCTCTAGTGGTTTCTTCATACATCCATCCAGTCCAGTAAAGAATTCAATGGCATAAATAAGTTCAGGACTTTCATTGCTAAGCCAGATACAGAACAATGAGATCCACTTGGACTGGACACTAACAATTCAAACTGGCAAAGTAAAAAAAAATTATTCAATGAAGAGACTGCAAATGTGAGACTTATGCTTACCTACCGACATCAAACGCACTATGCAAGCAAATTTTCAATGGCTTTTATTGGTCACTCCAAACACAAGTTGACTAGTAAAGCAGGTTAAAAACTCATGCAAGAACATGAAATACACCAAATCCACTGTGTAAAACATATATCCTCTTTCTGAAAGATGCCAGATCCAAAGTAAATACCAAAACATGTATCATTGTGCTAGATCAAACAAAGAAGCAGGCCACAAAGAAGAAAAATCTTTCCCCAACTAATTTCATGTTTGAAATACTTCTAGCCCTTGTAAAAGCTCTCAATATTCACAAAGTAAATTAAAATCCAAAAGTCTTAAAGAGTCGTTTCGAAAGTGTAACCCATAATCTCTTATGGTGGAAAAAGAGAACCTATATAGCCAATTCTAATTAATTTGGAATTAAAATTAAGATGAATCGAGTGGAATCTTTACTTCTTCATTGACTAAATATGTAAAAGATTTGAGTTAATTTACTAATTAAATTTCCGAAGTCTAAGTTACTAATTAGATCCAATTTGCTCAATTAAGTAAAGATTTGAATCAATGATTCTACAGCGAAAGAGCTAACCAAAAATACCCAAATTACCATTATAAGATAAGGGAACAAACATTTTGCTATTAGATATAAAATCAATACAACCATAATAAACCAAATCCAAATCGATCACAGAGAAATTCAAATAAAAAATAGAAAGAAAATAATAAAATCAAAGTATTAAAAAAAGAATTCAACGGCTGAAATTTACCAGCGATTGAGCTCAGAAAAAAAAATGGAAACAAGCAACCAACCTCTCTGTCTCTATATAAATGAATGAATCAAATAAAGATTGGATTTTTCTGTATCACTGAACCTTTAAAAAGCGAAAGAAAGAAGATGAAATAGAGTGAATAATCAGAGAGAGCGTATACTTACAGTATAAAGCGCGTGAGAATTTTTTTTTTTAGTTTTTTTTTATTTTGCTTTTGTAGCATACTGGTGGTGTAATGGTGGTGAGGTGGATTATGATGGTCTGAAAATGTTTTATTTTATTTTATTTCTATTAGTATAAAATAAGATTTAATAATAAATTTTATATATTTAAAAATAACTAAATTTTTTTATTAAATTATGTTTAAATATATATGATTTTTTTGTTAAATAAATATATATGTTTTTTTAGTCTTAAAATATATATGATCATAAAATATATATATATATATAGTTAAATTTTTATGATGACTGGAAATGATATTGAATGATTTAAATTCATTTAATTCAAATGATTACTAATAAAAAAAAATCAGGGGATGAAAAATGGATTCAGTGTTAGAAGAAGATTACAAGCAATAACAAGTTAGCATATTTGTGAAAAAAACCTCTTATAATAAATATAGATATACCCTTTTTCGATAAGTTGCATTCCTATTTGTCGGAGTTATTTTGTCTATTTATTGTCCTTCTATAGCAACGCTAGATCCGCCTCTCTATTTTCTTATTTTCTAAATCAGACTTCTTATATCCAACTCTTTTGTTTTTCTTTACCCTAGATACATTCGTAATTCTTTAAATTTATGCCCTTTATTCATTTTACTCTTCAAAATTTTAATTTAATTATATGGTCTTTTAAATTTATATTTTTTAAATTATAAATATAAATTTATTGAGTTTTACCTAGTCATACTGAGTCACTGAAATATTTATTTAATAAAAAATATATAAATTAAAAAAAATAATTAATATTTATTAATATAAGTATCTGTTAATAAAAAATAGATAAATATATAAAATAAAATAATTAAAATAAAAATTCAGAGAAATTAAATAACTAAACGAGATAAGTTGAGTTACATATGTACTTACCATTTTCTTTATACGATAATTTTTTAAGATAAAGATATTTCCTAAGATTTTAGTACTTTGCTGGTGTATTTTTGGAGATATCCTTGTATTCTCTCTAAGACTTCAGAAGTTCCTCAATCTCCGATCTTTTTTTTTTTTGTGATATTTAGGTATTTGTCCCTCTCTTAGTTCTTTTCGGTGCATCAAGCTATTTGCTTATCATGAAAGCTTCATTCATAGTCTCTTATGGTCGAAGTTTATTATATCCATTATCGTTATTTGTAAGCTCTCATTCTATGTGGAAGTCTTGTATGTTATGTTCATTTTAATATTCACAGTTTTTTTATCTGAGATTTTTTGGGATTTGTTTTCAGATGCCTATCTAATGATGGTTCTTGGTTTCCTGCTTTTTTAAAAATACAGTTATTTTCTGTTCTAATGTTTGGCCATTCTTCTGGCAAAATAAGAAAAAAAGTTGGCATATTTGTTAATGGATAAATCATTAATCATAAATAAAGTTGTTAATAAATTTCATGTTCTTAAATTATTATATTATTAAAATCACAAGCACTGTTTCTTTTTAAAAGTTATCGATTTTTATAAAAGTTTTAAATTAACTAGTAAAATGCATTCCTTTTTCAACAGAACATCGTTAAATTGATAGCATTAGTAGATTCCAAATGTATGTGAACTATAATTTATCTTATAGCTAATTAATTCACTTAAGCTGGTTGACCAATATGATATTACACTAAAAAAAAAATAATTCGGTACACGAATACTTCCGTAGTGAGTGAGAATTCAGAGAATGATCGAATTCATTAAATTTTTATACGCGGCATTTTCTTGCAATTACAATAAGTCATTTTCACAACTCGAATTCTTAATCTTAGGTCACACGACGATAATACTTATCACTGCACTAAAACTCTCATTCGTATTACACTAAATAGAAAAAATAATAATAAAAACATAATCATATGCGTAGAGTTCAATTTATAAATAATTTAAAATATGAAATAACTATGTATGCGCACGTACACGCATACATTATTTATTTTAATTAGAAAAAATGAATTTATTAAGTAAAATTATAAAAAATTAATTTATAAGATCACTCATTGGCGGTAATAATAACAACAACAACAATAATAATAATAATAAAAGAAGCGGTGGTGGTGGTAATAATAACAAAGGAAAATAAGCTAATCACTCATATATATTTTGAATTAAGTTTGAATCAATGTAGATAAAATTTAAAATTAGTGTAATTATCTAGATGTAGATTGGAAATAAAGCCTCATAAAAATGGTGGCTTTCTCCTCCACTAAATATCGTGGTTAAAATTCCATGATCACTTTGAATAAATGAAATTATTTGGTTGGATAAAAATGTTTTTTTAACAAAAATATAAATAAAATATTTTTAATTAGAAGGAAAAAATTAATTTAAAAAAAAATTATACAAAATTAAATCATAGTAACTCTCCATCATACTACTAACAATAATAATAAAGAAAAATAAACTTATTAATATATATAGTTTGCATTAAGTTGAATCAATGTGGATAAATTCTAAAATTAGTAAATACAAGCAAAATAAAGCGCGAATTGCGATTTTAAATTTTAAATTTTATTTTAAATGAAAAAGTAATATATATATATTAGTATAATAAAAAAAATAGTATTATATATATAAATATATATAATATTAAAAATATTCATATTCACATATTATAAGTATATTTATAATGAGATGTATTGAGGTATTTTTTTTAATTGATTCAAGATTTCATAGATAAAAAAAAATTAAAATTAACTTTTAATTTAATTAATTTAATTAAAAATTATAAAAAAAATTGAAATTAATAATTTGAATACAAAATAATGAGTAAAAAATTATTACTTGTTATTTTTTTAAGAGAAAGAAAAAAATTATAAATATGTATGAAAATAATATAAGTAAAGAGAAATATAAAAGTGATAGAAAAATAAATAAATATATTAAAATTTAAATTAAGTTGGTATAATAAAAGTATTTTCAAGTGGATAAAAAATTTACTAAAAATAAAGTCAAATTCCAATTATAATTAATAATATATTCATTTTAAATTATTTTTATAATAATTAACAAAATTCAATAAAAGTTAATATAAAAATAAAAAAATAAAAAATTAAGAAATTACTCATAACTTTTAAAAAACTTTAGTATATATACTACGCATAATAGGCTAATAATAATAATATAATAGTGCATGAGTTAAAATAAAAAATATAATTAATTAAGAGTAAAATATAATGGCTAATGAGTTAAAAGATAAAATAAAAGTTAATAATTTTAAGACTCATATTTAGGCGAAGGAAATTACATTTAAATCATTAAATTATTTATTTTAATTAATAATAAATAAAAATAAATAAATAAAAAGGAAAAACATTAAAAAATATATAAAAAAGGAAAAAAAGAAAGATAAAAAATGTAAAAAAAAAGAAAAAAGAATTCATTATAAAATTTATGGCTGTTAAATAAGTAAACTAAGTGAAAAATAAACAAAAATTATTGCTTTTGATAATTTTAACACTAAAAAAATTACAATTATTTATAATCGTTTAGTACAAAAATATTAGATGCTAATTTCAATAAAAATTTATGGCAATAATTTTTTTATATTTTTTATAATAAAAAATTTTCCTTGTTAATTTTATTGTCATGTATTGAAGAGGGAGGCAGTTAATTATGGATTTATGACCCATTAAATACTTTAATATAGAAAAAATGGGCTAAATAGAATATATATATATATATAATTAAAAATTTTACTAAAAAACTGACGCACTCTATACTTTAATTTATGATATTTTATATTATTTTAAGTAAATAAATAATTTATATATTAATATAATTAATACATAAAAAGTATTATACATATGAATATGTATATTAAAAATTTTTATATTTACATATTATAAAAATGTTAATGATAAGATATGTTTAATCTATTGAAAGTAAATGAAATGTTAAATCTTATTTAATTTATAGAATTAATATTAATATTTTTTGAAAAATTATTTTAATATATTATAAAATAAATTCAATATTAATTGTAATTATAACCTTTTAAATTAAATACAATATCTATTGAAAATTTTTTATATAAAAGTATATTAAAAATAATAAAATATGTTATTATATATATAATTATTTTAAATAATATGATTAGTTATAATTATATTACAAAGACATTTAAAAGATTAGTCTTTTAACAATACATATTTATAAACTTAAAAAGTTATTGATATTTAGATAAATTAAGTTTTGATATTTAATAGTCCTAGTTTTATAATAACAAATAACTGTGGTATATTTTTATTCATATTTAATCTACATTTTTTAAGGAAAAATATATATCATAATGAGGAAATATATTAATTTTTAAAAGAGTTAATTTTTAATAGTAATTATTATTAAACTATTGAATTATAAATTTAATTATTAAATTAATTGCATAATAATTAAATTCAATTCATTTATATCAAAATTTTAAAATTAAATTTATAATGCATTATAATAAAGTCAAAAGTTAATTTCATTTTTACATTTAAATTAACAAAAACTGTTATTATTATAATTCAAATTTAAGGTATAATGATAGTATTTCAAACTTACAATCCCAAACAATTGCCTTGAAGCAACCAAATAAATAATAAAAAAGAAAGAAATGCTACTTATGAAAAAAAAAGAATGTTAAAAAAATAAAATTAAAAAATAAAAGGAGAGAAAAAAAGTTAAAATTAAAAATTCACTATTTATTTATAAGGATATTTTAATATATTACAAGCAAATAAATGTTGCGTTGTGCTATACTTTATGATATTTTGTATCATTTTAAATAAAAAATAATTTATATATTAATATAATTAGCGCATGAAAATAATAATATACATATAAATAACATATTATATTAAAAATTTTCATATTCATATATTATAAAAATATTTATAATATGATATGTCTTGCATATTAAAAGCAAATTGAGTATTAAAATTTACATAGTTATAAAAAATAATATTTTTTAAAAAATATTTAAGTAAATTATAAATTTAATTTACTGTTTAATTGTAATTATTATTTTTGAATGAAATACATTATTTATTGAATATTATTTTACATAAAATTATAAAAAAGAATGAAATGCATTATTTTTTATATAAAATTACATTAAATAACATGATAAGTTGTAATTATATTAAAAACACATTAAAAAGATTAAGTTTTTAACAACACAAATTCCTAAATTTAAAAAGTTATTGATATTGAGATAGATTAAGTTTTTCATATTTAATAGCATTAGTTTAATAATAACAAATGAATATGATATAATTTTATTCATATTTGATTTAAACTTTTTAAAAGAAAGTATATCCTATATCGAAAAAATATTAATTTTCAAATTAATTAGTGTATTTTATAATTTTTATTTTTAAAATTAATAAAGTGTAAAAAATTATAAGATAATAAGTTTAAATTTGATTAGATAATATAAACTTTTCAACGCATAATAATAATCTAATATTTAAATCTTTGTAAGTTCAAGATAATAATAATATCAAATTAAAATAAAAATAACAAAATCAAACATATTTTAAATTTCTTAAAATAATAATGTGTTTAGTAATTTTTTGGATAAATATTTTAAAATACTCATTAATTATATTATTAAAATTCAAAACTAAAGTTAAATATAAACAATAATTTTAAAATTTCTTAGTAAAAAATAAATTTTAATATAAATAGTGAAAAATTAAATATTAAAATATTGGCAATCTTCTACTTCTTAAAAGTTAATATAAGATGCATGCATAATTTTTATTTGTTAGTATTAAAACTTTTGTATAAATAAAATGTTTTAAAATTTCAAATAGTTCAAATTCAGTAAAAAAAAAAAATGAAGCACATGAATATAAATAAGATGACTTGAATTCATAAAACTATTTCAAGAAATAATAAACTTTAATATAAATAGTGAAAAAATTGAATATTAAAATATTAGTAATCTTCTACTTCTTAAAAGTTAATATAAGATATATGCATAATTTTTATTTGTTAGTATTAAGACTTTGTATACATAAGACTATTTCCAGAAGTACTAAACCATTCCATCATCGCAAGAAAATTCTAACCTATTTATAGTTTTAATATCTCAACTGCTTAATTAATTTATCGGTCCAAGTAATTAAAACTTAGACTCTAAAATTTAATTTTAGGTTTGATGTTTTCATAAATTAATAAATGGGTTAATGTAAATAATTAAAATTGAGATTGTGAAACTTAATTTTAGATTTAAATTATTTTTTTGCTTAATTAATTTATTTTTTTGATATTTATAATAATATGTGGTTTTTATATAATATTACTGGAAAACAATTTTTTTTTATTTTCCATTCGTTAAATTAAATTTAAAGGGTAAATTATTCACTTTATATAATAATAATAATATTATTATTATTATTTTAAAAAATGAAATAAGTGATGGAGTGGGAGTAGGCAAATTGCCATTCGAGCGAAGATGGGAAGCATCCTAAAACGGCTCAACCAAGACATGCATTGATGAGGTCGAAAATCATTGACAGGTGAGCTTACAAGTGGTTGTAAAAAACCAATACTAATAGGCCACGTGGTGTTTGGTGCCACAAAGTGGCAGGGTGACTAATGGACAAAATAAAGAAAAAAATATATGAAAAAAGAGTACTGTTTATTGGAAATTTCACTGTCACAATAAATAATGATTTTGCTGACTCTCTACTAAAATAATATTAATATCAAAATGTGAATCCCAAAATGCAAATTGTGGTTGAATTCCATTATTTGGGATGAATGGATGAAATTATCTTTTAGGAGAAAGAAATGTCTTTTTCAATTTAGTAGTACCATTTAATTTCCCATTCCCATAGTTGGATTTTAGTTTGATAATGACAAATTTTCACCAGCACACTACTACTCCAAGTGGCAGGAACTTTTCTTCAAATTCTTGTGAAGCCTATCATTTGATAATCTTGATTAATGGTGATACAAAAACCTAACCCAATATTTATCTTGTAATGCAAGAAACAAGACAAGACTAAGAGTTTAAATTGAAAAAACCCTTTTTTTTTTTTTATTTCCCTTTCCTTTGAGACTAATATTAAGTACGTATAATCAACTTTAAGCATTAAAAACAAGGTTGATTCCACCAACTTCAAGTCAAAAAAGTAGACAAGACTAACTCAATGTGAATGCAATATAAAGTCTTTTATTGATTTAAGTTTTTAAATCATAAACTGAAATTACATTACAATATCAGATGCACATATGCGTTCAGGAACTTGTTTTGCATTCTTCAATGACCAGATTTTATTCAAATAGAAAAAGCTACAGTTGACACCACAATCAAACTTTCTTCTAATTACAATATAAATGTAATATTAAGTCAACTTGTGAATTGTTTTCATGTCAGCTACTTCTTTGAGCATACCCTTTTCGACATGTTCCCACCATCTGAACAAGAAGTTATCCACAATTAGCCTAAACCAAGGTGTCAGCTTCAAACCTTCCTCACCAGCATCTACTTTCCTCAAGAGTTCCTTCAACTGTTCTTGGTTAACGTACTTGAAATCAGCTACCTCATCCGGGTTTGGATTTACGTTAACATCGTGAACTATGAACAGCAGATAATCAACTGCAAATTGGGGAAAGAAAAATAAGTCATAAGATTCTGGAGAAAAACAGTAGTGATATATTCCCGAGATCATCCAGGCAAATAGAGTCAACCGATGGCACATAGATCAAGTACAAAGATCCTACAACATGACGTAAGCTCCATGGTTCAAATAATACAAATGGGAAAGAGCACAAGGCAAAAATAAAAGCAGATTGCCAAATCCTAGTTAAAATATTACGTTCATGTTCACCCCACTTTCCATCAGAAGCTGCCTTGTATAGAATGCGTCCCAATGTGGTAAACTGATCAACGGATACATCTTCAGCAGGGATACCAAGTTCATCTAAAAGCTTCCTTTGCGCCGCATTCCGCACACCTGATAAAGATACAAGAAAAAAACAAATAACTACTGGCCTTCCATTAAAAGTAGGTGAGTAAGTTTTCATCAGGATAGAAATATGTACCCAGAGCATCCTCATCAATAAGCTCAGATTCACGATACAAAGGATGACTGCAGCAAGTGTTTGTCCACGCGAGGGGGAATGTCACCTTTGTTGCAGAGCGTTGCTGTCATGTAAACAAAGAAAAAATGCATGTAACCTCAGTATACCATTTATTTTCATGAAAGAATTGCCCTTGAAATTTGTCTAACCCACAAATTGTTTAATTTGTTGAACCCACAAAATGTTCAACATTCCTCTAGAGTCCAGCCACAAATAGATTCTTGAAATAAGTCTTCCAAATGTTCTATTGGTTTATATCACATTGTTGTTCCAATCCCCAGGTTTCATGTTTTGTAAACTTGCATGGGCAGTTTATACTAATCTAATACGCAGAAAACCAAACTTATATGACTTTTTTTCCAGCTTCAGTTGCCCAATCAAATGTACATAAGTTCTAACAACAGATTTCTTTCAAGTTGTGTCCTTCAATTAATGAATAGCTCTAGATTTGTCCTCTCACCATTCATAGTTCTCTGTCATACTCATAAGTTAATTCTCCTACATCTACAACTCTGGAATCAGTTATGAAAACTGATAAGGTTTAGAGTTGTTAGATCAGTAGAAATATTTTTCATCACAGGAAGTAGTTCACGAATATATGCAAATTCTGATCTGTTTAATAATTGCAGAAAAGAGCTAAAAAAAATTGAATTTTTATATCTGAACCAATAAAATAGAACCCCGTGCTTTAAAGCAATGATCACATACCTGAAGGAGTAGCTCATATTTCGAGTTGAAAAGAAATACACTAAAAGCTCTGTGCAACGAGTTCCCCTTCACAATATTTTCCCACAAATGACCTGCAAATTCAGAAAGCATCTTATCATGAGTAAATGAAGATAACCATAATTTAGCCTCTGAATTATGCAAAGGATCTAATCACATCACACGTTATAAAACAACAGCTTATGACTCCAAATATTGGAGGTAATTGGTGCAGGATTGCCCCGAGTTACAAAGGCATAGAAAATGGAATTCAAAAGATCAATTGCAAGATTTCAAGTCCAAGCAGGTGATTAAAAGTTATTTCCTTTTTGACCAAGTTGCTTATTCAGATTGTTTGAACTAACAAGACAAACTGTATACTATGAACTACAAAAAAATCTCTACATAATTAATTAGGCATATAAATAGCTTATAGAAAGTCATGAATGGAAAAATTGTACATACAGCTATATTTCGAGACATGACCAACAACTTTATCGTCCTCATCCACTAAAATGCATCTGCAAGCAATTAAGATAGGGTAAAGATACTCAAATCACAAGTCGTACTTTTTTTCCTAGTTATTTTCAATCAATTAGCAGCCTGAGTCGAATAAAAAGAATCACAAGTTCAAAGCAAAATAAAAGAATGGAATAAACCCAGATGAACAAATGGATCTCAAATTGATCAAAAGAATTATCAGATTGAATATCAACTTTAACAAAACCAGAAGTACTAAGTGTGAGCGAACTAAAAAAAAGTGAACTTTGTGAAACTACTAGCTGAGTATAATGAGAAGAAGGAAATTTCTAATCTTGTTCCTCTAATCTTACTTGGATCCAGTAACTGATCAAACTTTCAAAAAAACAATGGATTTTTCATTCAACCAAAACTCAACTAGATCCTTCATTTTACTGGCTCTAATCAGAAATCAAACTGATCCCAGAAAATAAATTAAAAAAAAAACAAATGAAAAACTATAAAAGAATGAAAATTTATCGATTTTTCACAGTTTCCACTTTCCAAAAGTCAAACACGGACATGTGAAACAGGTAGAAAAACATGGGAATAAAGAGTCCAACAAAAATGGAAAAAGAAACAGATAGATTTTCATAATCTCTAAACTATTTGCGTATAAAAAAAATCAAGAAATATGCAAAAAATCAAGAATTATAACGAAAATTAATCACAAAGAAACAACAAAAGATTATTAAATAACAAGTGAACAGAAAGGCCAAAGAACAAGAAATACAGACTCATCCTCAAACATAAGGCGTCTTTGAACAGCGTCCATGCCAGCATCTGGAGCGTCACCCATGGCGGTGGCGGAAGCGGCGATGGCGGGTGTATGTGAAGAATACGAAAATACCCTTTTAAAGGGAGAGGAAGATGGTTTAAGGAGAAGATAAGGAGGAGTAAAATTGGAAGAAAGAAACTGAGAAAAGCGATGAGAAACAGAGGAGGGAAGTAATGAAGAGCGTCTGGTGGTGATGGGGTTATTTATAATCCGATAGGTTAGTGACAGTTCTTTTGCTCTTTTTATATAATTATTATTTGTTCTTATTTTGTGAAAGGTTATATATTGGAAGTTTTGAAGCATCCCCCAATACTGAATGGTTATATATTTATTTATTTTTCAGATTTTTTGTTTGAATTCTGGAGGTTTTATTATGTTAATAAAAAAATTAAAATGTTTAGTTTTTGGTGATTTATTTAATAAGCAAATTACTAAAATATAAATAAAATTTCTTTAATTTAATAATATCAAAATTATTTTAGTAATTGACTAGAAAGTTCATTAATAACAAGATTCTGTACTAATTAGACCAATTGAAGCCTAATGGCACCGATTATTTGAATCTTTAATCTTTAAATTTAGTAAGTATGATACCAATTTCTGTAATAGTATCAATGATAATATATTTATATTTATGATTTAAATAATAGGGAAAAAAAATTCAATTCATGAACAAAGAGGTATGATATTTCCTTTATTTTTGTATTCTTTTATCCTAAAAATTGCAAGTTTTGTCTCATATTCAGAAGCGTTTCAAATAAAATTGTATTTAAAATTTAAAATTTTGAATTTTAAAAAGAAATTTTTTTAAAAAAAAAATTCTATTTTTATTAAACATATAAAAAAAAATTCTATTTATATTTGATTTTAAACCATGATTACCAATTCAATATTGATTCAATATATATGTTCAGTTCAATTGCCATGAAGTTACAAATTGATATATTAAACTTTGCCCACAATAATAAGAAATTAAAATTTGGCTGATATCAATTCAAAAAAAAAATTTTAAAAAAAAGACTACCATAACATTTAAATTATTGTAAAACACCTAAATTTAGGTCAATAAATAAGTTAAAAAAAGCCATCAAAACCTACCATTCCTGCCAAATTCAAACAAAGCACGTCTCTTAAACCTAATTATTTTTTTATTGTTTGCATCAACAAATGTGTTAATTATTCATAAATTTATTCAAATATTATAATATATTAATTTTTCACATTTTCTATTTGTATAATTATGCTAATTTATGTCAAATATGCCAAGAATCAAGTATTTCTCTTTGACTTTGACCTCTTCACATTAGAAATAGGTGCCCACAATCAATTGTCATTAAACTAAGAAGATAAATATTTGATTGACCTTGTGATTATATTGCTTGTGGTAAGTAAACTATATTTTGTCTTGTGTAGAAATTAATTAGCAAGCCTTGATTAGGACAAAAATAAATTTTATTGAAAACATTTCACAAGCATAACTTGGTATAAAATTATTTCTTTGAGAGAGATATATACTTAACGTTAGACTATGAGTGGTTAGATTTGAAACTTTGTTTTCTAGAAAATGTTAAGAAAAGCTGTTTGCAACAAATCTAGTGCTTTTTAAAACCCATTATCAAAGCATGTGGGCAGATACCAACCCATAGCCAGACTGTTTAAAAAAGAAGAAGAAAGCAGCCGGTCCCAACTAATAATAACAGTTTTTTTTTAAACCTTTGAATATAGTTACAAGAGGTAGAGGAAATCAATCTCGGATTTATTATACATAAAACATATGCACTTAATCGTTAAACAATTCCTCTGTGCAACTACCAATATCAGTTAAATAAACTTGGGATCTAAATTAAGAAATAACTTCAGTCATTTTAGTTAAAGCCTTCATGGAAACAAAGTTTCTTGTTTTTTAATTTCTGATTTCATTAACACAACCTAATAACACATAGAGAAAAAGAAACAAAAGCCAAATCCTAAGTACAACAATTAAAGGAAAAAAAAAGACATTCCTGCCAAACCTAAACCATTATGATTATTACAGTTCTGATAAGTTAAGCATTCATTCAAACTGTTATGAGTTACAATATAATGAAAATTCTAAGCCAGTAACAGTATATTTACTTTCAATTCCTCCAACTTTAATTCTGGTTCACAGATGCATAGTTGTTTACTCTGTGTTGCCTGTCACTTCTTCTATCTACTGTTTTCTTCAGGAATCGAATTGTGATGTTCATTTTCCCAATTTTGCACAGAACATTCCAAAGAATAGGTGGAAATATTAGGCTTCATATCCTCTGTACACCATCTCATCGAACAATTGTGATTTCACCTCTATATATTGCTAGTTAACTAAGGTGGTAAATATTGGAATGACTAACAAGTATTTTACCACATGGAACCAAAGTCCACATAGCATTAAGTAAAAGCAATCAATCAAAGATGAAAAGAATGTAATTATTATACGATTTCTAGCGATTTCATTCATTTCAACTACTGAAACTCGAATTTTTCAAAGCCTTATTTCTATACTGAAACTAAAAATATTAAAATGGAAGGTGGAAGTATTAGTAAAGGTAGGAGATCGAATCATACCCATTTCCACTTCTTGCTGAAAATGAAAGCTCCTCAAAGCGAATAGCTACTCACATATGTGCCCTGCATCATTATTATTATAACCGCCATCATATTTGATCTTCCCCTCAAAAAGTTATAAACTTATGTTTGTGCTGTCAATATATATATTTACATAGTTAGGTTGATATGTAGGTAGATATAAAAAGAGAGATGGAAAGATAAACAAGATGGATTCTAATCCATTCTTTAATTTGAATTGATATGACTTATGTCACCTTCTCTTTGACTTTCTGAATATGAATTTTATTCCAATAATCCCTGGCATCTAGTGCTTTAACCATATCACAAAGCAAATTCAGTATCGAATCCAAAGTGAAAGCTGCACATCTAAAAACAGTACATATTTGCTTTAGAAACACAACAACATGTGACCTACAAAAGCAAAAGCGGGATATTGCTATGTGATGCCTGAAAAAAGGGGTTCCGTTTCAGATTTAAGAATTTTATTCACTGTTTCATCATATTAAGAACTTCATAAGCTCAAATTTCCAGATGACTGCAAAACAGACTAACAATATAAAGAAGAAGTAACTCAACACGTGGTATAACAAGAAATTTGAGATGCTCATGTCAAGGTCTCCAAAACAATTTAGGGGCATGTGTCCCAAGTTTTTCCTATTGAAGCAGATATCCAGTAAGCGCCGACATTATTAATAATTATAGATGTTCAAAGTTGAATTCTTGCCTACAAAATTAGTAGGGCATTTCATATAAGATTTTGACTCATTGGATTACCTGGCCATTTTGCTGCAATAAATGGCTATTCATAGGTGTGATCGACAAAAAGCTTGTGAATATAAGTTCACTAGGAGTTAAACTTAATGCACATCGAAGATAAGTGCATTAAAAGTAAAAGAAGCCATCCTTCTTCCCTTTTTTTGGAGACCTCACATGCTTCATCTTGTAATCCTTCTTAGCATAGGCCCCATATTAATAAACTAGATATTCAAACATGAGCCTGAAACCCTTCGATTGAAAGACTAGAAGCCACATGGTGAGTTACTGAAAGACTAGATCAATTGTAGCACTGAGCTTTTGGAGCACAAAGCTGTTTCCTCGATTCATTCTTGCATTTTATGCTATAACTAATTGTTTGTGGCTAACTGCTAGAAAACTACCCAGTATAGAACTCTAACCAGTATAGATGAATGGAAGTTTACAAGTAGGACTCGCAACTAAATTAAAATAAATACCAACTTTATCAAGCACAACGAAACAACAAAAAATAAGAACAAATGAACTGCAAAAGCACAACGAAGTGAAACTAAAATCGTAACAACACAACTAACACCAAACATCAGCTGAAACTATGGAATATATATAGTCTAGCCATTACAATCTTTCTGTGCTTGCAACCATCTTGGATTGATGAACCTATAAGTGTGTATTTAAGAATTACATAATTTTAAGTTAATACCTGTTTTTTTGTTTAAATTCTGCTGCATTTATGTTTATTCTTATAAATGACTGTTTTTCCTTTTTATGTCAAGGATATAAATGCCATTTCACCGACCTAAAAAATCTATATGAGATGATTGTTACATATCAAAGGAGAAGGAAAGGGAAGGAGCCAAAGGAAATCAGTTAGAGGCAGGCTGGATGACTGGAAGTACGAATAAGTATTGCCTAGCTGGAATGTTGAGATAAGTAAATGATTGGGAAATTTAGTTATAGCTGATAGTGTGAGCAATTAGTATAAATTCTGTTATTTTGTCTTTTAGTTATTTGTCTTTTAGTTTCATTCTCCTATAATTCAGGAATGTACGCAGCATGAGTATTATTATGATAATCAGCATTTTCTAAATTCTTACTCTTCTCTATTCTCTCTTCTCCCTTAATTCTGATTCTCTCTTCTATCTCTCTTTCTATTCTTCTCTATCCTCTCTGTTCTGTTCTCTATTGTTCTTCTTTCTTTCAGGTTGTTACAAATTGGTATCAGAGCTCACGATACTCGGCCAATCAATCACAATTATCATTATGAGCAAGGTTAAGAAAAACAGAGGTGTAGGTGCAGAAGAAACCTCTACTGCTGTCACAGATGAGACTGAAGAAGTTGATCGACTCGTCTCTCTTCAAGAAGAAATGCATCTCAGGATGGAATCCATGCAAAAGGAACACCATCGCAATTTTGATCAATTGCGGGAGGAACAACTTAAACTGAGTACCCAATTAGGACAACTGATGCAAGTCCTTATGGGTTTACAGGGTAAAGGTAAAGAACAAATGATTGGAGATCCTTCTGTTTCTCAGAAAGGATTATTACCCAATCCTCATTTGAGAACCCATGAAACCGAAAGCAAAGTAGATGATGAAGGAATAGAGGAGAGAGAACAGGTGTTTACCGGTACTGCTCAGTGGGGTGGAGGACAAGGGTACTATAATCGATTGCTACCTAAGATGGATTTACCCGTCTTTGAAGGTACGGACACTCAATCTTGGTTGTGGAAATGTGGTAAATACTTTAAAATTTATGAAGTGCCTGAGGAGAGGAAAGTGGAGTTAGCTAGTTTGTATCTTTCCGGTGTGGCTGAAAGATGGTTCTGGGATTGGGTTCAAACGCATGAAGCTGCTGGTTGGGAAGAGTTTTCTCAAGCTCTACTCAGACGTTTCAGAGAGTCACCGGTGGAGGATGTAGTGGCTGACTTCCACAAACTCCGTCAGACGAGATCGGTGAAGAACTATCAAGAGGAGTTTGAGGAGGCGAAGGCAAAAGTTGGAAGAATAAACCCTAACCTCTCAGAAGCTTACTATCTTTCAAGTTTCCTGGGCGGATTGAAGGAAGAAATCGGTGCCATGGTGAGGATGCTGCAACCGAACTCCTTGAGCACCGCCTGTGAGCAAGCCAGGCTTCAGGAGATTGTTATTGAAGCAGCTCAACGAAAGTACCGTTCGCAAAACGCAGCGTTTCAGAAGTCCAACTTTAACCCGACCCAGGCCCAAACACCAAAACTCATTACTACCAACAACCCGATCGTCCAAAATCCTAAAACCATTAATTCTTTTACCCCTAAATCACAGCAAAACAATAATCAAAAATCCCTCGCCTCTCACAATCCTAACAGGAGAGGATCTAACACTTGTTACCGTTGTGGAGAGCGGTACTTTCCTGGCCACTGTTGCTCGTCGAAACCGATGATGACGTTGCAAGGAGTTGAAGGTTTGGATGAGGCCGAAGTTGAGACAGAAGAATGGCAGGCCGTTGAAGAGATGGATGAAGAAGAGACGATTGAACAGGCTCAGCTGTCGCTACATCTGATTGACGGTACGCACGCTGATAATACAATAAGATTAAAAGGGCTTATTAAAAACAGATCGATTATTATCTTAGTCGATTCTGGTAGCTCTCACAGTTTTATAGATCCTAAAGTAGTGGAAGAACTGAAGCTGCCTACAGTTACTGTTAACCCAATGGCAGTAACTGTAGCAGACGGTAGGAAGCTAACTGTGAGGTCCAAATGTCAAGGATGTGGCTGGGTAATGCAAGGATTGAAGTTTTCCTTTGATTTGCGGATACTGGAATTAGGTGAATATGATATGGTGCTTGGGGTGGATTGGATGAAGGCTTACAACCCCATTACCATGGATTTTGTGAGCTGTAAATTGTTGTTTAGGAAAGATGGGAAACAAGTTGAGTTGAAGGGTATTACAGAGACAGGGCAGTTAAGTTTAATGAGTGGGAAGGAGTTGGGGAAGATTATACAGAGAGGATGGAGTGGAGTAACAGCTAGATTGTTCTCAATTCAGCTTACTACTTGCCAGCCTATCCCAGTTCCTTGCCACCACAACTCTCAGTTCCAGAGCTCCCTTCAATCTCTCATTACCAAATACAACCAACTCTTTCTCAAACATTCCCAATTACCACCCTTTAGAGATATCAACCACAGCATTCCTCTTAAACCGAACTCAGAAGCTGTTAGTCTAAGACCTTACCGTTACCCTCACTTTCAAAAAGCTGAAATTGAAAAATTGACTGCAGAAATGTTAGACAGTTCTATTATTCAGCAAAGCCAGAGTCCTTTTTCTTCACCTGCCTTGTTAGTCAAAAAGAAGGATGGCAGTTGGAGGTTTTGTGTTGACTATAGCCAACTGAATGAGCTTACTGTTAAAAATAAATACCCTATTCCAATTATAGAAGACTTATTGGATGAGTTATATGGAGCAGTAGTCTTCTCCAAGATAGATTTGCGGGCTGGGTACCATCAAATCAGGCTTGAACCTGCTGACATACATAAAACTGCCTTCAAGACTCACATTGGCCATTATGAGTTCAAGGTTATGCCCTTTGGGCTAACCAATGCACCTGCCACATTTCAAGCCTTGATGAATAAGATTTTCCAGCCACATCTTAGAAGATTTGTTTTGGTCTTCTTCGATGACATCTTGATTTACAGTAAGTCATTCACTGATCACTTACATCACTTGGAAATTGTTTTCCAAATTTTATTAGAGCAGCAACTATTTGCTAAGAAGGAAAAATGTGTCTTTGGAAGTAAAGCAGTGGAATATCTGGGTCATGTAATTTCTGCAGAAGGAGTTTCTACTGATAACTCTAAGATTCGTGCCATGGTAGAGTGGCCTGTTCCAACAACACTGAAGCAGTTGAGAGGGTTTTTGGGGCTAACAGGATATTATAGAAGATTTATTCAAGGGTATGGAGTGATCTGCAAGCCTCTCACTGAATTACTTAAGAAAAATTCCTTCAAATGGAATCCTGAAGCACAAACAGCTTTTGACAATCTTAAGAAAATAATGACTACTGCACCTGTTCTTGCACTTCCCAATTTTGACCAGCCATTTGTATTGGAATGTGATGCCAGTGGCAGTGGGATAGGAGCGGTGTTAATGCAGCAAGGAAGACCCATTGCTTACATTTCAAAGCATTTGAGTCCCAGAAATCAAAACCTCTCAGCTTATGAACGAGAATTGTTAGCTATCATCTTTGCAGTAACAAAATGGAGACATTACCTTGAACAAGGCAGTTTCATCATCAAAACAAATCATCAAAGTATCAAACATCTTCTGGAACAAAGACTCCATACTTGTGTCCAACAGAAAGGCATAACTAAATTGCTTGGGTTGCAGTACAAGATACATTACAAAAAGGGGAGAGAAAACAAGGCTGCAGATGCCTTATCCAGACAACATGATATGGACAGTCAGCTGTATGCTTCCATAGTAGTGCCTGCTTGGATCACTGAAGTGGAGAATTCTTATATTGATGATCCTGTAGCACAAGACCTTCTTCTTTCTACTGCTATTGGTTCTAATTCTCAGAACAATTATTCTTTGCAGAAAGGTCTTTTACGATATAAGGGGAAGTTATACATAGGCAATTCTACTGACTTAAGGATCAAATTGTTGAACCAATTCCATGACAGCCCTTTAGGGGGCCATTCTGGGATACAGAGTACATACTACAGAATGAGAAATCATTTCTATTGGCCTGGCTTGAAGAAATCAATAGAAGATTGGGTTCAGAAATGTGATGTTTGCAGCAAATGTAAAGGTGAAAATTGTTCTTACCCTGGTTTACTTCAACCATTACCTATTCCTGCTACTGCTTGGACTAATATTAGCATGGATTTCATTGAGCAATTACCCAAATCGAGAGGTTTCAACACTATCTTAGTAGTGGTGGATAGTTTAACAAAATCAGCACATTTTGTGCCCTTATCTCACCCATTCTCAGCTACGGTAGTGGCCACAGCCTTCATGAATCATATTGGTAAGCTGCATGGTGTTCCTCAGGTTATAGTTTCAGACAGAGATAAAGTGTTTACAAGCTTGTTCTGGAAGGAGTTGTTTAAACTGTTAGGAGTCCAGCTGCACATGAGCACATCTTATCATCCTCAAACCGATGGTCAAACAGAAAGATTGAATAGAACTCTTGAAACATACCTGCGATGCATGACTCATTTGAAACCAAATCGATGGAGTGACTGGTTAGCATTAGCAGAGTGGTGGTATAATACCTCCTACCAATCTGCTATTCAGATGACTCCTTTTCAGGTTTATATGGGTATAAGCCCGTTTCACCTATGCTTTTAAACACCACCAGTGAAGTAGCAGCAGTTGCAGATTGGTTAACAGAAAGAGAACAGATACAGGCACTACTCAAAGAGAATCTATTACTAGCCCAACACAGGATGAAAGTGTATGCTGATTCTAGAAGAACTGAAAGAAGTTTTGAAGTGGGAGATATGGTTTATTTGAAGCTTCAACCTTACCGTCAAACTTCAGTAGCCTTAAGAAGACATCTGAAGTTATCAGCTAAGTACTATGGCCCATTTGAGGTGATGGAAAAAGTGGGTGCAGTAGCTTATAGACTGAGACTGCCAGCACACTCAAGAATTCATCCAGTTTTCCATGTTTCTTTGTTAAAGAAGAAGATTGGCAGCCACAAGGTTCCTATTGCTGAACTTCCCCGCTTTCAGGAAACAGAACCCGCAGTAGGTCCAGAAAAATTTCTGAATTCTAGAGTCATCCTTCGAGGTAATTAGCATGTGCAACAGATTTTGGTTAAATGGCTTAACCTTCCACACTCGGATGCTACTTGGGAAGATTTAACCTTCCTCTCTAATCAGTTTCCTGATGTTATGCATTCTTGGGGACAAGAATGGCTTAAAGGGGTAGGCATTGTTACATATCAAAGGAGAAGGAAAAGGAAGGAGCCAAAGGAAATCAGTTAGAGGCAGGCTGGATGACTGGAAGTACGAATAAGTATTGCCTAGCTGGAATGTTGAGATAAGTAAATGATTGGGAAATTTAGTTATAGCTGATAGTGTGAGCAATTAGTATAAATTCTGTTATTTTGTCTTTTAGTTATTTGTCTTTTAGTTTCATTCTCCTATAATTCAGGAATGTACGCAGCATGAGTATTATTATGATAATCAGCATTTTCTAAATTCTTACTCTTCTCTATTCTCTCTTCTATCTCTCTTTCTATTCTTCTCTATCCTCTCTGTTCTGTTCTCTATTGTTCTTCTTTCTTTCAGGTTGTTACAATGATGAATCATGTATTATTCAAGATAAGGAGTCTTTGAGTTTCCGCAAGAATTCAGTTCCAAAAGAAGTTGAAGTTTGTTTTTCCCACTTAAAAAGATATATTGCTCAGTATGAATTTTATTTTCTTGTGCACCTTTTTTTTGGGTATAATGTTTTGTTGTTTAAACATTAATCTCTTTGCAGAAAGAGTGTCGGATTGATTTTGGATAAACCCTTTTTTCGGAATCACAAAGAACTAATTTTTTGGAAGAAGTGCACGATATGATGTAGAGTGGAAAAAAATGGACTTGGAGAGACATTTTCAATCAACTTTTTTTTTTGTCAAGGGTGGTGTTGGGCGGAACTTATTCTAGAAAATGGAAAGCTCAGAAGGATATTTGAGTATATAATTTCAGATAATAAGGAGGATGAAAAAGAAGGAAAAACTAAAGAAGTTGAAAAAGATTCATACAAAGGTGTAAAAGATCCAGACAAAACTATAGAATATTCTTGCAAAGCTGTAGAAGGAATTCGTTTTTGGCATTATTGCAGATGCCACCTCAATAATTATTTAGATAAGGATGAAAGTATTGTAAGTATTGTTATTATTATTTTAAATTTTCTTTAGTGTTTTCTCTAATGTATATAGTTAACTAATTTCATTGTTATTACTTGTGGTAATATTAAAGCTTGTGTTTCTAACATATTGTTTTGCACTGCTGTTGAAAAAACCTCAATTTCTTCACAGGTAATCTTGTTAGTGCAAAACAATATATCAGAAAAACAAGCTTTGATGTTTCCATAAGTAATAACAACCAAATTAGTTAACTATATACATTAGATAAAACATTAAAATAAATTTAAAATAATAATAACAATACTTACAATACTTCCATCCTTATCTAAATAATTATTGAGCTGGCGAATAACGCCAAAAATGAATTCCTTCTACAGCTTTGCAAGAATATTCTATAGCTTTGTCTGGATCTTTTACACCTTTTGCCTGAAACTTTTTCAACTTTTTTATTTTTTTCTGCCTTTTCATCCACCTTATTATCGAAAGTTATATACTCAAATATGCTTCTGAACTTTCCATCTTCTAGAACAAAGAACCCCTGATGCCACCTCCAATAAAAATGCTGAGTCAAAATGTCTTTCCAAATTTTATTTTTTTAACTCCACAACATATCATACACTTCTTTTAGAAAATTGGTTCTCTCGTGAGATCCCTAAAAAAGGGACTATCAAAAACAAACCTGTCTCTCTTTCTGCAAAGAGATTAATGGTTAAACAACAAAAAATTATATCTAAGCCAGGAAAAAAAAAAGAATGCATACAAACAAGAAATGAAATTCATACTGAGGAATAGGTTTTTTTAAATGGGAAAAAAAGAACTGCAACTTCTTCCAGAGTTTATAAACATATGTTTGTGCTATCAATATATATATTTAGATAGTTAGGTAGATATAAAAAGAGAGATGGAAAGATAAACAGAATGGATTCTAATCCATTCTTTAATTTGAATTAAAATAATTTATGTCACCTTGTCTTTAACTTTCTGAATATGAATTTCATGTTGTAATAAGTTCCAATAATTCCTGGCATCTAGTGCTTTAACCATATCACAAAGCAAATTCAGTATTGAATCCAAAGTGAAAGCTGCGCATCTAAAAACAGTACATATTTGCTTTAGAAACACAACAACAGTATATGACCTACAAAAGCAAAAGCGGGATATTGCTATGACATGCCTGAAAAAAGGGGTTCCATGTCAGATTTATGAATTTTATTCTGTGTTTCATCATATTAAGAATTTCAGAAGCTCAAATTTCCAAATGACTGCAAAACATACTAACAATATACAGAAGTAACTCACCACGTGGTATAACAAGAAATTTGAGATGCTCATGTCAAGGTCTCCAAAACAATTTAGGGGCATGTGTCCCAAGTTTTTCCTATAGAAGCAGAGATCCGGTAAGTGCCGACATTATTAATAATTATAGATGTTCAAAGTTCTTGAATTCTTGCCTACAAAATTAGTAGGGCATTTCATATAAGATTTTGACTCATTGGATTACCTGGTCATTTTGCTGCAATAAATGGCTATTCATAGGTGTGATTGACAAAAAGCTTGTGAATATAAGTGCATTAGGAGTTAAACTTAATGCACATCAAAGATAAGTGCATAACGAGCAAAAGCAGCCATCCTTCTTCCCTTTTTTTGGAGACCTTACATGCTTCATCTTGTAATCCTTCTTAGCAGAGGCCACCGAATAATCAACTAGATTTTCAAACATGAGCCTGAAATCCTTCGACTGAAAGACTAGAAGCCAATTCCTGTGATCTTTGAGCTTTCCAGCTTTGCACATACTATCAATCAAGATATTATAGATCACATTATTAGGTTTCAAATGGGTTCTTTTCATAGCTTCAAATAGTGACAGTGCCTCAGCAAGATGTCCTTGTTTGCAGAAGCCATCAAGCAAGGTCGAGTATGTTATTATATCTGGAGTACAGCCATGAGAACTCATTTTCCTGAAAAGCTCTTCTGCTTCATGAGGTCGTCTAGCCTGGCATAAGCCACTTATAAGAGTAGTGTGTGTAACAGAGTTAGGAATCAAACCTTTGCAAGGCATTTCATCAAAAAGTTTACTTGCCTCATCTATCCTTCCACTCTTACAGTATCCTTTAATCAAGATGTTATAACTAAGAACATCAGGTGTACCATCGTTGTTGACCATCTCATCAAAAACCCTTCTGGCCTCATCCATTTGGCTTTGAATACAATAGCCATCTATCAATGAATTGTAAGTGACAACATTAGGCTTTAAGCCTCTCTGAATCATTGTATCGACAGTACTTTGAGCCTCTGAAACCATTCCTTTCTTGCAAAACACATCAACCGATATACTGAAGGTAACAACATCTTGAGTGATGTTTTGCACAAGCATTTCATTCAACAAAGTCAAAGATTCCTTCCATTGGCTTAAATTGCTGAGGCCATGGATTAAGGAGCTGTATGTGACCACATCAGGCTCCATGCCCCTTTGAATCATTTTACCAAACAAACCTTGAGCCTCAAAACCATTCCTTCCTTACAAAGTGCATCAACCAATATACTGAAGGTAATTATATCTGGAGCGACGTTCCACTGTGGCATTTCTTTGAATAGTATTGATGCTTGCTTCCATTGACCCAAATTGCACATACCATGTATTAATGAGTTGTAAGTGACAACTGTTGGTAAAATGCCTATACTTCTAATATGAGAGAAGAGTTCTAATGCCTCGATAACTAGCCTATCCTTGCAAAGACTGTCAATGATTGTACTATATGCCACTACCTCTGGCTCACAACCTCCCTCAACCATTTTCTTCATCCAACCAATAGCCAAGCTCATTTTCCCAATTTTACACAAACCTATCATAGTATGAGTATATACAGTAGGTTGATACCCTCTTGCTACGATATCATCTAAAAACCCCACGGCTTCAACAACTTCACCCTCTATACATAGTCCATTAATCAAAGTATTCAATGTTACAACACTAGGCTGCAACCCAACTTTAACAGTTTTCCCTAAACCAGAAAACCCAAAATCCACCAGGTGCATATGGCAAAAGCAGTTAATCAATATGCTAAAACTATAAATATTAAAGGAGATTCCTAAAAGTTCCATCCTTTTAAACAAGGAAACCACTGTGTGGTAATGCTTCATTCTCACAATAGCAGATAATAACTGGTTAAATTGCATAATAGAAGGCAGAGGATTTAAATGAAGCATATGATAAAATGAAACCAAGGCATCATCAATGTCACTAAATGATCCATATTTACATCTATCCCTCAAAAAATTGTCAAGGGTTGAAGCTTTATATCTATTATCTCTCAAAATTTTGTCAAAGCTTGAAGCTTTATGTCTATCTCTGTAACTTGAATAACACAAACAACCAATTGAATTGGTAAATGCAACCATACCCAATATAGTTTCCTGTTGAAACTGAAATCTCCTAAACTCTGGAGCTGAAAATATAGTTGCTAAAACACTTCGCCAAGTTATTAGCATCTTCACCATCTTCAATTTCTTGTCTCCATGACACAGCAAGAGGAGAGAGAGAGAGAACCAAACTGGTTGTTGGGTTAGTGTTCTGTTACAGCCACAAACAATCAAGTGGGCTTAGGCCTCGGTGATTAGTTTGGGCTTCAAAGTCTGAAAACGACGACGTTTCGTTCTTTCAGTCATACACCAAATGATAGCGAAATCCTAATTGCGCGGAAGCAGTAGAGAACTTGCACAATTTGCTTGCTAAAAATGGCGAGAGAGAAGAGTCCTGGCCTCAAGATCCTCTGGCTTTGGGCCATTGGCACTGCTGGCAGTACACTACACTCTCCCCTCTCGCACTTTAATTTTCAAGATCCTCCAAGTTTACGCTGTTTCTTGTACACTTATTTATATATCCTTTTTTGATCTTGTTTCAGTTTTAGTTACAAGCGTGGTACGGACAAGGCTAAGGGATTTGGAGCAGCAGATGAAAGCTGAAGACCAACAGCAGCTACAGAGTGCTCCCAGCGATTCAGCTATAATAGATGACTTGCCACAGCCCCAAGAGGGTATAATTGGAGAAGTGAAATCATGAGCTTAGTTTAAAATTTAAGTTCCCATTTGGCATTTTGTTGCAAATTTTTGGAAAAGTTGCGAACCTTTTTTGTAGCTTAATAATCAATATAATGTCTTCTATATGTTTGATAAATGGCCTGACTGAGAGAATATCTTATTGAATGTCATGTCTATGAGTTTTACCAATGCACCTAAATTATTTGGTTTTTTAGCTGAAGTTTTCTCTTTCATGTTATGGAGGTGATTTTTGGATGATCTAAGTGAAGTTTTATCTTCATGTTGGATGTTGGATGATCTCTAGACCATTCAAGACTTCAAGTTGCACTTTTATGTAAAATCCATAACAGCTAAAACACCAATTTCTTACATTGATCTGATTTGTTTGCCAAATCAAGCTTCAAATTAATTACACTCATATTAATAAAATGAGAGAAGTAATATGCAATTTAGTGATTTCATTTTGTAATTTTATCTTAAAGTTGACTACTTGCATAAGTTAAAAAAAGAAGTATAGTGATTAAAAGTCTAATATTCGATTTAACTCTTATTTGCTTCAGCGGTAGAATGGTTAATGGAAAAGTAGATGAGAGATGAGACAAAATGACTAGTTGTGTTAACTACAGAGACTATGAATGTATTAAACCATTTAAATTTAAACATATAAAAACTTAATAATTAAGATAGAATATTTAAAAGTCTAATATTCAATCATACTTCTAAGATTTGAAGAGTCTGTTTATATTTTATAGTATTTTATATTTTAATCAAAATAAACTCAAGTTTTTTTTATTATTATTTACAGTAACTCATTTTGTACCTGTATTTCTCACTTGTAGAGTATGAGAAACAAATGAATAATTATGTTAAAAAAAATACATTTCCTAAGTATACATGCAAATTTGCTATGGTTTTATTGTGATATGTATCCAATTTCTGTCCCTGTATGTGTTTGTTTTATAAAAGTACCATAATTTTATTGTATTATTTTGTTGTAATATGTCCACAATATATTAGGCCTGAATATGCAAATAAATGTTTTCAGAAAGGTGGTACTTGTTAGCGTTCTTGTTAAATTTTACATGGAATAAAGAGGTGGTACCCAGATCAAAACAAAATTGGAGTAATCATATGACCTAAATGTGATGACTCCTCCAATATGATTATGTTAAAACTTATTGATTCATTCAGATTACGTTTTAGTTTTTGACAGCATTCATGCAATGAAAATGAGACTTGGACAAACAAAAACAAGGTAAAAAGAAAAACATCAAAAGACAAGCTCACCACTTTCAAATTTTGCAAATTTTTCTGCATTACCAGATCATAAATATTTTTCATATACAAACAACCTGTGCAAGAATATTTTTCCCAGAAAAGACTTCAAAAAAAAAACACTAATAATTTTCATATCCATATAAAGTTATGACAGTGCAACAGGATCGGAAAACTACGATAAAACATATATATTTTTGCCTTTTCATTCTTTAAAAGGCTAAATAGCAGAGCCATAAAAAAAATAATGCCATGAGATAAAAAACAAAGAAGTTATATTATCAATATATTAAATAAATATATGGAATAAGTTTTACAAATGAAATAAATACAACTTGGTTTGAGAGAATTAACTAGCAAGTGGCACAAGCCAAGCTACACAAATAGGCTTGAGTTGAGGTGCTCTCCGCATGGTGGCACCAAATTCTTGGCATAGACAACCACTTTATATGAAGGCCAATAAGAAATATGACTAGTTCCCCCTTGAAGTCGAAATTTCTCACAAATAGCTTGTTTGGGATCATAGATAAGGAATATCTTTAGGCACATCAGTGATGCCATTTTTTTTTCTTTTCACATCAGAGATGCCATGGAGAATAATTGCACCATCTCGTATGAAACAAAGCAGCCTCAAAACAAATTATATTAACAATTACCTAGTAAATGCTGGAGGGAACGGTTATGATTTCACCCAGAGTTTACCCTAAAACACCTAGGGTAAACTCTAAATCAAAAGGCACTTTAACTTGCTGGAATGTCTCCTCTGCTAAATTGAAGCCAAAAATGCCACACCTAGGTCTGAAGAATTTACTCTCAGACCAATTTGTGCTCACTAATACAAAACCCCATTTAGAGGAATTGAATTCGACTTTACTGTCAATACCTCAACTGTAGAGATCAATAAGGGATTCTCGTGACTAAATGACTTACCTAACACCTTATAACCATCTATAGAAGAATCATAACCAAACCCAATCATACTCGTTCGGAGGAGGTAATGTTTTTACCTCATTGGTGAATTAAGCAAGCCGTTACTGCATAACCATCAATATATAAAGAAATTCAAAGAAATCGATAAAGAAATTAAGCAAAATATAAGTAAACACCCACGAGATACAACCAAACCCCCAGGCACAGGAAATTACTGTCCCTCGCCTCCGCCAGGAAATTGCTCCCCCGCCTCCTCCACCCCACCTGTTCAATTCAGATTCTGTGCTTGTTTCAAAGTCACTGCTTCTCTGCTAAAATTAACTCTATCTGACTCATCACTTAAAGAAAGAATTTCAGAAACATCAAGTTCCAATGATGATATGACCACCGTAAAAAATGCGTGCTCTATAATAAGGTTTGTACGGGTGGTGGCATTGGAATTTAAAGATTTAACTAATCTTGAAATTATTTGTGCTAATGTTCCGAAAATTCTTTCTTTCTTTCATTCATGTAGTTTGACATATTTCCCAATCGTATTGTGTAGCGTATCAAATGATAAGATTCACAATGCTGGAAACAAGATTTAAATCCATATTCTTACATAGAGATTTTATTAAACAACAACTGTCATCATCTCATGAATCTCTGGTATTTTACCAAACCCAGACCTTCGGATTGGACTCCCAAGGCTTGTTATTCTTTAAATCCTGGTAAGCTTCTTGTCTATATGGAGAAGGAAAACACTCTGTTTCAATTTGATTGCTGGAAACGCCTTTGGGAATAGTCTACGAGAATGTCTTGCCTTATCATGTTTCAGTTCTTGGTGGAAGTGTGGTTACTGATGATGGAATTCTTTATATTTATGATTCGGAAAACATGCGCTTGCTTTCCTACGATTTTACTCAACAAAGGGAACTTCCTCCCTTTGAGCTTCCCCCTGACTCTCGGTTTGGTCTTGAAAGACATGTCACCTTGATTGTACTTGCTCAGGACAAGTTCTGCGTTTTGTGGGATTCTGAAAGCTGGGATGAATGCAACGTGACTTTTTTTGTTTATATTAGATTCTCTGTTTCTCGTTCGGCCGATGATCTTGAGCTTGATGCCTCTGTTGAGGAGAGCCAGGTTTTTAAAATCAGTTGCTGCCAAGTACACAATATTGTAATAGTGCAAGTTTTTCTTACTTTTCTGTATTCATTCTAACAATTTTAGTTTTGTTTTTTTTTAATATCGATTCAAGTGTCAACTAACTTTTTTTTATGCTGTCCATCATTTTGTGTGAATAATTGGAGGATCCTAGGAGGGAAACATGTTTTAGATTTGTCTCTCTCTTCTATGTTCTCTAAATTTTTCTAATTTAACAAGTTTTTCATGTTGGGGTTTTTTACTCGATACTATTATGAGCATCTTACATTATTTTAACGTCTAATAAACAGAATTTACATTATATAGATGTATCTTCATTTGGTGTTGCAGCTGCTGCATGAAGTATGGTTCATACAGGTATTAGTTGATGCTGCTCATGCTTGATTGACTGAGATGGCTTTGGATCAGTAAGGGAGATTTCAAGCTAACTTTTTATGCTATGAATTACTCATTAGGAACTAGTTATCTTATCTATCTTCTTTGATTCTTAGAGGGTTGATATGAGTTGAGCATTCCTGAAAATTTTGATTCCTTTTGTTCCTTTATAGCAAATATTTTGATATTGTTTCTATTATTGTGATGCCTCATTTTTCCATATAATGTACTTTTTCTAAAGCTCTCCAAGTATTGAGAACTAGTATACATTCTATTTTTCTTTGTCATTTTGTTAGGAACAAGCTATACAGGCTGTAATTATTGGCTGTGATTGTGAGATCAGATGTAGCTATATTTATATAATATATTCATAATTATGTATAGACCAAAGCGCTTAAGAGAATAATAATGCTAGGCATATATAGTTTAAAAAGGCTTGCTTGAGGTTCGGCCTCAGCCCCTCAAAACCTTGGAGGGGAGAACCTCAAATATGCTCTTATTTTGAGCGTTAGACACGCGCATGAGCAATGGTTCTAAGGATGCACCTTCGGCTCCTCGAACATTTGATCTATCAAACTAACAATTTTATCTAAAGAATAATTTCGATCCACCACCTGCTGGGTTTCCTTTAAGCGATCCTTCGATTCCCAAAATTCACTCACCTCAAATCTTTGTTCTACCTTGATTTGGAGATCTCTCTCCTTTTGCCTTAATTTTTCCCTCCTTTTGTTTTGGGTTATTGTTCCTCAATACCATTCCCTTCCTGATTCTAACATTTTGTAAATCCAAAAACATCCCAAATTCAAAAACATCCCACTGACAGTCCGGGCTTAGGGTCGGGCTGCAGGTTATATATTCAAGCTTGAATCATACTTGGGCCGTGCTTCGGGCTAGGTATAAACCTAGCTCAACCCAGTTCAAGTACACTCTAATGTTGAATGTGGCTTTTTGGTGTTGAATAGGAAGGTTAGAAGAATCAAGAGAAGATCCCAATGCCGTATTATTGTCAACATGAATATTATGCAGATTGCATAAAGAAGTGGCTTATGAAAAAGAACTTGTGCCCCATTTGCAAAGGTATAGCATTACTTCCTGAAGATTATCTAGACTGGCTAGGTTCCAACATCCAGGTTCATTCATAATTATGCATGTTTTCAGTGATTCATGTGCAACAGACAGTTCATGCTCCAAAACTGACTTGATAACTAGAGGTCAGTGGAGGAAAAAACCTACATTAACGTATGGGTTGTCCATTTTGTATGAATAATTGGAGGATCCTTGGAGGGAAACATGTTTTAGATTTGTCTCTCTTCTATATGTTCTCCAAATTTTTCTAATTTAACAAGTTGTTCATGTTGGAGTTTTTTTTGCTCAATATTATAAGCATCTTGCTGTATTTTAATGTTTGATTAATAAACAAAATTCACATTATATAGATGTATCTTCATTTGGTGTTGTAGCTGCTTTATGAAATATGGTTCATTTACTTAACTTGTATTTGATCATAATCGATATTCAGCCCCACAAGAAGATCATACACGCTCTTTCTCCACCAATTTTTGAAATTGAGATGCATCTTCAGGACATGATGCTTCGAACTCTTGGTAATAATCAATTTTACTGCCATAAGCCGCTCAATTCAGCAATATACTGTGAAACAATCATCTTATCTAGCTTCATTTCATGTACCTGCTTCTGAAGCTCGTATATCTGAGCATCATTGCCCAACTGAGAATAGGTTTGAGCAGCAAAATTCAAGATTCTAAGCCGTATCAAGTAGAAGGAATCTTTGAGCAATTTGAGATCACATGGAGTTAATAAACCATGATATAATTGGGGAATTTTCAGGATTGCATTGACTGAAAGTTGGATCTGCAGCAACTGGTTTGGATTTGTTTTCGGATATATAACCCTTAAAACCTCGAGCTTGAATAAACGATAGACAAGATCTTGACATATCATGATATTTGTACTTGTAGGTGAAAGCAATGAAAGATTCTTTTTAAAGTTTGTTTGCATGGATACGTGATTAGGTCCTTTTTAAGTTTGTTTGCAAATCAATTCAAAAATTGCTGGTAGTCTGACAAAAAATGACTTGGAAATTCAAACATGCAGTGTAACTTGCTGGGCATTTGATATTTCCTGGTATTATTTCTTTTGATGGTTATATCTTAGGAATCTAGGTATGCTTGTTGCCAAGTTCCCTTTGTGGCAATCTTGTCGTACTCTTTGGCTAAGGTGGGAATAAGGTTTATATTAGCCTCTTTGAATATTTGTTCATTAAGAGTTTTAAATATTTTTCTCTATTTATATCGGACATCACCTACGTTTATCTTCTATGCATGAAATAATAGTTTTTCCCTTTCAAAGACTTCCGATTTCTTATAACAATACTTGGCTTTTGACCTCGGCTTTACTCCTTATGTTATTATGACTGAGAGGTTATCTTTCTATGTTTTTTAACATATTTGGTGTAGAATTTTTTTTATTATATAAAAAATATTCTAAAAGGCACAAAATAATTACAATAATTTTCACTGCATTAAAGCAATTTTTCGGCCCCTTGAAAAATCAGGGTTTTAGAATATTTGATGTTGATTGCTTAGCTAAATATATTATACAATAAAATTAGGAATGTGTAAAAAATCTAAAATTCAACCAATTCAATCACCATCCCATTAATTATACTGTTTATGTCAATTTAAATTGATTGAGTTAGTCAATTTTTATTTATATATTTACTATTAAAATCGATCAAATTCGATAAAAAAATTAACCGAATTAATTTTTAATAATTGATATTAAAAATATTTTTTTTCAATTATTATTAAGTGATTGAAAAGCCAAAAGATGCTCACACCTGAATAAAATACATGTAATATAATAATAAAATGCATACTAAGCACTTGCATTTATCACAATTAGTCATTTTATTTTTGAGCTCCAATTATAAAGCACTTAATCTTGCGCCAAATCTGGTATATGCAGACCTTATTTTTTTATTTGAATACAGGCCTTTTTTTGTACCATTGCTAGGGCTTTTTTTGTACATTTATTAAGTTTTTTTTGGAACTGTCTTTGAGAATACTTTCTACATATAAAATAATAATAATAATAATAATAACAATAATAATAATAATAATAATAACAATAATAATAATTTACATATATTATAATATTTTAAAAGCATACATTGCATAAAAAATATCACCAAAATCGAGCTCAAATTATTATATCACCACGATCATAGAGATTATTTTTCACATATTATATTGCAAATTTTTCTAGGTTTATTTTTTTATTATTCAAAATCAATATTTATAATATTCAATTTATCAAATACATTTTTTTATTTAAGTTATATGTTGATGTATACATTTTAAACACTATTTTTATTTTTTAATTCAATATATATTTTTTATTTTTTATTAGTCTTACTTTTATTTGATATATTAAAAATTTTTTCTATTATATTTTCTTTAAAATTTATTTTTTATTTAATTTTATAAAACATTTTACAAAAAAAAATATTTTTGTATGTTGTTCTAACAATAGTGAATTATATTCCCTAGCTTTATAAATTAAATTAAATTTATTTTATTTATTTTTAATAAGCAATTATATCATTTTAAATTTATTTTAATTCCACTTTCCCTTCTCTCTCTATTTTTATTTTATTTTCTCTCTCTAAAACACATTTTTATTGATTTTTCTATTAGTAAACTTTTTACAAAAAAAATTAATATTTTTATATGTTGTTCCAACAAGTACAATTATTGTATTGTCAGACTTTATAAATTTAATTTAATTCTTTTAAAAAAAATAAATTTAATTTAATAAAAAGATTAATAAAATAATTTATGTTTTTATAGTGAATTATATTATTTGTAATTTTATTTGAATTTCCACTTTCCCTTCTCTCTCTACTTTTCTTTAATTTTCTCTCTCTAAAACATTAATATCAGTTCCAAACCCACCGCACCAAATATCTCTTTCTCTCTTACTCATCTTCAATCTCTCTCTCTGTCTCTCTAAAAATCGCAGTCTCCTTCTTCTCAGAGCCACCCTCTGATTCTCCGATCCCTTCTGATCTTGGTTTATGAGGTGTTTTTTTATTCACAGATCAAAACATATATGCATATATATGTTTATATTGATTTCTTTTTCTTTGTTTGGATCTGTTTTTTTCTATATCGATTTCCTTCAAAAGATCTTTGATATGATACTTTTCGATCTTTAATTTGAGTAATTTGTTTATCATTTTGTTTGGGTAATTGTAATTTTGTGCAAATTTATCTGCTTGAATTTTGGCTTACAATTTATGTGTTTTGAGAAATAAATCAAGAACTGATTTTTTTTTTAATTTCATTTGTAGCTCAAAGGAGAGACCCACTCTTGGGTAAGTTATTATTATTATTATTATTATTATTATTATATGTTCACTTTTATGTTTTCTTCTCTGTTATTTTTTTTTGTGATTTGGTTATGAATTTGCATGAAGTACTTTTTTCGTGATATATAGTAGCTTACAACTATTCATTTCTTTATCGAGGGATTTCGAATTTTTAATGAAATTGATTGAAACTGGTGGGATGAATGAGAAGTTAGGTTCTTCTAGTTATGGTATAAACTTATCTTATAGTTAATGAATCACTGGGAGTTTGAGTCTTCAGTTTGTTGAATTTAAAGGGAAAAAATGAGTGTGCCATGTAAGGTTTTGATTTGTTTTAATAGCATAACTGGGGTGTGGTAGAGATTAGGTATATAATCCTGGATATATTGACTTATCTGCTCCTACATGAAATTTCTCGCCTCATTCTGCTTGGTGGTCTCTACAGTGGCACGCGGATTAAGACCCGCAAACGGAACATTGCAGCGCCGCTGGACCCTGCAGCATTTGCGGATGCAGTGGTCCAGATTTATCTGGATAATGCTGGTGATTTGGTAATTTCTTTCTCGTCCCCCCAAAATGTATTCAGCATCTTAGCAGTTACTATCCTGTGTATAGGTTCAAATGATTGATCTCATTGAAGATTATTATGTGCAGGAACTTATTGCCAAGAGCATTGAATCTTCAGATCTTAACTTCTCAAGATACGGTGACACCTTTTTTGAGGCAAGTTTCTTTCTTTATTACAGAAGTTTGAAATTGTCAATTTCTCGAGTATCATTTAAGATGGACACACTGTCAAGAATCAAGATTATTTTGAGAAATCTTAGATCTTGAAGCATATTTATAAGGCTGAAGTAGCAGTTTAATAATTTATGATTATGATCTGCATAATTCTATAGGCTAGTTTGGACTTAAAAGATTGATCCTTCTTTTCATCTAATTGGCTGGTATCTGGAGAAGTTGAAATAGGAAAGTTAGAGCCTTGTGGCTGCTGTGGTTTCTGGTTTGTTACCTTTAGGTGCTCCCATTTGACATCCCTTTATATCTGCTGGTGATAGATAGGCATACACTTATTGATTTTTCAATTATCAATTGCTTGCTTATATTCTTTCTTTCCTTTTTTTTTTAAATTTTTCCCAAAGCAGGCATTCACAAAAAAATTAGTCTCATTTTGTCGTATATGTGCAGGTTGTTTTCACAGGAGGCCGTACACAACCTGGCACAACAAAACCTGATGAGGGGGAGCGCCATCCTTACTCTATAATAGACTGTGAGCCTAAGCGTGAAATTATATTACCATCTGTAATTTACATACAGAAAATTTTGCGCCGCAAGCCATTTCTCATCAAGAACCTTGAAAATGTTATGCGAAGATTCCTGCAGTCTCTGGAACTTTTTGAGGAAAATGAAAGGAAGAAGTTGGCAATTTTCACAGCCCTTTCTTTCTCCCAGAAACTATCTGGGCTCCCACCAGAGACTGTGTTCCAGCCTCTGCTTAAGGATAATCTTGTGGCCAAAGGGCTAGTTCTTTCATTTATAACAGACTTCTTTAAGGAGTATCTGGTAGACAATAGCCTTGACGATCTGATTTCAATCCTTAAGCGGGGTAAAGTGGAAGAAAATCTTTTGGACTTCTTCCCATCTGCAAAGCGCTCACCTGAAGGTTTCTCTGAGCATTTCACGTGGGTTCTTTATATCCTCTTTGAATCTAATTTGCTACTAACTTGTTCCAGATTTTCTTTAGGCAAATTTGTTGTAATTTTCAGAAAATATTTTCTTATATCTTAGATGTCATTTTTTTTTTATTTTTTTAATGCTTATTTCGACTATTGATTTGAACCTTTATTTCACTACAGATATAAAACTTGTTTGAATTCTTTTTCTTTGCTTATAAGCACTGTGACATTTTGTATTTCCCGGGAAAAAATGAAGGATTAGTGATTGACACGAAGTTGCTTTGTCAACTTGGAATAAACAAGATTCCACCTCCTCCATAGGTTTTCTGGTTAGAGCCAAATGCCTGTAGTCATATGATCATGTTAACTTGTTTTGGTAAGAACTTTAGCAGGATAAACCCAAAATAAATATCTCTCTTAAAAACAGCCATAAAATTGTTTATTTTTTTCTTGTCTTGTCTTGTAATCCGGTGTTTGAGGGGGGGCAAATACTGATTCTAGCATGATGGTATTTGGTGGGTTAACTCGGAGGTTTTGATTAAAATATATGTTGTCATTCCTAGCAACAAGCTATTTGTATGAAATTGTAGCTTAGTACAGAGAATCCTATCAAGTGTGTATTTCTATGTTTGAAGTAACAATAGTTAGTGAAGGACTTGATGTGAAATAATTGATGTACAATTCTTGAAGTACATTTTACTATTTTAATCTTTACATCATGTTATGAATTTGATTAGTCATAATTCCTCTTTGTTTTTACCCGTGTTGTTTGGAAGTCTTGGAATATCCTTACTGGATTTTGCTTGTTATGGAAGTCAAATTAAACGGAGAAGGAACTTAAGTGTTTGTATGGAAGTCAAATTATGCCTAATCAATTTATTGACTCAATCATGATGATTTGGCTGTGCATTATTTCCCACAGAGCTTTACCAGTTAGTCAGTTTTCAAGTTATGCTGTTTATTATGTTTAATTGCACTATTTTCTGTTTATATGTAATATTGAACTTACGAGTTTGCTCCTTGTTGATTTTCAGTAAAGAAGGACTCATACCTTTGGTTGAGTACAATGAAAAGAAAATATTTGAGGTAAAACTAAAGGAAATGAAATCTGCATTAACAACCCAGATAGCAGAGAAAGCTGATATAACTGAAGTTATTGACACCGTGAAGCAACGGGTTAAAGATGCTAAACTCCCAGACGTTGAGGTTGTGCGTGTCTTATGGGATGTATTAATGGATGCTGTTCAGTGGTCTGGAAAGAACCAGCAGCAGAATGCAAATGCTGCTTTACGTCAGGTATGGTTTAAGTACATGCTTTTATTCTACCCACCCTCGACCCACAATCATCCAGTGCATTTCATTGTGGTTTGCCAAACATTTCAGAATTTGTTGTCCTTTCATTGTTTAGTTGCTTGTGACAGTTTGAAATCTGAAAGGGAAAAAAAACACAAATTATTCTATGATACAGGTGAAAACATGGGCAGAACTGTTAAATACCTTCTGCACCAATGGTAAACTTGAGCTGGAACTCTTGTACAAGGTTCAAATGCAGTGCTATGAGGATGCTAAGCTGATGAAGCTGTTTCCTGAGATAGTGAGGTCTCTCTATGATGAGGATGTGCTTGCAGAAGACACCATTCTTCACTGGTTCCGCAAGGGAACAAACCCAAAGGGCAGGTATGCCAGCTTATTTCATTCCACTGAATCAATGCCTCTCTTCCATGTGCATGCTCTGTGCAGGCTGCTTTGTCCATTTTTTTGCCATATGTTATATATATATATATATATATATATATATAGACTCATAATATCTTATTCTTTTATTTGAAATATTGTATTCCTGTTGTTGAACATTAAGCTGCAATCATTATCAAACAACTAAAAAAGCAATTTTCTGGTATTTACTTTGAATGTGGCATAGTATATCTGTTTCGATATCATTGATATCATTGTTATACGGTTTAGTGAATCCTGTAGCTTACATAATGTTGGGTAATGTTTCAGGCAAACCTTTGTGAAGGCCCTGGAGCCCTTTGTTAATTGGCTGGAAGAAGCCGAGGAAGAGGAATAAGTGCAGCTGGCTTATATTACATTCCATAATGTGTTTGCTAAATTCCTGAGATATTTAGAACTCAAAAAAGTTTCCAGCTTTTATAATATTTGGTGTGTTTTCCTGATAATGACAACATGATAAGGCCATATGTATGTTTTAAGTACTTGCAATAATCAAATGTTACTCTATGCTATTTCTTATTCTGATGTGATTTTTTTTATGGTGTTTCCATATTTATGAAGCAAATCAACTTCTAGATTATGGAGTTGTCTATTTGTTGCTTTTAGCCTCTTCACCTCCAGCTGGACAAGCCTTTTTTTTTCTATGGAAAATTTTAAATTTGTACATATTTTCATGCAAGATAATGGCACAAAATGCATATATACAAAAGGACAAGAATAAAAATGCAGACTAAGCAACTTGGTTTGGGTTGTGCAGTTGTGTGATGTGTTTGCCACTTGGGATTGTAATCAAATATTTTTAAAAAAGGAAAATTAGACTATGTAATCATATATTTTTAAAAAGGGAAAATTAGACCATCTAATTAGATTTATAGAAAAAATAAAGTTATTTTTATAAAATTTTTATTTTTTAGATATTTTTAAAGAAATTCTTTTTAAATGTATTTTTTAAATATTTATTTTTTCAATTTTTAATTTTAGAAATGTTATATTCTTAATATGTCATAAAATTATAGAATATTCTTAAACAAAAAAAATTAGAAAATAACATAACAATTCTTTTATTTTATATGGTTGGATGCGCTTTCAGCCCATTTAATCTGAAAGGCTCATGTATCAAAATATTTTTGAAACTAAAAGTTAAAAATTATATATTTTTTTAAAGGAAAAAATAAATATTTTTAAAAATATTTTTATTTTCTAAATATTTTTTAGAAAATTCCTTCTAAAATGCGTATTTTCTAATATATTTGCTTTTAAATATATATAGTTGGGTCCAACTTCAGCCCATTTAATGTGAAAGGCCCATATTATGATCTAATATGTAAAATAAAGAGATCAATTGAAAGCTTCAATTTATCACAAAAATGGCGTTGTTCTCTTCAAGATTCAACTGCTACTGTTCTTCACTTTTTCTCTGCAATGCCACTGTTAATCATCAGAGTAGCAAAGTTGACCATTTCCATTCCAAGGACGCCGCTTTTATTAGACGTGCCGCCGATTTAGCTGATAAATCTTCCGGATTTACCTCGCCGCACCCGAATTTCGGCTGCGTCATAACTACTCCTACCGGAAATGTCGCCGGAGAAGGCTATCTTTATGCTCAGGGAACTAAACCTGCTGAGGTTCAGGCTGCTGAGGCTGCTGGTGAATGGAGTAATGGTGCTACTGCTTATTTGAATATGGAGCCTGGAGATTGTCATGGTGACCATACTGCTGTCTCTGCTCTTGTTGAGGTTTGTTCACCAAGCTTCTTCTTTTGGATTTTTAGGGTCTGTTTGGATCACTTAGCAATGTATAGTACAGTTCTGTTTATCATGTTTGGAGAATGATATGTTATAGCATGGTTAAATAATTTTTTTTTAATTTTGTAAAATTTTAATAGGTTGTGGAAATGAAAAATAGCCTATATTTAATATTTAAAGAAATTTGCTAATGACAATTTTGAAAGATAAAATTTTAAAACCATAAAAAACCACCAAATTAGTGGTTTAAAATGCTTTCTAACTTAATCCATGCCATATATTATGAAACCATGATAAACTATGAAACAAACAAGGCCTTAGTATAATAAATGTTGATAACTGTTGGGTTTTGAAGATAATTGACAACGGTATTTATAGATTAGGCAGGAATTACAAGAGTTGTTGTTGGGATTAGACATCCTTTGAGGCATCTCCAAGGCAATGCTGTACGTGCTCTAAGAAGTCAGGGTTTGCAGGTTGATGTTCTTGGAGAGGATCTCCAGAGTAAAATTATCGAGGTATACTCTCAAATTTTTTGTTAAGATTTTGATTCTCTAGGCTATGTTCTTTGTTCCTTTCAGTTGTTTACTATAAATCTTTTTTAAGAAGAAAATATGTTTCAATAGGAGATGAGTGCTGAGAATGGCCCAAGGTAAATAATCAAGCCACTCTGACACAGTTGTAATTTTCAATTCTATTGTTTGTCTTCTGAATTACTAGTTAAATTTTACATAAAGATTTTTTTTTTCATTTTTCTTATTTTTTTTATTGTATATGGTTATCAAATTTGGTGCTTTCTGTTATATTTTTGTAACATTACAATGTAATGTAGGATGCACGAAAATCATGCCTCCTTGTCAATGCTCCTTTGATTCATAGAGCCACTTCTCGAGTTCCCTTCTCTGTTCTCAAGTATGCTATGACTCTTGATGGTGAGAATTGAGTTTCAAATAATAGGTCTTGTTTAGTCTTTTCATCTTTTTACAATTGCTGAAGACTGAAGAGTGAAGTAAATTAATTCCCATATTCCAATCATGTGAAGGGAGACCTCAATATTTTGAACAAAGAAGTCTGCTAATATTTTCCTTGGATTCTTATAGGAAAAATTGCCGCTAGTACTGGGCATGCAGCATGGATAAGCAGCAGGAAGTCAAGGGACCGAGTTTTTGAACTAAGGGGCAGAAGTGATGCCGTTATTGTTGGAGGAAATACAGTACGCAAGGACAGTGAGTAATTAAATATGATCACTTATTTTGACATTGTAATTGTTTTGATAATGTGAAGTTGTCTAGAAGTATTTCATTTATGCTCCTAGTTAAATTTTTGAATCAGATCCTAGATTGACTGCTAGACATGGGGGTGGGCATATGCCCATGAGGATTGTAATGTCCCAGACGCTTAATCTTCCTGAGGAAGCAAATCTCTGGGACATTTCCGATGTATCTACCATAGTTGTAACACAAAGGGGTGCCAAGAGGAGTTTCCAGAAACTACTTGCATCTAAAGGAGTTGAGGTGGTGGAGTTTGATGTCTTAAATGCTAGAGAAGTTATGGAATACTTTCATGATCGCGGATATCTGTCCATTCTGTGGGAGTGTGGAGGGACACTGGCTGCTTCCGCTATTTCAGCTGGCGTTATACATAAGGTTTATTCTCTTGTTCCTTCTAGAGTTGTTTAAGTGGAGTACTTGTTTTCGTGTACCATGTTAAGCAAGCCCTTGCTCTAAAAGCTTAACTCGTTAAGTAGAAATGAATGAATTTGACTTTAGTTAATGCTTTCCTTTTACCATAACTTTTATGTTGCAGGTTTTTGCATTTGTTGCGCCTAAGATTATTGGTGGAAAGAATGCACCATCTCCTGTCGGTGAACTGGGAATGGTTGAGATGTCTCAGGCCTTGGATTTAATTGATGTTTGTTATGAACAGGTTGGGGATGATAATTTTTAGGTTTTTACCTGGTCCTTCATGCATTCTTAAGTATTTTTGGGCTGATAAGCATTGCAATATCTTACTGAGTCCTCTATGCCTGGAATGGTTACTTGACTTATTGAAAGTGTTTTGCATGAAATCTTACTTCAATTCATTGAGTTCTTACATGATAATTAAGAGGGGAGTGCATTTAAAAATGATGAAACTAATACTGAAGTATCTTGACATCCTTGCTATGGTTATCTCTGTTTTTTTTTTTTATGAAAGTGCTATGGTTCTCTCTGTTAAGACTGTTCCTTAGGTGCTGAATTTACTGTCCTTGTGGTGGGATTGACTGGGGGGCTGACATAAAAGGAAAAAAACAATAATGGGTGAACCATGGAATGGTGTAATCCATATTTATTTCACAAATTCCTTTCCACCTTTTAATTGTGGCTGCATTGCGGCACTTGTCCAGGTTGGACCAGATATGCTCATTAGTGGATTTCTCCAGCCTATCCCAGAATTGATTCCGGTTATCCCATCAGAGGATGAAACTTTTGCAATTGATCCTACTGTCACTCCTTACGAATCAAGTATCATATTCTTCTATAAGACTTGGGATCCTTATGGAGCTTTTTCAAATTTTTCTCCTCATCCAATTCAAATGTTTGATGACAATGGTGATTATACCACATGGTCAAGCGTTGAGCATTACTACCAGGTACCTGCCTTTTTCAAGCATGACCCTTTTTTTCTTTTCCGTACTAATTGTAGAAATTCTGTTACAATTTTCTGAATTTTAGGCATACAAGTTTATGGGAGTGAATGATCCTATAGCAAAAGATTGCATTGAGAAGATAAAATCTGCAAAAAGTCCAGAGGAAGCAGCGCGAATTGGAAGGTCAATGCAGAAGCAGCACCCTGATCTGGTTTGTTCCTAAAACTTTTGATGAAATTCAACTTGGACAATTACTGATCCAGGACTTTATGGAGTTGCAATGGAGTCCAACCTTACTGAAGTCTACTTCAGGACTCCATAATAAATGATTGATGGGGAAATATTGGCACTCTACAATTCTCTTGAACTGTAGACATCAGGTCATTGTCGGTAGGATGATCGAAGTGTAATGCATCAGTGGCCTAGCATTAATTTTTCACACGGGTAGAATTTGTCATTTTCTTATTTGACTAGAATGAATGGGCACTTATGTGGAAAGTGGACAATGGCATTACTTGTAACTTGTCAGTGTAATCTACGATGTAAAAAATTAGCAAAAACCATGTGCCTTCAATTGTTACATGGACAGTGTGATTTCATGTCCATGTGCTGTTGCTTCTCTCATTTCCACAATACAAAGCATGCATCAAGTAGAACGACTGCATTGGTCATCATTTCAGAGCATATATATCTAGGAACAACATTATCTAATTGAATCTTTTATTCTTTTTCCAGCAATCTAACGAAATTTAGTGATCCATATGATGTGCAGGTAAGATCTGATTGGGACAATGTCAAGATTGATGTAATGTACAGAGGATTAAAATCCAAGTTCTCCATTTACCCTCATTTGAACTCTATTCTGCTCTCAACTGCCGGATCTGTTCTTGTCGAAGCTTCCCCGCACGATCTCTTTTGGGGTGGAGGTCGGGAGGGTGAAGGCCTAAATTATTTGGGGAGGCTATTGATGCAGTTAAGATCAGAGTTTCTTGGTGAGTCCTCTGCATAAAGTGAAAGTAATTGCTTAGCTGTATAGTATAATAACAAGAAATGAAAGTCAATACTGAATATGACCTATTTGTTGTAACTTTATCATAATGTATGATTTAGAATAAAATCTTCACAAATTTACAGTGATTTTATCTTAATTTACCTTAAAAAGATTAATTTTTCTAAAATTAGTTTTGATTTTACAATTTCCCTTTTGAAGCTGGAAATGAGGTGTTCAAAAGGAGAAATTGCATATGTTATTTTAATCAAAATTTTCATTTTAGGTGGACCACAGTGATTGCACGTATAGCAATTGCTTAAAGCTATGGACCACAAAAATGGGCCCATTACCTTCTATATACAAAATAAGTGAAACATATAAAGGTGTCAATAAGTTTACATGTAAATTATTTAGTTTAGATTTATTAAAAATAATAAAAAGCGAAAACTAATTTGTATATTACTTTTTAAAATTTTTTCTAAAATTTTTTATAATTTTTAGAAAAATTTAAGAATAATCCTTTTTTAAACTTAAATTGAAAATCTACTTTTTTATATATATTTGATATACTAAATATATTTTAGATCTTTAAAAGTGAGTATTTTTAAAATTGAATTTTGAAATGGTGAATATTTAAAAAAAAAATTGAGTATTTTTAAGAATATTTTGCTTTTCAGAATTTTTTTTTTATAAAATTCATAATAACATTATGTCATTTATGTGTTTGTTTGCAATAATAAAACTGTGGGCAAAAACAGAAAGTGCCTTTACCTATCAAAGTTTGTGTCTTTTTTCCCCTTTTAAGGCATTTGCTTTTGGGTTAATTTACATGCCAATAAAGCACATTGTCAAGCACTTATAAAATTGTAAATTAAAGTAAAACTTTTTGTAATTAAACCTATGTAAGTGCAAAGAGATATTCAATAATATGTTTTAATATTATTATCATTTCTATTTGTGTTGCTATTAAAAAAATAATTAATATATTTTAATTATTTATTAGAGACAGTTATAATTCAATTTTAAAAATAATTTTAACGTATTCAAATTATAAAAAACTTTAAAACATTAAATTAACACTCTCAACTTGATATCTAGCTATGTTTAATAGAAAAATAATTTCTCAATAATTTTAATATTATAAAAAAATAAAAAATATTAGGATTTGAAATGTTATCGTATAAATTAATTACTTATTCGCAGTTTAATTTAATATTTTTTTAAAAATTTAATATATATTAGGGGAAAATTAATACTGAATTTATTATTTTAAAAATATAAACTTATTATTAGACTATATTTCGGTGTGAATCTAATTTAATATTTGATTATGTATTTATGAAATCAAAATATTTAATCTAAGAAAAGGAAGGAAGGAAGAGTTGGCATGATTGTTTCAAAATAAAAATCATATGTCAACATTACAACTTTGAAAGAGCTTTATAAAAGTTAAATTAAAAAAATTAAAATAAAATTTTAATTTTTGATTAAAGATACAATTAATCAAAACCAACGTTTATAACGAGTTTTAATTTTTTTTTTAGAGCTAAGATTTGTTGTTGTCTCAAATCAAATTTCATGTTTTAGGCCTTTTAGACCAAATCATTATTAATTAATTTGTCTTTAATTATTAATATATAGATGTCTGTAAATCACATGTTTAATGTCATTTAAATCATTGTCAATAAATTGCTATTATATATATTTTTATTATATCTTTTTCTAATTTTCTCAATTTAGTCAATAGTTCAGTGGTCGGATCACAATTAGTTGGTGACTCATTAGCTTATTTTGATTTGAAATGGAGACTATACAATTGAAATTTGTACAACTCGTTGATTTGGTTCCAAGGAAAAATCATCATATTGAAGATCTTATAAAATATTGTTAATAAAATAAAATATAATTTATGAAAAAAATTCCTATATAGAGGGGAAAGAAAAGAAAATTTTGATGCAAAGTTTTATTTTCTATGGCTATTTTTGGAGAAATTATGTAATAAAATTGTGATTTCAATTAGGCATTTTAGTTAAAACGGTAAATCAATTGAATAATATTTTTTATATATAATTTATAGAGAAATTAAATGGCTCACTAGGAAAATTTTAGGGTAATTTTTTTTTAAAAAAATGACATATTATTTTTTAAAATTAATTTATTATTTCAATTAAAATATTTAGTTAGGATCACAGTTTTAACCGAACAAGAGAAAAAAGAGGAGGTTTAGGAAAGAAATGTTATTAAAATTTGAAGGGTATCAAACTAATTTTTTTTAAAAAAAATATTATATCAAAGAAGCTGAAAAGGAAATTTTCATTTTCCTTTCACTTTGTTCTTTCTTGATACTCAATAATTTGTTCTACTTTCTAAAAAGTTCAACTTTATTTATAATATATTTATGATGAAAAAAATGAATATTTATTTTTAATCTTTTAAAAGTAATGTTGAGATCGTTTAATAAATATTGGCAGTAAATATCTGTAGTTAATACAATTAAATAAGTAGCTTTTTTGAATAAATTAAATAAGTAGCTAAATAGTGAAGTTAATGTCTACCATATGAAAATAACAAAGATAAAAAAATAATTAAATTTGATTATGAATAAAATAAAATAATTAAATTAAAAAAATAGTTTTTAACACTATTTTTGTTTAATAGAAAAATTTTATTAGAATTTGAAGGGTATCAAACTCAATTTTTTTTTAAAAAAAAATTATACTGAAGAAGTTGAGTGGTTAAAAGGGATTTTTTTTTCTTTGACTTTGTTCCTTTTAATGAGCCAAATTCAATAATTTATTTTTGGTTTCTAAAATGTTCAACTTTAATTTATTTATGATGAAATAAATGAACCTTTATTTGTAGTCTTTTGAAAATCATAGTCTACACAATGTATAATAATTTTTCTCTTATTCTATTATACCTTATTTTCAATCAATGAAATTTAATTTTTTTATTTTTTTATTACATATACAAAAAGGGAAAAATCAATTCTAAATCTATTACTTGAAGATATATTAGATTAAACATACATAAGCTCATACTTTAAACATTCTAATTAATTAAAATGGTTTAAACATTTTTTCATAGATATGGTCAGCTCAATTAGCAAATAAACATGCATATTTTTCCATGATTATACCTTCAAAACATTTGAGGAAATGTTTGAATTTTGCCTGAAAAAAACAAATTATGTTGGGCCACTTGCTTAGATACTTAGGGTAAAATCTTCCCTTTTTTTCCTTTAATTTGATAGTAAAAAACAAGCGGAGGAAGAAAGTGAATTATTAGGCCAAAAGGTATTTAAAAAAAAAAACATTTAGTCACTAATTATAGCTCCTTATTTAACTACTTTGGCTACACCATCTATTTATCTTTGTAGCTCTTTAGAAATTTTTCTTTAGGTAAAAATATTTAGTCACTAATTATATTTTCAAGCACTATATTTTTTTACTTAATCTTGTGATTTGAGATGTGAATCTTTCGTATCATTTTTTAAAGTTTTTTTTTTTAATATTGAAGTTAAAATTTTTGTATAACATAGTTTTAGAGAGAGCTAGAGAACCTCTACTTCGTCTTTAAAAGATTATTTCTTTCTATTTTTTTAAAGATTTTTGTTGTTTTTTTTACCTATAATGAACCATATTCTTTCTTAATTTTCTTTCTATTTGAATTTTATTATTTTATATTATTTAGATTTATTCTTTTTTTAAATATTATATTAACGAATGATGAATCGATTCTAGATTAATTATTTTAAAAAATACACTTTATCTCGGTATATATATTTAAATTTATTTTTTAATAAATATGATTATTTTTTTATATTGCTTCCCTTTTTGATAGATTTATTTTTTTTTATTATTTTTTTTCTGCTTTATGGTGAATGTGTCTTTTATTTCTCTTATAAAGAGTCTGTCTTTTTTATTTGTTTTATTATTTAAATGATGGCTCAATATATATAAATTATATGTCTTACTCTGAGTATTAAATATTTTTGTTGGTATCTAAGTGAATGAAAAAATTAATTAAAATAGTCAAATAATAACCATTATTTATCATCAAATAATATATGCTCCAATTTTTGGATCTAAGATTATTGTTGGTGTATTTTTTTATAACATTTTTTTTAGAATTATTTTTTTGAATTATAAAAAATTTTGATTTTATATTTATTATCAATGGATGAATATTTATTTTTTAAAAAATATAAATTATAATAATTATATAAAATAGTAAATTTTCCATAAAAGCAATTTCTACCCTAAATTCCATATAAACGACAAATGAACAAAATATCAAAACTACAAAAATGGAACCGACCAGTTTGAACAAGAAATCAAATAATGACAGCTGGAAATAATAGAGCATACACGTGTTAATTTATATATATTTGTGGGGCCAATAAAGGGCAGCCTTTTGGGCAGGGCCGGTTAACAAGGGTACAACAAGTTCAATAACAAAGGGCCTCAAAAAATTATGGGGCCCAATAATATAAATCCAAATATGTTTATGCTTCCAATTAAGAAGGTTATATTAGCTTGAATTTGTATTGTGATATTATTTACAATTTAAACAAAGTAATAAATTTTTAATGCTTTATTTTGTAAAAATATTTTGAGATACTTGATTATTAAAATTGTGATTTTCATATTAGGGGCCTAAATTTCAATGTAAGAACAGGGCCTCTTAAATGTTTAAGACGGCCCTGCTTTTAGGGTAGGTAGATCTTCACATGTCCCACACAAGACTTACGTGGACCTTTATTTTGGAAGGAACATTATAATCTGTTGCCATGTTGGAAATTCAACTCACACACAACAGCTGATGTGATTATTAACAACGCCAATAGAAATAAAAATATTTGAAATAACAATTGTTCAATTGGAAGTTGATTAAGTTGTTGAGTTTGAATTTGATGTAAAATTCTGTTAAAAAAAATTGATGTAAAACACAAGACAAAACACACAGTTTTGATATTTTATAAAATAATTTGATAGAAATATTATATCCAGATGCCCTTAATAGTATTTTATTTAAAGAGAAAGCATAAATATATCTTTAATTTATTCTGTAGGTGTAATTTAATATTTCTTCTATCTTCAATAGATAGGTTTATTTTTCTTTCTAATAAGTAAGAATATAATAAAAAATTTATATATAAATTTATATTTTTAATAAAAATAATTAATTTTTTTATTTTTATAAAATGATAAATAGAATGGATAGAGTATTTTTCTTTTAATTGTATCTAAATTTTTATAAAAAGAAACTATTTAAGCTCATCGCTTAAATATTTTATTTTAATATATTTTTGATGTTTTAGTAGTTTTTTTATTTGATATATTATATAAGTTTTTTTTTTTAATATCTTCAGTTATATATAATGTACGATTTAAAATTGAGTATACAGTTTTTGATTCAATAAAATTTAAAAGATAAAAAAAAAATGTTTACAAAGCCAAAGTTGTTTTTGATTTTGAAATTAATGTACACAATAAATAAAACAAGTGAATAAAGGGCCCACTGTTTACTTCTGAAATAGCTAAAAACAAAAGGGAAAAGGCATATAGTTCTTTTAAAAAAAAGATAATTAAAGCATGGATGTGAAATTGATAATTACCCTTGTATTAAACTAATTATGGCATGCATTGCATGATTAAGTCAACAAAATAATAATTTTGGCGAATTCAAATTGAAGTATCTTTAATTAGTCAATTAATGGTTTAATTAAGATGGATACTTTTTTTTTATAAGCAAGATTGATACCTTAGTTTGCCTTCTCTAATAGAAAAGAAAAAGAAACAAATTTTTAATTTTTTTAAAGGATAAATTGATGTCCATAATTCATAATTAGTCTAACTGTATGCTCTTTAAGACCGGCAAAGAAGTATTGCTAAAATTGATTACCCAAACAACTATTTTTTTTATTCCGAGATCATGATGTGAGGAACTTCAACAATTTATGAACTCGTACTAGTGGGATAGATCTGAATATATAAATAATATTCATTGGATGGCGTGGGATAGACTTTATACAAGGAAAGTAGATGAAGGAATGAGATATAAGAATTTGCATTATTTTAACTTAGCTATGCTACGTAAACAGAGTTGGCATCTTCTAACCAATCCTAATTATCTTTTGTCTAAGGTACTCAAAGATAAATATTATCACAATTGAAACTTTTTAAATGCCAAGTTGGGACATAATTCTAGTTTTACTTGGAGGAGTATTATCACAGCTCAAGCTCTAGTGTGAAGTGGTGTGCGTAAGAATATTGGATGTGGCAGGGCAATTCAAATTTGGTCTGACCCCTGGCTGCCTATTAATGAACATTTTTTTGTTAAGTCTCCCATACCAATTATGAATGTAATATGGTGACGAATCTCTTCAGTAACTAGATCATATTGGGATTCAGATTTGGTCAGGTCAATGTTCTTGCAATCAAAGGCTGAGGCTGTCTTAAGCTTGCCTATTTGCAGATTTGATGGGGATGACTTCTGGTTGTGGCATCATGACAAACATGGGATATATACTATAAAATCTGCTTAACACCTTTCTCTTGCTTCCAAGCCTTCCTTGGTCTCACAAGTGCCTTCATCAATTTGAAAAATATTATGAAAAGTTTGAGTTTCACCAAAAGTAATGAATTTTTGTTAGCGCTTGCTATTAGATATTATTCTAATAAAATGTATACTTAATTGGAAAAGGATTTTTGTGAAAACTGGTTGTCCGAGATGTGGGGTGATAAAGGATCGTTTGCATGCAATTTGTATTTGTTCTTTTCTTCTTGGCATGTTGGCATATTTGGGGCTACAATTTTACCCTGCTAGTAGTGACTTTTCATCCTGATTTACTGTGATTTTTTAATCTTTAAATGCGGATAAATTTGCTGAGTTTATGGCATCTATTAGAAGTTGTGGGCTACTATGAATGCTCTTTTATGGCAAGGTAAAGAAGTATTGATCGTTTGATTTCTCCGATATTGGAATTCCTATCATCATGAAGGTGTGCTAAAGAGAAGGTGGCTATGACAGTTCATACTATATACTACGAAGGGACCATGTCTGGTGATTTGCTCCCTGTATCCTATAGTTGGCCATGCTCAGTGGATGGCTCAATCAATATGGCTAGCAGATCTGCTAATTTTGGCATTTATTTGAGTTCTTCGATAGGGGCATTTATTTCAGTTGTGTCAGACTTTTTTTCGAGTATTACAGAACTAAGAATAGCAGAGACTTTGGCTTTATGACATGCACTAGAATGGATTTTGCACAGTTTCAATGGCCCGAGTTATATTCTAATCGATTTACAGGAGGTCTATCTTAGCACTCTTTCTTCTGTAGAGAATAGGTCCCCTTTTGGCTCAATATTGAGTGATTGTAAGGATCTATTAAATTAAAGAAGTGATGCTACTTTAGTTTGGATTCGAAGACAGGCGAACATGATCACTCACCACTTCGCTACGCGTCATTTTCTTTTGCTAGTCTTCATTTTTGAATTTCATTCTCTCTTGTATTGCCTTATTTTTCACTAAATAATAAAATCTCCAAATTTTAGTTTAAAAAAAATCGATTAACAATTTTTTATTTGTCTATTTTCATTCAAATTTGTACATGCTAGACAATGAATTAATACCATTTTAAAGTAGCCATGTTAATTATTAAGTGATTTGTGTTTACTTATAGCAATAGTTTTATATATTTTTTTATTTTTATTTTTTAAAGAAAATTAGAGTATTTATTTTCAAAAAAATTTAAAAAATATGTTCACTTAATAAAAATAAAATAACATTTTTAATATCGATACAAAAACTTTTAGTGCGTTTAGTAAATTACTGAAAATATATTTTACAGTGGTATATTACAAGAATTGTATTTTACTGAGAAAAATTATATTACCATATTTGGAAGATGCAATAAAATACTGAGAATAGATTAGAAAAAATATTAACTTATTTGGTTGTAACCCAACTTTATAAAAAAAATTTAAGTAATATCTAAACTATCTTTATAACATATTTTTTCTTATTTTATCATGTCTTAAATTAAGATTATAATTATTTTTTGACATATGGACCTCTCAATTCACTTTCTCAGTAAAATATTTTTTCTACTTCTTCTAAGTAAAATATTTTATCAACTGGTTAGTAAAATTTAATGGACCCAATATTTTATTTTATATAAATTATTTGCAAATAAATATGGTATTATTGGTCAAATAAATTATATAATTAATTTTTTTGAGATTCTTGTGCAACCAAACATACTATTTATTTTTTCTAAATTATAAAATTATATTTTTTTTATAAAGGAAAATTTTTGAAAAACATATTAAATATGTTTTTCAAAAAAAATTTTAAAAGTTAAAAATTAAAAATTTATTTTCTAGTATATGATTTAAAAAATTATACCGTATAAATATAAATTTTTATTTTCAATTTCCTATAAAAAAATTTCTCCAGATGACTACTCTAATTTTCTACAAATGAACACATCCTAAAAATTTTGAATATTATTTCTGCAAAATTTTAACTAAATCTTAATTATTAATTAGAACCATCTTACATATTAATAAATAAAACTATTTTTATTATATATATAAAGAAATTAGCTTAGGAAATACCCACATATTCTTTTTAATTCGCCTAAAATTTTCGAATTTTGAGTATCATAAAAAAATATTATTCTATAGTTCATAAAATTATTAAATATACAATTACGAATTTGATTACTTCCTAATCCTTATTATTTAATAATTAAATAAAAAGAAAAGATTTTGTATATATCCATAACAAAATACATGATCACCTATTCATGACAATATAATTCTGTTTTTTCAGAATTATCACAATAATTTTCATACTATTTTAATCATAAAATTATTAATCATTAATAATTTTATTAAATGAAGATATGCTATATATAATATATAAATATATTATGATATCTCTATATATATTATGATTATTGTATATATTATTATTATATAAAACAGGTAATTAGGTATATTATCAATTTCATACTATTTTAAGAGCGGAGAAACTACAAAAATGGTTTAAAATCAACAATAACAATAATTAATTAAATAAGATATTTTTCTATCTATTATGATAATAATAAATGCATTGATATGAGGATTAGGAAAAATTAAAAAAAAAAGCTTTATGAAGTTCTTAATTTTATTGTGAATCTTATGGTATAATTGGCCAATTAGAGAATTAAATCTAATATAATAAGTAATTAAGAAGCTTATTAAAACTTGCATTCATGAACACATTTCACATCAATAGAAAAATTTAAATGAGAGCTTGCCATGCATGCAATCCCCAATTAATATTTATGGTGATTATAAATTTTTTTAATTGACTTTGATTTGAATTTAAACTTAAATTTATAACTTTAAAAATAATTTTAATATTATTAATACATATAATTGATAATATTATAATTCTTAATATTTAAATTTATAAGAAATCACCAATTTGTGATTTGATGATCAAAAGCGTGCCTTATTTTCATTTCTGTTTCGATTTCGAATTCGATTTTTAGATTCTTCCTCCTCATATAATTAATAAAAAAAATCTACAAAAAATTATATTACATTTATTTTTAAAATTAAGAAAAAAATATATGTATTTATCACTAAGTTGTATCTTAGTGTGTTATATTTATTTTTCTTTAAATATGAATGAAATTATTTGGAAATATATTTTTGTAGTGCAGAAATAATAATGATGACATGTCATTCAACAATAAGTAAATAGATGTTTTTAATGGGTTCATTTTGTGTGTATGAATATGGTGCTAAATACAAAAGCAAATAGGAAGAAATTATTCAAATTTTACATTATTAATATTCCATTCCATATGTATCATTACAAGGATTGAATACCCAATTTCATATATATTCTCAAATTTCTTTATATGAAAATTGTATATTTATTTTAATTCACCATATTTACAATAAAATTAATAAAAAAATAAATTTTAATTAATAGATATTTTTAAAACAATAATAGTAGACATCATAATAATAAAAAATTATTCTTAAAAAGACAATAATTATTTTTAAAATTTATTTTTATTATCATTCAGACAATAGTAATCTTTCTTAATAGTCGATCTTAGATTTATTAATTTAATTATAGTTTGAAAAATGATTTTAGATTGATATTTCAACCAATTTGCCTACCAACTTTATTTTAGTGTCAAATTCAAAAACCCAATTTTGAAGAATCAAATCTTATATATAGACATATATATCTTATTTTATGTAATTATATGTATATGTATACTATTTCACATATAATTATAATTAATATTCTCATTTTGAATTTGACTAATTCTTAAAAAAATGCTTTGGAAAGAAGGAACCAACCATTTTGGACATTGGTCTTCTAATGCTATGAGAAGAACCGAAAAAATGTTCCAGACTTCAAGTCATTGGACCCCACAATGTGAGAAAAATTAAGGCGTTGCCCTACAGTTAGGACACTGTCCCATAAACAAGGGCTGAGATGAAAATTAGAACAATAATACGTTACTATTTGTCATCACGTGCAATATTAATCTTTACCGCTTTTATATATATTTATTTATGTTTTTTTTTTAACAAAAGCCTATATTTTCAAGGTTTTTTTTTAAAAAAAATTAGATTGGATTATAATTTAATTTAGACCCTATTTTTAATCCGAAATTAGTATTGAATCTCAATAATTTTTAGGGTTAAATGAACTTTATTTGCTAAAATCAATTTAAATTTATTAGAAATTAATTGATTTGTTAAACCGAATTAATGGTTGTTGATGTGGTAATGTGAGATTCATTAAACAAAAACATAAAGTTTTAATGCTGATTTTGGATAAAAATCAAAGTTGAAATTAAATTTGTTTGCGTTTTATAAGATTAGGACATTAATACTTAATATTTCTTTCTTATACTTTTTATTTTTAAATTTCATATTAAAGAGATGCTATTAATTTAAATATTTATTTAAATCGATTCTGCTTTCACTAAATATTCAAATTTCTTTTTCTATAGATATAAATCTATGCATTAATATGATTCTCAATTATTAGAAGTCGAAACCAATCAAATGAAATCCATATGAAAAAAATCTTTTTTTTTGCATAATTTTTTTTTAATATTTGGTTATTTAAAAATGTAATATTATAAACAAATATAAAGTTGGTCCAAAATCACAAAAAAATAATAAATTTATTTGAAATGTTATGATTCACGTGTATGAATTTTGAAATGTTATGATGGAGATTGAACATCAAATGATGTTCATACTTCATATTATAAATAATTGAAATTATTGTGTTCACATGAGCCAAATAATAATATAACAGAAACATATTCACATCATACGTGACATCCAACATGTAAAAAACCCTTTCAAATTGTCAAATAACTGTTTTTATTTTAATTTTTTTATAGTATTTATATATATATATAGAGAGAGAGAGAGAGAGAGATTATTTTTTAAAAAATTTGCTTGCTGAGATGCAAAATCCAATTGGATGGTTTTTCTTTTTTCTTTTAAATTTTATTTAAGTATAAATAAATAAAAATCTAAATAGCAATTTAATTTTGACATCATTTATTAAATTTTTAATTATGAATTATTTTGGTAAATTTAATGCCATATTGAAAAAAACATAAGAATATAAAACGATACGAACAAAAATATATATTGAGTTTCAGTAAAAAATAAATTAATTTTCTATAAAATATATTTTAATGTTATTTATATAGTCATTGATGTAAATTTGACTCAACACTTTAGACCTATTGAATTTCTATAAATTCAAATGGTAAAAACAATAATTTTCTATGAATAATATTGTTAAACTCAACTCAAATCTCTTGATTACAAGAAATATAATGAGTTTATAACAGTAAACGTAATCCATATTACCTAACTAAAATAATCAAGATTATTTTGCCTTGTAAAACTCGTATGGTTATAAGTCCAATATTTTACGTGGGATCAGAATATTTTTTAGTATATAATAATAATAATAATAATAATAATAATAATAATAATAATAATAATAATAATAATAATAATAATATGAAAAAAGAAAAACCTTTTTTAAATAATAATAATAATAATATGAAAAAAGAAAAACCTTTTTTAAGTAAAAATAATAATTGATATTTGTATATGTGAATAAGAATGGTGCTACGTTTCTACGAAAGAAATTGGTCTTTTAAATTCTAAGTAATAAAAATGCATGTGAAATCTTCAAATTGCAGTCCAGAAACTAGCAAACAGATTAAACAATAATAAAACAAAATAAAAATAATTATAAGAATAATCATTTTTATCAAATTAATGAAATGTTTTGGAATTTATTTTTTTAAAAATGATGAATGGTCCTTCGTCTAAAGGCATGTTTTCATTTATATTAATCTCAATCAAAATTGCTTCATAACTATATTTATTTAGTTGCCACATGTAAAAACTAATATATATTTCTCTATTTATATTTAGTGTTGAAATTTAAATTGAAATAGATAAAAATCGACTCTTAAAATAAAGATTTAAGTTTATTATTTTTTTTATTAGAATTTGGATCTGTAATTAAGTTTATTATTTTTTTATTAGAATTTGGATCTGTAAGATGTCATATACTTAAGTTTAAATCATAAAAATTATATATATATATATATATTAAATTTGAATTTGAATTTGAATTTAATTAATTATAATTACATTCGGGATTTTTTAATCACACAAACTATTTTAATAATAATTAAAATTTCCATTGATTTATAAAGTTATTTTCAATTAAGACTGAGCTTGAAACCATTAACCTATATTTTAAATATAAATATTTAGACTCTCATTTAAAAATCAAATTTAATATGAATATGTCGTTTAAATTCCTTAATCATATTCTTATTAGGCAAAGTCAAATTTATATGAATATGTCGTTTAAATTCCTTATTCATATTGGTATTTAGGCAAGTCCAAATTATCCCTACTTTTTAATGGGAAAGCATAGTTTAGCTACTTTGGAATTTTTATAATTAAAATTATATTAATTATACTTTTTTAATTACTATAAGCTAAAATAATAATAAATATCTATACAAAGCATAATTTAATAAAAATTAATTTAATAATAAATATAAATTTTAAAAAATAAATTTAAAATTGATTATTTTTTATTGTATTAAATAAATAAAATAATTATATATAATGTATATGTATAATTATAAAGCAGCTGTATTTGTGGGTATAGAAGACAAATTGGCAAACCCTAAAGTCGACGACAAATACAATATTAAGGAATTGTAATGATCCGATTAGACAAGAAAATCACCAATTACGTGCCAATTCCTTTCATGTCCATATATTGCAAACTCATTAAGATTTTGAAGAGTTTTAGAGGCAGAGAGTTTGACAGAATTTCGAATTTTGTTGATATTATAAGCTTTATTTTTTATATATTTATTGGGCAAAAATTATTTTAATAATTGAGATAAAAAATATTAAATAGTATTTTTAGTATAGATTTAAAAATATCAAACTCAAAAATTACTTAACTATTAAAATTATAAAAATTTACTTTTATATTAATAATATTATATTTTTATATTTAATTGATATGAGATTTAACACTCTATTCAACTGTTAATTACATCAATTGACATTTAACAAATACATAATGATCACCACTCAAACTACTAATGAATATAATTCAGGCCTATATTTAATAAAAATAGTTCATATTTTTATGTCATATTAACTTTTTTATTATATATTTTGGAGTAGCAATCTTAAAAACTAACTAACAATCTTAAGGAGATATATTTTTTATATTAATTAAATTATAATATATTATTTTATTGTTAAATTATACTATATACTATTAAATACTACGTTTATCAAATATAAAAATAACAATAATACTATATACTATTAAATACTACGTTTATCAAATATAAAAAAATATAATTTAATTAATAAAAAAATGAAATCTCCTTAACTTTATTAGTTAAATATATAATAAGAATTGATTAGTATATTAAGTCAAATTTGTGTTACGTTTTTGGAAATTAAACCATTTTCAAGTTCTTTGTAATTTATTTATTAATCTATATGATGGTGAATTGAAGAGTAAAGACAGAAAGGCTGTTCTCATTATATATATATATATATAACTCAAAATCTAATGGAGCCTAATTTAAAAATAAAAAAATTAAATTGATTTTATAGTTGATTGCATGTTCAATCATCCAATCTTTTATGAAAGGGACAAAATGCTAGAGTTATGTTTGTTGTAATATACTCTTGTTTTTATTTTTATTTTTTTGAACTTAATAATTAGTTGTAATTAATATACCCTTAAATGCTTTTAATTAATTAATTGGCTATAATAATTTATAATTTTATAATGGTAGAAAGGATCTAAGATCTCATAATTTTCTTTAAAATAATATGTCAAGGTTAATATCCAAAACACTAACTAATAATAATAATAATAATAATAAAAGAAACAATGGAGCCAATCAAAATATTTGTGGAGCAATTTAGGGATGTAAATGTAAAACTACATTTTTTTTTTCTAATTATAGTCATGCTTTGCTTTTTTTTTTTTTTAAAAAAAAAACAATAAAGTTCATATACTTTATAATTTAATAATATACTTACAATCATTCTCTAACTTCTCCTTACATTATCTACTTAATATGATAACAATTTTATGGGGATTACGATGAGATTTAATTGACAAAACAAGAAAAAGTAAAGTGTTTAATAGTATTATAAAAAAAATAATAATTATTTTTTAGATAAATACTGATAGCATTGTTAATTTTTTATTATAGTTGATTTATATTAAGTAATAATATTATAGAAACTTAATTATTGAATTTATATATTTAAAAATATTGATACTAAAACACATTCTAATAATAAATATATAGTTTACTTAATAATATATATAGAAGAAAAATCAATACGAAGAAAATTACTATTTGCTTCAATTTAACTTTGCATTTGTGGGGTTTTGTTTTTTTCATTTACCAAAGTGATTGACTTAATAGCAAATAGGAGATATTTTTTTTATAAAAAAAAAAAATAAAATTACAAAATTAATATCTCATCAATCAATCACTTATAGCCTTTCAAATTGAAATTTATTTATTTAATTAATTTTTTTTGAGTTAAATGGTCCATGAATAAAAATAAAAATTGCTACAATTTCTATTTCCATACCTTACATCATTAAATATATTATTTATTTAATCATTAAATTGTACGGTGACCAAAATGAATGCTAATTTTATTCATATTTCTAGTTTCGAATATTAGGTCTCTTCTATATATAATTAACAAAAAATTTATTATTTATGTAATAAATAAATAAATATAAATAATATTGTATTGGCTAATTATTTAATTATAGTTTAATAAGTTACTAATACAACTCTATTTATCCAAATATTGTTTTTAGGATTAGGAAGATCTCTCAGCTCGTTGCCATATCTGGAACTCGTGAAAGTGACAGACAACAAGGGGAGATAGAGAGTCTCTCTAGTTTCTCTCTCTAGAATTGTCTTCACCCCTCTCTCTCTCTCCCTCTCTCTCTCAGAAAGTCATATTAAGAACGGTTTTTTTGCAACTTTCTTGTTTCTCTGGTGCTAGTGGTTCCTATTATTTCTCCCAATCCTGTTCTTGCTTACCATTCTTGGTTTCCTACCCACACACACAACACTCTCTCTCTGAAAAAACCAATTCACTCCCTCTAAAAAAAAAATCGATCTTTCTCTCTTTTTCTCTATAAAGATGGTAACTTTATCCCTAGCATGCAACTCATCTTCTCTGTTTTGATTAACAAGATTTTGTTACAGCATAATTGGATTCGTTTTGCCCATTTCCATCAATCGAAGCTTGATCTGGATTAGAATTTGCGTGTTGAGTTAAAGATTTGAACTTCAAATTTTGTTGGGAATTTATAAAAGTTTTGGAATTTGGATCGAGGTTGGTGTGGAACAAATGTTAATTAAAGTGCCCTTTGGATTTCTTGTATTGAAGGGTATTTGTTCTTGAAAGGAGTTATTGTACGTTGAGATTTGGAAAAGTGTACAATAGATATTCCTATATAGATCTGGTCTTTAAGAAATATTTGTCTTTTTAGCTTTTATCGTGTATTTGTAAATATAAAATGGAAAAGATGGAGTGAATATTCTTATCCATTTTTCTTTGTTCCAACAACAGAAAGAGTCATTGAAAAGTTGCCTTTTTCTTTCTGTGGTTAGCAAAAAGATTTGGTGAACTTAATCCCGTTTTTGCTCCTCGGTGGATTGCGTGATTCAGGGTTTCAAGGTGGCTTTTAAGCAAATTTAAGCTACAATTAGATTCCCAGGGTATGTTGGGATTTGATTGTTTAAGATTTTGATGCTTTATTAATGGTCAAGTTCTCAATAAGTAGGCTGTGAATTCAAAAGTGTATCTTTTTTTTTCGCTCTCTGATTCTTATTTCAGAGATTGAGGGCGAATTCAATTGGCTTAATAGGCTGTAAATTCGAAAGCTTTTGTACATAATTGTTCTGAAAAATTGATTTTTGATCAAATACAAGGGTGAATTTCGTTGGATTAATCTTATCATTTGGCCTGTGAATTCAAAGGATTTTTTTTGGGTCTTCATCAACCATATCTGACGGATCCCCCATCTGAAAATAGTGGGTGCTATTGTCTGGCTGGTCTGGAGTGCATATTAGATATTATCAGGGCCCTCAGGATGGGGTCCTGCTTATCTGCAGAAAGCAGGAGCCCTCGCCCTGGTACTCCTTCCTCTCCTGGTTTTGGGATCAAGAAGAGGAAGAACTCAAAGAAGCGACCAGGGTCAAGGAATTCTTCGTTTGACTATCGGAGGGAAGAACCACTACACAGGATTCCAGGGAGGTTATTTCTGAATGGGTCCAGCAATATTGCTTCACTTTTTACCCAACAAGGCAAGAAAGGGACCAATCAGGATGCCATGATTGTTTGGGAGGTTGGCTTTTTTTTTTCTTTTACATTAGTTCATTGAAATATGTTCTCATATTGAAGTCATATAATATGATTTTTGATTTGTTTTCTGTGTATCTTGCGTAGCTTTGCATATAAGCAGATCAGAATATCATGTTTCTTGAACAGGAGAATTCGCTTTTGATGCATTTGCTAGCATAGTCAAATATAATATTAGCATTTCTATTTTCCTTCATTCAATTGTTACTAATCCTCAAATTTTTATCTTCTTTGAGAGAAATATTATGATTATGCAAATGATGGGATTGAACTGAAAGTGTCTTCATTATCCATTTCTGATGGGTTTATTGAGCTGGCAGACTTCAAGCATTTTTATGATTATGCACATACCTTTGTCCCTCTCCGTCCCAAATTAGATATTGTAGCAGCTGTTGTCTTTTTGGAGCCTAGCCTTGGTTAGGAAATTGCAAAATATCTACTTTTTGTTGTTCCTCTATTGCACTTTCTTTGTGAAAATGAAGTAAGAGGTCCAGCTAATGTTATCTCCATTTTTAATAAATATCCCTGTTCTCTGTATTATATCATGATGTTATTTATCACAATTTGCTGTTTAACTAATTGTGGATTTCCAGAACTTTGGATCAAGGACGGATACAGTATTTTGTGGAGTTTTTGATGGCCATGGTCCTTATGGTCATATGGTTGCTAGAAGAGTCAGGGATAATCTTCCTCTGAAACTGAGTGCTCATTGGGAAGTGAATATAACCACTGAGGATGTTCTCAAAGAGATTAGCATGAATACTACCAGCAGCATGAACTCTGAAGACCAATCCTTTGTATCTGCTGATGAAGAACCTAGGGCCTCTATCGATCTTGATGACACTGAAAAGCAGCCACAGATTTTTCAGACACTGAAAGAGTCGTTTCTCAAGGCTTTCAAAGTCATGGACAGGGAACTGAGAGTGCACGCAAATATTGATTGCTATTGTAGTGGGACAACAGCTGTTACATTGATCAAGCAGGTCTCTACTTGTTACATCATCAAAATTGTGTGATTTTAAAATTCTCTGAAATATCTTCTTAAAATGTCTGCCTTGGCTGTTTATGTAGGGTCATTATCTTGTTGTTGGCAATGTCGGGGATTCTAGAGCTGTACTGGGTACAAGGGATAAAGATGACTCTCTTCTTGCTGTTCAGTTGACGGTTGATCTCAAGCCAAATCTTCCAGGTAATTCCCTGCCTTTGGTCTTTTCCATGATAAAATTTTCTTATCAACTGGTTATTTTATACTTAAGATGGACCACTGTGTGCTGTGCAATAATAGTAAATTCACTTGGCATTTGACAAGGACACCTTAATCCATACATGTATGAGGAACAAGAATTATAGTTGCCAATATGCTCATGCTAATATAATTTCTTTTCATGACTAACAACCTAGTAATATTTTTGTCAGGATTTACATATGTGATGTGAGAATATTTGTTCTCCTTGTAGTTTTTCTACAAGGTTCTCTTGTTTCCAAATTCGTATCACATTTTCTGCTCAACAATGAAACTGGAATAGCATAGTATACACCTAACTTTTAAGGGCCTGAGGAAAAAGACCTGACATTCAGACCAAGTTTGCCAATTCTGATCTACTGCATTCTAGCATACTTGATGAGCAGTGAGAAACCTATTTTAGGATTTCTTGATTCCACTTTCTCATAGGCTATATGTCCTTCAATTATGTTCTCCATTAATTGGCTACATGATGAATTTGGGATTTTCACTTTTATTTAGTCTCTCTTCTGTATGCTTTCCCTTTTGGTGTCTACTAATAGAGGGACTGCAGTTGAATAGAAGAATCTAGGCATGCGGTAATGTACAAAATGCAGAAGGATCCTAAGTTCTAACAGGCATGATAGATTGGACCAAGTTGCTGGATATTGTCCAATGATACTTGCATATTTGCATATTCTGAATATAGTCGATATATATTTGAAGTTTTTGATTCCGTAGGTTACTGTTTTATTTGATTTACCTGTTGATATTCAACATTATATTATTTTCAATGAGATCTGTTGTTTATTTGTGAGGAAGAGCAATTTGTGAGTGTTTTCAAAGGTTGAATGTAGTTTAAGATGCTGAGGAATATGTGGTTCGAATTGATTATGAGCCAGAGAAAACCAAGGAAGCATGATGATGAACCATGTTAGCATGGTGAGGTCGATTATAATAGAGATTGTAACTGAAGGTTATAATGCAGATGGCAATCATTTTATGATGGACGAGGGAAAGACTTGCCTAGTTTTGTTCGACAAGTTAAAGTGTATTGATTGGCAAGCGAATTATTTTGAAGATGGTTGAGGCAGCAGTTGTGAAATGGAAAAATTTCTTGTGGAATAGGTTTGCAATAGGTGACATGTATAATTATATTATCATTGTCCTAGAATAGTTTTCATTTTCAGGTAAAATAAGGGTATGAAAAATGAAAAACTGATGTGTAAATAGGATTTATTGCTATATCTTGTGGTTCACCTCTTCACCTTATACTATTGTTAATTTTTTCCTTTTCAATTATTGGATCTTATAGCGGAAGCAGAAAGAATACGGAAATGTAGAGGGCGAGTTTTTTCCCTTCAGGATGAACCTGAGGTAGCTCGAGTCTGGCTACCAAACTATGACTCTCCTGGCCTTGCCATGGCACGAGCTTTTGGAGATTTCTGCCTGAAGGATTTTGGTCTCATCTCTGTGCCTGATATATCCTGCTGGCGCCTAACTGAGAAGGATGAATTTATAGTTTTGGCTACTGATGGGGTAAGAACGGGTTCTTGTACGTAATTCAATTTTTTCAACATGGAAAACTTTAAAATTATGCTTTTCCATTTTCATTGATTCTAATTTGATTATAGATATGGGATGTTCTCTCAAATAAAGAGGTGGTAGACATTGTAGCAACAGCCCCTGCACGTTCCTCTGCAGCGAGAGCCTTGGTTGAGTCAGCTGTTAGAGCTTGGAGATACAAGTATCCAACCTCCAAAGTCGATGATTGCGCTGTAGTTTGCCTGTTCCTTGACACGAACAATTTATCTACTGCATCCAATGCCAATACAAAAGAGCAGCCTTCTTCAGCGGATGAAACCGACGCTGGGAATCAGAAAGAGGATGATCTTTCAGGTCCAACCGGACTAGGCCGTTCAGGTACTGTAAGGACTGGGAAAGAGGTACTACTTTCAGAAGGAAGTGCAGATGAAGATTCTTCACAGCAAGAAGAAGCACAGTTGGAACACGGAATAGAATGGTCTGCTCTGGAAGGAGTTTCCCGTGTCAATACGCTACTGACTTTGCCAAGATTTGTGCCTGGAAAGGAAGATAAGAAGGCTGCCGGAGAGACCAAGACTGGAAAATGAAAATAAAGAAAAAGGCTTTGTTAGTCCTTGAATTTCTCAATTAATTTCTATTCTTTCTTTTTCCTTAATTTCTGTATACAGAAGGGGAAAAACAAAATTTGTAGGGGCCAGTATATGTTAAATTCGGACGGGAGAGGCAGGCCCGGCTATATTAGTGTGTCTGGGAAATTGTCCTTTCTCTCTCTAGCGTGGGTAGAAGAATTGGAATTTTTGTAAAATCCAACTCTCGGTTCTTGTTTTGGTTTCAAATGCAATGTGTGATTTATTGGTTTTTGTCTGCTGCTGATATAATAATTCGTGACAGTGAAGTGAAACCATTCTTCAAGTTTCAAAATTTGATCATCTGATGTAATACTTTTCTCTGTTTTTGCCATCTTCAGCTTTGGATTTTTCTTGCTTCAGATAACAGCATTTTCTCTTTCTTTCTCACTGTTTTTGTGGGATTTGTTGTTTCAGCAGTAAGAGAAAAGAAAGCAACTTTGACATTGTTGTTCTCTTAATTCTCCCCAAGTGGCAGAATTTGATTGACAGCAAATCATCCTAAGAATCTTTGAGGGTCATCAATTGGCTGGCTGGGGAGTAGGGTTGGCGGTAAGACAGAAAATTTTCGCTCCTCGCGAGGATTTATCACAAATAGGGTGGGAATTTTTCAAAATTTTTTTTTGTCGAGACAGGAACGGGGAGAAATTTCTCCCCTTTGGGCTGGGCAGGGTGGGGAGAGGGAGTGTACTCCCTTTCCCGTCCTTCCCTGCGGATACCCAAAAAAATTCATAATATATACACACACTATATACATAGTATATATATACATTATATACATATAATATACATTATATATATTATACTATATATATATTATATATATATTATATTTTTTTATTTTATTTGTTATTTTTTATATATATTATATAATGTATATTGTATTTGAATTATTTGTACATACAAAATAAATTTATTTTGTTATATTTTATTTTATTTTTATAGTATTTTTAAAATTTTATTGCGTATATTTATTGTATTATTATTTTTTAAGTGTAAAATTATAATAAATTATTATTTTTTATATTTTTAAATTTTAATTTAAAAAAATAAATTTTCTGTGGAAATACCCATGTGAGCAAAAACGGAAAAAATATTCCTCCATTTATATAATGAGAATGTGGCGGAAAATCTTTGCCTAAGGCGAGGACGGAGATGTAGAGTGCTCCTCCGCTCCGCTTCATCTCATTATCAACCCTATTGGGAAGCTAATTAGTCCTATAAAACCTTTTTTTCCCCCTCGACTAAGAAACATTTTTAGAGCAATACCCTTTATACATCATTGGGCGTTCTTCTCTTTTTCTGGTTGTTCCTTTTTTATTTTTTTCTCGTGGCTTCTTATCTTTTGAAAATTTCAAGATTTAGCAATTTCAATAAATTTATACTCCTTTTATCTACAAAAGTTGTCAATTATTCTATTTCATAATGTTTCAAAATAATTGTTCATTTTTATTTATTCAATATATTTAATGTATTTTTTTCTATTTTATTCTCTAATAAATTTATACTTTAAATAAGAAATTAATAATAATGTAAATTATTTTCAAAATAAAATAAATATATGAATAAGGGTAAAAAAAGAAATATATAAATTGTCAATATATTAATTGTATTTTTTAAAATTTATAAAAAAAGAAAGGTAATTTTTTTTTTTTGTGATGGAGAGAGTAATATAAGAAACAAGAAGAAAAAGTATTTGACGCCAACAATATGAGAAAAAAAAAATTCTTAAAGAAGGGAAGACAATTATTTAAATTTCTGTTTTCTTATGCACACGGAGACTGAGTCAATGGTAAATACATATTTTTCTATTCAAAATAGATTTCTTTCCATTTTACACTGTATTTGAATAATTATTTAAATATTTGAATGAAAATGTCTAATGCAGTTTTCCTGGCCTCCATTGTTGGCCTGATGAGTCTCTATCATCCAGTTTGATGGCCAGTTTGTCTTCCACTCTGTATGAAATACTTTTCTAACGTCAAGCTGATGTTTGTATATTGCAGAGGTAGTCTATGATTGAACTTCTATTTGTTTGCCCTTTTCACGTCGCATGATGCAATTGGTAATTGTTCTTGTAGTCTTTTAACTTGTTTCTGAAACCATTTACCAACTGAAGTCATATCAGCAATTTTAAGATCAGGATTCAGGACTAAAACCATTGACTTGTTTCTCAGGTATTGAATGGAAGGTGAAAATACCTATTATTTGGTTGAAACTCAAACTCAGCTACTAGTCCTAGAAGTTTAGGTATTGACATGACAAAATTTCCAATTTGGACATAATTTGATACTTTTAGAGTCAGGGGCAGACCTACGTGCAAGGACTGATGATTCCCCTTCACCGGCAATCATATACACTAAAATAGGAGGAGAGGTTGGCTGACCGGTAATTTTTTTGTAGGAGGGAGAAGGCTGAGAGAGAGGCTGTCCGAGAAAGAAAGGCTAGAAAGAGCTGAACCAAGCTCTCAGATCGGCAGAGACAGTCAAACCACCACCAGTAAATCATTGGCCATCCATTCTTTATCCTTTCTCGGTAAATGGCCAGTTCCGCCATTGTTCAGAGCCCACTATAAATGCATAATTTATTTTTTGTGCATTAAAAATTCTTATAAGAATGATATAGTTTTTTCTGGAAAAAAAAACTATTAATTGAACATATATTATAATAAAATTATAATAATATTTTTATAATAAATTAACCAATACATTTGGTAAATATATATAATATATTCTTTTATGGATGTGGGAAGCAGAAGAGTGCAATTTTCTCATATTTTTCCCCTTAATCTTGCATGTTATAGCAATGCAATATCAAATCTCCAAATCTTCATTGTTAGATCAGTCATTTCTTCACCAATGCAAAGATGTCAGTACCATGATAATATAAGCTTTCAACTATTAAAAATTTGTGTTATAGCCATGAAATTTCTTTCAGAAATGACTGGAAAGTTTTTTCTTTTTTTTGAAATGGAATTTTGCACTTTCTGTAATTGTAGACAATAGAAAGAATACAAATTGGAATAGAGACAGTTTCTTGGCATTGGTGGGCCGTCATGTTGGGTTTTCCTTTCAGCTAAAAGTTAATAAAAACTCCAAAAAGGCTGCTCTGTTCTGCCTTTATTTATTTATTTTTTTTTATCAAGGGACACTATGCCCTACACACCATGAAATGATGCAATGAATCTATTTTCAGAATACCAATTGGAGCTTGCTTGCAAGAAGAATAAATTTCTTAATTTCGATATAAATAATTTATTTATAATTAAAGTGCAAATGAAATTAACCTATAATAAAAGATTTTTAATAAATTTTACTAATTATATTAATAAATAAAAAACTTTATGTTTACATTTGATTTTTAGACTGCTGAAAAATTGAGGAATTTTCAAATTTAGCTGTAAAAAATAATTGAAAAAGAACATGAAGAAAAATACATAGCTCCAAAAACTAAAATGGTTTTGATCGATTAACTTTAAAAAGCACATTGTTTTGTCATGTTTTGATGCTCTCAACAAATAAGTTAGTCAAATAGTAAGCAATAAAGAAGAAAAAAAGGAAAAGAACTTAGCTTTGCATACAAAAAAAAAAAGTACTTTTATATTTTTTTTTGTATTTTATTTTTGGCATTATAAATATAAATAGTAAAATATAAGTCAATTTCAAGGCTGTATAAGATTATATTCAACAAGAAATAAAGACAAATCAGTAAAGTTTCAAACTAATTAATTAATGTACTTGGTAAATAATTGCAAATAATTTTGTAGATTGGGGCCTCAGAATAATTATTATGAAAGAATTACATAGCCTAATAATATTCAATTATTAAATTAATTTTTCTTTTTCATTTTTTTTCTATAATAAAAAGAGACGGAAGTCTAAAACATCAACCAACAACCAATTTTCATAATGGAAATGGACGCTATATAACATAAGTCAGTCTACGGTGAAATAAGCTCCTCGAAAGACATGTCAAATTTCGTTTCCATTTTTTTAGTATATGAGTAAATTGGAACTTAATTTAATTCATTATATACAGCAAAAAAGAAAATGCAATTCATTAAAATTAGAAATTAAGAAGATACAATTGCAAATTAAAACTAATTGTAAAATTTGAGATAAATTAATTAGCCGTTGATTATATTGGTTTTCCATCCAACCAACGGCTATAAAAATCTAATGATTCTTGTGGTTTGTATTCTGGAACTGTATGCCCTGCACCCTGCAACATTATCAGATTTCCATATCATTTAATTATTATTATTATTAAGCAATTTATAACAGATTAAGAGCTGTCCAGCTTATAATTTAGCAAAATTAAACCCATATTTTTTCATACCTTGATGGTCAGAAAAATAAGGTTATGGTCATATCCTTGCAAGTACCTGTATCAAATTATGATTAATTAGTCCATAATTAATAATAATTTTATACCTAAAACTTCCATATTAGCAGTTGAGCACAAGAGGCACATTCTAGTCAGTAAGTGAATATTCTCCCAAGCAATATGAGTATACCGAGAGGTAGTTTAACAGTAAGTACATATTTTCTTATGTATATTATTTAGAATCGATTCGAGACCAATACCCAGAAAAGAAAAGGAAAAATCAAGAGGCAGATGAGTTTAATATTGATGATAATTTCATGCGGTGATCAAGCTTACCCAGCAACTTGATCATTGGAAATCCATGGTCTCCATTCATCAATTATCTTATATCCAAGTGATCTTGTCCATGCTTGACTCCCAGTGTATGGCACACACATATCATGATCTCCACTGCAGATAATTAATAATAATGAAATAGTAAATGAGAATAATTTGACCTTTTTATTTTTTTTTTAAAGAAGGAATTATTTAGAGAAAAATACCTATAAATAAGTGCTCTATATCCTTGAATAGTTAAGTTCTTGTGGTAAGGAATCATATTTCCAGCGCCATATTCATAATCTATTCTAGCTGAACATAGCTCCCAAGGACCAGCAATGGATTTCTGTTATTATAATATGAAAATAACTTATAATAATAAAGTCAATAATAATTTTTTCAAAAATAAAGAATAATTTCCAACAACAGTCAGTAAAAATAACAATTATTCAAGTCTTCAATTGTTGCAGAAAATAAGAATTAAAACTAGTAAATTTAGATAATTTACTGGAGCAGCATGAATTGCTTTTCTAACTGATTCATCATTTAACCAAGCAGTTGCAACTTCATCACTCTACATGCCATGAAAAATTAAGACAGATAACAAGTTAATATATCAGTAATGTAATACAGAAATCGAAATTTTACAGTATCGCGCGAGTGCTTTTCTAATTTTATATAAAATATAAAACCTGAGAAAATGTATAAAAAGTCATTATATCAGGATTGTAATGCAGAAAGTGAAATTTTGCAGTATCGCATGAGGTGCTTTTATTTTTGTATAAAGTATAAGTACTTACAAAACATGACACACTGCCTTGTGCAGCTAGTTTAGGCCACAATGGGAGGTTGCTACCATCTTTCTCTAGTTTCCATAGCGGCCAAGCACGGCCAAACATTCTCTTTCTCACCTTGAGAGGCCTATCTGTAACCCCCAATTGTTGAAAACTAACAGGCAAGCGTGAGGTTGAGTTTGCTTGTGCTTTTTGTTGTGATTCTGGATCATGGTAGCATGGCTCAAGAATGTCATAAATGTTCAATTCTGATATAGCCTAATCACCCATTTTTTTTTAGAAAAGGAAAATCATAAAAATTTATTAGTTAGATGTTGTCAAAGATTAAGAAGCTATCGCAATACAAAAGCATAATTTCAATTATTATTCATCCAAAAAAATCTGGCTTCTAGACATAATCTACTAATAATGCATATCCGATCTCCTGAATTACCCAAAATCGGTTCTCATTTTTCATACCAATATTTAAGAAAAAAACAATTCACTCTGCACATTAAATCACAGTCTAACAATAACATATTCTTCGGACAATAAATTCATGATCGATCTCTCAATAATAAACCCAAAATCTATATTTTCTCTGCATATTAATACTAAAAAATTTAAAAGAATCTTACCCTGTCTAATTTGTCAAGGCTTGAGTAGCAATTAGGTGTAGAATTGTAATAATTTCCATTGCAATTAGTTTGAATTTCCTCAAAAATATCATCAGAAATAAGACCCATTCCATGTGCAAAAGGGACAAGAGCATTGATGCCATCAAATCTAGTATGTGATGCTCCATTTCCCACTAAGTAACCCTGCACACATACATATAAATAATTAATTATAAACTATGCTTTCATTACCAAATTAATTAATACATATGTACATTTAATTACTTTCAGTCAATAATTAATGGTTGCCAAAGTGACATATACCTTAAAATTAATAATGGGTTTTTGCCCTGCTTTTATTCCTGAAAAAGAAAAGAAAAAGAAAAAAGGAAAAAAAAATGATTTAAACTAGATTATATTAGTATTCTCTACGTTTTAAAAAGATAAGAAGCTTTCATTTTTTTATTTGTTCTAAAATATAGTTTCATTATTTTATTTAAATTATAATTATATTACAAATTAACTATTATACTTCTATTTAAATATTTTATAATCAACAATATTGCATTAATTATTTATATTTTCTAAATTATAATTACTTTTACCTAATCAATAGCTTTTTTAATTTTTAATTTTTGCAATAATCAATAGCTATTTAGTATAAATATAGAATAAAATTGGTAAGTTATAAGAAAATTTTTGTTTATTAATTAAATAGCATAATTTTTCTTAATATGTATGAAATTAGAAGTGCTCCTATCATTTTGGGACGAAGGGAGTCACACTTTAAATTAATTCAAAATATCATTTTGAACTCAATTGAAAATGAATAATAAATTTAAGCAAAGAGTAATATGCATATTGATATAATTTAATAATAATAAATATTTTTTTAATAATAAAGTCAAGATTGATATTATGTTACCTTTAGCCAGTTCAGAAGCAAGGGTAGGCACATAAATTCCAGCATAAGACTCTCCAGAAATATAAAATGGATTGCTAAGAAATTCTGGGTATAGTTCAAACCACTATAATATTTCAAAGAAAAAAAAATTTATTAATTGGTTGATTTTATATTTCAAATATTATAAAAAAATAAATACATGGGTTTTAATTAATTAAACAATATATATATATATTAATTTTGCTATATATATTTTAAAAATTGTTGAAATTATAAGTTACCTTAAGGAGGAAAGTATGTGTATCAGCTGCAGTTTGGAAGTCATCTGTCATGTATTTGCTTGTGTTTTTGGAGTAAGAGAGGCCAACACCACATGGTGAATCTAAATAAATCATATTTGAAACCTAGCAAAATTTAAAAAAAAATTATTTTTTAAAAATTAATTATCATTGAGATATTAATAATTAAAAATATAAAATATAAAGTATGGAAAAAAATTGAATAAAAATATGACCTTGGACCAAGTATATGGATTGAGATGCAAAGTTGGTGAGCTTCCCTTTGCATGCCCTTCTTGAAAATTGAATGGTCCTGCATAGATTTAATTTCAACAATATAATAAAAATTAAAAAAAATCTTTAAAAAATTGGAAATAATTAATTTAATCAATTTTTGAATTAGTTAATAGTTTATAATTAAAATAATTATATAATATTGTGTAGTAGATAAAATAAGTCAAAATTGGAAGTGATAGTCCATAATAATTAAGGCAATCAATTTAATATAGTTTTTGGATTGAATTCTATAATTAATTAAATTCTATTATATTGAGGCATAAGATTTAACAAATACTTACTTTGTTGACATTATTAGTCTCATTTAGAACGGTAGTCAATTACTGTAGGGCCATTAGTGTAACTAATTATAATTACTTAAAAGTAATTGATTACTTTCACTCTTTTTCACAAAATATCAATAACTTCAGAGATTTTATTTTGTTTTAGAATGTATGTAACTTTAAATTTTATATCATTTTTTCTTATTTTACTTTTCTTTTTATTTTTTTATTATTAAACATTGCTATTAATTGCTTTTATTTCTCTGCATTTAAATAAAAAACTTAAAATTTTTTTAGTATTAATACGGAGAATGGAAGAGTCAATTCTGATTCTATTACTAAAGATATATATTTATCTATAAATTAATTATGTTTTACTGTGCAAAATATTATTATCTTTTTACTTTAATTATTGTGACAATTTAATGAATTCTTAATTTGTATATTGAAATTTTAAATGAAGAAAATAATTAATTAATTAATTATGTGAAGTGAAAAAGGATTAAAAAGATGCCAAAAATCATGTGCTGTGTCTCTATCTTTAAAATCTGTGGTTGTGGTTGATGCCCACATCCTCAAATAGCTGATTAGACAATGGCATTTTTTAGATAATTAATAATATAATTAACAGCAATAAACAAACATTAGAAAAACAATGTTGAAGTACAAAGAGGGTGATTCCAAATTTATAATCACTAATTACAGGATTAACTTATTAGCAGACTGATATTAGCATACTAGATTTGAGAAAAAAACTCAAATATTAGGTCTAACCGTTTAAAAAAATCCTAAAAATATTGCGTTTCGTTCGTTTTATTTAAATTTAATTTTTTTATTAATTAAATAATTAAAATTAATCTTTTTTACATTAATTATAGTTAATAGAGACTAAAAAATTTTCTGAGTCTACATGATATGCAAAATAAAAATAACATAAAAAAATTAATATATGCCCTATCAAAATGTATATCCTATATGAAGACTCGAATAGCTTGTGTTTAGTCGAATTAAAGCCAAAAAATTAATTTTAATTCTTAATTGATAAATATTATGAATATATAATGCATACTGTCTAATTAATAAATTCATGTTCGATTAATTTTCTAGCTTCCCTAGTGCGAGCTTTGAACATTATTGTAATTTAAGAGAGAGAGAGAGAGATATATATATATGTATATTAATATGTGCAAAAAAGAAAAAAGAAAAGAGAAGAAAAAGAGAGGTTATACATATATGTTGTATAAATACCATGTTCATAAACAAAACCATCAAAGCTAGAGCAGCCAGGTCCTCCATTGAGCCATAGAACTACAGGATCTTTTCTTGGGTTTCTTTCAGAAACTATCAAGTAGTAGAAAAGATTTTTCTGATCCATTCTCACATACCTATTTATATATATATATACCAAACAATTATATATGTAAATATTAATAAAAATCCACCATTAAAATTAGTACAATATATATATATATATATATATGTAAAAATAACTTGCCCTGAGTAGTGTTTTGATGGGAATTTGCCACTGAAACCAGGTAGGTGAGTGATGAGAGAACCTTTTGGAGCTGCTTCAATTAATGCAGATAAACTCAAAAATATTATACAAATTAGTATTTGTATACACCAAAACAAGTTCATGGCCAAGGCCATGACCAAATATTTATTCACAGTACTTCTGAGAATTTCTTTATAGAGTGTATGTGTGTGTGTGTGTATATATATACATACAATAACTTGTAAAAGAAAGAGAAGGTTGATAAATTCAATGGAAGCCAGAAGGTATCGATAAGAAAAGACAAGTAATAAAGCCAATGCAAAGAGAAAAAATTCTTTCTTTTTGGTCAAAGAAAATAAAAGGAAAATAATAAAGACACATGTTGGGGCCATGGGTGGGTTTTTCTTTTCTTTTTTTTGGGTGGGGGGAGTTATTCTAATTTTTTTAGAAGAATTATATCCTTTTTAAAAATAAATTTGAAATACAAGAAACATAATTTAACTTAAAATGCATATTTTTATGGATAATAGATTTACGATAAATTTTGAACTTCTCTAAAAATATATTGAATGTTTTAAAAAATTTGAAGGTCAAATTTCAGATTTTTCAATGTCTTAATTATCATTTTAATAGAAAGATAAATATAGGATATATAGGAGTAGAAAAAGAGAAATATTATAGAAAGAAAAAAAAAAGGAATGACATAGAATTTCATAATAATTTTGGAGTTTCCTAATAATGGGTTAATTAATCCAATCATCACCAAATTATTGCAGAGAATTGGGAACAAGAGAATTTGGTATCTCTAAAAACAGTCCATTGTTATACCTCCAAAATAAAACTGTTAAATTTTGACTGTCTTTTACCTTTAATATATATATATATATATATATATATAATTTGAGAAACTACGAAGAGAGACAAAAGGGCACTTTGCTAGAAATGCATGCTGGCTGGCAGGCAAAGGCATTTTAGAAAGAAAATGATTAGGCCGTGAAGCACCATGAAAGCACACAGTACCCTTTAAAAAGAAAGAAAAAAAAGAAAGAATTAAAAGCTCTAAAATGCCAGCATAGATCTCTGCTGGAATCATGGAAAACACCTTGGTTGGACCATATGCACACACACTTCCATATATAATAATAATAATAATAATAATAATAATAATAATAATAATAATAAACTTTAGCACAGACCATGCCAATTCCCCTTTATGTGGTAGGCCTACAATACAAGCTATTCTTATTGGACTTGGACTGCTATTCCACTAATCTTTCTATTAGCTTTTGCCACATTGTCATGTAGATATAATGGTTTGAATTTAAAGTGTGAAAAGAGTTTTATGTCCCCAAAAAAAAAAAAAAATTAACAATAGATATATAAGAGAAATATAAGTAAAATGGACTCGTAGATTTATTGTTAGGATCAATTCAAAAGTTAAGTAAAGATAATATAGAAAATATAATGATAAAATAGAAAATATAATAAATTTTATATGATTCGTATAAGTTTATGTCTATGGATGAAAATAAATAAAATTTATTAATCAAATTAGAGAAATATAAAATTAAAAAAAAATAATATTCAAACGCAAATTTACTAATCAAATAAGAGAGATACTAAATTTTAAAAAAAATAACACTTAAATCTTTATACCAAATTTAATAAGTGTGGCTCCAGATTTATTCAATGTGCTCACGATTCTCAATACATAAGACTTATTTAAATATTGAATAAATGCCCTTCAAAAAATCTCTTAGTACAATACATCTGTTGCATTACCTGCTAGTAACCCTGATTTAATAAGAATCCTTAATTAAAAATTAAAATGCGAATTATACTTTATATAGAAAAAAATCTCCAAATAGATAAAGGTCTCGTTTCAAATCTCATTAAAATTTTGATGCACAATCCTAACACTTATTGTTGCCTTAAAAATGTGATGTGAAACTCATGAATATATTCTTTTACTAGATTCATAAAGAAGATCTTTCAAATAAGTTGAAGTTGATTTTCAAATCTAACAATTGAGTCTGGTAAGAAAGTGAAAGATATTAATTTTTGAGTTTTAAACTATCCAAAAAAATAGAAATTCAAATGGAAATCTAAGTAGTGATTTTTCATTGATAATGAATAATAGATCTTAATTAATAAAGAAAATTACAGATTTGTGAGCCATATCTTTGAAAATTTTAATATTTTTCATACTCAAACCCAGTGCATAACTAGGACTAATTTTGACGAGTTAAAATAAAATACTTTTGTAAGAATAAGAAGGAAAAGTCGTTAATGTCTTTACAAAATTTTTTTGTCAATGAGCCGGATGCACACAGTGAGTCCACTTCTCTTGTAATTAATTAAATGAATTGTTATTAATTTACTTGCTTAAAAGATTAACTAAATGAATGTATTGTTATTAATTAATTCTATATTATTGATAGAATTGAAATAAAGTATCTTTTTAATTAAACTAATCTAAAAATATTAATTCTAGCTAATCTAATTAGGTTAATTTTAGATTAACAAAAATTTATCCAGTTTGATGACTAGAAAAATATAAAAGGAAGAGACAAAGGACGAATTGTTTTTCTTCAATTCCCATAGTTTAATTTTATTTTTGGTCATGAATGAATCAAACTCTTTTAGTTCCTTATTCAAACAAAATTAATGTGAATTTCTCTTATACCTTCAAAACAAGAGAAGAATAATGAAAATTAAATATATATATATATATGTGTGTGTTTTTTTTTCCAAATAATTATATTGGTTTTCCATCCAACCAACGGCGATAGAAGTCCAATGATTCTCTTGGCTTGTATTCTGGAACTGTATGCCCTGCACCCTGCAAATTTTCATTACTAATTATTAGCTAACAAATGGGCCGTTACATTCGGAGAACGATGAACAAAAATAAATTAATGTACCTGAAATAGATGATCAATGCTAACAGAATATAGTTTTCAATAACTAAACCTAAAAATTAATAAATTATTAAAGAAATATATAGTATTTGCTATTTAATTACAAACCTTTATAGTTAGAAAGGTGAAGTTGTAATCATATCCTTGCAAGTATCTGCAAGAAATTATAAAGTTTAATTTACTCATCAATTAATTATAAATATATATATTTAAAGTTTAATTATAAACATATATATATATATATATTTATATAAAAAGTTTTAATTTACCCAGCAACTTCATTATTGGAAATCCAAGATCTCCAGTCATCAACTATCTTATATCCAAGAGATCTAGTCCATGCCTGAGTTCCAGTGAATGGCACACACATATCATGGTCTCCACTGCAAATATTTAAACATTAAAGCACAGCCCATGAGAGAATATTAACATTATTAAATCAAAATTTATTTATATTAAAAAAATCAAAATTTATTATAAGAGCATATTCTTTTAGTACTACAATGAGAGGAGAATTGATATTGAGTTTATTATTCTATTAGGGGAATATATATTTATTGTTAAATTTTATTTGGTATGCATCTGCGGGAGCATAATTTTTGAGTATTATAATCGGAGAAGAGAATTGATTTTTAGTTTATTATCTATGAGAATATGCATTTATCGTTAAATTATATCTCGATATGCATTTATAAGAGCATATAGATTAGTTTAATTGAAGAAATTTTACCTGTATATGAGTGCTCGATATCCTTGGATTGTTAGGTTCTTGTGGTAATTAAGCATACTTCCAGAACTAAAACCATCATAAATTATTCTACTCGAGCATAATTCCCAATCACCAGCAATGGATTTCTAGTATTTTACATATTAAAATAAAATGAAATTAGTCAATTAATTAATTAATTAATTTGAACAAATTAAAGTAGGAAAAAAAACTCAATAGTTAATGCTAAATTAATCATATATTACCGGCTCAGCATGAATTGCTTTTCTTACTAATTCATCATTTAGCCAAGCAGTTGCAACTTCATCATCCTATAGTAAAAAATTTTGATAATAGAATTAATTTATTAATATGGTCGTCTCGATCACATTAAATCAGTTAATTTTAAAATTATAAATTAAAAAGAGTTGATAGATATTCAATTATTGTATTATACTTACAAAACACATGACACTACCATGTTCGGCGAGTTCCGGCCATAAGGTGCCCGGCGGAAGTTGTTCCCGGAGCGGCCAAGCACGGCCAAACATTCTCTTTCTGACCTTAAGAGGCTTCTCTGTTATCCCTAATTGCTGGAAACTTGCTGGCAAGCTTGAATTTCCTTTGCCATTTCTGTATGCATTTGGGTCATGGTAACAAGGTTCCAATATGTCATACATGTTTAGACCCTCTATAGCCTGTATGTTAATTAATTAATTAATAATCAAATCAATTATGCAATTTAATTAAATTTTGATTAATTTAATTCTAATTCGTAATTAATTAATTAATCAACAAGAAATTAATCATAAGTTGAGTGAAATCTCACCACAAAAACTTTGTCAAGGCTTTTAGAGCAATCATTGTTAGGACTAGTGTGATTTCCATAGCAAGCATCTTGAACATCCTGTAAAAATTAATTTAAAATTATGATTAATACATGTTAAAATAATTTGAAAATTATTTTTTAATAACGTCTAATTGACATATATTTTGAAATTTTTATAAATTTACCAAAAAAAATAGAAAAAATAATAAATTTATTAAAATTTTAAAATATTTTTAAATTTATCAAATTTTTTTTATCAAATTATTAATTTACCTACTAGACTCGTATATTATATATGAAATTTATTATAAATTTATTATATATATAATAAATTCTGTAAATTTACTATGAGTCTATTATAAATTTATTATATATTTTTATAAAATAATTAAAAAATCTTGGTAAAACATTTAAAAATTAAAAAAAATTGATAAGGAGCATAATTTTCCATATATTTTTAACATAACATTTAACTCATTATCCTTATTTTATATATGGTGGAAAGTGTATTTTTTGAACTATATACCTCATGTATATCATCAGAAATGAGTCCCATGCCATGTGCGAAAGGCACAAGAGAAGTCAAAGTGCCATCAAAACTTGTATCTGTAACTCCATTACCTACCAGGTAACCCTGCATTTATGTATATATATAATTATAATTACATAATTTAATTATAATCTTTAGCCAAATAATTATTAATTAATTTGTTTTAGGTAATTGATAATTAAACATACTTTGAAATTGATAGCAGGCTGTATCCCGGCCTTAATTCCTACAAAAAGAATAAATAAGTGGGAGATTCAAAACTTATATATCTATATTATTAACTTTTTCTTGATTAAATTATGCCAGATATCATAATTAAACTTGGCCATGAATTGGATTTCCAATCTCAATTAATTGATGAAAAAAATTATAAACTGACAGATTGAACCTTTAGAAATTTTAATATTTTCTAGATCTAAGCTCAGTCTATCACCATGTCTAAACATACATAATTGAAGGTTATCATTATATTTTTAATTACATAAAAAAATTAAAAAAAAATAAAAAAGTTGAATAATTGTACCTCTCACTACTTCAAAAGAAAGAGTAGGCACATAAATTCCAGCATAGGATTCTCCAGAAATATAAAATGGATTATTTAAGAATTCTGAATATAATTCAAACCACTGTAAATTCAAAAATAAATAAATATTGGTTAATTAAAATTTTTGAATTACAACTTGTAAAACAAAAAAATCACAAAGATGAATTTTTTTAAATTACCTTAAGAAGGAAAGTATGTGTATCATTAGCAGTATGCCAGTCATCAGTTCTGTATTTACTTGTATTATTTGAATAAGAAAGACCAACTCCACAAGGAGAATCCAAATATATTATGTTTGAAACCTGTTTAATTATTTATATATAATAAAAATTAGAAATTAAATTTGGATATATAAAAACAAATTTAATTTTATATTTTTGAATTAAAAAAAAAGAAAAAATAATATAGAATGCTGCTTTTTCTTTAAAATTTCATTTATACAGTTATTTTACAATTTTTTTTTTATTTTTTTACATTTTTACAATCTATATCAAAAATATACTCAATATATATTCAACATATATAAAAAAAATATACTATATTTTTATAAATTTTTTGTTTTATCATTTTTTTGTAAATTAATTCCCTAAGAAAATTATATAAATAACCTTGGACCAACTGTATGGATTGAGATGTAATATTGGTAGGCTTCCTTTTTGGCTGCCCTTTTCATAATTGAATGGTCCTGCATTAAAAAAAAAATGGAGTAATTTGAAAAAAAAAAATAGATTAAGAGGATTTTTTTAAAAAAAAAGAAAACTTTAGGTACTAAAATATAATTTTCTAAGTAATGGAAAATACCATGTTCATACACAAATCCATCAAAACTAGAGCAACCAGGTCCTCCATTCAGCCATAAAACTACTGGATCTTCTGATGGGTTTCTTTCCGAAACAATGAAATAGTAGAAAAGATTCTTCTCATCAAAGGTCACATAGCTACATAATTTCAAATTAATTTGCAAATTTTTATCAAAATTATATTTATAATTAAATAAAATTCATCAACTAAAATAATAAATTCAATAAAATAGTATTCTATGTTAAATAAGTATATGATTTAATATAAAATATATTACCAAATCATTGGAAAATATATTTAGAAATTTAGATCGAATTGAATTAAAAAAATATATCTTGAATAAAATTTATACGACAAATTAAGAAATTTGCATTTTAGTAAATTAAAAATTATCTTTGAAATCAAGCAATTATTAGATAAATAATTACATGTAGATGAACCAAAAATTTAGAAGAAAAAAAAAGAAGAGAAAAATTGATGATTGTTAACATACCCTCCATAGTGCTTTGAAGGGAAAGTTCCATTGAAGCCAGGGATTTGTGTGATAACAGCATCTTGTGGAGCTGATTCAATACTAAGTGGAAAGCTCAAAAGCAAGCAAATAATAATAACTGAACAAACCCAAAATAAAAAGAGTTTGTTATAACTCTTTTCCATTACAATAATTATTATATGAAATTTACAATTTAGTTGCTTGCATATGTTATTTTTTAATATATATATATATATATAGAAAGTGAAAATAGAAGGAACAAACTGATTTTGGATATATATTAACAAAAATGAGTTTTCAATAAATTTAATCAAGTAATATTAAGTTTGGTAATTAATTAGAATGTGATGACAAAATGAACAACAACTCAAAGAATGAAATTGTAATTAATTTGTTTATATAAACAAAGAAAATAAGATGAGACGGCAAAATTTACAAATAGCAAACCCAGAAATAATTGCCAACGTAATTGTATTTCCCTATGTTATTGTCTACAAGAAACTTTGGACTATTTCATATTTTTTTAATGCCATTTTTTTCCTGATTGAATTAATTAAGGCAAAATTTTTGCCGGCAATATATACATATATATATATATAATTTATTTATTTATTTCGACAAATATTATTTAATTCTGACAAAAATTTAAATTTAAAATTTTATAACACGTAATATGATGACTCTAATATTCTGAATTAAACTTAGTTGATTATTCTCTTTTACATTGAAGATTTTAGAAACGTGTATTATAAAATTTTTTTATGAAAATATAAGTTGATTATAAGGAATATATTTTTTTTATTAATTTTAATTAAATACAAATAATTAATTATTTTTAATTGATAACTAGTAAGATAAATGATGAAAATTAATTTGTGATATAATTTTATTATTATTGAATCAAAATTCCAACATTTCATGTGTACGTAAACAAAAAAGAAAAAAAAGGAATTTCCCTTCATATGATTAAATTATTCTAATTAAAAAACAATCAAACACTAATTCAATACATTAATTACATTTCTAAATGTTTAATTTAATTAATTAATTAATTATATTGGTTTGCCATCTAACCAACGAGTATAAAAATCCAACGCCTCTTGTGGCTTGTATTCAGGGACTGTATGTCCTGCTCCCTGCAATTAATTTTTTTTATACCATATTAATTAAAAAAATAAAAAATAATTTCAAACTTATTATTATTATTAATTATTTCAAACTATTAATTAATACTAACCTTGACGGTGAGAAAGGTAAGATTATGCTCATACCCTTGTAAATACCTACAATCATTAATTAATTAATTAATTAATGAGCAATCCACTAATTAAATTTTTTAATTTTTATATAGTTAAATGGGAAACATTATAATTAAACGAACTTTTTTAATATGTATTGAGAGCAAATATTAAGCAGTAATAAATATTTTAATTTTTATTAAATATATTTTATTTTTATTGAAAATTTTTGTAATTATTTTATAATGTGTATTTTCTTACTAAGTATATTAAAAAAATGTGATTGTAATAAATTCTAATAAAAATTAAATTTATTTTAATAAAAATTAAGAGTATTTATTGCTGAGAAAAAATCTAATTAAAATTTAATTACCCAGCAACTTGATCATTAGATACCCAAGACCTCCATTCATCCATAATCTTATATCCAAGTGATTTAGTCCAAGCTTGGCTTCCAGTGAATGGCACACACATATCGTGGTCTCCACTGCCAGCAACAAAAAAAAAATTAGTAAATTTTACTTTTTTTAACTATATAATAAAGCATTGCATCACGCTAAGATATAGTCTAATAATAAATATATATTTTTTTGAATTAAATTCGAAAGCAATTCTTCTTCCCATATCAATATTAAAAAAAAATCAGAATTTACCTGAAAATAAGTGCTCGATATCCCTGCATGGTTAGGGTTTTGTGGTAAGGGATCATACTTCCAGAATCATGGCGATACAGCAATTTATGGGAGCATAACTCCCAAGTACCTGTTTTAGATTCCTGTATATATACATATCATGCAATTAATAGTCATAAATCAAGTAATTATTATAGGCTTAATTATGAAATTATCATGAAACAAGAAATTTAATTTATGTAAATTCTGATTGTTTACCGGTTCTGCATGAATTGCTGTCCTGACTAATTTGTTATTTAGCCATGAAGTTGCAATTTCATCATTCTGTAGAAATTAATAACATATAATGCCAATAGTTATTATTGTGTATAAATTCCTTTTTTGGTGAAGAAAGGTGAGCTACGCTCATAAATAACAGAAAGCTAACAACTATAAATTACACCAGCAATATCATCAAACATTCAATGTAATAAACCAAGAGATAACTGGTTAAAAATGGTTGTTTCTAGCTGAAAAAAGTTTGACATAGTCAGTCTTGAATTCTGCTGCAAAACTTGTTTTTTATAAACATGACAAATATAAACATTCACAAATTCATTAAGAAGTCTCTGAATTGTAGAAATTAGAGGCTGACAGGCCAGTAAAAGATGCAAATGACCTAGAATCGTAGCATAGTATGCACCCAATAACTTCTTTTTAAATAATTTTGGGGAAAGAAATTCAATGACTAGATTGAGATATATTTACATATATATATACATATATATATATATATATAAAACTTACAATGCATCCAACACTGCCTTGCTCTGCTAGTTCAGGCCAGGATGGGACAATTCCATTTTTCACTGGTGCCCAAAGCGGCCAAGCCCGACCGAATATTCTTTTTCTTACCGGAATATTCTTCTTGGTACTCTTCCCTAATTGTTGGAAGCTAGTGGGCAAGCTTGTGTTTCTTCTAGAATGTAGTTCTGGGTCATGGTAACATGGCTCGAGTATGTTATAAACATTTAGCCCCTCAAGTGCCTATACATAATTAAACATAATCATGTTTTGTATTAGCAACTTAATTGAAATTTCTTATATTTACTGTTAAATTTTAATTATAAAAACCATATATCTCACCTTCTCAACTTTTTGAAGGGTTTGGTAGCAATGATCAGTGGCTGGTTCATGGAAATTTCCTTTACAGACAGCTTGAGCTTCCTGCAAGAATTATCATTAACAAATGGCCTCTATATATAGTTTAATAGCATTAACATACATATAATCAAGGCACATACAACGCAACTCAACAAAATTTTAATTCTCAGTTATATTGAAATCAACTATATAATTTTTTTTTTTCACTATGAGTGATTGTGAGTTACACTCTCAGAAAAATGTAGGACCATAATATCATTCTAAATATATTATCAAAGGCACTTTTTTTATGTTAAGGTAAAAATAAATTAAAGAAAGGAATTCAAATCTTATACTCAACTCTTCATCTATTTATTTATATTTTCTCTAAATTTCTCCTTTAGTTTATTGACTGATTAGGTTTCAAAAATTTATCACCAAGTCAATCATTCTGAATATATTATTATATATGTTTATTGATTACTAGCTCTTCTCTCTACTTAAGTATTCAATTCCTTACCCATCAAATTTTTTTAAAGAAAATTATTATTGAATTAAAATTCTTAAATCTATATATATATATAAAAGATATTAATTAATATGGTATAATTTAATAATTGAAAATAATTTGTTTTAATATCCTAATTAAGATGTGGATAGGGTACCCTACCTGAAAAATATCGTCTGAAATAAGGCCCATCCCATGTGCAAAAGGGACAATGGAATTTGCACCATCAAAATTCTCATCGGTGACCCCATTCCCCACTAAATAACCCTACCTCAAAATAATTTCAAAATTTCTAATTAATTAATTAGCACCAATATCACAATATATATAAAATAAAATACCAACATATTTATTTAATTTGTACTAATGGTTCCCGAATTGAATCAATTAACTTGCCTTGAAATTGATGGTTGGTTTTGCACCAGCTTTAATTCCTACAAGAGAACACTCAAATAAATTAATACATTTATATAAACCATCTTTCTACAAATATATATATATATATACTCCCTCCGTATCATTTCAATTATTATGTAAAAACGGTGCACACAGACCAAAAAAATAATTAATCATTATAAATTTTTTAAAAATTTTATTATAATTTACTTATATATCATTTTCTATATTTCTCACTCACTCATTTTTTTTCATTAATTAATAGGGATAATATTAAAACTTTTTAATTTATGCTCTCTTAAGGAAAGCTTTTGTTAAAAATATAAAAAATTTTCGACTGTAAAAGTTATTAATATTAAAAAGACGTGGATAAGGATTTGTAGTCAATAATTTTCTTGCTAATAGAATTATCAAAGGATTATAATTCCCTTGTTAATTAATTAATAACGAAAAATTTCTCACTATTCCATTGCCATTCGGTCGGTAAATTATTGGTAACTAGCAAGAAATTATATTCCTCGCTAATTTTCTTGTAGAATTTTGAAATTGAAATTTTATTTTATCAATTAAATTTTGAAGGAAAAAAAATCATTTATCATTGAAGAACAATACCTTTAACCACTTCAGAAGCAAGAGTGGGGACATAAACACCAGCATAAGACTCTCCAGCAACATAAAATGGATTTTTAAGGAACTCTGGATATAGCCTAAACCACTATATAATAGCAGAAAAATATATAAATTAATTAATTAATCAAGCTAATTTTTAAATTAATTATTTAATAATATTTATTATAATTATCATCAATTTATGCAAATATATTAATCATATTTTTAAACAATTATTACCTCAAGGAGAAAAGAATGTGTATCAGCAGCCGTTTTTAGGTCTCCAGTTTCATAATCACTTTCATTTTTGGAGTATGACAAGCCAACACCAACAGGAGAATCCAAATAAATAATGTTTGAAGCCTGAAAATAATTAATTAAACCATTTATTAGTATATTTTTTGACCAATAAAATTTTAGAATAAATAGTATATATAAAAATATATATATGTTATACAGGGCTATTTAATTAAATATTTGAGTATTTTTATATTATTAATTAAATTAATAAAAAAATTATTAAAAGTATATAAAATCTAAAATTTGAGGGCTAAAATCATGATTTTACTGCTTTTATAGTTGAAAAAAAAATTTAAGAATTAATAAAAAAATAATGCAAAAATTTAACCTTTGACCAACTATATGGATTGAGATGCAATGTGGGTGGGCTTCCTTTTTGCTGCCCTGCTTGAAAATTGAATGGACCTGCATACATATAATATATATGCATTGAAAATTAAATACATATATATATATTTAAGACTATGAAAATATTAAACAAGAAATGAATTAATAAAATGAATTTAAAGCTTTAATAAAAGATGTTCATGCGTGCAAATAATAGAAGTCAATTAATTAATGATAATATTTGTAGATGAAATTTTCCAATTTTTCTTTCTTTAATATTTATGGTTATTACTAACTAGTGAAAAAAATAATATCAAATTAAATAATTCTAATTCAAATAAACCTAATTAAGTATATGGAGAAAAGATCCAAAAATGAAAGAACAATTTTATAATTTTTCACAATATGCTTGCATTATAATAATATCCAAATTAATGAAATTTCTTATACTATGAAACAGATACATAAAAATTATACATATGAATAAATATTAAATTATGCATGCAGATCGAGGTATAATTTAGCTTTCTGTTAACAATAAATTTATAATCGGTTTATTTCTTTTCAAAATGTGTGTGTATGTGTGTGTGTATATATATATGAGAGAGAGAGAGAGGGAGAGAAATACCATGTTCATAAACAAAGCCATCAAAGCTAGAGCAACCAGGACCACCATTTAGCCATAAAATAACAGGATCCTTTGATGGGTTTCTTTCTGAAACAACAAAGTAGTAGAAAAGATATTTCTTCTCATCCGCACTCACATACCTACAAAGATTATTTTTTTTTTTAAAAAAAATTGAATTTAATTAAGACATATAGGTATAAATATAGTTGAACTAATTAACCTACCAAAAATAAAGAAATTTAGAGAAATTAAATTAAAGGGTTATATGTAATTATCAAACATTATTAATAATAATTAAGCTTACCCTGAGTAGTGTTTTGATGGGAAATTGCCATTAAAACCAGGAAGGTTAGTGATCAGTGAAGCTTGTGGAGCTGCGTTAATGGAGACAATATTTACACTCAAAAGTATATATAGTAATATACTACTCCAAAACAAGAAAAGCCTATCCATGGCTTTCACTCTGTTCATCATCCTAAAGCCTATAATGAGAGGTCTCTCATATATGTATATATATATAATTTGTAATTATTATTATATGAAGGAGAAAGAAAAAAAGAGAGATTTGAGTGTGGAACAACAATGAAAGGAGCTTTGAAAAAGTGAAAGCAATCAAAATAATAATTAATTAATAATAATTAATTTTCTTTAAAAAATATTAATATAAAGAGAGAATTAATTCTAAATGTATTATTTAAAAAAATATATATTTAATTTTTTAATAAGAAAAAAATAAAAAAAATTAAGTTTTATTTTAATTTTTTAATATTAAAATAAAATTAAGAGAAATTAATTTTAAATCTATTATTTAAAAAAATATATATTTATTATTAGATTATATTTTGATATAAATAATAATAATAATACTAATAATACTAATACTAATAATTATTATTATTATTAAATTGGGAATTAATAAACCACTTATTTTGGTCAATGGAAATAGTGAGCTTCCTAATTAGAAAAGGCCAAAAGTTAAAAAAGAGCAAAGCAAATTACAAAAGAAAAGAAAATTAAGATAATTAAGAAGAAGATAAGATTAGAAACCAACATGTGAACCAACTTTTAGTTAATGGTTTGTCCAATCATCATATCACCAGTCATATATATGCAATGCCTATAATAATAATAATGTAGAAATATAATTATTTAATATTTTTTCATTATTTGCAAATGATAATTTGATATTTCCAGTACAGATCCAATTCACTGCCACTACCTATTACCTTTGACAAATTCCTTTCTTAATTTATTGGCTACAGTGAAATGAAAAGGAAACTGCGAGAGTATTCAACAAAATATAAGATTTTAAGCATACAAAATTTAGTGATAAATATATATTTTTTAAATAATAAATTTAAAATTGATTTTTTTCTCTACAGATAAGTACTAAAAAAATTAAAATATTAAAGCATCCCATATTTAATTTTTTATTGTATAATAAAATTTTATTTAATTAATAATTTAATATGCGATACATTTATATTTTGATATATATATATATATGTGTGTGTGTGTGTGTTTTTGAACATAAGAGACCTAGAATTTCCATGATTATTATTATTAACTCTCTCTAAGAAAAGAAAATTCCAATCAACCTTATGGGAATTGGTTGGCAGTAGAGGAGACTGATGAGGTCTTCCACAATGCTTTAATTTTCTTCTAAATGGAATAATTTTTAGAAGGATTGAGAGATACATTTTGTTGTGTTGGATTGATATTTTTGTCTCTCATTAATTTCTGAATTTGACTTTTTATAATATTTTAGCCAATTAGACATGCACTGTATATATTTCTAACATTTCAATTAGTCAATCGTCAATTAATAAAATGATCTACTATAAGAAAGTTACTAAAATTTTTAAGTCCACATGGGTGATTATCATGTAAATATCATATTATTATTAAGTTAAAATCGCATCCTCCTGATCATGCCCATAAAAAAGAGTTTATTATGCAATATTGATAAGCGTTTGCTTCAATTCAAAGTTGCTTGCATTTACCGCGGGTCTAACTATGCTAGAACTTATTTCTATAGTGTGCATAACATATTCTCCAAGACCACAATTTTCTGGTCTTTCTATCATTTCTTCTTCACTATTAGTCAAAATTCTAGATCAATTGCTTCTTTAAAAATTTATGATTCTTCTTGTATTTTCCTTTCTTCTCTTTTTAAACTTAATCTTTCTCTTATTGCTCTATTATTTGCCTTATATTATCTTTTAATTTATGAATTGTAATATTTTAAGATTGCATGTGAGTTACTATACATAAAGGTCCTACAGAAAAGAAATTAAAAACACATAAAATAAAAGCTCTAAATTAATAATATCACTGAATTTTAATGTTATCAAAATTATTGCCTTTTCTGGCAACGGCACCAAATATTTATTATTGGTTTGTGTATTGTACTATTGTGAATAACACCGCAAGTATACAGTATCATAACACGTAGTAAAATGGGAGTATAAGTATCATCTCTACAGGAAATGTAATTTTTGAGTAACCTAAATTCAGTTCAACTATTATCCGAAATTTGCTAAATGTAAACAAATTAATTAACAAATTAAACTAATTAAATTAATTACTCTAAATTAACTTTTAAACAATTAATAATAAAAGAGTCGAATTAGATTTCATTGAATATTTTTCTAATTAGTCTAATTAATTTCAATAATTAAGCTTATTTTTTAAATTTTAGATATCTAAGTATCACAAAAATCATCAACTTTTCTCTCAAGCAAGTGGAATATGAATGGGTAAAGCTTAATCCTCTATTCTCATGACAATTAAACAATGCTCAATTCAATTTTATTAAGATATTATCTCTAAATATCTAGATAATCACTTATCTCTAAGCTAGTTACTTAAAGTTATTGATTTCACATCTAAAATCATATTCAACTCTCGTTTATTATATGATTTCATATATTTTAATAATTGGTGGTCAAACAATTGCTAACAATTAATCCAAAATCAACAAATCAAGAATTTAAGATAACCTCTTTATGTATATTGATACATAATAAAAAACTCATTGTCAAAACATCCAAATCACCTAATCCCACAAGGTGATTAGTTACCCATAATAAATCTTAAACATAATATTTATTAATTTAGTTTGTTGATTTTTACAGGACAATATTTTAATTCTTTGTTCTTTAATGTTTTTCTTTTATTTTTATTGTCAAGCAAGAGTAATTGTGGAGAAGAAAGAATAAGAAAAGGTGGGTTATGAATTATTTCTTGAAAAAAAAATGATGAAAGGCACTGTAGTGATCACGCCAAATGGCGTAATAGCAACAGAAGGCATTGTCGAGCTCCCATGATCGAGCTTGGCAGCTGAGCCTGCTACTCGCGAGACAACATCTGTCGCGATCGCAATAGATGTCGCGATCAAGATAGTTGGTTAAAAAAATAGATAAGAAGGTTGCATGTCTGTTGCGATCGCGACAGAGGGGAGAACTCCTCCCCTCCCTCGAGCAACAGCGCGAAAATGCTGGTGCGGTAAGTACATGCGTCAGCTGAAATGAAGAAAAAAATTTATAAAAGCCTAAGTAACCCCTTCTCTCTCCTCACTTTTCTTTTCATCTTTCTCTACTTTCTCACACTCCCAAACTCTCTCTCAAATCCTTAACTATTCATTTCTCAAATTCACACAAATCTCACTCAAATCTTCTAAATTTCTTTCTTAATCCAACAAATGTTTACTTGATCTACTAAATCCATTCCTCAAATCAATAAAAAATGGCTTTAAGAACAAAGAGTGTTGCAAGAAAATATTCTTTAAGGAAGGGAAAAGAGAAAGTTTCAAGCTTTTTAAGGGATGAGGTAGATATATCTTCTTATTTTGAGACTCTTTTTTTCAATTTTTGATCAAGAAGAAGGTAAAAAATATCTCTCTCTATGCTTAAGAAATATTACTACTTGTATATATTTTAGCCATAGTATTTTTGAATATTTGAGTTTAGATGATAGAATGAAATAATTATTTGCTAGATTAGATTGAAAAATTTTGGTTCAAAAGAGATATGACACATATAAAGAACTCACTCTTGAATTTTTCACAACTCTTAAAATGTCCAAATCTAAGGATAAAAATTTAGAGTGTAGAATGTTTGGTTTTAATTATGTAATTGGTCATGATATTATGTTCAAAGCTTTTGGCTTGCCAAAAGGAGGTACTTGTACTCATTTTAACAAATTTAATGTTGCTAAATTTTAGAAAACTTTAACTTGATTTGATTCATTTAATATAAGAAATGCACCTAATAGACTGATTCGTGATCATATTTTATTATTATTGCATAAATTTATGTGTCATTTTGTGTTTGACAAAAAGAAAAGTAATAAAGTGTCAGTAAAAGAATTTTTTATATTGTATTACATTTATAAGAATAAAAAAGTATCTACAATATATCATATTTTTTAAAGTTTAATATTTATTGCTCAACATCTTAAGAGTACTATTGCATTAGGATATATTGTTACTGGATTAGCAGTCTATTTTAATATTTTAGATCCTAGCAATACTTTGATGGAATGTATTAGTAGAGAGTCATATTCATTTGACACTTTATTTCGTGCTGAGATTTTAGATACTAATAATAGTTTAAAGGATCTCAAAGCAAGAAGGTGCTTCAAGAAATTATTTCAAGAAGTTTCTAGTAGTACTGCACTAAGTGATCAACCAATACATAAAGAAGAAGACAATGAGAAAGAGGAGAGTGATGATGAAGAAGATGATGATAATGCCAATGATGAGCAGGAATGATGATAAGTTTTAAAGTGACTCGATTCAATGGGCGAAAAGAATCAGCAGATGGGCACGCAACTAAATATTATGGAGGCGCAACAAAGATAGTATGGTGATTAAATAGGGACCATGGATCGCAGACTTATCAATATGAAAAGGAGTCAGACTTATCACAATTACAAGTTCATGAAGTATATTGAACTTTCAGGTTTGTCTGTTCCTTCGCCGACTCTCTCACCTCCATCGTTGCCATGACTTAGGGAAGTTTTCATTCTTTTCTTTTTCTTATCATATTTTCTTTTTCCTGTTACTTATGGTATTCTTGTTGTGGTTACATATTTTTCATTGGGGGACAATGAAAATTTTAAGTATGGGAGGGGAGTATTTGTTTTGTTTTTTATTTTATTTTGTTATTTTGTTTACTTTGTGTTTTGTGAATTATGTTTCTTGTATTGTTGTTTGTGCTTTTTTTTTATAAATTTTTCAAATTTAAAAAAAATAAAAAATAGATATATATTTAAATAAAAAAATTTTGAAAGTTAAAATTTAAAAAATAATTTCCAAATTTTGCAAAAAAAAGAAAAAGAAGTAAAAAATAAAAAAAATAATAATAAATAATAATAATAATAATTATTAGGTTTTATTTAAAGATTAGTTAGATGTCTTAGTTTATCTAGGATTAAGATATTATATTTTATCTTGAATTTAATTTCTTATCCTTAGTAGACTAAGAGTTTGTTTTTAATTAGTAAACTTTAATAATAGGAGTTTAACTAGCATTTCTTTAGTTGAATGGTTTTAGTATTAGTCTTTATTTTTTCTCTATATAAGGTTAAGTTCTTATCACCCTAATTCATAATTAGCATAACCTTAGAAGAGAGAAAGATAAATAATAAAGAGAAATCATTTACTTGGAGTTGGTATGGAGATGACATATGAAATTCCGAAAAACCTTTTGTGAATCCACCTGTCGAAACTCCTGAACAACTCACTGTCTTTTATACTTTTAGGCATGCTTATTTTGATCATTATGAATGCACTTTTGAATTCGATGAGATAGTGGAGAGGAAAAAATTAGAGAAAGCATGAGAGAAAGTTAGATCCCAACTTGACTTGGTAATTTTAGATAATACCTCAAGTGAAGATGATGAACCTAAGTCATTACCAACAAAGAGGAAGAGAGGTAGGCCATCTAAATTGGAGGAAGATCTCCAAAGATCCCTAAAAAAAGTTCAGTTCAATGCAGTAACTATTAAGAAAGAAGAGAGAGATACTTAAAAGTCTATAAATAACTCTTATTATTGTTAGTTTGATTTAAATAATATTTTCTTTTTAGATTATGTTTTATTTTATTTCTTACTTAATTTTATGTCTTTTTATTTTTAATTGTAGTAGATTTTAAATTTCAGTTTTTAATAAATAATAGAACTTGTTCTACTCCTTTTTTGCATGCTATTTGGTTTGTGATTTCTACTTGTTCTTTACTTTGTACGAAGTGAGTTAATTATTGTTATTTTAGATTTTAACTTGATAATTGAATTCTTTTAGCTAGATTGAAATAATTTTTGGTTATTCTTAATTTAATGCATGTAATGGATAAGATTGTGATTTTGAGAAATTTTATAAATTAAGAGCACTTATTTTAAAAGAATATTTAAAATTATTTTTTTATCATAGTGTTTTGAGTTCATTGTGATGTAATGAATTCTTGAGTTAGTATAAATCACTAAGATAATAAATTGCTTAATTTTGTGAGGATATAATGAGAGAATTATGCACAATTAATATAGTTATTATATTAAATATTTTTGCGAGATGGAGCGTAAGACGCACTCATTTTGATAATTAAGGTGGAATGAAGCATAAAATGCATCCACCATGCATATATATATATATATATAAGAAAAAAAGAAAGAAAAAGAAATTAACAATAATAATGAGATAGAACATAAAATGCTCCTATTAAATATATTTAATAATATTGATAAATGCATAGTTTTTATTGATCTTCAATTATTGTGTATAATTGGCTACTTAGTGATACTTGTTATATTCTTAGATTAATGAAGTTATGATGAATTTTTTATGACAATAGTTTGATATAAAAGTTTTGTTAATCACCTTAATGTGTAAGTGTGCTTAATTTGTGAAGTTATTTAAGGTTATTATTGGGTGGACATAGGATTGCGTATAATGTGTATTAATTAATTTGATTATTATTTATTTCTTGAAATTGACGTTTTATTGATTTTGTTCTTAATGCTTGTGATTGACTGGCCACCAATTGCATGTTCAATTGAAATCATATGATGAGTGAAAGTTAGGTATGATTTTAGATTAAGAAATCAACAACTTAAGAAAATTCTATTTAGAGATAAAAGAATAATTTGAAAATCAATTTAGATTCTTTAAGCCTTATAGGTTGTTTTAATTTATTATTCATAAAAATAAAATTAATAAATTACTTCAACCATTAATTTTCTTGCTTGAGAAAGAAAAAAATTAACACTTAAAGAATTTATAACTTTGATTCAAGAAAAATTTGAATTAGTTTAAAAAGATATTTTTACCCTTTTGAAATAATTATAATAAAACATAATCCTACTAGTTTATCCTAATTATTTGAATTTAAAGATTTAAATTTTAAGTTTGAATTAGTAGATATCTATCTTAGATTAATTAATTTTGAATTTATATTTAATTTTTAAATTTTAATTTAAATTTAGGATAAAGTATTTAATTTTTAGATAATATAAAATTAATTAATTATTTTTCAAATAATAGTTGATTTAAATTTTAGTTAATCAAATTATTTTTTTCCTGTGGGATCAACTTTTTTTTACACTTTATTACTTGTTACGAATCGTGCATTTGCGGCTTAAAATCGATACACATAAATCAACCAACATTGATTCTTTGGCTCACAACTTAACTCTTTTTAGCGTGAGCATGTCTGAGATAATCAGCACACCCATATTAACTAAAATACTTTTAAATTTCATCATTTTCTTCATTAAAAGCTCTCCTTTTTGCATCACAATCCTCCAAAAGATTAGATATGCAAATATAATTATTTTCCATCAAATGAACAATATAAAATTGGAATCTTTTTAATCCTAATTAAATGGTAAGCACGAGTTCATCAATTATCATGTAAATATCATATTATTATTAAGTTAAAATTCATCTATATAAATGATTAGAGTTCATTTTAGTTTAAATACATTTAGTTATTAAAATATTATTTAATATTTATGAAAGATGGCTTTTTTCAAGAAATAATTATTTATCAAGATATTATGTTTCTTAATTAATTAATGCTTAGTTAAGAAAAGTTTTAAAAGTAAATATGATAATGATTTTTTGATTAGTATTATATATTATATTAAAAATTAGGATATTAGTTTTATTATTTCAATATATATATATATATTATGTTGTTTTCGGAATTTGATTAATTGGTTGATTTATTTTCTTACTTTTATATGAAGAAAAAAGATAATTTATATTTTAAAAAAAAATCTATAAGGTCATTTCATCCTTTATTGACTAATTACAATTACTAAGATTTACTGTCTTGAAGAATTCAGAAGATCTTATGAAAATTGAATATTTTTATACAAATGATCTAAAACATTGAAATGAAAAAGTATTTGGCAATTGATTTATGAAGAATAAAATATAAAACTATTGAATTTCTATGTATTTTATAAAATTTTTTAAAAGTAAATAATTATCAGTTAACCAATTGAGAATTGTACAAATTGTTCATATCATGGTAAATTGTTATGGTAATTTTTGATATTATTCATTAACATGTTAGTAATAATAATAATATTATTATTATTATTATTATTATTTTTTATTTAACCACCCCGATATAGTCTAATGACTAAAAATATATATTGCTCTAATTTAAATTTCGAATTTGAATTTATATATTTTTCTTTTTTATAGTTAATAAAAAATAATATATATATATATATATATTTTTAAAACATGAGAAGCAAGAAATATACATATATATATATATATATAATATCATTGAAGTACTTTATAATATAAGTAAATATCCTCCAATAAAAAGAAATTATTTTCAACTACATCTTTCTTTTCCAACGTTTACTGATTGTGGTGCTAATTAGACAAAGAAAAAAAAAAGCAAAACTAGAAACAACAAAAAAAAAATGCTAATCTTGCTTTTTTCACTATTCCTTCAAATAAGTCCAACAAAGATAAACTTAATTTTTCTTGCGAAGGACTTAACTGCAAATTTGCAAAAATGAAAGGCATGAAATGGATAAATTCCATCTTCAATCAATTAATTAATTATATGGATAATCCATCCAACCACCGGCTCCATTGGCCTGTATTCCTGCACCGTATGTCCAGTTCCCTATACGTATACAAATACATAAAATTAACAAATTATATATATATAATTAGAAAAAATTATATATATTTACATTTAAAAATGAAATATTATTACCTTTTTTTAGAAAATTATCATTGGAATATGGCAATTGAAAAAAAAAATCTGTAAATATATACCTTGGTAGTAAGATAGGTGAGGTTTTTCTCATATCCTTGTAAATACCTGATGCATAAAAACAATTATAAATTGATCAATATTATTTTGATTAATTATATATAATTTCAAATTTAAGAAAATTAAAATTAAAAAGTGATATATGTATAATAATGGAAAAAAAATACACTATGTGTCATGTTTTTAATTTTATTTTTTAAAAATATCATACTATTTCAGTATATGTATCTTTAATATATCATTTCAAATTAAAAAAAAAAGATTAAAAAGTGATATGTGAATAATATTAGGAAAATTAGACTATATATTACTTTTAACTTTTTTCAAAAAAATATTTCTACCATTTTAATCATTTTTAATATATTAAATATAAATATATGTCTGCAATTGAAGTATATCTTTAATATCTTTAATATATATTAGATATATACTTTTTAAAAGATATTTTTGAAATTAAAAATTAAAAATATATATTTAAAATAAATAATTTTTAAAAAATATAAAATTTTAAAAATAATTTTATTTCTTAGAATATTTTTTACAGAAATTCCTAATAAATAAGGAAAAAAATATATACTAACCCAGCTACTTGTCTATCAGAATTAGTCCATTGTCTCCAAGGATCCACAATTTTACATCCAATGGATTTAGTCCAAGCTTCAGTTGCAGTGAATGGCACACACATATCATGATCACCACTGCCATAAAATATCAATTAATCATGTCATAATTATATTGTTTTTTTAAAAAATATATATATAATTCATTAATTTTTCTAATAATTAATATTTTAGTTTATTTATAGAGAGTAATTAATTAATTACCTGAATATAAGTGCTCTATATATTTTAGTTTATTATTATCATGCCAGTAGCTTAATTTTCCTGTGCATAACTCCCATTGGCCTATCTCTTTCTTCTAATTAACAAAAATAATTAATGTAATTCTCAATCTTAGTTTATTAATGTGTATAATTTTCTATCAATCACTTTGAAAATACTTATATTTTGATAAAAAAAAATTAAAATATTTATTATTGCTTAAAAAAAAATACTAACACGATACTCAAAATAATTTTTCTTTTTAATATTTGGCAAATAATAATAAACATTCCAAACCAATAGCTTATTGGTTCTGCATGCATTGCTATCCTCGCATATTCATTGTTCAACCATGAGCTTGCAACTCCATCATTCTGCACTTATAATGCGAGAGATCATAAATATTCATAAATAAATTTTATCATAGTTCGACTATCGATATCAATTAATGAAAAAAATTACTACAAATTAGTTGGCCAAATCTTTAAAAAATGGGAGAAATTGCGCTCCTTATCAGATTTTTCAAAATTTTTTACTTTTTGCCATAGACTTTCAGGTTACGTTACTAGAATGTATGATAAATTCATAATAATCTAATAAGTTAAAGAAGTTTTCATGTGTATAATAAACTCATAAATCTATAATGATTTTCTGGATTGGTAAATTTATAATTGTTTTAGAACTTACAACACATGGGACAGTGAGTTTCTGGCCATCAACAAGATCAGAAACAGGAAGTTGTTTGCCAATGCCATCAACAATATTCTGAGGCTTAGAGAGTAGTTTTTGGGAATTAAGAAGAATCTCCGGCCAAGAAGGAACACGTCCTTCAATTACAGGAGCCCTGAAAGGCCAAGCAACGCCCAAACAATCTTACTCTAACAGGCAGAGATCTGATTTGACTCCCAAGCATCTTGAATCTAAACAGACTTGGACTGTAATAACAAGGTTCAAGAATGTCATATATATTTAGCCCATCAATAGCCTGCATTTTGTAAATTTACAGGTTAGAACACAAATCAGAACTTCTTTCTTTAGCATTGTTACGGGAAAGAGGAATTGATCCTGACTTGATTATGAATATACATTTACCACCAGGCTGTGGCTCGGTATGCACAAATCAGAACTTTAATATATATATATATATATATATCATACACTTACACTGTTAACTTTGTCAAGTGCATTATTGGATTCATCAGTTCGAGGATCATAGTAATTTCCTTTACAAGCAGGTTCAGCTTCCTGCAAGAATTTCAGGTATTATGCATCAATTAATTGTCCCGAATTTATCATCATCATTATTATTATTATTATTTATTTTTTTTTCAAGTATCGATATGGGGAGAGCAAAATCTATCACAAATAATATCCTTAGGTGAATATGCATTTACCGCTATATTATGTCTCAGTATGCATTATTATTATTATTAAAGATTGTTCGAGTAGTACCTTATAAATATCCTCTGATATAAGTCCCATGCCATGGGCAAATGGAATAAGAGCATTGCCATCAAATTTCTCATCTGTAGTTGGATTTCCTATCAAGTAACCCTGCATTTCCATATTAATTAAGTAAATGATACACCTTAATTATGTCTGATTATGATTAAACATAATTAAGCTTCATAATACAACATTTTTCTGAAATTAATGTTACCTTAAGATTGATGACAGTCTTTACACCAGCTTGAATTCCTGGAAGATCATCAACTAACATTAATTAGATCACAGGTTCAATTTCTATCTATTAATTGACAGGAAATTTATGTCAGAATAATACAGTACCTTTTACAATTTCTGCAGCAAGAGTTGGCACATAAACTCCAGCAAATGACTCTCCAGCAATATAAAAGTGATTTGAAGCAAACTCCGGATATAGTTTAAACCACTACTTGCCAACATAAAAACTAAAGAAAAATAAAAATGTGTATACGTTGAGCTAAGTTGAGTTGAAAAGAGAATGCATATTATAGACGATCTCAGTTAATTTGGGATTGAGGATTAGTTGAGTTAAGTTGTAAAATGTATATATGTTATAAAATTCCTCCATTAACAAATGAGTCTCAGGTTTAATGATACTAGAGTCGTTTCCGGAACTGTAAGATCTCGAGTTTATGGACCTAAGGCCTAAATTGTATAAAAGAAAAAAAAAAGTCTCAATTAGGCTAATATTATACACTTACCTGGAAAAGAAATTGGTGAGTATCATATGCAGTTGTTTTGTCACTTCTTTCATATAAACTGACATTATCTGAGAAAAAGAAGCCAACTCCAGCAGGTGAATCCAGATAAATTATATTGGAAACCTGATGTTTAAAGAGAAATATCAGAATTTCATTTCTATGAAAATGGGGGGAAAAATAAAAGAAATGAACAAGATTAACCTTGGACCAGCTATAGTTATTGAGTTGCAATGTAGGCAATTCTCTTGGTACCTTGGCAGCTTGGAAGTCATCAAATGGCCTTGGTATAATTCAGCAAACAGAGTTTCATGTTCATGACTTGAAATCTTGATAAAAAAAATGTAAATATTTAGTGCAGAACTTAATTGTCTCCCTGACTAATAAATTACAATCTTGAATCCTAAGCGAAGTGTAATTAACAAAAGAAATACAATAGCAGACTGAGGTATGTTTAGCGGTAAGTGTATACAATAGATTCAAGATCGATTTTTTCTTCCCAAAATGTCTTAAATGTCAAAAAAAAACAAAAGAAATACAATAAATGTATGCAAATTATAGAGACAACCATGTTCAAAGATGAAGCCGTCTAGACTTGAGCAACCAGGTCCACCATTGAGCCATAACACAACAGGATCTGTAATTGGATTTCTTTCTGATGTAACAAAGAAGTAGAAAAGGTTCTTTTTATTGTGAACATTGACTGTAATATTCACATACCTGAAAAAAAAAGATTCAGAAATTATATGTTTCTATTAAAATAACCAGATGAATTTCTTCAGAAGTTATATACATATAGTTTAATTACCCTGAATGAATAGTGCTTGGAAGGGAAGGTGCCATTGAAGCCGGGAAGGAATGTAACTTCAGCATACTCAGGAGCTGCTTGAATTAGCATAAAATTATTCAAAATCAGCAGGCAAATTGGTAAGCTGATAAGAAAGAAAATTTTACCCATAACTACAAACTAAAGTTTTCTTGCATTTTCTATATATAATAGAAATAGAATGTAGGAAAAAAAAGTTGGAAAAAAGAAAGGAAGTTGAAAAAGTAAAGAAAAGAAAAGAAAAAGATTGAGAAACTAAAAGCACCAAACCAAGAAAAAAAAAGATTAATTTTTTTTTCTTGGTAATAAGAATTGGAACCTATTATGGCATGGGACTATTGTTAGAAATCTTCATATTAATATAAAGAAAAATAAAATAAAATCCAATAATGGGTTTTCCTTATTTTTCTATGTTAATAGAAAGAGTATTATCTATTTTGTTTAGCATAATACAGGTAATAATTAAGCATCACCTTTCTAAGTTTGACAACTTTTCTTTTCTAGGCCCTTTAATTCCATATATATAACTTAAAAAGGGAAAGAAAATTTATAAATATACTGTATAAATAAAAAAATTACAAATATACTATATAAATAAAAAAAATTATAAAAATACAGTTTATTTTTAATAAATATTTTCCTCTATATGTAATGTATATATCCATCTTAATCAATGAATTGTGTTACTCATACATATAATACACATATAATCGTCTCTCAGATAGTCAAATTATTTGCTATAAATCAGCGTCATAATGTTATTCAATGAAATATATATATATATATATTGTATTTTCTTAATATATGCACAGACAAAGGAACTTAAAAAAATTAATTAAAAAATAAACTATGTATACATATTTTATGATCTCTCAAATGGTAAAATTATCATATCAAGTCTAGTCTCATGTTACCACCATATTGATCTCAAAGAAAATCTCATTTGAATCGAACTCATAAAATTATCATCAAATATTTTATAATTCAAAAATCATAAATTAATCTAGATTCGTGCTATACCGATTCTTAAATTTAACATCTCAATTATATATTGATAATTTTATTAACTGCCTCAATATCCAAAATGGCAGATTGATGTGGCAAATCTTGTACCTCTAATAATCCAAGAACATGCGGCAACACAAAACACACAAAATAATACAGATTACACTTACCTTATCCAAAACCAAAGAAAATCAGATAAAATAGAAAAAAAATATGGAAAAGACCGCAAAGCTAATTAAAACAAAGGCCACATGCTTTAGCAAACAAAGAACTGATTTTTATCATTGTTTATTAGCTTTTCTTGGAATTTTTACTTGTAGCAATAAAGAAAATGGAAGTTGAGATTAATTTTCACCCAAGAAAATCAAATGAATAAAAAATGAATGAATTGAGTTTATTAATTATGAATATGCTAATGCATGCCGAGGCATAGTTTGCAAGTGCATCTTCCCTCGCAATTGACTCAGGATTTATTCCCCCTTTCCTATTAAAATACTAAAAAACTATGAATCTGCTAGTAAATAAGTTATAAATGTGTTTGTTCTCTTGACTAAACTGTTCCTGGTGTTTGCAGTTGCAAATGATTCTAAAAGAACTGAACTGTCTCCTGAAAATCCTGCCACTGAAAGATCTGAAGCAGATAAGCTTGTTGATGGCATGGACTTTGGTGAACTCTGCAATGAATTTGAGTGCATTAGTAGCCCCTTGGTGGAAGCTACAGCAAGACAACTAGTCCGTGATATATTAGAACTTCGTCAAGGCAATCGTGCACTTGGAACTTTTGCAGTTTCTGTCAAATATAAGGTATTTTTGTTCTTCTCCGATCTGCATATGTTTATTTGTGTACATTCCTCCCCCAACAATTACTTTATTTGGCATTTCTGAGACACAGCTTAACGATAAGCTTATGCATAGCAATAAGTATATATTTACTTGGACAATAAACAAAGTATCGATTTTTCCCGCACAATATAGTAAAATCTTTTGAACTTCTTTTGTTTTCCATGAGTTTTCAATAGAATTGCATTTATTAAGGCAAATCCGCATGAAGATTTCTCTTAGATATGTGGCATTGAGGAATGGAAATCAGAAGCTGATTTGATTTGCAAGTTCAGAATTTTTTTTGTTCTTACTATTCTTTTACCTGTAGTGAACCAGAAGTCCTATTTTCTTAGTAATTGCAGGATCCTGTCAGAAGTTTTTCTGGTAGTGAGAAATACAAGAGACCTTTATGGGTTACTGGTGCACTAGAAAACCCTTCTGTGGTATGAATTCTACTCTAAAATTTTCCCATCTTTTTAAAAAAAAATTTCAGCAAAAATACCCATATTCAGATCATTTCTTGAAATTCTTTTTTATTCTTTTCTTGTTCTTGCAGACTGTGCAAGAAATGGTCATGCTGTCAACAAGTGTCTTGAGTATCAAATGGACAATAAAGGGGAAGCCTAAATCTGTTATAGCTAATATAGGTGGAATTTGATAATAAAAGTGAACTCCAAGTTTACTTTGAATCAGATTAGTGGCCAAGTGATTGAGCATGAAGAGTTTTGGGATTTATCAGCTTCATCACCTATAGCTCAGGCATTTTTCTGGACATCTCGCCGGCTATTTTCAATAACTGAGACTGGAAAAGATTTAGCTGATCTTGACAAGAACTTGTCTAGCCGTATTTCAACTCAAAAGGAGAACTTGGAGATCTATCCTGACCCTTCTGGTGATCCAACAAAGGTAAGCTTGTGAAAGTCTTGATTTTAACAGCTTTTTTTGCTTTATTTTAAAATAATTGATGAATAGCATTGTTATTCTCTGTTATTCTGAATTAACATGCTGCCCTATTTGCATATATGAACAGTTCTTTCAAAGGGACGAGGGCTTCCAAAGAGATGCATACCAAATTGCACTATTTCTTGCAGTAATCTATTTTGTTATACAGTTCTTGAGGACAACATTGTAAGTATTGTCTTACCCACATTTTCTAATCTATTTATTATTGTGTTTAAAGTAAAATATATGTATATTTGAGAGATATCTTTGGGAGTGTTCTGCTACCAACAATTCTAGTATAACAACAGAAATTCCTGGAAATAAGGTTATTTTGGGTTTGTTGTTGTTTTGTCAGTTGTTTCTAAGATATAGCAGAATCAGTTCTAGGTTTATTGGGGAGGTAAATATGTACTTACCATTAAAATTGTGCTTCGATATACGCCCAGCAACTGTAATGATGGGTGAACCACAAATTCTGTATATTCGTTTGTGAAGGAAAGAAAACTAACCAGGCAACTATAAAAGGAAAACTAACATTTTCTGAAGAGCATATGCCAACTTGAAATAAAAAATAATTTCATTTTATTTACCAGAAAGGATCTTTATGTCATAATCTAAAAATACAAGAATTTTATTCACTAAAATGATAAAATTCACATGTATGATGAAAAGAAAAGAGAAAAAAAAAAGTATTGACGAATTCAGCTATACCAAGCAGAGTTTCTGATTACATTATGGTACAAGAAAATCAAACAATGATGTACTGCTTGTTGTAGATTATGAAAATCGATGGAATAATATTGCAGACACTAATATCAAAAATGTTATAGTTCGTCCACTTATGAGGCGCGAAGCTGAAGACAGATTGTGAGCTCCAACAGAATATACTGAACCAAAAGCTCCATCCTTCACTTTGATGCTTGTGGAGCCTAAAAGAAACAAAAGCATAGCCACAATAAAGCTTTAAATCCAATCTACCAGAAGAAGAACAAACCAGAATTACATTTGATATGCATCTTTAATGAGAGGCTATGCATCTTTAATGACATATTCCCTAAATGAGAAAAGGTGACAGTAGAGGAGACATTCCCAAATTGGGATAATCAAGGGTATGAGAAAATAAAACAAATTGCATCTGCCTTGCAGTTTTAAAAGATCTCACAGCTAAATAGACTTTTCACAAAGCAAAATTTTATCAACTGCTGGTGAAATCCAAATCTAATTTATATTAACAGACTTTCACATTTCTGTTCAACTCAACTATGCCTTAATCCTAAGTTAATTCGAGTTGGTTGCATAAATTCTCTTTTTCTACTTGTGTGATTATGTGCTATATTTTTAGAGAGATGCAGTGTTATAAGATCATTTTGTTATTCTTTATATTAACTAGCATGGATTAACAAAAAAGAACATAGTTCACTGTGTCTCACTTCAGCTCATTTTCTCTTCTCACTTTGAATCAAAACACACAAATCAAGTCATCAAGCATCAAGTCGAGAAAACACATTATACTCACAGTTGTGCTCCGTCCATCCAATAGCCTGATTTTCAAGATCATATAAAACAAGCTTATTTGAAAGCACCAAATCTGCATTGAAAAGGATTTATAAGTTAATAGTTAAAAAATTGATGGTTATTATTTTTCATTTTTTACTTTTACTATCTATTTCCATGTTAACAATTATGGAGGCGTCTCTTATAGTTCAACTGACAAATATATAATTGTGCAACGGAACCCAAAAGATAACAAGTAAATAGGCTTCAATTCCTGTTTCCTCAAGGTGGTTCAGTGGCAGGCAACTTAAATTACCAAGTAAGAGCATGAATGAAGGTTAGACGAATGCCTGGAGTTCTATCTGAAAAGTATTACATTTATTATGCATGTTTGTGGTTAATGATATTTCAAATCATCAACTAATAGTAATATGAAAGATAAAAGGTAAGTTTCGCTAGTCAGCATTCATTGTGAGACAACTGTTATCAATTATCACTACTAGGATGCAGGATAAGTAACATTAAACTCCTCAATTGTGCAGCTCCAGGCTAGAATGGGTTGCACTTGACTATGAATTACAATTAATCTGAGTATTCAACATTGCCTCATCTACATTATGTAAAACAGGCATCCAAAATTAGAATGAAAAAGCAATTGAAGACCATACCTCCCAAAAGAGTCATATCTCGACCATCCTTAGATTGCACTCCACTGTTTTGCCAACCAAAACACCACACTTGCTCCTGCAGATAGTTGTTTGGCCAGAAAAAAGTTATTATTACAAAATCCATCTCAAAGAAGAATTAAATCATTAAGATTCAATACATAGCTTAAGAATTTCATATCTTCAAAAGCCCTGTTATCCAACTTATTATTTATTATCAAGACGATGTGTAGATATATTTCATAGATACATGTAGCAAAATTCTTAAACTCATACAATACAACTTCATTTCTGAAGAGACTTGGCAGGTCAAAGATATTATTTATAACAGTGCACCACTTAACAAAATGTAGATCCAATATCATATGATATAAGCAGTGAACACGAGGATTCAAATTTAAAATGTTTACTTACACGAATTTGAAACAGATATTCATGAGGATAAACTCTCAAACTAAGTGAACCTTCAAAATAAAACTTGACATCTGGAAATCCATCATTAACACTGCAGGGATATCAGGAGTAAATAAAATTTGAGAAGTCTAACATTTATGATAAGAATTTACAGTCAAATGCATTTAAACAAGTAATTAGGCCTAACAGCACAAGTTTAAGAAAATGAGGAACATAATGCAGCACAAAACGCTGTTCTGACTGATATGACAATGTATTCTCGAACAGAAATCACTAAACATACACAGAAAGGGACAGAACAAACATACATCACAGGCTACCGCCCTAACTTAAAAAGATATTCAAATTTAACTGCAGGTTCCAAATAGAACCTACAAAGGAGAAATTGCACTTGGCACCTTACTTTCCACTGTACTGAAAACACATAAACTGCTCCTCAACAGTATGCAATTTCAATCCAGGTTGCTGAGCCACAATCTAATTCACCAAAACAAGTAAATTCACTGTAAGTACTAGATACAGTAACAAACGAACATTAGATGGAAGGAACACGAGGATGCTATGTACCTTAGTCATCATGGCTTCATAGACCGCCTCTGGAAGATATGCCAAGGTAGTACCACTGTCAATAATTGTTCCTCTTCGATCTCCAGTATCAAATACATCTGTTGGAAGTTCCAAAACCTTACCACCCACCTCTATATCCTTCATAACAACATTGTAATGTGGCCTAACGTATAATTATGAAAAAAAAAAAATTAACCAAGATTCGACCTTATTGAGTAAAGAAGAACAAATGATTCAATAAAAAGCAAGTTAAAATAACAACTAACTCAAAAAGGAAACAATGCTCAATTTTTTTTTTGCACCAAAAGCTCATAATAAATGGTCACTTAAAAGGCACTAACAATATGTACTCGTAACCTACCAAATTAAACAAACACCTCCATTAGGCAAAAAAAAAAAATCTTCCACATCCAATCAAAATGACAAGAACTGCCTCTTTAAGTTCAAGGTCTAACAAAAAGTAGAGAAGAAGACCAATGTTAATGGCACTCAGGCCAACATATATAGTTACTTCTAAATAAAACCAAGAGAAAGTAGATAACACTACAGATGGTCATCAAAGATGCCATCATCTCCAAGAGAACAAAAATCAGCACCATCTCCAATGTAATGGGGGGGACTTGATCCAAAATCTAACTTCTTTTGAATGAGAAATACACAAGTAATAAGAGATTACAGATAGTCCCATGTTTGTGCCATCCTTTGGAAGCAACACTTCTTGTCATTAAAGGAAAAAATAACAGCAGAAAATTTGACATCGTAACATATTTTTTTGTCTACTTTATGTCATTTTTATGTTGTTTTGCTCAGCTTTTCTTTTTGTTTGATTCCTCTACCCACATATATAGGGTCTTATAGTCAAAATCTAAGCACTAAGCTTAATAGCATATGAAAAAAGATGGACAAACAAATAGCAGCATCAGCTGATAAGGCAAATATCACAAAAAAGTTAACAAAACTAAGATAGTATCACATACTGATCTGGTACCATTGGAGTTGTATTTACTGTTGGTGAGACTATTTCCCCAATGGCGAAGATTCCTCCTCCATCTATATTATCCAGGCAATGTCCAAACATTCTTTTAACCTTTCCAGCCGCAGCAAGTTGTGAAATCATGGATGAGTTTGCCTGCCCAAAACCAAGTATTCCATCCAGTGCTTCACTCGATGTCCCTAACTCGCCAGATTGTTTAGCTCCACAACTGTCCCATGAGAGCAAATTTTACAATGAAAAGCAGCAGCAATCCAACAATATTCATTTTTAACTGAAAACCAAAAATTAAGCACATGTGTACGAATGCTGACTATCATGTTAAGGTGAAGCATTCATATGTGTTTATGTATAAAGAGATATAAGAGAAGAAGGTGGGTGGAGGAGTGAGGATTATGTACATACACTATTAGAACTTGCTGCATAATTACATCCACATTCACTGATTCAAACAATTATTCATATTTGAGTTCATTTCTAGAATAAAGCTATGTTAAAGAAAAGAGCATTTGTTAATGTCAGGAATACCATATATCACTTTTTTAAAAAATCATAATTTTGTTTTTATTCAATATAAGCTAGAAGGTGAAAATCTTTTGGGTTAATTTAATGGTTCACACAACAAGAGTTCTTGACTAGAAGACCATACAACCAATGTCAGTCATTTAGTGTATGGTAATGTGAGAATGTAATGCATGCAAGTGTAATTGCATAAACATGTCAAAAGCAATAGTTAGTTTTATCCGGCACAGGGTTCTAAGTTTTATTATTTAGCTATTGAATGCACTTATAAAAATTACAGAGATTATAAGCAAGTGTGCTTATTATCCTTCCTTCCCAACATCCACAACTGTCTCTAATTTAACCAAAACAAATTACACCACAACCATATGCTCCAAATTGAACATCAATTTCAAAGCTTTTCAAATATCTTTAAGCCACGAGCATTGTAGGTTGTAAAAAAAAGAAAAAAAGGAAGCCAATATGTAGTCAGAATTGTGACTCACCCAAAAATAACACTTCCATTTGCTGATGATGTTTGAAGATTCCCAGTCACTCGTTCAAAATGCAAATTATCCTTCACAAAGAATCCAGCAGTTGAGCTTCCGTCACCATAAACAACACTGTATTGGCAGGGCAAGTCTTTTGTGCAACCCTGAAGCACACCTCCGTATGTAGCAGCACAAAAGTCATCAGCACAATAAACCCTTGATGAAGAAGAGGAACTTGTTGGGTCATATAATGTTAATTTCACCTGAAGAAACAATCTTCTCAGACAAAATGTCAAAATAAAACATAGTAAACAACCAGGATCCTGAACTTTAAAATGTAGATAGATTTAGTTCAGGTGTTAAAGAAGCATACACCGAGGTTGCTTTTCCTGGGACACTTTTCACAATTGGCACAATTCACCCATAAAATGTCACTTCCAGTATCAACTTGCACAAAGTAGTCCTTTGGAGGATTCCCAAGTCCAATTTTAGCAAAGTAAAGGCTAAACCATCCAATGAAGAAATCATATATAAGCAAAACCCAAATGAAATAAACAAAATATGAATGCAATGATGGATAAAAACACAGTAATTCTCATCCATTTTATAAATTCTAGACCTTGTTGCTTTCATTTCCTCCATATTCTCAACAAGGAAACACAAAGACCAAATTTGCCAGAGAGGAGAAAAAAAAAAGGGTGCACTGCCACAAACCTCTAAAAAATTCTAAAACAAAAATACAAACAGAGGATGTAAATATGAAATATATATATATATATATCCAAGATTTCAAAGAACAAACAGATTAAAAAAAGAAGAAGTTCTAAATTCAACCCAATTTCACCTATAGCAAGCAGCAGATGTAAATCTAGAGAAATAGCTAGCAGTGATTTGATCTAGAACAAGAACAACTACACCAACAAATCAAATTACTAAGAAAAATTGACATCTCCAACAACTTATATTATGAACACCTTCACATATATTAAAACAAAGCTCAAATCTTTTATATTAGAAAAACATACCCAGCTTCAGCAGGATGGCCATTGCCACCTAAAGGGAGATCAACATCAACTTGGTCTAAAATTCTACTATGCCGCTGATTATCATGAGCTTTTAATTCTCTAAGGCTGCATGCTCGGCCAGCAAATTTATGTTGAACATTGAAAACAAAATTCCCAGAAACAAAACCCAATTCAGCAATTACAACCACCATCAAAACCGCCATAGACGCCACCACCAATCTCCTCAGATCCATGGTCGCCGACCACCACCGAAGTCAAAATGTCAACTTTTTTTAAAAATTAACAATCAAAATAATTTTTTGAAAGTCCCCTTTTGTTATAACAATTAAAATATCGTTTTTTTTTTCTCCTTTTCTTCTCTCCCTTTCAGGTATGAAAGAGAACAGCCGCTCAGGTGGCGGTGCTCATAGGTTTGTTTCTTTGGATACCCAAACAAAGGAAAAGAAGGGAAAGGAAAAGAAAAGGAAAGAGAGAGGATGAGAAGAGAAAAGAAAGGAGGGAGGAGGAAAGAAAAAGAAAAGGTCACCAAACAATAAACCAATTGCGCGTTTTCAACAGTGAACAACACGCCCTTTCTTGTAATATCAAAAACAAAACAGAACAAAAAACAAATGCATACATATATGCATACAAATATATGTGTATATATAACAAAAATTCCTTTATTTTATTTTATTTTCTTTTTCTACTTTTCTTTCTCTGTTTTCATGAGCTTCTCTCTTTTTTTTTCCTCTGTATATGTAAGACTCTAATTATAAGCAAAGTTTAGATTTTGTTGGGTAATTTTTCTGTTTTTTTTTTTTTTTTAATTATCTTGTTGGTTTTTTTAGCTTGAAGTTTTATATAGCAAACAAAATTTCCTTTATTTTTTTGTCGTTTTCTACTTTTCTTTCTTTCTCTGTTTTCATGAGCTTTTCTGTTTTTTTTTCTTTATATATTTATGACAGTAACTATAAGCAAAGATTAGTTTTTTTTTTGGGTAGTTTTTCTGTTTTGTTTTATTTTGTTGATTTCTTAACTTGAACTTTTCTCTCTTTCTCTTTTCTTTTCTTTTTCTTGGTTTAAAAGATTATCCATTTTTACATTCTGCCTTAATTAGCTCAGCTCTTTGTCTCTTCTTTTTGAGCATTCATGGAAGTTGCAGTCTACAACTTTCTTTTATTTATCTATGCTGCATTGCTGCTTTGCTCTCTGTCTTCCATGGACGGATCCTATATATATATTAAGCTTATAATTCCATTTCAACTGTTTCTTTTTCATATATACAAACTAAAATATTCAATTTCTACGTCTCCAAGGGATGAGATAGATAGTACCGATCTCTTCTTCATCTAAATTCTTCTCCTTAATCCAAATTCTTGCTTAGATAGTATTGCTTTATCGACAAGAATTTAGATTAATTATTATAATATAAAAATAATCAATTTTGATAATTAATTTCATTAACAAATGTTTAAAATTACTTGAATTTTGAACATACATAACTAATCTCTTATAAATATACTTAGAAAATTAGTTGCTGGAATAAGTTGAGGTGGAATATTAGACGGAAAAGATGAGAATTAATTAGTAATTAGAATCCATGAACATATCCATGTGATCTTCTATGAATGGTTTAAAAGCTTCTCTTTCCAGCTTTCATTTGCGTGTATGAGTTGTGTTTCTTTCTTAAAAAAAGCATCTCTTGAATAAGGCATCTCTAATTTCTCCTTCCATTTCATAACTTCTCTAGTTTATGTAATTAATAGACTGATATTAATTTTAAAAGGATAAGGATTATAAACGGATCAACCTGATTATGACGCGATTTTGAACGGATTATGAAGCGGGACACTCAAATATCTTACAATATATTTAATTAAAATAACATAATTTTATACAATTCAAAATTACATCATTTTATTATTATTTTCTCTAAATAAATAAAAATAAAAATTATATATTTATTATATTATTATAATTATATTATTATATAATGTATTATTATTTATTTAAAATTAGTTTATTTAATTTTTTAATTTTTCTTATTAAAAATTTATTAATTTCATTTAATTACTAAAATTTTTAATTATTTTATTAATTATTTTAAATTTAATTATTAATTAATTTAAATTTAATTCTTTTTAAATTTTAGAAATTATTTTCTTAAATCAAATATTAAAAATTAAATAATTTTATGATTTAAATAATCTAATATTTTATATCAAATAATTTTTTTAATTTAGAATTTAGAATAAAATTTATAAAAAAATAAAATAAAAAAATAAATAAAAAATTAATTAATTTTTCAAAAAATTTATTACAAAATTTTTATTTATAACTGTATATTATCTCATTAACTTTTTTTCTCATTAAATTCTAAAACTAAAATATAAGACACATTATTATTTATTATATATTAATTATGTTATATATTTTATTTTTATGTATTTTTAAGAAAATTTCAATATAGTTATATTTTAGAATTATTTTAATTATAATTTTATTATATTAATAAATTTTTAATAAATTATTTAAGAATATAAATTTATTATAAATTAAAAATATTACATGAATTAAATAGATAGTATCAGATTATATGACTCATATAATTAAACGTATTATATTCGTATAATCCATTTAATTTTCGTTTTATATTCGTGTCGATATAATTAATAAATAAGTCGTATTTATATTAACCTTAATCGTATCAACAGAATAAATTAACTCAATATAAATATCATCCATCAATCTATTTCGGCACCCTCCTCCTACGTAACAACTTAAGCTGATTTTATATTTTACCTTTTCTAAAAAAAAATCAAATAAAGTCTCTTCAAATTTGATTTTGAGATCATATCAAAAGATTTTTGACATGGACAATCTTCTTATTATAAAATTTTAATGTGGATAATCTTTTTAGAATGGGACTGGAAAAATAAATTAATCATTATATATGAAAATATAAATTATAATACCATGCACCTTATTATTAAAATAAATAATAAATAAAAATTCAATCAAATGTAATTAATCATAGGATTTTCTCATACATATATAAAAATAAGACATGAATTAAAATTTTCAAATTGAGTTTTTTTAAAAAAAATTAATTCTGAATATATTATTTGGAGAAATATATATGTATATATATTGCGTTTTGAAATATTATTAATTTTATTTAATATTTAATTAGGATTTAATTTTAAAATACATGATGCGAGAGTAATTGAGGATAGATTTAAGTTTTTTATTAGGATAAAAAAGAGAAAAAAATGTGATATCATTAATTTATATATTAACAAGAATAAACCAAACAATTAAGTGAAGTGCGAGGGCATCAAATTTAGTAATTTACAACTCAATGCAAGAAAGGTTTAATTTATGAATCACACAACACTTAGAATAAGAATATACGTACGGCATTTAGATATAATATATATATATATATATTATATTTATTATCGTTATTATTTCTTTACTATAAAATTGCAATTACACATCTAATTTATATTTTTGTCCATATCTTAATATTACTCCACTCAAGCTATGACAAATCAAACGTTTACTTTGTACAATTCACTAATTTATAGAGTATGATCGCATAAATATTTTTCTTATTTATTATTTAAGAGAATATATTATTATTAAATTATTATGTTTCAATATCCACTAATTTATTTAACTATTTCTTTTCAAAGAGAAACAAAGCATAGTATTATTTTACTTTTATAGGTTATATTAATATAAGACAAAATAAAAGTAAAGGAATGTACTAGGCATTTAAATATAAATAATTATTATTATTATTATTATTTCTTTACTATAAAATTGCAATTAAAAATTAAATAATATTACAAGGACCGTTCATTCCTTTGGCATTACAATGACTCTATCTTTGGCTTTATATAAATAATGAATGTTAAACTATTAGTTTAATGATCAAATAAAAAAACAAAACTAACCGACTGCGTAAAACTTTTTCTCTTTCTTTAGTTATTCTCTTTTCTTTTCTCAGCTAGGGTTTTATATTTGTCTATGTAGATCTTGATCTTTGGCCCGCGCCAACCCTAATTCTATCATTTTCGGCAATTCTTTCCTCTTATTTACATGCTTTCTTCTCTGTTTCGGAAATAAATAGACTCTAGATCGTTTTAGTGCTTCACTTTTTGAGTCCCCCTTCATCAGGAATGGTGGGTTTTTGGTTCCAAATCTATCAGCTTTCAAAGTAACAGTAAATAAAACATTTCCCAACCATAAAAACTGAAAGATTGCTTATTGCTAGTGTTTGATTAAATGAATGAAGAAGATAATGCCAATAAATTGTATCGGGATATCTTATTTCTTAAATTGTAGTTAGACCTAGTCTTAGTCTATCAATTTTAGATTAAAAAAATTTGTTGAATTTGAGTATATAAGATGGTGTATAGGGTGGTTCAATGATGGTTTCAAAACTTAATAGAGTGCATCTTAAGCAAAACACACTATGTGGACGAGCTACACTTGATACTGAGCTCCTGAGTTTGTTATTGTAGCAGCTGAAGACTGTCGGTTTTAGTTAAAAGAATTGGGTTGTTTGTTGAATTAGTTGTTAAATTTCCTACATAATTACCTCTCTTTAAAGTTCAACCATTATTTTCTATTATTTAATACCACTAATTTCGATTCCACTTTTAAATCGATTCTAGTTTTATAAAATTATGAATCAAAAGCAAGTCAATTTTAGACAATTTTATTTATTATTCGTTATAGTTTTGATTTTGATTAATTTCTAATTAAATGTGACCGATTCGATTTCGTTTCAAAACCAAATCATGCATGCATATATGCATATGAATAAAATAAAACCACCACAAATAAATTTCACCATTCAATCTTATTTATATGTACTTTTGCATTCTATTGTAGATTATTATATGCTAACAATGATAATTAACTATCATTAATATTTAATTTATTATTTATTTTAATTCTCACATTTAACCAAATGAGACTTACGGTATATATATATATATATTCAGTTACCTTTTTTTTTTCGAGTTTTCATATTTTTTTTTCTCTTTCTTAATTTGAAGGTGAGGTTTCTGCTGGTTCATTGACGGTGGTAACCCTCTATATTTTTATTCTCTTTTATATAATATTACAAGGACAGTTGATTCCGTGGGCATTACAACGAGCCTATTATGCCTTTTGTATTTGGCTTATAAAAAGCGAACGTTAAACTATTAGTTTTTTTTTACCAGTAAAAACTATTAGTTCAATGATCAAATAAAAAAAAAACAAAACTAGTGCTTTAATAATCAAATTCTTATCTCCATATGAAGAGTGTTTAATTTATAATTATTAAATTTATTCATGATCCAAACAACCAAGTCTTAATTTATGAATAATTTAACATTTTTCAAACTCATAAATTAATATCCACTTCATATGTGAACAAAAGATTTAAGAAAAAAGATTGTGAGCCCCAACAGTATATACTGAACCAGAAGCTTCATCCTTCACTTCGATGCTTGAGGAGCCTAAAAGAAATAAAAAAAAGATGACCAAAATAAATCTTTGATCCAATCATATAATTAACTATCTATACCAGAAATTAATAAGGAAGAATAAAAAATTTACATTTGATATGTTTTAGTAATAATGAAAACCAGAGAAGGGAGAACACACAAAATTATTCTCAAAAATATAAAAAATTGTCTACAAAGATATGAAAAACATTTGTTGTCCTTTTTATCTCAGTACTCTATTTTATAGGGGATATCATTCCTAACAAAAGAGACGATAATCATTCTTAATATGAAGATGGTAGTGATCATTTAGTTCCATCTTGATCAGGATCTTAAAAAATTTGAAAATTGTCCTCCAATACTCATGAATTTTATTAGTGTTACTCCCCCAATGAGAACAAGTGATGGTAAATGAAACATTTCTAAACCATGAAAACTTGGAATTACATAAATGAAAATTTTATCAAAACACAAAAATAAAGTCTTGAACACACAAAGTTGACGAAGCACATTATACTCACAGTTATGCTCTGTCCATCCAATGGTCAGATTTTCAAGATCATATAAAACAAGCTTATTTGAAAGCTCTAAATCTGCATTGAAAATGATTTGTAAGTTAATATTTTGTCAAAAAATGATGGATCATTTATTATTATAATATCACCTACTTCGGCTAGCTCTGCCTAATTTTTTTTTAAGAAGAAATCAAAACACAGCTAACTGCTGCACATTCTAGGCCATGAAACTCCGATCAAATCTTCCATAATAATATGGTTGATGCCCGTCAAAACGCAATTAAAGAAGGACTGCCCATGGGGTATGGAAAAACTATTATTTGCCATCCAATCAGCGCATCGATTGCCTTCTCTAAAAGCATGCTGAACAATGATCTCCCAGTCTTTGGAAAGAGTCGTATGAGCAATGATATTTGTTTGCACCTTGGACATCATTTGAATAGCCAGATTACTATCCATTTCTAAAATCACATTCCTGTATCCTAGATTCCATGCTGCTTCAAGACCATCCAGCGCGCCCCATAGTTCAGCTTGGGTACAGAACAGGTCCCAATTTTCCTGCTAAAACCACCTGGTCAATCGCCGTGCTCATTCCCTATTACTCCACCAGCACAAGCCATGTTGACACTGGCTCTATAAGCTCCGTCAGTATTGATTTTGATCCACCCAGGTGGAGGTCTTTCCCAACCAATAAGGCACTATGAAGATTTTTACTCCTCATAATATTGTCTATAGATATAGCCTTGTGCGTATAATCATCCATTGTTTCAATGGAATGAACCATATCATCTATGCTTGAGAGCTTTCCCCCAAATATCACGCTATTCCTGTAGTTCCAAAGAACCTAGCATGTGATCCCAAAAATAATATGCCAACTGTCGAGAGGCTTACACCATTGTGATATTCAACAAAAAGGAGAATCATGAGATACGTAAAAGCAAGCACCCCGAGCTCTAGAGATATAGCCGTCAGTGTATTCTCTCAATAATAACTAAGAAAAGTATATAAATTTGGAATGAAAAAGCAATTGAAGACCATATATACCTCCCAAAAGAGTCATATTTCCACCACTGTTTTGCCAACCAAAACACCAAGCTTGCTCCTGTAGATATTCAGGAAAATTAATATATTTATTTGGCAAGAAAAAAGTAATTATTACTCAAAGGATTTAAGCAAATCATTAAGATTCAAGTAGTTTGCTATTCTAACTAGTATCTCAGTTGGAATCACTGTTGTATTACATAATGTCTCGAAGTTTTGCGACAAACTACCCCATTATATTACAACATGGAAAGAACTGTATAAAAATTATCATATGATAAAAACACTGTATATAAAGAGCAGCCCGGTGTACAAATGCTCCCGCAAATAGCAGGATTCGGGGAAGGGTCGGACTCATTGGATCTTTGTACGCGACATTCCCTTGCAATTAATTGCAAGAGGTCATTTTCATTACTCGAACCCGTGACCTCAGGTCACACGGCGACAACATTTATTGTTGCGCCTAGGCGCCACTTTATAAAAGCACTGTATATGAGGATTCAAATTAATGTTTCATTGTAAAAGTGTTCACTTACACGAATTTGGAAGAGGTAGTCATGAGGATAAACTGTCAAAGTAAGTGAACCTTCAAAATGAAGCTTGACAGCTGAAAATCCATCATCAACACTGCAAGGGGTACGAGGAGTAATAAAGAAAATTTGAGTATAGTCATAACATTTATGATAAGAATTTAAACAAGTACAACTGTTTAACTTCTTTTATTGAATCACTAGTAATTAGGCTTAATTAGAAGCAAAAGTTCAAGAAAATGAGGAATACAATGCCGCATAAAACGCTGTTCTAACTGAATTACGTCCCGATATGATATTCTATTGCACTACGAGAAACACGCCTATAATTTCTGACAGAATTCACTAACTGAAAATACTATGTTTCTAATTACTGAGAGATTACCGACAAAAGATTTGACAACTTATTTTCCACTATACTGAAAACATTACTCGTTTAAATTCTTTTATTGAATTACTAGTAATTAGGCTTAATTAGAAGCAAAAGTTCAAGAAAATGAGAAACACAATGCAGTAGAAAACATTGTTCTAACTGAATTAATTACTTCCTTATATATGACATTCTGCATTACAAGAAACACACGTATAATTACCAACAAAATTTACCCACCAAAAAAATAGTTTATTTCTAATTACCGAGAGATTACTGACAGAAGATTTGGCAACTTACTTTCCACTGTACTCAAAACACAAAAACTGCTGCTCAACAGTATGTAATTTCAATCCAGGTTGCTGAGCCACAATCTAGTTCATCAGAAACAAGTAAATTCAGTGTAAAAAAACAAGCTTCAAAATGAAAATAACATGAGGAATACTATATTTGCACCTTAGTCATCATTGATTTGTAGACCAACTCTGGAAAATATGCCAAGGTAGTACCACTGTCAATAACTGCTCCTTTTTTATCTCCAGTTTCAAATACATTTGTTGGAAGTTCCAGAACATTGCTGCCCACCTCTATTTCCTTCATAACAACATTGTAATGTGTCCTAAAGCATAATTATTAAAAAAAATCATTAGCCAAGAAAAGCGCGGATCAGTGACAGATTTTAGCGAGAGAAATATTTCATAGCAAATTGCCAATGGTTTAATAACAGAATTAGAATTTTAATAATTTTTTAATATAACTATGGAATTGCCGAGAAATTAGCGACAGAAAAAGTAAAAATTCTATCAACTAATATGACGCGAAATGATTGAAATATGGGATAAAAATAATGAAGGAAACTTTCCCTCAATTAAATTAGGTGACAGAAAAAAAATTAAGACAGTGTTACATACTGATTTGGAACTATTGGAGTTGTATAATTTACTTTTGGTGAGACTATTTCTCCAATAGCAAAGATTCCACCTCCATTAACATTGTCAAGGCAATGTCCAAACATTCTTTTAACCTTTCCAGCTGCTGAAAGTTGTGAAATCACGGATGAGTTTGCTTTCCCAAAACCAAGTATTCCATCCAATGCCATACTCGATGTATTTAAGGCCCCAGATAGTTTAGTTCCACAACTGTACCATGAGAGCAAATTTTACAATGAAAATAAGCAGCAATCCTACAATATTTCATATATATATATATGTGTGTGTGTGTGTGTGTGAAGTATAAATAGAGGGAAGAGAAGAAGAATAAGAAGTATATTCTATTAGAACTTTGGCAACTTGGTCCATACAACTAAAATTATAAATTTTAATTTTTATAATTTTTCAAAAGACCTTGTATACTTTGCAAATTAACTATTATTAGTGTTTTTAAAAATCGTATTAGACCAACTGGTTGGACCAGATTAACTAGGAACCGAAGATTAGTCTGATATGGAATATTTAAAAACCGAATGTAATAGAATGAAGAGTTAAACCGGAAGGATTCAATTTTGTGAATTCTATATGCTGTTTTTCAATAAAAATAAGAGAAAAAAAATCAAGCAGAGCCTTGTGCAATTATTCGAATTATTTAAAAATTTTGAATGTAAGAGTTATAGAATGCAATGAATAATTATATGGATATAACTTATATGATTTCTCTGAATCATTTTACAATTTAACTATAACTTTATGTGATTTTTTATAGGTAAAAATTTATGTAATTCAATATATAGTAGAAATTCACAATAAACAATGAAAAAATCATATGGATGATAACTAAAATTTTTTAAAACTATCTTACAATTCTTTCAATATAGAATGGCACGTATAATCGAATGGTAAAAGTTATAAAAAGGACTCACCCAAAAATAACACTTGAAGTTGCTGATGATGTTTGAAGATTTCCAGTCACTTGATCAAACTGCAAATTGTCCTTCACAAAGAATCCAGTAGCTGAGCTTCCATCACCATAAACAACACTGTATTGGCAGGGCAAGTCTTTTGTGCAATTCTGCACCGCCCCTCTATTTGTAGCAGCACAAAATTCATCAGCACAATAAACCCGTGACGAAGAAGAAGAAGTTGTTGGATCATATACTGTCAAGTTCACCTAAAATTAAAAAAAAAAAAAATTTCTCAGAAGCATTGGCGAAGGTACGTGGTTTTGAAATTTTTTTTTATATATAATATTTTTAAAATTTTTAAAATTATTTATTAATTTTTTAAAAAAATTTTAAATTGCCCCCCTCTTTTTTTTATTTTTACAAGAAGTAAAAAAAATAATAAATTATTTATTCTATATGCAATAGTTCTCTTTTAAAAAATTGATAAAATATTGATAATATACAAATGCAAAAAATAAAAAATAAAAAAATGGATAAAATTTTCAACTAAATTAATTTGAACACATTTAATGAATTAAAGAATTTATTTATTTTAATTATTTTTTAAGAAATTATATTCATTATTTAATTTTTTCTCTTTATTTTATTTTTTTTATGAAAAATTATATAAATTTAAAATTCTGTATACATAGATATTAATATTTTTTTATTAATTAATTTTTTAACAATAAAAATATATTATTAATAAATTTATAAATTTATAAAATACTATTAAATGAGAGATAAATAATTACGAAAAAGTTAAAATTTAAAAAAAATTGCCCCCCTTTATTTTAAAGTCTGGCTTCGCCCCTGCTCAGAAGCCATGCCATAATAAAACATAGTAAATAGCTAGCATACTTAACTTTATACCTTGTTTATAATTTCATGATTTGCCGTGATTTTATGAGGTATAATATGGCTTAATTTGTTATTTGATTTCTATGGTTTTAAAATATATCATCCACATCAGCATGCCATGCAGACTTGGATAACGTTAGCATGTATTGAATAGAATTAAAGTAAGATTCGAATTAAACTAACAAAACACTATATTTAAAGAACTTTTCTAATGGTTTAAGTCATACTAATACGATTTTATATGAATTTGATCATATTATACCTAGTGCCAGCTTTATTTTTTATTTTGATTGGTTGTATTTTGATTTTTAACCTTGCAACATTAAATTTGATTTATTTCTTTTATCTAGTTATTCAAAACTTTTAAAAAAAGAGAGAGAGAGAGAGAATTGAAAATTTAATACAATCGAAAAAGAAATATTAGAATAACTTGATTATAAAAATTTAATTAGTAATTTTGTATTCCAAAAACCTAGAAAAATAAATTTTGAATTTTGAATTTTAATAAATTAAAAAAAATTATTGTTATTATTATTTTTTTGGCTTTAGGACTCTAAACTTCTTGAGTCACACCTGATTATACCATATCATTTTTCAGAATACCACATCGATCATTATATATCTTACGGTATTATACCACTGTAACTCATCCAAACAAGATGTAAAATGTAAAGAGATTTAGTGAATAGATGTTAAAGAAGCATACACCAAGATCGCTTTTGGTAGGACAGTTGCTGCAATTGGCACAATTCACCCAAAGAATGTCACTTCCAGTATCAACTTGCACATAGTAGTCCTTTGGAGGATTCCCAAGCCCAATTTTTGCAAAGTAAAGTCTAAACAATTCATTGAAGAAACCATGCATATATATACTTATATATGCAGTCCAAATGAATTAAACAAATTTATAATGCATTAAAGAAGTAGGATAGTTATATACTACATATATACCTTGTTAAGAATATATATAGAAAACATATATTAAATACATTAATCTCCAACCTTAATAATACTTTTAATAATTTCAAATTATATTAAAATTTAACATAATATCATAAATATGATTAATTCTTTTCTTACAACCCATTATTTTATAAATTTAGATTGATATTTCAATTTTTGATATGTGATGATTTCCTTCATCTGGTCATGAAATTTCAAAAACTATTTTATTTTCTTCAATAAAATAGAAAAATGGATAACCAACAGAGCATGTAAATGGTAAGGGACTGTTTTGACTTAATAACAAGTGTCACTTATGCAGCTGTATTAAAACTATTTATTTAGTCTAAACAAATATTTCCCATTAAATCAATCAAGAAATTGCTCATATATATAGAAAACTGACCCAGCTTTAACTGGATGACCACTGCCACCTAAAGGAAGATCAACAACGACTTGAGACAGAATTCTACTATGACGACGAGCATCGTGGGCTATTAATTTGCTAAGACTGTGTTTCCGGCCCGAAAATTTATTTCGGACCTTGAAAACAAAGTGCCGGTCGCTGGAGACAAAACCCAGTTCAGCAATCTCCACCACCATTAAAATCACCGCCAATTTCCACATCAAATCCATTGTTTTCTCTCTTTTCTTCTTTCTCTTCCTGTTATGTGCTCATAGACTTGTTGAACGGTGGTTAAAAAGAAAGGAAAGTGAGAGAATGAGAAGAGAAATGAGAGGAGATAAAAGTAAAAGAAGACCCCAACCAGGCAACCACCCCAAGTGGCGATGTAAAGGGATATCTCCTTCCAGGTTCTATCTTGGCTCCATTGACTTTGCAGTAAGACTTTCTATGTATAGAAGCACGAATAGCAGTTGCTGTGATCTTTTGCAACGGATATATATATATATATATATATAATAAAACTCATTCTATCCAATTTCAATATAATTATACATTTAAAATTTAAGTTTGAGATTTTTTATTAAAATAAAACAGTTTCTTATTAATTTAACGATGTGCTAGGTGATGTGCAATGCTTAATTAATAATTATGGTTAAATTTTAAGAATGAAATAATAATGATTTCAACAAAAGCTTAACGTTTACTTAGACCTAGTCTAACAATACTATAGACAAGATGTGATGTAGGGGCCAAAGAATTTATTGGTTACCCATCAATTCTAGCCATGAAAAAGATGGTAATTAATAATACTTAATTTTTTTTTAAATAGTGCACTGTATTTTTTTTTTTTTTAATCTTGTAGATAAACATCCATATCTCTTAGCAATTGTTTTGTTTATTCTGAAAGATTGTTTATAGTAAATTGAGTGTTTGATTAAATAAATGAAGAAGACAATCACGATATATTTTATTAAAATATCTTATTTCTTATTTATTTCTAATTAATTGTAAGATATCTAATTTGTACTTATATATATATAGTTAGACCTAGTCATAGTGTGTCAAGTTCAGTTTACTAGTTCATGTTTAAACCTTTTTTTTTTTAATTTGAATCAAATTGCTTATAGAATAGTTTAATGATGATTTTGAAACTGCCCATTAAGGTTTGAATTCTGATTCGAGAGTGGTTTGAAAGGGCAATTTGGAAAAAGATTTTGGATATGGTTTATAAATAGATTTAATTAAATAATTAGAGAAAATTTTATTTGAATTATAAGATTGGAAAAAATAAAGATATTGAAATTATTCAAAAAAAAATTGAACTTAATTTTTTTTAAAAAAAAAATCTTAGGTATCATCTTGGAGTTTAGAGATGAATCAAAATCCATATAATTATCTTATTTTATATTGTAAAATTCTCTTATGTAATTGTCTTTTTGGCTTTAAAGCTCAGCCTTTTATTCTCTAATATTTGGTTGGAATTAATGATTTCGATTCTATAAAATTATGATTCAGAATCAAACTATCTTCAGATAATTTTAATTATCGTTGGCTACAATTTTGATTTTGATCTATTTCAAACTACTTTTGATAGACTCGATTTTGTTTTAAAATCAAATCATGCACAAGTCTACGTGCATTAATATTTAATGGGATAAAATAAGACAAGAATAAATTTCACCATTTAGTATTATTTATATGTAAACAAACGAGACTTAATAGTATTTAACATACACTTTTATCCTATAAATATTTGTCTATTTAAAATTAAGGATATGATGAAATGAGAAAATAAATAATATAAATATAGAACTCAATGTTTTTAAAACTGATTTGAATACTTAACTATATTGTTAATTGATTCATAGTTTAATCGAATTGACTCAAATTTAAATAATATAATAATATTATAAATAATATAAAAATTTTAAAATAGAAACTAAAAATAATAAAAATATTCATAATCAATTAAAAAACATCAAATATTAAATATAATGGATAACAAATGAACCTAATATCTAAAAAATCTCAATAAATTTCAATAACCTAAATATCCTGATAAAGTTGGATGATATTTAATTTTTTTTCTTGATTTTTATTAAAAATAATATGGTATTTATAATATTAATTCTGTCTAGTTTAATCAGATTTTACCAATTTTACAATTTTGAGTGAATTTTATGTATATTTGATTTTTATATATATTTTGGACATGATTGATCTTTAATTTTTAATTTATGATAAATAGATCTGTTGTTGTTTTAAAAACATTGATAGAATTCCTTATTACATCATCAAAAGATAAAGTTCAACTTTGATGACGAAAAATTTTAATTGTATATAAGATTACCACAAAAAAAATCTTCTTCATGTATGGATCTAACATGCTCTTGATTTTTGTGATAGCCCAAAATAAACCATTTTAAGCCTCTCAATTTTTTTTATTAAATTTATTTAATTCCTTAAAATCAAGTCCAATTTACAAAAGCTAGCAAATATCCCAAATTTTGTCTGTCGTTTTTCTTCCAAGTGTCTACAAGTTCTTGTTATTTTTGTCCCCACGAAAGTGACAAAACTGCCCTTCACAGCTCTAAGTATATTGAATCCTGTTGTGAATTGTGGTTTAAACACTTAGGGTAATTCCGTCTTTTGAAAACACTTAAGCACCAACTTCAAACGTTAGTGGGACCACGATAAGGGTATTTTCGTCATTTAAATCTTATAAATCTTCTCCAGCCTCTCATTTGCTATTTTAAATGACAAAAATAACCCAAATGACAACGGTAGTTTCACAAAAAAATCAGAAGATTATTTTAGTCATTTTAGCTATAGCAGCAGCCAGTGAAGAACACTTGACAGTCTCTGCAATTTCTTGGAATCTCTTAACGCCACTTTTAATTAATTTCTTCAAAGTCAAAACTCTTTCTTTACACAACAATGGCTCTGATCCAATGCTCAGTTTCTCCTACCACTTCTGTTCACTCCTCTCCAGCTTATCCAAACGTAGCCTCCATGCCCAAAAACTGCTCCTTTTCGAAGCTGTTCTTGAATTCAAGTTCAAGAAGCTTCAGTAACAGCAGCTGCTTTTCAGTATCTTCCAAGTTTTCCAAGAGGAATTTCACGGTGAGATCCAGCTTGGACACTGTGGGTCCTACAGTGACCGTCGGTCAAGTTACTGAGGTCAACAAGGATACTTTCTGGCCTGTCGTTAAGGCCGCCGGAGATAAAACCGTCGTTCTTGATATGTACACTCAATGGTAATTCTTTTGTAGTTTCTTTTCTTTTTTTTTTCTTTTATTGTGAAATGCAGTTCTTTTGGTTGGGAAAAGAGAGAGTTTTCAAAATTGTGTCGTTTTAAAGAATGGCTTAATGTGGTTATGGCGGATGTTTTTGTTGAAAAGAACAGAAAAAAACTAAGAATCAGAATAATTGGATGAAAAACCCATTTTGAGTATGAAGTTTATGTTATATTTCCATTTACAATTTTTGAGTTTGATTGCTAATATTGAATTCAATTCTTATAGCTTTCTGTTCCAGTTTTTGATTTTCTTGGAAACATTGGTTACTAGTAAAACTAGCTAGGTTGAAATATTTTAAGAAAGTGGTTGAGCTTTGCATTCCATAGAACTTATAGAGGTAAATTTCTGTGCCATATTGTTTTTCTGAACTTTACATGTGAGAAAGATAAGTCTTTTGGTCTCTAAAGCAATACTCAACTCAACTCAGCTGCATCTTAATTTCCATTTAGAGACCGGCTATATGGTTTCTCTTTTTTCCACTTGGAGCGATTATGGATTTTCTTTTAGTCTCTAAAGCAATGTGAAAGTTTAAAGAATTGAGAAAAGCAAGTGCCTTTTCAAGATGTCCACTTTCACCATTTCTCACTTTGGTGTGTTTTTTTGGAGTTCTTCAGGTGTGGCCCTTGTAAGGTGATAGCACCCAAATTTCAAGAACTGTCAGAGAAGTACCTTGATGCTGTCTTCTTAAAACTTGATTGCAACCAAGATAACAAGGTTTGTAATTTACCATCTCAAATCTTGTTTAGAAAATGCCTTAGCTCCTTCTTTCTGTGTATGGCTAATCTGATAACTGTTTGGCAGCCATTGGCAAAGGAACTTGGCATAAGAGTGGTGCCTACTTTCAAGATTCTCAAGGACAACAAGGTTGTAAAGGAAGTTACTGGGGCCAAATTTGAGGAGTTAGTGGCATCCATAGATGCTGTTAGATCCAGCTGAATCTCCTTTGTCTTGTAAAAAGTAATATACTTGAAAACACAAAGACCAATATCTGCTTCAAAATAATTGTTTCTGCTTATACGTATCCATTGAACCTTTCTCTGGGAATCAAGGGTCTAATGAAAGCTAGTGAAATGAGTGTTTTTTCTGCAACAGACAGGAAAGAAATGGGCCATGAGGGTTTTTCTTTTTTCATTTATATGAAGAAAGCAGTATCCAGGAAATGGAAGTAATGTAAATGCCAATGAAGTGATTGTATGATCAAATTTAGTTAACTGAATAGCAATTCTTCTGCATATCTTTATTGAAACTGTTTGTTTGTTTGGGTTTCTCCTTGCCACTTTATATCTTCATTCTTTCTTGCTTCTGTGGTCTAACTGAAGTTGGTGAATTTTCATGGTCATCGTAATGGCACCTAAACTTTTGCTGACTGTTGTCACTTTCATCATATTCACACATTGTTATGATTCTGTTTCTTAATGCAAGAGATTAGCCTCTTTATTTTTTTTAATACAAATATTATACATGGAGAATTAAGCCTAAATTTATTGTTGAAAGTAATATGCACATATGTCTTAATGTGCCAAGGGATCAGTGCCTTTTTTTAAAAACAAAAATACAATTATGGTATAGAAAAGGAATATTAATACTGAATTTATTATTTAAGAGGATATTTAATTATTATTAGATTGTCTGTCAATTTATTAAGAGATTAGTGCCTTTCTTTAAAAAAAAAAGAAGTACAAACATGATATGAAAAAGAAAAATTAATTTTAAATCTATTATTTAAGAGCTTGCGCATGTTAAGTTATGTCTCATCTATTAAAATTATAAAAATCAGTAACTTCCATGTTCAAGTATTTCAAATTATTTAAACACAGCTCAAACACTAGGGCTCACATGATTGGCTCTGCAAAGCAACCGTTGACCCTGAATTGCACATCATGTCAAACCACCATTAATGGCTAATTTTCATTTGATTTCACATCACACGTTTCATATGTTTTCTGTCTTTATCTACTGGGTCAAAGCTTTCTTGATTTGATTCATCATTTACACCATCCGTGGATTAAATTAATTAATTAATTTAACTAATCAATTAACCAAATTAAAATATAAAAAATAATTAATTAAATCCATCAAAATTATATTTTAATCGATTCAATTAATTAATCAAATTAAATCGATTAATTTAATTAATTTACTGAATTAATTTTTTTTTAATTTAAAATAAAATTATATTTCTAAAAAAATTAATATAATTAAATAACTAAATAAAATTTATTATAAAAATAAATAAAATATAACTTTTTTTTGTAATAAAAATTTATATTTATAATAAAAATTTATATAATTAAAAAATTAAAAAATTAATAATTAATAATTAATTTTTTTTAATGATTCGATTAATCGGTTAACATATCAAATCGAATTGGTTGACTATTAACCGAATCAAAAATCGAGATATTTTAAATCTTCAACCGAACTGATTAAATTATACTATCGATCGGTTAATTAAATTGAATTTTCAGTCGATTAACTAAAAATTTGATCGGTTAACCGAATTTTACTCACCCCTATACATAATATATATATAGTCTTTAAATAATCTTTTAAAAAGATGAATCCAAACATGTATTAATTATTATTTTAGCTATTTACCTATCATAAAAATTTATTAATTATTTTTAGAATCTAAATTAGAGGTATTTAATTAAGGTAAATGGAAATAAAAAATGAAAGTACTTAATTTTACTAATTTAATTTTTGAAGTCTATATAAACACCTTAACTCTCATTTAAAAGATATCTCAAAATTAAGTCTTCTTTTTTTCTTTTGTAATTCATCTTTGATATTAGTGAAATTATTTTGGTAATGTCCAAGAACGTAGGTAAAATTGACCGAACCTCGTTAAATTTTGATGTTCTCTTTATTATTTATTTAATAATTATTTTAAGTATAGTTCTAGTGGTATTTTGTACTATTAATTATATATCTAAAAAAATTTTATCTAAGAAAAGATTTGATATTTAAGTGTGTCAATTGTGATTCACCTCTTTTTTATAAAATTATTTTTGATATAATTAATTGGTATAATTGGTCACACACTATATATATTATTGGTAAAAAATTAATCCAATTTTCACAATCATTAGTATCAGAGATAAGATTTTCTGAGTATGTTTTGTGGTTGCAACTTAGTCTGATTTTTCACATCAGAAAAGATTTTTTTGAATTATTTATATTCCACATTTATTAGCTATTAAATAATTTTATGAAGTAGAGATGAGAGACGACTTAGATAAATCATTCACCACAAAGAAGACATTATCTACTTCGTCAATTTGGTCAATGACTGTTGTGTCAAATACTAGATTTACAGCGGAGATTTTTGATGGTACAAGTCATTTTAGCATGTGGCAAAGTGGGGTTCTAGACGCTCTCATCCAGCAAGGTCTAGACATTGCCACTAATTTAATTTTTGAAGTCTATATAAACACCTTAACTCTCATTTAAAAGATATCTCAAAATTAAATCTTCTTTTTTTCTTTTGTAATTCATCTTTGATATTAGTGAAATTATTTTAGTAGTGTCCAAGGACGAAGGTAAAATTGGCTGAATCTCGTTAAATTTTAGTGTTCTCTTTATTATTTATTTAATAGCTATTTTAGTTATAGTTATGGTGGTATTTTGTGCTATTAATTATATGTCTAAAAATTTTTATTTAAAAAAAGACTTGATATTTAAGCGTGTCCATTGTGACCTACCTCTCTTTTCTGGTATAATTAATTGGCATAATTATTTACACACTATATTTATTATTAGTGAAAAATTAATCTAATTTTCATAACATTAATTATATATCAAATTAAGTACAATTTATTTGATCATTCCAATCCATTATTATTCTTTATTGTTTTATTCTCCGAGACATATAAAGCTTAGGCTATAGATTGCAGAGAAACAGAGAGAAAATGTGTGGGATATTTATATATTTGAATTACAAGGTAAATCAGCAAATTCTCCATGTTCTCTTCTATGGTCTTAAGCGTGTTGAGTACCGTGGTTATGATGCTTTTGGATTTTCTATTAATGATTTTCCCTTGCTTTCCTGCCATCCAAACACACACCAATCTTCACCAACATCATCCATATGTTCTTCTTCTTCTTTTCTTCTTCCCCTCATTATCTTGTGTTTCGCTGCAAGGGGAATATTGAATCTCTTGTCCAATTAGTCTACCAAAGTAAGTTCTTCCTTTCTTCTCCACTTTTATTTTTTGCTTTTTTTAGTTGTTGAGAAAATGAATGAAATAAACAAATAAATGTTTTTATGTAATGCAACAATCTTTATCTTGACTAGCATTTATAAATCAGTGAAATAAATTAAACGTCTTTAAATTTAAAAATATCAATTTTTTAAAAATAAAAATTGTTATTTTTATATTTTTTAATATTTTGCGTTAGATACTATAATAAAAAAAATAAGACGAGGCTTTGATTTTTGATATCGATTGAAGAGTATTATAAAAAATATTTATTATAAGTTTATTATTAGATGTGTATTTAGTTGGATTGTGTTGTAGTATGATATTTTTTTTTCAGATTTTTTAAGTTTAGTTAAATATATATATATATATATATTAAAAAAATATCATTGTTATTATGTTATAATAAAATTGTGACAGTCAAGGATAGGTAAAATTATTTTATTAATTAAGTGAAATTGTTATTTTTTTCTAACATATGCGGGGTAAGATAGAACATAAAGTGTTTGAGTTTGATTAAACTTGTCAAACCATATATCCTACAATAATTGGCAAAATGAGGATGAGATGTTCTAACAGACGAAGCCAACTTGTAATAATTTCAGATTTTTTTTGTTATTTTATAGAAAATTAGAAATCAATTCTCATGTGAATTTTTTTTTTGTTTTTATCAAACTAAAAATCTAATTTATTAGCGGAAATATCAGTACCTAAGCATATAATTTGCAAAAGTTTCATATGCCAATTCCAATTTAATGGATGTATAAAATAAGCATATCCAATGAAAATTTTCCACGTGTACACATGTGGAGCATATCGAAAAGACAAAAATGCCTTCAATCAATCTCTTTTTACTAAACTCTTTATTAACTTCCAAGTGTCACTTATCTATAAAATCTCTCAATATTTAATCTTTTCCATTAAAATGAATCCAAAATTAAGAAAATTTATTTAAAATTTAAAAATGGAATAATTAGTGATATTAACCCAACTTTCAACTAACTAATTACCTGTACCTATATGTATCCGTATCGTTATCGATATCAAATTAGATAATTATTCCTTTTTATTTTAAAAAATAAATAATAAAAATGATAAAGTAAATAATAGTAATATAAATCCAAAAAAGTCAAAAGTCAAAATTGCCCAATTTCTCCATTATTTCCCTCTCTCTCTTTCTTCTTCTTCTTCTTAACTTAAGCAGCCTTACAATATCCCAAAGATCAAAAACCAGAAACACAGAGAGAAAGAGAAAAGAAGAGGAAGGAGGAGGAGGAGGAGGAGGAGGAAATAATAATAATTACTAAAAATAAATAATAATGTGTGGGATATTTGCGTATTTGAATTACAACGTTAACAGAGAAAGAAGATACATCCTTCAAGTTCTCTTCAATGGCCTTCGCCGTCTTGAATACCGTGGCTACGATTCCGCCGGAATTTCCATCGACGATTCTATTTCCGATCCACTCTCTTCTTCTTCTTCTTCTTCCTCTTCTTCATTGCAATTGGTCAATTCTCTCCCACTTTCACATCCCCCTCTTGTCTTCCGTCAGGAAGGGAACATCGAATCCCTTGTCAAATCAGTCTACCAAGGTAAATTTTGCTCTTCTTTCCCCGTTTCATTTTTGGGTTTTGCACCATTTGGTTCGTCTTTGAGAAAATTTTTAATTTTTATTAAAAATTTTGAAATTTGGTCCCTGGGTCTGGATTCGGGTCTGGATCAGTCCAGACCCAGATACTGAACTTCGTACTTAATATTGGATTTTATTCGTGTTGATGTAAATTGGGTTGATTCTGTTCTGAATCTTGAGTACCATGTTAAAACTATTTTATGAAGTTTTAAGCTTAAGCTTGCATTGGTTTTAAAAAATATGGGGACAACTAAACTTAAGTGTGTCTTTTCCTTTCTGGGTTAAAAGCTAACTGATTTGTCTCAACCAAAGTAGTAGTAGAAATGGCCAACTGGGTGTGCACAGCAAGACATCTGCATTAGCATATTGTTTTTGTTGTATTATTTGTTTATGCATTTAATGAGGATAGTGATTTTTCATGGACCACTTATTTTTGTCAATTTTTAGTGTATTTTTTTCTGCAAAAAAATATTATTATTGTTATTGTTGTTTTTAAAGATGTGGACAAGTGATATCAAGGGAACTGCCTGAGTGGGATAAATCCTTTTTGAGCTGTAAATGAATGATATAATTCTGTCATTTTCTGGCCATAATGCTACCTGCTAAAGTGTAGCACTTGGATGTTAGATGTAATTGTTTTTGAAATGTAATTCTTAGAGATCAACAAATAAAAAAGAAAGAAATGGATTTTTTTTATAATAATTGTTAATTGGAGCTTGTTACTGTACGTAAAGCATCTAAATTTAGTTGTTTCTTTCTTGCATTATTTGTTATTTGGAACTCTTCAAATGATAAACTTGACCTGGATAAATGTTTGTTGAACTAATGGTAATTTTACAATTTCCAGAGGTTGCTACTATTGATTTAAATTTGGAAGAATCTTTTTCTACCCATGCTGGAATAGCACACACTAGATGGGCTACTCATGGAGAGCCAGCTCCGCGAAATAGTCATCCCCAAACATCTGGTGCTGAAAATGATTTCTTGGTTGTTCACAATGGGGTTGTTACTAATTATGAGGTTTGCTTAAGATTTCAAAAGCAGTGTTCTTCCTTATTATCTACATACATGATTTTCCGTAGATAATATCTCTATCTCTATCTCTATATCTATATAAATATAATAAAAACTTAGCCGAGTTAATAACACCATAGCCCAAGGTAATAACACCATAATCATTGGTAACAGCTAAGCAATTTTTTATGTTAGCTTACTGACAATCTTGTGCTCGCATATGATATATTCTTCATGCAGTTTCATCCATTCTTTACCTTTCTATTACATCTTTCCAATATTAATGAGTTATGCAATTACCTTCTTCAGGTCTTAAAGGAAACATTAGTTCGTCATGGATTCATCTTTGAATCTGAAACTGACACAGAAGTAATTCCAAAGCTAGCCAAATTTGTTTTTGACAAAGCCAATGAAGGGGAAGGTAGGTTTCAATATGAATATAAATTCAATCATATATACCTTCATTAATTTATTTTTAATGCGAAGTACAGGATTATTTATGCTACTAAATGAAAGAAATGGGTGCGAGAAGCCCTCATCTATACTAGTGAGCTTATCATCATATCTATATTTTCAGTGGGATCAAAATTATAATTTGCAATATTTACTACATCAGTATGATATACTTATTGATACTTGGGAAAGCATAGTATTTAAGAAAACCAATAATTGCAGCATAAAATTTTCTCTGCACAAACCAAAGAATCTAGTTAATAAGAGGCAAATAGCTATTTTGTTGTTTCCCTTGGGCCTATCACATATTTTGAATTACTTAATTGCATGGAATTGGAATATGCTTTTTAATTGAAAGCCGGACTCCATAGCTTTTGGATAGAATTGTTGCACTTCTTAGTGCACTAGGGTTGACCTGTTTATTGCATGTTATTTTTATTGTTATTGCTCATTTGACAGTTGATTAAGAAATTGATGTTATTACTGTCCGAAATGTCATGTCTTTTGCGTTCATCCCAAACTGCAGATGAAAGATCATTAACTTCTTTTGTTCTATCATTTCTACTGCAGGTGCTCAACCTGTCACATTTAGTCAAGTTGTGCTTGAAGTCATGAGGCACCTTGAAGGAGCCTACGCCCTTATTTTTAAAAGCCGGCATTATCAAAATGAGTTAATTGCATGCAAGCGTGGGAGTCCATTGCTCTTGGGTGTTAAAGTATGTTAGAGATGAATATATGAGCTCCTAATAGCATTGCTTTCTTGCACAGAAAACTGAACTTATAACTTCTTGGCTAAGCTATATTTGTTTATGTATTCAGGCCATTTAATGTGCAACTTAGATTTTCAGCTTTAACAATGTTTGCAGTATAAAATCATCAGAAGCAAAATTAGATAAACCAACTTGTCTAGGAAGTTATTTGAGCATTTCTTTAGCTCATGATGTAGCAAAATCCTATATTATGCATATTGATCATATATAGTCTCTTGTCCAGTTCTGCTTATGTTTTGTCTGATTAACTACTTTTCTTAAAGATACCATTTGTGTCTTCCTCAGGAATCAAATGAAGATATTAACGCTGGTTCAGCTTTTCATGATGCTAAATTCCTCTCAAAGGATGGCTGTCCAAAAGAACTTTTTCTGTCTAGTGATGCTAATGCCATTGTTGAGCATACGAAAAAGGTCTTGGTTATTGAGGATGGTGAAGTTGTTCATCTTAAGGTACTTTTTGTCTGTGGCAGTTTAATAGTACTTATTTTCTTATTATGATTATTTTGTACCATTATTGTCTTTTTTGGAGTTGGATTTGCTAATATTCTGTAGAATTTTTTTTAGCTGGATGTATGGTAGCTTATTATGCTAGATGAAAGCTATATCTCTGAAGTTCTATTGCTTGATCTCGATTTTTACAAGAGAATGAATATATTCAGCAATGTCTTCATAGATGATTTTTGTTCTTTCATTCCCGCATGATATACTTATGCTCCATGTTCTTTAAACAAGTGTGGGTGCACTTTTTGCATTGGATTCACCAATCTCAGAGTCATATTTGTTATAAGATGTCTGGTTTGTGTTAATATCTCTGTCCTTTTGCATTTAAGTGAAGATGGATTATGCCGCAGCTTGGTTAGGAGTTGAAATTTAACTTGGCCAAATTCTCTGTGAAGCTAGTTACTCTGGTAGGATAGAGGAGTGTACTTTCCCATAATATAAGCCTTATCTCAGCATGGATTTCATTTCTGGTTTTTTTTACGAGACGCACAAGCATTGTGCAAAAAATAAAGAAATGTAGGAAAAGCTGGCTTTAATGTTCATTACATGTTTAGCTGAGCAGAATGATGAACCAATTTTATTTTGTAACTGAACAAACTAATGAGCCAATTTATTTTTTAGTAACATTTATCTGTTGTCTCAGGATGGAAGTGTGTCTATTCTAAAGTTTGATAATGATAAGGGAAGACAAGGTGATACCCTTTCTAGGCCTGCATCGGTCCAGCGTGCACTATCAGTTCTTGAAATGGAAGTAGAACAAATAAATAAGGGAAAATATGAGCACTATATGCAGAAAGAAATTCATGAACAACCAGAATCTCTAACCACCACCATGAGGGGGCGGCTTATACGTGGAGGTTCCTGCAAAGTGAAGACTGTTCTTTTGGGTGGACTCAAGGATCACCTCAAAACAATTAGACGAAGTCGTCGAATTGTTTTTGTGGGGTGTGGTACGAGTTATAATGCTGCTCTAGCTTCAAGGCCCATCCTGGAAGAACTTTCTGGTAAGTGCCGCTTAATTGTTGTAAAATACAGCTACATCAGTTCTTATTTTCCTGTTCTGATACTGATGTTTGTACACATTTATGGTTTATCACATAAAACACAGGTGTCCCAGTTACTATGGAAATCGCAAGTGATCTGGTGGATAGGCAAGGACCTATATACAGACAAGATACTGCTGTTTTTGTTAGTCAGTCTGGTGAAACTGCAGATACACTACATGCTTTGGAATATGCTTTAGAAAATGGGGCTTTGTGCGTTGGCATAACAAATACTGTTGGCAGTGCAATAGCCAGGCATACACACTGTGGTGTCCATATAAATGCTGGGGCTGAAATAGGTGTGGCAAGCACTAAGGTAAAAACGTTGTGCTTTTTTGATCTCTGTTCATGCAATTATTCTCATTGGTTTACAAAGTTGGCAATATTTTCAGGCCTATACAAGTCAAATAGTAGTGATGGCCATGTTAGCTCTAGCGATTGGAGGTGATGCTATTTCTAGCCAAGCTAAAAGAGAGGCTATAATAGATGGTCTATTTGACTTACCAAGTAAGCCCAGTGCTTTCTTTCCCATTCTCTTTCAACATTATAGCTGAGCTCTAGACTTTAGTTCATTACAAGGATGTAGTTCTTATCTGTTCCTTCTGTCTTTGCAGACAAAGTAAGAGAGGTGCTGAAAATTGACCAGGAAACGAAGGATCTTGCAAAATTATTGATGGCAGAACAGTCTCTTCTTGTGTTTGGGAGAGGATATAACTATGCAACAGCTTTGGAGGGTGCTCTAAAAGTGAAGGAAGTGGCACTTATGCATAGTGAAGGAATGCTTGCTGGCGAAATGAAACATGGTCCTTTGGCATTGGTTGATGAAAACCTTCCAATTATTGTCATTGCGACTCGTGATGCATGCTTCAGGTTGTCTACTTTGTATAACTGTTGGCTGCTACATCATCTAAGATTCTTACTTTGTCGATACTGACCTCTCCTGGTTCTATATACAGCAAGCAACAGTCTGTGATTCAGCAACTTCATGCACGTAAAGGTCGCCTGATTGTGATGTGTTCAAAAGGGGATACTGCATCTGTCTGTCCTGGGGAATCCTGCCGAGTAATTGAGGTCCCACAGGTTGAGGATTGTCTTCAACCTGTACTTAATATAGTTCCATTGCAGGTATGCCTATCATTGTTTTGCTGACATACATAAAAACATGTACTTGTGCCTATATTAGTCATCCAATATCATGTGAACTTCTCATTTATTAGATGGATATTGTTATCCTCAAATGTTACTATCACTTTGGTCTTAGCATTTAGCATTTAATAACCATCAACAGCAGGCAATAGATTCATGCATGCATATGGGAACTGAACGATTGATAGTCGCAATAGCATATGTTTTCTGTCTTCAGTAGTTAGACTATGGCATAGAGTTATATCCATTAAAAGACCCTCTTTTAGCCTCATATCATACAAGGCTCCTTAATAAATGAGTTGCTCCCTGGTACATATATACGAGTATTGCACGCTGCAAGGCTGCTTCATCTTTGAATTAGCTTCAAGAGTATGTTGTTCTTCAAGGCTCATCGTTTGTATTTAACTACTCTTCTCTCTATTTTATTGGCCTTGAATTAGTTGAAAAACTCGAGATAAAAACTGCTCTCCAATCCCATCAACTAGTTGCTTTCCATATAAACGTGTCTGCATTTTCTTGACAACAATTAATATGATTCCTTCTTCTCCATTATGAGTTACTGGATATGCCTTGCAATTTTATTTCCCTTTTTGGCTCAGTTACTGGCGTATCACCTCACCGTTTTAAGGGGTTACAACGTCGACCAACCTCGCAATCTGGCGAAGAGTGTGACAACACAGTAACATGCAGGCGAAACTGACAGTTCTTGTGGGGGATTTTTTCAACTAGCAAACTTGAAATCCTTTTAATGGTGATTTACTGTGTTGAGGTTGTATAATTTGTGCATTGTAAATATAGACATGTTACTGATTTGATTAACATCCTCATGAGTCCTGACCACCTCCCTCCCCCTTGTTAGAGTTTGTATTTATGAAAATTTATCATCTTATTAATTCAAATTCTGCCAATCCATTGATGAGATGGTTCTTTGATGGCTATAAAGCTCTGAACAGATTAACAGGCTTATGTGCCGAAAAATTTCTTACCATTTGTAAAGGTTCTGAAAATTGTGGATCAAACTCTTAAATAATAAAATAGTCTCATCTTGTTATTAAATTAAAATGCCAATTCAATTCAATTTATTGTGATTTATTTGAAAAAAAAAAACAAGTTGTAAATTTGTGAAAGGTTATTAGTTTAAAATTTTAATTGGATGTTAATAAATGAAATAAAAAGTAAAATGTAATAGAAATCTTAGTTGAATCATGATTAATTAAAAGAGTTTTAAAGTGACTTCTTTAAAAATATCTTAAAAAATAAAATTATTTTTAAAATTTTTACTTAACTTTTATTTACAGTATATTAAACACACTAATAAAGGTATATAAAATATTAAAAAAAATTAAAAGTGATATATAATTTAATTTTCTAAAAAAAATTAGTATAGGCTTCGGGAATAACAAATAAAATTACAGATTTTTTTAAAAAATATCTCAAAAATAAAATTTTCAGAAATATTAATTTTCATTTTTTTTAAATATTTATTCTCAATTTTTAATTTTAAAAATATTTATTTTTAAATTTTACGTAATTGAAATACTGAGATATTTTTGAAAAGAAAAATAGTAATTTTCTCTTAAAATTAATTACAAACTCAAGTTAATTTAAACATTAGAAATCGGGCTAACTCAGCGGGGTTAGTCACAGTGAGTCAAAGAGCACCTAATGGCTCGGTGACTCAGAATCACAATATACGAACCCACCACCTCTTTATTAACAAAAACCCCTAATTCTTTGTGCTCTAGCCTCTGAGTGCCAACGTCTCTTTCTAACCTTTGAACTGTATCAACGGACAAAATGGGGACGAAACTCTTCGACGACGACGAGGATGTCCAAAACGCCGACGTTTCGAAGATCGAAATCGACAAGGAATATGCTCGTCGATACGAGCACAACAAGAAGCGCGAAGCTCTCCAGAGATTCGAGGAGCTCAAAAAGAAAGGCCAAATTGAAGAATCGGGTTCGGAATCGGACTCGGAATCTTCAGACGACGAAGACGATGCTGATTTGATTAAACTGACAAAAAAGGAAAATCTCCAGAAGTTGTTTGAAAATTTAAACAAGGTAAAGAAACGAGACGCTTCTTTATATAGTGAAAAGGGCAATTTTTTTGAGTCTGATAGTGAGAGTGATGGTGATATGGAAGAAAAAATTGGAATTAAGGATGGTAAGAAGAGACCTAAGTATTTGAAGGATGTAACAGCCCAACAGTTGTTGGAGGAAGGGCCTGAATTTGAGGATGGTGAGTCTAGTAAAAAAAAGACTTACAATGAGGAACAATAGGAGTTAAAGAAAGCTTTTTTGGATGCAGTAAAGGATGCAGAGGAGGAGGATGTTGAAGGTGATTTGTTGAAAGTGAAAGAGAAGGAGAATGGGAATGAAGAGGAGCAGCAGGATGATGATGATGGTGAGTTTGAGAAGAAATTGGTAGAGTATTTTGGTCCAGAAGGGGAGTTGGATGATAGTAGTAAGTTTTTGAAGGAGTTTTTTGAGAAACGATTGTGGATTGATAAGGGAACTGAGGATTGGAATAGCTTTGCTGTGGACGATGAAATGGAAGAGTTGTTGAGAGATGAAGAGGAGATTGAGAAACAGGAGAAGTATGAAGAAAGTTATAATTTTAGATATGAAGAGAATGCTGGGGATAGGGTGATGGGCCATACCCGGAAGGTGGAGGGTTCAGTTAGGAAGAAAGAGAATGCTAGGAAAGAGCAGAGGAAGAGTAAGGACGAGAGGATGAAGATTGCTGAGATGGAGAGGAAGGAGGAGTTGAAACATTTGAAGAATTTGAAAAAGAAGGAAATGGAGGAGAGAATGATGAAGGTGATGGAGGCTGCTGGAATTAGGGATGATAATGATTTAACCTTAGATTTGGATGATTTAGAGGAGGATTTTGATCCAGCAGAGTATGATAAAATGATGAAAAAGGCTTTTAGTGAAAAGTATTATAAAGCAGATGATATGGATCCAGGATTTGGTAGTGATAATGATGCTGATGAAGCTGATATTGTGAAACCAGATTTTGATAAGGAGGATGAGTTACTTGGACTTCCTACAGGATGGGATGCAGTTGAGGATCAGAATGGGTTTTTAGCTGCAAGAGAAAGATTTTTGATACGAAAGGCTGAAAATGGTGGAGAGAAAGAAGAAGAAGAAGAAGAAGAGGAAGGCGATGATGATGAAGAAAGAGAAGAAATGGGCAATGCAGTAGAGGAGAATGAGGGAAGTAAACAGGAAAGGAAGCGGAAGATGTCACTTGTGAAGAAAGTTAAAGAGGAAATGATGGAGGAGTACTATAAGTTGGATTATGAGGGTACAATAGGAGACTTGAAAACAAGGTTTAAGTATGCTAAAGTGAAACCTAATAGGTACGGGTTTAAGACAGAAGAGATATTGATGCTGGATGACAAGGAGCTGAATCAATTCATATCCGTTAAAAAACTTGTGCCTTATAGGGAGAGGGAATGGAAGGTACCTAATAACAAGAGATTCCAGCATAAAATGATAATTAAGGAGCTTCTTCGTGGTAGATTGAATCACAGTAAGAGCAGTAAGAAGAATAGATCAAAGGATGATGGTGGTAAATCAACATCCGTTGTGAGTTCCCATCAAGATGGAAAGGCAGAGTTGGAAGGTTCTAATGATGAAATGGGTAAACTATCCAGGCAAGCCAAGAGAAGGCGTCGCCAAAAAGAACTCAAGCTTCCAGAATCTCGACTTGCAGCATATCAAAATATACAAACAAATGCTAAGGGTAAAAGAAAGCACTGACCACAAGCCAAAAATGAGGCAGATATTTGATCGAGGTAAAATTTTAAAATTAAACTAAAGATTGTTTTGAATTATTCTTTGTTCCTAGTGTAACTTTATAATCTTTGTAATGTGTTTTTTTTATTTCTTAAATAATATGTTTTGTGTTATACCTTAGGTTTAGGCATCCCATGGAGGTCAAAAATTTAATTCTCATTCGGCACATACTTTACCTTTTAATTTCCATATTTAGGCCATGCTGTTCTTGCTGAAATCCTTTTAGATTTAGTATGATCTTTAAATTGGGGACCATGTGTCTGTTTTTATTCTTTTTTGCATGTATATTAATTAAATGGTATTGTTCCATGTGTGAACTGCAAATATATATATATATATATATATATATATATATACACATATATCTTGTTGGACAACCCAGGCCTTCAAGGACGTTCTCATTTTGCTGGACAACCTAAATCTATTTTCTTGATCATTGAGATATTGGACTACCACTTCGTTTAATTTCCCTAATTCAATTTTCTCAGGTAGAGCTGGAAATGATCTGATATTTGGGAATTCTGCACTTCTGATGAATATTTGGGGCTCTTTAGTGTGAATTTAGGTACTTTTGGCCATTGGGATAGATAGTCTTTTAACGTACTTCTTAGCCATTGAAACAGTCAAACTTTGAGGGTTTTTTTTTTTGAATGTCAAGACTGAGGTGGCTTCACCATTTGCAGTTGCAAAGTGGATCTCGCTTGCAATGTTTACTAGAAATAAGGGAATTTATTGAAGTTCTTTTTTTTTTTTCAAAATTTCATTCAATCATTGTTTCTCTGCAAGTTTTACACATATCTTTATGGTGATAAAATAATTTACTATAAATTAGTTTTAGTAATAAGTGATTTGAAAAAGAAAAAAGAGATAAAGTTGAAGAACACCATCAATGGAATCTTCTGAGTTGCTTCACAATGATCCTTGTTGCTTCCTTGTATAGCCATTTCTTACTATCTATTATGAAGTAAGATTAAAAAAAAAAATCAGCAGAAGCTTTTTATCTCCTTGAAAGTGGAAGCTGGCTGGTAGGCTTTATGGTGGGCCTGCTTTGCTGACAGGGAGGGTATAAAATAGATAGTTGTGCTTGTCTTCACTTAAAAACCTCAATGCATAACTGAAAAATTGTTGTCCAAAGTTAGGAAAAAGCATTGCAGTTTTGGACTGGAAAGACAGCCTTCTGTCAACCACTTTGATTTTCTAAAAAGATAATGGTGAGTGAATAACTTGGGATTTGGCTCTCCTTGTTGCTTTTACAGCAGTCTCATTTTAGCTTGAGTTTATAGATTATAGTTGTGCTTTTTCTTATAGACTGAAAGACAGATGTGATTGCACATCTCCTGTGTAGTTACTACTTAGAAAGTCAAGTTTGGAACATGTTACTAAGAACAGTGCATCACTTGTTGAGATGCCAAACTGCGTCTTCTGCCGATTCGCGTGTAGTTTCATTTCTTTTAGGAAGAAAAATATATGCTTTTAGTATCTGAGTTTCAACATCCTACAAGAAAGACTCTAACCTCTTCCTTAAATGACTGGCTCCATTTTCTTGCTGTCAATGTGCCCTCTCACTCCATGACTTTATGATAATATACATATATCATCATTGCATTTGAGATTGCATGAATTTCGAAGGAAATACCTGATTTTGACTAATGAATACTTTTTTATGTGCACAGGTCACGGTTTGATATTTATTTGGCATGGAGGTGGTCCGAAAGTCTGTACTCTTGCAATTTTGTCCCATTTATTTTAATTTTGTCCCATTATTTTTATGAATGTTAAAAGGTTGAGGCCAGAACTTATCTCTAGTTGTATGTTGATAACTAATTTTTGGAATTTTTTTATAAAATGATTTTATTTTGCAATTTCTTTTTAGTTATATTGTCCTATCCAAGGATATCTAGGAGGTTAATAAATAGTAATCTTTCTTGATTCTGAACTAGCAGAATTCTCTTAAGGCATCCCTAAAAATTCTGGAACTCTTTGGATTTTTTTTTATTAAATGGTCATTTTCTTAACTAAACTAGAAAATGATAATAATAGACTTCAGGTTCAAGACATAGGCTTTGAGGAAATTAAGTAGTATTACTAATTGAATACTATGACAAGATTTGACATATAGCGAACTTTTATGTTAAGAACAAGTAATGAATTGGATAAATCTAAGTTTGCACATTAATTTAATCATGATTGTCATCTTCTATCATCTTTATTAAAATTAACATTAAAAAATTCAAGAATAAATAGCCTTCGCACTACATCATCTTGAGTTCACAACAGAGCAATGTAAAGGATTAAAAATGGTTAAGAGCTAAATTGTGCTATAAATAGTATACTTGCTCAAGAAAGCAATCGATTTCTGGTTAGTAGTCTGCAAGTTTGAGCAGATCTATCCATTGTATCTAAACCATATGAGTTACCTGCCTACCACAGTAATCAAAAACTGACTTTATTCAATCGAAGAGAAGCAACGAAAGACTTTCATAAAAATTCTCGTAGAATCAAGAATTAAATTTTCATTTTGATATCCCCTCTTGAAATTAGTTTTAAGTTCAGCCAGGCAACAATGATGTTGAAGCAGCAGTTCTTGTACTTGAATTCATTTCACTATAACATAGCCTTGAGCAGCAACACTCTGCCGTTCATGATATCTTGAACCAAGTTTTGTGTTGAGTGATATCATCAACCCTCCAGAACTGTATAAAAAATTTTGATGATGTCGAAAAAGGCTTACATTCAGCAGCACCCGTTAAATATTCCTGGTTTCATAGGCAGTGTAAGCCAATAGTAGTGGGATAGCAAGGTTATAAGCCGGAAAATGGAACAGTGGATTCATCTCATAAGCTTTCATGAGGGATCTGCAATTCTGTGAGAAACACAACCAATTCAGAACAGAGAAGAATCAAATCCAATAGATACTGATTAATGCACTTATCAATGCAGCTCCCACAAATATGGACTTGAGTTGTAAAAGCCATTTGTGATTATTCAGAGAATACATTTCTTTTAATATACACTATAAATATCAGATAGCAAATCATATGAATTTTCATAACTCAACTCAACCAATCCTTAATTGGAGTCGGTTAGATAGATTATTTTTTTTATTCGGAGCGATTATAGGCTATATTTTCAAATCATTCCCAAGCATGGCAATGGATCAAGGTCATTTTCATAGACCAAACTAGCTTATTTGGTCAGCCAAGATATCACTAGCTTAACAGCAGATATTAACATATAATTTCTACTATATTTTTAATTCTCAAAGGAAAGTATAAGAATCATACAACCAAGGCAGTTAGTTTCAATCCTCAAAACTATCCGAACATATGCACACGAAAACAACAACAACAATAATTATTTTATAAGATGCAGTATGTATATACTTCACAAAGCTCTTTTTTTCAAATGCTAACTTGAACAGAAGTTGAGGCTTACCATAAAATGCTTCCAACGGATTGCCAAGCAAACCACCAAGAGAACTTTCCGAATCCACCTCTTGCCAAAATAATATTTTGGTCGTCTAACTCCTTGTTTGTCATATATTTGGGATTTCTTATTCTTATGAATAGAATCATCATCTTCTTTCTTCCCTGAAAGAGATAGAAAATGTTCCTTGAACCTGCCTCTTTCAGCAGCCAATGCCCCAGCAACCAAAATAGCAGGAAATACCACAAACAAGAGATGGGGAACAACCACCACCATTATATCTGGAGATCCAATATATTCATGTCTTGTGCTGTCATTGGATGATCTTACTGCCCATCCCATGTAAGTCATGTACCCTCTATCCCCACCATCAGTGAAAACTTGCCTAATAAACCAGGGGCATGATATAAGGTAGATTAAGTACCCTAAAATACCAAACCATGCTTTGGGAAGCCTGCAGAATTCTTGTAAAACCCATATTATACCATTAAAGAAGCCTTTTCGAACAATGAAAGACTTGTAGGAGTAATGCTTACTTGAAAACATGAGAACTTTTGGAATAAGCAGAATAGAGAAAAGTAAATACACAGAAGACCAGAGTACTGGGTAATACAAGGCAGCCCATTGACAACCCATGACAAAGAATTCCTTCCACGTCCATGAGATCTTAGCACTTAGACCATTTACTGAAAATGGCCTCAGTTCAGTCAAAGTTGATCTTCCCATGATGTCAATTGCTTCTATTTGCAGCCAAAATCTATCAGGAGATGGATCCTCAAAGGCTTTATGATTCCAAGCAGCTGCATAAAGGTCCCCCCTTGGCATACCCCCCACAATTTTTGTCATGGGTGTTTCCATGATCATGTTCAGAGTTCCAGGACTTGCATCGTAGATCCTAACCACAACGGAACACAATTGGCGAAACAGAAAACACAAGAGCTCTAACTGTTTCATAAGATGAAGGGATCATATGCTGACATTCATACTTTTGAAGCCATGAAGACGCTGACATAAAGCGAGAGTCTACTGGAAATGTGGGCACCACAATCGTTTTTTTGGCTCCTGACTTGAAATCAATGTCCAAATATGAAACATGACCTCTATCAATAGCCACAATCCGCATGGCCAGACTTTTCCTCCAGTCACCCATCTCCCACTCCCAGAATTCCTCAAGGGGTGGGGCTCCAAATGAACAGTTTTTAGAACTTCCAGAAGGTATTTGGTGTATATTTAACAGAAAAAACTTCTGTGAGGACAAAATTTTTTTACTTGATTGGTGGTGCCGTTTTAAATTCTTACCAAACCTAGAATGAAGATGCCCACACAGATAATCAGATAATGATTGATTAAGAAAAATCTCTCTCAGGTTCTTCCCAGAATGTGAGGATCCTGAGAATGAAAGTGGAAAATGTCCAAAAGATATCTTAGTAACAGGTTTATTTGATTGAAAATCCCATTGTGATAGTTGTGATTCTATTTGAGTTAATAGTTGATCAGTAGGATGTCCGAAAAGATTTGTTGGGCCCCGTATACCAATAGACATTGTAGTATCCAGTCCAACAAATAGATGATTGCGCTCACCAGTCTGAAATTAAAAAAAAAACAAAGATGACAGTAAGGAAAGCTTTATGTTATCAGTTCACAGAAGGATACAATTGTATGCATACCCAGGCTGCACAATTCACAATTGAAGTTCAGCTTCATATGAACTACATATTTCAATAGTTGGCTTTTCCAAAATTACTGTAGCATTTTGAAAGGCCGGTAGATATGACCTTCCTAGTGAAAGTGACTATATATATGCTAACAGAAATGAGATTGCTTGTATATGCACAAATTATTTAACTGGCAGAGAAACATAACGAGTGAAAAATCAAAGAAGAAGAAGTGATGAATTAAATTGCACATGAGAGTGCCATGACGTGAGAGTTGAGAGAAAACCTTTACTTTCTTTTGTGATTTAATTTAAGATAAAATTTAGAAAATCTTAAGGGACGTACCAGAAAAAATATTGAGATCATCAAAAATGAATAGTCATGGTTATAAAATTTGGGAACCAACAAGGTAAACAATTACAAAGATGAAAGAAAACCTTGGTCACCAAAATAATCTAAAATGACAAATTGGATGAAATCAAATTTCAGGCAAAGGATTCTGGCTGTTAATTACAAGTTCAACTTTCATCAGTTGAATCAAGCATGAAAGTGTTTATAAATATAAACGCATTAAAAAAGGAGCCACTAACCTCAACTATGACACTGTTGACATTTGCCTTTCTTCCCAACTGTCCATTAATGCTATGTTTGGAAAAGAAATCAAATGAACCACCAACGACAGGTAGTCCAAAATTATCATGATTTCCTCTGAGATCATAAAAGATGTTCTTGTCAAGTCCGCTTCTTTTCACAACATCTTCCATTACATTCTGATATTCTAGCCACTCATCTTCGTTTTGTTTCATGACTAACAAGTCCTTGCTTTTCCAATCTGGTAAAGAGAAGAATAATGTATTTTGAGAAGGCCCATCCAGTGATCACTATGATTTGTAAAGGCAGTTCACAAGTGAGAACATCATATATTTGGCATAACAAGCAAGAAATTAATCACAAGAAACAAAAATGCAGATGCATACCTTAGTGGTATCTTACAAAATAATGGAAGCCAATTAAAAATAAAAACTATTTCTCCAAAAGGGTGAAATCAATTATTAATTAACATCTCATTTCATCATAACCATGAATAGAGTTGAAGCTCTTCTCTAATAATATAAATCATTAATCAGGGAACTAAAATACAAAGAACAGTAAGTAACAACGTCTCTAACCTGCACCCCCTAGTCTTTTGAAATCAAGATCATATGACCAAATCAAGTGTCATTAGTGGTCTGGAATTTCAAAATTAGCTTTTCAAGATGCAAATTAACAATGATTTATAGCGAATCAAGCAATCTTAGCTAGAAAAGATTCAGATAATCTTGTTTTTATTATGCCAAGTATTCACAGCATTGAAGTATAATCCTATTACATGTCCTCGGAAATGCTCTAGACTCCATATAATCATACTTTGTTTGCACGAAGCAAAATGAAGAAACCTGCTTACACCATGCCACATATCTAGGCAAGCACATACTAGGTTCCTGTTTTTATTCCATATACTAGGTAATGAACCAGTGTATTGCAACATTGAACCAAGGACATACAAAAAAACAAAAGAAACTCAAAACTTTTAGAACCACTTCTATAAAGGAAAACTAAGGCAAGTTAAGAAATGAACTGCTGCATGCAGCTAGTTTCTACTGGGTGCATAATGCTTTCATATAAAGAGACAGACTTTTCATTATGAAATTTTCGATTTTTTTTTTAAGAAAACCTTCATAAAATTTCCATTATTCTTGTACAAAAGTTTCAATGGGGCTGGCACAATTTCTGAGGTCAAATATGACAGGACACATGGCAATCCTTCTGCATCCTCATCAAATAAAGCCAATTTATTGTATTTACACAATTGAACCACTTCTCAAGATTCGATGTTAGCAAGAAGAATCTATTTCACTCCATGATTAATGACCTTGAAATTGCATTAATATCTATAAAATTTTTCCAAATCACCCCTTAAATCTCAATTCTCAATTCATTTCTTAACCAATGAAAAATTCATCAATACACAAACCAAAATATCCAAAATTCATTTGCTAATTTTTTTTCAAATAAATCAACTCCCAAACTCTCAGCAAAATGACTTAACAGACAAAATTAGTAACCACACACACAAACAACACCCCCACCCCACCAAAAAAAAAAAATCATACCTGTGAGATCACCAGTGATGAGGACAAGAGAAGGGTTAAATCATTTGAAGAGCAGGGCCAACAATCTTCTTGAAGCCAAGGGCTCTATCAGGGTGGCGGACACTGAAATGGAGATCAGACAGCTGCACCACCCATATTACTGATTCTGGGCCTCCATTCACTTGTATCACCTTGTCTTCCCATTGTTTGGCTTGTGAGGAAACAAATTGCTCTGCTTCTTCTTGTTGTGCAGCAATTGAAATGGTTCGGTGGTCAATATGCTTAACAGCATCAAAACTACAACACCCGTGTCTCCAATTTGTGGAAGTTGCTGTTGCCTCATTCCTTTTAAAGCTGTATGATACAAAAGGTACCAGTTTTGATTATGTACACTCAGTTTTACATGCAATGAGAAAACTTGTCTACTCTTGTTGCGCCACCTGGGATGCCACGCTAGCAGTTTTTTTTTGTTTTTCTTTCTTCCTTTCTTTCTTTTTTTAAATGTTTTATTCTCTCTTTACTTCCTTCTCACAAGCAGCAGATTAGCAACAAACTTGAACAAAGCTAGAAAGATTGAAGCTTTAGACTCATAGCAGGTTAGGGATTTAATTTTCTTGAATTTCTCGTCCTATTTGCTTGAAGGGTAATTTTGTATTGTATTAGCTCTACTTATTTATAAATTAAATCCCTAAATTTTATAGGCTCGGAGAAATACAGAGAGAGAGAGAGAGCGGAAATCGCTATCCAAATTTCCGAGCTTGATATGCTATAAATGAATAAAAAAAGGAACTCTCTCAATAAAACTCATCTTTGTTGTTTTTCTAGAATTGGTTTAATTGTATCCTTCGACAAAGGTATAGCATTCAAATTTTGTGACTAAGATCTAAATGTCTTTTGCAGAAGCTAAATTTTTAACAAGGATATCTTTGATGGTGTTCAATTTTAGCAAACGGTGAGGAGAGGAAAGAGCACTCTTTAAATTGAAGGTTGAGCAATAAACCATGCTTTGACATTGTAGATAGTTGTAAATTCTTATGCATTTGCCAAATATCTGCTTGTAGTTCATGGACTGTCAAGTGGGAGAGAGGATGCTGAGGTCTGGTTTATCAGTAATGGAGAGTGAAGTCTATGAAAGATCATGTTCAACTATTGCAACATGCGTAATACAGAGCTGGGGTGTTGAATCTAATTTTAGCAGACAGACATTAAGAATTGGCATAAAGTCTGCCCCTTTTCTCAGAAAGAGGTACTCTTTAAACCTTTTTTTGGTTATAATACATCTATGAAATGACTGGTATTACAGTGTTCATTGTCAAGATCACTTCCTTTTGTGGAAAGCAAACTGAAATCATATTCATTGTAGCTGTACAACCAAATTCTAAGAGTATTTTAATTATTTGAATTTCCTTAGTGACTGCTACAATTAACGTACCAATTTGATACTGCACTCGTCTAGGTTGCAATTCTTTCTCCAAGTTCATTCTTGGGGTTCCCATGTGCTGCCCTTGTATCATAGCCAAGAATCAATATGTAAAACAGTTCGATAAATGATGTTTAGCAGTATCAGATTGTTACCAAGTTCAATATTTCATTATGTTAATTTGTATCTTGGTTTCAGGGGTCTGATGGAATATGAGTTAGTCTGTTCCTTAGTTTGCTGTAATGTTAGTACATGTTCATATGATTTATTTTTCAATCGTTTACTTCACTGGGTTTATAGTTGTATTTTATTGTTCATATATTCTGACTCCATTCTGATGAAAGGGTTTATGATTCTAAAACCATTTCATCTCTGTCCTACCGAGTCAGGCAAGGTGTTCCGCATTCTACCCCCCTTATAATTTTGAGTCTGTCGTAAGATGTTTGATTTTGGTATCCTTGTGCAATCATGCAAATTTCTCAGGTTATGTGATACCGTTGATTCTCCAACAATGAAACAGGTTTCTGTTGAGAAGATACGATTGGAGAATACCTTTTGCCTTGTACACAGGAGGGATTCCTGGAAATGGTGCAGAGAACCTTAACGGTAACAGTCCTGGTCTCAGAGGCACTCGATTAGGAAGGATAGTAAGTGCAGGCAGCAGACAATTACTACCGAAGCTGAACTCAGCAAGAAAAAACTTCCCCATGAAAATATTTCTCCTTCTATTGGGTTTCTATACTGCAAATGCCCTGGCTACAATTCTTGGACAGACAGGTGATTGGGATGTATTAGTGGCAGGTGTTGTGGTTGCTGCCATTGAAGGGATCGGTATGCTTATGTACAAAAAACCCACTTCTGCATCTTCTGGTAGGTTGCAGGCTTTTGTGGTGATGGCGAACTATTGGAAAGCAGGTGTATGCTTAGGTCTTTTTGTTGATGCATTTAAATTAGGTAGCTGAACTCTACATCTCCATCGACTTCCTCTTGGAGGTTTTCGTTTTCATAAAATTTGACTGTTGCAATGTTGGTCCCATTGATTGGTTATCTTTTGTCATGCCTCAAATGTAATTCTAATGTTATTTTAAAATTCGGTTAGGAACCTCTATAATTGTTATTGTTTAACACCATGTGCGAGCACTCAAATCTAATTATTGTACCTCCTCCATTCTAAATTAATAGACACCTTCATGTGCAATGACATCGGTTCATAAAATTGATTCATCCATCAAAATGTGGAACATGTTTTGCGCCAACATTTAACAAGGAAAAGCATACTTCATACTAGAAATCATAATTTAAAGAGAGAAGAAAAATGGAAATTACGGGCAACAGAGTTGTGGCCAGTTCACTGAACAAAATAATAGACATTGTAGAATGCAACTAGGCTTATATTCAAATTTGCCGAAGTACACTAAAATGTTGGAGAGAGGGGGAGGGGAGATGAAGAAAAGAAAAAGAAAACTAAGTTAGACATTCTGCATTACAATGGAGCAACTATCTTCCGTTTTGATGGCTTTTTGCTTCAGATTCAATTTTGTTTACTTTTTCTACCATGTACTGGATTTTTTCGGACAAGCCCTGTGTGTGCTCATCAATGTGTTGGAGAAGAAGGTTTATAAATTCTCTGAGGGAAGCAGACCGTCTTCTCTCCATTAACAGCTCTCTATTTAGCTCATTGATTCTCTTGTCATCAGTCTGCAAAATGTTCAAAAGAAGGCAATATGATAAGAGATGCGTGTGAGAGAGGAAGGAGGGCAGTAGACAATAACTTAATAAGAATAACTGCCACCAGGATGATGCTTGCATGCCTGACTTAGCCTAAACATTCGAAGCGTGCAGTTCAACATACCAATAACAAAACAGTTTGCATATTCTTATGCAATCAATTCTCAGATTAGAAAGGGATAAAATATGAGAATTCACAGAACTAATGCCTCAAGGCAGCTGTAAGGATTATCATATTCAGTTGCTCTTTAAGCATGATACCACTCTTCAATTGAAACATTAGTTGGTTGGTCACATGAAACTAGATGGCTTAGATAAGCTTCACTTTTTGAGAGTTCATGCAAAGTAATCTGGAATGGGAAAATTGTAAGCAAAATGCAGAAAGAACTTTTAAATCGCTTCTATCTTACTATGTGATTTGAGTAGTAAACATCTGCAATGTGAAAAATCATTTAACAGAAGCTTCTTATATAATACAAACTTAATGAGAAGACTTAATGGAAAAATCAAAAAAGAAATAGGGCAGTTGATGAAGCAAATATTTATATTCTTATTTAATTTTGATAGGAATATCATATTGAAGAAACAAATACTTATTTCCTTATTTAATTTTGGTAGGAATATCATATCTAGGCACGATTTTAGCAATCTATCTAGCTTGATGATTATTATATTTTCATATATACATTCTACTCTATTTTTGACAGTCTGTTGCCAATTTATTTAGTTTTCTTATTGATAATAAGGGTTTATATAGCTCTAACTTTATATAATGTAACATTTTAAAAGGCGATAAGAGTTAGTTTTTGAGATTTTAATAACAATTCAGTAGAAAAATTATCTTTCATTTGTGTCTATCACCTGGGTATTCTCAGATTAAACAGGAATAATATTCTTTTATCCTTTGTTTGTTTACCTTCCACTGCATCAGCAGTGCACTTACTAGTAATTCTAGAACATAGGGGAATTTGGTTTGCTTGAAAAAGGAAATCTAGCTAACCACATGCATTTCCAAGTAGGACGACTCTATATAATGCCAATCTTTTTCTTTTTACAATTTTGTTTAGTTCCCCTTTTGCTAACTTTATTTTTCTTTTTTAATTATTATTTTATCAGTTAATAGAGGTTTAAATAAATCAAGTTACTCTAGTTTATTCATAAAACATTCAAATTCACTCATTTTTATTTAGTTGGGCTCAAACTCAAACAAATAGAATAACAAGTCAAGACAAGTTTGAGCATCATAATACTCGATTCTAATGTGTCACGAGTCTAATTGAGTATAAAACATTTAATATGATCTCGAGTATATTTTTTAGTATATGTTATTTTTTAATTCATTAATTCAATCTCTAAGTAGAGCTAATTGAAGCGCTAATTTGAGATTAATAAATAAATTTACTTCAAAACTTAATATTAATCGAGCTTAGCCAGGATAAACTTGGGTACTTTGAATATTTTATGGTGTTGAATTTGAAAAAATAAAACACTCCATCGAACATGGACACAAATAAAGAACTAGAGAAGTCCAGATAATAATTCATACTAAAGTAGAAATCAAGAACCGGGGGAATGCTGAAATTAAAAGCATGGCTCATTTTTTTTATCAAAAAAGGATAATCCTTGAACTACTCTAGTCTATAACAACTCTATTCCTATGTCATTTCCAAGTAGCTATTTTGTATATCTCCAGCAGAGATTGTGCCAAAAGAAACATTTAAAATGTTCTTTCCTATATTTCAAAAGGAATGCAAGCATAAGAATTTGGAGCAGCCGATATTGATATGTGGATCAAAGAAATGAATACCACACATCAAAAGCATTTATAAGTGGTGGGCATCATATCTACCTATAGGTTATATTGCGTAATGCATATTAAACACCATCCTTTAAAAATCAAAAGAGCTAACCTGAATGTGATAAATACGAGCCCTTTGAGACAGGGTATCATTCAATGAGTGAGTGTGCTCTACCAAGCTTCTAATATGCCATTTCCCTGTGTTTTGCCTTTTGAATGAAGCCTTTGCTTTGCAGCCAACTCCAATAAAGTTTGAGGCTCTCGTGACCTTTTATTTGTCATCTCATTCCCATTTTTGGGTCTCTGGAAACCTGCTCTGCTACACAAGTGTTCACGAAATGACAGTTCCATCAACTTGATTAGTTTGGTAAATACGGGTTATGAAACCCATGCGCATGGCATATTTAGAAAAAAAATTCAAGGGCAGCTGCTTCTGATTCAAATTCTTGACCTACAAACGGTTCATCCATATTTAAGTCTGGCAATGATGCTACTTCATTATGACTTCCATCCACTGTGCCATTAGCAGCAATCTTAGAGTTGCTATCATTTGAATTATTTATTACTTCACTCAGAACATCTGCACTAATCCTCTGCAACACAAGAATTACAGAAGAAGAACAATTCAAGTTCATGATTTAACCAAAAAGGACATCCTAATCAAAATTTAGCATTTCTAAATTCATGAAAACAAAAGTTGCAAAATAAATACCAGTATCAGAACACGGTACGACCAGGTCACTGCTCAAATTTGGTGGTAAAAGTTACAATTTTCAAATAAAGGAAGAAAAATTACATTACATTTGAAAAATCAGAAAAATTGACAACTATCAATTATAAAAGTTACAATTTTCAAATAAAGAACCAATGTATATATAGCTTGCCATACTATATACTCCAGTACAAATTGTAACTTATAATTTAGCATTTCTTTTTCAGTAAAATGTCATCTAGTAGAACGTTACTCCTCTGAAACTCATCAAACCAAGAACCAAATCTATTATACCATTGAACTCGTCGTTTGATCAAAACTACCAACCTAATAGGAAAAGAAAGAACAGAAAAATGAAATGCAACATCACACATATTAATACTTAAATGCATCATTATAAGACCCATAAAATCATTCATGAGCATTCCAATTATAAAATTGATTAACATTTCATTGTAATCAATAAAATAATAATTTACTTCAATTTTATAACTTTTTTTAATGTAGTCCCTATTTTTCTTTTCTCCAAAGCAATTATCTAGTACAAATAGCAAAACTAGAACAAATAAATAAATTCTTCATTTCTTCTTATATTGCAAAACATAGCAATTCAATTACTCAAAAAATTCTAAAAATTGATCCTTTTTTTTATCAAAAGTTTAGCAAAAATACATAAAAAGAAATGAACTTGCTTCGAAAGGGAACCTTAAGCAAAGAGGAAGCTTACTTTTTTCTGCGTTGGAAGGACCAGGAGCGTCAGTTTGATCGTCCATTCTAGAGAACTTTCTGAGAAAATTTGTTGAAAAGTGCTAAGTTGCGGTGCCACGTGAATGTGTATGATTATAAGTTATCAGATTTCGGACGGTCCAGATTTATCCATTACGTACACTTTCTCGATCAGAGAGCTCATGCAAAATTAACGGTTCTGTACCTGGCCCTTTTGGGCCTAAGGCTTTATAATTATAGCCCAGCCCAAGAATCATTAATTTGTTTACTATTTTATTTAAAAATATCACCTTGCTTTCTAAATTTTCTAAGATTTTTAAATATTTTAATTTTTTTATCAATTTATAAAAATATATAATAAATTCATAATAAAATTATATTAGGTATCGTGTATATAATATATTTTATATGTATTATAAAAATTTGATAAATTTATAAATTAATAAAAAAATTCTAATAAATTTAAAAATATTTTAAAAATCTAATAAATTTTATACTTTTTTTTCTGGTAATTTTATAAAAAATCTTTTTTTTTGGGGGGCAAGACTCATATTTAGGTGCTAAATTAATAATTATTTATTTTGCAAGTGAAAAGCAAAAATGAAAATTTTAATTATAATTTCAAAGAATTGGATTAATTAGGAGGGTAAAGGGTTTTTTATCCACTTTATAATTCAGCCCTATAAGCTAATATATTGAGGATAATTTTTTAATATACAAAATAAATAACTTTTAAACTATATTTTTAAATTTGCTTAAATATAATAATTTTAATCAAGACATAAATAAATTTAAACATATTTATTAATATTTGAGTTCATATATTATATTTTAAATTTATTATATAAATTTTATATAATTTATTTAAATTTAATCATTGGATAATAAAATATATCAAATTAAGTTAATGATAGAATTAATCAAAATAAAAATTAGCATAATAAATAGATTTTTCCTCTAAAATATATATAAAAAAATCTAGAATAATTTAAATAAGTGATAAAATATCTATTATTTATAATATTTACGCTCTCAAATCTAAATTTACAATTAATCAATGAATTTTAAAACTAAATAGATTTGAGGTAAATATGAAGAGTGAATCTTTCCGTCTATAATTTCATAAAAAATAAATAAATTTGTGAAGTAACAAAAATATAGGAATATATATCTTAGAAAAATTCATAAAGAAATTTTGGAACAACAAAATTAGAGAGAAGAGAATGAAAAATTAGCCTTTCAAAACAACATAAAAAATTAACAATTAATTATCAACAGAAAATCATATATAGAAAATCTATTTTTTTGCAACAAAAACTAGAATAAAATCGCATCCAGTTGATTTTCTTGAGGCAAGGCATTTGAAAACTTTAATTTTTCAAGAACCAATTGGGGGGAGCAATTAAAAAAACAAAAAAAGAAAAAAGAAAGATATTTATTCGCCAACATGGAATTATTTATGATTATAATGTTCAATATTTGGACATTAATTATTATGTTCAATATATACATTTGCAATGGATCAAGAGATTTACAATTAAAATCTCCAAAATTTTCAGCAATGCTTGTATTTGGAGATTCAACAATGGATTCAGGAAACAACAATTACATTAAGACAATTGTGAAGGCAAATTTTCCACCATATGGGGAAGATTTTCCAGGAAAAGTTGCAACAGGGAGATTTTCAAATGGGAAATTGATTCCAGATTTTTTGGCTTCATATTTGGACATTAAACAAGCTGTTCCACCATTCTTGGATCCTAAGTTGTCTGATAATGAACTAATTACAGGTGTTAATTTTGCATCAGCAGCTTCAGGATTTGACAATGCAACAAATGCTGGACATAATATAATTCCAGTGTCCAAACAGATTGAAAATTTTAAGATTTACATTGAAAAGTTGAATAATATCGTTGGCGAAGAAAAGGCTAAGAACATTATTAATGGTGCTTTAGTAGTTATTTCTGCAGGAACAAATGATGTTTCAGGAAAGGCTGCAGTAGAAGATAATATTGATTATCAGGATTTTTTGATTAGTCAGATACAAATTTTTGTTCAGGTAAAAATCAGAGTAGTTCTAATTTTTTTTTTGAATTTGTTTAATATATTTATTTATTATTTATTCGTAAATCTTATTATCTGTAGAGTTTGAATTTAAAAAATAATATTAAATCTTTTAGAAAATTATATAATATTTTTTTTTCAAAAATACACTATTATTTTATTAAATCTTTTAAAATGGAGTATAATATATTTTTTAGAATATTAAATATATAAGTATTTTTGAAATAGAAAAAAAAAAGTGAATATTTTTTAAAATAATTTTATTTTTGAAATATTTTTCAAAAAAGTCTTAAAGTAACTTTTAAAGGTCTGACTCATTATTTAGTAACCTTCTTTGGAAAAGTACCTTTTTAATCAGAATTTTTTTTGTCATTTTATAAAATTATATAATAAATATATAAATCTGGGAAATTTATAACCTTATCAAAAAAAATTTATAATGTATTTCTGAGCTAATATATAAATTTATAATATTATCAACTTTTTCTAACAATTTTATAAAAAATCTAATTTTATTCACTAATTAAGACTCATATGACCAGATCTATTTAATAGTGAAGCAAAAAATAATTAATTAACAAGTGTAATATTAAATTGAAGTTATTATTACTGCAGGAATTATATGAACTAGGTTGTCGATCAATGATAATGGCGGGTCTTCCTCCAATTGGTTGCCTCCCAAGTCGAATTACTGAAGAATTTAAGATTAGTAGAAAGTGTATGGAAGATCAAAATGCATATGCTGTTTCTTATAACCAAAAGTTCGCAGCATTGTTGTCCCAATTACAACAAAAGCTTCCAGGAACCAAAATTGCCTACGTTGATGTGTATCAACAGCTACTAGACATGCTTAATGATCCAAAGAAATATGGTAATATATACTAAAAACCTATTTGATTTATGCATCCACATATACTTATATATTTACATATAATAAATATGTGGGAGAGTCTGAGTAGGAATTCGAATCTCCCATATCGTTAAGATATGTATGTTATAAAGAAATATATGGGTTAATAAGGTGGAGTACAAGTCGAATTCAATTGGATTATAAAGATATTTTTTCAGCCGAATCTAATCAAACATTAAAAATATTAAATCGGTGTTGCTCGAATCTCTTATATTTTTTATTGATCAGAGTTAATTTCTTATTTATTCATGTCAGTTTCAAACGGTTTGAATTTTAATATTTGATTTTTTATCTTTAAGTTCATTTTTAATGTTATTAGATTGAGTTTGATCATATTATGGGTAAAATAAAATAAAAATAATATTATTTAATTTATTTATATATATAATTATAAAAAAATCAATCAAGTTTAAATTCTGATAAAAATTACCCAAATCTGACCGATCATATATATCTAATATTTTTTATTATTAAAATTGATCTTATTTATGGCTTACTTCTAAATTGACTGAACTCATCTCAACTCATATATATTTATCAAGTATATATTTATCAAGTTTACCTGTGATGTATCCGGCCATTATTTTTTATTTGTGTTTTTTTCTTTAAAAAGGTACATATAGAACTTATTTTTGTTTGGGGTATATAACAGGATTTGCAGAAACAAAAAGAGGATGCTGTGGAGTTGGATTTTATGAAATGTCATTTATGTGCAATCCATTCACTATAATGTGTCAACAAAGAGATCAGTTTATATTTTTTGATGCCATCCATCCCAGTCAGACATGTTACCAGTACCTTGCTAAATATATAGAGGATCAGATTTTTCCAAAATTTTTGTAATCTATTTCATTATTATATGTGATTTTTTTCAAAGAGAAAATATGAATTATTATATAAATATATATCAAGATGCAAACAATTAATGCATATAAATATCTATTTATATTGAATAAAATTGAAACAAAACAGAAATTAAGATTCTTTTATTATGCAATTAATGTTTATTTTTATATTGATCATATTGTATTTTTATCGTAACTAGATATATTTATTATTACCATGCAAAGTTATACTTGATTGATATGCTATTATAATTAATTAGATAATATTACAAATAAAAACTATGTAACATAAGAGATAAGGCAAAAATACATTGAAACATAACTTAATAATAAATGTATATTCTCTTACATAATAGATCTATGATTGATTGTATTTTGTTATTATAATATTTGAAAAAAAATAGAAAAATTAAAGTGAGAAATTAAGGGATGAAGGGATCAAGAAAATCTTGATAAAAAGGGTCAGAAAGCCATAATTTGGCAAGATTTTGAGGATAAGAAAATTGTCTATGGAAGTGTTCAACAACCCAAATAGTAGATTCAGCTTTAGCAGAATCAATCAAATCTTCGAATATTGGCTTAATATTAATATTAATATTAGAGCTAAAAATTCTTGATTCATCCCATTCTTTCAAAAGCTTGTTTGTCAAATAATGCAGTGGTTGTTCATACTTTTGCTTAATAGATTTTCCTAATTCTTGCAAATTCTTGAATGAAAGAAATTGGTGATGTTGCTCTACTTGTTGTTGGAATTGAAATCTGTTTGATCCGTTGCTGATATTTTTCTGCTTTTCTTATTATCGTCGTTTCTGAATTATTCAAAATTAATAATTATATTAATGATATCATAAATTTCTATCTCTATAATAAAAAATTAATAATATATATAAATAAGATCACCTTTTACATAAAAATATAAATATATTTACCTTAATTATATATTTCAAAATCATCATTATATATTAATTGGAGTTATAATCCACTCAAACTTTAAAGCAAAATATCATGTAATTTTTTTTAGAATACATATTAGTAAATAGAAAATTAAAAAATAAAAGTTATTAGATATAATAAAGTCAAACTTCATACTTATATTTTAGTACCTGAATTTTCCTCCAACGATTTCATATTCTTGCAATTTTCTTCATAATTAATATTCTCCTTTTTATTTCTCTTATTTTTATATCTTAGCTTTTCAATATAAATTTCTTTATGATTTCTCTTTCGATGTTGAATATTGAGATACTCATTTAAATCATCATATTCTGTTTTTGAATCTGTTAAATAAAGATGATCATTTGTCAAAGATAAATATCGCCGCGACATTTTTTATTTTTAAAATTAAAAAAGGGAGAAAAAGAAATATATATATATATATATATATATGGGGATGACTAAAAAGAAGATTAAATAGAAGTTATAAGGGTAAAGAGAGTTAATATGTTCTTATCTATTTTACTGAAAACTTTTAATTTAAATTTGGTCATATATTGAAAGAAAAAAAAAATTGGTAGAAGAGAGTAAGTGAGGTCTACATATTGTGCATGCATTACAAATGTTGATTAGCATTTTGTTTTCCAAATAAAGTTTCATTAAGTGGAAAAGTGTTGGCTACATTACCATACTTGACATTTGACAATTAATATCTGAGGTGTGATTATCGTTTAGTTTATATAGTTCAGAAATTACAAACTAATCACAATTTACTAATTAAAATTTACGTTAACTAAATTTATTAAGTAAGAAGCATAAAATATTTTCTCTTAAATTTTTAAAATATTCTATATTTAGAGTTTAAACTCAAATTTTTTTATTAAAAAAAGAAAAGACTCTTATTATATCATTTCACCCCTAAAAAAATTAGTTTTTAATCTTTTAATTACTATAAAATATACAATTTACACATCAAAAGTACAATGTAATAGTGAATATATATTCTCCTGAATAATATATTTAAAATTAATTTTTCTTGCATTAAATGTTAAAAAAAGAAAAAAAAAACAATACAACCTTACTATAATTACAATACTTATTCACTATCCTAAAATAAGTTCAATAATCCTAATTTTTTATAAAAAAAAATCATTTTTATGGCTATAAAATATCGAATTCAAATTTCATTTAAAATTAAATTAATAAAAAATTAGTACGACATATAATTAAGGTTTTATGCCTGTAAATAGCTACAATTAATTAGATTGGCAAAACTTGGTAATTTTCTCAATATATAATTACCAAATTGGGAGAACATTTTTTAGCAAGTGATGTGTTAATATAATAATCAAAGTAGGTTATTAATTTATTTGATATTACATTGTTAAATCAGAATTTCTTCTAGTTTCAATATTCATTATAAAAAATAAAATTCTCTCGAATTTATACACATATGCTCTTATTCTTTTAATAATTGATATTCTAATTAAGCTTTTGAAACTTATTTTTATATTTAGACAGTCAAAATGCCTTTTTTTATTTATTTCTATGACATATACAAATATATATATTTTTATAATTTTTTTATAGTATTTTTATAATTTTTTACATAATATATTTATAATTTTTTAAAATTATTTTTATAAACTTCTCTTTTGATTACTTCTCAACCAACATTGCAGCACTGATAAAAATACAAAAAAATTTAAAAATAATTTTAAATTTATCATATTTATAAAATATTTATTAAAATATCAGAATTTATAAAATATTTACCAAAATATTAGATTTTTATAGTTTACAATGAGTTTATAACGAGTTTATAATGAGATTATAATGAATTTATCATAAATTTATCATGAGTTTATAAATTTTATACAATTTATAATGAGTTTATAAAATAATTAAAATGCTCATGCTAAAAAAAATAAAAAATTTTAAAGGTGTCATTCTTTCATCATTGTATGAAAAAGCTCATGTGTTGATAGATCACGGTAAAAATACTCTTTGGGCCTAAAATGTTCCAGACATTTTGAGATGAATTTTTTTTTGTTGGTCAATGAATTGTATGATATTTTTTTTTATTTTTTTAAATATTTAAAAAAAAATTTAAAAATTTGAAGTATTTTTTTCTCCATATAAATCTTAAATAATAGAAAAAAAAAATAATATAATTTTTTTTATTTTTTTAATATTTTTATACAAACACCATGCACCATAGACATATATACAAAATACACATTAATATTATATAGAAATGGAGAGGGAAAAGAAAAGAACATATATATAAAAAATAAAGAGGAAATCCCATTCTTTGTATAGTACAATGTTATTAAAAATTACAAAGTCTGGTGTTTAAAAAAAAAAGACTATCCGAGAATCTAAAATCCATTTGAGGTTCCACAAAATTCATAGCAAAAATTGAGTATTTATAAGCTCTCATTTGCTATCACTGAACTGAACTTAGATCCCAATTAACCATTAAAATTTTCTTTCTTCCTGCAAAGTTAGCTTAAAAAAGATCCCAAAAAAAGCCCATATTTCTTCCTCTTAAGTTCCATTTAATGAAATATAGAATTATAGGAAGAAAAAAGAGCCATGAAAAATCAGAATTTGGCAAATCATTTCTGTATACAAAATCCCCATTTCTTTTGTTTTTCTTTAAGTCCTCATTTTTCATCTCTCCGAAGATGTAGCTATCTTAAATCATGCTGTGAGAAAAAGAGAATTCACATAATCAATCCCAATTAACTTGAGATTAAGGCTTGGTTGAGTTAAATTTATCTCTATGTATCATTCCATACTGTGAAAGTTGCAGAACCTCCATGGCAGACAGCCATGTTATTAGACCTTGGAGCTGCAAGAGCAGGAACAGCTGTGGGTACCCAGTTGTTACATGTTGATGGTGATGATGATGATGATTGTTGCTGTGGTAGATAATACGATCCAAAAATATTTTGATCTCCATAACCATTATTTTGATTCCCATCATTATTAGCTATAACAGTAGCCATTGGAATTGCATACCCATTACTTCCATAACTCAACCCATCACGTCCTCCTCCATTGCTGCACATAACTGAATTAGACCCAGAACTATGTTCCATTGAAGATGATTCCATACTCATTAGATTATGCAAAATAGAAGAAGATGGCTGGAAGAAATTGTGGGTATTCCCCAATTGGAGTTGTTGATGATGATCTTGAAAGATATGATTATTAGCATGATCAGTATCTTGTTCTTGCTTGCACCAAACTTTTGCTCCATATGGATAATGCATACTATAAGGATGATGATGATGATGATGTTGATATTGAAATGCCAAAGTAGGCCATCCATAGCTGCTGCTGCTGCTAATTCCATCTGCCAAATGTGAAGTGATATTGTCATTCTCAGTTGATCTTTGTGCATCAATTGTCATTTCTGATTGCTCAACATCTTTCAATCGCTTTGATGCTCCACCAATTGGCAATGTGCCGCCCTCTAAAATGCTGTTAACATCATATCTGCTCATATCAAAGTTGGTCACAGCATTCAATCCTCGGAATTTTATGGCTGCGATATCATAAGCTTCTGCTGCTTCTTCTTGGGTGCCTAAAGACAAAATTCAAACAATTATAATCAATACGATTTGTCATTAAAGAAATAGCTCGTGAAGTTGTACGCCAAAGCCTAATTTAGTGGCAAGTACACCTCACTTGAGCAATAGACTCGATTGATTCCCCCTAACGGTAAGTGTATTAGTCCTAAGTAATAGAATCATAATTGATTCCTTCCTAATAACAAGTGCACATCTGCTAAATAATAAATTCAAGATCAACTTTCTTCTTATAATACGTAAATTGAAATCAAGAAATATATGTAATTAAACATACTGAAAGTTCCCAAGTAGAGATCTTTGTTCCCTGCAACTCTTCCAATTCTTGCTTGCCATCTTCCATGTTGATGGTGTCTGATATTACAAAATAACAAAGTACCCAGAAATTAAAACAGCGTTTTCTTGATAAAGTGAGGGTTAATTAAATAAATAAGAAAGTATTTCTTGATAATTAAAGAGAGTTGTTGTCCTATTGATCAAAATATGATTTAAAAAATAAAGAAGATCCACCTGCAAATTTGATAATAAAAAACAAGTTAAAGTGCAACAACAAAAGGAATGTGACAAAACAGTATTAAGGAATAAAAGTAGATCTTATCAGTAAATATAAAATTATAATGAGCACCAAGTTTCAAAAAAAAAGGCATAGAATTATGGAGCAGATTTGCTAACAAAATAATAATACTTTGGGTTAGAATTATTGCACACTTTCGATTGCAATTATTCTAACTTTTCAATTCCTAGCTAGTTTGTCTCTTGTATGTTATTTATAAAAATAGTGATAACTAATAGAAATATAGTAATAAGCATTATAGTATTTTTTTTTTTTATATTATTGGTCATAATAAATGGGTTGTGATCATGAATTTTCATGTCATATTGCCAGCCTTGTATTATTCTATAATATGCAGCAGCTTTGTTTCCATCATTTTACATAACATAAGAACATACTAAAATGGCATACATGGGATATTTAATTGTTATTTTGTTTTATTTTTTTTTTACCTTAAAGATTCAATATCCTATAACATAAGTTAGAAATTACAGACTAATCTGGATTTACGCTAAACAAACTCATTAAAAGATATCTTATAACCCAACTTCAAAGTTACATATTAATCTGAATTTACGCTATGCAAAACTATTAGAATGTAAGGTGAATTTTTCAAATTATAGAGGTGTTTAATATTTAGAATTTGAACGCTCAATACGTCTAATTAAGAGAAAAAAGATCTCAACTATCTCATCTCACCCCCTTTCAAGTTACTGGTTATTTTGTTTTTGCCTAAAGAGAGAGATAAAAGGATTAATTAAAGTTTGGCATGCAGCCGTTGAATTTAATACTAAATTAAATCTAAGTAAAATCATTAAATTTCAATTTTTTTAATTAAAAATCACCTTATTAACTATCCAATTAATGAAAAACTAAAAACAGTAAATACCATATGATCAACTTGAAGATAAGGATTTAAATTAATTAGGCATAATTAAGAAAATCGATTAATTAATTACAATTACCTAGTCACACCTCTATAAATGGATGCACCACGAGAAAACCCACTACTCTTCCTGCAATTAGATAACATAGTTAACATAAATTATGTTAATTATAGTCGGCATTGTCAATTAATTTGGTGGAAGATTTGAATAAAATTAAATAGAAGAAGAAGAAGAAGAAGACAATGGCATTTATAAGAAAATACCTTCGCAAAGACGCAACATATTCTTGCCTGGTCATGTGCTTCATTTCTTCTAACTCTTTTTCATAATTACTGATCTGCAAATTAAAAAATTTATAATTTACAAAAAAAATAATTAATTAATTAATTAAATTTAAATAATTAAGGTTCAAATTTAGTAAGCAAAATCCATATTTACCGGTGAAACTATAGTTGATTATAATATAAATTAAAATTAATGTTCCCATAAATTGGATACATTATGGGAGCACAAGTGCTTAAATTATGTAAACATTTATCCACTAATAATGTTTCACATAAAAACAACTGCATGTCAAATGCAAATGCTTATGCCGCTCAAAATTTTTTTAATTATATATATATAAGTGCAGTTAATAATGATTTAAAATCCCCTGAAAAAGGGAAGAAAAAGTAGAAAACTTACAGGGAAATTTGTGGTTGTAGTGGTACCCCAATATTTCAATGCTGCTAAATCATATGCTCTTGCTGCCTTTTCTTCTTTATCATAACCACCTGTAGAATTAATGAATCCAAAAATATATATTTCAAGATAAAAATAAAACTTATAAACTTAATTATATCATTATATATATCACTTGTTAGCCATAACTCGCATTATAAGTATTAATTTCAAAAAAAAATAGAGAAATAAAAAAGAAAAAAGGATATTTACCCAAATAAACTGCAATGAGATTTGAAATGTCCCACATTTGTAATATAATAAGAACATCAAAAAGGGAAAAAAAGTTAGCATTAAAAACAATAAATGAATGATTAATCAAAAATTAGAAAGCAAAAAACAAGTGATTTTTTTTCAATTTTTTATTTTATATTTATATATAATCCCATACCTTGCCTTCCCTTTCGAGTTTGTCCTTCTCTTCTGCAACTATTATCCCATAGATGAGCTTCATATCTACCTGTCCATCTATGTCTGATAAAAACAAAACCCTAAAAATCATTTACCAAACTAAAAAGTGTAACAATAAAAGGAAACAAAAAATTTAAAAATTTAAAAACAAAAAAAAGAGAAAGATTTCATTCCATGGATTATTAATTAATAAGGATATAGTGTAACACCATAGCCAGGAGGGTTGTTGTTCCAATTTAAGTATCGGGTTCATGTTCTAAGCGTTTTCCACCCCACATATAATTAATAAAAAAAAAGTATATTGTACCTGGTTACACCACGGTATATAGAAGTTCTTTGGCCAAAAGTATCAATAGATTTTCTTGGAACTGCTTCAATGGCACCATCAGTTGCTGTTGTTGCTGTTATCTTTTGTTGCTTATTAGTATCAGAAGAAGAAGAAGAAATATAATCTCCACAAATATTATTATTACTAATATTTCCTTCTCCAGTACTCATAGAAAGAGACAAACTTTGTGCACCGCCACCACCACCACCATTGATGTTCTTACTAGCTTCTTGTTCTTCTTGTTCTTGCTGTTGTTGTGTCGGTGCTGGTTGGTTTCTTAGCCAAGTCTTGATCATAGACAACCCAATGGAACTATTATTATTATTATTATCATTGTTGCTGTTATTATCTTCTCCACTTGCTGTAGTTTGCAGAGAGTTGCAGTTTTGAAACATGTAATGATCTCCAGTAGTGCTATAAATAGTAGCAAACTGCTGCTGCTTATTGTGTTCTTGATGATTAGCAGCAAAAGAATGGCCACCAAGAAAGTTTTCTAATTTGAGTTCTTGATTTTGATAAAGATTTTGAGTATTGCATGAGTTACCCATTAACATAGAGAAGTCTGATGAGCTTGTTTTGTAAGTAGTTTCTCGGTTCATCTCTAAACCTTTCATATTCCAATCTGTCAAGAAAGTTGAAGAAAAAAAGAATATTATGAGAAAAATTAACTAAAAAATAAAATATTTTTACTAGTGTTTTCTAAGATTCTGAGAAAGAAAGAAAAGACATAAAAGAAAAATAAAACAAAAGCACTTTAAATCATTCAAAGATTCAAGAAAACAAGTAAAAATGAATATGAGTTAGGGTTTTTGAAGTTTTATAGCATATACAGACCTTGAGATTGATTGGTTCTGAATGCTTCAAGAATACCAAAAGGGAGATTAAGAGAAGGAACAGTTGATTCAGAAGTGAAATCGAAGGCCTCGCCGGTACTGGAGATTTCATCGGAGTGGTGGAAACCTAAAGGAGAGGCTGCAGTAGTTTGAGAGTGATGATGATCAGATTGTTGATGAGGAGAAAGAGAAAACCCCAACCAGTTGTTCATAGAAGCCATTATAAAAAAAAATAACAAAAAGAGAAAAAAAAAAAAAAAAAAAAAAGCTTTCAAGTTTTTGTATTTGTCATCTTAATAAAAGAAAAGAGAGTTGAAGATGAAGCTAAGTTCATGCATGAAATCAGAAATTAATATAGAAGGAAAGAGGAGGAAAGGTCAAGAAAATTAATTTGATCATAAAAATTAAAAAAACTTCTCTCTCTCACACTTTCTTGTTTCTATATGAGATGTTATAGTGAAAGAGTTCTTAATCTTTTTCACACTACAAATGAGAAAATGAATGCAGTAGTTGCTGACCCTATCTATGGACACTTCTGTGCTTTTGTATTTATTTTTTTTTTATTAATTATATGTAAAAATAAAAAAAAATATTTTGAATTTTAATTTAAAATTTAAATAGAAGCAATAATATTTCTAATAACTAAATTAATACTTAATAGTTGTAGTTTTGCATCTATTTAATTTAATTATTTATTATTATTTTTTTAGTCTAAATATTCAGTATTATTCTACAATTCGAAAATTGAGATTAATCTGAATTTATTAATTATTTATTATTATTTACCAACAAACAAACAAAGTATACTTTAATACCCATATTTTATACTTATTTTTCAGGCTCTCTTTCTCTATATATATATCTAATAAAATAGATTAAAAAAATTGCACATTGATGATAATAAATTAAAAGCACTTTATGAATTTGAATAATGGACTAGTGTAAATAGTTTAAGCAAGATATTGAAGATTGCAAATCCAAAATTAGGCAAGTTGAACTTATCTTGAAGAAGGTTAAAAGTTAGTATTTTTATAAGCACATGGGGTATATAATGATCTATAAGCATGTGGTTTCGTAAACTCAAAACAAACCCTTTTTGAATCAAACTTTCAAAGATGTACATATCCTTCATTCTACTCATCATCACCATCATATATACATACATATAACCCTATTCAACCATTATATTTCTTATGAAAACATGTTAGATAGTAACAAACATTTAATATATTAAGCGGTAATAAATTTCAATAAAAATAAAAAAAAAAGTTATCTTAATAAAATTAAATTATTTTTTGCTGTTTAATATGAGGATACACACTTTTAACATTATAATTTTTTATAAAAAAAATTGGGCTTATGGTAAGATACAATGGGTGTTAAGAACACTCAGAGAAGCTTAGCACGCGAGTTTGAATGAAAAAGTCATTTTTTTATTGAAAGCAAACTGCAGGTATATATGGACTTTTACAAAGAGATAAAATTGAAATAACAACCCACGTTTACAACATCCTAAAATATGGTAATAGACTAAGAGAAATTCGTCAAAATACTAACCACTAATTTCTATAGAATAGGCTTATTGATAGACTGAAATAACTAAAAGATCAGACCTAACATTCCCTCCCTTAAACTGTATGCATAATGCATTCAGTTTATAATAGGAACTTCACACATGCCCAACAAACTACGAAGCTTCAAAACGCCTCCAACCTGAGTGGCTTTGTCATAATGTCTGCTACATGGTCTTGAGTATTGCAATGTTTTAAATCAACCACACCATCTCTTTCTAATTCACGGAGAAAATGAAACATGATGTCAATGTACTTGCTTCTTCCTTGAAGAACAAGATTCTTGGATAGTTTTATAGTTGAACTATTATCACACAAAATTGTAGTACATTTCTCCTACACGTAACCAAACTTCATTAAAACTCTTCTTAACCAAACACACTGACAAGCACATGAGACAGCTGCAATGTATTCGGCCTCAGTGGTGGATAAGCTAACCACAAGCTATTTTTTGAATGACCACGACACTGCTCCAGTACTAAACATGAATACATACCCCGTTGTACTCTTCCGATCATCTAGATCTCCAGCAAAATCACTATCTGAGTAAGCTGTGAGTTGCTTACTGCTTCCTTTCTTGTAGAAAATCCCCTAATTAGTTGTTCCTTTCAAATATCTTAGTAACCTTTTCACTGCCAACCAGTGTTGCTCTGTAGGACACGACATGAATCTGCTGATAAGACTCACACCATACATCAAATCAGGTCTGGTTGCAGTTAAGTACATGAGACTGCCAACCACCTACTTGAACAAACTTGCATCAACTTTAGTTCCCTTCTCATCCTTTGACAATTTGCAACCTGGAACTATTGGGTTCTTCACCAAATTACTCCTGGCCATGCCAAATCTTTCCAAAATTTCATGAGCTTATTTTCTTTGACACACATAAATCCCATCAGAATGTTGTAGTATTTCAATTCATAGAAAATATCTCATTTTTCCCAAGTCAGACATGTCAAACTCTAACATCATCGACTTCTTAAACTCTTCACACATGCTTTTGTCATTTCCGGTAAAAATTAAATCATCAATGTAAAGACTGACAATTAAGAGCTTACCTCCCTCTTTCAACTTTGTGAATAGGGTGTGTTCATAGTGACATTTTTTGAAGTCCTTTTTAGTAAAATAGGCTTCAATTTTGTTGTACCTAGCTCGTGGAGCTTGTTTAAGGCCATACAGTGCTTTATTCAGCTTATAAACCTTATGTTCCTCGCCCTTCTTCTCATATCCCTGAGGCTATTAGACATACACTTTCTCACTAAGCTTACCATGCAAAAATGCGCTCTTTACATCAAGCTGATAAATACTCCAACCTTCTTGAGTTGCTATAGCAATTACCAAACGTATGGTATCTAGTTTTGCAACTGGAGCATAAACTTCTGTATAATCAATCCCATATTGTTGTGCATATCCCTTTGCCACAATTCTAGCCTTACACTTGTCTATCTCACCACTTTCATTGAGTTTTGTTTTAAAAACCCATTTAACTCCAATAGTCTTCACTCCTTCAGGTAGAACAGTCAAGTCCCATATTTTATTACGTTCAATGACCTCAATCTCTGCATTTATGGCATCTTTTCATTTCTTGATCTTTACAGCTTCCTCAAAAGTAATGGGATTAACTTCTGTGAGAACCGTTATGGCACTCAAATCTTCTTTTTCTAATAATCCTTCTCCGGTTTCATAATCTAACATCCAATGTGGAACTCGTCTTGCCCTCCCTTGAACTGGACTCGAGGAGATCTCATCATGTGATTCACTAGAAGGTGAGCTAGTGCCACTTGAACCAGCTTCTTTATTTTCGTTAACCTCTGCCCCAGATTCCCTTTCATTCTCGGCTTCATCTCCTTCTTCCTCACTATCACCCCCATTCTAACACATCCGAAGCCATTTCTTCCTTGCTCATGTTCTAATTTCATCCCTTATTCTCCTCAAAAATAACATCCCTACTAACAATTATTCTCTTAGAAATCGGATCAAACAATCTATAAGCTTTCGACTCATCGCTTACTCCCAATAAAACATATTGAAAGCTTTTGTCATCTAACTTGATTCTTTTCTGGTCTGGTATGTGCACATGAGCCAAACACCCAAAAACCTTGAAATATTCTACTGTAGGCTTTATACCACTCCCTGCTTCCTCTAGAGTTCTATCTTGTACGGCTAAAGTAGGGTACCTGTTGAGCACATGCACACACCATCTCACAGCTTCTAGCCAGAAAGTCTTTAGAACCTGCTTCTCAGTGAGCATACAACGCACCAAATTCATCACAGTCCTATTCTTTCTTTTAGCAACTCCTTTTTGCTGAGGAGTATATGTTGTGGTTAATTGCCTGGTTATGCCATTTGCCTTGCAAAACTCCTCAAACTCATTTGAGGTAAACTCACCACCTCTATCAATTCTTAAACATTTAAGGTAGGCACCTGCTTCCTTTTCAAAATAAGTTTTATAACTTCTAAACATTATAAAAGCCTCTGATTTTTCATGTAAGAAGTAAATCCAAGTTTTACGACTAAAATCATCAATAAAACTCAAGAAATACCTCTTGTTGTTGTTTGATGCACCACATATATCAGCATACACCAACTCTAGCTTCTGTGACGCCCACCAAAGTCTTCTTTTTGGAATGGATTCCCTGTGCTACTTTTCGACTAAACACGTTATGTATAACTTTGCAGGTGTTTTAAGTGAAGGCAAACCACTGACCATCTTTTTGTATTGAAGGGTTCTCAACCCTTTGAAGCTCAAGTGTTTGAATCTGCAGTGCCACAAATAACTCTCATCTTCTGTCATGGCTTGAAAATAGGTAGTAGCTTTAGGCATCATTGCTACAAGCACAATAAACATCTTGTTCATGCTCATCTCAGACTGAATAATTAGGCCTTACTAGGATGGAAAACTTTGCACTTCCCATGTTAAATCAGAATTGCCACACCTTTTTCTTGAAGTTATCCCATACTTAATAGGTTATTTTTCAGCTCAGGAATGTAATAAACCTCAGATATTACTTGAGTGATTCCATTCACTTTCATTTGAATGTTTCCTTTCCCCATAACTGCCATCCTTCAGTTGTTGCCTAGTTTCACAGTTTGCCTGAAGTGAACATCCAAATCCAAAAACCATTCTTTATTCTCACTTATATGATTATTACATTCTGAGTCAAGGAACCAGACCTCTTCTCTCTGAGCATGGTTAAGCTCTACATAGGACATTAATAGCATGTCTTCTCCTTTATTTAGTTCTGCATAGTTGGCTCCATTCTCCCAACTAGGACACTCATACTGGAAGTGTCCTAAACTGTGATACTTAAAGCACTTGACAGTAGCTTTGTTGAAAGATTGTCTGCCACGACCTCTTCCTCTTCCTTGAACACCTTTCGACCTCTTCCTCTGCTAGTATTGTCTTCATGAGTGACCTTGAGAACCTGCTCCTCCCCACGATGGCCATTCATTCTTTGTTCATGGACTAGCAAACTGCTCTGCAACTCATCAATGGTCATTGTGTCCAAATCATTGGATTATTTAATGAAGCAAACCACATAATCAAATTTTGAAGTCATGGACCTCAAAATTTTCTCATTAATAATAGTTTGGCTCATTATCTCACCATGAGCCTTCATTTTGTTGGCTATAGTGAGAGCACGAGAAAAGAAATTATCAACAGTCTCACCCTCCTTCATGTGGAGAGTCTCAAAGTCCGTTCGAAGTGCCTGCAACTGTGCCCTCTTCACCTTGGTAGAGCCTTAATATATCTGTTTCATTGAGTCCCAAATGCCCTTTGATATGTCTCTGTCCAATATAGTCTCTAAGATATTCCGTCTATTCCGTCTATAGCTTGGAAAAGGTAGTTCTTTGCCTTTAAGTCCTTCAACTTCTGTCCCTCGATCACTTTGCGTTGTGCTTCTATCTGGTCCTCGACCCCTTGTGTCACCACCCCCGAAATCTCATTCTCTATGAGATCCCAATATTCCTTGGAACGAAGAAAGTTCTCCATCAACATCACCCAATGATCATAATGTCCGTCAAATTTGAAAAATGGCCGACTGCACAAAACCACTACTGCTGCTCTCTGCCATTGTGTTTTACTCCCTTACTCTGAAAGAAAACTGCAGTTTCTTTTCACACACACTCATAATCAAGCCTCTGTGCTGGTGCTTTGATACCAAAATGTTAAGAACACTCAAAAAAACTTAGCACATGAGTTTGAGTAAAAAAGTTATTTTTTTATTGAAAGTAAACTGCAGGTATGTATAGCCTTTTACAAAGAGATAAAATTGAAATAACAATCTACTATTACATCATCCTAAAATATAGTAACAGACTAAGAAAAATTCGTCAAAATACTAATCACTAATTTCTATAAAATAGGCTTATTAATAGGCTGAAATAACTAAAAGATCATACCTAACAATGTGAATCTGAGTTGGAGAAATTAAGAATTTTGCATAATACATGAAACGTAATGTATGATGTAATGGGAGGGTGTGATTGCTGAATGAAGAAGAACACCTGTAAGGAGATGGAAATAGGATTTCTGACAAAAAAAAAACCTCTTCTCTCCACACCCATTTATTCATGGCCCGGCTCAGTTGGACAAAAGTCATTTCAAAGTCAGTATAATCTGCTACTGCCACTCCCTTAACCAACCCAAAATATTCATTTTTTTTTAATATTTCTCTATACATATAGCCTACAAATACCCATAACTTTCTCACATTCCATCCATATTCATCCTTTTTTTAATTTTATTTTATTTTAACTATAAATTTTATCTATTTATTATATATTCTTAATCAGTGACAAAGCCAGCTGCTCTAAAAGAGGAAGACTGAAAAGATGAAGAGGGGCTGAGGTACAGAGCTTTCACCTTCGTTGCTCCGGCCGTCAGAAAAAACCCCTTACAAATATATATTCGGCAACTAACAGGGAGTCATCAACCACCATGCGACGCATCTGCCTCCGCCCTGGTCCTAATCATCAAACTGCTCCCCCGCTAAAAACGGGCGTCTTTTTTTTATATACTTTTTCCTCTCTCTCTCTCTCTACTGTCTCTGCACATATAACAATAATTCATGCATGACTTCACTATAAAAAATTATTAACCGATAATATATTGACATCTTTCAAACAACATTAATAAATATTATATTTTTTATTGGATTATATTATATTTTTATTATTTTATACAATAATTTCGTAATTATATATATAATTTTCTTATTGATCATTTTGAAAAAAATGATTATAATAAATATTAATAAAAATTAGAAATTTGATTAAAAGATATCAATATATTCTCTCAAAAAAAATATCAATATATCACTGTTAACATAACCCTATATATATATATATATATATGAATATATATACATATATACAGTGAAAATTGATATATAGTAATATAAAAAGTAAAAAATTTAAGAAAAATAATAACTAATTAAAATAAGAACACGGGGTACGCTTGTTGCACCCCTATAAGAGGACATTAACCCCTGTCTTCCGGGTCCTATTATTTGAGGTTTTGTTGATTATAATTTATTAATTTCTCAACATATATATATATAATTTGATTTTGTATTTTTTTTTTTTTTGCTTTTTTAAAAATTGAGAGTGAGAGAAAGAGAGGGACAGATTGGAAGAAAATCTAATTTACAAAGGATCCAAATGGAATTCTCTCAGATACTAGCCAAGCTACTTATAATATATGATCTCTTTTTTCAATGCTTTTGTCAACTGCTGCTTCTGTGTCTCTCTTCTTCTTCTTCTTCAGTATAAGTGAATCTCCTCCTTTTCTTTATTTATTATTAATTTCTAATATAAATAATTAATAACTAATGATACCATTTCCATTTATAATCAAACAAAATAAAATGATTCTTAATATTATAATAAAAAGAAAAAACCAATTTTAAACTTATTATTCAGAAAAATATATCGATATATAACTTAAAAATAAGTAGATTAATGCTTCTATATATATATATATATTCAAATAACATGCATGCATATAGATTATGTAATATTAAAAGTAATAATATATGGTGGTACATGGGCATGTATTTAATTACTTTACATGCATGTACATTTTGTAATTTTATATATGGACTCATAGTTTATAAATAAATTGAGAACAGGAAGGGAACAAGGAAAAAGAAGGAAAGAGAGATTGATATCTCGAAGGGTGCAAAAAATCAGTGTGTAAGTTTGACCGTCAAGAAAGGAATCAAATAGAGAAGGTTAAAAGATATATTAAAAAAAAAAACACCACATGGCCATGGCCATTCTTCTCAAACTCAAAAAAAAAAATCTATATATTACAATTTATTTATTAATATTAAAAGCCTGCAACTTCAACTGTAAATAAATAAATGCTCTCGGTAATCTAATCATACAATCATGCTCAACCTCTTCTTATTAGCACTTAGAACAGAGAAAATAAAAGTAAAAGTTTTTATAATCAAATAGTAAAAATTTAAAAAGAAAGAGGAGAAGGTATGTGACTTTTGACCTAGTAATTAACTTTCTCATCCTCTAGGGTTTGCCCTTTGTCCTATAATTTTTACTATTATATATGTCCGATACTGTTATATATTCATATGCAACATAATATATATATCATATAATATGTGTTTGATGATATATACTATTGTATATGTCCTATACTGGGTATTTTCATTTCAATTCCTATCATCATTGTTGAAGCTGGTGAGTTTGAATATGATTCATTTTCATTAAAATTTATTACAATCACTTTACAATATAATTTAATTTTTTTATCAATCACTTTGAAAAATGATTATATTAAATTTCAATAAAAATAAAATTTATCTTAATAAAAATTAGACTGTTTATTGTTGCCCAACATGCATATACTTTCATGGTATATATTAAACAGAAAAAAAAAATATTTCAATTTTTATTGAAATATTTTTCATTTTTATAATCATTTTATATATGTATTTTTTTATCAATTAATTTGAAAGAAATGATTATAATAAATAAAAATTAGAGTATTTATTATAATTTAAAATATGTATCAAGAATATATATATATATATATATTAAATCTTTGAGTCTTGAAGAGTAATAGTCAAAAGGAAATTTGTTCTAAAATTTATATTTTAGAAAAGAGGCATATGCAAATTAACAATGCATGAAGGTAGGCAAAAAGCCAAAAGGAAAACATATTGAATGAATGCCATGTGTTTAGAGTGGGGATTTTTGCCTACCCAAAATACAATGCCATGTGTTCCTCATGCCGCTTTACTTTACTTCTTCTTAATTCTCCAACTCATTTTCATTTTAATCCACTCATTTAGGATCATGAGGACAAAGCTATAAATTTCTATTTATATTAATATTAATACTGATCAAAATATATTTAGATTATTCTATCCTATGTTCTCATTATATCTGGGCAATGCCAAGGATATATGTAAATATAATTTTTAAGATACTTTTCATATCAAGAACAATAATGACAGCAATTGTAATCATGGGAATTGGAATTTGCCCAAATGTCAATGAACAATAAATGTTTGTTCTACTTTAATTAATTATTTGAACTTAATTTTTTTTTAAAAAAAGTTACGTAACTTATTTTTTAACATTAATTTGTCTTCATTTATCTCTCTTTCAGGCTTGTAATTTATATATATATATATATATATAATAAAAATTAATCTTGTTTATCCCTCAAAAAAAAATATTGCTTGAATCATTAGTTTTTAAATTTTTCTTTTTCTTTAATATAAATATATTATCAATTCTAAATTTTTTTTTTTTGATAGAAAATGAAATCTCATTAAATAAGCAAAGTGATTACATCAAGATTGAGAACATCTGAAAAAAAAAAAAAAGAACATTCTTCTATCCAAACTAAGTCATCCTCAGTCTGAAAATCAAATTTTGCAAGAGTATATGCTACTTTATTATTTGCTATAAGAGTGAATAGCCAACTACAAGAGTGAAAACTCAAATGGAGATTAAGGCAGTCCTCTAGAATAGCACCCAACCCATTCTTGAACAAAGTTTGATCACAAAGCTTGTCAATCACATATTTTCAATCTGATTCCACCAATACATTAAAAAACGAGAGATCCTGTGCTGTGTGCAAACCAAAACTGATCGCCATAGCTTCAGCAGTATAAGAATCAAAGCTCCCCACCATGCATCGATAAGCACAAGTCATCACTTCACCCTTATCATTTCAAAAGATGCAGCCCAGCCCAATTCTATTATTATTCAAGCAGCCAGAGTCACAGTTCAGTTTACATATTCTTGGTGGCGGTGGAATCCATCCCGATACAGGAGCCATTCTCGAAGAGCTTCTTGGTTCAGTCACAAGAGGGACTAAGCTTGTAGCCATATGAACAATACGGGCACAAGAGAAATTAACACCATCATGATGTTTTTTGTTTCTAGCTGACCAAATGGAGTAGCAGACAGTTGAGAACTTTACGACTTCCTCTTCGCTACATCTGTTCAAAATATTCTTGAACCAATGCTTAAAATTCGATCCTGTCAAACTCAACATGACGAGTATTTATGCATTTCTCCAAACCTGTAAAAACATAGGACTGTCCTTCTTCTATGGAGCATAGATTTAGTTGGCAATAGTTACAACAGTTTGGAAAACCATTTATTCTTCTATGGAGCATAGATTTAGTTGGCAAGACATCCAAGGAAACTCGCCGTAAGAAATTACAAACTTTAGGCGCAATGGGAAGCTTCCAGATTGACTTCCAAAAACGGGTGGTCGAGTTTCCATTAAGAAGAGAAAATGGGGAGTGGGCAACCTAATTAGCCGACATAAACTGGCCACTGCCTGGGTTCTCCCTAACCTACGGCAGTTGTAACTCATGATTTTCATGGCTGTTGGCAACCGTGGCCCTCGCCATCAATCACCATTCGAATTTCCTCAATGGTCCCATCAGAAACAAGCGTCATTTTTTTTTTTAAAAGACTCATTGTGCAAAGTATCAATATGAGTACGCTTACCAAGAATTACTTGTTGTTCTCCTTTCGAAGGATCCTCAATCATGCGTTCCTGTCTGACTCTCAACCAGCCTCGTGTGTTTCTTCCCTCATCCTTCTGGGAAGTTGTATTATTTTATGGAGATAAGATGGAAGAATCTAAGGACTGAAGTTCTTCGTTAGCTAACTGTTTATGACTTGCATCCACTTTTGAAGCAATAAACTGAACATGCAGATTACCAAAAGCTGCATTTTTTGTAGCTTCGTTCACCTCTTCAGAGTTCCTCGTATTTAAAGCCTTTAGTATTTCAATGAGAGACTTAACACAGCTCGCTCTTGAGTTCTACTTCTCACAATCATCCTTGGTATTCTGGTTCAACGAGCCACTTTCCGCCACTAAGGAATCGATCAGCTCATCTTCTTTGGCTTTATCAGCATCGTTCTTCAATTGAAAAGGCTTTTTAGGTGTTGCTCGGAGCCAATCTCCATACTGTTGAGGCTTACCACCCTCTACTATGTTGCACTCGGAAAAACCATGCCCAATAATGCCATAACTGTAACAGAATAAGGGCAATCTCTCGTATTTAAGGTTCACCCATATGACATTGTCCTTACTCGGACGAAGTAAAACTCCCCTTCGTAAAGGAATATCCACTCTAATCCAAACCTTAAATCTCAAAAAACGACGCCAGCCTAATCTGTCATCATTATCAACATCAACCCATCCCCAATCATATCAGCAACAGTTTGAGTAGTATCAGCAATGCGCCATCTAAAAGGAATCTCATAAGCCCTAACCCAAAAATAAGCCTTCGAGAAGTCGATTGTCAATTAGGTATCATTCTCACACACTCCTTTAATATCATGAACTGATCATTAAAACACCATGGGTTCATCTCCATTACATGATTTCAATCTGCTTCCCAATAGAGTTGGAAAATGAAAATATTATCCCCTTGCTCACGTAAACTAAACCATTTTTGAAGTTTCCAACTTCTAAGCATGGTGGCACGAAAATCTGGAACATTAAAATCCTTTTTTGTTATGAGTTTGCCAATCAAACACAATTTAATACGATGAGCTTGGTTTTCATCAATCATGCCCTCCCTTTGAACCTCACCAATATTACTCTCCTCATCCGTTAATTGGAGTGAGGCCAACAAGGTATTGGCTGTTTTACCATCTGCCATAGTGGAACAACTGTAAGGACAAAAGTTGTAGAAGAAAGAGGAAGAGAAGGAATGAAACAAAGAGAGAAAATAGGAAACCCTAATAGAAAACCATAAGGAGGCTGAAAACTCTAATTCTCAAAGATAGGGAGAGAGGAAACCCTAATAACGAGGGGAGTACGCATCAATTCTAAAAATTAACGTTAATATTAGAGAATTTATTTTTATATTAATTATATTTTACTTTCATATTCCTCAACATATATAAAATTTAACATTAATCTTTCAATATTAACCAAAAGTTCAGTGGTTTTTAAAATTTTAACAACCAAATGCTTGCGTTCATAATGTCAAGTCAATTGACACTCAATAAGACATTTTTTTTTCTTTTAACATATTAATCACCAAACAATGCCTTTAATTTCTTTATCTATGATTATGGATAAGAGAATTATTGTTAGTGGTATTTAAACCCTTTGATCCACATCTTTATTCTAAATATTTTATGCTTTTAGGAAACAATAATTAAAATCATCTTCTAAAAATTTAAGATTTTTTTTTCCGCAAATATTTAACAGAAAAAATAATACCTTATTTTATAGGGAATAGTTTTAAAGTTTGTTCCCCATGCTTGAAGTACTCATAATTATTTTTATATGAGAAAAATGAAATGCTTTATCATTTATATTAATAATTTAAAATGTTTGTTTAATAATATATACGGATTAAATTTTAAGATATTTTCCATCCTCTCGTCCGTCCCTTTTAATTATTGTTATTATTATTATTATTATTATATTAGAAAAATTAAAATTCAAAATAAATTTTGTTTGTATCATCCACTTATTGCATTATGTCTCTATTATGTAGAGAGACTCTTTTATCTTCTTTTTTCTATTCTAGATACATTTTTTTTTCAATATTGGTATAGAGGACGAAAAAATTAGTCCTAAATTTATTCTCGAGAAGATACACACTTATGTCCCGATGTGCTTCTATTGTAGATAGTTGTATCTTTTAAAAGTAAATAAAAAGAAATAAGTAATTTAAAAAAAAAGATATTATACTATGTATACAATTATTAATATTTTTTTAAAAATACCATATCTTTAATATACAAATATAATAAAAAATAAAGTATATCTTTAGTATAATAAATGAATATAAAAAAATTCCCTTTAAAAAAAGTGTTTTCAAAAGTGAAAATTGAAAATGAATATTTTTGAGAGAAAAAAAAAAGAAAATAAAAGTAACAATTTTTTAAAATAATTTTATTTTTGAGGATATTTTAAAAAAACCACAAAAAAAAAAAGTTAAATGGGAATGAGCCCATGACGTAATAAGATTGGGCCCAGATAGATGGGTAATGTGTAAAATAGTCCAATAACACAAATGGAGCTCATACACTCCATACTTTTGCAGAGCTGCTTCTGATATTGTGGGGTTCACCTTTCCATGTGACTCCGCCCCTAACTGGCCAGCCGCAACTCTCTCTCGTTTCTCGTCCCGTGCTTTTGATAAAAATATTAAAAAAAATTAAATAACTTTAAATATATTATATTTATAAAATATTTATTAAAATTATAAAATATTTATCAAAATATCAAATTTTTATTAATTTATATAGATTTTATAATGAGTTTATGATAAATTTATAAATTTAACACAGTTTATAATGAATTTATTATAAACCTATAATAAAATGATAAAAATACCCCTAATAAAAATATAAAATTTTTTAAAAATATAATGGTGGTTGTTTTTTTTTATTTGATTATTAATTATGTATATATATAATTATTAATTAACAGCCAAAATTTCAACATGATAAATTACACCTATTTTAATTTAAAACATAATTACCAATCTCAACAAATATGATATCTTCGCAAAGGTAATCCATGATATATCTTCATTAATTTATTTTTAAAATGTATGTTTCAAGTATTAAAAATACAATATTATCTTTTTTTTTTAAATGTTCTTCACAAAATAAAAAGAGCTTGAATATTTTCCATTATTCTAATTTATAATTGAACGGATTACTCATTACAAATTTGATTTATATTTTTGATGAAGTGAATTTGGCAGAAATGTAGAAAGTATATGGATTCACATGGGTTTAAATGATGATTGCCACACACTGATTTATACACAAAAATACAAGAGGCCAGGTATGTTACTCCTGAAAAAATTTCTAGATGCCATTGGTTTCAAGGGTTCTTTTACCTTGGGTTTGCTTGATGAGCACTGTGTGTTAATAAATTTTCATTTGGAAACGGATTTTCTCCGATGCTGGCTCAAACAGTCTTGGCAATTTAATCAATTTCACATGTCTGTATTCAAATGGTCCCCAAACTTCAGACCTCAGTTTGATTGTCCCATTGTGCCTATTTGGATTAATATGGAGGGATTGCCAGTGCACTTTTTTGATAAGGAAGCTCTGTTTAAAATTGCTCATCTGATTGGTAACCCGTTGAAACTGGATTCAGCCACTGTGCAACGCTCTCGACCATCGGTGGCTCGTATCTATGTCGAGATCGATGTTTCCAAAGAACTCCCAACGAAACTATGGATTGATAATGCTGGTTCGGTCTTCCCTCAACCCATTCATTATGAAGACTTGCCTCTGTATTGTTCTAATTGTGAGAGGTTTGGTCACTTGGAAAATGACTGCTCTCGTGATCTGGAGGTCAAGGATCAGCAGATTAATGGTGACACAGAGAAGATTCAGCCCAAAGTTCAATCTGTACCAGCAACTAATCACCCAGCAGCTCCTCCAAAAAAAACAAACTTGGCCTGGATTCCAATTCACTCTGCAAAACAACAGGTCTCTCAAGACAAGCTCTCTGCTTCCTTGTTACAACAGAAAGTTAATGCTAAGAATGTTTCTTCGGAAGTTAATGCAGTTAACATTAACTCATTGACCGATAAGGAAGCTATGACTACTATAAACGATAAGGGTGAAACTGCTATTTTAATCATGGCTGAAGAGGAAAAGGGCAAGGAAAAGGAGAAGCCAGATTTTGATAGAGATAGAGAAGATGATGAAAACAATTTGGAATTAGCTGTGATGCATTCCAAATTGTCAATGGCCAGTGAGGGGGTAATCTATGGTATAACCAATCATTCTAAAGTTGAAAATCCAGTGAAGAATCAACACACTAAAACTTCTTATTCCGATAACGAAGAAACGGGTCAAGAAGATGATGAATTGGGACATGCAACTGGTGATGACTCAGCTTCGTTCAAAGATATTAACAAACTGATGATAGATGCGGCCATTCTCGACAGGAAAATGCGGAATGCTAATGATGAGGGTTTTATCGAAGTAACCAGAAAGAAAAAAGGCAAACAGAAATCTGGCCGTGACTCTCCCATCACTACGCGTCGATCGCATCTTCAAGCTTCGGTGAATAATATCAACAATCAATGAATTGCTTGTGTTGGAACATTAGAGGTATATCCTCTTCCTTCATTAGACTCAAAAGTTTATGTGCTTCTCATAAATTCTTATTTGTTATCATAATAGAACCTATGGTTAATGTTGAGCAAGGTCCTGTGTTTGCTAAGAGGTTGGGTTTTGATCAATTTTTTGGCAATGACAACAATAAATGCTGGCTACTATGGAATACTCAATCAATAACTCTCCAAAACTTCTTTGATAAGGGGCAAGTTACCTTTTGCATGGCTCATTGTTTATCCTTTAAATTCTCTTTTACATTAGCTATGGTGTATGGCAAACACTCTAGGCATGAGAGAAGCATTTTATGGGAGACATTGACTGATCATAATACTGATTGTCCTATTCTTATTGGAGGGGATTTTAATGTTACTCGGGGCATTGATGAATACAAGGGCTCTGCTGTTCCTAACCAAGCCAGTATTGATGACTTCAATTCCTGTTGTGATACTTGTGGGTTTATGGATTTTCCTTTTATGGGCCCTGCCTTTACTTGGTCTGGAAAGCGAAATAGTGGAATGGTTTGGAAGCGTCTTGATCGGTTCTTGGCCAATGATTTATTTTTTGAACAATTTGATGTTACATTGGTGAGACACCTAGGCTCTACTACTTCGGACCATTGTCCGCTTTTTCTCAACTGCAACAAGACTGTATTTCAACTTCCAAAGCCTTTCAAATTTCAGAAAATGTGGCTTGAACACAAGTTTTTTATTCCTTTTGTGAAAGATCAATGGTCTAAGAGCTTTTATGGAGGTGGTATGAAGGGCCTCCACTTGAAACTCAAAGACCTAAAAAAAGCTTTGCGACCATGGAATAAAGAGATTTTTGGAAACATTTTTACTGGTGTGCAGAAGGCTGAAAGTGAGGCTGTTATGGCTGAATCTGCTTACATTGAAGACCCTTCAGATATTAACAGGAAACATCTAAAAGAGCTTCAAGCTAACCTTGCTCATAAGCTTCGATTAGAAGAAATCTATTGGAAGCAGAAGGCGAGAGTTAAATGGATTCAAGATGGGGATGCCAATACTCGCTTTTTTCATAGGTATGTCAAAATCGCTAGGAATTTCAGGCGCATTGTTCGTATTAAATCTTCAGATGGCTCTTGGTTATCTTCTCAAGAGGATATTGGTTCGGAAGCAGCTCGATATTTTCAAGAGCTTTTTAGTAGCGATGATGGGAATTATGATTTTTCTGATATGATGGCTCATATCCCAACCATTATTTCTGAAGATCAAAATGCTACCCTCACTGCAATTCCATCTGACTTGGAAATTAAGAATACTGTTTGGCAACTTGATCCTGATAGCGCCCCTGGCCCGGACGGTTATGATGGTTCTTTTTTCAGAGCTTGTTGGGATATTATTTGTTGGGATGTGTGTAGTGCAATGAAAGAATTCTTTCTCGGTCTCTCCATCCCGCAATCCTTTAGCTGCTCTCAACTTATCTTAATTCCCAAGGTTAGTTGCCCGTCTACCTTTGCTGAATTTCGTCCTATTTGTCTTACTAATTTTGTTAGTAAAGTTTGCACAAAGATCTTAGCTTCCAGATTGGTTCCTATCCTAGCCACTTTGATTTCTCCTGAACAAGCTGGATTTATGTATGAAAGATCTATTCACTCTCAAATCCTTCTTGCTAATGATCTTATTCACGAAATTGACCGCAAAGCAAAGGGAGGAAACATAGCTATTAAGCTTGACATGTCTAAGGCGTTTGATAGAGTTTCATGGGTTTTTCTCAAGGATCTGCTTGGTAAACTCGGTTTCTCTAGTAGGTTTACTTCCATTGTTATGAACAACCTGGCTTCATCTAAACTTTCGGTCTGTGTGAATGGTATCTCTTATGGTTTCTTTGCTCCATCCAAAGGGGTTAAACAAGGTGACCCACTCTCGCCTTACTTGTTTATTATTATGTCAGAAGCTTTTTCTAGGGGTCTTAAATACTTGGTGGATAGTGGAAAGATTTTACCCTACCATCTAGGCCGTGGCTATCCAATTGTCACCCATCTTGGATTTGCAGATGATTTGTTGATTTTTACAAGGGGCGATCTTCGCAGTATTTCTCAACTCACAACTTTCCTCAACAAATATCAAAGTGCTTCTGGTCAATGTATTAACTTCAACAAAAGCTCCTTTTATTGTTCTAAAAATATGACTAAAGTTGGTATTCGTCGCATTGAGCATGCTTTTTCTATTAAAAAGAAGGATTTTCCTTTCACTTATTTGGGAGCCCCCATTTATCAGGGTATTAACCATATTGCCTATTGTGGTGACATTATTAGGAAATTCAATGACAAATTGCAGGGCTGGACTAAAAAATTTTTGTCTATTGGAGGTCGTATTACTTTGATAAAGCATGTCCTATCCACTATTCCTCTTCATGTTATGGCTGCCATGTCTCTTCCTAAGAGTGTCATCCGCATCATGGAGCAAAAAATGGCAAATTTTTTATGGGGCTCAGAAAAAAAGCACTGGGTAAAGTTCTCTCTTTTATGCCAACCTACTGATGAAGGAGGCATCGGTTTGCGCTCTCTCAATGTGATTCAAACAACCTTCTCAGTTAAGCTATGGTGGCTTTTAATGAAAAGAGATTCTCTCTGGGCGGACTACATGATGCACCGTTATTATCGAAAAGGTGACATGAGCTTCCAGATAATTGATTCCAACATTTGGAAGCGCATCTGCAAGGTACACCATCTGGCCCTTGGTTTTTTCTGTGATTCTCAGGAGAATTATCATCATGGTGATCGCCTCACGGCCAAATTCCAATTCACTTCCGTTTACAATTTTGTGAGAAGTGGTAATGCAACTCGTTTATCATTTTCCTCGGTTTGGCATCCAAAAATTCCAAAGACTATATCTTTTTTCACTTGGAGAGTACTTCATCAAGCTCTTCCCTTGCATGTGAACTTATACCTTTTCGGTATTTCTGGTCCTCCGGTGTGTCCTTTATGCAATGAAGATTCAGACTCTATGGATCATCTCTTCCTTAACTGCAAAAAAGTAAAAAACATATGGAGATACTATGGTTCATTTTTCCTGGATGTCACCAATACTGGTCACTCAATCAGACAAACTTTGATTAGTTGGTGGTTAGTTAAGAATACGGGTTCCTTTGTGAGCTTGCTGAGAAGGTTCATCCCTCAAATCATCATTTGGCATGTTTGGAAAATGTACTGTTCGTGCAGGTGGGGTGAAGGCAAAATAAGGATTGATGGTCTGCATCAGCAAATTGAGTCCTACCTCTACAGTTGGGGAGTAGCTGTCTCGGCTAAAAAATATGGTAAGCAATTACCTCTTGAGCTTATGGATTTATTACCAGAAGGTTTTGGTAGTTTGCAAAAGCAACCTATGCTAGTAAAATGGATGAGACCTACTCGTGCTAGATTAAAATTGAATGTGGATGGTTCCTACACTAAACAAGCTATGTCTGGAGGCTTTATACTATGGGATTCATTAGGGAAATTTATTGTTGGCCAAGGTTTTCTATTGAATGCCCCATCTCCTTTCCAAGTAGAAATACAAGCTCTTTATGTTGCTACATTCTGGTACGCAAAAGCTTACAATAGCATGGTAGAAATTGAAGTGGATTCCCTGGCTCTTGCTCAACTTTTCCTGGACTTGCGAAACTTCAGTCCAACGGACCATAGGCTAAACTTTATTCGTGATTTTCTGATCTCCTCTGGATCTTCTATTAGTCATGTTTATAGGGAAATTAATCAAATCTCTCACTCTCTAGCTAGCCTAAGTAGACTTAACTTGTGTAACTTTTATTTTGACTCTGAAGCTTCACTTCCTCAGGTTATAAGAGGCTTAGTGAGAACAGAAAGTATTGGTCTTCCTTATTTTAGATATAAATAAATTCATCCCGGCGGTGCCGCCCGCCTTTATAAAATATATATATATATATATATCCACTGCATGCAAACACAATCAATTTCTTTTAGGTTTCTGATTCTTTTATCTTATTAACGTAAAAATAGAATTTTAAACTCTGAATCAGTAATTAAAATATAGAAATTCTTGATTCACCGAAATACCGTTTGAACGATAAAAATTAAAAAATAAAAATAAAAATTCATGATCATCTCCATATTATTTTATACTAGCCATGCATATAATTAAATATATATATATATATCCGATTTTTATTTTTTTTCTATATTACATATTCATTAATTGGATATATCTTATCCACTGAACTTTATTTTTTAGAATTTTTTTTTAATTAGATATCAATTTACATCAAATCATATAATATTGTTGCTAGCAAATTTTGTAGTCATTCTAAATTTCTAATATTAGAATGTGTATTTAATTACTAACTTTTAGCATATGATTGTGTCGTATATTTGATATTTTTATTTTGTCATTTAATTGAATTTAGTATATTAAAGAAGAAGAATATAGATTTATATATAAGTGAATTAGTAATTAATAAATGATCCTTAACTTAACTTGTTCAATTTATATATATATTTTTATATATTTTTTAAATCGATTTGTTTGGTATGAATTGGAAAGATATATAAAATATATTCGTCTACTTCTATAGTTTTATGGCCATACATGCGCATAACAGTACCAGAATTATACTTTATAATAATATGAGAAATATAGAGCTCAAAAACCAAGAAAAATGAAGAGAGTTAATATATAATAATAAATTAATGTCTAGATTTTTTTTTGGGTAAAAGTGTACTGTATTACCGCAATTTTTATAAATTATAATAAAAATATAGCAAACTCATGTAAACGTTTATACAACACCCTTATAGTAAGCGGACGTATCGAATATTTGGTAAATCTATACAGTTAGTTAAAATCACACCTTTAATGAAAGGAGATAATGATTAAAAAGAAATAAAAACTCTAGTAGCATTGTTTAATCGACTATATTAGCTAAGGTAATGAGCCGCCATGTTGCCTTCCCTGTAAACATGATGAAAAGAAACATCACAATCTGCTGAACCAATCCATTGAAAGCAATGAGGCCAAGTAGCACGAGGCGTAAAAAGAGCAGTAACTACAGTAGCAGCATTGGTCTCCACTTGCACTTGATAAAATGCTTGAGAGAAACACCATTCGAGACTTTCATTGACTGTAACTATTTCAGCCATGACAGGACTGCTGGCCTATAAATAAAAAGAAAAAACAGATATAAAATGGCCATAGCCATCCCGAAATAAAAGAAAAGCAATAATAATGTCGTTATATTATGTTTTATCGTTAGAAAAAAATAAGAGAAAAGCAATAATAATGAGGTGTGATCTGATTAATTTTTTCATTTTTAGATGCTTGAAAAATGAAAGAATTTCTTAATATATTATGTTAAATAGCAATGAATACACTAATTTCTATTAAAATGCAATTTTTATTAAAATTTATTATAATTAATTTATATTTTCTTATTAATTATTAAAAAATAATTATAATAAATAAATTTATATAAAACAAAACACACATCAATAAAAATAATTATTAATAAGTTAAAATTTTCACTAAAAATCTATACATTATAGTATAATTTTAGCCTATTAATCTCTTCTAAGAAGGGAAAAAAAAAAAAGAAAAGGAGTGGCATTGGGAACTGAGATTGGATTGGAGAAATCAGCGGAGCACCCGTGGCTCCTTGAAAACATTATATTTATTAATTAACAACAATATTATTAATTAATTAATCTCATTTCTATCCATTAATTAATAATAATATGCATTAATGGAATTTTTTTTTACCTAAATCCCATCTATATCCCTCTTTTTCTCCAACAATAACAGCAATCTTCTTTTTTTTTTTTAATAATAGTTAAAAATAAAATTAAAAATTATTCTATTCAACGAGATAAAGAAAGCAAAGCTATCATAAATTCATAATATAAAGAATTAATTAATTATTTTTAATATATAGTTATATGGTTTAACTAAGTTATACACTCACACTAATTTTTTTTATTAATTATATGAGATAGAAAAAAAATTTAAAACTCAAACTTAAAATTTTTAAAAATAATAATAAAATTTTAATTACGGAGTCAAAACTTACACGTTAATTTTTATTATTTAATCAATTAATTAGATGTTAAATTTTGTAATTGGATGGCATAAATTAAAATTAAGGGGAAAAAAGGGTCAAAGTCAAAAAAGAAAGAAAGAGATTTTGGATTATTTGTGTAATTGTAGCATTAAAATAGTAGAAAAGAGGGCATACGTGTCTGCGACTTTCTCTTCCATATGAATTATATATACATATATAGTATAATAAGGAAAAGAACAAGTCATAGGAATGCTCATTTTCGTCTGTTTCTTGCACTTTCTTTTGTATATAATCTTTCAGTTTTTCAAAACCCTATGTAGGGTTTTATTACAACTTACTAAAAACTGCTTGGGATTTAATTTTTTTTTTTCTTAACTTCGATTTTGCTATGTATATTATCATTATATATATATATGCATGTCTTTCGTCCCACTTGCTTTATAAGTTAGTTATTATAAGAACCAATAGCTACTTGGAAAAAAATTAATTGAAAAAATATAAATTTACTATTTTAAACTAATTTCTTTGTAAAAAAAATTGAAAATTAAAAGGGTAAAAAACAAAACTATTTCTTGGAAGTTATAGTATTTGATTCAAGTGTATAGTGATTGATACCCCATGCTTTAAATTGATATTTTCTCGCAATATTCTTATTATCGCTAGTATTTTTTTATGAATTAAAAATATTCTTTTTCTATTTCAAATTGATAAATATATTATAGATTTTATAAAAAAAAATTAAATATTAATTATTTCTGTTGAAATTATAAATTTATGTGTATTTTTTTCTATAGTATCTTTATTTCAGTGAATAGTTTTGTACAGGCCTACTTGCATTGAGTATAATATTGGTTATTGGGTGAACGTAACATGCATATATGTATATGTATGTATATATATATAACTACCCAGCGAGAAGGATCAACAATATTAATAATAATATTATATAATTAGTAAATATAGTTATAATTTAATCACCGCCCAATACTATATGTTAATAATAATATTCAACGTCAATATTCAATCTATTTGTTACTTTGCTGGCTTCAAACTGTTCATATGGTAAACATGTAATTAATTTAACATATAATTTAGTAATGGAAATTAATAACTAAACTATTATTAATTTTGATATGTTAAGAACTATTAAAATATTACCTTCTTCTTTTTCCCATGTACACCGCAACTTATTAATCTTTTATCTCTACATTGACTTTTATTATATTTCGAGAAGAGAAAAATAATTCTGAATTATGTCTTAAATTATGTCTTATTGTATTGTTTAGAAAAAAATATATACCTATATCTCATCATATTATCTAGAAAAATTTAAATTATGTCTCTTAATTTTATATAAAAAAAATACACATATTTTATCATATTATCTATAAAAATATACACTTATCGTTAAATTATATATCTACACGCAGAAATACATAAATATATGATATTGCAGTTGATCAGTTGGAAGTAGAACAGCACTTCTTTCCCATTGGATTAGCAGTGTATTTTTTTATAGAGTTCTTAATGTATTAGACAAACATATTTTTTATACTTTTATAAATATTCAAACACTCTACTAGACTATAGTCTCATGGCATTTCCAAGTACTTTAAACTAAATATTTGAACATACATGACTATAATTACATAAATATTTCAGTATATATAATCTGTATGCACAACAAATATTGCTATATATATAGTGCATACATGCTCAGGGAGAAAATATATTCATTTATTAATATGTGAAATTGAAGAAGCATCCATTACTCTGGATTTTCTTGAATGCTTAGTGAGTTTCTGCTCAACTCCCAACCATTTCTGGATAAGTTGAAATACTGTCTTGTCGCGTAGCAGTCTGCGGTGAGTAGCTGCAATTCCTACCCTCTCGACTGCTTCAAAACCATCTGCCTGTGCAATAGAAAGCTCATTTGATATGTAAAACACATGCAAAAAACAAAAAACGAAGAACAAGATCGAAAATCTGTGAAAAGTATGTTTATGTTGAATATAAAGTGAAGTGAAAGTTTAGAGCAAATACCTTAGCTGATTCTGCAGGAACAGTTCCATCTCCATCCACATAACCATACTGGGGCTGAGACGAAAATGATGTTTGAGAAATTAAATTAAATGAAACAAGAAATATAGAATTATAGGTCCCGAATACAAGATAACTGTTAAAAGCAGGACTATGGACCGACGCATCTTGAGAAACTTGTATTAAGTTTGAACCATGTGAATGATAACAATGTCTGTATCAGATATTTTCATATTGATATGTAGCAGAAAAAAGATGTTTGAAATGGCTAACTTTTAGCAGCATTATTATGTTATCATAGATAAATTAACCACTTACAAGAGTGTGGCAGACTTCAGACAAGTCCTTGATTGGAGATGTCTCTGTACCGTATCTGCATTAGGCATATGGATATACAAGATCAGCTTGAATAGAGAACTTAGCTTGGTATATTCGACTCACTTCATCATAGTAAATTGTTTAGATGGATTTCTATATCTAATGCTGATGAGGAAAAGAGTCTAACAAGTTCCAATTAATCAACCTCTCGCATAGTCATCCCACAAATCAATTCTCTTACATACCGCACATTGAAAGGTGTATCAAATGATGTCCCATAAATGTTATAGAAGGAAACTCCTTTTGGTAATTTCGCTTCATTGATAATCCGGCGAGTTTCAGCTGTCCATTTGAGGATGTGAAAATTGAAGGGCAAAGCAACTTTATTCCCATCGTAAGTCAGCTGCAAAAGAAGGAAAAACACAATCATTGTAATGAAACGACCAAATCTAAGAAATGTTTGCAGGAATTTCATGGGAGTTCAGATATAAAACATTACCTCATTATTCCTCAAAGCTTCTTGAAATACATTGATACTTTCAAGTGGGCCATACAACTCCAACTTGACATCCCCATCATCTGACAGCTCCCGCCAAACTTGAATTTGTGGTTCCTTTTTCCACTTAAAATCTGGATTTGCCATCATTTCATAGACTGATGGACACTCAACCAACTACATGAAAAAAGAAAAAGACATGCATAAATGAAGCTTTATGTATAAAATTGAAGTTAAATATAACTAGCCCAAGTCTCAGAAAGAGAAATTACCAGCTGATGCATTGTCCATCTAGATATAAAAAAGAAGCTCTCAAAGCCTTCAACAAACTGCATCCCAGTTAACAGTGCGTCATTGACACATCCTGGTGCGCCTACAAAATCAACAATCAAGTTTGATTTAATATATTTGACAAAGAAAATAAAATTAGGGAATAAAATTAAAATTTTAACAGAAAAGGCCAAAATTAAACTATTATTGTACACATTATAGATGTTCCCTACATTTTTGTCACATAGTTCCAAAAACGACAAATTACAATAATATACTGGAACTACCGAGAGAGATTGACAAATTCAAGTTAAATTTTACTTGAACACTAAGATGTATAAATGGACAATTCTCATAAAAGCATGATGTAAATCATAGTACCTTGAAAAGGGGATGCAATGCAGATCCATTTGTTCACAAACTCTGCAGAAACCTGCCAATTAACAAGTTAAAATTGTTGATAGTGCTCTTTATGCCCAGTCAAGGGACCATATTTGTGTCTGTGGTGTTGCATGAAATTTGGAAATATCTAGGGGAAAAATTACGCTTACATCTGCATAAAGTGACATGAAACATGACACCAGCACTCCACCCATTGAATGTGAAATTATATTAACTTTTCTATTCCCAGAAGCTTTATAAGCAGTTTTCAGCTTTTCTTTAAGACCTTCCATTAATTTATCAATTCTGCCAATTAAGAGAAAAAAAGTAAAAAACTTATGATCCTCAACTGAACTACGGAATATGCAAGAATCATAAATGTAATCCGACATTATGACATTTATGTAAAGCAGGAAAAAGTATAGACAGAATTCGGCAACAGAACAACTTATAAGCACAAACATATGAAATGAGGGGAGAATAGCTTACCTATTGCTTTGCCGAAAATCATAGCCATATCCAAACAGTGTGGTTCCCTTCTTATATCCACATTTAATGAGCATATTAATCATATCATGGAAATAATATACCGCTTTCAAATGTATACATTTAACAAACTGGAACATCAAGGAATTCAATATCAGCAACAAAAGATACAAAGCTACTGTTTTAAGGATGTGATAACAAAAAAGATAATGGCAAATGCAGAAAACAAAACAGAATAAAAACTTGCACCAGTATGTTTAAATATGGCAAAGGCAGCACAAAACCATTTCTAGGATCTAAAGTATTAAAAAGCATTACAGCTGCACATGTTAATTCAATAAAGAGTCAACAGTTAGTGTCTTGCAATTACAAAAGTTGAATATATGCTTATATCTATTTATCATAAAATTCCCCAGGATGGACCACATTATACTTCAAAGAAGAAGACTTGATTTGCTTCCGGCCATTATCGGGCTAAATATGACAGACAGGCGCAGAATATATTGAGTTGATGAATGTGTAGGAAAAAAGAGATCTTGTTTATTATACAGCTGCACAATGTATAAATAGAATATGAGTATCTTCAAATTATTGGCATTTTGTTATGCAATATATATATATATATATATATATATTGTTAAAAAGGAAAAAACTACCAGAGGCTTAAATAGCCTTCTGGCTCCTATAGGCTACCCCAGCCTCATATGCAATATAATTTTAAGTTAGCATAGAAAGAAATTGCATGTTACTTTGTTTTCCATGGAATAAATAAGATTTAGTCACACATTCAACACATCCAAAATGGAAACTTTAGGACAGGTTATGGAAAATAAACAATATCAATCTTACACATGATGGATCTAAAATATCAATTGCATACAGCCCATAATCGTCATCAGGGACCACAAGTTCAGTGCTATCATCCAAAACTTCTGTATAACCTGGGAAAATAAAAATAGAAAATGCAATGAAACATAATATTAAAAGAAAAAAAAAAGCAGGCAATCTATAACTATGTTAACAAAAGTTCGAAATTAAGCCATAGAATAATCAAACAGAATCATGATTCATATCCACCAAAACACTACATTAAAATTAGATTTAAGCAAAATCTACTCTAAATAGCACTCTTCATGGCAAATACTGTTTCTAAATTCTTCCTCTCAATCAAGACATTTAAAAGAAAGGGATTATAACTGGACAATGGCATTTTAACTTACATGGTACGGTTACAAAACAAGAACTTTAGAAGCTACTTATACAAAGCACTTTTAAACATACATGTGAAATTCACAAAAAGAATCAAAATTTGTTCCACAAATTTAAACTATCAAATAAACCCAACTAATATTCAGCTCTTCGCAACAAACCCGGTTCATTTTTTTCTTTTACTTTCTCTTTCAGTTATAGAGCAACCAAACAGAAAATGAGTCCACACACCAAACCAAATTAAGCAGAAAACAAAACCAGCCAGAGACAAAATTGAAAAACCTGTCTTTGGATTATAGAGAGACCAGATTCTCTTCTTGAACTCATAAGCAGCTAAGAAAACTCGGACCCAAACCCGAATGTCCCACCCGTAGAAGTCCTTGTTCTTTGAATTGAGAATGGACCCTCCGATTCCGGAAACTAGTAGTACTGGTTCACGGTCTGGTTCGGCCTCTTCTCTGCGTTGATTAAGGAAAAAGGGGCAGAAATGGAAATCGCCAAGCATGTTGCTCCGGCCAATGGCTCCGGCGGAGAAGAAAAAGATGGTAACTTGCAGAGCTCAAATGTATGTGCCGTTGGTCAGATATATCAGTTTTTAAGAATAAAACAGAGTGGAAATGAAAATGATGGACAGAGTGTGGACCAATTTTGAAATTTTGCATTTTGATCCTTTCACTTTCGATTTATTGCCTATTGCTCCAAAACTAAATAAAACTAACCCCTTAATAAAATTAAATAGTACTATTTAATTAATATTAAATAAATATAATTTTTTTTAAAAAAATTTAATTTTATTTGAATTAATTATTTTTTAAGTAATATATTTAAGATACTGAGGTTGAATTTTTTTTAAATAAGATATATATTATTTACTTAGAAGTAATAAATCAAATATCAAGAAAAAAAATATTACTTTTTTTTAGTTTAAGAATTTCTAAATCTATAGCATTTTTCAAGTTGTCTTTATGATATCTTTTATATAAATAAAATTATTTAATTATTTTTTAAATATAAAAGTAAGTTTTTAATAGAAATGAGCATTTGTCGATTTTAAAAATTAGTCAATCTAATTATTACTAATTAATTAAAAATTTTATTTTTAAAAATTAATTATTATTGATCAGTTTCATCAAGTTTGATCGATATGACTAATAAATATATAAGCAGAAAACTGATCAATTCAGTTAGTTTAAATCAATATGATTTAATCGAGTTGATTGAATTATTGATTAATTTTAGATTATTTACTTATCTTTAATTTTTAATTTAATGAATTTTTTCAAAGTTTAGTATTTTTATTTATTTTTTATAAAAAAAATAAATGAGAAAATTAAATAATATACATAAAAACTTATAAAATTAAAAGTAAAAAGTGAATTTTACTTTTTAAATAATTTTATTTTGATATTAAATTATTAAATTTTATTTTTTTTCCTAGAAAAAATTTATTATTAATTTTTTATCATGCTGTAAGATAACCACGTATTCATTTGTATTGAACTCTTTCACTTAACCGATTGATATGGTACATGATGACTGTTTGGTCTAAATGATCTACTCCCAAGTCTCTCTCTATATATATATACACCTGTATATAGTTTTATTTTTTTAATTATGAAAAATAGCCCTCAAATAATTTTTATGAGATGATATATACTTTACTAAAATTGCAATCATAACATCAATAATTCAGTCTTAAAATTAAAAAAAATTATTTTAAAAATACTTATAAAAAAATTATTAAAAATGCAATAATAATATATGAATCAATTTATACTTTAAATTTCTAGATATATTTTAGCTTAATTTGATTCACAAAATAAATTAAAAAGAAGTGAGAAATCCCTCGTTAATTTTTAGAATTCAATATTAAGAATTATTTTTATATTATCAATCAATATTTTATTCGATCTGTACAATTTTTTTACTCAAGCAAGATTTAAATGTTCATTATAGTTTAGAGATGTAATTAAATCAAATTATTATTGTGATTGTGTAATGCAATCTTATATTTGTTAGAAAAAAAAAATATATGATGTGCGGATAGTGATGGGATTTTGGAAGTGTGGTGGTGTAGACTTTGTAGTAGAGGATTAAATAGCAAAATGGGCAAGAAGGTTCTGCTAATATCAAGTGGATAAAACAGCAGGAGTATCCAATCAGGATATGCTTAGGAATTCGGTGGGACCTGCTCTGCCCCTGGCCCACTTTTTTTTATCCACTTTTTTTTTGGAAATTTATAAAAAAAAATTTCTAAATTTGAATTTACTTTAATAATAAAAAATTTTAATCTTGAATATAATTTGAATATTTATTAAATAAATCATTACCAAATAATGTGAAAGTAACAAATTCGTTACCAAATAATATGGACGCCTCGCCTTTAAAGATAAGATGAAATAGTAAGAGTTGGTTTAATTGTAGAAAATTAGTATTATTTTTAAAAAAATATTCTTAAAAAATGAAAAAATATAATTTATTTTTAATTAGAAATATTTTTATTTAAAAAATTAAAAAATAATTTTTATGATTATTAGCTTGAGTTTTGAAAAAATTAATTTTAATTATTTTTTAAATAAAAAATGTGAACTCTTAAAAACTATTGGTTTTTATTTCCTATTTCAATTTAAATTACTTCTTCATTTATATTTTTTCTATGCTTGCATTCTTGCGAGATAGTTGTTCTTTTTTATTTGAATTCGCTTACTTTATTTATTTATGTTATATTTTGGAATGCAAAAATATTTTTAAAGTTGATTTTATATTAATTTAAATTTTTTATTTTTATTTTTAAATTGAAAATGCATTTAAATATTTAGCTTATAAAATTATTCATATAATTATATTGTTGTTTAAAATCATTTAAATATTATATAAAAATAAAAATTGAAAAAAAATTAAATAAACCTATTTTCCAATCTTCTAATTGAAAGAAATTAAAAAATAAAAATAAAAAATATTTTCAGAACTTTCTAATTTTCAATAGTTAAAACTAAATAAACATATTTTTTTAATTTTATAATTAAAAAAGACTCACTTTTTTCTTAATCAGAAATGTCAAATTCATTTATAATTCTAGTTCTAGAAAAAGTATAGAAAAGTCTTTATCATTATCGTGTCTAGTAGGTGAAGAAAGAAAGTTAAGCATGGTATCATTTTCAATAATTTTTTCAACACCAACAACTTAAAAAAGTTAGATAATTATTAAATAATAATTTAAAAAATTATTATTTTTCTTATCATTCATAAAATTTACAAAACTAATTAAATTTTCCAATAAATTTAAACCTATAAATTATAAAAATTAGATAATTAAAATAAAATAATACTTTAAAAGTTTAAATTCATATTAATTTGTTCTAAGCATAATTAAGAAAACACAGACCCAATATATGACTCCGCCCCTAGACTCAATTAATAATAAATTATCAAGTGACAATAAAAAAATTATTGAGTGAGTAAATAAAAGCACTCGTACACCAGGTCCATGCTTAATTGGTAATTTCCTTCAAGGCATTTTCACTCTCTTAACAAGTTTGCCATTTTCATTATTGGTTTCTTCTTTACCATCATTGCAAAAATCTTCATGGCTTCTCTTGCTTTTAACAGAATTATTATAATAGGGAAGACCCAAATTCTCAAAACCTCTATTATTGCAGAGTATTAATTCACCAACATCATGCTCATTTATTATACGAAATCCACAGTACTTCACCTTCAAACCATTTCCATGAAATGAGACCGTAAGTTTTGCACAAGCTTCCCACCAATCCCCACAATTTAAAGAACTTCCTGGTATAAAGTTGAACCAAATTTGTTCTGAAATAATGCCTGCAATGTCCCCTGAAACTTCTGTACTTGGACGAGCCAGAAACATATGCTGATCTTGCAGAATTGAAGCATGCAAATCACAGAAAACATTAGCAGTTTCTGATAATGAAAGCTTATTCACTTCAAAAACTACACAAACAGCAAACCCCATAAACTTGTTACTAAACCAATGTGAAGGCAACTGCACTTGTAATGAAGAACCAAGCCCGCGATAATTGAACCATTCAGGAACTTCATTTCCAGCTAAACGCATTGATACATGAGAGCTTGGATTAAATAATCCCTGAAAAAGTTTGAAATCGAACACTTATTAGTTATTATTGTTCATCATGACTTGTGTGTTTGATGTGTGTTAATGGTAGAGATTAACTTACCTGAGAACTATGCTTTAGCAAGAAATGTAGGTAACTTGTCAGCCTTGCAAAAACTGAACAAGTTTTGCTTTGAATCTCAACCAACTGGATTCGATTTACAAAAGTTAAAAATGAATGCTTCGAATCATCTTTTTCGAATGGATTTGAAACAGTTTCTTGCGCAGTTAAACCTTCTACACTTAGATCAGCAATAGTTGATGAAAGACCTGGTAACGATTGAAGCCTTTCGCAGTTAGGCAAGCAAAGGTTTTCCAGTTTATAGTGCCTAGTGACAGTCTTAGGCAGCAAAGTTCCCAAGGAGGAGCAGCCAGCTGTGCTTAGATACAGAATACCTGAAGGAAGATTTGGCAATGACTGAAGTTTCTTGCAATCAGCAAACCGAAGATCTTCAAGCTTCGAAAGGCGCTTAATGCTTGTAGGAATGCTAAGAAAATCATTTCCACTTAGATTTAATGTCTGCAATAATGGGAAACAGCTCAAATCACTGGGAAGTGCCCCTTCTGTCAGATTGCAGTAACTCAAGTCTAACGTTTTCAAAGAGCTCAAAACTGACAAAGAAGGCAAAAAAGGCATCAAATTTGGATTCTTCCTTGGCAACAACCATGAAGGAATAACAATATCCCATACTTTAGCCAATGGAATTTTTCTTCTTGCAATTCCACCGATTTTAAGCTTCTCCAAAGATGCCATTTCTGTCAACCTTTCAGGCAATTTGTCAAGTTTCGAGCAGCCTTGCAAAATAAGAACCTTAAGTGATTTCAAATCACATATACTATTTGGAAGCCTGGCAAGTCCTTTGCAGTCCTTCATATTCAATACAGCAAGCCTTTTAAGAACCCCAATTGATTCATGTATTTCAAACAATCTTGTGCAACCTTCAAGATTCAACCTTTCAAGATTTGGCACCTCTTTGAAGTCTATAATCTTGATTAAGTTAACAGAGTAACTAAGATCAATCACCTTCAACATCTTTAAAGGCTGTAAAGAAATATGAAAGTTAGCATCAACTAATGGCCATAATTAATTGTGAATTCAAAGTAATGAATTTGAAATAGTGAACATACTTTTATTCCTTTCCATAACTGCAAGACGTTGCTACATCGCATATGGAGCTCAACAAGTTTATCTGGCTGGAAAGTAGATGGAAGAGATTTAAAAGGATAACTTTCCCAATTAAGATACCCTAACTTGTTTGAAAGGTACTCAAGACCTTCTGAGAAGTGTATATTTTTTAGTTTGAGCAATCTGAGGCTTTTCATCTTTGTGAAAGCTTTAGCGCTCAAACGTTCATCTTCTTGTTCACACGAATCCAGGACTATACCTTCAACTAGCTCTGTTCCCTGAAGAATGAAGACAATCATAGTGAAGACTAATTAAGAATAGAATCTAATAAGCAATTCAGAAACACATAGACTAAGTTATTTACCGTATTTTTCGATAAGACATGATTCACATCCTTATAAAGCCACAATCTGCTTCGCTTTCCAGGTTCTTCATAGCATGATTGTCGAACAATTTCTCGACCCATTTCTTGAAGTAAATCATGCATCCATATTCTATCATCTGAAATGGTAATGAGAGATTTATTAAGAAGAACTCTCATTCCAATTTCTGGATAGAAACCACAACTTTCCAACACTTTAGTCACATAATCTTTATCTTCTCCTTTGAAAAAGCAAGCAATATCTAGGAATATTTTCTTCTCTATATCCTGTAATCCATCAAAACTTATATAAAGCTTATCCAAAATTTCTTTGTTGGGAATTTCTTTCAGCCTATCCAATGCACTTCTCCACTCGTTTACTGTTCTATCAAACAAAAAGGAACCAAGAACATCAAGAGCTAATGGAAGGCCATTTGCGTAATTCACAAAGTGATTGGATAGCTCCATATAATCATCATTTGCAGGATAATCATTTTTCAAAGCTTTTGAACAAAAGAGGCGAAGAGATTGATCATAATTTAGTCCTTGAACTCTATATATACTTTCCACTCCATGGCATAGCAACAAATGTTCATCTCTTGTTGTTATGATGATCCTACTTCCATTTCCAAACCAATCCACCATTCCAGCTAATGATTTTAATTGGTCTAATCGATTTACATCGTCGAGAACAATAAGAACTCTTTTATGATGCAACTTATTTTTTATCTCATTGATTCCATAATGAGCATCCCAAATTTTTATGTCTGTTTCCATGAGTATTTCAGAAAGAAGCTGTTCTTGCAAAGGCACTAAACCATGTTTCTCCTCAACTTCTCTAACATTAGCAAGAAAACAACTACCTTCAAATTCACTACATAAGTTTGCATAGACAGCTCTAGCAATTGTTGTTTTACCTATGCCACCCATACCACAAATACCCACAAAGCGAACATCATCCAATTTCCCCATTTCCAAACAAGAATTCATTTCCTCCAAATGTAAATTCAACCCCACAAAATTCTTTGTTGCACTTGAGAATCTATGACTTGATTTTCTCAATTTTCTAAGTACTTCTTCAACAATTTCATCAATAAGCACTGACTCTTCCCTGTAAAGTAACAAATATTTCCAATATTCACACAGATAAGGCAATAAACAACAAGATAAAAGACAATCTAAATGAAAATAAAAAAAAAATTCTGACCTATCTTGTAAATCCCATCCAGAGAGATTGGCCATTTGGGTAGCTGCAATTCTCCATTGTTGAACTTTACCAAGCTTTTCTTGTTCATACTTAGCAAAAGATTCTCCAAATACGCCTCTTTGTTTTCTCACATCAGATGGATCCACACTGTAGAAAACTGGCAACACCAATCGTCCCTTTTCTTTCAAGCACTTAAAAATCTCCACAAGTTGATCTAAACAGAACTTAGAAGAAGCAAAATTTCTAGAAAAAATTACAATAGAAATTCTGGATTCTTGAATTGCTTTAAAGACTTGCTCTTGATGAGAAATGGTTTTCCCTCTCTCAATCTCTTGATCATCCTTAAAGGTAATCACTCCTTTATTATTCAAAGCAGACAAAAGATGGCTAGTAAAATTTTTTCCAGTATCTTCCTCTCTGAAACTAAGGAACACATCATATTTCCATGGAAGAGTAACAGAAGCCATCAGTTAAAAGCAGAAACAGAGAGGACTCTGTTTTTCTTTTGAGGTTTAGATGTGCAGAGCATTAATTATGTATATATACATACAAGTATTTTTAAAACCGAACCGAACTCTAAATCGTTTTCACAGCTGATTAATGGTTCAACTGATTCAATTAAATTTACCCGAATTTAATAAAATAAAAATATTATGAATACATTTTATTTATAAATATTAAAAAAATTAAAAAATATTACAAATTAAAACTAATAAATAAACCTAAAATTTTAAAATGCATCCTAAAATTCTTGAACTTATTATACTAGACATGAACTTTTTTTTTCTTCTTTAATTTTTATTTAAAAATTACTTAAATATTTATTAATTAAGTATGTTCGGTTTGATCCGATTTTATCTCATTTTATGAATTTTAATTATTCAAGATAATTTTTTAAATATTTTAAATTAAATTAATTTTTAATGTTTAATTAATTTAGTTTCATCGGGCTAATCGAGTCTGAATTTAAAAACGCTTAGAGGTCTGGTAGCATAATTTGTTGGATTTTTTATGCTTGTTGATCGGTCTTTTTCTAAGAAACTTCAAAAAGAGAACAAGTCAAGTCATTGGTTTTATGTTTCTGATTTTCTTTTTTAGCATCCTAAGTTGGACTATCATTTCAAATAAATTCAAATTATTGGACCACAATTTTCTTCTTCTTTTTTCTTTTTTTCAATTTGAAATTACATTCCACACATTAATGATAAATTCTATATCCCCATAGCCATCGGCATGAAAAGTGTAATTAATTTTACGTGAAAGACTAATTTGAAAATGCAACTTTATATGCTACAAATTTACATTTTAGTACACTTTCTTTACTAAATTCATAGATATATTTTATTTTTTTAATTAGTTAATATATTATATCTCTATTATTTTTATTTAATATTATTTATTAAAATATTTAATAAATATATTTTTTATATCAAAATAAAAAAATATGAAAATTTATATTTTTAATAAAATTAATTAATTTTTTTAAAATTTTTATAAAATATAAAGTGTGTTTATTAATTTAAAAATATAGAATATTACACTCTCATGACAACAAATAAGGCAGCCATGGACTGCTTGGTCTTACCGAATAATCTGTTTTGAAAAAAAAAATAGAATATTTAATCTTTTTATTCTTCTAGTCAATTTTTTTTTTCTAGTCAATTGTCTTTTTTTATTAAGTCAAATAAGGCAAGTGCAATTTAAAATTTTATATTAAAAATTAAATTAGTTCTTAATTTTTTAATTTAAAAATTATGAAAAATTTACAATTCATTTTTTCCCTCAACAATAGTCATTGAACTTTATCCTCAAAATCTGCCATCTAATAAATAATTTTTTCTTTTATTTTTCTCGATTTTTCTTAATCATAAACATTTATATTTACCGAATTTGATTTTGTATTTTCAAATATAATAATTGGTTAATTTCTAATTTTATTACATTTGAGCTTTTCTTTATATATATATATATATAGGAAATTTAAAAAAATAAATTATTAATTTTTTTAAACTGATCCAATAGAATCTGAAAATAAAAATTTATAAACTAATTTATCCTTAAAATGTGAATTTTGGGTTTGGTTAAACTAATATTTAAATTAAGGATTAATTTGACTATAAGAATAATTTTAGGTTTGATTAAACTCAAATAAAAAAACTAAAAGAAATAATTTAAATGTAATCATTAAAATTTTAAAAACTAAAAGAAATAATTTAAATTTTAATCATTAAAATTTTGATCTTTTAAGTTATGAATTAAAAAAGAGGCAAAGCTAATTTGCAATATGTGGATTAAATGTGCATATGGCTAAGCCTAATCATCTAGAGAAACAATAAGAAGGATTGGAGGTGCAATTCAAGCTTGCCTAAATTATCTATTTTGTAAGAAATAGCAAATATACCTTGGTCTTTTAATTTTAGGGGTAATTATCTTTTAATCACAACTTTATATATTTTCCCCTACACTTACCTTTTCATTTCCATTAAGCTTCCTCTTGTTACTACATAATTCTTTAAGAAATTTCGCATATTTTAGTACTTGTTTAATTGCATCAAGCAATGGAATGTTCATTTTAACCTTGCGAAAAGCATTTATAATTTCTTTTTCTTCCTTCTCTTTCTATGATTTTGCTAACCTTTGTGGAAAAGGAGGAGGTATCACCATTAATTTGAGTTGATCTTTGCTAGACGTAACAAGTTTCTCCTCTTGTTACACTAAAATCTCAGATTTTGCAATTTTCTTCAAGTCCTGCTAAGGGTCTTCTTGTGGGGTATGTTGTCCAATAATTTCTTTTCACTTCTTAAGGTTATTGCATTTGCATTTTGCTTTGGATTCACCGCTATTTGAGAGGGTAATTTCCCTTAAGACTTTAGTTTATTGACCGATGTGGTTAATTAACTAATCTGGCTTTTCAAGCTCTGAATACTCGAGCGAGTTTTCTGTTAAAATTGTTAGGTGTTAGTCATAAAAGCCTTGAACATGTCGTCAAGAGACATAACGAATTTTTATTGTGGTAAAGGTTATGGTGGGATGTTGTCTTGGTTGATATGTTTGTGAGTTTTGTTCTTTTGCTATATAAGTAAAATTTGGATGATCCCTCCATCCTGAATTATAAATATTTGAGTATGAATCATAGCGCCTTTAAGGTTGGTTGGGAAATTCATCCACGACATTCACTTATTAAGGATCTCCCTCTTGAAAAGCTGAACACATGTTCATGGGATGTCCTAAATGTATATAAATTCCAAATGCTCGGGCTGGTTGTACATTACCTACAGCCATATTTTGAACCAAAGTTGTAAATCGAGAGATTTTAGATTCAAAAGATGAAATACTTTCCTCATTGACTCTTCTAGTTGTCTCTTTCTTACTGCCAAACTATTGGAAGGTGTTTGCCATGATTGAAATCAAATATCTAGTTGCTTGAGGGGCCTTGTTAATTATAACACCTCCACTTATGGCATCCAACGTACTCCATTATAATAACAATAATAATGGTATATTTTTATAAAATGATAAAAAAAAAACTCCTAATAAAATACATAAAATTTTTAAAAATATAATAGAAGCATAGTCTTCTCAATTAACTTAGCATAGGCATGTAGTCTAATAATAAATATTCCTCTCCTAAATAGATTCAAATTCAATTCCTGCGATACTAAAAAAATATAACAGAGTATAGCTAAAACAACCAGCCGTCTAACCTCAGAGCTACAACGTTCCCTTTAACAACGTTATCTGTGGCCTGTGCCCTGTGGGATCTTTGTCCATTTTGTGGACTTGGTAAAATTTTTTGTACAGCCGACAGGCCATTCTAACCCGGCCCATATGCACCGACATAATTTTACATCGAAAATTTCAATTCATTTGGAAAATGGAATTATTTTACTTCATTTATTTTGAAAGTCAGAAAAAAATGCAATATTTAAATTATAATTTCATATTACTATTTAAAATATTAAGATTTTAAATATTTTAAAAGATGTTTATTATTTTAAACAATTATAACTAAAGTAAGAAAGAATTATTAAAAGTTATAAAAAGTCTAGTTATGAAATCCTTGTAATATGTTTTGCTTGGTATGGTATAGCGAAGCAAATGGGAGGAAGTTGGGAGAGCTGGTTCTGCTAAAGCTTTGTTATTTTGTTGATAGCATGGTAAGATGAGTAGTCCAGTCATGTAAATAAGGTATCAAATGCAAATTATTTGTATGGTAAACTAGACATGGCCTGCCCCTTTTCTTTTTTTTTGGTTTTAAGCTCCTATTTAGTTGTTTTGGTATACCGTCACAGATGGAAGCCTCAAAGCACTTCTGATGAAAAATTTTTTAAAAAAAAAAAAAAGGAAAGGCTCAAAGCCTCGGCCTACAGACAAGCATATATGGATGCCAAAAGCCGAAACCCCACTCCACTTATGAATGGACATGATACAACTCATAGCAAATTTAAAAGATAAATTAGGTTGTCTGTTTGGATGGATTAAAATATAAAAATTTAACAAATTAATTTATATATATATATATATATATTATCTGCAAATAATAATAATAATAATAATAATAATAATATCCACTTGACTTGCCTTAATATGACGTACAACGCATTTTCTTTTGCTGTAGTAGCTGGCGTGCTGTTAACAAAAAAAAGAAAAGAAAAGAAAAAGCTTTGAATTTTTTATGGCGGTGGCGGTGGCGGTGGCGCTGTCTTTTGGTGCGAGAATGGATGCATAGTAGCGTAACTGGCTAATCTTGAAATATTTCTGAAAAAAATAATCTTGAAATATAGCAAAATTAGTGTCAAAAAAAAAATATATATATATATATAGCAAAATTGCAAAAAATACGGAAAATAAGGACAAATTTCCAGCAGAGGCACATGGAAATCTGCGCATCCACCGACAAGAGGGCTGGGAGAGTGAGGGTCTACTTAGCCATTTTTTTAATAAGTTCGATTTGGATTTCAATAATATATATATAAATTCCATGCCAGAACTAAAACTTACAATTTTATTAAGACTTGTAATTTTAACTGAATTGTCGATCAAATAAAAAATGAACAAAAAAATACACCACAAATTTTAAATTTTAAAACTTAACTTGAATATCTATTCTTCATTTTCAAACTAAAAAAAAATGTTTGAACAAAAGGCTAAAATATCTCTGGTTTGACTCAATTACTATTAAAAAATTAACTCTGCGTTAGTTTTAGTTTCTATTTTATATTTTCAAAAACTAAATCCTATTTAGTCTGAAAACAAATTTTTATTTAATGAGGACAATTTAGTGATATTAACGGATCCATTTTACTTTTTTTTCTTAAAAAAAAAAAAGTAAAACCAATAAATAAAAACCATTCTAAATACAAATATGAATGACAGAGTTAAAGGATACACAATACTACACAGAACTGAAACCTATGAAAACAATGAATCATATCTCGTTGAAACACAAATATGAATTACAGAGTTAAAAGGATATGCAACTGCATGAAGCCTTCATTCAATACCATTCATGGTAGTCATTGCTCAATGCTCCCATGAAATGGTTACGAGTAGAATCAGACCACAAAGTGAAAAGTACGTGCAATATTATAAAGAAAGAGTCTTATTCTAAGCTGTGACGAGCGAAAGAAACAAATGGCATTGCAAGCCCTGCATTTCTTCAAAAATGTAGTCTAATATCACTTGAGTGGAATTATGTAGCTGGCCCCAATTAACTTAAAATTAAAGCTCAGTTGGATTGAATTGAGTTATCTACAGGTGTTTCTGTCTCTTGGAAGCGAGTTCATCAGTCAGGTTGCCAATGTCGTTAGGTTCTTTTGCACTATCACAACAATCGCTACCACGGCTTCTCTTATGTTTTTCAACATCATTATCAGTGGGAAGACCCAAATTCATAAAAAGTCTGCTGCACAGAACTAACTCATCAACGTCTGGACTATATATTGCACGGAACCCACAATACTTCACCTTCAACTTGTCTGAGGAAAATGTAACCTTTAGATGATTACAAGCTTCCCATATATCTAGACAAGTTAAAGAACTTCTTGGCATGTAGTTGAACCAAAGTTGATCAGATGAAATGCTTGTATCATCCAAGAATTGAACAGTTGAACGACCCAAAAACAAATCTTCGTCTTGTGCAAAGCATGCATGCAAATCACAAGAAATAGTAGAAGCATTGGAATTAAGAGGCTCATCAAACCCAAACACTATGCAAAAAGCAAATCCCATCCATTTGTTAGTCCACCAATAAGCAGGTAGCCGCATTTCTAATGAAGACCCTGTAGACTGATAGTTGAACCAGCCAGGAACTTCATGTCCAGCTAAACACATAGATATGCGAGAGCTTGGACTAAATAGTCCCTGCACCAAAATTATTACTATTCAAGTTACTTATGTCTGCAGAAAACTATGAAAGAAATGCTGGTGGACATATGTGTGTAGAAAGAGAGAATGGGTAAAAGACAGTGGCACACACCTGAGAGCCGTGCCTCAACACATAATGTAGATAACTTGTCAGCCTTGCAAATGCTGTAAGGTTTTCGCTCTCGACCTCAACCAACTTCAAGCAATTTACAAAAGTCAAAGAAGGCTTTGAAGTGCTTGTTCCAGATGGATTTTGACTAGTTTCTTCTGCGGTTAATCCATCTACACTTAGATATAAAGTACTTGATGAAAGATCAGGCAATAACTGAAGCCTCTTACAATCTGCAATGCAGAGGTTTTCAAGTTTAAACTGCCTGCTGATGCTTCTAGGTAGCAAAGATTCCAAGGCAGTGCAACCATCCATGCTAAGATACAAAATGCTTGATGGAAGATTTGGTATTGCCTGAAGCCTCTTGCAATTAGCAAAACGAAAATCTTCAAGTTTAGAAAGTCGGCTAATGCTTGAGGGGATAGTAAAAAATTCATTTCCACTTAGGTTGAGTGTTTTCAGAGATGGGAAGCAGCTAAAATCACTGGGAAGTGCTCCTTCTACCAAATTGCAGTAACTTAGATCTAATGACCTCAAAGATCGTAGGACTAACAAAGAAGGTAACATCACAGCCATTGGATTTGGATTCTTCCATGAGAAAAACCGTGAAGGAAGAAGAACATCCCATAGCTTAGCTGATGAAAGTTGTCTTGTTGCAATTCCACCAACATTAAGCTTCTCCAGGGATGTAATATCACCCAACCTTTCTGGCAATTTCTCAAGTTTTGAGCAGCCTTGCAAGTTAAGAAACTTAAGGGACCTCAAATCACATATGCTATTTGGAAGCGTCACAAGGCTTCTGCAGTCCCTCAAGTTCAATGAGACAAACCTTTTTAGAGTTCCAATAGATTGGCGAACCTCGCGAAGTCTTGTGCAACCTTCAAGATTCAACTTTTCAAGGTTTGGGGCCTCCTTGAAGTCTATTGTCTTGATTAAGTTAACAGAGTAACTAACATCAATGACCTTCAACATCTTTAAAGGCTGTGAAGACATAAACAAGGAAAATCAAAATGACTAAAGCTCTGAAAAAGTTAACATCAATAATCTAATTGACTGTGAATTCAAAGTATTATAAACATTAAAAAAAAAGCATACATACTTTGATTCCCTTCCATAATTGTTCCATGTTACTACAGCGCATGTGGAGCTCAACAAGTTTATCTGGCTGGAATGTGGAAGGAAAAGATTTAAAAGGATATCCATCCCATTCAAGATATCTTAATTCATTTGAAAGATACTCAAGGCCTTGTGAAAGATGTAAATTTTGAAGTTTTAGCAATCTTAGCCTCTGCATATTCATGAAGGCTTTAGCATTCAACAGCTCATCTTCTTGTTCACATGAATTTAGGACTATGCCCTCAACCTGTTCTGTTCCCTGAATTGAAAGAAACAGATAGTTAACACTATGAAGAAAAAATAAATAGGAAACACATATAGATTGAAAAAAAAAAGTTAGAAGTCATTAGGTAACTCACTCACCGAATCATTGGATAAAACATGAGAGACATCCTTATAAAGCCATAATCTACTTCTTTTTCCTGGTTCTTCATGCGATTCTTTCCGAACAATTTCTTGACCCATTTCTTGAAGTAAATCATGCATCCAGATTCTCTCTTTTGAAATGGTTATGAGAGATTTATTAATGAGAACTTTTATTCCAATATCAGGATACAAGCCACAACTTTCTAATACATTTATCACGTAATCTTTATCCTCTCCATTGTGAAAACAAGCAACATCTAGGAATATTTTCTTCTCTACTTCCTCTAATCCATCATAACTTATATAGAGCTTATCCAAAATTTCTTGATTAGGAATTTCTTTTAATCTATTCAATGCACTACTCCACTCATCCAAAGATTTACCAAACAAAAAGGAACCAAGAACATCAAGAGCTAATGGAAGGCCATTACAATAATTCACAAAACATCTGGAAAGTTCGACATAATCACTTATAGGATAATCATTTTTAAAGGCTTTCAAACAAAAGAGATGAAGAGCTTCGTCATGACTTAGTCCATCAACTCTATATATTTTATCTACTCCATGACATGTCAACAAATGTTCATCTCTAGTTGTTATAATTATCCTACTTCCACTGCCAAACCAGTCATGCATACCAGCCAACAACTTTAATTGGTCCAATTGATTCACGTCATCAAGAATGATAAGAACCCTTTTGTGATTTAGCCTATTCCTGATCTCATTGGTTCCACTATCAGCATCCCAAATAGCTATATTTCTGTCTCCTAGGATTTCAGAAAGAAGTTGTTTTTGTAAAGGAACTAAACCATGCTTCTCCTGAACTTCTCTAACATTTGCAAGAAAGCTACTACCTTCAAATTGAGAAGATAATTCCTCATAGACAGCTCTGGCAATTGTTGTCTTTCCTATACCACCCATTCCACAAATTCCTATAAAGTGAATATCATTCAATTGCCCCATGTCCAAATACATACTCATTTCCACCAAACGTGAATGCATTCCGACAAAATTCTTCGTTGCACTTGATGCTAAACTCACCTTTCTCAATTTTCCTAGCACATCTTTAACAATTTCTTCAATAAGCTCTGACTCATTCCTGCAATATAACAATCACTGGTCTGGTCATAAAATAGGCCTGACAACACTGATGAGACAAATAACAATATGACAATAAAGGGTTTATGTTAATTATGGGCTCAATGTGCTCTTAAAGTATAGACCTTGAAATGTGAAAGCTACAGTTACAGTAACAAGAAGCAACTCAACCTGTGACATTAGCATCAAGTAGCAAGACCATCATACATCTCAAAATGTTCCCTTCAATTTTTTTGGTCACCATCCCTATCAAATATATGCTAATTGAAGAATTAAGAAAAATAATCCCAGAAAAGAATGAGAAATATATTTTCTCACCACAGAAAATTCAAACTGAAGACTTAAATCTTTGCCATCAAAACGTTCGACTGGGTAAAAAGGAGATTAGGATCTATCTCATTAATATTTAGCCTAATAATTAACAAATTAAAAAGAAGAAAAAAATTTATCCCAATTTTTATGACAAACCCAATTCCTAACAAATGTTCATCTCAATTGTTATGATAAAACCAATTATCTAAAAGCTGAAAGCTTTAGTTAATTACAAAGCTCAACAATGGCAAAACCCATTAAAAAAACTCAATTAACTAAAGTGGGAAAAGCAATAAACTAATACCACCATTACTAACCTTACATACGGGACTCCAGTCAATAGCCATACCCATATGATTAGAACTCAGAAATTGTGAAAAAGTTGAGATCTTTGAGCTAATCTGTTCTTGATTCTTCTCTTCCAAAATGGTTTAATTGATGGGTTCTTATAGATAAATTTTATAGTTTAAATTTCGCAGAGAATCGCCGTATACTTTCATTGTAACTTCGTAGGCGATCATTGGAGTCGTGCTCCGGTGGTTGGCCTTGGCCATTTCTTGGGCCTTTCTTTATTTTAATTCTGTTTCTTTGGTCAACAGAGAACACAGGCGGGAAAAAAAAAAAAAGAGTGTAAACATGGACAAGGTAATTTCTTCTTCTTTATATTAATATATAAGGAGCAAATTACTTTGAAAAAGCTCAATTAACATTGTTATAATTAATATTTTAATTTTTATTATTTTAAAATTAAAATTTATAATTTATTAACATTCAACACATTAATTTTTATTTATAAAATTGTAAAATATTTTTAACATTTTTAATTTATATTTTACACTCATGATTTTGTAAGTAAAATAATTAAAATTTCTTGATAAAATAGTTTATTAATGGATTAAATACAGCTCATGGATAAAAGTCTCACTAGTAAATTAATAGAGTTCGGATCTATTATTTAATAGAAATACATTTAACATTAGATTATTATGTCTGAATGTATAATATTGATAATCATTTTAAATAGTAATCACGACATTTTATTGTTATTGAAGTCTTTCAAAGTGACTAATGAAGGTTTGGTCGGTAATATTAAATCATTTAATCTCAACTTTAAATTTAAGTGAAGCCAAATTGATTTTTTTTTTTTAAAAAATCTTCCAAAGTCTCATCAAAAGTCTTTTAAAGAAAACAATATTATGATGGTGGGAGACATTGTAAAGCAATTTGCAACTAAAAACAAAACAAAACAAAACAAAAGTCATCCGTTGGCTATATATATATACATAAATATATATATATATATTAAGAGTTATATATTCATCATATTTTAAAAACATAACTATATATATAAGTACTTATATTTAAATTAAGAGAAATAATATGAAACTCAAATACATTTCGTACACATATAGTTTAGTTCATTTTAAATAACATTTGTCATGTATTTGATTTTGAAAATCTACCACATATCATAGATATTAATCAAATAATGAGATTTAAAAAAATTATAAAGTGGGATTAAATAAAAAAAATAAGCCTTTGTGAATTTAAAAATTTTCAAATTAGAGTTAATTGCATCTTTCTCTTCACCATATTAATTTAAAGATTTTTCTCCAAATAAAAAAAATAATATTAAAAATGATAAATTTGAAAACTAATTCTATAATTAGAATTAACTTTTTTTTCATGAATCTTTTTGCCCACTTAATAGTAATTTGAATTATGAACTTTTCACGAGACATTTCAATTTTTAATTAAGGAATGAACTAATAAGCTATATATATATATATATAATTATTTAACATTGATTACCACAACATCTAAAATAAAGCACAACTTCATAATTAAAATTTATTAAGAATTAGATTATAAAAGCAATAAAGAAAATAATGAAAAAATTATTAGGAAATAATATACTCCATTGTTATCAATGGAAATACCCTATTCAATTATTTTTATGAAGCTTCATTGTTAGTGCTTGCAGCTGCCGTGCTCCTATTTTATATTCCTTTTTTCGTCTTATCAACATATATATTTTCCATTTTAATGGAATAAAAGCAGCCTACCACTAATTTCTCCATACATAAGTGGACTTTAGCAGCACTCTAAAATATAATTTAATAATAAGTGTATATTAATTTTTTTAATAATATTTTAAAATATAATTTAATGATAAATATATTTTTTAATAATATTGTAAAATATATTTTAGTGGTAAATGTATGATTTAACGATAAATATATATATATATTTAATAATAAATTAAAATTCAATTTTCTCTTTCAATATTATTATTAATACTAAAAAGATATATGGACTCTAGGAAGGGAAAAAAAGAAGGCAAACCTTCATGATGCGAAAACCTTATATTTATGGTCAATTTTGGTTGGTTGTAGTGCTGCCACCAATGAAGAAAATATTCAAGAAAATACAAAATTGATTATTAAAAAACGTTGGGAATTTCACTGGTCCTTTGAGATGGGAATAGATACAAAGTTTTGCAACTTGCGATTATCCTTATCCTACACATACAGTAATTGTCACATACATTATATAAATTTTTTTAAAGTGGGTGAAAGAAAGGTATAATAAATCTAAAAACAAAGAAAATTAATAAAGTAATGAAAAATAATTAATTGTATTTGTTAATAAATCCGTAATTTATTTCTTTATAGACAAAATGAAGAAACCAGTTTATGAGGTTAAATATGTTTCTTATATATTGGAAAGCTTTTTTAAAGAGAGAAACAAATTATCAAGATTCCAAATTTTATTTTTTTTTCTTCAATCATTATTTAAAAAATTAAATATGGTTCACAATTTGTATCGTAAATTCACTTTTTAATGTATAAATGAAAAATGAACTTTTGAGAATTTGCAATAAACTATATAGCTTGAATATTGTGCCTTAATTATTTTTCATATATATATATATATATTATTATTAATTTTAGTATATCAGCAAGGCTATGGTTATTGTTGATAAAAGAAGCCATCGATGATAAAACTAAGCCATCTCAAAACTCTGATGAAATGCTCACATTAGACACAGTTTATATTTTTCTGAATTATAGATTCAGAGTTAGAATCTCCTCTCTATATATAAATACTCAAGAAAACAAAACTCTAATGCAATGCATGAAAATACTCTCTCATATGACACAGAGAAATGGTAGAAACATGGAAGAAGTGGAGTTTGCTGATGAATTGCTCATCAACCCAAAACAGCAAATTATTGAACCCAATAGATAAAAACAAAGAAATCAGCTAGAAATTAAGAAATTAATTTACCTGTCTTGTAAATCCCAACCAGAAAGATTGGCCAATTCTGAGCCTGCAACTCTCCATTGTTGTACCTTCTGAGCATTACCTCTGAAACTCTTTTCATGTTCAGCAAAAGCTTTTCCAAAATCCCCAGTTTGTTCTCTCACCTCAGAACGATTAACATTATAAAAAACAGGCATAACCATTTGCCCTTTAGCTTTCATGTTTTGAAAAATCTCTGTAAGCTCATCCAAACACCAACTTGAAAAAGCATAGTTTCTTGAAAAAACAACAATGGCAATTCTTGAATCTTTTATTGCTTTAATCAGTTCTTGAGAAATTGTTTTCCCTCTCTCGAGTTCTTGATCATCTTTAAAGGTTATAATCCCTTTTCGACATAAAGCCGCATAGAGATGACTGATAAAATTTTTACGTGTGTCTTCACCTCTGAAACTAAGAAATACATCGAACTTCCAAGTAGCCATTGTTGATCACAAGAAGAAAATAATTAAAAAAAATTAATATGCTATATACATAAGAAGCCGATATGGCCTATATGGTGAAGAGATTGGCTACCTAATTATAACGCGTCGGTCCACCAAATATTTTTTTTAAATTAAAAGCATATAATAAAATTAACGCAATTGGTCTTTCATGACTTTTGAGTGATATCATTGTACTAAGTTTGATTTTCTTGACTAAGGACTTTTATTTTAGTGCAGGGGCCAAGCTAAAAGTTAAAAAAAAAGGGAACAAATTTTTTTTTTTTTGTAAAGTCTTAGTATCACTCTTGTTAAAAAAAAATATTAAATAATTTATTTATTTTTTAAAAAATAGTTAAATAAAAAATTATATCACAATATTAAAAGTATAAATAATAAAATAAAAATTATAACCTTTTATTTTTTTATAATTTTTTATTGTGCTTTTAATTTTTTCTTAAATATTTAATTTATGGAATGAGTTTAAATTAATTTAGTTTTTGCATTTGAAAATAATCAATTTTTCTAGAAGAAAAACATATTTAATTGTGAAATGAATAATTTATTAATTTTTTTCTTGCATAAGCTAAATAATATGAGGTAATTTAAAATTTTGAAGGGGAGCAAATAAGTAATTCTAATAATTTTTACAACCATATATGTATAATTTTTTTTTCAAAGGAAAAAGGGGGCAGTTGCCCCCCTCTCAACGTGGCTTCGCCACTGTTTTAGTGCATCATTCTTTATTTTGACTTAAGCTAAAACTTTATAGTTACGTATATTATCATCTCTCTTGATCAGTTTTTTTATATAGAGATTGCATCACATGTTTTTGTTTATAAATTAGACATCATTATTGATTATTGATGATAAGATGAACTTTAAGGATTATTGGTTTGAGTTCGAATTCTGTTTCAGTTGGCTTTCTTATCTGCAAAACAAGAGAATGGACCGGACTCCAATAAAAAAAACTCTAATTCATAAGTCTATAACCGGTTTGTTTGCAAGTAAATGAGCTAAGAGAGTTGGAAAAGATCTTTTACTTGTGGAGATCTATCCTATTTATAATTGAGGTATAAGGGACAAAATCTAAAATGTGTCAGCGAATCTTTAGGGTAAGGCCGAGCATAAACCTTGGAGATATTCAGACTGATCTGAATATCCAGATCGAAATATCCAGAATTGAAAAGATCCATTGATTTTTTTTACTTTTTTTAAAATTGATTTTTTAATATGAAACGGTTTTAGATATTAAGCTATACCTATACCGATAATCATATTGAACCAAACCGAATAACCAAAATAATAACTTATTTATTATTAATAATATAAAATTATATTATATTTTATTAATTTATTACTTAATATTTGATATTTTTAAAATATATTATAATTATTTTATTAATTTATATTATGCCATGATATACATTCACTTTAGAATTTCTAATTTTTTATAATATGCTTTATACATATATATATATATATATATATATATATATATACCTTGATTTCTTTATTTTATATTTTGTTAATTGAATATACAGATGTCATTAGAATATTTTGATAATACTCATTTTTAAACTGTTAAAATTATTTTATCTCCTTATATAATATTAATTGTATAAGTATTAATTTAAATGCCATATATAATATTAATTGTATACGTATTAATTTAAATATAAGTAAATAAAAAATTTAATTAAATAATTATTTTCTTAATTTAATTTTAAATTTTATAACTAAATATAATTTATTAACATGCTTATATAAATAACTAATACTATTAATACTAATGATAGTAATTTATACTAATTATAGAAATTTATACTTAATAAAATAACTTAATGTAATAATATTAGTAGCTTAATGAATATGAATATTAATAATAATTAATACTAATGAGTAATGATAATGAAGATAAATAATATTGATATAATTTTTTATGAATAATAATTAGCAACCGAATAATTGTGAATGAATTTAAGAATAACATAAATAATACAAATATAATAAATATGTGTGTATATATATAACACCATAATTATTTATTAATAGTAAATAAAAATTTACGTGACAATTAATATTAGATTATAAATTATTTGATAAAATAATTTTTTGTAAATTGTGTTAAAATATAAATTTGAGATTTAGGAGTTCTTTAAATTTATGAAGTTATTTCATTTGGACTTGTGTAATAATTTATATATTTTATTTAAAATTTATAATTATTTAAAATTTAGACAATATTATTTAATGTTTAAGGTTGAACATTTTAATTTTATGAATTATTTGAAATATGAATGTTAGAGTTTAGATAATACTATTTGATTATTTGATGCTAGATGTTAAAAATTTTAATTTTATAAATAGCTTATAATGTGAATGTTGGAGTTTAAATTAACTTTTTATTTTTTTATGCCTAAAATAATTAAATATTATTTTATTTCTTAAATTTGAAAAAAATAACAATTTTAAATCTCTGAATCACCATTTTCATTTAGAATCGAAATCGCTTCATTATAATAGAATATCTTAATTGAACCGTACCGAATTTTTAAAATAATACAATACGGATATTTTATATATTCAATTCGATTCCAATTTTAGTAATTTTTAAATTTCTGAATTTCGGTTCGATTTTAGAGATTTTTAAATCTCCGGATCGAACCGAAAATGCTCACCTCTATTTCAAGGTATGTCAGTATTATACGACTGTTATATCATAAATCTGTCTCTAGAATACCAAGGAGCTCGGTAAGATCAGAAAAGTTTAGAATTGAGATATATCCTAATATGAAAGCCCTGTCTAGGTACTGAAGGGACATCGGACTTGGTTTAAGAGTTTGGTAAATAGGGGTAGTATTAATTATTAAATAATGTGGTTTTAAAATAAATATTTAAATGGCTAATTATAGTTTACTATATGTAGTAGCATCATGTGATTGAACAGTTCATTTTGTAAAAAAAAAAAAAAAGGAGACAGAAAACAACTTAAGGTTAAACTTTTAAAGAATTTGGAATTAGTGTTTCCTCCATCCATGGCCTACCAAAATTGATCAGATTTAAATTAATAAGAAAATACATATATTTTAAGTTAATATTTTAGAAAAAAAAAATAACATTATGAGTGATTTCAAACTATTGAAAATGTGTAATTTAGTTTTTGATTTTTTTATAAAATTATCTGAAAAAAATTACAAAATTTATCAAATGTTTAAAATATTTTTAAATTTATCATAATTATTTATTAATTTATAAATTTATTTAAAATTCATACAGTATACACAAAATTTATTATGAAATATATGATAATTTTTATAAATTTATTATGAGTTTATTATAAATTTTTTATAAAACTGTTAGAAAATATAATAAAATTATAAAATTTACTAAAATTTTAAAATATTTTTAAATTTATCAGAGATTAGTTTATAAATTTACCATATTAGTATAATTTATTATAAATTTATTAAGAATGTATTATACATGTAATAACTTTTTAAAATTTATTATGAATTTGTTAAAAATTTATTATATGTTTTTATAAAATCAGCAAAATATCTTTGATAAAATATAAAAAAATTATAAATTTTGATAAAAGGCTTAATTTTTTTTTATTTTATATTCTATACAATAATTAAAATATTCTATTAAAAATTTTAATTTTTTTTGATAAATAATGTAATTTTTTTAATTTAATCTTTATAAATAACAAAGATGATAATACCCTTTGAATTTAGGAAGTTGTCAAATCATAGGATTGGAATTAAATTAAAAAGGGCAAAAAAGAAAAGAAATAAATGTGATTGGTGAATTAAAAAAAAAACATGCAATTTAAAAACACGTTTTGATCAGTGGAAGCGGGCAATGGAGCTTTGAAAATTCAGTTTCCGAGTAATAATAATAATAAGTGGAAATATTAATCTGAAACTTTATATTATAATTTATATTCCTTTGTTTTCTTTTTTATTCAGTATTTTGTATGTACGGAGATTGTTCTTCTCCAAGCATTTTAGTTGAGGACTTAGACTTGGACTTGGACCGCCCTCCCATTTTACATTTTTTATTTAGTTCAATGTTCACATATGAATGCTAGAAAAAAAAAATTAATGGGAAAATTGTATTATATGTAAATATATATTTTAATTTTTTTCTTAAATATATAACTCTGATGGTAGAATATAACTTTAGTATATTAGAAATATAGTAAATGTATATATCTGAAAATGGTATTTTTAAAATTTAAAATCAAAAAGTGGATATGTAAAAAAAGAAGAAAAATTAATATTTTTGAAAGTAATATAACATTTTGATTTAGTTCAGTCTTCATATATGCTAGAAAAAATGAAAAAATAATGGGGGAAATTATGTTATATATCAATTTTTTTGTATTTTTTATTAAATGTATAATTTTAAAAGTGAAATATAATTTTAGCATACTATAAATATATTAGATGTATAAAAAGATATTTTTAAAATTGGATATTTAAAAAGAAAAAATGGGTGCATATATATATAGATATATATATTAACAATAATTTTATTTTTAAGATATTTTTGAATAAATTTTAAAAGTAATAAAAGAAAACAAGGAATTACATTCTGGAAGGCTTGAATTGGTTGGTGTTGACGTCTAGAAGTAATAGAATGATTATAGCTAAAAGCTTATTGTGGAAAGAAAATAATTATAGAAAGATAATGTTTATAATTGCAAATCTCCATAGTTGCATCATTTCAAGGGGGGTTGAAACAATTTTTAAATACTGGACGTTATTTGAGCAGAATAGAAGTAGCCAGCTCATATTAACTAAAATATATTAATATAGAAAAAAAAAAATCGACCCTGAAAATATAAAAAGCTGAATTCACATTGGATGACACCAAATATACCTTCATTCTCATACTCGTGAGATTATCTTTTGATAAATTTCACATATTTATAAATATATGATATACTAATCTTATAAAAAAGAAAATTACACTACTTTTTTTTTTCAAAAATACTACACTATTTTTATATATTATACTAAATACGTAGTTTTAAAAATATAATTTTTTTAATATTAGGTACATGTCATGACCCAAGATTGATGAACCCAAGTGATCCCAAGTTAAACCCAGCAGATGAAGCTGTTTGTTGCAAAATGCTAATCCAACTGATGTATTGGCGCGGTAATTAGTAAGGCACGTGAGTCATGAACTTAGTAGTAGTAATATGCGAGAAATATACAATCATTATTCTGTTATTGAACTAAGAGAGAGAAGAATTACTATAAAACTCACAGAGATTGTATTTGACAGTAATTAATCATTATTCTATCAATTTCTTTCTAATTCTCTCAATCCTCCCTTCTTTTTATTCTTCCTCTCAATTCTTCTTCTATTTCTCTTGTTTCTTTTGCATTTACTGCCCATTTTGCTATTGCCAAACGCATAGATCCTGACAGTACACACTAACCATATATCTTTAAAAAGTGATATTTTTAAAATTAAAAAAGTAATTTTTTGAAAATAAAAAAGAAAAGAAGATTTCTTAAAAAAATAATTTTATTTTTTAAGTATTTTTAAAGAAATCTCTCATGCCTAGAGATTATTTAATGTACCAGTATAATGCATCCTCACTCTCATAAAATTCAAGTGGATTTTATGTATTTGCATGTGCATATGCAATGCACTTAGCGCATAGATAATTTCCCTTTGAGCATTTAAGTGATCAACTTCGTGGAAATGTATTCTCATGAATTCAGAGAGGTGCTCTAAATGGGCTATGGTGGCTAACCAGTCAAGATACCAAAGACCCAAATTGAAAATATTATCGAATTCATCGCTAAACTCAGCAACAACTCAAGTCTACAAATTCATGCCAAAATGTTAAATAGGAAGATTTTGATAAATATCAAGATATCTAATTCAGAGGTTGCCAACATCAAGACAGCATTTCTCAGAAAACAAAATAATACCCATAAAACAAAGGCGTAAATATTAGATTTGATCCCTTCACTTCTTGTAAAGCCAAAAACTCAAGTCTGATTGATTGCTTCTTCACAGGTCTTGCACGCTCAAACCTACAAACATAACAAATGATCAGATACTCAGATACGAGGAAAAACAAATTACAGCAAAGACCGTAAAAATGGGCCATTTCCTGAGTTTTTTGGCTGCAAAAACCATAATGTTTTTCATCCACAATAATGCTCAACAAATAAAAATTTTCATTTTTATAAAATAATTGTTTTGACGCTTAGTTCGGTAGTTATAATTGCAAAGCAAAGTGAATGAACACATTATTGTGAATGCAGAATGAAAATTTACAAACCTCATGTTCATGAAATTCTTAGACAATCTCATTTTGTATTTTCTATGTCTGAGTTTGCAACCCTGAACTATTTTCTGCTGTATATTTAGTCTTCCAAGCTATTATATCTTAAAAGCAATAGGATGGAGGACAATTGCTTTAATGACCGACACTTCCCAAAAAAACTAATCACCTAATTCTTTTTAAATAAAATTCATCTTCAGTTTTCTTTTTTGGAAAGAGTGATTACAGCAAAAGCTCCTTCAATCTCTTCTGAGTGAGTTGCTAAATATATAGCAGAAAATAACTCAGATTTGCAAACTCAGACAAGAAAAATACAAAATGAAATTGCAAGAATTTTGCAAAAGCAAGGTTTGTCATATTCCATTCTGCATTTTCATTCGCTATTCTTTTTTTTATCTTACATATATTGGAGAAAGGGAAAAGAAACAAAGGATAATATAAAGCACGGTGCAAAAAGAAGATAAGAATAACCAAAACCAGCACCTTGTTGGTGTGGATCATACATATGCTCAACAACCAAGATCATAACACAGAGACAAAATGCTCAGATAACATGATTTATATAGCCACTGAACCACCAAAACACAGAAACAGAGAGAAAGAGTTAATACCTGGGGGAAGAGATTGTTTCAACTTGTCGGCTTTCTCAGAATCAAACACACAAAGTGTGTAAAGGTACTTGGAACACCGAACCTTGAACTTCACCACATCTCTGCTCCTCTTGATCTTGACAGAACGAGCATCCTTCCTTCTTGCTGTAAGAAGGAAATCCTTAATTTCATGAATTTGCTTCGGCTGTTGATACAAAAGCAAAGCAAAATTAAAAGCTATTAGAGAACTCGCATTAGTTAGGGTCTACAAAATTTGATTGGATGTCATCCAAAGAAAAGGCACATATATCAAATTAACCAACAAATTGCTTTGATGTAAGCGCATTTGGTCTATGTCTTGCGTATGTTCAAGCTCTAAGATAATACCAGGACGAATATGGCAAGGTAAAAAAGCTAACTTGGTTTGAATCAAACAACTTCTATTGCTGATGTCAGTAACTTAAATCTACAATAAAATTGAATTCATTATCAACTGGTCGCATTGAGAAAACATAATAAAAATTTGAGCTCTACATATCATAATCAACACACATGAAAGTGAAGCTATCAGCTTCCAAATCTACTTCAAATGCCTCTAAAAGTTCTCTTCCAGTGATGTATTTTTTGAATATCCCTCGTGAATACATATAATTCTCAAATTATATTCAGTTTATAATTTCACTGCCAATTGCTCTTAAAAAGCCCATAATATCTATCTAATAAAACAAAAAGAATTAAGAGGTTTCCTCAGCAAGGAAGCAAACAGACACTTGAGCAAAAAGCATAATGGCAATAATTCAACATTTTCTTTCTGAAGTCCTTCTCAGTTTATCAAATTGCCTTGGCAACCAAAGAGAACAAGAACATATAAAACAACAAATGAGAAATTTAAACAGAGAAATCCAAGATACTTTACCATTTTCTTCTTCTTCTTCTGGTCAAGAGAAGCTCAGTTCGTGCAGCTGAGAAACAGAGGCGTCTCTGATTTTCCCAAGTGATTATATATATGAGTTGCAAATTACAAGTTCTAAACCCTAATTTCTTCTCTATGTATTTCCCTAAATGCCCCTAATTTCTTCATGGGTTCATTCTATACGGGGCCAGTATGGCCCAGTTTCTACTTAAGACGCTTTTTCTAATAATCCAACTCCTGTTAGATTACAAGTTTATTGGGCCTTGATGGAGACTTAGATTTTTTATTTTTAAAATTAAAAATTAAAAAATAATATTTTTAAAATAAAAAAATAAATATTTTTTAAAATAATTTTATTTTTTTGAGTATTTTCTAAGAAATTTCTATTTTTTTAGCAATTTCTTCAAAAATATTTGCAAAAATATGTATTTTTAAAATTTTTAATTTTAAAAATATATCACTATCGAATATATGAGATATATATCTAATATTATTTAATATATTAAAAATATACAAAGACTAAGTAGTATTAGTTCTCCCTTTTCACTTTCAACCTAAATTGAGTGAATATATATATACATATATATATATTAATTGAGATTTATCAAAATATTTTAAGATGGAAAGTTTGTTAAGAGCTTTGTATTCTTGTCAAGTCCTATGAATTGGAGATTTCAATTTATTATTGAAATTTTGTTTTTCCATATTCAATAATATTATTTATTTGTTAAAAAAAAGGCAATAACATTAATTATAAAAAATAATTAATTAGAACCAAAGAAATAACTTACTTCTTTTTTGCATCATCTAAAGTTGTTGCTGCCCTAGCGGCCACATGGAGATTGGTACAGCTCGAAAAATTATGCTTTTTTAGTCATTTTTTGTTTATATATTTTTTTAATTTATTTTATAAGTTTTTTGTAATTTTCTAAAATTATATAATAAATTTATATGTATAATAAATTCATAATAAACTTTATATATATATATATATTTATAAATGTGATAAATTTGTAAATTGATAAAAAAAAATTTGATAAATTTAAAAATATTGATAAATTTTATATTTTTATTTTTATTTTGTTTACAAATTAATGAAAAACCTCTCCATAATAGTCACTTTCCATATATAAGAAGTATTATGGTCAGAAAAAAAATAGAACTTTTCAATATTTTATATTTTAATATTTCGTTTGATGGTGATCGAAATAATAATAAATAATAAACAAAATAATTTATTTTCAAATAATCATCAAAATTCAAGTACTGAACAGATAAAAAATAAATAAAACACTAAAATAATACAAAATATTAGAAAGTTGATAAACTCATGGTAATAAACACCTAGCTATGATCATGAATTTGAATTCCTTTTCTCTTATTCAATATCTTCTTCTCCGCTTGTAGTCTCTCATCTACAATCTTTAACTTGCTCTCTACCAATTTCAAAATATCCATTAAAGACTCTTCTGGTAAATAATCAAGTCTTGAGTCCCAAGTTTCAAACACTTTCTTTAAACCCTTCTTTTTCTTCTCCTTCTTTTCAAGATTCTTGTTCTTGATTTCCAAATCTTGAATATTCTTTTTCTTGTTTTCCAAATCTTGATTTTCGCTCTTGTTCTTGGCTTCAAGAAACCTTGGCAAGTTGAGCAAGTTTTCTTTACGAATATATTCCATTAATATATCATCGACTTTGCTCCTTTATGGTTCTTTTTCTCTTTCTGAAAATTATTTTTCTGCATTGATTCATCTTTGTTCTTAATTTTCTTGCGGCTATATTGAGTTTCTTGTTCTTGTTTAAAGAGTTAAAAATAAGACAAAGAAGTTGTATATATGTATAAATATATATATATATATATATAATTTTATATAATAGTGAATTTGGAAAGATATTTTCCTTATTGAGGTAGGATAAGGAAATTTTCTTCTTTTTTTATAAAAGAAAAAAAAAACTATGATGCGAAAAAAAGAATTCGATGGATAGATAAATAACTTTTAAGAATTTAATTAACTAATTAATATGGTGAAAATAATAATAATAAAGATATAATTGAAAAATATTAATTAATTTTTTTTAATTTGATAGAGTAATTATTTTAGTGAAATAATATTTTTTAAAGTAATAATTTTAATAAAACGGAGGGAATAATAACAATAAAATTCAATAGAATTACATAATAATAAAATAATAAAAACGAAGAAGGTTGGTTCGCTAAATGTCATCTCACTAAATATAGACTTACATATATTAACTTTGCCTTTTATTTATCAAGATGAAACTGATATTTTATGAAAAAATAATAGATTTATAATTTTTTATGTAATTTATAATTTATATTGATATTGCAATTTTTGTCATTGGAAAAAAAGTAATAATAATTTCAAATATATACTCTTAACTTACAAACGATTTTAATATCAATATATTGAAGTTGTAAATTAAAATAATAATTTATACATATATAACTGTTTGCTGAAAATTAAAATACTAGTGTAGTGACTAATTATATTGATAAATCATATAAAGAAAAATTAGTTTTTATCCTAAAAAGTAAAAAAAGAAACCATAGCATTAAATAATTTAGTTTTTTTAAATAATTATCTCATGATAAAATATTATAATAAAGAAAACACACATATATATGTGTATATTTACAATAGGAACACCTACATAAAGTCTCTTTTATTTTATATAATATGCAAGAAAAAAAAGTTAAATATTGATTTCAAGAGTTTTATATAATATATTATATATTTTTTATATAAATTTTTTTAAAATATAAATTTAAAATGAATTTTATAAATATTATAATTTTCTAGAGTACCAAATAGTTTATTCCAAACTAACTAAGAGCGGAATCTTGATTTAATAAAAAAAATAAATTATATATGCATTGAAAATAAAATTTCAAGACCCAAAAATAGTGGATTAACAGAAGAATATAATTGGTCAATAAAATTTATTAATTTAATTTGTGATTCAAAATTCTAATCGAATTTAAAAAGGTTTTTTTTTCATATTTCATATGTGCAAAAAAATTAATTGAGTGAAAATTATTTCATATATAAAATAAAATTGCAATAATTAGAAACAGAATAGAAATAAATCATGATCAAGTCACTTATAATCTTGATCGGTATGGTGCGCGCGAGTATGTGTAGAAAGAAAGGGTGTGTAAGTGTGCTTCAGAACACATAGAATCAGAGAAAAAGGAGAGAAAGGAATCACGACCAACTGTCCAAAAGATCATTATCTGACTAGCCAGTGATGACATGCGTCGTCTAGGGATGAAGATGACAATAAATCGAACATTTTTAGAAAATCGATTAATTTTAATTTATTTATATAAAATATAAATAATTTATAAATAAATTTAAATAAATATAAATAGTATCTTTACTTATAGTAATGAATTTAGGTCATATTCGGATATAGACTTTTAGATATCTGAACCTGATTATATATTAATTATATTTTATTAAAATTTTAATTATATAATATTATATAATATTTTAATTATAAAATCATGTGTTATAAAATTATTTTTAATAAAAATATAATTTTATAAATATTATTAATGTTAAATAATTATTTATAATTATTTAATTAAAAATTATAATTTATAATTTAAATTTTATAATATTTTTAAATTTTTATATTTAAACGGGTTCATATAAAAAATAAATAACTAAATTAACTAAATTTTAATTTAAATAAAATAATTTTTATGAATATCTGATCATTGCCACCCTTACACAGGAATGAGCATAAAGCGAGCTACACTTACTGTTCAATCATACCATTGATTGATTTTTCAATTGTTGTCAGGCAAATTTTTTATCTTCTTTCCTAACCATGTAAGTACTATTGAATTTATCTCATCATAAGTTTTAATTCAATATTTCACTGATAATTTTTTTTAATAATTTGAAGATTTTTGCTGAAATTTGACGATAAAGGCAAAAAATTTAAGTACTATCTTTGGTGAAATCCTAATAAGTGGATGAGAATGACAAGTATACCAATTTGACAGAAAATATTTTTTCGTAATTATGATAATACTGATATATATAAATTTATATTTTTTTAATTTAAAATATAGATATATGTTTATATATTTTATATTAATAATTTTACTGTACCTATTATCTTCAATTGTCTACAATTTATATTGTAAAATTAATATTAATAATAATAGATTTAGTGATAGTGTAAACGAGCTGAGCCGAGCTTTTTCAAGTCCAGGCTCGGTTCGGCCTTAAAACTTAAGCTCTAGCTTTGTTTGAGCAGAGCTCTAGTTTGATTTATACGAATACTTTTAAGCTTAAGTTCGACTTGTGTTCAGCTCATTAATATATTTAACGAGCTAAGTTCGAGCTCGTTACTATTTTTAAAGAAAGTATAAAAATATAAAATATAATAAAATATAATATATAAATCAATAAAATGAATATTAAAAAATAATATATAAAATTTTATAAAGGCTTTTATTTTATTTTAATAATATTTTTTAAAATATTAAAAATAAATTAAATTTAAATTGATTAGTCAAATTTTATATTTATATATTATTAAATTATATTTTAATATGTACTAATATTAATATATTGATTAAGAAAAAATAGATACATTAAATTTGTATCTAAAATATTGAGTAATGTATTTAACATAATAATTATTAATAATATATTTTTAAAAACATTAAAAGAGAAATTAAATATACATTGATTAGTCAAAATATATATTATTAAACTACATATAGTTTGAATTAATGTTAATATGCTAATTAAGAAATAAAATAAATAAATTAAATTGATATTTAAAATATTAAGTTGTGTAATTAACATAATAATTATTAATACTATATTCATTAATATATAGCAAATTGATGATAATAATTATTATTATATTATTGTTATTTTCAATAGTTTATAAAATGTATTATTAAACTTATTCTTGTATATTATATATGTATTTAACTATTAATACTTAATATATTTTTATGAATTTTTTTTTATATTTAGTGTTATTGAAAATATATTAAATTTAATATTATATGAATATTCTTTTGTATTTATTTATTAAAAATTTGCTAAAAATTAGTAATTGTATAATATTATTATACTCATACATTGTAATTAGTAATATCATACAAAAGACATAATACTAATAAATATAATTTGAAATATAAGTTTTTAAAAGATAAAACTAATACTCTAATAGTTAAATTAATAAATATAATATAATAATATGTATAAAAATATATAAAATTAGAACTTAATCGAAATACATTATTATTTTAGTTTTAAAATATAAACTAATACATGTCAATTAAATTATAAGTTAATAAATAATAATAATAATAATAATAATAATATTTTTAATAAAAATTATTAGGATAAGAAATTCAATGCTTTATAGCTATTATATATAATATATGACGTATAATTTCAATTTTTTTTTTCAACATATAATTTTATTAATATATTAAGATACAATTTTATATAAAATTAACTAATTAAATAATTATTTATTATGCGCTATAGAATTATTTTTTATATTATTTCATTTATTTATAACATATAATTATAATAATAAATTACATAAATTGAATTAATTAATAAATTAATATATTTAAATATTAAACAAGCTAAATAATGACCATCGCTTGCGAACTTTTTAAATGAGTCAGCTTGTGAACTTAACGAGTCGAGTATCTTTGAACTTGAACTTCCATCATTTAATAAACGAGCAGTTTGAGTTCAGTTTATTTTTAAACGAGCTCGAACCTGAATGAGATTTTATCAACCGAGTAGTTTGACTCATTTACAATCATAAAATTTAACAATATTATATGTATTCATAATAAATAATTTAAGAATATATTATGTAAATTATATAATCTCACAATTTAAATATAATATTTTTTAAAAATTTTAAGAATATATCATAGTATATTTTAATATATTCTATATATATAATAATATTTTTTATATTTTACTTAATTTTATTTTTAATTTATTCACAATAAATTTATATATTAAATATATATATTTTTTATTTTAAAATTTTGGTCACTCTTTAATCAAATCCTGATTTCGTCGCTGATTTCATATGTTTTATATTATTGTGTATATATAAATATATTAGTTATGCATTAATTATAATTTTAAAATTTTAACATTTGACTCTCTACGTCGCACTGTATTCATGCATAATTAATTCATTTATGATTAAATATTCTATTACACTTTACTTTGATTTAGTTGATGGTTTATTTATATTTGAATTATTCATAATTTTATTAAATGCAGGTATGATTTTTTAAATTATTATGTTAATCTACTTTACATAAATTTTAAATAAATAAATCTTATATTTATACTCTACGAAAGCTATCCATAATAAACTAGATTCACGTATTTATTTACTTTAATATTCAAGAATATAAAGAAATGATATTTAAATTTAATGTAATAATAATTTTTTTTTGATAAAAATGTAATAATAAAAATAAGAACAAGTGGGCATTGAATTATTGAGTTGCTAAAATCAGCTTATAATCTAATCTAAATTTTTCATTAACTCAAATCCTATCCATTTTTTTTTAAATATCCTAATAATAATAATAATAATATATTTATGTTAAAATAATTTTAAAAAATGAATTAAATAAAAATTTATGCTTTTTTTTAGAATAAATAAAAAAATTATGCTTAAAAAAGAGGCCGAGCCCGTGACTGACACTGTACTATTAAATTATCTATTTATGGTTTAAGGTTAAAATTACTTTATGCAATTCTTAAAAAAGGAAATGATAAATATTGAACTAACAATAGTAATTCCCATTATTAATGCTAATATTTCGCTTTTTTAAATATATATTTCTATATCACATATTAAAATGTAATAAATATATTTAATGTTTTTTTATTTTCATTAAAATTTAATATAGGAATTTTTTATAAAACTATTAGAAAAAAATTATAAGGTTTAAATCTTTTAGAATATTTTTAAATATATCAAAATTTATGATTAATTAATAATTTTTATTAAATTTATATATCTTATTATGAATTTATTATATATATGATAATAAATTTATTATAAATTTATCGCACATTTTTATAAAATAATTAAAATACATTTAATAAAAGATTAACTTCTTTTTTTTTATAAAATTTAGTGAAAGGTATAATTTATTTTTACATATTTGAAAAATATGCAAATTATAATTGATTTGAAAATAAAATATATTACAAAATGCTATTCAAAAAAAATATATTACAAAATGGTTTAAAAGAATTTCAATCAAAATAAATTGCGGTACAATAAAAAATAGAATATTTAGAAAAAAAAACCCTAATAATTATACTACAAATTTTTTATTTAATAATTATTTATTTACATGAATATATTTTTTCAATAAATTAAATAAAAATTTAAATATCCAACTTCAACTTCCTAGACAAGGCAAAGATGGCATCACTGAGCTGTGAAATATAAAAAATTAAATTTAAATTTTGTACGCGGAGAGAGAGAGAGAGAGAGAGGAACAACAGAGCCACGTTTTGGTTTGTCGCCTTCTGTTCAGTTCTGAGAAATTCACTGAAAGGCTTTTCCCTCTATTTACAAAGTAGACTCAAAGGCTCAGCTCATAACAAAATAAATAAAAATAAAGAATAAAAAGTAGACTCAAAGGCTTGGCGCACTCCACTGTAAGCTACTTCCTTTCTAAGTTTAATTGATGCCATTCTATCTTTTTCACTGGTTTGTCTTTATATTCTAATCAGAAAGTTTTTCTTTTGATCACTCTCTCATTGTTCTCTGCTATTTCGTTTTGGTTTTTGAATTTGAAGCTCTCTGATCATCAAAGTTCCTCCATTTCTTGGTGGGTTTTTGGTTATTCATTTGTTTATAGCCTTTTTCGATGTCCATTTTGAATTTTGGTTTGATTATGGTTTTTTTTAGAGAGATATAGAGGGAGTGAGAGTGTGAAGTCGGTTGCTTTTGTATTTGTTGGTTGATTGTTTGAGTTTTTTCATTAATGTGGAACTGAATAGCTGATTGATTTATCATTTCAGTTGCCATGGGATCTGATGACATGGATATAGAAACAACCCAACAACTTGTTGCTGATCCTGTCGCATTTGCTAGAAAGTAATTTCCTTATTTTTCTTTTATTTTATAGTGTTTGTTTGGTTACTGAGAAATTGCCAAAGAATTTTTTTTTTATTTTTTTCCTCTCACCGGTTTCCTACTTTTGGTGGTGATCAGATTGTTCTTTCATTCAATTTCTTTTCTTTCTTTTAGATAGAAATGCTATAGATTCCTTTGCTTGTAATATGTGTTGAATGGTGTTGTTTTTTTCACAGTTATCAACTGGAGGCACTTGAAAAGGCAATAAAGGAGAACACCATAGTGTTCTTGGAGACTGGTTCTGGAAAGACTCTTGTTGCCATTATGCTTCTGCGTTCTTATGCGTATCTTCTTCGCAAGCCTTCACTTTTCTTTGCTGTCTTCTTGGTTCCCAAAGTTGTACTGGTCAAACAAGTATGCAAATTTCACCCCTTATTATTTTCTTTCATCACATATACCATTGCCTGGGTTCGTGGAAATTCTACTTAACAAAACAATGGGATTTCAAACTGTCAGATTTAGGTGTTTTGAGAATGAGCTTTGTAATGTTTTGATCTATATGGCTTCAAATTTATAGCACTAGAATGAAGGTTTGAGGACGTGAGGTCTCTAAGTCAGTTGTTGAAGGTGAATTTGTCTCTGTTTTTCATGACTTCTATACAACTTTATTGACCTAATTTGAGGTTGTGAAAGTCATAGACACTGGTGCTGAAGTTGATTTTAGAAAAAGAAATTTCTTCAACAATTTATTGAAATTTGTGGCATTCTGAGATATGCTAGTACTTTACACTCTATAATGTAATTTTGATAACTCAAGGTCAAGTTGCAAAAAGCTTCTCATCTCAGCATGGAAGTAAAAAATTTAACATTTGAACCATGTTTCCTGTACAATCTATATTCCAGTGTTAGTAGTTGGAGTAATTGGGTATGAATGCTGAAGCTAAAAATAAAAAAGAAATTGATTTTCAGCTTATACAATTTTTGTCTATGTTATTTGTAATAATTAGCAAGCTGAGGCTGTGGCGACGCTCACCGACTTGAAGGTGGGTACATATTGGGGAGATATGCAAGTTGACTTCTGGGATGCTGCTACTTGGAAGCAAGAAATAGAAACATATGAGGTAAAATATTCTAGATTTAGATGAACAATTTAACTTGGGGAGCTCTTTGTGTATATGATTTCAGAAGGTGCTTCATTGGTTCTGTCCACTTCAATATGTATTTGAAATTTTTTAGGAGTTCTAGTCCTGCTTTCATGATATTTGTTCAACCTATACTTCAAGAAAGTTTGGAATGGTTGTTGACATAAGTTGTTTTTTTTTTTACTCTTTTTTTTTGTATTCATGTGTCTTATGATATCCATTTCTACCGAGCAAGTGTGTTATGCTTGCTTATGTAATATAAAACCAGACAACACAGATTGCAAAAATAAAGAGATAAAGAGAAGAGTTAGGTCAGAATTGAGGAAACAGAATTTGGAAGAATAGAAAATAGAAATAGAGCAGAGAGAGGAGAAGAGAGAATTAGAGAAGGAAATTTGTAATTTTATATGTTGATTGATTATATCACATAGCAGTACTCCTTCATATACGTTAGCTACATCACAAATTACTTCTCACAATTTCAGGAGATCCCATTCTTCTGGAGATTCTCTACCCAGGTTGTTAGCCTAATTTGTCTCATTCACCCTTAGCCTCATTTGCTGATTTCACCACTTTACACTTGCTGCTATTACTAACGTCACAGCTCACCATCCTTCCCATTATCTTCTCTTTCCTTCTCTTATATGTAGGAGCTTATTTCCCATTTGTAATGTAGCAATGTTGCCATTGAGTTGTATATTTGAGTGATAACCTTTAATTAATTACATTTTCAGGTGCTTGTGATGACACCTCAAATTTTGCTTGATGGCTTAAGGCATAGCTTTTTCAAGCTAGACTTGATAAAGGTTTTGATATTCGATGAATGCCATCATGCAAGGGGTAGACATGCATATGCCTGTATTTTGACAGTAAGTATTTTCTTTGTCCCTTCCTTTTCTATTTTTTATGCTTGATCATAATGATTCTCTTTATGATCATCAAATTTGTTGTGATATCCATGTTTATTTCACTGTTTTTCTAGGAAGAGGTTCTATATCGTTTTTAATACCTTACTCAGTCCACTAGATACAACAACAACAACAACAACAAAGCCTTAATCCCAAGTTAATTGGGATCGGCTATATGAATTATTCTTTTCCATTCGATTCGATTTAGGGCTATCTCTTCTGATAAATTCGAAACAACAAGATTATTTTGTACCACTTTTGTCCAAGTTAATTTAGGTCTACCCCTGTTTCTCTTAGGTATTTTTACTTTAACTAGTTCAATTTTTCTGACCGGTGCATCTCTAGGTCTACGTTTCACATATAGCCAAACCATCTCAATCTATGTTCTATTATCTTATCCTCGATAGACGCTACCCCTCCTTTTTCTCTAATGCTCTCATACATGATTATATCCATTCTAGTGTGTCCACACATCCATCGTATCATTCTCATCTCTGCAATATGCATCTTGCTCACGTGTTGTTATTTCACAGCCCAATACTCATTATCATACATCATCGTAGGCTGTATGACAGTGCGGTAGAATTTTTCTTTGAATTTGACTGACATTTTTCTGTCATATAACATTTCTGTGGCACTCCTTCACTTTATCCAACCAATTTTAATCCTGTGACTTACATCTTTTTCACAACCACCATCCACTAGATATTTTGAGATAAATTATTCTGCCGTAAATCACATATATTTATATTTTTGAATGGTTCTTCTGCATGTTTTGTACTGATAGGAATCTATTGAAGCACTTGTTGAATAGCTTTTGATACCCAAGTTAAGAAAGATTAGGGCAACAGATTTCAGGTGTCTCTGTTTGTTTGCTATATGTATCTTATGAGCATTTGATATTCGAGAAGTCAGTTATCCAATTGAGAAACAACAACCTGCATATGTGCAGTTAGATTTGATGTCTAACGGAGGCATATATTGTTACATAATGAGCACTGATCCAATTTAGAAAGCTCTAAATACAGCCCAATTCATTCTTTCTATCTGATGTGGAACTGCTTCCTTCTTTCTCTTTTTGATCTTTGACATATAAAAATGATTTGACAAGATTCAGAATTTTGTCTGCATTAATGAACCAAGTAAAGAAGATACTTTTTTCATTTGTTTTTTCTATAACTTATCAAAAGGCTGCAAAGAAGATGGAGAAGAAATAAATGAGACATTGATATTTGTTGAGATTGTGCAACTGTATTGTTTGATGCAAGGATCCAAAGATTTTATCTTTCCCATTCATATCAAATTAGCTTAGAGGTAAATAGATTTAGAAAGTAAACTAAATTGCATATACAAGTCAAGTGTTGTTTGGTGGCATGAGGTCAGCAAGGTTTTCGTAAGAAAAAAAAATAGAAATCTTCCAAAAAAAATCATATTATCCATGAGTTTCATATTACATTTTGCTGTTAACAAAGTGACCTTTGAACCATTTTTGAGTCGTCACTGTTTGTGTTGAATTTGAATAGTTATGCAGCTGAAGATTAGTTTTTTCCTTCTCATATTGCCACTTCAAGGATGATGCTTAAAAATGTCAAAGAATCCATACACTGACCCTAATTAAGTTTGGGATTAAGACTAAGCTGAGTTGAGTTAAATTCCTTGTGCATGAAATTATTATACTGATATATTTGATTGATTTTACTACATTGCAGGAGTTCTATCACCGCCAGATAAGATCTGGAAGACAAATTTGTGATCTTCCTAGGATATTTGGCATGACAGCTTCTCCAATAAAGTCAAAGGGTATGCTTAGGATATATTTTATTATGTGATGCTGCTTCATATTATACCACTTATCAATGTATTACAAGTTCTATTTTTGACCTTTTGGTTGCTTCATCATCCAGGTGCAAACTCAGAATTGGGCTACTGGAAAAATATTCAGGAATTGGAGAATATAATGTGTTCAAAGGTTTGTCTCTCTCTCCCTAATAGATCTTTTTCTGCACCAATATATTTGTTTTGCATTAATAATATGTTGGTTTCTTTGGGCTTTTGCTTGATATGTGGGTTTTTGCAGTTGTGCTAATATATTTGTTGTCAATAAGATATTCTATTCATGAGACGTATGTTTATTCTAGGAGAGATGTTACTATTTGGGTATCCTCTCATCAATTGTTCTATGTATTTGGCGGTTTTGTCTCTTTGGTATATTCATGTATATATTCGCCCCTTTTTCATATTCCTATGATTCTATCTCATTTTCCCTAACTATGTTTGGTTGAGGGTAGTCAAAGGTAAAGTAAGAAAATAAATTAAATTCACTCTACTTTCTCTTGTTTGGTGCAAGCAGAAATCTAGTTTCCTAATTTACTCTCTAGCTTCCCAAATATTTCTTCCCAAAATGGTGGAAAAGTAGGGTAAATGAGGGTAAGTAATAGTTTAAGTATGTAAAATGACTATTGTAACCCTTCTTTCTTTCGTTAAAAGTAAGAGAGAAATTTGAATTACTCTCTCTTTTATTTAAACTATCAAACAATGAAAAGTGATTTAGATTAAATTTCTTTTACATTACCCTCCTTTTCTTCATTGAAGTAAATTCAATTTCATTTCTAATTTACATCCATCCAAACATAGGCTAAGGGAGACATCAAATAGACAAGGAAAATATTTTAATGATATTTATAATCAGAGATAATGACATGTTTTCTCCAGATAGAAAATGTCAAATAGAATAAGTCTTTCACTGCATGTGTTTGCTATTATTATTGTCTTTAATTTATTTTGGTAAACTAAGAGCCTCAAATCAGCAACTAGTGTCTGGAAGTTTTTTAAGTCTCTTTCAGTATAAAGCGGTACTAAAAACCTGGATTACTTGCTTTGAATTTGGATTTCTTCTTTTGGAACTTTATGAACATAGATACTTACGAATAGCCCAATTATTTGAGCCAATTTTCTTCTGCCCAATTTCCGATGTGAATTATTGGATAAACATATTCTACATATAGGCACAACCAAAAATATATGTGTATAGATCATTATGTTCAATATGATACTGTGATACTTCAGCAGATTTTTATATTATAATTTTTTATTTTGGTTGATCATTACATAATTTGGGCCATTATGTGTTTTTATATTGAAGGTGTATACGTGTGCTAGTGAATCTGTACTTGCAGAGTTTATACCAATTTCAAATCCAAAATTTAAATTATACAAGCACAAGGACATTCCGCATGCTACATATGCGAGCCTGGCTGAAAATTTGAATATGTTGAAGGCAAAGGTGCTTTACATGTTATGAAATGTTAAATTGAGCAGATTGGTGGCTTCATTTTAGGTATTGACAATAGTTCTTTTTCAGTATGAATGCAGCTTGAAGGATTTGGACCTCATTGATTCAGCAGTGGAATCTACAAACAAGAAAATATCAAAAGTACATTCTACTTTGATGTTTTGTTTGCAAGACCTTGGTATTTGGTTGGCTTTTAAGGTATTTACTTATCTCTGGCACTGCAATGTTATGGTGCTAAATAACATAATTGAGTTTACATTTTCTCTAACAGGCTGCACAAATCTTATCACGCGATGAAAGTAACTTTCTTTCATGCGATAAAATGGACATATTCGGTGAGAATACTATTAAAGAGTTCAGTTTGGTTGCTTCACAAATATTTGATCAATGCATTAAAACTGGTATTTCTCTGTCTTGGCAAGGTTAATATTGAAAACTTAAGTAGTTGATTCTTTTATTACATTCTTTTTTGTTTTTTGTTCCTTAGCCATTGAGCATCTGGGCCCGGAATGGTTGATTGGCGGTAATCCTAAAGTTGATATAGAAGCAGGGCTTTTGACTACCAAAATTTTTTGCCTTGTTGAGTCGCTTCTTGAATACAGGTTGGTGTACATACACATGCATTTACCTTTATCAAATATATTCAATGTTTTTTTTCTACCTTCCTTTTGATTTTATATTGGAAGATTGAGAAAGATTCTCACTGTCAGTTCTTTGAAGTGTATTATAAATGAATCAAATATTTTGATATCTGAATTGCATTTAAATACTAGGAAAGCTAGTTTTTCATATTATTAGTTTAAGCTGAATATGCTTCTATCATTTTATCTAGTTAAATGATGTAAAGATAGGAAAATAATCTATTTGCAATGTATTCATAATTATTGTGTTAAGAGTGGGATGCACGCTGTTGGATTGTCTGATTTTGTAGATCCATTTTTTTACTGTAATCCAGCTCTTGAATTTTATTGAAGAATTAGGTGAATGGTGTTTAAAGCTGTTTCTCAAATTTATATGCTTTGCTAAATTCATCTTAGGATAAATTCATTCTAATTTAGTAAATTACATGGAGAAGTTGAAATCTTTAGCAACACCTATTTGACTTTTTCAGTGCAATTTCACCTTAAAAATCAGACATGCTATCTTTATTTTGTGCATCACTTATCAAGAATGTGAGTTTAGTTCTTATTCATGTGATTACTGTTAAATCTTTCAAATTATATGCTTATTAGATCTTGACCTGAAGCAGACAATGAGCATTTTATATTTCTATTGTTCATTTCAAATATTCCCCACTAGCACATTACTGTCCAAAATGTTACGAATAATTGTAATTATGATTTAGAGGTTTTTGTTGATCTAACAATTCTAAATTTGCGCATATTGATGGGTTTCTTGGTATGCATACACAGAGATTTAAAGGATATTCGATGTATAGTTTTTGTGGAAAGAATAATTACAGCGATTGTCCTCCAATATCTGTTGAGTGAGTTGCTCCCAAGATATAATGGCTGGAAGACTGAATATGTAGCAGGTAATAAATTTGGATTTCAAACGCAGACACGTAATATACAAAATGAAATTGTGGAAGAATTTCGCAAAGGCAAGGTTTGTATTATTCCATTTGCGTTCACTATAATGTATTTGTTTACTACATTTTTTTTTTGTCTGGGAGGGTTGGATTGATGAAAGTACTTATGCTGGAATGTGAAATGACAAATTTCAGGTGAATATAATCATTGCAACATCAATTCTTGAGGAAGGTTTAGATATACAGAGTTGCAACTTGGTAGTTAGATTTGATCCTTCAACTACCGTTAGCAGTTTCATACAGTCTCGGGGTCGTGCCAGGATGCAGAACTCAAACTACTTGTTAATGGTGAAAATGTAAGATTGAAATTTCATCGTTCTCAAATTGGAACTTCCATAGTGTTGTGCTGTGAATTTGAAGCTTTAGTACTTCCAGTTCGAATCACATATAATTTGCATTGCAATCTATATTTAATCCCTTTCATCATTTTTGAATAATTTACAGTGGGGACCTTTCTACACGTTCTCGATTAGCGAACTATCTTGCTAGTGGAGATATAATGAGAAATGAAGCCATACGCCATGCCACTGTTCCTTGTTCACCTCGCAGGAGTGAATTGGATGATGAGGAGTTCTATTGTGTTGAAAACACTAATGCGATAGTGACTCTTGCTTCTAGTATCGGATTGATATACTTCTATTGCTCACGTCTCCCTTCGGATGTGTAAGTCGTTAGGGCTCTTTGTTCTTAAAGTTGCTATGTTCTTCATATATAATAATATTGGAATCTTTAGTCTATTTACCTTGCTCATTTTCCCTTTCTCAAATAAATATATATTTTCTGAATGACTCATATAAAGATATATTTGTATGGTCTCTTTAGATATTTTAAACCTGCTCCAAGGTGTCTTTTAAACAAGGAGATGGAGACTTGCACTTTGCTTCTTCCAAAAAACTGCCCCGTAGAAACTATTCAAGTAGAGGGAAATATCAAAACTTTAAAGCAGAAAGCATGTCTTGAAGCATGCAAGCAACTGCATGAAATTGGCGCTTTAACTGATAATCTGGTTCCTGATATTGTTGTAGAAGAAGCTATCGCTCAAGAAGTTGGTAATTACAATTTCATTATATTTCAAGTTATATAAAAAAAAAAATTATTCCTTCAGTTCTCTTTCATTTTGATTGTTGTTATAAATGTTTTATATGGGATCTTTTTGTAATTGTTAAATGCACAGGGAATGTACCCTATGATGATGAACAACCTATGTACTTCCCACCTGAGCTTGTAAGTCAAGGTTCACAAGAGCCAAAAACACATTACTGCTACTTAATTGAATTGAACCAGAATTTTTATTATGACATCCCTGTTCATAATATTATGCTTGTCACGAGGAATAAGTTGGACTCAGATATCTTGAGTCTTGATTTTGAGTTAGAAGTTGACAGAGGATCACTAATGGTGAAATTGAAGTATATTGGGCAGATTAATCTTACTCTAGAACAGGTATAATATGCATTGTATATAAACTAAGGTATAATATGCATTGTAAATAAACTGTCATTTTTCCTGTATTCTTATTCTTTATCTATTTTGTTTTTTTTGTTACTAGGTCCTTTTTGGTAGGAAGTTCTTTATTACTCTTTTCAAAGTTCTTATGGATCATAATCTAAATAAATTGGAAAAGTTTTTTAATGGATTGGCAAGTAATGATCCCGAGATTGATTATATCTTGCTTCCATCAATGGGCTCAAGTCAGATTGACTGGTATTCTGTTATATCAGTACTATTCTCATATGAAAATGCTTGTGGGGATCATGCGGTGGACTGTGCTTGGAAGGATAATGGCTGTATTGTACAGACCAAATATGGTCCAGTGTGCAAATGCATGGTTCAGAATTCGTTAGTCTACACACCACATAATGAAAAGTTCTATTGCATTGAAGGCATCTTCGATGATTTGGATGGACACTCACTTTTGAAGCTAAGGAATGGAGATCAGAAAAGTTATAAGGAGTACTATAAAGATCGGTATTTACTATTTATTCACTATCAACTTTTCTCCCCTGTTTTTTTCTAGGTTTTTGCCCCAGTATTATATAAGATATTTGTAGTAACCCAGATTATCACAAATTACAGGCATGACATCATTTTGCGTTTTGATCGAGAATTACTACTTAGAGGGCGACATCTTTTTCCTATGCAAAATTACCTTCAAAGATGCAGACAACATAAGGGGAAAGGTCTTATTTTCTTAATCATATCGTTACATTCATATGTTATATGTTTTTAGTTCTTATATTCTCACTTCACTTTGTTTGTTGCCTTTCAACATAGTGTCTACGAAGAGACATATATGTAACAAAACCAATTTATGCATCAGTGTGAAAAGCGGAGTATCAAATGGGCTGCATATTGGTTGAGTTGTGTAATGTGATGCTTGAGAATAAAACATCAATAAACCATATTTCAGATAGCGCATGAGATACTACCTTTTGTTATTGGTATTTCAATTTTACACTCAAAGAAGTTTTCATCCGCATTAAAGAATCTTCATTAATCAATAAATTTGCATGTCAAAACCTCAGCAGCTCACTAAGTAATTTAACCTTAATGTAAAATTCAATTTCCTTTATTTCAAATCCTCCTTACCCTAAAGCAATTGCAATCCAATTCAATTTTATTTGTCAAAGACAGTATTCACATTGTATTTATTAATTTTTCTGTTTTCTGTTGTTGCAGAATCGCAGAATGCATATGTCCAGCTGCCTCCTGAGCTCTGTTGCATTATTATGGCACCAATATCTATCAGTACATTTTATTCATTCACATTTATTCCGTCAATCATGCATAGGCTTGAGTCTATGCTTATTGCTATTAACTTGAAGAAGATGCATTTGGATCATTGCATGCAAAATGTTGTTATTCCAGCCGCAAAGGTATTAATTCTGTTTCTCTTGATTCTAATTAAGCCTTTAAACTGATTAAATCTTTTCAGCACCAATTCACTTTCGTGCTATTCTTTGTGCCTGCATATATTTATTTTTGAAGTAAGATGCACAATGACAATGGCAATTTCATTTTCATGCTATATTTTCACATTCTATGATTTGAAATGTTTTTTTTACAGTATTAAAATACAATGGCATCTAATTTAGGCTGCCCATGAATACAGGAACCTAAGTCTATCGATAAATATAATTACACATTATATTTCTCAAGGGGAAAACTATATGTCATAAATTGTGTTGTACCTTTGATTAATACTTTCTAAAGTTTCAAATATCACTTGCTTCACTACGTAATGTTGTCTTGTGTCCTAAATGTATATGTCATAAATATCACTTTGAGAGATGGGACTTTATAAATGTAGTTGCAGATGCATCAGTGCAGAGCATCATGATATCTATATACAGACTAGGATAATAGGTAGGCATAATCTCCATAACTTGAGCAATGTACAAAATCAATGTACGTAGTATGTGCAATATGTTTCAGTAAGTTGTGGGATCTTGATTTGGCAGCACAATGTTAAGGATGGAAATCTGCCTTTAATCCTTGTTGGCATTCCTATGATTAACATCTGCAAGGAATGTGGCAATTGTTTACTTCTGTACCTCTTGTCAATGAATTTTACGAATCAAGATGGACAGTCATTGTTGAAGTTCTTTTAACTGTGATTTCTAGAATACAATCCTTTAAGGTTATGCTAACCGCAACTAGTTTGGGATTATGGCTTATTTGATTTTGGCCGTAATCTTATGTATTTGTGACCAAGTTCCTCTTAGCCACATAGTTGAATTCTAATTTTTTTTTTGCAAGTGTTTTTTGAAAAAATTGTTGGACTTGTGCTAATCAATTCTATATGATAGGTTTTGGAAGCAATCACCACAAAGAAATGCCAAGAGAGATTTCATTTGGAATCACTAGAGGCTCTTGGAGATTCTTTTCTTAAATATGCAACTAGCCAACAGTTATTCAAAACTTACCAAAATCATCACGAGGGCCTTCTCAGTATGAAGAAGGAGAAGCTTATTAATAATTCCACACTTTGCAAACTAGGATGTGACTGCAAACTTCCGGTAATCCTTTCTGTTAAAGACCTGGTAAATTATTTTTAAGTTTAATGCTATTCTCATGATTGGTGTATTCAAATTGTGTTTATCAATGATATTCAAATATACCTTCCCCTTTCTAAATAAGCAGATGTTGTATTGTTGCTGTTTCTTTCATGTTTACCAGATAGATTATTCATATTTTATATTTTCCTGTGTAATTGGAGTCTTTAGAGTAACGTGCGACTTACTTTAATCAGTGTCATGCGTTAGAAGTTTATTGTTCTTAGTCTACCATTTTAGTTGTTTTCTGTTTGTTTTCCCATTTTCATTTTTAGCTAAATATTGGTTTTGCTATTTGCCTTTTGCTTCACTTTTAGTAAGCTGGGTATTAAATTGATGATCGTTTGGCCAAGCTTTGATGGTCAACTGATTTGAGAAATTTCCCTAAAATGGTTAAATTTCATAATGCTAACGAATCAAAATTTGAAGCAGTAAGGAAAAAGAGGTTCACTGAATTGAACGTGTATTACAGCATACTGAATTGTTATGAGCTGCTCAATTGTGCTGTGTTTTTAAGATCTATTATGGTGCATGTGGTGTCATTATGATAGTCAAACTCAATCACTGGCGGAAATAACTTCATACATTTCAATCTGATTATGGTGCAATAATAATGCAAAGCTCTACATTGCTTTTCCTTCTCAAATTGCAGGGATTTATCCGCAATGAAATTTTTGATCCTAGAAAATGGATGTTTGCTGGTGATAATTCTGGAAGATACTCATTACACGAGGAGTTACTCTCCAATTCAAGAATAATATATATAACAGGAAGAAGAAAAATAAAAGAAAAGGTTGTTGCAGATGTTGTTGAGGCATTGATTGGTGCTTATCTTAGCACCGGTGGTGAAATAGCAAGCTTGTTATTTCTGAACTGGATTGGTATTAAGGCAGACTTTATCAATACACCATATGATCGCCAATTTCCAGTGAAACCAGAGAAGTTTGTGAATGTCCAGTATTTAGAGTCCTTATTGAATTACACATTTAGGGATCCTTCTTTGTTAGTGGAAGCATTAACTCATGGTTCTTACATGCTTCCTGAGATTCCAAGATGCTATCAGGTAGTTCTAATTGTAATTATGGCTTAATTTCTACAACTTATATTATTTACATTGCCTATGGAACTCATTTATTTATTTTTCTTCTGCATTGCAAATCCTTACTTGTTAGGGTTAAGTGTTAGTTGAGCTGTCCATGATATATTGAGTTTAGTCAATGATATAAGCTCTATATGTATGTAATTCTATTTGGGGTTTCTTTATGTTTTTGTAAGTTCTACATTTCATTGATCTTGACCCAAAATACTATGTGTTTAATGGTTACCTAGCGGCTGGAATTTCTTGGAGACTCGGTCTTGGACTATCTTATCACAATATATTTGTACGAGAAGTATCCTGGAATGTCACCAGGGCTGTTAACTGACATGAGATCTGCATCAGTGAACAATGACTGCTATGCGCGATCTTCTGTTAGGGCAGGACTACACAAACATATCCTCTACGTCTCACAAAAACTTCAGAAGGATATCATCTCATTTGCTAATTTTGATAATTTTTCTTCAGAATCAACTTTTGGATGGGAATCTGAGATATCTTTCCCCAAGGTAATGCATTACTGAACTCATGATAATTCTTTAATGTTTGTATAGCCAGCTTTTTCTTGCAGTTTTCTGCTATAATGCGATATGGTGCTTTATGCCTGCTCAAGTGAAGGGTTTTTCACTTATCAGTATGATAAATTTTATTTCTTACCAAGCTTTTATCTTTTATTCTTGGATAATTTTTTTTTGTTAGTTTCACTGAATGAGTCAGATTTGATAATATTATTCAAAATTCATTTCTGCATTTTCTTTTTATTCATTTTGTGGTGGGATTGAGGTTGCTTGATATAGGCATGGATATCAGAAAGTGGCATTGCTTTTAACTTCTCAAGAAGTTCATTGAATTTTAATTCCCCTCTCGGTTTTATTTGAAACATCCATTTGAATTTTCCCATTTCTTGCAGGTGCTTGGAGATGTGATGGAATCTCTGGCAGGTGCTATCTATGTTGATTCTGGATACAACAAAGAGGTGGTCTTTAATAGCATAAGACCCCTATTGGAGCCTTTGATAACTCCAGAGACAATCAAGTTGCATCCTGTGAGAGAACTCAATGAGCTATGCCAAAAACAACATTTTGAAAAGAAAAAATCCATTGTTTCTCATGAAAATGGTTCATATTCAGTAACCGTAGAGGTTGAAGCTGCAGGTGTAATATTTAAACATACATCTGCCGCTGCTGATAAAAATACAGCTAAAAGAATAGCTTCCAAAGATGTTTTGAGGGACTTGAAGGATTGCTATCATGGTGCAAGCACATCAAGATGAGTGCAAGTCTTGCACAACTAAAAGTTAGATTGTATTTTGTAAGAGGGAGATTTCTACTATAATGCCAATGAGATTTGGTATGTAAGGACCAAATTGAAGTTGTAGATATATGGTCCCAAACCAGTTTTCGGCATCCTTTTCAATCGTGAATTTTAACTAATTTCCATTGCTATGCTGGACTGCGATGAATATATGGCACCTTAATGTTCTCCTCTGGTATTAGATCTCAAAAGGAAAGATTTGCTTACTGTTGGTTTGTCTGTCCAAATGTATTAGATGGCAAAAGGAAAGGAAAGGAAAGATTTTTTACTTCTATTTTTTTGTTTCATTGTGTTTTATTTAATTTCATTTTAATCAAATATTTTTTTATTACTGTTCAAAACAATTGAGGTTGCAGAAATGTTTGAGATTTAAAGGAAATGTTTAGATTTTTCCATTTTGGATTTGGATTTTATTTGTATACTTTGTTGTCATTGAGGTCATTTTAATATTTAAAGTGATATATAATGTCATTGAGGTCTTCATAGAAAATTATGTTTCTAGTTGTGTATTGTGCATAATAAATGTAAGATAAATTTTGTATATATTATGTGAGCATGGCAAATTTATAAATTAACAAAAAAAATTTTTGGTAACTTTAGAAATGTTTTAAAAATCCGTAAATTTGCATTTTTTTTATTTTTGACATTTTTGTAACTAAGGGAAACTAATTCTTTGCAAAAAATTTCTCTGCTTTCAATAATTATTGTTATAATTATTTTTTGGGCAGGATTATAAGAGAGATCTTATAATTTATTTTTGAAACTAGAGATTTCATCATTTTAAAAACTTTATCATATTTTTAAATTTCAATTGACAAAAACTATTTGATATATATATATATTACATCTAAAAACGTAAAAAATTGGATTTAAAATAATAAATAAATTGATGAATATGCCATGTTTATTAAGATAAAACGGGTACAAAAAAAAAAGAAAATTACATGAAATACATTTTTTAAAAAAAAATTAATATTAGCAAAAATATATTGAATTTTTATAATTTTTTTATTTGTACAGTAAATTCTTTATTTCAATAGTATTTTTATAATTTTTATGATTTTTTTTTGTTATTTTTTGTAAATTTCCGATAAAAAAAAATTATAGTTCTTTTATCTTGTGAATTTGAAGCTGCAAAGAAATACAGGAAACGAGCTTCTGGAGTAGAGACATGGAGGGCCTCGTGCTTCCTTTCTTCAACTCAATTACTGTATTATCCTCGCTCAGGCTATCGTATAACTCTAAACCACCATTTTTTCCGCCACAAAGGTCCTTTCTTTCACCTCCAAACTCCACCATACTCGCATTCTCTTCAGTTCTCTGTACTTCCTCTCGATTACCTTCTTCTGGTATGTGAAGTTCATACCCATTTCATGAACTTGTTTTCGCTGAATATTTCTTTGTTATGTGGATGTATCTACTACTGAATTTTTTCATGTGCTCTGTGTCTGCGTGAGAGAAAGCTTGAATCTTTTCGAATTTTTTGTTCAAAACATTTCTGGTTTTAGGTCGCTGTGCTGAATAGCGATGGATTTTCTTTCTTTTTTTCTTTTTACTAAAATTGCTGAAAAAAATTTCATCCTTAGTGCCAATTCCAACCCAAAATTTCAAATTTCTTTTTCCTTGTTGAGAAAATGTGGAAAATTTGTTGTTTGTTTTTGAATAACAGTGACTGCGCTTTTTGAAGCATTTGTTAACTCATGTTTCTTGAATAGTAGTATATACTGTTGTCTAGGTGCTACTATTATCATTCTTTTCTTCATTTCTTGTCATAATATTTTCCATTTTGTTGTAGTTATATGTGCAGCACCAGAGAGCCAGTTGAATGTGGGGGAACAAACGGAGACAAAAGAATGGGCTATGCAAGGTAATTCCTGGCCGTCCAGGCAAACTTATTTTAGCTTCAGAGTTTATAATTGACACTTTTTGAAGGCAAAAGGCAAAAATAAATGAATAAAGAAATAAATAATCTACACTAATGAAGTAAAATTAATTCTTTTCTTGAATTGCTTTTTACCTGTCTCATATGGAATGGAACCATATGTTGATCGAGTATAATGTTTACTTTTTTATTCGATAAATGGGTTGAAATGTATCTTGAACTTGTTCATCTTTTCCAATACAATGACACTGCTACTTGGGCATTAAATTCAACACGCAACGCCTTTGTTAATAATTTGTTCTTATTTTCTTTGTTACTTCTTCAATAATATAGAGATGTATCTGAAGATTTTTGGGTCTTGTACGCTTTACTATTTCTTATAGCATTCAATTTGATTCTGCTGTTGCATTTTTGATGATTTCCAAACTCCACTGATCTTGAAGTTTTGGATGATTCTCATCTTATGATCGTTAGCTATTGTTCATGTCTCATCTTACCGCAGCCCTCCTTTATCTGAGCTTGGGACCAGCTAAACATGAGAAATTATACTATCTAGAACAAAGGGGCATTAGTATAGGCAAAGGCTTTTATCTTACACACACCTTACACTTGCGGATACCATCTGATCATCTATCCTAGAATACCATGACTTTTTTTTTTTCCAAAGAAACTTGTTAACTGTGCAATCAAATCATTTTCTTGAAATGTTGTGATTGCTGGCAGATTTCTATAGCTTGAGAAGGGATGTAGAAGCTGCCTCAGAGCGTGTTGAAGAGATTAGAGCCTCTGCCGGTATACAACTATTAGAACAAGAACTTGCAGACTTAGAAGCAAAAGCAGTTGATAGCTCCTTTTGGGATGACCGTGCTAGAGCTCAAGAAACCCTTTTGGCTCTTACAGATGTCAAGGATAAGATAAAATTGCTGACTGACTTCAAAACCAAGGTATGAATTTTCTTCATCATCATATTGAAGGTTGCTTGAAGCATGACACTAATATTTTTCTTTTAGTACTCATTGAAGTATTTATTTTACCTGAGCATCTTACTAACAACTTGTCAGCATTTTTCTTTTTTTATTTCTATAATTTTGAATACTTCTGGAGAGTATCATTATGGAAGTTATATTGCATAAAAGTCATTTGAATTTAATTGTGTGATAATGGTGGAAGCACAATTATGCTAGTTTATTCAAAAGAAGGACTATTTACTGCTTTAAGGAGACAGATTTTTGATAATTGCTAAAAAATTGAATGCTAGGTATTTAAATAAACTAATTGATATGTTAAAATGTGGCCAACATGCTTACTACTTTTCTCTGTCCAACTAAAGAGTGAAATCAACTACCATCTGCACAGCTGTTTCCTCTGAAGATGTCATAGAGTATGAGGTTCTGCACAACTATGTTCTGATTGGTTTAGCTGGATTTCAAGAATCTGCTGTGTTGTGATATTAAAAAAAAAAGTGATATGCTGAATCTCAGAAAGCCAATTTCACCTTCAAAAGTCTTGTGGATATGATCTGTTGGATATTATGCACTGGATGCAGGTTGAAGATGCAGAAACTATAGTTAAGCTAACAGAAGAGATGGACTCCATGGATTCTGGACTTCTTGAAGAGGCCACCGGTATAATTAAAGAATTAAACAAGTCACTGGATCGATTTGAGTTGACTCAACTTCTTTCTGGCCCCTATGATAAAGAAGGTGCCATTATATCTATCACAGCTGGTGCTGGAGGCACTGATGCACAGGTAAATAGTTAATGCATGCACAGGACAATGGTTAACATGTGCTTTATCTCACTTCATTTCAATGGAAATGTAGATTCATTAAAGGTGGATTAGCATGGGGTAGAATTTAGTATTCGTGCCACTATGCAAGTGCCATGATTTGAAACCACTTCACAGAATTCCTGGAAATCAAAATGAACTAGGACTGCCTTTCCCTGCTAATTTTATGATTATTGATGACTTAAGTCTTGTTTTTGTTCAAGAATGTCTATACATATTCAATGACTTTGGAGGTTACGGGTGAATGAATTCAAAGAACATAGTTTGCTCAAGTAAAATTGCATATGTCATGGCATATGGAATTTAATTTTGAGCACAAGTTAGCCATAAGATAAAGTGGGATGACAAAAGTGGAAAACTAAACTGACCTAGTTGCCTTATTATGAAATCATGGCATTTCAAATTAGTACAACTAAAATGTTAATTGGGTTATCAGATGTCATATTGCACAGTGCTGATAGTATACTCTCTTCTTTCTAAAACACACATAATTTCCCTAAAAATGATTTGAGTTCTTTTTCTTTGCTATCTGTGTAATGTGTTATGTGTTTGAGGTAAGATTGGGATTCTTTTGCTCAGGCTTATGGTTTTTCTTATAATCTTTGAAGCAAATAAATTATAAAACAATGGTGCAAAATGATCTTATTAATTTATATTTTTTCCAAGATGTATTTCTAAATCGCACTGAATGGAAAAAGAGAATCCATATAGCTGATCCTGATTAACTTGAGATTTTGTTGTGTTGAGTTGAGTTGAATTTTACTACTCTTGCTTAGCGGCTATTGGGAGAAGGTTTGCCAAAAAACATAATTAGTAATTAATCAGATTGCATCTAATTTCATTTTTCAGTAAATGGTGAATCTCAAAGTTTCTTTTGCCCCTTATCCTTTGTCAAATTTTTTCATCATTTCCAGTACAGGACTGGGCTGACATGCTTCTCAGGATGTATGTGAGATGGGGAGAGAAACAGCGATACAAGACAAAGGTGGTGGAAAAATCCCCAGGAGAGGAAGCTGGAATTAAGTCAGCTACAATTGAAGTTGAAGGTCGTTATGCTTATGGGTATTTGTCTGGGGAGAAAGGAACACATAGAATTGTGCGACAATCTCCTTTCAATGCTAAAGGTCTTCGTCAGGTAACTCAAGTGCATGATCTTCCTGTTAGTTTTTCCTTCTATAGGATGATGAATAAGAAATAGGATCATTCCTTAGAATTACTATTGATGAAAAAAAAAAATAGAAATACAAAAAAAGGTAAGTTACTAGGAACCTTCTCACACTCCTAGGAGAAAAGATTCACCTTTATATTCTAACATTTAGTTATATACACAGACTAGCTTTTCTGGTGTTGAAGTCATGCCACTGCTTCCTGAAGAGTCTATGGATGTTGAACTACCTGAGGAGGATCTGGAAATCAGTTTTTCAAGGGCGGGTGGAAAAGGAGGTCAGAATGTAAATAAAGTTGAAACTGCTGTCAGGATTACTCACATCCCCACTGGTGTCACTGTTCGTTGCACAGGTATCATTTACTCCACGAATTCTTCATTATGTGAAATATGTTGAGAAGTTTTTATATTGAAAGGCAATGGTGAAAATAGTGGATTATCAAATGAAGTTTTTATCTTTTGAAGCTTCTTCAATTGTGCACACATTTTTATTCAGCCAAGTGGCACACACTCCTGGCAACTTATAAAGCTGGCCGCCAAACTTGGGAGACATAAACGGACTAGTGTCCAATTCATAATTGTGGTCTATTGCCAGAGGCAGTAGAGACTAACAGCAGTGGCGAATGTCACCATGCTTTTCCTGCATTTCAAAGTTAAACAGTTTTTTCTCTGAGGTTTCAGCTTCTATTTGTTATTCTTACTGCTAGCAGGCCGTCATCATATATTATCTGAAATTTGTTAAGTAGGATTGCTTCATCAGGGCATTTTCTTTTCCCCAAGTTTGATGACATTTTTGTTTCCCGCAATGCAGAAGAGAGATCCCAGCTTGCAAACAAGATTAAGGCACTTAGCCGATTAAAAGCAAAGCTATTAGTTATAGCTGAGGAGCAAAGGGCATCTGAAATCAAGCAAATAAGGGGAGATACAGTGAAAGCTGAGTGGGGCCAACAGATAAGAAACTACGTATTCCATCCTTACAAGCTTGTCAAAGACGTTCGGACAGGATTTGAGACATCAGATATTATTTCTGTAATGGATGGAGAATTAGAATCCTTCATCAAAGCTTACCTCAAGTATAAATACACTAAGACAATGTCTGCGAGTGGCAATAATTGACAGATTTATCAATTATGCTCATGTAAAAACCAAGTCTATCATCATCATTTATACTAGAAAGAAATGGCAGAGTTAAAATTAGAATGGTGTGCAAAAGCTAGTATATATTATATTAATCCCTTAAGCTAATGGCAATGTGATAATGGCAATGTGATATCTCATTAGCGGAGAATATCAAGCTGGAATTTCATATTGAGAAAATTACACAATATAGTACCGTTTTTAATTCTTTTTTTTTTTTACAAAAATATCCCATTTTTTTTTGTGAAACTTTAATGTATTAAATGCATGCCTAATACATATCTCTAAATGAGTATTTTTGAAAAAAAAGAGGATATTTTTTAAAATAATTTTATTTTTTGGGATATTTTTGAAAAAAATTTCCTTTCATATTAGGATCACATAAAACTAATTAGTAATTATAAGAACAGCTTGATGCCAACATTTGCTAAGCGTATTGAGAAAAACATAGTTAAAACAAATATAAAAGATATGCATAGATTTATCATGTTTGTAAAATATTTTTTTAATCTTGACATAAATATTCACAAGCAAAAATATAAATAAAAAATTTGTTCAACAAAGCAAGACAACTACTTTCACACTCCAACATTATTATACTCTGAATTTGAGTGTGGGCAAAGACAAGGTCAACTGGCCAAGAACAAGGCAAAACGTGCTAATCTTTAGTTTTGCTGGCCTATGAACCTAGGGCCTGCTCTCCATTATTAACACAACAGACAAATATATAAAAATACACTAAATCACATATGAACCTGAGACTCATTCTCCCTTACTATTGCAGAAGAGTAAAGTCTAAGAATATGAAACTACACAAAACTATACGTGAATCAACCAGATAAAAGATGTTCTCTAGATGTCACATCTACTCCAGGTTAATAAAATTAAAGAATATTATCTTTAGTATGATCATCCTAGTTAATATGTTATTTTTTGTCGAAAGATATTTTTCAAACGAGCTTTTTCTCATAGGGAACCTCTTGTCAAAGGAGGCACTTAAAGCTTAGGCTAATCCTTTGCATCAGAAATACTGTTTTATATTTGTATTTTTTTTTTTACCTTCATGACTCTATTTTGATTTTCATATTTTTCTTCGTTGTGTTCACTTTACCTTTTTATATTCCGAGGATATATTAGTATCAGAGCTTAGATTCCTTTGACAAAAGAAAAGATAGTAGCTAGGTTAAAAGAAGATATATAGATGTCCCAAGGATTGTACCCGGGTCTAACTAAAAATCATGCCCACATCTACATATAAACATAGATAAGGTTTTCCTAGTACCATTATATAAGGTTTTTTTCAACAAAAATACTCTTAATCATCAATTAAATCACAATTAATCTCTTTTATTTCTTGGCATTCAATCCAGTTAAGCCCAATGTTCTCAAAGTCATATCAGAGGGAAGCAGAGTGAAGTCAGAGCGAGAAGTGCCTAAAGTTGAAAATTCTGCTTTCAATAGTCTTATCAAGTCTATTGCTGCTGAAAATCAAGAAAAGGCTGAACCTTTTTATGTTCTTGATTTAGGAGTTGTTATTGATCTCATGGAGAAATGGAATCAATCTTTACCCAATGTAAAGCCATTTTATGCTGTGAAGTGCAATTGCGAGCCTGCTTTGCTAATAGCGCTTGCAACACTTGGAGCAAATTTTGACTGTGGAAGTAAGGCTGAAATTGAAACAGTTCGTGGCCTTGGAATTAGTCCTGAAAGAATTGTTTATGCCAATCCATGTAAGTTTACATCTCATATTAAATTTGCAGCAAATGTTGGAGTAAATCTCACAACCTTTGATTCCAAACAAGAACTTGATAAAATCAAAAAGTGGCATTCACAATGTGAATTGCTGCTTCGACTGCAAGTACCAAACGACAATTCATTCTGGCATTCCTCTAGTGAAAAATTTGGTGCTTCCCTGGAGAAATGTTCCCACTTCTTGAATATGCAAATCAAGCTGGATTAAAGGTGATTGGAGTATCATTCCATGCCGGCTCTAAAGTAACAGAACCCCAAGTATATCGCCAGGCAATTTCTGCAGCAAGATTTGTTTTTGATGCAGCTTTTGAGCTGAAAATGGCTGCAATGCATATTCTTAACATTGGTGATGGATTTAAAGCAAACCCATTATTTGATGAGATTACTAAAACTGTAAACGACTCGATTCAAGAATTTTTCTCAAATGAAACAGAGCTGAAACTAATTGCAGAGCCAGGGAGATTCTTTGTAGAAACTGCATTTACCTTAGTGACTAATGTGATTGGAAAACGAGTAAGAAGTGAAAAAATTCAGTACAGGATTGATGATAGGAATCATGGGTCCATTAATGTTGCAGTTTATGATCGTTCTTCAATGATGTTCAAGGCATTAGTGGGAAATAATGTAGATGGCGAAGATCCAATTACTTGTTTATCACCTATTTATGGACCAACTTGTGATCCTTGATGTTGTGAATTATTGCAAGTTGCCAGAAATGGAAGTTGATGATTTGATTGTGTTCTATAATATGGGTGCAATTGAAGGGGCTTAATTTTCATAAAAAATTACGGTGATCGATTTGTAGCTGGTAAGAACTTTTTCATCGATGCTGCTTGTCGTCCTATCACTTGTCATCGTATCCGCACTTATAGTGACAGAATAAAAAATTTATCGAAGAGGCTAAATTTTTAAGGAAAAAATATTGATGATTTTACTATAAATTTAAACATTTAATATTATAATAGTTCAATAATTAATTTATATAATTATATTAACTGCACTTAAAAAATAATAATTATAAATTAAAATATTTTTAATTTTTAAAAAAATATTTTTTTTATATAATACACGAGCAGTCAATTATTTATATATATATGAAATTTGATAAAAATTTTATGAATTAAAATAAAATTCATTTAAATTCACACATATATAAATTATATATACATAATTCACATATGTATAATTCATTTAAATTTAAATATATATTCAAATTCATTTAAATTTAAATATATAAATTCATATATAAATATATAAATAAATGTGTGTGTATAAATACATATACATACACATACATACATATATATAATTCATTTAAATTATATATATAATTTATTTAAATTTAAATATATAAATGAATATATATATATATTCATAAATATAAAATTTATAAATATATAAATGAACGTGTGTGTATATTTGATATAAAAAAAATTGAATATGTGTGTATATATATACACATACATACATATATATATACACATACATATGTATACGGATGAAGGGGTCTAGAGCTCTCCTGGATCCTGGTGTGTCCGCCACTATATGGGTGCTTCCACAACTTCTCCAGCTACCAAGTTCAATGGATTTATCAGATTTTCTATGCCTCCTTATCTTGCATATTCAACTCCAAATTGAAGCAGGAGATAATGAATTTTAGATCTCTCCACTTCTCTTTTGTTTTTTGTATGTTTTGTATCACCTTGTAATTGGGAATAAAATTCTACTCTAAGAATAAATTTCCTTTTGAGTATTACAATAGGAAGGAAAAATCGACCCTAGATCTACTACCCAAAAGAGTGCACTTACCATTAAATATGTCTTACATGTTATTCAAAGAATAGATTTCATTCTTTACTTTTATGCATCAAAAATCTGAAGTTTAGATATTTTTACATTTGAATAGTTTTAATAATAAAAAAATAGATTATTTTTTTTTATTTCTTTTACATTTAAATAGTTTCAATGGTATTTTAAGAAGATCTGGATTTATCATCCAAATAAACCATTATTATATATCATTGAATTAGTCAATAGATCTGTAATACATGTAGTACTGGTCTTACATTGTTGATGTTTTAAAAGAAACCAACAGCAAAATTGAAATTGGTTAAAAATATTTTATTGTCTCTTAATAATTTTATTAATCACAATGTTTTAAATAGATAATCCAAAAAATAAATTCTGCACAAAATCTACAGAATAATTAGCATAAAATCAAAATAAAATAAAATCAGATTATTAAAATTCTAGAAATCTAAACTAAAAAGATTTGATAATTTATTTAAATTCAAAATAATTTTAAACTAAACAATCTTTTACATCAACTGATATAATCTTCCAACACTCCTCCTTTGCTTTTGTTTGTGCAATTTGTGCTTATAGATTATTTTGACTATCTTTGAATTTGCACACTTTTGTAATACGACCTTTTTGCTTGCAATTTTCACACATTGTATATGGTCTCTACCAACAAAATTTTTTTAAATGCGTTTTCTTTTTACAGTATTTGCAAGAAGGATTATTAAACTTCTCCTTTTTATTTTGTGTATAAAAAGCACCTTCAATAATATTATCTTGTCTAAATGCTTTTTTTTGTTCTTGTACTTGAAGAGCACTTATCAATTCTGTAAGAGAAATAGTATAAAGAGTTTTCTAGGGAGGATATTTTGGATTTAAATTTCTCTGAAATTGTCACTAGAACTTTTTTAACTGTTCTGTTATTTGAAAAATTTTCACCAAGTAACCGAATTTTGTTAACAATCAAAGATATTCTCTCAGAATACTTAAAAATAGTTTCATTCCCATGCATTCTAAGTGATTCAAAATCTCTTTTCAAGTTTAAAATCTGTATTTATTTGATTCGATCACTTCCTTGATACTCTGTTTTTAGCTTTTTTCAAGCTTTTTTTGCTGTCTCGCATGTTATAATTTTGAAAAAAATTGAATCCGCAACGGAATTTTGAATAATATTTTTGGATTTGTACCTTTTTATTTTTCCTTCAGAATGAACTCTAATTTGAGCAAGAGTGGAATTTTTAAGAAGTGAATTTAATGGTCTATTATTCATTACAACTTTCTATACGTCATAAGCTTTAAGATAATATTGCATTTTTACTAACCAAATTTGATAATTTTCGCCAGTAAAGATTTATGGGGCATTTAAGGAGAGATTGCTGCTTACTATGGTTAAAAAATAGAGGTTAAAAATAGGTATAATTTTAAAATGGTTTTCAATTGGGTTATAAGTTGTTTTGAACAAATTCACATGTCCTATAAAACTAAAAAAACTCTGATACCACTATTGATGTTTTAAAAGAAACCAATAGCAAAGTTGAAAATTGTTAAAAATATTTTATTGTCTCTTAATAATTTCATTAATCATAATGCTTTAAATAGACAATCTAAAAAATAAATTCTGAACAGAATCTACAGAATAACTAACATAAAATCAAAATAAAATAAAATCAGATTATTAAAATTCTAGAAATCTAAACTAAAAAGATTGAATAATTTATTTAAATTCAAAATAATTCTAAACTAAATAATCTTTTGCATCAACTAATGTAATATTTCAACATTCATTAACTTTATTACATAATAAAATCAAGTTTAGATGGTACAATTTAACACCTTTAATTAAACTCTGCTGCATAAATATTCAATACTACTGTAAGATACACTCAATCCGTACTAGTATATGCAAGATAAGTAGGCATAGCAAACCTGATGAACCCATTAAACTTGCTAGCAGGAGAAGTTGTGTAGGCACCCATATTGCAGAACACAATCAGATCACCTACTTGCAATTCTTGCAACTCGCAGTCACCCACAACAACATCCAACGAATCACAAGTTGGTCCAAATATAGTCGATGGAGTACTTGGACTTGCAATGTTTTCATCTTTTGGCAATGTATTAAACATCATAGAAGAATGATCATATGCTGCAAGATTAAATGACCCATGAATTCCATCATCAATCCAGTAGTCAATTTAGTCACCTCTAGCTCGTTTTCCAATCACATTAGTCACTAGAATAAATGCAGTTTCTTCAAAATATCTCCCTGGCTCTGCAATTAGTTTCAACTCCGTTTCATTTGGGAAATATTCTTGAATTGAGTCTTTTATAGTTTCAGCAATCTTATCAAATAATGGGTTGGCTCTGAATCCACCACCAATGTTAAGAATATGCATTGGATGCATTTTCAGCTCTAAAGCTGCATCAAAAGCAAATCTTGCTGCAGCAATTGCCTGGCGACATACTTGTGGATTTGATGCTATGGAACCTGCATGGAATGAGACTCCAACTACTTTTAGACCAGCCTGATTTGCATATTGCAGCAGTGAGGCCACTTCTTCAGGAAATGCACCATATTTTTTACCAAATGAACGAAAGGACGTATCATCATTCGGTACTTTAAATCGAAGCAGCAATTCACATTGTGGATGCCACTTTTTGATTTTATCAATCTCTTGTTTGGAATCAAAAGTTGTAAGATTTACACCAACATTTGCTGCACATTTGATTCCATTTCTCCATGAGTCTAATAACAACCCCTAAATCAAGAACATAAAAGGGTTCAGCTTCTTCTGGATTTTCAGAAATAGACCTTATAAGACTATTCAGGGTAGATTTTTCAAGTTGAGTTACTTCTTGGCCTTTAACTCTGCTAGCCTCTGACAAGACTTTGAGTCTGCTTGAGTTGAGACCATTAGCATCAACTTGATTCTTGATTGCCATGGACGATTTTAAGGTAGTAAAGCAATTAAGCTTTAAGTACTCAGCGTGTTGAAACTCTACCATTATGTCTAAATTTATAGAAAGGATATTTATGCCTAATTTTATTGAGAAAGACTATCACAATCGGATATATAACCCCACCTATAGACTAAACCAATAATTTTTTAGTTTAAAAATAAAAACTAAATAAAATTAGTTTTTTTTGTTATGACTCAGTTGGCAATTGATTAGATCTACAGATTGAGTCATATACTCGGTTCATGTATGTATATATGTCTGTATGTGGATATACATATATTTATAATCTGAGTCAAAAAAATTTATTAAAGATAAGAATTTGCCAAATACCATGCTTTAAATAAAAAAATTAAATTTTTTAATAATTTTTTTTTCTAATTTTCATTATCACCTCTATCACAAATTCATTAATATATACATATATAAAAAATATTTTTAATATATATATAATATTTTTAATAATTAAATCATATCTATTTTATAGTATAAAAGTGGATGCTTATTTACCGTAGGCCTACAGTAAATAAGCATCCAACAATGAGAGAGAGAGAGAGACGATTTTTACGGGCCCCTTCAATAATAATTTTATATTATTATTGTGATTAGAAATTTTCGCTTCCACTCTCGATTAAATAAAATTTGTAATTTTAGTATTGTTAGACTATGAACTTTAAAGAATATGAGCATAAATTCAGAAAATAAAAGTAGCCATTTAGATGGACTGAAAAGAAAATTAGAATGAATGAATTATGATATTTTTCATATTACATACATTATTTAATAAATAAATAAATAAAAATTCATCATCATCAGTAAAGTAAATAATCAAAAATACAAAGTGATAAATGAGTATTCACTATTATGAAAACATACTCTTACAAAGATTCAAAAGTCTATAAAAATAATAAAGTAAATTAAATTAAAATACAAATAATAATAAGATAATCATAAAGTGAAAATATGTTATTTTATAATAATTCCTTTTGAAATAAAACAGAATAAACGAATAATTAAAATAATAAAATAAAAAATATTAATACTAATACATAAAACTTAATTTAACAAAGTAACACCACAACATATTAGCCAATTTCAAAGTAAAGCAAAAATAAAAATAGACGGAAGATACTAATAAGTAGGACATTTTCATAGTAATTAAAATTTAAATGAAATAAATAAGGAAATAATCAATACTTAAAATGACAAAATCCTAAATTTCTTACCAAAATAATTTTTTTAATTTAAATAATATTGATTTTAATCCAAAACTAATCTCGATTTAATGGTAAAAGAAAAAATCTACTTAGAAAAAAAACACAGAAAATCATCCATTAACAAAAATCGAAAGGGACAGAAAGCTCCACCTTATGGCAAGCTCGCCGTTAACTTTGAAAAATCCATTTTTTAACTTATTTCCAAAAATATTAAAAGCACATATATACACAATGAAAAACTCACAATTTTATATAATTTTATTGACTGATTTGTGTGAAATTTTTAAAGACTAGTTGATCGATCTATTAATTTAATCCTAAAAGAAAAATTTAGAAATCTAATATCATTCTATCTAAAAATTCAACTTTAACAAAAAATCAATATAGTAACAAAATGATTACAAAAAAAAAATCGTTATATGAAAATTCTTGAATAATTTATATGAAATGGTAAGAAATCATATCTTCGCTGTCGGTTTCACTAATTTCTGGCCTTGACACAATGGAGCTCAAGCTTTGCCGTCTGCAGCAGCACACTCTCTTTATAATCCTGGTCTGAAGGTCTACTCTTTTACCGGTGAAATTGGGCCCCTTCAATAGTTTTCCATAGTTTAAGAAGCAATTCTTTGATTTTTCTTGGTTGTTTTTTATTCTTAGCATTTACTTTGTTTTTCCCAATGCTCTTTGTGTTTCCTTTTCTTTTCTTTTTTTCACTTTTCTTTTTTTAAAAATTGATCCGTTTATTTTCTTTTTTTTATTATTATAAAATTTAATCTTTTAAGAAAATCCAATCCTTTTTAGAAAAATCAAACTTTTATCATCTAATCCTTAAAGATTTAATTTTAAAAAACTAAATTTTAGAATTTGATTTTAAAAAATAAGTTTTCTAGGATTTATTTCTCGATTTTAAAATTGGAACCGGCCATCCCATGACTAGTTCACCATGGGTCATGGCAAGAATGCCATGGCCCATGGCTAGTAGCCTGACCTCTTTCATTTAATTTTAGGTCATATATACTAATTGGAGATTCTAGCTAAATCGTCAAATAAATTAATAAATCAATAAATTAATTAAATCACCATATTTAATCAATATCATTTAATAAATTAATTTATAAATTTATAATCAGATATTAAAATTAAGGCTCTATAGTTTACACCCTGCTTGAAAAATTTAAAATTTGGATGAAAGAGAATGAAAAGCAACATAGTCAGTTCAGCCGAAAAACTAGGGAGTTTCAAAAAATCCAAGATTAACTTTTCAAGTACTTCAATAAACCCGAATCATCTTAAAATGCTTCAATAAATCCTGACAACTTGGGTACTTCAATAAGTCCAAATTCACCTTTCAGGCACTTCAATAAATCCAAATTATCTTAGGATACTTCAATAAATCCTGACAACTTGGGTACTTCAATAAGTCCAAATTCACCTTTCAGGTACTTCAATAAATCCAAATTCATCTTTCAGGTATTTCAATAAACCCAAATTATAATCCTGGTTCGAAGGTCTACTCTTTTACCGGTGAAATTGGGCCCCTTCAATAGTTTTCCATAGTTTAAGAAGCAATTCTTTGGTTTTTCTTGGTTGTTTTTTATTCTTAGCATTTACTTTGTTTTTTCCAATGCTCTTTGTGTTTCCTTTTCTTTTTCTTTTTTTTAAAAAATTGATCCGTTTATTTTCTTTTTTCCTTATTATAAAATTTAATCTTTTAAGAAAATCCAATCCTGTTTAGAAAAACTAATCTTTTATCATCTAATCCTTAAAGATTTCATTTTAAAAAACTAAATTTTAGAATTTGATGTTAAAAAATCAGTTTTCTAGAATTTATTTCTTGATTTTAAAATTGGAAACGGTCATCTCATGGCGAGTTCACTATGGGTCATGGCAAGAATGCCATGGCCCATGGCTAGTAGCTTGACCTCTTTCATTTAATTTTAGGTCCTATACACTAATTGGGGATTCTAGCTAAATCTTCAAATAAATTAATAAATCAATAAATTAATTAAATCACCATATTTAATCAATACCAATTAATAAATTAATTTATAAATTTATAATCATATGTTAAAATTAAGGCTCTATAATTTACACCCTGCTTGAAAGATTTGAAATTTAGATGAAAGAGAGTGAAAAATAACATAGTCAATTCAGCTGAAAAACTAGGGAGCTTCGAAAAATTCAAAATTAACTTTTCAGTACTTCAATAAACCCGAATCATCTTAAGATGTTCAATAAATCCCGACAACTTGGGTACTTCAATAAGTCTAAATTCACCTTTCAGGTACTTCAATAAACCCAAATTCATCTTTCAGGTACTTTAATAAACCCAAATTATATTAGGATACTTTAATATTAATAAATCATGTCATTTTCCGCTTGGACATTTCAATAAATCCAGGGATGCTTATGCTTGGATGCCTTAACAAATTCGATTTTTGCTCTAGATACATGAATGAATATGGATTTGACTTAAGGATGCTTCAAAAAAATTCGATGTAGGCCGAAGGCCCGAATACTTCAATAAATCAAGGGAATTCACTATATTTTGTTAAATCTGAGTAGACTCGACTGTGGATTCTTCAACAAACCCATTAAAATTTCAAATGGATAAAAACATGATTTTAGATACTTCAACAAATTTAGAAAAATGTCTGCCTTTGTGGAAAATTGATCTCTATCTTGATTCTTTACTCTTAGGGATGGACATTTGTCTTGTATCAACTTTAGCTCTTCTTGCTAGAATGATCTTAAGATTAATACCAGCTCATATCAAACTAAAACTAGCTCATACCAACTAATTTCAAACTGATATAAACTTATACTAACTCATATCAAACTCATACCAAATTCATATCAAACACATACCAATTATATTAACTCATAACAACTCATATCAAAACTCATACTAAATCATACCAAGTCATATCAAACTCATATCAATAATACAAACTCATAAAAAATTATATCTATCTCATATCAACTCATTTCAAATTCATATTTATAATATTTCAATCCCATTTCAGTAATATAAACTCATATTAAACTAATATCAATAATATAAACTCATATTAAACTCATACCAACTCTTACTAACGCATATCAAACTAATATCAACTCATACTAACTCATACCAAATTCATACCAACTAAATTCAAACTCATACCACCCCCATACTAACTCATATCAACTCATACCAACTCTTACCAAACTCATACTAACTAATTTTAAACTCATATCAACTCATACTAACATATATCAAACTCATACCAACTCATCCCAAACTTATATCAAACTCATACCAATTATACTAACTTATAATAACTCATATCAAAATTCATACTAACACATACCAACTCTTATCAAACTCATATCAATAATACAAACTCATATCAAACTCATTTCAATAATATAAACTCATACTAACTCATATCAACTCATACAAACTCTTACCAAACTTATATCAAGTAATTTCAAACTCATATCAACTCATACTAACTCATATCAAACCCATATCAACTCATACCAAACTCATATCAAACTCATACCAATTAAACTAACTCATAATAACTCATATCAACTCATACCAAACTCATATCAAACTTATACCAATTAAACTAACTCATAACAACTCATATCAAAATTCATACTAACTCATACCAAATCATATAAAAAATACAAACTCATTTTAGACTCATACCAACTCATACTAACTCATATCAAACTGATATAAACCCATTTCAAAATCATACCAACTAATTTCTAACTTATATCAACTCATATCAACTCATACAAACTCATATCAGACTCATACCAAATCATATTAACTCATATCAAACTGATATCAACTGATACTAAAATCATATAAACTAATTTCAATTTTATATCAACTCATACTGACTCATATCAAACTCATACCAACTCATACCAAAGTCATATCAAACTCATACCAATTATACTAACTCATAAAAACTCATATCAAAATTCATACTAACCTATATCAACTCATATCAAACTCATATCAATAATACAAACTCATATCAACTCATATCAAATTTATATAAACTCATACTAACTCATACCAACTCATATTAACTCATACCAGCTCATACCAAACTCATATCAATAAATTTTAAACTCATATCAACTCATACTAACTCATATCAAACTCATACCAAATTCATATCAAACTCATACCAATTAAACTAACTCATATTAAAACTTATACTAACTCATATCAAAGCTCATACTAACTCATATCAAACTCATGTCAATAATATAAACTCATACCATATCATATCATGCACAGTTTGTTCTTTCATCTAAAGTGTTTATATCACCATAACAGTAAAGCGAAAATCACCAATTAAAATCATAAATTTCACCAAAAACTAAACATTCTACAAATAAATTTTTATTCTCGCAATCAAAATAAGTACAATGAGTTAGAAGAGAAATATCGAGAGAGAAATAGGATAAATATCTTTATATCGCAGTGAGAAATAATGAACAAATAGCAGTTACTGTAGAGAGAAGATAACATCTTCGACCTTAAAATGTTAAAATAGAAAGAGTTAGAAGAGAGAGATCGAGAGAGAAATACGCTAAATATCTTTACATCGCAGTAAGAAACAGTAAAAAAATAGCGGCTACAATGGAGAGAAGATAACAACTTCAACCTTACAATGCTAAAATATAATGAAATAGATATAAGAAACAATTGAAAATGCTTAACGGCGAGGGTTTCTTGTTTCGACAAAAAATGGGAAAGAGAAAATGAAATTCGAAAATAAAAAGAAAAAAAAAGTATTTTTAAAAATATGAACAGGCTTTTAAATTTTTAAGAGTTTTTTTATTTAAAATAGTCTAATTAAAAATATTAGGATTTAAAATTTATTAATAATTTTTTATAGGCTCTGATAAATTCTCGTAATATATTATTGTAATATAATATAATAATGATTATTATAATAATTTTAGCTAAAAAAGTATAAATAATTTTATATTATAATAATTTTATATTATTATAAAAGTGATCATGGTTTTCGGGAATATCAAAGAGAAATTCTGATAAAAAAAAATTGGACGGAAATTTAGGCGGCAGGTTTTTAGAAGGGAATGTATATTAATGGGGTTTGCTTTTTAATTTTTATATTACATCTGGAAGGACATAAATACATAATTTTTGTGAATAAGGTTTACACTTTATCAGCATAGACGAAAAAGATATTTTTCTGACTATTTCCCTAACAATTTTAACTAAAAAAAGTATATTATTTTAGTCTAAAAAATAAAAAGTATATTATTTTTTAAAAGTATATTATTTTATATTACTTTTTTAAGTTAAAATAATACATTTTAAAATAATATACTTTATTAGTTAAAGTATATTATTTTTTAAAAAAATAAATAATATACTTTTTTACTTTAAATTCAAAAAAAAATAATGATGCATATGAAATAAAAATATTTTAAAAAAATATTAATATAATGATAAAGAAGGGAATTAATTAACAAGATAGAGAAGAGGTAAAAATGTCCAATGAGATTTTAAAGCATTAATATTAGCATTAATATTAATATTTTAAAAAATATTAATATAAAATGTGTAATAATTTAATTTTTGAAATATTTTAAAATATAATGTAATAAAAAATAAAAATATAATAATAAAATAATAAAATATTTATATTATTATTAATAGTATTTATTCATTAATATTTAAAAAATAAAAATAAAATAAAAATAGTTGATATATAATTATTAATAGCATTTATTCATTGGTATTTAAAAGAAAAATGAAATAATAAAATATAAATAGTTGAAATAATAATAAGAAGAAGGAAAGAAAAGAATAAAAAAAAAAAAAGAACACAGGACCAACGGAGGAAATGAGAGAGTGTTAACCATCATGCAAATAGCCTATGCCGGTCCCTGTATTCATTCAAATAATATTTAAATTATAAAATATATTTAATGTTTATAAAAATCAAAACAAGCAAATCTATGTATTTATAAAGAGACAAAGAGTATAATTACGGGAGAGAGAGACAGAGAGAGGGTGAGCATGAGAGAGAGGGGGACAGATCAATTTTTCTCTGATCTATCATTATCCTATGATCAACCATCGACACCACTAATATCACCGTGTAGCTTGACTGACAGTGAGCTCAACACCACCTACCTTGCCACCAACAACCACAACATGAAGGCATATGCATCGGACAATGGTCACATCATCCGAGGATTTCCAATGATGATTTCGGCTCATTTTGATCTCTTTTTTCAACGAGACAAAAATCATTGATTCTTTTCTTTCATAAGTTTCAATTTGACACATTAATTTTAATTTTTTAGATTAATTTTTATTTTACTCAAAATACGGTGACACTCCGACCAATATGACACCTCATTTTTAATTTTTAGATTAGTTTTTATTTTGCTCAGAATCCGGTGACACTCCAGCGAGACTAATGACTTTCAGCGAATCAAATAAATTTATTGAAACTAAATAATTAGTTAAACTTATTATTTATTAATTTCTTGGAACTAAATAATTTATTAGTTAAATTAATTATTATTGTTTATTAATGATTGAAACCAAATAATTTATTAGTTAAATTACTGTTTATTAATTGAAGTCCAATAGTTAATGAAATTGTGTTTAATATTCATATGGTCAATTACTTGATTAAAATTAATTTGTTAAATTAATATATAAAATGTGAACTATTAGTATCATGGGTTATGTTAAAATAATAATAATGATAATTATTAATAATATAATTATTGTCAAGATAGTAGTTATTACTATTATTGTTACTATTGTAGTTATCAAATAGCAAAATCAAATTTATTATTATGTTTATTACTACTATTATTACTATTAAATGAAATTATTAATATTAACAATATTATTGTTAATATTAGTATAGTTATTGTTATTATTATGAAAATTTTTAAAGCGAACAGGTAAATTAATTTAATGGTATATTGTGTTATTTTAATATTTATTAAATTATCCATATATAGTTTTAATTGAAGGACAATTATAAAATTATTTTCTTAAAGTTATTTAAATTAATTTAACATATTAAAAGGAAATTTAAATAACTATTTTATAATGTAAACTAAATAAATGATATTAATAGTCAATTGACTAATCTTTGTTATTATTATTGATATTAATATCACTATTGTTATATTTGTTATCATTAATATGAGAATTATTGGAATTAGAATTTTCTATTAGTTCAACAGTAAATTGTGATATTTTAATATTGAGATTAGAGGCCAGAGGGGGCAATTGTGTTATATTGAGATATTGTGGTTTACTTAGAAATGTTATTTTTTTGTCTTGATTTTAGAGGAAAATAGCTTAGATACAGGGGAACTTTATCGAAATTTCAGCAACTCTTTAAAGTCATTCATTTATTCCTATTCTAATAATTCATATTTATTGTTTGAAAATAACTTTCAGATATTTTTTTCATCTTCAATCAGATGCTTCGATGACAGTTATTGAATTTTTATCTACAGTGAGCTATATAAATTAATATAATACTCCGATTTCTTATTTTACATTAATAGCTATATTTGCATGCATGCATTTATTGCTTGTGTGGAATAAATGTAATTATTATTATCAGTATTTGATTATAGAAATATAATGTATGTTAGTGCATGAATAGAATGTGTTGTTGCATATTATCTGTGTTTGCCGGATAGAGTTATGATGATGTGAGACCACATGTGATTTGAAATATGAGTTATGATATGATGATATTATGTGATGATGAGATTATGACTGGCATGACGGCAGAGACTTTCTCATACTCAGTGTTGCTTGTCAGTCGAATAACGTTACTTGGCAAAAGCTATAATGATGGACCTTGTGTATTAGATTCTAAGAAAAACGTGTGAATTAAGAGAGCTAAATAAGGGATCAACTCCTTAGTTTGAGTTTAATATGACCCTATTGACTTACTCCTATTATTGTATAATTATGTAATTTGTTGGTTTATTGATATTGGCATGAGCATTATTTGTATGAGAACAATGTATTATATTAATTATTATATAGTTCATTAAGTTAAACGTTCATTTATGTTCACTATTTTTTTTCCAAGTTGCAGGTTAAGCGTAGGAATGATGCTTATTCAAGTCAACTTGCCTTTTTATTCCTCAACATGAATTATTTAAATATTTATTTTATTATATAGTTATTTCATGCTTGTTTGTATTATAGAAACTCTGCATTGTGTATTTTTTATAGGTATCGAAGCCACCAAAATTAAATTTTTATTTTTGAATAAATTAAATTGCAAAAGCGGTAAATAGAGTCGAACCTTAAGGAATTGTTACTTACTAAAATTAGTTTAGGACCAGGAAAAATAATTCAAATAAGAAATTAAAACTAGGGGGGGGGGGGGAGTTTGAAGATACTAAAAATTAAAATCTTAATAATTCTGAAAATTAATTCTGAATTAACAAAATTAAAGACAATAAATAATAATTAAAATTATCAATAAGAGTGAACTCAGTTGAATGAATAATTTTAGTTTAATTCATAAATTGATCATAGATTCAAATATTGTTATTTTTAATTCTTCAATAAATTAGTTTTAATATTGGATAAGCTTGCAATTATCAATTATTTCTTAATTGTAAATTAATCAGAAAATATTCTCTAATTAACTCTTGTCAATAACCTATCATATAGGAACGTCCTTAAAATCTAATAATTGACAACTTTAAGAAATAAAATGACTTAATTCTAACAAAAAAATCTAACTACATGATTTATTTAATTAGATTATATATTCTCCTTATGATACTCATAATTGCTACTTTAATCAAAACGTTAAGAACAATTATAGATTGAAAAGTTTTAAATAGTGTTATGTTATTTAATCAATTTAAACAATTGGCTCTATTGATCAATTAGCAAAATAACAATTTAAATATGCTATAGAGAGTATATAAAGATTGAGAATTAAAGAAGAAAAGAGATAAATTGTTTAAATCTCATAATCTGCGAATATGAACTTCAATTACCCTTCAACCTATAGTTGCTTATAGTTTTAACAAAGAAAACCTTAATCAATTGAAAATAATCAGAAACCAAAAGTGAAAAGTTGCTAGGATTGTTGAATCCTCTAACTTAAATACTCTTAGATTTAAAAATTTCCTAAACTAAATCTAATTAAAAAAAAAACTAAAACAAATAAAAATAATAAAAGAAATAAATAATAATATCCCAAATTAATTTCTATTTAATATGAAGATACAAAATCAGATATATCCCTCAATATCTGCTCCAAATTCATAGCTATAAAACACCAAAAGATAGGGAATGCCAACTATCAATTTTTATCCCTCCATATATCAGATTAGACCCTGGCGCTAGCCTTGCTCAAGGCTTATCCCAAAGGCTTTTGTCAGTAGCTTCTTGCACTTTTCTACCATTCAACTCAAATTTATTCAATTGACTCATTGCCCTTTTTTCAACTATTTTCTCTGTAAAAAACACTTCAAAATCAGTAGATTTATCTAACAACGAGCCTAAATTTCACCAAAAATATCAACAATATTTATTCGTTATCACGTTTGGTACCTCTATTTCTAATTAGTTTAGTTGTTCGTTGATATCATGTTATGTTTTTGTTGAATAAAGTTTTTATAAAATTTGAGTTGTTTGCTTAGTTGGCAATGATGTACAAGTTTTGTTTAATAGCTCTAGTTCTATAACAGTGATGACTGTCATAAGTGATGACTGTCATAGTGCAGTTTTCTCGAGTTTGAACAATTAGGCTTACTACGATTTTAAAAGCCACATGCTTTTTCTATTTTTTAATGTCGATTACGTGTTCTCGAGTTTGGATCATGACAAAATATCTCTTTTTTTATTGAACTTAACTACCACCTTATGAGATTGAGATGGTAGTCTCATCCTATATAATAATCTCTCAAAAGAGCAAGCAATTAATGAGCAAGAGAGAAAGAGTAATTAATGAGAAAGAGTTTTCATTATAATAAATATATATAAACTTAATATATATATATATATATTATATAATATGTGAATGAATATATTATAAATTATCCTATAGTTATTTCACGAAATTACTAAAATATTAAATTTTAAATAAATATATAAAAATGATATTTTTTTATTATTATAACTTAAAATAATTTATAACATAAATAATTAAAAATTATTTTATGATCATTATGATACTATATTAAAAGTAAATTTATATATAATTCGTAATCTAAATAAACTAACATTTTAATTTTGGATAAATTTATATATAATTCATAATCTAAATAAACTAAAATTTTAATTTTGGTTATTTTAATTATTACAATTTAACTAAATATTTAACCACCTTTTCAGTAATTATTATTAATTTAATAGATTTATAACTGGAATAAAAAAAATTATTATACTGTTATTGCAATTTAAATCATTAAATATATATAATTATTATTGAAAACCTAAATAAATATTATAATTATTACATTTTAATTAAAAATTAAAATTATTTATTTATTATATATATATATATATTTATTTATAGATTAAAATTGGATTCATTTACATTGTAGGTCTACAGTATAAGTATATCTAACATATGACATGTTTTCATCCACCACCTTACTTCTTTATCTCTATTAGTATTTTAAAATATTATGGTACATTTACGATATAATATGTTAATAGTTAGATAAATTTAAGTATGTATTTATTATTATGAATATTATATATATTGCATTTATCAATTAAACTATTTAGTAATCTCAATGAAAATATATGTAGTATAAACTATGTTTTCATTTGAAATTTTTTTCTTTATATTCATATTAAATTGATTTTATTTGTAATATCTATTTTCTTTTATTTTCATATTCTAACTGTACATCAAATAAATTTTTTGTTTCAATTTAATTCTTTATGTTTCATTATCTAACGTGAAGAATTATTACAATTTAATGTAGTCTATAGCTTTTAAATAGTATATTTTCAATTAATTATCAACATTAATTTTTAAAATTTTTATATAATTTTAAATAAATAACAAAAAAAATAAATAACATTATATCTTTTTAATTAATTATCGATATTAATTTAAAAAATTAAATAATCCTAAATAAATAATAAAAAATAAATATTATTATTTGATTAATAAAAAAATATTATGAAGCGAAGAGATGCGAGGGTTTTTCCTAGTAATAAGTAAACTAGAATATTGGCAAGGCTGGCCAAAAAACTATTAAAATTCACTGACTGTTAAAATTAAAAAGCTTATTTTATATTAATTATTTTTATTTTTAGTAGCCTATAACATGCTAAATTTTTTTAATATAAAGTTGGAATATCAATACCAAAAGCTAGTTATTAAGAACACATCTTATTTCCACAAATAATAAAAAAATTTATTAATTTTTTTCTTCGTAAGAAAATAATTAAGATATGGAAGTTAAGTTTATTCAATCATTCTAAAAATGGTAAATAGGCATATCTATTTAGAGGACATTTGGGATGGTTTTTGTTCTTGCATTTTAGCTTTTTTTTAAGAAAAAAAAAACAAAAATGTGTTTGTTAACCATTTAAAATCAAAATATTAAAAATCATATTTTATAGATTTCATATTGGTTCAAAACCGTTCATAATTTACTAAAAAAATATAAAACCCAGTTACATGGATTTTTAACATTTTGGTTTTGTAAAAAAATATATATCAGTAAAATCTCTCTCTCTACTATTTTTTTAATTTTTGTATATATTTTTTACTCTTTTTTTGAAAATTCAATTATAAAATGAGAGATTTATTTTTTATTTTTATTCTTTATTTTTAATAATTTTATTTTCTTTTAATAATTATCTATAATATCTAATTAATATTATGATATATTATTAGAATAAATAATATAATTTTCTTCTAATATATAAATAAAATATGTGTTTATACATCTATGGTAAAAAAATATAATATAATTTTTAAAAGTACAAAACAAACTTTTAAAAAATATAAAATAAAAAACTGAAAATAGTTTTTAATTTTAAAAAATAAAAAATAAAAAACTTACAACGTAAATAAACAGGGCCTTAATTAATCTATTTTCAAAATCGAAAATAGTTAAAATTAGAAAGTTTATTTTATATTAATTATTTGTATTTTTAGTAACATAAAACATGTTAAAAAAATTTTAATATAAATTTGAAATGTTAATATTAAAAGCTAGTTATTAAGAACTTATCTTATTTCCACGTATAATAAAAGATTTTATTAATTTTTTTTCATATGAAAATAATTAAATTCTTTATTCAATCATTCTGGAAATAATAAATAAGCATTTCTATTTAACTAATTTGCTTAATTGGCCTATTTTCAAATATGCAAACTGTTAAAATTAAATAATTCATTTTTATATTGATCATTCTTCTTTTTAACGGCGTATAACATGTTGAATATTTTTTAATATAAATTTGAAGATATCAATCTCAAAAACTAGTTATTAAGAACCCATCTTATTTCCACACATAACAAAAGATTTTGTTATTTTTTTAGTAAGAAAATAACTACGACATGGAAATTAAGTTTATTCAATCATTCTGGAAAATGGAAATAGCAAGTAGGCATATCTATTTAACTATTTTGTTTTTTTTTTTTTTTTTGAAACTGAAGAAGTAAATTCCATTACTGTGAATCAGAAACAAGAACATCAAAAATTACCATAGGAGGAACATCCACCCATGTTGTAGGCTTAGACAAAGAGCCAGCAAGCCTAAACTAATCTATGGGTTACATGATTCGCAGAGCGCTTAGCAAAAACCACTTTGGCCTCTTCAATATCATGAAGAATAGCCTTACAATCAGACACAATTAAACCAAAATGAGAAAAATCAACAGAAACAGTAGACATGGCCTAAACCACTTGGAGACAATCTAATTCAAAAATCACACTTTGGACAACCCATGTTCCTTTCCCCAACTCAAAAGACTCCCCGAAGCTAAAAACTTCTAGTAAACTAGGTGAAGGTTAGCCTGAAAATGACACAGAGACAGCCACAATAAAAGCACCAGTGCCATCACGTATCACAAATCCACAACCAAAACTACGTACCAGCCTGCTCAAAAAGTGTTGCATCGACATTACAATTAACCCACCCTGCTACTTGTGTATAAAGAGCACAATTTTGTCCACTAGCTAGGACGTTGAGCTTGGCACCACTGATGTAACATAGAATCTGCTAACTTTAAAATACGGCAAATATATGTTTCTAGATAACTCATAACTTCATTCCTGTTATACCATAAAGCCCAAAGCACCATAGCAAACATGCATCTATTATCGTTAGTGAGAGAGTTCCAGACATCAGTAAGCCAATCCAACAACAAACCAGAGTTACTAGCTATCAAACCCAGCGGAGAAGTAATCCACACCTCCTTTGCAAAAAGGGCACATCACCAGTACATGTACCGCTAATTCCTCACTCAGATTACAAATGGAACATCAAGGATTTACCTCAATATTACGCCGACAAAGCTGGTCCTTGGTAGGGAGGCAAGAACTATAGGCCTGCCACAGAAAATGCTTGATTTTCGGCTGCACCTTAAGGCTCTATAAAGATCTTTAGAAAGATTGTAAATTGAAGACCACTGACTGAGACGAAGCTTTTTTCAACTTCCAACCGAATATATACCTCTCTTGTCCCAAAACCAGTACTGACCCATTTATTCTTATACTCCCTCCGCCCAAAAAATTACAACATTCCTGATCTCATGCATATGACCCATTTATCTTTCATATATAATAAATATGTATTGGTTATTGTAAAAATTAAAAATTAAAAAAACTATTGATTGAGCGTCAAATCAATTATAATTTAAAAAATATAAATAATTAAATATAATATTATTGATTATAAAATATTTAAATAAGAATATAATAATTAATTTACAATGTAATTATAATTTAAATAAAATAATGGGATTATATTTTAACATAAATAAAAAAAAGTATTTTTATTATTTTGGTATGGAGAGAGTATTTGACAATTGAAGAGTTTATTTTTATATTAATTAACATAAATTTAGAAATATCAATTTCAAACCTAGTTATTAAGATAAAAAAAACCATTTATATATATTAATTATTCATATATTTTTTATTTTATCAATATGAGATTTTATTTTCCATATATTCTTATTATTACATACTCCTAATTACCAACAAAATTAATGTTAAAATTTTTCTTTCTTAAACAAATATTTTAACATCTTTTTGGTTCTGGTTCATGTGAAGATTAAAAAATATTTTACAAAAATTATATAAATCTCAGTATATATTTTTTATTAATTTGATGCGATTTCGTCTTAAAAATTAATTGAAAATTTTAGAATTTATACATGCTGCAAATTTTGTAAATAAATATATTTATAAATTATGGAGAAGTTGCTTAATTTCTAATTATTTTTTTCTTATTATGATTGTTGGAATGTCATTTTATGTTGTGTTTTCTTATATATATATTTTTTTAAAAATCTATTAGCTTAAAAGTTTTTAAATTTTGTCTGTTCCAATTGTTTTATTCAAAACTTCTATTTTATATATTTTTTTTAAATTGATCTCAATTTACAATTTCTAAAGAAAAATTATTTTTTTTCTTTATTTTTTTCATTCTTTCTTTCTGACAATTTAAGAAAGTGAATCTCTCTCTCCCTGTAGTTCATACCATGACTCTTCTCTCTCAAAATAAATTACAACCTCTATTTCATTCTTAAAAATCCAATAACAGTGACTAATTTAATTATAAACTTATGAAGATGATGAAGAAAATTAAATTGAAAAATGGTGAAAAAAGAATAAAACAAAGAAAGAAAAACATTATTTTATTTTAATTATAAAATAATATTATTCTTTTAATTTTAATTTTGATCAATTTCTCCACCCTACAGTCAGATTCAACTCAATTCAACTCAAGTACTCAACCCAACTCAATAAAACAACAACTAAATTTATAAATTAAAATGAAATGCAAAATTAAAATTTTTGGATAGAAGTGTAAACTTATCATCCAATGGCAAAATTTTCCTCATTTTTGCTATTCTTTTCATTTTCCTTCCCATTCAAATAAATAGAAAACAAATAAAAATAACCATTTACAAATTCCTTGTGGAAACACATTGCTTATTCAGAGTTAAAAAAAACAAGCTAGTATAATTGTATAAGTCCCCTCTTCATAATCTACAATATAAGGAAAGGAAAAAAGCCAAAGCAGAAGAAACAATTGTATGTTGTGAATCGTTGTTCAGTTGTGTTGATAACTTCTGTGATTACAAAGTGTAAGGGCTTGCATTGTGAAAACAACTACTAGATGAACCAAAACTTCTACAGAGAAGAAATTCAGCTTGCCTTCTTCTTTCCAAATAATAAGTTCCACGAGTATGTGTTGCCTTTCTGCATAGCCACTTCGACCCGTTTTCCCCAATCTAAGTCAATCATCGATTTTATTCAATTAGAGCTAGCTCATAATATGTGAAAATAAGTAAGAATAGGCAGCAGTTACTAGCGTAAAAGTGGATCAATATGAGATGCTGCAGTAGAAAATTGGCCCAAAAATAACCCCAAGCATGAACAAAATGTTATATTGTTTCTGGTTAGAAGATACCTTGTCCATGAGCCAGTAGCCAATGGTTGGCATGTATTGTACTACATACATAACAGCTAGCACAGGCTGAAAGAAAGATCAAAATATTAAGATTTGTGCATAAAGCATAAGAGTTTGCAGCATTTCTTACAAAACAAAGGAGAAACACTTTGGGTTGGAAGAAAATACATTCCATTAAGAATTTATGATCAAGGTTAACATAACACACCATGATTAATTATCATAGCCTTCAACATAATTGCAGGACCTGAATTAAATAAAAACAGAATTCAAATGAATTAGGAAAGCAAATACCTGGTTTGATATCCAAACTTCCTTTAGACCATGGGATGCAGCAATAATTGTCAGTTCTGCACACCTATCTGAAGACACACGCTTCTGTCAACATGATAGCATTCAATTAAGTTAAAACTGAGCAATGTTTGCTAGTTGCTACCACAAAAAATTTGGTTTGTCCAAGTGAAAGTATGTTATCATACAAATACAGTAAGAAGCTCACCTCAGTACACTTCGCTGAGGTTGTGTACCCATTTGACGTTTCTATTGGCCCAGGACAAACAACAGTCACCTTAATCCCTTTCTGACAGAGCTGCAAAAACACAAGATTAAAATGATTGCAGATTTAGAGAACAAAATGGTTGCAATTTATCATGTGATGAAGTATGTGTTCTTAATATTTCTTCATGCTTAAAATATTAACCATGTATTTGCCAATACTAAATAACATGACCAAGCAACGCAATTGATACCAAACACAACTGGCTTGCAACACAGTCAATCACGCATTAGTCATCATGCAGTTTAGTCCACTTGTTAATTTATTGCATTTCACTTCTGGTCTGGAAGAAAGGATTAGCGACTCATGATGGCTACATCCTCAAATGGTTTTCTTGACTATTGTACAATGGATGTCTACATCATTGATGAAAGCTAAATGACTAACAGTGCCTAACCTATTGATGCTACATAAACATTATCATAGAATAAATCAATCATAAAGAAAAGCATAAGAAAGTAAGTTTGATCAATTAAAAACATTAATGCTTTAATGGTCAATTAACAGTGGCCAGTTCTTTCAAAAAATACATGTGAATAAAAACACTTTTATATAGGTGATGAAATAAATAGCTGAAATTCAATCTCTGCCATGCTTATTGGTCTGTATTTGTTGGAAATATGCCTCAATTTGCTGCAGGAAATCAAGCAAGATCAAATAAAAAAAATTTAAATTTAAAAAAAAAATCCAAATAGTTTTTATTTGATGATTTATATTAGATTTTTATTGATTTTGTTTTGATTTTTTTGTTACAAATTTATGTATAAATAAGCCATTTGATAGAAATAAAATCGAGCCTTTCATATAGCTCCATTGAAACACCAACAGTGTTGAACTCAAATTTTCTAGGGCCTTTTCACATGCCCCCTAACACCCTAAGCTAGGGCCAAATGGTTAAATTTAAGTTGCAAGATATTGTTATAAAAGCAAGAAAAGGACAATAACCCTTCATCATCCTATATGCTCCAGATAGAACTTAAGAACATACCTCAGACCGCAAGGACTGAAAATACCCATTTAGAGCAAATTTAGAAGCAGAGTATACAGCCTGTCCTGGAGTAGGTACCTTTCCTGCAGCACTGCTCATCTGCCCATATCAAATGACTAATATCATATGTCTAAAAATATTAGCAACATAACAACAGACTGCGTAACAAACAATCTGCTTAAATTTTTAAGTAGAAAGGATCATCCACGTGGTAAATATATCTCATGGTCCATCAATGAGGTGCCTCAGTTTACATGTCCAACTACACCAGAAAGTTTTGATACATATTCGAAACAGACACTACTAAAGATAGTTATTGTTGATCCCCCATACCACAACAAAATGGCCCCTCCCTCGCTTCAGCATGAAAGGTGCCAATAGCCGTGTAAGAGATAGTGTCCCTAGAACATTAATGTTGAATGTAGCCTGGTTCAGAAATAAAAACACCATTAGTAGTCCTGCAATGGAAGATCAGAAGAAACAGGCCCAAGTAGTATGCTGATAATCCTTTTATAAATATATTCTGTTAACCAGACTTAACTTGTGACTTACACAGGCAGTGCATAGTTGACTTACTAGTGTGTAAAAGTGTTGTTTGCACTAGATCTAACTATCAGATGCCTAAGAATGTCATTCATATGGTACCTTAAGACTTTCGTCAGTTACATCCAGAGCTGTTGATTTCTGCCCAAAAGAAAAAAGATGTCATTAAAAAGTTATTATCTACTCAAAATTCAAATCACATATAAGAATATTAGACAAGTTATCACATTTCTGCATCAAAGACATGGCATCAATAGTGGTGTTGTAGCACGGCAACTTATGAATATTCAATTTATACCCAAGTGAGCATGTAGCACCTTGTTCTGTCTTTTGCTTTTGGAAAAATATTTGATCTTTCATGTCAAGCTTTGGACATGGAATTGCATGAGAACAATGATGATATATTTAGACGTTAAGCAAATTTATTCAACCTCACTACCAATATATGAAATTCTAGCTAACCAAAGTGACACTCCATAACATGACATGTAATGCAATTCAAGATAAAATAGATTCATTAATAATAGCATTTTGGATGACAATCACACATTCCATTTAATGGTAAATTGGTAATTCATGTTTTAAAAAAAAATCTGAGATTCCATTGCAACATGGAGAGCTTCAACTTGATTTACAATGCAAGTGACCAAAGATCCCATGTCTTAACATGAGAAACAAAATGAAAAGGTGCAGACTTAAGCAATCCAAGACATATAATTATATTTCATTGTCGGCAATAGTAGGCTAATGAGACAGGGTTCAGCAAAAATGCATGCCCTATCACAGAGAACCATCCCTTCCAAATATCTACAATAACCAATGTTCTCTAGTCTCATCTATCCTGCAAATGTGTGATTCATTCACCCTTCCCCATCAAAAGCACATGCATTCCTTTTGGATTGTTTCAGTTGTTTCAAGAACTCACAATATTTGTTTTGTGTCATACATCCACGAATCACATTTCCAAGGATTCAAAAGTATCATATGCATGTCCATTGAAACCTTACCAACTGTTCATTGAGATCTCACCAACCCATATTAGAAATAACCACTTACAGGGCGCTCATAGGCTGCATTATGAATCATGTAATAAACACCAGCTCCAGAGAAAAAGGACTCTGCTTTTTCCACTGCCTCTCTAAGAGAATCTTCACCAGATGCCAAATCCAAAGGTAAAATCTTCACTTCATCAGGTGCGTGTTTTCCTGTGGGATTGACAACTACATGTCAAGAAAATAGAGAAGAAACAATAAGGAATGAAAGACTTCATGCAACTTCAGATGGATGGATAAACCTGTAAGTTGCTTCTTAACTCGCTCCAATTCAGCTTCATTCCTTGCAGAAAGAATAAGCTTGGCACCTAAACTTGCCAATTGTTTAGCAAGAATCTCACCTGGAATCCACCATCAATTTCAAAGGTTAAAAGATGAATACAAGAACATATAGAACAAGTGACTAGTGAGCCCCAAAAACATAGTTGGGATCAAATATTCTAAATATAACCACAATTTTATTTTCCAAACATAGAGACACAAAAAAATGAAAATACATAATTATGCAATAATTGCAATGCTTAAGATCTACCGGATTAAATGGTAATAAAATCATCCATGACTAGTGAAATAAATTTCATCCGGCAATTTTGTATTTGGAAGTCCTCATTTGGACTGGTCTGAATTTACCAACAAGAGAATCAAAACAATAATGCCTAAGTTAACACGCCAAATGAATCCCTTCCTCCATTATCAAGACGATATTTGGCTTTGCTTTCACAACAATGGAAAAACAGAACCTAATGAGCAGTGCCAGTCCAGCAACAATAACAACAACAGCAAGATTCCGAGTCTGTCTGTAAACCTCCACCGTGAATATCAATAAAATTTTTAGGCAGCAAAAAAAAAACCAACTACAACAATATTATTTTTCATTAATTCAAAAGCATTTGCTCAGAATTTGATATTTGCTTCATTAATTACAGATCAACTGTGAAATCTGATTAGAGAAAATCACAAAAAAAATAATACAACAAAAAAAAAAATCAGTACCTATTCCACGGCTGGCTCCAGTTATCCAAACAACCTAAAACAATTTTTTTTTCTTAAAGACAAAATATTTCAAAAATAAAGGAAATGAATTCAAAAATTAAAAAAAAAACATTAAATAACCTTATCCTCAATTTCTTCCTTCTTGACATGTCTTTTAGACATCAACGTGAAGTCACCTAAAATTACACAAAAATTAACCAAACAAAGCAAACAACAAATGAAAATACAATACAAGAGCTGATAATTTCCAACATGAAAGCTAACAAAAGTAAATAAATTTAGGGTTTGAAAAATCACCATCAGAAGTGAAGAACTTGAACAATGAAGCAATAAGAAGAATAAGAGATAAGGCAATTAAGAGCAAAGGCAGCATCCGTATTCACGCTTTCAGTTCAGTTATCGTTAAACTGCAAGTGAAAAATTAGTCTCTGCTTGTTTTTATAGCGGTTCTTTAGAGCTAGGGTCTTGTGCGGTTTGTTTCACGCTATACCCGTCTTTGTGCCACGTCAGCGCAGCAATTTTTGCTATTTTCCCTTTTTTACCCTTCCTGAAATAAGTGGCCTTTACAGTAAACAAGACTGGGCTGGACCCACTAGGCCTAATTATGAAATGAGGGCCCAACCATTGCATTTTTTGGGATTTTTTCACAAATATCCTCAAAAATAAAATTATTTTTAAAAATATCTTTTTTTTTTCCATTTCAAAAATACTTATTTTTTAACTTTAAATTTCAAAAATACCATCTTTTAAAAAATATATTTTTAAAATAAATTTAGTATATTAATAATATAATCTATTATTAAAAATATATATTAGTTTGTATACCAAAAAAAGTGAGATTTTAAAAAGAATGTTAAATATATATCCTAAAAAATATCTCAAAAAATAAAAATATTTTTCAAAGCACTTCTTTTCCTTTTTTGTCAAATTCTCACTTTTCTGTGTTTTAATTTCAAAAATATCTCATTTTTTAAAATATACATATACATGTAATGTATCAAAGGTATATTCCGCTTCCATAAATATATATTTAGTTTGCCAAATATGTAAAAAATTGCAAGGTATTTTTTTTAAAAAATGACATATAATGAAATGTTCTCAATTTTTATTTGATTGTGTAATAATAAACTCAATTTGTAGAGTGATTCTTATTAAATAAGAAAAATATAGTTTATGGTTGCCAGTGGATGTAGTAAATTTTATTGGAGATATTTTATGTTAGAGTTCGACCTATTTTGAAAAAAATAAAAAATATATATATATAGTTAAATAAGGAAAAAAAATCTTCATCTTTTAACCTATAGATTTCTTAAGCTTATCGATAAATTAAAAAAATTATAGAATTACATTTATTATCAATATTATGGTGAAAGGGATTTTAACATTCTCCTTTAAAAAAAAAGGAAGAATAGACGAGAGATTTTGAATATTGGATGGTATAGTTTTTTTTTTTTTTTCCGTCTTCTTGTTTTTTTTCAATGATTTTATTCGTTGAATACTAAGACTATGCTATTGTATTAATACATTGAACGTTAATTATAGAATTTAAAATAAGCACATAAATAAAGAAATTCCATTTTGCAGATATGTAGAATATAATTTTTGCATTTTACATAAAATGCAAAATTTACAATTAATATTATATAATGAAATTGTTTTTCAATACAAAATAATTTTTTATTAATATATAAAAATTAAATATTTATACAAAGTATAAATAAAATTATATAATTTTAAAATATATATAATATATATAATTAATAAAATTATTAAATCTTTTTAAATTTTTTTTATGTAAAAAGTGAAAATAGTAATACATAACAAGTAATTAAGCAAATTTTATAATATTTTACGTAATAAAAATTGTTAATAATTATAATCTCATTGAATTAAAAATTTTGGTTATCTCCACTTTATTATTATTATTATCTATCATTTCTTTTCATTTCCACCCCCATAATGACGATTAAAAAATAAGAGCAAAGAAAACATAACAAATTAAAAATGATATCATCCTTGCATTTTACCAAAGCATATCTCCTTTTCAATTATTTTCTTCTCCATTATCAAATTTTGACTAAGATATTGTTTGAATAGAATCTTATGTATTTAATTAATTATTATTTTTTTTACTTATATATCACTTATTAAATTTATATTTTTTAATACTTATTTTATTTTAAATTGACCGATATATTTTTTTATTTGTCTCATATTATAATTTATTTATTATTTTTAATAAATTATTAATATAATAAAATTTTATTATATTCTTATTTAATATTATTTATTAAATATATATCTTATAACAGAGTAGAGGTATAATAAAAAATATATTTATATTTATATTTTTAATAAAAATAATTAATTTTTTAATAAAGTGTATGTGTTAATTTGAGACATAAAGGAGTATGAAATTTCTCCCATACTTAAAATATGAATACAATTTTCCAAAAAAAAATATGAATACAATTAATAATATTTTATTTTTTATTAGATGAAAAATAAAACCCTTTTTCTTCTTGGCCTATTGATTTATGCAACGTTAACTTGCACTAGTATAGGAGTTAGGCTATTGAAATAGCTTCATATATGTTTTGCAAGAAAAATAAATTAATTAAAACGACAACTTAAAAAAATTTACTAATAAAAAATTGTCTATTTATGGAAAATGAGTTATTCCTAATAAAATTTGATTAATCCAAGAGAATATTCTTTTTATAGATATAATTTCACATTTTGAGTTTTTTTTTTATTTCTCTACATTTATTTCTTTAGAATGTCCATTCATAAATATTAACATACCATATTTTATATATGAATATTCAAGAAATTTCAATATAAAAAGTATAAAGAAAAATGAATTTTTTTATCCTCCAAACACAAAAAATCAATGAGAGATATTAAAAAAATTATATTATAATTTATAATGCTTTGAGAAGATTCTGTAATTTCTTTTGTGACAAAATATTTGTCAAAGATTTTGTAATATCTAATCATTACAGAAAAATAAATAATTTTTATTAGTTCTTTAAGATTAGATTACAATTGAAAAATTCTTAAAAAAAAGGACAAAAAAATAACTTACTATTAGCAAAAAAAAAAAATAGTTTATTTAAATAAATTAACCGGCTGCCATGAATGCTCCATTTTGTTATAACCCAGTACCAAGTTGCAAATCACTAGCTCTTTAGATTCTAAAGAAGCCAAAAGTTAATAAATACGAATAATCCAAGAAAAAACTTAAAAATTGTAAAAAAAAAAAAGAAGAAAATTTTGTAAAAATAACTAAAAAAATACAAAAATATTATATAATAAAAATTTACAAATGCTGTGTAAAAAATTAAAAATTATGGTATATTTATAATATATTTTTGATAAATATTGAATATATATTGAGTGAATTTTTTAATATATATTATAAAAATATAAAAAATTAAAAATACATATTTTTAACTAGAAATACAAATGATATTTGGAAGAAAAAATATCATTTCATAATATATATTAAAAAATCACTTATTCACAATAAACTGATTATAATTTAATTATAATCTAAAAATGCTTATAATTACAAATGCTTATTTTTAAAAATAAGCTTATAAATACAAATGCTTATTTTTAATCTGATTATAATCTAAAAATCACTTATTTACAATAAGCTGAAAAGCTTCAATTTTGAGAAACACCCTCCGAATTTCCTAAAAAAAAAAGGAATGGAAAGGGCTAAAAGGACTAAAAAAGAAACCTTTTTTTTTTTCCTAAAAATTCTGCTTTCTTTCAGGGATATATATTCTGATAAGCAATTCTCTGTTTCCTCCACATCTCTTTTCTTTTTTCTATCTTCTCTCTATATTTTCTAGGGAAAAAAAGTGTTTGGAAAAGAAAATAAGCTTTGCCCAGAAAGAAAATCAGCTTTGTGGACATTGGGTAAAAGAGGAAAATTGTGAGAGATGCGCACAGCTATAGCTACTATGAGGCTCTTGTTAACTACTGCATGTACCACCTCTCTTTTTTCTTATTCTTCTTCTTTAGATTTTCCCACCAAATCTCATAAATCAGGAAACCCTTTCCTCAACCATACATGTTCTCCCAGAAGGAAGAGTCAATCTCTCTCCAAATTGACGGTATCTCCCTTTCTCTGCAAGTGGTCTCTCTTTCTCTGTTTAGTCTTGTTTTGTTATGTAGTGGAGCTTTGAATGTTGTGTATTTGTTGGCTAGTTGTTTTAGATGCATAATTGTGTTGAGTTTCAGCTTTGAATTGGATTTGACAGTATTTCTTTGTATCCACAATGACACTGCTGAATTTATGACTATTTGGTTCAAGATCGAATTTTTAGAGGCTGGTCTTGTTTATTTTGCTACCCACCTCAAGATTTATTTTATGAATTGAATCTTTTTTGTATATGTTTACACATGCTCAAGAAATTGAAGACCTTGCTGGTTCAAATATTTTGAGATCTTATGTATATAATATATAAGGTCTATGATAGGGTCCTGCTCTTAATTTGTTTTCTGACACAGTATTCTTAATTTTGTGTTAAAGTACAGTGTTTAAACATGTTTGTGTTTCATAATGAAATGAACGAATTGATATTTAGAATCCTTCAAGCTTGTCCTAATTATAGTGGTTGTAAGAATGCTCTCTTTCTAATAATTCGTTCAAAATATTAGATTCTGAGTCATTTTAAAACTGTAGACTTTCAGTTCATCTTTGTCTTTATCTCCTTTGATGCTGCTGTAATGGTTAATTGTTCTTCTATAAATTTATTTCGCAGATCTATTTCCTTTGTCCTATATTTTATATGTCAGAAAATATGTTTTTGTATAAGGAAAGGCAAAAGAAGGGGAGCCTTGGCACAGCGGTAAGTGTTGTCGTATGAGGTCACGGGTTCGAGCCGTGGAAACGGCCTCTTGTAATTAATTGCAAGGGAAGGCCGCGTATAAAGACCCAATAGGTCCGACCCTTCCCCGGACCCCGCTCATTGCGGGAGCATTCGTGCACCGGGCTGCCCTTTTTTTTTATAAAGAAAGACAAAAGCTTTTAGCTATCTATTATGTGCAAGAAAAAGACACAAAAGGGGTGCTAATTATTATGCTGTATCCAAGTACTTTAGCATGCTAAAGCATTATATATCAATTCTCAGATAAACATAAAATTACAGTATTTAACATGATGTTTATGTAGCTGCCTGTTCTTTCAATTCAGTTGGAAGATTAATAATACATACCTAGGCAGGACTTCCACCAAACAGTACATATAGTTTCTCAGATTTCAATATCAGAAAATAAAATGTAGGAATTTTCAATTTGGTTGATTTTTGAGGATGGTATTGGCTCAACAGATTGGTGTGAAAAGTGTTTTGCCTATTTGTAGAATAGAATTTAAAGTAGAAGGGGCTCCCCCCTCCCTTCTTTCCAAATGTCAAATTCTTCGTCTTAATAATCCCTCATCTTTCACCGCTTAGGAATTCCTGTATCCATTTTTCAAAACACCTTCAAGTTTTCGCATTATTCATCCACTGATACTGGTTGCTGTGTTGTAATGCTATGCTAAGTTTTATCTTTCTGCTTCTTATCTAGTAGTGGTGATCAAGCATATTCAAGTGCTCTATAAGCTAGCTAGGTGGTAATTGTTTGTCTGTTAAAAAAAATATTAATAATAAAAATTCATTGATATTTAGACTATGAGAACATGGCTTAAAGCTAATGCGAGCTTGAGGTTGTCTGATCACCATTTCTTGTGTTCAGTTGGTTTTCACTAATGATTTACTACCAGGTCCTCTGTTTTCATTTACTGGCAATAGTGGCTTTTGTGGACATATGAGAGGAGATCAAGACATGGATTATTGGAAACCTGAAGAGGAGAGTATGATGTCAATGTTTAGTCCTGATGAAGATACCGGCACCCAAATTCCAACTCAAGCCCAATCTATTGTGGAAGGATCAAAGACAGTTGTTGTGTCAGAGTATAAGCCTGTTCCTGATGTTGACTATCTACAGGTCTGTAAAATTTCCATTGGACACTTGTTCTTCTGTTGAGAAATTGTCTTTAATGGTTCATTATAGAAGGTGAATATCCAACCTGATCGAACTCTTTTAGATGCTAATATAATCTCTCCACTGCTTGATATTTTGATCTGGCTGTGGAGAAATTTTAGCCACAATAACCCATGGGAATTGCTTATGATATTTTCATTAGAATGGTTATTTGGTCCTCAAATATCTAATCCTAGCAGCTTAAAATAAATGATAGATTGTCTCCCTCTTTCTAATAGAAATGTGCAGAAAACTTGTGAAGCCAACTTTCTTCTATGCATGCCTTTTTTGGTTTTTTTATATATCTAAAATAGATAAGTTCTTCTAACTCATGCCTTTTTACTGATGCTTTAATCACAGTCAATGTCATATTTTCAAGCTTCAACTTCTTCCAACTTGCTTCTGCTTCTTATTTAGTCAATTCTTAGGTCTTTGAAATCTGTATTCAACACTGTCTTGTGTGTTGCAGGAGTTATTGGCCATTCAACAACAAGGACCTAGAGCTATTGGCTTTTTTGGGACACGGAATATGGGATTCATGCATCAAGAACTCATCGAGATTCTCAGTTATGCATTGGTTATAACAGTAAGATGTGTTATCTCATTCCTGTATATTTTAGTTTTATATGTGGCCTATGGTTGCTCATTGAGTACACTAGTTATTTTCTTGATGCTGAATCTCCACATGTAAATATGTTTGATTCTTTTAATTCTTGTATTCCTGAAGTTGTTGCATAAATTTTGGTTTCAGAAAAATCACATTTATACATCAGGTGCATCTGGGACTAATGCAGCTGTTATCAGAGGTGCTTTAAGAGCAGAGAAACCGAAGCTGCTTACAGTAATATTGCCTCAAAGTTTGAAAAAGCAACCACCTGAGAGCCAGGAATTACTAGCAAAAGTAAGAGTTTCATTATGACTTTCATTCGTGTAATGCTCTGCCACTCTACCTGTTGTGATTATTGTAACTTTTGCTTATGAGTTTTATGGAAAGGAAGTCTTGTATGGTCAAACCTGTACGTTTGGGCTATTCCATAATCCTGCTTGATTGGCCTGCTATCATCTATGTGAGTGTCAATTTTTTTGAGGAGTCAATCCATGCTGGTGGTAGAGCTAGTCAAAATAAAGAATACTATTCTCCACATGGGCATTTGCAACCCCTAATTTCTTGTGAAATATAACACAAGCTTATATAGTGAGAGACTCTAGTAGATATCTTTTTTGATATGTGATTTGTTAAATTTTCAAGCATTATTTCCTGTTGAGGAGATTATGGAATTACAAGGGATTGAAAGTGGCTGAAGGGTTTATAATGGATGCTTCAGACGTGTAAATTTTGATTTTGTATTGGGGCTATGATTATGTTTCATATTTCATTGTGAATGTGTTTGAATCAAGTTCTAGGAACTGAATGGAGCATTAGGTGTTGAAGGAAAATGATATTATTAGCTTGAGCATTGACTGGAAAAGTGCCAAGAAAAGTCTGAACTGTAAAAAAAAATATCCAGCTCTGAAGACAACTTATGGTTTTACATTAATTAGCTGCTATTTTGGGTTTGCAGGTGCAGAATGTGATAGAGAAGCCTCACAACGATCATCTACCACTTATCGAAGCCAGCAGGTTTGTGCTAATGTGTTAATCTTACTCTGTAAACAACTTGAAACTAAGCAATTAATCTGTCTCAAGTTTTATGGTACCTATTTTTTCCTGTTAAATTTCTGTGTATAGAGTAGCAAAATGCTATAGCCATTTGTCAGAGAAAAAGCATTCCCCTTACCAGGGGTGGAACTCTGTGGTGGTTTTTTTTTGGGGGGGGGGGGGGGGGGGGGGTACATGGCCTCCCCCAATGTCTTTGAAATTTATTTTTCTTACTCATTTTTTTTATATATATTTTTTAAAAATATACATATGACTGCCCATATTTTTGAAATTTTGATTTTTTTACCTATATTTTTATATTATAACACTTTAAAATTAAATATTTACACATGTTTACTCATGAACTTAATTTTTTTAGTGCCATATTTGGCTCTCCAGGTCTTTATGTCTAGTTACATACATACCGTGAGTCTACACTATGATTTATTATAAGCCCCTGAGAATGAAAAGGAAAATTTGCATCTGGATTCATGGCTTGATATGCCTAGAGTTCTTTGGTGAAAATGGTGGCAATTGTTCCTTTTTTGTAGTTACTTCACTTATTCTTAGATTTATGGGTCAATGCTGTATGAATGAGCTTGATGTCCTCCTCAATACCCAACTAGTCCATCGAACCCTACTCGTCTTTTGCATTCTGCAAAGTTCTTTATCAAATCTTCTACATGGTTTGGTCAGAGTGAATTTTGCTGATGATTTTCCAGTGATAAAATTGCAGGTTGTGTAATATGGACATAATTTCACATGTACAGCAAGTCATTTGCTTTGCTTTCCATGACAGCAAGTTGCTCATGGAAACCTGTCAAGAAGCTAAAAACCTCCGGAAAATTGTCACGCTCTTTTACCTAGACTGAATCTATTGGCTCATCATTTGTCTATACGAAGCAAGGTTTGAGAGAGAGAAAGAGATTTTGATTATTCTTTTTGTCTGTAAATTAGATGGAATGGGATGTTTTACCTTTGCAAATTGCAACAGTGGTGAAGGGAGCCAATTTGCTCCTCTTCATTGGAAAGATGAGAAATAGGTTCTCATTTACTATTTTTAACAGAAGACTTGGGAATATGAGAAGATCAAGAATTCATATTAAATATTGTATTCATGTTTTGATGCTATATGTTAAATTATCCCTTACCTTAATAGAGAAGGCATCGATGCCATCTTGCATTTCTGTTGTTGCTTTCATTGTTTTATTTTTAAGCAAAATATTATTAATTGATGTCCATCATAACAGTTTGAAAAATAGGCTCTTGAAGACCAGACGTCGAACAATCTGCTTTCGCCAATAAATGGGGAGCAGAGTTCGCTGATCTTTTGTAAAAATATAGGGCTCACACTCATCGAGTGTGAAGTCCAGACGTCGAACAACCTGCTTTCGCTGACAAGTGAGTTAACTGAATTTGCTGGTTTTTTTTTTTCTTTTAAGAGATTGAGAGAAAAATATTGTTAAACTTGAGTGAATGTTAAATTTCTTTAGAGGCTGATTGCAGAGCTCAAATGTCATTGTTTTTCTGTGCTAGCTAATATAACAGTAAACCAGAGAATATTTAGAAAGCTAGTGCAAGTGTATAACAGTTCTGTAAGGCCATAACACTTGTATGTTGTTCAACAACACTATCTAACTTTAAAAAAAAAAATTATTGTTTTATTGTAATTATTTGATAATTGAATGTAATTATGTTAATATTCTTTCAGAATGATATATATATATATTGAACGAATCAGAATGAAATAATTTAGTTACTTATATTACTTACCATTTAATTATAATCCAGCTTTATTAAAAGATCTTATAATATTGAATTTAACTAATTAATTTGATGATTTAGTAATTATTGGTGCATGAATATATTTCCTTAACTATATATTTATAATTATATATATTTTTTTTCATTTTCGAAATTCATTGCTATATTTGTATTTTTTTTTACTTTTTTAATTCCACCAGCTTTAATTATATTAGTTAGATATTTTTCTTGTCACATTTTTTTCTCCTGTTAATATTTTTTTAATCGAAATTTGCATAACTTTATCGTACAAAATTTTTGTTAAAAAATAATTATTAAAATTATTTTAAATTTGTGTATTACAACTCATTTTGACTATATATTTAAATATTCTATTACTTTATAATATATTTTGATAATTTTATTATATTATTAAATTTAAAATATAGTATCTATTTTATTATTAATATAATTTAAAATACTAAAATATTAAAAAATAAATTAATTACAATAATTATATTTATGCGAATATTTTTATTCGATATATATATTTTATTTTTTTTCATATTTTGTAATAATTTTAAACATATAATCCTGAACAAAATGGTGATCATAAATATATTATAAGGCATTTATGGTAAATATTTATATTTAATATGAATTGTTAAATTTTATATTAATCTTGAATTTCATTAGAACTTTTATCAAACCGCAGTAAAAGTAACTTTTATTAGGGTCGAAAGTATAGTTAAACGATGTCGTATTCGAAATCGCCCGGATATTTATTTCTGGTTTTCCCATCCTTCAGCTTGACCGCGAGAGCTTTCAAGAACTTTTCTTAGAGTTTTAAACTCACACAGGGACTCGGAAGCACTGAAATGGCGGCGAGAGGAACCTTGCTAAAATACCTGAGAGTGAACGTACAGACCGTACCTCAAAACCCTAGACGTATCGCTGGCCTCTTCGAGCTTTCCTTCAATTCGATAGTGCGCCGCTTCTCCGAGGAGGTGAGAGGCTCCTTCCTTGACAAATCGGAGGTCACAGATCGTGTCGTCAATGTCGTCAAGAACTTCCAGAAGGTCGATCCTTCAAAGGTAATTCCTTTTTATTTCAACTGATTTAATTATACGACTGCGTGTTTTGATGGATTGTGCGTTGTTCAGTTATTGAAACAAATTGAATAAGAAGGATTTAAAAAAATGATTTTGCGGGAAAAAAATTGCTGTCTGTTATAAGTGTGTGTTTTTGGGAAATTTTGTTATTTTATTTTTCACACTTGAAGCATCAAAGTGAAATGCGTACTCGTGTTTTTATTTATTTGTGAAGTAAATGGCTTTTCAGAATGACTATCCTTTTGGATTGGTGAAAAGGCTTTGAGTTCTGTCTATTTTGCTGATCGATTGAGTTTATGAAGGGATTTTAGAGGACTTGGAGTTTATGGCTCATTGCCAGGTTGATAGTGGGCTACACATAATGTGTAGGAGAACTGCAATATATTGGAAACTATACAAACTTTAGAAATTCTAAGATTTTGTTTTGCAAAGGTTAGGAATTTTGAATTGGATTCGTAGATGGAATTTTTTTTTGCTATATTCTTTATATATGTATTAAAATGCCGTTCTGAGTTCTGATTCATGAAGTCGTAGCATTTGCTTGGAAAGTGTTGTTTCTCATGGCTCCCTCAAGCTACCTATCGCTGTATTTATAAGTATTTTTGGGTTTAGCAAGAACTCATGTGATACTGAGTAGAAGCTGTCTTCATACTGCCATTGCAGTTTTGGCTGCAAGGACCTATTTTTTCATATTGTGTGACTGTATTGCTCCTAATACTGGTTTCCGCTAGATAGCAACTTGCTAAGAAACTTCAGATCAAAAGTAGATGCAGAGAGACTTTATCTTGCTGAAGTGGGAATTAAATTATTTAGAGAACTTAAGAACAAATTAGTTACATTGGGTACATGGATCGTTTCACTGAGATTTTCCAGTTCTTATATTTGATTGCCTCCTCTTCATCCCAAGAGTAACTATTTCCATGATTTGGATCTGTTATCCAGTTACCCTTAGTATTTCAGAAGATCTTATTGTCACCTTGTAGGAGTAGAGCAACATTGAAAAATAAGTATTTTGTGGGGCGCTTTTTACTTTGTATATAAATTGTTTTGTGAGAATAATAGAAGCATTGTAGGAATAATGAGATTGTTTGGTAACAGCTAAATGAATGTCAGTGAGCCAATGGCTCGAGAAAGTAAGATTGATTTTTAGGGATAAAAGATGTTGGCTCTTGTTCTAATGTCAATTATGGCATTTATTAATTGGAATCAAAGGGATGGCTAATATTTAATCGGAGTTGTAGTAGTTATTCTTGGATTAATCTTGTTTGTCATTGGATTAAGGTCTCTTCTTGTTCTATATCCTAAGCATACATGATATAAATAATCCCGTTAGTCGTTATCTCTTGGAAGTCTGGTGGTTCGGATTTAAATTGTTGACTAACATTATTAATGGAATATCTCACATTAAGAGGATCATGCTAGAGATGTTTTGTGCATGCAATATTGTAGATGTTTTAAGCTTTTGACTGTGCTCGGATCATTGTTCTTATTACTGGAATGAATTGTATATTGCCGAATCTAAATGGCTTGGCATGATGGAAGAAAAAGTTGATGTCAAGATCTTTGGTGTATTGTCTTGATTGTAGTTGAATGGGAAGGCATTGAAATTTTCATTTCATGTACATAGTACTCAATTTTTCTAAGAATTTGAATTTTTTATCATTTAAAAACTCATAGGAAAACCATTAACATACTGATGATGATGACAATAATGTTAGACAGTAGATTGGTTTTGTTAAGGACAAGTGAACTGCTCCATATCTTTTGATCACATGTTTATGTTCTCAATAAATGTTTCTCATTTCGTATCATAATCCATATGTTATATTAAGTTGATTAAGAAAACAATTAATGTTGCGTAGAATTGATTTTATGAGCATCTCCAGATTGAGTATGTGTGAGTTTATGCTGGATATTGGTGTAATAGCAGTTTGGTAATCAAATCTTTAATTAGCGTTTTATTAAGTAAAAAGAGAAGAAATATAACCTCCTCTTGTGCTCCTTTCCAATCACAAACACACCTAACCAGCATTTAGTAAAACTTGTTCTAAATTGCAGTTGTCATTCAGAATTATGATTCCTTGAAGCTATTTTACACCATGATATCTCTGAACTGAGATTTAGATATAACTGTATATTTGTCACCATCACTGCTATCAAAGAGTGTTTAATGATTGGTGATTTACAACTTTGATTGATTAGGGCTTCAGTGGAGTGGAATGGTTATCCATTCACAATTCAAATGTCCCTTCGTCCAAAAGGAAGTAATATTATTCATTAACATGTCCAAATTTGAATCCAACATCTGGTTTGAGCCGCCTTTCCTGCTCTTTTACTGTTTCAGTGCTTTCCTTGCATTCCTTCTGAAAGAAGATCTATGTGATTTTTTATTATTGAATTGCTTTTAGTTGTATCATACAGAGACCATTTATCTACAAATACGATCCTGGTTGATCTGGTTTTCTCCTTGTCAGGTAACACCAAATGCCCATTTCCAGAATGATCTTGGGTTAGATAGTTTGGACACTGTGGAGGTTGTAATGGCCCTTGAAGAAGAGTTTGGGTTTGAGATTCCAGATAATGAAGCAGACAAGATCAATTCTATCAATCTCGCTGTCGACTTTATAGCTTCACACCCTCAGGCGAAATAGGAACACTGCAAAGCTTTTAAGTGCTAATTTGATCTTTTATGGAGGAATTGGCAACAGTAAAATTCGAATCTTTGGTCCCTAATTTTCTTTTGAGCAAAATATTATGGTTCCTTAGTTTTATCCATTCCTGAGTTATGTTTGAAGAGGATTGTTCTTAGTATATGTAGAACTGAACTGTTAACTCTCCAGTTGGGAGGGAATTGTAATGGTCCAATGAGCAAACTACTGGTTGAACTTGTTCATTGCCTATATAAAGTTTAATGTCAATAAAATTTTTGTAGGTCATTTCAGATTTTTGATTGGCCTTAAAATTGTTGTTCACATTTGAAATGGGAACTATGATATGCAAATATATCTTGGTAACAATTGGCCTGAAAATTGTTACCCATATAAAAATTGTTGACTCATGGTAACAATTGTAATCCATGTGTTGTTTAGTTTAAAAATGCAACATGTCATGAATTTAAATTTTAACTTAATGGTCTTTGTTTTCTAGTATTGGTACCAGAAGTGAGAAATCTGTCTAGATGATAATATTCAGATAAATATGAATTTGTTGTTAAGCTTTTGTTAAGTTGCATCTCAATATGTAAATAAATAAATAAAAATAAAAAAACCACCGATTTATAAAATGAAATGATACCATTATGTGTGTGTGTAGAATATTTCTTTAATAAGAAAATGCAATAGAGAAGGTTGCCAATTGCAGAATCCTGCTCAGATATGAACGGCCGGTACAGTATATTTTGTTTATTTTGTTTTCAATGGTAGAGCGAAACTTTTAATTTAATTGGCTGATACACCTCAACATAATTTTGATTGGCTATTGATGGGTCCCAAAAGTTTGTGATTGGCCAATTTAGCCATTAATGCATCATTTCTGTGCTCATATTTATTCATACTCCAACAGACAGAGACTTGGTGCTTGAAGACTTGGAAGACGGTTTTGAAGATGCCAAGTCAACTCAACAGAAACAAGATTTGAGTATGCTTATTTCCTCCTTCAGAACTGCCCTTGCATTTGAAAAGAATTACATCAATACAATACTTATTGCCATTGAGATTGGTCATTGGTCTGTATTATTTATTTGTATTAAAAATAAAAGTAAATAAAAGAAAAGAAGCTGAGTAGTAGCTTCTTGGAAACGTGCTTTGATTACATGAATTTTGATTCGACGGGAAAATTCTGCAAAGATGATAAATGGTGCATGTAAATTTGAGAAGAGTAAACGTATAACAATGGAGGGCAAGTCACTCTGGATTAAGTCAAAAATATATTTATAGTTAAATTATATATATTGCTATTAATAATGGAAGCCAATTACATTTAATTTCTTTGAAAACAAATTATCTTTTTCACTACTATATAACAAAATCTAAACTTAAAAACCCAATACTTTATTATTGAATTTACCATTATTATCCTTGTCATAAATTAACAACTTTATCCACATTCTTGTAATGACATCTTTTTCCCCTATTATTAAGAATTATTTTTTTTTAGTTAAAAAAAAGGAATAGAGAAAAAGTGCATTATAATGATCATGAGTCCCAAAAAATGCAAGAAACATAAACTGTAATTGGAGACCGCAACGTCCTTCTCTATTTTCATTGGCCCAAACCATAAAAGAAATTCTGAAATTTTGTATTAAAAAAGTGATCCCATTGACATAATTAATCAACAAAATTAACTTTTTTTAAGTTTTGTAGGTCCAGAAATTTCTCTAACTTTCCCAATCACATCCAATGGCAACCCACGTAAATTCTTCCACTTAGCACAAGAGACCCACCACTTTCCCACACCACTTGAAACGGCAACTCATTGTGGTCCATGGTCAGAGAAACAAATAATGGCAATGGTGGTGGTACAAATTGTAATTTGACCAAGAAACCCAGGTCAATTATGAATAAAGATTCCTATAACTACTACCTTAGCTTCTCTCAAGCTAGCTAGATCACTGCCATTTTCCTCAAAATGGCTAAGCTTTCTATTATTAAACTGCTTATTACACTTGAGTTTTTGTTATTGTTGTGTCTTTTTCTTCAATTTTCAGTTGCTGAGATCATTTTTGAGGAAAGATTTGAAGGTAAGGTTTTCTTCTTTTTCTCTTTTTGATCCCTTTCTTGTTTTGGTTCAGTGCTTGAAGTGTCATCTTTGTTTAGAAGACGTAAGAAAAGAAAAATCTTGAACTCTATTTCGCTTGTTTTTGTTATATCCTATGTTGTGTTATTGCATGTCATCAATTGAAAAGCTTATGCTTCGTTAACCAACTCTTGGACAGCAGTTAATTGTTTTTGGGCCCCACCTCTGTTTGGTTGGTGAGAAAATGACAGAAAGTAGAAAAAGATTAAGAATTTGAGATACAAATATAATTTTGTAATACCATTTTGGCTATAGTAATGATGCAAGTAATAATTTGGTTAAAAGCTATTGGGTCAATTTGTTGATTTTCCGAGAACTTGTGAGAGAGTTGAGGAAATGAAAATTTTGAGATTATAGCCTTTTGAGTTAATTTCGTTGTTCATACTTCATGGAGACATTAAACCACTAGTATAACTAAAATTATGTCTGCTTGCACTTCTGTTATATGAAAAGCTCGACTTAGTATCAATCCTGTGTTGCTCTTTGTGAAAGGCAAGAAGCTTTGGCTTCTCTATTCTAGGGACCATTTTAAAGTCAACTGCATTTTCTGATAGTTTTTGTTTTGTTGGTGTAAAAAGATGGGTGGCAGAGCCGCTGGGTTAGATCAGATTGGAAGAGAAGTGAAGGCAAGGCTGGCTCGTTTAAACACTCACCTGGAAAGTGGTCCGGAGATCCAGATGACAAAGGTATATTCTGCTATTTTATTGATTAGATTCTACGATAAAGATGTTATTTTAATTTTACTTTGTATGGTACCGTGGAAAAAGGTAATGCCAATGGCTTTAGCTGAGAATGGAAAATATTGAAAAGGGAACATAACTCATGCTTAACTTGGACCTTTCCTGGGATTTCTACCCAATGTTCTTATGGGACAGTCAAATTTACCAAATTTCCATATCTAGAATAGTGTTTGGTGGAAGCTATTTTTTTCTGGAATTTTTGTGGCTAGTTTATTCTTCAAGCATTTTAGCATTTGCTTAAAACAGGAAGTTGACAAAACAAATAATGCACTTCTTTCATTGAATCTTTTCCTATTTTGGTTTTTGATGTTCATTTTGTTGCTATATTCAATTCTTGGTCTCTAATTTTCCCAACCAAAATATTACCCAACTGTAGAGGTGACTCCAATGAGTTGCAACCGGAAGGTTTTTTAACCCTTGATTTGGATATTTTATAGGTATCCAGACAACAGGTGATGCCAAACATTTTGCAATATCTGCAAAGATCCCAGAGTTCAACAACAAGAATAGAACACTGGTCCTCCAATATTCTATAAGGTTTGAGCAGGATATCGAATGTGGCGGTGGTTACATCAAGCTTCTCTCTGGGTTTGTGAATCAAAAGAAATTTGGTGGAGACACTCCATACAGGTTGGCCTTATATACTATAATACATTTCATGTTATCTGCATATTTTTTTTTTAGGAAACACTGCTAAAGTACTCGTATTCCATTTTTTTTTGTCCTTATTGCCTATATTTTACTAGCGTTGCCTTTGTGTTGATACTGAATTTCGTTTCTGCAGTTTAATGTTTGGACCAGATATATGTGGCACACAAACAAAGAAGCTGCATGTCATACTCTCATACCAGGGCCAAAATTATCCACTCAAGAAGGATTTGGAATCTGAAACAGACAAGTTGACTCATTTCTACACATTTATTCTCAGGCCTGATGCAAGTTATAGCATCCTGATTGATGGCCGGGAAAGAGACTCTGGAAGCATGTATACAGACTGGGATATTCTTCCTCCACGAAAAATTAGAGACGTCAAGGCAAAAAAGGTTTTTAAGTTTTTAGAAGCTTTCTCTCTCTGGCTTTACACTGTCAAATGACTAGAATCTGATAATTTGTTGCTTGTCCTTAACCACCTTGGCTCTGCAAGTTTTATGGCTTGTCCTTTAACATTTTTGTTTCTACTTTTCACAGCCTGCAGACTGGGAAGACAGGGAATATATTGATGATCCTAAAGCTGTGAAACCTGAGGTATTAAACCTTGTATATCATTCGTACTCATTGTCTATATTGTGTAATTTTAGTGCACAAAGTACACTTATTTTTGCTTAACATTGCAGGGATATGATAAAATTCCAAAAGAAATTCCTGATCCAAGTGCTAAAGAGGTCAGTTGATTTACTTGATGTACTGTTTATACATATATATATTTTTTAGGGTTGGGGGCTTGGATGATTATGGGAAACAAAATAATATGAAAAGCTAATACTTTTCCTTGGATTATTAGCCTGATGATTGGGATGAAGAAGTGAATGGTATATGGAGACCACCAAAGATACCGAATCCAGTGTATAAAGGACCATGGAGGCCCAAGGTATGGTATCTACTAAAGCTTAAACCTTTTTTCTTTGTTGCAGTTTCTCACTGGTGTAACTTTTCTGATGTTGGCAGAGAATCAAGAATCCTAACTACAAGGGGAAATGGAAGATTCCTTATATTGATAATCCGGGTATTCTTGCATACACCTTTGTACACCTTTTTTTAATTAAAACTTCTGATGTGAAAATTTTGCAGTGAAGGGCTAACCTCCCTTTTTTCCTTGTCATCTTTCCCACAATTTTCCAGAGTTTGAAGATGACCCTGATCTTTATGTGCTAAAGCCGATAAAATATGTGGGGATTGAAGTTTGGCAGGTAGGAATTATCAAACATGTTTATTTGGACATTCCCTGATCTTTATGTTTCAATCAGTGATTTTATTTCTAATACGAGTATTGTCTTACTATGTGTTGGCATGCAGGTGAAGGCTGGGTCAGTCTTTGACAATGTTTTGATATGTGATGATCCAGAATATGCAAAAGAAGTGATTCAGGAAGTCTTTGCCAATAGAGAGGTATTCCCTGCTTTCTGATGGTGGTGGATGCTTTCTTCATAATATCATATTTTAGTTACTTGTTATGAAGTGTTGCTATATAATGTTTTTAATTTTAGACTTATCTTTGGTGTTTCAGATAGAAAAGGAAGCATTTGAAGAAGCAGAAAAAATCAGAAAAGCTAGAGAGGAAGAGGTTATTTTCTAGATAATTTCTTTTTTTATGTTATCTGTTGCTTCCCTTGTGAGCTATTCAATTTGTTTGATGTTTTCTAAATACTTTGAATTCTCGCATACAGGAAGCTCAAAGAGCTAGAGAGGAAGGTGAAAGGAGGAGAAGAGAAAGGGGACATGATCGACGCTACCGTGATAGATACAGAGATAAATACAGAAGGGTTTGTACTTCATGTGCCTAAATCTTATTCCTTTTATTTTCTCCTAGCCAAGTATTGCATGATTACCTTTGTCATGAGAGTCACAAAGAGCTGGCTGGACCGTCATTCCTCTCATTATCTGAGGGAGTGTTCACAAAACCAACTTGCTGGAGCATCTTTGCATCAGTTAAAAAATTTATTGGCTTGCTCAATATTTTCCTGCAATGTTTGGTGTATTTTGCTCTGCCATGTCTGGTTTTATTCATACATGCAACAAATTCTGATTCGAGCTTCTTGTTTTGCAGCGTGATTACTTGGATGATTATCATGTAAGATTCAAAACTTTGCCTTTTCCTATTTCTACTATTCTAGTGTCAACACTTCTGATCTTATCACAGAAAGATTTGAAAAGTGAAAAAAATTTCTTTTTATTTTATTCCCATATTCTACCTCACATATTGATCATTTCACAGTTTTTTTCTGAATGAATCAACTCAACTAAGCTTAATTTCAAGTTAATTGAAATCAGCTATATGAGTTTTCTTTTCTTACTCTTTAAAGTTTATTTTTTTCTGAACAACTGTTCTTAAAAATTTCCCTGGCTGTTGATACTCGATGCAACTGCTAGCTTGACTATTATTCACTGAGAATAGACATTTGACAATGTTATACTACTTATATATTGAACCTTGCATTGTAGGTGCAAAAATAGAGCATATAATCTTGAATTTTCTGAACTTCTACTAAGTACCAATTTAACTAAATCTCTTTTTGTTTCCTCATAATTTGCTGTTCAGGATGAGCTTTGAATGGTTTTCATCTTTCTTCACCGGAATTTGAAATCAACAGCAAATACCTTGGAATAGTTGTCTTGATTCATGTCCATTTTCAACTGTAACTGTACTAGAAGATACCAATTAAAGCAAAATAATGTACTTTCTCTTATGTGCATCAACTTTTTTATGGATTGAATTTTCTTGATCATATGTATCATACCCGTCAGTCTACTCCAAAGATCAATTATGGAGATATGCAGAGAACTAAATACTGGAGCGAGTGATTTAAATTACGGAGAGGAAGAACTAATCTCCATGAAAGCTTCAAATTTTTGATTTTGATATTACGGATAATCTGATTTTTATGAATTGCAAAAAATAATTCGTAATGTGAATAAGCTTATCTTTTAATCTAAATTGTCAATAATAATGAGCAAAAATTTGTTCTTTTGTCATGTATGGATGAGCCAGTACCAAATCTAAATTCCAGGAAACTTGGATTTGCACACACACAGGATATTCTTCTTCTGTGTCTGAGGTTCTTATTGGGAAAGAGATTCTGCCACCAAAAATATGAACTTGATTTACTCGTAAATGCCTTCCAACAAAAGGTTTTATTGTAAAACCCTGTTCTATCAATACAGCAATCCAAATATGAAGGTAGTCAGAATAATAACAAGGAATAAATCAAATGTGCCTTGATAATTATACCTAGCAATTGATATCTGGTCCAATTTCCCAATAATTATACAATTAACCACAAAATTTGACGAGTATGCCAGTCAAGAATTTCCAGAGTTTCTCTCATCCAAAGTTATACCTTTCAATGCTCAGATACTAGAATCTGTTCCTACGGAAATATCAATCCATTGCTAGAAAATTTACAACATTTTTGTAGCTCAATTGCTATGAATTATTGAGCACAAGTAAATCTAAATTCCAATTGTCTTGGTTTTGTAGAAGTGACGCTTGGAAATGAACTCATCTTCTTCTCACAGCAGAACTTGGCCCGCGCTGGACTGATGCTGCTGCCTGGGCACCTGCCTGGCCAGCAACTTGTTCCTCAGGCAGATTCATCGCTTGGGTTATGGCATTCATAACAATGAGTCCAAGAGGAATCAAGTACATCCACTGAAACAATTAAAAGTAATTAAGATTTCTTCATTCTGGGATTCGTACGAATTATATGGCGAGAGGAGAGAGAGAAAGAGCATATACAAAAGTGAATACTCACATATTTAGCCCAGAAGGACTTTTCTGGTGGTTTTACAGCTTCACCCTCTCCATTTTCCCCGATGAGCTCCTCAGTAAATATTGGAGTTCTGCCAACAGTAGAACACATATTCAAGTAACAAATTTTTATCAAAACCACAATGAAAGGCATTTGTGCAAGGAATGTGCAAAGAAATCCCTGGTGTGTAAGCCACAAGTTCTCATGGACTCTTTCTCCAAAGAATCACACTGGAAGCACAAATAGTATACCTGCTTTGAGGCATGTCTCATAAATGCTTTTGGAAACAGAACAAAAAGACAGACAATACTGCTCATGCAGAGATAGATGTCTCGCGCTTGCAACCAAAAGTTTGTATATTTTGAGTTTTAAGAGAAACCTCTTTGAATTTTATTTTTAAAGATAGATACTTGAAGCAGCAAGTGACCCTTGGACTTGGAAAACACAAGATGCAGGTTCACATTTTAAGAGCAGACTTTCATGGAAAAATGCTAAGTGTTTTTCTTTTTGTTTATAAAAAAAGGTCAAACTACATCGGACAAAAATGGTATAGCTGCAGCAATCTGCAACTTGAACAGCGCTGACAGGTTAGAAAGTCATCCTCATGTCATTGGAAGAGAAGGAAGAATGATGGAAAGACATTAATTTACCTTGGTGCCTGCTCACTGTTCTTCAGAACTGTATGGGAGTTGAATGACCACTTTGCAGGCTATAACAGGAGATGGAAAAATACAAATGAGAGTTGGCTTATACAATAACATACTTGAGTTGAGTCCTATCCTTATGACAAATGATGATAGAGAAATGGAAAATCCTAGAGCAATTGCTTTGTACTTCTAGTTAATATGTATTAATAACCTTTTTTAATAATCAAATTTGAAAAGTATTCAGAACATCTGAGCACTCTAGTTCCTTATACTTAGCTTTGTCAGAGAAGTTCATGAGCAAATAGGAAGAAAAACCTCAGCTTACGAGTTTCATTTGGCGAGGGTAGGGGCATGCCCCAGGAGATCCATAGTTTACAGCCAAGATATTAACACCTTCCTGCAAAATTAAAATAAATTAGGATGTGACAACTTCTGATAAAGCAACTAGAATGTCATATGAAGGTAGCTTACAGATCATGTGCTAACAACACCGTTTCAGTTGAAAACAAGTAATAAAAACCAAAGGGGTAAACACTACATGCCAGCAGAAGCAAGCATTTCAATCAGAAACTTGTAGAAGGATAAATGTCATCAAACTCCCCCTCTAGATCAAAAAAGCCTGAGTCAGCCAATCTATATTACACTTACAAATGCTTACATGGGGCACACCCTTTAGCTCAATCTGCATCTGCAGATATAACTGCTTATCTATTTATCTATCCATCCCCTGATATTTTTCTCTTCCTTATAAATTATATGATAAGTCCCGTACTTTCACTAAAGCGTGACATAATAGATTAGTTACCTTAAGTCATCTGCCCCTTCAGGAATGTAAGATACAGGCACATGACACAATTATGACTTTGATATAGCAATTAGATACATAATGCACCCAAGAATGAGAAAAAGGAAACATTAGAATAACCAGAGTGAATAACACAATTATGACTTTTCTTCCTTCTCCCCTTGAAAGATAAAGTACTAAAATATGTCTAGCGTTACCATGTGTATCACAAAATGCTCATCCAATCCCTCCCTTGGAAGACATCTCTGCAACGGTAGAAAAGGGTGATCACTAATCTATACACTTGGAATTTAAATCAATAAGAATAATAATAATAATAATAATAATTAATAACTAAGAGGACGAGTTAACTAGCAGATTAAGAGTATAAATTTAGCAAAATATACACAGTAAAAATTCCCTTAGCTCTATTAGCTTGAAAATGTAAAATCAGGCAGAAAAGTTAAAATCTTCTGAAGATGCAATAAATTTGGGCGGCAGGAAACTTACTGCTTTCACTGATGAAACAATATAATCCCTTCCAGGAGGAGTGAAAACATTAGATGGCAATCTTATTTTATAGAATTCATCGCCAAGAAGCAATTTCTACAGAAAAAAATCACAACTTTTCAATTTTCAGCCATTGAAGAATAGCTTGCAGAGCAAAAAACTTGAGGAAATTTACCTCAAATTTCTCTTTCTCCACTTGTGTAAACGCCTCTCTTGAAAACCTTAGCTTTGTGAGTGTCTGCTACAAGTAAATCACACCGTCAACATCACCAAAACGACGTCGTTGAGCCAAAAAGGACAAAAACAAATAATACCTGGCCACCATGACTCCAAGTTCTAAGACGAGCAGAGAAGGTACCAGCAGGAACAAATTCAGAATCACCAAAGGCGTGTTCAAGAGAGAATTGGATCTTCGAATCCGAATCCGGATCCGAAAACTTTCGTCGAGTAGGAGTTGGGGATGGTTTGGTGTGTGCGGACTCAGATGAACGTTGCTGTGGAGACGATCCTTCGAGACCGAACTCTTCGTCGTCTACAAGAAGCTCATCGGATTGGAAAGCGTGGAACGATGAAGTTAAGAGACAAACAGTGAACAAGAATGTGAGCAATCGCTTCTCCATTGTCTCTGTTTTTCGAGTTCAGCAAGAAAGTCACAGACTTTTGATGATGATGATGGGCTTTAACGAAGTTTTGAATTTCTAATTTGGACCAATTAATTTAAGAGCCCTTTGAATTTGTAATTGGGATTTTTACAAAACTACAACAGCTATAGTTTTACAAAACTACCATCAAAAAGCAATTTTGATTTTAAAAAATACGATACCTAAAAAAAAATCTCAAAAGGACGCTGAAAACTTAAAAATTATAAATCTATGAAACCATAGTCATTTCATCGAATCTCCTTGATTTTTTCAAATTATATATCTTAAGGATATGTTATAAAATTTTTTAAAATAAAAATATAAAAATTGAGTTATTTTAATATTATTTTAAAAAATAATAATTTTAAATGAAAATTATATAATTTTATAAAAACTTCTCAGAATATTTTTTAATATCATTTTATATATTTTAGATATTTTATATATATATTACAGATATATTATGTATATGTTACAAATATTTTATGTTTGCATATTATATATATATATTTATATATATATTGCATATATATTATTGTCTATCAACTCTTATATATTAGTTAATTATAATATATATATTATATAATATTATATATATTATATTGAAAATATATTGTGTATATATTGCTGATATGTTATTTTTTAATATTTATATACAAGTAAACAATACAAATATAAATTAAAAATGAGGCAAATATAATTAAAAAAATGCTATTTATCAATTCAAGAAATATAAAATTAATAAAAATAGAAAAATATTTACAAAAGAAAAAAATTTCCTTTAACACATTTTATCAAACATGTGAAAGGGAATATACTTTAAAAGTTAAAAATAAAACTCTAATATTATAGTTAAACAATACCAAAATAAAGAAAAATTATAAATACAAAGTTAATTAGATTCCTCAAATATATATAAATGAATTGCTATAAAGAAGAAGAAGAAACTTTAGGAAGAAGATGAAAAATAAGGGAAAATTGTTCAAAAAAAAGGAGGAAAAAGAAAAAAAGTGACGTTAATAATAAGAAAGTTAAGAGGAAGAAGAAGAAGAAGAAGAAGAAGAAGAAGAAGAAGAAGAGGTAGCTTTAAAAGGAAGAAGAAGAAATAAACATTATACTGTATATTTAAAAAAAAAAAAGGTAATAATGAAAAATATGAAAGTTATAAGTGAAAAAAAAAAAAGAGATATGTAAGGTATTTTTTAAAATAAAACTTAAAAAATAATAATTCATGTAATTTTTTCTCTCTCTAATTTTATTGGACTTTGATAAAAATATAAAAATAATTTAAAATAATTCAAAATTTATAATATTTATTAATTATTTACTAAAATACCAAATTTTATAAAATAATTACTAATATACCAAATTTTTATTAGTTTACAATGAGTTTATAAAAAGTTTATCATGAGTTTATTATTAGTTTATAAATTTTATATAATTTATTATGAATTTATATTAAAATGATTAAAATACATTTGATAAAAAAATAAAAATAAAAAAAAGGTAAAAAGTGTCATTTTTAAAAAAATTTATTTAGAGAAAATTACAATGAAATACTTTTTAAAAAAAATTTTAAATTTTATTTTTCTTTGAGCTTATAAAAATACTATTTTTTTTAATATTTTTTTTATATTTTTACAACATATATTAAAAATCTCCTCCGAATATACTCAACATTTATAAAAAAATATATTAAAAATATATCATATTTTTATAATTTTTTTTATTTGTATAATACTTTTATAATTTTTTTATTTATATAGTATTTTTGTAATTTTTTTATTTATATAATATTTTTATAACTTTTTTTCAGTTATTATAGAAATTTACATAAATAACTTAAAAAGAAAAAAAAACATAAAAAAAAGCTATAAAAATTTACAAAAAATATGATATATGCTGAGTATACATTATTAAAATGAAAAAAAAATAATATTTTCATAAATTTGAAACTATAAAATTATTAAAAATATAAAATAATTACTATTTAAAAAAAGCAAAATTAGTATTTAATGTAATTTCCTTATTTATTTATCCATAAGTAAAGCTTAGTTATTAAAAGTCTGTTAATATGGTTAAAGTAACTTTATAATCTAAATTTGCATGAAGCCAAGAGGCTGCACAGACATTTCCAAATCCAATCAACATACAAAACATAACCACCCAAAAGAGAAATGGAAAGAGCCAAAGGGCTGAAAATTTCTGTCTTGCTGCCAATTCATAAACATAGAAGTAAAAAATAAAAAATAAATAAAAAGAGTAGTTAATTATTCAAGTATGAAGCCAAACATTTTTAATATTTTGTTACAGAAAAGACCAGAAAGACAATGAAAGGATAAGCAACAAAGTTTACTAATTTTTCAGAGTGAAAAAATAACCAAATTATACATTAATTGAAATGTTTTCTACTTTCCTGGTAGGAAGGACAATATTTTTGTTTCCAGGGAAGGCATTACGAGATATGTCCACCAGAGCCTTGAAACTATATGGTTCATGCATAGATAGCTCTGACAAAACTTTCCTGTTCAGCTGAATGTTCTCCTTCATCAGACCATGCATGAAGTTACCATAGTTAACCTGATAAAAAGAAGTATAGTAGGCCAATGGAAAACATCATGTCAGTACTCAATCATAAATAGTTTTGAATCCTCAGATTTATGCATTCGTCCATCTATTCTCGCCTTTTCTTTTGAAAAGTTCCATTATAAAGAAAGAAGACATCCCCTAGGTTACTCAGACAAGGCAGATGCATTTTCAATTATCGCTAGAAACATCGAACTTCCACTATTTGTTTCAGATACTTCTATCTCAAAAGATTTTTACTTTGCACGCAAAAGTTCTACCTTAAATATTATAAAGCTAAGATAGTTGAGACTGTTGAGTAAAAAGAACATGCACAAGAATTCTTCTTCCTACCTAAAGAAAATCAAAGATGCATTTTTTATGCATAGATCAATGTGCTAATCAAATAAAAATGAGAAGCCATTAGCAAGGTAGACAGGTTCTGTACTTGGGTTCACAGAGAAAACTTCTAATTTTCATTGTTTGTTTTGCACAAGGGAAGAAAAGAAGAGGGGAAGTAGAAATATCAAAAGATTTTTCTCACATACACCAAAACTTTCCTATTATATATATGAAATCTAGCATAAGATGAGTACTCAAAAGAACAAGCATCAGAGTCTCCCACTCCTTCACCCACCCACCCCATCAACAGCCCACCAAATAGAAAACCTTCCTCTCAAGTATGCTAAATTTGAAACTCCCAGGGGAGCACAAAAAAGATTTTGCATACATAATTTGCACAAATGAAGGTACTATCAATTTGCTCCATGGAAATTGGCAAGTAATAGAATCAACGAGTGACTAGATATTCTGCAAGCAGAGTACAACATTTCATGGAAATCAATACCCACTATAGAACATTTCTTCTCACTATAACAACCCCTTCTCCAAGTGTTAGACATCTTTGATCAACCATCTCTGAATCAAGGACAATAATAACAGGCCCTGGGTGCTTAAGTTCACTTGATAAACTGATCCGGCTAACAATAAAGTGGGCCATTAATTCCCCCACACTCACCCAATTCTAACCACTTTGACAATTGTCACAGGTTCAGAGTTCTACTAAAACCTCTGAAGCAAGCTCAAGCAATCCATACAAGAATAAATATAGCAACTTTTCCACATAATTAACTGAAAACAACAGCTTAACTTGACCCATTTCACTAAAATTATCACTAAATCAATGACATAGGCCCTGAATCAAGGACAATAACATAGACTCTGGTTGCTTAAGTTCAGCTTTAACCACTTTGACAATTGACACAGGTTCTGAGCTCCATTAAAACCTCTGAAGCAAGCTTAAACAATCTACATAAGAATAAAAATAGCAACTTTTCCACGTAATTAACTGAAAACTACAGCTAGACTCGACGGAAATTCACTAAAATATAAAATTATCACTAAATCAATTTGTGGGCGTAGAATTTCAATTGGTTGCAGTAAAAGATATTTACTTTAATCAAGTTTGATATATTAACTTACGCCATGTTGGCGGGTTCCAGCATTTATGCGTTCAATCCAAAGAGACCGCATGTCTCGTTTCTTATTGCGACGGTCTCTATATGAATACTGCAAAGCCTTCTCTACTCGCTCTCTTGCTATCCTTATACAGTTCTTTGCTCTTCCTCTGAACCCTTTTGCTAGTTTTAGTATCTCTTTCTTATTCATCTTCTTCCTCCTCTGTCTCTTTCCTGCCAATTTCACCATCAATACTCGAAAAGATTTGAACTTTAATTAACAATTGAATCCAAACCCGATGTTTCTTGCATTATTTACCTTCAACTGGTGGCTGTGGATTTCAATCAGTTCACAGATTCTGCAATAGACAACTTCGATACTGATGATGAAGCGCCTGAAAGACTGCTCAGCGGTTTAAAGGCGAAGGGGCGGCGGCGGCTGAGGGAGATGATAAAAAGATAATAATAGGAGTACGGGAGAGTTTCTTTACAGTGATCAAACGGTGTCGTGTCAAAGCTACTCCAATAGTTTACATTAATAAACTACTAACAATTAAATTAATTATATTCAATTAATCAATTTTGCAAAGCTAAGTTAAAAAATTTTAATTTTAATCAAAACTTATTAAATTCGCAATATTAAATAATATATTTAAGAATTAATTTAAATTATTAATATTTAAATTATTATTATTTGTAAAAATTATATATTGTGTATATTCATAAATCGGTACTAAACAATTGAGTCAGACCACTATCTCCTATCAAGACTTTGATAGCTTGAATTGAACTATTTATTTTATTCATACTCGGAATACTGAATTTGTAAAAAATGCTCTACGATCGAGCATTCATTTTGGCTCGATAAGTTTACTATATTTTTCTTACGTTCTTGACATTTCCTAACAAATCCTATAAAACCATTGACATTTGTAGAATTTATCTCATATCTTTTATCTATAAATAGAGGAAAAATATCACAGATAAAAGAGTCTTTTTTTGAATTATTCATTATTTTACTGTTTCTGCAAGATAAATTGAGTTCTGATTTAAATATTAAAATTTTTTTTATTAAAGTCGAAGCCCTTACTTTATTTTGCAGATAACTTACCGGTCATTGAAACTTGCCAGTCATTGAACCAAGAAGCCAAGCTTTGAATCTAAAAATTCACGTCGTCATCAATATAGATTTTTATATATTTACATAAAAAAAAATGTAATCCTTAAATTTATCAGCATAAAAAATATTATAAAATTTATTAAAAAATTTTATTAATTTATAAATTTATCAATTTTATATAATATGCATATAAACTTATTATTAAATTAATAATAAATTTATTGTATACATTATATTTTTATAAATTTATTATACATTTTTATAAAATATTCCTAATGAAAAAATAAAAATTTAAAAAATCTATTAAGAACCATACTGAGAACTAGGCCCAATGATATATTATCAAGCCAACCCAACTATTACGATTTCGAACCCAAACATCTCCCTCTCATCAGTGAAGTTCTCTGCTATCTGTCTCCTCTCCCAAAAACGCGCTCACAGATCCTCATCGATCAGTTATCGTTTTTACAAACCCCAACACACACAAATACTGTCGGGAAGAAGAGAGAAATTTGAAAACCCTAGCCAGAGACAAATAATACAAGTGAAGAAAGAGCAGAGAATTCCCTCATTCTATGAAATTGTTGCTGTATTGAACCCTAAGATCTCATCTACTTCTAATATTCAAATTAGTAAGCGCTTTTATCTTAGTCGCATTCGTTTCAGCTACAATTTAGCAATTGCATGTTCATATTGTGACCATGACCATTGCTTTATGTATTTTTTTATAATTAGAGAGCGGTATTGGAGATGACTGTGCTTGAGAGACATATGTATAAGAAAAGATAATGAGTAGGCTGTCATTCAGGCCTCGGCCATTAGATATTCATAAGAAGCTTCCTATTGTTAAGTCTGTTAAGGATTTTGAAGAAGATGATACTCCCACTTCTACTCGTAACTCTCAGCTCCTCCGCATTGCTTCGGTTGAAGTTGACAATGAGGTATTTTTTTTTTATAATGCTTGGGAGTTGGGAATTTGTTTTCCAAGTCACTAGTTGTTTAACATTAATATAAACATACTGATATGCTTGTCAATGAGGATGCCTATAAAATTTTCTTTTTATCTTTTAAGGTGCACCACCATATCCCTAGCAAGAAACTAGCTCCTGAAATACCTACCCCCCAGTTTGTTATTGTTGATACTTATGAAAGAGACTATGCACGTACTTTCAGTCAACCCACATCCTATCTTCGTGCAAGGGGAGGTCTGTGAATTGCAAAACAATCTTTTATTCGTGTCTGTGTTGATATGAAATCCTTAACTCTACTGAATCATTTGCAGCTCGAGCGGAGATTGGGGAGTTTGTTGAGTACGATCTAGACAATGAGGATGAGGATTGGCTTCATGACTTCAACAGAGAAAGGAAGAATCTTTCGCCTGAAAGGTAAATTAACATCATTAACATTGCTTCACCTGTCCTCATATGTGTATTTATGTTTCAAGCAAAAAAGAATGCCTTAGAAAGGGAGTTGTTGGTTTTTTTTTCCTCTCAAGAATGTGGTTAATGTCACATCTGTTAGTCTAGTCTTATTTGCTGACTAGAGTTAAGTGGAAATTGCTGGCTTACTATTGAACATCATGAAAAATTGGGAAAATTGGGAGTCTAAACTGAGATTTCTACACACATAATTGCCAAAGTTTTAATTCTTAAATAATTTATTCAACTTTTATCATTACCTTGGTTGATTCATTGCCAACTTTTTTCCTCTTCTTGCATTGTAATCATGTAGATATATTTGTTCTTGTAGGTTTGAAGCTCTTCTTTTCAAGTTGGAGGTGTTGGATCATAAAGCTCGTGAAAGAGCAGGGGTCATAACTCCAACTCTTGGTTCACCAATCCCTGTATTTCTGCAATTTGATTCTGCAACTGAGGTGAATTGCTGTTTTACAGAGCGGATCATTCCAATGCTAGTTTTCTCTTCTATATTTTTACATTCACCGTAGGTAGAGTGGTTGGTTCCTATATTGAAATGACTTATCTAATATCCATATTTAGTTATGTAGAGGAAAGATTTGATTAGGTAATGGATTGTTATCTCTTGTTTTTTTTTTCTGGGAACGCAGTGTCTCTCAATAATATGATATGGGTCTAGGACTTCTTTGAGTAGTTCTGAGAATGTGATGTTGCGGTATATGTTTTTATCATGCATCTCAAAATAAAATCGGAAGAAACACACATTGACACAAAAACCTCGAGAGATTGGGCGGTGGGAATTTGCCATGGAAGGTCAGTATTCCTGTACCTTACATAAAATGTGATGCAGCACAAGTATTAGAGGAACCTCTCTAATGTGCTGAATAATTGAAACAACACAATATGTTGAAGGAACAACTTCAACGTGTTGTAAGATATCGCCCTAAGGCAATCCGAATCCACGGACAACAAAAGCACAAGATCTAATCCAAGATCTTAAAAGAGAACATCAAGTTTCATTAATAGAAGATATGAACAAAAAATTACATAGCTAGAGGGCATTGCCTCTATTTATAGGCTACAAAAGACTTATACAACTCAAATACAACTCATTTGATAACTTATTGCCAACTCACACTTGACAACTCATAAACAACTCATATTCTTAATAGCTAAGCATTCTAGAATTATGTAAAATGCTATAATTGACAACTAGTAGCAAAGTTCAAGTTGTCTTTCTCTTCCTTGAAGTAGCAAAATTGGTTTTGACTTCCTTATTCTTGAAGTAACAAAATTGGTTTTGATTTATGAAAATTCACTAGTTAGGGATATGTATTTGATGTTCCTCATCATTCTTCTCTACTTGTTTGAAACTCGACCTCGAGTTATCTTCGTAAAGTATTTGCTCTGGAAGATAGTGTGACAAGTCAGCCACATTAAAAGTATTTGAAATATTCATTTCACTTGGCAAATCTACCACATAGGCATTATTGTTGATCTTCTTTAGAACAATGTATGGTCCATGTTTCTTTTGCCTTAATTTTCCATGAACACCAATAGGCAATCTCTCCTTCCTAAGGTATACTATTACTTTGTCACCAACTTGGAATGACATTTCTCTCCTTTTCTTATCTGCCAGCTGCTTGTATTTCTTATTTGATGCTTCTAATACATCATGAACCTCTTTAAACAGCTCAGAATAATTGTCACCAAACGTAATAGCTGATCTTGAGTTCTCCCTTGTTGGTAGTTTTACTAAATCAACCACATGTCTTGGAATTTTAGTGTAGACAATGGAGAAATGGCTACGACCTGTAGACCTATGCTCAGAATTATTGTAGGCAAACTTCGCAAGGGATAAAGCTAAATCCCACTGTCCTTTCTTTTCTCCACATATGCAGCGAATCAAATTGCCCATAAATTTGTTTACCACTTCTGCTTGGCCATCTGTTTGTGGATGTGCAGTGCTTGAAAATTTCAATTCTGTATTAAATTGCTTCTATAATGTAAGCCAAAATGCAGCAAGAAATTTGCTATCATGATCTGATACAATTGATCTTGGAACACCATGTAGTCTAACTACTTCTCTAAAGAAAAGGTTAGCCACATGATGGGCATCCGTTGTCTTACGGCAAGGAATAAAATGAGCCATTTTAGAAAATCTGTCTACTATTACATAAACAACATCATGCCCTCGCCTTGTCCTTGGTAAACCAAGTACGAAATCCATTGATAGATCTTCCCATGGTGCACTTGGAACCGGTAATGGCATATATAGTCCAATGTTTTGAATCTGACCTTTGTATGATTGGCATACGGGACACCGTTGCACAAACTTGCCGGCATCTCTCTTAAGTTGTGGCCAATAAAAACGTGCTTCCAAACTAGCAATAGTTTTATCACGCCCAACATGACCACTGAGATTACCTGAATGCATTTCTCTAATCAACTTGTCTCGTAATGAACTTCTGGGGATGCATAAGCGATTTCCATTAAAGAGATATCCATCTTGTACCACGAAATTCTCTTCTAATGGTAGTCCTTTCATATGCTTCATCCATATTCGCTCGAAGTCTTCATCATTTTCATACAGTTTTTTTATTTGATCTACTCCTGGTAATTCAGCTTCAAAAGAAACCATGAGACTTGCACGTCGGCTTAAAGCATCTGCCACTCGGTTAGTTACTCCAGACTTGTGGACAATAAGATAATTGAATCTTTCTAAGTATGCCGACCACCTTGCTAACATGCGATCCACATGCTTTTGATTTTTAAAATGTTTCAAAGATTGATGATCAGTGTAGACAATAAACTCCTTAGGCAATAAATAGACCTCCCATGTCTTCAATGCTCTAAAGACAGAATACAACTCTTGTTGGTAGGTACTCCATTTCTGTCTAGCTTCACTTAGCTTCTCACTGAAGAAAGCAACAAGTTTCCTTTCTTGAGATAAAACAACCCTAATGCCTACTCCACTAGCATCACATTCCAATTCAAAAGTCTTGTTAAAATTTGGTAATACTAAAACAAGAGCTTGTGAGAGTTTTTCTTTAATCTCCATGAAACTAGCTTCAGCTTTTTCATCCCATTTGAACTTTCCTTTCTTTAGACATTCAGTAATTGGTGCCATTATAGTATTAAAATTCTTCACAAATCTTCTATAGAATGTGGCTAAACCATGGAAGCTCCTTACTTCAGAGATACTTTTTGGATTTGGCCACCCCTTTATTGCCTCTACTTTAGACTCATCAACTTGAATTCCCTCACTTGAGATAACAAAGCCTAAGAAAACTAGCTTTGTTTCTAGGAATACACACTTCTTCAGGTTGACATAGAGTTCGTTTTCCTTCAATACATCTAGCACTTTCTTGACATGTACAAAATGTTCCTCCACGTTCTTGCTATAAATTAGTATATCATCAAAATAAACAACTACGAAATGTGATAGGAATGGACGAAGAACCTGATTCATTAAGTGCATGAAAGTACTAGGAGCATTAGAAAGTCCAAATGGCATAACTAGGCATTCATATAGCCCCTCTTTTGTCTTGAATGCAGTCTTCCATTCATCTCCGGGTCTAATTCGTATTTGATGATATCCACTTTTTAGATCTAGTTTTGAAAACACCCTTGCTCCACTCAATTGGTCAAGCATGTCATCCAAACGTGAAATAGGAAATCTGTATCTTGTGGTGATTTTATTGATAGCCCTACTATCCACGCACATCCGCCAAGACCCATCTTTCTTTGGCGTGAGTAGTGCTGGTACAGCACACGGACTTATGCTTTCCCTAGCATGCCCCTTCCGTAATAATTCTTCTACTTTCTCCTTCAAAATAGCATGCTCTTTTGGGCTCATTCTGTAGTGTGGTAGGTTAGGAAGACTAGCACCTGGAACAAAGTCGATTCGATGTTGGATATCCCTCATAGGAGGTAGATGTTGAGGTTCTCCAAGTATGCTTTGATATTCAGACAATAGGCTTTGCATCTCCGCTGGAATTTCTTTCATAGGTTGCTCATCTCCTTTTACAACTAACGCGGCACATGATTTTGACTCCTTCAAGTCTTGGGCAAATTCTCTCGAATTTTGAGTGATGGTTAGCGTACTCTTCTCCTCTACTTCAAAAGCATTATTAGGAGTTTTATTCAGAAGTATAATAATATTTCGCTTGTTCCAAATGAAAGAATACCAATTATCTCTTCATTTATGTGTGGTGTTCACATCATATTGCCAAGGTCTTCCAAGAAGAATATGACATGCATCCATATCAACCACATCACATAAAACATTTGAATGATAATGCTTACCCACTGATAGTGGTAACCAACATTGTTTGGTGATCTTGATTTTCACTCCTTTCTTGAGCCAACCAATAGTATATGGATTCGGGTGATCACGAGTCTCAAGATTTAAGCGTTTGACTATGCTTTCAGAAACTAAATTCTCACAGCTACAACTATCAATTACCAATTTGCATACCTTTCCATTCACAGTACATTTGCTTTCAAATATGCTCTTCCGTTGCGTCTCTTCAGGTTGCATGGTTGAGCATAGAAGACGCTTGACCACACATACTATTTCTTCTCCCTCTTCTTCACATAATTCAGGCTCTTCTCCACTTTCATATTCTTCCACCTCCTCATCACTTTCATCACGACGAGTGGTGTTGACGAACTTCCTTCTTGGACAGTTGCTTGATATGTGTCCCTCTTCGCGACATTTATAACACTTGATTATATTAGATGGTTGTTTCTCTTGATTTTTGCTAGAAGATGGTCCCTTATCAGTCTTCTTCCCTTTAGCTGGAATGGTCCTTTCCTCCTCTCGGCGCGGGAAATTTCTTAATATATTTTCCGGGCGAGAATAAGACATAGCTTTAAAAGGCTTCTTGGTCTTTATATATCTCTCCGCCTTCAAGGCTAGAGTTTGGGCTTGATCTATAGACCAAATTTGTTGTATGCCAAGACGTTCTTGGATAGATTCATTGAGACCATTGATATACCTTGCGACTTGCTGGTCTTCATTTTCAGAAAGGTTGCATCTGACTTGTAACCTTAAGAACTCCTCTGTATAATCTGAAACAGGTTGATTACCTTGACCACTATTATGGAATTGCAGGTATAAGAGTTATTCATAATCTGCTGGTAAGAACCTAGCCTTTAAAAGTGCTTTCATTTGTGGCCAATATCTTATGCGATTTTCACCCCTCAAACGAAGCTCTTCTTGGTGACGATTCCACCAAGCTCCAACACCTCCTTTCAATTTATAAGCCACTAATGGTACCCGTCGATCCAGAGGGATGTTCATAATTTCAAAGAATGTCTCCACCTCATAGATCCAATCAAGAAACCCTTCAATATTTACATTACCATTGAAAGTTGGGATTTCAGCCTTAATCTTGTACATATCTCCACCATTTGCATAACCTCTTCCTCTTGGTTGTGCATAAAGATCTTGCTCCTCCACATCACCCTCCTCTCTCACATATTGTTGAACTCGATATTGTCTCCGATTATTGTTTACCTCAATATCTCTTTGTTGTGGTTGCTGATTTTCTCCTCTATTGATGTTGAATCCTTGATTTCCAGCAGCAACACCTTGATTGTTTCTCACTAATATAACAAGTTCTTCAAACCTCTTAGTGAGCTCTTCACGAAGGGCATCGATTTGCTGATCCAACCTTTCTTCTAAGTTGTTCACCCTCGTTGTAAGATCCTCCATAGCTTGTTGCATTATTCCTCCAAGAGATAACAACAAATATAGCGGATCAACCAGCTCTGATACCAAACTGATGCAGCACAAGTATTAGAGGAACCTCTCTAATGTGCTGAATAATTGAAACAACACAATATGTTGAAGGAACAACTTCAACGTGTTGTAAGATATCGCTCTAAGACAATCCGAATCCACGGACAACAAAAGCACAAGATCTAATCCAAGATCTTAAAAGAGAACATCAAGTTTCATTAATAGAATATATAAACCAAAAATTACATAGCTAGAAGGCATTGCCTCTATTTATAGGCTACAAAAGACTTATACAACTCAAATACAACTCATTTGATAACTTATTGCCAACTCACACTTGACAACTCATAAACAACTCATATTCTTAATAGCTAAGCATTCTAGAATTATGTAAAATGCTATAACTGACAACTAGTAGCAAAGTTCAAGTTGTCTTTCTCTTCCTTGAAGTAGCAAAATTGGTTTTGACTTCCTTATTCTTGAAGTAACAAAATTGGTTTTGATTTATGAAAATTCATTAGTTAGGGATATATATTTGATGTTCCTCATCATAAAGACAACTTACATAAAATGGCACCCACTACGTGTGAATACAGTGGTTAAGGGCGCACTTCATGTAGTGGTACGTCGATAATATTCTTTTTTGTTTGTGTGGAGTTACTGGCCAAAAAAATCTCAATTATTAGTCCAATTTGCAATTGTGATAAATACTTTTAGATTTTCTCAACTATGTATATAGTCTTAAATGGTTGGTATCTGTAATAGCTAAATTTAGAAGGATATATGCTTTATTTGTAATGGTTGGTTGGCAATAATTGAATCTGAGTTTTCTTTAATTACTTTTTATTCCAATGTTAGGCCATGCAAGCTCAAGTTCAGTCTACCAGATATGCAGTTTTTCAGTCTGTCTATAGTTATTGGAAGGAAAAGGTATGTGCTATGTCATACTGACCTGTATTGTGAACTGATGAGAAGATTCAGTATCAAATTCAGTATTTTGCTGTGAACTTTTTTATTTTTTTATTTTTGAGATATTCAGTCGTCGAAGCATGTAATCTTGGGCAGAAAACTGAAATTCCAATAATGCTGGAAGGGATGTGATAATGATGAGAATAGTAGTGGCATACTGCATATTTAGTTGTATTAGCTGTACAATGAAAACATCAAATTGTGTAGCATAATTGAATTGAGTGTTATACATAGTTTGTTGAAAGCAGTAACATGGAATAAGGTCCTTAACGTGTTGACAATTAAGAATTCGCAATACAACGTGCAAGGGTAGCCAACTAGCAATTCTCGCAATGATATCATTTTGCTCTTGTTTAATGGTCTTCTTGAGGTTGCAGATGAAGCAATATATATTGGTTATCTTATGAATACATTAACATTATAGGCTTTGGTTAGATCAGCCAAGATTGATTGAGGGTGTGCTTACCACGAGCCTATGCTGTATCATCCTGTATGTTAATAGCTCCAACTGTTCCATCTTCATATGAGTAACACATCTTGGTGTTAAAACACTGTTTTCCTGCATGCAAGTGTGAAACTACTATAGATATCTGCCTTTCTGACCTTGTATATGGAAGTTAGCTGCTTGAGACTCTTTTTTGTTTTTTAATTTTTGTTTGCTGAAATTTGTGGTGGTCTTGCAAGGGATTTCCTACTTCATAGTTTTCACAGCTGTCTATGTCATAACATAAAAGTTGTGCAGTTCTCTTTGCTTTATCTTTCTTTTTGTTTTAAAAAAAAGAAATAATTAATTTTATGGGTTCTTTTTTTTTTCCTATTTTGGCCAGCGTGAAAGATGGCAGAAGCCTATTTTGCGGCGTTTGCAGGTCAGTTTCTTCACTTGACTATGTAAAGAATTCTGTTCTATTATGTTCCATTGTTGAATTACTGTTCAAAATGTGATTATTGGTGCATGATTCAATTTAGTATTCAGACCATATGTGCCTAGTCCCTATGAAGTTAAGACATTACATATGTCAAACACTTAGATGTGAAACCATGCTAGATGCTTTATCCAAATCCAAGCAACATAGCCGCTAGCATAAAATATTTCATTTCAGATTTCACCATCTTTCTAGCTCTCTAAGATTATTTGGTAATAATTTAGAATTTTTCTAAATTCACTTCCAATATTGTGCCTGAATGATCTCAGCCTGTCAGTGTGATGATGTAGTTGCAACTGCTACAGTTTCAGGCAGCCCCCACAATTCTTTTAGCAAAAATTGCTCTGGACTTGTGTTGAAATGCTACAAATTTACATTTATACTTTTCCTGCATTTAGATATATGCATTTATTGTTTCTCCCTTCCATTCTATGTTTTTTTTTCTTTGGTCGCAGCCTCCTCCACCAGTTAATGATACCAATCCCTACAATGTGTTCAGGCCAAGGGAGAAAGCTCACAGACTTCACACTAGAAGGGTAGGTTATTTTGAGTTTTATGATATCTTTGGGTGAATTTTCACTGATGGATATGCAGTGTAAACCTTGATTAGGTTTTTATTTATAGGTGTATTAAAGTTCTTAGTTTTCTCTTGTGCAGATGCAGAGGAGGGAAAATAATGTGCAGTCATTTGAAAAGCTTCGCCAGGTCAGTAATGATATGAAAGAAGCATGTTTATTGTGTCTCATACTAGTTACCTTACATGTTGGAAGCATCTGTGATAATTTTAATGGGAAGTGAATATCTCTTGTATATCAATAATCATATATAACTTTTCATCTGAGAGCACTATCAATTGAAGATGTGGCTTCCAAGGAAGACAACAATTGCTGTCCTTTACTTGTTAGTGTTGAGTATTAAACAATTTAAGATAATGACAATTTTCTCTTCCCCCTCGCTTCCCTGAAAAATACTCCCTTGCCTCCTCTTGTGGTCCTTATTCCTTTGGTTGATTTTATTGATTCCCCCTGAAACAATTGATGGCTGTTAATGATATTTACTTATCCAAATAATATGAATATCATTTAGATCACTGCTTGTATTGTTACTGAACATTTGCCTCTCGATTTTCTTGGAAATTTTCTCTTTTCAGGTCAGGCGAAACCTTGACCAAGCTAAAACAATACTTGAGGCTCTGATTAAGGTAATCTTCTTATTGAAGTTTAATCAATATCTGAAAATTCTAAATTATTTGTCAAGCGCTCATTGGATGCACATAAATATGCTTACAGCGGGAGGAGAAGAAAAGAGAGGCGATGGAGAGTGAAGTGAGCCTCCAAAGGATCCAATTGAAGTACAAGGTGTGTTTGTGTTGTCATATTCGGTATCTTTGAATCTCATTCTTCTCTATTTTCCTTATTCTATTCTGAATCATGATCAAATGGATTTTTTTTTTCATAATTCATAATCTAATAATTCAGGTGTGCCCTAAGTACAAATAAAGCCAGTGTACATACTCCACTGATACACACGTAGCCAAAGTTTTATCTTAGGCAAGACATGATTGATGGTGAATAGAAACTAGATTTTAATATTCTTCTACCCATCCCCTTCCCTCTTTCAAGTTGCTTAATTGATCTTAGTCAAAAGATGATGAATAGAAACTAGATTTTAATATTCTTCTACCCATCCCCTTCCCTCTTTCAAGTTGCTTAATTGATCTTTGTCAAAAGATGATTATGCCATTTAATTTCATCTTGCCTATTTTGAAGTTTGCTAATTGATTGGTGTGGCTTATTCTCAGCATGAAACTGAGCTCCTTGAAGACAGCTTGGCTCTTCCTGGTTTCCCACCTGTAACTTCCAAGTTTGCTTCAAGTGAAGATGAATTTGTGGATTCAGATGACCTAGCAAACAGCCGTCCACGCACTCAACCTGCTGCAGTTCAAAATCCTTCTTTCACTGATTTTTCAGTGCCAGCAGGAAACATGAAGCAAGAGTTTAGGCGGCGACATACACCATATGGTTGGCTTAATAAAATGGTATGCACTGAGCTTTTCTATTGTACAGGTGGTTATAGAATAGTATAAAGCATTAATTGTTGTCAATTGCCAACAGTTCACAGCTTGCCTTTGGCCAATACAATATGAGTTGACTTGGCGTAAGCTAACTTCATTATCTTTGAATATCAATTTCCTTGGATGCAGGATCCTCTCGAGCCAGTGCTTTTGTTCACAAAGCCTTTAGTTCCAGAAAAGTTGGCAGCTGCAGGCATTGTGCCACCGGTGGATACTTCGTCGAAGAATGGAGCATCTGCCCCTCCTTACAGATTCCATGGAAGAATTGGCAGAGGTGGACGGATTGTATTTGATAGATGGAACCCATTTTTGCAGACTTCTATAGACCTTGGCAACACTTTTTACTTGCCACCAAGGCCTCGCCCTTCAGCATATAATTAATATTTGATTACCTTACATCCTGCTGTGATTGATAACACTCTGGAAGTAGGTTCAAATGATAGTTGTTGTAATTATGCATTGTAAATCAAGAAACATTTTTAGAGGAAACACTGCGGTAGGCCTCATGAAGAATATTTTAAGCTGTGGCAGCAAAGTCACAGTTCATGTAACTGTGTTTCCCTTAGCTCCTCTGCTTATATTTATTGGAAAATCAAGCCTGCTTTTTCCTATATTATGCTCAGGTGTCTGTACATAAGATCATGCTGCTTTTAGATTTGACAAGACAGGCTCGTGCCTTTGATTCAAAGAGTGCTATGGCTACCCATTATCATTTTGAAAATCCTTTTTTTTCCCTTTTTCTATATTTGTATTTTTCAAATTATTTAAGAAAAGAGATTTGGTTCATTTATAGAATGAATTAGATCTACTGATAAAATAAAGTTTCTAACATTTTGAGTTTGCCAATTTTTTTTTAGAAATTTTTCGGTTTAGTCAATTTTGTTCTTAATGCAGTTGGAATTGTATTTACTCTATGATTGGAATAAAATAAGTTTACTATTAAGTGAAGAAATAATTTTTCTTTTTAACATTTTTCTAAGTCTGTTTGATTTCTTAGAAGGTGCAGTGAAAAAGAAAAATGAAGAAGGGAAAAGAAATGAAGAGAATAGAATAGAATAGAATTTTTATTTTTTTTTCTTTTGTTTGGTTATATAAATAATATGATAAAGAAATGAATATTTATAAAGTTTATTTTTACGGGCTATATTCTTATTATTTTAAGTTTATACAGAATAATTTTGTAATTTTATGGTTTATACCTTTTTATTATTTTATTTTTCTCATTTTTACGAAAAAAAAAATTAATGAATTTTAAAAAAAATGAGAAACTTATTTTTATTCTTTTCTTCCTTTTATACTTTGTTATTATTCAAATAAAGAAAATGAAGAAAATCGTATTTCTATTTTATTGTTCTCCATCCATTTTTCTCAAAATAAATAAAGGTTAACTCCCTCTCTCTGTCTACAAGTTGCCAATTTACTTCATTTTAAATTTTTATCTTTGTTTAGATAAGTTGCCTTAAATAATGCCTTGATACTGTACATGGAAACTTACCATGTATCAAATTTATATACTAATATTGCTTGCACAAAATTTATTCACCAACCCATTGATAAAAAAAAAAAATGTAAATGGGCAATAAATGAATTTTTTACCCCTTTTTAACTTGAATTTTCCCTTCTATTTTTATGGTAAATTTATGACAACGAATCACTTTAATATCCTACTTTTATTTTTTTGGGAAAATTTAAATTCAAGATTTTTTTTTATTCTAAAAATAATTTCATTATCATTAAATTAAATACACGTTAATTATCTTGATTGATTATCTTGCTTAATTATAAGCTCCAATGACCAAATTGAATAAAAAAGAATGATATGTGTATCTATATAAATTGAAAAATTATTCCTTGTTTTTTAGTGAGAGTGAGAAAAATAATATATGTGTGATTATCATACCAAGACATAATTCAGTGATAAATACACCTCCTCTGAATAATAAATTTAAGATCCATTCTCTTCTTTCATAATTTTAATACTAAAAAAATATACATGCCATTATTTACAGTATAACAATGATAAATTTTACTTATATCGATTAATTTATTCAGTGTTGTTAATGAAATAAAAAATATATTTATATAGTAATTACGATTATATATAATTAAAATTTTATATGTAAATAATAATATTTTATATTATAACTTAAAAGGATCAAAATGTAATTTTAATTATGGCAAATTTCATGAAAAATACATTATATAAGGAATTGATACCATACCAAGGTGGAAGAAATATAAGAAGCATTGAAGAGTTTTTGAGTATTTCTCTACTTAGGGTTTAACATCACTTCATGGATAGAAGGAGGTTAGTCGTTTCGGAATTTGTTCTTAAATTTTATTGTTTCTTTGTATTATCGATAAAATAAAAGCCAAATTTGCACCATCGAAATCGAACGAAGATGGAAGCCTCACAATGATACTGTGATTATCATCTTAATCAATTATATTTCTTAAGATTATTTATGAAATTTATTTGTATTTATTTATATTATATATATATATATAATAATTATAATTATTGTGATTTGACAGGATAATATTTTCCAAGCCTTTGACTAATATGCGCAGCATTTTGCGTCTTCGAAGAAGAATTCGAGAGCTTGAACAACAAGCAAATGAACTTCAACAACGATTGAAGATGCTCATGGCCTCTATAATTATCACTCAATTACATTTAATAATTACTTTTACCAAAAACTTCATTTTTATACTAATTTTCTAATTAATTAATCACTTTTATTAGGCACAATTAGAGGTAAATAAGTCAGAAAATAATGGTCTTAGAGTGCTCAATGAAGGAGTAAAATATCAAATGTATCTCCAAGACGGTAAGCAAATTTTGAATTTTTTAATGAATTTTTTTAAGTAGTAATAAATACTCTATTTTTTTTTATCAGATTACCTATTATTTTTATTAACGTTAATTTTTTTTCAAAATAATTGATAAGAAAAATTACATATATATAATAAATAATAAAGCAAAATTTTAATAAAAATAGAAGACATCCGAATAAAAAATAATATTATATTTATTGCCGAGTGCAAATATTAGAAAAATCTTTTTTTTATTACAACCTTTCAATTTTTAAGAATTATTTCTCATAATTACACTTTCAACGTATTTTTTTAAATAATTTAAATTATAATATCTAATAAAGTCGTAATTGCAATTTATATATGTATATACTGAAAGGGGGAGAAAACCTGATTCCCCCTAAAATCTAAATCATGCATAGATCACTAGATTATTCAAATTAAATTACAAATGGCTGAATTGCATATCTGACATCATCGTATGTTGAAGCTGAAGACGATTTTGGAGTTTGTCGCCTTCCAGGGGATACACACTTTAAGTTTAGCGGAAGCACTACTGAAGGAACGTAATGTTCTCTCAAACAGAAATTCTTATTGGTCTCTACACTTATAATCCTATTACGAACAGGACACCTCAATAGTCAATAATCCTAATTTGATCAAAATTTTAATTTGACTATCTTAATTTGACTGCAATACACATTCAATATTTAAATATATTTAGCCCACATTTAGGATTAATTTTAATCAATATAAAATTAATTCCAACAATCTCTCACTTGGGCTAACATATATTAAATATAAATGTATATACCTTAATGAGCTCATAAAAGCAGTCATACTGAAGGTGTCTCAAACAATCTTGTCCATTGATTATATCGATAAAGAACTGAAGGGCTAGTCGCCACATTCATCGTGACTCAAACCACCATCAATCACATTACCAATACTCTCAAATGACATAGATCAATAATAGGAGTGTAGCATGGAAACTACATGCAATGTGATCTAATCATGCTTGTTTCCAACTGGTCAATCTTAAGTGAGATCAATCAATAATAATACAGAGTGTAACAAAATAAATACTTTATTTTCTGCAGAAACTGAGTATTAATAACATAATATATCCATTACAAAACAGAGTATACACAAATATAATGTAACCATAATGAACAAACTCCCACTGAAACTAAATAGTCTCAAATAATGTGACACCCATATGAGCAGTGTGCTCATGAAAAACTTTCGGTATCACAGCCTTAGTGAGCGGATCCGCAATCATGGAGTTCGTTCCAATATGCCCTATGGATATCTGTCCACTCTGTACTCTCTCCCTCACAGCCAGAAACTTTATCCCAATGTGTCTCGATCGAGAAGAGCTTCTGTTGTTGTTGGAGAATAAAACCGGTGAGTTATTATCACAGTATAACTTTAATGGCCTTTCAATGTCATTCACAATGCGCAGCCCTGTGACAAAGTTCCTCAGCCAGATTGCCTGATTGGATGCCTCATAACTTGCTACAAATTCTGCTTCCATGGTGGAGGTAGCTACTAGAGTTTGTTTCATACTCTTCCAAGAAATAGCACCGCCAGCCAAGAGATATATGTAGCCTGATGTGGATTTCCGACTGTCTTGGCATCCCACGAAATCAGAATCAGTATACCCAATGATCTCAAGCTGATCTGATCGCCTGTATGTGAGCATATGTCCCTTAGTTCTCTGAAGATACCTCAAGACTCTTTTGGCTGCTTTCCAATGATCAATTCCTGGATTGCCGAGATATCGTCCTAACATGCCAACTATGAATGAAATATCTGGACGAGTGCAAACTTGAGCATACATCAGACTCCCAACTGCTGACGCATAAAGAATCTTCTGCATCTCCTGAATCTCAAGTTCACCCTTTGGACACTAATCAAGACTGAATTTATCTCCTTTAGCAACTAGGGTATCAATTGGTCTACTGTTGTGCATACTAAATCTCTTGAGCACTTTCTCAATATAGCCCTTTTGTGATAATCCAAGAATACCTCGAGTACGGTCTCGATGTATTTGAATCCCTAATACAAAAGAAGCTTCACCTAAATCTTTCATCTCAAAGTGTTTTGAGAGAAAGACTTTGGTCTCGTGCAGCAAGTCCTTACAATTAGTAGCAAGCAATATGTCATCCACATATAAGACCAAAAAGATAAACTTACTCCCACTGAACTTGTGATACACACAATCTTCCACAGCATTTGTCTCAAAACCAAAAGAGACAACTATTTCATGGAACTTGAAGTACCACTGACGAGAAGCTTGCTTGAGTCCATAAATGGATTTCTTTAATCTGCATATCAGTCGCTTTGGGTCTCCAGACACAAAGTTTTCTGGCTGCACCATATAGATGGTTTCATCAATGTCTCCATTGAGAAACGCAGTCTTCACATCCATTTGATGTAACTCAAGATCAAAATGTGCAACTAGAGCCATGATTGTCCTAAAAGAGTCATTCGATGATACTGGAGAGAAGGTCTCTTTATAGTCAATCCCTTCTTTCTGAGTGAAGCCTTTAGCTACAAGACGAGCCTTATATCTTTCCACATTACCTTTAGAATCCCTCTTGGTTTTAAATATCCATTTGCAACCAATGGGTTTCTTTCCTTCAGGTAATGGGGTAAGATACCAAACTTGATTGTCTTGCATAGATTGATATTCTTCACTCATTGCCTCAATCCACTTAAGAGAGTTGGAATCCTGCATGGCATGATGAAGCTGATAGGATCATCTTCCACCATGTTTACAGTGTCCTCATGTTCCTGAAGATATACTACATAATCATCTGGAATAGCATTTCTTCTCTCTCTAGTGGACCTCCTTAAAGGCATAGGTTCTGGCTCAAATTCTTGAGGTTGTTGAGCTTGTTCTTGAGAAAGTTGTTCAACATTGTCTTGTATTGGAACTTGATGTACTTCTGGAACAGTGACAGGCGTAGGAACCAGAACACTGCTAGGAGCAATGATAGGAATCGACACTGAGTGTTCATGACTCGATCTCTCCTCAAAGACAATATTTCTAACCTTACTTCTCCCCCCAAACTCAACATCCTCAAAAAATTTTGCAATTCCCGTCTCAAAAATAGATCTGGAAGTAGGATTATAGAACTTAAAACCCCGAGATCGCTCAGAATAACCAACAAAGTAGCTACTAACAGTTTTGGAGTCCAATTTTGTTTCATTAGGCCTATAAGGCCTAGCCTCAGCAGGACATCCCCAAACATGAAGGTGCTTTAAACTGGGCTTGCGTCCAGTCCAAAGCTCATAATGTGTCTTTACAGCTGCTTTAGTTGGTACTCTGTTAAGAAGATAGACTGTTGTCTTTAATGCTTCTCCCCACAGAGACTCAGGTAAAGAAGAATGACTAATCATACTTCTAACCATATCCATAAGAGTCTTGTTACGTCTCTCAGATACGCCATTCATGCTGGGTGTACCGGGCATTGTGTATTGAGGGACTATACCACAGTCCTGCAGGAAAATAACAAATGGCCCTGGACGTTGTTCACCTGAACCGTCATATCTGCCATAATACTCACCTCCATGGTCTAATCTAACAGATTTAATCTTCTTTCCGAGTTGATTTTCAACTTCGGCCTTATAAGATTTGAAAACGTCCAGAGACTCAGATTTCTCATGAATGAGATATAGGTACCCATAACGTGAGTAATCGTCTATGAATGATATAAAGTATCTTTGACCATTCCTAGTTGCTGTAGGGAATGGGCCATAGATGCCCGTATGTATTAACTCTAAGACGTTTGATGACCTATTGGCACCTAATCTCTTTTGTTTGGTCTGTTTACCTTTAATACACTCAACACAGGAGTTTTAATCTGTGAAATCAATTGTATTTATGATACCATCTGACACAAGACGCTCTATTCTAGATTTGGATATGTGACCCAAATGTCTGTGCCATAGAGCAGCTGAGTTATCCATATTCAGCTTCCTTTTGGTACCTATAGTACCAACTTGCAGGGTCTCATTATAAGAGACATCGATATCTAACATATATAGATTATGAAGTACATACAAGAAACCAGTACCTAAAATTTTTGAATCCATAGATAAAGTAACTTTATTGTTTCCAAATGAATAAGTAAAACCAGATTTGTCCAAATGAGAAACAGAAATTAAAGTCCGCCTAAAAGACGGAATAACAAAAGTATCTACTAGATCCAAAAAATAACCAGTTCTTAAACATAATCTAATATGCCCAATTGCCTCCACTTCCACCGGCTCGCCATTTCCCACATAGACGTATCTTTCACCGTCAGTTGGCTTTCGGTAGCTCAGACAACCCTGCAATGAAACACTTATGTGAGCGGTAGCTCCAGAATCCATCCAATAAGTGTTTCTAGGAGCTGAAGTTAAATTAACCTCAGAACAGACTAAAACAAGGTACTTACCTTTCTTGATACGCCATGTGGCGTATTTAGGACAGTCCTTCTTTAAGTGTCCAGACTTGCTGCAGAAGAAGCATTTTAATTCCTTAGGCTTCTTTTTGCACAGGACCTTTATTAGCAGTCTTATTCTTAGCAATCTTGTTTCTCTTCTTGTTCTTGCCCTTATCTGCTGAAGAGACCAGATAAGCACTCTCCCTCTTAGTAGCCAACAACTTTTCCTCCTCATCCACACAATGAGCAATGAGCTCGTTAAGAGTCCATTTGCTCGGCTGGCAGTTATATGAAGTCCTGATCTGCCCATACTGTGGTGGAAGAGAATTCAAAGCTAGATGGACTAACAGGTCATCTGGTAAAACCAAATCCAGGACCTTTAGCCTCTTGGCTATTTGGGACATGCTCAGTATATGCTCCCGAACACTACCATTGCCAGTATACTTTATGGAGGTGAGTTTTGCTAAAAGCATCCCCACTTCAGCCTTGTCATTTTTGACATAGACCTTCTCCAACTCAGCAAGATAGTTTTTAGTATTACTTTCTTCAGCAGAAATGGCTCCTCGAACATGTTCTGGGATTCCCTGCTGCATGATCAAAAGACCTAAGCGGTTAGAACGCTCCCACTTCTCATACTGAACCCTCTGAGCATCTGTGCTCTCTTCAGTAAGAGGAGCAGGTTTGTCCATTCTGAATGCAAGGTCTAAGTCCATACAATCCAGATAAATCATGATGCATGATTTCCATGAACCAAAGTTTGACCCCTCAAGCATAGGGACAGTGTTAGGATTATACGGCATGCTAGCTGAATAATAAATAATGGCATAAGCTCACAATCCACAAAAAATTGAAACAAATCACAGAAGTAGAGTTCAAATATTGGAAACAAGATACCGGACACAACATTAATATTCTCATCTTTGGACATAAAATATTAACTGTAATTGGTATCTTAACGCAGTAATCAAATATTGACAATTCAGTCCTGTCAAATAATAAACCTTCCTTTGGGCCGATTTATTATCCACATGGATGAACACATAATAATTATCACATATTTATTACCGCAATGTATTCTCAATTCAGTCAGATAGCAACCTTCCTTTGGGCCGGTATACTACCCGCAATGAATTTTAATACACCTGTCTAATATCTCAAATAAATTAATTTATACAATAGAGGTCACTTTGGTAACTTTTTGCTTCAATTAATTTATTATTAAAAATATTAGACACAATCATGACTAAAATACAAAAATTTAGACTCAATAAATTCTCAAATACAATTAAAATTTAATATTGTAATAAAATTAAACTTTTATCGAACTGTAATTCTTAATAAATTAATTGTAATATTTATATTAATTAAATTTAAACTTAATTAAATATTGCAAAAAATAAACTTTAATTAATTAATTAAAGATTAAAAAAAAACTTGTTTTGAAACTTTCTTCAAAAAAAGAAAACTCCATCTTTAAAACGTCTCCAGCTTGAGTACCAAACAACGGTGCCTTAGTGAATTGCAATATTTTTACATAATTTAGCAATATTGATTTCAGAAATAATTTAGGTGTCATCTGTGAAACGATTTAATTTTTTTTTTATGATTTAATCGAAGATCAAATCAAAATTTCATAAAGATTTAATCAATTAATTAAAGTCTTTAACTGTATTCTTCTAAACCAAAATGAAGAATAATTTTTTTTAATTTTAAATTAATTAAACCAAAACAAATCAAATCAAAATTGATTTCAGATTACTAAATTCGATTCCAAATTAATTCTAGAAAATTACAATCACCGAATTAATTTTCTAGAATTAAAACAATAATTAATACAGCAATTTAATCGGAAAATCTAGCAACCTAGCATAGGGCTCTGATACCAATTGAAAGGGGGAGAAAACCTGATTCCCCCTAAAATCTAAATCATGCATAGATCACTAGATTATTCAAATTAAATTATAAAGGGCTGAATTGCATACCTGACATCATCGTATGTTGAAGCTGAAGACGATTTTGGAGTTTGTCGCCTTCCGGGGGATACACACTTTAAGTTTAGCGGAAGCACTACTGAAGGAACGTAATGTTCTATCAAAATTGTTATGTTTCTCCGGAGACCACGACCCCTTATTTATAATTGATGATGATGATTAATTTCTATTTTGGTCCTTCAACAAAACAGAAATTCTTATTGGTCTTTACACTTATAATCCTATTACGAATAGGACACCTCAATAGTCAACAATCCTAATTTGATCAAAACTTTAATTTGACTATCTTAATTTGACTGCAATACACATTCAATATTTAAATATATTTAGCCCACATTTAGAATTAATTTTAATCAATATAAAATTAATTCCAACATATACTAGTTTTATTTAAATATCATATTTTAATACGTGATTTGCTTGATCAATCTAATAAAAATTGTTCAATGTTTTTGTTAATTAATGATATAATTAGTACTCAATGGTTCATTGGAGGAAGAAATAGCAATGCTGAAACAACAAATTGGAGAAGATCATGAAGCTGCAGCCCTCAATATTTGCAACAACTTAACTACTGAAAATCAAGTTATTGTTAATGGCAATCAATATGACCTGAATCCTGACAATAAAAGCTGTGAAGACAATCAGAATAATATATACAATTAAGAAGTCAATTCCGAACATCAGAATATTTATGCTAAGTTGAATAACCCTGACAATTTCCCTAAAGCAAATTAGGAGCAGAATTAGTGATTATTGTCTCATGAATAATAATAATAATAATAATAATAATAATAATAATAATAATAATAATAATAATAATAATGTGAGTACCAAAAATATTTAATTTATTATTGTCTCTGGTTGAAAGCAGAGTATGATAATAAGTAATGAAATTTGAATTTATAATTTAATATTTGAGCCGGATTCCGAAATATATAATATATATATATATATATAAGTTATGACTACTAGATAACATTCAAGTTGGGGTAGGCATCATTCAATTCGGTTAATTAATTGACCGAACTGACCGGCTAACTGAATTAATTTTTTTAAAATTGTTTAATTAAACTAATTAAATTTCTATTTCGATCGGTTCGGTTAATTAACAGAATAAAACCAGTCGATTTAATTAATTAACCGAACCGATCAATTTTTTAAAATTTTATAATAAAAATTTTATTTAAAAAATTTTAATATAATTAAATAATTAAATAAAAATTATTTAAAAAATTAAAAATAACTTTATTTTATAATAAAAATTTATATTTATAGTAAAAAATTAATATAATTAAATAATTAAATAAAAAATAATAACTAAATAAATTTAAAAAAAAATTCGATTAACGGTTAATCGACCGAACCGAATCGGTTAACTGTTAACCAAATCAAATATCGAATTTATATAAATTTTTTAACCGAACCGACTAAATTATTATAAATTCAATTAACCGAACTAAATTTTTAGTCGATTAGCCGAATTTTGTCCACCTTTACATTCAAGTCCTAACCCTGCATCATACTCCTATTATTATCTTTCAAAATATTAATTGACATACTATAAAGTATATATAACTATAAATAATTTAATTATTTTAATATTTCTTATCACTGAATTAATGACAAATATTTTCTCAATTTATCTACCACATTAACTTATTACCCCAAAAAAAAAAGGAATTTGACATAAAAATTCTATCCACCTCATTTTCTCTAACTCTAATAGATTTTTCTTATTTATTGATTTAAGAGTGGGATTGTTGTTGGTTCAATGATATACTACAGTTTTATTTATCTTTCTTTCTAATTTATTATTCAATTTTTGTGTTATTTTTTTACTTTTATATATTTTTTATATGTTATTTATTTTTAAAATAATTTTTAAATCAATATAGATATAAAATTTAGCGATTATTATATTTTTTATTTTCAAAAAAATAAATAAATATAGTTTAAATTTTATTATGAAATTTCATCATTCATTACTTGAAGGTTACATATTCTCTTTAAATAGAAATTATTTATTATTCTCTAATAAAAATTTACAATTTTTTAATGGATATTGCTTATTCTTCATAAATAGATGCGTTCTTCTTGTATGAGATAACAGATGATAAAATAAAATAACTGTCCCATTGAAAGTCATATTACCTATGATATATTATTATTGTCTACTACTTGTATCGTAGAAATTTAAATAGATCTAATAATTTTATTAGTTATGTTCATTTTATATACTTTAAAATTATATATTTTTATTTATACCTTATAAATATATTTTTAATTTATTAAAGAAAATTTATTTAGCATTAAAAAAAACTTGAGTACCCATAAGACGAAACAAACAAAGAAAATTTGATTTGTGCTCCAAATATATAAATAATTTCAAACATATATTCCAAATTATTTCTTCAACGCCTAATATTTTTGTTAATAAATACTAATAATAAGAAACTTAATATTTTATTATCATTATCTATTATTTATATTAAAAAATTTAGAGCAATTTAATAATTTTATTAATTATGTATAATTGATATATGTTAAGAAGTTATATAATTTTATTTGTATATATAAATTTTTTGATTTATTAATAAAAATTTATTTATTAATGATAATTTATTTATTATTAAAAAAAAGGCAGGGTTGAATAGAAATGGGGAACTTAAAAATCTGAATGAGTGTAAAAACATCAAAATTTAGGGGTATAAAGATAAATATATGATTATTACCTGAAGAGTGAGAGTAATGGAGAGAGAGTCACCGCAAAATTTTCTCCTTTTTAAGCACCGCAAGATTTCTCCTTTTTTACTCCAAAAACACTCTCTGGGTCAAAACCCTAATACCAATTCACCTCAGGTAGAGAGGGAGAGAGTGCGCGTGTGTGCGCTATTGAAGAGGAAACATGGACGCGATGCGGAAACAGTTGGATGTGCTTATGGGAGCCAATCGAAACGGCGACGTAAGGGAGGTGAATCGCAAGTACTACGATCGTGATGTGTGTCGCATGTACTTGGTCGGCCTTTGCCCTCATGAACTCTTCCAATTAACGGTAATTTCAGTTTTATTGGTTGCCTGTGTTAGTTCTGTTTAATTCGAAACCCTGGTGTTGGTGGGTGTTTGATTGCTAAGAGCAAAACAATGGGTTTTGCTGAATTTTTTTTTTCTATTCCTCGTGTCTGTGCATTCGCTAGGACACACACAAGAATCTGTTGAATTTTTAAATTGTAGTTTTAGATTTGAGGATGGGAGCAAACTAGGTAGAGGTGCATGTCTACTCAACTACATGAGCATGTACTGAACCAAACTAAACGTAACTCTGAAAGCATGTTAGAAACTATGCAACTTATACGTTTAGGGAAAGAGGTTGTCAAAAATTGTAGTGAGAAGACTGTTAGATTTAATTGAGTGGATATTTGACTCTCTGCTTGAAGTACATGGGTGGTGCTGATGATTGTTGTTATTGATGCATTTTAGTGATCATGATTCGTTTCTTTCTTGTTTTTTGGTTTCAGAAAATGGATATGGGGCCATGCCCTAAAGTCCACTCGCTGCAGCTAAGGAAAGAGTATCCTTTATTAGTTTTTATGATAACATTTGCACCATTTCTTTCTTTATCTATGTATTTCCGCGCGTATTCAAAGGGTACATCAGCCAATCACTTATCCCAGCAGTTTTTAGCTTTTTTGTATATGGTTCCTTATCTTTACATAGATATGAAGAAGCAAGAGCAAAAGGTGTTGATAACTATGACCGAGAGTTGGAGGACGTTATAGATCGGCTCATTGTTGAGTGTGATAAGAAAATCAGTAGAGCTCTTAAACGCCTTGAGGCTGAGGATGCCAAGGCTGCAATTGCAATATCAGTCTCTGAAGTTACACTGGTAATATCTAATTTTTTAATGTATGTTCATCAAGCTTTTGATGTCTGATAATTCTTATCTGAATGCAAATGATTATTTTTTTGAAATCAGACACCGGAAATAGTCGAGTTGTCAAAGCAGATCAAGGAGAAGTTAAAAGAAGCTGATAAATATGGTAAGAAATATGAAAATAGTTTATGATTTGTAATGATAAAGTATTTGCTGCTAATTTATTTTAAATCAGTTTCTTTGCCTTCTTGCTAATGGTGATTGTAGTCCAAAGTAAAACATAGATTATAGTAAAGCTTTGTTTGAGAAGAGACTGAGTTTGTTGAAATCAAGTTGTAGATTCTTTACTTATTTGGAAGGCTTCTCCTGTACAGAATTGGTGGTTCAAAGCTGAAGTAAAATAAGTGATTTGGAAGTGGGAAAAAATGACTTGGATCTTTGGCATATGATATGCCATGCGATACTCTGGCCAATCCTAGATAATAATAGTCTTGCACATTATATTCTTGATGCTTTGTATTTGGATGGTTTTAAACCCTGTTGAGTCTGATGATGCTCAAATGCATCTTGAATGTGCCTATAAGTTACTGTGATTCATGCAAATCCGTCTAGGTGGGTTGTGAGCTGCTTCTATTTTTATTGAGATGAAATGCTGGTATGTATTTGCAGATCTTGAAGGCAAGACAGATTTTAAGATTCAATCCCTGGAAGAGGTGGAAAAACTGAGAAGTGAAAGAGCAGAGAAGCAGGTATAAAAAGTAGCTTCTTTAGGTTTTGAATTTGTAGCAAGTTGCTGAAAATCACTAATGCGGTGTGGTTTGTATACATTTTCATACTTTTCTCTTTATCTTTTAAAAAGGTTTTATAACATTAATAACATATGATACTCTTGGGACAGTCTGCACTACTGTTGGAAGCCTTTAATAAAGATAGGGCGTCTTTACCTCAACCCTTGCCAAACCCACCACCATTGGCACCCTTGCCTGTGCCTACTCCTGATGCACGTACCCAAGAAATGATAAATGAGAAGCTGAAGAAGGCAGAGGATCTTGGTAAGAGATCTCTTGCTCAAACTTTTTAGACTATGAGGTTACACTAAAACTTTCTTTTGCATGCTAACATTGAGTCTTACAATTCTTGAGGAGGTGGTTATATAAGAGTTAAGTATTGATTTGTTATTGTCTTTTCTTTCCCTTCTCTGTATTTACTCCCTTCCAACAGAGGAGAAAGAAGGGAACTGGTGTATAAGGCTCGCAAAGATTATGGAAATAATGATCCTCTCCTTTCCGTAATATTTTTTAATTAAATGGAACATGGTTGTCATCTTATCTTACTATCTCCTGTATAAATTTAATATGCCATTAGTTTTCTTTTGCATGGAACTATTAAATTTCTCTAGAGAGAAGTGCTTTTACGGTATGAAAATATTGCTAGACTTTAGGAATCTAAGCTTTTACCAATTTGCATGAAGAAAGCCTTTATCAAGTAATATTGTAGTCTTATGTTTCTAGTATTTGTTTTTGCATATTTCTCAAGGCATTGTTTGTTGGTCAGGTGAGCAAGGAATGGTAGATGAGGCTCAGAAAGCATTGGAAGAGGCTGAGGCTCTTAAAAAGGTTTTTGATTCTTAAATATTCTACAATAAATTTGTTGCAGTTTATCTTTTTTTTTATGTTTATCTTATCTTCCTTTTGTTTGCCATTTCTTGTCTAACCCCCTCTTTGTCTCATTCCTTCAATTTGGTATATATACCTGCTATTGACATTTCTTATTTTCTTCAGCTGCCCGCCAGACAAGATTCTGCTCTGGATTCCTCCAAGTATACGGCTGCTGATGTGCGCATTGTGAGTCCATGTTCCTAATGCTTTTATTTGTTTATTTGTCATGTCGATGGAAACCTAGTAATTCACAATTGAAATTATTTACACAAGATCAAGATCTTCCAAGGAATTATGCCACATGATACATGCATCATACTGCAAAGCAATTTAGTGCTATTTATTTCTATCCAATAGGCTATGAAGGAAACATATACTTCTACATTGCATGTATAATCATTAATCAGTCTACTTAGCCTTATCTGCTTCACTCAAAAACTATGAGAATTTCATGTAAGATGCACTTCTATCACTTCTGAATGTAGAGATACTTGGGATAACAATGTTAGACATTCTTCAAACACTTATATCTTGCATCTATGTGGAGGTCATATATGTAGATCAATGGTAGCGTAGTATGGTACTTCATCATTGCACTATTACTCATGTATATGTTTCAATGTCCTATTGGAATGTAGGTATATTGGAGATGTCAAGTCATTCAGCTGTGTCCATATTCATTCATTGAGATCCCTCCTGTATGCTTAATTTTCTGCACTATGAAATATTTTTTCTAATTGTTTGTAATGCTGTTTCAGACTGATCAGAAGTTGCGCGTTTGTGACATTTGTGGAGCATTTTTGAGTGTATATGACAGGTATAATTTGATCTTGTCTCTCCAACTATTTACTCTCTTTTAAGATTTCCTAAAGGACATGAAAGAATCTGGATTTGGGGTTTCGAGTGGTTCAGCTTTTGACCCAACTATTATACCTCCTTGTTACCAGCAGGCTTTTGGGCCCAGTATTATGAGGATAACTTTTGCAGCTAAAGAATGTGCATCTTTTTCTGTTTTATATGTTTGCTGATCATGATATAGTTAGAAAATTATGGAGCCACTTTCTACTTGTATTTATCTTTCATATTTTTTGGAGTCCGGCGAACCATTTTGATTTTGATTTTTTATCAGTGATCGACGTTTAGCGGATCATTTTGGAGGGAAGCTTCATCTAGGTTATATGCAAATTCGTGAGAAACTAGCAGAGCTTCAGGTATGGAAAAAGAAAAATTACTCTTTTATCTTTAGCTTAATTTTTTTTCTTAGTTTCTTGTTAGAAAGGGATGAACATACTAAACGTGCCAAAAATTCACCGTAACTTTATGTACCCTCAACCCCATCAATTAAAAAATGTGGTTAAAATTTTTTTTCCCATGGCAAGCTTAGAGGTATAACTCAAATTGATGGGTGGTGCTAAGTGGGATGACTCTATTGTTTAACCTATAATGTCTTTGGCTTGTCCTTAAGTTGGTCTTGTGGATATGTTGGTTCAGGTGCTGGTATAATGTTTCACATTCTTCTATAGAGATTCTCAGTTAGTATGCCTCTGTGAGTTTTTCTTACCCCGGAGAAGAATAATTTTTTAATTTCCCACTTTTGGATTTTGATACTTTTGGACTTTGAAACACTTTGATAAAAGACATGTCTTAGTCATATAAGTGATAATAACTGGGCATATCCAGCTTACAACTGCAAATGCACATCTGCATACCAAAAAAGGAAAAAAAAAAGCACCCCTTATGCATGATGTCTCCACATTGTGAGAGTCTGGGAGAATCCTGATTTTATGGACTGATAACTATGGGTTTGTCCGAATCCTCTTGTGAAAACCTAGTTGGCTTTTTTTAATGTTGTGCTGTGGTTATAAGAGTGCCAGATCTATTGGAATCTGTCTATTGGAATTTTGAAAATCTTCCATTGTCATCTTAAGTAGTTTACCTGCAAAGTTGGATGTAATTCGAAATTGATGATGGGAAAGGACTTGGAAAATATCCTAGTAACTTAAACCCTTAGATATATTTTAATGGAAGTAGCTTGTGAAAGCATTGGCAAGCTTTTGTTGATGTGGTAGATTAGTTTTATGAGCATGTGCATGTGCTATTATGGAGAAAGGTAAGTGTGTTGGAATGATATGTGAAATTATCATGCAAGTATTCAATTACAGAGACATGTGATGGTGCAGAGTTGCTCTGCTATTTCGAACAAGTGGCAAATTCCATCTGTTTAAATGACATACATCCTACAAGTGATACCTTTATACAAAACCTATTGTGCTTTCCTTGTATGAGGGTTCTACTCTTTATTTTAACGGGAGTGGTGCTTCATGTTATTTAAAGAATGGTTTTCAGTATTTCTTTCTTTATAATTAATTTTCCAGGAAGTGAGAAACAAGCTTCGCGGAGGTGATCGACATGATGATCGAAGGTATTATCATTTGAATTTCTTCTCTTTTAATCACTCAGGACTTGAGGGTTTGCATTTCTATCTTTTTTCATTTATATATTTTCCATTACCCGCACCTTATTAAAATTATTATATTATAGACCAAAAGAGCGAAGTAGAGACCGCGACAGAGAATCAAGTAGGGATCGTGAACGGGCTGAAAGCCGTGATAGGGAGAGGGATTATGACCGTAGGAGCAGAGATCGCGACAGGCATTATGATCGAGATCGTGGATATGATCGGGAGCGTGATAGGGATTCAGATCGCTCCCATAATTCTGATTCAAGAAGTCGCCACAGGTCACGCTCTCGGTCTAGAGAACATTCCAGGGACTACGATCGTCACAGGTAGTTCTTCAGGCTTATTATTTAGCTGCACATAGAACTTATTTTAATGATTTTTCTGGTCTTCATTGTTTGGTCTTTGACAATTAGTTTTCATGTGCAGTTACTAAGAATTCTTCATTTTTGTAGCATATGTTATTAATCATGGTGTTATTTATTCTCTTTACAGGCGCTATGATCGGTACTAAGGCTGTAGCTGTTTTGAGTAATTTGGTATGAAAATTTGCGTTTTTTCCCCTAGGTTAATGAACTTGTGGAGTAAAAGAATGATTTTATGTATTTCTTCTGATATGTTTTAGTGGAGTGTGATAGTATAAATGCTATTATGGTGGGCTTACCAACTGCTTCATAGATTTTCTTGACTTGTATGTTTAAGGTACGCTTTGCACTGTTAATCTAATTTCTGTGTCGTATTTATCTTCAAACTTCAGCTCAATTTTATTTTTATCAGAATTGAATCATTTTTTCCAGAATGAACTGTATTGAGGGGTTCCCAGATTACTAATTTATCCCAGATTACTAATTTATGGTGATATGGGTAAATCAAGTTGCGAATTTCATTGGGTCTATTATTATGTTCTTTTGTGCATTTCATGTTATTATGAAATGCTTCAAAACAGCCAGCAGTGGGCTACAAGTTGAGCCAGCTTAATAAGCAACTATTTTTTCAGATGTTTGACTTAGCTGAAGCAAAGGACTAAAGGTGGTAGCAAATTATGATGGTACTACCAGAAGGTGAGATAATATTTGTACTTGTTGACCTTCCAATGCCAATGGGGCTTGAAATCTGATTTGCCTCTTAGCTCTTAAATTCTTATGCTCTGAGTTCTATTAAAAGCAGCAGCAAGCAGGTGATATTGCAGACATACGCTGTGTAATGCAACTGCTAAATCGCATACTTTGACTTTTGTTTAGCTGTATTAATATATATTATGGGGTTGAATTGCTTCTCTTTTAACGGCAAATAGTTCATTCCCTAATGTTGCGATGACAATGGCAATTAACCCTAATCTCGTTTGTTCTCAAACATGATATTTTAAATGTGATCAAGCCGGCTATTTTTAAACCTAATTGAAAATTTCTCTCAAATTAAAATTGTTTTAACTCTTTAACTCCAACCGAAACAGGTATTAGCTAAAATCAGAGAGTTGGTAACATAGCATTGAAATTTCTATATTGTATCACTGAATTCAAGTTCAGTAACTAAACATATTTGTCCAAATTTTAAATTAAAAGTTTCTGTATCATTTTAAAAGGACTTTTTACATATATATATATGTGTGTGTGTAAGCACATGTACATTTTCAAACAATTTGACGGAAAATATGTTATTACATTTCTTTTGTGATGTGATGTCAACGCTGTTTGCCTTAGTGTGTGTTTTTTTTTGGGAAAAGAAAAAAAGAACAGAGCTTACTTAATGTTACTAAGTAATAGGTGCCATTTTGGATGATATCGATTTTTAGTTTTTATTTTTATGAGTGAATGATATCGATATTTGTTCAATATTTTATTTGTATTAAATTTTTTCTCTCAAAAATACGTAATATTTTATTTGCATTAAATTTTCATACTTCTCTCTCAAAAAATAAGTAATTCTTTTTGAAAAAATATTTCCATTACAATTTTTTTTACTTGATTTAAAAAATCAAAATGTGTATATATATATACACACGTATCTATATATAAATCTGTATAATACATGTACAAAACGTCACACGTGCGAAGCGAAATAACCTTAATGACCTTTCTGTCCCTACTCTCTCTCAATCCTCGAAGTATAAAACTTTCAACCAGCAAGTAGGGAGGACTCTCACTCTTCGCCTCGCTTCCTCTCTCGAAAATGGCTTCCATTTCTATTCTTCGCCTTGCCTCTGTTACCTCTGCGAAACCCATTAGTAAACCCTATCCTTTATCTTCTGTTGCTCCTCCGTTGCCTCTTTTTCTCAAATCTCCCTCTAGAACTCATCTGCCACAGAAGCTCTCCATTACTCTCATGTCATACAACCCTACACCAGCCACTGATCGCTTAATTTCAGCCGTCGCTTACACTCTCCCTTTTTTCAATTCTCTCCAATACGGTCGCTTCCTTTTCGCGCAATACCCATCTCTGGGTCTCCTCTTTGAACCCTTAATACCTCTCTTAAACCTCTACAGATCAATGCCATATGCTAGTTTTGTGGCCTTTTTCGCTCTTTATTTGGGTGTTGTTAGAAACCCAAGTTTTAGTCAGTATGTTAGATTCAATTCAATGCAAGCTGTCACTTTGGATGTGCTCTTAGTTGTGCCTTTGCTACTGACCCGAATCTTCAATCCAGGTCGGAGTGGATTAGGGTTTAAGCTGTTGATTTGGGGTCACAATGCGGTGTTTCTGTTTAGTTGTTTCTGTTTTTTGTATGGGTTGGTGAGTTCTGTTCTTGGTAAGACTCCTTATTTGCCATTTGTTGGTGAAGCTGCTGGTAGGCAAATCTAGGCGTGAATTTATGCTGGGTCGGAGAGAGTGTTTATTTTAACGTCTTTAACTTGTAAGTAACTGAGTTGTTGTAGAACTCTATTGTTCTCGTAGAGGTTCTTTGCAAGGTGTTTAATCTTTTGATTCTGTGATTTTGGACAATGAGTAATACTTTTGGTTATATATGAGCATGATTTCTAGATGAACAATATAGTTTGATTCCATATTTGTCTATATCCTATCCTGCTTTGTTTGTTCACTTACTCTGTTTTTTTACACTTTATGTCTATACAAATGATTAATAGTGTATTACAGACTGCATATGGTTAACTTTATTTCTATAGGTACAATTATGCAATTTGTATAAGTTTGTGAGAAGTATGGAATTGCTGACAAATTAGATATATAGTTGGTTATAGCTTAAGCTTATCAATTTGTTGTGTATTTCTTTGAAGTTTTGGGTATCTTGGAATACCTGATATTTATAAAGCCTGTAAGCATAGAAGGGAAACGGTGATATGTAGAGATGTTCCAGCATCAAAATCAATTGCTGAATAGTGTCACTGGCTCTTGATTTTCTTAAAACATGTATAAATATTTGAGATGAACTTATTTTCTCTGTCTTTCTACTTAAAAAGCATTCTCATGTTATATTAGGTGGTTCAAAGTGTATGCCTCTAATGCATCCTCCGAAAAGACTAGAAATCAAAATCCTGGCTAGTATTATTAATTAAAATAAATTATTTAGCCCTGTTTTTTAATATTATATTATGTTGGAGAGGAGGAATCAATTTTGAGTCTATTATTCAGGAAAAATGCATTTGCTGCTAGATGATATCTTGGCGTGCTTATAAAACCCAATTCTAATTTACTTCTGGATGGGAGAGAGGTGACTTTTGTTTTGTAATCAAGCAATTCTTTGAATTTAAGGGGGAAATTCTGGGCTGAGAAAAATCTCTAATTCAGGTAGGAAAGTGTGCACCTGTTATTTAATCAGCATCCTCCCAATATTTTTAGAGTAGAGTCAAGGTGATCGGTGGGAAATACTGGTAGGTTTGGCATCAGAAAGATGAAGACTGTGTTAGTTGATTGATGGGAAATACTGGTAGGTTTGGTATTAGAAAGATACTTTGTTTTGCTACGAGGCATTGACTAGAATTGGCTCATATTAGAAATGTAGACTGTACCAATTTCTGGTAATCTATCAGTGTCTGTTGTTGTTCTTCAGTATCAATTTGTGACTTAAACTTGCTGATGACAGACAATGGATATTAGTTCGTTGTTGTCCTTCATTATCAATTTGTAATTTGAAGACAAGCAACGGGTGTTAGTACTATGGGTATAATTAACCTAAATTTCTAATGGTAATACTAATTTCTTTGTTTTGCTGCTCACATATTTGGATAGTATACTTATGCCTTCACTACTCACTAGTAATGACATTAGCTTTGCATTTTCTATTATCTTTCTTGTGTCCATTGGCTTAATTATAAAAATAAATAAATAGAAAAAATATATTAATGGTGTCTTAATCTTTTTATTTTTACTATTTTTGTGTATGAATTTTTTTTTTGTTCATTTTGGTGCCTGAATTTTTATTATTAAAAATAATTTAGTTGTTTCGACCGATCGGCAAATTGATCGGAACAACCAAATTATCTCTGATAATAAAAGTTTAGACACTAAAGTAAAAAAAAAATTCATACACCATAATGTAAAAATAAAAAAAATTAAAACACTTAGTATATTTTTTTTCTAAATAAATTGATATATTTAAAATCTAACTGTATAAACCTTAATTGAAATGCATCTTATATAATAATAATTTTTTTTTTCAGATGTACATCTTATATTTTGTGGATGCATATAATTTTTATTTCTCAAATTTGAAACAAAAAAAAAAGTGAGAGTAAAAAATCAACAAAGTTTTAGAAAAGGAAATAAGAGGATTTTGTATACGACTATAACATAAATAATCAATCATGGAAATTGAATGCATTTCATGTAAGAGCGATATAATAATTTTTTTTAAAAAAGGCTTGATTATTTTCATTCATGAAACTAAAGTCATAAATATAAAATTAACTGAAGCTTCCAATATCACAATCTTCTAAAATTTTAATACTATTAATTATTATCAATTAAATATAAGCTATCTAACATATTGAATATGAATAGAAACAGCCTTCAGAGAAAAAAGAGAAGGCCAGGCCAAAACGATATTGTTATTCCTCTGTTAGGGCTCGGGCAAATGAGGTCGCCCTGGAAGAGGAAAGGAGCGAAATAAATAGAATAGAAAAAACCTTGGAAGAAATTCAACCTTGATTTAATGCATTTATATATGTAATATTTTGACAAAAGCATTATAAGAATTGTATTCATTTGGAATGAATTTATTTTTTTATTTTTATAAAATATAAAGAATATTCACCAATTTTAGACGAAGAAAATGTTGCGTAAATTAAATAAGAAAAATTTTCCTTGATCAATCATCAAACAAAAAAAAAGAAAAATTTTCGAAAAATAGAAGGGTGACACTAACTAAAATGTCAAGCCAGTAAAACCCTTGAAACAGACAGATGCTAGTGAAGGAAAGCCAGTGTATATTAATACTATATATTAATAACAATAATAATAATTATTATTTTTCATAATCTGAAACTCTCTTTTACTTTCTTTGGTTTCATCGATCTTCAGCTTTTAACCCAAAAACACCTTTCTCTTCTCTCTCTCTCTGGCGGACTCTTCAAAAATCTCTCCTTTTTTACAAATTCAATCTCTTTTCATCTTTCTTTCTCAAGATTCGCTCACAAAAAGCTTACAAAACGCTGAAACCAATGGCCTCTTCACTATCAACAACAGCTTCAGCTTCGGCTGTGGCCAAAACCACTGCTAATTTGCCTCATTGCACTAATTATGCTCTCTCTAGAGTCTCCTTTTGCCTCTCTCCTAAACCCAAGCTCCGAATTTTTACTAAGGTAATTTTCTTTTTCAAAATTTTTGTGTTGGTTTTTGTAGTAAAGTTAATTTTTTGGTTTAAGTGGTTGTTGATTTATGGTTGCGGAAATGTGTGGATGATAAAGGATTTTGTGAGTTTATGTGTTTTGAGATTCTGTAAATTAGAGGCAAAATTGAATGTAAATTTCGATACTTTTATTTTTTCTAATTTTACTTTGGTTTTTTTTTTGGCGAAATGTTGATTTAAATGAAGAATGCGAAGAAGAAGAGGAATTGGTTAATGAATTTGAAAATTCATACTAGGATTCATTCAAGATGAAATTTTTAGATACAAAAATAGCTAAAAAGAATCAATTTTTAGGAAATGGATAGTTGTATTCGAAGTAATCTCTCATGATCTCTCAATGGTTTGCACTAACTTATGGATGCATCACCTTCAGTTAGAAGCCAAAGCTATCAGATAGCTAGCAACCGAATTGGAAATAAATAAATACCATGACTAAATCTACAAAGAACAATCTATATTATCATCTCAACAAGCAGAACATATTCTATGCTGTTAAATTTTTAAAAGGTTTGGTGCAGCAATTAAACATTGGCATGATAAATCTAAATTTGCAAGACATATTAGGTTATGAGAGATTTGAACCAATCCATTCTAAAGTCATGAGAGATTTGAACCAATCCATTCTAAAATCATGTCTATTGAAGGAGTCTTATACCTTTCAGATTGTTGAACTCATAAAATGGGAAAAACATGGCCTTGGTTTTAGATTCTGAATAAGGCAATGGTTTCTAATATTATCACTTATTGGGAAGGCACTAGGAAGCCTTGACAGGTGTACATTATTCTGTACCTGTAAAATTCATGATTACATTTGAAGATTTCAGAAGTGGTCTCTCTTTCTTCCTTTATCTTAATTGTCAATCTGCAAGGATCCACTTGATTTATGGCCTCCTCGTTCTCAGGGATGATTTATGCACCACAGTTCAATTGTACTGAAGTGGTATCGACCATCTTGGAACTTGTATAGTTTCCCCCTTATTCCACATGCTAAGTTTTTTTCATTTGGTAGAATTCATGTCTCAACCTAAAGACATTGCAAGATTTATTTATTTAGTTTTAATTTAGAAAATTCAAAGTCAAGTCTTTTAGCATGGAAAAAGTGACATTGGTGTCTGCAATGTAGGGTCTGCATCGTGGTCATAAGAGTTCCACTTTGGTGAGAGCCCAATTGAATGAGGTAAGGTTATTTCAACAGTTTTCATTTGAAGATCTTTTTTCAAATTTTCGTTCCTTCCTCGACATGCTTTTGGGGTCATCTGTTGCCTTTAAGGTTGCTGTGGATGGACCCTCAAATCCTGCTGCATCATCTCCAACCAATTCGGAAGTGCCATTACAGGAAGCAAAGGATGCTAAGCCATCACCTGAGCCTTCATCTCCAATTTTGGCTACAGAAGAGTCAATATCTGAGTTTATTACACAAGTCGCAAGCCTAGTGAAGTGAGTGAGCTAAACTTCTTTATTCTTGTACCATTCTGCATATATTCTAAGAATATTATGAAACTATGTTTCTCTTCATTACAGGCTGGTTGATTCAAGAGATATTGTGGAGTTGCAGTTGAAACAACTTGATTGTGAGCTGATAATCCGGAAAAAGGAGGCCTTACCTCAGCCACCATCTGCTGCTCCAGTTGTCATGATGCATCCACCTTCACCTTCACCCCCACCTTCAATGCCGCCAGCTCCACCTACAGCTTCTAGTCCGGCTTCCTCTGCTCCGCCTCCAACACCTTCACCTCCTGCTGTTAAATCATCCAAGTCATCGCATCCACCACTCAAATGCCCTATGGCAGGGACATTCTACAGAAGTCCAGCACCAGGTGAACCACCTTTTGTGAAGGTAAATCATCTCTGCTTAGAATTTTTCTTGTCATGAATGGTGCTAATATTTTGTGTGTCATGAATGATGCTAACTTTATGATTGATGTGGCATCTTTATTGCTGCATTCTTTTTCATATGATTGCTATAGGTTGGAGACAAAGTGCAGAAGGGACAAGTCTTGTGCATCATTGAAGCCATGAAATTGATGAATGAAATAGAAGTAAGTTACTCCTGTACTTCATGATCATTGGAGATTACAATAGCAATTTATTCTTCATAAGATAACCTCACAATTTATCTAGTATTTTTTGCGGTGTCAGTCTTCGTTAGTTGTGCATTCCGTTTTTCTAGTGTTGATGTTAACAAGGACCCTCCTTTTCGTGGAATATATGATAAATACTAGATCAAGGTTAAACATTAAGTTTATTTTAGGAAGAGAGAGTTGGAGTTGACCCATACACTCATACAAGGATGGAGCAGGATTGCAGTGTTCATTTAGTTTCAATAGCATGCAGTCAAAATCTAATTCTGAATTATTTGGGCCAAAAACTTTTAGTACTCTCTCTCTTTCCTTTGGCTGTATTTTCCTTTCTAATTGAGATTTTTCTCAAAGCTTCACATGATGACTTTATCCACATTTTGAAACTGCATTTATTCTCTACTTGATGTACAAATAGTTGGTTCTTTGTTTTTTTTTTCTTTTTTCTTTTTTTTTGCTTTTTTGTGGAGATTGAAAAGAGGGGAAGAAAAATAATTAGTTAGAGTATGTATTGCACTGAATTAAACAGATAACAATGATTCTAAATCATTTGCATGTTCCTTTGAGCAAGGTTATTGGTGTTTGTTGCACTGAATTCAACCATTTGATGGTTCCTTGCATGTCAATACAATGCTTTTATGACCATTTTTAATTCTGCTTGAAACTCTTTTACCCTCTTCCTTAAGATGGAGGTTGACTGGAGGTGATAGAATTTAATTATCTTCATAAATTGGACCAATGTTATAAATGTGTGCTTAGTATGCAGCTAGAGGAAAGAAAAAAACGAAGCTCTTGAAGAGCAAGAGAGTAGAGAGGAGAAATTGATGGATGAAACAGTAGAGGATGGCACCTGGCAAACAAGTCATTTTCTTAAATTTGTTTAATAAAGAGATACCAATGAGAACATGCATCCTTAATTTGTTATAGGAGGAGGCTGCTTCACGCTGAAGCATTTCCCATGTGAGCTGCACACTCAAAGCCATGTGCCTATAACTTGAGACCAATTTACTAAAATGAACTGATTTACATCATGAGCAATTTCAAAATTGAAATGTAATCAGTTATGATGTTCTACTGATTTCTCTGTTGAAGCCCCCCTTTTCTTTTCCAAGAAAAGAAAGTCAAAGGTGTTTACTGATTGTATCTGAAATCTACTATGCTATTTTTTTAGGCTGATCAATCAGGAACAATAGTTGAAATTCTTGCAGAAGATGGAAAGCCAGTCAGTGTAGACATGGTAAGTTACTCTTGGCAAAACTCACTGAACCAGTTTGGTTTGCTACATTTGTTTGATATTTTTCTTATTGGTTTCTTGACAGCCTTTGTTCGTGATTGAACCTTAAAAACTTGTAAAAGCTTGACTATTACTACTGTATTAGACAAGTAAAGAGACTAGAAGGCGAGTGAAGAAGTTAATGGTAATGTTGTGAGATGCGGCTATATTGTTATTTTTGTTGTTTAGATGACTCTTTTTTTTTTAAATGAGTTGCTGTTTCTTAGGAGAGGGGCCAAAAATTATTGATTCTAATGTGAATTTTATTTTGTTGTTTTCAGAAATTTTATTACGGCAACTACTACTACTAATAATAACTTTTTTTCCTATCTTTAGATAATATATATTAATCAGTTGTCAGTTCCTAGTTTTTACATAATTATAGCAAGATTTTTAATTTATATTCACTCTGTACCAAATTAATAGGAACACTTTTTTTTAATAAGTTTGTTGATGTATTACAATTTTATTTTATTCATTTTTAATGTTATTTATTAAAATTATTTAATTAAAAATTTTTAATAAATATATCTTATTATAAAGTAAGAATATAAAAAAATATATGTAAATTTATATTTTTTTTTAAAAAAAATTCAAATTTTTATAAAATAGAATGCGTTAAGACAGAGTTGTATAATTTATGTGGTGGTGAAAATATAAAATTCCACATATAAATCTAATTAAAAACATAAATTCCATGTATAAAACCAGTTAATTTACTATGATAATTAGCTAATTATTTTTAGACCAAAAAAAAAATTGAATTCAACCCTTTTTTTCCTTCTTTCTTTCTTCGAAGGGAATTCAAAGCTGTAAATGCTAACTATAGCTAAACCAATCAATAACAATATCCTTTAAATTAAGAATCTAATAATTATTTTTAGAGGAAATAAAATGGAATACTATTTTTTTAAAATTTTATTTTTATTATCTTTTTTTAAGTTTATAAAAATAAAGTTTTTTTTAGTTTTTTTTTTCATTTTTACTACATATATTAAAGATTTATTCAATATATACCCATCATCAATTAAAAATATATTATACCATATTTTATTTATACAGGATTTTATAAAATTTTTTATTTGTACAGTATTTCTGTGAATTTTTTTTGTTATTTATGTAAATTTTCCTTATTTTTAGACAGGTTTAGTCTTGGGCTTGGGCTTCGGCCTATGCTTCTGACGGTGAATGCACGCTCCACGACCAGAGAGCGTGACGCAAAACAGTTAAAAAATAAAAATTAAAAATTAAAAAAAAAATAAAAATCGCTTGATTTTCATCTCTTCCTTCTTCGTATTCTTCTCTTCTTTTTAACCTTAAAACAATCGAACACGAAGAGCCCAAACGCAGCTCTCCCAAAAATCCCCTGATGGGTCCCAATCCAAAATCTCATGCTTTCCCTCACTTTCCTTCACTTTCCCTCGCTTTCTTGCTCTCTCTCGCCTTTTTTCTCCCATTTTCTACCCCATCCCAACCTTCTATTTACGACCACCTTCTCCATAATGGTCTCCCAATTGGCCTTCTTCCCAAGGGCATTACCGACTTTTCAATCGACTCCGGTACCGGTAAATTCCAGATAAACCTAACCCAACCTTGCAATGCCAAGTTTGAGAACCAGCTCCACTACGATTTCAACATTTCTGGGCTCCTTTCGTTTGGTAAGATCGGGGAATTATCTGGTGTGTCGCAGCAGGAGCTTTTTCTTTGGTTCCCTGTTAAAGGTATTCGCGTTGATGTCCCAAGCTCTGGTTTGATTTATTTTGATGTTGGGGTTGTGGACAAGCAATTCTCTTTGTCTTTGTTTGAGAACCCTTTGGAATGCACTGCTTCTGATCCCGGTGATCGGCGGCCTGTTGATTCCTGGGGATTGGTCGACTCCAAGGTTCGTCTTTATTGTTTTTTATTCTGGTTACATTTACATTGCCTGATTTTGTGTTTTTTTTTTTTTTTTGCTTTTTTCTGATTGTTTTTGATTCTGGTTAGATTTTCTGATTGATTATTGGTCGTTGGAGAAATGGATTTTTTTTTTGGATGAAAAAATTGGATAAATTTTACTTTTTTATATTATTGCCCTCCACGGCTCCACCCATTTGACCTGATATATGTGGAAAGTTAATAAAAATGTGAGCTTTTTTATCAGAGAAATTATACATGTTTGGAGGTTTGAGCTTCTGAGTGCGTATGAAATTCATTCTTATCGCATTCTTTGTTTATATGTTGAATCTTTCTATTGTTGTATGTTTTGTATTCGAGATTTGAATTCACTTAAAGAATGTTACTTTTTTTAAGGATTGTGTCAATGTCGCTTTTCATTGCTTGGCAATCTCTATTTATTATCCAGTTGTTTCATATCGTTTGAATTGAGATGTTGGTAATATTTACTGTTATGTTATTTCAGAATGAATCAGGAGAGCTTGAATTGAAAATTGGGCAAGGGAACTTGAGGGCTACTTCATAGATAGTGGAGGCAGATACATTTGTAAAGTTTCAGATGTCAGTCCACCCTTTGGGTTTTACTTTCTGCCAAATGAGACCATTCAACAGTTTGGTTTAGCAGATCCTATGTTTTGTGTATGTGTGCTTGTCTGCTGTCCTTGTACAGACTTTTTGGCCTGATACTTCTGCCTCTGCATTAAGAAGTATAACAGTTTTGGCCTAGAGAAAAGGAAAAAGAAACAGATATTTGGATCTTATTTTTCACAGAGATGGGAGTGAGATGAGGGGCTTTAATTTCAGCTGGTAAGTTTGTTAGCAATTTATATTGTTTGTTGTTGTTTCCATAATACTATACATACAGATGTATGAGTGTTGCATTGTGTTTCTGTAAATGGAGAGAATTGTTTGTGTTTGTATATTGTTACCATTAGTGTCGGTCATATAAATGTATTTGTTTTCATGTAATCTGACAGTACCTTTTTCGTCAACTTTTTTTTGTTGTTCATTAGTAATCATTTATTTGATGTTTTCGTCCCGATTCTTGCCATTTCACTTGTGTATTTGTTTATGCATGTATATTAATCATGCCTCTTTTTCCAAACTCACAGCTTCACTGCTTTGCTATAATCTTATGAAAGTTGTCATCAAGCGCATAAAGAAAGTAATAACATGTTTGGTCGACCTCATTGAATAAATGAACAAGGAATTATTTCCATGATATTGAATTGAAGCACTCATCAATTACTAGAACAGAAGAGTGGTTGTCGATGTCTTTTGAGAGCCTAATGTATGTGCAAATTGGCTGGTCAATCATGCTTCAAAACTTCACGTTAGGATGCATTTTCTTGTTTGCCCTTTGAATAGGATAAAAGTTGTTTTAGTTAGGAGACTGTAGTGGGGTGGCTATGTGTCAGGTGCGCTGTCTTGCTGGGCAGCATCTCTGGATTTTTGACCAAAAAATATAGGCTTTTTTAAAAGTCTAGAAATTTATTTAGGAAATTTGGTAATACAAACTAAATTCCATAGAGATATTACTCTAAGATGAAGTGAGGAATTGCTGTTCTTTGCTTGGACCTAGGCAATTACAGTTAAGCTGATTTTCGAATCTTAATATGAATAAAGTTTTGTTTGTTCAAGTTGGTTTTCTAGCTGAATAAGGTTTCATTCTACAATATGTTCGCTTTCTAGCAGGCATTTTATGCATATTAACATTATAAATGTCTGGTGGACGCACATTATGCGACTGAAAGTTGCTGTTAGTCTTTAACCACTAGATAAAGATTGAGGGATAAATTTTTTTTTTCTTTTGGAGGATAAAGAAAGGTTTTCTACTTAAGGTTTTTCAAGCAAGATAAGGTATATGTGGTGATTTATATTCCAACAGGAGAACACTAGAGTTTGCACCTGTGATATTCACACAACTTCACGTTCAAATCATTTGATCTATATATTATGATCAATACAAAGTTGAAGGGGACTTGAGATTACCTAGTCTGGCCTGCAAAAATTGTTGAATGTATGTTTTGATCGGTTTAGAGAAATATTTGTTATAGTACATGCACATTTTCATGGATGCTACTATGCATGCAAGAGTTACGGGGAAATTTATTTTTGCGCAGCCAAGCCTAGCATGCAACAAACTTGGGTGGCTGCATTAGTAGACAGCGGTTGAGGCATGGGTAGATTAGATCACTAGTAGAGTGCGTCTCATTTGGAATGAAGTTGGCTTAAATCTTGGCATTTTCCACTTCCTTTTCTTTGTGTTATTGTTATATATATATATATATATATATATATCTATATATATATATATATAAGTGGCTGTGGGTCATATTTCATGAACCACCCAAGCCTGCTGAAATGATGACTAAAATTAACTGGGGATTCGTTACACTTCTGCCCCCTAATTCCATCATGACATTGAAGATGATGCTTTATGTGTGGGCTGGCCTTTCTTATTTTCTTCAATAGAGTGGACCATTAATGAGTATTATATGCTTGGTTTCCAATTATTAATGTCTTCTCGACCAAATATTTTCAGTAGACGATGAATGTCCTCTTCCCACAATTGTTTGCTTGGTAGATAACCTTTGTTTATTATTATTATTATTATTATTATTTGAAGAAAAAACACAATCATATTCCTGAAATTATGTCCAAGTATAAAATAACAGCCAAATTTGTTGCAATTATTTAGACTTGACGAAGATCTAAATTTGCCTCCTAAATTACTTAGATTTTAGGGATGGTTTATAAGTGGAAATGATCTATACACTCGTTATCTAAGAAAAATCCTGATCAGATAAAAAAAATGTTAGAAAAATAAGAAAAAATAAAATAAAATAAAACATGATTTTATGGGTTTCTCTTGCTTCTGATCCCCGCAATTAACATCTCATGCAATGTTATTAATTATAAGCAACCCTTTATTTATTTAAAAATAGGTTCGGCAGATATATTTAAACATGTTTGATTATATGTATATATGTCCACATCATTTGAGCCTGTGGAGTACTCTATTAATGATGTTATTGTTGATATTGTGTAATTGGTGAAGAACGAAGAACACTTCTTTGACTCTTCCATGTTGGTTTCACATTGCAAGTATCATCTGAAGTTGTGACACTCTTCAACTTCCAATGAAATACACAAAATTCATTTCCGTATTGCAATTAAAGTTATGACTGATTGATTAGGACCCATTTAATACCTCCATTCGTAAATCATAAATGAAAGGAATATAATGGCTTCATCATCTTCTTCATCAATAATTGTGATTATACCATTTTGGAATTTCAAGCTAACAAGCATTAGACATATAGTCTTATAATGCCACTGAAAAACTAAAGTTATTTTTTTCTTGTCATTCGAATTTGAGAATTATCACTATTTACTGTGATTTATATACCACGCTGGAGCAATTCAACTCGAAATTGACTTAAAAATAGCATATTATTTTTATGGTTTTACCGTAATCTAAAACGATTAAACTTAAGCTATTTAAATAGTACTAAATTGATATTTCCTTGTATAAAAAATGTGAAATCTTTTTCTTTTTATTTAGGACGTACTAACTTAAACTCGTCAAACTAGTTGAACAGCCTGAATTGTTATACATACTCGACTACTGATAAGAACTTGATAAAATAAAAGGCATATTTATCATTTATTTAAAATAGAGCTAATAATATGTGAAACTTTATTCTTGCTTAAACAACATTTTCAAATTGTATTTGAAAATATAATAAGATGTGCAACTTTCAACAGAATTGAATCACATAATTAACTCCTTTACAAGTAAAAGTACAGGATTGATTTATCATCATAAGCATAACTATAAGCAGTAGGACAAGCAGACTCAAGACACCTTAGAATAATTGGTTGGCTTGCAAGTATTGGGACTACCATAAGCACCAGTACAGCAAAACTGAGGCTTATTGAAAGCTATGCAAGCACTTTTACAAGCGACAACTTTGCCATTAATCCATTTCAATTGCAACTCACCAGGGCATTCCTGGTTCAAGTCTGCAACACATTTAGTAGCTTTACAACCACCAGAAGGCAATATAAAAATTGGCAGATTGAACCCATCAACTAGACTAATGTCATAACAATCAAGTGGACGGTTCAGGGTAAACTCAGCCAGTGAACATCTCAGAACTCCACCACAATCACCAGTAATGCATTTTCCATGGCCAGAGTTGTCAAATGGACACCCAGTACGACCCCAGAACCTGCCTGACAAACCTTGTGGTGTATTGATTTTTACTGATTGGCCAGCTTTTAACTCAAACCCACAGTTCATTATTTGAGGTCTTCCTGCCCCTGATAGAATTCCAAGCCAAATTGTAATTCTGCATTTGTTTGAAATTGTAAAAATTGCAGCATCAGCACCTGAAAATTTTCAAGATGATTAACTATTGGAGTTGAAATATTATTACTTAAATGCAAAAATAAAGGAACTTACTGATATATTGATGTATTACCGAAGGCAGAGATCAAAAGCAAGAGGAGACAATGCCATGGTGCAATTAGAGAAAAAAAAATTGAAACAGTGTTAGGAGATAGATAATAGCTTTATGGGTTTGAAAATTTGGAGCATTTAGGACGGATTTTAGTTATATATATATATAGAAAATAGGTAGTTAATTTAGTAATCATAATGAATAAAGAAAGTATCATATTAAGACAATTTGGTTATTTCATTATTTTATAGAAGTGACATAATAACAAACATTTGCTCAAGTCCAGGGCAATTTTTATGTTTGCTTAAGTTTTTAACTTGCTAATTTAAAAGTTTGCGCAACAACAAGGTTAAGAATTAGAATATGATCTTATTTATTATATATAGATGATTTAATCACAGTTTCGTATGCAAAATTAACAATTTAATTATACAAATCATTCTTGATCTTTTACCTTTATTCTATTAAAATCCCTAAACTTCATTTTATAAAAATAAAATTTCCAAACTTAAATTTATCCCAATAAAATACAGGACAATTTGATAAAAGTTTGCAGAACAATTAGGTTAAAAATCAGAATATGATCTTATTTATTATACTTAAATCACTTAATAACTTAGCTCTGTATGCAAAATCAACTTAGATATTCAAGATTAAACTTTCAGTTTAGCTTTCGGCTAATAATGATCTTTTATTTATTTGGAGTAAAGCTGCTCTTAAACTATTAAGCAAAAAAAAAAAAAAGAACTCGTCCGATGGGCAAATTGGGAAGAAAAACAAATGGTACAACATAAATATTTATTTCATTCTAGTTGGGGCCAAAGCAGTACATCGACCCCAACAGTGGGGAGTGATAACTACTATAAATCACTTGAAAGCTTTCAAGTGGACTTGAAATCTATCAGTCACAGTAACGACATAAATAAATGACAGTAAAATATTACAGATGGATAATACATTTTGCATGGGTACCAATACAAGTTGAGACCAACGTAAAATTGCAGTAGCAACTATTTACAGCTGATTCCAGAACATGCCAAACTGAGGCAAAAAGCTTTTTACCTTTCCCTTTCCCCACCCTTCCTAATTCTCCATTCCTATCATTGCAGTTCAGGTCTTAAAGCCGAGAGACCGTCAGAATTTTATTCTTTCCCTCCCTGGCTATGCTCTAAAGATATCTTTCCCCAATGGAACTCGATCAGCCAAAGAGGCAAAACTGGAAACTTCCTTCCAGGAGGCGAATTTGTGTAGCAAATAAGATCTTACCGACATTGCTGGCACATTGCACAAATGCTGGCCGACTTTATATTTGCAAAGGTGCAATGTTCACATGATCAGTGACCTGAATCATCAATGTTTCTGCTAGGGCCACTTGATCTGGATGTAGATCCCTTGCCTCTCCCACCTCTTCCCCTGCTGCTTCCTCCCAAGCTCTTTGAGCTTGTTGTCCTGCTGCAGGCACCATGAGAGTCCACATCTGATAGGCCATTCTCTAAAGCTCGAACTAGATTCTCAAAGTAGTTCCGAGTCACGCTGTTGTCATTCAACCAAGGGAGCAAGTGAAACAGGCAACAAGAAAAGGCGTTAAAGTTATGGAATTTGAAGTATAATAAATAACAGAAAGGTTGACATATTGTCTAGTTGCCCCCCTAAAATTCCTCTTCCTATGCATGTCTCAATCGAGACTCTTAATTGATGGAATTCTGCAACACAGAAAATTGTTTGTATTGTCTAATCATTGCTTCTGTCCAATCTTAACTTTTGAAAATAAAAAAGACAAGCCTCAGAAATGCTCAACTTTACATTATAGAGTAAAAAAAAAACAGAATTAAGGCAAATTATCATATTAAACAAACAACATATCTGTCATCCAGGTTAGGTATTCTTGGAAATACATGATACCAGTGTGGGTCTACCAACTAAATTAAGCAAGAAAAGGACAAAAATGTTGGGGGAAAGAGAGAGATTTTAGCACCGATCTCAGAATCACCTGGTCAGTCCAGCAAGTTTGGTGCGGAACTCATTAAAATCCTTTGATGGACCTTCTGAATTTAGATAGACTTGAAGCTCTTTCTCAGCACATTGATGAAGTCGTTCCAATCCAGACTCCGCCTCCCCTGTATAATGGTCTCTGTGATCAAAACACTATAACAAGGATTAACTGCTTCAAAATGAAGATGACTTACCCTGCAAATATTCAAAGAACCGTCTCTTGGCATGTTCATGCTCAGGCAAATAATATCCATAAGCGTAAGTCCATTTCAAAACTCGCCTGCATTCAACAATCTGTGAACAAAGTAGATGTGATGAGAAAAGCAATAAATAATTGTGTAATTGTGTATAGTAAAACAAATATTAAAAAAACATTAGTTTACCTGTAGCCAGGCCTCTGTAATAAACTTTAGCTGTGACTCAGGTTGACACTGTGTGTCACTCAACTTCTCAAGCTGCAGAACAAAGGATCATCATTCTTAGATACAAAAGTAAATTTGGGGGAAATTATTTTGATAATTAGTTTGCTAAAATACATCACTTAAAGAAACAAACCTTTATTAACATAAATCTCCTATAATCAACTACATAAGCCCACATTCCCTCGCACTCCTGCAATAATACTTGTGCATTACGCAAATGAGCCAAGTGAGAATATCTGGTTATTTGAGATCAGCTTAATGGGACTTGCCATAACTTAAGTTCATTGCCCTCAACTCATACCCTGAATTATCAGAACCAAATCCAGCAAAATAATCCAAATATGTGGGCTAAGCGACCAAAATCCAGGGGATATCAAAAGCCTAGAGCCCAATGGAACTTCCTTAATAAGATAATAACCATGCTTTAGCTATATCTTTGATGTTGGGCACATCATAAAATCACTATGCTAAAACCAGGAGGAAGGCTCTCTGCCACTTTCGAGTAAGTTCACTAGGTGGCATGATTCACTAGCTATCGAGATTTACCTTTTCCGGTCCACCCATTCTAGCACCTATTTTTCCTTTTGCATATGGACAATCTGGATTCGCAGCGTAAGATCACCCAATCGAACTAACACCAATTTACACCAAGCCAAATCAGTGCTCTAGATATGGTTCTTTTGCACTCTTAAGTAAAAGGCAAGAATAATCTTCAATAATCTTCTACTATTATCTTAGGTCATACAAAACTGAACCATTAAAATCAACCATATTAGCATTTATAAGAAACAACTAATAGTCAGAAGTTCAACTTACATGTACAGTTTGCATTTGCTGCAGGTCTGCCAGTGCCTTTTGCCTAGACTGCAGTCCAAAAGGAAATTATCAGAATTAGATTTAAACTATAAAGGATACGAAATATTTCACACAACAAGACAAGGAATTTAATATTACAAAAAATATATGGAAGTATTATGGCCACTTACTGATTGGTTGGTCGCCCATCGTTCATAATAATGAGTATATCTCTCTAGAGAGTTCTTGGCCATTTCTCTTCGTTTCTCAGCCTCATCATACTAAAAGCAAAAGAAATAGAAAATGTAGCAACAGAATTATACAGAGTGCAGAAGATGATTTGCAAACCACATGCAGATATATTGATAAAAAAATAGAACCGTATGATATACCACTCCCTCTTGCTTTGCTGTCTCATAACGATTACATGCATAAAAACCACCAGTCCTTTCTCCATGATCTGACCATGCACCAAGACAAAGCCTGCAACCATCGATGATAAAATGAACTTGGATTTGTAGAACATGCAAATAGCTTAAAAAAATATCTTGTTCAAGAATGAAATAGATATTTATTTACCAGAATGAAATAGATATCTTGCCTATGATAGAGTACCAAGAGAAGTGTTATGGTGGGTTTTGAAGAGGAAATGAGTCAGCTGCAAATATATCAACATCATCAAGGACATGTATGATAATGCATCCACTAGTGTGAAAACACCTGGTGGAGACACTAAGGCTTTCCCCATTACTACCGGATTGCATCAAGGTTCGGCCATGAGTCCATATTTATTTACCCTGGTTATGGACGAGCTAACCAGAAGTATACAAGACAATGTTCCTCGGTGTATGTTGTTTGCTGATGACATTATTTTAATTGATGAGACTAGTGCTGGTGTAAACCGTAAGTTGGAAGTGTGGAGAAAAACCCTCGAGGATAAGGGTTTTAAGTTAAGTAGAAGTAAAACGGAATATATGCACTGTGAGTTCAGTCTAAGGAAGAAGCAGGAACATGAGGTTAAGTTGGATGGAGTTTTAGTTCCTAAAACCAAGAAGTTCAAATATTTGGATTCGGTGTTCCAGAATGATGGCCGTATAGATGAAGATGTGGCTCACAGAATACAGGTAGGGTGGTTGAAGTGGAAGAGTGCGACTGGGGTTCTATGTGATAAGAAAATACCTCTGAAAGTGAAAGGTAAATTCTATAGGACGGTTGTTAGACCTGCGATGCTCTATGGTAGTGAGTGTAGGGCACCAACGGGACAACATTTGCATAAGATGAGTGTGGCAGAAATGAGGATGCTAAGATGGATGTGTGAACATACCAGACTGGACAAAATTAAGAATGTTCATATTCGACAAAAAGTCCAAGTAGCGGATGTCGGAGATAAGGTGAGGGAAGGAAGACTTAGATGGTATGGGCATATTTTAAGAAGACCTCCTAATGCTGCAGTTCATAAGTGTGAGAATTTGTTGATTGAGGGGGCTAGAGGTCGTGGAAGACCTAGAACTGTGTGGAATGAGGTGATAGCAAGAGACTTACGTGCCTTAGATCTTGATGCGGATTTGATTAATGACAGACTTGAATGGAGACGTAAAATCCGTGCCTTGGAAGGGGCCTACGGCTGGAGTATCTTTTTTGGTGTCTTTTGAGCTTATTTTGTTGAGGATCCATACAGCCGACCCCAACTTGTTTGGGACTAAGGCTTAGTTGTTGTTGTTGTTGTTCAAGAATGAAATAAAAGAAAGTACGAGTACAGGAAGTTTAGAAAATAAACACAACATAGTACATAAGTGGATTAATTCCATATAGCAGGGACATTGTTACTGAAAAGAAGCACAGTGGGAAAAAAATTGAAGTTACTAGAGCCAATAGACAAGACTTAAACAGAGAAATGTGATACTGAATTGTCATACATAGCGTCCCATAATTCAAAAGGAAGTTAATGATTCTAATTCTACACCACAAAATTCTAGAATTCAACTGTTCCTCAGCAGATTAAACAGAAAAAATAAATGCATGCAAGAAGTGATAGGAGGAATATTGGGGGGGAGGGGGGCGGGGGAGGGAGGGGGGAGATTGTTAATTCACTTACCAACAAAACTCAAATTTACAAGGTGGTGTGCACGTAATGTGCATACAGCCTTGGTTTTTCTCAATTGGACGCTTGCACTTTGGACAAGGTTTGGAATTAGCCAGTATCCTGAAATTCAACGCATGGAGAAACATCAAAATATAGTTGTTATAGTTCACTACTCATCTTGCAGACATACTTATTGTGATACACCAAGGACATTTCATGCAGGTAAACATATGAACCCACAAACTCTCAAGCACAACAAATATACCCATTACCCCTTATGGCCCTCTGAATGCACATGTACACACACACACACACACACAACATTGACATGTACCTGTGTGCACATATGGATCTACAGAAAGCCTTCTCCCGGATAAGGATCGAGTGCTAAAGGAAGGACAAACACACACCACCAACACATCCTATTCATGCATGCATACATATGCACCCCCACAAGCCATTTCCTGTAGTTACATTTAAAGAAACAAAAGGAAGCAACAAATACACCAACAAAGTTTTGCAAACTAATTGACAACGTGAAAAGGAACTTATTAAGAATATTTCAATCATATCCTATCATTCATCCAAAATTTTCCATTGGACAATACTATCAACAATCAATTTCACCTATTTACATAAAACAATGCCTTAAGCCCAACTAAGAGCAGATAGTAAGAATGAGTTTCCCCTGGAAGACTTCTTTCATTGAACAAGAATATCAACAATCGAATTCACCTATTTACAGGAAACAATGCCTTAAGCCCAACTAAGAACAAATTATAAGAATGAGTTTCCCCTAAAAGATTTCTTTTGTTCATTGCTACCTCAAACCATAAGGAATAGGGATTCCCTTGGCCAACAAGGCCACATTTGTAAGTTAAGAGGAATATTTATTGCACAAGACATCCAATAGTAACAAACTTAGGATAGATTATTATTGTAATATTTAACCTATATGACCCCATCAATGGAAATAAGGAAAAAAAAAAGAAGCAAAGCTAGCAAGGCATAGCCATGCTATTTAGACACACGTAGATTAGTCTGCCATTTAACCTTCTCCATTTATCAAAATGATATAATTAAAAAGAAATAAAACCAAATCCTGGGCTCTTAGCTCATGCTCCTTACCAGTTCATATTTTCAGACTCGGCACTATTCTTCAATATCCACTTAGCCACAGTTCCACAATCAACAGGGCGGTGGGCCTCCTCAGTACACTGCAAGATTACAGTAATAAATGAGAAAAAAGGCAGAACAGTAAGAACCACTAGGCATACTTAATTTCTAAGTTATAAAAATATAATATTCATGAGAACCATAAGAAAGCTACAGAAACATAAGCAATTCAAAGACACTCACATTCCAGCAAAAGCTGTATGAGCAGCGGCAAGTAACATCATAGCTTCCACTGCCAACGATAAAATCAACAGCATAATCACATCCAGGAGCAGGGCACCATTTGGTCTACAAAATAACACCCCAAAAAAAAAACAACAATCAAGAAAAAAGTAGTAATAAGTAAGTTGCCAAATCTTCCCAGTGTGATCATGTCCTAAATCACGAGCAGCATGTAAAATCAACTGGCCATTTATATTATGACAGAAAAAGAGGCCAGATGGGATGATGTAGATAACACAAAAAATCAAGTAAAAGTAAAAAAGAACTAGGAATGTTGAACATTAATTGAAGTCCAGCTTAAGTTAGGCTGTTATCAGGATATCATAGAGTATGTTCTATCCATAGAAAACATACAAACATTAACCTTCTCTTTAGTTACCTAAACTATTAATTTTTTCATTCCAGAATTAAGATTGCCTTCCAACATCAATCCATAAATTCAAGGCTAGAGGTGAAGTAAATATTCCTAGAACTATTAACAATCCTTAAACATTTCAAATGTAGAATGGGAAAACAATCCCATGCACAAAAAATTGTGTAAAAGAATGTACATTTGTGTAAAGACTGTATGTGTGGATGAACATAAAACCAAAATCACTTAACATCTATTAATTAACTATTGCAGAAATGCCCATCCCGCAATAGAACAACATATAGGAAACCTTAAATGTGAAGCGGAAACAGGAACAAAAGGAAGCCGACATATAATGGTTGCAAACAAATTCGTTTGTGAACTCAACTAAACATAAAATACTAATACCATCAACCTAAAATTCTTCCTTAGAATCTATGTTTAAACTGAATACACATCATGAGTAATTAATGGGATTGTATAACATATAATGGTGCCAAAGTCCAAAATGGCAATTCATAATCTTAAAGCTCAGAAAACAATTTTTCACTTTGAGATACAAAATGTACAACTCTTCTTTTTTTTTTTTGAAATCGATTTTCCACTTTGAGATACAAATTATACAAATTATTCTTCATTTTTGAAATCAAGAGTTATCCAATCAAACTGTTAAAATGCAAAATTACCTTTCTATTGTCCTCAATGTAAGATCTAATGAAATAACGAGAATATTTTTCCTTGTCATCATCAGAAGACAATTCATTTATCATATCTTGACCAACAGCAGCACTGCAAGATGGATCAGGACATCGCAACATCAAACATCCAGGACCATCATTAATAGCTGTGCTAATGTAACCTACATAACAAGGAAAAAGAAAGGATATGTAAAGGCCTCAATAAGTATCATCAAAAGTAATATGAAAAAAAAAAGTTAAAATGTTGATAAAAATTCTCAGATGCAAAACGATGATAAGCATGCAACTTAAGTAATGTGACTAGAAAAAGGTTAAAATGTTGATAAAAAAAGTTTTAACCATCATTAATAGCTGTGCTAATGTAACCTACATAACAAGGAAAAAGAAAGGATATGTAAAGGCCTCAATAAGTATCATCAAAAGTAATATGAAAAAAAAAGGTTAAAATGTTGATAAAAATTCTCTGATGCAAAACGATGATAAGCATGCAACTTAAGTAATGTGACATGAAAAGTTTTAATATCTTGGCCAGGATAATTTCTTCCAGGTCCTTTTTGCTCCTCATCCTCTCGAACAGTACTTCAACCGATCAACATAAATTATTAGGAGATAATGAATGAAAATGCATCAAGGCAATGCAACTAGCGAAGAAAATTTCATCGTGAGGCAGGCATGTCAATTGGCATGACCATTGAAAGCCAAATTTTCATAGCAACACTTATTTCAAGCACTATTTTATTTCCCGATTGGCAATATCCAGAATGATCTTTCTAACTCTGTAATATTTCATTTTCTTACTGATTTCTCTTGCTCTATCTAACCCAAGGATGAAATTTAGGTTAACATTAACTTCCAGTGGCCAATCATGAATAAGAGAAGTCCAAAATAATCCCTCAACTTATATAGAATACATGATTGCACACACTTCAAATGATCATCCATAACCATAGAAATACATTTGGGTCAAGTCTTTATAACATGGTACAAATACATCAATGAAGATTCTGCAGCTTAAACTTGCATGTGCTTCTTATTTCAAGAAAATTCAATGCCCAACATAAAAGGAGTAAGAAAAAAGAGGCACTATCCATGGAAATAGCTTCTAGTAGATGGCAAGTTGAGAATGAACTGCAACAGCATCTTTTGGAATTCCCTAAGGAACAATTCTATACCACCAACAGTAGCCTGAACTGTTACGTTCCTTGCTTTACAAGCCACAGTCCACATGTAAAGCTAGGATCAGAAGATTTGTAGCCAAACTTCAATACCATCTTATAGTAAGTGCAACATATCCTCACTCAGAAGATGCTTAAAAGTCCTAACATTTTCCTGTCCATATATAACATACAATTTGCTCCCTTTTTTTGGATGATGAAGGAAGAAGCTTGAAAAAAGTAAGATGAAATATTAGCTAGTAAAGCACCTGATATGATTGAGAAATTTCCCTTCAACTAAAGACAAGAATTCCAATGGTTTAATTTCATCCCAAGCCTTTTCTTGTTCAATGAAGTTGCAAACTGATAGAGATAATTACTTGTCCTATGTTCAATGAAGTTGCAAATGCCTAAGGCATGGAAAAATAGGCTTGTCCTATGTTCCATAGCCAAAATTATCAGTTAGATATCACAAATGCTGCTACTGTTCAGGCTGATGCCAAAAACCACTAATTTTGCCAAATACAATTCAGCTGATAGATCTCTTTAATACATCAAATCATGATTATGGAGGAGGAAAAAAAACTTGTTCTGAAATATAAGAACCCTCAAAAGTTAACTTGCTTCTGGAAAATACCAACCACATCCTAGTATTATATGGGAGAAACAATAAGACCTTGCTACTTGGAACTAGAAACCAACAGAAAACATGACTTGCATATCTAAGATGACCTTCGAAAGAACAAAAAACACAAGAGGAATCCAACATTTCTTAAATTGATACAAACCTTGCCAACATGAATTACAAAATGGATGACCACAAGCAGCAGCATGCAACATATCACAAGGATAGGTTTCAAAACAAATTCCACATGTCATCTGCCAAAAATGGAACACATATCACAATAAGTTAGCAGATGAAGAATGCCGAACAGTGCTAGCTTTCATGCAAAATCTTGAAGAAACTGCTTTGAGATTAATGTGGACCACTTACTTCTTTACCATGTGGAAATTCAACAGCTGCTTTCTGCAATAAGCCAACAGCCCTGCGAACCTTTTCTTCATCTGCAAACCATTCATCATGCACTTTACTGACACTCCTGCAGGTTTTCAGAAAATGTAGATGGCACACCATAGCCAATGTGTTAATAAAAATTTAATATCACAAGATCTCAAAGCTAATGCAGCAAAAAATTCGACAAAAATAGGCCAAAATCTTTTATCACTTTTATTAAGATATCATGCAATAGAATATAATCCTGTAAAACAATTGCTTATAATGTTCATTAAAATCAATGGAAACCTTTGAAATAACTAGTAACCTACCAGTTGTAATAGCGGAGCAAGATGCTAGCTGAAACCTCGGAAATGGAAAGCACAGTAGATATCCTCATAACATCATCTTCTTGGCGTTGATGAATATCTGCTTCACTTAGAATAGTATAGTTTTGCTAACAGAAGAAAAGATACGAGTTAGAACAGATAATCATCCTCCTGACCCAAATTTTGTATCCAAACTAACCATCACACAAAGGCCAAGTAAAACTTATAATTTCTACCTAAAAGTATCCAGTGAAATCAATTGTGAAACTCTGAGCAAGCAAAGGCTAAATTCTTAACAAAAGTTGTAGCCTTGTATTCTGTATAAACATAGGCCTTAAATAGAGCATTTTAAATAGAGCATTTTTAATACAAAATTATAAGTTATAACGAAAATAACCCTCTTTTGGCATCAATTAAACCTAACCTAATAAACATTTACACAAACACAAACCGCATCGACCTATTAACATCAACAAATAACAACGAAAAAACGAAAAAGAGGAACAAAATGATGAATAATCAAGCTTTAAAGAGTAATAAGTTATAGTTTAATTCGGCAAAGAAAAAGAATAAACTTATCAATGGAAATTTTAGCTTAATGAAAAAAAAACAATTCCAAAAAAATGTAAAAAAGCAGAATCAAGCATAAAAAAAAATTGGGCGGAAGTGGAAAAAAAGAAACCTGGTGGCGATGGGAGACGAGGTCGTCGGAATCATCGGAATCGTTGTCGATGAACTCATAATCAGCAACATCAGCGTCATCGCTGTCAAATGCGTCATCTCCTCCGCTGTAGAAATCGTCATCAGCAGATTCAGCAGCGGCGTCCTGCATATCGAAATCATCCTCGGATTCCATATTTCAAATTGTTAAAAATTATTATTATTATTACAAATTGTATTAATTGTCGAAACCCTAACACCAGGATCAAAATCGAATCGAAGAATACAACGGCGCCCAATCTAATTAAATGATTATATTTAGTAAAATGATAATAATAACTAGCTGTAAGAGAGAGAGAGAGAGAGAGAGAGAGAGAGAGAGGGCGGTATTGTAAATTAGAGAGAAAAGAAAGGGTGAAATGGAAAATGGGAGATGAGAGAAAGAAAGAGAGAGAGACTTTATTTGAAAGGAAACGAAGAGAATGAGAGAGAGGGAGAATGATTAAATATGATTATTTTGGTAATATTATTATTAGTAATAGTAGTAAAAAAAAAAGGGAAATTGAGGGTTGGGCTGAGTTTGTGTTTTGAGACACTATCTTGTCGCAGTCCACCATTGAAAAAATGAGAGTGAAATTCACAAAATTAACAAAAAAAAATAATTTTATTATAAAAATACTATAAAAATTAAAAATATTTATATTTTTCTTACAAACTTTTAAATTTATTTTATTTTCCAATAAAATAAAAAAAATTTAAATATTTTTTTCCTCAATACAATCAATATTTTACTTTAAATTTTTATTTTTTTCCAAATTTCACTATTAAATAAACAAATTATAATAAAATAATAAAAATTAATATTTTAAATTATTTTCATTATATAAAAATTATAATTTTTTATAAAAAAAATTAATTTTAATTATAAAAAATTAATACTGCTAAAAAAATAAAAATAAAATAAAAATATAAAAATTATTAAATTTATTTTTAAATAAATTTTACATATTATACACATAAAAAAATACATAATTTTGTTAGGTAAATACTATATATATACGTTGCAAATGTTATGTGTATATTATTTTTTTATTATTTAAGTTTTTATTATTTAAGTTATATGTATTTTATGTAAAACTTTTTAAATATTGTTGAATATTTTATAAATATTTGTGATGTTTTGAGAATAAAAGATTTAAAAATATTAAAAATATTATGTATATGTGTTTTAGATTTATTATAAATGTATTGTTAATGTGTTGTATATATTGTATATATATTTTGTATTGTTGAATATGTATTTTGTATATTATATATATATTTATTTATTATATATATATATATTAAAAATATAACATAAAAAAATTTTAAATAAAAAATAAAAATAAAATAAAAATAAAAAAATTATAAAAAAAAAACAACGTGATTGGAGTAAAAATTAAATTAAAGTCAGTGTGTAGATATTGTTGAAAAAGCCAAGTTTTTTAACGTAGCAGGTGTAAATATCTCAAAAAGAAAATAAATAAAAGAGTTTTTCTTTTGTGTATATACATAAACACACACACACACACGTATATCTATATATATATATATAATTGAGGAGACGGAAATATCGATATATAATTTAATAATAAATATATAATTTTTAATAATATATTTAAAATTGATTCTTTCTTGTCATTGTAATATTAAAAAAACAAAAATTGGGATGGACTGTAATAAGCTAATGACTAATAGACAATGATTAAATGTAAAACTTTTAGAAGATTATGATTTGATATTGAAATTATAAAAATTAAAAAGGCGCAAAATCAAATTATTTCTCTTGACATGGGAAAATGATAGGGATGTGCAGTGCGAATTGTTCATATTTTAACAATCGGTTAACTCGACCAATATCAATTGATCAAAAAAATTATCTTTAAAAATTAATTATTATAAATTAATTCGGTTAAATTTAATAAATTTATCATATTTATCATATTTTATCTTGTTCGGTTGATTTTATTGATAAATATATAAATAAAAATGAACTGACTCAATTTGTTTAAACTAATATGATTAGTCGAGTTTATTAAATCATGATCATATCGGTTGGGTTGGAACAATTTTGCTTATCCCTAAGAGATGATACAGTGTGATGTTTATGTGCCTAATTTATTGGGTTGTTCAAACAATTTGGAAAAATTACATAATTTACACATTATATAAAAAAATATATATTTGCTAATTTTATAAAAATATATAATAAATTTATTGAAATTATCTTGTATATTATAAATTTATAATAAATTATATAAATTTAATAAATTTGTAAACTAATTAAAAATTTTAATAAAATTAAAATATTTTTAAAATATAATAAATTTTATTTTATTGCAATGAAAAAGCCAAATAATTTTCTTCTTTTGCTCGTGTAATTTCCTTGTATACAAAATCGGCCTAGCAATCACACTTTAAATGAAAAAGCCCATAAAAGGCTAACTAAGTTGAACCTCACCCAACTACAAGAAGCTATGGTTGGAAAAACGCCCACTTAGTCAACCCCAGGCCTTTATTTATAACTTTCAGCTTTTCTTTGACGGGGAAAAAATGGTGGAATTTGCTTTAGCTACATGGCTTTATTATATAGCGTCATAAAATGTATATATTGTAATAGGGCTTATTTCTTAAGAGCCATAGACGAAAATGATTTTCTTTTACTTGATAATAAGAAAATCAGTCATGAATACATTGTTTGCTAGACACGCAAATGTTAAATGTATAATAATTTGTCATAATTATGTTAAGCATTAATCACCGTTCAGTGGAACTTAATGAAGATGTACAACATTTGGTGTCATTTGCACTCAATGAAAATCTTTAAGAGCCAAAAACCCATCATCTTCAAGACTTAGAGAACTTCACCTCAAAGCTGGCCATATGCACTGCAGTGTGAAACAAGTGATATTGACTTCTCTTTTCCACAGACGACTAATTGAAGAATTTCAAGTAAAAAATTGCTGGTATTTTTGAGACATTTACATTACCAAAATTCACTTGAGAGTTGTAGAAATTTACTAGACATAGCATACACGAATAAGTACAAAAATTGCTACATTTCTCGTATAAATTCATAGTGTTTCCCAACTTTACCAGAAACCAGGTTCTCGTCACTTCCGATTCTTCTTCAAAGATGTCTAGTGCATAGCTTACTCAAGGGTATTTTGTGGGTTCCCGTGGACGCTAACCGAAGTAATCTCAAAATCAAGTAAAGAATCTCTTTTACAGCATTTATTCTATTGTGTTACTGGAAACAAGTGATCTCCTCAACTATTTTAATAAATCCTGCCAAGAAATGTACACAACAATTGCTCCCTGCCATAGGATATCATTCATCAACAATTTTCTGTAAAATAAGTTTCCCGTTACATAGAAATAACGAAGAAAGACAAACAGAAGTTCATTCGTTACTATATTAGATGATAACTAGACCGGGGAATTTCATTTCAAGGTAGACTAACTTGCATTTCCTTGCAATTATCAGTTAGAATCAAAATTGGGTCTTAGCTTTTTTATATTTCCTTACCAATGGCAAAACTTTAGATGGGAAGAAGTGGTGCCTTCTCATCATGTTCAACTCGGTGACTAGCCTGGAGAAAAGCAAAAAAGATATCATAGAACACCTTTGAAAAGATCAAATCTTAAAGGGGCAGTTGCAACAGGCATTAAAAGAAGGTTCTTACATCCTCATTTGCTCCAGCTGTCATATTTATGAAGGATGCATCTTTAGACCTGGGAAATAAGGAGAAAAAGTTCCACTCAATCACCTTTTTTAACCAAATTATTTTGCTTCCTCCTGGTGATGGTATCAACAATCAGCGCAAGAGCAGAAAACGACCTAAAGCTTTGTGTTCATGATAAGGATATTACAGGAGTTTCCTTTTATGGGGGGAAAAAAGTGAAGAACTTGATACCAAAGTTACTGCACTTGTAAGGATAATTATTTATCCCAAAAATACAGCTAAGAGAGAGTATAATGTTCGGGATCTGGTCTGCATGAACCAAGTTATGACACGCAAGCACAACAACTATTTTCTGTCCTTTTGGTCAATGCAAAATTATTTGTCCATTGTCAAAATTTAAAGAATGTAATTGCTATCTTTCACATGTTAACCTTAGCAATCAAAATAAATTTCCTGCCAAAGAAAATTAATTGATTTGACTATAAAGAAAGCTAACTTAGGTAAAGTAAATTTCATTGACAATATGTCACTTCAATACTTGTTTTTCATTGACCGAATATTGTTCTAGCTTGCCTTGATACTTCAAGCTAGAGAGACTAAGATATTTGTGCCTCACATTAAGGCAAGCTTAGAGGCATGAGTTCCAAATACTATTTAGAAAAATAGTGATACTTCACATTTATATAAATCCTCAAGGAATTACAGAAAGGGCAGAATCTTTTTAGTGCAGATGCCAAATGATGCTAAATTATCATACGGATTTTTTAAAAAACATACCAAAAAATAAAGAAGAGTATTCCCTTCATGAGAATGCACTGAGAGACTTTAGCCAAGAAACAAAATGAACATAAACAAAGAGAGCAAGCACCAACCTCTGGTTGTTTTCACCATCCATCATTTCCAGGATACCTTTTGGTGGTTCATCCTTGACCTTTGAAAGTGGAGAAAAGAACTGAAGAGGAATATGATAATAATGTTACATAAGCCAAAACTCCAGCGAAATAAGTAATCTCTCTCTCTCTCATTTGCAAAAAAATCACACATTAGCTGAGGTTCAGAGAAGCGAACAAATACATGAGATGTAAGCAAATACTTACCTGGTGCATAGAGATGAACACAATAGAAATTCCTAAGATAAAATTCATTGTTAGGGTATGACCAAAAAGTGCAGCAGATGCTATTCCTGTAAAAATTGTGGCTACAGTTGATGAGTACTTCTTCAAAATCGTATCTGCAGGAAGAAACGAATAGCATTAATAAAATTGTGAACTTGCTGGTTATACAAGGAAATGATAATTAAACCAGAACTCAAGATACATGATTAACTTGGAAAAACACCTCCTAGAGCATCTTCAATGAGGTTAATGTTATTCATATATAATAAACATCAAATCAAAGGTGGTGTGTTAGTTGAAGTCTTCCAGTCCCTTAGCCATAAAGAATATGGTTATGTCCCTCTTTCTCTCTGTGTCATACATGCACAGGCACTTGTTTTTATCTTTGTTGCGAGCACAGATCACTCATAACAATTACAACAGAAATATGAACATATACAGCTCAATATAATGGCACCTGAGAATGGAGATATAATAAACAATGAGGGGGAAAGAAGGAACTTAGTGTAGTTCAATCACCTGCATATTTGAAAAAGAAAGAAGACAAAATTCCTTGTGCAGCATTATTGCATATCAAAAGCATGGTAGCCTTTGAGTGTCCTTGCAAGATATCCAAGCTACTAGGGCCTAAAAAGCACGCAGATACAGATACTTGAGCAACCAATCAAACTGTCATATGCAGGAATAATCAATAAATAGCATGTTTGGTGATGATATGTATCAAGCTATTTGCAGTAGTCACTATTACCTTCCTATTTTGCAAGTTCAACAACTTGGATGAAATGATACATATCTCTAAAGTGTAGCTGTATTACCTGCACCTAGAATGTGCCATGTGGTCTACAATTTTGAGAGAAGATAATACTTAAATCTATAGTTAAAATCCCTAAATTTTTCAAATTTGAACAATTCTTGTACCATACAATTGTATACTAAAGCATTTCTGCTGGTTCATGCATAGACTTAGGCTTTGGTTACAGATATTTGGCACTTTATACTATTTTATAATGTGTGGATGCAAGAATGATCAACCAAGCCCAGCATTCCGTGACAATTCAATTTTCTTATTAAAAAGTAGGAAAAACAAACTCTCCAAATAATCCAGCCAACTAAACAGTGGTGAATAAAGAATTCTACGAAGAGAATACACAGTCAACTTCAACTCCTCATCAAACAACATACACAGAAGCTTCATTCTAATGGATATTTATTTAATTACAACCAGCAGCAGTCAGCACAGTACTTGTCCATACCTTTAAAAATGGCAATTATTAGGATGGCTAAGAAGTTGAATATGGCACCATACCCATACAGAAAGAGATTCTACAAAAAGAGCATAAAATTAATGCTTTTAAAAGATAAAGAACATAAGATTTCTACGACATTAAGTTTATGATTCACATAATCTCTAGAAATTGAATTAACCAAGATAACCACAATGCCCCATCATCAATATCACGTTTGCTGGAGATTAAGCAAGCAGTCCATGGTTACACTATGCTGAAACCCAAAGTCAATCACCAACATTGCCAATCTCCAAAATTTTTTTGATTTCTCTCTTATTGAACAGTCACCAATGAAATAGTCCAATGTAAAAACAACGGATCAGCATTACATGATATAGCACCAAAACCTTACCTGAAGGTAAATGCTAGTCTCAAACTGGCTCTTCAAAGCATACTCATTGAAAACTGAAGCTAAAGAAGGAACAGTCACCTGCATTAAATTCAGAAGTTAGTTTTCTTCATAACATTCTCGAGCAAGGTGCTCTACAGTATTGCTAGTGCCAAGATGAGAACAGTGCCACTATATTGTAAACTGCAGAAGGAACTGTTGGCAAATATGAAACTATTAACAGACGAAAAAGATTATCTGTGACTGAATCATTGGCATTAGATTATGAGCACCTTTAGATACACCTTAAAAGTGGCAGCATAAAGCACCACAGGTATGCCTTTCTAATATGCTAAAGGACTTGAAAAATCCCAAATGTCATTTAGAAGGTGTTATATACATTTTACAAATTTATGCTTTAGTACTTCCCCACAGTTGCTTATCTCTTTTGCATTGTTAGAACTAACATATTTTCATTGTCAACGAATATATTTACCAAAAAGGAAAGTTCTTATGGAGTTCGTATTTCTGCCCATAGGTACATACACTTTTATTTCCCGGCCTCCACAGCAACAAAACAGAAATGAACAAATTCCTGGCTTCTCTCCCATTATCCTGTATAATATACATATTTGGAATATGCATGATTCTCCATGCAAGCAAATATTTCTAAATATAAAGTACCTGTAAGTAAATTTATCCATGAACCTTTTTGTGAATGAATTCATAAGATGCATTTGTATAATTGCACAGGCACAGTTCCGCAATTTTGCATTTTAAACAGTTTTGACCAGTAGGAAGCTATTAGCACAGCATGTAATCAATTACAACAGGACATTCAAGCATATTAATAACCTGACAAAATACTCACAAAAATTAATGTGTATAAGTATGCCCCTGTTGCAACTGAAAGGCCCAAGGCTGCGGTGCCCTCAGGTAGAGACCGTAACTGATTCACACTAATCCCAATAAGCAACAGAGCAAGAGCCTCCCACTGTAACAAAACAATGAATTAACAGATCAAAAGAACAGCTCAGACATACATGCACGTGCTTTTTAGTTATTGCAAACTTCCTACCGACAACTCTACTTCGAATTTAGAGTCACTCACCTGAATAATTGAAAATCGCCGTTTCATGATTATTTTCAACAAGACAGCAATCACCAAAACCTGCATATATTGAGATCCATGATCACATATGAACATTAAATATCACAAGAAAAAGAAACAGAATATAAAATAGCATGTAGATTTTTTCTAAGAATCTGGCAGGGAATCATAGGCAGCCTACAGGAAACAGAAGCTTTGAGATACATTTATTTCCTCTCCTATAAATAGACATTGAAAAAGTTTAGAAAGTTAATTGAATTTTTTTTTTTTAAAAAAAAGCATTGGTAGACTCAAAACTAAAAACCATGATGCAGTGGAAAAATTCATCATAAACAAAAGCTATCGTTGAAAGCATTTTATTCATTATGAATGAAGTAGGTCCATCATAGAAGAAATCAACATTTAGACAACTCCATATACATGTGTAGTAAGTTACCTTCAGATTGCTCAGCATCTTCACTGTTGCCGGATTAAAGTATAGCTGCAGCAGAAAAAGTAGTATAATTACAAGTGTGAACAGCCACAAGATGAAAAATAACAGTGACTAATAACAGCTTCAAAAAATTTGCTCAACAGGAAGGAAAAATAATTATTCAGATCTTTTCGGAGGAAGTGAATATCATGTTAAAAAATGCCTTTCAGCTTATATATGAAGTTTAGTACCTGCATAATAAACTTTAAATAATTATTAACAGCATAGAGGAGAGCTGGAACAGCAAGAAGGACATTATTTCGAGCAGCCTGTAGTAGGAGAAAAAGAAAGACGAGCACAGAAAATGTTATTCTGCTAAACATGGCACTGAATACATGCAAAAAAAAATACAGCTAGCATAATGGTACATGCAAAAGAGAAAAATGAACCAGAGAACTCCAATGCTGTAAGTCAACATGATTGGCATTAGATGGCATGAGAATGCCCTAAAAGCTGACTTGAATACAACAAATATCGACAGACTCAACAGTATTCCAGAAGATGCAAAAAAAAGTTACTCATATATCAGTTAAGGTAAGCTAGGCAAGGCAAGTCAAACCAAGATTCTCCACATATCTTCATCATTATTTCCACCAATATATGGATGCCTCCGCTCAATTTTGTCTCCTCACCTGTATGCTCCATGGGAAAATTAGAAAACTCATATCTTAATTGTAGTCATCATAGCAAACTATATTGGCAATAAAAGGATTAATAGTTGACCTCCACTGAGACTAAGAAACACCATTTATGAATGAATATGAATCAACGAAAGAAGCAACAACCAGTTCACAGCTTCTAAATTCAATGTTCGTTGCGGAGTGCACCGAAGCCATAAAAGGTTTTTCAGATATTGAATGGAAGAAAGATTTAACAGTTTTAAATGGATCCAAAAAAAAAGTAATAACATTAACACAATATCAAATCCAAAAGAAAAATCAGCAAGTTTGCAAAGATGTCAGACATCAATTTACAAATAAAGGAACAAAAACCAACAAGCTGATAAATATCAGTTTCTTACCTGTACAAAGATAGAAAAAGAGAGAGAAGGTTTCTCCCCAGCCTTTTTATGCCGAGCCTGAGGAGGCAAAGTAGAATAATTTGAATTAAATTAAAAGGAATAACAGCAAAATTTGTGAAGAATGACTATATGTAAAGAAAAAAGTTCTCCAATCACAAATCATAAGGAAGTCAAGGAGGATCACAGTAACAAGTTTCTTGCTCTCTAATCAACCAGTCCTAGTGATCTAAATTATAGAAAAATAAACTGAAATTCCTTTATTGAGTCCATAACATTGAAAAGGGTGAAACTTGTACCTGTACTAGCAAGCATTTGAGGTGGTTCCTATTACATAATACAAACAAGAACAAGAAAGGCCTTTGTTTACTAGAGATTTTTCTTCTTCTTCTTCTTTATTTTATTTTATTTGGAAGGGGCTGGAATAACAAGCAAGAAGAATAGAGCAACACACAAACAGTGTTTACTGAATCATGCTAGCATGGTAGTTTTGTGCAACAATATTCAATTTACATCCACCAATATTCAGATTCTGAAATGGAAACAAATAATTAGATGGGAACGTGATTTCCTTCAATACAAAGTTTATCTCTAGCAAATATTAGCATTCTTATAATCAGGATCATATAATATAAGGGACAAAGAGTCAAAGACCAAGCCATCCTAACTCACATAACTAGAATCTCATCATTTTCATCCCCACCCAGCAAAAGGCAATAAAATGGTGCTTGCTTTGTGTTTAATTCTCCAAATATGAAAAAAAAATGATAAAATATAAAAAAGAAAATCTGGAAAGTACCTGAATAAGGAGCATAAGAATGGCAAAAACAACTTTAGCAGCCTCAGTCAAGAAGTTAACACTAATAGGACTAAACTTGAATTGGCCATCCACTTTAGACATATAAACCAATATAGGCTGCCAAAAAAAAGAAAACAACTCAAAAAAGAAAAAAAAAAAACTAAACAGATCATTTCAAAACATAAAACTAAAAAAAAAACAAGAAGTAAAAGATTGAGTACCTGAAGACCAACCAAGACGCAATCGCCAACAACCAAAAGAATGTTAAGTGCTCGAGTTTTAGAAGAAACATCGCTTCTATGCCTATCGTAAGCCCTCGAAACCGTTTTGCTTGTCGGAGAAATTTTGGAGTGGCAAACGCTGCATTCTATCATCCTCCTCCAAACCAAACACTAAACCGATCGATTCGCAAAACACCGATCGATTTCGAAAAAAACCGATTGATTTCGCAAAAAAAAAAACGATTGATTTTGCAAATGAATTTGATTAGTACAGAATGGAATCGAAACAAGCTCAAAGCGGGCACTGAGGTTTAGCTTACCTAAGTTAAGCTAGAAAGAGAAGTGAAAAAGACAATGAGATCAAACAGAGAGAGATTGAAATTGAAGAGTTTGGTAGATCGGAGAATAGAAATTTTTGTTTTTGAAAAAAAAAAAAAGAAGAAGAAGAAAATTGTTTGGTTTGTTTTTAGCTGATAAACATATTTTAATTTCGAGAGAGAGAGAGAGAGGTGAAATAGTAAATTCGCTGCTTCTCTAAGGCTCTTTCTTTCTCAGATTTTATTTTTTAACCTTTTTGGCAAGGTAATTAGTTTTTTTTTTCTACCCTTTTTCAATAAAAATTCCTTTTTTTAATTAAAAAAAAAAAGAAATTTTATCTTTTTTTTTTTGAACAAAAATTTTATCTGTTTTTAGGAATAATTAATTTTAAGATTTGTGGGAGTCCATTTTTTGGTAATAAAATAAATTCAAAAACAATTACTATCTCAATATTTTGATGCATTTGATTTTTAATAAATAAAAAAGCTATTTTATTATTTCAAGCAATAAGGAATTTTGCCAAATCTCGGTTGGAGTAAAGAATTTGATCACCAAATGAAAAACAAATTTCATGATGTTTATCAAAGAAAATTCAGATATAATATAATATATAATTCGACAACTTCGAATCCTCTCTGAGAGCTTAAAGAGAAAAAAGAAAAACCTGACACAAAGATTCATAAAACACCATGCAGCTCCTAAATTATGGATATTGATAATGAATTAAAGATTTAACCTTTAATCAAACACTGACATCCCCTTTTCTGCAAGAAACAATTGTAATCTACATAAAATAATAAGTTTTGGAAAAGCCTTAAATAATAGTCTTTTTTATTTTTCAGTATTACAATAGGGAAGCGGCGGAATCGATTCTGAGTACCTTGCTAAGAGAATATGCATTATTGTTAGGCTGTCTCTATATATAAATAATCTTTTGACATAATGGAATTTGGTGCTAGGAGATGATAAGAAATTGGAAAGATAAGCACAGATAATGATACCAGAATTTTGATTATATAAAAGGATTACATGCATTATTAAAAGGACTTTTAGGATAGTACACAACTTTTTATTTTGAACAAACGTTCTTAAATTCAGCTAATTATATAATAATGATGGATGTTAATAAATCCATTTTCGACTTGTCTACCAAAAAATCACGAACAGGCATGGAACTCGCTAAAATAAAGTTCAGTAGAAATTGAGAAACGACTTGAATCAGAGTGAAAAAACTGTTTCTTGCTGACTTCCTGCAGTAAGTGTTTCTGCAATTATAATTCCAGAAACGGCGGCATAGGAAGTTCAGAAATGCTCATATAGCTGCAGCTTTGAGAGAAAGAAAATCAGAAATTTTGTTTGTGTAGAAATCTGGTTGGATGGTATTAGTGGGACTCTGAAGCATTGACAATGAAGTCACACCTATCCAAAAAGAAAATCTTCAATTTGACAATGAAAATGACAGGCTGAAGCTTTAAGGAGGACTAATTATGCAGTGGCTACTTACCAGAGAGGACAAGAAGAGTTCTGCAACCCCCGTTTTGTCCAAACAGAATATCAGTATCCAATCTGTCGCCGACCATGCATATCTGTGACTTGAGAATCCCAAATCTGTAATTGATCAAACCCATGAAAATGTAACAAGACAGATCGATATCCAACAAGATTCAACTATATCCAGCAATTTCCTTTGCATTCTCTTTTTCGAGAAATGCTGACAGATTTGTCACAGACATCAGTATGCAGGGCAATATCCAAACATGACACTAAAGGACATGTCTAGCATTTTGTTGTTATTTTCACTTTCAAACTCACCAATGGGAAAAATACTTCATCGACCAGGACCAAGCTAATAAAGAAATGTATGGCAAAGTTGAAATTGCATATTTTGAGACAAAGATCTTAAGACTGTTGAGGCATAAAAAGTGTAAAAATTACATGCTGCTCTACTGATTCTTCTCAAGTCAAAGAAAGCACAGAAAATGAAATATAAAGCATGTAAGCGTTTTGAAGTCATACTTGTTTGCTAAGTAATCCATCATAAAAGTAGAGGGTTTCCCAACAACTAGCGGTTCACGTTGAGTTGATCCAGCAATAGCACCAACCATGGAACCGCCACCTGAAATTGAACCATAACCAATTGAGAAAGAACTTGCAAAGAAAGGTGTAGGCATATTATGCAAATGAACGAATCAGTTTTACTGAAAAGGGGGAAAGAGTGAGCCTAATGATGTAATTTTCCACCTTATAAAATTGCTTCAGATATTTTTGCTTTTATTTAATGCTTTTTAAGTTTAGTTTTAACCATAATCCCAAGAATATGAACAGGTGCATATTCTCAATATCACCTCATTTAACAATTGTATATAGCCAATTCCCCACATATAAAGCATTACCATTCCATCACTTTCAGAATTCATTTTTCCCCAGTGCTTTTGACATGAAACTCTTCATAGTCAAGCCATTATAAGTCTGCTAATGCCGATTGCATGGCATTTTTCACTTGAAATTAGTACTAAGAAGAATGTGAGAGAACAAGATGCAAGATCTTTTCCTTTGTGTATGCATTATTCACTAAGAAATGCATGTACACACTACAATACTACTAAATTCTCTATTTCTCTTTATTCAGAGATTGAAAACAATCTTCATATCAGAGGAAGAAAATGCCATGAAACGTAAATAAAGGGTAATGTTAGCAGGATAGAGAAGAACCTGCCCATTCCTGAGCATCTGTGAGATGAGTGACAGCATCGCGATTTGTAGCAATAAAAAGACACCCAGGATTTTCCCTTATACAGAGTGTTCCATACCTTCCACACACAAATACAAAACACCATGATTTGGTACAAAAGAAATAAGAGCATATTGATATGAAGTAAACTTCCCAAACAGAGAAGGCGAACACTCTTCTTTCAGTGTGCATGTGCTATGTGATGTAGGTGTATCTCTGTACACACTCGTGCAATAACAGATTGGTCAACTTACTGGACTTTGTAGTAGTTAAAATATCGATCAAATCCGACCACAACTGCCCCAACCTAAACAGCAATATAAAAATCTCTTTAGTATGCCTCAATATTGAGAAAAGGAAACTATATTTTGCTCCTCCAGTTCCTACTTCGGAGTATAAAATTAAAAAAAAATGCAGAAACTAAGACAGTCCTTTTCAAATTATGACAAAGTCCAAACTAAAAATCCAACTAGAAAGTATACGACAAAAAGCAAGAAAGCAAAGAAGTTTTACATTCTTGTCATGCTCCATTAGAAAACCAGGCTTCAGTTCTATCTTTTTCCCACCATCTTCCTTCATAAATAAAAGAAAAACACGAAATTAAAAAACTATACATGTAACATTAACAGATGTATATTCCTTGATGTGCTAAAAAATGCTGATAACTGAACAATTAATCATGAACTATAAATTTTTCACATTAATCTTTGCATTGTATGAGTGTGAAAATAAAATGGAAATTGGAACTAAGACATACTGGCCCACCAAGGTACTGAAATCCTGCCAGCTCAAGCTCCTTCAAGATGCCATCCTCGCCGATAACATAAACCTAAAATCATGCCTAGTTATCAGTGCTCCATAAGTACATTCTATCATCATCCCAAAAACAAGGACAGATTAATTTGTAAAGCAAATATATAGTGGAATGTAGAAAGCTGCTTACTTTTTTTTCTTTTGGGAAATCAATAGACTTCAAGTATGCAGCAGCTGCAAAGGAGGAAGCAAAAATTTCCTCCTAAACAGTAACGATGCCGTTCAAAATTCCATTAAAAACACCTACTTGTAATGCTATTAAAAATACAAAACCAGATGAGGAAAAAAAGGGTCAATTAGAACTAACCTCACTGACGTTTAGACCAAGCGTCTCAAACTTCTTACCATATTGTTTCCTAGACTTTGTTGAATTATTGGTAACAAAAACTAATCTCTTATCCTGGAAAATTAAGAAAAGAAAAAAGAAAGCTTTTCTTCAATGAACTTATTGATAGCTAATGAAAAGAGGGGACGATATTAAGAAACAAACCCTTGAACGAAGCATATCAAGAGTTTCAGGGACTCCATCTATCAATTTATCTCCTTTCCATATAACTCCTGAAAAATTAAGCATCTACTTATCAAGAAAATGACCCACTAACCAAAACAAAATAAAGATTGAATTTTTTTTTCTAAAAGAAAGAATCTGACCATCACAATCGAAGATGAAGGTCTCTACAGAGTCAATAAGCTCATCAGCGTTCTTTAAAGGCTGAGCTGAAGCTCTGGTCTCCATTCTTGAAGCAGTCTTTCTACTATTTAACTTAAAATTCTCATTCCATTTGGTGTTTGCTGTAGAGAAACAACTGTAAGGGAGCCTTTTAAGGCCCAAGAATTTGGCGATTGAATGGGGAGCAACATGGACTGAAACAGAGGAAGAGACTACAGCTGTTCTGACCAGCATCTCTGTCTCTCTGATGGTTGAGAAATTTTCCTTTTTTCCTTTTTTTTAATATTAGTTTTCTTTCTTTTTTGTATTCATGTGTGCTTTTTGAAGTAGTTGTTAGTTTGAGGCCGTTATCGCTCTGTGCTTTGTGGGCCAATGTCGGTTGTGCTGCTGTGGTGGTTTGTGTGGATGGGTGGACCTTCTTCATCATCCATTTTCAGGAAAATCAAACCTCCCATTATACATATATACGGAATTGTGTGCTTGGCTTTGATTTGTGGAAATTTTATCTCCTTAGTTGTCTTGCAAATTGGTACCCTCTCAACAAATTGTGCTGATAAAGGCTTTTATATATTTCTGTTTTTCCTTTTAATTCACAACTTTCCCGCATTAATCCTAAAGCAGAATGCTGAAATGGTGAGAGGAATAAGATTTCAACCCATATCCTGCATTTTAACACTTCAATGAAATGCTGGAATGGTAGATTTTGTTTCTCTTTTGGCTGTACAGATACACTATGAAACAAGCAAAAATCTTTTTTTTTTTGTAGTATTTATTTATCATGACAATTTAATTTTCCGTTCTAAGACATCAAATAACACAAATTAACAGATCTTCCTTTCATAGTATAACAAAAATAATGATAAAAAACAAACCTTCCAAACAGGGCAAAAATGTGAGTATAAGGGATTCACCATGATATGAGAACACAAAGCTTTCATTTTGGAATTTAATGACACAAAATTTCACTCTTGTAAGAGAAATAAGGGAAAATACTTCAGTGCAGCCTAGCCAAATCCAGTAAATAGACTGATTGAACCATTAACTGTGATTATCTATGATCAAAAAATCTCAACTGAATCTCAGTATCTCACTATCTGCATAATCAGAGCAATATGCGCTTCCACTTCTTCTATTGCATCTTCGTATATATACAACAAATCATAAACACTAAGATAAAGAAAGTAGTTAAGGGGCCTTGAAACCAAAGGGATTAATCTTTTTCCATAACCTGTACTTCCTACATGTAACTCTAAGTCTATAACTACAACATAATCAATTTTGTGAACATCAATGTTTTTTCTATATGAGTCAACCAAACACTATCATTTTTCAAGGGATTTGAGTTTCTCACAAAAATCCTTTAAGTCTTCAAGATTGAACCACTCATTTGTCATCTGCAGCATAAATAAGTAAAATTCAGTGCTAAAATATATGATCACGTTTCGCTAAAGAAACATGATAGCAACAGGAAAAGCCTACAAAGTAAGGATACTCCTTCAAGCTAAAGTTCTTTGGAGCTTGTTCCACAAATAAATTTATGTAGTAGAGAACACAGATGCCACACTCTTCACCATTTCTTTGTTGTGGCACCTGAAATGAATTCAAAAGCCATCGGTAAGTAAACATTCGAACAGATACATTTTGAAAATCTACAAGAGCTCAAGTTGTACTCACCTTAGGCACCAAAAATGGAATTTGAGAAATTGACTGCTTAGTTTCAGTCCTTCCTTCTGATCTGTAAATGTCCAACACAAATCTAGACACAAAGGAAATACCCAGTTTGGCAAAGATATTGAAAGTAAAATGCAATTAGTGAAATGAAAGACATACTTTTTTATTTCCGTTTCAAGCCGCCTAGGGCCTGCCATCTGAAGTGAATCCAGCAATAACATGCATGGAGGTCCATTTTCTGATTGCAAACTCTCACCAAAATTGCAGAAGATCAAAAGGCTCCATTGGCTCCTAAAGAGATGACTCTTCAAATATTAAATCTTATGCAATAACATGAAGTAAAACGTCAATTGGTTGAAGCAAAGAGGGAAACACTACCAGTAAACAATAGGAACAAGAACATATTTTTTTGAGAAAATGTCCTTATCCTTGACCCATGTCTAAAGCAGTAGAGAATTAATATGAAACACGGCTCAAATGTATTTCAGTGTTTCATAAATATATAAAGGCAGAATACACAACTATAGTTAGTAGGATAACTATATACAGCTGTTTAGGTTTATCACAACAACTTATACAGCTAATCATACAACAGTAAGCCTTATCACTATATCATAACCATATCAGGCCCCCTCAATTCGAGCATCATTAGATGATGATTGAATTGACAAACTTGTCATTAAGACTTTGTGCCGTATTTTTGACAATGGTTTTGTCAAAATATCTGCTAGCTGGTCCTTGGAGCAAACAAATTGAACTTTGACTTCATTCTTTTGTACCTTGTCACGAACAAAGTGATAATCTACCTCCAAGTGCTTGGACCTTGCATGGAAAACGGGATTCGCCGTGAGATAGGTGGCTCCAATATTGTCACACCACAAGTTTGGTGTTTGTTTAGAAACATAACCTATGTCACGCAGTAATGATTGAATCCACACAAGCTCGATAATTGCAAGTCCTATAGCACGATACTCAGCCTCCGTGGAGGATCTTGCTACGGTTTGTTGCTTCTTTGAATTCCACGAGATTAAATTCTTGCCCATTTACATAACCAGAAGTTGACTTCCTATCATCAAGACTACTAGCTCAATCAACATCAGAGTAGACATTGATACTAGTGTCATAGGATTTGGACAAGAATAAGCCATAGTTGAAGGTTGCTTTCAAATATCGAAGAATTCTTTTCACTAACGACCAATTTTCTTCTGTTGGAGAATGCATGAATTGTGATGCTTTATGAACAGAAAAGCACACTTCAGGCCGAGTAAGACTAAGATATTGTAAACCCCCAACAATTGCACGATATAACGTAGGATCATCAAATGGTTTCCCTTGTACAGATACCTTGTCTTTCGTACTAAAAGGTGTTGCAATTCCTTTGCACTCATGCATCTTAGCCTTGGTAAGCAAATCCATAATGTATTTCTGTTGTGTAAGGAGTAATCCACCAGGCTGCCATTTTGCCTCCATGCCCAAAAAATAGTCAAGTTGCCCTAAGTCTTTGAGAACAAATTCAGTTTGCAATGACTTGATTAGTTGCCCAATAAATGCTGAATTTGACCCGGTTATAATCATATCATCAACATAGACAAGAATGAAGACAATGATACTACTTGTATGTAGAACAAACAAGGACAAATCAGCAGAAGACATGCGGAAACCACGAGATATCAAGGCTGAAAACAATCGCTTATACCATTGCCTTGGTGCTTGGCGAAGTCCATAAAGAGACCGACGCAATCGACACACATGATTTGGCTTCGAAGGATCTTGATAGCCGGGAGGCTGCTCCATAAAAGACTGCTATATCCAGATCACCATGTAAAAAAGCATTGGAAACATCCAATTGCTTCACAATCCAGCTTTTGGAAACTGCAATAGATAGAATTAACCTTACTGTGGTAGGTTTAACCACAGGAGAAAACGTCTCCACAAAGTCTATCCCTGGACGTTGATGAAACCCTTTAGCTACAAGCCGAGCCTTGTGACGTTCTATACTCCCATCTGATTTTTCTTTAATTCGAAAGACCCATTTGCACCCAACAACATTCTGTGCTTGATGTCGAGGGACAAGCTCCCATGTTCTAGTTTGAATAAGAGCATTCAACTCATTAATCATTGCTTCTCGCCAGTGAGAACTCTTAATTGCTTGAGAGTAACATGTTGGAAGAGAAACAATTGAGCTCACTTGATTTGCTCGTGGAGACCATGGAAGTCTGGTTTTGGTGGTACCAGTTTGTTGTCGTGCGAGCATAGAATGTGTCTTCATCGGATTAACATGTCTTGGAGAAAAAGTTTGGCCTTCGGCAGTAACAGCAGGAATGATAGCTGCTTCAGTTGATTGTGTTTGATCCAGATTGTCTGCTATATTTTCAGAATTCAAGCTTGTTGCAGCTGGGAATGTTGAATCAACAGCCATAACCGTGTCAATCAGCAAGGGAGATTCGCTGGATTGAGAATCTAAGGGCATTGGCTGCGAATTTTCTTGAATTAAAGCAACCTGGTTACTCAGTTCATTGTTCTGATCTGCTGGTTGTTGCTGTCCAGCTTCAGGTGCACGACAAGAATGTGCCAAAGTGGGAGTTTGACTTAGGTTAGCAGCTGAAACAGATGTGCTGCGTGTAGAAGCAGCTGGAGCAGCTGTACTATGCGATGAGACAGCCTGAACGGAAGTATTTTGAGCAGGAACAGATCCAAGAATACCATTGGTATTCAAATTAATCGGTACTGGTGGTAATGGGATAGAAGTTGGCTGTGCATTTGACTGGACAGTTGTATCACTTGTTGTCTAAAACGGGAACACCTGTTCATAGAATAAAACATGACGTGAGATAAACTTTCGAAGAGAAAGAAGATCAAGACAAATGTACCCTTTGTGAAGTTTACTATATCCAAGGAATACACAACGAGAAGACTTAGGTGCCAATTTGTGTGAAGCATAAGGCTTTAACCAGGGATAGCAAAGTGACCCAAAAACTCTTAATTCATCATAATTTGGTGATGTTTTAAACAGAATTTCGAAGGGAGTTTTGGTAACATGGTGTGTAGTTGGCAGCCTATTTATTGTGTATACAGCGGTGTCAAAGGCATATGTCCAGTAAGGATAAGGAACAGAGGCATTATGTAATAGGGCTCTACCCAATTCAACAATATGACGATGTTTACGTTCTGCACACCCATTTTGTTCTGGTGTGTGTGGACACGACACTCGTTGTGTGATTCCATGTTCTCTTAGGTATTTACTTAATGATTGAAACTCTCCCCCCCCCCCCCCCCCCCCCCCCCAGTCTGATTGAAAAGTTTTAATAGGCAACCCAAAGAATTTCTCGACTTGAGTCCGAAAGCTAATGAAAACAGACAAAACATCGGACTTTTGCTTAAGAAAGTATATCCAGCAGTATCGACTAAAATGATCATAGAATAAAACGTAATATCTATAACCATCCACAGAAATAATTGGCGAAGGCCCCCAAACATCACTACAAATCAATTCTAATGGTTTAGAAACAACATAATCAGACTTAAAAAATGGTAATTTGTGAGACTTGCTCACACTACAAGCATGACAATACTCATTGAAATATTTGGAATCAAAGAAAAGATTATTATTCTTCAAAACTTTATTGACAATTCTAAAGTTTGCATGGCCAAGACGCTCATGCCAAAGAGAAACAGTAGTTGGAAAAGCCTTGGGTGAAAAGGAGCGAATTTGCTGCAGTGGAAAATAGTAGAGTCCATCCTTACTCCGGCCTTGGTATAACACCTGTCTCGTGGGGATATCCTTCACAAAATAGACATTAGGAAAAAACTCAATTGAGGCATTATTATGAGTAGTAAAAGCAGACACAGAAAGCAGATTATTAGCAACAGATGGTGAATAAAGCACATTATTGAAACGGAATTCATGACCATTAACAAAAGATTTCGAAGATCCATGAGACAGGATAGGAAGGTTTTTACCATCTGCAATAGTTAGGGTCGTGTTATTATGAACTGGAGTTGAGTGATGAAGATGCTCCGGATCAGCCACCAGGTGATAATTAGCTCCAGAGTCAACTGTCCAGTGTTGAGATGTTGCATCAGCTTCAGCCTTGACCACGTGTGCTTGAGGAGGATGTTTGGGTGAAGGACACTGTCGTGCAACATGCCCAGAACCATTACAATTATAACAGGTTATGCTCCCAGCACTAGAATGGTTACGCCCTGTATTATTGGTGGAAGAATACTGATTTCCACGTCCAGGACCAGAATAGGCACTACGGTCACCACGTCCACCTCGGCCTCTAGAACGGCCACCTCCACCACGTCCTGCATTACCATAGTGTGCAGTCGGAGGAACAACAGCAACAATCGACAAAGAATCAAGCTTCTGCTGTGTTTCTTCACTTAGTAACAAGGCAAACAGTTCATCAAAGGAAATGGATGTGTTTCGTGCCTCAAGAGCTCGAGTAAAAGGTCTGTAATCAGATTCCAGACCCTCAATAATATCACAGACAAGTGTTTCATCTGAAACTGGACTACCAAAAGCTTCGAGTTGATCCGAGATGGACCTGGCCTTCTTCATGTATTCATCAATAGTATCTGTTCCTCTGGTAAGGTGTTTCAACTCCTTACATAGCTGCTGGACCTTTGTCTTTGCACCCTTAGAATAAATATTCAGAAGTTTATCCCAAGCAGACTTTGCAGTAGGGCACCTTCTAATCTGATACATAATAGACTCAGATACAGAGCAATTAATCCAGCTTTTCATAATCTGATCTTGAGCAAACCGATCAGAGTAAGCTGGATTAAGTGTACCATCCGGCAGAGTTTTGGATGGCTCAGGAGAAGATCCATCGACATGAGCAGTGAATCTATAACCATGTAATAACGGCATAATCTGTGCCTCCCACAGCAGATAGTTGGATGAAGTTAACTTCACAGTTAAAAACTGCGTTACATTAGGGATCTGGACCATGGATCCCGCGGGTAGGGAAGAAGAGGGAGTTGTCGACAGAGCAGGTGAGGTTGAAGATTGAAGACTGGATTCAGTAGTCATCACGTCGACTAACCAAATAAAGAAGATCGATAGAAAAAGGAAGTCGGAAAGAAAGAAAGAGAAGACCGACAGAAGAAAAGAGACGGAAAGATCATAAATAGGAGAGCAGTAGCATAGCAGGTAGCGTGTTCTGATACCATAAAGCAGTAGAGAATTAATATGAAACACGGCTCAAATGTATTTCAGTGTTTCATAAATATATATAGGCAGAATACACAACTATAGTTTGTAGGATAACTATATACAGCTGTTTAGGTTTATCACAACAACTTATACAGCTAATCATACAACAGTAAGCCTTATCACTATATCATAACCATATCAATGTCAGCATATTTTCCTTGGAAGATTCAGTCATGTAAATTAAAAACCATAGGCTGTCAAAGTATATAAAAAGCTTCCTCCTATCTTCTGGGAAGCCCCTCCACAAATTTCTACACATTTGAGAGACAAATTTGAAAAACAGGCAACGACGTTTAAACATGAAGAAATGGGAAAACCAGAAAAGACAAAGGCTTTCTTCAGTAGCTTGTTGAAGACAATGACTTACCCGAAGTGATATTCAAATGCTAGAGAGTCTAGCATTTTTTTGGATTCAGAGACAGCTTTTTTGCCTTTCAATCTCTCCGCTGACTTCTGATAGAGAGGACTGGTTTCTACAGAAGGAGTTATTAATGTAACATCCTCTATCTCTTCACCTTCTTTCTCTTCAATCCTATTTCTTTGAGAATGCAGCTTGGAAAGTTGATCCCCAAATTCCTCCATGAGAACATAGCCCTTTATTTCTTCACCCTTTTGTTTTGTAATCCTATTTCTTTGATATCGCCGTTTGGAAGGGTGATTCCCAAAGTTATAACCCTCTATATTTCCAGCCTTTACTTTTTTAATCATAATTCTTTGAGAACGCCGCTTGGAAGGCTGATCCCTAAACTCCTCTATAAGAGCATAGCGAAACCATCTATTAATTCATCTATTCATCATTCACCATGAATTTTCAATAGATTCTATCAATTTCATGGTAAAGGGCAAATATAAAGATAATTATGCATACGAACATAAAACGCAATAAATTTGCCCTGACCAACATTATTCTTGGAGACCAAAAAGATCACTTGATGTTGGAAGAAAAAGAGTTTCCTGTGAGAAAGGCATTTGATAACCTGAATGGCTACTCAATACAGAATCACAATCACTTAAAATCACAGGAAGTCCCAAAAAGCAAAATAATAATAATAATAATAATAACCTAAATACATAGAACAGTGTCTCCCCACGGAAATCTTGATATAAAGGTTTAAACTTTCTCATAGACCAGTGGAGCAGAATGCATTCAAGGCTGTGGAGACAGCAAACTCTCTTTATTTTGAGCTGCTTTAGTTACACTTCGCTCAATTTTCAGTTCCAGCAGAGACCCATAAACAATTATCAAAGATCGGTTTGTCATTGTCCACTGGTATTTTCACTTTCAAGTTAGATTTTCAAGTTAACCAGATCAGTCTAAGTGCAGATTTCATTCCCAACAACAACACACAGAAAATAACAGATAACATCCATCTTTAAATGCACAAATTGGATTCACATAAGATAAAACAAATAAAAATCCAAACTCTGGCTTGGAACCCAGTAAAAGTAAAGAAACAAAAAAAAAAGGTGATGGGCAAGAATGGTTTCACCTGAAGCTGGGGAATCGCTATCGATAGTAATTACTTCATCACGAGGCTTTCTTTTCCCCATTTCTTTGATTCAAAGTTGGTTGGGACTTGCAGCCGGTGCATGACTACTACAATTATCTATACTTATTCAGATTCTCATCACAGAAGCGAAGGGTCCTCTTGTGTTGAGTAAAATATTGTAATTTAAAAAACATGCTTCAACTTTATGTTATTTATCTATTGAACCCAATTTGTGTTTATTTCTACTGTTATAATTTTCTATAGTTAATGAAGAATAACAATAATATAAGTAACATGCATATACCTTCAAAAAAAAAAAAAGTAACATGCATATGGTTAGTATTGAAGCGGGAAATCCCTGTTTTCTGCTGGGATTTATCTCAATTGAGGTGAAAATTTTCTGTATATTTTTTTCTCACGGGGATAGAAAAGGAAAAAAAACTCTCTCTGTAGACCAAGATAGGACGATAATAGAAAATATTCTCCAACGGATTCCCTTTTTATCTTTAACGAATTTTATACATGTTATATAATATATTTTATATATTATAATATACATATTATATATTACAACATACATAATATATAATACATATATATTATATTTTAATTATTTACACATAAAATAAATTTAATTTAATATATTTTATTTTATTTTATTTTATTTTTTAAAATTTTATTATATATAATTATTAGATTATTATCTTATTAAGTATATAAATATTATATATTATTAAATTTTATACTATTAAATTTTAAATTTATAAAATAAAAAATATATAAATTCCGCACGAAAAATTTATATTCTCTTGAGAAACCCCACAAGGGCAGAAAAGAGGTAAACTTATCCTATTTATAGGGAATATAGATTATTTACTGTCCCGTTATAATTTTTATATGTGCAAGTTAAAATATCACGTAATATCTCTATAATAAGTATTGAAATTAATTCTATTGATTTGATATTATTTTGTATATGGTATTAAACCAAATAATTACATATAAATCATATTAACAACAATATAAACTTATATTAACATCATGTCAATATTATTATTATCAAATGTCTTTTAATATTATTATAAAATTTTGTTAATTGAGGTTAATATAAGTTTTTTTTAGTTTTTTTTAATATAAGTTCTTTTAATATAAGTTAAATTGAGTGATAGTATTATTAGTTTTTTTTATTTGACACCGTGATTTTCACATTAAAAAATTATTTATACTAGTGTTTGAAACTTTAAGGCTTGAACGTGATAAAAGAAATTATAATTTTATATTAAGAGTCCAACTCTAACATTAGCGCAAGTCATGATTTTATAATTTGAGTTAACATATAGATTATTATCAAATGAAAATGGTTAAATACATTTTTAAAATTATTGTTTTTCTCATTTATTAAATAATTATTTTACACATATAATTTTTTCAGGTTATAATATTATTAATTAATATTAATTTTTCATTTAAAATGAAAAATATTTTTATAGTTTATAATTTTAAATAAATATAGTTTTAATTGTTACATTGCTATCCTAAAATTTCCATAATTAGTTAATAAACATAAACATTATATAATCAATTTTTTAAAATTATAGTTTACAAACATATTATTAAAATTATAAACATATAAAAAAATAAAAGATATTTATCAAATATTTATTATAAATAAAATAATAAAATAAATACAAAAATACAAAAATGAGATTGAATTTCTAAATGTAATTTAGAGTAACATTTCATCTTATAAAGTGGTTGAAACTTGAAATAATTTAAGATTTTGTGTGGTGTATTTAACTATTCCCTTAATAAATATTGAAGATTAAAAAATATTATTGGCTCTATAAAAATAAAATAAAATTTATGTTAATTAATTTAAATTATCAAACATAATTTATTTTATTTATATTGAACATAATTTAGTCTTGATTGAAGGTTAAAATTTATGTTAATTAATTTAAATTATATTTTATAAAATTTTTATATGTTTTATTTATTTTCTATTTTTTAAACTAATTTTAACATAAAATATTTTTTCTTGTGAATTATAAAAAGTAGAGAATACCTAGTTTCAAGCATAAACTTCATTTTGTTTGTTTGGTGAACTAATAAAATTTGACTTGTTTATATTCAACTCTTGCGTTTTTATTTATTTTTTTTCATATTTGAAGACATTTTATACAATATTACGTAACGATAGTACATTAGTTGCTAAACTATTAAACTTTAGAAATTATATTATTGAATAAATATAACTTAAAAAGTTTAACGATGTAAAAATAATTTTTTTTAACAAGTTTAGTTTACAATTGATATATGTTATATATAACAACATATATATTTATTTATCTGAAAAAAATATCAGTACACAACTAATATATGTTATATTAGTTTAATTATAAAAGAAATATCAGTGTACAATTGATATATTAATATATATTACATATAATAATATATATTAATTGATTTATAAAAGAAATATCAATATACAATTAATAAATATTGATATACATTATATATAACAACATATATAAATTAATTTATAATAAAATATCAATATACAAATTAATATATGTTGTTATATGTAGTTTATAAAATAAATATTAATATACAACTAATATATATTAATATATATATATATATATAACATTTATCACATGATTTAGATAAGAAATATAAGAATACAAAATATTATATATTGTTATTTGTAATATATATCAACATGTATTAGATGGTTCAGAGAAATAAATATAAGAACACAGAGTGTTATATACTAGTATATGTTGATATATGTAACATATATCAAAATATATCATATGATTTAAATAATAAATATAAGAATACAAAATATTATAGGCTATTATATATTCATATATGTTACATATGGCAACATATATTAATTGATTTGTAAAAAAAATATTAATATACAACTGATATATATTGATACATATATCATATAACAACATATATTAGTTGATTTGTAATAAAAATGTCAATATACAAATTAATATATGTTAATATATTATATATATATCTCCATATATCGGTTGATTTATAATAAAATATCAATATACAAACTAATATACATTATTATATGTTCATAATATTACATAAAAAATAAAATAAAATATCAGTGTATGGCTGATATATGTTGTTATATGTTTATATATGTTACATATAATAACATATACTATTTTTTTAGTATATTTAATTATATATAATATATATATACATATAACTAAATATATAAACATTATATATTGTTATCTTGATATTTTATTTTGATAATATTTATTTTATTATTTTTAAATTGTTATAATAATCTATTATTAAATTAATAAAAATATATTCTAATAAAAAATAATAAAAATAGCAATGTTAATTACATAACTAACATATACATAATAATAAAAATATAATTGTTAATTAATTTATTAAAAAAATTTAATTTTAATTTCAAATAAGAAATAACACTCACAAAATTTATATAAAAAAATAAACATAAAGAAATATAAAAATATTTTAATATAAATATTTTAATTTTTAATATATCTATATATTTTATTTGTATGTTGTGAATATGTTAAATTATAATTAATTAAATATATATTTTTTATAAAATTAAATTAAATAAAAAAATAAAATTTAATTAAATAAAAAATTAAAATAAAATAATAATATAAAATTATTGCTTGGTCAAAATATAAATGACCAAGCAACTATTCATATATTGCCACTCATTATACAAAAAGCATGAAAAAATAGTGTAACATAAGATTAAAAAAAAAGTTAAACTTTTCTGTATAAATATAAAATAAAACGTATAAAAATATATTAAAAAAATTTAATACCATAAAAAAAATTGAAAAAAAAAACAGTGCACCAGGAAAATGTTTCTAGAATTTAGAGATTTTTTTGCAATTAATCGTTCCGTTTAAATAAGAAGGCCCAGAGGCCCAAAAGCTACAGTAAAATAGTATGCGAGTCGTAGGTGGAATTTTTCCATATCATGCTGTGTATTGACACAAAAAATTAATCATGTCATATTATATTAGTCCAAAAAATTAACATGTTGGACTATAATAGGTCGGGCTATCTATTAGACGGGCCTAATTTTTTCCCATAAAATTTACAACTATTTTTTAAAATAAAATGTATATAAAATTTTATAAAAAATAAAAATTATTAATTGATAAAAATATAATAAATGGGCTTTAGTAAAAGAAAATTACCTTTTTGCCTTTGGGCCAATTTCATTTGAGCTAGACAGCAGCCACTAGCAGCAAACAGAGTGTAGGGCCTGCAGGCCCAGGTGAGTGAAATGCAATGAGAGAAATGAAATATATTTATAATTTAAGTTATAAAAATAAAAAATATATTAAAAATATATTAAAAATGTTGTATGTATATAGGAAATGTTTTAGTAAATAAAAACAGTATTAATAATTAAATGATCATTTTTGGGATATAAATTAAATTAAAACTTACAACTTACAATATGAGACATATTACATGTATATGAAAAAAAAAAAAAGAGACAGTGACTTGCAACAGGTTGGCAGGTTGGGCAGCTTATTGGGCCATGTAGGGCCAGCCCAACAGGCTAAGTACCTGAGATTCAGCTCGGCCTGGGACACTTATTTTGAGCTTTAAAATTAGGCCGTGCTACTCGGGCTGAGCCAGAATGTACAATTCTATTACCATGTATAAAGTGTAAATATAAAATAAAAAGTATAAAAATATATATATATAAATTTAATACCATAGAAATGAAAATTGGAAAAAAAAAATACAGTGCCTAGTGAATTTTTTTTTAATTTTAGGATTTTTTTTTTGCAATTAATCATTGAAAAAATTACATTCTTTACCATTTCTTATAATTTTTTTTTATTTTTATCATAAATATTTTCTTCATTTTATTATAAACTCATAATAATTTAAAATAAACTATATAAATTTATAATAAACATATAATAAACTCATAATAAATTTAAAATAAATTCATAATAAATTATTTAAATTTAACATTTTTATTAAAAAGTTATAAATTTTAATAAATTTAAAAATATTTTTAAAAAAATAAAAATTTTAATTTTTTTAATCATTTCGTTTAATTAAGTTTCAAGGCCTAAAATCTACACTAAAATAGTAGAACTTTTAATAAAAATATAAAATAATTTTAAATATATTATATTTATAAAATATTTATTAAAATATTAAAATATATTAAATATTTATTAAAATATTAAATTTTTATAGTTTATAATAAATTTATAATGGGTTTATAATAAATTTATAAATTTAATATAATTTATAATAAAATAATTAAAATGTGTAAAAATATAAAATTTTTTGTCTGGATGACTCTGCGCTGCATTGACTCTGCACGGCCACGAACCTTCGCTGACTATTTGAAATTGTTCTCGAAGAACAGAACCCTCTCGCCAACTCAGCCATGGCCAGTGCTCCTCCACCATCTCCGCCGGAGCCCATAACCATCGACGGCGCAGCCGTAGACGCCATCTTCTCATCCTCATCTCACTTAACTCATGAGGAAGTTATGGCTCGCCGATCTCGCCGAGTCAAACAACTTGCGAAGATCTATAGAACTCATTACTGGGCCTTAATGGAAGAGCTGAAAGGCAAATACAAAGAATACTACTGGAAGTATGGAAAAAGTCCCTTCAAGGAAGACGACAAGAAAAGAAATAAAGAGTATTCTACAAACGGAATTGGAGAATCGAATGGCAAATTCGGGTTTAAGGAGGACGAGAACGGTGAAGAAGAGGAGGATCAGGGACTTAGGAAGTGCTCGGTGGGCGGATGCAAGGGGACGCCTATGGCTTTGACGAGGTTTTGTCATTTGCATATACTTTCGGATTCCAAACAGAAGTTGTACATAGGCTGCACCTTTGTTGTTAAAAGGTATTCATTCTATTTTTCAGATTTCCAATTTGATATCTCCTTATATATAATTATGCGCGTCTTTGTGACTCCTTATTTGTTTTTATTCTCGACGATTTGAACTCAGCGCGTAGCATTTGCAGTGTTAACGCAGTATCTGTATATATGACTTTGAATGGTGCGTTGTTATTTGCATCTTTTGTTTGAGCTATAAAATAGCCCAGAAAGGAAGTTTGCTATTGTTTGGTTTGCTGACTGGCAGTGCATTCTAAGGAAATGAAGTTGAAAATCTTGCACCTTGTGGCTTCTCAATTGATATCATTCATCATCAAACTCTTCCTAATGATTATATATACCTTTTTTAAAAAAAATTTCCCTTTCTAAATGTTTGTTACATTCTTCACGTTGTAATCATTTTATATTATTAGCAGACTTGTGGGAGTGAGGATTTCTATGGGTTTTTCCTTCTATTTTTCAATTTAGAAACTTGACCTCTTGTAATGCATAACCCTTCATGAGATTTCTTATGGATGCAATTGCTACATAGTACAATGAGTTGAGTCAAGTAGTTTATGATTAGAAGTGTTTTTGATCTGTGATTTTGTTTTATCTTTTATCTCGCTCAACAGATAAACTATGGGTTAGAATGAAAACCAGCAAAAGTTTTCATTCTAACCCTCTTATCATCTTTACCAAACTTCACTTCTGCCTTAATTACCTCTTGATCACATGGATTTTTTAAATCCGTCACATGGATTTTGATTACACTGGTAGACTTTTAATGATATTTATGTTGTTAATCAATCTCTTTTTTTCTTTTATGGATAATGGCCTGCGGCTGAATAGCTGAAGTTTAGGCCTATTCTAAATTCGTCGCAGTTATGTGGAGCTTAGTTCAGTAGTCTTCTTAATGCGTGTGCTACTGATTGTGATTATAGAGAACATCTCCCAGATCTTACATGCAAGATGGAGATTCAGGATATTTGGTCAATTAGATCAATGAATGTATGTACGAGCTTTACTCATAACTTCATTTCCAATGTGTTACTTTAATTGTGTAGATTGATGACTGACTGATGTCTTGGTGCGGTTCTTTTACTTGGCAAGGAATTTGCAATTTGTTACTCCTTTTATTGTAAGCAAGGACTGCATATATGGTCAGCAGTCCTTGCTAACCTGGATATTTTCTTGTACTTATTAGACACTTGGATTTTCAGTGCACAGGGAAGGCATGTCCTATGTGGGAAGCCAATACTGAGATCAACTATCCCTGCCCTCTGTCCACCTCATTTTCAAAAGGCTGAAACATATGTAGCACGTGCCTTGAGAAAGGCAGGTCTTAATGTCTCTTCACCAAGTAAAGTTGCTCCCAAATTGCATGTCATAGTCAGAGAATTCGTTCACCAAATCCAGACCAAAAGAAGAGCTGCACAGAAAGAAAATGTTGTTAAAGTTTGTATTAATAAGGATCAAAGTTCATAAAGCTTCTGATTGTCATATGGAATTATGATGTATATGTTTATGAGCTGTTGATGGAGCAGACAGAATCTAGTAACTCTGAAGGGAAAAGCTCTGGATGTTGAAGTTGTGCCTTGGAATGACAACATATGAGGTACTTCATTACATCTTTTCTTTGCTCATGTATGACTAAATTGATATATATTACACATGATATAAAAATCTCCCTCTTATTTTGTTGAAAACAAAAGTATATTGTCTTTGCTCATGTACAAATTGATATATATTGCTCATGTTATAGATATCTCCCTTTTTAGATTAGGTATTATTTTGTTGAAAACAAGAATAATGTATTGGTCCATGAAGTGTGCTTGTCGTTCTGCTGAATGAACCAACAAAATGATGCCGGCTGGCTTTTTGCTGGTTGGTTTGATCATGTTTCTAGAGTCTCCATTTTGTTTCAGGTCTTTTAAGAAACCTGAATAGTTTGGATATATTAAAATTCTAATGAGACCAGCTTGAATTGCTATTACATGTAAAGCAATGAAACCTGAATTCTCATTCTTCTACTTTTACAAACAGCATATTGACGTGTTATATTCATGTAGAAGTATGTAGTTATAATATTAATGAACGTCAATCTCAATGGTACTTGTTGTATTGCATTTTGTAATTCATAGACTTGATATAAGGTTTTCTCATATTCTTCTTGCTGTCTTCTGTAGTGATAACTTTGACAGAAACATTGTAATTTGTTGATAATACTTGAAGCAAGCAACTTTTGATGTGTCAACAGAATGGGTATGACTTTGTCACGTGGCATTATTTTGAGTAGAGCTCATAGTTCAAGACTGTAAAATCATATTCTAAGAATAGATATGCCTGCAAAAGTATCAAATGTTGGTTGATTACTGATTAAAGAAAAAAAATTGCTATATCAACACAAACATTAAATGCTCTACCCCACTAACCATGTAGGATGTATGAAATGAAAGCACAGATTCTTTTATAAGCTCTGATTGGAGCTTCTTCTCCGTAGTAAAGGAATTTCCTTTTTTTTTTCTTTTCCAGGTCCTCTGGATATGCATGATACAGATTTTGAAATAATAGATTCTGCTGCGTGTCAATGAAGGAGGGAGATCCAGCAAACTTTGTGGAGGAACTTTTCAGTGTAAGCGGGAAGGAGTGAAGAAATCATTGTATGTGCATGCTTTTAGATGTTAATAACTGGGAGAATTATGAATAGGTTTGGGTGACATGTGAAGAAACATTACTAGGAAAGTAGCAAAATTTTCAATTTGTTACTTGGATATAGTGTTTATTACTTGGATATAGTATTTTCAATTTGTTGCAGGTAATTTTTGACCATTTCTCTGCATGAGATTGCGCCTGGTAATTGGTATTAGAATGTGTTGTTTTTCTGACTAAACCACGTTAAATCAATTCAATTGAGTTGAATTCATAAGATTATAAGGTTTTATCACTTTTGTGTCTATTTTGATTTGTTTATGCAAGAGTCTAGCAAAATTAATCTAAACAAATGGTTGAATCTATTGATCATCTGAATTAATTTAACATTTGAGGTCCATGAGTGTTAAAGCATAAGATAAGGTTAGAAACTAAATTAATACAGGTGAAGATATGGTCACTCGAACTTGATGTTCATTTGCCGGATGTGAATGCTTATGTATATTCATTGGTTGTTGCCATGGTTGACTATTGTGAGTAATAATTTGATTAATTTGGTTTATAGACAGTGCACATGAGTCATGACATAAGGTTCTTTCTATTCATTGATGGTGAAACGTAGAAGTCATATATTTATCTTCTTGGATTATTGCTAAACACATTCGAACAATTTAAGTACTTCGAGTATAGACCCAACTCTAATCAAATCCAAATAGAATGATCTTAGTTTGAATTATTCAAGAAGTAATTTGACTGATTTGGTTTGAAATTAATATGTAATCCAAGTCTATCAAATCAATAACCATTGTCTTTGTTTTGTTTCATGAAAAAGAAAAGAAAAGAAGAGAAAAATCAAATCATTAACACATATCCTCTTGAAGGCAAGGATGGACCGCAACATTTGGACAATCTAGTACCTTTGTCTGTACTTGGATACATTGAATTTGCTTATATATATATATATATGTATGTATATACCTGTAGCCTACAATGACATATGGTAATAAGTGTTAATATATGAATGAATATGTAGACATATTAAGATGGGAGATGAGTAATTTATTAGCTCATAATATAAATTGAGATAATTTAACTATATGAAATAAAATGAAGATATAGTGATACATTTACAGAAAGATAAATAAAATGTTAAGATAGATGTGGTACGTACGATTAAATAATGATGGCGCATGCAGTTGGACCAGAAAAATCAATGAATATGGGGTGGGGGAGGAGCAAGCCAAATTATTCGGTGGAAGTCTGCTGCTTATTGAATACATAGAGGGCAGGTGAGGTACATACAGCTACAGAAATCTTTTTATTTTTCTTCAGGATGAACATAATTTTAAAAAAAAAAAAACTTAAATTAACCTGTTCAAAAAGTCATCTGTATCAACTTGCAGAACTGAGAGACAATTCAAGAAGAGATAATAATATACTTTAATCTTTAATATATATATATCAATCAATCAATCAAAATCAATTGACAAATACATATATATATATATATTTGTGAAGTTGATAGGTTAACTGCTTGAATTAAAGCTGAAAACTCTTTGCTGTTAAAGCTGAAAATTCTTGCTGCAAAATCTTCCTCTCCTTTATCTTATTATTTAATATATATAAGCATTTCAAAGCTCCTCAGATGTCTCCATAATGCAGAGCTGTACTGATAATTTAGACAACGCATGCACTCACTATCTGTCCCAATCTTCTTTCTTTCTCTCTTTTTTAACTTATTCTATGCCTTTCTTCATTGTCGGGTAGGTTACCATATATATGATGCACGGCTTTGGAAGCAAATATATATATATATATATATATATAGTAAGTCTTAATTTTATATTAAGGTAGAAACTATATATATTATTTATTTTGTTGAACCTAACTTTATGACTCATCAATGCCCTTAATTTATTACTACTAATTAATAATCATATATTGCTCCAAAAACATAGTCTATAATCATTTCAGTTGAAAAAAAATACCAGAATCTATATAGTCAGTTGACTTGAGATTGAAAATTAATTGTGTTAGATTAAAACCAATGTTTTCAGAACCGGACCGGATATCGGACCGGCACCCCGACTGGGTCACTGATTTTATTGGTTGGACCGGTTCAACCGGGTTTTTGACTTTTTTAGAACCGACACTATTACGCATAAAAATATTAAAAATTCTAAAAGGGAGACTAATTTATATAATATAAAATTAAGAATGAACTAAATTATATTATAAAACTATGTCATGATAACATATAAATTATATAATTAAGTAAAGAAACTAAATACTTAATGTCTTAAACATTAATATTAAGATCAATATCATCTAAATTAACACCGAGATTTTCATCTTGCTCAATGTCATCTTCTTCTTTTTCTTCAACTTGAATTGGATTCTCCTCTTGATCTAAAAATTAGTGCAATCAATTAAATAATGCATACTAATATATGTTTTACACAAATTAATTTTTAACTATTAGTATTAGTATGCATTAATTTGTGTAAAACATATATTAGTATGCATTATTTAATTGATTGCATAAACTTTTGGAAAGCAGAGGAGTCTTTTCTGGGTATTAAAAATTTAAAACAAACCTAATTAATTTTAGAATAAAAATTCAAACCGGTCTGGTCCGGTTCACCGGTTTTATCCGGTTTCACGGTCCAACCCGGTTTTCATCCTATATCCAGGTTAATTTACAAATCGGACCGGACAAGCAGCCGGTTCCCGATTTTTCCGGTCCGGTCCGATTTTAACAACACTGATTAAAACTCAATTCTCTTTATATGTGAACAATATTTTCAATTCAATTTATTTTTTATTATCAATTTAAATTAAAATTTATTTTTTTTATCGAGTTTTGAAAATATGTTGTTAATTAGGTTGGATATAAAATAAATTAATTCATGAAATTTAAAACAAGCTTACTTCCAAAAATTATCCAATATTTGATTAAGTATTTACTTGCCCTCTCCAATATGTCCAAAATCTTCAAATACTATGAATATATTAAATAATGAAAAATATAAGATAGATACGGTGGTCATGAAAAAGAAAGAAATTAATTAAAGGAAGATTTGGGGTATAATGGAAAAATAAATAAACTTAATAAATAAATATAGTTGGCGAAGGAAAATGGGTATGAGTTAGAAGGTATATGTTCTTTTCAAGACCATAATGATATTTATTTATGAGGTGTGTCATTGAATTGAAATTAATAACACTGATTAATTAAACCTCTCACAGCCTATAATGTTATATTTCTGGAAAAAAAATGAAAAATTGGTAGAAAAAAAAATATTAATTAAACCAACCTATTTTTCATAGCACAATTAATGGCTATAAATAGTTTTTATTAATTATTAATTTTCTCACACCACAAGCCAATAACCTCCGTCGTTCTAGTTGAACAAAATTCTAGTCCCATTATTTTCCTTTCTTGCTGTCAACGTTTGGTATAATTTAATTACAATTATACTAACTACATATAAAATCATAATTAATGTGATATATATATATATATATTGGTTTAATAGAGCTAATAATTAGTTAAAACAAGTAAATTAATTAATAAAAGAAATTTCTAAGCGCTCTTTAAAGTTTGGAAGAATTAAGGTAAATGAATCGGTACATCCATTCACCAGCAAAAATGATTGATTATGTGTTTGGTTAGATAAAAAAAGTGGAGAATTCATATCCCTCTGTCCGTAACAAATATTATATTTAAATATTTATTCTATTACTATTCTCAATAATGAATAATATATTCTCATTTTAAAAAAATAAAATGAAGGAAATTAATGTGTTTCTATATGTATATATATATCACTATAAAATAAAATAAATAAATTACCGGCAGATCTTATATCGATGGGCTGTTATTATATACCGATAAAATCATCGACAGATATTTTGATAAAATAGGAGAAATAAATTTTGAACAATTCAGAAATAGAATATAGACCCAAAAAATAAATTAGGTGGCAAATAGTATAACACTAAAATCTATCAACTAAAATTTTCAACAGACAGTGAATATAGTCGGCAAATATGATATGAAAAATTTAATGCAAACAATTATGGACTAAATGTGCAGAGATAAAATTAATAATGGAATGGTCGGTATTGCTAGTTAGAGCCTAAGGAAATGGAAACTTTTCCAATGTACAATAAATACATACATACGAAGTCTACTTTTTAATTAATTGGCATTTTCAATATCATAGCCATGTGCCATTACATATATATATGTATAACTGAAAAAGTATATGTATTAGGGCCACTACACAACCTGTTGCTTAATTTTCCTGGTTATCTCTTTGCCACATTGACATATATTTGTATATACAAGTGTGAAAACATCGGAACACAAATATCAAACACTTATCACCACAAATTATAACCAATTAAAGATTTTTGGAAAGAAAAAAAAAAGAATCATGGGATCCATTTACCAATTAGAACCTCCAGCTCCACTTATTCAAGATCTCAAGATCACAATTCAAGATTCATTTATGGTTTTCCCACCCAAAGAAACTACTAAAAAATCACTCTTTTTATCAAACATAGACCAAGTGCTCAACTTTGATGTCCAAACACTTCATTTTTTTGAATCCCATAAAGATTTTCCTCCTCCTGTTGTAGCTGAGAATCTCAAAAACACACTTGAAAAATTGCTACTGCCATATGACTTCTTGGCTGGAAGGTTGAAAATGAACCCTGAAATTGGTCGTTTAGAGATTGACTGTAATGGAGTTGGAGCTGGTTTTGTGGTGGCAACAAGTGAGTGTACACTTGAAGATGTTGGAGACTTGGTTTATCCAAATCCTGCATTTCAGCAATTAATTGCCAAGACTATGGATCATATTCTGGATCAAAAAGATGATCAACCACTATGCATTGTTCAGGTATTACTTAATTAATTCTACTTCTAGTATCATTATTTAATTAAATTAAATTAGCTTTCTTTGTTCACATTAGATTTTCTATTTTCCTACTTTTCAAGACAATAACACTCGACTATTATTAGATTAACTTGACTATTAACTTGTAATTACTAAGTTGTGATTCAGCGGCTAGTGTCTTGTTGTTTTCATTTAGGTCTAGAGTTTGAATAATAAATAGGTGTCCTTTGACTGCTTCCTCTTTCTATATGTAATTAAGGGAAAAAAACAGTCTAGCTAAAAGCTTATATTCAAATATATTTAAGAGTCGTTCTTATTAATTAATTAATTAGTAATATTAAGTAATCAAATAAACAAGTTAAATTTTCCTATAATATATGGACTTCTAATTTATATATTTTATCTTACTAAAATTAACCATGTTAAGAGGGGAAAATGAGCTTAACATATAATTCATATGCTTGATTAAGAGGCCATTGTTCTTGATTTCTTTTTGTTTTTTCCTCCATAATTTCATATATATAGCATTTAATAATTGCATGAAAATGCCATTTAACTAGAAAACTATACATCAAATTTCTTTTAATTAGAAGGCAATAAGTGTCTCCTCCTTATCTTTTAAATAAAAGCATTTCCTTTCAAGACAACTACTTTCATAACTTTCCACCCATTTTCTACCAAAAATGTCCGTGAAGTTCATAAAAATTATCGAATTGAAATTGATTGATTCTTTGAGCCTTAATATAGTAATGAATCAATAATTTAATAAAAACTCCATTTATCTTGCTCAAAGTTCAACAAAATTTGAGGAAAAAAAAAATAGAAGCTTTGCGTTCGAAATTGAAATAATAAAATACAAAAAAAAATATCACATAAATCACCGTCTCAAATATTTAGAAATAATCAAGAACCATCACTTGAAAATACTTCTAATATCTAAATTTGAATAAATTTCACTAATCATATTTTAATATATTTGGATAATGATAAATATTTAGGAAAATCAAGAACCATCACTTGTATAAATACTTCAACTTTACAAACTCCATAATTCTTTCTTATGAAAATAAGTGTGAATGGTATTGGGAGCATATAAAAACTAATAATAAAAAAGATTAAAAGGGACAAGGAAAAAGAATAACTATTTTTTTACTTGATTTAGCTAATCATAATCATGTATAACACAAAGAAAGTAAGGAGAGATTTGATGGAAGGAGGGCAAAAATAAAAATATTATAATATTAAAAATAATATAAATGATAATTTTTTTTTATAAATTTTTTAAATTAATATATAAAAATTTCTTTCATAGATAAAAAAAGAAAAAAAATTATAGTTGTTTTTTACATGATAAAATGTTAAAAGTATAAATAATAAAATTAAAATAAAAAAGTAAAAAAGTAAAAAAATATTAAAAAATAAAATTTTAACCTTACATTAATTTTCAATGAATTTAAAGAGGGCAAATAAAGATTTTAAAGAGGTAAATAAAGATTTAAAAAATTTTAATAAAAAAAATATATGTATAATTTTTTTTTCTCTAAAAATAAAGGGGGCAACTTAAAAAGTGGCTTCGCCAATGAGAATAAGTATATAATATCAATCAAGTAAGAAATATTCATAACAAAATTTAAGCTATAACTCATAAGTAGAAAATAATTTTTATCTTATAAACTAATATGCTATTAAAAAATTGATATATTTCATCGTGAAAATTATATTAATTAGTAATTATAGTAAGATATATCCTCTCTTCGATTCTATTAAATTGATATACATATTTTTTTTTCATTTATCTTAAATTATAACTCATTTATCATTTTAATAAATTCATTAATATATTAAATCTCTATTATATTTATATTTAATATTATTTTTTAAAAATAATTAATAAATATATTTTAGATCTAATAGAAAAATACATATAAATTTATATTTTTAATAAAAAAATAATTTTTATTTTTTATGAAATAAAATTTTATGTGGCAATTAGAGATTACAAAAATATTAATTTATAAGTGAAATTAAACTTAAACAATTAATGCACATTGAGCCATATAGCCTAACGGTAAATACAATTTCTTTGAGTAGATTCAAATTCTAATTTTTCTTCTTCATATTTTTTTGCTAAAAAATAATATTATGGTTAATTATCCTTATCAAAATAACTATAAATTAAAAGAAAAAAGATTGGGTAATATCAATTTTTTTTGTTACTCATCCGGTATCTGAGATACTGCTCGATTAATCTGAATTCAAACAATGTTAAATTTTAAAAGATGTAAATTTTTTTTAATGTATAAGGTTCGAACTTGAAATATTGCTCAAGGGACAGCAAGTCTTTACTACTTGCTCCAAGGCACATCACCCCTAGGTAACTTCATTTAACTATGTAATCAAGCTACGATAATGAAAACTAATCAATGTTCCTCTTTTATAGGTGACATCATTTAAATGCGGTGGTTTTATAATTGGCTTTTCAACCAATCACACAACATTTGATGGATTAAGCTTCAAAACATTCTTAGATAACATAGCTGCGGTGGCAGCCGGCAAGCCATTGGCAGTCAACCCATGTAACGACCGGCAACTCCTCGCCGCCCGGTCACCACCGCGGGTCACATTTCCTCATCCAGAGCTACTCGAACTGAACACTCCACTAGGGCAAGAGCAGCTGCAGCAAGAAGAATCAAATAATGCGCCAGTCTTTGACATATCCAAAGAAGAATTAGACTTCAAGATTTTCAAGTTAACTTCAAAAGACATTGCTAACCTGAAAGAAGAAGCAAAAACAAATAATGGGTATGGCAAAGTTTCAGGATTTAACGTAGTAACAGGCCACATTTGGAGATGCAAAGCTTTGTCTTATAATGGAGAAGACGATCTTGATATTGAAAGAGTTTCAACGATACTTTATGCAGTTAATATAAGGCCAAGATTGGCACCTCCATTGCCAGATTCATATGCAGGAAATGCAGTTTTAACAGCATATGCAAGTGCAACATGTAAAGAACTTGAAGAAAGCCCATTTTCAAGATTGGTAGAAATGGTATCAGAAGGTGCAAAAAGAATGAATGATGAGTATGCAAAATCAGCCATTGATTGGGGAGAAAAAAATAAAGGATTCCCGCATGGAGAATTTTTAGTATCATCTTGGTGGAGATTAGGATTTGATGAAGTAGAATATCCATGGGGTATTCCAAAGTATAGTTGCCCTCTTGTTTATCACAGAAAAGACATAATCTTGCTCTTTCCAGACCCTCTTGACAAGAATGGTGTCAATGTTTTGGTTGCTCTTCCTAAAAACCAAATGGTTAAGTTTCAATTCCTCTTCCACAAATTCTTATCTGCTTCTAATTAATCTATCAATATATTATACATATACACATATTTTCGACCAGTTTATATATTTTTGTTGTATGAAAAGAAGACAGAGGTCTCAGCAACTACTAGCAACGATCCGTTTATTTATTAATAAACTAATAGTTTTTTTTTTTAATTTTAAAAGTTCGAATATTGGAAATCAGTTTTTAAGGTCCGAACTCCTTATCTCTCAACTGAAAGTAACATCAGGTGGCCAGTTGAGCTACCCCCAACTGGTTATAGACTAATAGTTATATTGTGATGATAATTATATGTTTTGTATATATATATATATATTTATAAAACAATAAGGAAAATTTGAAGTTGGTTCGGTGAGAATATTAAATGTTGGCTGTATTTTTCAGTTTTATATGTATTATATATATGAACATTAATTTCATCTACTGATATATATATATATATATGTGTATATTTATGCATGCATGCTTAATAAAGTTGAATAAATGGCATCTCTAGACGTAGCCTGCTGGCCTCCAATCACCTTTAAAGGGACGAGAATAGAGAGTTGTATTGATTTTACATTATTCACTATTCATTGCCGGTGCGCACAAATATAATTTTTTATTTCATCACGAGCATAATTAATTTACGCTGGCATTTTTTTATCATGACAGTTAATTAATAAAATAAAAAATATTAGATAAAAATATATATTATTGAATAATTAAAAATTAAAAAATTATTGTACTATATATTTTATAATAAAATTTATAAATTAGACTGAGAAAAATAATTACTTACTATTACATAATATACATAAAAATCTTAATAATATTAATAAATTATATACATATATATATATATATATATTATTTGCCTTGCTGAAAAAGAAACCACATCTACTATTTTGACAAAAATAAAATAAATCATTATTGCCATAAAAAAAAGAAAAATTTAAATATTTTTGTTCAATTCAAACTAACTACTTTTGTAGATACAATTTTTTTAAATATTTTATTTCTATTTATGTATTTATTTTCTAAAAACGATTTATCATTATTTAATGAAATAGCCTTTTACTAAGTAGTAATATTTTATAATTAGACCCAAATCTATTCGAATTAATGATTGATCTACAAATCAACCGTGTTTATTCAAATTTAATAATATAATAATATTATATAATATTTTTAGATATTAATCTATAATATTTTTATTATTTATTATCTTTTTAAATTCATAACTATTTAAATTCTAATTTTGTCTTTAAATTCTTAACTTTTTAAATTCTAATTTTTATAATAATAAATTATAAAATTTCTAATTTATATTTTTTATCCACTTACATAACAGTTACAAATATTCTATTTTTTAATCTCTTACATGCCCGTTGCACTGTATTGAGAATCGTAAAATATAAATAAATATAATAAATAAAAAATAATAATTTATACATAAATTAATAATAAATTATATTATAAAAAATAAAATATTTATCTCAATTTTTATGATATCATTAAAATAATATTAGTTAGTAAATATAATCTTTTTTTATTTTTTTAACTTGACACTTTTACTAATTAAGAACAAAAATCATGAATTCTATAAAAATGAGAAAAAAAATTTTAAGTAACCTTTTTCAAATAGGAAACAAAGTTAGTAAAAAGATTTATAATAATAGATTTTTGTTGAAAGTGTTATTAATATAAATATTATTTTTATATAAATTATCAATGTATGATTACTTTGTTAGGAATGTTAAAAGTTATATATTTTATTATTTAATTTTTTAAATTTTTAAAAATATATAAGTTAATTATTATTATAAATAAATTATTTAATTTATAATTAAGTTATTATGAAGGTCAAGAGTCATATAAATTTTTGAAATTTCTATATATATATATATATAAATTAATAAATATTATTTAATTATATTAATGTGTAACTAATTTATAGAAAATTACAAGTCACAAATATAATTTATTTAATTAATATTATGAAATTATATTAATATATAATTATTTAATAGAAAAATTAAAAGTCATAAATATAAATAATTATTAAAATTTAAATTTATATAAATTATTAAAATTAATTAACAATTAATTAAAAGAAGAAAGTATTAAAAATATATGAGAAATTGAAATTAATAAATTAATATAGATATTGAGATATTGATGAGAAATTGAGAAATTATGGTATTATAATATTCTTAAAAATAGATGACATGGCATGGTTAGAAGAGTTCTCATTTTTTTTTTGCTTTTATATATTGATATAGATTATTAAAATTAATTAAAAATTAATTAAAAGAAGAAAGTATTAAAAATATATGAGAAATTGAAATTGAGAAATTAATATAGATATTGAGATATTGATGAGAAATTCATAAATTATGGTATTATAATATTCTTAAAAATAGATGACATGGCATGCTTAGAATGTAATACCCATTATTTTTTAAAATAATAATATAAAAATATATAAATGTATATATATAATAATAATAAATAATAAAATAATATGGTATGTACAATAAATTAATTAAAAAATATATATGTTTATTAACAATGTGATTTATTAAATAAATAGAGTATGTGTTGAATTATTTAAGTAAAATAAAAAAAGGTATTTAATAAGTAGTTTATCATTATGCCAAGTAGCTTGTGTCTATTCATATATTATAGTAAATAATATTTAAGTTATTAGTGTGCTTATAATATTTATAATTAAATAAATAAATAATTATGATGATTGATTAAAAAATAATATACTATAAAATAATTAGTAACAAATATATATATATATCTATAATAATTAAAGTTGGTATATTAAATTAAAAAATATGATTTAAATAATAATTAAAATGACTATATTAATATAGTGGTAGTAATTATTGACCAACAACAACAACAACGATAATAATAATAATTAATAATAATAATAATAATAATGAGTGAAACAATTAGGTAAAATAGTAATATTAATAATAATATATATAGTGGAGTGTATAGTAATATCAATAAATAATAAATAATAATATGAATAATACTAAATAAAATAAATAATAAAAATATATATAAAAAATAATATAAATTAGGTAAAAATACAACTTTAAATATGGATCATCAGTTGTAAAATTAATAAGGTTTAAGTGGTCTTAACATTAAATTTTTTTATTTCAAATTAAATGGATAATTAATTAAAGAAAGAAGAAAGAAATTTGGTTTAAAAAAAAACATAGAAGGAAAAGAAAAGAAAAAAACGAGAGATAAGGGAGAGCTGGAGATAAGGAAAAGAAAAGGCAGAGAGTGAGAGAGACAAATAAAAATCAAAAAATTGGTAGAGGTAAAGAGTAATATTTTTCATCTGCTTTGTTTATTGTCTTCCGATCTTTGATTTACTACACTCGTCGGTAACCGTTCGAGTACACTCGACAAATTTTTCAACTCGATTAAAACCGCCATCAAAAATCGCCGTATGCGTCGTCCGAAGTCCTGATCGAAGATCACACCAGCGTCAATTTTAGAAGCCATTTTTTACCACTTTTCGATGATATTTTTTCACAACGCAAGTATTTTAAGAATCCTCTTATCTTAAGTTTCGATTCGGTATATTACTCGCGAATTATATGTGAGTATAAAAAAAATTTATATATATATGCATGTTGATATAATTTTTAGATAGAAATAATTAAAATTATAATTAGTTAAATTTTGGTTTAATAGAAATTTTAGGATTTAATTTTAAATGTAAATATTATGATAAATAAGAAATAATTAAAAAAAATTAATTAAATTTTGAATAAATGCAAATATAAATAATAAAAATAATAAATAGTTAATCTAAATGGGATTAGTTAAAAATTTAAGAAAAACTATTAAATTAGAAGTTACAGTTGATTAATTATTATTGTTAAAAGAGAAATTTGAATGAAAAAAAAATTATATTGTAAAATTTTATATGCAGTAAATTAAAATAAAAATATTAATACTGTAAATTAAAATAAAAATATTAATACTGAGTATAATTAAAATAGATTAAATATTTAAGTTTTAAATATTATTAATAGATTACAAAATAAATGAATAAATATAAATTGAATTAATGAAACTATGAATTAGTTAGTTATTAGTTAGTAAATTTAAAAATTATTTACTAAATTAATAATTGTTGATAATATATATAAGTATTAGATTTAAAATGAAATATTAATAAAGAAAATAAATTAAAAATTAGAGTTGCAAATATTAGAATAATTTAATTATATAGAATTAATAAATTAGTGATTAGTTGTAAATTAATAAATTTAAAGATATCAGTAAATTATATTTAAAAATTTTACCAATATAATAGTTGTTTATTAATTGATTAATAATTTGCAATTAGGATAGAAATAAGTATATAGGTATATATAATTGTTTAATAATTGATTAAATAGAATGAAAACGAGCATATGTATATTAACTTTAGAATAAAAAATCTTATAGTTAAATAAAGTTTAATTTTTGAATTATAAATTTTGTTAGTAAGTTATAAAATTAATTGGATGTATTTTAGATTTAAGGACATAAATAAATATATTTATGAATAAGTTAATATTTTTGAAGAGTTAAAATGAATAAATTATTAATTATAAATAAAAATTCATTATAAAATTAATCTCTTAGAATTGCTAAGCATTAATTTAGGATATAATTTAAATATTAAATGGGTAACTTATAAATAAAACAAATAAACATTATTAAGAGTTTAATAAAATATATTTATTAGTAACATTAATACTATAATAATTATTATTAAATTATAAGAAAAAATGAATTAAATGAATTATAAATTAAAATATTTTAAATACTTAGCATTTTTGATGAATTATGGATAAGTTAAAAAAAACTATATAGAATAATTAGATAAATATTATTGATATTTCGTTAGAATTTAGGATTTATTTTTATTTATATCTCATATCATGCATATCATAATAGTTAGTAATTTTAGAATAATTTTTAGTTAATAATTATTTTTATATCACTCTAGCAGTGGATATAACAGCTGAAATAAATCATAAAGGTGAAACAATTGAATTTAGAAATTTAGCTTTTGACTAAGGTGAATGGGTAAATGTGTAATATTTTATTTCTAAAGTATTATTTATATTCATGATTTTAGAAAAGAATTTATAGAATTCAAGATGATTTATTTTTAAATGATATATATTTTCTTATAAATTGAGAATAAATAATAATAGTTTAAATTTTTATATATGTGATAGATTGATTATACTGTGTTAGATAAATAATTCGTATACACTCTTATTATAATTCTGTGAGATTGCACCTTAATGACAAATGTTTATGTAAATTGAATAATATTATAAATTTACCCTTGGCTAGTGTAATTACTCTGTACATATGTATTGAAGTTATTTTTTCTTGAGCTTACGAGGTAAGTAATCATACGCCATTTGATTGAAGTTAGAACAGTAAAAATTTATATTTGAGTTTATATAAAAGATAACTGAGATTAAAATTATATTTGTTAACTTAAGCTATAGATAATATTTATAATACATTTATTATTAAACTTTATTTATTCTTACTCGTTAATATTTATATATTTACTAAGTAGTTGAACTCATCCCATTATTATTAATATTTTTAAATATTTTTGAGTATCAACTTGGTAGACTTCATTAGAGCATAAATTTTTTAATTTAAATTCTTCTATATATAGAAGAGATTGAGCCAACAGATTAATATTTTTAATTTGATTTTAGTTTGAAAATTATTTAAATTTTGTTTAAAATATCTTTAATGATGTAAATGATATAATAAATATTATAAATGATCATATACTTGTGAGAAACATGAATTAAATAAGTTATGATTTGAGATTTATAGTAAAATAAGTTCATCCTAATCTTAGAGAGTTGTGGTGTGATATAGAAGAGTTCTCATTTTTTTGGATTTTATATATTTATTGGTCGCATGGCCGCGCAATGCGCTAATGTAATTTTTTATCATGTTATAAATATTTTATTTTACATATGATATTTCATATTTATATATTAATAATTTATTAAATATATGACATTTTATTTTAATATGGTAATAGGTTTAGTTAATAAATTTTAGATTTAATATAATTAACAATCATTAGTATAGTTGTAGAAAATAGAATTAAAATGTGGTTTAAATTTTTATTTTTATATGTTAATAATTTTATATAAAAAATTATGATATAAAAATAATATTTAAAGAGATAAATAACTATAACACATGATATTTTTATATTGTGTATATATATATTATGTGATAATTTACTTTTTATTTATTTTTTAATTTTGGTCAATAAATTTCTTATATAAAAGATATTTTATAATCATATATTAATAATTTATCAAATATATAATTTTTATTTTTATACATTTTAATAGTTTCTATTAAAATTTTATTAATTATTATTAATTTACTAATAATTTATTAAATATATAATTTTTTATCTTCATATATTAATAGTTTTAGTTAAAATATTTATTAATAATCTATTAAATTTATTAATTATATGAGTTTGATCTTTATATATTAATATTTTCAGTTGTTAAATTTATATTCATAATTTATTAAATACATAAATTAATAAGTTGAATTAGAAAATAATTTAAATACATAATATTTTTTATATTCATATATTAATAAATTATTTTACTAAATACAATAAATACTATTTTTTTTTCACATTTTGCATATATGTATTTTGTGGCACCATATAATATTTTCAATTTCCTATATATATATGATGCGTGCCGTTAGCTATATCCAATTACCGCAAGTGCACGGGTCGCTCAAGTAATATAGTAGTGAGTGAGTGTCGTTCCTTGGGGACAAGGCCAAGTACTAGTGCAAATCTTAATCGTTGTTTAGTGAATTAATAGTTGTGTGATGTGTTGTAACTAAAATCAACTAATTAATGAATGAAATGAAATTAAATGCTGTGCACAAAAGATTTATAATGATATTAATAGAACTATCCAGATATTGAATCCCCCTAGCCTCAATAATATTTATAAACAATCCATTCAACTAAATCGTTTAATCAAATTGAATTGGCATTCCTCTAACTTAGATTAAAGCCTCTCTCGAGTGGATTAATCCCTAATTACTAAGTAGAGTGCCGGAATCTCTTCTCAAAACACAATTAAATAGATCATGCATTAAGGACAAGGAACTATAAACCAAAGGATCTTGTAGGTCTATTTCTAGCACCCCAATCAATCCTCAATCCTTATGAGTATTCAATTCACATCAAGCTTTCTCAAGTCAATAATATGAAAATAATAACCAATCAACAAGCATGCTATTATCAATTGGAAATAACAACAAGTATCATAAGAATAAAACAACTCAATTAATTGATTCAACTGAATACAATTGTTTTAATTCATACAAATTGGCTAGGGTTCATCAATATCTAGATAGAGAAAGGTTTAGTTCATATTAACAGCTACAAAAACAGAGTAAGATAAATGAGTAAGAGAAACCAAACAATTCATGGCAGTGAATCTGTATTTCTTCACTTGAGCTCTTGATTCTTGGTTTAGGACTTGAGTATGGTGTTGTTCTTCCTTCAATCTCAGCTCAAGACCCTTCTCCTTGCTCCAGCAGATGGCTCTTCCTTCTCTTCTTTCTTATCTATTTCCAGCAATGCTCCAGCAAAAACTCCTGTTCTTCTCCCCCTCTTCTCTTTTTATTTCCCTCCAACTCTCTAGCCCATGCTTCCAGCTCACTAATCCCATCCATTGTCTACCACTTTCCCTTGGTTCATCACCTTTTTCCCTGATTTAGGCAAGCTCTCCTTTTCTTGTTCTTTCTTTTTGACAAAGGCCAGCTATTGTCCCCCACTTATTCCCCAATCAGTGCAAAGAATCTCACTTTTCGACAGGTGACACGACCACTGACACGCCCGTGTTCCTGGGCGTGTTATAGGCACTGTGATCTTGAACCAAAGGCACGTCCACTGACACGCCCGTGTTCCAGGGCGTGTCATAGCTACTGTAAGTCTGAATAAAAGGCACGTTCCTTGGCACGCCCGTGGTCCCGGGCGTGTGACAGCTACTGTGAGTCTGGATGAATTACACGCTCATTGACACGCCCGTGGTCCTGGGCGTGTCGCAGCTACTGTGACTTTGGGTAAATGGCACGTTTGGTGACACGCCTATGCAACTGGGCGTGTCATATCCACTGAATGTAGTAACAGGGGCACGCCTAACGACACGCCCGTGTTCGTGGGCGTGTCCATTGGCTGATTTTGCTCTTTTCTTCTACTTTTATCCGTAATTGCTCCGAAATGACCAAAAGCCTCAATTTATCGAGAATTCCTGAAATTATCCTTAAATTGCACTTTAAACAAACAAATTAAACTCAATTTGATAATAATCATATTAAGAAATGGGAATAAAATATCATTAATTGTGTACTTATCAATATATAAAGAATGTTCAAATTATTATATATTTTATTGCTTAATTTTTTTAAATTTCCAAAACATATAAATTAATTACTATTATAAGTAAAATATAAATAAATTACTATTATAAATAAATTATTTAATTTATAATTAATTTATTATGAATATTAAAAATTATATTTTTTTTAATTTTTAAAATTTCTAAAAATATATAAATATATTATTAAATTATATTAATGTACAATTAATTTATAGAATATTAAAAGTCACAAAAATAATTTATTAATTATTAAATTATAAATTTTATATAAATTATTAAAATTAAATAAAAATTAATTTAAAAAAAGAAAAAAGTTATGGATTATTCATTTTTAAAATTTAATGATATGGCAACCCTAATTTATAATTAATTTATTAAGAATTTAACATTTAATGATATGGCAACCCTAATTTGGAATGAGGAAGTGCAAAGAGCGGTAAGAAGTAAAAGGAAATTGTATAAGAGTTTGCCCAAGTATAATAACAATGAAGCTTTTGAGCAATACAAACAAGAAAAAAAAGATGTTAAAAAGGTAGTTAGTCAAGCAAAAACACAATTTTTAGAAAGTTTGTATGAAAAACTTGGAACAAATGAAGGAGAAAAAGCTATCTATAAATTGGCTAAGATAAGAAAAAAGAAATGTCGTGATTTAAACCAAGTTAAGTGCATTAAAAATAAAGAGAATAAGGTTCTGATTCAAGAAGAGGATATTAAGGAACGATGGAGAAGCTATTTTGAGGAACATCTTAATGGTAACCATAGTGATAACATTGAGGGTTTAGACGTTAGGCCGGAGAAAAATGTGAAATGCACTAGACGGATTAGATTTTCGAAATTTAAAGAAGCTTTAAAGAGGATGAAAATTGGTAAAGCCTGTGGACTATACGAGATACCTATTGAGGTTTGAAAATATTTGGGAGATACAGGAGTTAAATGGTTGACATATTTGCTCAATAAGATCTTAAGTACAAAGAAAATGCTCAATGAATGGAGACAAAGTAATTTGATACCTATTTTTAAGAATATAGGAGATATTCAGAATTGCTCAAATTATAGAGGTATAAAGCTTATGAACCACACTATGAAATTGTGAGAAAGAATTGTGAAACACCGTTTGCTGTTAGATACTTGTATCTCCTCAAATCAGTTTGGCTTTTATGCCTGGTCGATCAACTATGGAAGCTATTTTTCTTATAAGAGATTTGATGAAAAAGTATAGAGAGATGAAGAAGGACTTACATATAGTTTTATTGACTTGAAAAAGGCATATGATAGAGTCCCTAGAAAAGTTTTATTGTGGATCTTAGAGCGTAGAGGAATATCTATAAGATATATCCAAGTCTTGAAAGATATGTATGAGGGAGCTATCACCAGTTTCTTCACCGTGAGAGGGGATACTAAGGATTTTTCCGTTTCTATTGGATTACACTAAGGTTCAGCTTTGAGCCCTTATCTTTTCTCCTTGGTCATGGATGAGCTAACAAGACATATACAGGATGACATCCCTTGGTGTATGATGTTTGCAGATGAAATTGTATTAATAGATGAGACTCAAGCAAGGGTAAGTCAAAAGTTGAAATTATGGATAAGCACTTTGGAATCTAAGGGTTTTAAGCTAAGTAGGACTAAGACTGAGTATATGAATTGTAGATTTAATAACGAGTATAGAGAAAGAGACAAAATTATTTTAGACGGAATAGCAGTGTCTCATAGTACTTATTTTAGATGCCTTGGCTCTATTCTTCAAGAAGATGGGGGTTATGAAGAAAATGTAAATCATAAGATTAAAGCTGGTTGGATGAAATGACGGGGTGCTACAGGAGTTCTATGTGATCGAAAGATGCCAATTAAATTAAAAGAAAAATTTTACAGCATTGTAATACGGCCTGCGATGATGTATGGTAGTGAGTGTTGGCTAGTAAAAGGACAACACATGAGTAAAATGCATGTTACGAAAATGAGAATGATAAGATGGATGTGTGGTCATACTAGGATGGATAGAATCTGCAATGAGTGCATTACAGAAAAAGTGGGGGTAGCACATGTTGAGGATAAGATAAGAGAGCATAGATTAAGATGATTTGGCCATGTGAAATGAAGACCTAGCGATGCACCGGTTAGAAAAACCGAACAAGTTAGAGTAGATATATCTAAGAGAGACAGAGGTAGGCCTAAACTGACTTGATCAAAAGCGATCCAAAATGATTTTATGATGTTACATCTATCAGAAGAGATAACCTTAAATTGTATTGCATGGAAAAGAAGAATCCATATAGCCGACTTCAATTGACTTGAGATTAAGGTTTTGTTGTTGTTGTTTAAGAGTCATATATTTTTTTAACTTTTCAAAATTTTAAAAATTATAAGTTAATTAATATTATTAAATTATTTTAATATTTAATTAATTCATAAAAAAATGTCAAAAATATAATTTAGTTAATTAAATATTTTAAAATTATATTAATATATAATTATTTAACTGAAGAAAATTAAAAGGCAAATAAAATTTATTAATTATTAAATTTTAAATTTCATATAAAATTTTAAAATTAAATAAAAAATTAATTAATAAAAAAATATGAATTATTGATTATAATAAAAATTTCTAAAAAATATAAAAATAATTATTATTATAACAAAATTATTAACTAAATAAATTATCTAAATAAATTATTGATTATAATTAATTTCTTAAAAACATCAAAAGTTATATATTTTATTAGAAATATATTATTTAATTTATTGTAAATATTCAGAATCATATATATATTTTTAACTTTTTAAATTTCTAAAAAATTAATCAATTAATATTATTAAATTATATTAATATATAATTATTTTATAAAAAATTAAAAGCCAAAAATTTAATTTAGTGAGTTAATATTATAAATTATATTAATGTTTAATTATTTAATAAAAAATAAAAAGACAAAAACAATTTATTGATTATTAATATCTAATTTTATATAAATTATTAAAATTAAATAAAAATTTATTAAGAAATAAAAATTGTGAAGTAGTTATTCCGAAAAATGATAATTTGAGATTCATGACTCTAATAGAATAGCAAAAAGAAATATCTATGTTGAGCTCAGTTCAAGTATGGAGAGTGATAGTAAATTGGCCACTTCTAATTTCACATTAAATTTATAAATTTTTAAATATCTGGTGTTGTATAATTCATTTACCCATTAAAAAAAATAATATAATATAATATATAAACAAAGAGAAAAATATACTCTCTATTTTGCATCTTACATCTTTACTTAGTATTGTTATCATTAATAAAAATAAAAAAGAAGACTTGAAAATCTGTGAAAGTTATAGAAAGTGTGGCTAACTTTATTATTGTTGAACGATTTGTGCGTATATCAATTCTACCCGTAAGTGCATGTACCGTAATAAGTAGTAAAGTGAATGTAAATATCGTTTCCACATAGAAAGAGTAATTTAACTAACTAAAATTTAGTTTGACTATTATCTGAAAACTAATTAATTAATTTTATATTTTAAAAATTAAATACTTAATCCTTAATTTAAAAAATTTAAAATCAAATTGCAAACTTAAATTGAATTAAATTATCTATCCACTTAATTTCAAAGATTAAAATTAAAAATTCAAAGTAAAGTTTAAATTCAAATTTAAAATAAATTTAGATTATCGAGTATGATTATGTTTTATTAGAATTATTTCAAAAGAGTAAAAATTAATTTTTAAATTAATTTAAAATTTTCATGGATCAAAATTACCAATTCTTTAAAATTTTAAAAAAATAGAAACGAAAAAATAAATCAAAATATCCATAACTCTAAAATTGAACTTAAAAAAATAACAAAAAAAACAAGCGTTCAAAATTGAATTTCTAAACCGTGATTGGATATTGAAACTTGATGGATGAATCTTGAAAAGATGATTGAATTATCCTCAAAGCACAATATTCTTCTTCCCTCCTTCTTTCTAATGATGAATGAAGGCTTTCGAGTCCAAGAAAAATGAGATGGAGATCAATTTTCTCTAGGATAGATGATGCTAGTTCCTATTTTGGTTCCTGTTCACCTAACTAAAATAAACTCCTACTCCCTCTCAGCTTCTGTAAAAATTCAAATTAAATTTTTCAAGCTAATTTTCTATTAGATAGAAATCTTATCTCAATCTGACCCTTTTTGTAAAGTTGTAGCCCTTGAATATTAGATGATTTGGGCTCTTGAATAATCTCAATTGGACTTTGGACGCCCAAATTATGGCTCAATTACTCTCAGGAGCTCAGACTGAAATTATGCTATTGTATTTTAAGCTCAATTTCAACTTTATAGTTGGAGGTCTAAACTAACTCGGATTTTGATAAACTAAACCTTTCTGAAAAGCTTGAGAAATTATCTATCAACTTCATGAAGAACACTTTTTCAATCTTACACTTTATCATAATCAAAATCTTAATTGAAACTCTGAAGGTCTAATATGTCTAAAATCTCTACTTATAAGAGTCCTACAAAAAATTAATTAAAACTAAGCTTTACTAAAAAAATAATGACATTAGAATACATAATTAAGCTTATAATAGGTAAATTTAACTTAATTTCTTATAAAATTTGATAAAAAAAATTGTATGGTCTACTTAACAAATTCTCACACACTTGAACTTTTGTTTGTCCTCAAGCAAATTAATCATCATTAAATCAAATTCCAACAATTAACTAAACATAATTAAATAAAGAAAGATAACAATCACTTATTCTTAACTTAAAACACTAAACTTCAAAATATCATAATCTTAAATAACTTCACAAACTAATCGCACTTATATATTAGGATAATTAACAAAAAAATTTATATTAAACCATAGTCATAAGAAATCATCATAACTTCATTAATCTAAAGATATAGTAAGCATCACTAAGTAACTAACTCTATATAATAATTAAAGATCAATAAGAACTACATTTTTATCATGGTTATTATATATATTCAATGGGTGTATTTTATGTTTCATCCCATTATTACTGTTAAATTTTTCTTCTTTTCATTTATATATATATATATATATGGTGGATGCATTTATGCTCCATTCCACCTTAATTATCTAAAACGAATGCGTTTTACGCATCATCTCGCAAAAAATTATTTTTAATTTTATATTTTATCCCCATATAATTAAACAATTTACTACTTTAGTGATTCATACTAACTTAAGAATATATTACATTATAATAAACTCAAAAGACTATGATAAATACAATTTTCACAATTCTTTAAAAATAAGTGTTGTTAATTTATAAAATTTTTAAGGTCATAATCTTATTCATTCCATGTATTAAATTAAAAATAAGCAATAGTTAATACACTAAATAATAAATAAAGAATAAGTAGGGATAAAAAATAATCAAATAAATTACAAAATAGGAGTATAACATATTCTAATATTTATTAAAAATAAAAATTTAGGTCTAGTATAAATTAAAATAAAAAGACACAAAATTAAATAAAAATAAAAATAAAAGACAAGCTAATCAAATATTATATAAATCAAACTAATAACAATAAGAGTTAATTATTTATTTCTAAGCATCTCTCTCTTATTTCTTAATGGTTACTGTACTGAACTGCACTTTCTTAGGGATCTTAGGAGGTCTTCCTCCCTTACTCTTTTTCAATTTTGAAGGCTTATCTCTCTTCCTTTGGATTGGTGCTAACTTATGTTCATCACCATCACTTGAAGTATCATCTAAAACTATTAAGTCAAGTTGGGATTTAGCTCTTTCACAAACTTTCTCCAATTTTTTCCTCACCACTATCTCATCAAGATTCATAGTGTATTCATTAGGATTAGAATAAACACGCCTAAAAGTATATAAGGCGGCGAGTTGTTCAGACATTTTTACATGTGGATTCACATATGATTTTTTTAGATCTCAAATGCCGTCTCCATATTTCTAACCCCAAGTGTATAAATTTTTTTTTATTATTTATCTTTCTCTATTCTAAGGTTTTGCTAAATAATGAATTAGAATTGCTAGAAACTCAACCTTAAATAGAGAAGAAATAAAGATTAATCTTAATGCCAATCAACTAAAAGAATTCTACTTAAATTCTTATTGTTAAAGTTGATTAATTAAAAATAAATTCTTAGTTTGCTAGGATTTGGAGTTCAATTCAAAATAAAAGATATGATTTCAATCCTAGATAAAGTAAAATATCTCACTAAAATTTAATTAAAACCTAATAATATATAATAATTTTTTATTTTTTATTTCAAAAAAAAATTGGAAAAAATAATTTTCTTATTATTTTTTAATTTCAAATTTTTAATTTTTCTAATTTTTTTTGAAATATTTTGAAATATTTTTCTAGAGGAGATAAAAATATAAATTAAAGAAAAATTCACAAAAAAAAAAAACAAATACAAATACGAGAAGAAAAATTTACAAAACGCAAAGTAGTCCACAAAGAAGAAAACTACAAATAACAAGAAAAAGCAAATATAATAAGAAAAGAAATAAAGGATGAATGCTTTCCTGAGTTATGACAGTGATGGAGGTGATGAAGTTGAAGAAGGAACAGACAACTCCGAAAGTTCAATATACTTCATTAGCTTTTAATTATGATAAATCTGGCACCTTTCTATGTTGATAATTCTTTGACTCATAGACCCTAATTGATCTCCATATTGCCTCAGCTCCTCTATAATATTTAACTGTAAGCTCATTTGCTTATTTGTTTCATCCATTTTATCGAGCCACTTTAAAATCTGTCACCATCCTTGCTCATTATTGTCATTATTGTCACCTTTTTCCTCATCACTTTCCTCTTCTTCATATTCCTCATCTTTATTTGTTGGTTGGTCACTAGGTGAAGCATTACTAGAACCTCCTTAAACTAGGTTCTTGAAACACATTCTTGTTGTGGGATCCTTCAATTTACTGCTTGCATCTAAAATCTCCGCATGGCATAATGTATCAAATGAATATGACTCTCCACTAATGTAATCTATAAAGGTATTACTAGGATAAAAAATATTAAAATATACTGCCAATCTAGTAAAAATATGACCTAATGCAATGGTGCTCTTGGAATATTGAGCAATAAATATCAAACTTTAAAAAATATGATATATTGCAAACACTTTCTTATTCTTATAAGCACAATACAACTTAAACAATTCTTGAACTGATATTTTATTACTCTCTTTTTTTCAAACACAAAAGGACATATAAAGTTATACAATAACAATAAACTATAATCACGAATCAACACATTTGGTGTATTTCTAATGTTGAACGAATCAAACTCAGTCAATATTTTTCAGAATTTATCAATGTTAAATTCTTTAGAATGAGTACAAACATCTACTTCAAGCAAGCTTAAAGCTTTAAACATAACATTATGATCAATTAAATAATCTATACCAAATATTCTACACTCTAAATATTTATCTTTAGATTTTGACATTTTAAAGATTATAAATAATTCAAGAGTGAGTTCTTTATAAGTGTCATATCTATTTTGTACCAATTTTTTCTAACCAAATCTATCAAACAATTATTTTATTCTATCAACAATACTCAAATGCTCAAAAATATCACACAGCTAAAATATCTACAAGGAGTAATATTTCTCAAACATATAGAGAGATAAATTTCTGCCTTCTTCTTGATTATAAATGGGAAAAGGAGCATCAAAATAGAAAGATATATCTACCTCATCCCTTGAAGAACTTGAAACATTCTCCTTGACTTTCCTTGATGTTGATGTTTTTGCAATACTTTTCAATCTTGAAGCCATTGTTGGAAGAATTGAGTAGTGGGTAAAGTAGATTTGGTAAGAATTTGTTGGATTACGGAAGAAATTAAGTGGATTATGGAAGGATTTGAGTGGATTTGAGATGTTTATAGTTAGAGATTTTAGGAGAGAGATTGAGGGTGTGTGAGAGAGAAAAAGAATAAAAGATAAATGAAGAGAGAGAAGGGGATGAATGGGTTTATTTATGCTTAAAATTATTTTTTTACAGACTGTCCAGTAGCAATTGTGACATGTGGCGCTATCGCGACAAGTTAGTGATATGCAATAGTGCGAATGTGTTACTCCTCGCTTTGCCAAAGGTTGTTTCCTCTGTCGCAATCACACTGCCCAGCGTGATCGCTACAGAGGGCAGTCCCCTCCATGCATGCTCTTGCTACCCGTTGCGAGTACGAGTTACAGACTTTTATTTGTCGCGATCGCACATGGCCTCGCGATCTTGACAGACCTTGCTTCGCAGCACGCTCATACGAACTTGTGCAACCGCGTCAGTACCTGGGCTAATTTTTTTTAAAATTAAATTATAAAAGCTCGTTTCAAACTTACCTTTCCTGTTCTTTCTTCTCCACCTTTGCTATTCGCTTAACAAACAAAAATAATAATTCATCATTCAAGAACATAACATCAAAAAACCAACCTGTAAAAACCAACAAACTAAATTAATAACTCCATTATTATGTAAAACAATTATCAAAACTTCAAATTAACTGAATTAAATGAACTAAAATTATTAAAAATACAACTATTAAATGGAAATTAAAGAGATAGAAAATTGGGTTGCCTCCCAAAAGTGATTGCTTAAAGATTTTAGCTTGACTTTTTCTTTGTCTCTCAAACATCAAAGTAACAGACTAAAGCCTTATCAAATGGTTCACCAATTATATATAGCTTTAATCTCTGTCCATTAACTGTAAAAATTTGATGCAAGCTATTTTGAATGTCCACCGCTCCTGAAAGATAAATTTTAACTATCTTAAATTGCTCTGACTATCTAGACTTAAGTTTTCCAATAAAAAGTTTAAGTCTAGAATTAAACAATAAGACATATTGACCTTCATGAAAGTTACGTTCCTGAATGTGCTTATCATGTCATGCCTTGGTTCGCTCTTTATATAACTTAGCATTTTTATACGAACTAAGGTGCAATTCCTCAAGTTGACTTAACTGAAGCAACCTCTTCTCACCTGTTGTTCTCATATCAAAATTTAAATGTCTAATTGATCAATAAGCCCTATGTTCTAACTCTATTGGAAGATGACAAGCCTTATCAAAAATCAATCTATATGGAGACATTCTAATGGGTGTCTTAAAAGCAGTCCGATAAGCCCATAATGCATAATCCAATTTTAGTTCCCAATCTTTTCTAGAAATTTTCATAGTCTTCTGTAATATCCACTTAATTTCTCTATTAGAAATCTATACCTGATAACTCATTTGTGGATAATAAGGTGCAGCTATCTTATAATGAACTTCATACTTCCTGAGAAGAGTTTCAAAAGTCTTGTTACAAAAGTGTGAACCTTCATCACTAATAATAGTTGGACTAGTAATTGCTTTCACCCATTTTGAGATATAATCAACAACTATAAGAATATATTGGTTACTTAAAGAAGAAGGAAATGACCTCATAAATTAATTCCCCAATCAACAAATAATTTAACTTTCAAAATAGAGTTCAAAGATATATTATCCCTTCTTGAAATATTTTATACCCTCTGACAACGATCACATCTTTTAACAAAATTGTGTGTATCTCGATAAATTGTTAGTCAAAAGGATCCTAATTGCTATACCTTAGCTATAGTCTTGGAGGAACTAGCATGTCCTCCGCACTCTCTAGAATGATAGATCTCAAGTGTGGATTAAAATTCTTCTTCTGGAATACATCTAAGAATCAACCCACATGTAATGCTACAATATTTGAATAATAGAGGATCATCCTACATGTAATGCTTTATTTTAGAGAAAAAATTTCTTTCTTTAATTAGCATTAAAATTAAAAGGCCCAATTTACTTACCAGATAATTGACAATGTCTGCATACTAAAGAGAATTCTCTTTCAATGAATAAAGTTGCTCATCTAAAAAAGTTTCATTGATTGGGATCTCCTCCTTAGCCAATGTCCCCAACTCTGGTCTAGAAAGATGGTCTGCAATAATATTTTTTAGCCCTTTTTTGTCTCCCCAATGAATCAGGCGTTGCTTTACCTCCTTTTTGGTCATAAGATACCTAATGACGATGTGGTTTGTGTACACAATTACTTTCGATCCAATAATATAAGATCAAAATTTATCAAAAGAATAAACCACCGCAAGTATCTCTTTTTCAGTAGTAACATAGTTTACTTGATCATCATCAAATAACCTTCTAACATAGTAAATGACATAGCACATTTTGTCATTCCTTTGGCAAAAAACAACTCCTATTGCAAACACAATAGTGTCATACATAATCTCAGAAGGTAAGGTCCAATAAGGTGTTGCAATAACCGGAGCCGTGGTCAATGCCTTCTTCAACCTATCAAAAGCAATAAGACAATTATTAAAAAAATGAAACTCAATATCTTTACTCAATAAATCAGATAAGGCTTTGAAATTTTAGAAAAATCACATAAAATTCAGCATGTCCAAGAAAACTCCAGATTCCTTTGACGTTTATTGATGGAGGCAACTTATCAATCACTTCAATTTTTATTTTGTCCACCTCAATTTCAGCTTGTGAAACTTTATGCCCAAGGATTATCACCTCTTCATCCATAAAATGATATTTTTCTCAATTAAGCACTAAATTTGTTTCATTGCATCATTGAAGCACCTTAGCTAAATTCTGCAAATAAATTTCAAAAGAAGTACCATAAATAGTGAAATCACCCATAAACTTTTCCATAAATTTTTTTACAAAATCATTAAAAATTACCATCATACAACGTTGAAATGTAACCGGTGTATTACACAACCCAAAGGGCATCCTCTTATAAGCAAAAGTACCAAATAGACAAGTAAATGTTATATTACCTTGATCTTTTGAAGCTATAGGTATCTGAAAATACCCTCAGTATCCATCTAACAAAAAAAAAAAGAATTACTAGCTAACTGATCCAATATTTGATCAATAAAAGGTAATAAAAAATGGTCTTTACGAGTAACCTTATTTAATTTTCTATAATCAATATACACTCACCAACCCGTAACTGTCTTAGATGGAATCAACTCATATTTTTCACTTTTTACAATAGTCATCCTCCCTTTCTTTGGTATCACATGTATCGGGCTTACCCAAGAACTATCCGAAATTGGATAAATAATTCATGCATATAACAACTTGGTAATTTCAGCCTTAACCACCTCATTCTTATTAGGATTTAACCTCCTTTGTGCATCCACAATAGGTTTGCAATCAATCTCCATCAAAATCCTATACATACATAAAGATGGGTTAATACCGTTGATATCATAAATAGTCCAACCTATAGACTTCTTAAAGTGTCTAATCACACCTAATGTTTATTTTAATTGGTTCTTAGATAATTTAGCATTTATAATTATTGGAATGCTATCATTGGGCCCTAAAGAGACATATTTTAAATGGAAAGGAAATGATTTCAACTCAAGTATTGGGAGTTTCTCAATTGAAGGGGGTGGAAAAGGTGTAGACTTCTCTATCTCTTCAAATCCCCTAAAAGTTATGGGCGGTGTCATTTGCAAGATATATGTACAAGCTGCAATCTCTTGATTGCCATCTTCTTGAGTTGACTATGTATCAAACAAGCCTCTAAAGGGTTCTTTCTAAACTCTTTTTCATAGACTTCTTCCATTAATTCATCAATAACATCAACTCTAAAATAATCATCCATAAAACTAAGTTCGTTCATGGACTCACTAAGATTGAACTCTACTTTCTCTTCACCTACTTGCAAAGTTAGCTTATTACCTTTAACATCAATCATAGCCCCTGCAGTAGCAAAAAATGATCTCCTTAAAATTAAAGAAATTTAAATATACTCTTTCATTTCAAGAACAACAAAATCGACAGGTATAAAAAATTTATCAACTTTAACCAGAATGTTGTCAATAATTCTCAAAGAAAATTTCACAGAATGATCTATTAATTGTAGTATCATTTTTGTGGGCTTCAAGTTGGTAAATCCAAGCTTTTTGCAAATAGAATTTGGCATTAGACTTATGCTAGCACCCAAATCACATAAAGTTTTATTTAAATTAAAATCACCAATAGTACAAGGTATAGAAAAACTCCCTGGATCCTTCAACTTGGATGAAAGTTTATTTAGGATCACCGCACTACACTCTTCAGTAAGAGTAACTCTTGTGTTTTCTTTAATAGATCTCTTGTTAGAAAGAATCTCCTTCAAGAATTTGACATATGAAGACATTTGCGCAAGATCATCTGCAAAAGGTATATTAATTTTTAGTTGCTTAAACACTTTAAGAAATTTCTCATATTGTTTCTCCACTTTTTGCTTTTGAAGCCTTTAAGAAAATGGTACAAATGACACATAAGGCTTAACTTCACTCCTAGAAGGGAGTGTATCACTTTTCTCCTTTTTCCTTCCCAGTCTCTTTATTTCGTTCATCTTCTTCAACTTCTTCATCTCCTCTTTTTGATTCAACATTCTTTAAAACTTCATCTTGTAATTGCTTCCCACTTCTAAGTGTAATTACTTTGTAATGCTTTCTGAGATTTATTTTTGTTTTACTAGGCAAAGCCCCTTGACTTCTTAAATTTGAAGAACTAGCTATTTACCTAATTTGCACTTCAAGGTTCCTGGTTAGACTTACAATTTGATCCATTCTAACTTTCAACCGGTCATATTGCTTATTTAATTTATCAAACCTCTCACTAGAAATAGAAATAAAAATTTCTAACGCAAGTTTCATAACTCATCTTGTTGCCTTGATAGTTAGCTTGACCTTGACCTCTATTAGAAAATGGTGATTGGTACATACCTTTTCGGTTAAATTGGTTCCCATGATTTTTTTGTTGCATTGATTTTCACCCCAAGATAAATTTGGGTGGTTTCTCCAACTAGGGGTATATGTGTTTCCATAAGGCAATTGTTGAGCTCTATTTTCATCGCCTATAAAATGCACTTGTTCTTGAGCCGAACATTCAAAAGATTAGTGGTTTTCACCATACCCTTCATAACTTGCAGTGGCAAGATTAACATGTTCTAACTTCCTAACTAAGGCATCAAACTTAGCTGAAAGTAGTAAAATTTCATCTACTTCATGTAAACCAGCCACTTTCTTAGGTAAAGATCTCTCACTAGATCAATGGCAATTATTTGTTGCCATAGATTCAAATAATTCTAATGCTTCAGCTGTATTTTTGTTCATAAGTGCCCCTTTTACAGTTGCATTAATTGTACTCCTCAATAGCCCTGTTATCCCATTATAAAATGTTTGAACAACAAGTCATTCTGGAATCCCATGGTGAGGGCACTTTCTTTGAAGGTCTTTAAATCTTTCTCATGCTTCATAAAACGATTCATCATCAAACTGAATTTTGCAGTTTTTTCAGGAGAAAAATATTTTGCCAAAAATTCTTTAGAAAAATCATCTCAAATGGTGAAAGTTTCAGCAGCTTGTCCTTACAACCAAGCTTTCGTCTTGTCCTTCAATGAAAAAGGAAAAAAGCGTAGTCTAATTGCATCATCACTGACTCCATTCATCTTGATTGTATAATAAATTTTCAAAAAAAAATTCAAATTAGCAATAACATCTTCCTAGTCTAACTCATAAAAAAGCTGTTATTGAGCTATGTTGATGAGAGATGGTTTAAGCTCAAAATTGTCAGCATCTACTGCAGAGCGAATAATGCTTGAACCAATATGAGCATTAGGCATGACATGTTCTCTCATAGTGAGATTTTTTTTGTTGAATTTGATCTTAAGGGTCACCCATGTTTACTTCTTCGTCACTAGCCTCTTCCATTTCAATCCTACTTTCTTCTTCTAGAGACACTTGTGCACGAATTTATTTTCTTTCTTCTCTTTCTAAGCGAAGTCTCCTTCTTACTCTATTATTTTCTCTGTACTGCTTTTCAATTTCAGGATTAAATTCTTCTATTATAGCTTATCTATCACTGCGCATAAAATTCCTGCAGAAAAGCAAAAGAAAATAATTAAAATAAAATTTAAAATTAATAGTCACTTCGAACTTACTGTTATTAAATTAATTTCTCCTTCTCCAGCAACGGCGTTAAAAACTTATTGAACAATTTGTGTGTGTATCAATTCTACACGCAAGTGCACGTATCATAACAAGTAGTAAAGTAAATGTAAAGATCGTTCTCACAGAGAAGAAGTAATTTAACTACCTAAAATTTAGTTTGACTATTATCTGAAAACTAATTAATTAAATTTATATTTTAAAAATTAAATACTTAATCCTTAATTTAAAAATTTAAAATCAAATTACAAATTTAAATTGAATTAAATTATCTATCCACTTAATTTCAAAGATTAAAATTCAAATTCAAATTAAAGTTCAAATTCAAATTTTAAATAAATTTAGATTAACAAGTAGGGTTAGGTTTCATTAGAATTATTTCAAATGAGCAAAAACTAATTTTCAAATTAATTTACAACTTTCATGGATCAAAATTATCAATTTCTTAAATTTTAATCTTTTTCTCTTTTAATCAAGAAAATTAATTATTGATAAAATTTATAAGTTCTATTTTCATGAATAATAAACTACAATAGTCTATCAAACTCGAAGAAATTAAATTGGTCTTTAGATTATTCTTTTATCTCTAAAATGAATTTCTAAAGTCGTTAATTTTCATAATCTAAAATCATACCTAACTTTCACTCAACATATGATTTTAATAGAACAAGTAATTGGTGGCTAATCAATCATAAGTATTAAGAATAAAATTAACAAAATCTTGATTCAATAAATAAAATAGTAATTAAATCAATTAATACCCATCATCCATGACCCTAAATTCACCTAATTCCACTAAGAAGATTAGTTGTTCATAGCTAATTTGAAGATAAAAATATTTGAAATGAATAAATAAATCAAAGTATCCATAACTCTAAAATTGAACTTAAAGAAATAACAAAGAAAACAAGCATTCAAAATTGAATTTCTAAACTGTGATTGAATGTTCAAACTTGATGGATGAATCCTGAAGAGATGATTGAATTCTCCTTAAAGCGCAATCTTCTTCTTCCCTCCTTCTTTGTAATGATGAATGAAGGCTTTCGAGTCAAAGAAAAATTAGATGAAGATCAATTTTCTCCAGGATAGATGATGTTAGTTCCTATTTTTGTTCCTATTCACCTTACTAAACAAACTCCTGCTCCCTCTCAGCTTCTGCAGAAATTCGAATTTAAACTTACAAGAAAATTTTCTACTAGATAGAAATCTTATCTCAATCTGACCCTTTCATTGAAGTTGTAGCCCTTAAAGAGTAGATTACTTTAGCTCTTGAATTATCTCAATTGGGCTCCGAACACCTAAGTTATGGCCCAATTCTCTCAGTAGCTCAGACAAAAAATATGCTTATGTATTTTAAGCCCAATTTTGACTTTATAGTTGGAGGCTCAAACAAACTTGGATTTTGATGAACACGACTTCTCTGAAAATCTTGAGATGTCTTATATTAACTTCTCAAAGATAACTTTTCCAATCTTGCACTCTTTCATAATCGAAATATTCATTGAAACTCTAAAGGTCTAATATGCATAAAATCTCTGCTTATAAGAGTCCTACAACAAATTAATTAAAACTAAGCTTTACTAAAAAATAATGCAACTATAACACATAATTAAACATACAATAAGTAAATTCAACTTAATTTCTTATAAAAACAGATAGAAAAATGTGTGGTCAATATGCACTTATCAATTATGGATTTGTAACTATGAAACATGAAGAAGAATGATCTGATCCAGATATCTAAAATTGCTTCTAAAGTTAGTTGTTATTTACTAAAAAAATCATTTAACTTACAATCATAAAAAAAAAAAAAAAACTAAATCAGTACCTCTTTTTTTCTTCAAATATGCTCATTGAAATGCTAATTGTATTGTATTTCTTTTATGCTAGATTTTATTCATATATTATTGGGATGTTTTTTGTATTCCTTATACCTAAAAATTTATTATTGAATAATGACATATTAAATTTTGATATTATGACAACTAAATTGATTTAAGAATATAGAAATTGAGAATATGGAGAGAAGAGAAGATAACGTGAGAATTTGAGAATATAGAAAGAAACTGAGAAGTTATGAAGTTGCTTATTTTTTAAAATATCATGATATAGCATCTTAAGAAGATAGTGCATTTGCTTAATTAGCTTTTATATAATAATATAAATATAATATCTTTTTAAATTCATGACTATTTAAATTCTAATTTTATCTTTTTAAATTTAAATTCTAATTTTTATAATAATAAATTATAAAATTTCTAATTTATATTTGTTTATCCGCTTGCATAACAGCTATAAATCCTCTATTTTTTAGTCCCTTATATGCCCGTTGCACAGTAATGATAATAGTAAAATACAAATAAATATAATAAATAAATAAATAAATTATACATAAATTAATAATAAATTATATTTTAAAAAATACAAAATAAAATATTTAACTCAATTTTTATGATAGTTTTATTAAAATAATATTAGTTAGTAAATATAATCTTTTTATTTTTTAACTTAATACTTTTACTAATTAAGAACAAAATCTATATTTATAAAATCATGGATTCTATAAAAATGAGAAAAAAAAAATTCAAATAAACTTTTTAAAATAGGAAAAAAATGTGAGTTGAAAGATTTATAATAATAGATTTTTATTGAAAGTGTTATTAATATAATAATTATTATTATTATTATATAAATTATCAATGTATGATTACTTTGTTAGAAATATTAAGAGTTATATATTTAATTTTTTAATTTTTTAAATTCTTATAAATATATAAGTTAATTATTATTATAAATAAATTATTTAATTTATAATTAAGTTATTATGAAGGTCAAGAGTCATATAAACTTTTGAAATTTCTAAATATATATATACATAAATTAATCAATATTATTTAATTATATTAATGTGTAATTAATTTATAAAAAATTAAAAGTCATAACTATAATTTATTTAATTAATATTATAAAATTTTATTAATATGTAACTATTTAATAGAAAGATTAAAAGTCATAAATATAATTAATTATTAAATTTATATAAATTATTAAAATTAATTTAAAATTAATTAAAAGAGGAAAGTATTAAAAATATATGAGAAATTGAAATTAAGAAATTAATATAGATATTGAGATATTGATAAGAAATTGAGAAATTATGATATTATAGTATTTTTAAAAATAGAAGACATTGCATGCTTAGAAAAGTTTTCATTTTCTTGGCTTTTATATATTTATATAGATATAGATTATTAAATTAATTAAAAGAAGAAAGTATTAAAAATATATGAAAAATTGAAATTAAGAAATTAATATAGATATTGAGATATTGATGAGAAATTAAAAAGTTATGGTATTATAATATTCTTAAAAATAGATGACACGGCAAGTTTAGAAGAGTCCTCGTTTTCTTGACTTTTGTATATTTATATAGATTAATATCTATTTATTTGCAAATACATGCAAGAGAATTTAAGTGGGCAATGAGAAATTTAGCACTATAAACATACTGTCTATCTATCTATCTATATAAAGGTGAAATACTTAATACATTTTTATATTTAGTATTTTACATAGCATTATTAACCATCTCACTTTAATTTCTTGCCTTGTTTAATTAAATTCACAATAACTAAATATATAGGAATATCCCCATTTCCATCCTCAAATTATATATATATATATAATCAAATAAATAAATTTCATATTTATAGCTTGTCACAGTGTTTTTGTTTGCCAAGTTTTGAGCCAGCAAAATTGAAAAGCAATAAGCTTCAGTGTCTGCCGATAGCTTGCCAACATATGTTAATGCTATATATTTTGATTTTTCTGTCCCTTTGCTTCCATTTTTTAATCATTACATTACGATACGTAAGTTATAAATTGCCCTTTTCTTTTCTTTTCTTTCTTATCTTTTGACCAAATTAACTGAACAACAAAGAGATATGTTAAAAATCACACCAACATTATAGTAATTATAGAAAACATTTTCTGTTTTCTTTTTTCCAATTTTCTTTTCTTTTTTTTATATTTTATATTTTTTATTTTCCAAATTAAAACTCAAAAAAAAAAAGACATTCATTTGCAATTATTCTCTATTTTTCTACTTTTTATTTTCAAATGTGTTTTATCAAACTTTTTTTTATTAAATAACTTCTTTTATTATAAAAAAATAGTGGATAAATGATAAAAGAAAGGAGTAGATGTATTTTAATTAGTACTTCATATTTTTCATTTAGAAAATAATTAAAAAAATATTTTCTAAAACTCATTTATTAATTAACAATTCTGAATAGAAAATATTTTTAACTAATTAATGATTTTTATTTTTATTTTTATTTTTTTAAAATTTCTGATTATCAATCAAACTTTACACAGTACATATAGTGGAATCTTTATTAATTAATGTATAGTGATACCCTCTTTGAAAAAAAAAAAAAAGAATGGTGACGCCAAAATAATATATTATTATTATTATCAGTATCGGGACAAATTCTAAAAAGAATCAACAAAAAAAATCTAATAAATCAAATTTTAAAACCGATAAATTTCACTGAATATTTGGATCATATTAAAATTCTTGCAATGTTAAATGTAAGATGTGAATGAAATCCATAATTCCTTCATTATTTTGACTTTAGGGGAGGAATAAAAATGAAAACCACTTGTTTAGACTGTGATATACATATACATATATATATATATATGTATAGTACTTAATTGAATCTTTGATAGAATATATGGTTTCATTATAATCTCAGAAAAATTAATATAAATATTTTTTTAATAAAAAATATTATATTTATTTATAAATAATCAATATAAAATATAATATACTAAACTTATTAAATTTTATCAATGAGTTGATAAAATATTTTATCTAAAGAGAAGTAGAAAAAATTATTTTACTAAAAAAATAATTTGTGAAATTCAATATAAAAAATAGAATATGATAAAATAAGAAAAAAATATTATAAGCGTAGTTTAGGTATTACTCAATTAAAAATTTTAATTATAGTTAAATAAATTAATATTTTTTTAATCCATTATATTTTATTATATCTTCTAAATATAATAATATAGTCTTTTCTAATAAAATATAAATATTTTTATAAAATGCATTCACAATAATAAATTTTTTAATTTATTGGCCTAATACATCTGAAGCTCCATAAATTTGACAACTTTAATCATTTTACCTCTTATATTTATATATTTATTAGATTTTTTTATGTACTTATCTATTTTATTTCAATAGATACTAATATAATAATATATTGATCATTTTATTTTTTTTATATTTATCTATTTCATACTCAAATGATATCTAGATAAAAAAAATACTATAATTATATATAAGTATTTATTTGATATAAAATATATAAATATAAGAAGTAAAGTGATCATTATGTAATTATATAATATTTATTGAAATAAAATAAATAAATATATAAAATAATTTAGTAAAATATAAATATAAAAAATAAAATTATTAAATTTAAAAGATAATTGATGTATTAGGTCTAATTTATTAAATGTCCTATAAATATATTTTATATGATAATATTGGAGAGTACGTGTCTTTTTATTAGGTCAATTTGTTTTCGTCTTTATATAGATTTCCTCGAACCTTTTATTGAGTATATTTAATATGATAATATTTTATATGCAGCAACCTTATACCCTTTTCTCGCCAACTTGCCGATTTGACGAATATATACCTAAAGCAATCATAGCCTGCTACAGATTAATTTCTCTTTTGTACGTGTCATGATTTCCTTCTTCATCTTTTTATAAAAAGAAAGAATAATTAAACTTATTAATATATATACAATATAAAAGTTAATTTGAGGTTGAATCTAATATATAATGTATATTGATAAGATATTTTTTATTTTTAACTTTTACATATTTTCTGAAATATTGAATCCAAAAACTATATTCCATATTAACATAGCTAAAAAATTTTAGTCACAACAAAACATTAATGTGGCTAATTGAAAATTTTAGCTATTAATTTTATATAATTATGGTTAATCGAGGCTCCAATATTTTAATTGTTTTAATCGATTTAAATTTTAGTTACTCACCTACAATTAAATATTAAAAAAATTATATAAAATTAAAGTTGTATTATACTTTTAACTTAAATTACATAAATATACATAAAATTAATATTTTTTTTTTGGTGATGCATAGCAAAAAAATAAAAGCCAATTACTGTCTGAATGGCTAAACAATTATTAGCTAATTTACCAAACCCCACCAATAACTATAAGATTACTCGAAGTTAGATAATCTATCAAATGTTGCCCCTTGAGACGATTTACTCTAGATAATAAGCTTCTTAGGCTTATTTCATGATCAGTACTCCTCGCTATAATTGACTTATTATTAGTCACAATATTTTAATAATGATTATTTGTTGGGAAAATCGCTATTTTTCCCGCCGCTCGGACCGTCTTTAAGCAGGAACAAATGAGAAAATAAAATAACAATGACTGAGAAATTAAAGAGAATAAAACACAATAATTTAACGTGAAAAACTCCCGAATGGAGAAAAACCACGGTCGTTGTCTAACGACAACCAAGAAAAATATTCACTATGCAGCAAATTGTTACAACCACAAATTACAAAATATTTTTCTAACCGACACCCACAAAACAACCCCCAAATATTTATACTCCAAGGAACTCCAAGAGATGAATTCTCTAATTCATAATATAAACTACTTGGTGTTTAACCTATAGCTCTCCTTAAGCTATATTTTGTGTTTGCTTGGTGTATTTACAAATGGAGAGAATGAGCCTATTTATAGGCTTCAAATGCAAATAAATTGTCAAACTAAATTAGGTGAAAATTAGGCTAAATTAGGCACCTCCCATTTTCACCTCACATTTTTGACAATTTCTTCATTGTTAGGCACCTTGCATTTTTGACTTTCTTTATTTTTATTTTTCAATTTTGGTGTGCTACCACCAACAATCTCCACCTTGAAAAATAAAAACACAACATTGTCTGTTACCGACAATTATAATTCTTAACGTCAAGAATTAACATACTCCACCATAAAAGAGTATCGACACTTGGAATTATTTCGCCAACTCCAAGAATTTTTCATCGGCCATGTCGGATCCCGCTAATAGTTTATGGTGCAACCCTCCTGTTGACTTTCCGAGAGTTCATTAGCCATCGACATAATTTTTCCACCACGCACCTTGCATCAACTGTCAACCAATGCTGCGCGCATTTCCGTGGACCAGCTACCAATAATCAGTCCTCTTCCATGGCATCTCAACGGGTAGCAATCATGCCATGAGGACACACTTCTCTCAACTACAGAGACAACTCATCATCTCCTTCGCCACAGGAGATCACATTGGCAGCAACAACGTTAGAGCTTCTAGCCGAATCAGCTCCACCGTTCGGGCAATCCTTCCTCACGTGTCCAGTTTGACCACACCCCCAGCAGACAACCTTCCTCTTTCCGGAGCCTTTATTCTTTTTCCTGATACCGACAGATAAAGCTGAATTCTCATAAGATTTATTTTCCATTTCATTCAGTCTTCTCTCCTCAGTAATGAGCTTACTAACCACATCCGCATACACTACTTCCTTACTACCATATTTCAGAACAGGCTTCATGTGCTCATATGTTGAAGGAAGTGACAGGATGAGCCGGAGAGCTTTATCTTCATCTTCGGTTTTCACTCCAAGAGTTTCTAATTCAGAGATAATACCATTGAGTACACTCAGGTGATCGGACAGCTTTGTACCTTCCGCCATTTTCAACGTATGAAATTGCTCTTTCAAATATAACCTGTTGGATATATTTTTTCCCTGATACAATTCTTCCAGTTTCTCCCACAGCTCCTTTGTCGTGGACAATCCAAGCACATTAGCAAGAACATTTTTTGCTAGACACATGCGAATTTGACTTGCCGCCTTGATATCCAGCTCCTCCCATTCTTCGTCACTAATCTTGGATTTTTCTGAGTCTCCACTGCCACCGCCTTTTTCTGAATTTCTTCCGCTGACTGGTTTACCCTGCAAAACCTTATGTAGTCCAGACTGTATCAACACGTCTTTGACTTGCACTTGCCACAGTGCAAAATTCATTCTCCCATCAAATTTCTCAATCTCGCATCTCATTGCCGACATGCTTACTTTGTGCTTAATAAAGGACCAGAAATAAATATTACACCAGGTAAATTCCCAGGTAAGAGGAGGAGTCACAAAGGTCTCACTTAAAATCCACTTGCCTTAGACTAAATTCGTGTCGTTTGACAGAATTTACCTCGACATGTAATTATTTATCTCACCACCAATACTCAAGCACACCAAAGCAAAACGGCTCCACCTTTTCCAAAGCTCCACCAGCTTAAAAACAAAAATAATTTTTAACAAAAATCTTTTCTGATGTGGAAGATCAGACCAAGCTGCAACCACAGAGCATACTAAGATTTTTGACAAAAAATTATAACACCTAAGCTCTGATACCACTTGTTGGGAAAATCGCTATTTTTCCCGCCCCTCGGACCGTCTTTAAGCAGGAACAAATGAGAAAATAAAATAACAATGACTGAGAAATTAAAGAGAATAAAACACAATAATTTAACGTGGAAAACTCCCGAATGGAGAAAAATCACGGTCGTTGTCTAACGACAACCAAGAAAAATATTCACTATGCAGCAAATTGTTACAACCACAAATTACAAAATATTTTTCTAACCGACACCCACAAAACAACCCCCAAATATTTATACTCCAAGGAACTCCAAGAGATGAATTCTCTAATTCCTAATATAAACTACTTGGTGTTTAACCTATAGCTCTCCTTAAGCTATATTTTGTGTTTGCTTGGTGTATTTACAAATGGAGAGAATGAGCCTATTTATAGGCTTCAAATGCAAATAAATTGTCAAACTAAATTAGGTGAAAATTAGGCTAAATTAGGCACCTCCCATTTTCACCTCACATTTTTTACAATTTCTTCATTGTTAGGTACCTTGCATTTTTGACTTTCTTTATTTTTATTTTTCAATTTTGGTGTGCTACCACCAACATTATTAAATTACCTAAACTACGCATAAAAATAATTAATTTTGCAGAAAATTTTTTTTGAGCTGCTGTAATTAATTTATAATTTCAATTAGCCGAAAAAAATGGTAATTAATAACTAATAGCAATACGTATGTGCATGTAGTAGTACCAATGTGAGTTACAGTAGTCAAGCTTTTTCTAAGATGGAATAAAATATTATTGCCTTCAAAAGAAAGAACAAGATGAGAGTGGCAAAGATAGGATAGGATTGCAATGAACTTATAAAGTAACTCTCGAGTTTTTGCTAAGTTTATAGGATACTTATTGGGTCCTACTTGTACTAATTAAAATACCTCACCTTTTTTTTTTTTTTTTCTTTTTTTATCTTGGTTTTGTCTCTTTCTTTCATCTAACATACCCATAATTCATGTGTTTGCTATTTATATAAATCATCATAAATTAATCAGTGTTGATCTCAAGCTTCATTTGATTTTTTATTAATTATATTTAGAAAAGAGACATATCTAAAATTTAAATTTAAGGTTTAAGCGTAATAATACATATTTTTAGCATCTTGGTGATGGTTAAATTTAATTTGATTGTAGGAGACTCAAAATTAGAAATTCAAATTCATTGAGTTTTCATTTCAAAACAAGGTTTGATGTTATTTTCAAGGAAATGTTATTTGGACAAATTATATAAAAGAACTTACATACGTAATTAAGTAAATAAGTATTATATATATATATATATTATCAATGTAAATAAGTATTATATATGGCCGACAATGACAGTGGAAAAAAGAGAAGTTGTAATTTGCATTTTCAGTGGGATCATTTCTAACTTTAGACGTAATAATAATGTAGAGAAGTTGTAATTTGCATTTTCAGTGGGATCATTTCTAACTTTAGGCGTAATAATAATGTACAAAGGTAAGTTATAATTTACAATATTTTATTATATATTAAAATTATCATGTTTATGTGCATTTATTAATTTTCTATTGAATTTTTTTTAATATTTAATATTTGCCGTTTAATTATATTTTGAAATTTTTTTTAAAATATATCATATTCATCGCTTCACGCACAGACCCACTCAATTATAATTTTTTATTTAAAAATAAAATTAATTTTAATTATTTTTTTAATATTATAATTTAAATAAAAAATTATAATTAGTTAAATTGATAAATGGAAATATAAATTCAGTCATAATAAAATTTCCCGTTAGTTTGATACGTAACTTCCATTTTTTTTTATTGCATCATTTGAAACAAATTTAAAAAATTCGAAGTCACGTAGAAGGCATAGTGAATTTATTATGATGCAATAAAAATTTTTTATGAATTTTTTAAGGCATAGTGAATTTATTATGAATTTTAAAAAAAAAATTATTCCATTAGGAAGCATAGTGACGAGAGGTACTGTGATTCTGTAGTTAATTAATTGAAGAAGTGGTGGGCATACCAAATATACACCTGCAATCGCCACAGCCACAAAAAAATATATATATATAAACGGAGATAATTATAAAAAAAATTATTGTTTCTTCTATTAAAAAAATAGAAAAAATAAAATAAAATAAAATAGGAAGTGGATGGGTGAAATTATAAAGTTGTGTGCTTTTTTACTTTTTAGATACAATAAATAATGGGGAAAAATACAAAGAAAGAAAGGTAAAAAATGCAATGAAGCTAAAAAAAAAAGGAAAATTTTCCAAACAAGGAAGGTTCTCTCAGTAAAAAAAATGCGGTTATTAATTGAAAAAATCCAATTTAGATAATAAAAACAACTTTTTTTACATTTCAGATTCTCATAACTTTTGATGATGTTTGATGGAATAAAAATGGAGAGAGAGCCAAAACATGCATAGCCACTTGTTTTTATATACCTTTGTGTTTGTGGTGTTCTTCTCATTCTTAAGAACATTATCAAATGGATTCCGAACACTTTCAAATATTTTATATATATACCTTCTTTTACTTTTACTTTCACTATCATAAATAGTACGTGTATATTTATTTTTTACCATTTGATTCATATTCTACAATATTTCTACCTAATATGAATTCGCACGAAATAAATTTATTAAAAAAAAGTAAAAATACTTTTCTCAAATTTAAAAATATTTAATTTTAGAGTCAAATTTAAAAATTTATAATTAAGGATAAGAGACTTTGATATTCTTCTCATTTTACTTGGTGAGGTTACTCTTAGGTAGATAAATATTTAGAATAATCAAATGTATTTATATATTTAAGGGTCTAAGGACCGTAAATCAAAGTTCGATCAGATAACCTACAAAATTAAAGGAAATTAATGAGTTCGAATTTTATTCAAAATAAAAAAAAATGGGTGCTTCTTGATTGGTAATTTAAACTTTTGATGGAAATTGTTAACTTTTTTTTTTAAAAAATTAAACGTGCTAGTATAGAAGAGATATTAAAACAAATGACCTCATGAGAATGACTTGACACGGTCGTATAATGTAGAATTATATTTTGTTAATAAATTGGGGGGTCTTGACTCTTGAGATGGCTGGGAAACCTGACCACCTTATTACTATCGTTTTCGCATCACATTGATTGGATGTTGTAGTCGTAGTAGTAGTAGTAGTAGTAGTAATGCAATCAGGTTATCTTCTACTTCTATTGGTCCCTTGTTCTCCTCTGTCTATCTTCCCCCTTTTTCTTCATTATCTTTCATCAACAACTCTTTCTATATTTTTCCACGAAATTACTATTTTTCCTTTAAATTTCATTAAATTAAATAAATAATAATAGCAACTTAACAGTAAATACATATTGTTTTGGATAATAAATTAGAAGGAACTCTTTCTCTTCTATATATAAAAATGTTTTTAAGTGCTTGAGGTAGCCTTGAATATTATTTAAATTACTAATTATAACAACAATAGATATATATCCATATCCTGGTTAAGACAGGTTGCGTTTCAATATTTCTAATTTCTCTACAAAAATAGTTTTGGATATTTGGAACTCATCACTTTCTTTAATTTTTTTTCTTATTTAAATCTTAAGATCCTATTATAACCACTAAATTATAGCAAGCGTGTGTTACTTTCATCTAGGTCTCAGATTTAAGTCTCTCTATATATATATAATTTCTCAAAAAAAAAAAATTAAGACCGTACTATAATTTTTTTTTTTAAAGTTCATAGCGGTGAAACATAATCGGTAAATTTTGATATAATAGTCCTTTTATTACTAATCTAAATCTGCTTCAATTTTTGAATAATGAAAACTGGATTATTTACTGATTTTAACTTGATAAATTTTATATTTTTCTTCGATGACTGGTAAAAATTAATTCTATTATGGGGCCATATACAATGCATAAATAATATTTATACAGTTATTTAATTCTATCTTTTTTTCTCTTATTATTAAATAATAGGATATATGATCATCAAGGGTGATCAAATTTGAAAAATGAAAAAGAAAACAAAACGGAAGCTCGTACAAATAATAATAACAGTAAGAGTTGAGATATTTGGTGTGATGAATATATATATATATATATATATATGTGTGTGTGTGTGTGTGTGTGTGTGTGAATTGAGGGGCCATATAAATGATCCGAAACCGGCCAGCAAAAGATAAGAGAAAGAAAACAAATTTGAATTGATCAAACGCGGCTGGTCCATATAAATGAATACTACATTACACTCAGCCCTACTTATCAATAATTATAAAGAATGTCATGGCCATTTGAAAACATTCTTTTTATTTTTATTTTATCAATATCAATATCATTATCATTGTTATTATTATTTTGTTTTTGTTAAAAATGAGATACATATGATTCCAAATTTAACACTACCAAAACAGTGCTAAGTTTCAACAATCAATATCATCAACAAACCAAGATAAAACCCCACCACAATTTTTATAAAAAGTTCACAAAAAAAAAATCTCAAAGCCCCCATCATCTTGGTATTTGATGATAAACATTCTTTATATTTATGCATACATATATATATATATGTATGTATGTAGGTATGTATAAAGAATGTTTAGTTTAGTGTTGAGGTTGAAGCTTATTAATTAATTTTAATTTTGTGTCCAATGGTATCCTCTGCTAATAATGCAAATAATTAAGTGAATGAGAATTTTGTTAGAGATGAGCAAATAAATTGAATTAATCTGACTTGATAACTATTCTGATCAACCTAATTATTGATTTGGTTTAAAATTCAAACAAATTGATATTATTGATTCGGTTTTTACTTATATGTTTTGCAAGTAAAAATTAATTAAACTTTATAAAATCAATCGAATCCAATAAATTGCGATCAATTGTACATTTTTTTTTTCTGAATGGTCGGCTTTAGATAGTGTATTCTCTAACATAACCAATGATGGTGAATTAAGCAAACTCCTACAAGCCGACCAAACTGACCGATACACCGATACACGCCTCTAATTTTTGTTGTATGCATTAAACAAATACTTATATGATAAACATTAAATAGCAATGGATTTTAGCATACTGATTTAATTATGGGTGCTTACGACACATAAAGGAGGGATTAGCTGTTGCAAATGCAAGGGAATTTGCGATAGATTTGCCACTTAGTAGTCTATAAACATATATATAATTATCAAAAAATAATATTTAGATTTGATAAAATTAATTAATGATATTAATTCACTTATATGTATTAATATTTTAAGAAAATATATGTTAAATAAAAATTTATTTTAATATTGTCCAATCTTATTAATATAGCATGAAAACTCATAATTTAGTGAAAAATTTATTCTGCCATGAGTTGCTGCTGATCCATTAATCGACCTTCGAATTTTTTAATAAATTCAGTTATTTGATAATAAATAACAACTCAAAAATAAAATAAAAAAAACTCAAAAATTGTAAACAATATTATCAGAGAATTTGTAAATACATTTTTGTAAAAGAAGAATAAAATACTTTTGTGAAAGAAAATTTTTTTAAAAAAAAATCTCGAATCACAAAGTGAAGTTCTTTTTGTTCATTGCTTTCATTTCTTCTTATTTTAAGTTGGCAGTAGAACAATTTAGTTTATGTTGTGGGATTTTTCTGTTTTAGCTTATTTTGAATAATGTTGGTTTTGGTTTGAATAATAATAATAATATGAATAGTAATAAATCAATGCCAATAATAGCATAAGTTAACATAAATATTGAGAAATTAATCATATTGACTGCGTAGAGAAATATAATTAAAAAAAAGTGAAATCCCAAAAAGAAAATCAATAGTTAAATGTTCAAGAAAAGAATTTTTTTTTAAAAAATCAAAGGAAAAAAAAAAAGAAAGAAAAGGGTCAGGTTTTTTTTTAGGAAGGGGCAAAGTCTAAAACAAGAAATTATCATACACAGCATCTCGGAAAGGAGACTCCCGTAAGGTCGTCCATTATATGCTGTTGGGTTTTTATTTGTTAACCTCACTATAACTTGAAGGCAGAATTAAAAGATTCGCATCCCATCAATATTGTACGTTTTAATTTGTCTATTTCTGTATCACCCTATTTTAACTTCTTGTTTTTCTAAACATTATGTAATTAAAAATAAATCCCCTTCCCCAAATATAATTAATAAAATAAAATAAATAAATAAATAATAGGGGGGAAAAAAGGGAAAGGAATTGAAGGGTTTTTTTCTTTCTTAATTTGAAAGTTAAAACAAAATAATTCATGCAAATATATATATATATATATATATACCTTGTGCAAATTGGGCATAACATTATTCACTTGATGGGTGTTTCTCCACTATATACATTTACAAAAAGCATCACTGTTACATGGCAATATATAATCATGTGTTAAATTAAACTAAACAAATTTATAATTTGAGTATCACCTGAATTATTTCCTTATTAGTTTGATATTTTAAAATAAATTAATATATTAATCGATATTAAATCTTTGATCCAATTTAAAATTAAAAGTGAATATCTTTTATTTTTTATTCAGTAAAAGGAAATTAAATGTAGTGTATTAATAGAACAGTAAAAGGGCAGTCTGGTGCACGAATGCTCCCTCAATGAGCGAAGTCCGAAAAAGAGTCGGATCCATTGGGTCTTTGTACGTTGTCTTCCCTTGCAATTAATTGCAAGAGTCCGTAAAAATATATATTAATGAAACAGTAATATATATAAATACAAATTCTCTGACTCAAAAAGCAATAATTAATTTGTGTAGTAAACCAATGCATAATATATGTACCCGAAAAATAAAAGGTGAGAAATTCTAATTGATGTGGAAAGAAGAAAAAGTTGGATACTTGAGAACAATATATAAGAAGGGCAATGGCATCACAGAGAAATCTAGGCTGCATTCAATTAACACGCTAAGTAGAAGTAGTAGTGGGAAATTATTAACAATATGCCTAGAGATAGAGACCCACTTGTAGTTGGTCGAGTGATAGGTGATGTATTGGACCCTTTTCAGAGGTCCATTCCTCTTCATGTTATCTACACTCCTAGAGAGATTACTAATGGCTGTGAACTCAAACCTTCTCAAGTCGTCAACCAACCTCGAGTTGAGATTGGTGGTGATGATTTAAGAACTTTCTACACTTTGGTACTTCTTCTTCTTTTTCTTTTGATTAATTATATGCGGGAGATGAGAGGAACGCTTTGGACTCAAACTCAAAACCTAAACGGGATCAACAATGCTTCTCGCTTCTTCTTCTTCTTGTTCTTCTTCTTCTTTATGTATACATACATGTATACATATATATATATATAACTTGGGTTTCTTTAATGTTAATTTTATAACTTGTATGTATATATAATTTTGCAGGTTATGGTGGATCCTGATGCTCCTAGCCCAAGTGACCCAAATCTCAGAGAATACTTGCATTGGTACGTACATAGCTATTGATTCTTTCTGTTTCTCAACACACAGATTTTCTTTAGAATTTTGAGGTTTCATAAAAGCATGTTATTGTTTTATGATTCATGGACAAACTTGAGATCAAATTCTACATATACAGTTCCATTATCATTGTACGTAATAGGTAATAGCTTGCACTAAACTGAGCCAAAATCAATGGAATATTAATAATAGAACAGTTAGAGTAATTAATGGGTCTATATTGGCAAAGATTAGAGGTGATTTAATGGAAATGAGTACAAGTGGTACGAAATTTGGATGAGAAAAGCTTTTAAACAAGTCCGTACATATGGGGAGAGCTGACTGCTGAGAAGCAGTGGCTCCACCGAATTATTACCTCATTTGTCATTTTATGAACACTGCTACATTTATCTTTAGTCTTATCTTCAGTACTGACTAAGTAATTTACATTATTCATCTTCGGTAAAGGAATTAGGAAATATATTAAACTTAAAATAATTTTATAATGAGATTTGTTCAATCACTGTTTCCTTCCTTTGTGCATGTATTTTTTCTGAAAACATATTATTATTTTTTCTAATTTATTTAAAATTCTTAACTCTAATCAAAACCAATAAATTATATTAATATTTTTGCACTTATTTCCTATTGAAATATGAATCTTAATCTGTAAAAATTTCATCTACTTTTTTTTTTTTTTTTGAACACTAAAAATTTCATCTGCTTATATAAAATAAAAGTTTATATATATATATATAGCAATTATTTTCTTCCAACTTAGTTAGAAAGCAATCCTTCTTCCCGCATAGCAAAAGAAAGCAGAAGAAGACAAGAGAGGGATAGGATAGGCCGATAGGGCAGCAGAGAACAAAACAAGAAAGTAGCTTTCAGACTTACTAGGTTTTTTTTTGGGATACTAGTTTTGGTCCTGCTTGTCCTATGACTTTGATGCTGCCCTATCACACCTTTTTACCTTTTTATTTTTATATTTTTTTTATTAAAAAATTCACTTTATTTTTTCTTTTATTATTCTAAATTTTTTGCATTTGTAATGTTAATTTTTTTTAAAATTTTAAATTAATTTCTATAAATTTTTTAGTTTTAATCTTTTTCATCTAACTTTGTTTTTTTGAATACAAAGACAAATGTGGATTTCATGTAACGTGATATATATAGAACTATATATTCAAAAATAAAATACAATAAAATTTTCACCTATAGATTTTTTTATTTTATTTTATTGATGTTTAACTACACAAAGGCTTCACATAAAATCTAGCTAACTATTTTTTAAGCTAGGAATTGTAATGGAAAAAAATTAAAAATTAAAAATTAAGTTTAGGAATATTAACCATACAAATAAAAAAATTTAATAACAATATATTAATCCTTATATTATTTGTGAAATTAATCCTTATTTTTCAATTAATTTTCCTTTCTTTTATTATTTTTAATTTCTTTCTTTTCTTTTCACGAGATGTAGACCCATAATTTATGTGTTGGATGTTTAAATAAAACTAGATAAAATAGTTAATTTCCTGGTAGTCTTTATGTTGATGACTCCTTAATTACTTGTTAGATAGTTTTGATCAATGAAAAAAGAAAATTCATGTAACATTATAATTGAATTATTATTTTTTTCTATATTCTATCCGACCAATCCAAAGTAATTTGAATAAAACAAAAATGTTATTGTTTATGCAATAGATATAAACCTATGTTTTTTACCTGAATTTTTGCAGGTTGGTGACTGATATTCCAGCAACAACTGGGGTAACCTTTGGTACATAACTGCTTTACATTAACATTATTAATTATTATTATTACTACTATATAGTTAGTTAATATTTTTCATTATAAATATAAAATAATATCTTATTTCGCTTTTTTTATATAAAAGTATCTTATTTCGTTAATTAATTACATAATATAAACCGAATAATTCTGCTGATGAGTAATTGGTCAGAGAGTGAGCTAATGTACTGGTGCAAATAATAATGATATATATATTGGATAACATATGCAAATAATATGGACCAGCAAATTTTATTTTCAAAAAAATTCTCATCTACTTTTTTTACATATATATATATATATATATATTATTCTCTATTTATATATATATATATATATTCTTAGAAGTTACATAGCTATGGAAAATTCAGTGAAAAGTGAAAGAGAATAGGTTAATAATATTGTCTGTTTTTTTTTCATGAAAATGTGAGGCAGAAATGCTTTCATTTGTCAATATCATTCTCTCACTCGACTTATTGCCTATTTTGATACTCATTTCTTTTCATCCTTCACTTGAGATTCCATTTGTATGCAAAAGAATATATAGTAAAAGTGTTTTTATTTTTCTTACATCGGTCAAAATCATGCTAATGGGTACTGTAAAATATCAAAAATATTTCTACTGAATAATAATAATAATAATAATAATAATATATTGCAACACAGTCTAATGTAGGAGTGCACATCAGTTGAATTCTATTGGATTTACGATATATTTTAATATGATCAAACTCAGCTAAATATTAAAATTATCAAACTAACTTGATTGAGATTGTATATATTTTAATACAACAGTATGTTTTCACGTTAAATTGGGTTTAGTTAAGTCACATCGAATTATATAATATATATTATAAATATATATAATATTCTATATACATAATTTTATTGGTTCGAATTGGATCCGATCAAACAGAAAGCCACATTTGAACTTAGGCAATCAACTGAATCTAATTTTTTTTTAAAACACTAATTTGATTTCACCTTAATATGCACTACAGGCCGACCGACTGAACTCCACAATTCATTTGGTATCATATCTAATATTAAGTACAGATTTCCTTAACTCCTCCCTATATAATAATAATTGCAGGGCAAGAATTAGTGTGCTATGAGAGCCCAAGGCCATCGGTGGGGATTCACCGGTTCGTTTTCATATTATTCCGGCAACTGGGAAGGCAGACGGTTTACGCACCAGGTTGGCGTCAAAACTTCAACACCAGAGATTTTGCTGAGCTTTATAATCTTGGTTTGCCTGTGGCTGCTGTTTATTTTAATTGCCAGAGGGAGAGTGGCACCGGCGGAAGGAGGCGGCAATAAATTAATTTATTATTTAATAAATATATTTAATTATTCCCACTCAATTAATATATATTTATATATATGACTGTACTTTCATTTTATCTCAAAATAATAATAATAATAATAATAATAAACAATATTATGTGAAAGAAAACATTTATTGAGATATTGATAGTACATGTCTTTATAATTGTGGAACTACATATAATACAAATATATATTTTATATTATTATTGCTGCTTTGCAACATATGATATCAATAGATTTAAAATATCGCATTTTATCATCTGATACTTTATATATTAAGTTGAGCTACCCAAATATTGTTTCAATACATTTAAAATATTGCACCATCCCAAATGCCATATTATATATACAAGTAAAAATGTTTTTTCATCATAAAAATAATATAATAATCATACTGATTTTTTATTTATTAATTTAAATATGAAAGATAATATCATGCGTATTATGCAGGTAAAAATTTTCCCTTTTGAGAAAAAAATTCATTAGTTGTGTTATCAAATGGCTGTATATCAGTATCATATTCACTAGATACAGACGTATTCAAAGCAAGTTTTTCCATGCATTGAAATGGCATTCATTTATTTAATAAGCATATAATTTAGTTAAAGCCCTTTGCATGGATTTACCAACATTAAGCTCACATCACAAACTTCTTATGTAATTACATAATATTGGACATGGGATCGATTTTGGCAAACAATCTGAAACTTTAAGCAATACCCAGAAAAGGATGCTAAGGGTGGTAGTAGGTGCAACCCTGTTGCCCTTCAACTATAGAACCAGGTTTTAGAGATGACTGTGGAGAAGTCTCATTGGGATTGGTACTTTTACCAGATGAGGGCAAGCTCCTCTCTGAGAAAAATGTGGAAATATTTTGCTTTCTTCCCCTGCCCTTACCTGCTTTTAGTAAGTAGATTGAGAACAAGACTGATTCAATTTACAAGAATTGATTATATTGATACATCAACTAGACTTTAAAAAATGTTACCTGGTGATGTTGATATGCCAACCTCATCCAGTACTTCTTTCTTGACCTGCAGTATGAGAACAATTTTTTAGAAATTTTCTTTTTTGTGCATTTGATTATGTCTAGAATAATCAGTTTTACATTCAGTCCACAAATTCAATAATTATATTAAAGAATGTCCATAAAAAAAGCCATAGAGAGCGACCCTCATCCTTTTTGTGGTAATCACATGTATCTACAAGTAGCATAACAAGGCCATAAACATCATTTTTTAATTAGATATTGAATAAAATTTATTAATTATTTATTTTAAATTAATTTTCACAAATTAAATTATTTTAGATTATTCATAACCTAATAGTTAAAAAAATGCCGTAACCAATTTAATAAAGAAAAATAGAAGAAATATTCTATATAAAAAAGAGAATATGTTTTACAGAGTTAAAAATAGTGCAAATGGGTTGGAGATATAAATAGTAAAAAGTATGCTGTTTGCTTTATTTTAAGTATCAGAGTTGCTCTAAAATAGAGGTTGGATTGGAGATGGCCTAACCTTCCAACGATTGTCCACAAACTCTGATATCTCACGAACTTTATTTCTCAACTGAGACTTTGAAACAGTTGAGAACTTCCGTTGCAAGGAATCTACCACTTTATTGATACTCTGTGAGCAAGACAGAATAGTAGAAACCTGCCACCAGGTTTTCAGTCAGGGAGCACGGTATTATATCAAAAAAAAATCCGGAAACCACTACAGTACAGTAAGCTGACATTCTTAACCCCAGAATCAAATTGTGAACTTACAACTATGGGCATATCTGAGTCCTGTAATGCTGACACAGTTGAGATATGTGTGCTATTGGCCTTGCCATTTGAAACACAAGCTTCTTTATCTTCACCTTGTATGTCAACAGTTGATATTTCTATAGGCAGCCCATCCGGGAAAGCACGCATTCTAAGACCTTCCAAACACATCTTTTCCAATTTTGAAGTACCTGCTAAATCTTCAGCCATTATTAAGGGGACCTTCTCATGCATTAGATTTGATATAATCAAGGGCTGGTTTTTCCGAAGTGCACTCTCTGTTAAATTGTTCAGATACTTCTGCTGTTGAAGCAGCGTACAAAATTCCTCACTCTCTGAGTCTTGCTTGCAACTAGGTGAACCATTGGCCTCAACTGAGAGTTCAGTTTCCATTCTGTCAATTTTTACTCCCTGAAACCAAAAGGCAAGCATACATCAAAAATAAGCCTGCAAATGACTATAATAACAACGTCAAGATGTGTCATGCCAATTTACTAAAAATCCTGAATAATACATTGCGTAAGCTAATGGTTTTTATACAGGTTGGAAACCAATAATATCTCTTAATAGTTGCCAGACTACAAATATAGCAAAATGAAACTTCAGAATTCCCAATATAGTTTCTTACCTCGTTTTCTGAAAGGTATCCATCAGGTACAAAAAAGCCATCTTCACTATCTTCTTCATCATCATCTTTTGAACACCCTTCCTCTAAATTTTGTTCTTCATCATCCTTGTCGCAATCTGAAAGGCTTTCGCCAGGATCCTCCTGTAGAATAACAATGCCATTAAAGAGCATTTTCCTAGTCATAATTTTAATTTGAATAGGAAAACTTAATATGACACCTCTTCCCATTCTTCATCACTGTCAACATCATAATCCAAGTCTGGTTCCTTCCTGAAAGGATGCCGTGGTCCAACAACATTACTGAAAAAGAAGGCCTTATAAAATCAGTTCGATATCCAATCCAATCCAAACACAGTTCTGTTTGCAAAAAAGACTCATTCAGCAGTCCAAAAAGGCTTAGATTCTCCTATTACCACAGACAATAACAGTTAATATCAAGTAGATGTAGAATCAAGATCATAGGACAAAATTTTAAACTAATATAAATTTTAATTAAGCATGAAAACAATGTCAAAATGCCAAGGGCTTCCAAAAAAGTGTGCTTTGTGCATTTGGCTGCACTTTCCCAAAAAAAACATATTCCTACATTTATCTAGCTTACTTTTGTAGCTTTCGAAATGGTAAAATCTCAATGAAGAAGAGTTCACCTTCTCTTAGGCCAAGTACCATAAAATGCAGGTCTGTGACTCTTATCAAACTGCAGCAATTGCTTCCTCCTTTTCCACTTTTTACCATCCAGAGAACTCTCTAAGTTAGTCACAGTTAACCTATCATCAGAAGCCTGTTCTCCCCATCCACTTACAAGCTTCTCTACACCCAATTCATCATCATGAAAAAGTTCTCTGCTAGCAGTTAGCTTAAGTTCCTTAAATAATTCAGTCTTAGGCTTTTGACGTATGCTCCAATGCTGTTTTCTATTTGAACGAAGAGTATGACCTAAATGATGCCAAGAAGATAAGTGTAACCTGCAAAGAACATCAGTCTTAATAATCAGATCCAAGAGTTTAATGCCTAGGAAAATAAAGACAAGAGGGACAAAAGCAGGTACTGGGTAGTGTGCGACCTACTTGCGAATAACATCAATTGTAATCTCATCATTTGATGACAGAGTAATGTCCATTGCTAGAGTGACTGCCTCGGGCATTCTCTTAATCTGATTGCTAGGCAAATCAGATTCGGTTTCTTTAGTGTAAGTCTCATCATTTTGGGATAACGGTAAATTGTTTTTGCCTCTATTAAGAAAGCATTCCATAATTGAAGCTTGCTTTTTTATAGCGATTTTCCTTTTCAGCTCAGCTTCTTCCTTCTCCCTACGCCGCTGCTCTTTCTTGGCTTCCTCTTCCTGCTTTCTTAGTTGCCTCCTCAATTCAGACTCTTCTCTTTCACGGCGCTTTTCATCCTTTTCTGTTTCCTCCTGCAATCTTTTTTGCTCCTTTTCCTGAGATAAAAAAAAAAACATAAACACTTGTAACAGAGAACACATTGAAAACCCCACAAAAGGGAACCTATTAGTTTAGAAGATATGCAAATAAAGATGATATATATTTAGTTGCTCAAAAACAAATACATGAGCACTCATGTATTTATTTATTCATAGACATCTTTCTTCAACATCTTAAGGAAACTGTGTTAATAATTGCTAATTCAAATTGTTCCCTGCAAGAAAGAAAATGATAAAAAATGACAGCATTCTGTATTAAATGTTCTTATGTCTCTAACAATGCTGAGCATTTTCATATGTACTAAGCGACAAAGTCTTGACACCAGTGAGACAGATTGCAAACACTAACAAAAATGTGAGAGTTGCACTTGCACATACAGTTTGCCTCTTTTCCTTTTGAAGTTCAATGTCCATTCTCTTTTTCTCCTTTTCAGCTTCCCGTTTATTTTTCTCCAATTGCTTGATGAGCAATTTCTGTTCTCGTTTTGCTTCCTTATCAGCCCTGTGATGCCAAATATTTTAATAAAAGAAGAAACTTACATATTTAAGGAACAAATTAGGATAGATTACATACATCTCTGCACCATTCTTCTGTAACATATTAGCCACGGACAAACGGATATCTGCCTCTTGTGATGCCTTATCAAGCTTTTCTAAAGCTCTCATCAAATCAACTTTGTAACTCTGATCACACTCTGACTTTTGTAATGCAGACATCATTGCTGAAATAACCAACAAAAACTAAAAAATCAAAAGATCTGTTTATTCAAAAGAGAAAAAGAACATTTCAAGCTGATATAACTTTGCAGAACCACCAAACTGTCCAACTCTGTTGATTTCCTAGGCATCCGGTAACAGCTGCTTCATGGTGGGTAGTTACTAAAATATTACAAAAATTATGTATTGATCTTGTTTCACTAGATGGTTTGTGTATTTTCTTTTATTAAACTAAAACCTGGCCCACCTTCATCTCCTCACTCTAATACCAAGACAAGTACATTAAATTGGCCAGACTGTAGCGACAATCAAAAAAAGAAAAGCTGGTCATGAATCCCTTTTCAGTAAACAAGTAACAAAATTAGAATGCTGTGTTTAGTAGTAAGTTATATATAAGTTTGCAACAAAATGATTAACTAAAAAGCATTGATAAATTTAAGAAAATATTTTCTCACCAGAAACAGCATTAATTCTCTCATGGATTTTTTTCCGACACAAACGCCGAATCTTTAATGCACCACGCACATGTTTTGGCATCAACTTTAGATCTCTCGTCTGCAATATTAATTGTAAAAATCACCCTATTGATGAAATACAGCCAGCATTAATTATAGAAAGTTGCTAAGGACAAATATATGCCCTGAGATATCGAAATGAAAAAAAAATATATCCCCTTATCAAATCAATTGAGCTCATTCAACATCGTGGATCGCGGAACAACAATTAGTTAGTGTGCACAGTTTGAATAGAAAGTTTACTCAAGCTCATAGCAAAAACACCAAATAAAAATGGGTGATAAAACCATCATGATCCAGTGCTAAAAACACCGCCTCAAGCTCAATCCTCCAATACCAACGAAAGGGCATTCGTAATACACAATAGACCAACACAAATAAAAGCCGTATATAGCATAAGAGGCTTAATAAATTAAAATCCAATAAAGCAAGAACTATCATATAATATTCAAAATTATGCACCTGGTATGTAAATTTAGTAAAATTCAACAACAATAACTAGCGCGAGTACTGGATACCCATTATTCAAAAAAAAGAATGCAATTAAAAACTTACCGAAAGAAAAACAAGCCCCGGTGAACAAAAAACAATTACAATATTAAAAAATGCTCAAAAAAAATACCTCCCAACACCAGAGACAATCTTGAGTCTCATCCTCCAGAACATCAGCATCGTCATTGCTCACTCCGTACATCACCCTCTGCCCCACAAACAACACCGCACTCTTCACTACCGCTACCGTGACAGTAGCATTGTCCTTCGCTCTCTCCTTCTCCAACTTTGCATGTATCTCCTGTACTAATTTGGACAGCGCCAATTGGCTCTCCTCTAACAACAATCCCACCATCCCATTTATCGTATTACAGTCATTTCCGCTCAAATCCGAACCGAACCCAAATCCTACTTTCTGATCCATTACTTCTCTATAATACCCAAAAAGACCCTGCAATTCGTACTTCAGAGCATCGATTTGAGCTGCCTTCTGGTCAACCGTCAAGTTGCAGAGAAATAGTGCTGAAGATGCCCGCTTTCGCTTGAGGGTTTTCTTGGGTTGGTCTTGGCCGTTAGGTTTGGGGTCAGCATCAACGTCGATTACCATCATCGCCGGCTCCGCCATTTGCACAACAAATGCAAAACCCTAACACAAAGAGAAGAAGAAATCCTCGGCACACAGAGGAAGAGAAAGGAAACGACACCGTTTAGTGAGTCTCTTCCCTTTCCTCAAAATTTTATCGAAGACAGTGATGGCATAAAGCCATTAACTAGTTTTTTTTGTTTTTTTGAACTGTAAAGCCATAAACTAGTTTGAGTAAAGAAAAGCAGAGGGAATTAATAATTATTTTTAACGAGAAAATGGGGGAAAATACGTGTCGTTCCCGCCAAAGTTTGTCCGATAAATGTTTTTTTTTGGCGCCCCATATTAGGTGTTGTTGCAACCACTAGTTTTAGGCCTAAGTAATTTTTGGGTTGAGGCCCAACTAAGATTTTTCCTGTCTCTATCATTTGTTGGATGTTCATGAGGTCTAAAATTTTGAGCAATTCAACCCCGCCTGGCCCAACCCAATCATATTGGACGGGTTAAAAGGTTCTATGATCAGATCCTATATTTAAGGGATCTTTACAAAAATACAATAAAAATAAAAAAAATAAATAAATTTATCATATTTTTAAAAATATTTTTAGATTTTTCAAAATTTATAATTTTTTTATAAAAATATCAGATTTAAATAATTTATTATGAGTTTATTTTGAATTTATTATACGTTTATTATAAGTTTATGAATTTATATGGTTTATTATGAATTTATTATAGAATGACTAAAATACATTCGATAAAAATACTAATTAGAAATATGTATTTGGTTAATTAAATCGAATTGCAATTTAAACTAACTAAAATTTTTTATATATTTAAAAATAATAATCAAATCGAATATATAATAATAAAATATATCAAACATAACCAAACTAAATATTTTTTGTTTGATTATTAATTATAATCAAATTAACCAAATAATATTAATTTTTAAATATCATCAATTTATATATTGTTGATATAAGAATAAAAATAAAAATAAATAAATTTATTATTAAACATATTAAATAGTAAATACTATTAATAAAAAATCATAATAAATATTATATTATTGCTAAAAATTATATTTAATATATTAATAAATAAAATTTGATTACTAATATTGGGGCAATCAAAACAAAAGCAATAAGAGGCGGATGTAGGACTTGAAGTCAATAGAGGCTTACTACTTATTAAATTTATATTTTAAAATTTTAATTTATTATTGTAGTATTTATAAATAAGTTAGTTTGAATAAATAATTTATTATATAATTTATATTTATTTAATAAATATTTTTAGCAATATAATTTTATATTAGTCATTTTAATAATAAATTAATATGCTTATAAATTATTTTTTATGAAATATGTTAGACGTTCATTAATCATTAATAAACATTCAAAATAAACCTATAAATGCATAAAATTTTAAATACTTATAAGTTTATATTAACAAGCTAATTTTTATAGCTAGGTCAAATGTTTTCTTAGTCATAAATCTCATGAAATACTTTTTCATTGTAGAATAATAAATTTTATATTTATCATATATTTTAGTTCACCCTTTAACGATGTAAATTAATTAGTGAAATTATAAAAATAATAAATTAAAATTTTAAAAATTTTCATTTCTAATACAATCAATGCATTTATGATTTTACATGTGAATTATTTATTATAAATGTATATTTTTTCTATTTATATATATTGGAAGAAAAATAAACATAACATTAAAAATAATAAATTTAATGATATAAAAAATTATAAATCTTTAAATTAACAAAATAAAAAATAAAATTTGAAACTTATGAAAAGAAACATTTTATAACTCTTTAAAACCACATATAGAAAAATGGATGAAAGAGCAAGAGAACCGTTGAAACAAAAAAATTGGAATTGTGTTTCATATAAGAAAAATTTGATTGAAAAAAAAAAAGATAAGAAGAGAATTCTTAAAAATGACATATTAAAAAAATATATTTTTAACAGTCATAGTCATGATCATTTAAACAAAAAATAAAAATTTATATAACTTCTTATCACCCCACAAATTTTTTTTTTTCAAATTATAATATATGTATATATATTCAAAGACTATAGTCATAAATAAGCCAAACTATTCGAACTTGGCTTAGAACTCAGCACGATAAAAGCACATTCATATTCGAGCTTGTTTAAAAATAAGCCGAGCTTAAGCTGCTCATTTATTAAATGAGTCAAACCCAAACTTAGAAATACTTGGCATCTCGTTTAATATTTAAAAATATTAATTTATTAACTAATTCAATTTATATAATTTATTATTATAATTATTTGTTATAAATAAATGAAATAATATAAAAAAAAATATTTTTTATAGCACATAATAAATAATTATTAAATTAATTAATTTTATATATTATAATGTATCTTAATATGTTAATAAAATTATATGTTGAAAAAATAATTTTGAAATATAATAGCTATAAAGCTTTGGATTTTTTATCCTAACCATTTTTATTAAAATTATTAGTAATATTATTTGTTAAATTTTATTTTTTAATTGACACGTATTAGTTTATGTTCTAATAAAATAATATTATATGTCGATTAAGTTCTAATTTTACATATTTTTTATACATATTATTATATTATATTTATTAATTTCACTATTAGACTATTAGCCATGTCTTTTAAGAATTTATATTTCAAATTATATTTATTAGTACTGTACATTTTATATGATATTACTAACTATGATTTATGAGTATAATAATATTATATAGTTTCTAATTAATAGTTATTAATTTTTAACAGACTGTTAATAAATAAATATAAAAGCATATAATATTAAATTTAATATATTTTCAATAATAATAAATGTAAAAAAATTTATGAAAATATATTAAATATTAATAGTTAGATATATACCTGATGTATAAAAATAAGTTTGATAATATCCTTTATAAAATATTGAAAATAATAATGATATAATAATAATTATCATCATCATTTTGCCGCATATCAATGATTATAGTATTAATAATTATTATATTAATTACACAACTCAATATTTTAAATATCAATATTATTTATTTATTTTATTTTTTAATCAATATATTAATATTAAAGCAAACTATACTTAGTTTAATAATATATATTTTGACTAATCAATATAGATTTAATTTATCTTTTAATAATTTAAAAAATATTATTAATAATTATTATGTTAAATATATTGCTCAATATTTCTAGCTACAAGTGTAATGTGTATATTTTTTTTAATCAATATATTAATATTAGTGCACATTAAAATATAATTTAATAATATATAAATATAAAATTTGACTAATCAAATTAAATTAAATTAAATTTGTAATACTTTAAAAAATATTATTAAAATAAAATAAAAATCTTTATAAAACTTTATATATGCCTTTATAAAACTTTATATATTCATTCTCAATATTTATTTTAAAATATTTAATTTATTGATTTATATATTATATTTTTTTATTTTTATTTTATTTATATATAACAATGAGTTCGAGCTCGAGTTCAGTTCGTTAAATATATTAATAAGCTGAATACGAGCCGAGCCGAGTAATATTAGTATGATTCGAACTCGAGCTCGAGCTTAAGGCTGAGCCGGTCTAAGCTTAGCTCGGCTCGACTTGTTCCCTTACATCCCTATCAAAGACCTTTTTAGTCTAGACTCAGCTCTTTTACACCCCTATCAAATACCTTTTTAAACTCGACTCGGCTCATTTATACCCCTACTAAAGACCTTTTTGGACTCGGCTCTGCTCATTTACACATCTACTAAAGACTTTATTTGAGTCCACCTTTGAAAACCATAATCAAAAAATTTTAAAAATGAAAATTTGATTTTAACAAAAATCAAATCACCTATTAATCATTATTGAAATAATAGAATTTTATCATATTAGTTTGGATTTTTTTTTAATATAAACTGAATAATGTATGCCTTCATGACTAATCCTATCTAACTATATTATTCAAAATTATAATTAAATTACAAATATTATGAATAAATTTGACTCAACTCGACTCGAATATACCTTTTAATCATTAATTGATGACTCAAAAAGAGAATCCTTTATCAACTTCTAAATTTCAAAAACCACCATAAACACAAATTTGTAATTTTTGGATTCTTAACGTAAATCCAGGAGCTCTGATTTTGATTTGTTTATTAGCATGTGAACCTTAATTATTGTTATATTTAAAAAAAAATAAAGTAACAAATTAGTTAAGAAAGATATTGGAGGATGAGTTTGCAGTTAAGTAGATAAACTGGGATTAATAATAATTTATAGAACAAATGTTCAAATAGATACTTAAACTATAGCTTAAATAGTAATTAAATACTTATTTTTTTAAAATTATTTAATCACTTTTTTTATCAAAATAAAATTAAATAAACACAAAGATAACGACAACTATAATATCTGTCAAATAATATTCTTTTCGGCAAATATCGGACCTACTCTTTTGGTTTATACTGAATAATAAAAATCAATACTTTAACATCATATATTTTATTGTTACTTGAAAATATTTGGTGCATATTGAAGTTGGTATAACTATAATTATTATTACTATTTTGTGCTAATATTATAGAATTTCTGTTATTATTTTAGCATTATTCTAATTATTATTAATTAGTTAAATATGTACCAACCTCAAAATAAATAAATAATAAAAAATAATTTTTAATTAATAAAAAATAATTTCAATATATTTTAATTTTTTATTTTTACTAATTAAAATTTAATAATTTATTTTTCTATTTTTTTTGTTATGATAGTGCATATTTAATTGATTAATAATAATAATTATAGTAATACCAAAATAATATCAGAAATTTCAAATATCAGTCAAAATAATAATAACTATAGTAATACTAACCTATAATACCAATTTTAATACATACTAAATATCATTTCATTATAATAAAATATATGATATTAAAATATTAATATTTTATTCAATATAAATAAAAAAAGTGAGTTCTATATTATTAAAAAGAATATTATTTGATGAAGATTATACTTGCCCCTTATATTTATATTTATTTGACTCTATTTTGACAAAAGAAGTACTCATATAGTAAAAAAAATAATTAGATATTTAATTGTTACTTATATTATAATTTAAGTATATATTTAAACATTTGGTCATGATTTATAACCATATTTTATCTTTAATTAAGTTTAAGAGATTAAGTTGTTAATCGTTTCATTCATCTTTTCATATGTGAATTTGACTAGTTGGCTTTGTGATTGAGAAAATTACACCGTATAATATATTTTTAAAAATATTTTATATATTTTTAATATATTAAATATATATATAATGTGCATGTTTAAAAATTGAGTATGCCTCTTAATATACTAAATGTATATTCAAAATATATTTAAAAAATATTTTTGAAATAAAAATTGATATTTTTAAAAATATTTTTATTTTTAAGGTATTTTTGAAGAAACTCTTTGAGATTTGGGCAAATCAATGGCATTGAAATTAGAGTTTTTTTTTTTTTTTTTGCAATATGTTTTTTAAGGCTTTTTTGCAATATGTTAAGCAATGGAGAATGGAAAATTAAAACATATAAATATAATTATTTTTTAATATTAAATTTTTTTACGGGCATGAAGAAAATAAAAAAATATTTTTATAAAATTAAAAAAATATAAAATATTAAAATATTAAAATGTTTTTAAATTTATTAAATTTATGAATAATTTATAAATTTATCATATTTATTTATTTTATTATAAATTATATAAATATAATAATTTTTATAAATTTATTATGAGTTTATTATATAATTTTATAAAATAATTAAAATATTTCTATTAAAATATAATAATTTTTATAAAATTTAATTAGCCGCGTAAAAAAAAGAAGAAGAAGAAGGTGTCAGACAGAAAGAAGGGGGAAGGGATCCATGTGGAATAATCTCCAAGAAATGTCCTTCACCATGGGCTTAGGCCCAACTCAAAGCCTAACTTCCACGTTTCACTGGCCCACTTCTTTTACATTATTATTTTTATTATTTGTCTCCTTCTTTATGACTTTAATAACAATACCTCGAAGAAAATCATTTTACATTTTATATCCATTTTAGCCCTTGTTTTGCATCTATATTACATTTTTTAAAAATCTAATTTGTGGTCATAAAACACAAATTAAGTAATAATAAATATTTTAATTTTTATTTAAATATAAATCACTTTAAAATATTAAATTTTATTCATAAATAATTATAATTTTATAAAAATTAAAATTATTTCATAATCTTTATTTTAAATTTATCCATCTATAATTTTCAAAAAAAATCAAAATTTTAACTTTAATCTTTTTAAATTTCTATAATCCTCAATAGTAATAAATTAAAAGAGAAAAATAATTTAGTAAAATAATTATATAAAATCTATTGTCATATAATTTTTTAATTATTATATAAAATTTTAAAATGATATATATTTATGAACAAAAAAATTATAATTTAAATTTTTTAAATTAATTAATAAGATAATTATATATATTAAAAAGTGATTTATAGTTTTTAGTGAAAATGAAATATATCCAACTAAAAATTAAAATATTTTTATTATTTAATGAGTATTTATATCTATAAATCCTTTTTTTTATTTAGAATTATCTTTAAATTAGGTGGGCACCTACTTTTTTGTTACTTTATTAGCTAATTCAGTTTCTTAATTTTTTTTAGCAAATAAATAATTTCAATTTAAGCTGTTAAGCTGTTAATTTTAAGAGATTCTTAATATCAGTCTCAATTACTTCATTTATTTGTGCATAAGGCTCAAGATATTAAATGCATTATCATTTCAGTTTTAGATTTAAAAAATAAACTTTACACCTAATGTGTATGTATGTGTTTATTATTAGAGAATATTCTATTATATAATTTTTTTATTTTTTGTTTGACGAGATTTAAACTGGAGAACTTTTTTAATGTAAAATCAATTTGTATTAATGAATTAAAAAAATATTTATAAATACAAATAAAATTATAAATTATATAATTAAAATAGACTAGAACTAATAAAATTGTTGAATATTTTTAATTTTTTTAATATAGATAGTGAATAATAATACGACAATGCTCATTATATTTATTATTTATAGAAAATATTAAATTATTTTTTTGTGAGAAAAATAATTTTTTTATTTAAAAAAGGATAAATAAACTTATTAGAGAAGAATAAATATGAGATATAACCTCCAATAAGGAATACGGATGATATCAAGTTTAGACTTAATATTTATATAATAAAAAAAATAAAAATCGATAATGGCAAAAAAATGTAATAGTATAGAAAGACATGGCGTTTTTTGCAAAGCAACTAGTTATAATGGGAGACTCCATGGTTAGCTTGCACGGTTGCGCCTCACTTTGAATCTTTTGCCTTTCCTTCTCTTTCTCTCTCTGTTCTTGCCTTTCCTCCTTCGTTGTTTTGAGCTTTAGCAAAAGGGGACCAAAAATAAGAAAATAGGGGGATTTGACTTTTATTCTGAGAGAGAGCGTTTGGAGAGGGAAAAACAGAGAAAAATGGCTCTAAAACTTAACCAAATCACCTTTCCATCAACTCACAAGCTCCCTTCGCGACCCTCTTCACAGAGATCTCCTCCTAATACAGTTTTCATGGCTGCCACCCTTGGCTCCACTCATACCAAGTGAGCCCTTTTTTATTTTTATTTTTATTTTTTCATTTTCTCATTTCATTTTATTAATGAATTATTGGGGGATTGTGTTTATGGTTTTTCTCTGTTTCAGTTTTGCTAATGGTTCGAAATTTTTATTTTTTTTGCATTTTAATTGATTAAAAATTGATCTTTTCGTGATTTTATTCAGCTAAGCACTTAAAAGTTTGATTCTAAATAAGCTTAATATTGGTTACTTGTTGCTGTGATCTCATTAAACTAACCTTGACTTTGTTTTTTCTATGAATTTTTGTTTTGTTAAGTGGGTTTTCTTTGTCCTTTTGTGTCCAGTTCAGTTTTTTTCTTTAATTGTCTTTTGGATTTAATCTTAACTCGGTGGATTCCTTCATTTTTTTTTCACCTTAAATAATTTTAATCTTTCCCATGTTGGCATTACTTTTATAAGTTGGGCTAGTGTTTATGAGAGCATGCATGCTGTTGATTATTTTATTATTGTGATCTCAGCTGATTTCATTTTTTATATGGATACATTGATTCAGCAATTTAATATAAAAGGTTTGTTTAATTGCATGCATTTTTTTCCTGAGCCTTGGCTGGAGTTGATGCTGAATATTTGAATTTATATTGACCTTTGTTTCTTGTTTCCTTTTAATTTTCTACGAGGAATCTTATATCAATATCTTTATTATTGAATATGAATTGAGTTTTTTTTTTTTTCAAATTGAATTGTGAAACTGAGTTAATATTATAAAAGGGTTTCTGTTTTATCCGAGAGGTCCATGTGGGGCATTCTATTTGTCCTGTCCAGTTTTGATTTTAAGCGTTCATTATTTTATTTTATGTTTTTATTTGTTGAGATTTTGGTGTGATTCCAGGTTAACTTATTCTTTTGGAACTTGGTCCTGTTGGTTGACTGATTTGTATGCGTGTGAAATATTAAATATCCCTGTTTTCCCTCTTTGGTGAGAATTGCTTGCTTGCTGCTCCTTTAATTTAGTTTTTTTCTTTTACTATTGCAAACTACCACATTAAAAGAAAGGAGGATAATAGAAATGACAAGAAAAGTGAAACACAAAAAGAAGTGTTTATAATTGTATTTTATAATTATAAGGACTTTTTTATAATTGTGGTTTTGTAGTATAATTAAAGTCCATGGTGAAATTTGTTTTTCTAATTTTCATGTTCTAGTTTTCAAAATCTTTGCGATGCTGACCTTTTATGTCGTTGAACTGCTTATTTGAGCGAGTCTTAAGATACCTTTCAACAACCATTTGCATAGATGAATGCTTTGTCATCTGTACTTGTGTAAAGAACAAGTACCCTTAGTGTTTTTGGCTGCAATAAGCATATCTTATTTCGGGATTTATTAGAATTTTGGGTTGGTTGATTTGCCTACTATTTTTTGTAGTTGAAATGCCATCTCTTTTTTTTTTTTCCCTCTTAACAAATGAAAAGTCTTCCCCTTTTTGTTTTATCAAGGCATTGGAATGTTTCTGTTTCTGAAGATTGCTAATGCTGTTCATATGAACATTCTGTTAATTTTTGTTTGTTTGTTGTTTCTTGAGTTGATTATGTCTCTCAATTGGTTTATGACTTTACTGTTGCATAATTGTGTTCCTAGATGGTTGTTTTGTTTGTCCGTCTATGTGGTGGTGGTTGGTTACCAATAAAGTGCTATTTCTCTCTCCCTTTCTCTGAAAATTATTTGACTGTGTTTTATGTTTTGCCTCTGGCATCTAATGTTGTGGGGAGTGATTGCATGCAATAATTTACATGGTTTTTTGTGTAGATTTGTCACATTACTACAATGCACTAGACATGGCTGCTTTTGATGCAAATTTGTGTGTTATATGGATCAATGGGTGTCAAATTTTTTGAGGAATCACCAGTATTTATTGTGTGCAATTTACTTGTCAAGAGTAGGTAATTATGCTGATACAATTTGATGGGTCATTACTATTAAAATAATCATAGGGATATGTAGGTAAGACTGATTTTGCACTTATTATGATCATCTTATCGACATGCAATGCCTATCCTAAAATCTGCAGTTGTATGTGGGTTGATATTTTAATGAATGTTATGCATTCAACATCAAGTATGTGTGCCTGGACACTGCAGTAGAAAACCATATAATGATGAAAAAACATTATAGTATTTTTATCCTGAATCCTGGGATCTAAATGACAACTGTGTGCAGCTAAATATGCTACGGCTTAATGAATGTCTCTTGCTGTTGAACTTCTCTCCATGTTATTTCTCTTATAATAATCTAATTTATCAAAATCAACATCCCTGCAAATAAAGTGTGATGACTTTGGGAATCGGGGTTTTAAAATCTGTCAACCACACCTCTACTCAATTCAAATCAGCTTTAATTGGGTTGGCTTTCTGCTTCAACACACCTATGCTCAGCATGATACCTTGACATGCCAGATTTTCTATATTACCCATACCCTGAACCTCCTCTCAGGAAAAAAGGAATATGAACTTTTTTATTTGTGGTAGAATATTACCCAAGTATGCCATCCATCTAATTTTAGCATAATCAACTGGGTAACATGCTAACATTATTTACATAGTTGTAACTTTCGCTGACTGGAAGCTTTGTTAGTAGTTGTAGTGTCATGTCATCCATATCAAGAAAGTGTAACTTCATTCTTTTATTGGTCATAGAGAGGTTGAGAATCCAAAGAAGCCCTATTTCCCTCCGCGAGAGGCTCATTTTCAAGTGACTCATTCCATGCCTCCGCAAAAGATGGAGATCTTCAAGTCCTTGGACTGTTGGGCTGAGAATAACATCTTGACACATCTAAAACCTGTTGAGAAATGCTGGCAACCACAAGATCTTCTTCCAGAGCCTGAATCAGAAGGATTCTATGAGCAAGTCAAGGAATTGAGGGAAAGATCTAGGGAACTTCCTGATGACTATTTTGTTGTGCTGGTTGGAGATATGATCACTGAAGAGGCCCTTCCAACTTACCAGACCATGCTTAACACCTTAGATGGAGTTCGTGATGAGACTGGTGCGAGCCTTACTTCTTGGGCAATCTGGACAAGGGTGTGGACTGCAGAAGAGAATAGGCATGGTGACCTTCTCAACAAGTATCTCTACCTCTCAGGAAGAGTGGACATGAAGCAAATTGAGAAAACAATTCAGTATCTGATTGGATCGGGAATGGTAAGATCCTTTTCTCACTCATATGGTGGTATTTGCATCTTTGCGTTGTTAGTCTCTATATTTTCTTTTGAAAAACCATATGCATGCAAGTTACAAGTTTTTATTGAATTTGGTAGTTGTCTAGTCAAACTTGGGACCTTATATCCAGTATTCATGACCTTCTTTTGATGGATGTAATTGCCTCTGAATCAAATGTATGTCATGTCTTTTTTTCCTTTCAAAAAGGAGGATGATGCTTCTTTTTAATTATTATATCTAGCTTCCTGATAATTCTTATTGTTTCAAAGTGAGAAGTGTTAATGAAAATTAGAAGCCACCTGGACAAGTTATCTAATGAGCATGATTGTTCTTCTGTTCTAGTATGGTACTGTTAAATTGTAGCTTATCCAACTTTGGTTGATTTTCTCTTTATATGTTTGTGCTTTGTAGGATCCAAAAACAGAAAATAACCCATACCTTGGTTTCATCTATACTTCATTCCAAGAGAGGGCAACGTTCATCTCCCATGGAAACACTGCTAGACTAGCTAAGGAGCATGGGGACATGAAGTTGGCACAGATATGTGGCACCATTGCTGCTGATGAAAAACGCCATGAGACTGCCTACACTAGGATTGTGGAGAAGCTGTTTGAGATTGATCCAGATGGCACTGTCTTGGCTTTAGCTGACATGATGAGGAAAAAAATCTCCATGCCAGCCCACTTGATGTTTGATGGGAAGGAAGATAATCTTTTTGAAAACTACTCTGCTGTTGCCCAGCGGATTGGGGTCTACACTGCCAAGGACTATGCTGACATTCTTGAATTTCTTGTGGGAAGATGGAAGGTACAGAACCTAAAAGGTCTTTCTGGTGATGGGCACAGAGCTCAGGATTTTGTATGTGGCTTGCCTGCGAGAATTAGACGGTTGGAGGAGAGAGCTCAGGGAAGAGCCAAGCAAGCGTCCAGTGTGCCTTTTAGCTGGATTTTTGGTAGAGAACTTAAGGTTTGAGCAAAGCATGGGGACAAAATGCTTTGGTAATTACCAAACTGGTTTCCCAATTTTAGTTACATTTTAAAGCCTGTATTGTTACTTGTTTAAGGCAACAGGCCTTGTAGATAAATATGATCTTGCATTGGTTGCGATTTGGTAAAGAAGGACAAACTAGTCCATACAGTGGTGCATATTTTCTTTGCCCTTTTCCAACTGATGAAGAAGGTTGTGGTTTCTTTTAATTGTTAGTGTAACTTTATATTTACTCAACCCTTTTTGTTTTGCCAACAGATTGTTAATGTAACTCAATCCAATGAAATTTATGTGGTGGTATTATGGTGTCAACAATTGGTGTCTTTAGCTTGGAGAAACAAACTTTATATGCCATCTAGCTGGTGTGGGTATGTTTCCAAGTGATCTGATACTTTCTAGAGTCAATTTTAGGTTCACTACTGTTAATGTTGAAGATTGTATTCATATATCACAGAGTTGAGACAACAAAAATGACCCATCTGTTTGAGCTTATGTTTCTAACTTTTAAGATCTAAAATTTCAATGATTCATAAGATAACGGTATGCATCTGAAAACATTTTTGAAGAAATAGTATCTGGAAGTTGTAAGAGAGGGTACAAAATTATTAAAGATCCATTAAGATGAAAATGCTATTCAATATCTTATAGCATTGAGTTTCATTGAAATAAAATTTTGGACAATCTAATTCATACATAAGCCGACAGAAAAAGAAAAAGAAAATACAATCTCACAAAAAAAATAACAAATAATAGAATAAAGAAAATGTGGCATGACTACCACGGACAATAAACCCAAAATTAGACTTGGAAAGGCCATGGCCAATTCTTCAAATCCTCCTCTTCCTGCACCTTGGCAGTTCTCTTCATAGCTGTATTGGAACCACTAACATCACCCTCCACATAAGAATAATATTTCAAGAAAAATGCAAGAGTAAGAACCACCCACTCCATGCAGAAAATCAGAACACACAACCCACCAACAAGCTTCAATATCATTTCACCATCCTCTTCTCTTACATACGACTTCAATTTCCCTAGAAAATCCCCTGTTCTTGTAAATATCAACACTGATATCGACCCTTGAAATATTGCTGTGAGCACTGTGGACACCATGTGAGCAGCATACCACCTATTAGTCCCTGATGAGGCAGCAGCACATCCTGAAACTGCCCCAATAATTGTCAAGACGTGAAGGAGAATAAGAAAGAACCCACATATTGAAGGCACCAGTCGAAGTGAAAGGGTTAAGAATACGCAACTAGAGGCTGCACCAAGAAGAATGTAGTTGCAGAACAAGAAGACCTTGCGAGTATGATAATGAGATTGAGAAACAGATTGTGGGTTGCCTAAAGTAATGCCACCCATTTGCTGTTTCACTGAGAAACAGGTGATTTTCAGGTGTTTTAACAAGTGGGTATTCTTTGATCTTTGCGATTTGAGAGGCAATGGAGACTGATATGGTAATTTCTTTGTGGAGAAGAAGAGAAGGCTGTGAAGGTAGATATACTGAGACTCAGATCTAATGATGGGGCCAACGGTCATATATTGACTCAAGTGACCGTTTAAAGGGCATAAAGGGACCCCAGCTTTAACGGCTAGTTGTGCAAAGAAAAGTGGTGAAAATGACGTCCTCGCCACATGTTTTTTTGACCTATTTTTTAAAATTTTTATTTTTTTAATCAGGACTATTTTAATCATGTGATTAAAAATTTATAAAATATTTATTATATGTAAAATTTATAAATTTATCATAATAATTTTTTTATAAATTAATAAAAATTTAATATTTTGATAAATATTTTATAAATTCTAATATTATGATAAATATTTTATAAATATATTAAATTTGAAATTATTTTTAATTTTTTTTATTTTTTTTTGTCAAAAACACAATAAAAGGTAGTCTTTCGGGCTTTAGTTTATGGGCTACAAAAAATTAAATTGGGCTTTCAAGTTGTTTTCGTGTAACTTTAGGGCTTTAATGAGCCCATCCCAATATTTTTCTAGCGTCTTCCATTACAGTTGTATTTCGTACGTTCCTCATCTTCGGTGCAAGAGCTCGTTCGTTTCCACTGGAACAAGCGCAAAACGATGTCGTCCACAGTCGGTTATCAGGATAACCATTTCCGGCCTCCGCAAAGCTCTGAACAATTTTCTGGTTAGTATTACTACTTGTTATTTACTCAATAAATGTTTTGGTCAATGAAATTTTTTATTAATTAACATAAACCCGAATTCATTTAATATTTGTTGTTGGAAGTTATTTCCTATTTGCTAATGGTGGTAACCGGAGAGATGCAAAGTTGAATCGTTATTTCTTTCTTTCTTTTTTTTTTATCTAATTAGCGCCTTAAATATGCACGATGGGTTTAGTTGTCAGTAGGGTTTCGCCACTTGATCCAAATGAAATAAAACTACTTCTTTTCCTTTTGAATGAAACTGGTAAATGCAAAATTGGTTGTGGTTTTTTGGCCTGGATTTTCGTTCTATTTTTATTTTCTTGATAATAATTGACCCCCTTAATGGAGACTTGGCGCAACGATTGTATGACCTGAGGTCACGGGTTTGAGTCGTGAAAACAGCATCTTATAATTAATTGCTTGCAAAGAAGGGCCGTGTACAAAGATCCAATGGGTCCGACTCTTCTCCGGATTCGCTCATTGCGGGATCATTCGTCACTGGGCTGTTTTTTTTTTTTTTTAATAATTGACCCTTCATGTAACATGAAATTTTGTTTTATTGTGTTCTGCAATGGGTAGTTTTCAGAATGTGTTTATTTGTATTAGTTGGTTATGTTCTGAAATTTTGCTTGTTATTTTATTGTTTTGGTTGAGTTTTAAGATAGGGGAAATGATATGTAAAAAATCATTTGTAGGAAATAGCTTTGATGTGACTAATGGTGCTGCTGCAGAAGTTGGATGGTATATTCTTGGTGAAAATCAACAGCATGTTGGACCTTATGCAACTTCTGAACTGCGTGGTGAGTTTTACGTGTTTTGACTGAATGCTGATTTAGTTGTCCATATATGAAGTGTGGAATAGTTGTCTTGAGTCTTGTGCTTATTCATGAAAAGGCTTGAATTCTTTTTTTAATGAAAAAGATGGGATAAGGAACAGATCAAGTTGGTGCTTTGATTGTTTTGGGATTTAAATTTCTTTTTGATTTTCCATTGTGAGAGCTCAAATTTACCCTGGTGAATTTTCTCTCCTTGAATTTCAGTTCTACCAGTAATCAATAGCACGGTTTCAGGACAATTGTTCCGTGTGTAACTTGTTCAATTGGTCTAATGAGCTATTGAAACATCTACTTTGCTTCTTTACTGCGCCTGCGCAGAGCATTTCTTAAATGGATACCTCTCAGAAAGTGCACTTGTATGGTCTGAAGGAAGAACTGTATGGCAGCCATTCTCATCAATACCAGAATTGGCATCAGGAATTTCTCAAGCGAGAGCTGTTCCTTCTATAGCAGGTAAAGATTATCCATTTTTCTTAATTTTGCTTTAACTATGTTATTATGTGTGTGTAAGGCACTGTATATCTTTTTTGTTTATGTGCTTGCCATTAACATATGCTGTGTTTCCATCTCTTCACTGAAGGTTCTAACTCTAATTTTTTTTCCTCCAGCACCCATCAACAATGATAATGTGAAGTGGCATGAAGTGAGAGAGTCTGAGGCAGGCATTACTGACTTGAAAAATGAATCTCATTCTAGCAGTAAAAATCAAGCTAATAACTCTTCTGCAGGTGAAGTCTTTTATTGTTTATTTGTTTTCTGTTCTCCCCTTCTTCTACCTCTGTCTCCCTCTCTTTCCCTCTTCTGTTGCCTGCAGAAAGTGATTTATGTTGTGATATATTTTGCAGTGCCCTTCAGTGATGATGATGCTGAGTTTGAAAAATGGCAGAAGGAGGTTAGGGAGGCTGAGGCTGAGGCAGAACGGTTGAAACAGGGGTCTTTTTCTGGGAGTTTTGGTGGTGACATCGGGTTAGATGGTCGTGATAGAGTTTCATCGCCACCAGAGGGTGAGGAAGAATTTACAGATGATGATGGTACTACATACAAGTGGGATAGAGGTCTTAGAGCATGGGTTCCTCAGGTTGGCTGTGATCCTTTAAAAACTTTCTCGTTTTTCTAGTTTTACAAAGTCCTTTTAGTTCAAGAACTATAACTAAAAATTTTGAATTTTGTGTTGGCACCATGTTCTTTGTGTTCACATACTTATAACTTTATCTGCTAGAAATTCTTCTTATTTTTTTGTTTTTTGCGCACAATGCACTAAATATATATCTCAGCAATTTGTACTTCTCTCTACGTGTCCATCCATGAATTTCATTTAATGGTATCAAATTATGGGTGACATTGCGAGATGATTGTTATGAGATAAATTTGGATATATAGTTATTACGCACAAAAAAAATCATCTATGATGAATATTAACACAACAAACTTGTCCAGTAAAAGAGCACTTCTAAAATTTCCGTGCTACTGCCAGGTATATCTATTCTATTGATTTTTGTCGATTTGAGAACGTTCTGTGTGTGCACATAATATGTCTTCTCTTGTTTTTCTGGGTGGAGGGAATACCCTATAAATTTGCTTCTCTAGAGGCAAACCACTGAGAGGCTATGTGTGAGCCTTCAAATTATAGTACATGCTTTAGACTTGTTTATTTTTTTTGTCTGGAGTTCATTTTTAGTTTGCTGACTATGCAGCCTAATGTTACATTACCTCTGATATTACTAAATTATTAGAATTTTCATAATTGATGGATTGATATTTAGGATAACACGTCAAGCATGACTGGGCAATATGGGGTAGATGAAATGACCTTCTTGCAAGAAGAGGAAGTTTTTCCAACTGTGAGTATTAATGATACTGCTTCAAAAGGAGAAGTTAATGGTACTGGTGAGACACTGGAAACAAAATACAATGGCAAGAGGAAACTACTGGACATGCAAACTGACAAGGAGGAAAAGCAACCAGAGAAAAAGGAAAAACAAGCTGATAAGAAGGTTTTCTTTTCCTGCCTCCTTGCATTCCTTTCTCTCATTTAATGTGTTGTAACTACTGGAAGATGGCTCCAGGCAACTTTTTTTAATTTACTGTTTCAGGAAAGTAAAAATTAAGATGCATTAACTATTATAAATATATGTTATAAAAGATGGTGCCATTTTCATGATGGGCTTTGTGGTCATGTGTTTTTCTTCTTGTTCTAACACCTTTATTTATTTTCTTACTTTTGCAGGAAGCCAATAAGGCCCCTGATAGCTGGTTCGAATTGAAAGTCAATACCCATGTTTATGTAACTGGACTGCCTGATGATGTCACAACTGATGAAGTAACTCATGGATATTATTTAATTCTGTTTTACCATAGTTTTCTCAGCAAGAAACTCATTTTTGGAAATTTGTTGCAGGTGGTGGAGGTGTTTTCCAAGTGTGGCATAATCAAAGGGGTAGAGTTGATATCATAATAAAAAACACTTAGGCGTGCGCTAAAAGATGCATTTGATTGCATTATGTTATAGCCCATAGTGGCTTACCCCTAGTTCTATTAATGGTTGAGGGGCTTAAATTTCCTTTTTCTTTTGATGCTTACATGGTGGGAATTTGGTGCCTTTGTGTTAAACTTATGTCCTACTACCAAATGAGCAGCAACACTTGTCTCGAATGATCTTCTTTTGTTTTTATTTGTATTTCCTTGGGAACTAACCTTGTTTAAAAGTTATTAACAAGCTTGTACCTTTGTGTTACTGGAGTGCAGTTTCTTGAACTGCAATCTGAAATCATAAGAATTCAATGATTCTGTTTTCTTGTGAAGAGAAGGATAGAGAGAAAGAGAGAGCTAATTTCCTTTTAATAGGCTTTGATCATTTTTTTTATGGACATACATCAGAGGTTTGTTTAGCATATTCTTAAAAAAATGTTTGAAATCCTTTGTGACGTGATATCTGGATTGATAAATCCTGTTAAACTTGGAAAATCTGATACAGTTGAAGAGGATTGAAATTAGCATGGACTCTTAAAATGTAAAAACTCTTAGTCAAATGCTTAAAGTGATGTTGTGTTTTGCAGTTCTGTATTGCTTTACAGTTCTATATATTCATGTAGTACAACATAACTTTTTGAATTGTTCATCTGATAAATAAAGTTTTCTAATTTGCAGGATCCTGAAACAAAAAAGCCTCGTGTGAAGATCTATGTTGACAAAGAGACAGGAAAAATAAAAGGAGATGCATTAGTTACGTATTTAAAGGTAATTTTATGTTTTGCTTTTGAGCTGGAGTTGTTACTGTCAAGATTATTTTGCCTTCATATATTTTTATTATTGTACCCTAGGAACCATCAGTTGATCTGGCTATACAAATTTTGGATGGCACGCCTTTACGCCCTGGTGGAACAATCCTTATGTCGGTCAACCGAGCCAAGTTTGAGCAGAAGGGTAATGAATGTAACCTGATACTTCATACTTCTGTCTTGGTTGGATGTTTAGATGAGGATTTTATAATTATTTTTTAGTTTTCTCTTTAGGATATGGAAGATATTACTATATTATCAAGCATTTGCAATTATTTTACTGCATTTTATCAAAGGCTGTCATGTTATACTAACAAACCTTGTTTGTGGGAAATGTAGGGGATAGATTCATACCCAAAAACGTAGATAACAAGAAGAAAAAGAAGCTAAAACGGGTTGAGGAGAAGATACTTGGTTGGGGTAAGTTCTCATTTTAAATGCTTTTGTGGATGATTATGGTGTTTGACCTAATTGCGTTCTATGTGGATAACTAACAGTATGTGTTTCTTATATGGCACAGGTGGCCATGATGATGCAAAGGTGTCAATTCCAGCTACTGTCGTTCTCCGTAACATGTTCACTCCTGCTGAAATGAGAGTAAGGATGACCTATGTGTCTCAGTATAATTTTCTTCAAATAAGTAATTGGTTTGTTGAATGGACGCCTAATGATGGTTTATTGAGTAACTAGAAAGATAGAACAAGTTCTTGTTTAATGTTATTTCCTTTTTCCCTTTTCTATGTAATCATGTTCAAGATTTTTCTTATGCCTAATACCCTAACTGGAGTTAAGTTTTCTCTCTTAAAATTCTATAGAGCCATAAGCATATGTAGCAGGGTAAAATCTTTGGGGAGCTTGTGAGGCTAACATCATTTTATCTGTTTATGTTGCAATATTGTGTTCTTTTGCTGTTTATTTTCTATATGGTAGCTCTGAACGCTTTTAATGACGTTTTATTGATTCTTAATACATATTTCCGCCTATATGGCATTAGTAAACACATAGGCCTGGTTTGGCATGCTTTTGGACTGAAAAAAGAAAGAAATCTCATAGCCAACGATTTTGGTTTTCGTGAGTTTATAACTTATTTTGAACAAAGCTCCAAATATGAGCTTTGTCTAAAATCAACTTTAGGCCCATAAAATCCAAAGGACGACTATCTGTTGGCCCATGAGGTTTCTTCCTTGTTTTTTTGGGTTAAAAAAATAAGTTTTTTTCCTAATCAGTGGCAAACTGGCCTTGATAGATATGCTGCCAGGTTATGTCAGAATTGCTACAAAATTGACCTGCTTTTATGCATGCTGAGAAAGAAACTGTTATGGTGGTTTTGTCGCCCATATGCCGTAGTAGTTCTTTTTCTTGACTGAAAAAATTAGAATCTTTGGGTCCAACCATTGATTATGATCAATCCTTTTAATAGGCTGATGAGAATTTACGTTCAGAATTAGAGTTGGATGTGAAAGAGGAATGTCTAAAGCTTGGTCCAGTTGATTCAGTCAAGGTAACTGAAATAATTCTCTATTTTTCTCCATATCTTTCTAGGTTCATTGTCAGAAATTATACCATATAAACTGAGTTGCCATTGTCGTCTTTTGGTTTTCCTTGCAGGTATGTGAGAATCACCCACAAGGTGTTGTGTTGGTAAAATTTAAGGACAGGAAGGATGCACAGAAGTGCATAGAGTTGATGAATGGACGATGGTAAACTATTTTGTTTAATTTAGTCACTTGTTATGATTTCTGTCATATAAGTGCAATGTAATGGACTTTGCATGATCACAAACGGGCTTTCTTTTTCTCCATTTGGTTTTTTGAGATTAATCTTTTAACTATATTTATGGATGGAGGACAAGATCCATGCAACAGAACTCTGGATACTTGAGATTGAGACCATGTTAATTTTAAGCATCAGATATCTGTGACTGTAAAATATCAATATTGATAGAGCATTTTATCCATAATTCCAGACACAAGTAGAGAGCTTCTCTTGGCTGGGATACATCTGATATTTGTGATTGATGGAGGGTCATTCATTCTCAATGATATTTTTCTTTTTGTTATTTGAAATTTCTGCTGTTAATTCTCATTATTCTTCTTGCTTCCGCTTAGGTTTGGTGGTAGACAGGTGCGTGCAGTTGAGGACGATGGGTTAGTTAATCATGCTTTGGTCCGGGATTTAAACGAAGATGCTGCTCGACTGGAGCAATTTGGAGCTGAGCTCGAAGCTGACTGAGTGGCAATTTGGAGCTGAACTCAAAGCTGACTAAGTTGATATGCACTGAGGAGGCACATTTTGTCCAGATATATTGTACTGAAAATACAGAAGTTATCTAGATTAGTTTATTATATTGTGTCCTGAAAAAATAGGGAAAATTTTGGGACTTCATTTCTTTCTGTAAATTTCTAGACTAGAAGATGGTGTAAAAATGATAGATGAGATGCTTTGAAATGCATTTTCTATTGAGCAAAGTTTTTTTTTTTTTCCAGAAAATCCTTGTTTTAAGGCACCTAAGCATTAAATATGTATATATTATGGCCTTTTTTTTTTTTTTTTTCTCATTTTAAGCAATGTTCATATATAGCATTAATAAGGTATTGTTTAAATATATATATATATATATTTAAATTACAAAATAAAAAAAAATAAACACGAGGCTCATATTGGGCCAATTAATAGGCTCAGGCTTAGCCCAAAGCTTATTTGATTTTGGTAATTGTATGCATCTTTTTCTTCCTTGTGTCTCCATCATCTCAAAACGCACCGTTTCTGAAGTTCCGGTGGAACTAGAGATTAGAGTTTCTCTCAAAGTTCCAATCTTTCCATCAATCCATGGCTAACCGGACCGATCCGGCGGCGAAGAGTATAAGGGGCACGAATCCCCAGAATCTGGTCGAGAAGACTCTTAGGTCTGAGATTTATCAGAACATCTACTGGAAGGAGCGATGTTTCGGTTCAACGGCGGAGACGCTTGTCGACAAGGCCATGGAGCTCGATCATCTTGGTGGTACCTTTGGTGGCAACCGGAAACCTACTCCTTTTATGTGCTTGGTCATGAAGATGCTCCAAATTCAGCCGGAGAAGGACATCGTTGTTGATTTCATTAAAAACGACGAGTACAAGTAAATATTATGTTTATTTGCTTTCATTTCATTCTTAACTTACTTAATCTCGAGTTCTGCATTTGAGTAGGCTAGGAAAGTTCCAATTTTTTGCGCTTTATATATTAAATTAAGGCAATGGGAAAAAAAGATGACTTCTTTTGGTTGTTTATTGTAGTATCCTGGATTATCTATTTCAAAATGTTTATGTGTGCCTGCTTGGTTTTCAAATCCTTGTATCACCATTATTGTTGTCATTTGTTATTAATGTTGCCATTGTCATTTGATTTTTTTTTCCATACATGCCTTGTCATTTGATAACCTGTTATTTTTTAACCTATAGCTCTATTGACATTTATTAACTGGGTGCAGATATGTGCGTATACTTGGTGCTGTTAATATGCGTCTTACACTCTTACTGGGACTGATGTTGATGTGTATCGGTACCTAGAGCCTTTATACAACGGCTATCGAAAATTAAGGAGAAAATTACATGATGGAAGTAAGTTGTTCACCCGTTCTACTGCTCTTATTGGAACTTTTTAAACACTGTCAAGTTGTATTTTATGCACATCTATAGTTGTTTAAACGGATTTAGTAACTTTTTTTTTGGATTCTATATTCTAAATCATCAGAATTCTCCATGACTCCTGTGGACAAAGTTATAGATGAGCTTCTGACATAAGATTATTCCTGTGATATTGCTCTGCTGCGTATTAAGAAAAGGTAACTTTTCTATGGTCTGTTTCAGAGATCTTGGTCAAGTAATTCCAAAAGTAAAAGCAACAGATAATATTGTAGTAGTTACATTTCTTCAAGTTACAAAACAATTAAACTGTCCTTGTGTTTATGGTTTTGCTGCTTTTGCGTGTTTATTTGAATGCCAACGGTTATAACATAACCATGAGGTTTTGATTTCACCCTTTCTTTAATCAACAGATGGACTCTTCAGTCAATTGGTTCGCTTGAGCCTAGAAAAAGTTTGTTGGGAGATGATTTTGAAGAGGAGGAAGAGAAAGAGGAGAATGAACAAATTGATGGATTAGACAATGGGATTGATGAAAGAGTATTCTATCTATCTGAGCACAAATTTTCAATTTTAATATTTATTATTTGCTCTTTAGAACTTATCACTTTAGCACTTCTTTATAATTATGCTCTTGAAATTTTGACAGGATTATTATCATAGGAGAAGTCCCACAAGGGAGAGGGATAGGGATAGGAGACGGGAAAGCCATAGACACAGGTAAACTGATTACCAAGTAATGGTTGCTGAATTTGATTTTATTATTTCATGCATAGCATATCCTCATTGTATATTATGTTAAGTAAGTTGGTGGATTTCTATTACCTGTCTGTGCGTAGATTTGAAGTCCCTTATGGATTGAACTTCATGAGATTATTTTAGTACATGTAAGTGTGACAATGGTTAAAGAAGAGTGCGTTAGTAACTATTATTGTTGGGAAAAAATTACAAACAACGATGATACTTGATTATGCACATGATTGTAGCCTTGTGTTTAATTCTTTGTAGTTATACAAATTCAATTTAATTGAGGTTTCTTCATAGTTATACTTCTCTAGATCTTCTGTGCATTGGTGGATTACTAAAGGTCTGAACAGGATTTTGAGTTTTCTGCCATGGTGTCTTAATATGTGAAAAGATCTGTGGCAAAAGTAGTGGGTTTTCATCCTTCTGAATCTATTATTACATTGTCGTAGTCTAAGTGAACGAAAAGACAATGGAGCTGTTTTTTAAGTAATAAACTTATTTATATATAAGTAACAAGAACGTTTCAATCATGGCATTTAAAGCCACTGATGGTTAAAACAGCTTCCTATATTGATATTTTATGATCCTGCCGGGTTTCTCTGTACTGACAGTGTGCAGTGAGAAGTATGATGGATCAGACAGTTTTATCATGACTTTAGTTTCATGGTCAGTGGTATTCATATTAATCAGCAAATTTGTTTTACTCTGGCAAATATTGATTAGTGATTGATACTGCACCATATGCTTTGTTTGTTTCCGTTTCTATGTCTTTTGAGGATTGAGTGTATGTTAAACATCCTGTTGTATTTCTTCCTCTTTATAGAAGCTAAATTGTTATTGAAATGCTGCATGAGTACATAATGTCTCCACATACTTATTATTTTCAATACTTAAACATAATGCATGTCCACATCCTTATTATTTTCAATACTTAAACATAATGCATCTCCACATCCTTATTATTTTCAATACTTAAACATAATGCATCTCCACATCCTTTTTATTTTCAATATTTCAAGGCCTATGTTACTATGACGTCAATTTCATTGACAATTATAAATGATAAAATAAATTTCACCCTACTTTTTTTTCTCTTCATATGAAGACGGTTGCACTTTATGTCGAACTTCGTTATCCAATAACTTGATCAAAAGATTGTCCTTGTGTTTTAATGATGATTTTCCTAATCTACACAAGGACGGAGACTACGATAGAGTATGATCGAGACTATGACCATGGATGTGGGCGTGAAAAAGATAGGGATAGAGAACGAGACAGATACCGGGATAGGGATAGGGAGAGGGATAGAGATCGGGATTGGGATTGCTATCGCTTGAGAGAAGAAAAAGATTACGGTCGTGAGAGGGACCGAGAATAAGAGAGGAAAGGTATGGAAAGGGAGAGGCGAGATAGGGACTGTGCGAGCGAAGGAGTTATTCAAGGAGTCAGAGTAGGACTAGGGATCACAAGAGATATAGGCGCAGTGGCTAACCATGGATAAGGTTCCGCTGAATCGGACATGCGATTTTGGTTCGGTTCAATGAATCAAACTGTGAACTGTAATTAAATGTTCAAAACCGAAACTAGAATCTCCCTTTAAGGTTCTGATTCCGGTTTTAAAATATATGAACCGGAATTGAATCAACGATTCTGGTTCAAAATCGACAAATTAAAAAAAAACAAGCCTACGCACAGGATGCAACAAGCCCAACTACACACTGCCAAAAATAGTGCATTGTCTTTTTTTTTTTAATTGAAATATTTTTTTTAATTAATGTTTGTTTTATCCTCGTTAACAGAAGAAAAAATTAAGGGATATTTTATGAAAATAAAAAAATTTTAAAAAATCTATAAATATACCATCTTTTTAATTTATTTTTTAATTTTTATACAATTTCTCTCAATCATTAAATTTTAATTATCTAATTTAACTATAAAGTTTTTAACTCTCAATTCTCTAATTTCTACTCTCTTAAATTCTTTTTATTATTATTTTTTTGTTATTTATTAATTATTATTTATTCTTCTTATTATTTGTTATTATTGTTAGTAATATTTATTGTTTGTTTTTAATTATTATTGTTTTGTTATTATTATTATTATTTATTATTATTTACTAGTATTGTTGGTAATATTTATTGTTTGTTAATTATTATTGTTATCATTGTTAAAAAATATTATTAATTATTTTTTGTTATTATTATTATTTATATTATCAATTTATATTAAAATGAAAAGTTCTAGTCATTTTGATAATATAAATAATAAGCAAAATTTATAATAATATATTAATATTTTGAATGATGAGGTAGAAGTAGATTGCTAAATTAAAATTTAATATGTTTCTTTTACATTTTTCTAAATAGATAGATGCGAAAGGTCAAAAAAGAGTATACTATAATTATTGCTCATTTTCATTTAAATTTGCATATGAAGAAGATTATGAAACATTATGGAAATATTTTTACAAAAAATATTATGTTCAAGCGGGTATAAATAATGCTCAAATATAATTGGCGAGTTTTGTACAATTGGGCTCATCATCTGTATCTACTAAAAAATAAAGTTTTTTTTACTATGACAAAAATATAGTTAAAGAAGAATTGTCAAGGTGCATTTGTATTGATGAATTAACTTTTAATTTTAGTGAGAAAATAAGATTTATTACTTTTATTCAAAAATATGTGAATTCTGCATTTTAACGTGTTTCCTGCTCAATTTTGTTGCACACATTGCGTAAGCTTTATGAAAAAAAAAAAAATTTGCACATTATTTTCAAATTGTCATTTTCATCTTTCAATTTGTAGTGATATATGGAGTGATCATTGGCGAACACATTCATATATGAGTGTTATATGTCATTCGGTTAATGATCAATGAAATTTATTAAAAAAAATTATTTGCATTTTGAATTTTTGATGATGTATATATTGCCGATAATATATATAAAATAATAAAAAGTATTTTAAAAAAATATAATTTAGTTTAAAGAATTTTTTTTAAATTTCTTTTGATAATATTTCTGCAAATACTACTTCTATTAATGATTTGAAATAAATTTATAGATCAAATTTAGGAGGTAAATTTTTTCATGTTAGATGCATATGTTATGTTATAAATTTATGTGTTTAAAGTGATTTGAGAACTTTAAATTTTTTGTATGAACCAATTAAAACTGCATTAAATTATTTATGGTCTCATCCTCAATTATATAAAAGTTGGGTAAATTTTGTAAGCAATATGATATGCTTTCTAAACGATTCAAACAAGATGTTCCAAGCCGTTGGAATTCTACTTATGAATTACTTTGTGGTTTGTTTTCATATCGTGAATTATTATGTAGATTTTAAAACTTAATTCTGCATTTATTACATTATATCATACTCGATGAAATTATTGTAAAAAAACGATTGATCTTTTAAAAGTTTTTAATGATGCTACTGAACATTTGTCAAGTGTTTATTATCCTACAACTCATTTAGTAGTGTTTGAAGCTTTGAATATTGCAATTATTTTTTATGAGTATAAAAATAATATTGAATTGAAAGAAACTGTTATTGCAATGAAGAATAAATGACTTAATTGTTTTAAAGATTTTTCTGCTCTTAATCTTATTGATTGTGTATTGGATCATCGTGTGCGAATTAAAATTTTAACTGATTATTTAAGTAATTATTATCTCTTGTTAGATTTAAAAGATGTTAATATTACTGAAATAATTGATGGAGTTAAAAAAATATTTTAGATTTATATAGAAAATATGAATCAATATATGCATCAATAATTCATGCATCACATGGGTGTTAAAATGATGATATAGATTCATCATCTAATGTAAGTAAAGTTGATAGATTTTTATGTTAAGTAATATTGAATAAAGTTGATAGATTTTTATGTTAAGTAATATTGAATTTGATGCATATTTATCATCTTGCTTTGAATTTGATGGTGTAATTGGAGACTACAAGTTTCTTATTTTGCAGTGGTGGAGTTAACATACAAGAAAATTTTTAATATTGTCTATTATGGCTAGGAAAATTTTTAGTTCTCTAGCCTCAACAATAATGGTGAAGCAAATATTTAGTATCGAAGGCCGTGTGTTGGATGAGTGTCGATCAAGACTAACACCTCACTTATTGCATGCTCAAATGTGCATTAATGATTGGTCCAAAGCATAAATGCGCTTACAAAATTTAAAGTATAATGGTAATGATGATAAAGGCTTAGATTATGATGCAACGGGCGAAAGTACAACTGTTGGTGAAATTTGTAATGGTAAAAACGACTAAGGGGGCACTATCATATTCAAAGTAAGAGAATCACATATTGACTTTGATTCCTCTAAATCCCAAGAGGATACGTAAGTAGCTTAATTCTTTGTAATTAAGTTTCAGTTCTTTTTTTTTTCAATTGTAAATTTTAATATTGAATAGTTTACAATTATATAATTTTTTAATTAAGTTTAAATTTTTAATGTAGTTTTTTTAAAATTTTAATTATTTGTATTTATTGAATATTTCAAATGTAATATTTATAATTATAATTTATGTAGTTAATTGATTTTTAGTAATTATGTTCAAATATTTTTTTTAATTTTTTCTTTATACTTTAATTGTAATATTAAATATTTGTAAATAATATTATTTGATTTAACTTAAATAATATTATTAAATTTATAAATAGTGTTTAATCTCATAAAAAAATATTATTGTGTATGAATAATAGTATTTTTCTTTTAAATATGATTTTTTAAAAAAAAATTAATTTAAACCGGTGGTTCAAACTGGAATCGAAATCGGACTAATTTTCAAGAGTATGAATCTTAACCAAATCGGCCCTTACCGATTAAGATTACGGTTTATAAAAATCATGTACCGAAATTGGCGATTTCGAATCAACAGTTCCGATTAATCGAGCCGTAACCATAATTAATAGTGGCAGCCCTAAAAAGGTTGGGAATGGACTAGAAAAGCTAAAGAAGAAAATGGAAAAGAAGGATGATGGCATGGACCGCCTAGATCCTAGGATTGCAGAAGCTAATAAACTTCGAGCAGCCCTGGGTTTGAAACCATTGAAGTGATTTTATCTTTGCTAGCTGGTAGTGTTAAAGAAACATGTAATCTGCAACTATATTTGGTATTTGACGCTATTTGCTTATTTCCTGTTGTGAAATCCGGCTGAATGTCTGTCATGATTCTTGGTAATGAAGGCTGCAAACCTTTAAGTAGACCAGAGGTGTATCAAGACCTAAAGGATGTCGTGCCAGAGAATGGGTTGCTGATGACTAAATTAAGAGCTGAGGTGTGCATTGATGATTGTGAGATTAACTTTTGCTAGGTGTTGCATGAAGAATGAATTTGTTAATTGGTTATAAGATTCTCAGCTAGCTGTTATTTTGTTATTTTGTCAATATTCAGCAGTGAGTAACAGAATGAGAGGAAGATTTTATTAGCAAATGATTGACTATTCATTTGTAGAATGCGCCATACAACAATTATAGATTATTGTAGTACAGAAAAGAGAATCATCATTAATGAAATATACAATTTCTGATATCTCTCTTCAACTCTGACATTTTCTTTTCCTTCTTCTTCTTCTACTTCTCCTCCTCCTTTTTCTTCTTATCCCTTCTTTGCCCCTCATCTCTGCTATTGCTGCTTTTCAACGATCTATTTCATGTCACATGATTGTGACAACTTGGTATCAGAGACATAGATCTCTACAGATAGTAATCCTACTGTTGCTGCACTAGCTCAAATGGCAAAGAAAAAACAACCTGTTGCTGCTACTGATGCTTATCGACTTTAGCAGATGGAAGACCAAATCCAGGTAATGAATGAAACGAAGCCTTCATGGAGGAGGTATATGAAAGTTTTAAGCAACAAAACCAACACCTTAAGGAACAATAATTCATCAAGGACTCCATTAAAAAACAAATGGGTTAGCTGACTGACTTGATAAAAACCATCTCTTCTTAATTACATACCCATCAATCGACCCAAAACACTACTGCTCAAACCTTCCCAAACATCACTCCCCAAAATGCTACTTTTCAAGATCCCTAAACCATTAACCCCAATAATACTACTGCACAAAATCCCCAAGACAATGCTGCTCACAGTTTCCCAGCCATTAATCCCCAAAACACTACTACCCATACTTCCCAAAACACCAATACCTAAACTTCTCCTACTGCCAACCAACATAACGATGCTGCAAAGAATCCCCAACACACAACCTTAACTCAGGCCATTATGAGCAGAGTAACTCCACCCTATATGACCATTCCAAACAACCAAATGCATCAAGTCCAGTACAATGAAAAGCACATGTGAATTCTTATTCCAGTGAAGGTACTAGAAGTGCAGGAGTGCGAATTCTCCCAAATCCATACACCCCCATCAACCTAATCCAAATCAGACCTACCATCTAACGACCAGAAACATTCTCTTGGCCGATACCGGTCACACCAACACAGCCATTAATCCAATTCAGCTGGGAATGCAGGGGCGTATGCCCAAACTAGAACTAACTCAGTTTGATGGAAACAACCCAAGACTCTGGAAAAGAAAATACTCAAGGTATTTCCAATTATATGGTATACTAGATGAAATGAAAGTCACTATTGCCTCAGTCTATTTTGGGGTGAAGGTAGACACATGGTTTCAAGGTTGGCAATTACAACACCTTGAGTTGGATTGGGACACTTTTACATAAGATTTGTGTGCGCGATTTGGCGAGCTTAAGGTAGCAGATGTCGTAAAAGCCTTTAACAAAATGAAGCAAAAGGGAAAGGTTGTGGAATACGAGGAAATGTTTGAAGAATTAAAATCCCTAATGCTTAAGTACCATCCTTAGCGAAACTTATTTCGTTTCAAGCTTTGTCAGTGGCCTTAGCAAGGAGCTTAAGCCAACGGTTAAGATGTTTAAACCATAAACGCTCGTCCAAGCTTGTGAACAAGCCAAACTCCAAGAAGAGTCCATTCAAGCAATGTTTCATAAGAAAAATAATGCCAAGGCTCCTATTGGGAATGCATACACCAAGCCTAGAAATACAAATTCCTTTCCACCAGACAACAACAAACCAATTAAAAGGGAAAACTGATAACCTTATTGATAAACCTAAAAATGATAACAATCAGTCAACAGACCCTTCTAAAGGTCTCAACACTTACCCAAACCCTCGTCGTAACCCATAGTTTCCTAGATGCCACAATGGTGAAAGAATTAGGTATTACTCCTACAAAAGCCAAAACGTTGCTAGTAACTGTTGCTAATGGCCAAACAATGGTGAGTCATCTAGAGTGCAAAGGATTTAAGTGGAGCATGAATAGGCACGAATTCGAATTTGATTTCAGAATTCTGAATTTGGGGGGGTCACGACATGGTTGTTGGTGTGGATTGGATGAAAGCTCATAGCCTGATCGTGTTTGATTTTATTAAAATGGCAGTAACATTTAAGCACAATGGGGAGGAAATTGAACTTAAGGGTTTCCAGTGGCAGGGGAGAATGAAAGAATTGTTAAGCAAAGGGTTCCTTCAATTGATTCAAAAAGGGGCTTCAGCAGACTTAGTGCACTTGTTAACAATACGCTGCGTTTCTTCTTATAGAAACGACACATATTGGACACTGAACATGTAACTCAGCTGAAAATCACTAACCCCTAATTGGACTCGACCCCATATGATATCCCAAAGCTTCTCAAGCAATTCTCGAGCATCTTTGAAGAATTAACTTCTCTTCCACTGGAGAGATCGCACGATCACTCTATTTCGCTCAAAGAAGGTGCCTCATCCGTTAACATCAGACCCTACAGATACCCCCATTTTCAAAAGGCTGAGATACAACGACAAATTAAAGAAATGTTGAAGCAGGGAATTATACAAGCAAGTAACAATGCCTTTGCCTCACCAGTCTTATTAGTCAAGAAGAAGGATGTGTCATGAAGGTTCTGTGTGGACTATCACTAGCTCAATCATCTCACAGTGAAAGATAAATTCCTAATACCTATCGTCGATGATCTGTTAGATGAATCAAGATATGCTAGATACTTTTTCAAATTGAATTTGAGATCAAGGTACCACCAAATCAGAGTTAGGCTAGAAGATGTGCATAAAATAACATTCAGAATTCATGTTGGGCAGTTTTTAGTGATGCCATTTGGTTTAATAAATTTACTAGCAACTTTTCAATCATTGATGAATTGTGTGTTTGAGCCGTACCTCAGATAATTTGTCCTTGTCTTCTTTAATGACATCCTAGTATACAACCCAACCTGACAACAACATGAAGAACACTTAAGCTGGTTCTGAAATTGTTAAAACAACACTGGCTATTTGTAAAATGATTAAGTGTATCTTTGCAAAAATATATATATATATATATATATAGGCTAAATAATTATAAAGTATATGAAGTTTTACATATTATATTAGTCAGTTTCTGTATTTTTAATATTTAATTTTTGCATCCCTCTGTTTAATACTTTTATTAATATTTTCAACCTAAAATCATTAGTCAACTATTTTAATATTATAAAATAATTTTTTTGCTCTTCGTTTTTATATATTTTTCTTTATTATTTATTAAGTCATGCTTATTTTTAATTTTATTTACATTTCTTGCACATAATTTATTTTAATTTTATAAATATTATTAAAAAATAATTTTAAACAATACGAATAATATCTTTTATTATTTTGCAAACAATCCATATATATCATTTATTTTAATTTTATAGATATTACTAAAAAATAATTTTAAATAATACGAATAATATTTTTTATTATTTTGTAGACGATCTATATATAAAATAAAATTAAACATGAAATAAACTTAATAAATAATATATATATATATAAAAGTGCAAATAAGTTATTTTATAATATCAAAGCAGTTGACTAATGATTTTAGAATAAAAATATTGACAAAAAGACTAAACAGTTTAATTTTTAAAAACACAGGATGTACAAATTAGATGTTGAAAATACAGAAATTGATTAGTGCAATATGAAAAACTTCAAGGACTTCATAATTATTTAGCCAAAAATATATTGAGTACCCTGGACATGTTATATCATAAGGTGGTCAGCACTGATCAGTCCAAAATTGAAGCCATGTTAAGCTGGCCATGATTCTCAACCATCATAGCTCTTAGGGGATTCTTGGGACAAAAGGCTATGGGATGATAAGCAGACCATAGACTGATCTCCTTAAAAAAGATGGGTTTGTATGGAATGAGGCTGTTGAAGATGCTTTTGAACAATTAAAGAAGGCCATGAGTGAAGCACCAATTTTTAACTCAACCGAAATTTTGATGCCAGCAGTAGAGGGATAGGGGTTGAGTTAATGCAACAAGGTAAATCCATAGCTTACATTAGTAAGGCTTTCAGTCCCAAAAACCAAAACCTCTCCATTTACGAAAAAGAACTCATGGCCATTCTCTTTGTTATAGATAAATGGAGATACTATTTAGAAAATTCCCACTTCCTCATAAAAACTGATCACCAGAGTATCAAGTATCTCTTGGAATAGAGGATCAATGCATTTGTCCAGCAAAAAGGTTTGACTAAGCTTCTTGGGTTAGATTATGGCATACTATACAGAAAATGAATTGACAACAAAGTGGCCGATGCCTTATCGTGAAGGGAATGGACTGAAGAAGAGATGGCTAATTTTTATGCTGTAACTTCAACTGTGATTCCATTATGGATGCAAGAGGTAATGACCAACTATGAATTAGATGTTGAGTGTCAGGATCTAATTAAGAGTTTGATGATCAATTCTGAAGCAAAGCCAATGATGATCAATTCTAAAGCAAAGCCATCCTATACTTATCATAGAGGCTTGTTGAGGTATAAAAGGAGGCTATTGGCGGGCTGTGATAAAGAGCATAAACAGAATATCATGGCAGCAACTCATAATTCTGCTCTAGGGGGACACTCTGGAATTACAGGCACTTATTGAAGACTTAAGGCACACTTCTTTTGGAGGAAGATGAAACAAGAGATATATGAGTAGGTATCTTAATGTGATGTTGTCAAAGGTGCAAGGGAGAGAATATAGCCTGCCCTAGTTTATTGCAACCTCTACTAGTGCCTTGAAGGACTTGGGAATCCATTTCTATGGATTTTATTGAAAAGCTACACAAGTTAGAAAAAGAAAGATGCAATCCTAGTGGTGGTTGACAGATTGACCAAGTATTCCCACTTCATACCTATAACACATCCATTCTCAACCTCAAAAATAGCATAAATCTTCCTTAATCAAATATTCAAGTTACATGGGCTGCCCACTGAAATAAGATTTTTATAAGTTTATTTTGGCAAGAGTTGTTCAAACTGCTGGGAGTCAAGCTAAACCTCAGTACAACATACCATCCCCAGTCGGATGGTCAAACTGAACGGGTAAATGCTTGCCTTGAAAACTATTTGCGTTGCTTTCGCTTTGTGAAACTTGGTTGTTGGGTTAAATGGCTTCCCTTGGCTGAGTGGTGGTATAATACCAATTTTCACTCCAGCTTGAAAATGACTCCCTTTCAAGCACTATATGAAGTGATACCATAACAATTACCAGCTTTACCAGTTGAGAAAGCCACTGTAGAGTCAGTTGAGGAATTTCTTGTGGAACGTCAGCAAATAATTAAATTGTTAAGAGAACAACTACTGACAGCTCAGAAGCGATATAAACATATTGCAGACAAGAATAGAACAGAAATAAGCTTTTGTGGAAGGTGATAAGGTTTTACTTAAGCTACAACCTTATAAATAAAGCTCTGTGGCTGTAAGGAGAGTTGTTAAGTTGGCTGCCAAATTTTATGATCCATTTAAGGTGCTAGCTAAAGTGGGGAATGTTACTTATAAGCTAGATTTGCCTCTAACCAGCTCCATTCACCCAATATTTTATGCATGCTTGCTTAAGAAATATGTAGGACAATAGGTTGGTTGCCATTTCTACTGAATTGCCTAAGCTACATAAGAATGGTGAATTTCATATTGAACCTCACAGTGTATTGGGTAGTAGAACCATTAAAAGGAAAGGAAACAAAGTTAAGCAGATTTTGATTCAATGGATGAACATGTCTAAAGAGGAGGCCACTTGAGAAGATAAAGAGTTCATCAAATCTCAGTTTCCTGAATTCTTCATTGAGGACAAGAAAAATTTTGATGGAGAGGATAATGTCATGATTCTTAGTAATGAAGACTATAAACCTTTAAACGGACCAAAGGTGTATCAAGGCCCAAAGGATGTCGTGCTAGAGAATGGGTTGATGATGACTGAATTAGGAGCTGAGATGTGCACTGATGATTGTGAGATTAACTTTTTCTAGGTATTGCATGAAGAATGAATTTGTTAATTGGTTATAAGACTTTTAGCTAGCTGTTATTTTGCTATTTTATCAGTATGTAGCAATTTTATTATTTTGTCAATATTCAGCAGTGAGTAACAGAATGAGAGGAAGATTTTATTAGCAAATGATTGGCTATTCATGTGTAGAATACGCCATACAACAGTTATATATTATTGTAGTATAGAAAAGAGAATCATTATGAATGAAATATAAAATTTCTGATTTCTCTCTTCAATTCTCTGACATTCTCTTTCCCTTCTTCTTCTTCTTCTTCTTCTTCTCCTTCTCCTTCTCCTCCTCCTCCTTTTTCTTCTTATCCCTTCTTTGTCTCTCATATATGCTATTGTTGCTTTCTAATGTTTTAGTGTACATAACTACATATTATTTGACAAACTGATGCTAATGCTTATGCTTCTTTGTTGTGTATGTTAATTTTCTTGCAAGCAGTTAATAGCGATTGCAATGCTGTTAACTGATAAGATTTTACAATGTCTATTGTAGTTTACCATCTCTGAAGTTCACAACTGTGTTGACTTGCCTCTTCCTTCCCTTCTGTTCTTTCTTTTTATCAATTAATTTTCTTGTTGTTTGACCCATTTAATCAGAGACAAAATTGGAGGTGAAATGATATAAAAATGAATGCCTGCGGGCGAGTTTGCAAGTTTGTGAGAGGTTTTTTCACATTGAAATTGAGTTGAATGTTTGGATGATTGGTGAAGCGGTGAAGCCTGTGTTTGGTGCTGGGAAGCTGGAATTTTTAGCTTTTTTTTTTAATTGTGGTTTATAAAGGCAATTAATATTTTTTTTTGAAAAAGTGAAGAATAATAAAATATTTTAAAACACAATTTTTAAAACATAAAGTCTAAAGGTAAGGTAAAGAGTCATAATTTGCTACAATGACAAGCTTGGCAGGGATGAGAAAAAAAAATTAAAAATCTATTAATCCGACCATCAATCCACTAACTATATCGATTTAAATTGACTGAATTGATCGATTTTAATTTGCATATTTATTAAAAAAAATCGATCGAACCCAACAAACCCTATAAAAATTCGACCGAACTGACCAGTATTGATCGATTTTTAAAAATTATTTTTTTTACCATTATTAAGTGATCGGTCTAATCGAGTTCTAAAATTTGACCAGCCCTATCAATACTAATACCTAAACCTTGTTTTCAATTCTAATATTGAAATTGGGTGTCTCATTAAAATTTTGTAAAAAAGCACTAAGATTGATCAGGATTCATTCAGAAAAGGCATTTTTTTATCCCCTAGATTGCCCAGCTCTAAATATCAAGTTTAAAAAACTTTAGCGCCATCAGGTATGCTGCTCTTGATCAGGTTAGGCGTGGTAACATTGTTAATATTGTGTTATTAAAATTTTAAGGTTTGGGAATAAAAATAGAAATAAAAAACTGTTAATCAAAGATTCTTTACCGCAATAATGGTAATCTTCAAAATTATTATAAAGTTCCTTCCTTTATGCCCGGAGGAAAAAAGGGTGGCACAGAGATTAGTTAATTTTGTTATTTTCTTTCTTTATTAAAAGATACTTTCAAATTGCAGGTGGAAATAATTGAAGGGGTAGATCAATGACTCGTGAACACTTCTTTAATAAATAATCTTTTTTATGTCTAGTCTCTGACTCATTTTCACATCCCTTCACGCTCTCACTTTGAGTCTGCATCTGCAAGAATGCCAAAGAAGGAGCAACTCTTCAAGGAACATCAATATTTACAGGGAAAGGAGGTCTCTCGCTCTTATTTTCATCCTAATTTTCTCTTTGGAGTTGCTACTTCTGCCTATCAGGTACCCATCTCCCCACCTCCTCTTTTTTTACTCTCTACACTCTTCCTTTGTTGATCTAGGTATTTCTCACTTTTCCCTGTACACTGCTGCTTTTCCTTTTCGTTCGCTGAAAAGTTGTGCATAATATTTTTCTGCTTTCTTTCAAGTTGGTTCTTTCCTTATGAAATTTCTGTCATTTCTGTCATATTTCTGTCATTTCCTTATGAAATTGCGTGCATGATTGCAATTGTCTTATATATTTTTCATGGTTTAGTATTGGGCAATGCCATTTTGTGAAATTTGTCTTTGTTTCTCTTTAATAAATCTAATCATTCTATTCTGTCAGGGAAAAAAACTTACATATGATGATTCATTCTAATACAACAACAACAACAACAACAACTAAGCCTTAATCTCAAACAAATTGGGGTCGGCTGTATGGATTCTCAACAAAATAAGCTCAAAAGACACCAAAAAAAAAAACTCCAGCCTTAGGCCCCTTCCAAGACACGGATTTTACGTCTCCATTCAAATCTGTCATTAATCAAATCCGCATCAAGATCTAAGGCACGTAAGTCTCTTGCTATCACCTCCTTCCACACAGTTCTAGGTCTGCCACGACCTCTAGCCCCCTCAATCAACAAATTCTCACACTTACGAACCGCAGCATTAGGAGGTCTTCTTAAAACATGCCCATACCATCTAAGTCTTCCTTCCCTCACCTTATCTCCGACGTCCGCTACTTGGACTTTTTGTCGAATATGAACATTCTTAATTTTGTCCAGTCTGGTATGTCCACACATCCATCTTAGCATCCTCATTTCTGCCACACTCATCTTATGCAAATGTTGTCCCGTTGGTGCCCAACACTCACTACCATAGAGCATCGCAGGTCTAACAACCGTCCTATAGAATTTACCTTTCACTTTCAGAGGTATTTTCTTATCACATAAAACCTCAGTCGCACCCTTCCACTTCAACCACCCTACCTGTATTCTGTGAGCCACATCATCTATACGGCCATCATTCTGGAACACCGAACCCAAATATTTGAAGTGGTTGGTTTTAGGAACCAAAACTCCATCCAACTTAACCTCATGTTCCTGCTTCTTCCTTAGACTGAACTCACAGTGCATATATTCCGTTTTACTCCTACTTAACTTAAAACCCTTGTCCTCGAGGGTTTTTCTCCACACTTCCAACTTACGGTTTACACCAGCACTAGTCTCATCAATTAAAATAATGTCATCAGCAAACTCTTCTTGCACTTTTGGAGAACTTGCAAAATACTTCAATTTAACTCTTTGTTGCTTATTTGCAGATTGAAGGTGGCTGCAAGGAAGGTAATAGAGGTCCTAGCGTATGGGATGTTTTTTCACTCAGAGAAGGTACAGCCTTTTCAAACAAATAATTGAACAAATTCATTGTTTGTTTATTTACTTGGCTATATCATTCCTGAGTTTTTAATTCCACTTCGTTTTATGAATTTTGTTATGGAATTCATTCTATTTATCTTGTTTTATTAGGAAAAATTATTGATGGAAGCAATGGGGATGTGGCAGTGGATCATTATCATCGTTACAAGGTCAACGTCAATGAATTTGGCTATGAGTTTTTCTGTGTTTCTTCCCTGTCTCAGTAGCATTTGATTAATGTTTGATTCTATGAACTTGCCACAAATGCTTCTTTCTTGTGTCTTATTGAGTCTTTTTTGTTGGTGAAAATCCCAGGTGTGAGTGGTTTCTGGCCTTTTCTCTCAACACTTTTGCTTTGTCAGATTTATTTTCATTAGCAACTTAATAAAATTATGCTCTTTCATCTATTAATCACAGTTTTTGTAATTCAAACTTTGATTTTCCTTTATGCATATCGAAGTTATAGGTAACCGTTCCCAAATCATACAAACAACATGTTTAAATTTTGTTGTGTTCAGCAACGTGGCTAAACTTTTGCAATAGCCAACCCTGATGATTTATATTTGGGATGCTTGCATAAATGCTTAGCGAGATTTGTTTAGTGCTAAGCTTTTGTTGTTGAAACTTGGATTGTTTTATATTCGGTCTTCTTTTTATTACTTCTTTAGCTCATCCTTTGTGCTATGTCCTTTTCTAATCTGATTTTTGCTTTCACAACTCATTATCAATGTGCAGGAAGACATTGAACTCATAGCTAAGTTGGGATTTGATGCTTATCGATTTTCCCTATCATGGTCTCGCATCTTCCCTGGTATGTGTTCCTCTGAAGAACAATATACAGCTGTTCTATGCTTGGTCAGCAACTTATGTTCGTTTCAATTTCTCTTCCTGTCCATTGACAAATTAAACATGGCTCTGCACATGAGAAATCAATCTTCATCTAGAGGGCAACGTAAGCATGATATGTAAAGTGTCTCATCTGGTCTCACACTCTCACTTCAGCTGTCAAATTGTATGGGTTGATGCTTTATCAATCACAATAATAGAGCATCAAATGATGTTTTCAGACGGAAGATTAAGTGTTCATGAGTTTTATGGGAAGCTTAGAAATGAGATGATGAGTGTCAGGCTGAAAGATAATTTTGTGTCTAGTTTCCATGGTATTCCAGGTCTAATTTCTTTTTATTTTATTAAACATTTCTAGTTTATAATTTATTTGCCAACTTGTGCAGTTTCACCTTTTTAGTTTACCTTCTGTACTTTGTCTTTCTTTTTCAATTGGTAACTATCATTTTCTCGTCTCCTAATGTACATTATGTCTGTATCTTCTGTAGTGATTTTCTGTTATTGATACATTTATTTTATTTCCTGGCAGATGGTTTGGGGGCCAAAGTGAATGATGAAGGAATTGCATTCTATAACAATATCATTAATGCCCTTCTTGAAAATGGTTTGAAGTTGACTCTGCTTAGTTTCTGTTAATAGGCAGCAATAATTCATATTTTACCACTTTATGCAGGTATCAAGCCATATATAACTCTGTACTGTTGGGATCTTCCCCTGCATCTTGAAGAGTCAATGGGAGGGTGGTTAAATAAGGAGATTGTGTAAGTATTAATGCTAGTGAAAATATTTTCATATAAGCAATAAATAATATTTCTCTGCTCAGGCAATGTTAGATTTGCAATGTGACTCCTAAATATATATATTTTGCAAAATTGTTTATTTTTATGTTTCCATTGTGAGATTAAAATATTATAATGTTTATTTGTATGCTTCCCTTGTGAGATTAAAATATTACAAAATTTTGAATGAGTTAATTTTGATCATGCATTAACATTTATATAGCTTCTTTCTTTTGAAAACATCCAGAAAATACTTTGCAATCTATGCAGAAACTTGCTTTGCAAGTTTTGGTGACAGAATCAAGAATTGGATTACAATAAATGAGCCCCTCCAGACCTCGGTAAATGGATATGATACGGGAATATTTGCTCCTGGAAAATGTGAGCAAGCAGCAACAGAACCATATTTGGCTGCACACCACCAGCTCTTGGCCCATGCAACAGCTGTTTCCATATATCGTAGCAAGTACAAGGTATGCTAACTGTTCTGTACCTTGAGCTTTATATTATCAGGATAAATAATGTATAGGTTGCAATATGATTTCCATCCGATGGACTCGTGCTTTTGTTTTAATGTACAATCCAAGACCATGAGTAAGCAATTTGACTTTAATGGGTTTCATTGCACTTGCACAGTCATCTCTCATCTGTCAAAGTGATGGGATTCTTTGCATGATCCTCTGTTTTGTCAATATGCTAAGAGTACTTTTTGTTGACTATTCAATAAAAAATGTGTGTCCCCCGTGATTGTTGCAGCTGCTTAATTTTCTATATGAAAGATATCTACCACTACCATTTGGCTCTTGTTTTTAACCTGTCTAAATTTTAGGAACCAAGGTTTGTCACAGGCAATAGTAGTACCTCTGCTGTTTAGTTGATGAACTTGTCCATGGGAAAGAATCAATGAGAACTATGCTAATTACTAGCAAAGTTATTTGTATCATTCAAAGGATGACATCCTGTTCTTGCCACTGTTTTCTTTTCAGGACAATCAAGGAGGGCAAATAGGTTTAGTGGTGGGCTTTGAATGGGCAGAACCTAATTCTGATAATGCTGAGGATAAAACCGCTGCAATAAGGCGTATTGATTTCCATCTTGGATGGTAGTTCTCCTGTCATTGTTTTGGGATGAGCGTCCCTTATGTCACTTGATTTGACAAATGATTTATTCTATGCAAACATATTCAATTTCTGTGTTCGAAGTTCTCAATGGGTGTGGGGCAGGTTGCAGTTGGCTGCTGAGAGCGAAGGGTGCGGTAAAGATGAGGAGATACCAAATTGTTCTTCAACCTCTTTGATTTGCAGTTCATTAATCTGAATGCAAAATGAGTTAGTCAGTTGACCTCTCTATAAATTTAGGTCAATTTTATTTTAGAACACCCTATGTCTCATTGGTGGAGAGACAAATGAGTTATGATAAGCCAAGCTGATAGTCTATTAGGTGAGAGAATCATGGACTATAACCAACCACACCAAATTTTACTTAACTCACATGGGTTATTCAACACTTCTGGTAACAATAACATGCTCTGATACTGTATTAAGAGTCAACATGAAGGAGGTAGGATAGAGATGCCTAGAAATATTCTTATATCGTCCGTCATTCCTGAATGGCTTCTCTTTAGTACTATTCATCCATTTCACTTACCAATATAGGTACTTGCATCCAATTTACTATGGAGACTATCCTGAAGTTATGCGTGAAGTACTTGGAAGTCAACTCCCAAAATTCTCAGAGGAAGATAAGAAGTTAGAAACTCGGTTGACTTTTAGGTCTAAATCACTATACTTCAAAATTTATTTCTCATGCTCCTGAGAGTCCTGAAGACAGCTAGTACTATAAAGCCCAAGCAATGGAGAGATGTGGTAAATATTAATATCACTGTAGTTTTTTTCCTTGTCTTTCTTTTTTCATTTCTCAATTGCTTTTGTTTTTGTTTGTCATCAGTTGAATGGGAGGGGGTAAACCAATTTATGGTCCAATAATTTGTCTTGGTCATTTTTGTGCATATGTTGCTTCCTGGCTGATGATGAAATATTTTATGCAAATCAGGCAGCATCAGAATGGCTTTATGTTTATCCTTGGGGCCTCCGAAAGGCTCTCAATTACATAGCCCAGACATACAACAATCCAATAATTTATGTTACAGAGAATGGTAAATACTCCTCATCAGTTAGATTTTGTAGTTTTGATGTTGATGTAAGGATTTCAACATATTTTAGATTAAACCATGTTATGCTAGCTTGGAGCCTTGTTCTGTAATCAGTCACTCCTTAAATATGTGAAAAATCTCTTATTGGGATAAAAGTTGGGGTGTAATACTGCATGCCATTGATTAGTGAAATCACTTTATGCTGCAGCATCTACCATTCTTAGGAAAATAGAAGTTTCCAACTATAGTGCAATAATAATTTTCTCTTAACCCCCATTCCACATCATTTGACAGGTATGGACGACGAAGACTCCAATGACCCGCTCCATGAATTGCTAGATGACAAACTGAGAGTTCAGTATTGTAAAGGATACCTTGCTGCAGTTGCTCAGGCAGCCAAGTAAGTTCACCATAAATGGATATGTACATCAAAAGAAATCTTTGATATTTTGATGAGCCTCTCCTTTATATCATTTGCAGTCATATACATTTGATATTTTGATGAGCTTCTCCCCTGAATTATCTGCAGTTATATACATAATAAAAGATTAATATTTCATGTCAACCAAAATTGTCCCTGCAACAGTTATGCATATCATTAATTAATATTGGTTGTCATTTCAATGAGACATCTAATGCTTCCTTTTTATTTTGATTTTTGATGTTTGATGCCTTTCTTTTCTCTGCCCATTTTTCTCAAAAATTGTTCTGCAATTTTATATAGAAGTTCACGGAAATGCTTACTTCTGTGTCTGTTGATTGTAAACAAGTTTTATGATTGAGATGCAATATTTTTTCTAGGAAGGGATTTTGATATCTTTTTTATAAATTAGTTTTGACAGGGATGGAGTGGATGTGAGGGGATATTTTGCATGGTCGTTGCTCGACAACTTTGAATGGGCTCAAGGTTGTACCAAGCGCTTTAGTCTGATCTACGTGGATTACAAGAATGGGCTTGCACGGCACCCAAAATCTTCTGCTTATTGGTTCTTGAGGTTCTTGAAAGGAGCTGAAGGGAAAAACGGGAAAGAAGAGTAATTAAGTTGTATTTGCCTATCAGGAAGTACTGGTTTGAGCTCAGAAAGCTTTTCATTACACAGTTATTTGATAAGCTAGCCTTATATAAGTGTGGCTAGTTGAATAAATTCGGCAGAAGGGAAGGGACTCAATATTCAAAACTAAAACCTTTTTTTTTATTTATTTATAATAAGAGTCTGAGCTGCATCATGTAGTTCTCCAAAATACATAATAATGGCTATGATATACAGATACGCTTAATTCCATATCCAAATATCCTGAAAAGATACGGACAATAAAACAATTGTAAGGCAACTCAAAGGAATACCAGAGAGAAATTTATGCAGTGCTCACTTCTTAAAAATACGGGGGAATGTGTTTTTATTTCACAAATACGGACTTTGGCCTCTTTTTTTTTTTTTTCAAAAATAACTTTTTTTCTTTTATTTTTATAATTTTTTTATTTTTTTCAATTTTGTTTTATTTATATTTTTTTTATTAAAATTCTTTTTAATGTAATATTTTTAATGTACATATGCAAAAATAAATATATATATAATATATATATATATAATATATAAAATATATACTCAACAATATAAAATATATTTACAATATATTTACAACATATCAATAATATATCTACAATAAAATCTATAACACATTCACATCATATTTTTAATATTTATTTAATTTTATTTTTTTATTCTCAAAATATCTATATAATATTTATATAATATTCAATAATTTTTACATAAAATACACAATTTAAATAAAAAAAATATAATATACAAATATCTACAATATATTTACAACACATTTACATAATAAAATTATATATATATATATTTTTCATGTGTATAATATGTAAAAATTTTTTAAAAATAAATTTAATAATTTTATTAATATATTTTTATATATTTTATTTTTATTTATATTTTTTAAAACTTTATTTATTTTTTTATAATTAAAATTAATTTTTTTATAAAAATTATAATTTTTATTTAATAGTAAATTTTAAAAAAATTTAAAATAAAATATTAATGGTATTAAAAAAATATTTTTAAGAATTATTATATTTTTTAAATTTTTATATTAATTTTTTATAAAAATAAAAATATTTTTAATTTTTATAATATTTTTATAATAAAAATTATTTTTTAGACAGTTATGGAAATATACCAATACCTGAAAGGGTTGAATGGCACAAAAAGAATTAATAATCACAAGGCAACTCAAGCGCATTGTGATTGAAAAAATAATTGCATAGCTTAAGACATAGTTATTTCTTATACAAGCAAACAATTGAAATTAGCATTTATACTTCCAAATGATAATATTTTACATATATTTACACATAAATTTTGTCTACATTACAACACTTTTGTTATAATCGACATGGCGACATGTGCAACCTTAACCCACTACAGATCTACCAGTTACATGAACAAAATATAAAATCAATATAGAGCTTTTAAAAAAAAATTCTAACAAAAGAATCCTCTGCTCTGCCCAAACATCAGCGAAGCTAGGATTACATATACTTCAAGTCTTCAACAAATGCATCTGCCTTCCCTATCCAAGAGGTTAGAAGTCTGATTTCATTAGCTTTGCTCGTGGCTTTATATTGATGTTGTCAAAAGGCTTTGCCTGTTCAACCTGGACATAATCCCTTGTTTTAAGCACCTGTATATCAGAGACTTTCATCATTAAAACTAGAACCCAGAAAAGGAGACAGCATAAGCAGTATGCAAATGATTAGAGATTTAAAAATAAAATGGCAGATGATTCTGGACTGATTTTATTTGTTTGTTGGCTATGCATTCTTTTCACTATAATATTCTACTTATATTACAGTATACAAAATGAGATAACGAGTAACTCTAAGCTCAAGTTCGAGGATCATACCAATGTCTCAAAGAACATCCTTGATGCTTCCTTGAGAGTTTTACCAGCTAGTAGGCTTTCCATCGATAGGACCTTTCTTCCTTGGGCTGCTTCCTTATCAAATAAAGTTTGAAGAAACTTGGCAACAGCCCTGCAAGGAAGTATATACGGATTTTTCTCATACTAGCCTCAGTATTTGCAGAAAATCCAGGCACAATAGAAAATAAAAAAGCAATAACATTGATAATAATTTTAGAAAAGGAAAATCGGTACACCTCAGTGAATTTAATAACAATTACACACCCCCATTTAAATTATGTAAAAATAAACAGATTTTTCTTATAATATTTTGCTATAACTTGCCATATCACATGCTCACTTAAACATGGGAATAACTTAATATATTAGGTAAACCCAATCATATGAAGCAACAAACCTGGTGCGAGAAGACCACCTACTATTATCAAGAATGCGAGTATCTTCAGCATCTGGCATGCCTTCCTCATCATCGTCACCTATTTCGTCATCATCTACATTTAAAAACTCTGCAAAAGGGCCCAGCAATCATATTAATTACAAAATATCCACAAGAACGCTATACAAGCAGGAAAACAGGTTTTTCACACAGACCCTCTAAAAATGGGAAACTAACAAATATTAATGACATTGATGCAGAACAAGTTGCATACGAGACTTTGGTATAGAAAATCTTAAGTTCATTCGTTCGGAGAAATGTTAATGGCCTTTTTTTTCACTGAAATTCAAGTCCCAGAATTTAAAGGCATTTACCGTCTCAAAGAAATCAAATCCAGAACTCAGCAACCACAACTCTCAAAATCAGAATCCTGACACTAACTTATTAAACAGGACAGGTTTGGATTAGCCATTTCTGTATTATACCTACATGTTGAGACAACATGTTTATAAGACAACATGAACTGCTAGCCTATACATAAATTTCCATTTTACACCATATGTATACACTCTTATGTGGAGCACTTCTATTAACATGCATCACAGTAGCAAAATATGCAATTAGGTTACCAAATATTAAAGAAAATTGGAACATTTGAACACGGCAATAAAAAAGTGAGGCGGACCTGTATCATTTGCATATGTATCATCTTGAAAATCCTGCATCACAAAAAATACATGTTTAGCACAAGAAGTCCTTGAATATATTAACCACATCTATCTAAAATACAAGGCATCACCAAGGCAAATATCTATAACCACTAGATTAATGTGAAAATATCCATTCTTTCAGCATACCATTAGATAAACAGGCATTCTCCAAATTAGTAACAGTAGAAATCAGGGGTGAACATTAATTTTTATAAAACCGAAATAACCAAACAAACCAAATACATATAAATATATATAATTTTTTGCCATCAAAATCATACCAAACAAAAATAGCTGAAGCTATTAATATTTAAGACCCAACAGAACCAAATTTTGAAGAACCAAAAGGCATCAATTCAGTTGTTCTCTTGGTTTGAACTAAATAGTGCTCACCCCTAAGTAGAATTTGGCAACACAGTAACATATAAGCGACCTTGTTTCACAAGGCAAAACTAGGTAGATAAAAGATAAAAGCAAAGGTTTATCCAACAAACTACATCTACAAACAGATGCCATAAGTTTTACAAAAGAAAAGTTGAAAATAAAATAAAAAAGGAATTGGCACGTGTACAAGAGGATAAATATACTTCAAGAAATCAAGATTCTAACTTACACCACAATCTCCAACAATAGCATGGCCAGGAGCATTCTGCACATCCATGGTGCTCTGAAGATCAGCTTGTTGGCGTTCTGTATGATCTCCATTCATGGAAGCACTTTTGAAATCCTCATCAAGTCCCGGATATGTAGATTCTGTTTTGGATTCTTCATTGCACAAATGATTGGAAGTTTGGTCCTTGGCATCAATGCATCCTAAGCTCACAGTCAAATTTCTATCCTCACTACAAACCCCATGCTTATCATTTTCAATCTCTTCCAAAGCTTGGTCAACATTCACAGAATCGCAGTTGATACATGCACTAGCTTCAGAAGACAAGTTAGCAAGAGAAGTGCCAGCATCTTCTCTGACTTCAATTGATACACCAACTTTGCTTTCCTCCAATATTCCTTCCCCAGTCCCAAATTCAGTTTCATCTGCAATAGCTTGATCTCCACAACGGTCTTCAACTTCAATACCATCAAGTTCTCTACCATTGTTCATATCCCCTATGAAAGCTACCTCCTCAATCAGTTGAGCATCAATCTCTTCGGATGGTAGGTTTGGAGCATCCATCTGCATATAATCTTCTGCACCAATTGTTTTGCCACCGGCAGCATACTGATCAACAGTGCCTGTTGGCATTTCAAAAAAATCTGCAGATAATGGTTCCAACCCCAGAGCGGACACATTTGTGGCATCAGCAAGATCTACATTCACTTTATCAATCTCCATTTCACTTATTTCTCCCAGATGAACATGTTCTGAAGTTCTATGATCAACTGCATCAGTGATAACATTCAAACGATCCTGATTCTCAACACAAGAAGAACCTAAGTGGTCTTCAGCTTGCTCATTATCAACCTGAATGGGAAGCTCAGAGGGTTGTCCATCAGTATCATTTCTGAAACTAACAGGCACCGAGGCCCCTTCAATTTCACTGTCTTGCGTAACAATTTGCTTGGCAGAATCTTTATTATTCATCACTTCCAGTGAAGCATTATTATTATCATAATGTTCAGAAACCCTGAACCTACTCAAATCAAATACTTCTCTATGTAAATGGGTCAGTTCTGCTAACATACCTGAAAGACCAACACCAAGTAAGTCTCATACCTTCATATGCATATGGTCCTTTCATGCAAAAAACAACAACAGTCATTCAAGTTTATAACTATAATCATGCCCAATAAAATTTACAACAATCTTGGTTTTTGTTCACAAGCAGCTTGCAATGATGACAAATCGAGTGACAGACACCACTGCACCAGCTGATGAAACACAGACTTGAAGTTGTAAACAGCTACTGCCTATGCAATAGTAACTCTCTCAACAATGACATTATCCTCACTATTGGAAGTTCATTTTCATTAAGGTGGATACATGAAAATGAAAATCTGGTTCCAAATATCTTGTTTTTGAGGTTCATAGCATATCATTAGAACTTCCAATCATGTTGCCCAAAAGAACAATCACTTACCCTTCACAACCCAAAATAATAGGGGAAGGGGGCATATTAACATTACTTTTAGCAATGTCATAAGGGAGACATAAATAAAGCCAGTGAAAAATAAATTAAAAATATAGGAAGAATAGCAAACTAAACTTTTTGCACAATGAACTTACCAGTTAATACTGGTTCACAAAAAATTTCCTCTTCCAAGAATTGCCTTTGAATCATCAAAATTTCAGCGCGTGTGCAAGGAGCCTTTTTTCTCAAGCGACGTATGTCCTCAGTGTTGGTCAACTGTTGACGTATAGTGCTTCATAGGAGAATTAAGAAAAATATTGTCAGTATTCTACCACATAACATCCAAGGCAATCAAGGATTTATTAAATGAATAAAAATTAGCATGCTCAATTCAAATAATTACAAAATAAACAGAAAATATCGCCAAGGGATTCAAGACATTAACGAACACTTTTATTTGTTCATCTTATTTAGGCACTGTTCTAATAATGATCATAAACAAATTATACCAATATTTGAAGACTCGTAGTCAAAAGCACAAAGCAAGACCCTTCTTTGCTAGCAGCCACTTAAGGATATATACAAGACACTTCATTATTAAAATAGAAACATTTAACTTTAATATTTTGAGCATACATAGTAGATAAAGAGTATAAAAGTAAAACGAGACATACTCGCCATGCAAAACCATTGAATCATCCATAAGCACCTTCCTCTTCAATGTGCTAGGTTGAGATGCAGATCGGAGACGCTTCATTGGTGGAACTTCAGGTGCAAGTGGAGTGGGTTTCATTTTCAAAACTGAAGACCTTCTCCCTACTGCAACAGCAAATATCATATATATGTCAATAATATATTCTATTGAATCAGACATTATAAATCAAAGTATTCCAAACTTCCCCAAGAAAATAATTACCTTCCTCCCTTCTCTCTCTCTCTTCTTTTTTTAGTTCTTTCAAATATAAAACCATATAGCCAATTGCACTAGTTTAGAAATAAAGTTTAGTTGAGTTTACATTTCAGAAAACTCATTTAGAAATGACAATTGGGTTGGCCTAAGGGTTCCAGTCAAGTAATTTTAAATTCAGATGTTTGATGTTCAGGTTGCTCCATAAATGTGATAGGTAAAATTCAGGATGTTCTACTAAGGTTCATTGCTCAAGTACAGTTCAGGTAAATGTTATGCAGGTCCTTTTTTCTACCATTTTTTAACTTATTTTGACCTTTTGTTTTGCAAATATTTTGACAAAATTTGGAATTCTTCAATTAAAGATAAATTCTTTTGTGCCATTCATACTAGATTGACTCTAATACCTTTTGCAGGTTTAATGCTTGTTGACATAAACATGTCAAGTGAAGACTTGCTACCTCTAAATTCGCTTATCATAAATGCCAATGCATGTGAAAAAGCATCGACAAAAGAAAACCATACCTAAGATAGAAGAGAGCAAGTCATCATCATCAGGAATAGAATCTACAGCTGTTCTCTTTGATATAGTAGCTCCAAATGATTCAACTAAATTTAAACTGTCCACAGTTAGTGAACTTTCAGCAAAGCTGCACTTTTTTCCAGAAAATTTTGTCGCAGCACCACTTCCATCAACCACTTCCTCGACTTCTTTGTTACGTGTGTCAACTAGTAAGTCATGTGGTTCATCAAGAAGCCTCTGGGGCACAGAAAGCAACTTTTCAGGTGCAGGCAAGTTAGAAGTCATGGAACTATCCAAATTTTCAGACTTTTTATCATTAGAGATTGCACTGTCCAGCTGCTCATCTTGTTTTTTCCCATCTGCCTGAATTTCTCCACTTAAAGTGGGTTCAGATATTTGATTTTCCTCTGATTGTACAACATGAGTCACAAGGCACTCTTGACCTAAAAAACATAAAATATTTAATAAATGAAATAAGCTAAGATGTGTCAACTTTCAAGCTAGATAGAGAACTGATAACATGCAAGTTCATAGATATAGCTCGCAGAACAAACCTTGGACCTCAGTGAAAGCTCCAGAAGTATGGAATCCTTCCTCTCTTTCATGCGTTTCTGATGACAATGGTACAACACCCGCTGATTGCAAGTCAGAAGTAGCCACATAATTACCAACTTCATGAGATGAAGTATCAGGCTGGCTAAGCTTGGAATTGCATGCGCGGAGCAAAACTGTGGAATCAGGTGCCATCTGCTCATCATTAACGTGGCCATTCAATGTTTCAGTATCCTCCAGTCCCTGGCAATCCTGGCCTTTAACATTAACACATGTTGGAACACTAGGCAATTCCAAGGAATGGACAGTATTTGACACTGCAGTTTTGCCATTTGAGTGTGCTTCTTCAACGCTATTAGCAACTTCAACTTCTACAGTTCCTTCTAACCCGACTCCTAAGGATTCTTCACACTCTCCATTGATTTGACCTATAGAGGAAACAATTTGTTCTTTATTGCATGAAACAATTTTATTTGTATCTTCTACCTTGTCCAACCCATCCAATGCACCAACAGATACATCTGCGGGAATGTGTTCTACTGTCATTGAAGTAGAAAGCAAATCTCCTTTTTCATTGATCTCCAAGTCACCAGAAAGGTGGTCGTTCTCTTCAGCAGGTGTGCTTATAATAGTATCATGATTTAGACGATCACCCAAAGACAATGCATCATCACTGTGAAGAAGATTTGACTTATAAGAGACATTTTCTGAGCTCTCTACTCCTACTAATTCTCTTAAACTGTTATCTTCTGATTCTAAATGATCATCACAGGCCAGACCCTCCTTAACACTAGACGCATTTGATTCTTCCACTAATCCAGGGGTAGATGGAGCCTGAGCATAGTCAATGACTTCCAAACTTGCAGCAAGACCATGACCCTGATCAGAAGGGCAAACCTTTTTAATCACATTGAGGCAGCAATATCCTCCCATAATTAGAAAATTATCACTCCTACAAGCTAAATAAAAAATGAACAGAAAGAAAGGGAAACAAAAACTGAGAGGAGAACCAAAACCAAGGGACTAAGCGACATTTAGTAATAAGATATTTCGGAAATCCATATCAACCTTGTTTGTAGTACCATTCAATGGCATGTCTTCAGAAGCACCTGCAATCCTTTCAAGATGTTCATCTCTTTTTGGATGTTGCATTGGCTCAGTAGATATCTGAGCATCATATCTGCAATCAGAGAAATTGAATATAGTACGTCAGCAAGTCTTGATCAAGCAAGAAGTTGTCTAAATCAACCACCAGATTTAACTTGTAGAAGACTAGAAGAAAATTTAAGAATCAACCTTAAGAAATCTTTTACACTGAAAATTAATCAAGAAAACAACTACAGAATAACTACCCACAGCACCATTGCAGCCAAAAGTTAATGCAGGTAACCCATTATTTTTCACCTTCGAGACATCTAAGCAAATGTTAAACATAGGCAAGACAACCCCACCCACATTTGGGTCAGGTACCTGGCCAGATGGACAAAATTGTGATCCCTAAGGACCCTAATAATTTCTCTTTGTTTGAAGATATGAAAACATATGATGATGGATTTTTTGGCGAGTAAAGATGGGAAGTCTAAAATAACTTCAAACTGCTATTGAGAAAAACAGATGAATTTATTCCCATCAAAAGGAAAAAAAGTAATTATTAAAGAAGGAACCACATATTAACAACATAGTTATGAAAGCCTTACACAGAAACTTCATCATGTCCCGCTGCTGCAACCTTATCAAGGAACAAGTCCTGCTTATGATGATCCCAAGAAAGAGATTTTAATAAATGACAGGCATAATATAGAAAAAGGCAAGTCAGCTCCATGCACAAAATAACAAAATACCAATAAATGAATCATGTGACTTCCAATAAATGCCAAGTGGATAAAAATGGAATGTTTAGTGATGCACAAAATAACAGATGTCTTACCTCCATGGGCCAGAGGAATCAGTGTATTTGGCTGTCTTAAAATTTTCAAACCAAAAACAAATTGGTTTTTCCAGAATCAACAATTAGGAAAAGAAACACTACAAGCCCACTTCCACTAATCCAGAATTAAAATACTTACATGCATGTGAACCCATGCAGGTAGCATGACTGAGAATAGTAAATTTTAACAGGGACTGAATGCAACTAGAGATACACCATATTGCCCAAACTCTTCCTATCTAAGAAGTTAGCATCCAACTTGCTTTCCAAGATAATGGGAACCAAGCAGAGAAAAAAAAAATACCTCTTCAAGGTCTAAACCAACTTGAGAAGTGTCACCATCACCAAATCGCTCTGAAACCAAATTAGGAAATATAAGAAATGGCATTAAATGGCATTCACTGAGTGCGCAATCATTATCACATGATTAAATTTTCCATCACACCATGACAAGCAAAGTGCACTAACCATCCAACCCAAATTGTGATGTGGAGTAAACCACACCCTCCATGGTGTCTTGCAGCGTAATCTGCTCCCTTGTACTGACATGGTGGTCAACATAGTTACTGCAGAGTAGCTAAAAGTTAAGATACGAAAGAATAATCCTCTACAAGTATCAAAAGTTTGTAACAAGGATTTGCCATCTAAGTGTAACAAAATATAGTCTGGGCCCTTCACTAATCAAGTGAACAGGCTATTTTGCCATTATCAGGCATCCAATAATTGTCAAACAAAACATTCACAGTAACAGCAGCTGGTTTGAACTTTGAAATTCCAAAGAAGGAATATATTAGAAACCCATTGGGATGAGTGGTGTGATTTTATACAAGACAGAACTAACCCATGTAGTATAATCCAAGACCTAAAAAGATAAAAAAAGAACACTAACCCATGTAGTATAATCCAAGACCTAAAAAGATCAAAAGAGAACACTAACCCTTGAAAAATATCATTATCTGGCAGCTCAAAATCATCAAGATCAAAAGTCTCTGGCAATGTAATGGAATGATATGGAGCAGTTGATTCTTCTGGTGGTAAATCAACTGCAGTGGACCGAAAAGCTTGTTTTATCTTCAGCAAAGCCTCACTACAGTCATCAAAAAGGTAATTCACCTTTCTGGAATATATTCTAACCACACCAAGCAGAAGATGACTGGATAACCTAAGTGCAATCGGTACTTCAGGAAAAAGAATGGAATCTGTGAGAGTGGGAGAAAAAGTAGTTAGAAAGGAGCAAAGACAAGAATTAATCATCAAAAACAGGAATTAGCAAGGGAGTACAATTGGGATTCCTATATGATAACTTTAACATGTGTTAAAAAAAAGTGCTCAACAAAAGCTACTTCTCAACAGCTGGTTATCAAAAAAAAAAATTCCAGCCCAGATCACATATATTCTTTTTCTCAAACATAAATTCAACTTTATGGAAGATACTCCGCATATTGTTACAGATATCACCCATTTAGATAGTATAGATCAAATCAAAGATGGACACGACTGACAAGCATGAAATATACATATTTTCACTCTTAAGCATGCATGAAACAAAGAGAACCCGGACGGTGCAGCCCATGCAACCAATGATTACTTATAATGCATAGCTCATACTTATATCAATTGTTTACTGGAATATCATGATAGCTCAAGAAATAGGAAGTTTAATAATGGAAGAAAAAGGCAAGCTCATGGTCCTTGTTTCGTTTAATACCAGAAATTGTAGAATCAGATGCACATAAATTAATAATAAACTCAAAGCAATTTTTACTATTTGTACATATCCCACATAAAAGAGGGAAGTAAAAGACAATCTTAAAGATAGCCTTAGCACATGATAAGAAGGTTTATTACAAATTATTTCCTTCTTATTTATTTATTTTTTTGTTAGTTCAGTTATCAGTTACTTTATGCTCTAGTTGCCAAATGAAATATATATTACAACCATAAAAATGCAATTAATATGAGAAACAATTAACAGTATGGAACTTTTATGTTACACCATATAGCTTGACTGAGCCTAATGCTACTTTTCTTATTTTCAGGAAAAAAAATCAAAGAGGTGAGCTGAAGATAAACAAGAATGTTAACGAAACTCACCAACAGAGACGCCAATATCAGTGTCAGCGACCTGGTTCTTCCGGAGCTTTCTCTCCAAATGAGCCGCGATCCATATTGTTCCCAAAGGCCCTTTCTTGGCTAATATAAATTGCGAATAAAACATTTCTTATCTAGAAACTAAAAATCTCAGTTTTACAACAGACTTTCTCCAGGTCTTCCTAAAACTTGGACTACAAACTACAACCCACCAATAAATAATAAGCTATAAGATAATTCCCAATTCACAACAACAAAGAAACCGCAAAAATAGCTTAGCTTCCTAGCAATCTTATTTTACAACCATGAAGTTTTTAAAAAAGAAGGAAATCCAACGAGGTAACCTAATTTACAAACAGAGACCATGTTCCTATAGCAAAACCTGCTTACTCCGAATTATCCAAAAAACCCTAAACTCCAATTCATACTCAAACCCAACATGGAACAGAGACGAACAGCCTCCAAATTCAGCAAGTAGACGAAATTCAGCATCAAACCCTAATCTCAATACAGCAGAAATTCTCCAAATTCCGTATTTCCACAAACCGAAACTTCGATTGGACTCCCAAATAGACTAGAGAGAGATGAGAAAACGCCAAAAAAAAAGCCCTACGAAGTGGTCAGCTACCACACCAGCTAAGAAGCCTGGAAACAGAAGAAGAAAGGTGCTTCATTTCGAGGAAAGCCAAAGAATTTAGCAGTCAGAACGTGGAGAAGTAGGAGAATTGACAAGTCGAAGAAGGGAGAAATTGAAACCCTAGTTTCTGAGGTAGAACGACGTTGTGGAAAGGAGGCATGAAGCAAAGCAGTAGAAGGTGATTAGGGGAATTTGAAGTAGAGAGGGAGTAGAGAGTAGAATTTGATTTGAGGGATGGATCGAACAGAAAGAGAGAAAGAGAGAGAGGAGGGAATCCAAAAATCTAAAAACTAAAAAATTCGAGGAAAAAGAGGCAACAGAGTCGAAATTAAAAAAAATGAGGAAGAAGAGTTGGGCTGCAGAGAGTAAGCGCTCTTTGTTTCAGACCTTTTTTTTTATTTTCGAATTTCACCACTGTTGTTTTTGAAATTTAATTGTAAAATAATAAATATCCGTTTACTGCCTGCCATTGTCCTGAGAGTTAGAAGTTGGAAAAATGAAATTGAATTCTCCTTTCCTCTGCGAACTGGGTATTTAACTCCACCTTTTTTCTCTTTTAACAATATAATTTTTTTTTAATAATTACGTATCGAAGGACTCAAATCTGAGCTCGATACCAGAGCAACACAAGTCTTTTAGCCGTGGTGAGATTAGATATCCAATAAACAGCCATAAATTAAAAAAAAATTTATAAGTAAATTAAAATTAAAATTAAATATTTAATATTTAATATTATAATAAAATTTAAATTTTTATTATAATTTTTTATAAAAAAATTTTATTTATTTATTAAAATTTTATTTATTTTAAATTTTTTACATATTTTTAAATTTTAATTATTAAATCTATTAATTTATTTATAGTATTTTATTATTAAAAGTTAAAAAATTTATATCTAAAAAATTATTAATATATATTATTATATATAATTTAAAATGATATAGAATATATTAAAAGTATATATTTTTATAATAAAGGTATAATTTTCTATATATATAATTTTAATTTTTATATAATTTTATAACTAGTAATTTTGTATTCTTTTAATATATTCTAAAATTATATATATGTAAAAATATGTAATTTGAAATTATAAAATTATATATATAATTATATAAAATATATATTTAAAAAATTATATATATAATTATATATATATATAAAGGAGGCTGGGGATGAGGTCAATTGACCTCCCACAATTCCCCTAAATCCGCCCATATTTTTAACCATTGAAATACATCTTGATGGTTTTTTTTTTAACAATATTAAACTCCATCTCTTGTTATTCACGCATAAATATTAAATTAATTATGCATCTCTTGATGGTTATTAATTAACTATTTTTTTTATTTCATGAAGTATTAATTTTAATAGGATAATTAAAAAAAAAGAACAATTTCAATATAACAAAAGTATAAAATTACCATTTTCCTTGCACATCTTACCTTTCTCGCTTTTTAGACATAGAACAAATAAACCCTATTCGTGAAAATTATTATACCCAAATTTAAATTTGAACCCATTTAATTTTTAAACTATCTGAATTTATTTACACCTGATTATAGTTATATTCATACTCATCTTAAACTCACTTAATACTACTCATTTATTATCTAAATCCGTTTAATTATCTATTTAAATATAAAAATATTATAAAATTTAAAATATAAATTTTTAATTTTTAATTCAATAATTATAAATAAAAATTTAATATTAACATAATTTTATTAAAAATAATTTCATACCATAATTTTATAATTAAAATAAAATATAATAAATACATAACTAAAATTTTAATAACATATAATTAATATATAATCAAGTAAAGATAACGAATATCTAATGATTTATATCTAAATTCAATCAAAACTCATTATGGGTAATAAAAATATTATCCATACTTGTCCAAATCTATTTATAAATTACTCATAACATATATAAAACAGATTGAGAATTTAAAAATACCCTACTTATTACCATCCATATTTAAAAATTTTAATTTTCACGTAATTCTTAATTTTTCATAAAAAAAAATTTAAGTATTAGTGCAAATCCCAATATTTATATTTCCATGAAAATTTTCGAAAGAACATTTACTTGATATATTGGCAAATTATTTAAAAAGTGAATGGAAAAAAAAAAAAGAAATTATGAGCAACAACATGCCAAAATGGCAAAATCTGAATATATCCTATTACATAATCCTCACTAAAACTATTTAAGACTTTTTACAAAAACTATCTATAAAACCAAAAAAGATTTCAAAAATACTGCTGCTACAAAAAGTTTTCAAAAATATCTAAAAAAATTTAAAAATTACAAGAATATCTAGCAGCATTATTTTATACGATTTATATATACTATAAATATATTATATATATGCTGTAAAATTCTTCAAAAAAATATAAAAATTAAATTTATTTCATATATTATTTTATAAAATAATACTTTTAAAAAAATAATATAATTTTATAAAAAAATTTCAAAAAACAATTTTAAAAATATTATTTTATAATATAATTTTATATATTTTAAATATGTATATATTATAGATATATTGTATACATATATATATATATATATTATTTTTTAACCTTTATACATCATACAATCTTTATATATTACTTAATTATAATATATATATTATAAATACATATTTTTTAGTACATATTAATTAATTATAGTGTACATATTATATATATATATATTACTAATATATTATGTATATATTTTAGATGTCACTATTTATTTTGTGTATTATATATATGTTATATATATATATTTTGTATGTATAATGAAAATATAATAATAAAAAAATTATTTATGTATGAAAAAATTATAAACACATAAAATAGGAAAAAACAAAAATACAAAAACAGGAAAAAAAAAAAACAGAACCGTATTATTAAAAAAAAATTTCTTACCACCGTACATTTGAAAACAAGGTATTTGATGTAATTTCTCAAATTAGTAACCGTATCCATGAGACGTCCTACTCTTGCGGCTCACTACACCTAGCATTACTCTTTGTTTTTTTGGGTTGCTGAATATCATCACATTTGCAACATAATAATGACGTTTCCTTCTTGTAGCATTCATATGTCCCCCATCTATGACTTACTAGCAGGATTATTCATTTCCTCATTCTGAATACATATAGCCTACATGAAATTAATAGTGCCAATGAGGTGTGCGTATACATGTTTGATTTGCTTTTATGATACTAATTCCAAAAGCACGGCAACAAACAATTTTTCATAATTTTCCATTTTCTTCGCCCCTTTTTTTGGATATCTAATAGATCCCTGAGCAATCGCTATCCCAAAGCAGACAAAATGCTGCAGCACCTTCACAGACAGCAACTCAACCAGGTGCTATTGGCTATCCTCTATGCTTTTCCTTCCTCAGCTGTATCATCTTCTTCAAATTCACTTCCTAATTTCACAATATCTTCTACAAGGATTTTTCCTTCTGTTGAGAAGAAAACATAGCAACAGCAAATTGTACTCGGTGAATAAAAAGTGTAATTAACAAAGCCAAGAATAAATAACTCTAAAACAAGGCATGAAACACAGCGAACACTTGTAAACCTATTGCCATGGGATCGTTTCACTGTTTATTTTACATCACAACAAGAAACAATTTTAATAATGTTCTTAGAATTCTCAAAAATAATTGAAAATGGCTCTACTATTATCCCCATGTGTTTTAGTAAAAGAATCAGGAGCAGATTGTTTGGGGGGCTCTAAATATGTAGATGTAAATATCCTTTCAAAAACTTACACAGAAAATTCTCTTTTTTCCTCTTTTGATTTAAAAGAGGAGAGGTGAATCAAACTTAGGACCTTACCCAAGTAGAAAGAGGCAACTACCACCAGGCTATGCCTGTGGGTGCACACAATGTCTCTTCTGCCTATGACATCAAAAGGTATCCCCAGTGAATGGTAAGGAAATGCAAAATAAAATTATATAATGAATAGAAAGGTCAATCACTCTATAGTTTTACCATGATCTCATTTTTTATATAATCACACCAATGGATCACCAACAAAGGCAGCAGTTTAAAAAATTATATTCTTTAAGTGGAGAAAATATTGAGAAATACAAGAGAAAAATTTGTTTCACTAACCTTTGTCTTTGGAGAGGTTGCTTATAAGTTCTTGGATACCCTCCTTGCCCAAGTGGTTCTTCAGGTACATAGCAGCAGACGCAACCTCCTCAGGAGTCACTTTCCCATCATAATCCCTGGCAACACAATGAAACAGGCAAATCAATTTACTTAGCAAACTTGTTCTAAAAGCTTCCACGTGTAATAAAAGAATTAATGGATCATATAAACATGGCAATAATACATGGAGATAACACTGTTCAGTTACAGAAGGCCAAAAAGAAAAAATAATGCAAATGACAGAAGTCTGACAAATTTGTGGAAAATTCATGCAAACAGTGATATCACAATGGAGATAGAATCAACATTTACTGCTGGAAATTGAAAGATCAAAAGGCTGGATAATTTCTACTGGAGGCCAAACCACACAAGATGATTCCAGAACAGTAGCACATACTTCTAGGCAAGGACAAAATGTGAAATGAACAGTGAATGAAGAATACGGCAATCACAAATTACTGAGTTCTAGTGTTTTTTTTACATATAGAACAGATACACTCATGTTTGTCTGATGATTAAAACACAACTGCAGGAATCAAAGACGGGTCTCAAAATCTTGACAAATTGCCATGTTTCTTTTGATAGATAAATCGGCAATTTGTTTCAACAAATTCTACTCCAGATTTCAAGTTATGTGGACAAGAGGAGGCTGGTCTGGACTATCGGATGATTCAGAGAAATTTCAGCATCCATTGCCTCTTAAATTAGATAACAGAAAGTAGTACTGCTGGGAAAAATATCAGACCAAGCTGTTTGATCCCCACCACCACCACACGAGTCAGCTTTAATTTGTTTCCTCTTCAATTTGTGAAACTTGAAAGCTTTTAGACTCTGATGATGAAATTACTAATGCCAATGAGCTGTGTGTATACATAGGAATAAACTACTAGTGCCAATGAGCTGTGTGTATACATGGGATTTCATTGATATAATAGATGTTGAGTAGAATGTATGTGTATAATTGCAATGCATTATATCTTTGAACAAATTGCAACTATAGCTCTAACTCCAATTTGAATTCAATTATCATATAACTTTTTTACTTTGCAAACTAGTCAAACTATTTACAGGTGGATCCACCGTGCACATCAAAATTTTGCAGTAAGTTCTACCATCAAGATATAAAATAGCCAAGAAGCAATGAACAAACCTATCAAGCAAGCGCCATCTATCTCCAATTTTAGCATCCACATCATCAATTTCTTTTTCAAGCTTTTGAAGCATAGCATCTACCTGAAACATACCAAATCATAACATCATTAACATCTGTTCCAGTTTAAATTGAATGAGTAATCCAGCATGGAGATAGTGAACAAGGAGATTTGCTACGACAAATTGAAAAAAGAAGCTAATATAAACAGAATTCATGGATATTTACTTACTCTGTCAATCAGTGCAGAAGAAACCTTGTCACCTATTGCTGTCTCAGCAGTATGGTCACTCACCACTCTGGCAGCTCTATATGCCTTTTTAGCTTCTTCCTCATGTTCTGTCCCTTCTTTGTCCACCATATTGTTGTACAGGACTATCTGGAAATGAACGACACAGAGAAGGCAACAAAGAGTAAAGGTAGAGGATATGCAATTTGGTACAGTTTATCACATCCTAAGTTTCTCAACATGAGGAGCCCAATTAAATAAGATATCAAAGTTTGGGCAAGATATGCATTGAACAATAGCGTACATCAATAAACATAAATATTGATCTATAGAGTAATACTGCAGTCAGTTACACAGACGACTTGAATAACAAGCTCCAACAAAAAATTGAAAAAAGATTAAACTCACACACTATCTTGCAAGACTAAAATGCATGAGTGACATCACAAAAGAAAGTAGTAATTTTACCTCCTCCTTAACAAGTTTCAGGAATTCTTCACGCTCTCTGCTGACAGACTTGAATAGGCAACAGAAAACAAAATAAACATTCTGAATAAGAATTTATATATATATATATATATATATTTATATATATATATATAACAAATACATGGTTCTGGTCCTTACAGATGCAGAAGCCAAAACAGCTAAAGCACGACTGAGCTCACAAAGCTGCTCATGTTTCTCCAATTTTTTGCCCTTGCCTGTTCCCGCGCTTCTGAAGCTGTGGGAATAGTCATCTCTTCCAAAGCAACATCCTTTTGGTTGCCAACAGATTCCTTCATCTTGGCCTGCTCCTCTTCTTCTTCCTCTTCCTCCTAAATATTAATATTTTCAGAACCACCAAAGCATTTAAATGCTGCACAATTCAGCAACCAACGCATAACTTTATAAGCTTAACAATCAGCATATATGCAGCCAGTGTATGAAATAATCAGAATTTATATGTTTCCGAGAGTATAGTTAAAGGCAATGGCTGGTGCAATGGTAAAAGTCATGGCTTGCAGCTTCAATTGCATGTGAGAGATCTTAAAGCAGCAATTTATAGAAAATTAGTTAAGAATAAGACGGACTGCAACCCTACTTCAACGGGACCTAGTAAATATGGCCTTCTCCAAAACTCAAAGACTGGGGAAAGAAGGGAGGGAAACATTAAACAAACATTTAATGAATGTAATCACTAACCAGTCATATGAAAAATGAAAAATACTAGAAGTGCCTGCCATATCTCTTTGACTTCAAGAAGCCACTCAAAGTGAAAAAACCAACTTTATGGATTGAGTTTTGGGGGCAGAACGCTAGAGAAATGCACAATAAAGAATATAACATAATCAACCTTGATCAGTTCTTCCTGCATTTCTAAGAACTCCAACTTTCTTTTCCTTTCTGCAACTGAATCGTCAGATGGCAATGCTGTAACTCCAACAGTATCCACAACTTCATCTGGAAGAGATGAGAGTGTAGCCTGAACAGCTTCCTCTGGCTTGACTTTTCCAGAAACTGAGAAGGCTCTGGTAAAGGATTTAAAAAAAAAAAAAAAAGATGTGCTCCCATGTCCAAGATAAAAAAGAACATGTGAAATATTAAGTTACCTAGAAAGAATCAACAGAGAAGATGGAACAGAAAGATTCAGAGACAAATCCAGCCAATCACGCTGCTGCACAGAGAAATTATCACTCACATGGCAGGACAACATAAAGCCCTCCCTCTACCACTATGAGGAACATAATACAAAAATAACTGAAAACAACAGACTTTCCTTTCTTTGGGCATTGCATTTTAGAAAACTCAGCAATGAGATAAACCAATACATAGATGTGATTCAGACTACTGTGAAGAGGAAACCAGATGAAAGCTGTTTCTAGTAAATATATATTGCATATAAAAGAAAAATAACTTTGACTGCTTTAAGGAGAACTTTAAAAATTATTCAGGAGAAAGGCAAGGTCATGAGAGAGGTGCAACTCATCAAACGAATGGTGGAATGACCATAATGCGAGGCCACTACATGATAATACAAGTTTCATGACCACCTAGGTAAAGAAAAAGGAAGAAAATTATAGATACACGCCCCGCAGGTACTGAAATAAACATAAAATATTATATTGTAGCTTGGCAATGCTGACATATGCTCATAAATAGAAGTAATTGCCGAAAATAGATTTTAATTTAGACAAATTTTCTCACACAACTTTCAAATAATGACTTCACTTTGTCCTTTTCATTTGTAAAACAAGATTGCACAAGTTCTTTTGTTAAGTCTAAGAGAGATGCAGAAATTTAAATTTACTAATAAGAACTAACCTGTTGCCGCATTTCTTCAACTGAAAGCAATCCAAGTAAGCCTCGTTCTCGACAAGCTTGACAAAGCTCAGCTTCTAAAAGGGACTCCACACCCTCAGCTTGAATCATCTTATCATCATTCTTAATCCTGTCAAATTCAAACAATTTAAGTTCTCTGATATAGAGGTTTAATCAACCATTTGGAATTTCAAGGTGTTAATTTTTCTCCAAAAAACAATAAAATTTCTTCTAACTAGTTAAAAATTTTAAATATGGAGGATTAAACTGGTTGGATGGAGTGGAGGAATGCTATAAGACTGCTATGTGACTGAAAGATGCTAGTCAAATTGAAAGAAAAATTCTACCGCACTGCAATACGGCCCACGACGATGTATGATAGTGAATGTTGGGTTGTGAAAGGACGACACATGAGTAAGATGCATGTTGCAGAGATGAAAATGATAGATAGATGTGTGGACACACTAGAATGGACGGAATACAAAATGAGTCCATTAAAGAAAAAGTAAGAGTAACGCCTATCGAGGATAAGATAAGAGAGCATAAATTGAGATAGTTTGTCCATATAAAACGTAGACTTAGTGATGTGCCGATCAGAAAAATTAAACTAGTTAAAGTAAATATAGCTAAGAGAGGCAGGAGTAGACCTAAATTAACTTGAACAAAAATAGTACAAAATGACCTTACTGTTTTACATTTATCAGAAGAGGTAGCTCTAAACCGACTTGAGTGGAAAAGAATAATCCATATAGCCGACCCTAATTGACTTGAGATCAAGGCTTTGTTATTGTTGTAGTTATTGTTGTTGTGTCTAATTTCACGTTCGAGATTAAGGCTTAGATGTGTTGAGTTTATATCTTTTTACTCTTAAGGTATGAACAACCACAACTTGCTGCAAATGATGCAATAATTTTAATTATTTATCAAGTATATTATTATTAAAATTTCTGAATCATGTAGGAAATGTCCAGCCATGTTTAGTTGAGTTGTATAGATTAGTCCATATTCAAGGAATACTAAACTTTTCATAGCATTTTTTTAAATAATATTGTAGTACAACTCACAACATAAGGAAATTATATAGAGACATACTCCTCATGCTTGTTTCATACACGAAGGAAAAATTTAATATTAAATAGACAATTTTGCGGGTAAAATGGCTTATGGCTTCTTTGATTTTCTAGTATTCCACTTGATTTCAGGACATGGGCATGCTTTGCATCATCCTGGTGTTTTCTGTAGGTGCTTGTGACTTAACACCTATGTAACCAAATATTCAAAAGGAAAATGAAACTGCACATTTAACCAAAAACTGTTTTTCATTATAAACAAACAAAGCCTGTTACTGAGGAAATAAATGTAAAATGTGTACATAGCCAAACTTACAAAGGAAATAAAATAAACAAAAACATGTGATGCAAAAGAGTTGTTTATTATTTTATGAATCAAATGACTTTAAATCCACCATAAATGTTTAACTAATAAATTGAAATATAGTTTACTTCCCCTCTTTTTCATATGATATTTGAATATACTTCTAAAAAGACCCAAAAGGCATTAACATGCACCAAAAGAATATTAATCCAAAAACCACAAACAAATTATCAACAAATCAATAAGTTTTTTCAGGACTCTATACACCAATTGTGTATAAAATATTCATAGTTATAAGTCAATACCATAAACCAGAGTGAAAACTTCTAATCTGACAACATGAACTGGAGATCAACGAACTTAAAAGAGAGTCAATAAAGAGAATTTAAAGAAATTCATCTTACTCTTGCAGACTCCGCCGAAGCATATAACGTAGATATGCATCTGTTCCATATGGGCTGATACCCATATACTTGCACATGTTTACTAATCGAGGCCTGTATTTAACAAAGAAAGTGATAAATCGATCAATCAAACATCATGACACTCAAAGAAAGGAATCCAAGTAAAGGAAAAGATACTTTCAAAAATAAAAACTGAGGGGACAACAGAAATACCTGCTAATATTATCCAAAGTAAGCTCATCATTAAATAACTTGGCAAAGCCCAAAATTTCTTCATTGGAAACACGTGCACCTGTTCTAACCTGTTAATTTGGAAAAAAAAAAAACAAAACATTACACTTTGTTTTTAGGAGAACTTCCATTGTTTGAGGCACAAGATCAAAAGAAAAATACCTTGCTCATAAATGCATCAAGATCTTCGGCCGTTTTCTTAGCTTCTCCACTTCGTAAGGTCTGGATTTCTTTTGCCATTTCTTTAACAGTATCTTGAAGAAAATTGGCATATTCTATTCTAGCATTTAGCTTCCTTTTCAGTGCCTCCTACAAGTTAAGCATTTACATGAGGACCATATTCTTTTTTATAAGAGAACTGTGCAACAGCCAAAGAAAATATAAATGCCTACGCATATATATTAGTTTGTACTGAAAAATGCCTAAACTGCAGAGCATAACCCTCTAAAAGACAACTTATGAAACATTTGAGTAATACACTTACCAGAAAACTGGATAGCTGCCAATTAAGCAGCAACAATAGTGCTAGTTTAAGCTAATTCGCATGTCAATAGACTTGAGCCAGTTACAGATATAAGTTGGGCAATACAACCATGCAATGAAAACAACAATAGACAACGATAAAACAAAGCAAAGTGCATTTGTGTTTGTGTTATTTATTATGAATAAGTCCATGAAAAACTATACACCTTATCGCAGAACAATGTTACTGCTCCACAAGTCACCTAAGTAGCATTAAGCAATAAAATTCTATACGCCTAAAGCATCATATATACAAAAAACCAAAACTTAAGATAAATATAAAAATAAAAATAAACTTAAAAAGTTGTTAGAAAGAATAGCATAAACAAACTATACATATAAAATCATTAACTTTCCTCCAGTACTTATTGATGCTTAACCAATAGAACAGCATAGCTTACAAAAGAAATACCTGTTCTTTCATCTTGTCCTGGAAGGTTGATGGTAACATGTTGGGAAACAATTTTAAGAATACCGGTAGCAAGAATTCCATGAATGGAACAATAATAAAAACTGCAAAAGGAACTAGCCTAAATATATCAGCAGTGGTACGTGTGAGCTGTTGCCTTTCCCTTCTAGAAAGACCCTTCCCACTAGCAAGCTTAACCAATAACCTTGAACTTATCCTAACATCAGCCCAAAGTAGTTTCGTTCCTAACCAATAATGTTGCATGGTAGACTTAAACTCATCCTTCCAGTGATGCAACTTCTTAGCCCAGTCTTCCCTAACAAAGGAATATAGTGGATGGTAAATAAGTAATTGAGGACTTGACTCAACTCAAACTAAAACAATGAGTAAAATCTTGACCTGCTCATTGAAGCAACAGCTCTCAAGGAAGGACCAATACCCAGAAGCATAGCCCACATCCTCTGCAGAATTGATTTAGAACTCTTTTGTGATTCCTGCACCTGCTTAGCTTTTGCCTTAGCTTTTACCTCAGTTAAATCTTCAACAGCTTCATCACATTCCTCTGGTGAAGCTTCCTTCACCTGTTTGGCAGCCTGTTGTTCATTTCTGTCCTTGCCACTGCCAAATTCAGGTTGCCCAGCTGTGGCAATGGAAGAAAAACGAACATAATGTGAAAGCCACCTAATTCCCAAAGAAGAATCAAAATATGCACTATCAATCCTATGACCTAGAGTTGAAAATCCAAGAGAATTATGCCTAGGAAAACTTGCTGCTAAAAGAGTTTCATCCCTGACACCTAAAGAGAAACCCCCATCATCTCTATGATCATTATTTGCAGAAGGTTGAAGTGTAACCCATCTTGATGGTTCCTATCCACTTGGCTGGGGAAGCTCCCCATGCTCGAAACTTGAAGAACTCCGAATCAAGAAGGTTGGTTGGTTCAAGGAGCTGAAGAGGAATCTCTTCCTCCGCAAGATTGCTCTTGAAGCCATTGCCATAAATTTCAATCTCTAAATAGAGATGAATGGAAAGATATCTGAGGCATCCACAAAATTTAGCCAGCCTGAACAAAATGGTGAAATCACACATCAAAATAATGCATCAGAAAAGAAGATCAAAGCGTGTCAAACTGCAAAAACTCTTATTAATACTATTTCTAGCTAAATCAAATATTTGGTTTTTCCAGTAATATTATATAAAGAAATAATAACCAAAAAAAAAGCTTAAGCAATTTGAAATTCTCGAGTTCTTCTGGTAACAAATTATCATTGTTTTCGTGACAGTCCTATATTGCAATCGTAATAGGAAACAAATAACTGACATATAAAATAAGTGCAGGTTTAATGAAAATAATATACAGATGTCAAAGAGGGAATAGAAAGTACAAGTTCTTAGAAATGATACATAAGAAGGAAGAAGCCAAGACTCGGTGATTCAAACCCATTACCTAATTCCCAATTTCTGAGCCACAAAAACGGACTTGACAGAAACCCCCCAATTTTGAAGTTAAAAACAATCAAATTACGGATGATTTAGATAAACGAGTTCGTGAATAAACCATGAAAAGTAAAACATGTAATACATTTAAAGAAGAGAATTAATGGTTATCGAGAATGAACTGATTAAGCGTGATATTGACCTTGAGAGCTCTCAAATAAGCGAATGAAGCACTAATATCATCATTTACAGAACAATGCTCCATTGATAATAAAACGTTTAATGAATTCAAACGCACTTACCCAGAGAAGCTTCAATGAATAAAAAATGTCGAACAGGAACAGGAGGTATTTGTGCAAGATTTTTGCGAGAGGAAGTGGTAACCGAGTCAGAGAGAGAGACCGAGGGAAGAGCCTGGGTGTATCATGCTGATAGTAAGCCATTGGAAGACTGGGGCCCTTTATTTATCTATCAATTTTATATCCGTTGGATTACGATGCTTTCCTATATGGGTCTAAGGTGTTGGATGTTAACCGTAGGATTTAGATAATAACACTCAAGATGAGGGTGGAATGCTCAGACATGGCAGCCCCATTTAAGAACATTATACGTTTAACATGTATATATTGAAAAGGATTTAATAAACAAAAATATTACTTCACTTATTATTAATAAATTTTAGGCTCTTCTCATTTTAAATAATTTTTTTTTACAAAATTATCCTCTAATAAAAGAAATTCCGCCTATTCCAATTGCTAAAGACACATCTCATTACATCTAATTTTAAAATTCTAAAAAATCTTTATCTCTCTTTCTTCTAAACCTCAAATTCTTAAATATTACCTTATCAAAAACATCTCGTCTCTTTCTTCCAAATGTTTCTTTTCTTTTCTCTAAAATTTTGTGTGATTACTCAATTATTCTTCAAAAAGACAGAGATAAAATATGCTCTCTCTCTCTGCTGGATTTGTATTTGAGAATATGAAGATTGTCTGTAGCTGTCAGATTTTTATTATTTGATGATTACTGTTAACTTATATTTGAGATTATGTATGTTGAGTGTTTATGTATAAGAAATTTTATTTATTTCTATTAGAAATTCTATTTTAGTTATTCTCTACTCTAACATATATCATTTTATACCTACCTTTTACTCGGCTAAAAATAAAGGGTAGAGAAGAGAGAAAGAAAGAGAAAAATTTGTCAGATACAAACTCTAATTTACTGTACAAGGAAAATAGTTAAGGTGGGTTTGTAATATCGAACAACAGCTGCGTGACTAAGCACTTGAATATGTCCTCTGTGTCTAAATGGACATTAGTATACTTTCTATAACCTCCAATTAATTATGACTTCTATTTTTGCTTTTATTTTTGGATATTTTCTTCATCTTAGTTTTTGCTTAATTAATTAGTTGCCATTTATTTTTAGTCCTTAATTTTATTATGGATGTTTTAATTTTACTATTTTATGTATTTATTTGGATCCAATGTTGATTTTTCTACTAATATGGATTGATATATGTTGATTTGGATTGATATATGTTGGTATGATTTTATATGTTTTGGTATGGTTTTATTTATATGGTTTGATATGGGATACAATTCAACAATGGTGTTTTACACGATGTTCACATGTATTAAATAGTGAATAAATGAGGTTTTGTGGTTTGATCTGTGTTGCACTTCTATGATATGGGTTGATATGTGATGATATGGCTTGATATGTCTTGATATGGTTAGAAATGGCTTGATGTTGGACTTCTAAAATATAAATCATTATTGTTATAGATTTAAGTGACTGAACAATATTGGTCTTTAATTATATATGGTGATATGTTTAATATGGGTTAATATATTTTCATATGGCTTGATATGGGTTGATATATTTTCATATGGGTTGATGTGAGATTTCTAAAATATATAGCATTTGAGTTCTATATGTTGTTTAGATATTTTATATAGTAAATAAAACTGTTTTATTGACTGATATGTCTCAATATGGTTTAATATGTCTTGATATGAGTTAATAAATTTTCATATAGATTGATGTGAGACTCCTAAAATAGATAGCATTTGAGTTCTATATATTGTTTAGAAGTTTTATATAGTAAATAAAAGTGTTTTTTTGACTTATATGTATTGATATATCTTGATATGGGTTAATATGTCTTGATATATGTTGATATGTTTTCATATGGATTGATATGAGACTTGTAAAATATATAGCATTTAAGTTATAAATATTGTTTAGATGTTGTATATAGTAAATAAAAGAATTTTGTTGATTGATATGTATTGATGTATCTTAATATGAGTTGATATGTCTTGATACGAGTTGATGTATTTTTATATAGGTTGATGTGAGACTTCTAAAATAGATAGCATTTAAGTTTTATATTTTGTTTAGATATTTTATATAGTAAATAAAAATGTTTTTTTGCCTTATATGTATTGATATGGGTTGATATGAATTGATATATTTTCATATGAGTTTATGTGAGACTTCTAAAATAGATAGCATTTGAGTTTTATATGTTGTTTAGAACACCTTAAATAGTATATAAAATTATTTTGTTGGCTGATATGTGTTGATATGGGTTGATATGTCTTGATATGGGTTGATATGTTTTCATATGAGTTGATGTGAGACTTACAAAATTTATAACATTTGAGTTCTAAATGTTATTTAGATATTTTATATAGTAAATAAAAGTGTTTTTTTGACTGATATGTGTTGATATATCTTAATATGAGTTGATATGTCTTGATATGGGTTGATGTGAGACTTCTAAAATATGATAACATTTGAGTTTTATATGTTGTTTAGATATTTTATATAGTATATAAAATTATTTTGTTGATTGATATGTGTTGATCTTTGATGATATGGTGTGATATGTCTTGATATGGGTTGATATATTTTCACGTGGCTTGATATAAGACTTCTAAAACACATAGCATTTGACATTTATATGTTGTTTAGATATTTTAGACAATAAATAAAAGTGTTATGTTAACTGATATATGTTGGTGTTTGATGATATGGGGTGATATGTCTTGATAAAACACATATCAATCCATATCAAATACATATCAATATATATCATCACATATCAATACATATCAATTCATATCAACGCATATCAATACATATAAATCCATATAAAAGCCCATATCATCTTATATCAGTCCATATCAACCCATATCAACACATATCAATAATGATAAATCCATATAAAAGCTCATATCATTACATATCAGTCCATATCAATATATATCAATACATGTCAATAATGATAAAATCCATTTAAAAGCTCATATCATCACATATCAGTCCATATCAATTCATATCAACATATATCAATACATATCAATAATGGTAAATCCCTATAAAAGTTCATATCATCACATATCAGTCTATATCAATCCATATCAACACATATCAATAATGATAAATCTATATAAAAGCTCATATTAACACATATCAATCTATATAAAAGCCCATATTATCCCATATCAATCCATATCAACCCATATCAATAACTTTCTGGGTAGTTTACTCCTCCAATTCATATTTTTTTCCTTTTTCATCAATTTAATAAAATCACTTATTTATATATATATATATATATATATATAAAGAAATTGGCCTCTGATGTACCAAACCAAAAGACACAAATGCTATAAAATCATGTTCCTTCTCTTTTAATAATTAATATCATCTTATTAAACTTTCCATATGAGTTGATATATTTTGATATATCATGATATGGTTTGATATGAGACTAGTAAAATATAACGTATTTGTATCTTAGATGTCATTTACATATGTTAAATAGTGAAGAAATGTATTTTTGTTGACTGATCAGTGTAGAACTTTGATGATATGGGTTGATATGTCTTGATATAGTTTGATATGTTAAGTTATGGTTTGATATGGGACTAGTAAGATAAAAAGTATTTATGTTTTATATGTCATTTATATGTTTTAAATAGTAAAAAAATGTGTTTTTATTGACTGATCAATGTTGATCTTTGATGAGATGAGTTGATATATCATGATATGGATTGAATCTTTTTCTATTTTAATTGATATTTAGGTGTGCTAAATAGTCTAGAATTATGTCTTTGTATGTTGATATGAGTGATATTTGTTAATGGATTAGATTGTATCGAATCATTTTCTGTTCTAAATGGTATTTATGTATGCTAAACAGTGTGTAATTATATATTTGAAACCCTATGAATTGTTTATTTTTCCTCAGATCTGAAAAATATCACATGCATCCCATATCGAATATTTAGAGTATTATGCTCCAATTTGTGAATGCGAGGAGATTTCATCCCTTCGAGTGTCATGGACAGAAGATAACTCAGGGAGACGTTTTTATGGCTACAACAATTATGGGGTATATCAAAATTTTGATTTATTTTAAATTATTTGCATTTAGATATTGTGTATTTACATAATTATTACTTAAATAATGAGTTTTGTCATTTGAGTAAATAGACTCACCGAGAAAAATATAAATTTTTTGTTTGGGTTGATCCAAAGAACCCTGAACGAGCTACAAACATCATCAATGCTCTATTAAGAAAGTGGACTGATTGGAGAAGGAGAAGAGAGAGTTAGAGAAAACAAATACAGTGCATGAGTTGGGTAAAATTTTCTTCATGGGTGTAGTAATAGCCACTGTGGGAATACCTATCTTCTCTTATATGACCATGAAAAAATAATGATGCTAGTGTTTTTTTTCTTTGTTAGTAGGTTTTCACTAAAAGCTGGTGTAGTATATTATTAAAGACAATATATGGCTATTATTACTTAAAGATGAAATATTGGAAGTTGCTTTATCAATGAATATTATTATTGGCCTACATATTAGTATAGAAAGTTGTTGATGTTGGGTGTATGTGTTACTGAACTGGTTGAGTTGATATGAGTTGATATATATAAATATGTATTGATATGGGTTGATATACATTTGATTTGGGTTGATATGTATTGATATATATTTGATTTGATGTTGACTGGTATATGTTGATATGGAAATATATGGGTTAAAATGAGTTATTATACATTTGACATGAGTTGATCTGTATTGATATAAGTTAATATGGGTTGATATATGTCTCCATTGCAATTATTACATATAAATTGCTCAACAATCACATGAACATCTCAACCTGTCAAGTATATCAATACAAATTCAAAATATTACCATTCAAAATATACTTTCTTCAACCTGTAAAGTATCCACTCCATTTTACATATCTTTATATTCATTCAAAATATATATATTAAACATGTCTTTCCATAACTTTCCTCAACTTGCAATACATATATCGATTTGAGATCCCAACAAACACACATCCAATAAATTATATATATATATATATATTTATCCAACACACAAATGAATAATAAATTTTACATGCAATTCTTCACTATTTAAAATAGTTACACAACATATAGAATACAAAATGATTCACATAATTCTTCACTAATTACATCTTCGGCATTTTCTCGTTTAGCTTATTCTTCATCATCGTTTTGCTTGAGAAGTAGCACATATCTGACTTTTTTTATTTGCTTTTCTCTATTTGAGTAAACATCCTCTTCTTAAGCCTAGAGCCTTTGGGGCTTATTGTAGACATGGCCATAAGGCTAGCATGTTTCATATTTCTTCACTATTGAAGACATCTGAATATCATATAGAACATAAATGTTTGATATTTTAGTAGCCCCATATCAAATCATATCAAGTCATATTATCACATATCAAGCCATATCATAGAAGATCAACACATATCAATCAATAAAATTATATTTATTCACTATTTAAGACATCTAAATAATATATAAAATACAAATGCTTGATATTTTAGTAGCACCATATCAAACCATATTAGACATATTAAGCAATATCAAGATATATCAATCCATATTATAGAAGATCAATGCTAATCAGTTAACAAAATCACATTTCTTCACTATGTATGATATCTATACAACATATTGCACATAAATGCTTAATATTTTAGTAAACTCATATCAAGATATATCAAACCATATCATCAAATATTAACTCATATCAACCCATATCAATATAAAAAATACACTTCTTTAGTATTTAAAACAAATAAATAACATAAATAAAACAAATAAAAATTAGTTCTTCTATAGAAATCCTATATCAATTTACAAAAGACACTTTTAGTATTTAAAACAAATAAAAATATAACAAAAAAAATTTATTTTTGAGTAATCTCATATAAAATCATATCAAGACCTATCAACCTATACCAACAAATTAAGATCAAAATAAATCAATAACTATCAGTCAATTAAAAAATAATTATTTATATTTTAAAACAGCTAAACAACATCAATCAATATATATATCTTGACTTTTAAAAATAGCTAAAAACATAAAACTACAAAAAATAAAAAATAAAAACACAAAAAAGTTCACTATTTACTAATTCCATATCATCAATTGATAAACAATATTTATAACACAAAATGATTTATTTCTAAGTATACCAAAGCATATCAACTCATAAAAATAAGTTCATTTCTAAGTCTTTTTCTAGATTAAAAAAATTATTTTTAAAATTTTTACAAATCGACAAGGAAAGAATAATACTTATATCACATCATAAATATACTCATAACTCATGTAGATTTATGCAACAATCAAAGAAAGTCTGAAAATTGTAGTGGGCAATCTAACAATTATCATATTCAAATCCCTCATACATTCAAAGATAAGATAATCAAAATATTTTGAGATATATTTGATTATTGCTCTGTATATATGAACCATATTAGATAGAACATAGAATATTAACATTGACATGCTCTCTTATAAGATTTAACACTTTGATTTCATAGTTAATAACACCTAAGAATGACACTTAAAACACATATACAACACTAGTGAATAACTTGGCACTATTGATGATGGAATGTTCTATAGTCATAAACATCAACAACTATATACCAAGCCTTTCTATTCTTAAATCTCAAAAGTTTAGCTGACAATTAAAAAAAATAGACTTTCCTTTATCTTTTTCATTTGTTCCCTTTTTCCAGAAGTGCAAGATTCTAGAACAAGGACAACATATTGGCATCGTAATCAAATGAACAGTGAGGTCACCATTTTGTGTTTGCTAATTTATAATGGCTCAACATGAAAAATGATGATATTAGTAATTGATAGGCAGACTGTAAATATCAACATTAGAGCAAGTGAAAGCCATTTCAATATATTTCATGTAAAGTAATATTTTTTTTTCTTTCTTTACATGTGTCAACAACTAAGACAACCAAACAATGAAACTAATATTTAAAATCAGTGCTTCATATTAGTTATCTTATCATATCATCATTTGCGCAAATCTTCAGAAAGGGAATCAATAAAACACACCTATAATTTCATGGTCTAAAATATTTCTGATAGAACAAATTGATAAAAGAAAAAAAATTGAATACATATTCTTTTACAATTTAAAGATTAATGTATAAATGCAATTTGAAAAATTAAGAAAATTAATCAAATATACAATTTCAAAACAAGTTAAATAAAAACAAAAAATAACATAAATCAATACTATGTACTTTGCTCAAGATAACAAAAGAACTTAATAAACTGATCAACAGAGAATGTAAGTGAGTTAATTTCTTTTTTTACCAAAAAAATAAAATTTAAATCAAATACAACCATTAAGTAACCATGTGAAATTATACACTGTATCAACCAGTTATGTCTAAGTTCTTAGGGTAATTTTATCGATTTTTAATTAATTTTTTCCTTTTATTTGTGTTTAAAGATTGTTTGAAGTGTTTGATTTAGGTTGAAGGGCAAAAATAAAAATTCAATTCAATTTGATGGATGAAGTTTTGAGAAAAGCATGTGACACGACCAAGATACTTCATGGCTTGGTTGTGTCCCTCATCAAAGGGTAAGAAAGACAAGGAACAAGCAAGACACGACCAGACTTGACTTTGCCATGTCCCTCAGAAAATTTTAGACAGAAGCAGACACATTTAAAAGACACAGCCAAGCCATTAGTTATGTCACATGATATGACCAGGGTCTTGGTCGTGTCTCACCTAAGGAACAAAGAAGAAACAAGCAAAGAAAGGAGGTAGAAGCAAATACATACAAGAGACACGGCCAAGCCATTGGCAGTGTCATATGACACGACCAGGACCTTGGCCGTGTCCCACCTGGAGAAGAAAGAAAGAAGAAGAGGCAGCCATAGACACGACCTAATGACTTGGGCGTGTCCAGTGCAAACTTGAGTGACATGGTCAAGTCACCAATGGCTTGGCCGCGTCCTAGGTGATTTTCTTGAATTATTTTCACATTGGTTGGGAGACAAGTGGGAGACAACATACAATATCTTTTAAAAAAGATATAATAAAAATGAGTAAAAGATGAATAATTTTATGGAATGAAATATTAAACAAAGAAAAAAGAGGAGACAAAGAAGTGAGTGGAGTTGAAAAGTGTCTTAAAATATTAAAAAGAATGAAAAAGAATGGAGGTGGACGGAGATTGAAGGAAAAGAGAGACATGGGAGACCATTTACATTTTTTGGGGAGGACATCACCATGACCTCCATTCTCTTCCTCATCCTCCATTTTCTCCCATAGACAAGAAAAAAACAATTCTTGAGATGAAAGTGAGTGAACAAGCTTTCAAAAAGCTTAGGTTTTGAAGAAGACTTTATTGAGAAGTGCAAACTTGAGAGAGTTACCGCTCCACCTTTCAAGAAGAGAGTCATTGATTGAAGAGGGCTTGAAAGTTCTTCATCACATCAAAGTGGAAGCTAGGAGAAAAATAAGTAGTTCAACTCTTGGTATCTTCAAAAGAGGTTCTTCATATTTTCTCTTTTATTTCATTTCTTGATTGTTGTTGTTGTTAAGAATATTAATATTTCAATAAACAATTATGATTTATTGTATATTGAGATGAATACTTATTTTAAATTGATGATGATCTAATTTACTCATGCCTTAGATTGTAGTAGATTTGATTAAATGACTTGATTTGATAATTTCATTAATTTACCTTGTTATTGGTTGATTGTGTTAGACTTAAAGTTTGATTGATAGATTGGTCACCTATTGATCACTTAATATCGAATGACGGACCGAAATGTGAAATTTGATATCGGCACAATACAATTTAACCACCCTAAGAATGGATTAGAAATATAAGTCCTAGGGTTTATTTAATTTACAATTTCAAAATAATTGATTATTGTTAATTCATGAATGTAAAAACTAATGAATTGGTAATTGACTAATTAAACGTAAGGAACAAGTTAAATTACAACTTACAAGGTTATATTGACGGACAATTTGAGAATCAAGTTTTGATTAAATTGATCTATAACCCTAGGCACCATTCTAAGAATTAAATTAATCTTGCACCATTCCAAGAATTAAATTAATCTTGCACAACCACTACTCATTTTTACTTTTTAATTTTAATTATATTTCACCATTTCATCAAAAAATATTCGAACATTTAATATTTTATTTTAATCAAATTATTACAAATAATACCTTCCTTGTGAGACGATCTTGGGGCGATCACTGTTGCTGTAATAATCCCATATACTTGCGAGTGTCATTTTATAGTAATAATTAATCAAGCGTAATATCAGGTAGAGGAGAGAGAGAGATAGCAGACCTATGCCTTCTTCAAGAACGAATTCAGCAATAGCACATTATTTTTTTGAGGTCAACGATCTCGGATTCCATCGGCGAAGCAACAATGATGAAGAAGGTTTAGAAGAATGAGAGAGAGAGGGAGAGAGGAATTTTGATCGGGCAAAGGAGAGAGAAATTTGTAAAGAGAACAGTGAAAATGTGTTTTTAAGAATTAGAATAGGCAAACTTTTTTCATTAAAGAATAATTTTGTTAAAATGGGTCTAATTAAGGTGAATAGAGTATAATTTTATTAGTGATATGTGGAGGAGTATTTTTTTTTGTTAATTCCCTATTCCCAATCATTTTTTACAAAAATTACACTATAAACACCTAAAAATTCTATAATTTAAAAGATGATGGAATATTTTTAATTAACTTTGAAATTTATATTTTTTAATAATATTTTTATAATGCTCTATTAATAAATTAATATATTATATATGTCTATATATTAGATTTTTTTGCAATATATTTATACTATTATATGATATGAGAATTACCAAATCAAAATTACTTCATTTTTTACTTCTATAATTTATAAAAATGCATAAATAATTAATAATTAAATTTTCTAATATTTTTATTTTTATAACTTTAAAAAATGATTGAAGAGAAAAGAAAATTTCAACACAAAATTTTTTTAATGCAATAATATTTTATTATTGAATATCATAACTCAAAGTTCTTATAATATAATTAGAAGCAATATCTCAATATTGAAAATCTACACTTAAAACGATAACTCTAATCAAATTATAAGTCACCGTATTAGTAAGTTTATTAACTCAAAATATTATTATATGTGTTTATTTATTTTTAAGACAGAATAATATTTTTTTATTACACGAGTTGAATAAAATTTTAATGTGACTTAAAAATAAAAAAAAAATAAAAAGAAACCATTTTCATTTATTGAAGAAAAAATTAAACTCATAAAATAGTAACATATTTATCTTCTTTTGACAACTAAATATTAATTTTATTTTATAAGTTATTGAGATAATTTTATGAAGAAAAATATTATTTTTTATAATTTAGTAAGACAAAATAAAAAGGTAATTAAAAGATAAAAATAAATTTTGTGAAAATCAAAAATATATTTTAAATAGTGTAATTAGCATATAACTATAAATATATACACATATTTATATGTAAGGATATTAATTTATATTTTATATTGAAATTATAATTAATATTTATATTTATGTATTATAATAATTATTTATTATAAATGGCACCTATAATTAATTTGATTAATTTAACTTACAATATAACACTTATAACATGAAGTTTATCTATATTTCGAGTGTATCATTAATTGTAAAATTGAGCTCTCTATTACTATAACCATATAATACATTAATCAATCTATTAGTTTACCTTGACATCCAATTCCACTTCATGTAATGCTATAATTATATATGATATTGACATCTGTTTCTTATATATTTTATTTACTCTTCAATTTTATTTTTTAACTATTGTAATATATTTTAAATGTCCATTACATATAACTAAATGACTAAGATTATCTTATAAAAAAAATAAAATATATATATTCCTGAAGCGAAGAGAGAGCATCAATATATTTTTAATTAATTGCAAATGAGTCTTTCTGATTATGATTAAAATAAAAACATAATTTTTTAATTAAAACAGTTTATTTACAACTATTCATTAAAAATGGCATATTAAATTGATAATTAAAATATTAAAATGTAAAAAATTAAAAATTTTAGATACTAAGAAGTAATAACATAATTTTTCATTTTTTTAGTTTCTATTTTTTTTTCTTAAGGTTTCAATACATACAGTCAATTTATGTGTTTCATAATTTTTCAGCAAAATGATGGCTAAGGTCTTCATCAATATGACCATTTGAAATGTTTTGACAAAAAAAAATTAATTTGATAAGTATAAAATCAGAAAATTCATTATATAGAGAATATATGAGTTTCAATGTGGAATTTTTTTTTATAATTATCCATAAATTAATTATCGATAATTTATAATATATATTTAACAAGTATCTTATACTATTGACTCAATCTTTTTATTTTAATAGTATATGATAAAATGATGGACTTCAAAGACTTCAATCTAAGTTTGAATTTGATGTGTCACACCTCTTAGGCCTGCAAAATCAAGAAAAATAACTGGGTTCTAGTGAAAAGTCTCTGATGCTTAAGTCAGTAATTAGAAATAACCGAACTGTATAGTATTAAAGTAATATTTGAACCCTTATGTGCGAAAGTCTATACATATTTATAGTTGAAAAGTGGAGACAACTTTTTCAAAGATCAGCGTATTTTCAGGAAATATCTATGTAGTGGGTAGATTTTTCGGATGTGTCGGTGTAGTATTGTCATATCAAAGTGTATTTTATCATAGTTCAGTTGTATAGTTTGGATTTATCTATAGTACCACAATATATACTTCAGTCCAGTTAAATAATTTGGTCACGAAGTTTGGATATATCTACACTATAAATCCCCTTTAAAATAGACTGATATTTATGTCAGAAAGAAATATAAACAGAGTTCGAAAAAATACATATCTTATTTTTAAAGGGTATGTCGTTCCGTTTGCCAAAGTGGGGTGGGCAAAAAAAAGAACCAGATTTTTCGCCAAGCACAGTAAATGCGATGTGCCTATAAATAGGAGAAGGGAATGACGATCATTTACTACTTTCAAACGTTGTGATAGTTCGGTCGCTCTGATAGTTCGGGTATTCTAAAAGACTTGAGACATCAAAATTGAGATTTGGTGAGTACTATTTTATCTTAATTTTATTTTTAGAATTAGATAGTTCATATAAAATGAGTTCAGAGAGTGAATATGTATCTATAGAAGAATAAAAAGTGAGAGAAGAGTACGTACATTATAGCGACTCTTCTAATAATAGTGTGGAGAGCTCAGTTAATAGGAAAAGTTCGAAAAATATCGAGATGGCGGTAACTGTGGAAGAAGGAGGTACAACAGCGCAACCCACCCTATTGGATGAGGAAACATAAGAGGAAAGGGTCTTTAATGTACGGGTGGGTTCAGATCAGGCACGTGTTAAGGATATTGAATCAACCTTAATCAAAGAAGATTTAAAGGGTATACAAGAAAAGCATAAAATCTCCACCGAGTATAAATTAGTACTTCTGAGTAGTAATATGTAATGTCATGATATCTCTAAGGCAAATCAAATAATATTATACAAAAAGGATTTCAGAGCAGGAATTCAGTTTTCTCTAAGTCCATTTATATTAAGTTTTTTAAAGATAAACGACATTTTCTTAGGATAACTTAATCCTAATGCTTGGCGAATTGTCATAGGGTTCGAGCTTCTCTATAAGTTAATTGGTGTAGAAGTATCTCGTAGGGTATTTGCCACATTATGTTTTATTAAGGCTTGGCTAAAGTCCGACGAAGACTTTTTATTTCTTCAAGCCCGACCAAAACTTGCATTATTTACCAAAAAAAACCAGACTCTATGAAAGGGTGAAAAGATAGATTTTTCATCTTAGAGAGGGCTGGAGGGTTTGAATGCCTGACAAAATGGAGCCGAGGTGGAACTTAGCTAAACATAAGAAGGAAAAATTTGCATATAGATGACCAAGCTCTATATTTGATAAGATAGCATAGGACATTCAGAGAGAGAAGCTGAATGTCCTACACTTAATTGCAAGATACTTTCCATTAAGAAAAGACTCAATTGAACCATGCTCCGAAGATCGGACTGGTAATACTTCTTGATATCCTGGTAAGTTTGTTCGGTAATAATATTCTATTTTTTTTATGTTTGTGCATGAATGGATTAAAAAAGGATTGAAGGATTGTATAAACGTACTAAAAAAGGTAAGTGTTAAGACCCACAAAGGCGTACGAGCAGAAGCATGTGAGGAAAAAAGGTGGGGATTCTGACAAAGGGAGGGGAGGAGAACCTTCAAAGAAAAAGAGAAAAAAAAAAGAAAAAGGAAAAGGGATTGCAAGCTGTGAAGATAGCATCCAACTGATATCTCCTATCCGAACTTCACCAGATCATATCGGGTATAATGTCGCACTACTACCAAGTCAAGGTAGAGGGACTCCAGAGGTCCATAGGAAAGAAAGTCAGTCTGGAGGTCCAGAAATAGAGCATGAAATGGACCCTAAAGAGCTGATTGAAGCGATGGTTAAAGGGTTTAGTTCCTATTATGGAAATAATTTTTCTATTCATGAGCCAGAGATCGGGTATTTTAGCAGAGAATATCTGAGAAATATTTAACGAGAAAATAATGAATTAAACAACCAGAACCTAAAGAAACTATTAAGCCTATACCGAGCTGAAGTTACCAAGGTAAGCAATTGAAACAAACCTAACCTTATTTGATGTTGTATGACATACTAAGTATACTGATTATATTGGTTTTGTAGCACAACCTCTTCTGCCAATATGTTGGAGATCGGTATGCCGGGATAGTGACTGTTTATGAAGAAATGAAAGAAGAGGTCGAGTCTCAAAAGAAGAAAGAGATTGAGATGGAGCATAGAGGCTGAGCTCTATATTGAAAAAGCAGAAAAAGAACTAAAGAAAATGAAGGACGATCTCGCCATTATTTAAGGATCATTGGCAAAAGAGCAAGAAGCATTAATCGAACTTAAAGGGAAGATGGATAATGAGATGGATAAAAAGGAAGAGGCATTAAACGAGCTCAAGGACAACATGTATGATCAAATAGCACAAGGGATTGTCAAGTTTCAATAACTCGTTATTGCTGAACTAAAGAAACAATCTCCTGAAGGGGAGTTCGACTTGATTTTTGATGTTGACCTTGATCAAATTCCTAATGAAATGATTGACACTGATGATGAAGAGTTCACAGCGCCAGACAAAGTTAGTAAAGATTAAACGAGACTCTTCTCTTTTTGTTATGTGTAGGAAGGATAGGAGTAGCTCGGTAAATTTTTGTTAATTGTAGAATATTTAATATATGTACTAACATATGTAAATTTTGAAATTTAAAAGAATATATTCAGCTTATCCTTTTATGTGATTAGAGTATTTAATTATTTGCATATTTAGTTCGGTTCATACTTTGGAGATTAACTCATATTAAGCATAATATGCAACTATCGAACAAATATTTATAAAGTATGGCAAGCTCGATGCACATGGTACTATGAGCTGGATTGTAAATATTATGAGCTTGATATGCAAGGCATTGTGAACTATTTAAAAATGATATAAGTTCGGTGCGCAAAGCACTTGTAAGATATTTGAAAATGATACAAGCTCGATGTGCAAGCACTGTAAGCTATTTGAAAAGGATACAAGCTCGGTGTGCAAAGTACCTATAAGATATTTGAAAATGATACAAGCTCGGTGTGTAAGGTACTGCAAACTATTTAAAAATGATACAAACTCAATGTGCAAGACACTGTAAGCTATTTAAAAATAATACAAGCTCGGTGTGCAAGACACTGTAAGCTATTAGAAAATGATACAAGCTCGATGTGCAAGGCACCGTAAGCTATTTGAAAATGATACAAGCTTGGTGTGCAAGGCACTGTGAGCTAAATTTATTGTTCGATAATCACAAAAAACTCATAGAGAACTCTAATAATGAAGATTTTTATTTTTCAACATGCTCATAAGTATTAAATTACATGGAAAATATAAGAGGAAACATAAATATAAAAGTTTGCACCAAATTATTTTTCATCACCTGAATTTATTGAAAATATTTTTTCAAATTACGGGCATTTCAGGTTCTTGAAATGTCTTTGCCATATGTAGTTTGTAACTTATATGCTCCTCCTTTCAAAAATCTCGGTGACCCGATAGGGTCCTTCCTAGTTTGCTCCTAGTTTTTCAGGTCCAACTGACCCCTGTGTATAAATGGTTCTTCTCAAAACCAAATCTCCTTTGATTAATTATTTGGGACAAACTCTTTTGTTATAAAAATTGGCTACTCGATTTTTATAAGCTTTAACTCTAATCCCAGAATGTTCTCTTTTAAATTTCAACATGTCAAGATTATGCCTGGAATCCGATTCCTGTTCTTCTGAAAAATTAAGGACTCTAGCTGAAGGGACTCCAATTTCTATTGAGATAACTGCTTCGGTACCATAAGTCAATGCAAAGGGAGTTTCTCTAGTGGCAGTTCGGGGAGAAGTACGGTATGCCTACAAGACATTATATAATTCTTATGTCCATAAACCTTTCGCTTCGTCAAGTATTTTCTTCAATCCCGTCAAAATCATTCGATTTTTACCTCAGCTTGGTCATTAGTCTAAGAATGGTAAACTGAAGTGAATCGAAGGTTAATCTTAAGTTTTGTGCAATATTCTCTGAACTGCTTGCAATTAAACATCGTTGTCAGTAATCAATGTGTGAGGGATGTCAATTCTCGTAATGATTATTTTTTTAAAGAACTTAATGATTGTTATTGGATTGATTGAGGCTAGAGGCTTCGCCTCAACCCATTTGGTGAAGAAGTCAACTGCAACAACTAAAAACTTTCTTTGAGTTGTGGCTAGGGGAAAGGGACCGAAGATGTCCATCCCCTACTGAGCAAACGAATATGGACTTCAAATGGGCCTCTGTTCAACAATAGGTTGATGTTGTAAGTTGGCATACTTCTGGCATTTTTCACACTTTCTAACTAAATTTTTTGCATCAACATTCATGGATGGTCAAAAATAGCATTGCCTCAATGCTTTTCGAGCTATTGCCCGAGCTTCTTCATGGGCACCACATATTCCTTCGTGAATTTCCCTCAACAAATAGTCACTTTCTTCTTTAGAGACATACCTGCTCCACGGATAGGAGAATGATCTCTTGTATAATAACCCTTTATGAATGGCATACAAATTGGACCTTCTAACAATCTTTTTAGCTTTACCAAGTCCTCTGACAATTCACCAAGGTCAAAAAATTAGTAAATTGGAAGTCTCCAACCGTCCATTGATTCCAATGTCATGAATAATGAAATTTCATAGCTCGGGCTATGAATTATCTCAAACAGCACTCCTTGTTCAAGGACTCCCTCCTTAGTAGCAGCGACTTTAGCCAGCTTGTCAACATTTTCGTTCTCTGCCCGCACAATCGGATGGAACTCCCATACACAACCATCCTTTTGAAGAGTTGTCAAAAGCTCTGAGATGTGCTCCTTGTATTACACCATGTTCGATTCCCTTGCTTCATATTTGCCAGTCAACTGACTAGCTACTAATTGAGAATCAGAATATATTTGCAAACTTTCTGGTCGAACTTCTAAACTAAGTCTCAACCTGAGGCAGACAACCTCATATTCGGCTACATTGTTTAAAGATGTAAAATTAAGTTTTGCAGCATATTTGATTTGTATTTTTTCCGGACTTTGAAGAATCGCTCTAATACTAGCTCCATTTGTGCCCGAAGCCCCATCTACATTAAGAACCCATGCTTCATTAGAGGTTGACTGCGAAGGGTGTTCATAAAGCTCCGTGATAAAATCTACCAAGATTTGTGCTTTTATAACACACCTGGGCTCATATCTAATATCAAATCTACCCAATTGTGCTGCCCATTCTGTAAGGCACCTTAAAGTTTTTGGTTGTTGAAGAATTTTCTTTAAATAGGAGTTAGTTTGCACAATGATGGTATGTGCATCAAAGTACGGAAGAAGCCTTTCCGAAGTAGACCGTAAAGCTAGGACTAATTTTTTTGACGGCGAGTAATGCAATTCGGCTCCCTTTAACATATGGCTGGCATAATAAATAGGGTATTGTTAACCATATTCTTTTCTAATTAAGACTGAACCTACAGTTGCGGGCGATGCAGAAAGATACAAATAAAGTTCTTCCCCTTGACTAGGTCTGCTAAGCAAAGGGGGCGAGCTCTAGAATTGCTTTAGCTCTATGAAGGCTTGTTGGCACTCTTTATTCCATTAAAAATTTTTCAAGTTTTGTAGGAGCTTATAGAATGGAAGGCATCTCTTAGCCGAGCATGATATGAATCATTCCAAAGCTGTAATCTTGCCATTTAATTTCTACACTTCCTTAATAGTCTTAGGGGGCTCCATTTCCATTATGGCATGTATATTTTCTGGATTAGTTTCGATGCCTCGTTTTGAGATGATAAACGCCAAGAATTTGCCTGACTGAATTCTAAATGCACACTTTTTTGGATTGAGTTTTATGTTTGCTCATCGGAATATTGTAAAGACGTTTGTTGGATCTCTAGTGTACTCTGTGGAAGTTCGAGACTTAATAATTATATCATCTACATATACCTCCACAGTGTGGCCTATTTGATTCTGAAAAAGTTTGTTAACAAGCCTTTGCTAACAATGGCATGATGAAAGAAGTTTTACTTTGGTCCTCTATTTTTACTTTGGTCTTCACAAGTCTATGTGATTCAGACCTAATGGTATGACTTTATAGTAATAAGTGCCATTGGCTATGATGAAAGAAGTTTTACTTTGGTTCTCTATTTTTAGAGAAATTTGATGATAGCCAGATGAAGCATCAATGAAACTATATTCTGCATAGCCCGCCGTAGAGTCAATGAGATGATTTATATTGGGGAGTGGATACGAATCTTTAGGGCACACCTTATTCAAATATGTAAAATCTACATACATTCTTCACTTGCCATTAGGTTTTCTTACCAACACTACATTGGACAACTATTCTGGGAATAAAATTTCTTTGATGAAGCCCGCTTGTAGGAGTTTGTCAACTTCTTGCTCTGCAACCAACTGTCTTTCTGGTCCCATATTTCTTTTCTTCTGCTTTACTGGGATTGCTTTGGGATTTACATGGAGCTCATGCGTCATAAGCTTGGGTGAAATTCCTATAATATCAATCGAGGTCCAGGCAAAGATATCTTGATGTTCTTTCAGTACTTGAGTGAGGACAATCTCTTTTTCGTAATTGGATGAACTTGCAATTTTGAATATCTTGTCTGGCTCAACCTCAATTTTCTTTAGCATATCAATAGGCTCAGGACATTTATAATTGTTAGGGATATCAAGAGAATCTACTGAAAGCACCATGTTGGCATCTTTAAGAAGAGTTGCGTATGAATCCCAAGCTAACTATTGATTACCTTTTATAATAGCTACTCCATGATGAGTTGGGACTTTCATAAGCAAATTTCTTACTGAAATATATGCATCCACTCCTACAAATAATGGTCATCCAAAAATAATGTTATAGGCAAGGCTCATTTGTACTATCATGAAATAGGCACGGCAGTTGCGCACAACTGGTCCATCTCCCAACTGTACCTCAAGCATGGCAGATATCCGGACAATCCAACCAATGGTGCATTAACAGGTCTTAATGCCTTCGGTGACAAACCTAGTTTTGTGTAAGCATTTAAGGTCATCAAATTTACAGCACTGCCTGTTTTAATCAAAATTCTTTAGATCAAAAAGTCCTGAATTATAGCTTCTACTACAAGAACATCAACGTGCAGACCCCATGACATAATATGAATGTTTCGGACAAAAAGTAACTACCGAGCTGCAAGTGTTTGGTATCTCAATAACAGAAAATACCTCTTTAACCTTTTATTTTCACAAAATATTAGTGACATCTCTCCCCCTGTGATGACATGTATTACTCCAGTTGGGATCTTTTTGAAATTTGTAATATGCTGAGAGCTCGATTCTCCTTGTTCACCCTGGTCATTGGGAGTGGCAACGAACTGCTTCAACTGACCCTCCTGAATTAACCGTTCAATCTCTCTCTTTACCTTGATACAATAATTTGTTTTGTGGCCATGACCCTGATAAAAACTACAATACAACTCTTGATTTCTATTTGAGCCATCTTTCATTGGCAGAGGCCAATTTACTTCGGTATTTTGTTTAAGCCAACATAAGATTGCAGCTCTGGAAGTTTAAGGATGTAAAATATTTAGGAACTTGGGTGATGGAATAAGCACAGTTAGAGTAGTGCAGACTTGATGGTTTTTGAGAATGGAAAGTGAATTGTTGCGAAGAGATATTTTGTTTGACTGATTTAGGAAAATCTAATTTAGAAGAGTTTTGCTTTGATACCTCAGGCTTATGAGACCATCCAGAAAGTTTATGTGCTTGATCTTGAGTTTGATGGGGGGTGAAGCTCCTCCCATATTCGAGCACTTTCATATGCCCGAATATATTTATAAGATCGAGCCATGAGCTCTACAAAACCTTGGGGTGGATTCTTACTCAAAGATTGTGAAAATTAAGGACATTCAATGTTCTGAATTAATGCCTCCAAGGCTATTTCAAAGTTAACTTTTGAAATTTGTCTCACTACTTAATTAAACCTATCAATATACTGTCGTAATGTCTCTTTGAATTTCTGTAAAACTTTGAATAAATTCACCGAAGCTCGATCGGGATCGATGGAAGCCAAAAATTTATTTATGAAAAGTTCAGTGACTTGGCCAAAACTATAAATGGAGTTCGGTTCTAAATTCTTGTACCACGTCTGTGTATTACCAATGAGAGCCTTCGGGAACAATTTACATAGAGCAACATCTGAAGTTATGTATAGCAGGGCAATATTGTAAAAACTATCAACAAGTGAGCGAGGATCTGTTGTTCCATTGAACTCTTTCAGCTTTGGCATATGGAAACTCAGATAAACCTCGTTTAAAATTTGTTTAGACAAGGGTGAATGAAAGGCAATGTCATATTGCAGGGCTATACCCATGTGCATACGTTTTTTTTTTTTTTGTCAACCAAAGCATTAACATCTGCTGCTGTCATCATGACTTCTTTTTTTTTTTTGGAATAAACTGGTTCAGAGGCTGATATAGGGTTAATAGGTGTATGCGATGTTGAATGTTCGGGTGAATAAAGCTTTCTCAGGACCTCCTGTTCTGATTCATGGGATGTGCCATATTGCTGCTGAGATTCATAGCCATATTGTGATGAATTATAAGGGAGAGGTGTATGATAAGTAGGTGGATATGGAGTTTGGCATGTGGGAGGAGGAGGTTCATGTTTTGATAATGTAGGTTGCTGTGGATTTCTAGTAACTTGTCCAAAAACTGCAATGAAATCTTTGAGTGTGGATGTGAGCTCTCTGATTGCTTGTTTAGATGGATTTGAGGAATGTAACATTGTAGAGGCCATTTGTGCTATTAGAACAAATGGCAGAGAAGGCTCAATATGGGCTACTTCCATTATGGTAGCAGATGATACAAGAAGAGAGGTTTCAATTGGGGATTGTTCAATTTGAAAATTATGTGTTGTGTTTTGTGTTTTTGGACATTGGGGTGTTTGTGCGAGTGAGGGTAGTCTGTTAGGAGCTTTAGTTGAATTCTGTGAATCGTGAATTAATCCTTAGGTCCTCTTATCCATTTTGAGAATTAACTAGTCCACGCTCACCGTACCATTGATGAAAGGATGAACTTTAAGGACTTCAATATAAGTTCGGATTTGGTGTGACATACATCTTGGTTCTACAAAATCAAGAAAAATGACCGGGCTCCAATGAGGAGTCTCCGATGCTTAAGTCAGTAATTAGAAACAACCGAACTGTATAGTATTAAAGTAATATTCGAACTCTTTACCTGTGAAAGTCTATGCCTATTTATAATTGAAAAGTGGAGACAACTTTTTCAAACCTCAACGGATTTTCAGGGAATATTAATGTAGTGAGCAGATTTTTCGAATGTGTCGATATAGTGCTATCACATCAAACTATATTTTATCATAGTTCGGCTGTATAGTTTGAATTTATCTATAATACCGTAATATATACTTTAGTCCAGTTGAATAGTTCGGTCACAAAATTTGAATATCTCTACACCAGTATATATATTTATTTTTATTGTATTATAGTAGTAATAGTAACTATACATTGTATTATAGTAGTAATAGTAACTATACATTGTATTATAGTAGTAATAGTAACATACTCAGTTTTGCGTCAACATTCACCCTCATCTCAAGCCGCACAAGTGTGTTGGTCAAAACCGACTACTGGAAGACTAAAATGTAATATTGATGCGGCTTTGTTTTGTGAGCTGGGTTGCATTGGTTTTGGTTAGATTATTTGTGATCATGAAGGTTCTTTTGTGGCAGCAAGAACTCAATGTGCTAATGGTGTCTTATGTCCAAGAGAAGCAGAGGCTATGAGTTTTCGTGAAGCTTTCTAATGTCTACGTTGCAATAATAAGTCGCACGTGGATATAGAGCTTGATTGCAAATAAGTGGTGGAAGTCTTTCATCATTTTAATAATAATGTTTTATTTTTTGGTTTTCTTATCTCTAATTGCTATATATTAAGTTATGAAATCCGATATATTTTAATTATTTGAATTCGGAGACAAGCGAATAGAACTGCTCTTGCTTATGCCAGTCCCCATTATTGGAGTTGTACTCTATTTTTTATTCAAAACATTGTTGCTAGTGATGCCACTGCATCTAGTTCTTAGATGGAGTTTGAGTGGTCTGGTAGCTGCTTCTCTCTCCATTTGATGCTTTGTTTTTGTTATCTTTTTCAGTTTGTTTAATAAAGTTTGTTTAATAAAGTTCATGTTCCTCTGAAATAGTATGTTTATCAATTATAATTTAAAATTTTTTGAGTAATATTTATTTATATTTATAAACCAACTAAGTAATAAAATATTTTTCCTAAAAATAAATTTATAATTAATAATTTAATTAATGACACTATAATTATAAAATTTACAAATAGTATAATTATTTAACAAATTATAAAATTAAAGTAAAATGTATTAAAAATATTATGAGGCGTATGTAGCCACTTCTCGTTACAAGTGATTAAATACACCAATCATAAGGCCCATTTACAAGTGGTTAAATAGACCATCATGAAAGTAGGCTGGGTCTAAAATCATAAGGCCCGTTTACATGAATTCATGTAGCAATAATTAAGAATCAAACAATAAGATTACATGTGGCATTACATTTTCTTAAGTTTATTGTGCCTCTCTCTATCTTTTACTTATTTTTTTTAATTATTTTTGAATACTATTAACGTCACAAACGCACATATATATATATATATATATTAATATACTGAATATTATTATGACTAAAATATCAAGTATTAGACAGGTAAAATGATAACTCCTCACTATATATTAACCCATATACTTTTTTTTGTCTCAAATCTATGTAGAATACCTTAATAAAATAAAGAGGGAAAAAAATTTTTTCATCTTGTATCTTCATTTGGATAATTGTATCATGAGGTTCGAAGGATGATGCTTAATTTGTTGCAGCATAGAATGGTGTTCTATTAAAAATGCCTCGTGAAACTTTACAAGCTACAAGGAATCTCATAAGATTATGAGATAGTTTGATTGAGACTGACAGCAACCCAGCCATTATCATTTTATTATAATATTTAACATCCAATAATTTGGTTCTAAACCATAGAGAAGCATGGTTCCAACACAATCTAAATTAAATTTTAATAAAAAGGATGAGAATTGCACAATAATGGACCCACGGACATTGGCCATAAAAGGATTCCATCAAAGCTCAGCTAACTCTAACTTCATCTGCACGTTTTTTTTAATCTTAAAACAACTTTTAGGTTCAACTGTTGTAGTTTTAGCACACTTTTACAATCGAAACTAATTACCACTTTTTTTTTAAATCAAAAAAGAAAAATTCATTAAACTAAACAAGTGTTACAACTGTTCTTACTATACTAAGACACGGTTAATATAATAGAGATCAACAAACCCCTACAAATTAAAGTCAGAAATAAACACGTGAAATATCATTTTCATACATTAACCAAAAAATAGAGAGAGACCGATAAAGATGACATAGATAAATACCCAAAAACAACACACAATAACACACTTGAAAATTCATCAATCTTAAAACGTAAAACACAAAATGAGAAAGTAAATGGCCTACAAGGCCAAACTTGGGTCTGGTGAGGCAGAAAAGATGCACTGAAAAAAAGTCTGAAGCACTTTAATCGGTTTGAATCTTTGAATTTCGACCAAGAAATAATCATGGGAGAAAATATTCAAACGATAACTTATAAAACATTTGAGGAGAATCAATCTATATCCGAGAACAAAATAATCACCGGTATATGACTTCCATACGGAGAAAACCTCTGAAATCTAATAGATTACGGATGCTAACCAATAACTAAAATATAAGCACCCAAAGATTAGATCTAACATAAAAACCCATAAAAATAAAGAAGAAATACTAAAACTAGAAGAAAAATCTAAATAATTACGGATCTAGGGCTGTCGCTGGCCTTTTGACCAGCGGCAGCCCTAGATCCAAACTCAATGTAGAAGTTGAGTTTTAGAAAAAGGAAGAACAGAAAGAAAGGTGGAGAAGTGTTTTTTTTTTTTTTTTCCCTTTTTCGTTTTCTTTCTTTTTTCTCTAAACTAATTACCACTTGAATAATTGAATACGTCGAGCATGTCGTGTCATCAAGCAGCTGGTGTTTAAAGGTGAAAATATTCAATAGCTTGATCATCAAATAACTGCATACTCATAATGTTAACAATAATTAATGAATTTTAATTTATAACACACAAAATACATAATGTTAATATTCATATTGATTTAGATCAACCGAAAGCAGTATGATTAAAAAATATTTGCCCCAAAAAATAATCTTAGAATTTCTTCTATTTGTTGAGTTTAAAAAGTGCATAATCATATGATATGCTGAGAATTTTTTTTTTAATGATAATGGTCCATATCTAAAACGTATTTTAATGCTGAAAAATTAGATAGAGTGACTCTTATTTAAAGATTATATTACTCTTAATTTTTATAAAATACAAAATGCTCAGTGAAACTAATCTTCAAATGTTACTCTAAATATCTAAGGAGATTAACAGAGTTATTAAAATCTGATTTATATTATTATTGATAGATTAACTAAATAAAAAGAATAATATAATTATTGAATTCTCAAATTTAGAAGGTGTTTAGTTTTATTTTTTTAATATAAATTTGAGAATATCAATTTTAAAAATTTAAGATTCCAAAAATCTGGAAAATGGATGTATCACGTGTAGTTGGTGGGCGAAGTGGTTTCATAGTAGATAAAAAAAATGACCACGTTTTTTTTTTATTTAAATGAAATGCAATATAATGATCAACACTTGTCTTCAAAAAAAAAACACTTGTCTTTAAATAGAAAACACAAAAGAAAAAAGAAAAATCAATCTCGGTCAGTGTCTACTCATGTGCTCCTGAGCCTTCGTCGCGCTGCCTGGTCTCATTTTATCTTTCTGCAAAGAGAAAGAACGGAAAACAGACATCAATGGCGGCTACTGTTTCATCAACGCTTCACAAACCATGCTCTAGACTCGATTTTAGAAATGGGTTTTCCTGGACTAGCACTTGTACTGCCTCTCTACATTTTCTCCGCCCTCTCACATGGAAAAGCAACTATGCTGTTAATGTTTCTGCTAGCATTAGTAAAGGCAAAGACAATGGCAGCGCTGCTGTTCCTGTTACTGACTCAGTGCCTTCCCTTGCTCGCTCCTCCAAGTCGGTTTTTACTTACCTCTTTCTATGTTTTTTACATCTTGCTGGATCTTTTCATATCCATTTGTTTCACCATTGTTATTTGTGAATGAGCTGTTCTGTCTCAACAAATGCTGTTATACACTTTGACCAGATTAATGTCAAAGGTTGCTGTTTTGTTATTATGTCTTTACGTTTTTATAGATTTAGCGGGAAATTTAATCAGTCTTAATGGTAATTTTTCCTTTTTTGGTTGATTATTGTGGTTGCAGGCCATAATGGTTTTTCTTTTTCTCTCTCTCTCTTTCTATATATATATATATATATATTTTGATGGGATTTTTATATGCTTATTAAATTGGATCAGCTATAGTTCCGTTCTCGTCTGTCCCATTTTTTTTTCTTGCTGAAGTTTTGAGCTTTTTGGCTTTGCGATGAAAAGAGTATCTACTTTCATAATCTTGCTTCAATAATTGAAGATAGAAGCTTCTGAACGAGATTCATAGATGGATTCATCGTACGTTTTTTAATTTCAGGGTGCAATTGCACACATTATCAGTTTTTGTTGGAGACGAAAGTGGAATAATAAATCGGATTGCTGGCGTTTTTGCTAGAAGGGGTTATAACATTGAGTCCCTTGCTGTTGGTTTAAACAAGGACAAGGCTCTCTTTACCATAGTTGTCCATGGAACTGACAAGGTTTTGCGGCAAGTTGTAGAGCAGCTCAACAAGCTTGTGAATGTCCTAAAGGTTTAGTGTCGTCTACATTAACCTCTATTTCGTTTCACAATGTCAAATTTGTCACCATTAGATGATTTTTCACGAAAATGATGATATTCCAAAATTTTACCATCAATGAGTCATACAAGGATGGTGATATATGACATTAATTAAGTCATGAGCAAGAAGGCAAATATTTTTTTCCTGTGCGACAAATTTTGTTACTTTAAGATGTGGTAGATTGTAATTATGGCATCAATTTTTCAGATTTAAGTTACCACAAACAAAATGCTCAAACATTTGTTTGTTGTTCCCTGTTTTCACTATGCCTTGGGACATATTGCAATTTTTCTGACATAGGCATAGACATTTTGAGCAATCGTTTCTGACTGTTTGTTTTGCACCTTACTTTTATTACTAATTTGTTCGGATGCATCAGGTGGAAGATATCTCTAAGGAACCACAAGTAGAGCGTGAACTAATGCTTATAAAACTTAATGTGGATCCAAGTACTCGTCCTGAGGTAATGATGTTCTAAATTTGTAATCAGTTTGTGTTTTTTTTTTAAATGATGGCCTACTCTAATTTAAGAAAGAGGAGCTGTTGAATCAAACATCTGAAGCATTCATTTCTTATAGGTGTTTAGATATTTTTTAGGCAATAATGGCACCGAAGAATGTGAAAATTATATCTTAAGAGCCTTCAGATTTTAATGTATACAAAATGGTGTAATCATTTTTAAGCTGACATGCATCTTTATATTTGTATCTTTCCAGGCAAGTCCTTTCCTTTAAATACTTTTTGGTTCCTTTTGCCCTCTTAAATTAATGTTTGCATTCTGGGAGAACTAAATAATTAATGGTAATGTGCTTTGCAAAGATTTCATCATGCATACCGTTTCATTGTTGGAGAAGTCATTTGTGTCAAATGACCATACTGGCATTAGGAGATGATTCAGTAACACATTCAACAGTCTGATTCTTCAATCACTGAGTGCGCCATATTTAGGTATTTCCTAGCATCCTGGCCTATCTTTTACATGCGCGCCATGCTACCTAACTGTATGGTTGCAACTGTTGGTTTCATATGTGTTGTTGTCTTTGAGGCAATTGTTTGCTGATAAGGAGTGACTTTGGGATTGTTATTGACCTAATATGTGAAATTTGGCTGAATCAGCCAACAAATTTTGCTGTAAAGATATTGGAAACTTATCTAGTTTCAGGGCAATCTGTTTTGCATTTGAGTAGCCTGATCCTTTGGTATTTGGCTATAAACTTCAGATCATGTGGCTGGTGGATATCTTCAGAGCAAAAGTTGTCGATATCTCGGAGCATACTTTGACTATTGAGGTGATTTAATATATTCAGATCCTTGTATCTTTATTGCTGCATTCTACAGTTTCATAGCCTATGGCTGTTTTGTAAACTTGTTTCGAGAGTTTTATATCAAATTTGCAAAGTCTCTAAGTGCCATTTTATAAAATTTCTGATAGTATATGAACATGAATGCCACAAAGACTATGTGTGGTGAATGTTTTCTGCCAAGAAATTTAAAGGATCATAGCAGGCTTACTCCATAAGTGATTAGCTAGTTGAAAGTCCTTTGCTAATAATTTGTATTTGGTCTGTGATTTTTTGTGCTCTGTTTCTGCTATTTATGTGGATGTCTCAGGTGACTGGAGACCCTGGGAAGATAGCTGCTGTTCTGAGAAACTTAAGCAAGTTCAGGATCAAAGAACTTAGTAGAACTGGGAAGGTATGATATCCACGTTGCAATGCTTGGTATGGATACATGAATGAAGCATATATACATGTATGGATCGTATATGAAATGATTTGACCATCAAGATATTAATATAAGGACTGTGACATATAAGGTCCCACAAATGTGGAGTTTCCAAATATTAAGGACACCATAGAACTTTGAAACTTATAATGGTGCATGTCATAAAGTCTAGGTCAGATATTCCAACCCCCTCTGACTATCTGATTCCTGGGAGATCCAAAAACTTTTCACCCCAAACTTACGTATTTGTTGCATTCAATGGACTATCCAAGGTCAAACTCAAGAAGATAGAGTTAAGCTCACATGGTGGATGCTGCTGTTAATGAATAATATTATGATTTGTCAAGGGCCTGGATTAGTTTCTGTTGCATTGTTCAGTAGAAAGGGAATAAATATTGCTTCTCTGATGAACAGATTATAGAGAAAATTACAAGGCTTGACCAGATATGAGGAAGTCTATTTTATTCGCCTCTAGGAATGAAAAGCAATTGAGATCCAACAAATAGTAAAGAAGGTCTTCTCTGTTTTCGCGTGAGGTTATTCCTCATGTGGTAGTATTTAAGTTCAAAATATCTTAAATCGAGATGAATATAATATATTTTTTTTATACTGAATGCATATGTTATATATGTCTTTTTTTTTCTATACTAAATTATGATATTGTCTGTGCATGGATTGATACTGATTATAGATTGCTCTAAGACGGGAAAGGATGGGTGAGACGGCTCCATTTTGGAGATTCTTTGCTGCTTCTTATCCTGACCTTGAAAGGAGACAGCCTGGTGATGTTTTTTCCCGTAATCTTGCAAATAATTTTGCAGGGAATTCAAATGGATCACTTAATGGACACAGCATTTCATCATTTAAGGTATATATATTTAATTCTAGTTACTGGGAATTCTTTGCATACTGGTACATACAAAAAAAATATCAATGAACTTCTATGAATTGTTTTCATAAGATTCACCCAATCAGGCTGGAGTATATACTGTTGTTGTTTGATGATGTTCTCTTTTCCTTTGTTTTATCTATTTCTTCATTGTGCTCAGAGAGGGTTGTCTTTGGATTGCAAGCTAAATTACCCTGATGATGTTTAGTAGGATCTAATCATATGAAGTTGCAGAGCTATGTTTCCCAATTTGGAGAGAGGGAGAGAGAGGGAGAGAGAGAAAACATCTGTATGATGTTTCTATTACTGATTCATTTGTCTTAAGGTTTTCTTCTCGTTGTCTCAGGATAGAATTGGTGTCCTGATATGTGCAGTTTGCTAAATCCATCTCATTTTATAATTTATATTACAGTATATACATAATAATTGTTTTATAATTTTGTTTCTCTTTTGGCTTCTCTGTGTTGTGATTGTAAAATGTGTTGAATAAGTGTTTTTTTTATTTTTATTTTTTTTCCTGAATTGAAGGGTGATGTATATCCTGTGGAGCCTTATGATGACTTCTTAGGGAATCAAGTTCTTGATGCTCACTGGGGTGTTCTCTATGATGAAGATGTAAGGCATTTATTTTCCTCTCAAGATCCATATAAGTTTATTTGCTCTTTTGCATACTATAATCAATATTTTATTTACATAACAATGATGATTATGTTCAAAACATTCCACTAAGACTTGGTGTAAACTTTTGAAAAGCAATGTCATCTTGGAACAAAAATTATCCATTGAAATTTTGTTTTCTGTTCAACATTATAAAATTACTTCTGTATTCATTTTTGCGAGCAATGTCTCCCTGGTATGTGTGTGTGTTAAGCCATGTATGAGTGTAAGATCCCAGTTAAAGTGATTGTTATCTCTTCTCATTGCTTTTTTTAATTCCATTTTCTGGACCATAAGAATTGTGCATGAACATTAACTCACTCTAATATTTGGTTAATCGATAATAAATGGTGTATGTGTTCAGCTTGCTTAGCCGTATCTTAGTCATTGCCTAACCTTTCTCATGCTTTTCTTTGTTAATTTGACATTTCAGTCAAGTGGACTTCAGTCACATACACTATCTATGCTTGTGAATGATTCTCCTGGTGTTCTCAATATGGTCACTGGTGTTATATCACGAAGAGGTTATAACATTCAGGTTGGTACAGTTGTGTTCATCTTTCTTTTCCAGCTAATCTTGATATATTATTCTCCTTCTTACTTCCTCTTCACACTTCAATCTCTCAGAGTCTTGCTGTTGGTCATGCTGAAAGAGAGGGACTTTCTCGCATTACAACCGTTATTCCTGGAACTGATAAGTCAATTGGCAAGTTGGTAATGCATCTTCACAAATTGATAGATATGCACGAGGTAAGGTTCAATGAGTTTTTCTGAAAACTCTCAAACTTCAAATCAATTTTTAATTTGAAGTAACCATAATATGTGAAAAAAAAGAGCTCAAAAAGGGAGAAAAGAAAATGACCAGCCTATATATACAATAAAAACAGAATTGCGGTTCTCTTATGAGGCAATCCAGGTATTTTGTGCAATATAATTGTCTGAATCACCTCAAGCATTTTAAACTTCACTTGTTGGCACAATATAGATGATAATATGGGATTTTGTGCAATAATTTCTAGATGAAGGCTCTGAATATTCAATCTAGAAGCCAGAGAATTCATATCGTAATAAGCTGTTATAGGTGAGCTGGCTTTTGGGTACTATTCTTGTTGCTGGACGAAAATTTAGTTAGCTTCAGTAATTTCTTTTTACTGAAAGTTTGTTAATCTCACAAACAAATTGTTATTACATCCTTACACTGTCCTTTGATTTCTATATGTTTGGAATCCTGTTTTTCTTTTTACCTTGGGAGATGATTTTCTAAACTTATTTACTGGTAAAGCAAATGAACCTTAATTGAAATGGCCAGTTTTTCCCCTAGATTCCTATTATAGAGCGTTGATAAATTGTCTTTTTTTTTCCTCGTTAGTTTTGAAATAGAAGCTGATCTCATCATGGTTATTGATGTTCATTTTGGATTGATTCATATTTCAATTGAGCAAATAGATGACAAAGAAGGGTGGTGTTTATTCAGGTACGTGATATTACACAGTTGCCATTCGCGGAAAGAGAAATGATGCTGATAAAGATAGCTGTAAATGCTGCTGCTAGAAGAGATGTCCTTGATATTGCTAACATATTTCGAGCCAAATCTGTTGACGTGTCTGATCACACAATTACTCTTGAGGTAATTCCTTCCTTATTAACTAGACACAAAACACTCAACTTTTAGCTATCATGTTTTTCTTTGTCAAGAATTTTTTCAAATCTATAGTAATGATTGACAATCAATATCATGCTGGGTTTGGCAAGGTCCTGCCTGCTGTCCAAACAAAAAAGGACAAAAAATGGGACTAGAATTTGCATCAGAATAGCAAGCCTAAAATGCTCAAGTGGCAGGTTGATGTTAATCAAGGTTGCTTGTTATATATTTTCTACTTATTTTTACATTTTTTATTTGAGGGAAAAATAGTTTAGCCAGCTTTTGATGGAGTTCACTATTATTTGTTTATTTATATAATTTTTTTTCCTTCGAGGGTTGGGTGATAAGGTCAAGAATCATTTAGTTGGTTGACTTGAGCTCTGAGGTATATTTTCCTTTTTGTGGTGGAGGTCTATGGATGGCACAAGAATCCATTTTTGGCAAATATATTTAGTGTAATGAGGAGGCCCCGCGATTTTCTTCTCCAGTGTTCTTAGCTTTAATGAAATGGTAAGGGGGTAGAGACAATTAGCATGGACTTTTCCTTCCTAGGCTCATTTATTGGTTTCCCAGAGTTATGATATTGACGGTTGAGAATTTGTCTGGTATGTTCTTTCAGCAGTATATCATATGGTGCAAAAATTTTGAGTGATAAGATGGATACTTTTGGGATTAGTTCGAAAATTATAGGTAAAGTTCATTGTCGTACAAGGGAACTGTACTATTCTTTATGCTGGAAGAGCTCATTTTAGTGCTGCGGCCACAGTTATTTTGGTTTTGATGGTGGAATAGTCTGCTTACTTCAATTCTATATTTGTTTCTATCCAGCTTACAGGCGATTTGAACAAGATGGCTGCCCTGCAGAGACAATTAGAGCCATATGGGATTTGTGAGGTCTGTCCTCTGATTCTTATTTGCCAACTTCAACCCTACTACAATTGAGTTAGATTTAAAGAAATTTTCAATTGTACTGAACTGATAGAAGTGATTTTTTTTGCCTCTCCCTACTTGAAGGTGGCTCGGACTGGAAGGGTGGCATTGGTGCGGGAGTCAGGTGTGGATTCCACTTACCTCCGAGGATATCCTCTTCCTTTATGATATTTGAGATCCTCAGTAGTTTCTTTTCAAAGTGGACTAATCTCAAATATGGCTCTGTATCTATTTTCTCCAGTGCTTTCTTTTTTTTGCATTTCTTTTCCTTCAGATAGGGAAGGGAAAGAAGTGAAGTTTCCCATGTTTCTGTTATGCTGCATGTCAAATGTTCCTAAGGTTCATATATAGATATGATACATGAGGAAACGATTTTAAAGTGTTTCTTCTTTGCCTTCAGATAAAAAAAAATAAACATAGCTGTTGCACGCTTTAGAAAATGATGAAGAAGCTGCATTTTCATTTGGCAAAACAAATGCTATAGTATAGAACTGTATATACAATTGAAGTTTCAATCTAATAGAAAAGTGAGGCTTTTAGCTTAATATAGTGCAAGTATACCCCCCTACATCCCTAAATACTGCAATAAACTATTACAGCTACGAATAGCATCAAATTCTCTCTCTGTTCTTTACAAATTGAGCAACAATCAGTTCATCTGGAAAATCAGCATCACCAGCTTCAATTGACAGCTTAATTTCGGCATCAGTTGTGAATTGATCTCTCTCACCAATGGCCCTCAAAAACTGGTACTGGTACACCTCAAACATTGTGGGTCTCTCCTTTGCAGTTAAAATCATACAGTTACAAGCCTTTATTGTTGCTAAAATCCCACGAGATCGAGTGGTTATTGGGGTCTTCAACAGACTCTTTTATGTATTTTAGGCACTAGCATTGCCCTGTTTTGCTCTGCTAACTAGAACCGCCAAAACTACACGGATCAATGTGTGGTCAAGAACCACAACATTTGTGCCTCTAGATGCAATTAAACAAAGAAAAATAAGAAAGTAAGCCAATTTCTACAACCAGACCAGATGAGCATGAAATGATAATACAAAAAAAAACTTGAGGAGAGCTTGAGTTGATTTGAGAGGAAGAAACAGCCACGAAACATCCATGTGGTGTTTGTTCTCTCAAATAAAGGCTTTGTTTTTTTCTTTCTTGCTTTCTTGGGCAAACCTTTGAGACAGTTCGAAGTTAAAAAGGAAAAGGAGAAATCTTGGGGTTTAAACGTTCAGCCAAAGAGATGAGAATCACATGATACAAAACTAAAAGTATATTATTATATCGAAATAAGGAAAGAAAAGAGAATAAAGCCGTTCATGGTCTTTTTTTTCTGCAACAATGAATTTACTGTGGAAAACAAATATTGTTTTTCAGATTTTTTTTTTAAAAAAACGTAAATATTCTCCACTTGAAAAATTAGAAAATAATTTTCTATATTTATTAAAATTCTCAAATTATCAACGGGCTTCGATTCAAAAGAGAATCTTGACATTTATTTGCATATTCAGATAACTGCAAGCTTCCATCTTTTCATCTTAAAAATCATTCATAGGCTACACGAATGACTTGTTTACCAACATTCTTACCAGAAAAGAGTCCAGCTAGAGCAGCTGGAGCACTTTCCAATCCTTCATTCATGTCTTCAATGTACAAAATACTTCCTTGCTTGTAGCGATTGGCAACATGTTCCAAGAACTGTGGATACAAATGTAAGTAATCACTTTGCAAGAATCCTTGCATCCTGATGCGTTTGGTTATGAGATTGAACAAGTTGTGGAGTCCTGTGGGATCAGAGAGACTTTGCATAGACACCATTCCACAAATTGCAATCCGGCCATGAATCCTCATGTTCAGCAAGGCAGCATCAAGCATATCTCCCCCGACATTATCGAAGTAGATGTCAATACCTTCTGGGAAACATCTGTTTAAAGAATTACAAGTGATGTCGAAATCTAACTCGAGTAAAACAGTGGCAACAGAGATATAAGGGTGGAAAGTATACTAACCTTTTCAAAGCTGCATCCAGGTTAGGCTCTTCTTTGTAGTTGAAAGCTTCATCAAATCCAAGCTTATTCTTTAAAAGATCAACCTAACATTCCCCATTCAGGATTTTTTCTTTTGTATCAGTTTTAATTGTCATGATCACGAGTCCAGAAGTAATTCCTTTTCTTTGCAGTACCATTTATAGATGAAAAAGATGAATCGTGAATTGCAACAAAAATAAAGTTACCTTTTGGCTTGTCCCAGCACTTCCAACTACATAGCAGCCATGTAACTTGGCAAGTTGACCGACAAGCTGGCCAACGGCTCCTGATGCAGCAGACACAAACACATAATCTCCTTTCTTTGGGGAGCAGACCTCATAAAATCCTGCATAAGCTGTAAGACCTGGCATACCTGCAAGAACAGTTCCACCAAGTTTATGTCTCATTTAAGTAAATGCGAGAATACATTGTCAATAGCTCACTCTGAAATTCAAATCTCAATTCAATTAAACCTTAATTAACAAAACGGCATCATCAAGCAGAGTAAGAACGTTATACCAAGAAGACCCAGGTGAAGTGAGAGGGGAAAATCATCTTGCTGAATTTTTCTGAATTGTTCAGCCTTCTTAATCAAGCTGTACTCTTCCCAACCAATCAAACCACAAACCAAATCACCAGGCCTGAAATCTGGATTATTAGAAGCCAAAACCTTTGCTACACCAAATCCTTCTATGGGCTTCATCACAGTAAATTACAAGATAAGTGTATTAATTAGACACTAACACGAGAGTTTCCTAACCCTGTAATTCCATCAGAAGACAAGGGCAATTGCAAGCAAAAATGAGCAACTAAAGAAATACCTGGCCAGGGACAAAGGGAGGAATATAAGAGTCATGGTAGTCACGCATTCGACCTCTCATGTAAGGGTCACAAGACAAGCAGAGATTCTTCACCAAAAAAGCCCCAGACACTTTTGTTGCTTTGACCTCCACTTCCCCAATCCTCAATTCCATGTCAGTTTCTCTTGGTGCCCTGTCTATATACCCCTTGAACACCACCTGTTTATTCTTTACTATTTCTCCTTCCATTTTCAATTCCAATTTCTCTCGCTTGCTCGTTCTCTCACTCTCACTAGCCTAATATTTATAGTGAAAGTGAAGTCAACACTTGTTCACAGGCCATAAGTACTAGTCAGAAAGCCAGATAATTTTATTAACCGCCCAACCTACCAACCCCATATCACATGTCTGGTTTCTAGCCATACCATACCTAATCCCTTTCCAAGCCTACTTTCAGAGTTCTATTGAACTTCTGTTAAAGAAAAAACGATTATATATAGTCAATTAATTATATTGAAAATTTTGTTGTCAAGAACACGAAACCAACAAGCAAAAATAATCGTTGGGTTTTAAGTGGCAAACAACAGTTTACCCAGATTAGACGACTTCAATTTATTCCGCGCAATCATTTGTTTGTGGTGGAATTTTTTTTATTGCTAACAGTTATCGTTCTAACACTTTTAAAAGATTAATCTTCAGTCTCAAATACAAAAAAAACCTGACCTTTTAACTTAAATTCATTAACTTTGAAAAAAATAAAAACGTTCACTACAAAAAAGAAATAAAAAGAAACCTTAAACCATGTAGCAGTATCAGCAAATATAAACAGTTTTATATTTATAAGCCAAGATCTGTAATTTTGGATGCTTTAAATATGAAACAAAACCTTTAACAAGCACCCTATATATATATATATATATTGGGAAAAAAAACAACAGATAAAAGGCTGCTTGATGCAATCCCGTCTTCTGTACACTTGCAAATCAGTACCAGAAGAATTACAGGTTGGACTCAAAACTCGATTTACATACCTCACATGCACAAATAATCGCTCTACATATAAACTGAACAAGAAGCTGCAAATGAAGACCGAACTTGTAATATCAAATGCCACATCATGGCTCCTCCCTATTTGCATCAAGATACCTGTTGTAATGGATTCTGATAGTTGAGTAGGGGTGATAATTCATTTGAAGTATTTGCCATTTCAACCACTTGTTTTTTCAATCAAGGACTATGCAAATTGCGGAGGTGGTCAACCACATCATAACTACTTAGCTGTTGATAATCAGACCGGGGTAGAAGATTTCCTTGGACTTGCCTAGAGCTATTGGAAATGGGGTCAATTTTTGCTGTCCGTGCTGAACAACAGTGGCGCACACGGATTCGATGGTTTCTTGAGTCATTTGTGTTATTTGAACTGTGCACTTTGATCACTAATATAGCTTCCTTGTCCCTGGTATCTTCACACCATGAGCTTTGAGGGATACCATCAACATATTCTTCCAGGGTACGGAAATCCTCAAGATGAACAGAGACCTCTGCAACATGATCTGGTTTAATTACACCAATCGCTGGAGTGACCTGGTTAAAGTTGCACAAATTCTTCAAATGCCCAAACTAGTGAAGTCGATTTAACAATATTGATAACAAGAATGCTTACCATGTTAAATCTCAGACAAAAACTGCAGAGCTCATCACTGTAAATTCAGATGGGAATTAAGAAATAAAAGAACATTTTTTTTCCCTTTGAGGAACTTCTTAATGGTAACCATAGTGATAATATTGAGAATTTAGACGTTAGACCGGAAAAAAAAATGTGAAATACACTAGACGGATTAGGTTTTCGGAAGTTAAGAAAGCTTTGAAGATGATGAAAGTTGGTAAAGCCTGTGGACCATATGGGGATACCTATTGAGGTTTGGAAATGTTTGGAAGATACAAGAGTTGCATGGTTGATATCTTTGTTCAATAAGATCTTAAGTACAAAGAAAATGCCTAATGAATGGATACAAATTAATTTGATACCTATTTTTAAGAATAAATGAGATATTTAGAATTGCTCAAATTATATAAGTATAAAGCTTATGAGCCACACTATGAAATTATGCGAGAGAGTTGTACAACACCGTTTGCGGTTAGATATTTGTGTTTCCTAAAATCAGTTTGACTTTATGCCTGGTCGATCAACTATGGAAGCTATTTTTCTTATAAGAGATTTGATGGAAAAGTATAGAGATATGAACGTTTTTATTGACTTGGAAAAGACGTATGATAGAGTTCCTAGAGAAATTTTATGGTGGGTCCTAAAGCGTACGAGAATATATATACGATATATCAAAGTCTTGAAGGATATGTATGAGGAAGCTATTTCCAGTGTCCGCACTGTAGAAGGGGATACTAAGGATTTTTCCGTTTCTATTGGATTACACCAAGGTTCAACTTTGAACACTTATCTTTTCGCCTTGGTCATGGATAAGCTAACAAGACATATACAAGATGACATCCCTTGGTGTATGATATTTGTAGATGATATTGTATTAATAGATGAGACTCAAGCAGGGATAAGTCAAAAGTTGGAGTTATGGAGAAGCACTTTGGAATCTAAAGGTTTTAAGCTAAATAGGACTAAGACTGAGTATATGCATTGTAGATTTAATAGCGAGAATAGAGAAAGAGGCGAAATTATTTTAGACGAAATAACAGTACCTCATAGTACTTATTTTAAATACCTTGGCTCTATTCTTCAAAAAGATGGGGTCGTGAAGATGTAAATCATAAGATTAAAGCTGGTTGGATGAAGTGAAGGGTTACTACAAGAGTTCTATGTGATCGAAAGATACCAATTAAATTAAAAAGGAAAGTTTTACCGCACTGCAATACGGCATGCGATGATGTATGGTAGTGAGTGTTGGGCAGTAAAAGGATAACACATGAGTAAAATGCATGTTGCGGAAATGAAAATGATAAGATGGATGTGTGGTCATACTAGGATGGATAGAATCCGCAATGGGTGTATTAGAGAAAAAGTGTGGGTAGTACCTATTGAGGATAAGATAAGAGGGCATAGATTGAGATGGTTTGACCATGTGAAACGAAGATATAGCAATGCGTCGGTTAGAAAAAACGAATAAGTTAGAGTAAATATAGCTAAAAGAGGCAGAAGTATGCCTAAATTGACTTGGTCAAAGGTGGTCCAAAATGATCTTATGATGTTACATCTATCAACCCTAAATTGTATTGAGTGGAAAAGAAGAATCCATATAGCCAACCCCAATTGACTTGGGATTAAGGCTTTGTTGAGTTGAGTTGAGTTGCCTTCCAACTCAGAAAAATTTTCAAAATCACGCAGGGAGGACAAATAAGTCAATGGATAAGAGGCATCATTGAATTACCGGTTTTATTTTGCTAGAACAAACAATATTGACATTTCCACTTGAATATTTAATTTTACGCAAGCAGAGTAGGGGAGCTTACCTCTAGCCATTGTGGAAAGCCAAAGGAACCTCTTGGATGATGATCTAGTGCTTGTCCATCTTCATTAATTGTAGACTGACCTTCACAGATAATTTCAAATAAAGCATCTCTGTTCTCATATTTATTTGTAATGCGCAAAATGGTGGTATACTCGTTTTGAAGGATTATATTGTTTGTGCTAACGATAGTTTCTGGAATCTTGCATTGTTCTTCAATCAGGTATCTAATTTCCTCTTTTGATTTGATAATGTCCCCAAACTCCTGTCTTCTGACAGATTCATCAACTCGTGCAATATCAACATTAAATATGGCATGCACAGGCTTGTGATCACTATCAGTGACATCCATGCATGCATCATACCTTCAATGGACAAGTTAAAAATTTAGAGGCGTTTTACATGCATTCATATGGCACATGATAGTGCACAAAAATGCTACAAATGCTTTACAGTGTGGATATATCAGCTAATGAAGTCCAAAGTAAGCACGGCATTGGCAAAGGATACGGATCAGTAGATTATTTAGGATAACCTGTACCTTTTCTAGGTATTATCTGACCCTATAATTTTCATAAAATAACCTCATTAAAAAAAAACTTACTGTGATATCAGAGAGACAACAGGACAATCTAAACTGCATTCAGACACCCGAGCATACCGGCTATCGCGATAAATTATTCTATCACACCAGGCAGGAACACGCTTTTTTTCACCTGAATCATACCCTGCAGAAAGACAGTTCACATTAGTTGTTCTGCAACTTTCAACATGTCCAATAACGTAAAAACTCAGAAAAGGGAATAGAATGCCTGTCACATGCAAGAATTTTTACTTTCCCCATTTCTTTTCAGATCAAAACAAGTTTCATAACAGTTCACACATACAAGTCAGATGCAAGAAATCGTTATTCAAACAATAAACTGACTGACCTAGGCGAAAGATCATAGATTTGCGCAATCCATGATGTTAAAACTTCTTAAACAGGTCACTTAGGTTTAGCACAGCCAACCCCAACAATTTAGCTATAAGTAGTACCTGCTAAACCAGGTTGGTGCTTGTCAAACTTGTATGTGGGTGGAAATCTAATGACGGCTTCCCGCATTCCTTGGAAAACATTCCCAGCATCCATTTCTGCTCGCAGCTGATCCCTTTCTCTCAGCCAATCAAAGCACCTCTGAGAAATAAAGTCTCTTGCTTCATCAGAAGATATACCATCAAGTCGATAGTTAAAGTCGCCAAGAAATATGACCATGTCTGCCTCAGATAATTCAGGCATTCCCTCCCCAGAATTGGCACCAATGACCTGTACATAATCAACACTTATCACACTAAGCTAAAGTGAAACAATTTTATAAATGGCAATTTAAATCAAGAAATCTTCTGTGATAAAAGTACATACATTTGAAGTACGAAGCATTTGGACCGCTGATGAAGAGCCAGCTGCAATACAAAGGAGCAATGGCAAGCCAGATCTATAAACAAGCCAAAATAAATATACTGAGCAGGCAAGAAAGCAAGACCAGAACAGGTATGGCATCATACCAGCTGCAGCATTGAAGAGATGCGAAGGTCGAGAGAAAGTCATTGTTCGATAAACATGGTCAAAGTCCGCATTACGACGATTAACTGCCTCCAAATGTGCTGCAAAATGACAATCGACAAAGCACATTATCCTATTATATATTCTGATCCTCAAACCAACAGCTCCCTGCACAAAACAACATTTAGCCATACCAATAATTAGTGTGAACCAGAGAAGCATATAATCTGGGTATCATTCAGAATAACTGTGTCATGGTCAGAACTTAATATGAGACTCAGGATATTGTTTGTTTAAAAAAGAAACTACATAAGTAGATCCACAGTTCCCAAAAATCATGCTAGGGTAAATATCAAAACCAAAAAGAGTTGCCCTTACCTTGTTACCAATTGCACGCCCAAAGCCGCATGGGACTGCAGCAGCATCAACATCCCCAACATGAGCTTTGAGATTATTTCGAACCCTGAAAGGCAATTATTCACCAATCAGGAACAAGATAAACCAACAAGAATTGAGACTAATAAGATTCAAGGGGAAAAAATACATGCATGTCCATACGCAGACACGCATGCCTAACTAGATAAAAGTCAAGGAAAGCACTAAACAGGACATTGTGTGTAAATGTAACTAGTATGTGCAGAGAAAATTTTAGGATCCAATTAAGCAGCTATAACAGAATATGGGTTTATTTCACCTCCATTTATTAAATTTATCACTAAGTCCAGCATAGTCACCACATTGCAATATGTCACATTTGTTTTACTATCATTTGTGTTCCAATGAGATCACTATTACATTCTGGCAGAGGTTTTGCTGAATTTCTTACATATAGGTTAAGAAAGTCCTGTGGCTAAATGTATTTGGAATTGACAATGGAGACCTTACTGAAACATAAAATAAAATTGAATTATTTTTTCCTGGTCATTGAAGTCAAATGATTGATTTGAAATTTAGTTGTATGCTCAGTGCCCAACAGTAGGATTAAGCCCTTAAAATAAAGAACCAAAAAAAAGTTATGCATACTAACCACATGTTCAAATGGCAGTTTTCTAATGGTTACACAAAGGCTGATGTAATGGAAATAACAAAATGAACACACATAGTGAATGAATGATACCATTTGAATATTCGGCCATCAAAATATCTCATACATGAAAATGTACCTAATACCAAACCATGAAAGCCAAGAAACTCATCATAAAACTAACCATACAGCAATCAGTAAGCCTGCTAACTGCCGAGAACCAACACGCTCAAATGTTGACCCTTCATCCAATGTTTTGCCAATCATATCCAGCCACCACTGCCCAACAGAACTACCTTCGAGCCCAACCTGAATTTAAGAAGAAAACTTATAAACCAAATAAAACAGCAAAAAGAAAAAAAGAAAGAAAGAGGAGAAAGGATAAGCATGAATAATTATAAGTATTCGCATGATGATGATACTTGATACAAGATGTTTAACACAATGCTTCCCATTCATTCTTCTTTTCTTGTTAGGCAAGATGGTTGGACTTAAGCTATTAAAGCCAATATAGTGACAAAATAAAATTCGGAATATTTGATAGGGTTTACAGGGCATGACAATAGCTCAATCCTTATCTGACTGTCAGATTACAGCATAGGTTGATCTATCTATCTCATACATTGCCCAGCAAAGTAAATAAAGCATCAGCCTATATCTCCTCATACAATTCCATTAGTGCCTTTCTGGTGTTCCTTCCCAGTGTCATTGCTTCATGTAAAAATTATTCACCTTTTAAAGATCTTCAAATGATGAACATGAATAGAAAAAAGTTTCTTATTCTTCAGCTCCACTGCAAGAGCTATTTTTCATTTATTCAAAATACTATCTTGGCCAAGCATGTATAGATATTGATGACATTGCTCCAAATTCATTAGAAAGACAGCAACTTCCAAGGTATAGGACTACAAGTTCTGAGGCTGCAAAATCAGCAAACCTGCATCCATCCCAGAAAAACTGTTCTCTTTCCTCACAGTTTTAAATCCAATAGAGAACTGCTCATTATATTTGGTTTGGAAGTAGTAAACATTTCAAGTTACTATAATTTACTACCACAGCGAACAATAGCAGAACCAGAAACTGAGCGAAGGAGACAATTTTTTAAGAAAAAAAAAATTGCAGACGAATTGAAGATAAAATCAAATATTTAATATTATAGTAAAATTTAATTTTTTTTATAAATTACTATTAAAAAATCCTCTATCAAAATTTTATATTATTTATTAAATTCTAAAAATTTATTAAATTATTTACATATATTTTCATTTAATTTTTGAATCTAATAATTTATTTATAGGATTTTATTAAAAATCAAAAAATTAATATCTAAAAAATTATTAATATATATAATTATATATATATATATATATTTATATTTATAATTGAAAAGGATATATTAAAAGTATATAATTTTATAAAAAGGATATAATTTTTTATATGTATAATTTTAATTTTATATAATTTAAATATAATTTTAATTTAAAAGTATAAAATTATATATATATAATTTTAAGATATATTAAAGGAATATAAAATTATTAATTATATAATTATATATACATAATATTATTTTATAAAATTATATACAATATATACATCAACAACAACAACGAAGCCTTAATCCCAAGTCAATTGGGGTAGCAATATGGATTCTTCTTTTTCACTAATATCGATTTAGGGCTACCTCTTTTTATAAATGTAAAATAGTAAGATCATTTTCTACCGCTTTTGTCCAAGTTAATTTAGGTCTACCTCTGCCTCTCTTAGTTATTTTTACTTTAACTAGTTCAGTTTTTCTGACCGACGCATTACTAGGTCTACGTATTACATGGTCAAACCATCTCAATCTATGCTCTTTTATCTTATCCTCAATAGGTGTTGTCCCTACTTTTTCTCTAATGCACTCATTTCGTATTCTGTCCATTCTAGTGTGTTCACACATCCACCTTATCATTCTTATCTCTATAACATGTATCTTACTCATGTGTTGTCCTTTGATAGCCCAACACTCACTGCAGTACATCATCGGTGGCCGTATTGCAGTGCGGTAGAATTTACCTTTTAATTTGACTGGCATCTTTTGGTTACATAACACTTCTGCAGCACTCCTCCACTTCATCCAACCAGCTTTAATCCTATGACTTACATCTTTTTCACAACCTCTATCCTCTTGAATAATAGAGCCAAGATATTTAAAATAAGTACTATGCGGTACTGCAACTCCGTATAAAATAACTTTGCTTCCTTCTCCATTCGTGTTATTAAATCTACAATGCACATACTCAGTCTTAGTTCTACTTAACTTAAAACCCTTTTGATTCCAAAGTACTTCTCCATAACTCCAACTTTGGACTTACTCTTGCTTGAGTCTCATCTATTAACACAATATCATCTGCAAATATCATACACTAAGGGATATTATCCTGTATATACTTTGTTAGCTCATCCATAACCAAGGCAAAAAGATAAGGGCTCAAAGTTGAACCTTGATGTAACCCAATAGAAACAGAAAAATCCTTAGTACCCCCTCCAACAATGCGAACACTAGTGATAGCTTCATCATACATATCCTTCAAGACTTGAATATATCTTATAGAAATCCTTCTACACTCTGGGACTCACCATAAAACTTCTTTAGGATATATAATATATATTTAAAAAAAATTATATATTCAAAATTATATATATATGTTATAGAGATGGGGAGAGGAGGATCAACCGACCTCACTGACCCCACTGTGGTTACGCCCCTGACAGCGGATATGCTTCACCCAATAGCAATAGTGCATAACTGTTCATTCAACTCAAAGCAGCAGCAACTTATCACCTAACATGGAATTCACCAATGCAGCATTGATTATTTGCCACATTTCCTGGTTGATAAATTCCACAAGCCATGCATTAAAATAGCTCAAATAAATTTCTTATGACTCCTGCACTGCATCTAAACAGTCTATTTCAAAGTAGACCTCAGCACCCAACTATTTGACACAGGAAAAGTTACGAATAATAACTTATCAACTATAACAGCATTGTAGCTTAAAATTGGAGCATAAGAAGTCTATTACTCTCTTCCATTTTAGTGGATAAAAATTCAATGTTCTGAACAACAACCCTTTCTGTTTGGTGCCCGCTGTAGATGTAGGAAGCAGTTGTTATATGAAGGCCTCATGCAACGACAAAATCAAAGCTTGTAAGAAATTTCATAAAAAAGTTTGACTTACAGTTTCTTTTGCTGCAGACATGGCCAGAACACCGGCACCCATTTCAACTTCTTGCAACCCAACAACAACAATGCCAACATCCCCAGCTGCAGAACCCAGCCAAGATATGAGTGAGTCACAGGATGCTCTTCCTTGTGCTACATTCCATGTACCAGCTAAAATTTTCAAATTCTCTATCTTCGTATACAAGAATTCTTTGCCAGCCAATTCTGCACGCAATATGTTGTCAATAGGTCCAGGAGACATTAGGCTCCATCCACGTATGCCACCATGATTAGCCAAGGTGAAAATGTTACCAGCGCCAACAGCCATTTTTATCACAGGACTGCTATGAGCAACCCACTCTCCAAGCAAATTACCCTCCAAATCCAATAGCTGGACAGTACCACTAGCATAACCAGCCCATAGTCGCAACCCAAATGTACAAAGGCATTGAACAGCAAAAGAGTGGTAATGGAGATCTTGCAAACGATTGCCATTACCATCCCACTGCACCAGTAAGCCATTTGCACAACCAGTCCAAATCATTCCATCAACAGTTATAATTAATGCCTCAGTTCTCCGATTATCATCTCCAAAGCCACCTTTTGCAGCAACTCGACGAACAGCATCAGCTGCTCCCATTATAGCATTACGTGATCGCTGAAAGAAACCAAATGAAGTTTGAACCTTTTCCTTCTTTGAACCAGCAACAATTTTCATCTTTATCTCGTCTTCAAAAGTAAAATCCTGTCCGGATAACATGTCCATTCTTTCAATCTGACCATCTATGTTGAATAATTTCAGCAACTCCCGAGTATGGGCATCCCTGTAAAATATAACTCTCAGCAATTCCATCCTTCTTTTGTTTCTTGTGGATAATGAGAATTAATCAGGGTACCAAGAGGGTGCAAGCCAATAACAAATAAAAAGTCATATGTTCTGGCCAACATGCAAAGAATAATGCATTAAGAACATAAACAGAGTATTTTTTTTTTCTATGCTAATTTCAATCCAGCTAACCATGAGAACAAAGAAATGTTTTTCCACTCTTTTCAATCGCTTGAAAGTCCTTCTATTTCTCTGCCCCCTCCTCCCCACCTCAAAACTCACCAAAGAAATAGCAAGAGTAATCAGGATCCCCCGTCAATTAAATAAGCATGAGTGAAACACAAATATATGAGAGGATTTGTGTCGCCGCTTCACTTTTACTCTTTTTTTTTTGGTCTTAAGAATGGCAGTTTAGTCAAATGCAATTCAATATAGGAGCTGCAATATTCACCATACAAGGTACAAGTCCCAAAATGGGCTATTGATAAAATTTAAAACTTAAGCTGAAGTACTTACCAACAAACTATCACTAATCAAATTTGAAAAACTATTGCAAAGGGAGTTCTTGAAGTTTTTGTTGTGCTAAATTTCTTTTTATTGATTTCAGGTTTCTGTATCAAGAAGGTACCTTTTTCTCCAGTAGATATTCAATTTCATTCTCTTTCTAATAAAGAAGTCTTAATATTTTGTTGAAAAAAACCTATTGTGTTTGACTAAAAAAAATTTAAAAATGTTCAGATATAATGTAGAATTTAAAAAGATCAAATCAGAGTTTCATGCACAAAATCATTACTATTAGCCCCCAGAGTCAAACTCCCTACAGAACCAGCAAAAATGCTGAGTTGGCAAGATATTAGACGAATTTGTAATGCTTTATAGTTAGATATTTGTAGTTTCTTATCCCGAAAAGTATAAAATACAAATCTTCTGATACTCGATACAAAAGTAGTATATTATCAAGCTTAAAGTAGTGCAATTAGATTGAAGACATACCACAATGCGAATGATAAATAACCTGCACTCCATACTTTGGCTCTAGATTTATCGGATAGCAAGTATTTAATATCAGAAGTTAACGCATTGCAGAAGCCATTTACAATGTTTTGGCCTCTAGGATCAATATATGACCTCTCTACTAACAAGACAGTCATGTGTCTTTCCTCCTCTGTAAAAGAAAAGGATTTTTCAATAGCTTCCCATGGCCAAACCTTGATAGCACCACCTTCTGAACCTGACCATAAATCCCCTGGTCCAAAAAGAAACAAAGACGAAATGATAAGAAAACAAATGAGGGCAACAGTTTAAAGCAAATAAAATTAAACTTTAAGATCCTTTGGCATTTTCCTTCAAAAATACATTAATTAACTGAGCCTTCATCCCAAATTTGTCTCAAACTAGATATTCATCAATAACTAAAATGAAAACAGCCGATTAGGCATTTGGAAAACCAATAGGCCACTGAGTGATGTGAGGAAAACATAAACGCCTGGCCACCAAGTACTCCATTCAAAAAGAAAATATCGGGTAAGTGTTGTATTATTTATTAATCACGAAAAGGAATGAACTGTTGCTCCCTTTGGCAGAAAAAAGGTGCACAAGGACTCAAGGGAGAGCTAATAAGCAAGTAAAAGTTCTCATTTCAATCTGTAGTTGGTTCTTCTTTTTCATTTTTTTTCCTATCGCGTAAAGTCTATGAGCAATGCACAATAACACAGTTTGAACTGCCAATTCATAGACGTTTGCATGCCTTGGATAGAAACTGACCACGATACATTGGGAGTTGCAAATATACAAAGAGGAAGAGCCTTGGACTCCTGCTTGTAGGAATAAAGAGGTTGCTGAAAGGAAGGGGATGCAAAAAGCATATTTGGTTCCCCAGTTCCCAGAAAAAGAGCAAACAAACTCCCCCGGGAGGCGCGAAGTTTACTTTGAGAAAAAAAGATTACTACTTTGAGAAGAAAAGATTATTACTTTCCCAAAATTTGACCTCGTATTTGACAAGAATGATAAAGTGTAAACGGGAGTTAACGTGCATGCTCTAATAACAACCCTGAAATGGATTGGATTCACCCTGTCTAAAGTTGAAATCAAACAGTCCATAGTTTGACATAATGAATGAATAAAGGATTAAAAATGCAGAGTGAAGAAGCAAATGGGAAGAAAAGAGATAGACCATATGAAGTGATGACCATGGAGAGAACAGGCCCACGATGAGCAACCCAAGACAGAACTTCTGCGAATCGATCCGAACTCAAATGCATCTTCCAACATCTGATTCTGCCATCCCTATGTCCACTCCAAACCACTCTGCTTCCCTCATCCCCGACCATACACATCACACCCGACCCGACAGCCAAAGAGTTCTTATTTGGCGCCGTGTCATCAGATCCACCGTACAAGTCTTTGAATTGCCACACGTGAAGAGAGCCATTTTCACTTCCAGCCCACAATTGAGCTTGGGTAGTGGCGATGGTTCTAAGGAAAGAACCGATTTGGGATTCCCTGAAGGGTTGGGGTCGAACCTCGAGACATGGAGGGCGGGCAGGGTGTACGGCTCCTCGAACAGGAAGTCTAAAAATTCCAGTTCCGCCTCCTTTACCTATGAACTCCGGCAAAGGTGATTGCGAAGATGAGGAAGACTTGTTTGTGTTATCATTATCGGAAGCAATGGTATTATTATCGTTATGTGTGGCGGAAAGCTTGCGGTCTAAGAATTGGATCATGTAATCGAGGCGTTTACTTGTGGCTTCCATGGAGGAATTAGAGTCGTCGTCGTCGTCAGAGGAAGACGACGATGAGAAGAAGTAACGGTCGAAAATTTTGGGTGTACGGACGGCTGAATCATGATTGTAGGAGGAGAAAACGCCGTCGTTGAGCTCCATTTTTGTGACTACTTGTAGTTGGTTGCTGCGTTCGAGAAAATCTAGTGAGGTGAAATCGAGGCCGAGAAGAAAGGAAAGGAACGGAAAATATTTACCTTTTTTTATTTTTTTATTTTTCTTACAGTTGGGATTTTAAGACGCAGCAGCGCCGTCTCCTCCTGTGTTCCTCCGTCAAGAAACCAAAAAAGCATACGACTTCCATAATTCCATTTATAAACTTTCATTATTCTGTCAATCTATCAAATTACTCCACCGTCAAACACGATTTTAATTTACAAACTACAAATAATAATTATTTGTATTAAAAATATAAACTTTTATATATATATATTTTTTATTTTATCTATATTTTAATATAAGATATATTTAAAAAATAATATTAAATATAAACTTAATAAAAAATTATTATATTAATTTATTTTATTAAAATAGTAAATAAGTTATAATTTAATGCGAGTAAAAATAAAAAATATATCTATTAACTTAAAATGATTGAAGTATAGAATAAATAAGCAGTTAATTATTTGTTGAAAATTAAAAATTAGTAGAATTGAAAAAATAATAAATAAAAGAAAATAAAATGGTAGTAGCATAGTAGTATTATTTATGTATGGTCAAGCATTATCTATCTAATTCGCAGGTAGAGGTTAGGTATGAGCTAATGTTCGCCACAAATACGTGAATAATTATCTTTTGCTATTGGACGCCATTGCCAGCCCAACTCGTTGATACGTATAGATTTTTTCCAAAATTGCCACAGAAACTTCACTATATTGTTATAAATTTATCAATTTTATAAAAAAAATAAATTAATATATATAATTTATTATACATTAAGAGAGATAGCTCAGTCGGCTAAAATAAAATTGAGCAAGTGTGAGAAGATAAAAATCTAAATTTCACTAAATATATTTTTGAAAAGGAACAAAGAAATCTTAATATGCAAGTTATACTCCGAATATAATTAGTCTTATATTTAAACCGTTGAATTAATAAGATGAATAGGAGTGTGAAAATATATGGAATAACAAAAAAAAATAAGCTCATGATAATTTTTATAAATTTATTATAATTTTTAATTTATTGTACACTTTTATAAACTAAAAAATCATTAATAAAAAATTTAGTAAGGAACATAATTTCTATTATGATTGTTCATAAAATAACATATGCTATGGTTTTTTATCATGAAAAAAGCCAAAAACAAATAAGAGAGAGAGAGAGAGAAAAGCTCAATGAATTTTTTTAAAGAACAAAATTATGAACTATCAAATAGTAGCCTAATAGCTACGAGGGTATTATTCCCATTTAGATCTTAGATTTGAATTTTTTAGGTAATTCTTATCTCATGTGTGTAATTTATTATATATATATATATATAACTAATAATAATAAAGGATTTTTTCAAAAATACCCTTAAAAATGAAAAAAAAAATTCAAAAAAAATCCCCTTTTCAACTTAATTTTTTTAAAAACTTTTAATTTTAAAAATATCATTTTTAGAGGCATATTTTTAACATACATTTAATATATTAAAGATATACTCTATTTTAATACATTAACTATACATTTAATATATTAAAGATGTATTAAAAATATATATATTTTTTAAAAAAAAGTTAAAAAATATGCTATAGGGTATAATTTTCTCTAATAATAATAATAATAATAATAATAATAATAATAACATAGATCCAATAAAATAAAAACCTAGACACTAAAAATTCAAGCAAAATTTCTTCTGGGTGACAAATGGCCTTCTGCAGATATTGATTTGGTTTATGTACAACAACTACTAAAAAAACAAAGCTTTATTTTTCAAATATAAAACTTCTTTAAATTATGATTTCCAAAAATGAAAAAAATTAAAGCAACCATACACTGAATAATTGATATGTTATTTGTTCTCTAATATTATACACTAAATTAATAATGAACTAAATAAAAACTAACCATATATAATTACATACATGAATATTCCCCTTTCATCTCTCAGCCGTCCTTTCTTTTCTATTTATTTATTTTTCATTTACCTTATTTCTCTATTTATATCTAACCTGTCTTTGTTCCCTTGCCAGCTTAATTATCACCTCATTTCATTTGTCTCATTCCTCACTAAATTTTTTTAATTTGTTCAACAAGCTTGCAATTGGAAACCTTCTTCCTCACATGGAGGCGTAAATAACAGATATGTATTATTTCTATTTTTTCTCTTTCTCTCCCTCAGTCTCGTTCATTTCAAATCTCTTTATTACACACACACACACACACACACATATATATATACTCTTTTTTGTCAAAATCAATATGAAAGGATTATTGCTTGCACTTATATTATTCACAAATGTTTTTTTTAACAGAAAAAACGTAATTATTTAATTTAAAAACCAGCACCAACGATGGACGACTGGATGCATGGTAGTTAATCAAACAACCCGCAGTTTTATTAAAATAATCAAATTATTGATAGCGTATATATGGGCCCATACAATCAGATAGCAAAACACTTCTTAAAAATCTTGGCAAAGAAATAAATGAATGAAACGAACAGTTAGCATTGTTCAAGCGAGCATATAGGGCAAAATAATGGGTGGACTGATTTTCTTCTCGGTAGATGTGTTGAAGTGAGAATGAAGAGGCTATGAAGATTTCTTTTGTTTTCCACAGAAGCGAAGCAGGATGAACAGGTTGGGAGGAAGAGAGAATATCCACTAGTGCTTTAGAATCGGTTTCCACCTGGAGATTTGTAAACCCAACATTCATGCACCATCGAATAGCCATTTGAAGAGCAAGGGCTTCCGCATTAAGAGCATCAGGAGCTTGAAATACAAAAGACATACCGTGAAGAAAATGACCGGTGTGTGATCGGAGAACTGCTCCTCCCGAAAACATATTTGCAGTGAATGAAGCATCTATGTTCAACTTAATAAAGTTGGGAGGCGGCTTTAACCAATGAACCGGCTTTGGTCTTAGACAACCTTTGCTAAATCCTACTAGAAGAAAGCTCTCGAATTCAGGCACAGGTTTAGCAAACTTTGCCTTAGAGTTACCAATGCCCCAACTAAGAATGGCAGAGCAGATATAATTATATAGTTGAGGGAAATAGAAGGCTTCATTGCCCCATGTAACTCGACAGTAGGCAACCCATATTGAGTAGAGAATACAGAGCAAAACAAATCTCGCCAGCCTCCCTTTAGTAGATTTAGCTGAGAATGACAGCCACCACTTCATAAGCTCGAGCTGTAGAGAGCGTTTTGGATGAATGTTTGGAATCAAATGTGCACCAAAGTACAACCAAATCTTCTGAATACATGGACATAGATAAAATATATGATCAAAGGAGGCTGCCCCATCCATGCAAAAAGGACAAACCGAGGCAATGTGAATTCCAATTTCTGAAGTCGGCAAGGTAAAGGCAAGGTTCCATTAATAATACGCCATCCAAGGACTGAATACTTTAAAGGAATTGCAAAGTCCCACTTCATATTGTTTGAGAAAGATAGTTGTTTATGAGGGCGTACAACATTATAGGCCGAAGCCAAGCTGAACATACCTGAGATATGATGTTTCCACGCAACCGGTGTCACTTCAAGCATAAAGTGATCTGAATACTCATGGAATGCTTGACAGATTCGCTTCCAAGAAGACGAATCAGCTTGAACATAAGACCAGCTCCCATCTCTGTGATATTTGGCATGCATGTAACGAGACCAAGAGGAGTCATTAACCAAATAAGACCAAAGCAGCTTAACAGAATATGCTCGCTGGAGGGAATGAAAAGATCTTAGTCCCAAACCATTTTTAGAAATAGGTAGACATAATTGATCATATCGAACCCAATGATGCTTTCTAGTAGCTGAGTCCGTGCTTCATAAGAAATCTGCGAATTCTTGTGACCCTTCTGGATCGCCAATAAGCTCTCTGTAGAGTCTTTACAAGGTTTCTGTAGAGGGAACCCACAAAGCAGAGGATTATTAAGGAATGCAGTTGGTCCTTGCGTCATTGTTGGCATATCCAAAGTTGGCATTATAGAAGGTTTCATTCTTTGCGTCACTGTCATCTTCAACACTTCTGTTGTGTGGATTGTTGCTTCTGCTGTCATTTTAACAGGAGACGCTCCAAGAGCCATTTGATAGTTGAATCTCCGAACAAGCATTGCAACAGCAACAACAGCCTCATCAATGAAGCACAGAACCTGTTCAATGAAATGCCTGAAAGAAATACCGTTACCTAGTGCTTAGTAAAAAAGTTCAATTTAATTACACCCTCCGCAAGGGTTTTTCTTCTCCAACACGGCATCTTCTTCTGATCGGTCGGAGGCCCCTCTAGGGCCGACCGGTCTCTATTTCGCGGAGGCACTCAAGTCAGGATTGGCTTGTGGAAAGCCAACCGACTCTGAGATTGATCAGTCCTTTTCTTCTGTGGATTTTGGTTCATCCTTCCCTGCTTCTAAACCTTCTCGCTATAAAGGAGTCCCTGCAATCTCATTCTCTTCCGAGGAAATTTCATCTTTGGCGAGCCCGTTTAAATATGCACTGATTGGATCTTTTGGTTCAGGCCGACCTAATATGAAAAACCTTCATAAAGCTTTTGATCTTATAGGTTTTAAGGGACCTTTTACTCTTGGATTATTGGATACCAATAAGGTGTTAATCAATTTTGATTTGGAGGAGGATTTCCTCCGTTGCTGGCTTCGGCAGGTTTGGTACTTCAATGGATTTGCAATGAGAGTATCAAAGTGGACTGCTAACTTTCGGCCAAATATAGACAGTTCTATAGTGCCTGTTTGGATCACGTTGGAAGGCCTTCCCATTCATTTATTTTCTAAACCTGCACTTTATCCGATTGTTAGCTTGATTGGGAAGCCGTTGAAAATTGATGCTGCTACAGCTACCCTTGTTAGACCTTCAGTTGCTCGTGTTTGCGTTGAAATTGATTTAGCAGAGGAAAATCCTGACAAAATCTGGATTGATAATGGAGGAGCTGGCTTTTTCAATTTGTTGTGTACGAAAATTTACCTCAATTTTGCCACCATTGCTCTCGTTTGGGTCATGCTAATGCTCATTGTTTAGCAGGTAATTCTGATCAGTCTTTGCCTATTTCTAGCAGAGAAACCAAGCAACAACCAGATAAAATTTGGGTTCCAAAAAAAACTTTAGCCCCTTCGGTCCCTCCTGTGGATACTGAAATTTCAGATAAAATCAATGTTTTGAACAATGCTCCTGCCTTAAAGTTTTTAGAGGATATAACGGTTCCATATAAAGAAATTGCAGACTCTGAAATACCTCCTGATTTGAATAAAGCTCCTGGTTCGGATGTTATCAAAACCGCTGATGGTGATACCTCTTTTTATTCTAAAGTTTCTACTGTTACCTTCTCTGATGACATTACTATTTTGAATTCGGTTCCTTTGGCTCCTACTTCTTCTAGGGAAGACGCTGTCTCTTCAAATATTTCGGCATCCGATTTTGAGTTAACTAATAAGGTTGATGAGGAGGATCATCCGGAGGATTCTATTGTTCAACCAGGAATGCATGGTGTTAATATTATTTCTAGAAATGATAATGCTTTGAAATCTTCTATTTCTTCAGAAGGGGAAGGTTTCACTCAAATTTTGCGCAAAAGCTCTCATCGTAAAAAAGCAAAAAATTTAGATTTTCAAGCTTCAACATCTCTAGCAGCATCACCTCCTTTCAATCAATGAATATTTTGAGCTAGAACATTAGGGGAGTTTCTACTTCTCTTACTAGATTACATAAGCTTTGTCACTCTCACTCTATTGGCTTAATTATCATTCTTGAACCTATGGTTAGTTCTAATAATAATAATAATATGGTTGTACAGTTGGGTTTTTCTCATGGTTTCTATGCTCAAAGTAACAAGATTTGGATATTGTGGAAGCAATCTCACTTTGTTGTTTCCAATTTCCAGGATGATCAACAATTGCTTTCTTGTCAAGTTGTGTTTCGACAATCTTCTCTTGAATTTATTCTTTCTGCAGTTTATGGGCTTCATTCACGCTCCTCTCGATTTCCTCTTTAGAATAGTTTATCTGCTGTTGCTTCTCAAATTAATGGATCGTGGCTTGTGGGAGGTGACTTTAATGTTATTAAGTTACCTTCAGAATATAAAGGCAATGGCTCGCCTGATCTTGGAGGTATGCAAGACTTTATTTCGTGCTGTGATGATTTTGGATTATTTGATATTCCTTTTACTGGTAATTGCTTTACCTGGACTGGTGTTAGAAGTAATGGCCGTGTGTGAAAGCGACTGGATCGGTTTATGGCAAATGTAAAGTTCTTTGATGGTTTTGAAGGTGTTAGTTGTACGCATCTTGGCAAAACTACTTCCGATCATGCTCCTCTTCTTTTAAAATGCAATTTAGCTTCTATTTCAGCTCCTAGGCCTTTTAAGTTTCAGCACATGTGGCTTTCGCATGACTCTTTTCTTCCTTTGGTCAAAGAATATTGGACCTCTTCTTTCTCGGAGGGAGGTATGGCAAGTCTTTTTATTATTCACAAACGTTACCAATAATTATTCCTTTAAAAAGTTATGTTTTATACATGATTAATTATTTTACATGGGGAAAAAACAGCAATTTAAGAATCATTTAAATTGTGGATATACATAAAATATTGAAATAAATATGCCTAATTCCCTTAGATATTAAAGATTATATATTAATGTGTTTTCTTTCTTTAAGCGAATCTTGACATGTTCAATGTTTTTAGATGTGATAATACGTTTGTATATATATATATTTTTAATTTATAATTAACACGAAAATGATGCATATATACATTTTTACCTGACTTCTGAAGCAGTTAATGTATGATTATGAATTGGAATGTATTTTTCAGTATTTTTCAAAATTGAGAATTCATTATAATTATTGATAGTTTCATCACGAATTATGTTTAGGCATTGGTGAAACGATAGCAAGAGAAAGTACGGCGACGTTTTGGGCGTCCATGTGGATAGGGAGCATAACTTAAAATGGGCCCTAGAGAGCATCCCACAGAATTTAAGAGGGTTTTTGACAAAAAAAATACAAAAAAATTAAAAAAATTCTATATTTACAATATTTATAAAATATTTATCAAAATACCAAAATTTATAAAATATTTATCAAAATATCAAATTTTTATTAGTTTATAAACAGTTAACAAGGAGTTTATTATGAGTTTATAAATTTTATACAGTTTATAATGCGTTTATAATAAAATGACTAAAATACCCTTGATAAAAAAGTAAAAATTAAAAAAAAAATGGTGGAGGGTGTTATTTTTTTAATTTTAGAAGTAATAACGAGTCTGACAGAAATTAATCAAAAGTAATACTCTTAAGATTAATTTTAGCCCAAAAACATTAGCATTTGCATTCTCATATTAGACGCCATTTCCCATTCTTTTAGACGTTCAAGAAAATACCTTCTTTTTTTTCAATGAATACTATACACTATGTTATAAGTTTTTTTTTTTTTAAAATATTGGTATAAAAAATTGGAGAATCAGATTCTGATTTTATTCTCCAAATATTTATATTTATCCTTAAATGATGTTTTGGTATACAACTAAGTTATAAGTTTAATCACACAAGATAAACTAATAAAGCAAACATATCTTAAAAAATGGGAGTAATGAATTGGTTGGGGTAGGAAATTTTTTGCTTGGATTAAGATAATCATCCTTGTGAACGCGTGATAGTGATAAACTTTATTAACATATTAGATTGATAGATTCATTTCATTCGTATGGTTAATCAGATTAACGTCTAAATATATAATTAGGATTCGAAAGACATTTTATTTACTTTTTAATTTGAATATTATAATATGAGAAGAGAGAAATCAAATTTAAAATTATTTTAAAAAGATATATTTATTATTAAATTATATGTTGATGTAATATTTAATTGTTAATTTAGCAGCGGAGTAGATGGTGGCAAATAAATATTACTCCCTTGGCAGATTGCAAATGTGTTAGTTGAATTATTGGTCTTCTTCCTTTTTACAAATTGCAAATGCATCTCCATCTTCTCCTCTCCTAATTTAGATTTCTAAATTATTCCTAATTTTTGAGAAATTTCTCAAAATATAATTTAATAATAAATATATATTTTTTAAAATAATAAAATTATATTAACATTTTAAAAAAAATTTATAATAGATCGTTTATATATACACTAAATTAATAAAAATTAAAATTTTTTCTATTAAAATTTTTTGTTTGATTTTTATTGAAGCAAGTATATATATATACTCGCTGTCAATTTCTATTTCAAAAAAGGCCAAAAAAAAAAATCCCGTGACTCATGACAAAATTACAAAAAGCGAGAGAGTGGAGCCCACATGCTCGCTAAATCAATCTAAATCATAATTATTCTAAGACAATCACTACTGACTCAAATGAAAGAAAAAGAAAGCTAAAATGGAACATAATTTTATCTTAATTGCTCATCATTATTATTTAATTATATTAATTAGATTTTAATTTAATGCTGACACCAAAGATCCTTTTGTCCGCAGCCCATTTGTTAATTTGGTTGATATCCTTTTATTTCATAAAGTTACCGCCTTTTTGTTTTTTTATAAGTAAATAAAGACTATATTGTGCCTGTAATTTGTATGCTGCTCATTTGCTGTGTTTCAACCCAGAAGAAGAGCTGACTATGGACAAGGTAAAGGTGCTGTTTTTGTTGCTTGGAGTTGTTGCTTTTGCTGGCGGAGGAGTAACAAATGCGGCTGACTTCAATATATGGCCAATGCCCAAATCAGTCACCAAGGGTCACAAGAAACTCTACCTCAGTGACGATTTTCAGCTTTTTACTCTGGGGACCAACTACACTGATGCTTCTGGGATTTTGAAGGATGCCTTCTCCAGAATGCTTGATGTTGTCAAAATTGGTCATGCTATTGCAGGCTGCAGCCAATTCTTCTGCCACTCATCCCTCTCTTCTTCTCAGAGGAATTCACATACTCATTGTCTCCTCAAACGACCAGGTTCATTTTCATTCAAAGTTAAATGCTTTTACTTTTGTTCTGTAATTCAACAATCCAAAGGGTTTATTTTTCTTTTCTCATAGGTTATTCTTTTTAAATCGATTCTTTTGCTTAAGGCTATAATTGTGTCAAGGCTTTTTCCTTCTTTTTCTTTCACATTCATTTGAAAGACACGAATTTTCTTTTTATACTTGTTAAAAATGAATGTCATCTTTCTTTTAGGAAATGGATTGTTTTCATTATCTGTTATTTCTAAATATATTTTCAAACTTCCAGAAAGAAAAAAATATTCTTGTCTGAATGAGTTATCTTTTGCCGTTTTTGGAGATCTTTCTGGTATTATATTATTTATTTTTAAAAATCTTATGATTTTCTTCTGATGCTTTTCCAGTTACAATACGGTATTGATGAGTCTTACAAGTTACTAGTCCCTTCACATGAAAAACAGCATTTTGCACAGATTGAGGTGGGTGTAACTGCTCACTTTTCTGCTTTGGAGTTCTGGTTGAAATCAATTTTGTTGTTTACCAACTTCTTAGTCCGTTCCTTTTACAAAACATAGTATAGAGTGCAGCATAGCATGCATTACTTTACAAAACCTAGTCCAAATCACTTTACTCGGTATCAGGCTATTTCACCTACTTTTTCCCCATTTCCAGCCAATGCAGTATGTTACATGGAGAAAATTTTCTTTCTGCTTCTTTTTTGCTGGTTTGCTGTCACGTGGACTGAAGTTCTTTATAATGTGAAAGCCAGTACATCTGATGTAGGACAGGTCACGCATCCCCCTTCTATCTCTTTATGCTGGACCAAACTTGTATAATTGATGGATTTGAATAAGAAGGGGAATAGAGTTTTTAAATTGATCTGGTAGTTGTTGATTGATATAATTTCTAGGTTATTGTAGAAGGAGAACTTTGGAAAAAGGAAAAAAGGAGAAGAGAAAATATAAACAAGGCATTTACACATTTCATACCACATAAGAAATACTTATAATTTGTTATCAGAAGTCTAAGTAATAATCATCACATCTCTGTAAAGAAAGGGGCAAAGCTTCTACAACAGCTTCCCCTCATGTTATGAACTTGCCGGCCAAAGGAAGGATCAGAAGAGACTCATTTTTCATTCTACATAGGGGGGAGCTATTTTGTTCTAATAAGCTGTACTCTTTGATTCTTTCATTGACAGAGTAGATGATTTTCCTTGCTGAATGGAAGAGGAAGCTTCGCCCTTTTTCCGTCTTTTGAGTCTGAGCACGTCTGCTTATGATGTTGTTTATATGTATATAATTAGGAGTTCAGCTATGTGCTAGCAAATTCGTCTATTGATTGACATTCCAATTTCCTGGTTAAGCAGCATTTAGGCATTGATTCTTTCTTGCTTTATGCAGAATGTGTTGCACTGGCACATTGTAGATACTCAATCCCTTCCTCTTGAGATACCTTCATATCCAAAACTGTGGGATGGTGCTTATTCAGTTTCAGAGCGGTACTATTTTGCTGATGCTGCTGAAATTGTTAGGCAAGTGATTTCTGCTGTCTTACCTTCCACTTAGTTATTTTCTCCTTGACTATATTATCTCTCATCTTGTATTAAATTTTGCAGTTACGCCTAGAGGCGAGGAATTAATGTATTGGCTGAAATTGATGTTCCTGGACACGCACTCTCATGGTATTGACTGTCATTGTTTCAAAGTTTCTATCTTCCTTTCATAAGTAGGGTTTTGGTATCAATTAGATAAATCAGTATCGATCAGAAATTTGAAACTTTTTTTTTCTTTTTGTTCTGCTCCCAATATCGACTTCTATTTTCTTAGGTTTGCAACTGTAATACCATACAGAGTGCTGACAGGGAAGTGTCAAATTTGATGGCTTTGGTGTCAAAGTTGGTGGCTGTGGCTTAATTTATTGCAATCCCACATCGAAAGTTTTAGAATTATGGGTGAGTTAATTGCCTTATAAATAACTCATCCCTTCCTAATTATTTGTATCCCAAAAATTAGTATATATTTTCGAAAATTTATATATTGTAAATTTGGCCTTCTCTTCCCAAATTAATAAGAGCAGGCTGCCTCAAGTGGTGCTCGGAGACGTAGGCATATTTAGCCGAACTCCATTATCAAATTTTTGGGTGTGTTCTTTCCTTGTCTCTTTTATTTATTCCGTATTTATTTTGTTTCTTTTCTGTATTAGTATAGTATTCAATATTTATTTGTCGGGTTTATTTGTAGTGTATTGTACTATTCATTTGGGTGTATTTTACTATTCACGTGTATGGTACTATTCATGTATACACGAATTTAGGTTGTGATAATATACTGTGCAAGTAAGTTCTGTCTAGGAGACTGGGTTTTAAGAGGGATCATTTGTGACCCCTCCAGCCTTTCCTGGGAATTTATTTGGAATGGTAATTTTGTCTAAGGAGACTGTTCAATAGTCTTTTCTGAAAATTACCGAATCAGTGCAATTCACTAGTTGTAGTTTGAGGGAAAATTACCCGATTTTTCCAACAAGTGGTATCAGAGCCGAAGGTTCGTCCTAGGTCTGTTTGTAATATTGTTTATATTGAATACTATCATTTGAGTCTGTAATGGCATCAGTAGATCCACCAACTAATAGTGCTACATCAGATATGGCACAAGGGACATCAGCTTCCTCGTCCACATGGCCAAGGATTCCAATGTCAAGTTTGAAGTTGGCGGTAGAGATACTTGACGGTACTGGCCATTTCGGCATGTGGCAAGGCGAGGTCATGGACTCCCTTTTCCAACAGGGCCTTGACATCGCCATTGAAGAAAAGAAACCAGAATACGTAGAAGATAAGGATTGGAGTATCATAAATCGGTTGGCATGCGGAACAATTCGATCGTGCTTGTCCAGAGAGCAGAAGTATGCATTCAAGAACTAGACTTCTGCACATAAATTGTGGAAGGCGTTGGAGGAATTTTTTTTGAAAAAGAGTGGTCAGAATAAGCTCCTTATGAAGAAGAGGTTGTTCCGGTTTGATTACCAACCAGGTACTACTATGAACGAACACATCACTTTGTTTCAATAATTAGTAGCAGACCTGTTAAACTTAGATGTAAAATTTGAAGATGAAGATTTGGCTTTGATGTTATTGTCATCCCTTCCCGATGAATTTGAACACTTAGAAACTACTTTACTTCATGGGAAGGAGAATGTATCTTTAGATGCTGTATGTTCTGCCTTGTATAGTCATGAATTGAGAAAACAAGATAAAAGGAGAAACAAAGTAGCTACAGCAGATGAAGCATTAGTGGCGAGAGGTCGTCAGCAGAGCCAGTCGAAGGGAAGAAGAGGAAGATCAAAGTCAAAAAGCAGAGTTGCCAAAGATGAGTGTGCTTTCTGTCATGAGAAAGGGCACTGGAAGAAAGACTGTCCAAAGTTGAAGAATAAAGAGAAGGCTCAGCAAGATGCAAATGTTGCAGAATGCAAAAGTGATGCAGAGTCAGATGTCTCTTTGGTGGTATCACCTTCAACATCCCATCCAGACGAGTGGATTTTAGATTCCGGTTGCACCTACCATATGTCTCCCATCCGGGAGTGGTTCTTTGATTTTGAAGAATGTGATGGTGGAGTTGTTTACATGGGAAATGACAATCCATGTAAAACAGCTGGGATAGGTTCAATCAAGCTGTGGAATCATGATGGATCCACAAGAATTCTGAAAGATGTACGGTATGTTCCGAATTTGAAGAAGAATCTCATCTCTTTGGGGACCTTAGAGTCAAAAGGCCTAGTTGTGATGATGCGAGATGGAATTCTTAAAGCAACTTCGGGAGCACTTGTGATGTTGAAAGGTGTGAGGAAGAATAATCTGTATTACTACCAAGGTAGTACAGTGGTTGGGACAGTAGCGACTGCAACGTCTAGTAGCAAGAAGGATTCAGAGGCAACAAAGCTGTGGCATATGCGTTTGGGACATGCTGGTGAAAAATCCTTGCAAATTCTTGCCAAGCAAGGATTGTTGAAAGGTAAGAAGACTTGCAAATTAGAATTTTGTGAGCATTGTGTTTTGGGAAAACAAAGAAGAGTGAAATTTGGCACTGCCATTCATGATACCAAGGGTATTTTGGATTATGTGCACTCAGATGTGTGGGGACCTGCCAAGACTCCATCTCTTGGAGGTAGGCATTACTTTGTCACTTTTATTGATGATTTTTCCAGAAGAGTATGGGTGTTTACTATGAAGAAGAAAGATGAAGTGCTTGGAGTTTTTCTTAAATGGAAAGCTCAGATTGAGAACCAGACTAGTAGAAAGATCAAAGTTCTCCGAACAGACAATGGTGGAGAATACAAGAGTGATCCATTCCTGGAGGCATGCCAAGAATTTGGCATAGTTCGGCACTTTACAGTCAGAAAAACACCACAACAAAATGGGGTGTCGGAGCGTATGAACAAGACATTGGTGGAGAAAGTTCGTTGCATGCTGTCTAATGCTGGGTTAGGCAGAAAGTTTTGGGCTGAGGCTGTGACATATGCTCAACATCTCGTCAATTGCTTGCCATCATCTGCAATAGATTGCAAGACTCCTTTAGAGGTATGGTCTGGGAAACCTGCAACAGATTATGATTCTTTGCATGTTTTTGGTTCTACTGCATATTATCATGTAAATAAATCAAAGTTGGATCCACGAGCAAAGAAGGCTCTCTTTATGGGCTTCAATGCTGGAGTTAAGGGATATCGTCTTTGGTGTCTAGAGGCAAAGAAGACCATCATCAGCAGGGATGTTACCTTTGATGAATCTGCCATGTTGCATAAGGTAACTCAAGAAGGAACTGATGGTACTCCGCAGCAGGTGGAGTGTACGCCGAAGCAGGTGGAGTTTGAACAGATAATGCGAGCCCAGCAAAAAGTACTATGAGTGACTCTCCTATGGCATAAGCAAAGTCAGATGAGGAAGAGATTCCGACCCAAGAATCTTAACAGCAGTCAGAGTCAATTGTTGTTAGAAGGACAAAATGAGAAATTCAGAAACCTGCTCGTTTTGTTGACATGGTGGCCTATGCACTTCCAGTTGTTGATGAAGTTCCATCCACCTTTCCTGAAGCCATCCGAAGTTCAGAAAATGGTAGATGGAAAGATGCAATGGAAGAAGAGATGCAATCTCTTGAGAAGAACAAGACGTGGAAGTTGACACAGTTACCAAAAGGCAAGAAAGCAATTGGATGCAAATGGGTATTTGCAAAGAAAGAAGGATTTCCTATCAAGAATGATGTTCGCTACAAGGCAAGATTGGTAGCTAAAGACTATGCTCAGAAGGAGGGAGTTGATTATAATGAGGTATTTTCTCCAGTTGTTAAACATTCCTCAATTAAAATTTTGTTGGCCTTGGTAGCACAGTTGAATTTGGAGCTAGCTCAACTTAATGTGAAGACCGCGTTTCTACACGGTGACTTGAAGGAGGAAATCTATATGTCTCAGCCAGATGGATTCAAAGTTGCTGGTAAAGAAAATTAGGTTTGTAAACTGAACAAATCATTGTACGGATTGAAGCAATCACCGAGGCAATGGTACAAACGATTTGACAAGTTTATGATGGGTCAGAAGTACACAAGAAGCAAATACGATCACTGTGTGTATTTGCGCAGGCTTTAAGATGGGTCCTACATCTATCTACTCTTGTATGTTGATGATATGTTAATAACATCCAAGAGCCAAATTGAAATTGATAAAATGAAGGCTCAGTTGAGTGAAGAGTTTGAGATGAAGGATTTGGGAGAAGCCAAGAAGATTCTCGGCATGGAGATAAGCAGGGATAGACAGAGAGGCAAGTTTTGGCTGGCACAGAAGCAGTATTTGAAGAAGGTATTACAACGTTTTGGTATGAATGAAGCTACAAAACCTGTAAGTACTCCGCTTGCTCCTCATTTGAAGCTTAGCAGCCAGTTATCTCCAAAGACAGATGAAGAACGAGAATACATGGCGAAAGTCCCGTATGCTAATGCAGTTGGAAGCTTGATGTATGCAATGGTGTGTACGAGACCCGATATTTCACAGGCAGTTGGTATTGTGAGTAGATATATGCATGATCCTGGCAAAGTTCATTGGCAAGCTGTGAAATGGATTCTACAGTATATTCAAGGTACTGTAGATGTTGGCTTAGTGTTTGAGCGGGATGAATCACTTGGTCAATGCGTAGTTGGATATTGTGATTCCGACTATGCAGGTGACTTGGATAAGCGACGATCTACAACTGGCTACTTATTCACTTTAGCTAAGGCCCCAGTTAGTTGGAAGTCTACTTTGCAGTCAACAGTGGCTTTGTCTACAATAGAGGCAGAGTATATGGCAATTACAGAGGCTGTAAAAGAGGCAATTTGGCTTCAAGGATTGCTAAGAGACTTGGGAGTTGGTCAGAAACACCTTGAGGTGTATTGTGACAGTCAGAGTGCTATTCACTTAGCAAAAAACCAAGTTTTTCATGCAAGAACGAAGCACATTGATGTTCGCTATCACTTTGTGCGGGAAATTCTCGAAGAAGAGGAGATACTTCTCCAGAAGATTCGGACTACGGAGAATCCTGCAGATATGATGACCAAGGTGGTGGCAAAAGCCAAGTTTAAACATTGTTTAGACTTGGTCAATATCCTGCACATTTGAGTTGGCGCCTGAAGGCGCAAATTGGAAGCACTACCAAGACTGTTTTGTTTGATTGGGAAGATGAAGAATGTTTGCATTTGGTATGTTGGGAAATTGAGGTGATTACCACTCTATTCCCTTAAACCAGATTAGTAGGAGAGCGAAAATAAATGCGGAATATTAACACAGAATTTGATAACGGAGTTCGGCCAATTATGCCTACGTCTCCGGAGCTGCTGCAGACTTCTATTAAGGAGAAAATACAATGTGTTTACAAACACTCACAACCCTCACTCAATTATGAACAAGAATTTTTCCTCACAAAATTCTCTCAAAGACACTCTCTTCTCTTTACTTCTTCAATTTTAAGTTGTATCTTCCAAATGAAGTGGATGGGTTTATATAGGCTTCAAAAACATGGGTTGGTGAAATTAGTCAATAAATTAGGCACCTCCATTTTTGACTTTAACAATTCCCCAAATTTAGGCACCTCCACTTTTGACAATGTCCTAAATTAGGCACCTCCATTTTTGACAATCCCCTTAATTAGGCACCTCCATTTTTGACAAAAAATGGTTGGTGCCTACTTCTTTGACAATCTCCCACTTGAAGACTGATTTCAATCTGTCTTCACACCTTGATCAATGCAACAGCTCTTCTACGACCTTGATACTAGTGTAGGCCAACTGAAGCTGAGCACAACTTCAGTTTATCAATAGTCACCGTCTTCGTCAACATGTCTGCCGGATTTTGAGTTCCACTAATCTTCTCAAGTTTCAAAATCCCATCTTCCAGAAGTGACCTGATAAAGTGATACCGCAACTGTATGTGCTTTGTTCTGGCATGAAAAGACGGATTCTTCGCTAGATGTATGGCACTCTGACTGTCACAATACAAGACATTATTTTCTTGCTTCTTGCCCAACTCCTCCAAGAAACCTTGGAGCCAAACCATTTCTTTGCTGGCTTCCGTGACAGCGACATATTCTGCTTCAGTTGTGGAGAGAGCAACTATCTTCTGTAATTGAGAGACCCAGCTCACTGCGGTACCTCCTAGAGTATAGACATACCCTGTAGTGCTCTTTCTAACGTCAACATTTCCAGCTAAGTCAGCATCCACATAACCTGCTAGTGTCGTATCTCCACTTTTAAAACAAAGCGCCTTATCTGTGGTACCTCGAAGATATCTGAGAATCCATTTGACTGCTTCCCAGTGTGCCTTGCCTGGATTATTCATGTACCTGCTAACAGCTCCCACTGCTTGAGCAATATCTGGTCTGGTACAAACCATGGCATACATCAAACTCCCAATTGCTGAGGCATATGGCACCTTCGTCATGTGTGAACGTTCCTCCTCCGTCTTCGGTGACTGTTCTTTGGAGAGTCTGAAATGAACACCTAAAGGTGTGCTCACTGATTTAGCATCTTGCATGTTGAATCTGGCTAGTACTTTGTTTATGTACTCAGCCTGTGATAACATCAAAGTCCCCGACTTCATGTCTCTCTTGATCCTCATTCCAAGAATCTGCTTTGCAGCACCCAGATCTTTCATTGCAAACTGTTTTGACAATTTCTGCTTTAAATTTTTAATCTCTTGCATGTCTGAACCTGCAACGAGCATATCATCGACGTATAACAATAAAATAATAAAGCTATTGTCAAACTTTTTGATGTAGCAACAATGATCTGCTTGGCATCTTGTGAAACCGCCGCTGCTCATAAAACTATCAAACTTTTTGTACCACTGTCTAGGAGCTTGTTTCAGACCATATAAACTCTTCTTCAACTTGCACACTAGATTTTTCTTGTCTGCCTTAATGAAGCCTTCTGGTTGCTTCATGTAGATCTCTTCCTCCAAATCTCCATGAAGGAATGCTGTCTTTACATCTAATTGTTCAAGATGTAAATTTTCTGCGGCTACAATTTTCAATACCAGTCTGATTGTCGTAAGCTTCACGACTGGAGAGAAAATTTCAGTATAGTCAATACCTTCCTTTTGTTGAAAACCTTTTACAACCAATCTTGCTTTGTAGCGTTTACTTCCATCATGCTCTTCTTTGATCCTATAAATCCACTTGTTGTGGAGTGCTTTCTTGCCTTGTGGTAGTTCAGCTAATTCCCATGTATGATTTGACATGAGTGAGTCCATCTCATCTTTCATGGCAGACTCCCACTTGATTGAATCCTCTACTTGTATTGCTTCATCGTAGCACTCTGGTTCACCATTGTCTGTCAGCAACAAGTAATGCAAAGAAGGCGAGTAACGTTGGATTGGTCTTGTAATTCTGGAGGAGCGCCTCAATTCCGGCGTGCTTGGCTCCTCTACTTCAGGACTATTCTGAACATCATTTCCAGAAATATCCTCGAACTCAGCAAATTCCTTATTTTCAACATCTATCTTGGAGCTATTTGATTCTGCATTTAATCTGTCTTTGTACATCACATTCTCATTGAATATGACATCCCGGCTTCTAATGATCTTGTGATTTTCATAATCCCAAAACCGATAACCGAACTCATCACCACCATATCCAACAAAGACACATTTGTTTGACTTGGCATCCAATTTACTTCTTCCAGCAGAATCTATATGTATGTAAGAGATACAACCAAACACTCTTAAGTGTGAAAGGTTTACCTCTTTTTTGCTCCATGCTTCCTCTGGTATTCCACCATCCAGAGGTACTGAAGGCCCACGGTTGATTAGGTAGGCAGCGGTGTTGACAGCTTCAGCCCATAAATTCTTGGGCAAGTCAGCATGTATCCTCATGCTTCTGGCACGTTCATTCAGAGTTCTGTTCATGCGCTCAGCTACGCCATTCTGTTGCGGTGTCATGGGAACTGTTTTCTCCATCTTGATTCCGCTGTTTGCGCAAAATTTTCTGAATCTTCTATCTCTGTACTCTCCTCCATTGTCAGACCTCAATCGTTTGACTTTCAAACCAGTTTCATTTTCTACCATGGCCTTCCATTTTCTGAATGTATCAAAGACTTCTGATTTCTTCTTCAGAAAATACACCCATACCTTTCTTGTTGAATCGTCAATGAATGTGACGTAATACAATGAGCCTGCAAGAGATGGAATTGGAGACGGTCCCCATACATCGGTATGGACCAACTCTAATTTTTCTGCTTTGGGTGTCTTGCCAATCTTTGAAAAACTGACCTTCTTTTGTTTTCCAAAGATACAATCTTCACATAGGCCGACATTGATACTTTTCAGTTCCGGCAACTTTCCTTTTGACAAAAGCGTCTTCATCCCTTTCTCGCTCATATGACCAAGCCTTTGGTGCCATAGGTTTGATTTTTCATCTGCATCTGCTACTGAAATAACATTATCTAAGTTTGAGGTTTCATAGAGAGTGCCAGTTTTCTTACCACGAGCAATGACAAGTGCTCCTTTGGTAATCTTCCATTCACCGCTTTTGAAGGTTGTACCATAACCATCTTCATCAAGTTGTCCTACAGAGAGCAAATTCCTTTTAAGACCAGGAATATGTCTTACTCCTTGCAGCTTCCAGGTATTCCCGTTTGACAACTTTAATCGGACATCCCCTTTTCCTACGATCTTTAAGGTTTCATCATCAGCTAGATGAACCTTCCCGAAATCACCACTGACATAGTTGTCCATGATTTCTTGGCATGGAGTGGCGTGAAAAGATGCCCCAGAATCTAAAATCCATGATTCAATTAGACTGTTGACACTTAGAATCATGGCATCACCTGCTTCCTCGGTCACATTTGCAGATCCCTGTGAACCGCTATCTTTCTTTGGCGCTCGGCAATCTTTCTTAAAATGACCCTTCTTGCCGCAGTTATAACACTTGAAATCTTTTTTCCCCAATCTAGATTTGTCTCTTCTAGATTTTGATCTGCCACGATTTGAACTTTTTTCTAAAGTTCTCCCTCTAGATTCTGTGTGTAAAGCTGAAGAGGTAGATGCTTCACCCAATTCTCTTCGTCGAATTTCTTCACTCAACACCAGATCCCGAACATCATCGAATTTTAATTTGGTTTTTCCCGATGAGCTGCTGACCGCTGTAACGGTAGCATTCCAACTATCTGGTAGAGATGATAAGAGAATTAAAGCCCGAATTTCAGCATCAAATTCAATTTCTACTGAACTCAACTGGGTTGTGATTGTGTTGAATTCATTCAGATGTTGGGCTACTGATGCCCCTTCTGCCATTTGCAAATTGAATAACCGCTTCATCAAATGAACTTTGTTTGAAGCTGATGGCTTTTCATACATGTTGGAGAGAGCCGCCATTAGACCTGCTGTGGTCTTTTCTTTGGCGATGTTGAAAGCAACATTTCGTGATAATGTCAATCGAATAACTCCAAGGGCTTGTCTGTCGAGAAGATTTCATTCTTCATCTTTCATGCCTTCTGGCTTTATTCCTGAGAGAGGTTGATATAACTTTTTCTGGTACAGATAATCTTCAATCTGCATCTTCCAGAAGCCAAAGTCCGTACCGTCGAACTTTTCAATTCTCACTTTTCCTTCATCTGCAGCCATCGCTCCTACTCGAATCTGGACTCCTTTGGATCGTTTCTGACTGTTTCTGCAAACCACTGTGTACTAGGACACCTTTGTCGACAAATCAGAACGGCCGACAAAATTTCACTATTCACGAAATTCACTATTCACGTGAATAGTAATCTTGCAAAAAATTGACAGAATATATCACCCAAAGCTCTGATACCAGTTGTTGGGAAATTGAGGTGATTACCACTCTATTCCCTTAAACTAGATTAGTAGGAGAGCGAAAATAAATGCGGAATATTAACACAGAATTTGATAACGGAGTTCGGCCAATTATGCCTACGTCTCCGGAGCTGCTGCAGACTTCTATTAAGGAGAAAATACAATGTGTTTACAAACACTCACAACCCTCACTCAATTATGAACAAGAATTTTTCCTCACAAAATTCTCTCAAAGACACTCTCTTCTCTTTACTTCTTCAATTTTAAGTTGTATCTTCCAAATGAAGTGGATAGGTTTATATAGGCTTCAAAAACATGGGTTGGTGAAATTAGTCAATAAATTAGGCACCTCCATTTTTGACTTTAACAATTCCCCAAATTTAGGCACCTCCACTTTTGACAATGTCCTAAATTAGGCACCTCCATTTTTGACAATCCCCTTAATTAGGCACCTCCATTTTTGACAAAAAATGGTTGGTGCCTACTTCTTTGACATGGTAGGATTAGAAATTATGCCAAGGTAGAGATTTGTCAAATTTGATGGCTTTGGTGTCAAAGTTGGTGGCTGTGGCTTAATTTATTGCAATCCTACATCGAAAGTTTTAGAATTAGGGGTGAGTTAATTGCCTTATAAATAACTCATCCCTTCCTAATTATTTGTATCCCAAAAATTAGTATACATTTTCGAAAATTTGTATATTGTAAATTTGGTCTTCTCTTCCCAAATTAATAAGAGCAGGCTGCCTCAAGTGGTGCTCGGAGACGTAGGCATATTTAGCCGAACTCCGTTATCAAATTTTTGGGTGTGTTCTTTCCTTGTCTCTTTTATTTATTCCGTATTTATTTTGTTTCTTTTCTGTATTAGTATAGTATTCAATATTTATTTGTCGGGTTTATTTGTAGTGTATTGTACTATTCATTTGGGTGTATTTTACTATTCACGTATACGGTACTATTCATGTATACACGGGTTTAGGTTGTGATAATATACTGTGCAAGTAAGTTCTGTCTAGGAGACTGGGTTTTAAGAGGGACCATTTGTAACCCCTCCAGCCTTTCCTGGGAATTTATTTGGAATGATAATTTTGTCTAAGGAGACTGTTCAGTAGTATTTCCTGAAAATTACCGAATCAGTGCAATTCACTAGTTGTAGTTTGAGGAAAAATTATCCGATTTTCCCAACAAGTAGGACGTATATGTTAGGCGGTTCAGTCAAAATTTTAGATAGTCGCCTTAATGGAAAACTCAAAGTGGATAGATGGTCCAGATTGACGTTGTAAATTAAAGGTGCTGCTTAAGGAAAACCAGATGATAAACTTGCAAATATTAAAAAAAAGAACGACAGTGCATCTTATCTTCTTTGTTACATGACAAATTAAGTATATGACAATTAGTTCCTCAAGCAGCTTAATAGAAATTTTTTATTTTCCTTCTTAGGGGGAAGGGCTATCCTTCTCTATGGCCATCGAAGGATTGTCAGCAGCCTCTTGATGTGAGCAATGAGTTTACATTCAAAGTGATAGATGAGATTCTTTCAGGTTATTCCCCATTTCCTCTTACAAACATGGTGGAAATCTTATCATGTGAAGACGACATAAAGAAAATAGAGTGGCACTTCAGCTTTTCTCATTAATGAGTATGTCTAATTCAATTTAAAAAAGGCTAACATGATCCAAGATTTCATTTTTCAGATTTCAGTAAGATCTTTAAATTTAAATTTGTTCACTTGGGAGGTGATGAAGTTGACACAGGTAAGTTTAAAAACTATGTTTGGCTTTCAGCACATGCAACATTTTTTTTCTTAGCTTAGGTTTATGTTCTTTCTTTCAGCAGGTTTCAAGGTGATAGTCCTTGTGATTGCAAATCTAAAATTATTTTTCAAAACCTTTTTGGGATAAAAGTTATAGAGTTGCAAAGGTTACTGCTTACTTTACAGGCAGTAATAAGTAATCTAGTTTAGAATGTAAAGCACCATAAGGGATCAAGGGGCGAAGCCAGTCATTAAAAGGATGGGGGGTAAAATAAAAATATCATACATATATACATATACATATATATATATATTTTAAAAATAATATAAATAATTAGCTTTTATATATTTACAAACTAATACATAAATATTTTTCTTATATAAATATTAAAGAAGCAAAAAAAAAACATTGCTCTCGTATATTTTCATATCTTGATAGTAATTCATAAAAAAAAAGGGCAGCCCGGTGTACGAATGCTTCCGCAATGAGCGCAATCCGGAGAAGGGTCGGACCCATTGGGTCTTTGTACGCGGCCTTCCCTTGCAATTAATTGCAAGAAGTTGTTTCCACGACTTTAACCCGTGACCTCAGGTCACACGGCGACAACACTTACTGCTGCGCCAAGGCTCCCCTTCTTGATAGTAATTCATAATTTCAAAAAAAAATATAACAATAACAATTATGTAATTAAACATAATATTAATATTTATATATGTGTTCCTAAATTCATCTAATAATACATTATAAAAATAAAATAAAGAAAAATTATATTGAATCACAAATATAATCTCTTAAATAATAATTGAAGTAAAAATTATCACACAATATTAGAATTATAAATAATAAAATCAAAATGAAAGATAAGAAATTTAAAAAATATATATTAAAAATATAAAAATTATAATTTTGTGTTCTTTTTGGATGAGTTTATTTCTTTTTTATTTTATTTTTTTAATTTTAGAGAGTGTCAATTATTTTTTAGTCAAATTTTTAAGTAGAATTTAAAAGATTGAGGGGAGGGGGTGTAATTAAAATTTTGAAGAAGACAATTAAATTTTTTAAAATTTTAATAAATATAAATATATATAAATTTATTTTTGCCAAAAAGAAGGGGGGCAGTTGCCCCCCTTCTCCATCGTGTAACTTCGCCCCTGGGATCAACAATAGCTTTCCACAGAGGGTATTTATAAATTTTTCTGATAATGAATAGGTGATCCCCGACGATACCTGCTTATTTTCTTAACTTTCTTGCATCTTTAATCTTATTGATTCCAACTTTAGCATAAAAAACTGCCTCCTCAAGTGGCTGAAGATTACCAATGGTAAAAATAGTTGCAAGAAGGAGCAGAAATAGGCAAGAAAAGTAGTTGAAATGTGTGAAGGAGAAGAAAAAAATTTATGCAATAGTAAAAAGAAGTGGTGTTTCCCATGTTCCTTTAGTTTTAAATTTCAATAATATGAATTTTTCCCTTCTCTATATTCATGTGGAACTTAATAGCTTTGTTGAATATTGCATCATTCGTTTCAGGTTGTTGGAGGTCAACTTCTCGCATAATGAAGTGGTAACAATCCTATGACATTATTTATGGTTGTAATATACTAGGATACAGTTGCATCACTTTATGGTTGTAATCTGCCCCCATGTATTTGTGATATATATTTGTATAAACTATCTATTACATGCATATATTGTGAGGGAATGGAAGTTGATTGTTCCCTATCAATTTATGATACAACTGTATCGGGCCATCCTGTTTTCTGCATCCGTGAATTATTGGGCATTGACAGTTAATGTCAGTGATGTCCATGTTTGTAGCATATCTATCTGTTTCCTTCCTCATAAGGAAGACTAATTAGGATTTGTCCTTGAATGAGATAATAGACTGAGAAATCATGTCAAGATATAGAGGACAACAAGAAGTATGTTTAACAGGAACCCAGATGCTGGATGTTCCGACCCCAAAATTGTTTCATGGATATCATTTATAATTGTTATTTCTAAATTTCTTCATGTTATATATCTTTATTCAATTTCACATTCAAATTCCATGTTTGTAAAAAGAGTACAGAAATTCAACTCCTAACATCAAATTTTTTTAGGCTTCAGACTGTCAGGAGGCAGCTTATTACAGTTTTGACTTTCCTCAAAATGCAGGTTAGAAGAGCATGGTATGAACGAATCTGAAGCTTATCAGTAATTTGTCCTGCAGGCACAGAAAATAGCTTTGTCACATGGATATGAAATTGTCAACTGGTATAACCTGATGAACAAAGCTAGATATCAATTATACAGTTTTACATCCTATCTAATCATAAACTGTAACAGGGAAGAAACCTTCAACAATTTTGGCAATAAATTGAGCCGGAAAACTGTGGTGCATAACTGGTATTTCCTTTGATTACATAGCCTATATGAATTACACTTCTAGTATAATTTTATTAGTTTCACAATTCCTCTTCATTTAGTTCCCCTGTTGGTCATTAAATAAATAAATACAAGTATCATATCTTTTTTATATGCTGTCATCTTTCTAGTCTTCTTCTTTTGTTTGACTAATTTTAGATATAAAAGAATTTTGGTGAAGATTATAAATCAAACTGACGTTAAATTGTTGCTCCTCTATGTATAAGATGAATTTCAGTTAATTGGTACTGTTAGGCTTGATTAGAGAAAAGATTTTTTGCCATGTTCAAAGTTCATCTGTAATGCTACTGGTAATGAGCATTAGATATGGTATATATGTGAACACAGTGGGTGCTGAGTGTCTTTTAATCTCATTTTCTGCGACCAGTGATGCTTTGCAATATTTCTTTTTCTGAAGATCTATCATCTGGCTCACCTAGCACAACTCCATTTATACTCAGCTGAAACACTTGAAGTTTAATACAGCTGATTATAGCTTCTGCTAGCTGTCATTCCTCTGCTGCCATCCAGCAACAGAATCTGCTGCCATCCAGCAACAGAATAAGTTATAATTTTGAAGCTATTGATTAATTCTGGTTGGTATGCTTAGTAAGCAACAGGCAGTTATTCCTGTCTCCTTTTTTGCCTCCGTAAATAAGAGCCTGTCAGTTTTTTTCCTTAATGAGAAATCCTTTTCCTTGAATTCACTTTGTTGAGAAACATGTGCAAGCAAGGAATTATTTGTTGTCTGTACTAACAGTGTGGTAACCTCCTCTCTCTTTATGGATTTCCATTGTGTTAGTTGAATTGGGATCTCTAGCAGGAAAAAGCCTGTTAAACCCATATAAAAATGTAGTTTTTCTCCACCCTAGAATAACTGGTTCCATTCTCATGGACTTGGGCACATGTCTTCCCTCCAAAATATCTGGAGAGAAATAGTTTACAATTTGACATGTAAATTTTTCATCATTACATGGAGGTGTGGAAACTGAACTAAAATATACTTGTGAATATTTTCCCCTCTTCTTGCCGGTTTAACTTAGGATCTTCGTCCAAACTTTCTTCCGAATGCGTGAAATTTGAATTGCATGTTCTTTCCATATACTTGATTAAGATTTAATTAAAATGCAACATCTTTCTTCTTGAAGTTCTGCACTGTTTTTATGAATTGGTTGAATCTCAGAGCTTATCCTTAGACAATTCTTGGAGAGCTACCATATGTGTACCCTTTCAGCTTACAGTTTTCCTTGCGGACTTGGTAGTGGTGTTGCTAAGCAAGTTGTTGCTTCTGGGTTGAAGTGCATTGTAAGCAACCAGGACAAGTGGTATTTGGATCACTTGCATACTACTTGGGAAAAATTTTATATGAACGAACCACTTGCAAATATCAGCAACAGTGAGCAAGAGAAGCTGGTTATTGGGGGTGAGGTATGCATGTGGGGGGAAACAGTAGATGGATCAGATATTGAGCAAACCATATGGCCACGTGCTGCAGCAGCTGCAGGTACTTATCATAATTCATCTCAATGTCAAATGAAATTGCTGATTTAGCGAGCCATGTTCTTAAAGAAACATATTTACTTGTTCGCAATGTTGTGTAGTGTATTGTAGAAATAATGTTTATGGAAAATGGAGCATTATGTTCTGATAAAACCTAGTCAAGCAAAAAAACCTTAGTTCTCATGATGAATTTGGTTACATGTTACACAAGAATCAAAATCATCAAATTCTTGGAGGATTTCCACTAGAAAACTTGAGGATTAGCGAGCTTAAACATTTTGGGAAATGACCTACGAAATTAATGAAGTTGTTGCCTCTACAACATGAAGGCAGTCCTCGTAATTCATGGAAGACTGCTGTCATTGGAACAAGGCAGGTGAATGGGCAGTCTCAGTTTTTTTTGTAAGTTTTGGACTAGCAGTGTCATTCTAAGATGCACAAAGAGATGCCTTGAGCATGCTTGACTTGCAAAACTTAGGGGAACTCCAAAATGATATTTCTTTATTGATTAGTAAGACTTTCAAGATAAATACATATTGGTTTGATTTATGTATCTCTAATAAAATATAAAAGTAAAAATACTTTTAACAGTTTAAACTTTTACGAAGCTTGACATGCATGTCACAGGTGCAACCTACTAAAGGAGAGCTACATTTGTACAAGGGAAGTGATAAAATATATTTTTGTTTTACAAAACGGAGCTTTTGGTTTGAAGCAGATGGTTGTTTGACACTGAGAACTTCCACTTGTTGGATCTCTTTCTTGTTTTTCTGAATATATTGTTCTAGAGTGGCATTTTGACATTTAACTAAACTACATTTTTGTTTTGTGCTTCAAATAACTTTGATTGAAGAGTGACTATGGACACCTTATGACAAGCTTGCTAAGGATGCAAAGCAAGTTGTTAGAAGATTATCACACTTCAGGTGTTTATTGAATCAAAGAGGAGTATCAGCAACTCCACTAGCTGGATATGGTTGAGACGCCCCTCGAGAACCAGGTTCTTGCTACTCGCAGTAGTGACCATTCTCTGCAACTCGTGTGGGTGAATGAAAATTCATCATAATTAACTTATTTATAAATTGTATTGACACCATAATAATGCATTCTAATAAAATTAGGTTGCTTCTGGTTCTATTGTTTTGTCTTGCCCTTGCCCCAAATTATTATTGAAACTCCATGTAGTGTAGGTATTCTTGAAAAAGATGGCATAGATACCGAACTTTTCATTAAGAAAATATAAACAAGATAAATAGGCAAGAGCGCTGCAATAGTCTGTTTAGAAGAGTATGTACGTAGAACAACAAAGTTTCAAGAGTACAATCCTAGATGAAAGAAAATCATCACATATATGTTATCCAATGTATAAGTAAACAGTAACTACAGAACAGAACTCCCAGTGTATTTAAGAAAACCCATTAGCAGTTCAAGGTCTCCAAGGTGCAGGAGGTGGTGGACTCTGGGGGTAGAGAGGTGGAACTGCTGAGAATATTGTATTCTTATCAATACTGAGGCCGCCGCTGCTAGTGAGGGAGGCAAGTGCAGCAACTAGACCTGCATTTCCAGCTAAGGTTGGCTCTGTGAAGTTGAAATTGGAGCGAACATCATGGAAATTGTCAAACTTATCAGGCCCTCCAACCATGGCTCCTGTAATGTTATGGGGATTAGGATTGTGGCTGTCGCGCCACTTCCACCCACCAGTGCATGAGTATCTCTTCTTGTCATGGGGTATTGATGCCCCACGGTGATGCACATGTCTGGGAAATTTGGTGCCATGCCCGACCACGTAGCTCATATTCATGGGATTTTTTCCTAGAATGTAGTCTATCTGCAAGTATCAATAAGCAATAGATCAAAAACTAAAGGAAAAAAATATATGAATGGTGTTTGAACTTTTTATTTTTACTTTTATGGTGTATGAATTTTTTTGTTTACTTTGGTGTATGAATTTTTATTAATAGAAATAATTTGGTTGTTCCAACTGATTTGCAGAACAATTAAATTCTTTCTATTAACAAAGGTTTAAACATTAAAATGAATAAAAAAAATTCATACACTAAAATAATAAAAATGAAAAAGTTTAGACACCTTTAATGTAATTTTTTCAAAACTAAAACTGGACTTGCGAGAGAGTGGAAATGAAATAGGTAGCTAGGTACCTGGGAAGTGGAGAAAGCCCGAAGCTTTTCCAGTAAGATAAACTGAGGACCGCAACTGAATCCTGGAACAGCAGTGGCATTCAGATAATCAACAAACAGTGATGCTAAGAAGGCAGCATTAGCCACAAACTGAAGAGGCTGTGGCCTTCCATGGGTCAGTTGGATCATTCCCCCTGCAAGTTATTATAATAATTTAGAATATGTATATTATCCTGTACAATTTAATTGTCATTAATTTAGAGTGTATATTATCCTGTACAATTATTGTCATATAGTATATAGATTCTTATGTACCTTTAGTCCAGTTGAAGACATGGAATTGCTGAAGATAAGAACACATGTTAAGAGTAGTGACATTGTGATACATTTGCAACATTTCCTCATAAGGGTAACCTGGGCTTAAGAATATCCTGAACCTGGTTAACAAGAGCATGGCTGCAGGTAACTTATTATCCCAACTCAGAACACTCCGGTCCGGGGACATGAAAAATGCCTTGGAATTTCTAGGCAGGCCCTTGTTAGTTGCTAATTGAATGTAGCTAACATTTCCTGTTGCGTAGTACAACCAAGTAGCACCCCACATATACTCATCATAATAACCTGTAGAGTTGTAAAAAGGTTCAATATAAGCTTGTCCGCGAGAATATGGTCTGCGTTTACCAGCATCCCTGGCAAAGGCAAACAGAGTTTCTGCCCCTTTTACAAGTTTTTTAGAATAAGCATTATTGTCTCGGAAAACTATTGATGCTGCCGCTAAGGCTGCTGCCATTTCCCCTGCAAGATCAGGGCCTGAGTTTACAAATAGGGAAGGTCGCCTATAGTCCATGTCTTCAGGCCTTTCCCAGCAGAAATGATCATCTGGGGTTGTTGAACCATTGAGAGATCCTCCAACCTGACAATAAATTTTGTCAATTGTGTGGGCAGAGGAATTGAATGTCAAGAGCAAGTAATCAGTGCCCCACTTGATGAGATCTCGCATATGCTGATATTCTCCAATGGCATGATATTTATGATTGTATTCAATGAGACTCCAGCTCAACAACGTCATGCTAAATGCCATTGGAAAATTGAACTTGACATTATCTCCAGCATCATAGTATCCACCTACAAGCCCTCCCTTGAATTCTGTACCACTTCCATCTTGTAGCCCTGAATCCCCTCTCCATGGTATGCCATTATTCTTCCCCAATTTACCAGCTGCATCACAATCATTTCACAAATCTATCAAAATATAATTGGTGATCTAATGAAAAATTAATCAAAAGTCTGGTAGTTCGACTTACATTTCTGGGCATTGAAGAAAAGAAGGGCCTTGTGGAGAGCAAGAGTGTAATTGTCAGGGGGAGGAGGATGAGACTTGTGCTTAGGCAAAGTATTAACGATGATGATGGGCAGTGCAATGACGAAAAAAGCAATGAGAATGGAATAGAGAGTCCATTTAAAAACCTTGTGGCTGCAGACAATACAACCCAAGTCTACATATTTTTTCTTCTTGGTCTCTTGGGGATATAGTAACCAGCTCTGTTGTGTTTCGTCCAGATTGTAGCGTTGTTGAGATTGCAGAGCAGCTCTGTCCCATTCCATGTTCCGGCTCCTCTCATCGTCTGTTGCTGATTCTGCTCCATTTATTATCTCAAACGATCCTCCCCAGTTATTTCCAGAATGCATTTTTCCTTTTCTTCTTCCTCTTGAATCTCAAACAGTACTGTATATTATATATATAGAGAGAGATAGATAGATTGGCAATTAATTGTTTACTTGTGGAAAAATGGAAACTTTATAGGAAAAATGGAAACTCTTATAGAAAAATGGAAACTTTACTCTGCCATTTCTCTATAACTAAAACATTAATTATTTGAAATTCAAGGCTGTAACCTGAGTTTTTTGCACAATGGTGGTCGAGTCGTTCTAGTCTATAATTATTATGATTAATAAAAATTAAAAAGAATGATTCAACGTAGCAAAAGTCTCACAATTCATAAGCGAGTAGAGCAGAAGGAGAAAATTGACTTAGACAAACCGAGTTTTTAAAAAAAAAATGCTTGAAGGCTTTCTGGTTTTGGTTATTTTGAAAGAAAGAAACTGTAAACTAGCTTTAGCTTAGCTGGTTACGAAAATGAGAGATGTGACCTTCTTGCTTAACTCTTCCCATTTCTTTATGTTCAAAAGTCATATTTGCATTTGTATGCTTATTGATATTAGGCCTTGGATGATTTTTTTTTTCTTATTTATGTCTTGCTTAGCATTTTGCATCGGTCGAATTTAGGTACTAAATATTAAAAATGTTAAACTAAATTCAATGGGAACTATATATATTTTGAATGTGAATTAATAGTAAGCCTAAAATGATTTATTATGATATTGGATGTGACAAGAAATGAAAAATTATGTAATCAAGAATTATATAATTTTAGAGTCCTCTCTATATATATGAACAAAAAGTTACATTTCGGATGGTTTGTTTGTGTCGTTTTTGTCGTCCATCGTTTTAGCTATTTACCCTCTTGTTTTTATTATTTATTTACATATATGATGCTAATTGCTTGGCTTTTTTTAAAACTAAAATTTAAATAAATAAAAAAATCCATGATGAGAGCAATATGTATGCACGTTAGTTGTGATTGGGCTTTCAAAGTAAAAAATTTATGTTTGAAATCACTTTGTTTAATTTATAATTGTATATATTATATAATTTTTCAAATGAGAGAGAATGTTCATCTACACCATCGTCTAACGAACTCTTCTAGATTTTTGGCTATTTAGTTGAAAAATTATAAGCAGTGATCAGCGGATGAGAACACAAAAATAAGGGGAAAAAAAACCATATACAATATATATATTTAAAATAAAACGGCGAGCACAACCCCATTATCTTAATTTTTATTTTTTGATTGTCGATCTATATAAACCATTAATAATATTTGAAGAGAAAAGAGATATTGAGGCTCAAATAACGTAAAAAAAAGATATTGAGGCTCAAATTGTACAATCACAAAACAGATGACAATTTTCATGAAATTATAGATTTTTATGTGAAAATTTCAAATTTAATGATTATTTTTGTTTATCTACTAATTTTTTTAGATGTGTTATAATATTTTCTATAAAAAGACCTGTTTTTTTCTGAAAATAAATTTTCCTTACAAAAAAAATTATTTTCCTCCAAAATCCAAATAACCTATATTCTATTATTCAGTTGTTAATAGAAAAAATGAATTGGAAAGAATATAAAAAAAGTAAACATTTCAAAAAATAAAGGGCCTTGTCCATGGCTACAAAACACCAAGGCCCAAATATTTTTAATTTTAATTGGACCACAAATAGAGTTTCCTTGTCTGATGTAATAATGCCCCCACGAAGTCAAAGCCCATCTAATTAAGGGCCTTATCCATGTCTACAAAAATGATGGCCCAAATATTTTTATTTTAATTGGACCACAAATAGACTTTCTTTGTCTGGTCTTATAATGGCCCATGTCATCAAATAAAGGGTCTTATCCATGTACATGAAACACGAAACGAAGGCCCAAATATTTTTCATCTCATTTGGACCACAATAGAGTTTATTTGTCTGATCTATTAATGGACCATGTTGCCCAGGCCATTAGGCTGAAAATTATTTAAGGGTATTTACAAAAATTTGAAAACAAACAATAAACTTTTAAATTTATTATGTTTTTAAAAATATTTATAAATTTATTAAAATTTATAATTTTTTTTATAAAAATAAAATATTTAAATAATTTATTATAAATTTATTATAAATTTATTTTAAATTTATAAAATTATATAATTTAATTTATTATGAATTTATTATAAATTTATTATTAAATTATTAAAATGTTATTTATAAAAATGAAAATTTTTTTAAGGGAGTGTAATTATCCCTATTATTTATTAACTCTGTAATTGAAAAATCATTGTAGTCAAGAAAAACATTTTCCAATTTCTAATGTAAAATGTTGAACAAGGAGTATAGAAGAGCATTTTCATTTTTGTTATAACAATAGCTGCTTTTTGGTTGAGTGTACTGTTGACATAGGCTGAGAGGCGTATATATTTTGCTTGTTTGTATTCTTTGATTTGTATAGGTTGATGCAGATCTGAAATCTCCTCTTCTGCATACTAAATACAATTGATTGAGCGACTGAAATTGTTTTCTGCTATTTACAACTCTTTGAAATCAAAACCATCCACTATGACAGTCTCCGCCGACGACCGCTCTGCCCTTCTTAGTGGCGGAGGCTACCGAGATGCCGAGACGCTATTTCGTACGAAACCGATTTCCCAAATTCGGAATGTGGAAGCAACAACGAGAAAACAGATTCAGGACAAGAAGGAGGAGCTCCGCCAATTGGTCGGAAACCGCTACCGTGATCTCATAGACTCTGCCGACTCTATCGTCCGCATGAAGTCTTCCTGCGATTCCATATCTTCTAATATAGCTTCTATCCAAACTAATATCCGTTCCCTCTCTTCATCTCCTGTATCAGAAACACCCAAATTCACCAATCCTAATCCTGCCCGCATCCGAATCTACGGGATTGCCTGTCGCGTCAAGTACTTAGTTGACACTCCCGAGAACATCTGGGGATGCCTCGACGAGTCCATGTTTCTGGAAGCGGCCGGGAGATACATTCGTGCCAAGCACGTCCACTACAATCTCATGCAAGCCAACTCTGCTGATACTACCTTCATTGCTGAATGGGATCACAACAACATCTTGTCCAATTTTCCTCTTTTGCAACATCAGTGGCAGATCGTTGAGAGCTTCAAGACCCAGATTTCACAGCGGAGTCGCGAGAGGCTATTGGATCCGGGCCTTGACATTGGGGCCTATGTTGATGCTTTGGCCGCCGTTGCTGTCATTGATGAATTAGACCCCGAGCAGGTACTTTGCTTGTTTCTTGGTACTAGGAAGTCTTGGATTTTGCAGAAATTAGCTGCTTTTGGCGGTAATGATAATAATGCTGCCACCGGTGAGGCTGTGGTTTCTGTGTTCTGTGAAGTTCTCAAGATTATTCAGATTAGTATAGGCCAAGCAGGCGAGTTGTTTTTGCAAGTTTTGAATGACATGCCTCTGTTTTACAAAGTTATCTTGTGTTCCCCGCCTGCCTCTCAATTGTTCGGCGGAATTCCTAATCCAGATGGGGAGGTGAGGTTGTGGAAATTGTTTAGGGAAAAACTGGAGTCCGCAATGGTTACTCTTGACAAACAGTACATTGCAAGGACTTGTCTGAGTTGGTTGAGAGACTGTGGTGGCGAGGTTGTAAGTAAGATCAATGGCAAGTACTTGATTGATGCTATTGCCTCTGGTGGAGAACTTGCATTGGCTGAAAAGTTGTTAAGAGAGACTATGGACAGTAAACAAGTTTTGCGGGGTAGTTTGGACTGGCTCAAGAGTGTTTTTGGGTCAGAAATTGAGTTGCCTTGGAGTAGGATCCGAGAGCTAGTTCTAGAAGATGACTCCGATCTCTGGGATGAGATATTTGAAGATGCTTTTGTTAAGAGGATGAAAACTATTATCAACTCTGTATTTGAGGATTTGGCAAGAGGCATTAATGTGGAGGACTCCATTTCCACAATTGGTGAGACTGCTGGTGAACATACTGACTTCCATGCTTACTTGAATAGACCTTCCACAGGTGGTGGAGTTTGGTTTATAGAACCCAACTTGAAGAAGTCCAATCAAGCATCAGGTTACAAGGCATCACCTGAAGAAAATGATTTCCAAAGTTGTCTCAGTGCCTATTTTGGCCCTGAAGTTAGTCGTATTAGAGATGCTGTGGACAGCTGTTGTCAAAGTGTTCTCCAGGACCTGCTTAGTTTCTTAGAATCTCCAAAGGCAGTAAGCAGGCTAAAAGATTTGGGACCATTTCTACAAGATAAGTGTTATGATAGCATGTCAACTATATTGGCAGAGCTCAAGAGATACCTTGATAATTTATACACTGCCATGGGAAATTCTGGGAAGGGAAGTCATTCTGTATCACCTGCTATAGTTGTTGAAAGATCTCTTTTCATTGGAAGGCTCTTGTTTGCCTTTCAGAACCACACAAAACACATTCCAGTGATACTTGGTTCTCCAAGGTTTTGGGCAAAAGATACTGTGGTTGCTGTTTTTGATAAGTTGCCATCTGTGTTGAGGCAATCTAGAGTCAGCACTGATTCTCCCATTGCTGATAGTCCAGGCAGGCAAACAGCCATTGGCTCTAGACGACAGACTTCATCTGCTACTGCTGCTTTACTTGGAGCAAATGAAAACGCAAGCCCAAAATTTGAAGAGCTAGCAAGAGCCACCAGGGATCTATGCATCAGAGCTCATAACCTGTGGATATCCTGGTTATCTGATGAACTTTCAAACATTCTTACTCGGGATCTTGGAAAGGATGATGGGTTGTCAACGACAATCCCTTTGAGGGTAGGTGGTCTTTGCTGGACAAGTTAGTTATCTTTTTTTTTTTTCTACTTGTCATGTCGCATGCATTTCTGTTAACCATTGTAAATGGACATATATGCTAATGTAGATTATATTAATTTAGCTTAGTGCATATGTTATTTCTTGTTCCTCCATATTATGCAAATATTTTTTTGTCTGAGGCGATAATGGTACAACAACAACAACAAAGCCTTAATCTCAAGCTAATTGGGGTCGGCTATATAGATTCTTCTTTTCCACTCAATTCGATTTAGGGCTATCTTTTATGATAAATTTAAAACAACAAGATCTTTTTGTATCACTTTTGTCCAAGTTAATTTAACTCTATCCCTGCCTCTCTTAGGTTTTTCTACTTTAACTAGTTCAGTTTTTCTAACCGATGCATCTCTAGGTCTACATTTTATATGGCCAAACCATCTCAATCTATATTCTCTTATCTTATCCTCGATAGGCGTTATCCCTACTTTTTCTCTAATGTTCTCATTCCTGATTCTATCCATTCTAATGTATCTACACATCCATCTCATCATTCTCATCTCTGCAATATGCATTTTACTCACGTGTTGTCCTTTCACAGTCCAACACTCACTACCATACATTATCGCAGGCCGTATGGCAGTACGATATAATTTTCCTTTCAATTTGACTGGCATCTTTCGGTCGCATAACACGCCTGTGGCACTCCTCCAATTCATCCAACCAGTCCTGTGACATACATCTTCTTCACAACCACCATTCGCTTGAATAATAGAACCAAGGTATTTAAAATGAGTACTATGAGTTAATGCTTCTTCGCCTAAAATAATTTCTCCTCCTTCTCTATTCGCGTTATTAAATCTACAATGCATATTTTCAGTTTTAGTTCTACTATACTTAAAACCCTTTGATTCCAAAGTACTTCTCCATAACTCCAACATTTGACTTATATCTGCTTGAGTCTCATCTATCAACACAATATTATCTACGAACATCATACACAAAGAATATCATCTTGTATATGCCTTGTTAGCTCATCCATGACCAAAACAAATAGATAAGGGTCAAAGCTGAACCTTGATGTAACCCAATAAAAATAGAAAAATCCTTAGTATCCCCTCCAACAGTGCGGACTCTAGTGATAGCTCCATCATATATATCTTTCAAGACTTAGATATATCTTATAGAAATTTTTCTACGTTTTAGGATCCACCATAAAATTTCTCTAGGAATTCTATCATACGCCTTCTCCAAGTTAATGAAAACCATATGTAAATCCTTATTCATCTCTTTATACTTTTCCATCACATCTCTAATAAAAAAGATAGCTTTCAAAGTAGATCGACTAGGTATAAAACCAAATTGGTTTGGGGAGATACAAGTGTCTAAACGTAAACGGTGTTACACATCTCTCTCCCATAATGGTGATAATGGTATGAAGAAAATTATAATAAATTAAAACAATATAAAAGTAAAGCCAGAAAAAATTTTAATTCTGAGACAAAAGCTATTAATGGAAAACCTCTCTTTCATTTTCCCCCTTCCATGAGCATTCTAATTAGATTGGATTTATGTACACTTCATGAATTATGCATTTTACTTTTATGTTGATGATTCTCTGTCAATGTAAAGTTTTGATTGTTTGTTAGTGGGATTCCAAATTAGTGCAAAAATTTATGATTAATATGTGTTCAGGTTTGGCTTTGTGCGCCAGTGGATACACGGGTGTATACATTGCGGCCTTTTTTTTTTTTTTTTTCCTGAAAGAGCATGAATTTAGTGAGGAGCTAAATATAACTTTCTCTTTGATTAATTGCACATAAAGTAACTGAAGGAATTTATGTTTGTTGTATTCTATCATACATCTTCTACAAATGGCTTACAAGTAAGTTTTATCATGTGCTGAATGTTGGGTAGGGCTGGGATGAGACAGTAGTCAAGCAAGAACAATCTGATGAGAACCTTTCTGAAATGAAAATATCACTTCCGTCCATGCCTTCTCTCTATATCATTTCTTTTTTATTTCGAGCATGTGAGGAAATCCATCGGATTGGGGGTCATGTACTTTACAAGTCCATTCTCCAAAAATTTGCATTAGGACTACTGGAAAAGGTATGCTACTTGACTGGACTGTTTTTACATAAATGGTAGATTCTATTTCAAGATACATGTGAACATGCACTCTCACCAACCCATGCACCAGTATGGGTGCATGTTTTTGTATGTGTGTGATATTTGATCTTATTGTTATGGTTCTTGTGTAATGTGTGCTTCTGTTTTAGACTCATCAGTTACCACCCCTTGAACATTTTGGTTGTTGTGTGTTGTGGAATTATGATCTCTGTTTGTGGTTCCATTTTCTTTTCCTTGTGCAATGTTTAGTCATTCTGGTGTAGAAGCAAGAGGGCTTATGAAATGCTGGTTTAATTTTTAAAAGAAGCATTTTTATTGGTTTTTGGTGTATTTGGGGGATTAGCAACTGTTTTGCATTTACACTATGACATATTTGGCTACCTTATAATATGTTTCTATTCTAATCCTTATCCTTATTCTGCTTTTGTTAGTTTCTTGTATTCTTTTTAAGAGGAAAGCTTGTCTCCTACTTTAAGATCTTTTCTAGGATATTAAACTCACTTTTTTTTTCCTCTCTAAAAATAGAAAGTGAATTTTGCCTATTTCATAATAATAAATATTGAAATTTCTTTGCCTATTTCATAATAATAATTGATGAGTTACCTTTTTTTTTCTTTGGTTTGGTTTGCTTTGTAGTGCTAAAGCTTTATCCTTTCTGTTTCATCTCAAGCAAAGCGCTCGCATGATTCACAAGTGACTATAAAGTATGTTTTCTAATGTTCAAGAGAATGTTGCATTGCTCCATGCCTTGGCTTTGGCCCGTTATGCATTGTACAAAGGAAAATTTGTTTGTGCCTGTCTAGCTGGTTAGTGTTGATTTGAGTTTTGCGGTTCAGATGGTTGGAGTATTTGTTTTCCTTGCCCGTCTCTTGCAAAGAAAATAGTGCAATTTTACCTTATTTCCACCTGCTTTCTGCTTATCTTCTTTGCTTTGCCAATTTCTTTCATTGTAAATTGCTTGCTACTCATAGACCCAATTTTTGGAGTATCATAATATATAATTTCTGACAGTATTCTTTAGGTGTTTCTCTTACTTGGGTCGTTACTTCCAAGTTATATTCTCTGAAGAACTGAAGTAGTTTTATGTTCTTGAAGCTGGATTGTTGTTCTTTTGTGCTCTTGAATGGTTTACCTTCACTAAAAAAAAACTGGTTTTTTGCTTTCATGTACTGCTGTTTTGCCTTCCACCCTACCTTCACTTACAATTTTTTTTCCTTGTATTGGATTTCACTTCTATTTCTTTTTTATGAGGAGGTTCAGTATGTTCAGAGGAAATTGATTTTGTCCTAAGGTTGGCTAATATTACTATCTTCAATGCTAATATTTCGTGCAGCTTATTGAAATATATGAGGACTTCCTTTCTACTAGAGAGTCTCATGCATCTCAAGTGTCAGAGAAAGGAGTTCTGCAAATCCTATTAGACCTGAAATTTTCTGCAGATGTTCTCTCTGGGGGTGATTCCAATATGACCGAGGATTTATCTAAAAGTCCTGTGGTGAAGATCTCTTTTAGAAGGAAGCAAGAGCAAATCCAATCGAAGTCTGTCTTTAGAGAGCGTATTGATGGGTTAATCAATCATTTTTCGCGAAATTTGGATCCTATAGACTGGCAAACGTAAGGTTCTTTTTCTTAATTATTAGAAACTTACCTACACATGTAAAAAAAGCGTGAAAATATATGAGCTTGTATCACTTCTGACTTTTAAAGATTTGTGATGATAGCTGTTTGGTTTAGTCATCATGGTTGTATCTCATACTGATCAACCATGATGTACCCTTGAAGAAGTAAAAATCTTTATTAGTGACTACCCAGAATTTTTGGCTTAAGAATCATGACTGAGTAGGAAAAAGAGACATGGCTGGTATTCTCTTTTTAGACCATGGTAACAGTTGGAAAATGAGACATCACATATTTGGAAAGAGCATAATGTTTTGGATCCTGGCCGTGCTCTAGTATTACTGAATTGTTGTGATTTGAAAGTTAATATAAAGATTGCAAGGTATAGATGAGATTGATTTGCTTTCTTTAGCATATGGTTATACAAATTATTTAGGTTCCAAATTTGTATTATACAAAACTTGGACCCAAAAATGTTCCCTCCCACCTCCGTCTTCTCAAAAAAAAAAAAAAAGAGGAAAAGCTTTTCTTGTTATTTCTCTATGCCCTGTCTGGGTTTGATATTATAATTTCTAATTTATAGGGCAGTAAGAAATAGGAACTATTCACATGTAAGGTTAACATATATTTATAATTTTTTTGGGTGGTCCTTGTCTATAGATAGGATGTCTTTTTCCAATTTATAGTGATCAATTTCTGGGCATCCAGCTCAATCCTAGTTTACAGCCATCCAATGTTTCTCTGAAATATTGAGCTCCATATTGAAATAAAACTCGAAAAAATTCACAATAAATCCAAATCTTAGTTATGATGTCCACTGAACCATGGGTTGATGCCTTAGAAATTCTGAGTTTGAAGTTTGGAATGTTTTATCATTCCTTTGCTTTCTCAAACAAGAAAGCAAGAATGATTAGGTGTAGAAAACTTGATAGTGAAAAGAAATTAAGGTTAAGAGAGCTCTGGAGAATACCTATGTAGTAGAAAGAGAATCCTTGGACTTGATTCTCTGCATCTTCTTTTGATCATATACTTGAGAATCCTTAAGCTCTAGGGCACTTGTGCAAGACTTAAGTCCTTAAAGTCTTCTTGAAATAGTATGCTCCAATGCTGCCTATTTTAACTTGAGACATCCTTTCAATCCTTCTTAGCTTTCCTATGTGACTAATGTTGCTCTTAAATGCGTGCTACGTTATCTACATTTAAGGGGTTTCTTTCGTTTATTTCTTTATATTATTTACATTTTGAACCTGATTAAGGATGAATGGGTATCTGCATTTTCTGATTTATTTTATTTGTTGAAGGTATGAGCCATACCTCTGGGAGAATGAGAGACAGTCTTACCTACGACATGCAGTACTCTTTGGATTCTTTGTGCAACTGAATCGGATGTACACGGATACTGTGCAGAAACTGCCTTCTAATCCAGAGTCAAATATAATGAGATGCTCCACTGTTCCTCGTTTCAAATACCTTCCAATCAGGTTAATCCTTTGTTTATAGTATATTTTTCATCAGCAGGGGTGATAAAAAAAAAAGCCTAAAAAACCTAATTGAATATTAAAAAAAAAGTTTAACTAAACAAAATTCAGATTTTTTTTAAGTTTCATTTGTCCATTTTCTCTGTGTTCTGGTTCAGTTTCAGTTTTACCATTTAAAACTTTTACAGTTCACCAATTAAACCCCTATGTATGTTGTTTCAACATGAATAAATTCACATCAGTACAAACCACACACTACAGCTTTTTAAGTTTCTCCATTTCATCATATTTAAAATGGAGGGATTCCTCTTAGAGGAGATGATATCCCCTCTTAGATAATATCCAGTCACTGTGGGATCATTCCCCATATCAGCTGCAGTAAAACTGAAAAAAAAGGAGATGCCCTATCTACTAATTGTCAACTTGGGACAAATTGTTGAGACAAAATTTGCTCACAAGTTTTCAAGTAGACAAGCGTTATCCATGATGTGTCTTGCAAAGGCTATCATCTAATTTTATCATTCAAATTAATTAGTTAAACTACCTCTGCCTTTCCATTCTTGAGAAAATTGCCCTGTGACTGATTTTTTGGTGATTTGAAGTAGGATCCACAGTGAATATATGATTTCTGTGGAAATGATAGAAGCTTTCTTTCTTCAGTTCATATGTGGTTTGGATTTATCACCATGAATCTTATTAAGATTGTCCATCCAAATGAAGAAATATCCAACTAGTGCAGGTTAAGTTGTAGTTCCATTCAAGTCTAAACTACTTCAAGCAAATTAGCAAAGAGGAGGCTTGTGCCTTGTGTTTTTAAATCTTGAGATGTGAGACATGTTCCATTTTGATTAGAAGAAAGTCTGGGGCTGCCTTCACTTATTATGGCAGCTCAGCTCTTCCATGTTAATTTTCATCAAATCAGTGTTACGTTGACCTTGTGAAGTGGCTCATTTTCTTGTGCTTAATCACATGGGCCACTTCACAAGGTCCACACTTACCAAAGTTCAAGTTCATCATTTATGTTTTAGAATGAGCTTTTAATTTCATCTTAGCCATCCAGTGCGCCGGCATTGTCTTCAAGAGGAACACCTAAGACATCCATTCCAGCAACTTCAAATGATATCTCTTCAAGAAGTTCCTGGAAAGCCTATACCAATGGAGCGCTTTCCCAAAAGATTGATTTGGATGACAACTCAAGTTTTGGTGTAGCAGCACCTATTTTTAAGTCTTTTATGCAGGTATGCTTTAAGTGCTGGTCTTCTTCCCTTAAAATGTTTTATTTTTTAATCTTGTGCTTCATATTTCTAAGGAAAGGCCTTACATGTTATAACAACAAATGGCAATTCAATCTGACATGTAAAACCCCGCCAGTCGGGCTAGACTTCAGTTTCCAAATTAATGAGCTCGCTTGCAATTTTTTTTTGAGATGTTTGCTTGCAAATTTGTCTTTCAAGACGATGGAATTGTATTTTGCAGATGTTTTACCTTTTCTAAACATGAGAATTGACAAGATAAAATTGATCAGGATCTCAAATTCGGAGATTCTAAACCAATATTAAATCAGAAGTGAACTTACTGAATAAGAGAATCCATGATGAAATCATTTACCCAAACAGAAAATTTGCAAGAAAAATCTGAATTTTCATTATTAGAATTAGATTGGAATAATCTCTAAATCTTGCCTGCATCTCATTGTTATTATGATGGATTTGTGTTTAGTTCAGTTGCTAATGTTGAGGAGTAAATATTTCAGCTATATGCTCTGAGTATTTACTATTTGACTGTGTAGAAGTTGGTCTCAGAAGATAAAATACAATCAGTTCTAATTTTCCCATTTTGTCATAATAAGGAAATCTGGATATAATCTGGCTATCATTTTATTCTATGAATAGGCAAATGTTTGCTTAATTCAATTGGTTGAAAAAAAATTGGGATGTGATTTTTTTGTTTATTTTTGGACAGGTTGGCAGCCGGTTTGGAGAGAGCACGCTAAAGTTGGGATCCATATTAACTGATGGGCAAGTAGGCATATTTAAAGACCGATCAGCAGCTGCAATGTCGACGTTTGGTGATATTTTACCTGTTCAAGCTGCTGGTCTTCTTTCATCCTTTACTGCTACCAAATCAGACTCCTGATTTCTAATAATTTTCTGCCCTCTTCTTCCTGCCACTTAGTTGCATACTTCATCCAAACAAAGAGCACTAAGAAATTCCTCAAGTATAGAGAGGTTATGATGCAGAAATTCCAGTAATTTCTTGAGGCTAATGGAGAGTCTATATATATGATATATAGATAAGAAATAAGAAGATGCAGAGGAAGCAAACAGGGGGATTTGAAACTGTTAGGGAAAAAATGGTTGTGTTGAAGAAAATGGGGAATTTCGATGGAGCAAGTGGGGAATGATATGATTCTCGATCTATATTCTACGTAGTCATAAAAAGTAGCGTGATTTGAAAAAGATTTGAGGTTTGTATCTTGAGATATCTTGTATGTAGAAACATTGCCTCCAATATCACAAAAAGAAGGGGAAGAAACTGTTTATAGTCTGAGGTGGTGATGATCTAGAAGACGGTTGTCTTGGTTCACAGTTGAGAGATTATCTATCTTGTGAATGTGGTCTAGATGCAATTGGCTTGATTATGCAGCCAGACCAGAGAGACTAGAGAGGGGATTTCTGGGGTTTCCATTTGTGGAATTAACTGGATTTATCTTGCTGGAAGCTTGGGGTTTGCATAGAATAAAAGCATTTGTTTTACAGGTTTTTTTTTTTTCTTACAATCTTCCTTTTCTTTTTCTTTTTCTTTCCTTTTTTTTTTCCAACTTTTTTCTGTTTCTCTTTAGACTTGAGAGTAAATATACCTTCTAGTCCTGGGTATTATTCTCAATTTTGTCTCTTTGGAGCAATTACTTTCTGTATTCACAAAGGAAGATCAAACAAAAGGTCGGACCGTCATTGTATTAAAACCAATTAAATTACTATCTTATTAAATTACTAAAACCAAGTAAAATACTAAACACTACTGTTTATCCTGATTAACACGTCAGTGTTTTTTTTTAAAATTTAATATCTTTAGTTTCTATATTGATTTCAATGAGAGGGCGAAAGTGTAAGATTTTAGAGCATTAAAGTATTTCATAATACAAGTATATTATATTTTAAGAAGTCATAGGGGTAAAAGTACTGGTTTCATTGAGATATTTTTAGAACAAAATGACTAAAAGTATTAATTTTAAAGTAGTATAAATGGATAATATTTTTTATTCAAAAAGAGAAATTATTAAATATTGGAAGTAGATAAACTTTAAGAATATTATAGTAATTTAAAAACAAATTTAAAAAAGGGTTATTATATAATGAGCAAATTTTTTTAAAAAAATTTAAATAATTATTAAAATGAAAGTTTAATAAAATACAAGCTAAAAATTAAGAAGCTAAAAGGCCAAATATCTAAATTAGATATTTGACTTTAAAAAAAATTAAAAATAAATGATATAATTTTGTTAAAAATTAATTTTAAAATTTTAAAATAGAAGAAATAATAAATTTTATAAAATTAGTTAAGTGAAAAAAAGAAAAATTAGAAGAGTACAGTGGAGGAAAGAAAAATAATTAAGTCTACTTAAAATAATTTTATAAAAAAAAAATGAGTTAATTGATTTGTGAAAATTATTTGTAAATTTTATCTATTTTAGTAGAATTTGATTTATACTAGTTAAATTTTATAGATTTGAATTTATAGAATTGGAATGAATAAAAAATTTTATTATAAATAAATAATTATTAAAATTTAAATAAATTTCAAAAATTTTATGCAATTTTTTTTTCGACCGTAAATTTTATGGAATTTTTTTATACAAAAGAAGGTGTTAATTTTTTTTTTCCTTTGAAGCTAGCGTTTTTTTTTTAATTCATTGGAGAGATTTAACTCATGTACTACACAATAGGGATAGTCCTCTCCTATCAACACTCATCATAAAGATGATCAACACTCACCACAAAGGTGACGGAATGGGAAATCGAACTCGTGACCAACTGGATACATTACAGCACACTAACCAACTAGCCTAGGCCCTCAACCCCATGCAGCGTTTCTTTTTTGGTGTTAATTCTTTTTCCCTTTGAAGCTAGCATCTCTTTTTCTAACCTCGCTTCCATGGTCGTCTTTTTCTGCTGCTATAAAATTCTAACATACTATCAATAATTACGTAATGAGATTTATTAGAGATATTTAATTAATGATAAAACAGGATTATAAAGTGAAAAACTAAATTAAAGCTAACTAATAAATTTGGATTTTCAATTTTTAAATTAAAATTGAATTATAAAATTTCAACAAAATGTTGAACAGAATTGTATAGATTTTCCCTCAATTCTTGAAATGATTTTATTATTATTAAATTATTTTTATAATAATAATAATAATAATAATAATAATAATAATAATAATAATAATAATAATAATAAGAATGAAATCATTTAATCAAAGAAAAGAGAATAAAATCATTATTCCTTCGAACATAGGCATACTATGGTTTGATATCCGAATTCTAACGATCATCTGTAGGAGGAATTCATCCCTAGAGTATGGCTCTCATATCTTCTCCAGCTAAGTAGATGTGAGGTAAAAACTATAATATTATTTTAAAACTATAATATTATTTTTCACATTTAAAATTTTTAATCAATACTCATTTTTATTGAGATAAAAACATTCCTTGCACATGTATCCAAGATTTGTTAGTTTCAAATATTTATTTTAATTTTTCAGGAAACTATATTATATCCTTTAGCTTTTATATATGTACATGGACATTGACAACCTTTTTTTGTTTTTTAATTCTTTAATATGTGATAAATATATATTTTCAAAGTTAAAACATAGCAAATGCGCCTCTATTCAATTAGTATAACTTATAATACAAAGAAAATTCATCACGACAAATGTAATATATTATAACTGTAGCTTATAAGATAAAGAATTTTATATAATTTAATTTGATAATATGACAATATGATAAGTGTATCATATTTTGATGAAATTTTGATCAATCAATATGTGTGGATTTTGATAATATTTTCTAATTTAATTTATTTTTTTGAAAATATTTTAATAAATATTACTATTATTATCTTATGATAAATTTTGAATATTAATATAATTAAAATATATAAATCAATTAAAAGAAAAATATAAATTCATTAATTTAATTGAGATACATAAAAATATAATAAAGAATTTATTCAATCGAGTTAATAAGAATTAATTTTTTTTAAAAAAAAAATATTGAAAACTTTTAAGTTGAGGTTTTTATACATAGTAGAATTTAGATGACAAATGAATGATGTTGACTTAATGAATAACAGTATAAGCAACAAGGAAAGAGGATTGAAACGATAAATTAGAATAGAAAAGAAAATAATGGAATGGAGGGCTAGCCAAAAGGTATTGAAGAATATATATATATATATATTACTATTAGTATTATATTTAATAAATAAATAAAATATAGTATTTGAATTGACATTTTAGAGAGAAAGAGAGAGGAGGGGGACAAAAGGGACGTAACTAAGGAAGAAAAGAGTGATCACTGCGAATGTCTCTCTATTGATTTTAATGAAATGAATATTAAAAAAAAAAAGGTAAATAAGGTGGGAAAGTGTGCAAAGTGCCAAAATCCAAGAAGGAAGAAAAAGAAAAGAAAAGCAAAAGAATAGTCAAGGGATGATCTGATGTCACAACTCACAATGAATTTTAGAATAAGGATGAGTCAAGTCATTCATCAAAAATTGATTTAAATTAAATTATTTTTATATAATCAAACAATGAAGAGAGAAAGGGGTTGGTCATAGCATAGCATAGTGTTGGCACTGTCCCAATAAATGGCATGTCATTGAGTTGGACAAATCGCATATCTTAAATGTTATATACTATATATAACTACTAGGGAAGGGAAGGAAAGGGAGGGTGGGGTCTTCCGAGGGACAACCCGAAATAAATGCAAAAGTTTAAAGTCTTTTTTATTGCAAAATTTTTAAAAAATTTTGTATTGGCTTCTTCGTGAGGCGTGCAACTGTCGGGATATCCTCCTACCTTTTTAAAACCCTCCCTTTCACCTCTATCTAACTCCTTTTCTCTTAATCTTTTTACTTATCTATCCATATAACCAATTTAACATATGCAACTTTCTTTAATTAATTAAAGGCTTGTTTTGTAGTTGATACTATATATATTCATCAATTTAAATAAATATCAAAATAAAGATTTAATAATTATTTTAACATTAATTTCAATTAGATTTTTCCCTGCTTAATTTAAGAATATAAAAAGATAAATATAATGTGTGAAATGTATGTGTTTTAAATTACATATTTATTAAACTGACCAAGTATATCAAATATAGAAGATTATGTATGTATTAACCTTAATTAAATAAGATTAACTTTAATATTTTCAACTAAACAAAAATTATACATTATATTTTTGTAATAATTTCTCCTCAACAAAAATGATTTACATGTTTGTATGTGAAATAGTGTAGTAGTAGATATAGATCGATATTTGATTATAAAGCATATGTATACTACTTGTGGAAGTGATGAAAAATATATATGCATGGATGAAAGATGCTATATATATATATATATGATCCATATACATACAATATATGTCCTATAAATAACCATCCATAATGCATGCATGCGTCATCAATTTCTGTGTGTTGATGAATAAGAGAGAGAGAGAGGGAGGGAGTAAGGCTGGCCCTGGCCAATGTATTTAAAGGTAAAGACATCATTGCAAAAGTACGTCATCATTGTCATGCAAATAATGCCATGTTTTTTACTACGTTTTGAATCAAAGAAAGCTTTAAAACCAGTCTTCCATTTTACGTTTAATTAATTCTTTGTTTTCTAAACCAAAAAAAAAAAAAGAGAAAAGAAAAGCTTTTTTCATTTCAATTTTCAGCTCCCATCTTTTTTTCTGTGCTTTGGATTTTGGTTTTATAGTAAAAAAGAAAAAGAAATTGAGCATTTAAACAGTGAGAGTATTAAATGAGTCATTTTTCCGTGTTGACATTTGCTCTGCAACGGCCTTTCATTCATGCTTCTGGCAGAGAGTGAGTTATTTTCTCACCCACCTCTTACCACTGTCCTTTTTATCTTATTCAGTTGTCTTGTGTTTTCTTCTGGAAAAGCCTTTTGCTTAACACTCTCCATCGATCCCTTTCTATCCAATTTATGCTCACCTCCTCTCAACCATTTATTATACATACTCTTTGCTAGCTACTTCTCATTACTTAATTTTACAAATTAATATTCCTAAAATATACAAATATTCTCTATATTATTACTATTTATTATCATTAATTTTACATATATCTTCCTCATATTTATTGTGGCTCCAGTGTTGCTAAAAATGTCGAATTTCTACTATTGTCACTTCTAGTATATTCTTATACCATTATATAATTTTATATAATCTAAAATATAACATAAAATTCAATTTTCAAATATAATTTAAACAACATGAGACATCTAAAATATAACATGCATTTAGATTGAAGATTATACGACTCAAATCTATATTTTGACAAATTAAATATGTTGAAGATTAATTTTATGTTTTAATTCTACACATGCATATTTAAAACATGAAAAGAAAAAGGTTAGGGAACCTATATATATATATATATATATATATATTGATTTCAAGAATAATAGTCTTTTGTAATCTGTTTATGTAGAGAAAATTCAGAAAATGGGCATTAAATAATCTTTGTCGAAAGTTTGAAAAGAAAGAGAAGCTTCTTTAAACCTAAAAGTCAAATACTCTCTCCGTCCTATTTTTATAATCCATTATACTATTTTTAGATCTTTAAAATTATAGTCCATTTACATAAATAAAGTCATTATTTTACTATTATACACTCATTTAATATATATTTTCTCAATATAATTGTAAATAGTATTAAAAATTGTTTAAAAAACACATTATATTTACTGAGGGTATATTAAGAAAAAAAATCAATTCTTAACTAACTTAATTATATTTTAATAATATGTGTATAAATAACTACTAGACTATAAAAATGGGATGGAGAGTAATATATAGTAAGGGTATTCAATAAACACTAATCCAACTCAAACAAAGAAAGGATATCGAAATTCACCGAAAGAAGAAAATAGTTCAAATAAATATATTTTTCAATGGGCCTATATATAATATACGTCTCGTCAATTTTCTTTATATTAATATTAAAATTATAAAAAAATAATATTTAATAATAGTAATATATAGTAGTAGTATTATGGAAAAAAAATAACTATGATAAAATAAAACAATAATTGAAATCCGCTTTTCAAATACAAGCTTCACCCGAGTTGGTAGTTAATATACTAACAAGATTCATATGATAATTTAGAAATATTAAAAGAGCATATATGTAATTTATCATCTTGGAAAAATTCCCAATATCATATGCTTTTAATTAATCTCACAAAAAAAACCAACAAAATACATATATATTACGGAAGCTTTTAATCTAGTGGTAATTTGAGGTTAATTCATAAGTCTAAAGGAAATATCATCCATTTATCTAATATTCACAAAGAAAGAATTGTGGACATGCCTTTTTCTTTTATATAAACAAAGGAATAATTGTTAATGGATAATATACTAAAACAACAGAAAATTAGCCAGCTCAAATTGAAAGTATAAAGAAATACAAACCAAATAACAAGTAAAGCACTCAAATGAAAAGTCACTTATGAATGCTTGAACCTTGCACAAATCAAATTGCACCATGAAAATTAAATTTGATAACCATTAATCATAATATAATGATTCCGATGTTCATGGGAAAAAGCTTAAAATATGTATATATATAGTAAATTTGTCCAATATAATAATGCATATTTTTTATTTAATTTAGTTTCCTAGTAATTAATAAAAAAAGAGAAAAAACTAGGAGTTGAATTTTTAATATTCCATTCTTTAAAAAATGGTTATGTACAAGAAAGAAGTGGGGAGCTATTGATGCAATAGTTTAATTACGAGTTGGTCACATGGGATTCCAAACCATTTAAAGAAAGCATATACAACAATCCACGGTTAAGGCATCAACTAGGAAACAAGAGGAAAAAAAGGAAAAGCTTAGCTTCAAATTGAAAATAATATTGCTGTCTGTTTAACTGTTCAGAGAGAGAATTTCAAAGGGATGGAAACAAAAGCAGTCCATATATATGCCTGCCATGCCATGGCACATTTTAAGAGGCAAAAAACCCCATGAACTACTGGTGTTACTGTGATTGCTGGAGGTGCAAGTGCAATTTTAGCACGACAAGCATATATATATTTATATAATTACTAGTTTGCTGGTATCCGAGCCATTCACTTTTTAGGGGTGGTAGTAGATGGATATAAACTTGTTTCTATAATTAAAATTTTAATTTATAGATCTAAAAGTGGATAGTGTTGTCTAGGATTTAGATATGCAGTAAGACCCATTTCAGTCAATGGTTAGATATTTAGGACAGTAAGTTAGTGGTCGCGTCTGAAAGCAACATAAACACACTTTAAAATTTATTTTTTAAATATTTAAAAATAAAATTATTTTTATGTAAATCTGCTAGTACAACTAAATCTGATAACTCTGAGTCATCTGAAAATAAAAGAATTGCAAACAGAAATGAAATAATATTAGAAGATTTTAATAAAACAATTGATAATTGGATAATACCTAACATAGATAAAGAACAGATTTATAAAATTCTCAAATTAAATATATTTAAAAATGATTACATAATTAAAGCTGAATAAAAGGATGTACAATTAAGTAAACCCTTTGAAAAGATAACAGTATTATCTACAGAATCAATAAAGTACCATAAAAGTAAAAAATATAAATATATAATATAGGACTTGTACATATAGAAATAAAGTCTTTAACCAGAGAAGGATTAAATACTAGTATTCTGACAGTGATTAGAGATGCTAGGTTTGTAAATTTTAATGACTCACTATTAGAAACTATAGAAACCAGTCTGAGTAGTGGATCTATCTCATTTGACTATTTTTCTGATATAACAATATCCTTAAATGATCCAAATGAAATTCCTTCACTGTGTTTATCTGCAACAGATAAACACAGTGAAGGAATTTTGAGGAAGCCGTCGCAAATCCGTAGTAAATCTGTGACGGTTTTCTGGTCGACGCAAATTTTCGTCGTAAAATTTGGGGCGGCTGCCTGGCGGGAGAGGGTAGCGCAGGGAATTTTTTGCGAAAATTAAATCCGTCACAAATTGATTGCAAAAACGGTAAGAAAAAATTCATTTTGCAACGGATATTTGCGACGACTTACTTTGCGTCGCAAATATGCAGCACAATTACAAATAAGTCGCAAATTAAGTTTAAAAATATTGCACGTGCCAAGCACGTGAACCACTCTTCTGCTATCTCTTTGCAAATTAAGTTTAGACTTTTCACTTGCTAACATGCGCAGCACATTGTAATATCAGTGCTATTGGCAGACGTAACATTATGTACTTAACTAATTATTTGATATATATCTTTTCCTGTGATATGATATCTTAATACAGTTTATGTGTATTCTGTTTCCTTCTACAAATTCAAATTTTCTGTTTAGATTGTAATCTATTCATCTTTCCAAGGACTTTTTCACAGGGCCAGAACTCTAAACTTTATTTGGAAATCAAAATAAATAAGATAACAAAAAAAAGTGAAAAAAAATTCTAAGCTTTCTTATATATATATATAATATTTTATAAAATGAGAATTTTTTTTTGAAAGGAAATGAGAATTAATTAAATTAAATCAAGAAAAATCAGTTAGAAATTTTGAAAGACTAATTAAATAAAATTAAACTAATTATATAATATAGCATATAAATTTTTAAGCAAATTGAAAAAACTCTCTAGAATCCAACTTTTAGAAATTATATAATTCAATTAAGTATCCGAATTAGAATTATAAATCAATCGAATAATGACACTGGTAATATTTTTTGTAAATCTATTAATTAAAATCAGTGGACTTAAATTCAATTGGCAAATGGTAAAAGGTTAAAGTTAGGAATTTCTTCAAGAACATTAAAACAAAAAAAAATATTATAAAAAATTTTTAATTTTTTTTTCAAAAATATTTATTTTTCATCTTCAACTTTGATTTCAAAAATATTCAACTTTGAAGGATAAGTTTTGTATATATTTTATATATTAAAAATACGCCCCATTTTCAAAGCTATAATAAATAATTTTATTAAGATAGAAGGAAAAACATTTATCTTATTTTCCACAACCATATAAGTGTATTATTACTTTCTCATTAATTAATAAAATCCAATTCACTTTTAAATTTTATTTTATTTTATCATCAATTTAATTCTTAAAATTCAATTTAAATTAATTTATATTATTTTTTTTTGCTAAAGAGTTTTGGATCAAAATGTGCGTAAATTATATTATAAATTTTTTTAAAAAATTATTAATAGAATTAACAAATAAAATAATGCAAAACTGATTGAAAATATATACTTTACTTTTTAAAATTAAACTAGAATTCCAATTATAATTGGGGATTTTTCTCTTTTTTTTTCAAATTAAACTAAAAAAATTATTTTATTTGTTTAGGGGCGCGCACTGTCTTCGGCAACAAGTCTAGCAGAAAAAGCCCTTTTTATAAAAGGAAGTTGCAGATTCAATTTCAGCCTGTGAAACGAAATGTCAACGGCCGGCTCATTAGATTTTCCGATCGATATTCTCTTTTAGCTTTATCGACACCGCTCCTGTAATCGTGATTTAGGGTAACAATTAAATCCAACGATGGCTGCTGCGATGGTTGAGGATTCAAACCTCGAAGATGACCAGCTTGCGTCTATGAACACCGACGACATTCTTAGAGCCTCTCGTCTACTTGATAATGAGATTCGCATCCTCAAGGTTCGATCTTTTCCAATTTTTGTTCGTTATCTTCGTGAATTTTTTTATGTGTTGTGGTTAGGGTTTTTTTTTTTTTTTGGTATATACGTATATATTTTTTGACGGTGAGGGTTGCTGATCTTATTATATGTATGATAATGTAATTATTATGCTTTGATTGTTGGAATTTGATTTTTTGGATTTTGACTGGTGCATTTGGGAAATAAAGGAAGAGTTGCAGAGAACGAATTTAGAGCTGGATTCATTTAAAGAGAAGATAAAAGAGAATCAGGAGAAGATTAAGCTCAACAAGCAGTTGCCTTACTTAGTTGGCAACATTGTTGAGGTAAATTTTGTAAATTTATTTATAATGTTAATGGCTGATGAATGGTGGACGGAGATGTTGTAATTCCTTGTCTTTCCTTCTGTATGTTTGTAGATTTTATTCTATTTTATTTCTACAGCGGAAAAGGGGACGAGTTATTGGAACTGTGATACTCTGACCATTTCCATAGATTTTTCCAGAAATATGTGCTATTCCTTCTTCTGTATGAAGTTATATGATAGTTTAAGTCATTATACTGATTATGGATTAATCGATTGAGCTCATGGCTGCAACATGATCATATTCCTGATGCTACCCTTCTGTAAATGTCACTAGATTATCAAGGATTTTCACCTTGGTGGTTTCTTTTCAATTTCTTTCTTTTCTTTTTATCATACTTTTCATTGGGATTCAAAATTCGTGGACCTTGGAAATGTCGGGGGCAGAGTACTGAAGTGAGTACCTTAAATTTAGAAACTTATATAAGTAACCTCTGTTGCAGACTATTTTTCTTCTAGTAGTTGGTCTTGTTGACCCTGATAAGTTGAAGCCTGGTGATTTGGTTGGGGTTAACAAAGATAGCTACTTGATCTTGGACACTCTTCCGTCTGAGTATGATTCAAGAGTGAAGGCCATGGAGGTTGATGAAAAACCAACCGAAGATTATAACGATATTGGGGGCTTGGAGAAACAGGTAGCTTTTGGCTATTAAGAGTACATTTAACAGCTGCAATAGCTTTTATTTCTTGTTAGATGCCAAAGTTGATTTTATATTAATGCAACAGATCCAAGAACTAGTTGAGGCAATTGTATTGCCCATGACTCACAAGGAGCAATTTCAGAAGTTTGGTATTCGACCTCCCAAAGGTGTACTCTTGTATGGACCCCCTGGGACAGGGAAGACACTGATGGCCCGAGCTTGTGCTGCACAGACAAATGCTACATTTCTAAAGTTGGCAGGCCCACAACTTGTTCAGGTACCACATTTGGTTTAATATGTTTTTCCCTTACAATCAGCTTAGATTTGTCTAGGGATATTTAGCCAGTGAGTTAGATCAGGGTCTGTTTCTTTTGAAGTTAAGACTCTCTGAAAGAAGAATTTTTTTTTGGATTTCTTATGCCTTATAGCTATTATTCTGTTCAACGATATTCTACTTAATTAGTCCCTATAAATTAGTAATTAAAATTCTATTCTGTACAAATGTTCATTGGTGATGGTGCCAAACTTGTTCGTGATGCCTTTCAGCTTGCAAAAGAGAAATCACCTTGCATTATATTTATAGATGAAATTGATGCAATTGGAACCAAGAGGTTTGACAGGTATAGCACATCTCCACTTCTTGAGCATAATCTTAATCAATAGTTGCATAGTTTTTTATGATATGACTTGTGAGTGCTAAATTGATATATTATAATTGATTTTATAATATTTGTCATTGATTGCAGTGAAGTGAGTGGAGATAGGGAAGTGCAGAGGACCATGCTGGAATTGCTTAATCAGCTTGATGAGTTTAGCAGCGATGAGAGGATTCTTTTGACTCTAACGTTGTTTTGATTTTCATTTTTAGGAAAGCTTTCAGAAATTGAAAGCATCCCAATCTACAAAAGAGGCAAATGGAGAGGAAGTTCAATCTTGTACTAAGGATGATGATGATTTATTTGTTGACGCGGCAGGAGGAACAAAGAAGGCCAGAATATATGGGTTGGGAAATTTAGCGAGTTCTCACATCTTTAAGGGCAGTGGAAGTACATCTCAACAAGTGAATGAAAATATGTTAACTGAGATACGTGATGAGATAAGCAATAAAGTCAGTCATATAGAGAGCAAATTAGAGACCAAGATTGCAGATATGGCTCGATTTTTTGTTGAGAATCAGACTTGGATTCAGAATATGTTACTAGGACGGCCAACTGAACCTCCTAGATGGGCTCCAACAGAATCAACCCCACCAGCAGAAGATCAAGTAACAGAAGAATATCCAGATGATGACTAGTGTATGCCTTCGGCTTAGTTTTTACTTTTGAAAGTGTTCATACTTTAATACTTTGAAATGTTTAAAACTTATATATTGTAATGACTTTTGAGTTATGTTAGTTTAACTAACTATTGCATTTTATATCAATGAAAAATTATTTTGAAAATTGTTGTAAATTTAGATTTATGTAATTAAATTGTAAGTATTATTACTACAGGTGTGTATTTTATATATAAAATCCATATATAATGACACAAAACAGTCTGCGACGGAATTTGCGACGGAAAACACCACGGCATATATATACTCCAGAACATCTGCGACGGCCTTTGTGACGGATTTGCGATGACTTTTGCGACAAAATCTGCGACGAAAAATCTGCAACGACAATCTGCGACGGAATACTATAACCTTGAAAATGGCGGGAAGATAAATTTGCTACCAATTAGAGTGGATTGCGACGGTTACTGTTTGCCCGCGAAAATTTGAGTGGTAAATTTGCAACCGCCTAGTGGTAGCAAATCCGTCGCAATCTGTGACGGCCTGTCGCAAAATTAAAAACTGCGACACCTTTTTTTATTAACGGATCGTATCCGTCGCAGATCGGTCTCAAATCTTGATTTGCGACGGATTCTGTCCGTTGCAAATAGCGTGTTTTTTTGTAGTGTTCCTATCTGCCCTTGGGTGTAACAATTTCACGTACCAGTATATCTATATATTTATATTTTGTATATTTTTCATTATTAATAAAGTATTTATTTTATTTTAATATAGTCTTTTATATCTATTTATTTCAATTTTATTATCTGTTTAGATTTAAGAGGGGCTTATGCCTTTATTTTTTGCTTTATTTAAATCCTTTAAATTACTAGTTTTCCCTTTCGATCCCTTTTATCTTTTGCTGGATCAGAGCAAAAGAAATATACTTTCAATCCCTGTGGTACCTGGTATAATAAAAAGCAATATACTAATAATCTGTTTATAGTTTCATATTCTTGTATATTTGTATAAATATAAGATTTATTGGTATATAGGATGAAAACCCAGATATAAGTTTAGGAGCTGAATCTGAATAAATCCTATCTGTACTTGGGTGTAACAATTCCACGTACCAGTATATCTATATATTTATATTTTGTATATTTTTTATTATAATAAAGTATTTATTTTATTTTAATATAGTCTTTTATATCTATTTATTTGAATTTTATTATCTGTTTAGATCTATAAATTAAAGATTTAATTATGAAAATAAGTTTATATCCATCTACTACTATTCCTAAAAAGTGAATGACTATGATATTAGCAAAAGTGAATGGCTCTGGTACCAGCAAAAGATAAAAGGGGACATAAATATATATTCCTTTAGATGATTAGAGAGTTGAAATAGAGAAAAATTAAAGACAGCAAAATTTATCTATGTAACGGGTATTAATTTAAGTTAAGATAAATATTATATCGCCCTCTCTTGTTTCACTGAATCCTTCAACGCCCAAGCCTGCATAATTTGAGTCAAAAAACAATTAAGTGTTGAAATTATGAATTCAAAGCTAAAATGTGTTGTAGAATGTGCCCATTAAAATTCCAATTTCATTACATGAGTACTATATTGTATTTTTAATGTAGATTTCAGTTTGCCAATTTCAAAAATTAGCTGTTAAGATTTGACCTGTGAATTATAGGACAATTCCTGATTTAGTAAATTGATTTACATTTCTACAGATTTAGATAATAGTCACTCCGAATCAACCAACTATGCCTTTCAAATACATTTTAATTAATTTGTGTTAGATTAATGCTTGGCAGTTATTTTGGTTGACAAAAGGATTTGACTATCTTTTTACTTTTCTATATTATTGACCAAGTCTATGCATTTATAATAATAATTAAGAATAATAAGTATTTAATCTATAAAGATCTAATAAACGATTTTGTTTTGCAGTACTAAGAATTATGAAATTATGAGTTTGAATTCTCAACTCAAAGTTAAATTCTAAATATGTAAGAAAATTTAAATGATTACAATGACATTCTGGTACTATGTATTTATCTTACTATGAATTACACTAAACTAGAGAGATTATATCAAAACAAAATTATATTAATTATACTAATAATATACTAAAATGAAAATAAATAATATATTAAAATACTAATTTGAAATTAATTAATAATATACTTATTATTATACTTACTTAATATACTTACTTAATATTATACTTAAATACTTAATTTTATATTAATTTTATATTTTATAAATATATTTTATATTTTAGAAATATATTTTCTAAAATTTTATAAATATAAATAAATTTTATAAAGAATTTTAGAAATTTTCAATTATATATATATAAAATTAATATCTAGATTTTGATTTGTTTAACCCCAATTCCAGAAATCATATTATGGAGTGCAATTTTATGTTTGGCTCAGTATATCGAGAATAATAATAATAATAATAATAATAATAATAATAATAATAATAATAATAATAATAATAATAATAATAAAATGAGAAAATGAAAGTACCAGAGAAAAAAAATGAGAAAATGAAAGTACTTAAGAGGGATCAATGGTGCGGCGATCATCTCCACCAGCAGCCCTGGGTTGCTGGAACTGACTGAGTTGTCCAATACTTGCTGCAGATACATTAATGGCTAGAAGGCTTGCATCGTAATTGTTGGCAGCATCAAAGGTCCTCATCATCTGCTGTTGCTGATGATCTCTGGGGAAGAATTGGTGGTGGTCCCTTCCTCCACCGCCTGCTCCGATGAGATTGATCCCAAGGTGGTTCTGCGGATGGTGAGTGGTAGCAGCAGCGGCAGCCAATAGGCCAGCATGGCCGCCCGTGATGCCTAGATTCTGATATTTAGAGAGTTCAAATTTGGCACAGCTGAGATCCATCTGTAGCTGACGTAGTTGGTGCTGCAGGAGGGAGATGACCCCAACGCACCCATACACAGGGTCGCGGAGACGCATGTCGGCCTCATATGCCAAGGAATTGACAGCATCCTCGCGCTGGGATGGGTGCAGCTCGTTTAGAAGTTTTGTCACATTACTTGCCCCAAACACTTTGTGCACATTGGCGAATTTTTGAGGCTGATCCGGTGGAAAGTACGGAGCAAAAACACATTCCGGTTGGCATTTTCGCCTCAGAAATTTGCAGGCAGCGCATGGAGAATTTGATGATGATGCCATATATAATCTCCCCCTTCTCCTCTGCCATATAACAACAAGTAATTAAACACAATTTTCTGTAACTGAAATACACACACACACACATATATATATATACACACACATCATTATAAAATAACAATCAATAAACCACTAAACCCTAAGTTAACGAGTGTATTTGCTCACAAAGACATTAGACACAATATGCTCCATAAAGATATAATGAAGGGCAAAAAAATAAAAAAAATAAAAATATGGAGTTTTGAGAGAAACATACATATTATAATATCTATTGGAGGAAATGACTGGTTTTAGGGTTTAGCAGAAGGGAGATCCTCATAATAACACAAATGTAAAAGAATAAACTAAATTAAAACGATGCAAAAGAAAGAATATTTTTTTTTGGAAAATTTTATGCATTTAAAAAAAGGAAATGGAGATTACCCTTTACTGCAGGATCTACAACTATAATTACTAATTACTAACTTGTGATTGTTTTAACAGGAAATTCGAAGATCTAGCTCAAAGAGGATAAATATGGTAATATGTGTGTGAGCAAAAATCTTGTGTAGAGAATTGCGGTTGCTACCAAAATGATACTGTGTGTGTCTGATCACCCTCTTTGTTCCTGAGTTACCCATCAAACCAACCAAGAAACCCTAACAAGTAGTAGCGACTAGCTGTACGACAATGGACTAGTTTTGGATAGAATAGGAAAATTGATTGATTTTAGCTGTAGGCTTGTGGATTGGATCTCGTGTTGTAAAGTTTTTAATTATAAATTTCTTTCGTTTTTTTAAATGGAAAGGTTGGGGGGAGCAGATCTCGCTTGAAATTCATAGAAACAAATTTAAATAATATATATCATATAACCTGTAAAGTAAAGTAAAGTCAAGAAATTAAAGTAGTGACGATGATGATGATAGCTGAGAGAGAGAGAGAGAGAGAGAGAGAGAGAGAGAGAGAGGGAGGAAACAAATGGAAGATCTCGGGATGAACCCCTAACCCCATATATTATAAAAAAAAAATAAATATATACATTGCAGACGAGTGATTATTAATTAAGCAAGCTGTAGCTTTATCATATCAAATCATATATTTTACATAGATTTATTTATAATTTAAAATTAAGAAGAAGAGAGAAATATGGAAAGAATAAAAAGAAAGGCTCTGACTTGGACTGAAAGAGATCTTGGTATATTGAAGAAGAATTACCCTAATTCTCTTCTATTCTTTTTGTCTTTTACAGAAATAAAGAAGAAGAAGAAGAAGAAGAAGAAGAAGAAGAAGAAGGAGAAGTAGAAGGAGAAGGAGAAGGATACATCTACCGAAAGGAATTGAAGTAGTCGTAGTGCAGGTGCAGGGTGAGTGACCAGGTCGTCCCACTTGTTCAGTCAAACCTTATTAATTTCTTAGTACCAAGTCTACTTCTTTTTACTAAGAAGAAAGAATGGAACTCTTGGCTAAAACATTTGAATATGTATTTCTTTACCTTGGAAGCAGCGAATTGAAAGATGTGAAACCCCTCTTTGATGCCCTGCTTTCTGGAAAATTGGAAATAAAAATTAAATGATGAGGAAAACAATAATAATAAAGGGTGATGGTGGGTTCATGCAAAAATGGTATCTTTTTTGCTCTCGCTTATTGCTTCTATTTCTTCGCCGGAAACAAATGGCATAAAGATGATGAATAAGGCCTTCCTAACGTATAGGTAGGAGTGGAAAGAGAAAGAGAATGGAGGGTTTATAGTAACACTCAGCGAAGGAGAAGGGGAAAGTTCCCCCAGAACCAGAGGCTAAGAAGCCGCGGAGAAAGGAAACACAGGCCGTGAGGGAGAGAGAGAGAGGGAGTGTTTGTGATTGTTTGTTCTTATCATTGTTACTCTCTATTCAGACTCAGAGATTTTGGAGCATGTTGTGTTGTTTTGACATGACATTTCCTAACTCTTTTTCTCTCTCTCTCTCTCTGTACACTATACTGCTACACTATACTACTACTAGTAGTAGAAAGTATCTATTTTTCTTTGTTTATGGTATCATTTTTTACTTTCATTCATTTAGCCTTTCAGGTTGTGTGCATCTCATCATCTGTGCCATACCATACCCACACTATTACCATTGGTACCAACCACCTCTCTGTTTAAGCAAAGTCATTTTTAATTTTAACAATATATAATTAATAATACCCATCCATCATTTTAAATATTAAATAATAAAAAAACAATAATTGTTATACTATTTCATTTATTGCCCCCGCATTAATATGTTGCATCATTTTAATGTATCTTTATGGTTGCATGCCACTGAATTGCGGAGCCAAATATTCAACAAAAGCTCTGACCTTCTTGATCAATTCCATGCCAGAATTCACTACTATACAAACCTTCCTTTTATTATTTTTATTACTGCTGTTAATTTTGGCTATAAAAAAGACTACTTTTGAACTTATAATATATGTGCATATAATACAAACTCTGAAAATTTTAAATTCTAGCACTCTTGTTTTTTTTTTTTTTTTTCAAAATTTCCCATATCGAGAAAAAAATTGTCAAACTCAATATTGAACTTATGTATAATCACACATTCATAATTATACATTATAATTAGTTCTGCTTAATTAATGGCTAGAACATAACATATGTTAGCAATTAAGGGTCCTTGTTAAATATTACTTCGTCTGTACTGCTGAAATTATTATTTTTAATTTATATACACTTATTATAAAAGTCATTAAATTCTCTAGATATTATATACAGTATAAAATTATTTTGAATTGATATAAATATTTTCTATTAATTCATTAATACTATACCATCATTTTATTAATTAAATTATTAATGATAACAATATAATTAAAAAAGTTAATTAATATTTTTTAATTTTATAAAGTGATAATTTAAGAGAAATAATATATTTTTTTAAAAATAACAATTTTAGATAGACCGAAGAAGGATATCCTAATTAGCATATCAAATTAGTTTATTAATTTCAGATAAATTTGACTTTGATGAACTCAAACTAGACACTTGGACTTTATAACGAATTTCAATGCAACACAAAAATATGGGGGAAAAAAAAGAAATTTTATCAAGGAAAAAAAGCAATATGAGGTATATAAAAAACGTTTTTTTATCAATTAAATGAAATAGTATTCAGAAACTATTGCTATCAATCTTTTGTCATGTGGCGAGAATTTTTCTCCCTTACTGAGATGCATGCTGCTTGAGAGCCATGTCTAATGAACCCTTTGACGACACCATCTTTCCAAAACCACCGTAAGTAATTACAGTACTGTAATTAGTAGCTTGAGGTTTTGGCTTTGCTGCTCTTTCTTCGGCACTCAATTTTCTAACATTCATTACCTTGTCTACTATTCTGCTTCCAAAAATTTGATTTGCTGTTTGAACTTTTGGTTTTTGAGTAGTCATCAAATTTTCTTCATTATTTTGTTTTCGACCCCGCGTCAAACTTGGTGAGCATGATTGCCTCCTTGCCCTTAAATAAGTCGGCTCTGTTTTTTGATGAACTGCTGATATTACTGTTGGGTTAGGCCGGCCTCGTGTAGCTGATGTTGCACTATCTATCCTTAGATTAGGAGGCGTATCATTGGAAAATCCTGCCGGAATTATTGTTGACCGTACTCCGGTTCCACCTCTACTTGTATTCCTTGTTTTTGAATCCGATACTGTGATGTTTTTAGATGGGAAATTAGTTTGGTTCTGTGTTAATTGGGCCATTTTTTGGTTCCCCACTTTGGCATTCTTACTAAGAGTCTGAGCTGATCTCACAGGGATCTTAGGTTTTGAATTAGGAGATTTAGGTGCTGCACTAGTTCCCTTCAATGCCTCTGAATTGCTGGCTGCAAACTGATTTTTTAATAAATTAGTAGCTAGTGAATCTAATGAACAGTTAATGAATTCTTCTGAACATAGAAAAGGGTTGTTAAATTTATACCCGTGAAAGAGGTTGGGCAATTGGTATCCCCCGTTGAAGGACTAGTTGCGGAGCATTTGCTTCCATTTCTAAAGAGGGAAACAGAGGGGTTGCTGGTGGCGTTTTCAACCTTCATATGCGCATTATATTATTCAGAATTCGAAGCCGAATTTGGTCGAAATTTATATTATATGAAATTTCTTTACTTACCAGTCATAATCACTTTTGTCATTTTCACCAAAGAATTCATACCCATTTCCTTTCTTCCCAGATGCAATTCTATAGAGTGCATAATTGCCTGCATTAATTTCAACTTTTAATATTAAAAGGATCCTTAATTTTTACAATCATGCAGCAACAAATATAAGTACGTACCAGCAATAAAGTTGGGCTCAAACTCATCGGAGACGGGCTGAAGGAAGCTGGCAAGGCAGTCTTTTTCACGTTTGTGCAACTCCTTGAATAGGAGGAGGTCCTCGTCTCTGTCCTTTCGTCCATTGAATGGCAACCCACCGGCTTTCATGGTGATCTAGTTGTTGGTGGTAGCACACCAAAATTGAAAAATAAAAATAAAGAAAGTCAAAAATGCAAGGTGCCTAACAATGAAGAAATTGTAAAAAATGTGAGGTGAAAATGGGAGGTGCCTAATTTAGCCTAATTTTCACCTAATTTAGTTTGACAATTTATTTGCATTTGAAGCCTATAAATAGGCTCATTCTCTCCATTTGTAAATACACCAAGCAAACACAAAATATAGCTTAAGGAGAGCTATAGGTTAAATACCAAATAGTTTATATTAGGAATTAGAGAATCAATCTCTTGGAGTTCCTTGGAGTATAAATATTTGGGGGTTGTTTTGTGGGTGTCGGTTAGAAAAATATTAAATAATTTGTGGTTGTAACAATTTGCCGCATAGTGAATATTTTTCTTGGTTGTCGTTAGACAACGACCGTGGTTTTTCTCCATTCGGGAGTTTTCCACGTTAAATCATTGTGTTTTATTCTCTTTAATTTCTCAATTGTTATTTTATTTTCTCATTTATTCCTGCTTAAAGACGGTCCGAGGGGCGGAAAAATAGCGATTTTCCCAACAAGTGGTATCAGAGCTTAGGTGTTATAATTTTTTGTCAAAAATCTTAGTATGCTCTGTGGTTGCAGTTTGGTCTGATCTTCCACATCAGAAAAGATTTTTGTTAAAAATTATTTTTGTTTTTAAGCTGGTGGAGCTTTGGAAAAGGTGGAGCCGTTTTGCTTTGGTGTGCTTGAGTATTGGTGGTGAGATAAATAATTACATGTCGAGGTAAATTCTGTCAAACGACACGAATTTAGTCTAAGGCAAGTGGATTTTAAGTGAGACCTTTGTGACTCCTCCTCTTACCTGGGAATTTACCTGGTGTAATATTTATTTCTGGTCCTTTATTAAGCACAAAGTAAGCATGTCGGCAATGAGATGCGAGATTGAGAAATTTGATGGGAGAATGAATTTTGCACTGTGGCAAGTGCAAGTCAAAGACGTGTTGATACAGTCTGGACTACATAAGGTTTTGCAGGGTAAACCAGTCAGCGGAAGAAATTCAGAAAAAGGCGGTGGCAGTGGAGACTCAGAAAAATCCAAGATTAGTGACGAAGAATGGGAGGAGCTGGATATCAAGGCGGCAAGTCAAATTCGCATGTGTCTAGCAAAAAATGTTCTTGCTAATGTGCTTGGATTGTCCACGACAAAGGAGCTGTGGGAGAAACTGGAAGAATTGTATCAGGGAAAAAATATATCCAACAGGTTATATTTGAAAGAGCAATTTCATACGTTGAAAATGGCGGAAGGTACAAAGCTGTCCGATCACCTGAGTGTCCTCAATGGTATTATCTCTGAATTAGAAACTCTTGGAGTGAAAACCGAAGATGAAGATAAAGCTCTCCGGCTCATCCTGTCACTTCCTTCAACATATGAGCACATGAAGCCTGTTCTGAAATATGGTAGTAAGGAAGTGGTGTATGCGGATGTGGTTAGTAAGCTCATTACTGAGGAGAGAAGACTGAATGAAATGGAAAATAAATCTTATGAGAATTCAGCTTTATCTGTCGGTATCAGGAAAAAGAATAAAGGCTCCGGAAAGAGGAAGGTTGTCTGCTGGGGGTGTGGTCAAACTGGACACGTGAGGAAGGATTGCCCGAACGGTGGAGCTGATTCGGCTAGAAGCTCTAACGTTGTTGCTGCCAATGTGATCTCCTGTGGCGAAGGAGATGATGAGTTGTCTCTGTAGTTGAGAGAAGTGTGTCCTCATGGCATGATTGCTACCCGTTGAGATGCCATGGAAGAGGACTGATTATTGGTAGCTGGTCCACGGAAATACGCGCTGCATTGGTTGACAGTTGATGCAAGGTGCGTGGTGGAAAAATTATGTCGATGGCTAATGAACTCTCGGAAAGTCAACAGGAGGGTTGCACCATAAACTATTAGCGGGATCCGACATGGCCGATGAAAAATTTTTGGAGTTGGCGAAATAATTCCAAGTGTCAATACTCTTTTATGGTGGAGTATGTTAATTCTTGACTTTAAGAATTATAATTGTCGGTAACAGACAATGTTGTGTTTTTATTTTTCAAGGTGGAGATTGTTGGTGGTAGCACACCAAAATTGAAAAATAAAAATAAAGAAAGTCAAAAATGCAAGGTGCCTAACAATGAAGAAATTGTCAAAAATGTGAGGTGAAAATGGGAGGTGCCTAATTTAGCCTAATTTTCACCTAATTTAGTTTGACAATTTATTTGCATTTGAAGCCTATAAATAGGCTCATTCTCTCCATTTGTAAATACACCAAGCAAACACAAAATATAGCTTAAGGAGAGCTATAGGTTAAATACCAAATAGTTTATATTAGGAATTAGAGAATCAATCTCTTGGAGTTCCTTGGAGTATAAATATTTGGGGGTTGTTTTGTGGGTGTCGGTTAGAAAAATATTTTGTAATTTGTGGTTGTAACAATTTGCCGCATAGTGAATATTTTTCTTGGTTGTCGTTAGACAACGACCGTGGTTTTTCTCCATTCGGGAGTTTTCCACGTTAAATCATTGTGTTTTATTCTCTTTAATTTCTCAATTGTTATTTTATTTTCTCATTTATTCCTGCTTAAAGACGGTCCGAGGGGCGGAAAAATAGCAATTTTCCCAACACTAGTAATAAATTTGCATTCAGGTTAATAGCTTCCATTATATAGCAGAGGCGATATATGTGTATGCTAATGCTATGGAATTGAGGCCGGCAATTTCTACTGTGGCTAAACTACAAGAAAACACGAGGCATCGAATCAATGATTAGTAGTTTAAATACCAAACAAAGTCAGATTCTTCAGCATTTTTGGAGTATTTGAACCAACCAAAAATCCGGCCTGCCGATTTAATTTACGGGAAAATTACTCCCGCGAGATTTTTAAAAAAATTTATATGTTTTATTTCAGATTTTTTAATCATTTTATAAAAATTCATAATAAATTTATAAAATTTATTATATTCATACTAATTACAAATTTTGGTAAACATAAAAATATTTTGAAAAATATCATAAAATTTATAATTTTTTTTCTGATAATTTTGTAAAAAGCCCTTAATTTATTACTATTATTTTTTAAAATCTGCAACATATTATTGTCAATGGGCCAAAAAATCAGTTCAGATGGACTAGTGTATGATTGAGGTTGTGAGCTTCCATATGTAAATGGGTTAAGGCCTAAAAATATGGCCCATAATTATACGCACAATTCATAAACCAAACCTTCTATATATAAATGGGTTAGGGCCCAAAGACCTAACCCATAATCATACACACACTCCACAAACCAAACCTTCCATCTATAAATGGGTTCGGTCCAAAAATCTAGCCCATAATCATTCACACAATCCACAAACCAAACAATTAAATTTTTAAAACTAAAATTAAAAATAAAAAGGCAGGGGAAAGGCCGTCCCTGTTCAGACTTCAGAACTCAAATAGCTGCACTTTTACTCACTGAAGTACTCCAGCCGAAGCCGGAAAGTGGGAATGGCGATGATGGGTTCATCCACCGGAAAAGTACGGAGGTTGCGCTCCTCCTTTTTTTATCAGATACATACACCACCACCAGCGTAGTATTAGTAACAGTAGCTCGTTCGCAAGGGAAAGAGCTAGTTGGTCTATTTCATCGAACTCCAACAAAATCAGTCATTTCTTTATGAATAACTTGTTACGCTCTAATTTTTCAGCTCAGACTTCTTCCTTTAGTTCAATTGCGAATCATCATCCTCAGCTGACAGATGCATATTCAGCCGTAGATTTAGCTCTGGACTCAGTTGTTAAGGTCCTTACAGTATCCAGCAGCCCCAACTATTTCCTTCCTTGGCAGAACAAGCCCCAGCGCAAAACTATGGGTTCCGGTATCTATATTTCTCTTTATGTAAATAATGCATTGAAGTTTTGGCTTACCTTTTCATTTGTAAATATTTGTACTTTGAATATTCAGTATTTCAATGGTATTTCCATTCTGCTGTGGATTTATACTTGGCAATCTGCTGGCTTTATCTGCATTCTCCAAACCCACGACAATTTGATTCATTAAAATGAGATGAAAATGTGCTAATCATTTTTAGTTCTCATGTGTTTTTGGTCCAACAATTGATTTTTGAGGTACTTATGCTGCTAGCCAAACTAATTTCTTTGATTCTGGGTGGGCTTGCATTGGTCACAAAATTGATAAAATAGTTAAAAAGTCATATACGTTTGTGTGCCTTTCTGATGATAACTCTTTTCCATCTAATTATGTTTCTTAAATTAGATATATGGGGTTGTCCAACATCAATTATACTTATAACTCCTGTCTCTTCACTTTGTTTTCAAAAATCCTCGCCAGGTAGGGATATTAAAGTATACAATTGTGACGCTTTGACACCTTAAATTAGTAAAATTATGGACCGATCCTTTGCGCTGTTGCGAAACTGGTACTTGGCGGCTTACGAGCAACATATAGACTAAGGTTGCCAATAACTCTATCGCTCTTTTTTGAAGGCCTTTTCTAATTTCTTTCTAGCTGGGAATTTATTACATTTCGACCAGTTCCTAGTGCCTTTACTTTAAGGGTGTAATCCATTTCGAGTCTCATTCCTGCTTCCATTGATGTTGGTCCAAGAGAGCCCCCGTTTTAACCAGTTGTGGGCAGTGGAAGACCAGTCATAAGCGGGTGCAGAGAGAAAGAGAATATAGAGTCTGAAAGCGAGGAGCGGGGAAGGCACGAACGGAGGGTTTTAAGTTAATATACGAATTTTGAAATTCTAGTCACATGAAGCACTTTATGCTGGACAGAGTCACAGCAAGAAAGATAATATGAAATTAATTTTTCTTATGTTAATTGTGGGATGTGCTGAATATGTTTTGGCCACAAATTCTGTCTGCTAGTGACTAGGAGCATTCGAACTTCAAATCTTAAAATTTTAATATAAGCCCTGAAATATCAAGGATTAAACTAAGAGTCTGATAAATACATCTTTGTTTTCATTTTATTATATTTTCTAACTTTAGTTTTTTGTTATGAACTTGTAATGCAGGATTTGTTATTCCTGGAAAAAAGATTCTTACCAATGCTCATGTAGTGGCTGATCATACATTTGTACTTGTAAGAAGACATGGGTCTCCCACCAAATATAGAGCAGAAGTTCAAGCTGTTGCTCATGAATGTGATTTAGCTATTTTGTCGGCTGAAAATGAAGAGTTTTGGGAGGGCATGAATTTCTTGGAGCTAGGAGACATACCATTTCTGCAAGAAGCTGTTGCTGTAGTTGGATATCCTCAGGGTAAAAACATAACATAGCACTATTTGGAATACTCCATTATATTACACATAGTAGCTGTTTTAACTGAGGGTTGCTGCAATAAGCAATACATAATCTATGGACAACTTGAGTTTGAGATTAATTCTCATACTATATGACAGATCTTTGTATAATTTCTTACATCAGAATCCCTGATTATGTAGTTTGATTGGAGTTGAAACAAATTATTAACTTTCAATGCATGGGATAGGAAAAGAAAGTATAATGGATTTTTTGTCATATAGGGTGCTCATGTTTGTAAGAATTGGTTCAGGTGTACATGTTTGTATGGCAAATAGAGGAAACAAAAGCATAAAACACAAATTAAGTCACACAATATTACATTTCAAGGTTTATTTATAGTGCTGGTGAAGATCAAACATGCATCGAAGTTATCTTGCTTTGCTTTGAGGTAGTTTCTACAAGAGAAGTTCTTGGAGAAGTTAACTATGCATTTATATGGTGCTTAGTATGAGGTTTATTTTTGTGCTGTTAGGGGTTACTTCTTTGTGACTTTATGCTGTGTGTAGACATGATTGTACCTTATGGTATCTTTTGGTTGGTGTTGGTGGCAGGTGGTGACAACATTTCTGTTACTAAAGGTGTTGTCTCTAGAGTTGAACCCACACAATATGTTCATGGTGCAACCCAGCTGATGGCAATACAAATCGATGCAGCCATAAATCCAGGGAATAGTGGTGGCCCAGCGATAATGGGCAATAAAGTTGCTGGTGTAGCTTTTCAAAATCTTTCAGGTGCTGAGAACATGGGGTGAGTAGTTGCCATATGTTTATGTTTTGGGTCATATGACTGCTAAATATCTTGGCTTTTAAAGTTTTTTACTGATAGGTTAATGAAATTTGGAGTTCACGTATTTGTTTGCAACCTAAAGAGGATGGTTTCTGCCATAACATTATCACGATTTATATAAAAGGACGAGCAAAAGATAGTGAAATACTTAAAGCTATAAATTCTTTCTATTATCCTTTTGTTCACAACTTTTTTTTTCTTAGTTCATAGTTCTATATATTTAAATATTACTTGTAGTTAATACTTTTTGCCCATTTTGTGATTTTCAGTTACATAATTCCTGCTCCTGTGATTAAGCATTTTATAGCCGGCGTGGAAGAAAATGGAAAGTATGCTGGATTCTGTTCTTTGGGTCTATCATGTCAACCATCAGAAAATATTTATTTGAGAAAGCACTTCCGCATGCACTGAGAAATGACTGGGGTACTTGTGAGCAAAATTAATCTTTTATCAGATGCATACAAAATCATGAGAAAAGATGATATAATCCTTGCATTTGATGGTGTACCTATAGCAAATGATGGAACAGGTATTTCACTTTCTAAATCTTTTTCCATTATTAGGTAATTGATGATTCTTCCTATCCATTTTTCTTAATCTGGTTTGTAGTCTTACGTTCTTCTCTTTTCATATCACTGTTGAAAAAAAAAAGACAATAAAAATTAGACCATTCTGGTTCATCATAGAATTTCCATTATTTTCTAGGATTATTTTTCATCAATGTATCTTGAAGATCCAAAGGCAAATTTCCAATGGGAGGCCATTTTGGGGACTTGGAGTCATATTGTGGTGTATAGGTTTATTTGGATTAATAACTTGGGAAGATGGCTTATTTTGTCATGATAATTTCTTGGTTCACTGGGGGGCTGATTGAAAATTAATTATTCGAGCTTGAATGTTATGTACTATTGTCTGGGAAAGAGGAGGCTGTTAGGTTTAATGCATTTATCTAATTTATGGATTCTTCTGAGGAAAGGAATAGAACAGCCCTCAGGTGGAAGAGTTGCCTATCTTAGTGCTAAAGATGAAAGAGAGATATTTAGCGATATTTTTCAGTTTGCGATTGGCGAATATCATGGATATGCAAGCTAGTTATATAATTTAGTCAAGAACTTAAGTTATTTACTACCATATCCTTGGAGTTGTCAAATTACTTTTAATTCTATATCATTTTGAATCTATCTGTATTTTATGCATGTAGCATACTTAATAGAAATGCATATTGTTTTAATAAGAAAATGAGGTGTTATGTTTTGAACCAATGGTTACATAAAAGAACCAGAAAAACTTCAGCATAACAGTGTGATTAGAAAAACTTGACCATAAAAGTGTGATTAGGTGTAGTCTTATGTAACTGATGACAAATATGTGTGCGTGACATCATGCTTAGGATTCCAAATTGTTCAAATGCTGTGCATTATTTCATTAGGGTCTGTGAATTAGGAACCGTCAGGTTGGTTCTAGTGGCAAAATTAAAATGTTATTTTTTGGTCAGTAATTTTGTTTTTAGTGCTCTTTTGAATATACAGTTGTTTTCCTATTGGTGTTCTTCATTTGTAATATGACTTGCATACTGTGCAGTTCCTTTCCGAAATAGGAAGCGGATAACTTTCGATCATTTGGTATCAATGAAGAAGCCCAATCAAACAGCTTTACTAAGAATTTGGAGGGATGGTGAAGAGCATGAATTCAGATCAGACCTGTAAATTTTCCCATATTTTTGAAAAACATAGTTCCAGTATCTTCAGAAATTCATTTTAAAACATCATTTCTGAATTGGCATTAGAATCTTTCTATTTTAAACTAGCATTTTTGAATTGGCATAGAATCTTTTCTTCTTTTATTTAATAACCCCTTTTTTTTCTTTTCATAAAAAATGGTGCCACCTGCAAATTGAAAATAGGAAGGGGTTGCATCAAGTTTCTCAGATAATTTTTTTCATGAATTCTGGCTGGAGCATTAAACGTGTGGTCCTTAACAGGATATAGATGAGAGATTTGTAGTCTGATGATATCTGAAGTTTGAAAGAACAAAGGAAAGGTTGCTCCAAGCTGCTCAAGGTCCCATATTTGTTCTATTAGCTCATTAATTAATGGATTCCATAATATTTTTAAGTTGGCAACTTCCTTAATGCTGCTGACAGTTCTTAAATGAATTGGATTTAGATCAGAGAACAATCCAACGAGAGGCTACTGGTTAGTGTCTTATGTAAAATAGGTTTAAGAGGTAGTATGATGTTAGAGAAAAGAAACCTGTGGGATGTTTATATCATGATGTGATGAATGATTTTTTTTTTCTATAATCTCTTATCATTGGATTATTACCTAACATTATATGTATATTTTTGTAATTGTTATAAAACTTAAATTGTTTGTTTTAATGATTAATCTTTTTAATTTTGTGGATTTTACTTCAATTTTTTGTTTCAAGTGTCAATCTTTAATTTTGTGGATTTTTCAGTTGCAGCCACTTGTTCCAGTTCACCAATTTGATAAGTATACTAGTTATTACATCTTTGCCGGTCTGGTCTTTTGTCTTTGTCCCACTCTCGCAGCCATATCTTCATGAGCATGGAGACTTGTATAATACTTCACCTCGTCGATTGTGTGAGCGTGCATTAAGGGAGCTGCCCAAGAAGGCTGGCGAACAACTTGTCATTCTTTCCCAGGTATGCTTTTACAGCTTAAGTATGAAATTTATATGCTTTGAGGAAACAACTTTATAATTAACTAAGATATGAGGATCTTCATAATTTTCAAGAATGTCAAACTAGAGTTTAAATAGTGAAACTGAAATCATAGAATATGCTGATCAGTCCTTGGGACTTCATTGTATCTGAATGTACAAATATTTAGATTGTAAAGCAAGCCAAGAAGTACATCCATTTCAGTTTATCTATAGGACTTCATAAGGCACTGGATCATGTTATTTATCCATATTTCCTCTTTTTGAGGAGCTTTTACAATTCTGTGATTGCTATCTCATTGCCCATGCAAGATAGCTTCTTATTGCAGAAGGTAAATAACTGGAAGTTTATTGACTTTAGTAACTTATCTATACTTACTTATCTGGTTCAGGTGCTGATGGATGATATAAATGCGGGATATGAGCGTCTTGCAGAATTACAGGTGCCAGCATGTTTCCAATTCAATTACACATGTTCTCAATTTTGATTTTAATGTATCATCCATTATATATAATAAGGGCATGGCTTTAGCAACATTTGGTCTGTTTCCATGAAGGGTGCAAAATTTATTTCTTAGATTAGCTGTTTCATGTATAACTTGGGACCATAGCTGTTATCTGTCTATCTCCTCATCAGTCTCAGCTATTGAGCAGGTTAAGAGTGTCAATGGAGTAGAAATTGAAAATTTGAAGCATTTGTGCCAGTTTGTTGAGCATTGTAGTGCAGAGAGCTTGAGGTTTGATTTGGATGATGATAGGGTGATAGCATTGAACTATAACTCCTCAAGAGTAGCCACTTCCAGAATTTTGAAACGTCACAGAATACCTTCTGCCATGTCCGATGATCTTACTGATGCGCAGACTAGAAAAGAAAATGAATTGGCGTAAATTTGGTTCCTTGCCTAAAATCTCCGCCTTTGAGGTTTTAGGTGAGGATGTTCACTATTCAGCTTAAACCATTAAACCTAACTGAATTAAACTGAATTCAGTTTGATTCTTGACATAATTGATTTGCAAATTTTGTAAGTTTGGTTTGCAATATTTGCAAAATTAATTTACAAATTAATTTCAGTTTTCTATTTAAAACAATCAAATATGTAAATTATATTTATATTATGTATTATCTTAAATATAATTATTATATGCTAACAATTTATAATATTTAGTTGAAAATATGCATTTTAAATTTCAATTTTCTTCATTTTATAGTTTTTTAGACAACCTAATAATATAAGAATAAATGCTAGTTGAAAATATGCATTTTAAATTTCAATTTTCTTCATTTATAGTTTTTTAGACAACCTAATAATATAAGAATAAATGCTAATTTTTATTATGTTACTTAATATTGTATTTTATTGCTTGAACTTTGAACTTAGGAATAAGATATTAAAACTTCTTTCTTAAAATTTTATTTGCTTTTACATTATTGAAAAGATCTTATTACTATTTGTTAGGAGTTAAATATTTTTAGTAATGAGCTGTTTTGAAAAAAAAAAAGATAAATGCACTATGATTTTAAAAATAATAATAATAATAATTTTAGGGATTCTTATTATTTATTCCAAACCGTTCTAAAAATTAACCTAAACCATGAACAAATTATAACAAAGAAATGCTCTTAAAAATATTTTCATTATAGTTTTTACTTTTTATTTTTATTACTCAGATAATGCTCTAAGTAGACAAATAATGTTCAACTAGAATTAATAACAAATAATGTCCAACTGGAATTAATAAATATCTTCATTATAAGTAAGTGGATTGTAATCAATTGTATAATAATTTATAATTGAAATCTAACTCAACTCATGTTTAATTTAAAATTGCTTAAAATTAGATGTTGATTGAAATTTAATAATTACATATCATCAAATTAATCAATTTATTTAACTAACAACGTTATACTTTTTTCTTTTATTAATGTAAACTTACATTTCCTATCCATCTCATTCTACAAAAAAAATACTTTAAAATTTTTGAAATCAAATTATATATATGATAAGTAAAATTACAAATAAATTTATGAAGTTTTAGACTAAATGGCTTACGTATTGAAATTTATATATTCTTCTATGATTCAAATCCTAACATTAAATCTATAAATTAAACTAAAATGTTCTTTAAATTCTTAAAAAAGTTTGAATATTCATCTTACAGGTACCATGGATATTACCACTATTATTATAACTATTTAAACTCATTTAAATTCACGGCATGTTCATTTATCTAAATTCTAATATAATAATAAATCCTAAAATAAACATAAAAATGGAAAATTAATGAACATATGTAGTTAAATCATTTTGTATGGAATGACAATGAAAAACAACCCAAATTACCAGTTACTAGGAAGAAAATGGAAAGAAGAGGAGCGTTAAACGGAATCCCAAATCCAGGAATAAAGTGTATAAAAATGGCATATTTCATATGGGTTTTGCTTACAGTTTAATACCGTTTCAAGATGGGCACAGAATCAACTTGATTAATGCTTATCTTCTTGACCGTTTCCATGATTTTCTATACTCCTACATCCTTTTTTTACAAGTATATATTAATTTACAGATTAGTTTGAAGTACTTCAACATATATATATATATATATATACATATCTTGAGAGTAATTTTTAATTGGCTATACATATGATGATGATGGATATTGGCTATAAACAGGTAGCATTTATAAGCCTGCTGATTACTATCGTAGGATGGTCGAAGTGTAATAATAGATGTGTACTGTTTGTGTTTGGAGATTCATTGGTGGATGTTGGCAACAATAACTATCGCAGCTCCATGGCCAAGGCCAATTACTTTCCTTATGGAATTGATTTCAACATAGGCCCTACTGGCAGATTTTTCAATGCCAAAACCTTTGTTGACATACTAGGTGCATGCATTTTATTTATTAATATATAATTACAGTAATTTTAAAGAGTAATTGTTTAATCTCTCTTTCCTATTGATTAGAAAATATTATTATAAGTCTCTCGTGAAAAATTGTTAAATAATTATTCTTCAAAATGACTGTAATTAGCATTCATATATATATATATATATATATATATATGAAAACATTGTTGGATTGTCAATTTCATTTGTTAGTTTTATACATATGGCTGCAGGAGAGATGATAGGTGTGCCTTACCCTTCAGCCTTTGCAGATCGTAACACAGTTGGAGCCAGAATACTTGGAGGGTCAATTATGCCTCGGCAGCCGCTGGCATCCTCGATGAGACTGGCCAACACTATGTAATATATTCAAAATACCAAATTAAATTAACTTTTATTTAATTATTTCAAATAATATATATATCTAACAAATAATTTTTCAGGGAGAAAGGTACAGTTTGAGCCAACAAATGCTAAATTTTGGGACTAATCTAAATCAACTAAGAACAATGATGAATGGAACTGATCTTAGAGAGTACTTAGCCAAATCTCTAGCAGTTTTTTTGGTCTTTGGAAGTAATGATTACATCAATAATTATCTCAAGCCGTCAATATACTCCTCTAGCTACAATTATAGTCCGCCGCAATTTGCCAACCTTCTACTCAATCACTATGCCCGTCAACTTGTGGTGTGTAATTAATACTTAATTTGAAGGTTTAATTAAGGCTTAATTAATGATGATATATATTTTGCATAATAATAATATGGATGCAGACGCTGTATAGTTTGGGACTAAGAAAATTTCTGATAGCTGGGATCGGACCTCTGGGATGCATTCCTAACCAAAAAGCTAGCGGTCAAGCCCCTCCAGACAGATGTGCCGATGACGTAAATGAGATATTAGGTGCCTTTAATGAAGGATTGAGGTCACTTGTCGATAAATTCAACAGACATGATGGTGTTATATCTGCATATGGCAACACTTATGCTGCGGTTGGCGATATCCTAAATAATCCTACCATTTATGGTAATACTAAATCTAATCATATCCTATAAAAAAAATTTCTCAGTCACTTGATTTATTTTTCAAATGGATTATTTATTTATTTATCCTAATTAGAAACTAATCTATTTAATTAATTTCAGGGTTTAGTGTGGTTGATAGAGGTTGTTGTGGAATTGGAAGGAACCAAGGTCAAATAACATTCCCTTTTGCGATTCCATGTTCCAACAGAAATGTGTATGTCTTTTGGGATGCCTTTCATCCAACACAGGCTGTGAATGCCACTCTAGCCCAGCGGGCCTTTGGCGGAACACCAAGGGATTGCTATCCCATTAACGTCCAACAAATGACTCTAATCAACTGATCATCAATTTTTTTTTTATTTACACTCTAAAATAAAAAAGGAAATATTTTCCTTTCGTATGTCAAAAACTCGAAAACCTCTTCAATATTTATCTTATTTTGTGCTTTTCAAACTGATGAGTTCATTTAGATGAATTTAATTGTATTTAGTGAAATGTCTAGGTTGAGTATTTTAGACTTTTAGTATTAAATGGAATGGTGAAGATGAAATTAACTAGTTAATTATGTTTTTTATAGGTTCTATTTTGTAACCGCAAAATGAAATTAAACACCGAAGCCTTTCTATTAATAAAAACAAACAATGTTCATCTTTTTAATATGTTTTTTATTTCCTAAAAATAAATAATAAATTAGTACAAAAAATAAATAAAATAATTGAAAATAATAGATCAAATAAATCATGTTGGCAGGATATATAAGTCCTTTATCCTCAACTTATATAAGTTGTTTGCATGCCAGGATATTTCATAACAAACAATGCATATATAATGTAACGGGCCAATCATCGAGTAGCGTGACTATTTATTAAAAATAAATGCTTGAATTCCCATTTGCAAATGTCACACAACATTTATTAATAATCAAATATATGTTGAAATAAAATATAAATAAAATTTCTACCAAAAAATATGAATAAATTATGTTATTATCTCAAAGAAATGCGGTAATTTATCATCAAAAACAAAAATCATATACCAATTAAACAACATTTGTGTTAAAAACTACTTCCTCTATTGTAAAAAACTAATGCATAAGTCTTGGATGGGCATCGGAAGTGGGGACTAATGGTAAATGAGGACTGAATATATGTTGAAAATTGTGATTTCATGGAGAAGTGGTAGCACCAATAACAATTACTTTTCCTCTCCATTTATCAATTAAAATTTTCACTAAACATGATAATTTTTACTTGATTTCACTTCACTGCCTCTCCGTTCATTTTAAGTTACGAGGAAATTTTTTTAATCTTATCTTATCTTTTTTTTTTCCTATTTTTAACTTCTCAAGAAAATCTCTCCATTTGTCTTTTAAACTTTTCAAGAAGATTTCTTATTTTTTGTTCTCCCTTTTTTACTTTCATTGGTAGTAGATTTTAGACACACCTATAAGACAATAGATTTATCTACCTTTAGATACCCAAATGAATTTGGGCCATTGAGGGTTAGTTGTTGAAGGATTGTTTAATTTAAGATTAGCCTTCCTAATATGACAAAATGTACTTTTATAACCAATTTTCTTCCAATAATGACATTGATACAAGGGTTTATGTCTTTGCATCCTTCTTCTAACTTTAATCCTTCTTCTAACTTTAAGGGATTATGTGGACAATCACAAATATGTGTGGAATGAGATTGTTTTTGTACATATTTTTACTTGTGTTCATGCTTTGTGTACATATATGCATAACTTGCTCTTGGTAACTTGGTCCTATAGCATATTGAGCCTTAAATAGTCATTTTGGGGCTTAGAGGCTTAGTGTGAGCATTGGTGTTCTTTACAACTTCAACACTAGAGGTTTAAGTTGTAGAGACTTTAAAAAATGTTGGTGCATTAGATGTGGTGGAGTTGAGCTATTGAATCCTAAACCATATTTTGAGGAAAGTGACCTTTGGACACTAATCAATATATTTAAGACCTCCTTTCCTTTATGAAATTTAGAAATAGAGTTTTTTAGTTTATTTATTTCTTCTTTCAAAATTTTATTTTCTATAGTAATTTTATCTAAATTAGATGAAGTTTTAGATACTTCATTCAAAGACTTCAATAATTGTTCATTTGAGGTTTTCAATTCTAAAGTGAAAATTTTTAAATAAATAAAGTTTTTTTCTAGCTTAGAACATTTATCTTTATAAAATTCATTTTAGAAAATATTTTTGTACACTTAGATTCATATGCTCAGCTAAATTATTATCATCTAAAGCATTATCAACATTGTCATTGTATGTACTATAGTTTAAAGATAGAGTACCTATCTCATTGGTATGATCATCATCTTCTATTGCCATGAAACAAAGATTTACAATTTCTTACTCTTTCTCATCTTCTTCAGTTGAAGAATCATCATCTCAAGTAGCTTCGAGAGACTTATTCCTTTCTTTGTTACACTTCTTGTTTGCAATTTAAAGCAATCCGTTTTGATGTGACCCATCTTGCCACATTTATAGCATTTAACTTCATTCTTTTTTTCTTTTTCTTTGAAAGAGAATTTGAGGAAGTTACCTTTACTAGCTTGCATTCTCTTCTTTCTTTTCTATTCACTTACTCTTCTAGATAGCATAGCCATTTCTTTATCATCATTAATATATTATTCACTTGAGCTTTCTACTTCTTTAGTAGCTTTGAGAGCTATAGTGATACGGAACCCCAAGACCCAATTCTAAGAACTCTTTGTCAAACGAATCAAATATTCAATTACACTCAAGCAATCAGATTATGGTTTGTTCTTACAGCCAAGAACACTTTCTAATTAGAACTCAAGTTACATAAAAATTTTCTTTAAACCCCAATGAAATAAGCACTCAAGAACACAAGAAATAGGAATTAAAACTGAAATACAAATGAATAATTCAATTACAATTCAATCAACACCTTATGCATAAAAACTCAAAGAAAGCAAACTGTCTCTTCATTCATAAAATGATAATACATAATTTTTCTGGATCATCAAACAAAACAAACAACCCTTTTAATTGGGGTTAACATCAGAAATAAAATAAAAGCCTAATGCTAGATTAATTCTCATCTATGGGTTTAGGGTTTGGGGTTTGGGGTTTGGGGTTTGGGGTTTGGGGTTTAGGGTTGAGGGTTGAGGGTTGAGGGTTTAGGGTTTAGGGTTTAGGGTTTAGGGTTTGGGGTTTGGGGTTTGGGGTTTGGGGTTTAGGGTTGAGGGTTGAGGGTTTAGGGTTTAGGGTTTAGGGTTTAGGGTTTAGGGTTTAGGGTTTAGGGTTTAGGGTTTAGGGTTTAGGGTTTAGGGTTTAGGGTTTAGGGTTTAGGGTTTAGGGTTTAGGGTTTAGGGTTTAGGGTTTAGGGTTTAGGGTTTAGGGTTAAGGGTTTAGGGTTTAGGGTTTAGGGTTAAGGGTTAAGGGTTAAGGGTTTAGGGTTTAGGGTTTAGGGTTTAGGGTTTAGGGTTTAGGGTTTAGGGTTTAGGGTTTAGGGTTTAGGGTTTAGGGTTTAGGGTTTAGGGTTTAGGGTTTAGGGTTTAGGGTTTAGGGTTTAGGGTTTAGGGTTTAGGGTTTAGGGTTTAGGGTTTAGGGTTTAGGGTTTAGGGTTTAGGGTTTAGGGTTTAGGGTTTAGGGTTTAGGGTTTAGGGTTTAGGGTTTAGGGTTTAGGGTTTAGGGTTTAGGGTTTAGGGTTTAGGGTTTAGGGTTTAGGGTTTAGGGTTTAGGGTTTAGGGTTTAGGGTTTAGGGTTTAGGGTTTAGGGTTTAGGGTTTAGGGTTTAGGGTTTAGGGTTTAGGGTTTAGGGTTTAGGGTTTAGGGTTTAGGGTTTAGGGTTTAGGGTTTAGGGTTTAGGGTTTAGGGTTTAGGGTTTAGGGTTTAGGGTTTAGGGTTTAGGGTTTAGGGTTTAGGGTTTAGGGTTTAGGGTTTAGGGTTTAGGGTTTAGGGTTTAGGGTTTAGGGTTTAGGGTTTAGGGTTTAGGGTTTAGGGTTTAGGGTTTAGGGTTTAGGGTTTAGGGTTTAGGGTTTAGGGTTTAGGGTTTAGGGTTTAGGGTTTAGGGTTTAGGGTTTAGGGTTTAGGGTTTAGGGTTTAGGGTTTAGGGTTTAGGGTTTAGGGTTTAGGGTTTAGGGTTTAGGGTTTAGGGTTTAGGGTTTAGGGTTTAGGGTTTAGGGTTTAGGGTTTAGGGTTTAGGGTTTAGGGTTTAGGGTTTAGGGTTTAGGGTTTAGGGTTTAGGGTTTAGGGTTTAGGGTTTAGGGTTTAGGGTTTAGGGTTTAGGGTTTAGGGTTTAGGGTTTAGGGTTTAGGGTTTAGGGTTTAGGGTTTAGGGTTTAGGGTTTAGGGTTTAGGGTTTAGGGTTTAGGGTTTAGGGTTTAGGGTTTAGGGTTTAGGGTTTAGGGTTTAGGGTTTAGGGTTTAGGGTTTAGGGTTTAGGGTTTAGGGTTTAGGGTTTAGGGTTTAGGGTTTAGGGTTTAGGGTTTAGGGTTTAGGGTTTAGGGTTTAGGGTTTAGGGTTTAGGGTTTAGGGTTTAGGGTTTAGGGTTTAGGGTTTAGGGTTTAGGGTTTAGGGTTTAGGGTTTAGGGTTTAGGGTTTAGGGTTTAGGGTTTAGGGTTTAGGGTTTAGGGTTTAGGGTTTAGGGTTTAGGGTTTAGGGTTTAGGGTTTAGGGTTTAGGGTTTAGGGTTTAGGGTTTAGGGTTTAGGGTTTAGGGTTTAGGGTTTAGGGTTTAGGGTTTAGGGTTTAGGGTTTAGGGTTTAGGGTTTAGGGTTTAGGGTTTAGGGTTTAGGGTTTAGGGTTTAGGGTTTAGGGTTTAGGGTTTAGGGTTTAGGGTTTAGGGTTTAGGGTTTAGGGTTTAGGGTTTAGGGTTTAGGGTTTAGGGTTTAGGGTTTAGGGTTTAGGGTTTAGGGTTTAGGGTTTAGGGTTTAGGGTTTAGGGTTTAGGGTTTAGGGTTTAGGGTTTAGGGTTTAGGGTTTAGGGTTTAGGGTTTAGGGTTTAGGGTTTAGGGTTTAGGGTTTAGGGTTTAGGGTTTAGGGTTTAGGGTTTAGGGTTTAGGGTTTAGGGTTTAGGGTTTAGGGTTTAGGGTTTAGGGTTTAGGGTTTAGGGTTTAGGGTTTAGGGTTTAGGGTTTAGGGTTTAGGGTTTAGGGTTTAGGGTTTAGGGTTTAGGGTTTAGGGTTTAGGGTTTAGGGTTTAGGGTTTAGGGTTTAGGGTTTAGGGTTTAGGGTTTAGGGTTTAGGGTTTAGGGTTTAGGGTTTAGGGTTTAGGGTTTAGGGTTTAGGGTTTAGGGTTTAGGGTTTAGGGTTTAGGGTTTAGGGTTTAGGGTTTAGGGTTTAGGGTTTAGGGTTTAGGGTTTAGGGTTTAGGGTTTAGGGTTTAGGGTTTAGGGTTTAGGGTTTAGGGTTTAGGGTTTAGGGTTTAGGGTTTAGGGTTTAGGGTTTAGGGTTTAGGGTTTAGGGTTTAGGGTTTAGGGTTTAGGGTTTAGGGTTTAGGGTTTAGGGTTTAGGGTTTAGGGTTTAGGGTTTAGGGTTTAGGGTTTAGGGTTTAGGGTTTAGGGTTTAGGGTTTAGGGTTTAGGGTTTAGGGTTTAGGGTTTAGGGTTTAGGGTTTAGGGTTTAGGGTTTAGGGTTTAGGGTTTAGGGTTTAGGGTTTAGGGTTTAGGGTTTAGGGTTTAGGGTTTAGGGTTTAGGGTTTAGGGTTTAGGGTTTAGGGTTTAGGGTTTAGGGTTTAGGGTTTAGGGTTTAGGGTTTAGGGTTTAGGGTTTAGGGTTTAGGGTTTAGGGTTTAGGGTTTAGGGTTTAGGGTTTAGGGTTTAGGGTTTAGGGTTTAGGGTTTAGGGTTTAGGGTTTAGGGTTTAGGGTTTAGGGTTTAGGGTTTAGGGTTTAGGGTTTAGGGTTTAGGGTTTAGGGTTTAGGGTTTAGGGTTTAGGGTTTAGGGTTTAGGGTTTAGGGTTTAGGGTTTAGGGTTTAGGGTTTAGGGTTTAGGGTTTAGGGTTTAGGGTTTAGGGTTTAGGGTTTAGGGTTTAGGGTTTAGGGTTTAGGGTTTAGGGTTTAGGGTTTAGGGTTTAGGGTTTAGGGTTTAGGGTTTAGGGTTTAGGGTTTAGGGTTTAGGGTTTAGGGTTTAGGGTTTAGGGTTTAGGGTTTAGGGTTTAGGGTTTAGGGTTTAGGGTTTAGGGTTTAGGGTTTAGGGTTTAGGGTTTAGGGTTTAGGGTTTAGGGTTTAGGGTTTAGGGTTTAGGGTTTAGGGTTTAGGGTTTAGGGTTTAGGGTTTAGGGTTTAGGGTTTAGGGTTTAGGGTTTAGGGTTTAGGGTTTAGGGTTTAGGGTTTAGGGTTTAGGGTTTAGGGTTTAGGGTTTAGGGTTTAGGGTTTAGGGTTTAGGGTTTAGGGTTTAGGGTTTAGGGTTTAGGGTTTAGGGTTTAGGGTTTAGGGTTTAGGGTTTAGGGTTTAGGGTTTAGGGTTTAGGGTTTAGGGTTTAGGGTTTAGGGTTTAGGGTTTAGGGTTTAGGGTTTAGGGTTTAGGGTTTAGGGTTTAGGGTTTAGGGTTTAGGGTTTAGGGTTTAGGGTTTAGGGTTTAGGGTTTAGGGTTTAGGGTTTAGGGTTTAGGGTTTAGGGTTTAGGGTTTAGGGTTTAGGGTTTAGGGTTTAGGGTTTAGGGTTTAGGGTTTAGGGTTTAGGGTTTAGGGTTTAGGGTTTAGGGTTTAGGGTTTAGGGTTTAGGGTTTAGGGTTTAGGGTTTAGGGTTTAGGGTTTAGGGTTTAGGGTTTAGGGTTTAGGGTTTAGGGTTTAGGGTTTAGGGTTTAGGGTTTAGGGTTTAGGGTTTAGGGTTTAGGGTTTAGGGTTTAGGGTTTAGGGTTTAGGGTTTAGGGTTTAGGGTTTAGGGTTTAGGGTTTAGGGTTTAGGGTTTAGGGTTTAGGGTTTAGGGTTTAGGGTTTAGGGTTTAGGGTTTAGGGTTTAGGGTTTAGGGTTTAGGGTTTAGGGTTTAGGGTTTAGGGTTTAGGGTTTAGGGTTTAGGGTTTAGGGTTTAGGGTTTAGGGTTTAGGGTTTAGGGTTTAGGGTTTAGGGTTTAGGGTTTAGGGTTTAGGGTTTAGGGTTTAGGGTTTAGGGTTTAGGGTTTAGGGTTTAGGGTTTAGGGTTTAGGGTTTAGGGTTTAGGGTTTAGGGTTTAGGGTTTAGGGTTTAGGGTTTAGGGTTTAGGGTTTAGGGTTTAGGGTTTAGGGTTTAGGGTTTAGGGTTTAGGGTTTAGGGTTTAGGGTTTAGGGTTTAGGGTTTAGGGTTTAGGGTTTAGGGTTTAGGGTTTAGGGTTTAGGGTTTAGGGTTTAGGGTTTAGGGTTTAGGGTTTAGGGTTTAGGGTTTAGGGTTTAGGGTTTAGGGTTTAGGGTTTAGGGTTTAGGGTTTAGGGTTTAGGGTTTAGGGTTTAGGGTTTAGGGTTTAGGGTTTAGGGTTTAGGGTTTAGGGTTTAGGGTTTAGGGTTTAGGGTTTAGGGTTTAGGGTTTAGGGTTTAGGGTTTAGGGTTTAGGGTTTAGGGTTTAGGGTTTAGGGTTTAGGGTTTAGGGTTTAGGGTTTAGGGTTTAGGGTTTAGGGTTTAGGGTTTAGGGTTTAGGGTTTAGGGTTTAGGGTTTAGGGTTTAGGGTTTAGGGTTTAGGGTTTAGGGTTTAGGGTTTAGGGTTTAGGGTTTAGGGTTTAGGGTTTAGGGTTTAGGGTTTAGGGTTTAGGGTTTAGGGTTTAGGGTTTAGGGTTTAGGGTTTAGGGTTTAGGGTTTAGGGTTTAGGGTTTAGGGTTTAGGGTTTAGGGTTTAGGGTTTAGGGTTTAGGGTTTAGGGTTTAGGGTTTAGGGTTTAGGGTTTAGGGTTTAGGGTTTAGGGTTTAGGGTTTAGGGTTTAGGGTTTAGGGTTTAGGGTTTAGGGTTTAGGGTTTAGGGTTTAGGGTTTAGGGTTTAGGGTTTAGGGTTTAGGGTTTAGGGTTTAGGGTTTAGGGTTTAGGGTTTAGGGTTTAGGGTTTAGGGTTTAGGGTTTAGGGTTTAGGGTTTAGGGTTTAGGGTTTAGGGTTTAGGGTTTAGGGTTTAGGGTTTAGGGTTTAGGGTTTAGGGTTTAGGGTTTAGGGTTTAGGGTTTAGGGTTTAGGGTTTAGGGTTTAGGGTTTAGGGTTTAGGGTTTAGGGTTTAGGGTTTAGGGTTTAGGGTTTAGGGTTTAGGGTTTAGGGTTTAGGGTTTAGGGTTTAGGGTTTAGGGTTTAGGGTTTAGGGTTTAGGGTTTAGGGTTTAGGGTTTAGGGTTTAGGGTTTAGGGTTTAGGGTTTAGGGTTTAGGGTTTAGGGTTTAGGGTTTAGGGTTTAGGGTTTAGGGTTTAGGGTTTAGGGTTTAGGGTTTAGGGTTTAGGGTTTAGGGTTTAGGGTTTAGGGTTTAGGGTTTAGGGTTTAGGGTTTAGGGTTTAGGGTTTAGGGTTTAGGGTTTAGGGTTTAGGGTTTAGGGTTTAGGGTTTAGGGTTTAGGGTTTAGGGTTTAGGGTTTAGGGTTTAGGGTTTAGGGTTTAGGGTTTAGGGTTTAGGGTTTAGGGTTTAGGGTTTAGGGTTTAGGGTTTAGGGTTTAGGGTTTAGGGTTTAGGGTTTAGGGTTTAGGGTTTAGGGTTTAGGGTTTAGGGTTTAGGGTTTAGGGTTTAGGGTTTAGGGTTTAGGGTTTAGGGTTTAGGGTTTAGGGTTTAGGGTTTAGGGTTTAGGGTTTAGGGTTTAGGGTTTAGGGTTTAGGGTTTAGGGTTTAGGGTTTAGGGTTTAGGGTTTAGGGTTTAGGGTTTAGGGTTTAGGGTTTAGGGTTTAGGGTTTAGGGTTTAGGGTTTAGGGTTTAGGGTTTAGGGTTTAGGGTTTAGGGTTTAGGGTTTAGGGTTTAGGGTTTAGGGTTTAGGGTTTAGGGTTTAGGGTTTAGGGTTTAGGGTTTAGGGTTTAGGGTTTAGGGTTTAGGGTTTAGGGTTTAGGGTTTAGGGTTTAGGGTTTAGGGTTTAGGGTTTAGGGTTTAGGGTTTAGGGTTTAGGGTTTAGGGTTTAGGGTTTAGGGTTTAGGGTTTAGGGTTTAGGGTTTAGGGTTTAGGGTTTAGGGTTTAGGGTTTAGGGTTTAGGGTTTAGGGTTTAGGGTTTAGGGTTTAGGGTTTAGGGTTTAGGGTTTAGGGTTTAGGGTTTAGGGTTTAGGGTTTAGGGTTTAGGGTTTAGGGTTTAGGGTTTAGGGTTTAGGGTTTAGGGTTTAGGGTTTAGGGTTTAGGGTTTAGGGTTTAGGGTTTAGGGTTTAGGGTTTAGGGTTTAGGGTTTAGGGTTTAGGGTTTAGGGTTTAGGGTTTAGGGTTTAGGGTTTAGGGTTTAGGGTTTAGGGTTTAGGGTTTAGGGTTTAGGGTTTAGGGTTTAGGGTTTAGGGTTTAGGGTTTAGGGTTTAGGGTTTAGGGTTTAGGGTTTAGGGTTTAGGGTTTAGGGTTTAGGGTTTAGGGTTTAGGGTTTAGGGTTTAGGGTTTAGGGTTTAGGGTTTAGGGTTTAGGGTTTAGGGTTTAGGGTTTAGGGTTTAGGGTTTAGGGTTTAGGGTTTAGGGTTTAGGGTTTAGGGTTTAGGGTTTAGGGTTTAGGGTTTAGGGTTTAGGGTTTAGGGTTTAGGGTTTAGGGTTTAGGGTTTAGGGTTTAGGGTTTAGGGTTTAGGGTTTAGGGTTTAGGGTTTAGGGTTTAGGGTTTAGGGTTTAGGGTTTAGGGTTTAGGGTTTAGGGTTTAGGGTTTAGGGTTTAGGGTTTAGGGTTTAGGGTTTAGGGTTTAGGGTTTAGGGTTTAGGGTTTAGGGTTTAGGGTTTAGGGTTTAGGGTTTAGGGTTTAGGGTTTAGGGTTTAGGGTTTAGGGTTTAGGGTTTAGGGTTTAGGGTTTAGGGTTTAGGGTTTAGGGTTTAGGGTTTAGGGTTTAGGGTTTAGGGTTTAGGGTTTAGGGTTTAGGGTTTAGGGTTTAGGGTTTAGGGTTTAGGGTTTAGGGTTTAGGGTTTAGGGTTTAGGGTTTAGGGTTTAGGGTTTAGGGTTTAGGGTTTAGGGTTTAGGGTTTAGGGTTTAGGGTTTAGGGTTTAGGGTTTAGGGTTTAGGGTTTAGGGTTTAGGGTTTAGGGTTTAGGGTTTAGGGTTTAGGGTTTAGGGTTTAGGGTTTAGGGTTTAGGGTTTAGGGTTTAGGGTTTAGGGTTTAGGGTTTAGGGTTTAGGGTTTAGGGTTTAGGGTTTAGGGTTTAGGGTTTAGGGTTTAGGGTTTAGGGTTTAGGGTTTAGGGTTTAGGGTTTAGGGTTTAGGGTTTAGGGTTTAGGGTTTAGGGTTTAGGGTTTAGGGTTTAGGGTTTAGGGTTTAGGGTTTAGGGTTTAGGGTTTAGGGTTTAGGGTTTAGGGTTTAGGGTTTAGGGTTTAGGGTTTAGGGTTTAGGGTTTAGGGTTTAGGGTTTAGGGTTTAGGGTTTAGGGTTTAGGGTTTAGGGTTTAGGGTTTAGGGTTTAGGGTTTAGGGTTTAGGGTTTAGGGTTTAGGGTTTAGGGTTTAGGGTTTAGGGTTTAGGGTTTAGGGTTTAGGGTTTAGGGTTTAGGGTTTAGGGTTTAGGGTTTAGGGTTTAGGGTTTAGGGTTTAGGGTTTAGGGTTTAGGGTTTAGGGTTTAGGGTTTAGGGTTTAGGGTTTAGGGTTTAGGGTTTAGGGTTTAGGGTTTAGGGTTTAGGGTTTAGGGTTTAGGGTTTAGGGTTTAGGGTTTAGGGTTTAGGGTTTAGGGTTTAGGGTTTAGGGTTTAGGGTTTAGGGTTTAGGGTTTAGGGTTTAGGGTTTAGGGTTTAGGGTTTAGGGTTTAGGGTTTAGGGTTTAGGGTTTAGGGTTTAGGGTTTAGGGTTTAGGGTTTAGGGTTTAGGGTTTAGGGTTTAGGGTTTAGGGTTTAGGGTTTAGGGTTTAGGGTTTAGGGTTTAGGGTTTAGGGTTTAGGGTTTAGGGTTTAGGGTTTAGGGTTTAGGGTTTAGGGTTTAGGGTTTAGGGTTTAGGGTTTAGGGTTTAGGGTTTAGGGTTTAGGGTTT